>CM057457.1:271415000-273915000 GCA_016271365.2 Neoceratodus forsteri
TCATAAAATTGTCAGGGGATAGAAAACATCCCTTAGGATCACAAAACTCTTCCACTTCAAAGGCAGGATGCCTGGGAAACAGGGTCTAGTAAATATCCCTTCCTAAAAGGCTGGTGTGAATTGTTTTACACGTGTTATATTGTAGGGCAGTAGGACTTCAAAGGCACTAATTCTGAAAATGTTATTAATGTGCAAGGAAGTGGTGATAAGAGAACCCAAATAAGGAAATAAATAATAATTCCTTAAAATCTGGAAAAAGCAAGAGTGACATCTAATGGCCTAACAAAAATAAGGCCGCTAGCTATCCACAGACTGGGAAGGCCATCCCTATTTAAGACCCTCCTCAAAGCATTGGTTGGCTCACTTTTCAAAGGATGCTCTCCTGACACACAAGAAGCAAAATTGCCACAACACAGAGACAGACTAAGAACCAGAGATTGCACTTGTTCTTCTACATTTCAATTCACTATGAATTTAAGATAGAAATTAGATAAAAGTTTATAGTGTGTTTGTTTTTTGTATATTTTCCACTTTTATTTGTGTTATTCTGAGACCAAATTTTTTAAAACTTGTAATTGTAACTGTATGATTATTAATTATTTAGTAAAAACATTTGCTATTAAGAAACCTGCCTAAATTATATTTTTCATATTGTGTGTGGTTGTGGGATGTTTAATAATAATCTGTGACTAAACTGTTATTGTTAAGGGGTGTCACCATAAGCTACCAATTGAACAAGGGACTGTATAGCAGAAATCTAGGTAAAGATAGAGTAAATATGAACGTGTCAAGGATGAGTCTTTAGGGATTTGAACCAGCTTATTGCATGCCCGGTGGGAGAAGACAAAATCAGGGTTACAAAGTGACCCCAAAGAGATTGTAATGCCTGGATCTTCCCACATTGTGCAACAATCGAGAGGGGTTCACATTTGGCTACAAGACTCGAGACTGGTATTATACCCTGACTCAGAGTAAAGAGGGGACCCTGGGACTTCGTGGCAAGTGTTCACTTGTGAACTCAGTGAGTACTATAAAAGGACATGAAGAGGGTATCCCCTATTTTTCCCCTTCCTGTCACAGATTGCATTTAGAGGTGGGCACGGTGAGCTCAGTGGACCTGACCCTCAGGAGTGGGTTCGCGACAGATGCGTCTGGCCTGGGCTGGGGTGGTCATCTGGCCAATGCCCTGACCCTGGGTACCTGGACGGAATTGGCAAAGGGTCTCCATATCAGTGTCCTGGAGATGTGAGCAGTCCATTACGCTCTACATGTCTTTCAGACTCATGTCCTCTCCAGTCCACTGCTGGTGGAGATGGACAACATGTGTGTGGTGTATTACATCAACAAGCAAGGGGGACTCACGGTTCCCCCTGTGTCAGGAGGTGAAGAGAGTGTCTGGTATTGGGCCAATAAGCACGGTCTGGAACTCTGCTGTACATGTTCCAGGTGTCCAAAATGTCCTGGTCAACAGTCTCAGCCCCTCCCACAGTGATTGAAGATCTCTTTGACAGGTGGTGTAGTCCAGAGTTGGACCTTTTTGCATCCCCATAACACAAAACTGCCACTTTTCTGCTCACGCGATCCCAGACCTCAGTTGTCTGGCAAGACGCATTGTCCCTCTCCTGGAATGGGAGGTTTCTGTATGCCTTTCCTCCCTTTTCGCTCCTGCAGAGGGTTCTGCTCAAGCTCCAGTTGGAAGAGGCGGAGATGATTCTCATAGCTCCTTTCTGGCCACATTAGATTTAGTTCCCTTTGCTGCAATAGTTGGTGGTGGATCCTCCAGTGCCCTTACTGCTGTGCACCGGCTTGCTCTCCCTGGACCAGGGCACCCTAGTCCATCGGGACCTAAAGTCCCTGCATCTCCATGCTTGGCTCCTGTAGACCTAGCCATTGCCCACTTCTGGGTGTCCTCTAGGGACACAGACATTCTGATGGTTGCTAGGAAACCTATCACCAGGGCCATCTACGCCATGAAATGGAAGCATTTCACCCTTTGGGCTGCCATTTGGACCCCTTCACCTGCTCAGTGACTCAGGTGTTGGAGTATCTTATTTCCCTTTTGGATTCAGGCTTGGGTTACTCCTCACTCAATGTGCATCTTTCCGCCATCTCTGCATACCATGCACCTATCGAGGGGAGAGCTGTAGCTCAGTTTGAGGCATTCCACACCTTTCTGCAGGGCATTTGTGCATCTGCTCGAAGGATTTGCAAGCTCCAGGCTCTCGTGTACGGAGCCTTATTTGTTTTTTCACAAAGACAGGGTGTCTTTGTGTACTAATCCTAAGTTTCTTCCCAAAGTGGTGTTGGAGTTTATGTTGAACCAATTCATCCACTTGCCAGTTTATTATCCTGAGTACTCTAATGGGGGGACTTTGCTCCATATTTTGGATGAGCATAGAATCTTGCAGTACTATACGCACCAGTGTTTGTTAAAGAGTAGTGATTGGGAGTGAGTTCTCGCGCTCTAAGGAGGTCACTAGCAGCATCCCGCAGGGATCGGTGCTGGGGCCTGTGTTGTTCAGTGTCTTCTTGAGTGACATCGGGGAAGGCAGTAAAAGCAAAATGTGCCTGTCTGCAGATGACACCAAACTCTGTGGGAGAGTGGACACCAAGGAGGGGGATACAGGATTTGAGGGAGGACTTTGCCAGACTAGAGAGATGGTCTGGAATCTGGGAACTTAGTTTCAATGCCAAAAAGTGCAAAGTGATGCACATAGGGGCCAGTAACCCTAGTATTACATAGGAGGGGCTCAGGTAACTGCTTCTGAAGAGGAAAAGGATCTAGAGGTAGTGACTACGAGTGACCTGAAACACACCTCTCAGTGTAAAAAGGTGGTGGCAAAGGTTAACAATATGCTGGGATATATTGCAAGAGGATTCGGTAGTAGGTGGAACAAAGTTATTTTACCATTGTACAGGTCATTGGTAAGAGCACATTTAGAATATGGGGTGAGGTACTGGCATCCTGACCTTAAGAAGGACATCAGCATGCTAGAGGGGGTCCAGAGGAGAGCAACCAAGATGATCAAGGGGTTACAGAATAGGTCCTATGAGGAGAGCCTGGGAGCCCTGGAAGAGAAGAGGCAGATGGGTAATATATTTGAGACCTTCAAGTCCATGAAGGGAATTAACAGAGTGAAAAGGGAGGGTCTTTTTAAAATGAGTGACAACAGCACCACTAGGGGGCACAGCCTAAAATTGATGAGTGGAGGGGGAGATTCAGAAGGGATGAAAGGAAGCATTTCTGTACAGAAAGGGTGGTGTCCACCTGGAATGAGCTGCCAGAGGAGGTGGTATCAGCAAGGATGGTGGAAGCATTCAAGAGAACCTGGGACAAGCACAAAGGGCACCCTTGGGACCAAGGAAGGGGAGGGGGGGAGAGGGAGGGAGGGACAGTTGGGGGCAGGGTCATTGGCGTAAATTGTAAGGCCAGACCCTGCATGACTTACCGAGCAGACATGATAGACTGAGTGGTTTTCTTCTGCTGGCTGTTTCATATGTCATAGTGGTTAGCCAGTTGCATTGCTTACAACAAGGCCCTTCTGCAAGTGGTCAACAGCCATTACACCAGGAGTATAGCTGCCTCCACAGCCTGTTCCAGAAATGTGTCTGCCACGGATATCTGTGCAGCTGCCACCTGGAGTTCTGTCCACAACTTCACCAAGCATTACAGTCTGGAAATCGCATCTCAGCACAGGGCCAATTTCGGCCTAGCAGTACTTCGCGACCTTCTCTCCTGATGTCTTAGCTGCTGATCTGTCCTCCTCCCGGTGCTGTTCTCCTGGTCATGCCTAGAACTGTTTGGGACTCATCCCTATCGGTGTTGGCCTACTGCAAGAGCCCTGCTTTCCCTACCTCCATCCCTGTGCTGTTCCTTGTTTCGCATGCACTGCTTCTGCCTTTTCTTCCTTGTCTCTCGAGAACCTCCTTGATTCTCCATTCACTGCCCGCTTTGGGTCTCCAGCGGGAGAACTGAGGAGGGTATGGGGGACCACCTACCTTTATAGGATAGGCTAACGTCAAAGGCAGGCATCAGTGGTGGGCGATCCCCCATGGTAGACTGCTAGCTATAAAGTTTTCCGTATGGTCCTGGCGCCTGGTGGCTTAGTCCTGCCAGTGTTGGCCTGCTGCAAGAGCTTCTCTTGAAGATCTGCTGTTACGGTAAGTTCTTACGTAGCTGTACTTTCTCACTACAGGCACTTTGCTCTGTGGTGACTGTGCTGGCTCTGTTTTTAGTTGCGCAATTCTCACTATAGACACGTTGCTCTGTGTTGACCATGCTGGCTGTGTTTTCACTTGTCCCGTTCTCACTACGGACACGTTGTTCTGTGTTGACTGTGCTGACTCAGTTTTCATATGCTCCATTCCCACCACAGTCATTGCTCTGTGATGATTGCTGGCTATGTTTTTATTTGCCCTTGCAGACACTATGGCTAGTGTCTCTTGGACATAAGCTTGTTCCTTGCAATCCTCCTGTAGAGCTGGTGATCTCAGGGCTTGTTGTAGAACCTGATACCCTTCTCACAGAACAGGACATGTTGTTGTGCAAGGCAGAGCTTCAGTAAACACAGGGTCATGTAGTTCATCGATGGGGTTACTCTTTGTCAAGTATTCTGAGGCTTGGAAGTAAACAGAGTTGTAAAGTGCTACTCTGCAATGCTGTCCCTGCTTTATTCCCCAACATGGCAACCAAGAACATGTAATCAGAAGTGGGACAGGGTTACTCTGTGCCACATAACTGAAGTAGAGCTGTAATTCAACTCTCAGTTTAGGCCTTCCCTATTACAGTGTCCCTTTGGTGAGGAAAGGGGAGGCGAGCAATATCCTCAGGGGCGATTCCTTTGTCTAGGGGGTATTTTGGTGGAATGTCTTGCTGGGACCCCCAACCCCCGTGTTTTGCATAGTTCCCAGCCTTGGACTTTTCTCCATGCCCTTTGAGGTATGGCTGGCCGAGGCACTACCTACTAATGTCTCTGTGTGGAAACAGTCCCTGCCTTAGCCACAATACCTGTGCCCCTTTGGGGTAGACTGCTTACTTTTTTACTTTTGTCTCCTTGCTGTGGCCTCAGTGCTATTAGAATAGAGACCCATTGTTACCTTCCTGCCTGAAACTGTCAGCATGGCCTGGGTGCCATGGTTCAGCTTCCTCTTGCCTTAACAAGATTGTCCTCTTTTCCCTTATCACCATCCCCTTGTCTCCTGGAGAAAGGCAGCGCTACCTTTGTTGGTAAAGAAATAGATTTTGTTTTCACTTTACACTGTACGTTTTTTTAATGATAGAATCATTTTTATTGTTAAAATACACAACACATCCAGGAACAAGAAAAATTTTGCCAACATAAGGCTCAACATAATAGTGTACACATGTCATTGTTTGCCACACGCATTGCTGTGACTCAGATCTCACAACTTCCTTATAAAACAGCTTACAACACCTAACAACCATGATACAACATAATTCGTCCGTATCTCACGCTTCTATTTAGGTCATATGGGTACTGCCACCCCAACACTAAGTTTCCCGTACCCTGCTCAGGTCAAGTATGTGACTCATATCTGGGCCCTGAAGAGGTATATAAGGGGAAACAGGTCACACCCAACCTCAGTGTAGCACCACCAGGACCATCCCCAAAATCACACACAGGGGTCAACACCCTATACTAGTTTAGCACATAACCTGGGCAGGACCTATGCCACTGACAGAGGCCCAATGGAGTAATTACCATACCAGAGGGGAGGGGGGAGCCTGACACAAAGCCGAGTTAAGATAGGCCTCCCATTTGAAAAAATAAACGGGAAGCTGCCCTCTCGCAGCATAGGTTAACCTTTCAAAAGTAGCTAGCTTGGAAATAGCTGCATGCCATACCAAGAGAGGTGGAGGCATAGGTTGCCGCCATTGTCTTAGTGTGAGCCATTTAGCCTCCAGCAGAACCACAAGGACCCAGTTCTGATGCTGTGGACTCAAATGTGCTAACGGAGCCCGATCTCCCAACAGCAACATGGGGTGTGAGAGGTCTATAGGCTGTCCCACCACCCCTGAACAGTCCATTGCTACCGCTGACCAAAAAGGAGCCAGCACCTGGCATTTCCATAGGAGATGCAAGGTGTCAGCAGGGCTGTGCTCGCATCTCCAACATCTAACATGTGAAATAACCCCCCACTTAGACAAGATAGCAGGTGTTCTGTACCACCTAAGCAATATCTTAAGCTGAATTAATTGGCTTCTAGCATTTTTGTAAGTAGTGTGCGCTGCACAAAGGCAGTGGGACCAAGTTTCCAGACCAATATAACTACCAGTTTCCGTGCTCCATGCCACCCTGCACAACTCCGTGTGATCTGATTTCGCCTCCTGCCAGGTATTATAAAATTTGCCTGCTAGCCCACGAAAGGAGAGTTTTAAGTGCAGCGAGGACAGCCAATGCCACTTCGGATCCTATTTCTCGACCAGTCAGCGGCCTGCACTGCATTACAGAGTTGCAAGAACCGATCCAGAAGTCCTGTGCCCTTAACAAAAAGCATACATGCAATTGCTCAAAGGACATTAAGGTACTAGAGTTTGGAAGATAGAGGTCTTGCACGATATGAATCCCTTTCTCTTCCCACGAGACCCACGACAGGGGCTTACTGCCGACTCTGATGAGTGGGTTGCGCCACAATTCAGAGTACCTAAAAGGCATCCTGGCACTCTGCTTCGCCGTTCCAGCCGACTTCATAAGGCGAAACCAAGCCCTCCTTGTAGCGTCCATGACTGGGGTAAGTTTATCCCGGGGTATGTCAGCATATATTAGCAGCAAGCTAAGAGGAAAAGACTGACAAATCTGTCTCTCCAGCTCCAGCCACGGCGGTGGATTACCAGAAGCTGGAACAAACTATTTGACTGACTGGGCGGCAAGGAAGGACCAGTGATATCCTCGAAAACAGGGAAGCCCTAAGCCACCCCGTGACCAATGTGCCCACAGTTTATTAACACCCCATCTAGGCTTCCGTCCTTCCCACAAGTAATCTGATATTAGTTTGTCTAACACCTGAAATACTTTATTTGATAGCACTATGGGGAGATTATTTAACATATATGCTACACGGGGCAGCATAAGCATTCGAAGTGCCGCTGCTTTACCTAAAAGGGACAAGTTTAGACGTTTCCAACGAGCTATCTCAGTTGTCAGTTGGGTAATTAAAGGGGTAAAGTTCCTAGACTCTATATGCCCCCAGGCAAAAGGGATATATATTCCCAAATAATGCAGATTGTCAGGTGTCCATGATAGTTTTGTTCTCTGCAAACACTCTTTAGTGCACGCCCCATTCAAAGGGGCGACACTAGTCTTCTTTTGGTTGATATGCAACCCTGATATACTAGCAAACAACCACAGGGACTCCAGAACAGAGGAGGGGGACTCTTGTGGATGAGAAGCAGGTCGTCCGCGTACGCCATTGTCAAGTATTCCTGGTCACCCACCATAATGCCTTGAATCCTCTCGTTGGCCTGGAGTATCCATATGAGGGGGTCTAGGGCCACCAAAAAAAGTAGTGGGGACAGTAGACACCCCTCATGGGTGCCCCGCTGCAGGGAAAAAAGTGCAGGTATGTCCTTATTAGTAAGTACCCTCTCCGTGGGTTCATTATACAAAACATGGACCCATTGTTTGAAGTAAGTGCCAAAACCATATAGGTCGAGTACTTCATGCAGGTAGGACCACTCCACTGAATCAAACGCTTTCGAGAAATCAACCGCTATAGCTGCCATAGGGGTGGAAGATCGCAGGGCTAGCCATTTAATGTTGAGCAACAGACGGATATTATCCGCCGCTGCCCTACCTTTGGTGAAGCCAGCTTGAGACGGGTGTACAATGGAGGGCAAGACCTCCATTACTCATTTGGCAGGAACCTTGGCTACAATCTTAGCATCTACGGAGATTAATGAGATGGGGCGATAATTGGCACAGTTTAGCGGATCGTCAGATTTCTTCGGAATAAGGGTGATCAATGCCTCCCGCATCGTTGGTGTAAGGGACCCAGTTGAATGCGATTCCTGCAGAGCAACGAGTAGAGGGGGGCAGATTTCAGGGCTTAACAACTGGTATAATTCAGTAGTCTTGCCATGGGGCCCAGGAGCTTTCCCCTTAACCAGCTGAGACAGAGCTTCACGAACTTCAGCCGCAGTAATAGGTGCATCCAAGGCATTCTTCATGGCTTCTGATAGCTGAGGGATATGCACAGCTGAGCAGAAATCCCTCAACTGACTCCTAATACAGCCAGCCTCCTGAGAGATATGGGATTGATACAGCAGCTGGTAATAACGCGCCATACACTCACTGATCTGCTTAGGGCCTGTAACTATCTCCGCTCTCTCCATTCTAAGGGCCTGAATACGGGAAGCAGCCTGCTGCTTCCTCAACTGAAATGCTAGTAGTTTACCGTTCTTGTCTCTACCCTCCCAATACGCATGTTTAGTCCTGGTCATATACCACTCAACCTGTTGGTGAAGTATAGTATTAATCTGGTAATTTAAGCTGACAATCCTCCGGAGTATGGTAGTATCCGGGTAGGCGATCTAAACTGCACTTCCGTGGTGGAAAGTTCCACTTGGAGCCTATTGAGTTCCACCTTGCATTCCCTATTCCTCTGGGCCGCATAAGCTATGATATGCCCTCTTAGCACCGCTTTAAAGGCCTCCCACACCATATTCGCGGACGTGTCCCCTGGCTTATTGTGAGCAAAGTACTCTCGAGCAACGTCCTGGACCATACTCCGAAAAGAGGGATCCTTAATCAGCGAGGGGTTACACCGCCACCTAGTGCCCCACCCCGAATGCCCCCCTGTCTGAAAGGTGCAGGAAACGGGAGCGTGATTGGATATTATAATATCCTTGATCTCGGTTGCAATGACATCTTGAGCTGCTCATCTATTTGCAAGCCAGAAATCGATTTGCCTATACGTTGCATGGACCGACGAGAAGAACAAATAGTCCCTCCCTGTGGGGTGGTCTCTATGCTAGACATCAATCATGCCCCATTCCCCCATCATTTCGAGTAGGGTGCCCAGTGCTCTAGGGTGGGCCTGTGGTGTGGGCTTAGATTTATCCAGAAAAATATTGGGTGCCAGATTGAAATCTCCCCCTATCAAAAGTGGACAGTTTCAGTAGCGCAGTATCTGCATGCAAGGAGTGGAGGTGTCTGAGAACTACATTCCGCTTAACTAGATGGTTAAGCTCCTTCACATTCCATGATATGAGCTTAAGCCCCATACTGGAATGCAACGCCACTACGCTGCAGTTCCCGTGAAGGGGAATAGGGAAAAAAATAAATGTAGTACTCACCTCAGGAGCACCAAGAAAATGAGCAAGAGTAATAATTCAGGATACCTGAGGTTTACAGGGTGTTTAGTAAAGTCAGGCCTGGTAAAATGTACTGGGCAGGATGCGCCCCCAATAGACCTAATAGCTGAGAGAGAGAAACACGTGAGATTAGACAACACTCACTAACCTACTGAAATATTATATAACTGTAAGAACACCCACTAAACTGTGAGTTAAGCAAAGAGAAAACTATATTAACTATAGTATTCCTCAAACTTCTAGCACAGTATAATAATAATTATAAAGCAGCACACTAATGAGTCTTGGTGTATGCACACTGGTGCTATACCCAGGCCCATCGCTAGGGTAAGCACTCTGCCATGCTAGCCAAAGGCTCGAGTAGGGGAAGGAAAGATCGAACCATCTGATTACTGACAGGCTCAACCCCAGCTCCGCCTAAGCTAAACATTGTTCCCAATACCACCCGTACCCCACGGTAGGGTGGAGCATCTGAGTCGAGGATAAGAAAGAGCCAAAGGGAAAGCGAGGGGGGCCTTGGTCAGCAATTACTGCCAGCCAAGGGTATATACTAGGCAGCCAAATCCCTTCCAACCCTCCAAATCCCGAAAGACTGCCCCAGCGTATGCCCCCCAAAAACTAATAACAAATACAGTCCTTAAATCTTTCAGTCCGGAAAAGATGCTCCATCCGCTGGCAAAGATTTGCTGCTTGCGCCCTGCAGACCCTTAGATAACACTTCTGTAAAGGACAGAGTTCCTGGCTTAGTATATAGGGAGGAGTTAGCTGCAGGCTCCTCTGCATCTAGCAGGTTATTTGACCATAGCCCTGGTTCAACCGCTTCCATGATAGCTTCGTCGGATATATCCTCTGGGTCGATTTTTTCCCTTTGCAATGACTCCTCTTTGGTTAGCTTGGCCAGAGGTGCCATCTTTTGCCCTTTTTCAGACTCAGCATCACTATAAGACCGGTGCCTAACACGGGGCGCAGAGTTGTTGTCCCACCGAGGTTTTGCGGAGGAAGCAGTACTAAGGGGCACAGCCTGGTCATGTCCTCGCCTGGAGCTCCCATATCTGCATGCCGGGGTTGAGAGGGCTTGGGGAGCCTGCTCCCTGAGGGGCTTATCAAATCCCTGCTAACGTCCCCATGCAAGCTTCTACCCCTACTCGGGTTCCTGCCTTCTTTATTAGGATGTCATAACTTCTTGGGAGATGGATTTTTTAAGTTCAGGTGCGGCCAGTATTTGGAGACCCAGGCTTCTACCTCTCGAGGAGACTTGGCCACTATGTCCTTCCCTTCCCTCGATACAGCCAAGTAAGCCAATTGGCAGAATCCATACTTGAAGCCATGTTGAGTCAGCATCTTTTTAACAGGGGCAAAGGCCTTCCTCTGAGCTGCCACCTCAGCGGAGAAGTCTCTATAAAATGAGATTTTAACCCCGTGCCACATCACTTCCCCAAGGTCCCTGGCAGCACATAACACTCACTCCTTCATGGAGTATCTCAGAAGGTATGCCACTATAGGTCGAGGCCCAGGTGTCTTCGGGCGGGGGCCTCCAGGAACCCGGTGCGCGCTCTCCACTTATATAGGCCCTTGCCACCTATCCCCCAACATCTTGGGGATCTCCTCATTTGGGAATCTCTCCATATGGACCCCCTCAGACCCCTCCGGTATGCCCAAAATCCTGATATTGTTCCCTTCTACTACGATTCTCCTGATCTTCAGCCCTCTGCCATAAGGTAGCCAGCCTGCACTCATGCTCTTTAAGATGCTGAAGAAATTTAACTTGGTTTAGCTCTAAACTTTCAGTCCTTTGCTCTACCACATTGAATTTGTCCTTTAATTCTTGCACTTCAGCTATATTCCTGGCAAGAGTGGTTGATAGGGAGTCGACCCTGGAAAGCAAGGTCTCCAACAGGGATGTTATATGCTGCAGCGAGGATTGAAGCTTCGATTCATGAGCAGGAGATTCTGAGGCCATTATGTACCGACCCTACATAGCTGCTCCCATCCAGCGTGCTCTGACAGATGGTTTATATTCAGGGCTGATCCTTTATGGAACTACTGCAGTTCCCAGGGGTTAAAACAAAACACAATCAAGGGCTAAATGCTCCCAGGCTGCACAAAATGACCGCACAACTCCAGCCAGGCTTCCAGAGGTGGCATTCTAACCACTCGGGCGCGGGGGACCCGCGGCCTACATGCTGCCATGCAAGTCTCACACACTGCTTCCAATTATCATAGCTGCCGTACTCCAAACGCGCCGAATAACTCACCGGACCCAAATCTGCAGCTACGGGGGCATAAAGCGGTATTCCAACCAACGTATCAGACTCAGATGCCAGCTAACGGTTCCGAAATGACAGAGCTGGGGCTCGCACTACAGTATTAAGTGGCCATACTCTCCGGCGTCCAAGCCACGCCCCCTACACTGTACATTTTACTGTCCCTACATGGCAACTTTTAACTTATTCAACCTTAAACCCATAACTTTGTTTCGGGGCGCATTAGCTGAAGCAGTTGAATTAAACGCTGTGCCCTTTAGGAAATCCCTAGGACACAGGGCATGACTTGTTAGGCTTAACTTCTTTTGCAGAACTGCAGTAATTTATTTACAGAAGCAAAAGCTTAAGGTAGTAACAGTGAGCATGCAGCTGACACCCCACCCCAAATCCTGTTTTGAGCCCAGTTTCAAATCTGCTGTAAATCCATTCCTAATTCAGCATGATGACATTTACTATACTCTCTCCCTAGACCAGTGGGTCTCAGGTTTGATTTTGATTAGCAACAGTCTAACTTTTGACATATTTACAGTTTAAGCTTAACTCTCTCCAACCCATTTCTTTACCGCATTTCCACATTTACTTTTTGGTGACACATAGGGATATCAGTTTAGTTTAGTTTATTAGTCTAGGAATTAATACCTTTGAGCCAGGGCTCTTTTACAAAGGTTCCACGTCACAAAGAACATTTAACAAAGCACGATACACATTACAGGTAAAACCAGACAGGAAAGTTACATCATAAATTTGCTATTAACAGTTTAAGGCAGTAACGTTTTTAAGTTTCATAGAAAAACAAGCTATAACAGGTTCAAGCGAGCAGACAATTTCGAGGTTAAGAAACTTCCAGGGAGAGGGTGATCATTAGGCGCCAAAAGGAGGCTAGAGAGGAGGGAAAGGTGGTGAGCGGGAGAGTAAGTGAGAGGGGACAGGAAAAAAGGGGGGGGAGTGAGTTTGGGTGGGAGACAGGAAGTAGTAGAGGTACCAGAGGGTTCATTAGTCAGGGAGGAAGAGGCCTCAGATGTGAGGATGGACTGAGGAGTAGTAGTCTTTATCTAGCACAATCACAGTTGCTAGTGGTGGTGAGGTGTCAGCAGATCTTACTTCAAGAAACAGCTCTTGCAGCAGGTTACACCATTAGGACTGAAGCCGGCAGGCGTCGGGACCCCACGGAATTCTTCTAGCTAGCTGTCTTCAGTGGGGACCACCCGATGTCGGTCCACTCCGACGTCAGGCGTAGTACATAAAGGCGGTCCGCCAGATTCCCAGTTCTTTCCCGCTGTCGACTTGCATGTCTCGACCCTTCGGCTCGTTTCTAGCGCACGACGCTCGCTTAAGTTCTTCCTTCGGGAAAAAGTTTGTTTTTTCGGCTCTTTTGCTGTCTGATGTCCTCTCCAACTTCCGTTGAAGGCCATCCTTTGAAGTGCGCCTGTGGGAAGCAAATCCCGTTTAAGGATCCGCATTCAGCCTGTGTCCGGTGCCTGGGCCCAGACCACGACACCCGGTCCTGCTCTTTTTGCCAGGGGTTCAACAGCCGGACCCGGATCCGTCGCCAGAAGGCCCTTCTGGCGTTCCTGCTCGAAGAAAAAATCAGGACCATGGACGCAGCCTCCAAGGGGGAATCCTCAGAGGAGGCCCGGAAACACCCTGAGAAGCACAGGGAGAGAGTTAGATCCAAGTCCCCGTCTAGGGCCTCTGACTCCCGTAGCTCCAGCTCCCGGTCTGACCACTCTCCTTCCCGGGCCCGTTCTCAGCCTCCCCCCGCAGCAGTGAAGACCCCTTTGGGCTCCTCTTCTGTCTCACAGGCCAAGACCTCCAGGCCTTCCTCATCTTCCTCTTCTAAGGCCCTGGCTAGGTCAGGGGACCGTCATCACCACCATAAGTCCGGTTCCCGCCGTTCCGAACCCGATGTCAGGTCTGCCTCCTTGCCTCCTCCTCCCCAGAGGAAGACCAAAGAGCTTACCTCCTTAAAGAAGCCGTCGGACCTGGCACCGGCCCATCCGACGCCGGCCCTACACCATAGCTCCCAGGAACCGTCGACCACCAGACACCCATCGCCGGTCAGGCCTACGTCTTCTCGGTCGTTGGCTGGGGGACTGACATCCGTACCCGTACCCATTGAGAAGAGGACCCTGACGTCTCCCACTGACGTCGGTCAGGAGACGATCACGGAGGAGGAGCTGACCCAGCCCGAGGACCAGACGGGCGAACCCGGTCCTGTCGCACCCCCCAAGGAGCCCTCTCCGGAACCTGAGACCCCTGAGGAGCCAACACCAGAACCCGACGACCGGCCATCGGAGCCCGGTCCATCGTCGGGCCTCTCCATTTCTGAGGTCAAGGAGTTGTTCACTTACTGGTGGGACACCATAAAAAGGGATGTGGTTCCCACCCCTCCTCCTCTTCCTCCTCCTCCACCTGCGACCCCACCGGTCCCTGAGCCCTCTACTCCATCCGGGGCGGCAGGCCGAGTACCTTCCCCCCAGGAGCTGGCGGATCCTCCTAGGGGGAGACCAGACAAAAGGAGACCTCCGTCCAGATCTTCTTCAGGGTCCATCAGCCCTAAGAGACCCAGAAGATGCCGCCGTTCGCCTTCGACGGAGGACACGGGATCGGAATTCTCGGAAGGATCCAGATCTCCCTCTCCAATCCACATCCCTTCTCCGGACCCACATGAGCTTCCTAGATCTCCTCCGGATGACCCATCGTTCTCAGAGATCATGAGGCATATCCAAGAGAACATGGGCTAGGATGCGGAAGAATTAGACCCCGAGAGACTATGCCTCACCAGGTATCTTCGGCAGAAAGATCCTAAGCCTGTGGTGGTACCACCCTTGGTAGACACTTTCGTGGACGTCACCAAGGCAGCATGGAAGCATCCACACTCGCTTCCGGCGATGCCGAAGAAAGCTGACCGCCTGTACAAGGCCCCTAGGGAGGACCAGTATCTGGCTTCACATCCTCTGGCCGACACTCTGGTCATCACAGCCTCTCATGTCCGGTCCCAGAGACCGCAACATTTGAGCACCCTGCCACCGGACCCGGAGTCCAAACAGCTGGATGCTATGGGCAGGCGCACGTATGCTTCCGCTACTTGCGCCATCAGATCCCTGAACTACTTAACCCACATGGTACAGTTCCAAAATGCCTTGTGGGAGCAGGGATTGGACCTGGCGGACAAATTGCCAGACTGTGAGCAGAAGGAGGAGATGTTGCAACTCCTCCGCACGGGTTCGGACGTGGGAACCCAGGTGCTGCGAGCCACGTACGATTCCGCGGACTCCTCGGCCAGAGCGGCAGCTTCAGGCGTATGCCTCCGGAGACACTCATGGCTCTGTGTCTCCGGATTCACCCCGGACATCCAGAAGAACATCCTGGATGCCTCGTTTCATGGAGAAGTTCTTTTTGGTGAGTCCTCAGAGAGGGTCCTCACCAAACTTCAAGAGGCTGGGAAGGCGGTGTGATCTGTCCAGGCTATGTACAGACCCAAGCTTAGTTCCTTTCGTAGGAACCAAAGCCGTTTTCGAGGCCGGGTGCAGAGACAGCAGTCCCACGCCGGCCCGCAACAGAGGGGCTCCTTCTCCCGCAGAGCCCAGGGGAAGTCGTCCGCAGGCTGAAGCCAGCGACCAGCCAAGCCGGCCCAGCCCGCTGGACCCTCAGCCGCCACAGCATGACTCCTTCCCGGCCCCCGCCCCTCAGGATCAACGGGACATCAAGGTCGGGGGTTGCATTATGGACTACCTGCCAGGGTGGCAGTCCATAACCACCGACAGGTGGGTCCTTCAGTTGGTCGAAAGAGGCCACTTTATAGAATTCGCAGACTAGCCACCTTCGAGGCCTCCTCTGCTCTCCCGTTACTCGGGTCAGCACAGATTGCTTATCAGGCAAGAAATACTCGTGCTCCTGCAGAAGGGAGCGATGGAGTATGTTCCAGAGAACCAGATAGGATCCGGAAACTATTCCCACTTCTTTCTGGTTCCGAAGAAAACAGGGGACCTCCATCCAGTCTTGGACCTCAGCGACCTAAATACATCGGTCGCCTACAAACGTTTTCGCATGGTGACCCTTCAGGGTCTCATTCCCCATGCTAAAGCAGGACGCCTTCTTAGCGTCCCTAGACATGCAGGACGCATACCTTCATATCCCTGTGGCTCAGGCACACAGGAGGTTCCTGCGCTTCGAGTTTCTCGGCCACCATTTTCAGTTCTGAGCTCTTCCGTTCGGACTGTCTTTGGCCCCCAGGGTCTTTACCAAGTGCATGGCAGTCGTGGCAGCGGTCTTTAAGGAGACAGGGCCACTATGTGTTCCCGTACTTGGACGATTGGCTTCTCATGGCCGCCTCCAGAGAGGCGTTGTTGCTGGCTATCCAGAGCACCCAGGACCTGTTCCAGTCTCTGGGCATCCTAATCAATTATGAGAAGTCTCTCCTCGTACCGTCACAGAAGCTACAGTTCATAGGCGCAGTTCCGGACACCATCCAAGGGAAAGCATTTCTTCCCAACGAAAGAGCGGAACGCATCAGATCCCTCATCAGGGACCTCTCGGCGAAGAAGACTGCCCCTGCCAGGCTGGTCCTTCGTTTGCTCGGACACATGGCTGCGGCCATTCCTACCGTCCCTTTGGCAATGCTCCACATGCGGGTAGCTCAGTGGATGCTCAAGGTGCAGTGGGACCAAAGGCAAGACCGCATGCAGCAGCCGGTCAGAGTCACGAATGCCGTGATTCGAGACTGGCAGTGGTGGCTTGACCCAGGCACACTCTTTGGGGGTGTTCCGTTTGCTGCGCCGTCCCCGGAGGTGATTCTTTCCACAGACGCCTCAGGGCTGGGGTGGGGAGCACACCTGAACGGGGTGAGGTCCCAGGGAATGTGGACCCCTCAAGAAGCTCATCTCCACATCAACATTCTGGAGATGAGGGCGGTCCTTTACGCCCTGCAGGCCTTTCAGTCAGAGATCCCGTCGAATACTCTTTTGTTCCAAACAGACAATACGGCGGTGATGTATTGCCTCAACAAACAAGGAGGCGCACACTCTTAACCCCTTTGCAGGGAAGCGATGAGAGTGTGGGATTGGGTAATCCGACACGGCATGAGCCTGATTGCAGTTCACGTTCCTGGAGTGGACAATACAATCGCAGACGGCCTGAGTCATTCCCAGGCCAAGGTCCACGAGTGGGAACTTCTTCAAGGGGTAGCAGAGGATCTGTTTCTTCGATGGGGCACTCCAGAACTGGACTTATTTACTTCTCCATTCAACGCAAAACTGCCCAATTTTTGCTCGCTAGATCCAGGGCCTGGTGTTTTCTGGCGAGACGCGTTGTCCCTCTCCTGGGCGGGCAGATTCCTCTACGCTTTCCCTCCCTTCCCGTTGATCCAGAGAGTTCTTCTCAAACTGCGCAGGGAGCATGCAACAATGATTCTGGTAGCCCCATTCTGGCCCAGACAGATCTGGTTCCCCTTGCTAACACAGCTGTCCTGGGAACCTCCAATCCCGTTGCCTTTCAGCTTCCATCTCTTGTCTCAGGAGGAAGGTTCTCTAGTCCACCCAGACTTACGCTCACTGAATCTGCATACATGGCTCCTAGAGACATAGCCATTTTGCAACACGGGGTCTTGCAAGAGGTGGCGGAAGTTCTTTCTGTGGCCAGAAAGCCGGCAACGCATGCGACGTATGCCATGAAATGGCACTGCTTTTGCTTGCGGTCGCAAGCACGCGGCCTCTCCCCTCTAGGATGCCCGGTGAAAGTGGTGCTGGAATACCTGCTTTCCCTTTTCCATTTGGGTCTCACTTACTCCTCTATTAAGGTGCACCTCTGCGCGATTTCTGCTTACCACTTCCCGGTGGGACAGCGCACAGTGGCACAGCTTGATGCCTCTCGAGATTTCCTGAGAGGGGTGTTACACCTTAGGCCACCCATTAAGGATCCTGTTCCTCCATGGGACTTACTCTTTGTCCTCACACTTCTCCTCCTCCCCCCCTTTGAACCTGCCGTGGATTGTGAGCTGCGTTTTCTGTCGTGGAAAACTTTATTTTTGGTTGCTATCACGTCAGCAAGGAGAGTTTCCGAGCTCCACGCTCTCATGTGTAAGGAGCCTTATTTAATTTTCCACCAGGACAGAGTATCTCTGAGGATGAATCCTAAGTTTTTGCCTAAGGTGGTCTCTGCCCTCACTCTCAACCAGGACATTGATTTACCTGTATATTTTCCAAAATATTCCAATAGAGGAGAGGCATTGCTTCACACCCTGGATGTTCACCGCTGTTTAAGGTATTACTTGAACATAACTAAACAGCTCCGCAAGTCGGAGCAACTATTCATTTCCTTTGCTGAGAGGATGCTGGGCCAACCTGTCTCAAAGCAGTCTCTTTCTCGCTGGCTTGTCCAGTGTATCTCATTCTGCTACGACAATAAACAGAAGCCCCGTCCGGGTACAGTCCGGGGCCATTCGACAAGGGGGGTGGCTACCTCGTTTGCAGCACTTCGTAACGTCTCCACCTCTGCCATTTGTGCCGCAGCTACTTGGAGCTCTGTGCACACATTCATTAGGCACTATAGCCTGGATATTGCATCATGGCAGAGAGCCGGTTTTGGCCTGGCCCTGCTACAGGGTCTCCTGTCCTAGAGTCAGGATTTGTTAAGATCTTCCTATTTCCTCCTCCCAGAATGCTTACAGACGCTATTGCTTGGAAATCAGTCCTAATGGTGTAACCTGCTGCAAGAGCTGTTTCTCGAGGTAAGATAGTACAGTTACGTAAGAACTTACCATAACAGTAGATCTTCTGAACAGCTCTTGCAGCAGGTACCTTCCATCCACCCATTCCCCCTTGGTGGAGGCATGGCTTACTGAGCCTTGGGCAGGGGCTTACGCCCTTGGTCTTTTGATGACGGATCCTTGGTCTCCCATTCTGATGTCATTCTGCGGCTGGGAGTCTCCGGCGGGAGAACTGGGGAATCTGGCGGGACCGCCCCCTTATGTACTACACCTGATGTCAGGGGCGGGACCGACATCGTGGGCGGTCCCCGCTGAAGATAGCTAGCTAGAAGAAGTCCGTGGGGTCCTGACGCCTGCCGGCTTCAGTCCTAATGGTGTAATCTGCTGCAAGAGCTGTTCTCGAAGATCTATTGTTACGGTAAGTTCTTACGTAACTGTACTTTACTTTCAGGGCCCCTCGCAGCTGCAGGTGGGATCAGGGCATCGGGTCATACCCAGTCCTGCATGGCGCAGAAGTAGAGAGCAATGCCACTGGTGGAGGTCAAGTAAATGAGTGTACCCTACTAAATACACACACATTAGCACTGTGAGGTATAGGCTGTTTCAGTCTGCCTGCCCCAAGCCCCAAGCCCCGTGACTCTCTGGGCATCATAGTCAGTGCCTTCCACACTCACAGCAACAGTGGCTTACCAGACAGCCAGGCCTGTCTCTTGCCATGGGGTTCAGAGTCTCAGTGCGAACTGTCCTAGTCTTCCACCATCACAAATGGACCCTTTTCAACCATGAGCCCCTGCCAGCACAGTATTACATCCACTACTTCTTCACTGTTAACAGGAACTTGGGTCAGTTTGTGCAGACGCTATCAGATAAACTTCTGTGAGAGTGGACCTTCAACATATCCCAGCCGTATGCATCTCAGACACTGGATGGTGACCTAGCTTCCAGAGCCTGCACCGGAGGGTGCCAGTGCCACCCAAACTCAGGAACTCTGCCACCATTCCTGACTTGTTGGCCCCCTTCATGGCCAGTCACAGCCAGAGAACTGCACACTGGCTCCCTGGACTGGGATGCTGAACTCAGAACTAAGGAACTGAACAGTTGGCAGGCTGGAACTCACAGTTATATGCCCCTAGAAGGCAGGAAACATTGCCCAGGAACCATTCCAAGCAGTGGGCAGTTGCAGGTGCAGAGCCAGCACCCAGATTTATCGTCACTAAGCAGGGCGCACATTGCAAAATGGGATAACAGGATATACCTTTTTAAACAGCTAGATCATTGCTAAATGAGTTGGAACCAGGGCTAGCATTATCCCTGCAGATCCACACAATACTGTTACTCTGGGGGTTGTAGTAAGCCAGATAGTGCATCACATGACACATTACTTTTCTTTACTACACATTAGATCCTCTGTTACCCTAATGACCCTGGGCTCTTTGTTACCCCAGCACCACGTTGCATTAGGTCATATGTTACCCTAACACCTTTAGGCCTTTTGTTACTCAGGTACGATTGCATTAGGCCCTGTGTTATCCTAACATCCCTAGGCCCTTTATGTCCCCAGTTACTTAAAGCAACCCAACAGTGGCAGCGATGTTACAGAGGTGTAGCACTATAAAGCATGACTGTGAAGTGCTGGCCCTGCTTATGCACTAACAAGGCAGTCATGAACAAGAGAAACATAATAATGGCTATGTGTGTGTGTGTGTTGTGTGTGTTGTGATACATGGCTGAGGAGGAGAGCTGTCAAGGCTTACTGTGCAGGGCTGTCCTTGGTTCATTTTCTGATGCTATGGACAATGTTAGTCGTAGACATGGTTGTGTGGGGGGGTGTCACTGTGTGCCACAGAGCTGGGGCTAAGGACAGGAGCTGTCAAAGATGACTGTACAGGGCTGTCCCTACTTTATTCCCTTACAAATTGGCTACTGGACAGAGCAGTCTAATACTGGGGAGGGGTGGGGGAGAGGGCACTATGTGCCACAGGTCTGAGGAGGACACAGTTGTCTAAGATGACTATGCAGGGCTGTCCCTAATTCATTCCCTAACATGGGGCTATATGCTAGGGAAGTCTAGGACAGAAGCACCGTGTGTCATAGGGCTGAAGCTGAGGAGAAGAGCTGTCAAGGATGACTGTGCAGAGCTTCCTCTGCTTAATTGTTTAATGCAGGATGTAAGGACCAAAGAAGCCTTATACAGAATGGAGGATGGGGGTACTCAGTGCCACGGAGCTGACACTGAAGAGAGTTGAAAAGGATGAATGTTCATGGCTGCTTCTGAGGAGGACAGCCATTATAGATGGCCGTCCCTATTTCATTCCCTAATGCGGGGCTTGTGGACCAGGGAAGTTTTATACACAGTGGGAGAGCAGGGCACTGTGTGCCACTGGGCTGATGCTGATAAGGAGAGCTGACAAGGATAATTGTGCGGGGATGTCCCTGCTTGATTCTCTAATGTGAGGGCTGTGGGCCTGGGAAGTCTAATAGACTGGAGGAGGTGGTCACTGTGTGCCAGGGGGCTGATGTGGAGTAGAATAGCTGTTAAAGATAGCTTGCTTTGTTCACTGTTGTGGTGTATGTGAACTGTGGAAATGTATGGGGGGGGTACTGTGTGCCATGGGGCTGAGGCTGAGTAGATGAGCTGTTAAGAATGACTGTGGGCCAGCCCAGTGGTGTAGAGGGTTGAGGCGCTGGCATCTTACCTCTTTCCACGCCGACGATGCGGGTTCGGGAACAGACTTGGGTCATCGGAGGTTGGCAGGGAAGGATAGACTTGAGCATCCGACGGACTGCTCTCCTATCCTGGGGAGGGTTTGGGTTAAGCCTCGCTCCCGTAGCAGCCCCCTATTGGAGACTAGGGGCACTACAGGAGGCAGTGCACTAGGGAGAACAAGAAAAGCAGAAAATCTACGCCGGAAGTCTAGCCGGATGACGGCTGCCGGCCCCAGGCATCCCCGAAGACTCCCCAGGAAGCCACATGAATGCCTCAGCAGCTCCGGGATCATAAAGTAAATAGTGTGCTGGTGCCTCCTCCCTCCAGTGCCTACCCCCTCAGAGGAGCGGGGACCCACCCGGTGAAGGGTTACACCGGGGCTACTCCGTGGATGGCTGCGTGTATGAGGTGGGTGGTCAAAAGGGGAGTTAGTAGGGTGAATGAGTGTGGACCTAGACAGCCTGAAGGAGAGGCAGCTCAGGCGCACATAGGGGCGATAAACAGACAAATAAAAAAATTAAAAAGAATGGCTGTGTAGGTCTGTCCCTGATTTATTCCCTGACATGAGAGCTATGGATCAGGGAAGTCTTATATAATGATTGTGTGTGTGTGTGTGTATGTGTATCTATCACTGTACATTAGGGTGCTGAAACTGAGGAGGAGAGCTGTCGGGTATGACTGTGCAAGGCTATCCCTGATTTATTCCTTAAAGGGGAACTGTCACCAACACGGTTTCTTATTGTCTGAAAGACCATAAAAAGCTAATTTGAGTGAGCCATTGTGTTTATCTGTGAGTCTTTGCAGTCCAGAGTTATTCATATATAAATCAGTCTACAATTAAGGGCTGGGTGCAGCCATATGTTTTAGGCTCCTGACAGGAAATGATGTCACCGAGGATCTTGGCCCTCCATTGCCTATAGGTTAAATAGGAAATCATCTGTTTTATTAGGTGTGTTTTAAGGTGTTATTATAACACTTTTCTACCTTTATAATAATTGTGTTGTATGTGCATTGAAACTAGTGAGTTAGCACCTTTACATTTCAAACTGTTAGTAAAAATAATCCATCTTTAGGATTGCTTTTAACCTCTAGGCTGTACTGCCAGCTGATCATTAAAAACTACACATCTCAAAGCTGGCTCTCTGGTGCCAACAGGTATTGGGGCCCCATACTGTATCAAGATTTCTAAACCTTGTCTGTGTTTGTGTCGGTGCAGATTTCTGGGGCTGCCACAGCACTAACTTCTGATTTATTCCGTTCTTTCTCTTACAGCCCTTTCTCATGCAATTTCAGGTGTGAACTCAGGTTTACAAGATGCAAATGTGGCTACGCACCTACTGGCCTGACATCATGGGGCCAGCCTTGAAATGTGTAGTTTTTGATTAACAGCTGGCAGTACAACCTAGAGGTTAAAGCAAAGAGCTGTGAACATGCTTCATTTATCCAGCAGAATGGGGTTTGATTCCAACATTCTCTACTTGTATATTGTGTAACCAGAATAAGTCACTCAACCTACCTGTGCTCCCAGAAAACACACACACAAACAAGCTGTAGCTGGACAAAGACAGTAAAAGCAATCTGAGCTTGTGTTATGATTCTGAAAATATTATGCTCTTTCTATCCAGATTTGAATTGGAAAAAAAAATAGGACACCATTAATTGCAAAAACACATGGCTGGACAACGTTGTTTTAAAAAAGAATAATCTAAACTGCGCTATTAAAATATAGAATAATATATGTGTGCGTATCCAAAATTTTACACACACCCTCGGTGTGGGATGCTACATTAACCCTGATGGCAAAGTCTGAGTGGTTTATAAAAGCGTGCCATACCGAGGGTGTGTACAAAATTTAAGCAATATACCATGACAGGGTGTGGGTTATGTTAGGATTTGCAATGCCTGGTGTGTTGTTTGGTCACGAGGCCACAGGCCAAATGAGCAAAACACACCAGACATTGTAATCCTAGCATTAACCCACATCTTGGAGTGGTATATTGCGATTATACAATGTTTCCCTAAAATAAAATAAAAAAAAATTGAATGTGTGGTTTCTTGTTTTTAGTATTTTAATTGCTTTTTTTTGTTTATAGAGCCTTTCTCTGTGTTAAATAGTGCCTTGTTGTTGGGCCGATTTGAGCTGGTCTGTGTCCCATTCTTTCCCCCCCCACCGTCATTTTCCAGAGATTCACGCTGCCAGAGACAGTGTTGGTGGCAGTTGTGTTTTTTTAGTTATTTATTTTACAAGTGAGAGCTTGATACACGCTGTTTCATAGCCCTTCTGGTGTGGCCGCTAACGGGCTGCGGGTTTGTGAGCCTGTGCTTCCTGTAAAATGGTATCACCATGATGCAGGAGAATAATGTGGTCATAGAAATGCAAAACAAAGCAGAGGAGCTCCTGGCGAGATGAAAGCTCGTGGTAGTTGGGATTTCAGACTGACTGCCGCTTGGAGTTTTGAAACTTCCCACCCTGGTACATTTTTCAAGGCAGCGTCAGTAGCGGTTACTGGGTTAGTTGAAACCGGAGATGTGAAGGGAGCTTCTTGGGCAGTTTCTGCGTGACATTCAGTGATGTTTATTTGGCCTAGGATGGCAGTGCTCGGCACAGTAGTAAACTGAAATTGGGTTGTTCAGTGATATTTCTGTGCTTTCAGTGCCGGGTTCATCAGTCGCTATTGAAAAAATAGTTTCTAATTCATCCATGTGTATGAGCTTGAAGCTGGAGTTCATTTTTTTAAATCTCCCATGGTTGCTTTGTACTTGTCGAACAGAACAGTGGCAGAGTTTCAGGGTGTGTGTGTGTGTGGGGGGTCATAGTGATTTCTGTGTGGTTGGCACACGATTAGGTATGCTGGCACCTCTTCCTGTTGGTACTGTGGAGGATTTACAACGGGCAAGAGGTGCCAACTGACCAATCACAGAGCGGCATTCTCATCCCCCATTGTATAATCTGTTTTTTACATCCATCCACCCATATATTATTTAATTGATGGTGATAATTGCTTTCCCTATCAGCATAGTTCAGTTAGTGTGGCAGTTCTATCAGAGATACATACACTACACGCACACATCACACACACACACCAACCAAGTGCTGCCAAATCGAATTTCTATATCACTACCTTATAACAGGCAGATGGGAATTCTTATAAAATCTGGAGGACTCTCAAATCCTTCGGAGTACATCAGGCTGCTCCCTCCATTCCAGCCAAGATATACGCCAGTGACAAGGACATCAAAAGCAGTATATTGAAATCCTTGAAGAGCTCAATTCACATTTTGCTACTGCTAGCTTAGCCTTTGATTGTTCTTCGTATGCAGGCCTTGCAAATTGGCCCTCAGCCAGGACTATTCCTGAAGTCCCAACCTCGCCTCATCCCTTCCAGCTGCATCTGGTCACCTACAAAGAAGTTGAAGATTCGCTTCTCAACTTAGACACTAAGAAAAGTGCTGGTGATGACGGGCTAGGACCATTCTTCTTAAAATTAGGCTATTTCCATCTTACAGCCCCCATACTTCATACATTCAATCTTTCTGTCGTCACTGCCACAGTTCCGTCTTTCTGGAAATCTGCACATATCCTTCCGTTATTCAAATTGGGTGACCCAAGTGATTAAAATAATTATAGGCCCATCTCCATCCTGCCCATTTTCTCCAGAATCTTTGAAAAATGTATTTATTCCCAACTAAAATGATATACCGAAACCTTCTCCCTTCTCAACCCAGCTCAATCTGGTTTCCGGCCTAATCATAGTACTATCACATCCCTTGCTAAAGTTACTAATGAGTGGGTTTCAGCTCTGGACTTTAAAAAGATCACTGGTGCAGTCTTCCTAGACCTCAGTAAGGCATTTGAAACCATAGACCACAACTTAGTTGTCAGTTGCCTTATTAACGTAGGTGCCACCCCCTTCCACTGCTCAGTGGTTTACCAGCTGTTTAACAGGGAGGCTTCAGAAAGTCAAGGCTGATGGCCTGTTTTCAGCTTCCCTCCCGATCAGCCCACAAGGCTCCATTTTAGGCCCTATCCTATTTTCTCTTTACATTAATAATCCTGACCATGACATAATTCCAAATTGCATTTGTTTGCTGATGACACAGTCCTGTACACTTCTAGCTCAACTCTGAAATAAGAGATATACTACAAGCTGACTTTGTGCAGCCTGAACAGAACCTTATTAACACAGAGCTCCTCCTTAATGCCTGAAAAACTAAGGCCATGATTTTTACTCTCAACACCACCACCGCCTATCTAAACCTGCCTAATGACTAATGTCACCTCTCTAGGTGAATCTCTTTAGCAGGGTTCATTTTTGGGTGGGGGATTGGGACAATTGGCACATAGTTTTTAATGTTGACCCACCTTTTCTTCTACCTTGGGGACAACCTGCTCACTGTTATAGAGGTTGTAAACTTCTGTTTTATGAATGTGGGGTCAGTTGAACAGTATAATCCATTATTTTTTTTCATCTGACCCTTTTTATACCCAGTGGGTCAGTATCTCACGTAGATAATTATCTAAAATGAACCCTGTTCATGTCATGGTTTAAAAAAAAAAAGACATTGTCAGCAGGCACACAGTACTCCTGCTTCCTTATTTGCCAGTAGTAGTCCCCAGCATTTTTGCATATGTCCCCTGTTTTTTTTACTATGTGTCCCCTAGTTTTCAGTACCTGTGGGACATTGTCCCACTTTATAAATTTTCAAGAATGAACCCTGCCTGAGGTTGTCTCCAAATTCAAATGTCTAGATAATAAGCTCACCTTTAACGACCATATTGATAACTTGACCAGCAGGTTAAAATCCAGAATAGGTTTCTTCTTCAGAAACGGGTCCCAATTCCCTATTGAGATTAGAACTAGGCTTGTTCAGGCCACATTCCTGCTTTTACTCGATTATGGCAACATAATCTACAATTCTACTTCAGCCTTAAACCTGAAAAAATTGGATGTCCTCTACCATCGTGCATTACGGTTCATTACTAACTCCCCTTTTTTGAACCCACCATTGTGAACTGTATGCTGCTGTCGGCTGGACGTCGATTACTACCAGACGTTTGATTCACTCTGGCACTTGAACTCTAAAAATCCGACTGAACAAACTACCGACCTATATAACATCCCTTATTTTCATCTCCCACAGTTCGTATTCCCTAAGGAAGTCTGACTTTATCGTTCTAGACGTGCCTAGGACACGTACCTCCTTTGGTAAACGTGCCATCTCATACGCACTTCCAACTATCTGGAACCAGCTCCAGTCTATACTGAAACTCTCTAGCATTGTTTCTGTCAGTCTCTTTAAAACCTTTGCTGCAACCAAATAAAAAAATGCCTGCAGCTGTTTCTAGCCCTTACTTGACCACTGACTTTTATATTAACAACTCTGTTCCCCTCCCCAATTATTCTACTTCTGTAATTCTAGTTACCTCCCCTTTTCCTTCCCCACTCTCCCTTTACTCTGTATTTCAGTCATCCTTACTTTTGATATTCCTCTGCACTTTTCCTCTTTTTCCTTCCCCCCTCCTCCCTTACAAGATCCTCCCTCTCTTCTCCCTCTCCACTCCCCTTTGCACCCATCTTATACTTTCCCTTCACTTTATGCATCCTGTTGCTCTTGTTCGAACTATTTTGGCTGTAGTTTCTCTACTTTTAATGATTTCTTCAGGTTATATTTATAAATATTACCTTTTTATGTCTTATTTTGAGCACTATGTAGCACATGTACCATATATTTTTATGTACCAAGATTTTATGTATGTCATTTCTTTTGTCTGGATACGTTCCCCAGGACCTCCTTGTGATGAGCTTGCTCACTGGAGTTTTCCTGCAATAAACTTGAGCAACACCCCCACCCCACACACACACACAGCCTGTCCGTCCCTTTGTTTTTTTTTTTGTTTTTTTTTTACATTGCAGTGGAAATGGCATTCTGGAAAGTTGCAGTCCGTTGGCATAGCTGCAGCGTATAAGACATGCTCGAAGGGTATGGGCAGCAGGATCAACTAGATTGAATTTTTTCCTTTACAGTAGAAAATCCCATTCCATCCAAAGTATTTCAGTAAGAAACTATTATACTTTTATTTTCATCAAAGGAAGTAAAATACTCTTTTAATAATGCATTTCAGGTTATGCGTGTTTTAACTGTGTTGACCATCTATTTGTTTTTGCAATTAATAAACAAGTAATGGTGTCCTATTTGTTCTTTTCAAGTCAAATCTGGATAGAAAGAACATAATATTTTCAGAATCATAACACATGCTCAGATTGTTTTACTGTCTTTGTCCAGGAAAGGCACATAGCTTGTTCCTGGGTGTGTTTTGGGAGCACAGGGAGGTTAAGTGACTTACTGTGGTCACACAATATACAAGTAGATCATGCTGGAATCAAAAGTCATGCTGCTGGATGAACGAAACTTGTTTACAGTTCTGTGCATTAACCTCTATGCTGTACTGCCGGCTGATAATCAAAAACTACACATATCAAGGCTGGCCCCATGAAGCCAGGCCAGTAGGTACGTAGCCACATTTGCATCTTGTAGACCCGAGTTCACACCCGAAATTGTAAGAGAAAAGGCTGTAAGAGAGGGAATGGAAAAAGACAGAAGTGGGTGCTGTGGCAGCCCCAGAAATCTGTACTGACATGAACACAGACAGGGTTTACAAATCCTGATATGGGGCCCCAATACCTGTTGGCATCACAGAGCCAGCTTTGAGATGTGTAGTTTTTGATGATCAGCTGGCATTATAGCCTAGAGGTTAAAGCAACCCTAAAGATGGATTATTTTTGCTAACAGTTTGAAATGTAAAGGTGATAACTCACTAGTTTCAGTGCACATACAAAACAAGTATTATAAATGTAGAACGTGTTGTAATAATACACTTAATAAAACAGACAATTTCCTATTTAACGTACAGTCAGTGGAGGGCCAAGATCCTTGGTGACATCATTTTCTGTCAGGAGCCTAAAACGTATGGCTGCCCCTAGCCTTTAATTACAGGCTGATTTACATATGAATAACTCTGGACTGCAACGACTCACAGAAAAACACAACGGCTCACTCAGATTAGCTGTTATGGTCTTTCAGACAATAAGAAACCCTGATGATGAGATTACCCCTTTAAAGAGGAAAACATGAGTGTGGGGCTGGTCCCAATTTGCACTTTGTGTGCAAAGACTTTTTTTGGCTTACTGTCTACTGCAGTGAGTGGATTGCATCAGGCTGATTTTGTTGACTTCCAAACTGACATTTGTTATAACCAGAAATCCAGAATCCCCTACAGCTGACATCAGAGGAGTGCTGCAGTAGTGGGAGATTTAGTAGCTTGCAGTGCATGTTAGATAGTGGGAGATTCAATAGCTTTTTTATTTTGCTTACTGTCTACTGCAGTACGTAGATTGCATCAGGTTGATTTTGTTGACTTCCAAACTAACATTTGTTGTAATCAGAAATCCCAGTATCCTCTACAGCTGACATCAGAGGAGTGCTGCAGCAGTGAGAGATTTAGTAGCTTGCAGTGCATGTTAGATAGGTGGAGATTCAATAGCTTGCAGTGCATGGTAGTGGTTTCTATTTTTATTAACTCTGAATCTTTTGTTTGCTGGTCCCACTGTCCTCCCAGGGCTCAGTGCAGTCACAGAGGACTGTACTTAGCCCTGGGAGATCAGTGGGGCTGGCAAACATCTGATCTGAGCTTATAACATTTCTGACATGCATTGTAGGCTATTGAGTCTCCAAGTTTTGCACCTTGTTCTGATGCCTGCTGCAGGGGATTTGGGGATTTCTGGTTAAAGCAAATGTCAGCTTGGAAGTAAGCAAAATCTGCCTGATACAATATACTGTACAGCAGTAAAGAATAATTAAAAAATATGTTTTTGCACAAAAAGTGCACATTGGGACCAGCCCCATAACTGGGTGTGAGGCTCTTAGTGCTGACTGTTCCCTTTAACACACGGGATATGTACAAGGGAAGTCTACTGCAGAGAGGAAAAGAGAGAGAGAGATTGTGTGTGTATATATGTGTGTGTGTGTGCTCCCTGTGCATCACATTGCTGAAACTGAGGAGGAGAGCTCCCTGAGATGACTGTGGTGGCCTGTCCCTGATTTATTCCCTGACGCAGGAGCTATGGACCAGTGAAGTCTAATGCAGAGTGAGTGAGAGTGTGTGTGTGTTTGTGTGTACCTCACTGTGCATTAGAAGGAGAGATGTCAGTGATGACTTTACAGTGGGGCTATGGACCAAGGATGTCTTATAAGGGGGGGGGGAGGGTTACTGTGCCACAGAGCTGAAACTGAGAAGGAAAGCTGCCAACAACGACTATGCAGTGCTGTCTCACTTTCATTCCCTAACATAGGGGCTGTGGATTTTGGAAGTCTAATATAACACCATTCTTTGGCCGTGATATAAAAAAAACTTTTTTTCGTTATTGATTGATAATTTTCATGTGAGTGTGTGTTATAGCCTAATGGAGGGTTTGGCAGCAAATGCGTATCCGTTAATCAAACTAAATACTCCATATCACCTGAGGCTGAGTGTGGGATGATAGCTCCAGTCACACCTTGATTACTCCTAAGTGTTTAAGAGGTCCTGAAGTATGGAAAGTGATGTCATAAATGGCAAGCTTTGCTTGACAACGTATAGCTTCCCTCTGAAGTAAATCCATTTCTGTCTCGAGTCCATGAAATGGTGGCTGCTATTGATTTAATTTAGAGATGGTTTAGATATGCGTATCTCCAGAATGCTGACACCTACAAGTAAGCCAAATACCTTGTTTGAAAGATCTTTTCATGGGCTTTCAGAATTGGAGAGAACTGGCTCACTTATCGTACATTCCCCCTTTAATGCAAAAGCCTTTAAATGGAGTGTGGGTTAGACAGTGAGCTGGCTTCTGCTGTAGTGAAGTCAGAAAGGACTCCTGCAGGGAACCAGTCTAAAACCATCTAGGCTGTCTAGAATATGAATGAGACAGTTTAACTGTTGGGTCTAATGAAGTAAATGTATTTGATCTAGAAGGTCAAGCATGGGTGTACCATTCTGTCCAGTAAAACAGGGAAATAAAAAGCAGGGTGGTGGTATTGACTGGGCTTGGGAATTCTGGGAGTCAAGTCCTATATCTTTGAGTGCTAGTCTGTGTAGGTTAGTTGGGCATGGGGGGGGAAGGCGAGAGGAAGGGAAGGAGGGAAGGAGACCTCTGAGAGTGAAGGATAGTAATTGCTGTCCTATCCAAGAGAAGACCCATTCTCCCACACTGTTCTCTTAAAACCTTTTTTTAATAGTATGTATTTATTATTTCATGCAGAGAAGTACAGGGCATACAGACCATATAAGATATATGCATCATTTTAGTACTTTTCGGATATATCTTTCACTTATTTATCTCTTGTGCATTTTTCTACACTATGTTATCTGTTTCAGTTGACTGTATATGAGGCATGGATTGTACACATAAAATAAAAATGTTTTCTGTCATCTTAGAGTAGACAATTATAGTTCTATTATATTAGATATTGTGCCATCAGGTCAAGGGATAAATATTGAATTTATAGTAAATATATAAAATACCCAAGGGTGCCATTTAATTTCAAATTATTTTTGTCAATCTATTTAATGTGCTATCCGACGCTCAACATAGTATATCTCATTAACAATGGAATGCCATTGAGTGATCGTGGGGGCCTCTGATCTAAGCCGTAGGCGGGTAATTGCTTTTTTGCTGCTGTTATACATAAATGTAACATATTCTGACGTGAGGGAACTGTGTCATCTGGATTTATATATAAAAGGATCAATTGAACAGTCAAGACTATATCTGTTCCTGTTGTTTGTTTCACTGCCATTTCTAGCCCATGCCAGAATAAGGTTGCTTGAGGGCATAGCCAGAAAATATGTGCATAATTTGCCCGGGGCTCCCCACTTCACTGTTCTCTTAAAACCTTTGTGGTAAGAATCTAGACTTCAGTTTAGTCATTTAAGCAACAAGTGATAGCTGCTACCTATTCTCATCAGGTGCATTCTTTTGTACAAACGATACAGATTATTGTTATCCTTACTGTTATGTGTATGAGCTGGCCATAGTGTGGACTGAATAATGAAGTGTAATAGATTAGCACCTGCTGAATAATTAATAATTTTCTAATCAGTTACTCCCCCCCCCCCACACACACACACGGATTTACATACCAATGATGTCTTGTGCTGGGTTTGAACTTATGAGCTTGTGCGTGTTTATAGAAACCACACAAGCTGAAAATACCTGCCTTCTTCTATCATTTTTGCTTCCTACGTACTATTCTTTCTAATCAGCATTTAGAAATTAACATAGAAACATGGACTTTGACAGCAGGTAAGGACTGCTTGGCCTACCTAGTCTGCCCATTTCCCTACCTATTGGATAAGCTGCAGATCCTAGTTAACCAGCAGCCTACTTCTGCCTACCCCCCACTATAATTGCCTTATGTCTGTCCCATGTATTCTTGAATTCCCCAACTGTTTTTGACCCCGCGACCTCCTCAGGAAAGCTGTTCCATGCGTCCACCACTCTCTCCATGAAAAAATTCTTCCTCACGTTGCTCCTGAGCCAGCCCCCTCTATTGTCAGATTGTTCCCTCTTGTTCTTGCACATCTCTTTTCCTGAAAGATGCTACTCTCTTGGACTTTGTTGATTTCCTTGAGGTACTTGAAAGTTTCTATCATGTCCCCCCTCTCCCTCCTTTCCTCAAGGGTACACATATTAAGCTCTTTAAGTCTCTCTTCATATGGCTTCTGGTGCAGACTCTGCACCATTTTAGTTGCCCTCCTCTGGACTGCCTCAATCCTGTCTATATCCTTGCGGGGATGGGGTCTCCAGAACTGCACGCAGAACTCCAGATGGGGTCTCACCAACTGTCTGTACAGAGGGATAACAACTTCCTGTTTTCTACTTGTGATGCCTCTCCCTGTGCATCCCAGTATGCCCAGCCCTCCTTACTGTCTTCTTACATTGCTTGCCTACCTTAGTCTGATATGACAACCCCCAGATTCCTTTCCATTTTTATTGTTGTAAGTACCCCTCCCCCCAATTGTGTACTCTTCCCCTGGGTTTTTGTTTCCCAGGTGCATTACTTTGCACTAATTTGCATTGAATCTAAGCTGCCATACTTTTGACCATTTCTCCAACCTTGTCAAGTCCCTTCTCATCCTTTCCACCCCCCTTGTATATCAACCCTGTTACAGATCTTTGTGTCTTCTGCAAAGAGGCATACTTTTCCTTCTAGCCCCTCTGCAATGTCACCTATAAAGACATTAAAGAGGACTGGTCCCAGTTCTGAACCCTGTGGTGCCCCACTAGTAACCCCTCTTTCTTTTCATACTGGAATATAGGAAAGTCAAGAAGGCAGAGCTCATATAAGCTTTCCCCACTATTCAGTGGCAGTGACACCAGTCACCAACTTCATAGAAATACTTATCCAACATCACCTTAAACATTCCCACATTTTCTGCATCCACAGCTGCCTGAGGTAATCTATTCCACATTCTAATTGCCCTATATTTGAATCAATTTCTTCTTATTTCTGTCCTAAATATTATTTCCTTCAACTGTCTGTCATGTCCCCTCAAATGATACAACTGATCTTTAAATTCCAATCCCATCTCCGTCCTCGTACTTTCATCTTTCAAAACTTTATACAAACACAATAAATCACCTCTCTCTCTCTCTCTCTCTCTCTCTCTCTCTCTCTCCTATCTTTCAAAGACCACAAACCCAGCTTTTCCAGTCTCCCCTCATAACTCAAGCCTTCACATCCTGATATCAATTTCGTGATGGACCTTTGTGGCCTTTCCACCATCCTAACATCCTTCACTAAAAATGGACTCCATACAGTTGAACAATAATCCAACAAGGGTCTAACCAAGATCTTATACAACGGCATCATCACCTTCCTCCCTCTAGACTGGAAACCCCGTCTTATACTATACACTAAATGCATGGCCTTATTTGATACATTTCTGCTATGAATGTCATATTTTAAGTAATTTTGGATATAGACTCCCAGATCTCTCTCTTATGCAGATACCTTCAGTTTTATATCCTTCAAATAATAATTTTGTTGTACATTCCTCCTTCCTAAATGTGTTAACATGCATTTATCACTATTAAATTTCATCCCATTTTCTTCAGCCCATTCCAAAATATGTATTAAATCTCTTCCAAAAGCTAACCTATTGTCATAGTGTACTTCATTTACTATTACCCTCTGCGTCCTGTTGTGCAGCCAATTTGTTACCCAGGCTACCACCTTGGGACCCACTCCCAGGCTGGCTAATTTGTTTATTAATCTTTTGTGTGGGACTGTGTCAAATGCCTTGTTAAAGTCTAGGTAGGCCATGTCCACAGCCCCTCCCAGATCTACTACTTTGGTCACCCAGTCAAATAAATCTATTAGATTCATCTAACATGACCTTCCCGCTGTGAATCCGTGCTGCCTTGGGTCCTATGCCCCGCTAGCCTCTAGGTACTCAACAGTTCTTTCTTTCAGAAGTGATTCCATTATTTTCAAACCCCAGGAAATCTTACTGTATTCTGACAATTGCAAATATGGTCTCACCGTAGGACTGCCCTGGAGCCAAAATGATTAATAGAACCTATGCTAATGATGGAATGTTAGGCTGGAGCTTGGTTTTAAAATCACTGTTCCTGGTTGCACTTCCTGCAACTGTCAGATTCTTTACTCCGCTTGCCTCAGTAAGATGCCGCCGGAGAGCTCTGCTTCACTTCATCTGAAGAAATTATTTTTCCTCGGTTAAATTGTAGTCCATTTTATTTTCCTTGATTTTTGAAGCATTGTCTTTTGGTTCACAGGTAGAATTAGTTAGATAGTGTTAGTTTGGTAAGTGTTAATGGTTCCTCTCTGGGTTTTCCCTAACCGGGAAGGAACCGATGCTTTGATTTGGTTTGAATTTATTTATTTTAATTTTGGTACCATCTGGTAAGGCGGTTTAGTTAGTTTAAACTTTTTGACAAAACTTACCGAGGTAATTCTTGGTTTACTTCGGTTCTAACCAACTGATAAATGTCACAACCTAAGAAACGATCGGGCCTACAGGTTTCCAACATTATACAGAGTGTGGGGAACCGTTCGCTAAAGCAGATCCTCATTTAATTTGTGTTAATTGTTTGGAGTTTGTGACCATCTGGAGGTTTGTGCAGAGGAATATTATGAAGAGGATGATGATGATGAGGAAGAAGAGGACTATGGGGAGCCCATTGAACCGGATTTCTCCCCAGATCCTCATAGACCTGACTCCCCTGATAAGGGAACTAAGGATTATACATCTCATTTTCAGTTTATTAGGCAGGTGGCTATGTCTTTGGACCTTCCCACTCAAGAATCCACTGATGAGGAGGAAGAACAAGATTACAAAGAGATGATGGATGTGCCAACCTCTAAAGGGGTTTTGTTGCCCATCCATAAATCCCTAAAGAAACAGGTCCTGAAAGTACTGCATACCCCCACTTCCATTCCACCCCTGGAAAGAAAAGTGGATAAGAAGTACCGGGTGGCTAATGGTGGAGCAGAGCTCTTGTTTGGGCATCCTAGCCATAAAGGGGTGGTGCAGGCTGCAGCCTGTGATAAGGCTGGCATTCCTTTAGCTTATCCTCCTCCTGGCAAAGACTCCAGGAGGATAGACTCCATTGCCAAAAAACAGTACCTGGGGTCTTCTCTTGCAGTTGGGCAGGCATCTTATATGGCCTATGTTGCAAGGTATCAGAGGACTTTGTGGAACACTGTGATGGAAATCACGAAGTCAGTGCTAGCCCCTATGGCAGTGGATTTGGAGGAAGCTGCAAAAAAGGGGCATAGAGGCATCTAAAGTGCAATTTTGTATGGCAGTGGACAGTAATGATACCGCTGCCAGACAAATGGCCTCTTCTGTATCTCTAAGAAGGTTTGCCTGGCTCAGGACAACTAACCTGACTCAGGACACCCAGTCCAAAGCAATGGACTTCCGCTGTGAGCCTCTGTCTCTGTTTGGCGAGCAGACAGAGGCATTCATGAAGAAAATGGATGAGTACAAAACAGCCTATCAGAGTGCTGCTGCTAGAGAGGAGCCATCTACACCCCATAAGCAGCAAGCCAGGGGTCCCAGAGGCAGGCCTTATAGGCAATTCTTTCAGCCCCACGCTTACCCCCAGTACCAGCAGTTCCAGCAACAGAGGGGCTACTTTAGAGGCAAGGGCAGAAGGGTTGGCAACCGGATAGCCCCTTAGCACGCAGCCAGCTTCCCAACCTAAGCAGACACCCTAAGAGGTCTGCTCTGGCCACCCCCCCTGTACCAGTAGGAGGCAGGTTGGCCCCTACTACAGACAAGTGGGTCCTGGAGGTAGTGGGCCAAGGTCTGGCCCTCAGTTTCAAATTAAAACCAAGGCTGAGAGCAAACATTTTTCGACCTTCATCCCCAGCAGAGACTCTGTTGCTAGAGAAGGAAGTATTAAATCTCCTATCCCTAGGGGCAGTAGAGCCAGTTCCCTTGTAGCAGAGGGGGAAAGGCATCTATTCAAGGTACCTCCTCACTATCAAGAAAACGGGAGTGGCGACCCTTATTGGATCTTAGACATCTAAACAACCATTTACTGAAACCAGAATTCAAAATGGTCACTCTGTCTACCATTCTGCCCATTTTAAAGCAAGAGGATTGGTTTGCATCCCTAGACCTCAAGGATGCATACTTCCACATCCCAGTGAGGCAGTCACACAGAAACGTTCTCAAGTTCAAACTGCCCTCAGGTCATTACCAGTTCAGGGCAATGCCTTTTGGTCTCACTTCTGCTCCAGGGGTGTTCACAGAATGTATGGCTGTAGTTGTGGCGCACCTAAGGAGACAAGGAGTGGCAGTATTCCCCTACCTAGATGACTGGTTAGTCATAGGGCAAACTCCTCAACAGGTCAAGCAGTCCCTGGCACTCACACAGGATCTCCTGCAGTCCCTGGGATTGTTACTAAATAAGAAAAAGTCAGTGCTGCAACCAGTACAGCTCCTAGAATTCATAGGTGCTCAACTAGATTCAGTGAAAGGAAAATATTTTCTTCGGCAAGAAAGGACAAGCAACTTGGTACAGTTGGCAAGCTCTTTCAAACCTTACAGCTTCAGGCCTCTCCTACAGTTGTTGTGCCACATGGCAGCATCAACAACTGCAGTGCTAGGAGCAAGGTTTGAGATGAGAGATATTCAATATCATCTAAGACAGTACTGGCTCCAAAAGAAAGATTCACTGTCAAAGCTGGTTCCCATAACCCAAACTTTCGTGCAGGCTCTGCAGTGGTGGCTAGAAGAAGAGAACCTCAGGCAGGGAGTTCCCTTCCTACAAGTACAGCCCTCCTGGGTGCTTACCATGGATGCATCCCTCCTAGAGTGGGGAGCACACCTAGAGAAGAATACTGTCCACGGTTCGTGTTCCAAGCCAGAGTCCCTGCTTCACATCAATCTGCTGGAACTCAGGGCAGTCTTGTTAGCATTGCAGGCATTTGCCAGCATGCTTCAGGAGAATGTGGTACAGGTCAGAATAGACAACACAACCATAATGTACTACATCAACAAACAAGGAGGCACAAGGTCCACTCCTCTATGCACAGAGGCCATGAAGATATGGACCCTGGCTTATTCACTAAATATCTAGTTGCCAGCTGTTCACCTGCCAGGCAAAGACAATATCTTGGCAGATGCGCTGAGCAGGTTACATCAGAGCCACCTCAAATGGTCCCTGAACAGTCAGGTTCTACAAGTGGTATTCAAAAGGTGGGGGGACTCCAGAGATAGACCTCTTCGCCTCACCAGACAATCACTAGCTTCCAAGATATTGTTGCAGACCACTAGTGACAGGTTCAGTGCCACTGGATTCCCTAGTTCTGGACTGGACAGGGAAGTTTCTGTATGCCTTCCCTCCGTTTCCCTTGTTAGTAAGGGTTCTGATCAAGCTCAGATCCCAGTCTGCCACAGTGATTCTAATTGCTCCAGACTGGGACAGGCATCCTTTGGTACTGCATGGCACTGGATCTATCAATAGCTAAGCTGGTCAGCCTCCCCAGGAGGCACAAGCTATTGACTTCATCCCAGAGCGGGATCCTGTATCCGAACCTGCGGTCCCTCAGGCTCAAGGCCTGGCTCTTGTGGACCTAGAATATGCCAATTTGCATCTTTCAGAAAGTATCATGGCGGTCCTAAGGGTTTCGAGAAAACCTTCTACCAGAAAGATTTATTCTTTCAAGTGGAAAATATTTTCTATTTGGTGTCAGAATAAAAACCCGAACCATAATCAGGCGGGATTGCCTGTGGTTTTGGATTACCTTACCCACCTTCACTCTCTGGGTTTAATGCTATCCACATTGAAGGTGCATTTGTCTGCAGTTTCTGCTTACTTGTCAGCAGGTAAGACATCTTCCCTGGCATCTAACCCTGTATTCAGTAGCTTCTTTAAGGGACTGATGCACTTGCACCCACCTCACAGAATTCCCACTCCAGTATGAGATCTTAATATTTGCATAGCACAGCTTATGCAACCACCCTTTGAACCCTTGGCAACAGCTGATCTCAAGTATGTGACTTGGAAGACTGTGTTCCTGGTTGCCATTACCTCTGCCAGGAAGATCAGTGAACTCCAGACCTTGTCCATGGAGCCTGATTATGTGGCATTCCATAGGGATACAGTGGTCCTTGGGACAAATAAGTTCCTTCCAAAGGTGGTTTCAGATTTTCACATCAATCAATCCATCACACTTCCAGTCTTCTTTGCTGGCCATTTTACTTCAGGTGAACATGGACTGCATAGCTTGGATGTTAAAAGAGCTATCAGCTATTACCTAGAATGTACAAAAAGTCATAGAGGAGATAAAACCCAACTCTTTTTGACTTATGGGGAAGTGGGAAAAGGCAAACCTGCCACTAAGAGATCCATAGCAAGATGTATTGTGGCATGTATCCAGTTCTGTTATGGCACAGTGGGCAAACAGCCCCCTCAAGGGCTCAGGGTCCATTCTATAAGGGGGACAGCTACGTCTATAGTAGCTTCAAAGAGATATTCCTCTATTGGAAATCTGTAAAGCAGCTACCTGGAAAAAAGGCCACATATTCACTAAGCATTATTGTTTGGATACCCAGGCCAGGAGTGATACCAGGTTTGGCACAGCAGTTTTGCAGAGCCTGTCTCCTAAATAGGTCCTCTGCCTGCCTCCAAAGACACTGCTTGGGTAGTCTGCAATTGTCAGAATACAGTAAGATTTCCTGGGGTTTGAAGAAAACACTACTCACCATAGTAATCTTGTTTCTTCTAAGGGAATCTTACTGCATTCTGAGCTCCCACCCATCCTCCCCTGCTAGGACCTGCAGGGCACTGCACACTGCCTGTTACTCATGGTGGAAACCTGTGGGTACCAATTAGTTTCTTGGGCATCTGTTGACTTGAGTCTTTGTAATGCCCTTTGTTATTTGAAGGTGTTTTCCTACCCTAGTCAGGGTATTGAGATTAGTTAAGTTAGCTTAGTAATTTTAGTTTCTGCATGCTTCCTAAGCCTGAATTATACGGATAGCGTTTGCTATCTCCCCAGCAGTCGGAACCGCTACACCTTTCGGTTGCGGTTTGACCGTTACATGCTTTTCTTTCTTTTTTCCCCCCGATTGCTGGGTTAGCAGCAGGATCTGCAGGGTGCTTTTTGGTAGAACAGCAGTCACCCTGGTCAGAGGGCTGGTTCTCCGGTTCAGCTCGGTCCGTGGCCGGTTTGTCCTTAGCCAGTTCAGCAGTTGCTTAAGTCACCTATCAAGCATCGACTGAGGGAAGTTTTTGCAGATATCACAGTCCTCTTGGAGGTGCTCAAACCCCAAACAGAAAACACAAATTAAATAATAATCTGCCTTAGCAAATGGTTCCCTACACTCTGTACAATGTTGGAAACCTGTGGGGCCCGTTCGTTTCTTGGTCTATAACATTGAACAGAAGATAGACCAAAAGACTGAGAGCTACCCTGGTAAAATCACTTTTTTTTTATTTTTTTAAATCGCCTTACCGGACGGTAATAGAGTTAAATTAAACTGTAAAAATTAAAAAACAATATCGGTTCCTTCCCGGTTGGAGAAACCGAGTAGGAACTGAAGAAACTCACCAAATATGCACTAAAACTAGACTAATTCTACCTGTGAACCAAGGACAGTGCTCCAGAAACCAAAAATAAACAAAGGACTTTAGAAAAAAACGAGAAAATAAATTTCTTCAGTGAAGGAGACTCACTGGAGATGTGTTACTGAGGCAAGCGGAGTAAAGAATCTGACAGTTGCAGGAAGTGCAACCAGGGACAGTGATTTGAAAACCGAGCTTGAGCCTAACATTCCATAATTAGCATAGGTTCTATTAACTGTTTCAGCTCTGGAGCAGTCCTATGGTGAGACCATACTGCAAATGTCAAAATACAGTAAGATTCCCTTAGAAGAAACAAGATTACTATGGTAAGTGATGTTTTCTTCCCTACCACTGAGGTCAAACTAACAGGTCTGTAGTTTTCTGCCTCTGCCTTGCTCCCACTTTTGTGAAGGAGAATCGCATCCACCCTCCTCCAGTCCTCAGGTACCACACCATCCTCCCATGATTTGTTAAAAAGGCTAATCAGTGGTGTCACTAGGTCTCCCCTTAGTTCTTTTAGAATTCTGGGGTGAATAGCATCAGGCCCTATTGCTTTGTCCACTTTGAGTTTTAAGAGTTCTTTCTTGACCCTTTCTTCTGTGAATGGATTGGTATCGACCCCCCCCCCCAATCCAGAGTGCTTCTATTGTTTGGTGTAGGTACCTCCCCCTCTTCTTTTTTTGTGAATACTGAGCAAAAGTATTCATTCAGTATCTCTGCCTTTTCACTGTCTCCCTCTACCCACCTCCTCCCCTTTATTAAGCATCACTATCCCTCCACTGGTCTTTCTTTGCTCTCTACTGTACCTATAAAAGGTTTTAGCCCCCTTCTCCATCTTTTCCTCAGTTTGTGCCTTCGCTATTCTGACTGCATTCCCTGCTTCCTTCTGCTTTAACTGATACAGTTCTCTCTTCTGCTCCTTCTGTGATTTCTTATATCTCCTGAATGCTATCGTTTTCTCCTTAACATTCCCCGACACCTCTTTTGAGAACCATAGTGTTTTTTTTTACTTTGTTTAGTTTTATTTGCTTCACACAAAGTCTTGTTGCCTCTATGATGGCAGTTTTGATTGTTCCCCAATGTTCTTCCACCCCTCCTTCCTGCCTGTTTGCTAGTGCATTCCTTAGGCACTCACCTATTTTGCCAAAGTGAACCTTCCTAAAGTCCAGTACCCTGGCTTTTTGTAGCTTGACTCTATGGCTGTATTTATCGTGAACCACACTGTTTGGTTGTTGCTTGTTCCCAGATGGCTACCCACTTCTAAATCTGTAGATAGATAGATATTTTATTTATCAAGCGCCCAAATCCATGTACTCTGGGCGCTGTACAGTACAATTCACAGAACAGAATACACATCGCAGCAATTCAACATAGACATTACAATTCTATCCATCCCATTTAAAATTAATTAATCATAAAAGCCTGCTGGAGCAGACATGTTTTTACTTGTCACTTGAAGGCTTCCACCGAGGGGCCTCCCTATGATATCTAGGAAGGGAGTTCCACAGAGTGGGCGCCGCCACTAAAAATGCCCTATCTTAGAATGCCGCAGCCTCACTCTGGGAACTCCAAGGAGGCCCCCCCACCGGCAGAACGGCGTGCCTGGGGCGGACAGCAGGGGGCAAGGAGATCTTGCAGATAGATAGGTTCCCCTTCGTGTAGGGTCTTGTAGGTCAGGAGCCCTACCTTGAAGACAATCCTCCACCTGACTGGCAGCCAGTGCAGTCCACGCAAGACCGGGGTAATATGATCAGTTTTGCCTTGCCCCAGTCTATAATCTTGCCACCGCATTCTGCACCAGCTGCAGCCTGCGGAGGTTGCCTTCAGATAGCCCTAGGTACAGGGCATTGCAATTGTCCAGCCTGAAAGTGACAAACGCATGTACCAGTGTGGTCAGATCCTCGACGGGATCGAGGCTCGGATTCGAGCAGTGTTCCTAAGATGATAAAATCCACTCCTAATGATGGCTGACACCTGAGCATCAAGTGTCAAACCGTCATCTAGGACCATGCCCAAATACTTCACCTGACTAGCTGGAGTAAGGGGGACACCCCCTAACATAAGGCCAGGGGGTAACCCCTCACAACACCCTCCGCCACGACGAACTGGGTCCACAGCAAGTACCTTTGTCTTGTCTGGGTTAAGTTTAAGCCAGTTTTGAGTCATCCAAGCCTGGATCTCATCGAGGCAGCTGTTAAATACAGATGTCAACACCTGGGTATTGGGCACACAGGATAGGTACAGCTGGGTATCATCTGCATAGCAGTGAAAACCCAGCCCGTACCGCCTGATAATGTCCCCCAGTGGCAGCATGTACAACGTGAACAACAAGGGCGAGAAGACCAAACCTTGCAGTACCCCACAGCACAGAGGCTTCGGGTTAGATGAAACTAACCCCATCGTCACCCTCTGTCTATAAGGTATGACCTGAACAAGTTGATGACATTACCGGACAGGCCACACCAAAACCACAGGCGATCAAGTAGCACCGCATGGTCCACGGTGTCAAATGCTGCAGAGCGGTTCAGGAGGACTAAGATGGTCTGTCCTGTCCCTCGCCATCAGGAGGTCATTAAGCACCCTCACCAGGGCAGTTTCTGTACTGTGTCCTACACAAAACCCCGACTGGAAAGGCTCATAGGTGGAGGAAGAAGCAAAATGTCTCTCAAGCTGTATGGCCACCACTTTTTCAATAACCTTCCCTAAAAATGGGAGGTTTGAAACCAGCCTGTAATTGCTGAGGCAGTCCAGGTCCAGGAATGGTTTCTTCAAAAGGGGTCTAATCAAGGCCTCTTTCAAGGACATTGGGAAAACCCCACTCCTCAAGGAACTCCAGACAATGCCAGCAATCACAGGTCCAAACATCCAGCCAAAAGTCGGGTCGAACCTGGGTCCAGATCACACTGGGTTGGCCGCAGTGTCAGGATTATCTTTACCACCTCCTCCACCCCAACCAGCTCAAACTCACCCCAGGCAGGAGAAGTGTCTCGCCACACTTCAGGCTGGACCATGCATCCCCTTCGAGAAGTACTCGAGGAGACCTCATCCCTGATAGAGGACATCTTGTCGGCAAAGAAAACAGACAGCTTCTCGCACCTTGTGCTTGAACCTGCTCCCCCAACACAGGGACGGGCAGGATGTGATTGCCCGTCCACTGTGCAGAAGAGCTGAGCTGGTCTGTTCCTTGCCACAGCAATCTCCCTACACAGATCATCTGCTTTCTTACAGGAGATTGCCCCCCGATAGTTGATATAATGTAACCTCAGAGCCAGTCTGTCCTCCAGCACCTCTCTAACCTCCGTCCCTTAGTCTTTAATCTCCGGAAATCCTCATCAAACCAGGGAGGTCTCCGGCAAGTAAACAAGGGAAGGAGACGAATTGGTGCGATGGAATCGAAGGCCGCAGTGACCACCCCATTATAGGCCATCCCTACTTCCTCCTCTCCAATTGCACAAGCTGCCTCAACACTCGATAGGTCCAGTGCCACCAATAGTCCCGTCGAGGTCACTCCTCTTAATAGGCAATATCGAATCATCTCCACAGGGGCAAGGCCATCTAGGGGGGTATCACCAAGCATGAACTTCACGGTGCTATGATCCGACCAAACTACAGGATCAACACTGAGGTCAGTCACATCTAAACCTAGTGAAAAAAACAAGTCTAATGTGTGGCCACCCAAGTGTGTAGCTGTTGTTACATTTTGTGACAGGCCCAGGGCCCCCGTGCTTCCTAAAAGATCGCTCCCAAAACCCGAGAGCCTGCCGTTGATCCAGGCATTGAAGTCACTCAGAATCAGCCACCTGGGAGACTCCAGCACCAGGCTGGTGACGAGCTCCTTGACCTCAACAACAAAATCCCCATGGCACAAGAACCCTGAAACCTGCCCCTACACCCCCGCGGGCGGCCACACACTCAAATGAATGTGTATGACCTACAGGTAGCACCATGAGGTGCAGGCTGGTTTTAAAATAAATAGCTACCCCCCCCCCCAACGCGATCCTCCCTTGGGTTGTGTATCACAGAGTACCCGGCTGGAACTGCCGCTTCCAAAGTGGGGGTGGCATTTTCATCCAACCAGGTCTCCATATGCAAGCCAGGTCAACCGAGGATATCAAGTTCGCCATTATGGCAGTCTTATTCCTCATTGACCTGGCATTGCACAACACAACCCGAATAGGATGAGGTGAGGCAGCTGAACCCACTAACTGTCCACAATCCCTCGTGGAGCCCTTGGGAATGGGAACTAAACAAGCCAACCCGCTCTCCAGTTCCCATTTCACCCCAGGGTGTCTCCTTGTCCTCACCACCCGGATCCCGGACACCCTGGCAGCCACTCGGGTACCACCACCACTGCCAGACCCCCCCCAAACTATTCCCAAGGCTCTACACCTCCTGTAGGCCGCAGCTGGAAGTTCAGGAAGCTCAAATGGACAATGGCCGCAGAGGTGGTCCCCCGAGTAGCTGCGCCTTACAACTCCCTGCCCCAGACACATTTTGCACAAATAATAATTAAAAAAACAACAAAAAAATGAAAAATGCTTAAACTAACTTAATTTAACAGTTTTAAAACGACCCCCCACCCAAAAAACTAAATTAACAAATCTTGCCGCACTTCAGATGAAAAAAAGATTTCCAGATACAGAAAATCCAACTTCCCTTGTCCATGTCCAAAAGTTCCCCAAAAACAGAGCACTCTCACTGCCCAGGTCATAAAGTTTTTTCCTTTTTAGTTGGTTTAACTTATGGCACACTCACTGACAGTCTGGTCAATCCAAAGCCTTATCATAGAAGAGACAGTTGAAAATTTATAATGATTTATTTTAACCAGTGCCATCGGCACTTTCACTGCCAGTTCGGTTAACTCCACAGAGACAGAAATCCTTATTCAATTTATTCCACTTCCACCCGAAACTACGAAGAACAGTTTCCACGCAGCTGTATTCCAGGAGCGCTGGTCTCGTGTTCGTTCTAACCTCACCGCTGCCAATACAGGGAAGACACCCTCCCGGAGCCCAGACCTCTCCCCTGACCCCCCCCCTCCACTGCCACAGCCACCCACTGGCAACCAGGCAGCAAAACAGAAGCACGGCTGTGCAGCCGCCCACTGACAGACACACTACCACACACCACCAGGTCAAGGCAAGTCCCCGGAAGGAGTACACCCTGTCAGATCACAGCATCAGCAGTCGAACCCCCTCAGTACTTCACGGTACTTCACAATGTTCCTTCTCTCAGCACAGAGGACTCCTCTAAGCGTGTTTGTTCTATCAGCAGTCTGAATGTCCCTTCTTCTTACTGGCTGAAAAAACAGGTAAAAACTCAGGCAGAACTTTCAGTACACAGCTTCCAGGAAGCTTCAAACTTCAGTAGCTGGATAGCGCTATAGACAGAAAACGATAAAAGGCGCAAATTACAGTTCTTATAGTTCTTAACGCCTAAACAACCGGGTGGCAAGATTACTAAAATAAGACCAAACACACAAAACAATTACAAATGCTAAAAACACTAAAAATCACACTGCTACTTCTTGCTGCTCCCGGTGGTCAGCCCAGCATAGCTGCCATCTTCCTTACAAGGGTCCTAGTTAGGCTGTGATCTTCTCTCTGTCCCCATTTGAGAGTACCAGGTCTAAAGCATGCCTCCTGTAGGGCATCGAGAATGACCCTGCTCTTGGATGTGGCTGCAGCAGATATGCTCCAATTAACATCTGGCATATTCAGGTCCCCCATCAACAATATCTCCCCTTTTTCTGCTATTCTAAGGATGCCTTCTATCATTTCCTTGTCCATTTCCTCCCCCTGAGACGGGGGTCTGTATACAACCCCCATGCAGATTGTGGTACCATTTAAAACAACATGAAGTCTTGCTGTATTCTGACAAATTACAGTGAGTCCCAACCTTCGAACTGCCCCGGAGATGAAAGAGTTAACTTTCCATGCCAGGCATGGAACGCTGAGCTCGAGCTCGGTTGAGACTCTGTCTGTTGCTGTTTGAACTCAAACCGTCAGATTCTTTACTCCGCCTCACTGAACAGTCGCTCCAGAGATTTCTCCTTTGCTCGGTTCAATTTGTCGGTTAAAGTACTGTTTTTCTCGGTTTTCAGCCGAATTTAAACCGCAACCTATCGGTTCAGTCTCTGTCTGTGGTATTCGTGAGTACTAGATAGGTTTATATTGTTTTTCTATTCTGTGTGGAACTTGTAAACGTTTCATCGGTTCGGTTTGAACCGATCAAGTTGTTTTAAAAATCTTTACTTCTACTTTTAGAGTGTGGTTACTGGTTCTTATAGGTTCTAAATAAAACGGATTTTATTACGGTTTTTTCCCCGACCCGTAACACGGTCAGGAACCGATAAGTGTCTTGCCTGGCGGATTGCCATTAAAAGAGTAAGTTTTGTTTAGGACTGGCCATGTCTGAAACCCAAAGAAAAACCGGCCAACTGGGTTTCCAATACTGCGAGTGTGTGGGAAGTCTTTGCTAAGGCTGACCCCACACCGTGTGTGTTTGTCTGGGGTTTGACCACCTCAATTCAGACTGCCAGATTTGTACAAATTTTCCTGCAGCTACCCTAGAAAAGAGAGGTCAGTAGGCTCAGGGAAAGGGAGACCAAAAGTCCGCTGACCCGGATGGCCAGCCCGGTTCGGTTCATACCGAACCAGTAGGAGTGCCCTCTGACCAGGGCGAGACTTCTTCGGGCAAAAGGAGAACCAATTCCGAGGAGTCTGTTCCGGTTAAGAGAACAAGAAGGGAAAAATCAGCCAGTGTGGATCCAAAAGTTTCTTCTCCAACCGCTGATGAAATAGCCAAAGCGATAAAAATTGTTCAGTCGCTTTCCCCAGTTCCGACCGAACCGGCACCATCAGGAAGGTGCTCGGTTCGGCTAGTTCCACCGGTTCCGGATTATGGTTTGGAGGAATTTTATGAACCAGAGGAGGAGGAAGGAGAATATGATGAAAGTGAATGTGATTATGAAAGTCTGGATGTGCCCATTGACCCGGACATCTCCCCAGACAGACCTTCAGGAGTGTCTCCTCCTAGGCTTTATGAGTCCCCCTTCCATTTCATGTTTTACAAGAAAGTGGCCGAAACCCTTCAGCTTCCTATGGAAGAAGCTGTGGATGACAAGGAGGAGCCTGACTATGTGGAAATGATGGATATCCCAGAGTCCAGGAGGCTGTCTATTCCTTTACACAAGTCTTTTGGGAAACAGACAATAAAGATTTTAAAGACTCCTAATTGGGCCTTGTGGATGTTCCATTGGGGAACACCAGATCTTTTGAATATATCCTGGGCGAGGGTGCAGGTTGTGGGATTCTCCTCGTCTACCGTCCACCAGGTGATGGTGGCGAATTCCTACAGGAGATTGCAGACTTCATTATCGACTTTATGTTGAGGTTTCCCAGATTAATACTTCTAGGCCTTCAGCTTGGTCCGACGATGAACTCTCTCATTTTGGTCAAAGTCTCCTCCAGTTGATGAATACACTGGGCCTGACACAGGTTGTTACCACCTCTACCCATATTGGAGGTCATTCACTAGATCTGGTCTTTCTCTTGGGTATGGAGATCACTGACTTGGGGTGGAACCAGTCAGTTGGTGGACCATTACACCATAAAGGTTCAGTTCAGGGCCCCTCTAATAGGTCTGCCCCTACGGAGATGGTCCAATACCGCCCTTTAAAGAATTATTGGCACCAATGACCTTCTAAGTGCTGGACCTATCGAGTTTGTCGGGTGAATGCATGAGTCCAGATGATCTTGTATCCGCCTATAATAAGGCTGTGGGAGATGCACTGGACAAAATTGCTCCTGTTCGTGTACGGCCTCACTATCCGTCCAAGGAGTCCATGGTTTGATGGCTCCTTGAAGGAATTAAAGCGAGTAGGCCGAAGGCTGGAGAGAGCCTGGCGGAAGTCGGGCCTTGATGTCGACAGGCTTAGATTGTTAGCCCATTATGATGGCTACCCATCAGAAATCACTGTAAGAAGGCAGAATTCCTGTCCAGAGAGATTTCTGCTAAAGAATCGACCGGCTCAGCTTTTCGGACTGTGGACAGGCTGTGCAATCCAGTCTGTCTTCAGCCTAGAGAAGCTTTTCTCAACTTAGATGTAAGGTTTGCTCGCTTCTTTGCAGATAAGGTTGCCGACATCAGGTCGACATCGGTCGAAACTCTCCTTTGGGGGGTCACGGTGGGCAACCGGTTGTACTTAATCCTCGGCCTATCTGGTTGGAGTTTCACCACCCGGAATTCGCTGACATTGTGAAGATCATCCAATCAATGCGTCCAACTAGTTGTAGTTTGGATCCAGGTCCTACACCTCTGTTAGTAGGTTGTGTAGAAGTCATCTACCCAATCCTTGCTGACATTGTCTGGAAATCCTTGGAGAGGGGGGGTTTTCCTAATCCCCTCAAGGAGGCAGTAGTCCATCCACTCCTTAAAAATCCTCCCTGGACCCAGACTGTCTAGCTAACTACCGCCTATCTCTAACCTGCCATTTGTTGGTAAGGTTATTGAAAACAGTTGCACTGCAATTGGATGAATATCTCACCTCTCATAATGTCTATGATACTCTCAATCTGGCTTCAGGAAAAGGCATAGTACTGAGACTGCTCTTGTTGGTGTTGAGTGACCTCCTAATGGCCAGAGATCGAAAGGCTATACCATTCTGGTCCTTCTTGATCTTTCTGCTGCATTTGACACTGTAGACCATGAGGTGCTATTGGAGCTGACTCTTGGGTTTTTGTGGACTGTCTGGTACAGTCCACGAATAGTTCCGTTCTTACCTCACTGGTAGGTCTCAGAGAGTCGTCACGAGATTTATTCCTCTGCGCCTTCTCCTACCATGTGGGTACCTCAGGTTCCATTTAGCTCCCATGTTGTTTGCAGTGTATATGCTGCCATTAGGAGAAATCATCAGGAGATACAGCTTGAGTTTTCACTGCTATGCAGATGATACTCAGTTGTATTTATCCTTTCTCCCGATCAGAGTGATGCACTCTCCGTGCTTAACAACTGTCTGGATGAAATCAGAATTTGGATGAGTTTGAGTTGGTTGAAGCTTAATCCGATAAGACCAAGGTATTGGTTGTGGGCCCAGGTCATCCTGGGAGGGTTTGGGTGTGGCACATCCATCAGGCTTATCACTTGGTGAGGTACGCTCTCTAGCTCTCGACAGGTGCGAAATCTGGTGTTATTTTAGGTGACGGTCTGACCTGAAATCTCAGGTGTCAGCTGTTGTCAAATCCTCTTTATCATCTGAGGAATATCGCCTGGTGAAACATCTGATTCCCAGGAGGACCTTCCGACCTTGGTTCACGCCTTTGTTACTACCCGTTTGGACTACTGTAATTCCCTATACCTAGGGCTTCCAGGGATTGATATCCGCCGCCTGCAGCTGGTGCAGAACGCTGCAGCCAGGCTTTTGACTGGGACTCCAAGAACCAGTCATATTACGCCTGTGCTTCGCGAACTGCACTGGCTGCCTGTGCGGTGGCGAATCACCTTTAAGGTTGGTTTACTAACCTTTAAAGCCCTACACGATCAGGGACCCGGTTACCTGAAAGATCTTCTGATTCCCTATTGCCCCCTCTGCCCCCTCCGCTCCGCCAATGAGGGATTGCTAGAGATTCCCAGGGTTCGTTTGAAGTTATCAGGATCTCGTGCTTTTGCCTTTTCAGCTCCTACCCTGTGGAATTCTCTACCTCATTGGTTGAGAGAATGCCCGACCGTTGACAGTTTTAAAATTGCTTTAAAAACATATCTTTTTAACTGGGCTTTTTCTTTATAGTTTGATTGTTTAATGTTGATTTCTGTTTTATTACTATGTACAGCGCCTTGATTTTGAAAGGCGCTTTATAAATAAACACGAATTGAATTGAATTGAATTCTATACCTCCTGTGGATAAAAGAATGGACAAGAGGTATACTCTGTCAGGCTCAGATACGGAGTTCCTTACCCAGCAATACAGCCATGTTGGGGTAGTGCAGGCTGCAGCCTGTGACAAGGCTAATATACCCTTGGCTTCACACCCCCCAGATAAGGACTCCAGGAGGATTGATGCCATGGCAAAGAAACAATACATGGCAGCATCCTTGGTACTCAGGCAGGCCAATTATATGGCCTATACAGCTGAATATCAGAAATCTAGATGGGACACTGTAATGGCTTTAGCTAAACAGGTCCCTGGTCAGCTTGCTAAGGAGCTGGAGCAGGTGGCTGCTGATGGTATTGAGGCATCAAGGTGCAATTCCATGCTGCAGTGGACTCCAATGATGTTTCATCTAGAGTCATGGCTACATCTGTGGCCCTTCGTAGGATGGCTAGGCTCAGATGTGCTAGCCTGTCTCAGGATACCCAGACTAAGGCCATGCATTTTCCTGTTGTGGTTAATTCTCTGTTTGGGGAGCAAGCAGAGAACTACATGAAGAAAATGGATGAATACAGGACCAGATACAGGAGTGCTCAGGCCAAGGAAAGGCAAGCCCCTCCTCAGAGGCAGCATCCCAGGGGCAGGGGCAGGCCTTTTCATAGGTTTTTCTACCAAGCCCAGGCCTCCTCTTCTGCTTATACTCAGAGGGGGTTCTTTAGAGAGAGAGGCAGAAGGGGTACAAGCAGGCCTGCTTCCACCCCTCAGCCTAAACCCCCTGCCAAACAGGCACCCTGATGGGTTTGCCAGGGCCGATTCTCTACCACCTGTAGGGTGTAGGCTGGCTTACTTTTTCCAGGACTGGAGGTCTTTAACATCAGACAAATGGGTCCTGGAAGTAGTAAGCCAGGGACTGTTTCTCAGCTTCAAAAAATTTCCAAAGATGAGAACCAGATCCTTTCCACCTGCAAATCCGTCAGAGGCAGTTGCCCTAGAGGCAGAGGTCTCTTCCCTCCTGGCTCTCAGAGCTGTAGAAAGGGTTCCACCCCTACACAAAGGGAAAGGATTGTACTCCAGGTACTTCCTCACCCCCAAAAAGACAGGAGAATGGCAGCCCATCCTGGATCTCAGATATTTAAACAAGCACCTTTTAAAGCCAAAGTTCAAAATGGTGACTGTGGGAATAATTCTACCCTCTCTAAGGCCAGGGGACTGGCTAGTCTCCCTGGACCTCAAGGATGCCTATTTCCATATTCCGTCAGAAGCTCCCATCGAAAATACCTCAGGTTCGAGCTGCCCTCAGGCCATTACCAATTCAGAGCAATGCCCTTCGGCCTAACCTCTGCTCCAAGGGTGTTCACAAAATGCCTGGCAGTAGTAGTTGCTTCCCTAAGAAGGTAAAGGATTGCTATCTTCCCTTACCTGGATGACTGGCTCATAGTAGGCCAGTCCCCAGACCAAGTCAGGTTACACCTACAGATAACTCAGCAACTGCTCACTTCTCTAGGTTTCCTTCTGAATCTTTCAAAGTCAGTTCTAGAGCCTGTTCAGCTCCTCACCTTCATAGGCGCAGAGCTAGATACAGTAAAGGCAAGAGCCTTCCTTCCCCTGGACAGGGCAAGGACCCTTATCACACTGGCCTCTTCATTCACCCTACAGGTGTCTCAACCAGCAAGGCATTTTCTGCAGCTCCGGGGGCACATGGCTGCTTCTACAGCAGTGGTGCAGGGAGCAAGATTTCAGATGAGGGACATTCAGTTCCACTTGAGAGCCTTTTGGTCTCAGAAAAAGGGCCCTCTGACCAAACTGATCCCAGTGATTCGAACCCTGATCCAGGCTTTGCAGTGGTGGCAGGATCAGGACAATCTAAGACAGGGAGTTCCTTTTGTCACTCAGTCTCACTCTTTAATCCTTACTACAGATGCCTCCCTCTTGGGGTGGGGGGCTCACTTGGGAGACCTGACCACCCAAGGGTTGTGGTCTCCTCAGGAATCTCTGCTTCACATCAATCTGTTGGAACTCAGAGCAGTGTTTCTAGCACTTCAAGCTTTTTCCAAGTCTGTTCAGAACAAAGTTGGTCAGATCAGGACAGACAATACCACCACAATGTGGTATATCAACAAGCAAGGGGGCACTCAGTCTATGGCCTTGTGCACAGAAGCAATGAAGTTGTGGTCTCTGGACTATTCCCTGAACACCTCCCTTACAGCAGTACACCTACCAGGCAAGGACAATGTCCTGGCAGATGCCTTCAGCAGGATATCTCAGGGCCATCACGAATGGTCACTGGATCCCCTGGTTTTGGAGGTGATCTTCTCCAGATGGGGCACCCCACAGATAGATCTTTTTGCAGCCCCAGACATTCACCAACTTCCCCTCTTTTGCTGCAGGCCCTCAGTGCTGGGCTCAGTCCCCCTGGATGCCCTGGTTCTCAATTGGGAAGGGAAGTTCCTGTATGCTTTTCCCCCCCTTCCCTCTCCTGTTCAAGGTGCTAGTCAAAATCAGGCCTCAACCCTGCAAGGTGATTCTGATTGCTCCAGACTGGGCCCGACAGCCCTGGTACCCTCTCCTGTTGTCCTTAGCAGTCCACCTTCCCTTGTCTCTTCCCAGGAATTACAACCTGTTAACATGTGCTCAGGGGGAGGGTTTGGTACCTGAATCTCAAATCTCTCAATCTCAAGGCCTGGCTCTTGAAGAGTTAGAGTTTGCTGATTTACACCTCTCTCAAGGTGTTATGGATATTCTAAAGGCTTCTAGGAAGCCTTCCACCAGAACCACTTATAATTCCAGATGGAAAAGATTCTCCATATGGTGCTCTGGGAAGCATATTTCCCCAGAGTCTGCTGACCTGCCCACAGTCCTTGACTATATGGTTCATCTGAATAGTTTAGGACTCAGACCAGCTACATTAAAAGTGCATCTGGTAGCTGTCTCTGCTTTTCTTTCAGCAGGTAAGCCTTCTTCCCTTTCAGCTCATCCAGTATTCTCCAAGTTTTTCAAGGGATTGCTTCATACCAATCCGCCATTCCAGGACCCTGCCCTGCTTGAGACCTTAATGTTTGCATCAACTTATGCAACCCCCTTTTGAGCCTTTGTCCTCAGCAGAGCTTAAGTACTTGACTTGGAAAACTGTTTTCTTGGTGGCCATCACTTCTGCCAGTCACATAAGCGAGTTACAAGCCCTGTCAGTGGAGTCTGATTTTATCTCTTTCCATAGAGATAAGGTGGTCCTCAGGACTAACAGGAAGTTTGTACCTAAGGTGGTTTCAGATTTCCACCTTAATCAATCTGTGTCTCTTCCTGTGTTCTTCACTGACCATTCCTCCTCTGGTGAGAGGAGGTTGCACAGTTTGGATGCTACTACATAGAGCGTACCAAGGGTCACAGGTTTGAATCCCTTCCACTGTTCCTCACTTATGGTGAGGTTGGTAAGGGAAAACCTGCCACTAAAAGATCCATTAGCAGGTGGATTGTCTCTTGCATTCAATTTTGCTATGAAAAACTAGGTAGGATTCCACCCTCAGGCCTGAGGGCTCACTCTACCAGAGGTACAGCTGCTTCCCTGGTTGCTGCCAGGGATATTCCTATCTTAGAGATATGTCAAGCAGCTACCTGGAAAACAGTTCACACTTTTACCAAGCATTACTCTCTGGATATCCAGGCTAGGAGTGATGCTTGGTTTGGCACAGCAGTGCTTCAGAGCCTATTTCCTAAGTAGGTTCTGCTTGGTAGTCTGCAATTTGTCAGAATACAGCAAGACTTCATGTTGTTTGAAGAAAAAATTACTCACCTTAGTAATGTTGTTTCTTCTAATGGAGTCTTGCTGTATTCTGACCTCCCCCCCCTTCCCCTCTCAGAACCTTGTTTTTGGGATGTGGGTGGGCAGTAGCAGTGTTGGCACTCAGGAGGTGCCCCACCTTTTTATTATCACTCCTTTTTCTTTGGGTGACTGGGTGTTGTGTTATTTCATTTTTTGAGTTTCCTGACTTGAGTCTTTGTTTTGGGACCAAAAAATCTGTTTATTATATTTAGTAGCCAGTTGGCTAGTATAGGTTTACAGCTTCCACACAGGACACTCAGTGAGTTTAGCTCATAAAGATCTGACAGTTTGAGTTCAAACAGCATCAGACAGAGTCTCAACCGAGCTCGAGCTCAGCGTTCCATGCCTGGCATGGAAAGTTAACTCTCTCATCTCCGGGGCAGTTCGAAGGTTGGGACTCACTGTAATTTGTCAGAATACAGCAAGACTCCATTAGAAGAAACAACATTACTAAGGTGAGTAATTTTTTCTTCCTGTCTCCAAAGTGACCCACAGTGCCTCCTCTCCTCCCCGTTTACCATTTAGTTTCATCGCTTTGATCCCTTCCTTTATGTAGCAAGCTACTCCTCTTCCTCTTTTACCCTCCCTGTCCCTCCAGTAGATTGTGTACCCTGGTATGTTGACATCCCAGTCATGGTTTTCCATGTACCATGTTTCTGTGACTGCCACGATATCCAGGTGTCCCTCTTCCATCAAGGCCATTTGTTCAGGAAGCTTGTTACCCAGACTACGGGCATTGGTACTCATTGCCCTCCATATTTTGATGGACTTACCCCTTTTAGCCCCATCCCTGCCCTTGCTGCCTTTTTCTCCATTTACATAGATACATAGACAGTGTCGGCAGATAAGGGCCTATGGTCCACCCAGTCTGTCCATTTGAGCTTGTAAGTTCAGTTTATGTTTTCCTAGAAGTCTGTTGCCCCTTACCCCTGACCTCCAGAATTCCTTTGTCTATCCCATGCATTCTTAAATCCCGTGATTGTTTCAGCCCCCACCACTTCCTCTGGCAGGGTGTTCCACTTGTCCACCACCCGTTTTGTGAAGAAATTCTTCCTCACGTTTCCTCTGAATCATCCTCCCTCCAACTTCATCCCATGCTGTCTAGTCCTGGAACATCTTTTTTGCTTAAAAATAGTGTATTCCTGCACCTGTTCCTCCCTGTAAGATACTTGTATGTCTCATCATATCCCTCTCTCCTCCTCTTCTCCAGGAGTACATGTTCAGTTTCTTCAACCTGTCTTCATAGGACTTGTGATGCAATCCATGCACCTTCTTTGTTGTCCTCCTCTGAACCTTCTCTACCCTGTCTATGTCCTTACGTAGGTAAGGTCTCCAGAACTATACACTGTGGGTGGGGCCTCACTAGTGTCTTGTATAGTGGAATTATGACCTCCCTTTTCCTGCTGGTGATCCCCTGCCTATGCATCCCAGCATCCTATTTGCTTTACCTGCTGCCTTGTCACACTGTTTCCCTACCTTGAGGTCATCAGAGATAATAACCCCAAGATCCCTTTCCTGCTTGGTGCATGCTATATCCTCACCCCAACTGATGTATTGTGCCAGGGTTTTTTGTGCCCCATATGCATTATCTTGCACTTCTTTGCATTGAATTTCAACTGCAAACCCTGACCATTCTTCAAGTTTCTGGGTCCTTCTCATTCTGTCTACACCCTCTGGTGTGCCTACTCTGTTACAGAGCTTTGTGTCATCATCAGCGAACAGTGAAATTCTGCCTTCTAGGTCCTGCATAATGTCACTGATGAAGATGTTGAATAGGACGGTCCAGCACTGATCCTGTGTTGCCCATTGGTCACTCTTCCCTCTGTGGAGTGACAGCCATTACCACCACCTCTGTGTCCTGCCACCCAGCCAGTTACCTACCCACCACACTACTGTCCTGCCCACACCGATATTCCCCAGTTTGTGTAATAGTCTTCTATGTGGCACAGTGTCAAAGGCCTTGCTGAAGTCCAGATAGGCCATGTCCAATGCCCTCCCCTGATCCACCTCCCTAGTACCCCTGTCCTGCTCTCTATCGATCTCTCTGCCTTGGTGTTTACCTTGCTAACTACCCTGTTTTGTGGGGGGAGGCTGGGAATTCCCTGAGTCTTCATTTCTTTCTCATAACTACAACACTTAAAAAAAAAAAAAAGAATAGAAATGTATCTACTCTCAGGTAGCTTAAGAAAAAGTAGCTGCATATCGTTATGGGAGTCATTTGGTGGTAAAAATGAAATTTCAGTAATTGGGAGATGTTTTTTTATTCGGACACTGGAGTCCCAGGTGTTCACAGTGGTAAGTGACTGGTCTGCCATCGAAGCTGAAGATTGAAAAACAGTGGTGCAGCCCTGTATTGCTTAAAGTAGTGCACTGCACTCAGTCAGATCTGACACCCACAGTTGATCTCCTCACTCCGGTACTCTACATCATCTTCTTGTGGATTTTACAAGGAAAAATGTTCATTTATTTCCAAGTCAGGTTATCTTCACCCCCCAACATTTTCTCACACACACACACACACACACACTTGCATACCCATGATGCTTTATGCTGAGGTTGAGGCTTTGATTTGTATGTGTGCTTACAGAAACCACACAGACTGGAAAGTACAGTGTGTACCTTCTTGCTTCATTTATGCAGTCTGCAGTAGTACATAGTGTTCTTTCTTATTAGCAGTGCTCTGACCACCTCTTTCCATGCAAAACAACATTAAAAAGAGGAGTTCAGGAGTCTGACTCCATGGTGCTGAGCTGTGAGCTGTGACTGGGTTTTCTCCATGGTACGTAGCTATTGCATCCTGCCTGTCGGCATAGGAGGTTGTGAGTGCACAATAGTCTTGTTGCATACTGTCTGTTCTGCCATACGGCTGGCTCTGCTCAATATTTTTTGCTATGGATCCAGGGCTGCTCTTGATATGGGCTTCTTCTTTTATTATCGAGCCTTCCTGTACACTAGGACTTGGCCTTTGGTCACATCTGCTGTTCACCTTGTGGGTCTTTATGGTTCCTGTTATGGTGTACCTGTGCCTCTGGTCCATATCCATCTCTATCTGGGACCAAGCCTTCCTTGGCTTGTTCCTCTGCTTGTGGTTTGCTGATTTCCAGGATGTCTTGTCTCATTTCTCAGATGGGTTTTTAACCTCTACTTCTAGCAGGTTTGCTGCTCCTCCATACAGTACTGGCCCCCAGTTGCTACCGGTTGGACCCTTTTTGGTCTGGTTACAGCTGTGATTTCTTCCAGTCAGGCCTCTCTTTTTCTTCCTTCTCTAGGTGGGTCTTTGTTCTCTGTCATGTCCTGTTGGCTTGGCCACCTTCTCAGCACATGTATTCCCTACTATGTCCACATTTCAGTATGTGTGTGCCTCACTCCCTGGACCCTTCTGCTGTCTAATCATATGTGCTTCATTGGTCTTGTTCCTCTAGGACTCTGACCAGTGCTCTTAGGTGAGGAGCAGCTCTTTGGCCTTTTCCACATTTCCTGCCCTCCTCATAGTCAAGGCTGTGGTTGGTGGTGTCGTGCTGGTTCCTCACTGGTTCTGGAGTCCCCTATGCGGCACCATTGGATCCTGCTGCCACTTACAATATATGCTTCCTTGCTTGACCAGTGCTTTGTCTGGCATGGTTCTCCAGCATTTTCTGGATCCCCATGAAGCCTTCCACTTCTATTTTGCTTGCACATTGGACTGTGTGGATGTTGTTAATCACTCTTAGACTACCCACAGTCCTAATGTCTTTTTGTTTTGCTCACCACTGAGTTGGTGGATGCCCTGATTCTGTGCTTTATGTTTCCAGAATGGTTGGCATCTTGCATTTCCTTTCCGTTGTGCGCGCCCCCCCCCCCCCCATGGCATGGCCTCTTCTGTGGCTTGTTTTTATTCTATTTGGCACTTGCTATCTGCTCTGCTGCCACATGGATGTTGATCCATCTTGTCACTACATACTGTGGTTTGGATCTGGTGTCCCGTAGATGGGCTGACTTCAGTCGTGCTGTCCTTCAAGGCAAGCTGTCATGGGGGGTCCTCTACATCCCTCCTGTCTAACCTTCCTCCCACTTTCCATTCTTGTGCTGTTTCAGAATAATTCCAGGGGTGTGGCTTTATGGAGGGAGATGTCCTCAAAGAAGAGAGGTTCATTATTTACCAGTAACAGTAGATGTTTGAGAAAATCTTCTCCATAGAGCCACAGTTCTCCCTCCCACCTGCCCCCTTATGTATTTTCAGGTAGTATTGTCTTGAAGACATGCCCATTGATGCTTGCTTGGTCTTCTCCTTTTCCTTTCCCATGGACTTCTTGTTTCCAGAGCATCTGCCTCTCCTGTCAGTCTGGCTGGGGCTTTGGTATTCCATTTTCTATCGGTGTGGTACAGCTCCAAGGCTTGGGAAGAAATCAACTATTTTGTACTTACACTACTGTGCATGTGGCAGAACAGCTACATGCACCAGAGACCTGTTACCTGCACTGGTCAAAATAACTAATACAAATTTAAATTAAACTAAGGAGACAGAAAAATACTAAAATTTGCAGTACTCTGACTTCCTGTTGAGCTGTCGGCTGGAATGCAGCACTAAAAGATCAAGCTCCAGAGACCCGACAAAAAAACTATCAGAATCAGTACAAAACAAATCAAAAGCAGAAAACCCTTTTTGTACAAGAGGCTAGAGGAGTTACAGAACTGAATGGGAGCCTGAAAAAAGGAAAAATCAACTGCTTTAGCTGCACAGCAGACCAGATAAGTGAAAGACTCTCAGACTGGTGATTCCGGGCTACCAGACATGGCGCAGCCCTCACTATCTCCTAATGGACAACCCAGCAATGCTGCAATCCTGGCAGAACTCAAAGGATTCAGAGATGAAGTTCACTGTTTTCGCACTGAACTATCCAAAGAGCTGGCTAAAATAAATCAGACGGTATCTGAACTGGAGTCAGTTCACACAGAAATTGATACAAGAACTGAAAGCCTGGAGAGAGTTGTGGTGCATTTAATAAATGAGCAAAAGCTATTAACAGACAAATGTGAAGACCTTGAGAAAAGATGAAGGAGAAATAATCTACATAGTCATGGAGTACCAGAGGAGGAAGAAGGACATGATATTCTTAAATTTGTGGATACTTTATTACCGAAGGTACTACAACTTGATTCAGCCACCAAACTAGACATAGAACAAGCTCACAGAGCCCTCACCCCGAAACCTCAACATACTGATCAGAGGCCGCGCTCTGTAGTGCTCAAGCTATTAAACTACGCAGTAAAACAGCAGTTGTTGTCAACAGCATGGCGCATGGGAGACATTCAATACAAGAGCAGACGTCTTTATTTCGATAATGACTACTCCCCACAAATAGCAGCAAGGAGAAATGCCTATGCCCCGATACTTCGCACCCTGAAACAGCAGCAGTTGAAGTTTGTTACACCATATCCTGCTAAGCTTATAGTAATGTTTCCTGAAGGCCCACAAACATTTGAAACTCCAGAGAAAGCCAGCAAAGCTCTCCAGACCAAGAACATCGTAGTACCCCAGTGGATAACATGGGAAACTCAGGGACCTAGAGGCACTCAAGTCAGGAATCGTGTGGGAGAAGGTGCAGAACATGCAAACCAGAAAGAGACAATGCTACTCCACATTACAAGATGTTAAAAAACCTTTACTCAAGTTCCAGAGGACTGCCCCGGATTGACTGTCTGAGAAAGGGGCTCTGGTAATCTTTCCAGCCCACCATGAGAGTCTAGGCATGCACTTACTTTTAGAGCAGCTGTTTGAGCCATCTAAAAAACTAGCCGAGGTGGTGTGATGTTATAAGGGCTGAATCTTTGTAATTTAGAATGCTAGTCAGAGATATTAATCAAGGGAAATGGGGGCTCAAGTACAGACTCAAGTGATCTATGCATAGTAATCTGATTTCTTTTTATTGTTTAATGTAAAAAAAGAGTCTGGGACAATTATGGTGAAACAACTGAAAACTTTATCTTCGCCCCCCCCATTTATATCTACCTCTGTGTATAGCCTCGGCTACCATTCCTCATTTGTTGATGAGCTCCCCTATTAAAACAATTTTTTTAAATAATACTATTGGGTCCCATGCGGCGAGCTAATGGAGATGCATTCAGCTAGACGGCAACATGGCGACAGTCACGTGCAGCGGATATTGGGACAGCATCAATTTATTTGGTGCAGTCCAGAGCTGCGTGTGTTGTTAGCCTGCTCCATGTTACTAATTTTTGTACATGGTGCTGGGGGCCCACGTTGGCCTCGTGAGGTTCCCCCACAGGGAAATAACATTCATCCCTGCACAGGAGGGAGTACAGATCCCTCCCTACTTTGGGAGTCATTACAGACTTGTTCTGTAATCCATGTAAATAAGTCAATATTACACTGTTATGATGAGAAACCTAGGCATGAAAGTTACAAATTCTCCCCCGAACCAATATTCTTTTACTTTTGTTACTCCTGCAGGCTAACCGAATTAAGATATGTGTTAAACCTAGCTGGAAACAATACATATTTGGGAGTACCACCAAATCACCAATAGAAGGGGATAAATACTATCATCTATTACTGATCTTTTGTAAGGTATATAAATATGTTTTGAACATTTGTACCCTATCTTATGGGTATATTATTTTGTATATGTTGTTAAAATTAGGCAATGAGGACTCGAACATACAAGAGGCTATTTTGGTGTGTTTGCTTTGGACTGAAACTGCTTACCAGCAATTTGGGCTGAGAATATATGGAGAGGAGATGTTTCTATATTGGGTGACAAGGAGAACAGTAGGAAACTGGGCTTATGCAATGTAAAATACTTGTTAATGATACAAAATGTAGTAATCATCACTGATATTGTCTCTCAATATTAATCGGAACCACAGCCCAGTTAAGAGATCCCGTTTGATACAATTTATTAAAAGAGACAATCCTGAAATCATATTTTTGCAGGAGACTCACCTGTCCTCTCCTGAGCATGAAAAATTCACCAAATGGTGGTTTCCCACGGTGATAGCTTCATCTCACAGCTCGGGTAGGAGACGGGGAGCAGCCATCCTGATCAGACGTGGGGTACCATTCGACTTCCATCAGAAGGTAATAGACCCGGAGGGACGATTCGCTATCGCAACAGGCATGCTTCATGCTTGCCCGGTTACTGTGGCATCTGTTTATTTTCCCCCAGGGACCTAAAACAGATTGGCTCAGACTTTTTTTTGCACGGCTTTTGGAGATCTTCCAGGGGCAACTTCTGATGGGGGCGGCAACCTGTATACTACTCTGAACCCTGTAAGGGATGTCTCAGTCTGTCTTCCTCACAGGGTTAACCCGCTTTAGAAGTTCTTGCGGGGTGCAATTGCTTCTTTGGGGCTGGAAGACATCTGGCGTCACTGTTACCCCACACAGAGAGAATATACCCATATATTACCGGGACCGGGGGTGGCATCTCGGCTAGATTATATGTTTACCACAGCAGAACATCTAGAAACATTATACGACCTGTGGCATGGGGTGACCATATTATCAGATCATTCCCCAGTATATGCCAAATTTGATTTGGGCCGGGGACATAAAAGGAACTTCTGGCGCTTCAACTTGATGCACTTGAGAGCTCCAGAGTTTAATCAAATGGTTAAAAACAGGATCCCACAGATCCTGGGGGAGAATGGTGACCCAGATGTTTCAGCAGCGATTTAGTGGAATACCCTTAAGACAGTGTTGCGTGGGGATATTATTGCTTATTCATCAAGGAAAAATAAAGAGAGAGAGGCACAGTTTATTAAGCTCCAGGGGGAGTTGAAAGTACTGCAGTCTTTATATGCCCAGCGAGATGGAACTGTAAAGGTACAACTACTAACAATAAAACAAAAAATTACAAAATACCTAGATCAGAAAGTAGAGAAACAGCTCTTTTATCTCAGACTCGCAGCACATGAGGGGGGCCCTAAAGGAGCCAGGAATCCGGTCCGTAAACTTAGAATGTATAAGGCTAGAGCCTGTGTTATGGCCATGCAAGACCCTACTATGGGGAAGAAAGAACATTACCCTAAGATCATTAGACGAGTCATGGCTGAATATTATCGGGATTTATATAGGGCAGAGTCTGAAGATCGTAGTCAACAGATAGAGGCATACCTTAACATCTTAAAGCTTCCCAAATTGACTGCCTCCCAGATAGATATTTTGAGAGCCCCTACTACCTTGATTTAGATAGAGGGAGTGTTGCAGAGAGCTAAGACCCAGAGAGCTCCAGGACCATATGGATATCCGTTGGAGCTCTATAAAACTCAAAAAGAAGACGTACTACCACCATTACTCCAAGCAATCCATGAGATACAGGAAGGAGGTATTCCTCCCCTCCCCTCCCTCTTGGCAATATGCAGTGATATCTGCCATACTTGAACAAAAACCCTACCCTACCCTCATCATACAGGCCAATTTCAATGTTAAATTTTGATTACAAAATTTATATGTCTGTGCTAGCACATAGACTTGAAAACATCATGCCTTTATTGATCAATCATGATCAGGTGGGCTTTATTAAGGGACGACAGGTTCACGATGCAGTGCGACGAACACATCTACTGAAAGAGTACACAGCAACGCATTCGATTCCCCTGGCACTCCTTGGATTGGATGCCGAAAAAGCATTTGACAGGGTGGCCTGGCCATTTCTGTGGGCTACCTTGTCTAGTTTTGGCTTTCCCCTGGAGATCATACAACAGTTGCAAAATATGTATAAACACTCTGGCTTGTTTAAAATTAGATGGCTCTATCTCTGACCCTTTTCCTCTACACAGGGGAGCTCATCAGGGATGCCCCCTCTCATCCCTGTTATATGCTCTGTATCTCGAGCCATTAGCCCAAGCCATTAGAGCTCACCCGGAGATTGAGGGCATACCTATGGGAGGCATAAACCATAAAATTTCATTATTTGTGGACGACATCCTTCTCACTTTGTCCTTCCCAGATATATCAATCCCAAGTGTCTGGGAACAACTGGAGATGTATGGTAAAATCTCAGGGTATAAAATTAACCAACAAAAAACAGAGGTACTACTGTGTAACTGCATCCCTTCCCCTGCTTTAAAACGTGCATTTCCCCTTAACTGGTATAAACAATCGATGCGGTACCTTGGGATCGATCTTACTAAAAATCTGATACATGCAAATATTGCAAATTTTGAACCTCTAATCCAAAACATAGCTGAGGACCTCACACAATGGTCACAGATATCTTTGAGTTTCCTAGCTCGAATAGAAACTATTAAACAAAACATATTTCCGCAGATTTTGTTCAATCTGCAGACACTCCCATTATTTCCAACACAGACTTATTTTCAAGCTTGGAATAAGTTGATCTCTCGCTTTATATGGCAGGGGAAACCTCCCACTATTCGGTACTCTCTATTACAGTTATCAGAAGACAGAGGTGGGTTAAATTTACCGAATCTCCTGAATTATGCCTGAGCTTCTGAATTAAAGATCTTACACTCCTGGATAAACCCCAATTATATTATGCCCTGGAAGCAGTTTGAGATGACTTGGAATGGCATAGAAGACCTGACGGACTGTCTCTTTGGACATCCTCCTGGTTGCATACCTCTCTTTAAATTCCCACAACATACTGCAGAGGTGTTTAAGCAGTGGCTGACTGTACTCAATAAAAGATTATTGCCCATGGAGGCACTTTTTCTGAGATCCCTTGCGGTGAACAGTGCCTTTCCACCCAATTCTTTGGATAGATCCTTAACCCAGTGGTATAAATATAATATCAAACATATTTTTCAATTATTAGGCCCACAGGGCCTTTATTCATTTGTCCAGCTCCAGGCTCAGTATAAAATACCCCAGGGCTTCTTTCATAAGTATTTGCAGCTAAAATCTTATTTGCGACCAGTGGAGGAAGCACTGGCAGCAGTGGCTGAAAACCACCCACTAATAATAAAATTACTGCCGTCACAGAGACAAGGTACCACTGTAGACCATGTATCGGTCTGGCCTACCTTGCTTTGGGAGAGAAACCAGAAGACTCTACTGAGTCGATTAGAGCCTATTGGTCTTTGGAATTGGGAACTGACCTACTGGTTACTAACTGGAAGATGGCCTCCCCAGTTATGCTTAAGGCCTCGGGATCCCCATATTGGAAAGAGTTTGCATGGAAAATACGATATAGATTTTTCCGCACTCCTGCTGTGGTAGCTAGTTTTACAGGCGATCCTGAAGGAAAGTGCTGGAGGGGATGTGGAGCAGTACAAGCAGACCAGACTCATATATTTTGGAATTGCAGCATGCTGGGTCCTTATTGGGGGGAGGTAGTGCTGGAGCTGATGGCGATATATGAAAACCCAGGTCTTTTTACCTCTGGATATATACTGACAGCTACTACCCCTTTTGGTTTAAAAGTAGAGAAGAATGTATACCTGCAAACTACAATGCTAATATTGGCAGCAAAAAAAGGTAATAACCAGACTATGGGGAACGAACAGGCTGCCAACTAAGGGATAGTGGCTAAACTTGACAAGAGAGATATATAGGATGGAGAGGATGGCGGCCAGAGTACGGGATAGAGTGGAGGTATTTGATAGAAAATGGATTATGTATCAGTTAAGCACTTATTCAGACTTTGTTTCCTGAAGCTAATCAAATCAATACTGGAGAAATGTTAAAACGAGACTTGTCTAGTTCATGTGCTTAATTAGATGATGGGTGAGAGTTTTTTTTTTTTAAAGTCCAATGTACAATTATATAAACTGAACGAATATATCTATGTAAAATGTCTTATATAATGTATAAATGTCCTCGTGCCTAATAAAAAATTTTTATTCTAAAAAAAAATTTGCAGTACTCTGCTTCACACTTTTATTTTCCCTGATCCACAACCGGTCATCAACAAAAGTTTTGTCGAATGACCATACAGCGAAACCTTAATGTCAACCGCATTTGCTGTCTGCACCCGGTTTCTGCCTTTGAAACATGTTTTTTCTTTGGGGGCTTTGCCCCCTGAACCCCACACACACAGGGGGCTGTGCCTCCACCCCTTCCCCACTGAATATAATCAACTCCAAGTTGGAGCAGATATGGGGAAGGGGGTGCAAGACCCCCAGAATACAGTGCCGGGGTCCAGCGCTAACACTACAGCCACCTGGCGCTGTAGTCGCTGTAGTGACGGTCGTGGTCGACATTTCGCTGTCAGCGGTGCTTACCAGTTTCCCTACCTAATTAACCACTAAGAACCATGATTAAGGACATTCATTACCAGACAGACTGCCCATTCTCCTTCACACACTTTTCTTCCCCATGAGAGCTGTATATGAACTGCACCGGTGATCTGTACTCTCACATGTCTCTTGGCAAGACTCCACCCCATCCCTAATTCTGGGCTGTGATTGCTGCTGAACAGCATCCATCACATGTTGTTAGACAATCGATAGATGCTCTTCACCGCACAAAAAAAATTTAATGGCTCTCCCATTTAGCCACCCAGACTGACTTCTCAGCAGTCACATGATCACCTGCTGCAAGCCACATGAGTTTATTTATTTCCAGCGACAGTGACGGTACTCTGATGATTGGTTGCTAGAGAGCTCCCCTCTCCTCACACACACATTGCCTAGCAGTGCCAGTCACAGTGATAACCCAGAGACACTGACTCTGTCCATTAGTGTGAGGTGAGTGATTGATAGCAGACACTCCTGGTCCAAATCCTTCCCCAGCCCCATTTCTATGACGGGACCTGGTGCACTGTGATTCCTCCTCTCTCTCTCTCTCTCTCTCTCTGTCTCTGCTCTCCCCCACTAGTCAAACAGAGTGACTCACACCAGTAGTGCAAGCAGTTTAAAAAGAAATCACAGCTCACACTCACTCTTGGCTTGGCCACACCACCACCTCTCCAGACACTGACTGCAGCTTACAGTGTGGTGGCATTCCACAAGTCTGTGTGATAAAAAGAAAAATGCTTTCTCCCACGGAGTCCCACATTCTGACAGGCAATGCAGTGGCTGCCAACGGTGCACTGCTAGTCTCAGACACCAGCCTCCGTGTTACTGTGGTGCATGCAAAGGGCAAAACTACATGCACAGACCTGTTTCCACCTGCACAGAGAACAGGTTTCATATGTTAATTTCAACCCTGAGTCCTAGCTGGTCTCCGGCGAGAAAACTGAGGAGATATTTATTCACGCACAATATATTGGCTCCAACAATGTATGCCAATGAAGCCCTAGATAGGCAAACGTTTCCAAATGGTCCTGGTGCAGATGACTTACAGTCCCAAAAGTATAGCTCTATGGAAGAGAGTCTCTCGAAGATGTACTGTTACCGGTTAGCGACAAACCTTTCCTTCTGCCAGCCGCTGGTGGTTGCTCAGGTGAATGTAAAAGATCCCATCCATGGCACTTTTTGTAAGAGTGGTGGAAGGCCCTCCTATGTCCTGGCTAAAATTCTGTCCATCCATTGAACAGGTTGTAATTCACTGTGCCATGTCCTTGTGTAGATGTCAATCACTCCATGGCTGCTCAATTTATCTGTACACTTTCCCTGCACTACCAGTACCTTACTCATTCCTTTATTGTTTTTTTTTCTGTACTTTATATTCATTGTTTTCAAGAAAAAACAAGCACATATATCCTCATACAAGGCAATACAATGGTACACGTTGTTGTTAATCACAGCTAAGTCCCCTTTAATCTTTTACAATCGGAAGTGGGGGATCCCAAAAGACAAATTTCCAGGTAAAAAGAGTTAGGAAATACTAGCCATCTCAATGGCATGGAGAGTGTCCAATTAGGTGGAATTTACTAAGGAAAGTCCACACAGTCGCTAGGAACTACTATTTATCCATTGTATCAGAAATTGAAAACATTCGAGAAAATTATGCTGTTGTAAAATACTTCTACACACAGTGACAAATATAGTAAGGTTTCAACTTTTCAAACTCAAAACTTCTCTCTGACAAGATAACATTCAGTCTCGGATGCAGTCGGCTATAAAGATAATCAGGTGCAACATGTTATCCAACTAAAACAGAATATTAGCCATTCATTCAGGACAGAGTATCTTTCCCCTCTGTCGAGCAGGCCAAGAAATTAACCAATGGTGGAAAATACCACTGTAGGAGTCCAAGCACCTACATGAAGACCCCCCTCCCGAACCAAAAATTACAGCTTGTTCCCACCTTGATCTGATAGGGGAAAGGAAACCTCAGTGGACCCAAAATAATGAAAAAATACATTTTAGCATCTTTAAATACAGTCTATATCGTAATCTAGTGTCCCGAATGTCCCGGTTAGCAATGCTAATTATTACAAGTACTGGATTTCGTCAAAAATAGTCAGTCTTCCTCCAGTTCTTCACCAGACTCCTCCTCATCCACATTAGCAACCTCTCTGGAAGCAAACTCTTTTTCTATCTTCTCCAGCCAATATCCGGCATCTTTTGGTTTTGTGAACTGCCATGATTTCCCAGCATATGTGATTCATAGTCTGGCCGATAAAAGGAAAGAGTGTGTTATCTCAAGTGCCCATAATTTCTGTCGGACCCCATTGAAGCACTTTCTTTGGGTTCTTGTTTGGAAGGAGAGGCCAGGGAAACACTCCACATCTGAATCATTAATTGATAGCGGATATGCCACCCGTGCTGCAGCAAAAATTAAGTCCCGAGTCTCTGCTCCCGAAGTCCTCACCAGGACTGTCTGGGATATGTTGGTTTGGGACAGACGAACTCTGGGGTTTACCCTATAAGCTCTCTTCAGGGTGGTCCAAGTCAAAATTACCAGGAATGGAAAGCGATACCTGTAGCCACTCTTTCAAGAAAGTTGACAAAGTAAGACCCTCGACACCTTCAGGTATACCAACGAGCCAAAGGTTCCTGGCACATACTTCATTCTCCAAGGCCTCAGGTCTGCCTCGGAGCTGTGTATTTTTTTGGGTCAGAGTTGCAACAGCTGCCTGAGTGGTAGTTGATCTTTTGTCGAAGTCCGATACAGCCCTTGTTAGTTCCGTCAGGGCAGCATCATGTTTCTCCAGCCTCGTCAAAGTTTTCTCCATCTTAGCATCCCTAGATTGCATCGTTTTTAGCATTTGTTGCCACGGAGGACTCGAGGAAGACTCTGGCGTCATTTCCAAGTCAGGACAGGAAGGCTCTCCGGCCTTCCCTGGTTTAGCTGCAGTGGATTTAGTTGCTGCTTGAGCTTGGCTTTGTTTTTTCAATCGATCGATAGCTAGTGATCTTATGAAAATGTTCCACTTAAAATACCTTGAGTATGATCAGTTTTTCCCACTTTAATTAAACTTTTGTAGAAACTGAAGTGCAGAGCATTCCACGGAAGCTTCGTGCCAGGAGATCGGCTCTCTAGTGCCCCCCCCCCCCACTCGTTCCTTTAAAGTGGTTTAGCTAGATTGTGCAAGATATAGCCATCACTAACACAGTCTGGTACCTTAGGCCAACAAAAGTAAATCCTTGATATTTTTAGCATTGAATCTGGTGCTATTTAAGTGGAAGGCATTGTAATTTGGCACCAACAAGGTCAGCCAGTCCCTTCACTTCCTGATTCCTGTGGTATGCCCCGTGGAATGACGTGAAGCAGGGGAGAGCACAGGGGGGTAAGCCCCATTTAAGTCAATGGGGATGATTTTCATTACTATGTTATGCACAGTGCTGACCATCTGGGGGTTAAAGAAGGCCACTACTCGACTAACAAGGCTCACTCCTGCGCTCTCCCTTGTTTCACAACATTGCACAGGGCGTGCCAGAGGACTCAGGAGGTGGAAGGAATCGGTTGACTTCCTTCTCGGGGCAAATTATGATGCCTTCTACAAGTTCTACTTAAATACCGGCACCAGATTTAATGCTACAAATAACAAGGATTTATTTTTGCTGACCTAAGGTACTAGACTGCTTAAGTGATAGCTACATTGAAAAATGTAGTTAAATCACTTTAAAAAGTGTTTGTGGATCCTGGAAGCTCTAGAGGACTAAGGTCTTCCACACTTAGTTTTAAATTACTTTTTCAGAAGGATAATGTCCCTTCTCTGCTTACAAAGACAGCAGCCAAAAACACAACTCGTTTATTCTCGGGTGACGTTATTGGAGGCTGTCGGACTGTATCATTGTTCCAAGAAATAATGCTGTACAGTTAGCTGCAGTCTTTGGAAATAGTGTGCAGGGCCTAAATCCTCTTGAAAATGCAGCTCATTGTGTATGAAAGGCACTACTTAAAATCAGAAACATTCCTTCAGTTCATTCATTCGTACAGTATGGAGGTATGGTGGGGGAGGGAGGGACTGCTGAGTATACATCTCCCTAAACTGATTCTACTTGCTAAACTGCACATGGGTTTAAATCTAGGCCTCTGATCGGTTTCCCATTTGGCAGAGTGGCCATCTCAAAATGCAACGTGTACTTTCAGTTCCTGGAGACCGACTATACTTCCATTTCTCTGAAAGATGTGGAGTGAGCTAGTGCCAGGGGAGGGTATCCTTTACATTAATATGAACCCTTATGGATATTGCATTGCACGTCGCAAAAAAAATCACACAACAAGAAATGCTGTGTCACACTTACCCACAGAAGCAAATTGGCTGGCCTTACAGAAAAGAAGCACTGACCCTGGCTTGTTACGTAAAAAGGTTTCACTAGCTTATATTTGGTCATACTCCTAGTGTGGTATTGATTGTCAACAAAACTGAGGCAGCTTTTTAAGTTTGTTTTTTTTTTGGGGGCAAGATTTAGACCCAGCAGGGCTTATTTCCCTACCGTGCAGGTCTGAAACTTGATTCTGCTGGTCAGGAGTAACTAACTGGTTTGTGTACAGTATATAGGTCAAAGCTATGGGTAAACCTGTCTACACCTAGTGTAAATCTGCAGACTTTGTTACAAATTACCATGGTCCTGTCCAATACTGAATCACACGTAGCAGAGTGGACGACAAGGCCATAGTAAGTGCTAAAATGGAACATGGCACAATTAGACGCCTTGCCTCCGGGATGGTGGTATTTCGTTTGCGGAACCGTATGTTACACCTACAGTTAACTGTCTGGGGGACAAAGGAGAGTGTATCATCCAGGCAGAACCCTACGTATTTAAAGACTTCGACTTGCTTTAATTTTGAGCCCATGGCATTGTGGCTGTCCAAGAGGGACACCTTTCTTCTGATATGGGATGCCGAAAAGCATAGTTTTGATTTTCTTTTAGTTAAGTACCAGGCTATTATTGGAGAACTATTTTCCCACAGATGCAAAGTTATGTTGTAAGACTTGAGACAGACTGTCTTTGCTGAGGTGTCTTGCAAAAACTGCTACATCTTTTGTATACAAAAGAACTTTGGCAGACTGAGAGATACACAGAAGGTGATGGCAGATGAGGACCGTGTGGCCCACCTAGTCTGCTCCTTTTCTCCACCTAATGCATTACCGCAGACCCTAGTTGATCTGCGGCTTACCCTCTCTTCCGTGTTGCTAGAGTACTCTTATGTCTATCCTATGCTTTTTTTAATTCCCCTACTGTTTTTGGCCCCACCACCTCTACAGGGAGGCTGTTCCAAGCATCCACTACTCTTTCTGTGAAAAAGTGTTCAAACAACATGAAGTCTTGCTGTATTCTGACTATTGCAGTTAGGTCCTGCCTTTCAACTGCCCCGGAGAACAAAGAGTTAACTTTCCATGGCCAGCATGGAACGTTCAGTGCGAGCTCGGTTGAAGCCCCTGTCTGCTGCTGTTTAAACTCCAACCATCAGATTCTTTACTCCGCCTCACTGAACAGTCGCTCTGGAGATTTCTCCTTTGCTCGGTTCAGAAAAGTTGGTTAAAGTTTCGTTTTTCGCTTGATTTCTACCAAATTTCTGCTACCGAATCTGTCGGTTTAAGTCTCTGTCTGTGGTACCGTGAGTACTAGATAGGTTTTACATTTAGTTTCTGTGTGGAACTTGTAAATTTCAGATTGGTTCGGTTTGAACCAATCAGTTTGGTCTAAAAAAGTTTTTGAATTTGTTTAGAGTGTGGTAACCAGTCCGTATCGGTTCTAAAAAAAACAGATTTAATTACGTTTTTTTCCACGACCCGTAACACGGTCAGGAACCGATAGGGGAGTCTTGCCTGGTGATTGCCGAAAAGGAGTAAGTTTGGATAGGATTGGCCATGTCTGAGGCAAAAGAAAAAACAGGCCACTGGGTTTCCAACACTGCAGTGTGCGTAGGGAAGCCTTTGTTAAGGCTGATCCCACACCACCTGTGTTTATTGTCTGGGGTTTGACCACCCCGATTCGGACTGCCAAATTTGTAAGAGTTTTCCCAAAGCTACCCTGGATAAGAGAATAGGTAGACTGAGGGAAAGGGAGGCCAAGAAGTCCGCTGACCTGGATGGCCAGCCCGGTTCGGTTCTGACCGAGCCAGAAGGAGTGCCCTCTGACCAGGGCGAAACTTCTTCGGGCAAAAGGAGAGCCGATTCTGTGGAGTCGGTTCCGGCTAAAAAAAAGAGAAGAGAAAAATCATCCGGTTCAGATCCACAAGTTCTGTCTCTGACCGCTGATGAAATAGCTAAAGCGATAAGGATAGTGCAGTCGCTAACTTCGATTCCGGCCGAACCGGCACTATCAGGCAGGGGCTCAGTTCGGTCAGTTCCCCCGGTTCTGGATTATACTTTAGAAGAATTTTATGAACTGGAGGAGGAGGAGGGAGAGTATGAGGATGATGATGATGATGATGATGGTGATTATGAAAGTCTGGATGTGCCTATTGACCCGGACATCTCCCCAGACAGACCTTCAGGTGTTTCTCCTCCTAGGCTTTCTGAGTTTTCTCACTTTATGTTTTACAAGAAAGTGGCTGAAACCCTCCAGCTTCCAATGGAAGAAGCAGTAGAGGATCGGGAGGAGCCTGATTTTGTTGAAATGATGGACATCCCAGAGTCCAGGAGGCTGTCTATTCCCCTCCACAAATCTTTTGGGAAACAGACATTTAAAATTCTAAAGACTCCTAACTCCATACCTGCTGTGGACAGACGAATGGACAAGTGGTATACCCTTTCAGGCTCGGACACGGAGTTCCTTTCTCAGCAATGCAGCCATGTTGGGGTAGTGCAGACTGCTGCCTGTGATAAGGCAAATATTCCCTTGGCATCACACCCCCCTAGATAAGGACTCCAGGAGGATTGATGCCATGGCAAAGAAGCAGTACATGGCAGCATCTTTGGGACTCAGGCAGGCTAACTATATGGCCTAAACAGCTAGATACCAGAAGTCCAGGTGGGACACTGTGCTGGCTCTGGCTAAACAGGCCCCTGACCAGCTTGCCAAGGAGCTGAAGCAGGTGGCAGCGGATGGGATTGAGGCATCCAAGGTGCAATTTCATGCTGCTGTGGACTCCAATGATGTTTCATCTAGAGTCATGGCTACAGCTGTGGCCCTTCAGAGGATGGCTTGGCTCAGATGTACCAGCCTATCACAGGATACCCAGGCTAAGGCCATGGATTTCCCTGTCATTGGTAATTCTCTGTTTGGGGAGCAGACAGAGAACTACATGAAAAAGATGGACGAGTACAGGACCACCTACAGGAGTGCTCAGGCCAAAGAAAGGCAAGCCACTCCTTAAAGGCAGCACTCCAGGGGCAGGAGCAGGCCCTTTCAAAGGCCTTTCTACCAAGCCCAGGCCTCCTCTTCTGCTTATGCTCAGAGGGGGTTCTTCAGAGGGAGAGGCAGATGGGGAATGAGCAGGTCTGCTTCCACCCCTCAGCCTAAAGCCCCTGCAAAGCAGACACCCTGATGGGTCTGCCCGGGCCGATTATCCAATACCTGTAGGGGGCAGGCTGGCTTACTTTGTCCAAGACTGGAAGTCTCTGACATCAGACAAGTGGGTCCTGGAAGTGGTAAGCCAGGGACTGGTTCTCAGCTTCAAAAAATTTCCCAAGATGAGAACCAGATCCTTTCCACCTGCAAATCCATCAGAGACCCTTGCCCTAGAGGCAGAGGTTTCTTCCCTCCTGGCTCTCAGAGCCATAGAAAGGGTTCCTACCCTACACAAGGGCAAAGGATTATACTCCAGGTGCTTCCTAACCCCCCAAAAACAGGAGAATGGCAGCCCATCCTGGATCTAAGATATCTGAACAAGCACCTTTTAAAACCAAAGTTCAAAATGGTGACTCTGGGAATAATTCTGCCCGCTCTAAGGTCAGGGGACTGGCTAGCCTCCCTGGACCTCAAAGATGCCTACTTTCACATTCCCATCAGGTGCTCCCACAGAAAGTACCTAAGGTTCGAGTTGCCCTCAGGCCACTATCAATTCGGAGCAATGCCCTTTGGCCTAACATCAGCTCCAAGGGTGTTCACAAAGTGCCTGGCAGTAGTGGTTGCCTTCCTAAGGAGAAAAAAGATTTCCATCTTCCCATATCTGGACGACTGGCTCATAGTGGGTCAGTCCCCAGACCAAGTCGAGTCACATCTGCAAGTAGCTCAGCAAGTGTTCACTTCCTTAGGATTCCTCCTCAACCTTCCAAAGTCAGTTCTCGAGCCAGTACAGCTCCTCACCTTCATAGGGGCTGAACTGGATACAGTAAGGGCAAGAGCCTTCCTTCCCCTGGACAGGGCAAGGACCCTTATGGAACTGGCCTCTTCATTCACCCTACAGGTGTCTTGACCAGCAAGACATTTCCTTCAGCTTCTGGGCCACATGGCAGCTTCCACAGCAGTGGTCCAGGGAGCAAGATTCCAGATGAGGGACATTCAGTTCCATTTAAGAGCCTTCTGGTCCCAAAGAAAGGATTCCGTTTCCAAACTAGTCCCAGTGATCCGAACCCTGATCCAGGCTTTGCAGTGGTGGCAGGATCAGGACAATTTGAGACAAGGAGTTCCTTTTGTCACTCAGTCTCATTCAGTGAAATTCACCACAGATGCTTCCCTGCTGGGCTGGGGAGCCCACCTGGGGGATCTTACCACCCAGGGACTGTGGTCACCTCAAGAATCTCTGCTTCACATCAATCTTTTGGAACTCAGAGAACTGTTTCTGGCACTGCAAGCCTTTTCCAAAGCTGTACAGAATAAGGTGGTCCAGATCAGAACAGACAACACCACCACCATGTGGTACATCAACAAGCAGGGATGCACTTGGTCTACGGCCTTGTGCACAGAGGCAATGAAGTTGTGGTCCCTGGCCTATTCCCTGCAAACTTCTCTGATAGCAGTTCACCTCCCAGGAAAGGACAATGTCCTAGCAGATGCTCTCAGCAGGATATCCCAGGGCCATCACAAATGGACCCTAGATCCCCTAGTTTTGAAGGTGATTTTCTCGAGATGGGGCACTCCACAGATAGATGTTTTTGCAGCCCCAGACAATCACCAACTTCCTCTCTTTTGTTGCAGACCCCCCAGTCTTGGGCTCAGTCCCCCTGGATGCTCTGATTCTGAATTGGGAAGGGAAATTTCTGTATGCTTTTCCCCGCTTCTCTCTCCTGTTCAAAGTGTTAGTCAAGATCAGGTCTCAACCATGCAAAGTGAGTCTGATTGCTCCAGACTGGGCCAGACAGCCATTGTACCCACTGTTGCTGTCCTTAGCAGTCCACCTTCCCCTGTCTCTTCCCAGGAATTACAACCTGTTGACATCCTCTCAGGGGAGGATTTGGCATCCGAATCTCAAATCTCTCAATCTCAAGGCATGGCTCTTGGAGAGTTAGAGTTTGCTGATCTGCACCTTTCTCAAGGGGTTCTGGATATCCTTAAGGCTTTCTCGAAAGCCTTCTACCAGAAAGACTTACGACTCCAAATGGAAAAGGTTTACTATTTGGTGCTCTAATAAGCATATTTCTCCAGAATCTGCTGGGTTGCCTACAGTTCTGAACTATATGGTCCATCTTAATGGCTTAGGACTTAGGCCAACTACACTTAAAGTGCATCTGGCAGCTGTTTCTGCCTTCTTGTCAGTAGGCAAGCCCCCTCCTCTGTCAGCCCATCCTGTGTTTTGTAAGTTCTTCAAGGGATTGCTGCACACCAATCCCCCCTTTAGGGACCCTGCTCCTGCTTGGAACCTTAATGTTTGCATTGCCCAGCTTCTGCAACCACCCTTTGAGTCTTTGTCCTCTGCAGAGCTTAAGTACTTGACTTGGAAAACTGTGTTTTTGGTAGCCATTACCTCTGCCAGGCATATCAGTGAATTGCAAGCCCTGTCAGTGGAGCCTGATTTCATCTCTCTCCATAGAGATAAAGTGGTCCTAAGAACTAACAGGAAGTTTTTGCCTAAGGTGGTTTCAGATTTCCACCTTAATCAGTCTATGTCTCTCCCTGTGTTCTTCACTGACTACTCCTCCTCTGGAGAGAGGAGGCTGCACAGCTTGGATGTTAAGAGGGCACTCAGCTACTACATAGTGCGCACCAAGGGTCACAGGTTTGAGTCCCTCCAGTTGTTCCTCACATATGGAGAGGTCAATAAGGGCAAACCTGCTACTAAGAGATCTATTGCCAGGTGGATTGTCTCTTGTATACAATTCTATGAAAAACTGGGTAGAACCCCACCCTCAGGCCTGAGGGCTCACTCTACTAGAGGTACAGCTGCTTCCCTGGCTGCTGCCAGGGATATTCCTGTCTTAGAAATTTGTCAAGCAGCCACCTGGAAAACAGTCCATACATTCACCAAGCATTACTCTCTGGATATCCAGGCTAGGAGTGATGCTCGGTTTGGCACAGCAGTACTTCAGCGCCTATTCCCAAAGTAGGTTCTGTCCCTCCTCCATGGAGGTACTGCTTGGTAGTCTGCAATAGTCAGAATACAGCAAGACTTCATGTTGCCTGAAGAAAAAAATACTCAGCTTAGTAATGTTGTTTCTTCTAATGGAGTCTTGCTGTATTCTGACCTCCCCCCTGCCTCCCCTCTCAGAACCTGCTTTTTTGGGGATATGGGTAGGCAGGAGTAGTGTTGGCACCCTAGAGGTGCCCCCTTTTTCACCCTCCTTTACTTTGGGTGTGTGTTGTGTTTTGTTTTTTTGGGTTTCCTGACTTGAGTCTTTGCTTTGAAACCCAAAAAAACTCTTTTAATAAATTTAGTTGCCAGTTGGCTAGTGTGAGTTTTTACAGTTTCCACACAGAACTTCTAGTGAGTTTGCTCGTAAAGATCTGACGGTTGGAGTTTAAACAACAGCAGACAGGGGCTTCAACCGAGCTCGCACTGAACGTTCCATGCTGGCCATGGAAAGTTAACTCTTTGTTCTCCGGGGCAGTTGAAAGGCAGGACCTAACTGCAATAGTCAGAATACAGCAAGACTCCATTAGAAGAAACATTACTAAGGTGAGTAATTTTTCCATTCCTCACATTGTCCCCAGCCTACCCCACTCTAGCTTCATATCATGCCTCCTTGTTCTTGTATACCTTCTTTTCTGAAAGATGTTACTCTCCTGTACATTGTTTATACCCCTGATGTACTTGAATGTCTCTATCATATCTCCCCCTTCTCCTCTCCTCTCTTCCAGGGAATACATATTGAGGTCCTCTAGTCTTTCCTCTTATGACTTTTGGTGCAGTTCTTGCACTATTTTTGTTGCTCTTCTCTGGACTGCCTCTATTTTGTCTAGGTCCTTCTGGAGATGTGGCCTCCAGAACTGGACACAGTACTCCAGATGAGGTCTCACTAGTGATCTGTACCGTGGCATAACCACCTCCTTTTTTCTGTTGGTGATACCTCTCCCTATGCACCCTAGCATCCCTCTGGCTCTCCTCACATTGTTTGGTTATGTTTGGGTCGTGAGATATGATTACCCCCAGGTCCCTTTCTTGACTGGTGACTGTCAGAACCCCTCCCCCCATCTTGTACTCCTCCCTTGGATTTCTGTACCCCAAGTGCATACTTCTACACTTCTGTGCATTGAATCTTAGCTGCCACACTCTCGACCACTCCTCAAGCATGTTTAGGTCCTTTCTCATTTTGTCCCCCCCCCCCGGAGTGTCGACTCTGTTGCACATCTTAGTGTCATCTGCAAAGAGGCATGCGTTCCCCTCTAGCCCCTCTGCAATGATGGTTATGAAGTCATTAGAAGACAGGCTTCAGGCAGTTGATTTGCAAACAGGCCAAATAATAATGGGCCCCAAATGGAGCCTTGAGGCACCCTAGCAGAGACAGCCCTCCCGTCCATGAAAGTCAGAACCTCGATTTTCAACTTCTAGGTTTGTTTGGTTAGGTAGCTTTCAAAGCAGAAGACAGTGTTCATAGACAGACCCAGGTTCAGTAATTCGTCAAGCAGGAGTTTATGCTGGGCAAGATCAAAGGCCGTAGGTCAATGTAGATTGGCCTAACAATATCCCTGCTGTCCAAAGTCTTGTGAAGGAAGTTAGTGTATTTGGTCAAAGCCATACTGGTACTGTACAGTTTCCTGAACCCATGTTGTTGGATACTTTGAATGATGTATGTATCTAGGTAGAAGACATGTTGGTTATTAACTCTTTTGAGCACCTTGGGCAGTGGGGAGATGATTGAGATCAACCTTTGGTTTGCTATATTTGTTCTGACACTACTCTTAAAGACAGGTGTTATCATTGCTGATTTCCGTTTTTCGTGGAACTGGGAGTACTGCAAGGAGAAGTTAAACATTTTTTTGATTGGGTATCTTAGTTCGTACAAAGCCATGAATAACAGCTTCATGTTAATGGTATCGCTCCTCGCCCATCCTTATTTTTCCCCAACACTTCTTTGATATATTTTAAAGTCTCACTTTTGGAAATGGTCCTGAAATAAATTTTTTGGGTGGGCAGGATCTGAACCTCTCAGACCCTGAGCCATTTTGGTTTAGGGATGGTGGCCCAGAGGGGAAGAGCTTAGAATATGTAAAGGTGTCATTAAATCTGATTGCTGTTTCAGTGGAGCCTAGAACCTCTTTCCCATCAATAATTAGCATAGTCAGAGGCTTCTTGTCCTTTTTATATTCTTTTTTTATATAAAAGACTGTTGATGTTTTCCAAAAACGTTTTCCCATTGTTCTAGTTCAGGGTTTGTTGGGTTCTACAAAATTCAGACGTATCAGTTTGTACTCTATTTTTGCATTTGTTTCTTAGCTCCCTGTATTCCAACTCCAGGAATCACTCACTTAATGTTTACACTTTATGCAGTTACCTTGGCCAAGAGTGACGCCCCAGAGACTGAATCTACATTCCAAATTCTAAAATTTGCATAGGTTATAACTCTGCATCCACGTTCCACTTAGGTCATTGCTGAGATCTGTTTCTCTGCCTGAAGAGAATAGTCATCCCATAGTGAACTCTGCAGAAGTATAGAAGACCCAGATTCCCTGCCCATTCACTGCCACTTATCCCACTCCTCCATTAGGGCCAACAGGTCTAGGGAGAGCCAGACATTTGAAACATCCCTAATTTTATTGTTTTTCAACTGGGGTAGAGTTGTCACATGTATTGTTAAATTCAATAATTAGAAAGTCTAGGGCCAAATCAACATTCGGGATAAGGTCAATATAGTTCCAGTCCATTTGGGCCATGCTATTCTTAAACTCGGTCACCCTGTTCTTTTTTAGGGCCTCGTAAAAATTAACACAGGACGGGACCTTCACTGTTTAACTATCCATTTCCATTGTATCGGTGAGTGGTCATTTGCGCTATCAGGGAGGATCTTAACATCTTTTAACCTGTCATTGAGAGGAGTAGTAGATTCTCTTACAAACCATCGGCTCTTGGTTAATGGCTTATCGAATATTGAGAAATGTGCAGTCATAAATGGTATATAATAACTGGCGAGGAATTCTTTCTATGGGCAGAAAAGGTTGATATTCGCCGTAACAACCAGCTGGTTGTTACGACAAACATGCACTAAGTTAAACAGAGTGCAGCGCAAGCCCCACAGCTGCTGTTCTCTCACCCACTCGAACAACTGCCACCAACGAGAAGAAAACACTTTTCAAACAACATGAAGTCTTGCTATATTATAGACATTAGCAGTTTGTTCCAGCTCTAGAACTGCCCCGGAGTGAAATGGTTAAAACCATTCCAAAATAGAATTTTGGCACGAGAGCAGCTCTATCTGTGTCATTTCAAACTTGAACTGTCAGATTCTTTACTCCGCCTCAGTGAACAGTCGCTCCGGAGATTTCTCCTTCTGCTCGGTTCATTTCTCGGTTTAAAAAGTGTTTTCTCGGTTGGATTTAACCGAGAATAGTTTTATTTTAACCGCAAAACCGTTCGGTTCAAGCTCTATCTGTGGTAACCGTAAGTAAATGAAGGTTTTGTCTGTGTGGAACTTGTAAGTTATCGGTTCGGTTTTGAACCGATCAGTGGGTTTAAAACTCATTTAAAACTAAATGTTACTATTTTAGAGTGCGGTTCCCGGTTCTTATCGGTTCTAAAAAAACGGATTTATTACGTTTTTCCAATACCCGTGACACGGTTAGGAACCGATAAGGGTGTCTTGCCTGGCACTGCCGTTAAAAGGGCAGTTTTGGTTAGGCTGGCATATGTCTGAGAAACCCAAAGAAAAACCGGCCCATTGGTTTCAACACTGTGATGTTTGTGGGAAGTCTTTGCCAAGGCTGACCCACACACCACATGTGTTTATTGTCTGGGGTTTGACCACCTCCAGTCAGACTGCCAGGTATGTAAGAATTTCCCTGCAGCCATCCTGGAAAAAAGATTGGGCAGGCTCAGGGAACGAGAGGCCAGAAAGTCCGCTGACCCGGATGGCCAGCCCGGTTCGTGCCAACCGAACCAGAGGGAGTGCCCTCTGACCAAGGCCAGACTTCCTCGGGCAAAAGAAAAGCTGGTTCTGAGGAACCAATTCCAGTAAAGAAAACAAGAAAATCAGCAGGTCTGGAGTCCAAAATTCCTTCTCCAACTGCTGCAGAGATAAAAGCCATACAAATTGTCCAGTCACTGTCTCAGGGTCCGTCGAACCACCACTATCTGGTAAAAGGTCGGTTCGTCCGGTTCCAGTGGTTCAGGATTATGATATTGAGAATTTTATGAACCAGAGGAGGGGAGGAGGATTATGAACAGTATGAATGTGGCTGGGAAGGTCTGGGTGTGCCCATTGAACGGACATCTCCCAGACAGACCTTTAGAATCTCCCTATGCTGTCTGAGTCCCCATCTCATTTTATGTTTTATAAAAGTTGCTGAAACCCTCCAGCTTCCTTTAGAAGAGGCTGTGGATGAGCAAGAGGAGCCTGATTTTGTAGAAATGATGGATATTCAGAGTCCAGGAGATTGTCTATTCCTTTACATAAGTCTTTTAGGAAACAAACAATTAAAATTTTAAAAGCTCCTAATTCTGTGCCTCCTGTAGATAAAAAGATGGACAGAAGGTATACATTGTCAGGCCCTGATACAGAATTCCTTTCTCAGCAATGCAGTCATGTTAGTAGTTCAGGCTGCTGCCTGTGATAAAGCTAATATTCCTTGGCTTCACATCCTCCTGACAAGGATTCCAGGAAGATTGATGCCATGGTAAAAACAGTATATGGCAGCCTCTCTGGGACTCAGACAAGCAAATTATAAGGCTTACGTAGCTAGGTATCAGAAATCTAGATGGGATACTGTTATGCAATTGGCCAAGCAGGCCCATGGCCAGCTGGCTAGTGAACCAGAACAGGTGGCTGCTGATGGCATTGAAGCCTCTAATGTTCAGTTTCATGCTGCTGTGGATGTTAATGATGTTTCCTCTAGGGTCATGGCCACATCTGTAGCTTCGCAGGTTGGCCTGGCTCCGGTGTACTAGTTTGTCACAGGATACCAGACTAAGGCTATGGATTTTCCTGTGGTGGGAAATTCTCTGTTTGGAAAGCAGACAGAGAATTACATGAAGAAGATGGGTGAATATAGAACTACTTACAAGAGTGCCCAGGATAGGGCTGCAAGCCACTCCTCAAAGGCATGCCCCCAGGGGTAGGGGTAGGCCTTTTCACAGGCCTTTCTACCAGAATCAGGCCTCTCTGCCTATGCTCAGAGGGCTTCTTCAGAGGCAGGGGCAGGCGAGGGGTGGGCAGACCTGCTCCCACCCCCAGCCTAAAGCTCCTGCAAAACAGGCACCCTGATGGGGTGCCCAGGGCAGTTCTCCTGTACCAGTGGGGTAGGCTGGCTTACTTCAGTCAGAATTGGGCTTCTTTAACCTCAGACAAGTGGGTTCTGGAAGTAGTAAGCCAGGGTCTGGTTCTCAGCTTCAAAAAGTTTCCCAAGTTGAGAAGCAGACTTTTTCTACCTGCAAGTGCTTCAGAGACCCTCGCTCTGGAAATAGAGGTCTCATCCCTGTTAGCTCTCAGAGCAGTAGAAAGGGTTCCTCCCCTGCATCAGGGCAGGGGTCTGTATTCCAGATACTTCCTTACCCCAAAAAGACAGGAGAATGGCGGCCCATTTTAGATCTCAGATATCTGAACAAGCATCTTTTGAAACCAAAGTTCAAAATGGTAACTCTGGCAATGATTTTACCTTCCCTAAGGCCAGGGACTGGCTAGCCTCCCTGGACCTCAAGGATGCCTATTTCCATGTCTAATCAGAAGATCCCATCGAAGTACCTCAGATTCGAACTGCCCTCAGGTCATTACCAGTTCAGAGCAATGCCCTTGACCTTACCTCTGCTCCAAGGGTATTCACAAAGTGTCTAGCAGTGGCAGTGGCCCACTTGAGGAGGCAGAGAATTGCTGTGTTTCCTATCTAGACGACTGGCTCATTGTAGGCCAGTCCCCAGAACAGGTAAAATCTCACCTGCAGGTCACCCAGCAGCTTCTCACCTCCCTGGGTTTTCTGCTAAACCTACCAAAGTCGGTTCTGGAACCAGTCCAGGTACTCACTTTTATAGGGGCAGAATTGGACACAAAGCTAGCCAGAGCCTTTCTTCCCCCAGAAAGGGTAAGGAATTAGTGGCTCTGGCCTCTTCCTTCACTCTGCAGGTCTCGACCAGCAAGACACTTTCTGCAGCTCCTGGGGCACATGGCTGCATCCACAGCTGTTGTGCAGGGAGCCAGATTTCAGATGAGAGACATTCAGTTTCACTTGAGAACCTTTGGTCTCAGAGAAGAGACCCCTTTCCAAGTTGGTCCCAGTGACTCGAACCTTGATCCTCGCTCTCCAGTGGTGGCAGGATCAGAGCAATTTAAGAGCGGGGTCCCTTCTTTTCCCTTCTCATGACTTGACTCTCACTACAGATGCTTCCCTTCTGGGTTGGGGAGCCACATGGGCGACCTTTCCACTCAGGGAGTTTGGTCCCCAGGAATCTCTGCTCCACATCAATTTGCTGGAACTCAGAGCTGTCTTTTAGCTCTTCAAGCTTTTTCTGCATCTGTCCACGACAAGGTGATACAAGTCAGAACAGACAACACCACAACAATGTGGTACATCAACAAACGGGGCACTCGGTCTCGACCTTGTGCACCGAGGCAATGAAGTTGTGGTCTCTGGCCTATTCCCTGAACACTTCCCTCATAGCAGTTCATCTTCCAGGGAAGGACAATGTCCTAGCGGATGCCCTCAGCAGGATTTCCCAGGGCCATCACGAATGGTCCCTGGATCCTCAAGTGCTGGGGATAGTTTTTGCCAGGTGGGGCATCCTCAGATAGATCTTTTGCAGCCTCAGACAATCACAAACTTCCTCTGTTCTGTTGCAGGCCTCCAGTGCTGGGCTCAGTTCGCTGGATGCCCTTCTTCTGGATTGGGAGGGAAGTTCTTCTATGCTTCCCTTCCTCCTCTATTCAAAGTACTAGTCAAAATCAGATCTCAGGCTTGCAGGGTGATTCTGATTGCCCCGGATTGGGCCAGGCAGCCCTGGTACCCACTCCTTCTGTCTCTGACAGTCCATCTTCCCTGTGCCTCCCAGGAATCACAATCTGTTGACTTGTGCCCAGGGAAGGGTTTGGTATCGGACCTCAATCCCTCAACCTCAAGGCCTGGCTCTTGAGGAGTTAGAGTTTGCTGATTTACACCTCTCTCAGGTGTTCTTGAGATCTAAAGGCTTCCAGAAAGCCTTCCACTAGGCTACTTATAGTTCTAAATGGAAAAGGTTTTCCATTTGGTGTGCTGGGAAAAATATTTCCCAGAATCTGCTGAATTGCCCATTTTGTTAGATTACATGGTACATCTTAACTCCTTGGGTCTCAGACCAGCTACCCTGAGAGTTCATTTGGCAGCTGTGTCTGCTTTTGTGTCAACAGGAAAGTCATCCCTCTTTCCTCTCACCCTGTGTTTTCCAAGTTTTTTAAGGATTACTCCATACTAATCCTCCTTTCGGAACCGCCCCTACTTGGGACCTTAATGTTTGCATTGCCCAGTTAATGCAACCCCTTTTGAACCTCTGTCTTCTGCAGAGCTTAAGTACCTAACTTGGAAAACTGTTTTTCTAGTGGCTATCACTTCTGCCAGACGCATAAGTGAATTGCAAGCCTTGTCAGTGGAGACTGACTTTATTTCTTTCCACAGGGATAAGGTAGTCCTTAGTTCTAATAGGAAGTTTTTGCCTAAGGTGGTTTCAGATTTCCATCTTAATCAATCTATCTCCCTTCCAGTATTTTTCACTGATCACTCCTCTTCGGGTGAGAGGAGGTTGCACAGCCTGGATGTTAATAGAGCTCTTAGTTATTATATAGAGCGTACCAAAGGTCACAGAGTTGAATCCCTCCAACTTTTCCTTACCTATGGTGAAGTTGGGAAAGAAAACCTGCCACTAAGAGATCAATAGTCAGGTGGATTGTCTCTTGTATCCAATTTGTTATCAGAAAGTGGGCAGAGCCCCCGGTTTGAGGGCTCATTCTACCAGGGTACAGCTGCGTCTCTAGCTGCTGCCAGAGATATCCTTTATTAGAGATTTGCCAGGCTGCTACTTGGAAAATGGTCACACTTTTACCAAGCATTACTCCCTGGATGTCCAGGCCAGGAGAGATGCTCGCTTGGCACAGCTGTTCTTCAGAGCCTATTCCTAAGTAGGTTCTGCCCTCCTCCATGGAGGTACTGCTGTGTATTCTGCTAATGTCTATAATATAGCAAGACTTCATGTTGTTTGAAGAAAAATTACTCACCTTAGTAATGTTGTTTCTTCTAATGGAGTCTTGCTATATTATAGACCCCCAACCTGCCCTCTCAGAACCTCTACTTGGTGGGTGCGGCAACTCAGTGTGGCACTACTTATGTTCTGTTAGCATTTTGTCCCTTTGGGACTTTGGGGGTGTGTATGTTAGCGTGTGTGTGTTTTATTATACTTATGTTCCATTTTCATATTATTAGAATGGTGTTAGTATTTCTGGTCCCCTGACTTGAGTCTTGGGTGTTGGGACCATCAATGGTTGTTATTATTTAGGTAGCCATTTGGCTAGTGTAGGTTACAGCTTCCACACAGACCTTAGTGAGTTTGGCTTGTAAAGATCTAACAGTTCAAGTTTGAAATGACACAGATAGAGCTGCTCTCGTGCCAAAATTCTATTTTGGAATGGTTTTAACCATTTCACTCCGGGGCAGTTCTAGAGCTGGATCAAACTGCTAATGTCTATAATATAGCAAGACTCCATTAGAAGAAACAACATTACTAAGGTGAGTAATTTTTTCTTATTCCCCTTCTTAACCGAGTTGGCTATCTTTTCCTTGGTTTGGGCTTTGCTATTTTGACTGCCTTCCCCGCTTCCTTCTGCTTTAACTGGTACAGTTCTCTGTCCTGCTCCTTCTTTGTTTCCTTATGCTTCCTGAATTCTATCTTTTTCTCCCTAACATTCCCCGCCACCTCTTTTGAGAACCATAGTGTTTTTTTATTTTTTTTTTCATTTTGATTTGTTTATTTGCTTCACACAAAGGCTTGTTGCCTCTGTGATGGCAGTTTTGATGTTTCCCCATTGTTCCTGCACTCCTCCTTCTTGCCTGTTTGCTAGTGCTTTTCTGAGGCACTCTCTCATTTTGACAGTCAGCCCTCCTAAAGTCCAGTACCCTCACTTTTGTATGGCTTGACTCTGCGGCTGTGTTTGTCGTGAACCACACTGTTTGGTGGTCACTTGTTCCCAGATGGCTACCTGATTCTAGATGTGAGATCCTCTTTCCATCCCCATTTGAGAGTACCAGGTCTAAGATTGCTCCCTTCCGAGCGGGTTCTAACACTAGCTGTCTGAGGCGTGCTCCCTGTAGGGCATTGAGAATGACCCTGCTCTTGGATATGGCTGGAGCAAAGGTGCTCCAGTTAACATCTGGCATATTCGGGTCCCCATCAACAATATCTCCTCTTTTTCTGCCATCCTAAGGATGCCTTCTCTTATTTTCTTGTCCATTTCCTCCCCCTGAGACAGGGGTCTATATACAGCCCCTGTGCGGATTGTGGTGCCATTTCCAGTTTCCAGGGTGACCCACAGTGCCTCCTCTCCTCCCTGCTTACCATTTAGTTCCATTGCTTTGATCCTTTCCCTTACATAGAGAGCTCCTCCTCCTCTTCTACCCTCCCTTTCCCGTCTGTAGATTATGTACCCTGGTATGTTGACATCCCAGTCACGATTCTTTGTGTGCCATGTTTTGGTGACTGCCACGATACCCTGGTGTCCCTCTTCCATCAAGGCCACCAGTTCAGGGAGCTCGTTACCTAGACTATGGGCATTGATACTCATTTTCCTCCATTTTTTGATGGCCTTACCCCTTTTTGCCCCATCCATGTCCTTACTACCTTTTCCTTGTTCTCTGTTTACCCCTGCCCTTCTCCCTCTTAACTTCTCTCTCTCTTGGTGTTTACCTCACTTACTACCATGATTTTTTTTTTTTTGGGGGGGCTAGGATTTCCCTGCTCCTTTTCAGTTCCTCTCCCCTTGGCTAGTTTAAAGGCTTGCCAATGAAGCGTTTAAACCTATCACCTAAGATCCTGGTTCCCCCTGCTGGACAGATGCAGACCGTCGCGCCAGTTATAGGCCTGTATCCCTCCAGGTGGACCCCCAGTCCCCAATAAAGCAAAAACCCTGAGCCTTTTTCAGCAGTTTTTCAACCATTGATTGAATCCCATGGTGCGGAGCACCCTAGCCTCACCCATGCCATAAACAGACAGCACCTCCAAGAAGGTTACCATGCGTGCTACTTGTCTAAGGCCCCTTCCTAACTCCACAAACTCCTCCTGCACTGCTCTGATCCCTTTCCCAGCCAGGTCATTTGTCCCTAGGTGGACAGTGACATCCAGCTCCCTCCCGCGATCCTGAGGATTCGCTCCCTGTCCTTCCAAGCCATGGAACCAGGCAGGCACCTTACCTCCCTCCCCCCTCCACAAGTTCTACCCTCCTAACAATGGAGTTCCCCACCAGGAGTTGTTTCCTTCCCCTGTGGGGTCCCATGCCACCCTCCTGTGGGTCTCCTTTGTGGAGGTTCCCAGCATCCTCCTTGGTTTCCATTGAGGGTGCCTCCATAGAGAAACAACACTCTGCCAGAATGGCATACGAACTGTGGACAGGTACAGTTGGAGGGCTGTGCCTCTTTTCCACCACCCTCACCGTCCCTGAGCCCACTGTTGTCCAATTGTTCCTCTTTCTTGGCAACCTCTGAGGCAGCGGCGGTAGCCCTGGTGGTCCCTGGGTAGGAGAGAGGAGGTCCCCCAAATCCTGGCGAACTCTGCCTGGAGACGAGCAGCCTCCTCCCTGAGCCCAGAGAAGTGCCTGCACATGGGACAACACTGCATCCTCCAGAATGTCTCCCGGAACACTAACGCTCCACAGCCACTGCACTGCACTTCTCCCATCATGTATTATTTGTGGCCCCTCAACTGTTGTTTTGTATGCTTACTCTTTCCTCTCTCTGTTTAGTTTTAATTTTAATTTTTTTTTCTCCCTACTTTCCTACTGCCTCTGTGCCCTTAAAGCTCCTGCTGTTCCTGTTCTGGGACAGGAAGCTCCTGTATTCCTTGGTAGTCTCCTTCTTACTTGCTCAGAGTCAGACCTCCAGCAGCTGGAGGGGCCAGAGAGCTACTCTTTTCCTTCTAGGATGGTGAGTCTTTTATGCCTCTGTGATCACTCCCTTCCTGCTCCCAAACAGGAAGTTCCTGTTGTCAGTTAAATCCTGTGCCTATAAAAGTGTAACTAGCTAATGGTGGGGATGGAGGGCTGTATAGTCCCAGTAGAGTAGTAAAATTCTAACAGCACATCCTTCCTCTTGCTGTTCTCTGCCAAAAGCTATCCAAGGCAGTTTTAAATCCCAGCACCTGGCTTCCCACTGCCTAAGCCACTCCCTATAATTCACAGTTTCCTTCTTCACCTAGCTAACTGCACAGATAACAGTTCCCTTCACCAAATTCAGGCAAACACACTAACTCTTGTTTTGTTTTTTTTACCCTAAATTGAAGGCCCCAGTAGTAGAGTTCTAATTAAGTTGCAGCAGAGTAGTAAAGTTCTAACAGCACCTGCTTCCTCTTGCTGTTCTCCTTTTTTTCTGCCTTTTTTTTTTTTATTTGCTTGACTTGGAGCAGCTTGAGCGAGTGAGTGGTGGGCAGCAAGAGTTGAAGTGCTTGACATTTACAGTGAGCAAGCGAGTGGCTGGTAGCGGAGGGGGTGTGCAGTTCTTACAAGGAGCAGATCAATGTCAGGAGACACTTTTTGGGCTAAATTTACACACTGACATGATCTGTAGGGCTTAATGTACATGGTGTACTAGAAACTGACGATGTGGACTCATTCGTTTTTGGTGGTTAAGAGAGAGTTCTTGTCACTTGCTAACAGAAAAAAATTTCCTCTATTTTGTTCTGGCTCATTGATTTGTGTTACACTGCGTCATGATTTTTTTGGTACTTGTTATTACTAGTGCATCAGACGGATCTGATGCACAGGTGACAACCAGTCAGGATGCATGATTTCCCCTTCCCATTTTATATCCTACATATGAAAGGTTCTTTAGGCCAAGACGGATCATTTTATTTATTTATTTTTTTTAACAAAAATCTCTTGCTTGAGCATTTTACAGTTTCAGATTGCAGTTTTTACAATTTGGTCATATGTTAATTTGTCATTTCCTATTCCATTTACATTTCTTAACACATAGCATAGTTTATTTGAGTGGTTACTGCTGTCATTTGCTCTTCAGCTAGAAATCTGATGTTGGCGTGCCGAGGGAAATGAAACCTCACTGTTGAGCTTGAACTTCAATATTCTAAAGGTCTGTCTCCAGGGAACACCATGGGGCTCAGATGTTGCAATTTATTTTCTGTAATTTCTTTTTATCCCCTGGAGATCCAGCCCCACTACACTGACACTTGCACTGGACCATCACCGACCAACTCCGGGATGACCCCCACGGAACCTTGGCTATACCCCCAGGCAGGGATGAGATTGACTACTGCTCTCATACCTCTTATTTTGTCGGGTCCTCCATGGTGCTGTGGGTCCGGCAGGCAAGGACAATCCTCTGTCAGCGGCAGGACCTGCACTGTAGTTTCTTCCCCTGTAGTTTCCCGGAGACATGATGTGCGCTGTGATGTCAGGCCCTAATGCCATCGTCCATCGTGCTTCCACCACCAAGAGTGAAGCGCGGGCATGCTGTACAACTGTTCTCTACCAGAGGCCAGGCCAGCGCCGAGTTGGTCCCAACTCTTCCCCCCCTGGGAGAGACGAGCAGTCCCACGGATACTGAAGCCTCCCCACTGGCTGGCCCTCTGGACTCCCAGGTCTGTTCCTGAACCCGAGTCACCAGCGTCGTGAGTGGTAGCACTACCGCTGCCCCAGCGGACCGGGCCATCAGATGTTACAATTTGACTTACTCACGAATACACCCTCTAGAAGAATTATTATTACTAGGGTGAGCAGTTTTTAATTTTTCTAACCTAGAAGTAAGCCAGCTACAACTGAGCATTCCAGTGTAAAGTTGTGAAGTGTCTCCTTCCAAAACCAGAACACTAAGTGATCCCAGGCTATTTTATTTATCGTTTATGTTCACAGAATTCAGGAAAATGGCTGGATCATCTTCCTGCTGGTCATGGCAGCTGTCTTCTGGTTTTACCGTCTAGTCAAAGTAATCTGCAACCTTCTCAGCTACTGGGAGATCCGCACATTTTACAACAAAGCACTGAAAATTCCCACGGTGAGTGGAGCTTGTGAAACAGTTTAGATGTGCAATGCTTTTTTCAGTTTCAAACAATTCCGTTTTCCCAGATAGCCAAGCTGAGGTGTTGTTCCTCATTTTCTGTGGGGTCCTCCTTTTACAAGTTTTTGCTGCTGGGAAGTACTAAAGCTTTTCAAGATTAAATGACTCCTCAGCATTACAAAGTTCGATAGTGGCTGTGATTGGATTTGAATCCGAGTCTTCCAAGTTCCCAAGCATGTGCTGCAAGCAGTCTTGGACCACTAGGCTACACAGCTACCAGAAGGGCTGTGCGAAGCGAACACACTACAGTGAGGCTTTGCAGGAAACACCTGCCCCTGATATGTTCTGTGTGTTACTAGGTCATATCAGTGCATAACCTGTGTAGAGAGGCAGCAGTACCTACCACATAGCCCCTAATCTGTATAGATAATGTCTGAGGAACAAGGGTTGTATTTTAAAGCAGCTGTCCTTAGTAATAAAGAAGGATGAGAAGACAAATATAGCACATATGCAAACTGTAAGTGGAATTGTGTATAAATGTTATTTATTTTTTAATTTTAAAGCAGCAGTCCTTAGTAATAAAGAAGGATGAGAAGACAAATACAGAACATATGTGAACTGTAAGCATAATTGTGTGTAAATGTTTTTTTTAAGGACATGGATATGGTGCACTGTCCACACATTGGCAGTCTTTTTTTCCCTTTAAATCCAGCTGGAACATCTTCAAGCTAAACTCCTCCCACTCACCCGGGTGGTATCCTGCTCGGCACCGCCCTGTGACATCAGATCTTCCTTTCCACTGGAAGAGCAGGTTCCCTCCTTTGCAACTTTCTGCACGTGGTGTAGGCCCTGTTTCCTTCATTGTCCTTAGGCATTTTCTTCACAAAAAATCTTGTTTTCGAGCGTTGTGAGTGTTTTTTTTTTTTTCTGTAGGTTGTTTCTTTTCAATCCACCTCTTCTTCAGATGGAGAGTGACAAATCCTGAACTGGCCAAGGGTTCAAATGGTGTGCGACATGCAACCAAAAATGTAGAGCACTGACCCTCACGCCTTGGGTGTATATTGTTTGGGGGTAGAGTGTGGGTAGAGAAGGTTCAGAGGAGGGCAACAAAGATGGTGCATGGATTGCATCACAAGTCCTATGAAGACAGGTTGAAGGAACTGAACATGTACTCCCTGGAGGAGAGGAGGGAGAGAGGGGATATGATAGAGACATACAAGTATCTTACAGGGAGGAACAGGGTGCAGGAAAACACTATTTTTAAGCGAAAAAGATGTTCCAGGACTAGAGGGCATGGGATGAAGTTGGAGGAAGGACGATTCAGAGGAAACATGAGAAAGAATTTCTTCACAGAACGGGTGGTGGACAAGTGGAACACCCTGCCAGAGGAAGTGGTGGGGGCTGAAACAATCACAGGATTTAAGAATGCATGGGATAGACATGAAGGAATTCTAGAGGTCACGGGTAAGGGGCAACAGACTTCTAGGAAAACAAACTGAACTTACAAGCTCAAATGGGCAGACTGGGTGGGCCATAGGCCCTTATCTGCCGACACTGTCTATGTATCTATGAGTGTGACCCGAGGGCTTGTAGGTTGTGCAAGATCCTGTTCCCCTCTTCTCTTGAAGTCAGGTATGCACATCTTCTCCTTGGCTGGCCGGACGAGTGGGATCCTGTGGTTTGGTCCAAAGATGCCCGCAAGGTCGTTTTGGTGGCAGTGAGCTGAGCCTCTCAGCTGGTCTCCCCTGAGGAGTCTGCAGCTCAGGCTGGAGGGATCTCTTCTTCCACCCCGGCCTTGCTGGGCACCTGTGCAGGGGCTTCCTTTACACAGTCTTTTAAGGACATGTGTCTGTCCCTCCAAACCCTTGAGGAAGGCCCTTCCTGAGGGGATCACTCCTTTAAGGCATGGTTTAAAAAGTCCCACCATAGTTCATGGGATCGAGAGTGTTCTTCCTGCACTCTGCACTCCTTCGACTGCTTGATGATCATCATGCAATCAGCTTTGGGCGATCCCTCTAGGGCTGAAGGACAGACTGCTTGCTCCTCGGTGTCCCCATCAGGCTTCCTGGCCGAGACACGGGCTGACCAGCAGATTTTTCTCGACCCCGTCAACCTGTTGTTGGATGAGTTGGGGATGACACTTTCTTCTGGATTCCAGTCTTCTCGGTCCACTCCCATGAGGGACAGAAGAGGTTGACTGACCCGTCTGGTTCTTCCATGAGATTTCTTCTTTGTGGGGTTTCACGGCAGGACCCGGTCCATGTGGTCTACATGGCCCCTCCTCCCGCATCCCCTTGACAGCAGCATTCCCCTTGCTGGTCGAAGCTGAGGTCCCGGACCTGGTCTTGGGATTTAGGCTGTTCCCATTGCAGACCTCCCCAAAAGCGCCACCTCCCCAGAAGCACCACCGATGCTTCTCTTCCTCCTCCTCGTCTTTGGATGAGCAGAGGCTCCGATGCAAGTTGTGGCTGAGGTATGAGGAGCTCATGTGGCAGCATAGATTCACAGCAAGAAGGTCATGTCAAACAAATCTAATAGATTTTTTTTAATCACAAATCTATTTAACTCCTCCTCTGCGGAGCGGACTTGCAAGTCCGGCTGCTGGCACCTGCTCCCCTGGACCCTGGTGTGGTCCGTGAAGTGCTCCCCAACACCTGTGGGGCACACCTCTCTAGGTCTGGGGGTGCAGCGCAAAGCCATCAGCTGCCATGACCGCCCTGCAATTTCAGCCTGGTTTTTGGCCCTGGAGTCGGACGTGCAGTGACATCAGCACACTTATGTGCTGACATCTGCCATGCTCTGACCCTCTGCTGCATGCCACTCCTGTAGTGCACCCGACTTCTGTCAGGTGCCACTGTGGAGCGACATGAACCCTTATACCCTCCCCAGAGAGAGGAGAGGAGAGCAGTCATGGGACACTCCATAGTCTCCCTGCCCTGCCAACCCCCGATGTCCTGGGTCCGTTCCCAAACCCAGGTTACCGGCGTAGCGCAAGGTGTGGCATCCAGCGCCTCAATCCTCAGCGCCACCAGGCCGGCTAATAGATCTTTTTGACTCGGTGACAAAGGAGATGGATCAAAGGGGAGCAGTAGATGTCACCTACCTCTATTTCAGCAAGGTCTTCGACACCGTTCCACATAGGAGATTGGTTAACAAGATGGGCAGCCTGGGTGTGGGTCACAGGGTTGGAAACTGGCTGAGGGACAGGATGCAGAGGGTGGTGGTAAATGGAATCCAATCCGAAGAAAGGGGGGGTGACCAGTGGGGTGCCCCAGGGGTCGGTCCTGGGGCTGGTCTTATTTAATGTCTTTATTAGTGACATTGAAGAAGGGCTAGAAGGGAAGTTTTTTTGTTGTTGTTTTTTTTTTTTGAAATTGCAGTTTTTCTCCTCTCGTCCTGCCAGCCCTGACCCTTCGAGGCCACCAAGGAGACATCCTCCTGCCTCCCACTCTACCCACGTCCACCTCTGTGTCCCCCATGGAGCCTCGGATTCTCCCCCCCAGGCAGGGCCGGGGTGTGGCCCCTAACACCCCGAGCTACTCACAGTTTCGTCGGCCTGGTGGCGGCAGGGTGAGTGGGGCCACATCGGAGGCACGCTCTGGGTAGCCCATCTTCCTGGTCCTGGCAGGCATTATCCTCCATTTCCCCTCCCCCCACGCTGTGTAGACCTCGACATCAAGGCACATGCGCCGACATCCACAGCGTGATCTGACCGCCCTTCCCCTATGGGGCTTGTAGTACCCGAGCCTCCTTTCGGGTTCCAGACAATTAACGGGCATTGGTCCCCTCTTCCCCCGACAGAGCGAGCTATAAGTGGGGACGCTCAAGCCACTCTCCCCAGGCAGGCCCTCCAACAACCCGAGTCCCTTCCGAACCTGGGTTGCTGGTGTCTAGCGAAATCCCACTGCCGCCGGGCTGGCCCGGAAGGGAAGTTTTGCCTGTCTGCGGATGACACCAAGATCTGCAACAGGGTGGACATTCCTGATGGGGTGGAGAAGATGAGGAGAGACCTGGGGAGGCTGGAAGAATGGACAAAAGAATGGCAACTGTGGTTCAGTGTGAAGAAGTACAAAATCATGCGCCTAGGGTGCAGAAACCCTGCAGCGAGATACAGAATTGGGGGAATTGCTGGAGATCACCAGTGAGGAAAGAGATTTGGGGATCATCATCTCAGATGACCTAAAGGTGGCCAAACAGTACACAGAGGCTGTAGGGAGGGCCAGTGGCATGTTGGGGTGCATAGGGAGGGGTATCACTAGCAGAATAAGGGAGGTGGTGATTCCACTATACCAAGTGCTAGTAATGCTGCACCTGGAATACTGTGCGCAGTTCTGGAGGCCACATCTGTGTAGGGACATAGATGGGAGGCAGTTCAGAGAAGGGCAACAAAGATGGTGCAGGGCCTGCAACAGAAGACATATGAGGATAGATTGAAAGACCTCATTATGTATACACTGGAGGAGAGGAGGGAGCGTGGGATATGATAGAGGCTTTCAAGTATCTAAAGGGCATAAATAAGGTGCAGGTAGGTGACATCTTTCAATATATGAGGGGTACAAGAACAAGGGGGTACTATATGAGATTGGAAGGGGGCTGGTTAAGGGGCAATGTGAGGAAGTTTTTTTCATGGTAAGGGTGGTTGTTGTATGGAACAGTGTACTCCAGGAGGTGGTGGGAGCATGCACAGTGAGGGTATTCAAACATGCATGGGATAGGCATAAGGGAACCCTTGAGGTGGGAAGGAGGGTCTAATGCCAAGGACCGAATAGGGTCAGAGGGCAGTAGCACAGGAAAGACATAAGGGCAGACTGGATCGGCCTGGTGATCCTTATCTGCTGTCACATTTTATATGTTTCAGCAGTGGGACCTCGGGCAGGGCCAGTCCTTCCAGCAGGCCCTGGTGCTTCTGTGGTCTACCCTGATGAGGTCATTTCCAGACCAGCCTTGTCCGGTTGAGGCTTCTCCACCTGTACTAGTGGAGCCTCCACCCTAGCAGCCCTCGCACGGGGCCCTGTCCAAGGCTGCTTGGTTGGCATCCGGCCACCCTTGATTTCCCAATCTGATGAATACAAAGTGATTGATGGGGACCAGGGGCTGAGGGCGGCGTTTGATTAGTCATCAGATACAGAGAAGGTTCCTCCATGCATTCCTCTAGGACTCTGGGCTTTGATAGGGAGTCCTCCAAGGACCTTGCCTCTGAGCCGGGCCGTTTCCTTCGATGCCTTGCTCTGACTTATCTTCCTGTCTATGGTGATCCTGCTGGAGCCAGTCAAGAAGCGGGCCAAGTACCCCCGATGGAGATCCTGGACAGGGACGACTTCCTAGGTGTGGCCTTTCCAGTGACTGAAGCCAACCTGGGATCCACTTTGGAGTTGTGGTAGCATCCAGTTTCATGCCCTGCACCTTCTGTATATATGGTCCACAAGTATTGGCCCCGACCGGATCCCTCTCTGGTTTTTCCAGTCACCCCTTGGCCAAGGGGGTGGTGGTGGATTCCGTTCTCCATCGGACGGTCAGTGTCAGGGATGTTGACAAGCCCCCCGATAAGGAATAGAAGAAACTGGACCTTGCCGCCAAAAAGGTGTATGCTGCATCCTCCTTGGGCCTGAGGCAGGTGAGCTCCACTGTTATGATAGCCAACTTAGGCCACACACTTATGGTGATCCTAGACCATGTTATTCCACACCTCTCCGTTAACTTGCAGTCTGTGGTGAAAGTGGTCCATGACCAAGGCTGCACTCTTGCTAAGTATCGGCTCATGGCGGCCTTGGACATAGGTGACTCCTGCACCCAGTCTGCAGCGGCGACAGTGGCCATGCACCACAGAGCCTAGCATCAGATCTCCACCTTCACGGTGGATACCCAGCATAAGCTGGCTGATGTTCCTTTCTTGGGTACTGCCATTTTGGGGCCGAGTGTTGAGGGCCTCCTTAGAGAAGTCCAGTGCCACCCTGGACTCCATCATGTCCTTGCAGAAGGACCCCAAGGGCCAGTGAACCAAGAAGAATCCTTTTTTGTTTCGGCCCTTTCTGCCCCAACAGCCTAAGCAGAAGCAGCCTGAGGTGGGGCAGTCCCAGGTCTGGCGGCCCAAGCCCAAATTGACCAGCCAGGGCCCGAAGAAATCGGGAGGTTGGAGCACCAGTGCTCCCTCGGTGGCCGGCACTGGATCCTTCTCCCCCAAGGCTGCTTAGTGATGGGTTCCGGGGCGTGTGCCCCATCCGCTGTGCCCCTGCCTCAGCTTCCCATAGGGGATCAGCTACGCCATTTCTAGTACGACTGGTTTGCTATTACTATGGACAAATGGGTGCTTGACATGGTGGGTCGAGGTCTGCCTCTCGACTTCGAGGCTCTACTACCTTTTCGGGCCCACGCCTTTCAGGAATCCTGGGCTTCCCTGGACATGTTGTCCACCCTCGGGGGGGGGACATTGCCCAGCTCCTTGAGAAAGACGCTGTGTCCCATGTCCTGGATGCCGCAGCCCACCAGGGCTTTGTGTCCAGGTACTTCCTAGTCCCCAAGCGGACAGGGGATGGTCCCCCATATGGATCTGCATGACCTAAATCAGCTCTTGAGGAGGCACAAGTTCAGGATGGTCACTCTGAACCAGATAATCCCATCTTTGGAACAAGGCATGTGGTTCTGCTCTCTGGACCTCCAGGACGCCTTCTTCTGCATCCCTGTCCAACCATCTCACTGGTGGTACCTTCGGTTCTGCGTGGAGGGGGTGCAGTACAAGTTCTGGATCGAGCCTTTTGGCCTCTCCTCAGCCCCCACGGTCTTCACCAAGTGCATCGTGGTGGTAGCATTTCTGAGGCACCACGGGGTCCGGATCTATCCAAACCTCGATGACTGACTGATTGCTGGTCCATCCTGGTAGGCAGTGGAGCGGTCCAGGGATCTGACCCTCCAGACTTGTTCAGCCTTGGGTCTACTTATCAACCTGACTAAGTCGGAAGGCAACCCCTCACAGACCATTCACTTCATCAGGGCAAAGTTTTACTTCCTCTGGGCCAAGGTCCAACTCCCAGCGGATAGGGCTGTGGACCTTACCACCTTTGCCTGACCATTTCAGGTTGGGCACTCGAGCTCTGCCCAAGACTTCCTGCAGTTGCTGGGGTACAGCATGGCCTGCACCAGCGTGTTCCAGTGGGTCCGCTAGCGGATGTGGGAGCTGACCCTCCAGTGGTCTCAGCAGCTTGGTCACCTGGACCAGTCAGTCGTAGTGACACAGCCAATGTGGGATGCCATCCAATGGTGGCTAGTCCCAGAACACCTGCAGGAAGGAGTCCCATTCGTCTGCCCAGAGCCGACGATCTCTCTCTCTGACAACTGACATGGCTCTGGTGTATTGGGGAGCCCACTTGGGGGACCAGAGAGCCCACGGGTTTCAGACCCCCAGGGAGTACCAATACCACATCAGTCTGCTGGAGCTCTGTGCAGTACATCTTGCTCTGATGGCATTTGCTCTGTCAGTTCGGGGTCAGGTCGTGCAGGTCCTGACGAACAGTACCATGACCATGTACTACCTCAACAGGCAGGGCGGAATGCAGTCCCTCCTGCTGTGTCGGGAAGCCCTCTGCACTTGGACCCTCTTGTGCAGTCTAGACACTGATCTCCTAGTGAATCCATGTGGCTGGAGCCTCCAGGCAGTAGGCATATGCCCTCAACCTGGTGGGTGAGGCATCTCACAAGTGGTCCCTTTATCAGGAGATGGTGAACAACCTGTTCTTCCTGTGGAGCACTCCTCTGGTTGACCTGTTTGTCTTCTGGGAGAACACGAAGCTGAGGCTATACTGTGCCTGCCCCCCCACAGTGCGGAATGCTGATTGGGGACGCCTTTGCGAGGCCCTGGACCCCAGGTATCTTTTACGCTTTCCTTCCCTTTCCCCTGATCCACAGGATGCTGGTCAAGGCATGGAGAGACAAGGCACAGATGATCCTGGTAGCCCCGGACTGGCTGTGCCAGTTCTGGTACCCAGATCTGCTTAGCCTCTGCAGTGGCAGGCCCCTGTGGTGCTTGCCTCTATGCCGAGACCTGCTCTCCTGTCACAAGTGGAAGGTGTTTCACCCAGACCTTCAGTCCATGCACCTGACAGCTAGGATCCTGAGCAGCTAGGGTACCAGACTTTGGGTCTTTCTGAGGAGGTTCTCCAGGCTGTGGAAACCTCCCACAAGGGGGTTGACCTTCCAGTGCTGTGCCTTCAAATTGAAGCGTTTTTCCATTTGGTGCCAGGGCAGGGAGCCAGACCCCCTGTCCTGCCCCCTGGCTTTCATTATGACTACCTATGATCCCTCTCTCAGTCAGGCCTGCGGTAGACAACCCTCAAGTCGCACCTGGCAACCATCTCTGCATACTGGTCACGGGCTGGTATGCCGACGGTGATGCAGTAAAACTGGTTGGGCACTTCTTTGAGGGTTTGGACCACTTCTCCCCACCAGTTTGTGAACCACCGCCACCATGGGACCTATTTGCTGGTCTTTTGCAGTGCTCATGGGCAAGCTGTTTGAACCAGTGCAAGTTTGACATCTCTCACCTGTCGTGGAAGACTGCCTTCTTGGTGGCTGTTACCTCTGCCAGAAGGATCAGTGAGCTCCAAGCACTCAGTGGAGACTTCTTAGTTGGTTTTCCACAGTGAGAAGGTTGTCCTCCGCCCTGTGGAGAGGCTTTTGAATGTGGTGTGGCTTCTGATGCCGAATAACACCAAATGTAGCTAATCCAGATACCTCTGACACTAACAGTAATGGAGGCCTAGGTCAGGAAACATAAGCAGTCCAGCAGAAATTGTAAAATGTGGTGATTTATTGTTTTAAATCACAAGAAAATAATAAAAACAAAAGAAAATGTACAGACTGGATTTCAGTATAGGCAGTCCAAAGACAAAGTCCAATTTCAGAGTTCAGAGCTGAAATCTACAGACCATCAGCACTCTAACATTTGGTCTGCCAAGAACTCTGAAGTCATTTCCTGTCTCAGAAAGACAAGCTCTCTCTCTAGTCCATCTTCTCAGAAAAACAGACTCTGTCTGTCATACATCTCTCAGAAAAACAGTCTCTCTCTCTCTTTTCTCCACCCCCCCCCCAAACATCCTCTCAGAAAGACAGGCTTTGTACTTGTTGGTTGCTAGGTACACATTGTGACCCAGCTATTAGCTGTCCAGAGCACTGTGGTATATTCCACCAGTCTGAGATCTGAGGTCACACTCTGTTACAGCTGCCTCTGCAATAGTTTCAACAGTAATAAACTATATCTAGTTTATAAATCAGGGAACCCAGTTTCATACATATGCCTTACAAAAATACATAAGCAAGGCAGAGACAGTGAAAATGGAATGTACAGCAGATAAAGGTAAGATTTCTCACTGCACAGTCCAATAGAAAGTCAGAAAACACTGAGATAGTATTTAAAAATCTTACTTCGAGAGGGATCCTTCAGTAGGTCATTACATATAGAACTGGCGCCACTTGGCATCGGGCCGCATGGCAGACTTTTCTAGCAGTCCTTGTCGGGGGACCACCCACGTGATGTCACGTGACCGACATCAGCGAATCCGTACATAATGAGCAGTCCCCACATCCGCACTCCAGTTCTTTCCCGCAGTTGCCTTGTGTCAGTTGCATTGCAGACTTCCATCAGTGATCGTCGTGTTAGTTCTTGCGTTGGATTTTTTCCTTCGCTAAATTTTTTCTCTACGAAGTCTACATTTGCTTAATGTCTTCACCCAAGAAGGAGTCTTGTCCTGTGGCACACAGATTCCTCATAAGGATGGTCATCTGAAGTGCGTTATCTGTCTGAGCCCAGACCATCCTGTCTCATCCTGCTCGGAGTACCAAACATTTAATCAGGCCACCAAAAAGCAGAGGCAGCAGGCTTTGGAGGCCCACCTTCTAAAAGTTTGCCTAACTTCATTAGAGAAGCAAACGGACCACATCAGAGAGTCCTCTTCCAAAAAATCTTCTCCCTCCAAGAAACAACACAAGGAGAAATCTCGAGAGCGGGAGCACTCCATGGACCAACCTGAGGCCTCGCAGCCCTCGATGAACAAGGCCGCCTCTCAGCCATCGTCTAAGAAGACTTTGGATGGTAAGTCTGAAAAATCTTCTACGGGTCAGTCGACTGTCGGCTTCTCCGACAGCCGCACCGCTATGGCTGCTAAGTCATCCCCCGGCTCCTCCAGGGATCGCCCGGCCACCGGTAAGACAGCTCCCCAGCCTTCGGGGACCTGCCTTGCACCAGCCGATAAGTTGGCCAAAGGCTGCTCACCCACCCGGCTCCATCTGGTAAGACGTCTGTCTCTGACAGTCGCTCAGGTGTAGTTCTCCCGTCAGGGCCTAACGGCGCCTCACCCAACATCTGGCAGAACCAGGGGGAAAATACCCCCCTCTTCCCTCGCCTATACCCTCCCCTTCTCAGGTGGGTACCTCAGGCAAAGACAATGTAGAACCCCTCAACATCGTAGACCATTCCGCGGAGTCAGTCCTGTGCTCCCCTGATGGGGTCACGAGGAAGGAGGCTCCTCCTCAGCCGTCTGGCCTTACAGTGGAGGCCCCTCCTCCTTCAGGTGGGATCCGACGAATTTTCTGGTCCTGATCCCACCGTCGGATCCACTGATTTCAATTCCAGTGCCAGAAACTCTGACGACTCTTCCTCAGCCAGGGCCCAGTGGTCTGCCCCAGCCTCCGGCTCCGGCGCCAGACCCGGTCCTGCCGTCGAGCCCACTTTGTCCGGCCCCGACGCTAGCCCTTCCAACATCGGATCCCTTTCCGACGCTGGATTGGGCGGTGTCAGTCCCCCTGACGTTTGCTATCCCGACTCCGGACCCCCCCCGCCAGTTTACACTACAGCGGGTCCGACGTGGGTCCCCCCTCCATCAGACCTGATGACGGGAATTTATATTAGACCCCAGACCGTCCCCCATTACCCCTTCGGGTACCCTGGGGACCATTTCCCCGCTGGTCCTCCTCCTGAGTGGAGTTCCTTCAGACAGTACTACCCTGGTTACAACCCCTACCACCATTTTCAGGGTAACCAGGGGTACCATTATCCACCCTCACCGGTAATGCCTCCCCCCCCTCAGCTGCAACCTCCTCCACCACCTCCTTTGGCTATGCCAGACTTCAAGACCTTTATCCAGTCTTGGTGGCAGAGGGTGTTCTCAGAATTTGTGTCAGACCTGGAGACAAGACTCTCACTCCCATGCTCTCCAAGGTCCATGTCCCCAAGGAGCTCTTCCCCATCCGCGGTACACGTCTCGGGGACGGCACATCAAGACATTGCCCTTCCGGACATTCGTAATTTTCCTGACGAGGGGGCAGACGATGACGATGATGATGACAAGGATGAAGACAAGTTGGCGGAGGATACCTTGGCGGAATCCAAGGGTCCAAAAGGCAAGTTTTCCCCCAAGTCCCCGAGGACCCTGCCTTCTTGGATCTTCTGAGGTCTATGAAAGAGTTCTTTGACTGGGAGTCAGAGGATCAAGACCCCATGAGACAGAGACTAGCTGAACATCTGGACTTAGAGTCTCTGTCTCCGGTCCCCATTCCTTCCTGGATCGGACCTCACCACTATGGTCTGGCAGATGTCTCTTTCTCTCCCGGCTGTCCCAAAGAGGGCAGACAGGAAATACAGGGCACCAAAGAAATCTCCTTTTCTTAAGACGCATCCTAAGGTGGACTCTGCCATCATTTCAGCTGCTCATGCTCGCTCCGCTGCGCCCAAGCACATGAGCACCTCTCCTCCAGACAGAGTCGAGGCAGATGGACCAGTTCAGCAGAAAGGTTTATGCTTTGGCCACATGTGCACTCAGATCCCTCAACTATGTGGCCCACATGGTGTCATACCAAAAGGCTACCTTAGCCAGGTTAGAGGCCCGAGTCCAGTCGATGGAACCCTCGAGCCTCAAGGAGGAGCTTGCCAAGGATCTTCACCTCTCTTGCTTCTCCTGTAGGCGTGCTTTGCAAGCCACATACAACTCCTTCAATTCTGTAGCTCATGTCTCAGCAACTACCGTCGCCTTAGGGTGGCATTCCTGGCTCCACATATCTGGCCTCGCCAACATGTACAGTCTGCGATTCAGGACGCCCCCTTCTGGGGCCCGGTGCTTTTTGGTGGCAACACCAAAGACTTTATTGCTGATCTCCAGGACAGAGGTCTTACCCAAAGATCAGTAAGGTCCATGTACTGATCGGGCACACAACATCAGCAACAGCTCTTTCGGAAAAGGACCTGGAGGCAGAGGAAGCAGGCCCCGGATCCGCGCTAGGGCAAACGCAAGGCCACAGGTTCCGCCACTTCTCCAGCCTCCAAGAATCAGAGACATTCAGGAGGTCCTCCCACTGCACGTCCTGCCACTTCCTGACTCCCTGTCCCCACTAACTCCTCAGTCTCACAACGAGGAGCAGTTGGGGATGAGGTTCTCCCGCCATGCACTGGAATGGAAGGCGATAACCTCAGATACATGGGTCCTACAGTTGGTGTCCATCAGGCAAACTATAGAGTTTCTGGAAATCCCTCCTGAATCTCTGCCAAAAAGGTCTACTTACTCCAGGGATCAGACTCTTCTCATTCGAGAAGTTCAAAGCCTCTTGCTCAAGGAAGCAATAGAGAGCATTCCCCTCCGGTTAAGGGACAGGGGGTTCTACTTCCATTTTTTCCTGGTTCCAAAAAAGATGGGAGACTTCAGACCCATTCTTGACTTGAGCAGCTTCAGGATGCTGATGTTCCAGAGTCTTCTTCCACTTCTTCATGAGAATCATTGGTTGTGTGCTTTTGACATGCAGGATGCTTACCTGCATATCCTGATCTTCCCCAGCCACTGCCATTTCCTGAGGTTTCAATTCCAAGGGAAGCACTTCCAGTTTTGGGCACTCCCTTTTGGTCTGTCCTCGGCACCTCAGGTGTTTACCAAGTGCCTAGCGGTAGTGGCGGCCTCTTTATGCTTCCAGAGTATTGCGGTTTTCCATTACCAGGGCAATTGGCTGATTTCAGCCCCGTCCAGGGACTCTTTACTGGAGGCTCTCTCCTTTACCCTGGACCTCTTTGGCAGACTGGGGATTACTGTCAGTATTCCCAAGTCATCCATGACACCATCTCAGAGACTACAATTCATTGGGCCTATTTTGGATATGGTCCAATGCAGAGCCTTCTTCCTCCAGGCAGGGTGGAGACCCTGATCCGTCAGGCTTCGTGGGTGGCTTCATCCAGGACTATCCCGGCCCGGGAGATCCTCTGCCTTCTTGGCCTGATGGCAGCCTCTTTCACTACTGTTCCCCTGGCAAGGCTCCACATGAGAGTTACTCAGTGGTCCTTGAGGGTGCAGTGGGATCAACTCCTGGACGACCTGGATCATCCGGTCCTGGTGTCGTCAGCAGTTCAACAAGAATTGCTGTGGTGGAGGGACCACTGCAACCTTTCCATGGGTCTTCCTTTCAGGAGCCCAGCTCTTTTGGCATCCCTAACTACAGATGCATCGAACATGGGATGGGGACACATCTAGGGGAGCACCAAGCTCAAGGACTGTGGTCCAGCTTGGAGGCATCATTATACATCAACGTTCTGGAGATGAGGGCGGTCTTCTACACCTTACAGGCCTTCCAGACCTTCCTTCCCAAGGGATCACTGCTGGTCCAAATGGACAATATGTCAGTAGTTTGGTATCTCAACAAACAAGGAGGCACTCGCTCATACCCCCTGTGCAGGGAGGCAGTGTGAGTGTGGAACTGGGCAGTTCATCACAATCTGGCCCTAGTGGCCGTGCATGTTCCAGGCATTTAAAATGTCCTGGCAGACAGTCTCAGCAGGTCTCTGACCCGAAGTCACAAGTGGGAATTAAATCAGGAAGTGGCAGAGTGTCTCTTCCTAAGTTGGGGGCGTCTGGGAAATTGACCTTTTCACCTCCCAATGCAACACAAAACGTCCCAAGTTTTTGCTCACTTGTTCCAGAGCATGGTGCTTTCTGGCATGACGCGCCGTCTCTCTCCTGGACAGGGAAATTTTTGTATGCCTGCCCTCTGTTTTCCGTTCTTCAGTGTGTCCTTCTCAAGCTTCAGGCAGAGAAGGCAAGGATGATTCTCATCGCCCCTCTCTGGCCGAGACAAATTTGGTTCATGCTGCTACATCAGCTAATAAGGGAACCACCGGTTCCACTCAAGTGACTCATGATCTCTTGACTCAGGATCAAGGTCACCTTGTTCATCCAGGGCTCAGGACCCCGCATCTTCACGTGAGGCTCCTACAGACATAGCGATTTCTTGCTTCAGGGTCTCCTCTTGAATAGCTCAGATTCTTTTAGAGGCTAGAAAACCTTCCACTCACACCATGAAGTGGAAATGTTTTTTCCATCTGGGCGACCTCCAAGAAGTGGAACCCCTTTTCTTGTTCTGCCCCACAAGTGATGGAATACCTCCTTCATCTGTCAGACTCAGGTCTGTTATATTCTTCCTTAAAGGTCCACCTTTTGGCAATTTTGGTGTACCACGAGCTGGTGGATGGTAAACCTGTGGCTCAGTTGGATGTCTCAAAAACCTTTCCGAAAGGGATCCTCCATCTGAAACCCCTCATCCGCAGCGCAACCCCACCTTGGGATTTGAACTTTGTGTTGGAGAAGCTCACTCTTCCCTCATTTGAACTGGCCATGAGCTGTGACTTGTGCATCCTTTCCTGGAAGACATTATTTTTACTTGCCATTACATCAGCTCGAAGGATGTCGGAGCTTCACACTGTGGTTTGTAAAGAGCCTTATCTTATTTTCCACAAAGACCGGGCGATCCTCAGGACAAATCCTAAGTTTTTACCCAAGCTGGTGTCAGAAGCCACACAGAACCAATCAGTTGAGCTTCCAGTTTACTTTCTGTCCCCTTCGAACAGAGGTGAGGCACTCCTGTACACCATGGAAGTCCATCAGATCCTTCAGTGCTACACACACCGAACCAAGGATTTCCGTAGCTGTGATCAGCTTTTTGTTTCTTTTGGCCCCAGGTCAAAGGGAAAAGCGGTTTTGAAGCAGTGCCTTTCCAAATGGCTAGGCAACTGTATTCAGTATTGTTACCAAAAGTATGAAAAACCTGCTGGGTCCCAGCAGAGGTCATTCTACTAGGGGCATGGCTTCCCAGCTGCTTTTTATGGAACATCTCATGGGCTGAGATTCAGCTTCTGCGGCTACTTGGAGTTCTGTTCACACTTTTACTAAACACTACAATCTGGACATTGCTTCTAGGCAGAGGGCTGGCTTTGGCTTAGCTGTCTTGCAGGGCCTTCTGTCCTAGGCTGGGTCCATTCTGGTTCCCAGTTTCCATTGGAGTTATTTTCTCCTCCTCCCTTGTTTCTTTCGGTTTCTCTTTGGAGGGACTGCTTGGCACTCTGTCCTATAAGTAATGACGTACTGAAGGAACCCTCTCGAAGTAAGATAGTACAGTTACATAGGAACTTACTGTGACAGTAGATCTTCGAGAGAGGTTCCTTTAGTAGGTCATATTTTTCCCTCCCTCCTTCCCCTCATTTTTTTTCTTACACAGGGACTCCAAATCCTGTTTGCTCTTGCTGTCAGGCCTCTTCCTGGCTCTGGCGGGAGAACTGGAGGGCAGGCATGGGCAGGGGTCCAGAAAAGATTTTTTGGGAGGAGTACTGTACTCCTCATTTTGAATGTGAGGAGAGTAAAACCAAATTCAGATGCGTACAAGTGTCTGAAGAGAGTGGAGTGAGGAGTACATTTTGAAAAACAATATCGTTTTTTCTAGATGAGAATTGATCAAGTGCCAGTAATGCCTGATAAAGTTGGCGGGTAGGAGTAATTTACTCACCAGTTTTAAAATACAGTGAGAAAAATAAAATTGGAATACATACGAATGCTATAAATATGTAAAAAAAAAAAAAAAAAAAAACCTCCTTTTGAATCACCAGTTATGTTATGAAACACTATTCTTAGGTATGAGGTGTTTACTAATGTTGAGTGCGTACTGGTATTCATGAAACAGATTTTCTGAAGAGTATTTCCTAAAATAAGGTAAGTAAAACAGGTTGGTACTCCTTTTATCTGGAGCCCTGGGTGTGGGGACCACCCATTATATGCGGCCACGTTGACGTCGGTCACGTGACATCAGGTGGGTGGTCCCCTGTCAGGGATTGCTAGAAAATATTGCCGTGTGGCCCGACACCAGGTGATGCCAGTCCTATATATAATGACCTACTGAAGGAACCTCTCTCGAAGATCTGCTGTTACGGTAAGTTCCTACGTAACTGTACTTTATTCCTTCAGACTCCCTCCTACACAACACAAATGGGATAGGGCCTAACCAACCCTGTCACACACCCCAACCCAGAGTTCCTTCCAAAGGTTGTTTTGGAGTGCCACCTGAACCAGGTGATCAATCTCCTGGTGTATTTCACTAATCCATCCTCGGAGGCTAAGGGTAGGCTTCATACTTAGGACATGAAGCGAGCGCTCACTTACTGTACAGAGTACATGGCGGTAGTTCAGGGAGAGGTTTGCCAGCTCTTTGTCACTTATGCTGATGCCGCACCTGGCAAACCGGCAGCTAAGTGGATAATTGGCAGGTGGATTGTTTCTGACATTGACCTCTGCTATAGGTTGGCTGGTAGGGAGCCTCCTGTAGGGCTTAAGGATCATTCCTCAGTGGCTGCATCCAGGGACATCCCTATCCAGGAGATCTGCAGGGCTGCTTTGTGGAAGTCAGCACACACCTTTATCTCCGATTACCACATCGACCTTAAGTCACACCGGGATGCTGGTTTTGGGGCCTCAGTTCTCCAATCCCTTTTTCCTAAGAAGAGGTGTGCACCTTGCCCCCTGCTCCTGGAGAACTGGTTGTAATCTGCCAATGAGAAGGATAGTGCACCATATCCACATCCCTAGAAATGAGGGTTCTCACCCCAGGGGTAATTTATTATGCTTGGCAAGTGCAGAATGCCAACTGGGTTCAGCTGCCCTGGAGGTGGAGTCAATAGTAATGAGCCTTAGTAATTGACCAATGAGGAGTGAGCAAGAGGGTGCGCTGCCAGCAGTCAGCCTAAAGGGCACCAGAATTATTTATCTGCTGACTGAGCAACACTGCCCCAGAGTGCTCTCACTTCATTTTGTTTGAAGAAAGTTATTTTCTTTTGGAATGTTTTATTTCTTAGTTTTTATGGCCAGGAGGATTTTTCCTCTTAATTTCACATTTGTGCAACATATGGTGGACACCCTGTATCTCACTACCCAGGAGACCACTAATCAGTAGGAGGATGCAGACTATCTAGACATGATGCGTCTCCCTTCTACTAAAATGCTGCTCTTACCCATTCATAAATCCCTACGTAGGGCAACATTTAAACTACTACTGAACCCACTTCTGTGCCTGGAGTAGAGAAAAGAAATGCTAGTTAGAGAAATCTAACGCAGAATTTCTTTGTGTGCATCCAGACCATGAGGGGTGGTACAGACTGCAGCTTGTGACAAAGCCAAAGTGCCACTTTCCTGTCACCCTCCTGAACAGGAGTCTAGAAAACTGGACACAATGAGCAAGAAATCTTATGCCACAACCTCTCTGCTGCTTCGCCTTTCCACCTACATGGCCTATGCAGCTCAATATTAGAAGGCCCTCTAGAACTCTGTTTCAGCCATAAGTCAACAGGCCCCAGATAGAATTGGCCAATACCTGGAGGAAACTGTAAAGATGACCTTAGAGGCAACCAAGTAGCAGTTTCATATAGCTGTGGACACGAATGACACTGCCTCCAGGGCTATGACACAGGCTATTTTCCTCAGGTGTTATGCCTCGCTGAGAACCACTAACCTTTCGCAGGACACTTAGTTCAATGCCATGGATTTCATCTGCGAAAAGAATTCTCTCTTCGGGGACAAAACTGAAGCCTACATGAAGAAGGTGGAGGAATATAAAAACACCTATCAAAGCAATGCTGCTAAAGAAAAGGCCTCTACTTCCCAGAAAACTCAGAACAGGGGAAAAAGAGGCAGGGGCTACTATCCTAGGACTTTCTACCCTATGCCTGTGCCCCTAGACTAGTCTCAGATGAGAGGCTATTTCGGGGAGGGGGGGAGGAGGAAGGAGAGCTCAGTTAAGATCCAGCTCCTCTCCTCCTCCCAGCACCCAGTCCAAAAAAGCCTCCTGATTGCAATGTCCAGGTCGCCTCCCCTGTCCCTGTAGGAGGCAGGCTGACCCACTACCACCACCAGTAGCACCTCATTAACACAGACAAATGGGTTCTAGAGGTGGTGAGTTAGAGACTTGTCCTGCAGTTCATAAGGTTTCCCACTCTGCAAGGCTCCAAACTTTCCAAGCCCCTAACTTAACCCCAACAGAAAAACTGTTCTAGGATCGTGGATATCTTGTTCATCCACACACTTTGGCATGTCCCCTTCCAGTTTAAATTGCATCGGAAGTCTCCAAGCTGGCTCCTCCCACCCACCCGGGTGTTATATACCTCGCAGGGATCGACAAATCCCATAGCCTGACGTCCCGGGCTACCATGTAATGCTCTTGGACGAGCACTTTGAGTGGCATAGGTTGACCGTGGACAACCAAATTAGAGCTGGCTACCTGGCTTTTTTTTTTTAAACTGCTGTGTGTGGTTTCTGCCACTAGATGTCTTCGGAGTGAGTCAGTTCATTCCTCTGAGTGGGGTGACGGTCGCATGATAACGAGTCCAGTGGCCCACGTGGTGTATGTTGCCAGCACAAGGAACTCTGCGTTCACGAAGAAGAAAGAGGGAGCCACCGAGATGGATCTGGAGCAGAAGAAGCCGCCTGCTGGAATGTTGACCGCAACGCCTTCCTCCCGACCAGCCCACCCACTGCACCCAGTCAACAGGTCTTCATTAACCAGTGCCACCCACAGGACTGACAAGTGAGTTGACAAATTGGTTGTTGTGGCTGCCTGTTAGTCCTGGCACGGGGGGGGGGGGGGTTGCTGGAGAACATTCACGCTGGTGGCAATTCAGAGAGACGTGTCATTTTCACTGCAGCAGCAAAAGTGTGAGGAAGCAGATTCTTTGTGTGCAACTGTGCAATCAATCGGAGCATGGACTGAAGCAATCATTAGTGGGTCCTGGGGGTTCTTTCCCAAGCTTGTTGTACTAAGACTGGAAGTTGTAAGGAGTTGAAAATAAAGAGAAAGGAACAAAAAACAAATACTGTTTTTTGGGAAGCCTCTTGGGACACACAACAAAAATAAAGGGATGATGAAAGCAGGGTAGGGTATTCTGGGGAAAGTCAGTAGGGCATCTGGGCAAGTTTGGTCAGTGGGGTGAGGGTGTGGTCAGAGTCTGTATTTGTGGGGCTGCTGAGAGCCTGCTGATAAGAAGATCGAGGTGTATGAGCCAGACAAGTACCAAAAATAAAAATTTTATTAAAAAAAAAAAAAAAGAGTAATACAGTCTTCATATTGATTTAGAGAATTGGAGGTCCTTCCCCAGGCCAGGAAGAACCAACAGGCATCCAGAAAGTTGTTTAACTCTGTTCGTTGGTTTTAATAAAAAAACACAAAAAAAAAAAACACAGGAAAAATAATATGAGAGAGAGAGAGAACTCACTGTGAGTGAGATGATAGAAAAAAATCTGACCAGTGAAAAGGGAATTCTGTAGTCACTAGTCAGTGAGTGTACAGAACTACAGCAGAGGAGATAAGCATCACTTTTGTTTTGTATGGGGCAGTTGAGCAGTTTGCTGTGTCGGGGAGAGGAGTACAGTACAACTACACTCAATACAGAGGAGGATACCTGCCAAACCCAAAACACTACAGCACTGACAATCTGAGCTAAAAGAAAAGGGTGTGGGTCGGGGACTTGCCCAGTGTTGTACTGTAGGTGGGAATTTTAAAAGAGTGAGGAGCTTTGTTGCCCTAAGAAAAATTTGCTCCTGTGCTCTAGCTCATCCATCATAAGTGAGGAAAGTTGGCAGAAGGAGCCATTCAGAGTGGGACATTTCATTCAAATAAAATATTAAGGAGAGTGAGAGAGATAGACTTTGGTTAGGGTCTCTGTTGTCCTAAAGAATTTTTATCAGCAGAAAAAGTGGTGACCACATCTGGCAGTAAACAGGCTGAACTGCCTGAGTCTGTAGCCTGCTGTGGACATTAAAATTCAAAGAAAAAGGTGGGGTCCTTTCATTTTTACTGTTTTTATATAGCCTCCATCATGTAGTATTAGTAATACAATGACACAACCATTTACTTTGTTGCTGCATTATTTTTTATTAGTTTTCCTTAAAATATAGGCTTCCAACCATTGGACTACCACTCATGACAGTGGGACTACCATTTTTGGATAGACCAGTTGTCCTGGACTACCACACAAATTTGAAATTTGTCGATCCCTGATACCTCGGCTCCGCCCCTTGATGCCAGATCTTCCTTTCCACTGGAAGATTCAGGTTGCCTCCCTTGTGCTCACGTATTTCGTAGGCCTTGGCTTTCAAACCTTTGGTTTTACCGAAAATTTGCATTACTCATGTTAGCGATCACAAGTTTGTCCCTTCGATTATGGAAGGCAAGACTTCCCATGGATTTCGTCGGTGCCCTTGCAGCCAGAAGATGTTGCGCACTGATCCCCACACCACGTGCGTCTACTGCCTCGGTGTCGACCATGACACCTCTTCATGCAGTCTATGTTTGGCTTTTCATCCCAACGTCCTTGACGACTGTCTCGCATGCCTGAAGTTGGGGAGGCCGGAGAAGAGGAACCTTCTGGTGAAATCCAAAGAGACCCGATGGGCTGTTTCCGCAGCTGCGGAATCCGCTGAGCAGTTGGAGCGCATGCAAGCATTCGAGGAGGAAGGGGCCCGCGTTGCGAATTCCTCTCAGAGCTTTTTCGTTCCACTCAATCTGGGCTCCACGTTCTCAGGCTCCTTCCGGGAGTTATGCCAGTTTCTCCCGACCAAGGGAGAGGCGCCTGGACTCGCACTCCTCCCGATCCTGTAAGCGGGAAGGACATCCGATGCTACCGCCTCGACGGAGACATTCTTGGGAGCGAGGAGATCTCAGTCCAGAGAGCAAATGGTCTTGACTTCAGTCGAGATCGCTTCTTCGGCCGCTGACTTTTCAGCTTTGCCATCTGGTTAGTCGACCGAATTATCTGTTGATGAGGTTGAGATCGTGATCCATCCTGTCGATCTGATATTGCCGACTCCGGTTGATGATTCCCTCGATCAAACACCCAGTCTGGTTTTTCCAGATGATGAGACCCAGCCTGCCAGAACTCTGATCAAAGATATGGTCCCCGACCCTGGGAAATCACGGGTCCCGCCGGTGTCTCCCGGGTGACTGAGTCGGCTCGCCCGATCTTGATCGAGGTCTTGGACCCCCTTGTCCGGAAGGCCAAGGAAGAGCCATAATCGCTCTAAAAAAGAAGTGATGCCATCGGTCGTCCTCCTTGGATGAGGAGAGGCTCCAGCGGAAACTCCGGCGCTACGAGGACCTCATGTGGCAACAGCTGATTTTGTCCGGGCACAAGCCCACCCTGGCTTCTACACTGGTCATTACTTGGCTTTCACCTCCTAGGCCGAAGCCGACTCCCTCGGAGGTTACCAAATCGATTCCTCAGCCCGCGGAGCTGGCAATACTACCGGTTCGGTCCAAAATGGCCTCTCCACCAATTGTGGTGAAACCGCCGCCCAAACAGTCCAGTCTGTGGGAGGGGCTTCTTCCAAGGAAGACAGACCAGACACCGGGCATCCCCAGTGATTGTCGGTCATGGTCACCCCGGACCGCCCTCGGCAGGTGGAGAGTGACCTGGGCGGTAGGCCCTTATACCCGGATTCCTCTGATTCGGATGTCACCAGCTTGTACTCACATCCAGGGGATGATGAGTCGACCATTGGCTTAGAGACAGAGGAAGGTCCCTCGTCTTTTCAAGGGATCCTTTGCCTCATCTCTGAATCTACAGGGATGCCCCTTGAGTCATTCCAGATAAAGGTGGAGTACCCTCTTATGGACATCCTTAAGAAGGGGATACCCTGACTGAATCCTTTCCTGTGGCTCAGGCCATTGTTGGCCCAGCCCTAGAACTTTGGCAGAGTGTCCTGCCTCTTGTCCAGCACCGTCTGCCCCCATGGCTCGCAAGTACGCGGTGCCCATGGGGTCCCTTGCGGGGTTCACAGAGCACCCTTCGGCCGAGAGCCTGGTGACCGCCTCTGTGTTCAGGCGTACTGGCAGTTCTGCTGACACTGACCGACCTCCTGATAAACAGTCCAAGCTTTTGGACCATTCAGCCAGGAAGGTCTATGTGGCTTCATCCTTGGGCCTTCATTGGGCAAGTTCGGCCATCATCATGGCACACTTCTCTCAAGCCCTTCTGGGGTCGCTAGATGAAGTCCTCCCACATCTCCCCATGGACATGCAGACCAAGCAAGTCCGGGATCAGGGCCGAGTTGTCATCAAATAGCAGCTTCAGACAGCACTATACATTGGGGATTCTTATGCCTGCTCGATGGCTGCCACAGTTGCCTCTCATCGCAGGGCTTGGCTGAGGCTCTCCTCTTTTCCAGCAGATACGCACCACAAACTAGATGATGTGCCCTTCCTTGGGACCAACTTGTTCGGCCTAGGAGTGGCCGGTCACCTTCAGTGCATTGAGCAGTCCAGTGCCACCTTGGACACTACTTCTGCCAAGGGTTCTTTGGGCAAGAACCAACAGAAGAAAAAGAAGAAGCCTTTTCAGCACTCTTCCCCTGTGGCTCAGCAGTCCTCCTTTCAAGGTGGACAGCAGCACCAGCATCAGCAGCTGGCTTAAGCTTGGCGCATTTGGCCCAAGCCTGGACCCCAACAGGCCCATAAAGGAGGCCGAGGCACAGGTCCTGGAGCCTCCTCCTCCCAGCCTGCTCAGTGATGGGGCATGGGCTGCCATCCCCCCTCCCATCATCTCAACTCTGGGTCCTCCCGTGGGGGGCCGGCTCCGCCACTTCCTTTCCGCCTGGTCCGTTGTCACTACGGACGGGTGGGTTCTCGAAGTGGTTGGTGAGGGACTGCCTCTGGAATTTGAGCAGTACCCTCCCAGCTGAACCCGCGCCACTCGGGAGGAAAGAGTATCCACTCAGACCCAGTCGACTCTTCGAGACGACATCGCTCGTCATTGTCCACCTAGGGGCAAATGACCTGGCTAAGAAAGGGATCAGAGCAGTGCAAGAAGCACTTGTGGAGATGGGGAGGGGCCTTAGACAAATAGCACACACAGTAACCTTCTCAGAGGTGCTGCCTGTCTATGGCATGGGTGAGGCTAGGGTGCTCCACACCATGGGATTCAATCAGTGGTTGAAAAACTGGTGCAGAGCTCAGGGATTTGGCTTCATTGGAGACTGGGGGTTCACCTGGAGGGATGCAGGCCTATATTGGCATGATGGTCTGCATCTGTTCAGGAAGGGAACCAGGATCCTAGGTGATAGATTTAAATACTTCATTGACAAGTATTTAAACTATCCAAGGGGGGGAGGCACTGGAAAGGAACAGGGAAATCCTATCCCCTCCCCAAAAAAATATCAGGGTACTAAGTGAGGTAGACACCAACATAGAGATGTCAATAGGGAGAAGCGCAGGGGTAAATGGAGAAAGTGACAAATGCAATAAGGACAGGGATGGGGCAGAAAAGGGTAAGGCCATCAAGAAATGGAGGGTAATGAGTACCAACGCATGTAGTCTGGGCAACAAGCTCCCTGAACTGGTGGCCTTGATGGAAGAGGGATGCCTGGATATTGTAGCAATCACAGAAACATGGTACACGGAGAACCGTGACTGGGATGTTAACATACCAGGGTACATAACCTACAGGAGAGACAGGGAGGGCAGAAGGGGGGGTAGCTCTCTGTGTAAGGGAAGGGATAAAAGCAACTGAACAAAAGAGTAAACAGGGAGGAGAGGAGGCACTGTGGGTCACCTTAGAGACTGGAAATGGCACCACAATCCACACAGGGTTAGTATATAGACCCCATGTCAGGGGAGGGAAAGGACAAGGATATGATAGAAGGCATACTTAGGATGGCAGAGAAAGGAGAGATACTGTTGATGGGGATCTTAAAATGCCAGATGTTAACTGGAGCACCTTTGCGGCAGCCACATCCAAAAGCAGGGCCATTCTTGATGCCTTTCAGGTGGCATGCCTCAAACAGCTAGTTTTAGAACCCACTTGTGAGGGAGCAATCTTAGACCTCGTACTCTCAAATGGGGACAGTGAGAGGATCTCAGATCTAGAAGTGGGTAGCCATTTGGGAACAAGTGACCACCAAACAGTGTGGTTCACGATAAACTGTGCTACAGAGTCAAGCCATACAAAAGTGAGGGTTCTGGACTTCAGGAGGGCTGACTTTGGCAAGATGGGAGAGTGCCTTAGAAAAGCACTAGCAAACAGGCTAGAAGGAGGGGTGGAGCAACAATGGGCAAATATCAAAACTGCCATCACAGAGGCAACAAGCCTTTGTGTGAAGCAAATAAACAAATCAAAGCGAAAGAAAAAGCCACTATGGTTCTCAAAGAGGTGGCGATGAAGGTTAGGGAGAAAAGATAGTATTTAGGAAGTAAGGAAACACAGAAGGAGCAGGACAGAGAACTGTACCAGTTAAGGCAGAAGGAAGCAGGAGGTAGTCAGAATAGCAAAGGCACAAACTGAGGAAAGATAGCTAACTCAGTTAAGAAGGGGGATAAAACCTTTTATAGGTATATCAGGGAGCGTAGAAAGACGAAGGGAGGGATAGTGAGGCTGAATAGAATGGATGGCGGCTGGGCAGAGAGTGACAGTGATAAAGCAGAGATGCTGAATGAATACTTCTGTTCAATATTCACAAAAGAGGAAGTGGGGGAGGTGCCTAATCCAATTAACAGAAGCACTCTGGAGAGGGGGGTTGATCCCATTCCTTTCACAGAAGAAAGGGTTCTGAAAGAACTCTTAAAACTGAAGGTGGACAAAGCAATGGTGCTAGATGGAATTCACCCCAGAATTCTAAAAAATTAAGCAGAGAACTAGTGACACCACTGACTACGCTTTTTAACAAATCATGAGAGGATGGTGTGGTACCTGAGGACTGGAAGAAGGCGGATGTGATTCCCCTTCACAAAAGTGGGACCAAGACGGAGGCAAGAAACTACAGACCTGTCAGTTTGACCTCTGTGGTAGGGAAAGTGATGGAATCACTTCTGAAGGAAAGAATTGTTGAGTACCTAGAGGCCAGTGGGGCACAGGACCCAAGGCAGCATGGATTCCCAGCGGGAAGGTCATGTCAGACGAATCTAATTGATTTCTTTGACTGGGTGACCAAAGTAGTAGACCAGGGAGGGGCTGTGGACATAGCCTACCTAGACTTTAGCAAGGCATTTGACACAGTCCCACACAAAAGATTAGTAGTCAAATTAACCAGCCTGGGAGTGGGTCCCAAAGAGGTAGCCTGTGTAAAACATGGGCCGAACAACAGGACACAGAAGGTAATTGTAAATGGAGTCCACTCTGAAGAAAGAGGGGTTACTAGTGGGGTACCCCAGGGTTCAGTACTGGGTCCAGTCCTTTTTAATGTCTTTATAAGTGACATTGCAGAGGGACTGGAAGGAAAAGCATGCCTCTTTGCAGATGAAACGAAGATCTGCAACAGGGTTGATACACAAGGAGGCGTGGAAAGGATGAGAAGGGACTTGGCTAGGTTGGAGGAATGGTCAGAAGTATGGCAGCTTGGATTCAATGCAAAGAAGTGCAAAGTAATGCACCTGAGAAACAAAAACCCAAGGGAAGATTACACAATGGGGGGGGAAGTAGTAACAACAACAAAAATAGAAAGAGACCTAGGAGTAATCATATCAGATGACCTTAAGGTTGGCAAGCAATGCAAGAAGGCGGTAGGGAGGGCTGGGAGTATACTGGGATGTATAGGGAGAGGTATCACCAGCAGAAAACAGGAAGTTGTTATTGGTGAGACCCCATCTGGAGTACTGCATCCGGTTCTGGAGACCCCATCTCCGCAAGGACATAGACAGGGTGGAGGCAGTTCAGGGGAAGGCAACTAAAATGGTGCAGGGTCTGCAAGAGAAGCCATATGAGGAGAGACTAAAGGAGCTTAATATGTATACCCTTGAGGAAAGGAGGGAGAGGGGGGACATGATAGAAACATTTAAGTACCTCAGTGGAATCAACAAAGTCCAAGAGGGTAGCATCTTTCAGAAAAGAGATGTGCAAGAACAAGGGACACAATTTGAAGATAGAGGGGGACGTCTCAGAGGCAGTGTGAGGAAGTATTTTTCACAGAGAGGGTGGTGGACACATGGAACAGCCTTCCTGAGGAGGTTGTGGAGTCTAAAACTGGGAGAATTCAAGAATGCATGGGACAAACATAAGGCAATTTTTGTGGGGGGTAGGAAGAAATAGGCTGTTGGTTAAATAGGATCTGCAGCTTATCCTCTAGGTAGGGAAATGGGCAGACTAGGTGGGCCAAGTGGTCCTTATCTGCCGTCAAAGTCTGTGTTTCTATGTTTCCTCAAGGAGGCAGTAGCTCCAGTGGCAGATCCTCCAGCAGACCCAGGCTTTGTCTCCAGGTATTTCCTGGTGCCCAAGCGGATGGGGGGCTGGTGCCCCATTCGAGATCTGCATGACCTGAATCAATATCTCAGGATGAGAAGGGACTTGGCAAGGTTGGAGGAATGGTCAGAAGTATGGCAGCTTGGATTCAATGCAAAGAAGTGCAAAGTAATGCACCTGGGAAACAAAAACCCAGGGGAAGATTACACAGTGGGGGAGGTAGTAACAACAACAAAAATAGAAAGAGACCTAGGAGTAATCATATCAGATGACCTTAAGGTTGGCAAGCAATGCAAGAAGATGGTAGGCGGTAGGGAGGGCTGGGAGTATACTGGGATGGATAGGGAGAGGTATCACCAGCAGAAAACAGGAAGTTGTTATCCCCCTGTACAGACAGTTGGTGAGACCCCATCTGGAGTACTGCATCCAGTTCTGGAGACCTTTCGGATGGTCACTCTGTCCCAGATCATACCATACTTGGAGCTAAACATGTGGTTCTGTTCACTAGATCTGCAGAACGCGTTCTTTCACGTCCCAACCCGTCCATCCCGTCAGCACTTCCTCCGCTTCAGGGTCGAAGGGACCCCGTACGAGTTCCAAGCCATGCCGTTCAGCCTGTCATTGGCCCCATGGGTCTTCACCAAATGCATTGCAGTGGTGGCGGCCCATCTCCAGCGTCGGGGGGGTCAGGATTTACCCCTACCTCGATGACTGGCCCTAGTAGGTTCCACCCAACACGGGGGGGTGGAGAGGTCCAGGGACCTGGCCCTCCAGATCTGCTCTCAACTCGGCCTCCTGATCAACGAGGCCAAGTCGGAACTCGTGCCTTCTCAGGTGATGGGCTTCATTGGGGCAGAGCTCGACTCTTGTCAAGCCAGAGCTCGGCTCCTGGAGGACAGGGCGGAGGTTCTTTCCTCCTTTGCCCAATCATTTCTGGTTGAGCACTTGCGCCCTGCCCGGGACTTTCTGTGCCTTCTGGATTACATGGCGGCGTGCACCTCAGTGGTCCATTGGGCCCGGTTGCACATTCGCCCCCTCCGATGGGAACTGGCTGCCCAGTGGACTCAGTGCCACGGTCATTTCGACCAGCTGATCACTGTAACCCAGAAGATGTGGGATGCTCTCCAATGGTGGACCACCCCAGAATGGTTGCAGGAAGGGATCCCTGTTGTTCGCCCCAAGCCAACAGTCGTCCTCATGACTGATGCCTCTCTCATGGGCTGGGGAGCCCACATGGGGGACAAAAGGGCCCAGGGGTCTGGACCCCCGAGGAGTCCCGATGCCACATCAACCTGTTGGAGCTCAGAGCAGTCTGACTGGCACTGTCAGCTTTCGCTCCTCAGCTCCGGGGTCAAGTGGTTCAAGTCCAGATGGACAATGGAAGCTGAGGTTTAATGCAGGGAAATGCAAGGTACTCCACCTGGGGGCCAGAAACCCAGGCCAAGTGTACACCGGGGATACTACAAGTCTCAATGGCTGAGAGGGACCTGGGGGTGGTGGTGGATGTCAAGATGAACAACTCTGAGACTTGTAGAGGGCAGCAGCCAAGGCCAACAGGATGCTGGGATGCATCGCTAGGGGATCACCTCAGAAGGAGGAAGTGATACCCTCTGTATAACTGCTTGGTGAGGCCACACTGAGTACTAAGTGCAGTTTTGGAGGCCGCACTTAAAGAGGGACATTAACCTCCTGGAGAGGGTCCAGAGGAGGGCAACCAAAATGATTTGGGGTTTGGGGACAGGACCCAGAGGAGAGGCTTGAAGAGCTAAATATGTACACTTTGGAAGAGAGAAGGGACCGGGGGACATGATAGAGGTCTTCAGGTACATGAACAGGGTAAATAGGGGAGGAACAGTGAGGGTGCTTCGAAGGAAGGAGGAGGGGCCACTAGAGGGCATGGGTGGAAGCTGGAGGGGGGAAGATTCAGGGGAGAAAGGAGGAGGTGCTACTTCACTGAGAGGGTGGTAGAGCCATGGAATGCACTACCTAGGGGGCTAGTGGAGGCAGAGACAGTGGAGGGGTTCAAGAGGGGGTGGGACAGGTACAGGGGAAGGGTTCAGGAAGCAAAATCCAATGCAGCAAGAATATCCGGAACTGGGAAGGGAGAAGCCAGAGAAGGCGAGGGGGACAGCAAGGTCAGCACCCAGGGTGGGGGCTGACCGAACGAGCAGAGACGAAAGACCATTAGCCCTATTCTGCTGGCATTTTAGTATGTTAGTATGTTAATGCCACGACCATGTACTACCTCAGCAAACAGGGCGGCACGCTGTCCCGTCTAGTGTGCAAGGAGGTGCTCCACATCTGGACCCTCGTGAGTCCATTGGAGGTCGATCTCCTAGCCATCCATGTGGCAGGAGCCTCAAACCATCTGGCAGATGCTCTCAGCCGCTTAGGCCAGACATCCCATGAGTGGTCTCTCCATCCATAGGTAGCTTACAGCCTGTTCTCACACTGGGCAAACCGAGGGTGGACCTGTTTGCCTCCAGGGAAAACACCAAGCTGAGGCTGTTTCATGCCCCCAGCAGGGTTCACTGCAGGGGGAATGCCTTCTCGAGGCTGTGGACACCAGGCCTCCTCTACGCCTTCCCTTTATTTCCCTTGATCCACAAGGTGCTCCTCAAGATGAAGAGGGACAAGGCGAAGGTGATTCTGGTAGCCCCATATTGGCCACGCCAGTTCTGATATCCAGATCTCCTCAGCCTCAGCTGCAGGCCCCCGGAGTGGCTTTGCACACGGCTGGACCTGATATCACTCAATCAGGGGAAGGTATTCCATCCGGACCTTCAATCCCTGCACCTCACAGCCTGGTACCTGAGCGGCTAGAGTTCCAAGCTCTGGGTCTTTCCAAGGATGTCTACACCATGGCATCCAGAAAGGAGTCGACCAGGAAATGTTATGCCTTCAAATGGAAGAGGTTTCCCATTGGTATCAGGGCAATGGCCTGGACCCTATGTCCTGTCCAGTGGCTAACATTTGGTCTCTTTCCAAAGGGGGTCTGCGGTCATCGACCCTTAGGGTGCACCTGGCAGCCATCTCTGCTTACCGGGCGCGAGACAGTTGGCCGACGGTGGTGAAGGAGACAGTGGTTGGGTGCTTTTTCAAAGGCCTGGATCACATATCTCCTCTGGTGCATGAACCTCCACCTCCGTGGGATCTACTGCTGGTACTGATAAAGCTCATGGGCAAGCCATTCGAACCAGTGCACAAGTGTGCCTTGTCACACTTGTCGTGGAAGACGGCCTTCCTGGTGGCTATCACGTCTGTCAGAAGGACAGGGGAGCTCCAGGCGCTTTCGGTGAACTCCCCTTATCTGGCCTTCCACAGGGTCAAGGTTGTTTTATGCCCCCACCTGATATTCCTTCTGAAGGTGGTGTCAGAGTTTCACCTTAACCAGGTGTTGACTCTGCCGGTATACTACTATAATTACATCTTGGAGGCTGAGTACAGGCTTCATATTTTGGACCTGAGACGTGCGCTCTCCTACTATAAGGAGATGATGGTGGAAATTCAGGGAGAGGTTCGCCAGCTGTTTGTCACCTACGCTGAAGCCGCTTCTGGCAGACCTGCAGCAAAATGGACCATTGCAAGGTGGATTACATCATGCATAGGCCTGTGCTGTGAGTTGGTGGGCAAGGAGCCCCCCAGAGGGATGAGAGCTCATTCTACCCACCATACTGCTGCATCGGTGGCTGCTTCTAGGGACATCCCTGTCCAGGAAATCTGTCGGGCTGCTACCTGGAAATCAGCAAACACCTTCATCACCCACTACCACATCGACCTTGAGTCACGCCGGTATGCTGGTTTTGGGGCCTCGGTTCTCCAGTCTCCGTTCCCTAAGTAGGGGGTGTGTGCCTTGCCTCCCTCCTCCTGCAGAACTGCTAGGAGTCTGCCAAAGAGTGTGGATGAACAACATATCCACGATCCTAGAAAAACAGGTTACTCACCTGTAACAGTAGTTCTAGGAGTGGTATATGTTGTTCATCCTCTGACTCCATCTGCCTCCCGGCTGTGGACGACACAACCCGGCTTCCAGCAGGCTAAGATCTGGTGTCATGGGGCGGAGCCAAGGTATATACCACCCGGGTGGGTGGGAGGAGCTAGCTTGAAGACTTCTGGTGAGATTTAAAGCGGAAGGGGACATGCCAAAGAGTGTGGATGAACAACATATACCACTCCTAGAACTACTGTTACAGGTGAGTAAGCTGTTTTTGTTGGAGTTAGAGGTGAAAGTGCTACAAACCGCAAAAGCAGTGGAAAGAGTCTCCTTCCCCCAGTGGGGAAAAGGCCTCTATTCCAGATACCTTCTCACACAAAAGAGAAATGAGGAAAGGCGACCCATTCTGGACTTAGGAAACCTGAAAAAGCATCTGCAGAAACCCAAGTTCAGAATGAGCTCCCTGACTCTGGTGATCCATTCCTTACGGCAAGGACACTAGCTAGTCTCCCTAAATCTCAAGGACGCCTATTTTCACATCCCCATAAGGCCATCCCACAGAAGGTTTCTCAGGTTCAGGCTGCCATCTGGCCATTACCAGTTTGCAATCCTACCATTCGGTCTTGTTTCAGCTCCCAGGATCTTTACAAAGTGCCTGGCAGTAGTGGCAGCTCACTTAGGGAGGCAACAGGTGTCAGTCATTCCATACCTGTGCGACTGGCTGATAGTGGACAAGTCACTGGACAAGGTCAGGAAATCTCTCAGACTAACAATAAGTACTCTGGAGTCCCTAGGATTTATCATCAACAAAGAAAAGTCCCTCTTCGAACCAGTTCAGGTACTAGACTTTAATGGAGCAGAGCTGGATACCATCCAGGGGAAAGCTATGCTTCCTGTGGACAGGGTCCAGAAATTCCTAGACTTGGCAAATTCCTTTGTCTTGGGCCAGCCAAGGTCGGCCAGGCATTTTTGTCGGACTTGTAGGCCACATGGCTTCTATGACAGCTGTGGTCCCAGGTGCCAGGTTTCAAATGAGGGACATCCAGTATCACCTGAGGGCGCATAGATCCCAAAAGTGGGACTCCCTCTCAAAACTAATTCCAGTCGCAAGAACCTTGCTTCAGGCCCTTGAAACGGAAAACCTCAGGGTAGGGGTCCCTTTTCAGCAGAGACAGGCCTCCAGTGCACTTACCATGGATGCCTCCCTCCTAGGATGAGGTGCTCATCTGGCAGGCCAGTCAATTAGTGGCATCTGGTCCCCCAGGGAATCCTTATCACATTAACCTTCTCAAACTCAGAGCTGTGTACCTAGCTATCAAGGCCTTTGCTCCACAGCTAAAGGGTCACTCTGTTCAGATCAGAACAGACAACACTGTGTCGCTGAGGGCTGAGGCGCTGAACGGCTTACCTCGTACCATGCCGGCGACCAATGTTCGGGAATGAGCATGGACCGCCGGGGGTCGGCTGGGGAGGAGAGGGATGGAGTGCCCGACGGCTGCTCTCCTCCTTGGGGGGGGGGGGTCGCCTGCAAACTCCTGCTGCGATGCCGCCACCTGGGGGTGCTCGGGTGGAAGGTGCAGTATGAGGAGACAGCAGTAGAAGGGAACAGGCAGACATCGGCAGAGGGGCGGAGCAGAAGGCATGTCTCAGCGTGTCTCTTTTTTTTTTTGCTTCAATTTTTGTCCTCCCAGGGCCACTGATCTGCTTACCTGCCACATCCTGGCATCCCCTGCAGGTCTGTCCGGCCGCCGTCCCCTTGGATTACCCCCCCGGCCACCTAATTATGCCACGTGGCTACCCCCATGGCTTGCCCCCTGCGGTGGGGGGGGTGGGGAGCACTCTCTCCGGAGCTCAACCCACCCATTCCGGATCCAGTATTGCTGCGCACCCAGGTGCCGGGAGAGTCCGCGCAGAGACGGCCATCATGCAGCCGCAACCAGTGCCCTCCTTTTTCCACTTTTTCTCCTGGAGCTGGCAGGCGTGCACTGATGCCAATGGCCATGAGCGTGCGCGCGCGCATCCGCCCACGTTCCGGCCAGGCGTCTGCCTCCGGCTGAGCTTGTGCTCCCAGTCGCGGAAGTACCCCCGGTCTCCACCGGGGGTCACTCCCGCGCCGAGATGCCCCTGGATTCCCCCCCCCAAGGAGAGGAGAGCTGTCCTACGGATGCTCGATCCTACTCCCTCCCTGCCGACCCCCAGCACCCGGGCTCGTTCCTGAACCCGGGTCGCTGGCGTGATGCGAGGTGTGGCGCCCAGCGCCTCAACCCTCAGCGCCACCGGGCCGGCATCAGCATGTCTCCTTGCTCCTAACCCCTCATTGCACGCCGACGTCTGGGGTTGAACAGAGGAAACAACCCCCTGTCGCTCCTAGGTGATGACTCCTCGCCACGCGCACACTCCTGGTTCGTCGGGGCAGACTCCGTTGTACAGGGTCCACAGCTGAAGAGCTGTTGGGGAGGTTCAAGGGAGAGTTCCTCCTCTCCCCACCGGGGGGTTAACCGGGCATCACGGGTCTACAAGTAGTATTACCAGGTACTCTAGGGGCAGACTCTGACAACTAGGTGTGTGTGTGTGTGTGTCCTTGGGAAGTCTGAATGAGTGGAGGGAAGGGGTAGTAAGGAGTGAAAAATACAAAGTACAAAAAAAAAAAAACAGACAACACCACTGCCATATTCTACATCATCAAACAGGATGGCACAAGGTCCACCAAACTCTGTACAGAGCCATGAAAATTTGGTCCCTGGCCTATTCCTTGGGCATGAACCTGTCTGCCCTTCACCTCCCAGGCAAGGACAATATATTTGCAGACTCCTTCAGTTGAATCAGTGAGGGCCATCACGAGTTTTTCAAAGGCCTGCTGCATCTTCAGCCCCCACTTAGGGAGCCTGTCCCTCCCTGGGACTTGAACCTGTGCATAGCCAAGCTCATGGAACCCCCTTTTGAGCCCATGGCCACTGCTCACTTGAAGTATTTAAACTGGAAAACCATCTTCCTAGTTGCCATCACCTCTGCCAGAAGGATCTCAGAGTTGCAGACACCCACTCCGGTGCCATTAACTACAGCCCCCCTGACCGTTGATGAGACACCAAGGTTGGGGCCTGGCTTAGGCACTGCTGTACCTACTATGGATAGTATATTGCCGCCATTGTCTGGCTCTGAAACTAGGAGGTTGGATATAATGGTCAAATGCTTTTATGCCTCAGCATCCTTAGGCCTGTGGATTGCTAATTACCAAGTCTCTGTGATGAAGTATTAGAATAGCCTATGGAAGGCTGCATGTACTGCAGCACAGGTATTACCTGATGGTACTGCCAAGACAGACTTCATTAAAACCATGTCAGCTGGTTCCCAAGTTAGTAAACATTTACTGCATTTAGCATATTATATGTTAGATGCCCCTGCTAGAGCTGCAGCCTTTGGTATCTGCATTAGACATCATGCCTGTCTCAGAAGCTTTACTTCTGATGTGCAACAGGCTGTTTCGAATTCTCATTTCAGGGGCTCTAAACTGTTTGGTAAGGATGATGACAAAGAAATGTGGTAGCCATGTTAGTCCAGTTGATAATGTAGAAGAAGAAAAAGAACAAATATGTTGCAGGTGACACCTTTAATTGGACTATCAGAATTGTTTTTGAGGTTAGCTTGCGAGAGATATACTCTTTTCTTCAGGTGTCATCTGCTGCAAGTTTGTTGTTTTTCTCTTCTATGCAGCGTCGTTGAAAATGCACTTCATAACCTTCAATCCTGCAAAATGACTTTAAGGTCTGTGAAGCCCCTTTATCCTTTGTCCACCAAAGGGCGTGGTAGTGGATCTCTTTGTAGGCCTGCTTCCAGAGGTAACTGTACATACCGTCAGCAGTCACATGGTAGAGGTAGTTGTACCCTCCTGGGTCCACTTCCCCTTGGTGCCTATGCAAAAGCACCTAAAGAAATCGAACCAAGCGGCCCTGCTGACTCTAGTTCCACCTGACTGACATCTCCCCCCTCAGATATTGCCTCCAAGGGTGAGAGTCTGGGGGAAGGGTCTCCCTGCATCTAAAACCGTGGAGGGAGATCACTACAGACGAGTGGATTCTGGAAATAATTGAAAAGGGGCATGCTCTGGAATTGATAGAAACTCCTCCAGTTCATCCCCTGTCCCATTTCTTTTACCCTCTGGACCACTTGTGCCTTCTAAAAGAGGAAATCCCGACCCTATTTCAAAAACATGCGATCAAACCTGTTCCCTCACAAGATAGGAGCAAAGAGTTCTGTTCCAGATACTTCCTAGCTCCAAAGTGGACAAGAGATTTACGTCCTGTGCTGGACCTCAGAGGCCTCAATCTGTACATCGAATACAAAAAGTTCACGGGACATGAAGGATACAGACCTTCATATCAGAATCAGACAGTGCCACACACACACTACCTCCACTTCATGCTGTAGGCCATTCACTATCAGTTCTGAGTGTTGCACTTTGGCTTATCCTCCGCACGTAGGTATTTACCAAAAGCTTAGCAATGATTGTGGCAAACTTTCGCAGGAAAAGGGCTTTGTCTTCCCTTATCTGGACAATTGGCTTCTGAAGGCCAATTCCAGTAAGCTCTTCTTCACACCCTTTCCTGAATAACGCAACTGTTCAAGGCCTTAGGGATAACAGTGAATGTGCCGAAATCAGTGATGACCCTGTGCCAACGTCTGCAATACATTGGGGCGGTACTGGACATGAACAGGGAGTGTGCCTTCCTGCTACAGGACAGGGCAGACACCCTTATTGCTCAAGTGCACTTGATCATAGGAGCTACTATGTCTCTGCCAGGACAGTGTTATATATCCTGGGCCTGATGTCTGCTGCCATAATAACAGTGCCATTTGCCTGACTCCATATGCGAATCCATCAGTGGACACTCGGAGTACAGTGGGATCAACTAATGGACGAGTTGGAACAAATGATTCTTCTCTTCATCAGCACTACTGTGGTAGATGGACAGCAACAGTTTACCCAAGGACGTTCCATTCTTTGTACCAGCTTCTGTATAGATACTCATCATGGATGCTTCGGGCTCCGGTTGGGGTGCTCATCTCAGCTCTTTCCAGACGCAAGAGTCAGTGGACAAGGTGAAGGCCAAACTACACATAAATGTCTCGGAAATGAAAACTGTCTTACACAGTCTCCAGGCATTTCAGAATAATCTCTTCCCTGGTCCTTTGTTAATCCATATAGTCAATGTCAGTGTCATGGACTACATAAACAAGAGGGCATTCACTCCTATGCCCTTTGCAGGGAAGCAAGGAGAGTGTGGTACTAGGCGATCTTCCTGGACTTAGTCTTCACCATTTGTTCACAGTGCTGGGTTCTAAGGCCGATGGTGTAGGACCCTCTTGGGAGCCAAAAATCTTCAGGAGGGCGGCTGAGGTAGGACCATGCATCACGCCTTCTCACGAGCATACTCATGCTGTATAGGCTACCTCGGCGTCAACCCTCAAACCACTTCAGTTCCTTTTTTCCCCGTCGTCGTGTGCTTCAGTTTTGTATTTTTATTTTTTATCATGACTTTCTTTTTCGGCCCCTACTACAGAGCAGGTGGTGAGTCATCCGGCCACCGGCAACCGCACCCCTGGACCTGGTATGGCCATTGACATGCTCTCCTCCACGTAGGCCAGCACACAGAGTCCCCCCCCTCGGGGGACCTGGATCCTGATACCTGGGGGGCACACCTCTTGTGTCCGGGGGCGCAGGGTACGGCCATCAGTCTTCACAATTGCCCCACAATTTTCCGCCATTTTTACCTTCATCGGAGCTGGTCGTGCAATGGCGTCAGTGCACTTACGTGCTGATGCCCTCTGCGCTTCAGCCCTCAACTCTGCATGCTACTCGCAGAGCCCCTGGCCACTGCCAGTTGCTGCTGCAGAGCGACGCAATCCCCCTTCCCACCCCAGAGGAAGGAGAGCAGTCGTGGGACGCTTGATCCTCCCTCTCCCATGCCGGACCCTGACGGCCCGAGTCCATTCCCAAACCCGGGTCGCTGGCATGGTGCGAGCTGTGGCATCCAACGCCTCAACCCTCAGCGCCACTGGGCCAGCCAAGTGCGCTTCAGTGATGATGTCGCTCACTCTCCAGGAGTCAGATCTTTATATCCATACGACAACAGCATTTACTTCCTACAGTTTAGTTCACGTTTACTGTTTTCTTCAGTAGTAAAAAAAAAATGAATATTTCTTCAGCCCTACCAAGCAATGGAGTCGGCCATGGACAGTGACTGTGACGATAGGGAGTCTTCTTTAGAAGGCTGCTCTGGCCATGGGGCAGGGTCCAGTCTGCCACCCTTTACGGGGTCTAACAAAGGGCAGTCCGGTGTTCAGGAGGGAGGACAGTCCTCCTGCAAACACAAAAGAAGTGGGCCTGTCCCCGATCCAGGTCAGAGATCCGGAACCACTTGGCCTCAGGTTCTTCCCCTTTTCATCAGAAGGGGAAGAAACAGTACCCTTGAGGTTGCCTGCTGATTTGTCAGCCAAGGGGGCCTTCTAGGACCGTGGGTGGAGAGCTTTTCCTGACATCGTTGGGGTTCCCGTCACCTTCTGTTCAAGGTCTCGAACCCAGAGCTCTTCTCTGTCCTTCAGCAGGGCTTCCGGGGGACAGTTTCACCAGTGGGCAGTTCTTATGGAGCAGTGGGTACAGTTCCTGGCTTGTCTACCTCTACCTGCGGACCCAGTGCCAGGGTCTTTGGGCCTTGGTTCCTTGAGACTGAGGCAAGGGAGTTAGAGCCTGGTGTCACGTTCACCCTCTCCAATGGAAAGTTTTCTCTGGGCGAGTACGACGCCACTGACACCAGTTCCACTTGCCATCCCTCCTCACACTTCTGTGAGAGGAACGGCACTGGTACCTTTTCTGGCTCCTTTGGGGCAGGAGCATCCTTGGCAGTTCGGTTCAGACCTGGCACCAGACTTGGGCCTCCCGAGGCCTACTCCGGCACCGTGCCTGGCCTCTGCTATGGCTTCTTTTGTTCTGGGTTTTCTGCCGGTGCCGTCTCTGGTGCCAGGTCCTCTTCGGATGGCACCAAGCTCTATGCCACGTACTTCGGTGCCAGTGCCGCAGTCGATGCTGACCCCTCTTCCGGTGCTGGTGTCAATCCCGATTAGCCTTACGCCTCCTATCCCTTGGGCTTTTGAAACCTTTTCGGAGGCAGTGTGGGCCAGGCCTGCCACTATTCCTTCCATTTGCAAATCCACGGATCGGAAGTATTCTGCCCTGAAGGATCGACCAATTTTGTCCTCCCAGCCAATCGCTGAAAAGATTGTCATACTTGCAGAAAATGAAAAAGCCATCCTTTCACAGGAAGTTATGGCACACCCTATTAATAAGGAATCCTGTTAAGACTGACACTATGGTTAAGAGGGCTTTTGCAGTGGTCACTTTGCGGATGCAAATAGCCAGTTATTAAGGTAATTTCTCCCAATGTGGGTATGTCCTCTGGGCTTCTCTGAAATCTCTAGCAGAATCTCTGTTAGAATCGGAAACCAGGCAGACAGTCCTTCAGACTGTTGCCCATGGTATAGAGTCTAACAGTCCAGCTGAAAGCAGCCATGGATTGACATTGCTTCTCAAGCTGCCACTGCTGGGATTTGTATCAGGAGACATTCCTGGCTTTGCACTTCAGGATTCTCCTGTGATGCCCAGCAGCAGGTTATTAATGTCCTCTTTGATGGCACCTGCTTGTTCAGCCACCAGGTGGAACAGTCTCTGGAGGATTCTCAAAATTAGAACTACTAGACAGTTTGCTAGGCCGGTCCCTTCACAGCCCCAGAGAGTAAGGGGGCCACCAGTTTTTTCATAATAAACAGTCCTTTTCATGGCATGGGCAGAGGAGTGCCAGCCAGACAGCAACCTTCTCAGCCACAAAAGAAAATGCAACACAAGGCACATGCGCCGAAGCACCCAGTGCCACCCTCTGAGTCTTTGGCCCAGGTTCTGCCTTAGCTGCCTGTGGCAGATTCCATCTCTCTGGTGGGAGGACATCTGACCCAATTTTACAGTCAGTGGAGCTCCATCACCATGGACAAATGGGTCTTGAAAATCATCCTGAAAGTATACTTGATGAATTTTTCAGAAATCCCTCCAGATTGTCCGCCCAAGAGGCAGCACATCCTATCGACTGCCAGATCAGACCCGCTCACTTCAGAGATCACGGGCTTTCTGAGAAACAGGGCAGTGGAAGTAGTACCTCTAGCAGAATGCAACAAAGGCTTCTACTCCCATTTACTTCCTAGTGCTGAAAAAGACAGGGGGCATGTGCCCTATCCTCGACCTCAGAAAACTAAACAAGTTTCTGTATCGAGAGAAGTTCAAGATGGTCTTCTTAGGGACCCTTCTACAACCTCAGGACTGGCTAGCATCTCTGGACATGCAGGATGCCTACCAACACATTCTAGTGCACCCAAGTCACCACAAGTTTCTACGGTTTGTGGCCTTGGGTCAACACTATCAGTTCCAAGTCCTGCCCTTTGGGCTATCCTTGGCGCCTTGAGTCTTTATAAAATGATTTGCAGTTCTCGCAACGCATCTTTGAAACTTGGGTGTCAAGCTCCTCGATTCTTTTATTTTTTTATTTTTCTTGTTTATCCAGGAGATCCTACCTGTCACTCTTCTGCCCTGGTCACGGCCCCCCGAACTTTCACCAACTGCCCTATTATAGCCTGCTCCCACTTACCACCAACTTGCCCCGGGCGCGGGGCTGCTCACAGGACCCCTAATTCCAGTGCCGTGGAACCAGTATCTAGTTGGGAGTGCAGTGGCAGTAGTGGAGTGAGCAGGGGAGGGCTTCACATAGGAGGATCTCCCTCCCTTTTCTTGATTTTCCTCCGGGAGGTGGGGCGTGCAATGGCGTCCAGTGTTAGCCCTACCTCCAGTTAGAGTGGTGCGGTAGCTCGTGGCCCTGGCCTCTGCCAGGCGTCCATCTCACGCCAGACACTTCCCACCCCTCCCCCAGAGAAGGAGAGCAGTCCGTTAGGATGCTCTATCCTTCTCCCCTAGCCTAGCCCTCTGGCGACCAGTCCGTTCCGAGACCTGGGTGCGCGGTGTTCTAATGGAAATCCAACTGCTGCACTGGTGGGGGCGATTCTTTTATTTTTTAATTCAGATGTTTATCCTCCTGTGGCCTGCTGGCATGTTTCTGTCCTCCTACCAGCCCTCAGTTGCCACTGTGCCCCCAGGCACCCCTCAGGCCCTTTGTCCCCCATGGATTACCCCCCCCCCGTGGCAGGGCGGAAGGGGGGCATCCTTGTGGTGGAGGTCCACCATCCCTTGGAATGAGGTTGTGTAAGGTACCCTTTTACTAAGTCTGTTGCAGCAGCACCCTTTCTATTTTCTTTGTTCTATCCCCAAAACTTCCATTATAGTAGTTTGGCCACCTATTGTAATGTCTTTTCTTCTCTTTACATTCCTCTTTTCATGTTAAGGTTCTCATGTCACACCCTGCCAAGGAAATGTGCCTGTACCCCTGCCTCTGTCTCGTTAAGAATGAAGTTTACTGGTATTTGCCTCCAGGTGAAATAAATTAAGTTTTGTAAAAGATGAGAAGCTTCCATTGTGGTACCCCCCCCCCCCCCATTTTGGTGTATCAGCCTAGTTAATGAAACAAAGGTAAAATACACCTCTGTGTGCTCTGGGAACACTATACTGTGAAGTAAACCTTTTGCATTGCTTTAATAAGAAAGGAATGTTTCTGGCAGGGCAGGACATGTGTGTTTTTTCCCCTTTGCTTTGCAATTCTCAGCATTACTGCACTCCCATGTCCTTGTATCCAAAGAGCAAATAATGTTGTTGAAACACTTTTTCTCTCGGCCCTCGTCCCTGCTTTATAAAATATATTTGTAGAGACTTTTATTTTGTTTGACCCATTTCAGGGAGCTGAAGAGCTATGTGGTGCAGCAGAGAACAGGGCGGGGTCATTTGGTCTGACTGCTTTTTTCACAAACCATGCTCCCAAAATGTTTGCTGTTTGGTAAAATAAGAAACAGAAAGAAAAAGACAGCCAGTTTAATCTATCTCTTGGACCATATTCACGAGATAGTACACAGTGCTCCTGACTGCCTAAAAATAAACAGCTGAACAATACATAAACAAAATGCCTAATCAAGCAATGTGTAGCTGCATTGCATATGTATTAAAAATACTTTTGTGGGTAAAATAAAACCCTGTGGAGAAAAAGTATTTTATAAGACTGCATTAAAAAGAGGAAGAATGTAGCTAACCAGTATTACCTTATACTGCAGGTTGCTGCTGTTACTAAGATCTCACCTAGTGCCCTCCAGTGTCTGTATAGGGAACCAGCGGCTCATTCTTACCTCCTTTTGTGTATGCCTGCTGGTCAATCATCAGGGTGAGGGAGTGGTTTTGTATGCTAATAAGGGAGTTAGCATATAAATGTATGGTTTTCTGTCTACAGAATGAAATTAAGGATCCTACTATATGAATTAATGATTATATAAGATGTTAATGTGCATGCTGTTGTCTTTACATAAAAATAAATGAATACAAACACAAGAAATGAAGATATGAACAGAGAGGGGTGGACCCTGAGTCCTCAGGGAGGAGCCTATTGCTATAGAACTTGGTCCTCAGAACTCAGGAGTCAGATTCAGTTGGGGAGTGAACCCGAGAAGTTCACCCTGTTTGGACCTGCTGAAGGGTGGGTCAGGCACAGAGTGTATAGCCATTTACCCCCTAGGCAGTGCTTATTTTGCTTTTGTTTCTGTATGTTTTACAGTTATTGCTTTCCATTCCTTTTCTTTTGATGTATTGCTTTTTTATTAAAAATCACACTGAACTGGTGTGTTGTACTCCATAAATCTGTGTCTGTGTAGTCCTTAAACACCCTACCCATGACAGTCCTCCCCTTCCGAGCGATATCCGGAGTGGGCCCGAGACCACCATGAGGCCGCAGCACCGGAGTACTGGAGAGGCTGTCATGGAGCCGGCAGCCGATTTCCTCTTTTTCTGGGTTCCCTTTCCCCGCGTGGCTATGAACACTTGTGCACGCGTCATAATGCCATGCTACCTGTCTTCCTGGCTCTGGCGCTACCCTCCATCCTCCACCGGGGGCAGCCAAGGAGCGGGATTACATACCGACCCTTCCCTGAGAGAGGAGAGCTGTCGTCGGATGATCAATCCTCTCCCTCCCCTGCCGACCCCTGGCGGCCCATGCTCGTTCCCGAACATGGGTCACCGGCGTGTCGCGAGTTGTGGCATCCAGCACCTCAACCCTCAGAGCCACCAGGCTGGCTAAGCTTCTCAATTCTTAACCTCCATGGGTGTTGTGCTAAACCTGGAGAAGTCGCAGCTTCACCCATTGCAGCAGCTCCCATTCATAGGGACCTTCCTGGGCACCACCAGGGCAAGGGCTTTTCTTCTGGAGGACAGAAGGAAAGCCATCGTCCAGATGGCACAGTTCATCATGGACAGTGACTCAGTATGAGCCCATTCCATGCAAAGAATGCTGGGTCTCATGTCTGCTCCGGTCTTTACAATGCTGCTGCCATGACTGCACATGAGAACGTCAGTGGATGCTCAGTACCCAGTGGTCACTGGTGACATATCCTCAGCATTACCCCATAAAAGTGACAGAACTCCTACACCAATCACTAGCATGGTGGATGTGGGAAGATGTCCTTTTTCAAGATCTCCCCTTCTATCCACCGGAATCTCAGATAAATTTCACCACGGATGCCTCTCTCCTGGGATGGGGAGCCCATTGTCAGGGCCATCACACCCTGGGACTTAAACAGAGTCTCATCTCCTTATCAAAGTACTGGAGATGAGAACAGTCCTCTATGCACTTTGCACCCTAACAGACTTGGTCAGTCAAAAGTAATCCTTCTGCAGATGGACAACAAATCAGTTGTGTACTACCTCAGCAAACAAGGTGGAGCTCATTCTTACCCACTTTGTAGGGAAGCGATGAGAGTCTTGGAATGGTGTCTGGCCCAGAATGCTCTGATTCAGACAGTTTATCTACCAGGATATCAGAACGATCTGGCGGACCAACTTGGTCGAACAGAGGCATGAGTGGTCGTTAGCACCCAGATGTCATACAGTCGCTCTTCAACGAGTGAGGAACCCCAGACCTGGATCTTTTTGAGTCCCCACTCAACGCAAAATGGTCTCAGTTCTGCTCCAGTAATCCAGGACCTGATGTTTTTTGTCAGGATGCATTCACGCTGTGGTGGACAAAGCGCTTTCTGTATGTATTTCCTCCTCTTCCATTAGTTCAGTGGGTTCTGCTCAGGTTGGAGGCCCACAGGGGCAAGATTATTCTGATTGCCCTATCTTGGCCACAGCAGATTTGGTTTCCATTGACCAACAAATTGTCTGTGGTCCCTCTGAGACCTCTGCCCTGTGGACAGACCTGCTGATGCAGGGATTCCTAGTCCATCCCAACCTTCGCTCCCTCCATCTTCATGCTTGGCTCTTGAAGATACAGAGGTTGGCAGGTTCAAGGTTTCTCAGAGGGCCTTCGAAATCCTCTTGGCAGCTCATAAGCCTTCCACCAGGAGGACATACACAGCCAAGTGGAAACGTTTCTCGGAATGATGTGCGAAGTCTCGTTTAGACCCATTTCGGTGCCCGCTGGATAAAGTATTGGAGTATTTATTAGACCTTTCCGATGCAGGACTGTGGTACTCATCTGTGAATGTTCATCTTTGTACTTTTTGGCATTTCACAAGCCAGTCCAGAACCTTACACTGGTTCAACTCCCCCTTTTCAAAAGATTCCTGAAGGGCATTCTGTATGCAAGGCCCCCGGTCAAGAAACTTGTTGTGCCTTGGGATATCAACCTTGTATTAGACATGCTCACTCGGAAGCCCTTTGACCCTCTGGCTACGTGTGACCTCAAGTTTCTTTCTTGGAAAGTAGCTTTTCTTGTGGCTGTTACCTCAGTTCAAAGGGTCTCTGAGATACACGCCTTGGTTACAGATCCTTCGTACACTGTATTCCACAGAGACAAGGTGGTTCTCTGCACACATGCTAAGTTCTTGCCCAAGGTGGTTTCGGACTTCCATCTAAACCAGCCATTGGTGCTGCCCACATACTTTTCTAACTTCCAGAATGAGGGAGAGAGAACTCTCCACTCCCTGAATGTGAAAAGCCCTCCAGTTTGACATAGATAGACCTAGTGAATCAGACAGGCCATGCAACTCTTTGTCTGTTTCAGTCCTAACTGGCTAGGCCAGCTGTTTACAATTAAATGTATCTCTGCTTGGATAGTGACCTGCCTGCACCATTGTTACTCCATGGCTCAGCAACATCCTTAGCAGAAATCCGTTCTGTCCCCATCAGTGAAATCTGCAAAGCAGCAACTTGGAGCACAGTACACACTTTCGTGTAGCACTATGCACTGGATGTCCATGCCAGTTAGCATACCTCTTTTGGCAGGACAATCCTTAATGGACTTCTGTCCTGAGTGAACTCCATTTCCTACCACCCTGCTCTGGGGATCTTTTCCTGAGCTTGGTTCTCTAACCCAGCAGTGTGAACAAATGGTGACGACCAAGTCCAGGAAGATATAAAAATTACATACCTACCGTAATTCTTCATCTTCTTGGATGTTCATCATAATTTATTCACACACCCAGACGCCACCCCTCAAGCTCACTCTGTTTCCCTGTCTTCATCTCTCTTGCTTTGTTGGGACTCTAAAGACACTTTTTTTTTTTTGTTGTTGTTGTTGACCCTTCTTTCATGGGTCTGAAGGGCGGATTTATGCCCTTTTTAGATTAGTGTTAGTTAAAGGAGAAGTCCACCCAGAATGTGCAAAAACATATGTTATGTAGAGTGTTTTGATATGTATGTTAAGTCTTAGTGTGTCCTTCCCTCTGTCTGCTCTTAGGAGTTTTTCCTAAATTAGCCGCTAGCTGTATGGTAGTTTTACGACCCCTGGGGATCTCCATCACAAATAGGTTTATTGGCTTTCTTTCTCCTACGATGCACCCTGGCTCATGTGGCAGTGATATAGCTATGCCTTTAGATTTAGCAGGGTCTGTCACAGCTCAGCCACAAAGATAATACTTCTTTCAGAGAAGTCACACTGTTATATTTTGGGTGAGTGTAATTATTATTTTTTTTACATTAGTACCTTGTCCTGCTATGTTGCAACCTATAAGGTGATGTTCAATTTTTGGTACTTAGTACTGGTGCAAAAACTGAAAGTGACTGAGAGGAATAGAGTAAACAGTGACATGATTCAAACACACACACACATACAGCAGAACATTGCAGGACAAGGTATTGATATCAAAAAATAATAATGATTAAACTCACCCAAAATTTACTAGTGTCTCTTCTCTGGAAGAAGTATTTTCTCTGTGGCTGAGCTGTGACAGACCCTGTAACAAGACACTGGATTCCTGCAGGGGCAATTAGACATCACACCAAAGGGTACTCTGGGAAGACTACAGGCCATAAAATAAACCAGAATGGCAACCTTCAAGGGCAATAAAACAGTTAGGGAAAGTTAGAAAAAACATTTCTCACAGCCAGAGGAAAAGAAAACACTGGGAACTGGTTGGAACACAGAAAAAAAGACTACTACATATCTTTTTCTGATTTTAACATGGAGTTTTCCTTTAAGATAACACTGCACCTCATCAGTAAAAAAGGTCCTGGGGTGGTTGGAGGATCGACGGCGAAGTACCCTATACGGCATGAGCATGCCTCGTGGTGACTCCCGTGCACAGTCCTACCTAAGTGCCGGCCCTCCTGAAGATGTTTGACTCCTGCAGGGTCCTAGTGCTTCCAGCTTAGAACCCAGCAGTGTAGACAAATGGTGAAGACCATCCAAGAAGATCAAGAATTGGAGTAGGTATGTAATTTTTATATGTAGCATGGACTTCTGCTGTTGGCCACGGTTCTCCCAGGTCTCCAAAACGTCTTGGCAGACAAGCTAAGCAGATCTCAGTCCCTGATTCACAAATGGAAACTGTTGACCTCCGTGATAAACAACCTGTTCGCAAGATGGGGTTATCTAGAGTTGGACCTTTTTGCGTCCCCACACAGCGCAGAACTGTCACGTTTTTCCTCACTCACTCTAGGGCCTGGAATTTATTTGGTGAGACGTGCTGTCCCTCTCCTGGAAAGGGAAATTCCTCAGTGGATTCTCCCATTCCTCTCATACAGATGGTTCAGACCAAGCTAAGAGTAGAGAATACCACTCTCATCCTCAAAGCTCTTTTATGACTTTGATAGATATGGTTTTCACTCCTACAACATCTTGTAATAGGCCATCCTGTTCCTCTGCCCCTGTGTCGGGGTCTATTTTCACAGGATCGGGGTGTCTGGTCCATCTGGACCTAAAGCCCATACATCTGCATGAATAGCTCCTGAAAACATAGCCATCACATGTTTTAGGGTATCATCTAAGGTTGCTGATGTTTTGCTTGTGGCTAGAAAACCTTCTACCAGACATACTTATTCTTTCAAATGGAAGTGTTTCACTTTGTGGGACACTGTTTGGAATATGGACCCTTTTATGTGTCTTGTGTATTCTGATTTGGAGTAATTGCTTTCATTGTCTGATTCAGGTCTGCAGTATCCCTCTGTGAAGGTACATTTATTTGCCATATCAGCATTGTATGCCCCTATTGTTGGCCGTATGGTTGCACAGTTAGAAGTGTCCCATATTTTTCTGAGAGGTATCCTTCCTATCCATAATCCAGTCCCCCCCTTGGAACTTGAATTTTATTACTTGAAAAATTGACCTTGGCTCCTTTTGAGCCCACCAAGAATTGTGGCCTACATTTAATTTCATAGAAAAACATTATTTTTATCACCCCAGGAATTCTCCAATATTCATAACTCTTGCAGTTATCCCTTTAAGTAGAGCTGCCTGGAGATAAAATGTATGCTAATGGAGCCCTGGTATATTTGACACTTTATCTAATCTGCAAACCCAGTAGTGCTGATAGGAATTAGGGGTGTCTTCACGGGGCCTAGTGCCCCTTCTCCTAGACATGACACCCTGCCCTTAAGATATGCATACCTCTGGGTTTTCATATAATATAATACTTACCCCCCCCCATTATATACACTGGGGGGCTGGCCACGAGCTCCAGTGCCAACGGTGAGCTTGGCCCAGATGGATCAGCACCATTTTCTCCTACCCTATAATTCCCTCCCCCTACACCTCCTCTTTTTTCAGTTTCCCTTGAGATTAGTTGCTCTTACCATACCTCCCCCCCCCCCGCATTTAGGGGCAAGAGTTTCCCCAGGGTCCCATCTCCCATTGTGGAATGGGTACCCACCTACGGACAGTCAGTAGACATGTCCCCAATACGGGTTACATTTAACCATGTATTGTTGGAAGTCGCAGAGAACCTCCATCACCAGGGTTTGTATCTAGTTTATATTTTTTATCATCTCCTTTGTGAGATGCTGTTTCTAACATACTGTACCATAGTTAGGCCTAGTTGGCTCCTCTGTTATCCCCTGGTTTTTTACTCATTTGCCCACCTACCCTGTTTTATTGGACCCAGAGCACCAGCATGCTGTCTATTTTGCTGTTGGGAAATGTTATTTCTTGCAGGAAATCCAAGCCTACATTGTTTTTTTTTGGGGGGGGGGCGCACAAAGGTTACTGACAGATTTGGATATGCAGTCTCCCTTTAAGATTGTTTCCCACAATGTCAGTGGGCTGGCCGGCCCCATCAAGAGGTACCGCACAATTCGGGCACTTAAGAAGTTGAACCCTGACGCTCTTTTATTGTAGAATACCCACCTCTCCTCGCCTGAGCACCAGAAATTGCTTAAACTTAGATTCTCAGCGTTAGTGGAGTCTTCTTATCATTGGGGGAGGGGGGGCGGTGATCCTGTTCCCGAGGCACTCCCAGTTACACATCCTTGATCAGTACTCAGACAGGGAGGGTAGATTGACGCTGGCGTTGGTCCAGTTAAACCAACAGATACTCACTATGCAGTGTGTTCATCCCACCGGGCTTGGATGCCTCCACCATTCAGCATCTCATGGATGCTATTCTGATGAGGCAACTAGGGATATTAATATTAGGGGGAGACCTTAATTGTCAGCTTAATCCCTCGCTGGACTCCTCCATGACACCCCCTTCCCCACAGTCCTCTGGACAGAAACATCTTAGGCACCTGATCAGAGATGTAGGCCTAACTGACACTTGGAGGCAACTCCATCCATCACAACGAAAATTCACCTTCTTTTCCAGTGCTTTCAAACATTACTCTAGACTTTGTTATATATGCATTGCGAAAGAATATATAGACTTGGTTCGGTCAGCAGATATTCTTAATATCTGTCTATCTGATCATGCACCCATTACCTTAGAACTTAATCTTAGAAAGGAGAAAAAAATGCACAATGGAGATTTAATCCATCTTTACTCAGGGATGGGGAGTTTTGGGAACTCCTGGAGACACGAATCTCAGAAATTATCCAAGACAACGCCTCTTCCCAGATCTCTCCAGGATAAGATTAAAGTAGTGCTCAGAGGTCACATTATTGCACGTGCTTCTTATAAGAAAAGACAGGCTGAGGCTAAACTGCAGACCCTGCAGGAAAAGCTCTGATTCCTTCAGGAGGCACACATGCAAGGGGACTCAGACCTACTCCCTTTAATCTCTCAGACACAAGCTGAGATACAACGCCTGTTGACTGCCAAAACAGAGCAGGCCTTGGCTTGGCGAAGGCAACGTTACTATGAAGGTGAGGCCTGGGCCTTCAAAATTTTGGCTTACCGCCTCAGAAACCAAATACAACAATGCCCTATTTCCAAGATTAAGGATCCTGTATCCGGACAAACTCGATATTCCACTCGACATATCCTTGACACATTCAAGGCATATTATCAGTCTCTTTACTCCTCCCCGACAGAGCCAGACCCCCACAAAATTACAACCTTCTTGACCCAGCTGCACTTACCTGCCCTGTCTGAATCTCAACAGGCCCAAACAGTAGCCCCGGTCTATGAATTAGAACTCTAATCCACCATTAGAAGTCTTAAAAATTGGAAATCCCTGGGGCCTGATGGTTTCGGTGCTGAATTTTATAAGGGCACTTGGAGTTGGATATGAACCCCCCTCCTTCAGGCTTTACAAGCGGGCCATATCACTTCTTCCTTTCCTGTTTCTTGGAGATGGCAGTGATTGACCTCTCAGAGATTCCTGTGGCCAGCACCAGTCCAGAGACCTTGGTTTTGGCCTATAATAAGGCCATTTCTATGGCTCTGGACTTGATTGCTCCTGTCTGTGTTCGTCCTGTCCCCCTTTGCCCCCCGGGGCCCCTTGGTTTGATGGGTCCTTGAGGGAGTTTCGCAACTAGGACGTAGGTTAGAGGACGCAGGAACTGTCAGCTCTTGAGATCGACCACCTTAGATTGGTAGAGCTTTATCAGGCCTACCAATCAGTGATCTCCCGTAAGAAGGCAGAATTCCTGTCTGGGGAGATTGCTGCCGCTCAGAATCGACCAGTTCAGCTCTTCCGAACCGTGGACAGGTTGTACAACCCAACCAGTCTGCAGCTCCGAAGACCTTTTTCGCAAGTGGAGTGCGATGAGCTTGCTCGATTCTTTGCAAATAAGGTGGCTGACATCAGGTCAGAGATCCTCTTGACTCACTCTGTGGGGGATGCTGGTGATCGGTGCTTGGTCACCCCACCTCGTACTTCCTGGAGTTCCTTTGACCTGCTGGAGTTCGCGGATGCCATGCGGATTGTCCAGAACATGCACCCTACATGCTGTAGTTTGGATCCCGGTCCAACCTCCCTGATTATGGGATGTTGTGATATTATCGGCCTGGTCCTGGTACAGATAGTCCGGTGCTCCCTTGATTTGGGTGAGTTCCCAAGCTCCCTGAAGGAGGTGGTGGTAACACCCCTCCTGAAGAAAGCTTTTTTGGACCCAGACTCACTGGCCAACTACAGACCAATCTTAAACCTCCCCTTTATAGGGAAGGTTATTGAGAAGGTAGTATTGGTATAATTGGAGAACCACTTGACCATCCATAACATCTACAAACCTCTCCAGCCTGCTTTTCAAAAGCGGCATAGTGCCAAGACCGTGCTGGTTTGGGTGCTCAATGATCTCTTGGTGGCGAGAGATCAGAGAAGTCATTCCATTCTGGTGCTCCTAGATCTCTCTTCAGCTTTTGACACTGTCGACCATGGGGTTTTGCTTGGGCGTTTGAGGTCCATCTGTGGCCTAACATGTAAGGTCCTCAGGTGGTTTACCTCCTTCCTTACTGGCAGAACTCAGAGAGTGGTGTCTGGGATTTTTCCCTCTGACCCATGCTGTCTGTCATGTGGGCCCCTCAGGGCTCAGTGCTGTCCCCCATGTTGTTTGCAGTGTATATGCTGCTCCTCAGAGACATTATAAGATGGTATGGGCTGAGGTTTCACTGCTATGCTGATGATACCCAGCTCTACCTGTCTTTCAAACCTGACTAGGATAGTGCTCTCTCAGTATTTAACAACTGCCTTGCTAAAATCTAGGGCTGGATGAATTCGAGCTGGCTAAAGTTGAACGCGGGAAAGATTGAGGTGATGGTTGTGGACCCGGGTTGCCAGATAGAGGGGTTGAGGACTGGTCAGCCCTCTGGAATTTATCTAGAGAGCTCCCAGATTCTTACCTCTGAGCAGGTGCGGGACCTGGGGGTGATGCTTGATGACAGGCTGACTTTATGATCTCAGGTGTCAGCAGTTGTCAAGTCTTCCTTTTATCGTCTTAGGAACATCGCCAGGATCAAGGACCTTGTTCCGTCTGAGAATCTACCTACATTGGTCCACGCCTTTGTGACCTCGCGTCTTGATTACTGCAGCTCCCTGTACTTAGGGCTTCCTGGGGTTGATATCCGCTGCCCGCAGCTAGTGCAGAATGCAGCAGCACGATTGTTGAGGGGGACTTCTTGAGGTTCTCATATCACCCCTGTGTTGCGCAGTCTGCACTGGCTGCCATTTCGGTGGCGGATCACTTTTACATTTGGTTTACTGACTTATAAAGCCCTACATGGACTTGGCCCTGACTACTTGAAAGAACTTCTTGTTCCCTATCTCCCCGAGCGACAGCTCCATTCGGCCAGCGAGGAGTTGCTGGAGATTTCGAGGGTGTCTTTGAAGTCTTCTGAGCCCGGCATTTATGGTATCGTGGACCCTACCCCTGGAATTTCTACCCTGTCGCCGCGGGAGAAGTACACGACGTGGAAGGTTTTAAATAGCCTTAAAACCTTTTATGGTGCCAGGCCTTTAATAGTACTGAATGAGTGATCCTCGTCAGACTACTGTTACTGTTTTGTATGGCATTTACTGATTTTACTATTGCTGTTTTAATCTTTTGTAAAGCGCCTTGGTATGTGAAAGGCACTTATGAGAAATAAAATTTATTATTATTATTAATCTCGGTAATCTTGAAACCACAGAAACCCCCACATCTATGTGACTTCTATCACCCCATATTAGTACTCAATCAAGACTACAAGATTTATACTAGCATCTTGGCCCATAGACTTGATCATATTCTCCCCTCTTTAACACATCCGTATCAATCAGGGTTTGTTAAAGGTAGACAGACAACAGCCAACATTAGGTGTACCCTTTATTTAATAGATTATGCCCAATCAACAAAATCTCCCCTTCTGATTCTTAGTCTAGATGCCCAAAATGCTTTCAATATGGTCTCTTGGGGGTTCCTTCAGGCCGCCCTACAAAAGTTTAACTTCCCTAAACCTTTCATGGATGTCATCAGAGGAATATATACTGACCTGGAGGCAGTGGTGAGACTGAATGGATCACATTCTGACCGCTTTCCCCTATTTAAGGGTACACACCAGGGCTGCCTCCTCTCCCCCTACTTGTTTGCCATCTTTGTAGAGCCCGTAGCCCAGCTTTTTTGACAAACTCCGACTCTTCATGGGTATAGAATCTCGGAATCCTCTTACCACAAAATAGCCTACTATGCAGATGATGATTTTCTTCTTTATATTACTCGTCCGGAGGAATCATTACAAACTCTCACCTCTCTCTTAATTAGACATCACATTTCAGAATTGGGCCCGTCAGGGTCTGAAACACCCCTATCAATTCTATGATAAAGATGTCTTTAAAACATTTGAACAACTTAAACAGGAGTTTTCCCTAAACCAGAGTGACTTCTTTCGGTTCCTACAGATCCGCCACTTTCTGGTCACTTTCTGGTCACTAAAATTGGTCTTGATGATACCGATCTATCTATTATTCTTCTATGCTCCTTGTTGACTCAGGTAGAGAGGGGTGGAGGGCATAGCCATTTAAGCTCTCATTTCTATAAGGCTCTACATGGGGCCCCCTCACATACTATGGATCTGGTGCAGTTCCATTGGGAAGCTGAACTCCAGATTGAACTAACCCTAGTTAACTGGCTTCAGATCTGGCGAAGACAGCATAAAACCTCAAATTCATATATCTGGAAAGAATTTTCCTGGAAGGTGGTCTCCAGATTTTTTTCGTACACCCCAGATTACTGCCAAGTATACAGCTGATGGGGACTCCAAGTGCTGGAGACACTGCAGCTGTGAAGTGGCTACAAATGCACTTGTGTTTGGGCTGTGTCCAGCGCTGGCAGCCTATTGGTCGGGGATAGAACGTAGAGTCCTGGATCTTTTTCCCGGTTTAAGTACCCTCTCCACAGATATAGGGATTCTTCTACATTATCCATGCCATTTTAAAGACCCACACCAAATGTATCCCCGAGTGCCGCCAAAAAAATGTATCACAAGGTTGTGGCTGTGCCCAGATACCCCTAATATATCTGCCTGGGAAGACACTATATATGATATATATATAAATTGGAACATATGACAGCCAGACTTCAAAACGAAGTTCCAGAACTAATGAATCGCTGGAACACTTGGTTCCTGAGCATTTCGCAAATTCGACCAGATCAACCTCCTTGGAGGTTTAGCTTCTTGAACAGCGGTTCCTCTTGACTGCTCCTCAGGATACTGGCCAGACCCCCTCGCCAGGGCTTTGTCCTTGGATACTCGGGTTGGGACTTGATTTAACCAATTTGGTGATAAGAATTGCGGCCCCTGGGCCTCCCTGGCTCCCCCCTTTTTACTTTTGCAAAAGTTTGCAGGTGTAGTTTATCCACAAATAATGTGTAGATAGTAGAGGGCCATATGCTATCTTTGTATACCCTTTTCATAATGACAGGTGATTTTCACCTAATTATTCTCCTCTCGTCTATGATTATTATGTTACTTACTGCCTATGCTGGCAATGTCCTTTACGAAGTTTGAAACCTATCAACTACTGTGATGATTACCTGTAACTGCTCTGTGTGTCCATAACAGTAAAAATCTGAAATAAATAAAAAGTAAAAAAAAAAAAAAGAATGTGTGCTAATGATGGAATCATCATTGGCTCATGCTAATTTTCAAATGCTGCCCTTATCAACTGCCAGTGTTCTACTGCTTCAGATTTCGGTCTCTGCCTGACAAGTACAGATGCCTCGGAGTGCTCTCCTCTCCAGTCGTTTCTGTCATGCTGAATTCCAAAAACGGAGTATCCTTATCAATTTTTTCATTCAAACAACATGAAGTCTTGCTGTATTCTGACAATTGCAGTGATTCCCAACCTTTGAACTGCCCCGGAGAACAAATAGTTAACTTTCTATGCAGGGCATAGAATGCTGAGCTCGAGCTTGGTTGAAGTCTCTGTCTGGAGTGATTCAAACTTAAATCGTCAGATTCTTTACTCCGCCTCACTGAACGGTCGCTCTGGAGATTTCTTCTTCAGCTCAGTTAGAAAGTTGGTTAAAGTTTTCAGTTTTCATCGGTTTTTAAACCGAAAAAGTATCTGCATAGTCGGTTCGGTCTCTGTCTGTGGTGCCGTGAGTACTAGGTAGGAATTATACTGTTTGTCTGTGTGGAACTTGTAAAAGTGCAGCTCGGTTCGGCTGAACCGGCCATTTGATAGTAAAATTTGCTTGTTTACTTAGTGCGTGGTTACCGGTTCTTATCGGTTCTAAAAAAAACGTGTTTTGAACTGTTTTTTTTCCAATACCCGTGACACGGTTAGGAACTGATAAGGAGTCTTGCCTGGCGGTTGCCGAAAAAAGGGTAAGTTTGGTTAGGTTGGCCATGTCTGAGAAACCCAAGAAAAAAAATGGGCCCACTGGGTTTCAACACTGCAGTGAGTGTGGGGAGGTCTTTGCTAAGGCTGATCCCCACACCACCTGTGTTTAGTGTCTGGGGTTTGACCACCTCGATTCAGACTGTCAAATGTGTAAAAACTTTCCCAAATCTACCCTTGAGAAGAGATTAGGTAGACTGAGGAAAAGGAGGCGAAGTTCGCCGCCCAGATGGCCAGCCAGTTCGGTTTGAAGGCCAAACCAGAAAGAGTGCCCTCTGACCAGGGTGATACTTCTTTGGGCAAAGAGGCGATTCCGGGTCGGTTTCAACAAAAAGAAAACGCAAAGATAAAGATAAATCTGGTTCGGATCCAGAGGTTCACGTTCCGACCGTCGAAGAGATAGCCAGCGTGATTCAAATTGTGGAATCGCTCCATCCGGTTCCAACCGATCCGGCTCCTTCTGGCAGGGGTTTGGTTCGGTTGGTTCCCCCGGTTCAAGAGTATACCCTTGAAGATTTTTATGAAACGGAATTTGAAGAGGAAGGGGAATTTGAGGATGATGATGTAAGTGAAGGTCTGGATGTGCCTGTGGAACCAGACATCTCCCCAGACAGACCTTCAGGTGTTTCCCCTCCTAGGGTTTCTGAGTCCCCTTATTACTTTATGTTTTACAGAAAGGTGGCTGAAACCCTCCAGCTTCCTATGGAGGAGGCTGTGGAAGATCAAGAGGAGCCTGATTATGTAGTGATGATGGACATCCCAGAGTCCAGGAGACTGTCTATTCCCCCTCCATAAATCTTTTGGGAAATAGACACAAAAAATCTTAAAATCTCCTAACACTATACCTCCTGTGGATAGAAGAATGGGCAAGGGGTATACACTTTCAGGCTCAGACACGGAGTTCTTATATCAACAATGCAGCCATGTTGGGGTAGTGCAGGCTGCTGCCTGTGACAAGGCAAATATTTCCTTGGCTTCACACCCCTCTGACAAGGACTCCAGGAAGATTGATGCCATGGCAAAGAAACAGTATATGGCATCTTCTTTGGGACTCAGGCAGGCGAATTACATGGCCTATACAGCCAGGTACCAGAAGTCCAGGTGGGACACTGTACTGGCACTGGCTAAACAGGCCTCCCCCCAGCTGGCCAAGGAGCTGGAGGCGGTGGCTGCAGATGGGATTGAGGCATCTAAGGTTCAGTTCATGCTGCTGTGGACTCTAATGATGTGTCATCAAGAGTCATGGCTACATCTGTGGCTCTTCGGAGGATGGATCAGGACAATTTAAGACAAGGTGTTCCTTTTGTTGCTCAGCCTTGTTCAGTGGTCCTTACCATGGATGCTTTTCTCCTGGGCTGGGGAGCCCATCTAGGGTCCCATACTGCCCAGGGGCTGTGGTCTCCCCAAGAATCCCTTTTCCACATCAATCTTCTCGAGCTCAGGGCAGTTTTTCTGGCTCTAAAAGCATTCTCACAGTCAGTACTGAACAAGGTGGTTCAAGTCAGAACAGACAATACCACCACCATGTGGTACATCAACAAGCAGGGAGGCACTCGGTCCACGGCCTTGTGCACAGAAGCCATGAAGTTGTGGTCCCTAGCTTATCCTCTGCAAACCTCTCTTGTAGCAGTTCACCTTCCAGGCAAGGGCAGTGTGCTAGCAGATGCACTGAGCAGGATTTCTCAGGGCCATCACGAATGGTCCCTGGACCCTCAGGTGTTGAAAGTGATTTTCTCAAGGTGGGGCACTCCAGAGGTAGATCTCTTTGCAGCCCCAGACAATCACCAGCTCTCTCTCTTTTGTTGCAGACCTCCAATCTTGGGCTCAGTACCTCTGGACACCCTGATACTGAATTGGGAAGGGAAGTTTCTGTATGCTTTTCCCCCCTTCCCACTCCTGTTCAAAGTTTTGGTGAAAATAAGGTCTCAACCTTGCAAGGTGATTCTGATTGCTCCAGATTGGACCAGAGAGCCCTGGTACCCCCTGTTGCTGTTCCTAGCAGTCCAGCTTCCCCTGTCTCTTCCCAGGAATTACAACCTGTTAACATCCTCTCAGGGAAGGATTTGGTACCCCAATCTTCAGTCTCTCAATCTCAAAGCATGGCTCTTCAAGAGTTAGAATTTGCAAATCTGCATCTTTCCCAAGGGGTTCTGGATATCCTCAAGGCTTCTCGAAAGCCCTCCACCAGAAAGACTTACAACTCCAAATGGAAAAGATTCAGCATTTGGTGTTCTAAGAAGCATGTTTCTCCAGACACTGCTGAATTGCTTACGGTTCTGGATTATATGGTCCATCTTAATGGCCTAGGCCTCAGACCAGCTACTCTCAAAGTGCACCTGTCAGCTGTTTCTGCGTTTTTGTCAGTGGGGAAGTCTTCCTCACTATCTTCCCATCCTGTGTTCTGTTAATTTTTTAAAGGATTGCTTCACACCAATCCTCCTTTTAGAGACCCTGCCCCTGCCTGGGATTTGAATGTTTGCATTGCTAAACTCATGCAACCCCCCTTTGAGCCTGTGTCTTCAGCAGAGCTTAAGTACTTGACTTGGAAAACTGTGCTCCTGGTAGCCATTACCTATGCCAGGTGTATCAGTGAATTGCAAGTCCTGTCAGTGGAACCTGATTTTATCTCATTTCACAGGGATAAAGTGGTCCTTAGAACCAATAGAAGGTTCTTGCCCAAAGTGGTTTCAGACTTCCATTTAAACCAGTCTGTCTCTCCCTGTTTTCTTCACTGATCATTCTTCCTCAGGAGAGAGAAGGCTACACAGTTTAGATGTCAAAATAGCCCTTAGTTACTACATAGAGCGTACCAAGGGTCACAGGTTTGACTACCTCCAGTTGTTCCTCACTTATGGAGAAGTGGGAAAGGGCAACCCTGCCACCAAAAGATCTATTGCCAGGTGTATTTTGTCTTGTATACAATTCTGCTATGAAAAACTGGGAAAAATTCCACCCTCAGCCCTGAGGGCTCATTCCACAAGAGGTACAGCTGCTTCCCTGGCTGCTGCTATGGACATCCTTCTCTTAGAAATTTGTCAAGCAGCCACTTGGAAAACAGTCCATACCTTTACCAAGCATTACTCTCTGGATATCCAGGCTAGGAGTGATGCTCGGTTTGACACAGCAGTACTCAGAGCCTGTTCCCAAAGTAGGTTCTGTCCCTCCTCCTTGGAGGTACTGCTTGGTAATCTGCAATTGTCAGAATACAGCAAGACTTCATGTTTGTTCGAAGAAAAAATTACTCACCTTAGTAATTATGTTTCTTCTAATGGAGTCTTGCTGTATTCTGACCTCCCTTCCTGCCTCCCCTCTCAGAACCTGTTTTTGGGAAGTGGGTGGGCAGGTGCAGTGTTGCACCCCAGGGGTGTTTTTTGCTTGCACCCTCCTCCTTTTGGTTTGGGTGCTGGTTTATGATTGTTGTTTATAGTGCATTGGGTTTTGTTTTTTGGGTTTCCTGACTTGAGTCTTCTTTGGGAATCCAAAACTTTTTTCAGCCAGTTGGCTAGTAAGAATTTTTACAATTTCCACATAGAATTTTTAGTTTAGTTGGGTTTGTAAGAATCTGACGGTTTAGGTTTGAATCACTCCAGACAGAGACTTCAACCGAGCTCAAGCTCAGCATTCTATGCCCTGCATAGAAAGCTATCTCTTTGTTCTCCGGGGCAGTTCAAAGGTTGGGAATCACTGCAATTGTCAGAATACAGCAAGACTCCATTAGAAGAAACATAATTACTAAGGTGAGTGATTTTTTCTTTGCTGCCTTTATCTTATCTTTTGTTAAATTGTCAACCGCTAAGTTGGTTTACAGTTTTTTTGTATTATTTTCTCGGTTTCTTCCGGTTCGGGATAACCGGAGAGGAACCGGGATTTAGTGTCAATTTTTTTTTTAAGTAAAACTCTGGTTAGTCAGGTTATTTAGTTTTAATACTTTATTTTAAAATTTACCGCTAAATTGTAAAAAGTTAACTGATAACCACGGTTCACAAGGTACCGATTCTTGGTTCGTATCGCAACTTTTTTCAGTTCCGGAACCGACTGCAAGCCGCAAAAAACACTTTAAATTTTAAAAATCTTTATTGCAGTTTCTTTTTTCTACCGGTTTACATTATGTCAGATAAACCAAAGAAGAAAACCGGTGAACACAGTTTCAAAAATTGTACCCAGTGTGGGGAAGTCTTTGCCAAAGCTGACAAACACTCCCTTGATAGACCAAATGGCCGCTTTCTGCTGGCTTCTTCATATGTTCGTTTGTCTGCCTTGGCCAGGACCATTTTTCTGCAGAATGTGACATTTGTAAAACCTTTCCTCCTAAAATAGTGGAAAAGCATTTGAAAAGGTTGCAGAAAAAAATTACAAAAGGGTTCCATGGGCATTGACCAGCCTACACCCTCCAAACAAGCAGGTGAAACTGCAGATACTGTTCATACCACCCCTGATAAGGGTGGACAAGGCAAGAGACCTGCAGAACTGGCTAACTCCCTGGTTCCTTTAAAAAAATCAAAAAAGACCAAACATATTGAACCCCCTGCCAGTTGGCCGAAGGGGACTTCAACTGAGTCTGTGGTAATGCCTTCACCTGAAGAAATTTCTCAGGCCCTGAAGGTCATTTAAGCTTTACAGGGGTTGGCATCAGTCCCTGTCCCCCCTATTCAGGGACAAACCCCTTTCTAAGCAAGCCACCCCTTCTGCACAGCCCTCAATCCATGAATGCTTAGAGGCTGAGGACTATGAGGAGGAGGAGGAGGGTATTGAACCAGAAGTCTCCCCTGAATAGGAGTTTGGTTCCCTTCCTAGAACAACAGAGGATTTTTCATCTCATTTTTCTTTTGTCAGAAAAATGGTTGATGCTTTGGACCTCCCCACCAGTGAGGCTATAGAAGATGATGAAGAGGCTGAGTACCTTGAAATGACGGGACTCACACCTACTAAAAAGCTGTTGCTCCCTATCTATACATTTTTCAAAAAAGATCCTTTTAAATCCTGTAAACTCTTCATTATATCTCCCCTGTAGATAAAAGGTTGGAGAAGAAATATCAACTTGACCAGGAGGGTGCTGAATTTTTGTTCACTCAGCCTGATCATCTAGGAGTGGTACAAAACAGCAGCTTGTGACAAAGCAAAAGTACCTTTAGCCTCCCACCTTCCTGAAAAGGACTTCAGGAAAATGGATAGCAATGGCAAAAAAAAGGATACCTGTCTGCCTCCTTGGCAATTAGACAGGCCGGTTATTAGTCATATGCAGCACAGTACCAGAAGTCACAGTGGCAGTCTGTTTTGGATATGTCCAAGAAAGACCAGTCTGGCCTCTCGGAGGATTTGGCTGAGACTGCCAGGTGTGGGTTGGAGGCTGCTGAGTACCAGATTCAGATGGCAGCTGACTCAAACGAACTGCTGCCAGATGGACTGCAAATTCTGGAGGAGGTTTGCTTGGCTCAGGGCCACAAACCTCACTCAGGACGCCCAAAATAAAGCTATGGATTTCCCCATAGAAAATAAATCTCTCTCTTTGGGAATACGACTGAGGCTTACATGAAAAAGGTGGATGAATACAAATCCACCTGTAAGAGCAACTCAGCTAAAGAAAGGCCGTCTCATTCCACCAGATCTTATGGAAGGGAAGGCGGGGCAGATCTCCCTATAGCCAGCCCTTTTACCAGGCCCAGGCTGTACCACAATACCAGTAGTACCCTCAACAAACAGGGTACTTCAGGGGCAGGGGCAGAACGGGATCCAGGCGAGGTTCCCAGGCTAGCCAGGCTCAGCCCCAGGCAAAACAGACTCCCTGACTCCATTGTCAAGGCTGCCTCCCCACTACCAGTAGGGGGCAGACTGCTGCATTACTTTAAGGCTTGGAAGAACATCACTACGGACAATTGGGTCCTAGAAGTAGCGAGTCTGGGTTTGTCCCTAAGCTTCAAATCCTTCCCAAACCTAAGATCCAGAGTGTTCAAGCCAGCTTCCATAGCAGAAAGGAAACTTTTGGAATGGGAGGTTCAAAACATGCTGCTGTCAAAAACAGTGGGATATGTTCCTCCACAGCAAAAGGGAAGGGGTTTTTACTCAAGGTACTTTCTCACAACAAACAAAAATGGGGAGTGGCGGCCTATCCTAGACCTCAGACTGTTAAACATTTGACAAAGCCAAAGTTCAAAATGGTAACATTGGCAATGATTCTGCCAACACTCCAGAAAGGAGACTGGTTGGCATCCTTGGACCTAAAAGATGCCTATTTCCACATCCCCATAAGGGAGTCTCGCAGAAAATATCTTGGGTTCAGACTCACCTCAGGTCATTACTAGTTCTCAACACTGCCATTTGGCCTCACTTCGGCCCCAAGAGTGTTCACGAAGTGCTTGGCCGTAGTGGTGGCACATCTGCGAAGGTTGGGTGTCTCAGTATTCTCATATCTGGACAACTGGCTAGTGGTAGGAAACTCACCACCACAGGTAAGAGAACACTTACAGATCACCCAGGGCCTCTTGGAGTCCCTAGGGTTTCTGATAAAGCTCAAAACATCTGTCCTGGGGGGCGCTGTTGAGCATGCCCACTGACAAGATGTTTTTGGTGAGAGTTCTCAAATCAACTGCTTTTTAACTTATCAAAACAGCATTTTTGAGCAAATTAATTGAAATCCTACGCCTGGATTGGGATTCCTGAGCTTCTGAGGATCAATTTGATATCCTTTTTGAAATAATGGGCCGCACTAACAAAGGACCAGCACCAAATCCCAAAGTTCAGTAGGCAGAGACGTCGGCGGTGGCCATTATGACAAAATTAACATCGGAGCCTGAACCACCCCGGCAAGCCCTACAAAAATCTATGCAGGCAGTGATGCAAAAATGGAGTTGATCCTGACCAAATTTGAAGAACAGGAGGCTAGAACAACTACTGTAGCTAAAACGGCAACATCGGCAGAATCTATGGCCACCATGGCGCTTTCATTCACAAGTCTACTGATAAAAGAAAATACTCAACTTAAGTACAGGTTGGAGGCCCTAGAGAATTCGCAGAGAGCCTCCAATATTCATGTTGTTGGATTACCCAAAAATGTAGAAGGTGACAATGTGCTATATTTGGTTGCTGACAGCTCTAGACTTACAAGCAACCTTAGCTGCAGAAAATCTAATAAGAGCACCACACACTGAACTGGCTAATAACACCAGGCCCAGAACCATTCTTGTGGTCACATCGAGTCCTGCAATTCGAGATGCAGTGCTTCAAGAGGCACGGAGTGCCCGCGAGCTGAATTTCCAGGGAGCCACAGGCCACATATTTCCAGACCTTTCATTTGCCACCAGGGCAAGGAGGAAGAAGTTTGATGGGGTCCGGGCCAAACTGCATAGCCTAGGGGTCACGCACTCACTTCTGATGTCGGCTCATCTTAGGATCCACTACGGAGGTCGGACCTACCAATATACTGATCCAGAAGAGGCGGGGAAGAAAGCTGAGGCTTTATCTGCAGAATTTGACCGATCCAGGAGACAGGAATCATCTGATTCTGAAGAAGAGACTTGATTTTTTAAGAGGTTGCCATCTATGGAGGGGATTTTCATTTTCTTATAAATTGTTGACTGCTCAGGACTAGCGCTGTTCTAAATAAAGCATCACTATTTCTGCATTGCTGTACCTTTGAGTTGAATTTTTTTTCCTAAAACTAGGGGGCAATTTTTGGGTTGATAACTTTGTTTTTTCTCACTGCCGGATCCCATAATGTGGTACTATAGTATAGATACTGTATAGCTGGACCAAAGTTTGTTAATTGTTAACCTTTTCCAGCAGGTCGATTGTGATGTAGCAACTCAATAAAAACTGTTCTTTTTCAAGGAAACCCATGATCGGAGGAGGGTCATAACAGCACTGGTTGTTGGTTCTAATATGTTTGGAATATAATTATTATATCGGATTTGACCACTCAGTCTTGTGGGGTGTAGCCTATTTTTCTAATGGACTTTATTCAGGACATTATAAGTAAAGGAATACCCCCTCATACTGTAAACAAGAATGCTTAGATAAAATCAATCTGTTACATTGAATGTATCAAGATGTTTGTCAGTGTGGTATCTGGCATGAGTATATTGTATGTAATTGTTTTTTAAGATAAAACAATAAAAAAAAAAAAAAAAAATCTGTCCTTCTACCTGCACAGGTTCTGCAGTTCATAGGTACAGAATTGAATACCCTGGTGGGCAGGGCTTACCTGCCTCCGGACAGGGTAAAAAACATTGTTCAGTTGGCAGGCTCCTTCAGCCTGAACAGACCAAAACTGCAAGGCAGTTTCCTCAGTTACTGGGCCACATGGCCGAAGGCACAGTCTTGGGTTCCAGATTCCAGATGAGAGACATTCAGTTCTACCTCAGGGTTCACTTGGAGCCAAAGGAGGGATCCTCTCTCAAAGTTAATTTCAATAACAAAAACATTACTTCAAGCCCTCTAGTGGTGGAAGGAGGAAGCAAACCTAAGGGAAGGGTTTCTTTTCCAGCAGCAGCCTCCATCAGTGATTCTCACAACAGATGCATCACTATTGGTGGGGGACTCATCTAGGGGATCATATCACCCACGGTATATGGTCAAGTGCAGAGTCTCTTCAGCACATCAGTCTTCTGGAGCTCAGAGCAGTGTTGCTGGCAATAAAGGCCTTCATGCCATTACTGCAGGGAAAGGTGGTACAGATCAGAACAGGCAATACCACCACAGTGTATTACATAAACAAGCAGGGAGGTACAAGGTCAAACCCTCTCTGCACAGAAGCTATGAAGATATGGAGCCTGGCCTACTCTCTAGGAGTCTCCCTTCATGCCATTCATCTGCCAGGCAAGGACAATACCTTAGCAGATTCTCCAAGTTGGATCAACCAGGCCCGTCACGAATGGGCCCTGAACAGACAGGTGGTGGAAGTGATTTTCAGAAGGTGGGGAACTCCAGAAATAGATTTCTTTGCATCCTGAGAACCACCACCTGCCAAAGTACTGTTGCAGGCCACCAGCCCAGGGGCAGTCCTCCTGGATGCTCTGGCCTTGGACTGGTCAGGCATGCAACTGTATGCCTTACCTCTGTTCCCCATGGTGCTTAGAGTTTTTATCAAACTCTGATCCCAACCAGCATCAGTGATCTTGATAGCACCAGACTGGCCCAGGCAGCCGTGGTACTCTCTGCTGCTCTCCATGTCTGTAGCCAAACCGATATACCTTCCTTGGAGGCACAACCTTTTAACCTCCAATCAAGGGACAATTCTGTATCCGAACTTCAGATCCCTCAGACTCAAGGCATGGCTCTTGAGGACTTAGAGTATGCAAGTTTGCATCTCTCAGACAGAGTTTTGGATGTTTTAAGGGGTTAGAGAAAACCATCTACTAAGAAAATATATGCTTCAAAAAGGAAAAGGTTTTTTATTTGGTGTTCAAACTATGATGTGGTATCAACAACGGCAGGGATCCCAGCACTGCTGGACTATCTTATTCATTTACATTCTTTGGGCCTACAGACCACTACTGTAAAGGTCCACCTAGCTTCAGTGTCTGCCTACATTTCAGCTTGAAAGGGTGCCTCCTTGGCATCAAATCCTATATTCGAGATTTTTCAAAGGTCTGGCCCATTTGCACCCCCCTTATAGAGAACCAGTGCCAGCTTGGGACCTAAATGCTTGTGTAGCTAGGCTCATGGGTCCCCCATTTGAGCCTATGGCATCAGCTCATTTGAAATATGACACATGGAAAACTGTTTTCCTGGTGACAATAACTTCTGCAAGAAGGATCAGTGAACTTCAAACTCTGTGTATTGATCAGGACTACATTTCATTCCAGAGATAAGGTAGTTATACGAACAAACAGGAAATTTCTTCCCAAGGTGGTTTCTGATTTCCTTCTAAACCAGTCCATTACTCTACCTGTCTTTTTTTCACTGAGCATTCTAGTTCAGGTGAGCACAGACGCCATAGTCTGGATGTCAAACGAGCACTTAGCTACTACATAACAGCTACTAAGAACCACAGGCAGGACAGAAAATAGCTGTTCCTGACTTATGGGGATGTGGGAAAAGTAACTCCAGCATCTAAGAGGTCCATTTCTTGCTGGATAGTTCAGTGCATTTAGTTTTGCTATTCCAAAGCTGGAAAAGAGCCCCAGCAGGGCTGAGGGCTCATTCTACAAGAGGCACAGCTGCTACCGTAACAGCTGTTAGGGATGTCATATTAGTGGAGATCTGTAAAGCAGCTACCTGGAGAGAACAGTACACACCTGTACAGAGCACTACAGCCTGGACACACAGTCCAAAAGTGATGCCAGGTTTGGCACAGCAGCCCTGCAGTCTGTTTCCAGAGTAGGTTCTGTGCCCACCTCCAAAGGTACTGCTTTGTAGTCTGCAAGAGTTATGAATATTGGAGAATTCCTGGGGTGAGAAGAAAAAAATACTTATCGTAATCTTGTTTCTTCCAGGGTATTCTACAATAGTCAGCACTCACCCACCCTGCCTCTGCTTCAAGAGCCAATAGCCTCTGCAATCCAAGCTGAGTAAACATGTGAGGGTGCCACATACTGTCATGTCTGTTTTTTGAGCCCTATGGGTCTTTGGTTTCCACTTCTTCAGGCGATTCTGACATTATGGGTGAGGGCTGTTTTTTTACCCTAAGTTGGGGGATTTGGTTAGGTTAAGGTGGTGGTGGTGATGTTATTATTATTATTTATTATTAGATAGCTATGGTTGTTGGTGGGACCTGTCCTTGCAGGCTCTCCATGAAATCTGAAGCAGTAGAACACTGGCAGTTGAGAAGGGCAGCATTTGAAATTTAGCATGAGCCAATGATGATTCCATCATTGGCATACATTCTGTCTCCGGGCAGCTCTGCTTAATGGGATAACTGCAAGAGTTCTAAATATTGGAGAATACCCTGGAAGAAACAAGATTACTGTGGTAAGTAATTTTTTCTTAGTTGCAATCACCTCTGCTTATAGAAGTTTCACGCTCCAGGCTGTAATGAGTGAGCCTCCTTATTTGATTCTTCACAGATTCTCTTTACACACCAGTCATAAGTTTTTACCAAAGGTGGTATCAGAATTTACACTGAACCAAATGATCCACTTTCCTGTTTATTACCCTGAGCATGCCAATAAGGGTGAGGCAATGTTCCGTGCTCTAGATATACATGGAACACTGAGATTCTATGTTAATGGCACTTAGAGCTGCAGAAAGACCTCTCAGCTTTTTGTTTCATTCACCCATGGGAAAGAGGGCACACCTGTATCCAAACAGTGCCTGTTCAAATGGCTGACTAGCCATATAATTTTTTGTTAGTGGAAGTACGATAAGGAACTTCCTGGTGCTGTTTGTGGTCTCTTCACAAAGGGTATGGCCACTTCCGTTGCATGCTTCCACAGTGTCCTTGCTGCTGACATATGTGCTGGAGCCAAATGGAGCACTGTGTACACTTTCACTAAACATTACAGTCTGGACATCATCTATTGCAGATGTGCTGGTTTGGAACTTGCGGTACTGCAATGCCTTCTGATCTGATCACATATCAGTCTGTACCTTCCTCCCTGGGTGCTTTGTATTTCTTAGGAAACATTCTAAAGGTGTAGCCAATGGAGGAGATATCCTTGATGAAGATAGAACAGTTACATAAGAACTTACATAACAGTAGATCTTCAAGAGAATCTCCTCCATTGGACCATAGCATATCCACCCTCCTTCCCCCTATTCTTCTGAGGGATAAACCGGATGTTGTGCCTAAGGTCTAGTTCCACCCATTCTGTTTCCAGTCCAAGCCTCCTCTTGTTTGCCAGGTACTGGTTTTGATAGCTTGGTTCTTCATGGTAAGAGGCCGTCTGAGGCTTATCTCCAGTGGGGAACTGAAGAGTGCTGGGGCTACCCACATTATGTAGGCAGTGGTGCTGCACGTTACTGTGGGCGGCCCACTGGCTAGCAAAGTTTCTGAGTGGTACTGATGCTGATTGCTTAAAATATTGCTCAGTAAGTGTAAAGAAGTTACGAACAAATAGGACAATCAACACAACTGTGCCAAGATGATAGGTACAGTTTCATTGCTGTCAGTGCAGCAGTGCAATTACAATAACTAGGTTAGGAGATGCAGCAGTGGTTGGGGAGGCACCTGGGATTGGTGTACCACAGGAGCTGACATTTATGCAGAAGGGAGGGGGACAGAAGGATTTGCAGGAGTGAGCCAAGAAGTCTTGAAGAAAGGATGTGAGAGAGGAATGAGATGAGGCAGAGCAAATGGCAGGTGGGAGAATAGAACAGAACTCGGGGAATCTACAGAAGAAAGCTACTTGTCCTGCAGAGGATTTCATAGGAGGAGGGGAGAGTGGTTGGGTGTAAATGTTATGAAGCAAATAAATGGGGCAGGTGGTGGGGAGAAGTGAACTAAGGTAAGGAGGGAAGGAGCCTAGCCAGAATTTGGAGATAATGGAGGCACAGTGAGAGAGGTGTCTGGCTTTGAGAGAGGGCAGAGTTAGAGAAGTGTAGAGGGAACAGTTGTGAGTTGGGGGGGCAGTACAAGAGAAGTGGGGAAAAAGTGAAATGGGGGTCAAGTCTAGCAGGGGTCTGTCTCCAGCTGCTATACTACATACCTTTAGCCATCCTGGTGCCCTGACCATGTGTTTGTATTTATCTGTCTCTCTACCATAGGTTGAGTTGTGCAATTTCACCTGGCAAGAAGTGCAGCAGCGACTGATCTCCATCCAGCGGGAGCATCAAATGTGTGTCCACAAGAAGGAGCTGACAGAGCTGGATATATATCACCGCATCCTGCGCTTCAAGAACTACATGGTGGCAATGGTGAACAAGTCCCTGTTGCCTGTCCGATTTCATCTGCCTGGCTGGGGGGAGGTAGTTTTCCTAACTCAGGGCCTAAAGTACAACTTTGAGTTGATATTATTCTGGGGCCCGGGGTCCCTTTTTCAGAACAAGTGGAACCTGCATCCCAAGTACAAGCGAGCTGGTAACCGGCTAGAGCTGGCCCAGCAGCTGAGCCGCACCATCTGCCTCATTGGACTTGCCAATCTCTTACTCTGCCCTTTGATCCTTGTCTGGCAGATTCTTTATGCTTTTTTCAGCTATGCTGAGGTTATCAAGCGGGAGCCAGGGAGCCTTGGGGCCAGGCGCTGGTCACTTTTTGGACGCATCTACCTGCGGCACTTTAATGAGCTGGAGCATGAGTTGCACATGCGGCTCAGCCGCGGTTACAAACCAGCCTCCAAATATATGAACTCTTTCACCTCGCCACTCCTGACAGTGATAGCTAAAAATGCAGCCTTCTTCTCAGGATCTATACTAGCGGTACTTATCACTCTGACTGTGTATGATGAAGATGTCCTTACAGTTCAGCATATCTTGACAGCCATCACCATTCTGGGGATTGTTGTAACTGTTGCCAGGTAAGGCTGTATAGAAAGAGAAATGATTTGGCAGCCCCCGTGGTAATAGTTTTCTAAATGTGCTGGCTACTGCTGTCATGTTGTGTCTATATTCCTGCAGGTCCTTCATTCCTGATGAACACATGGTCTGGAACCCCGAGCAGCTGTTACAGTGTGTGCTTGCCCATATTCACTACATGCCTGACCACTGGAAGGGCAGTGCCAACACATCGGAGACTAGGAACGAGTTGGCGGAACTCTTCCAATACAAAGCGGTAAGATATTAGGCATTGCTGGGAGTGACTTCTGCTCTTCTCTGGTTACACAACATTGCTTTCTTTCCATCCACTGGGGCTGGTCAGCGATTTATTTTGTTTATTTTTTTAGTAGTAAAATGTTTATTTGTACAGGATTAAGAAGAGCAGCTTCAAAAACACCATTAGGGCCACAAGATCCCTCTTTACAAGGTGCACCTGTTTGATGTTGATTATACAATGGTTTCACATATAGCAAAACAATATCATAAAAAATGACAGACAAGAAACACATAATGTAACATTTTCTAGAGGCAGCCTTGTAGATACAATACTAAATCATCTGTTACATGAGCAGCGAAAACACAACTCCTGCTTCTTTGCTGTGTTAAATTTAGCTATAGTCATGTCCTTTGTTTTAAGAACAGGTGAAAGTTTATTCCATGTTGTAGCGGCTTTGTACTGGAAAGTCATTGTTAAAAATCTGTTTTTAATTTTCGGAACTACCAAGTCTCTTGCCCCTTTTTTTCGTAAATTAAATTGATGTGAGAGGCTTTGTGAGTTTATCTGCTAAACCAGGAAGGGACACAAACTTGTAAATTTAATAAACTAAATTCGTTCAAGTTTTTTGTCTTCTAGGGGAATCCAGTTTAAATTTAAGTACCTGGAACAATGATGGGTATTAATTTACATCTTAATACAAACCTTGCTAATCTATTGTAACATGTGTCAAGCTTTTGGAGTAGTTGTTTATGTGCACTAGAGTAATCTTGAGACCCATAGTCGATCAATGGTAATATTAATTGATTTGCTATGGTCGACCTATCTTTAGTGCTCAGTCAGTTTGCTGCTCTTCTCAGCGCACCTATCCTTGAGTGAACTGTTTTAACTAATCCATTTATATGCTGTTCAAAATAAAGTTTTTGCTCTATGTACACCCCTAAATACTTATATGATGAGACCTGGGTCAGTTTGCTACCATTTACAGTCCTAATTTGCAGGATGTCATCATTAGGAGTTTTCCTAGAAATGTCTGTGCCAAATAGCATGGTCTGGCTCTTTTTGGTGTTTAAGATAAGGTTTGAGGAGGTGAACCAGTTTTGTAAGACAATAAAGTCTGACTGTAATGTGGTTCCAACCTCTCTGGAATCTGATCCCACAAAGACCAGGGCCATGTCATCACAATAAAGCCTAATGAAGGCAGATTTTGTTAGGCTAGGAAGTTCATTAATATAGATAATAAATAACAGGGGTCCTAGTATGGATCATTGTGGGACACCATGGGTCACTGGGGAGAATTTTAACCCGCTGTGATCTGTTTTCTAGATATGAGTGGAACCAATTTAATGGTCCTTCCGCTAAACCTACTTGCTTCAACCTGTGTATCAGTATAGAATGATCAACATGGTTGAAGGCTTTTGATAGGTTGATGAACACCGCACCCATGGATCTCGACTTCCGGGGGTGATACTAGGTCTATAAAATCTGTGATTGCGGTGCCCGTCGACATACCCCTCCTAAAACCTAATTGGTAATTATTATGTATGTTACATTTTTTGAGGTAACTCATGAGTTGGCTGTGCACCAATCTCTCCAACAGTTTTGAGAGAATGGATAATAGGGCAGTTGGCCTATAATTTGTTGTCCCCAAATCTGAGCCCCCTTTATGTATAGGAACAATTTTAGCCAGTTTCCAGGGACCCAGAAAACTACCATCCAGCAAACTCTTCTTAAAGAGATCAGTCAGTGGTTGGGCCACCTTGAAAATGGAATCTTTCAACAGTCTAATTTCAATGTCATCAAGACCGCTAGCCTTGTTTTATTGTAACATATTTATTTCTCTTATGACATCTTTCTTGGCTATAATTTTAAATCTAAAGACAGGGACATTATTTTAGTCAAAATTTGACACCCTATGTTATTGTTTCTACTAGGGGTGTCTAAGTCGGGAAGCTAAGTAAAGTATTTGTTTAGAATGTTAGCTGCACTGTCAGGGTTTTGTAGAACTCCATTCTCGGGGACCTTTATGTCCTTTTGAGTTTTTTGATGAATTAGTAAGATACTTTAATAAGGCCCAATATTTCTTAGGGTCTTTTGTTTCACTGATCTTATAACTGAAGTATTGTGCTTTTACTTTCCTAACCTCATGGGTCACTTTGTTTCTTATCTTTTTAAAGTGGTCCCAGGCTGGCAGATCAAGGGTTGTATTGGCTTTCCTCCATAGATGTTTTTCCTGTAGAATTATTTTTTTTAATTTGTCATTTATCCAAGGCAAATTACATGATTTCCTCACTTTCTTTTTATAGGGAGCACACGTTACACACTTCCAAAAACATTCTTGTGAAGTCCTCTACTGCCATGTCAAGGTCAGGGATAAGGGAGATCCTATACCACTTTTGTCGTGACATGAGACTGGAAGAGTTGTTTGTTATACTTTTTGTAACATCTCTTCATAATAGTTACAGCTCTTTGTGGCAGAAATCAGTTTGTTCGGTTCTAATAGTATAGGATGCAACATTATGATCCCTAAATTCGGGGGAGATACGTTCTTTCCTGAAACCACAATATCAGAAGACACAAAAATGAGGTCCAGTATATTTCCAGGACTATCAGTTGTTCCCTTCCTGGTCAGGGTTGTTATCATTTGTTCCAAGTTTAGAATCTGGAACGATTCCTCCAGTTTCTGGCCTCTCTTGCCTGCCCAGGCAGCATTAAAGTCATTCACTAAAACTGTTTCTAGGATAGTGAATATGTTGTTCTAGCCACACTTGTTGGCATGTCCTTTCCCTTTAAGAATCTTGCCAGAAGGTCTTTATGCTGGCTCCTCCTCCTTTCCGCTGGAAGATTCAGGTTCCCTCCTTATCACTCACATGTTACTGTAGGCCCAAGCGAATAAATCTCTGAATTTACCAAAACTAAAACGCGTACAAGTTTCTTCCAATTGCTTTGTGATGTCGACTGTGATGGAGGACAAGTCCTCTCCCAGTTTCCGACGCTGCCCATGCAGGCAAAAGATGTCTCGGACTGACCCGCCTGCCTTGTGCGCCTATTGCCTGGGTCACACTCACGACATCCAGGCATGCGAAATGTGTCGCGCTTTCCATCCCAATGTTCTGGATGATCATCTCGCACGATTGCACCTGGGCAGACCGGAAAAACAAAACCCACCGGTCAAATCCAAAGAAGCCCATTGGGTGGTCTCCGCAGCTGCAGGGTCCGCTGAGCATCTGGAGCAGATGAAGGCCTTCAAAGAGGAGGCGGCACAGGTCACTGATCGATCCTTTTCCCTCTCGATTTTCGTTCTGCTCAATCTGGGCTCTGCCTTCTTAGGCTTCTTTAAGGAGATGTGTCAGTCTCTCCCTACCAAAGGAGGGGTCCCTCTGGTGTGCACATCTCAGTCCCTTAAAAAGGAAAAGGAGAAAGAAGGTTTGTCTCGTCGACAACGTTCCTGGAATCGTGAGAGGTCTTGGTCCCAGGAATCTGCTGTCTCAACTTCGGTTGAGGTTGTGGCCTCGATCGCTGGCTTCTAGGTACCCCCATCAGGCCAGCCAGCCAAGACACGGGACGACAATCTGGTCAAAATAATTATCGACCCCATTGACCTGTCGTCACTGGATGAGGCTGACAACTCCTTACTCTAACCCCAGGAAATCTTACTGTATTCTGTCATGTGCAGTATTGCACCACCACAGTACTGCCCTGGAGCTGAAAAGGTTAATAGAACCTATGCAGATGACAGAATGCTAGGCTCGAGCTCGATTTTCAAACCACTGTCCCTAGTAAACATTCCGTCAACAGTCAGATTCTTCACTCCGCTTGACTAGTCAGACGCCTCAGAGAATCCTCTGGATCTTTACCAAAGTCTCGTTATTTTTCTTGGTTTTACAACCGCTTTGAGTTCACACTTTTAAACCGCTGTCTCTGGTTCACACGGTAAACTAGTATAGATAGAAAGAGTTAGGCAAGTCCTCGGTTTCTGTCCGGTTCTCCGGTCAGGAATCGATACCTTTTCCTTATAAGTATTTTCTTGCTTTAAATTTCTCTTTGTGGGGACATTATTGGGCTAAACCCTGGTTCATTCTGTGGTCCTTAAACCAAACAAACAAAATATATTATATAAAGAGTTTTTACTGTGGGGTAGTTGGCCATGTCTCAGACACCTAAGAAAAGAACTGGACCAACTGGTTTCCAACACTGTACAGAGTGCGGGGAAACATTTGCTAAAGCTGATCCCCGTTTGATGTGTGTTCTCTGTCTTTGGTTTGACCACTTAGAGACAGATTGTGAAATTTGTAAACATTTTCCTCAGTCCACGCTTAACAGGCAGTTGAACCGACTGAAGGAAAACATTTCTGAAACAACCAAAGAACCGGTTACAGACAAACCTACTAAGTCAAAAAATGCTGCCGAACTGGGAGAAACACCCTCTGACCAGGGTACTGGTTCGCAGTCAAAGAAACGCACCACTGAACAGGCCACTGAACTGGTAACCGCAGGCAAGAAAAAAAAAAAGGAAAAAAAAAAAACACAGAACTGCAACCTGTGAAACCGTCTGTTCCTACCGTAGAGGAAATGGCTAACACTATTCAGATTATTCATCCCTCCAGTCTCCTCCGGTTCAGATTCCATATCCCTCAGTTAAATTTCCTGCGGTTGTGCCCCCAGGTTCTCTTTCTGTTACCAGTCCCCTCGATCCTGGTTCTGAATACATGGAGGAGGAAGAAGAAGAAGAGGACTATGGAGAACCAGCATAACTGGCCGATCTTACTTCATGATTGCTCTGGCAGTAAGTATTCACATATAGGAATAAGCCGCCAGGCATCGGGACCCCATGGAAACATTTCTAGCTATCAGTCTCTGGCAGGGGAACGCCCCCACGTCAGGTGACCGGCATCATACGATGCCGGTATAAAGGGGCAGTCCCCCACGCCCTCCTTCCAGTTCTTTCCCGCCGTCGGCTTGTGAAAGTTCCTCGTGGTAGAACAAATGCTTGTCAGTCATTCGTCGGTCTCTACGTTTTTGAACTTTTCAACCCATTTTCTCTAAATTTCGATCTTTTCAAACAATTTGCTGTGTATGTCATCCCGCCCTCCAAATCGGATAAAAACAAGTGCGACTCATGTCGTTCCCAACTTCCACACAAGGATGGGCACTCCTTGTGCCTGTTCTGTCTGGGCCCAGACCACCCCATGGAGAAGTGCCAGCACTGCCAGAAGTTCAACTCCGCTACCCGCAAGAGAAGGCAGCAGTCCCTGGAAGCCCATATCTTAAAGAAGAAAATGGCCTCCATGGAAAACGAGTTAAAGAAACTTAGGTAGGCGTCTATTTCCCCCGATGGTCATTAGAAAAAGCACGACAAGGAGAAGCACCGGGAGCAGGAACTGGCTTCCACAGCAGCCGCGACTCCGGCCGGAGTCGTGGTGCTCAAGTCTCCTCCAGGGGATCGCTCCACGACGGCGGTCTTGGTGAGTACCAAGAAGGCATCGCCCCTCCCATCTGGCTTGCGCTCGGGCTGTTTGGGAGCCTCTGGGGCAAAGGAGGCTTTCATTCCTGTGAAGGTAGCTTCTTCCACACGGCCCTCCGGTCAGAGCGGATCCAGTAAGTCTGACGTCGGTCCCACGAATGCTCCCCTTGACAAGGCTGCTAAGTCGCTTACTCCTTTGGGGGAGTGCCCAGCTGAAACACCTCCCAACAAGACTGCATCTCCTTCGCGGCTTTCCTCGGTCTGATAAGTTGGACGCCGGTTCCTCCGATGTCCACCCGGATTTGGCCGATAAGTCGGAAGCCGGCTCCACCGATGCCCGCCCAAGAAGCCTGTGCCAGGCCCCATCGAACAGTCTGATGCCCCAAGCTCTCTGCAACGTCTTACCACATTGCCCTCTGAGGTCCACGCATCTCCTCGACTGACCTCCGGGGATTATAATCCTCCTTCCCAAGTCGTCACCGAGGATACTGGGACGCTGCCATCAGGGAACCCTCCTCCTGGGCTGGACCCCCTGACGCCGGATCCTCAGATGCCTGTCCTGACGCTGGCCAACCCGACGCCATCCAGCGTCCCTTTATCTGGCTATAGGCCTATTCTTCTGTCAGGTCTTGCAGACCTTTTTGAAGGTATACCCATGCTGGGCCCGACATCCGTGGGGCCAGCGTTACCATCATCTGGCCCACCAGCAGGGCCACTTCCAGGTTCCTGTACTCCGTCAGAGCCCCTGGTACCTGGGTACCCAACACCACAATACCCAGTGCCGCAATACCCGGCCCCTCAGTATCCGGCACCCCAGGACCCGATGCCACAATACCCAACTCCTCAGTAGCCAACGCCGGGCTACCCACCATCGGGTTACGGATACCCTCAATATATGTATCCTCCACCTCTGCCACCCACTCCTCAGCTGCCGGCAGATTTGAAGGAGACTTTGACCTTCTGGTGGGCTGAGGCCAAAGCTCAGCTCACCAGGGAGGTCAAGAGTCATCTGCGACGCCCGACTCTATACAGGATCCCCTACGCCTGAGACGGGAGACTCCCCCCCAACACCAGAGGATAGCCCTCTGGCGCCCAAGGAGGGGAGGATATGCGCCCAGGGAACTCCCCAGAGGGGCTGTCCCTCCCCCTCATAGGGAAGTCTTCCTCCTCTTCGTCAGAAACTTCTGACTCAGACTCAGAGTCTGGCCACTCTGACCCTGAAGACAAGCCCCACACTCCGGAACGCCCCAGGCTAAGGACTCCTCTGGAGGACCTTCTTTTCTGGAGTTTTTGAGGAAAATCCAGGAAGTACATCCGTGGCATTCAGTGGAGCCAGACCCACAGTGTAAAAAAACTCACTGACCATCTGGATCTGCCCGAGACCACTCCTGTGCTGATTCCACCGTGGATAGAGCCTCACACAGATCTTGTTTCCACCATTTGGAAACAACCTTCTGCATTAGCCCCCCTTCTGAGGAAGGTGGATAGGCTATACCAGGCTTCTGAGGGTGTAGACTTTTTTAACCTTTGCCCCAAGGCGGATTCGGGTTGTCATCAGCGCCACTAACAGCCGCTCCACCAATCCCAAACACCTCCGGTCATCTCCACCTGATAAGGAATCCTGGCTTCTGGACCAATACAGGAAGAAGATCTATTCCTCTTCTATCCTTTGTATTAGGGCCCTGAACTATGTGGCACATATGGGGGATTTCTAGAAGACCATCCATAGCCAGGTGGAATCCAAATTGGACTCCCTTCCTGAATCACAGACTAAGCAGGAGGTGGCTGATCTTGTCCGTTCTGCTCACTCGTCCAGTCGGCACATGCTTCGTGCCATTTGTGACATAGTGGACACAGCTGGAAGGAGCTTGGCCTTCACCGTAGGCCTATGGCGTCATGCCTGGCTCCGCGTGTCAGGTTTCGTCCCTGAAGTGCAATCTGCTATTCAGGATGCTCCCTTCAGGGGTTCGGTGTTGTTCGGGGTGATATCAAGGACATCATTACCAAACTGCAGGAGAAGGGTACTGCACTCAAGTCTGTCCACTCTATATACAGGTTCCCTCAAGGGCAGCGGCACCCTTTTCATCGCCAAAACCGACAAAGACAAAAACCACAGGGCAAACATGCCAACAAACGTTGGGCCCCTCCAGCAACCAAGACTCCCCCCAGCAAAAAAAGCCATGGGAGCCTCAGCTGCTGTGCTACCCCACACTTCCTGACTCCCTGCCTCTCCCACTGCCTCTGGAGGTTCCAGAGGGGGGAGATTCTCCTCCCATCTGCTGGGTTGGGAGAGGATAACTTCAGATGCTTGGGTGCTCCAGTTGATATCAGCAGCACGCTCAATAGAGTTTCTAGGGACATGGATATGTTGTTCATCCACACTGTCCGGCAGGTTCCTTGCCGCTTTAAATCTTGCCGGAAGGTCTTCAAGCTGGCTCCTCCCACCCACCCAGGTGGTAAAACTCTCGGCTCCCCGCCCATGACCCGATCTTCCTTACCGCTTGGAAACTCAGGTTCCTCCTTAACGCCTCCAGCGTTATGACTGGTTCCAATTCTTCAAATTTCAAATCAAAGTTTTTTGCTAAAAAGACTTCGGTCTTTCCTTGCGGCCATGATGGACAACCGACCTGGGTTTCGGAGGTGCCCTTCCGGGCAGAAGATGTCTAGGACGGATCCGCACTCCACGTGCGTCTACTGCTTGGGCCTTGAGCACGACCCGCAGGCCTGCGACCTGTGCTCTTCCTTTTCGGCCTACGTCCTTGAAGACCTTGCTGCCCGGTTACAACTGGGGCGCCCCGAGAAAAGAATTCCTCCGGTTAAATCCAAAGAGGCCCGGTTGGCGGTGTCCGCGGCGGCGGGCTCGGCGGATCAGCTCGAGCAGATGATCGCCCTCGAAGAGGAGGCGGTGCGGGCCACTTCTACCTCGGCCGCGGCATTTGTCCCGCTCTCTCTTGGTGCCTCGTATTCGGCTTCCTTTAAGGAGCTTTGTCTGACCCTCTCTACGAAAGGTGAGGGTCCTACTTCTTCTGGGCCTTTTTCCAGGTCCAAAAAGAGCAAAAGTAAGTCTCTCTGTCGACGCTCTTGGGAGCGGGAAAGATCCCCCTCCCCTTCTTGTCAACAGTCGACTTTGGTCGACCCCTCAGCTTCGGCCACTGGCTTCACGGTGTCCCCGTCAGGCCAGTTGACCGAGACTCCCGTCGACGCGGTCAAATTTTTCTCGACCCGTTAGACGGGTTGTCGGCTGGAGAAGCTGAGAATTCCCTCTCCCCGGTTCCCCCGGTGGGAGTTGAGGAGCCCGTCGGCTCGTCTGTGCCTCCGTTCCGGAGCTTCTGTGGAATCGTTTGAACTCAAGGAGTGCCGATTCCGCCACCTCCCGCGCCGACCTCGCCCAGCCGAGACTCCTCGTCTCGGACATCCTCGCGGTCCAGCCGATCCCGCCGTCATAGGCGGTCTCGGCACCATGGCAAGTGGCGCCACCGCTCTTCCTCTTCCTCCTCCTCGGACAAGGGGAGGCTTCGGCGCAAGTTGCGTCGGAGATACGAGGAATTCATGTGGCAACAGCTCCTTTGACCGGGAATAAGCGAATCAGTGACTTCCCGGCCATTGATGGCTGTCACGAGCGGCGAAACAACCCCTCGTTGCCGCAGAGGCCTGTTCCCAGGCTGGTTGTTCTGCCAATTCCAGCTGCCCACGATTCTGGTGGAACCTCCGCCCACAGCTGTTGGTTGGGGCTCCGACCAAAAATTTCGGTCGGCTCAGGGTTTGCCCTATAGGCTGTCTGTCACCCTCACTCCCGATAAACCTCGGCAGGTGGAGGGTGGCTCAGGCCAGGCAGCTCTTTGAGGACTCTTCCGAGTCCGAGGATGATTCCTCCCTTTTCCAAGCGTATGGACTTGGAGTCCTCGGGAGGACAGTCAGTGGACGATAGCCCTTCGTCCTTCTTGGGGTTGCTTCGACTCATCTCGGAGTCCATCGGGATGAAGCTCGAACCCGTTTCCAAATGGGCTAGGTATCCCCTCACGGAGATTCTGGACTGAGGGGATTCTCCTACGGAGGCCTTTCTGGTGGCCGAGGCCATAGTGGGTCCGGCCTTGGAACTTTGGCAGCGCCCTGCTTCCTGCCCTGCGCCTTGACCAGGATGGCCAGGAAGTATGCGAGTCTACCGGTTCCCTGTCCGGTTTTGAACACCCTCTGCGAGGGGTTGGTTACCGACAGCCGTTTTCCGTGCGCCGGAACGCCAGGATGTAGACAAACCTCCGACAAGGAATCCAAGAAATTGGATTATGCCGGCTAAAAGTCTATGCTAGGGCCCTCTCTCGGTTCGCCAGGCCAGTTCGGCCGCCCTCATGGCACATTTTTCTCACGCCCTGTTGGGCTCCCTGGATGAGGGTGTCCCTCATCTTCCTGCGGATCTGCAGACTGCGGTCAGGCAGGTGTGGGACCAGGGCAGGGCAGTGGCCAAACAGCAACTCCAGACTGCTTTAGACATTGGGGACTCATGTGCCAGGTCTGTGGCGGCCGCAGTGGCCATGCGTCGTCAGGCTTGGCTGAGGATATCCACCTTTACCTCGGATACCCAGCACAAGTTGGCGGATGTTCCTTTTGGGACTGACCTCTTGCCCTGGGGTGGAAGGTCCTGCAGAGGATCGAGAAGTCCAATGCTACCTTGACCTCGGTCTCTTCCGCTCAGAAGGACAAAGGGCGCAAGCACAGCCTAAGCTCTTTTCGCCTTCTGCGCTCTGGCACGCCTCGCCCAGCAACGCAGGCCCAGCAGGCTCGAGCTTGGCATCCCAAACCCAAGCCGTGCTTCCTCCAACAGGAAGCAGGAGGTAAGGCTCAGGAGGTCCCTCGGCGGTCCTCCTCTAAGCCTGCCCAGTGACGGCTGAGGGTGTCGCCCCATCCCCGCCACCTCACCCTGGTTCCCCGTGGGGACGGCTCAGACACTTCCTTTCCGCCTGGTCTGCTGTTACCACGGACAGGTGGGTACTGGAGTGGTGGGAAAGGTCTACCTCTAGAATTCGAGCAGGCCCGCCCTTCAGAGTGCCGCACCTCGGGGCCTCGGGTCCAGTGTTCACTGGCGGCCTCGTCGAGCCGACATTGCTCTCCTCCTCCAAAAGGAGGTGATCACGGAGTAGAGGACCCCTTTCAGTCCCGGTTCGTGTCCAGGTATTTCCTGGTTCCAAACGGACGGGGGGCTGGCGCCCCATTCTTGACCTACACGACCTGAACACGTTCCTAAGGTCTTGAACCTTCAGGATGGTCACTCTGGCGCAGATAATACCATCTCTGGAACACGGCGTGTGGTTCTGCTCTCTGGACCTACAGGACGTGTTCTTTCACGTCCCTATCCGTCTGTCACATCGGAGATTCCTTCACTTTTGAGCGGAGGGATCCCTCTTCGAGTTCCAAGCCATGCCCTTCGGCTTATCTCCAGCTCCCAGGGTCTTCACCAAATGCATGGCAGTGGTGACAGCATTCCTGCGCGCCGAGGGGTCCGGGTGTACCCTTACCTGGACGATTGGCTGATAGCAGCCCCTCCAGATGGGGTGGAGCGGTCGAGATCTGGCCTCCAGGTTTGCTCTCAAGTCGGCCTTCTCATCCATGAGGGCCAGAGTGGGAACTCGAGCCAAGCAGGTGATCCTGTTCATCGGGCAGAGTTGACTCTCTTGAGCCAGAGCACGGCTCCCGCGGACAGGGCCAAGGTTCTTACCTCCTTTGCCCAATCATTTCTGGTTGGACAATCGCGCCCTGCCCGGACTTCCTCGCCTCTTGGTCTCATGGGCCTGTACCAGCGTGGTCCGTTGGGCACGCTGGCACATCGCCTCTTCAGTGGGGACTGGCCAGCCAGTGGTCACAACGCTGCAATCCATTGGACCAGCTAGTGATAGTGACCCAGGAGATGTGGAACGCTCTCCAGTGGTGGACCGTTCCATCTCATCTGCAGGAGGGCATCCCGTTTGTCCGCCCCGAGCCGACGGTCTCACTATCGACCGATGCCTCTCTGATGGGTTGGGGTGCCCATCTGGGGGAACACGGAGTGCACGGCCTCTGGTCCCCGCGGGAGTCCCGATGCCACATCAACCTGCTGGAGCTCCGAGCGGTCCGCCTAGCTCTCACCGCCTTTGCTCCGTTTCTCCGGGGTCAAGTGGTCCGAGTCCAGACGGACAATACCACGACCATGTACTACCTGAACCGCCAGGGCGGGACACGCTCCATGCTTCTATGCAAGAAGCTCTCACGTTTGGTCACTGCACAGCCTGGAGGCGATCTCCTAGCCATTCATGTGGCAGGAGCCTCCAACACCCTGGCCGATGCCCTGAGCCGGATAGGGGCTGCATCTCACGAGTGGTCTCTCCTGCCGGAGGTAGTACAAGATCTGTTCTCCCACTGGGGCACACCTCAGGTGGACCTGTTTGCCTCCAGGGAGAACGCTGCTGAGGCTGTTCATGCCGCCCCCTCAGCAGGGCTCTGCTGGGGATGCCTTCTAGGTGGTGGACCCCGGCCTCTTTACGCCTTTCCCCCATTTCCCTTGATTCACAAGGTGCTTCTCAAGGCAAGGAGGGACAAGGCGTAGGTGATTCTGATAGCCCCAGACTGGCCCCGCCAGTTCTGGTACCCAGATCTCCTCAGCCTCAGCTCCAGGCTCCCGAGGCAGCTTCCAGCTCGCCCGGACCTGCTCTCAGTCAATCAGGGGAAGGTGTTCCATCCAGACCTTCAGTCCCTGCACCTGGACGGCCTGGTTCCTGAGTGGCTAGAGTTCCAGGTCTTGGGTCTTTTCCACGAGGTCCTCACTGTTGTTGAGGCGTCCCTCAGGAGTCGAATCAGAAAATGCTACGCCTTCAAATGGAAGAGATTTTCCATTTGGTGTCAGGGCAAGGGCTTGGACCCTTCCTCCTGTTCTGTGGCAAGCATTTTGGACTATTTATGGTCCCTTTCTAGTCAAGGCTTGGGTGGCACCTAAAGGTGCACCTGGCAGCCATCTCTGCTTACCAGGCGGCGGGCGGGGGAGCAGCGGTGGCGAGGAAAAGGTGGTCAGGCACTTTTCAAAGGCCTTGATCACATTTCCCTCCGGTGCAAGAACCTCCACCTCGTGGGATTTACTGCTGGTATTGGCAAAGCTCATGGGCAAGCCATATTCGAACCAATGCACAGGTGTGATCTCTCTCACCTGTCGTGGAAGACCGCCTTCTTGGTGGCTATCACGCCAGCCAGAAGGATGGGAGAGCTCCGGCGCTCTGCATCGAGTCTCCTTACCTGGTCTTCCACAGGGACAAAGTTGTCCTGCGCCCACCACGAAATTCCTTCCGAAGGTGGTGTCGGGTTCACCTTAACCAGGTGCTGACTCTGCGGTGTTCTACCCCAATCACACTCGGAGGTCTAATATAGGCTCCATACTCTTGACTCTAGAAGGGCCGCTTTTATTATAAGGAGCGCACGGCTGAAATTGGGAGAGGTTCGCAGCTGTTTGTCACCTATGCTGAAGCCGCACCTGGCAGACCTGCAGCCAAGGGACGATAGGCAGGTGGGTCACCTCCTGCATAGATCTCTGCTATAAGTTGGCGGGCATGGAGCTCCCAGAGGGATAAGAGTCATTCTACCCGTCATACTGCTGCATCGGTGGCTGCTTCCAGGGACGCCCCTATCCAGGAAATCTGCAGGGCTGCTACCTGGAAGTCAGCACACACCTTTATTACCCATTACCACATCGACCTTGAGTCACGCCGGATGCTGGTTTTGGGCCTGGTTCTCCAGTCTCTATTCCCAAGTAAGGGTGCGCCTTGCCTCCTCCTCCCGGAGAACTGCTAGAGTTCGTTAGATAGTGTGGATGAACAACATATCCATGTCCCTAGAAATACATGTTACTCACCTGTAACAGGAGTTCTAGAATGGTATATATTGTTCATCCACCGACTCCACCACCTCCCCCGCTCGACAAGACAACCTGAGCTCCAGCTGGCCAGATCTGGTGTCATGGGGCGGAGCCGAGAGTTTTACCAATTCGGTGGGTGGAGGAGCCAGCTTGAAGACCTTCCAGCAAGATTTAAAGCGGCAAGGAACCTGCCGGACAGTGTGGATGAACAACATATACCATTCCTAGAACTCCTGTTACAGGTGAGTAACCTGTATTTCTGCAGTAACCACTCTGAAGACCCCCACCCCAGTCATCTTACTCCCTGCAACATCTTCCTCTGGTCCTAGAGGAAATCACCTCCCTTCTCTAGAAGGAGGCAATAGAGCCGGTTCCCACCCATCTTTGGGGAACAGGTTACTATTCCCATTTCTTCCTAGTTCCAAAGAAGACGGGAGATCTGAGGCCTATCCTAAACCTCAGCTCCCTGAACATGTTCATGGAGTACAAACACTTCAGAATGCTCTATTTGCAGAGTCTTCTATGACTTCTTCAGCAGGGACAGTGACTATGCGCTCTGGACATCCAGGATGCCTACCTGCATATCCCCATATGCCCTTCCCACCGCAGATTCCTTCATTTTTGCTTTCAGGGGGACCACTACCAATTCAAGGCCCTCCCATTTGGTCTTTCCCCCCCCCGAGTGTTTACCAAATGTCTGTCTGTGGTAGCAGCCCACCTGCGTACCCAGGGAGTACAGGTATTCCTGTACCTGGACGACTGGCTCCTGATGGCCCTGTCCAGGGAGGAACTCCTGCACTCCCTTTCCCATATCCTGCAGGTTTTCACCAGCCTGGGTATCACCATCAACCAGGCCAAGTCCCATTTGGTCCCACTGCAATGCCGCCAATTTATAGGTGCAGTTCTGGACACGACCACGGGCAAAACCTTCATGCCTCCGGACAGGGTAGACACCCTTCAGAACCAGGCCCATCTTCTATCTGGTCGCAGGAGAGTTGGAGCCAGGTCAGTCCTCCACCTCTTCGGGCTAATGGTGGCTACCATTCCAACAGTCCCACTTGCTCAGCTGCTGATGAGGATCTCTCAATAGATGCTTCTGTCTCAATGGGACCAAACCAGGGACAACCTAGTCCAAGAAGTTCTAGTATCCGATCCCATGATCAGGGACTTGCAGTGGTGGATGGTTCAGGAGAACCTGTGCCTGGGAGTTCATTTCTTCATTGATCTGCCCTCGCAGACGTTGATGATGGACGCATCAGGAGAAGGTTGGGGTGCCCATCTGGTGTCTCACAGGACTCAGGGCAGCTGGTCCAGATTCGAACAAAACCTGCACATAAATGTGCTTGAACTAAGATCAGTCCTTTATGCCCTTCAGGCTCTGCTCTCATTCATCCTTCCCCGGTCATCTCCTCATACAGTCAGACAACATGTGCGTTGTCTGGTAACTCAGCAAGCAGGGAGGGACACAGTCCTACCCTCTGTGTCAGGAAGCGATGAGAATCTGGCACTGGGCAGCCCAACACCATCTTCACTTGACCGAGGTTCACATTCTGGGAGTGAGAAATAACTCTGGCATATCAATTCAGTCGGTCCTTAGCCAGGTCTCACGAATGGGAGTTTGATCAAGAAGTCATAAACAACATCTTTCAGTGATGGGGAACACCTCAGATAGACCTCTTCACCTCTCCCCAAAATGCAAAGCTTCCCGCTTTCTGCTTGCTCGCTCCAGGGCAAGACATTTTCTGACATTTTGGTTGAGGCGAGGAAGCCTTCCACCAGGTCCACTTATGCCATGAAGTGGAAACTCTTTTCTGTTTGGGCAAAGTCGAAGGACTTCAAGCCTTTCTCATGCCCAGCCACTAAAGTCCTGGACTACATTCTGGGTCTCAGCCATTCCTCGTTGAAAGTCCACATGGCCGCTATTTCAGCCTACCATATTCCCTTTGGAGACAGGACTTTTGCTGAGCTGGAAGTCTCTAAGACTTTCCTCAGAGGGGTTCTCCACTTGAGACCCCTCATCCGCATTTCTGCCCCTCCATGGGACTTGAATTTCATCCTGGAGAAGCTTACTCTGCCTCCCTTTGAGCCAGCAGCCACAGCTGATTTGAAGTTCCTTTCTTGGAAGACACTCTTCCTAGTGACCATTACTTCCACTCAGCGAATTTCTGAGCTCCAGGCCTTAATGTGTAAAATACCATACTTGATATTTCAGAAGGAACATGTGACTCTACGCACCAACCCTAAGTTTCTCCCTAAGGTGGTGGCTGAATCTACAGTGAATCAATCTATTGAGCTACCCGCTTTCTTTACGCAATACTCCAAGGGGAGTACCTCTTGCATACTTTGGATGTTCACAGAATCCTGAGATACTGCACCAGTCGGACTAAGGATCTCAGGAAAACTGATCAGGTTTTTGTCTCTTTCGCTCACAAAAGAGTAGGAAGTGCTGTTTCTAAGCAATACCTATCAAAAATGGTTGGCACATTGTATCACTTTCTGTTGTGACAAGTACAACAAGACCCTTCCGGGTCAAGTCAGAAGTCACTCCACCAGAGGAATTGGTGCCTCTGCAGCTTGTTTCAAGAATGTGTCAGTGGCAGACATCTGCGCAGCCGTAACTTGAACTTCTCTCCATACCTTCACGAAACACTACAGTTTGGACATTGCCTCTCGTCATAGAGCAGGCTTTGGGTTGGCTGTGCTACAAGGTCTCCTTTCATGAGACCCGTTCAGCCCCGAGGTTCCATGCTATGGATCACAATCCTTCTCCTCCTGAGTGCTTTTCCTTGTTTCAGACTGTTTGGGACCAGGTCCTATATGTGAATACCTAATGCAAGAGCCCTCTCGAAGTAAGATAGTACAGTTACGTAAGAACTTACCGTAACAGTAGATCTTCGAGAGAGGCTCTTGCGGCAGGTATTGCCTTCCCGCCCTCCATAACCCTAAGCTTCTTGGCTTCATTTCCATGAGGGAATATCCTCTTCTCGCTCGTCTTGCCTCTTTTGGCCTTTGGCAGGAAAGAACTGGAAGGCGAGTGTGGGGGACCGCCCCTTTATACCGATGTCATATGACGGCAGTCACCTGATGTGGGGGCGGTCCCCCGCCAGAGACTGCTAGCTATAAATTTTTCCGTTGGGTCCTGACACCAGGCGGTTTAGTCCTATATGTGAATACCCACTGCAAGAGCCTCTCTTGAAGATCTAATGTTACGGTAAGTTTTTACTTAACTGTACTTTTCTCCTGACCTTCATCGTCCTGATTCCCCTAATAAGGAATCTGAGGACTTTACCTCCCTGTTTGCCTTTATGCAACAAGTAGCTCAGACCTTAGATCTCCCTACTCAAGAGACAGCAGATGAGGAGGAGGAGGAGGAGGAGGAGGCTGACTCTGTGGAAATGATGGATGTGGCTCCAGCAAAAAGGTTGTTTTTTCCCATCCATAAAACCCTAAAGAAACATGTTTTTAAGGTTCTGCAAACACCTACTTCAATGTCTTCAGCTGATGGAAAATTGGATAGGAAGTACTGGGTAGCCAAGTCTGGTGCAGAATTTTTGTTTGGACACCCCAGTCAATGGGGGTGTACAGACTGCAGCCTGTGATAAGGCTGGCATACCTCTGGCATCCCATACCCCTGATAAGAATTCCAGAAAAATAGATTCTGTGGCCAGGAAATCTAATCTGGGTTCTTCTGTAGCCATTAGACAAGCCACTTATATGGCTTGTGTGGCCAGATTTCAAAAATGTCTTTGGGGCATTTTCCGACATTGCTAAATCCTGCCCTGAGCCTATGGCAGCTGATTTGGCAGAGGCTGTTTAAAAAAAAAAAAAAAGGGCGTTGAGGCATCCAAATTCCAGTTTAGAATGGCTGTGGATGCCAGTGACACTGCAGCCAGGATTATGGCTAATTCCATATCTCTCAGGAGATTTGCATGGTTGAGAACCACCAGTTTATCCCAGGACACTCAGTCAAAATCATTGGATTTCCTCTGTGACCCTTCATCTCTCTTTGGCCAGCAGACTGAGGCCTATATGAAAAAGATGGATGAATACAGAGTGGCTTTCAGAAGTGCAACAGCCAAAGAAAAGGCAGCTACTCCCCAGAAACAACAGCCCAGGGCTGGTAGAGCACGCCCTTCTTCCAGACCCAGGCCTTTTCGACCTACCAACCCCAGAGGGACTATTTCAGGGGCAGGGGTAGAAGGGGTACCAGCAGAGTGGGTCCAAGCCCTCAGCCTACCCCACAGGTGAAGCAGAACCCCTGAAGTATTGGTCATGGTCACCTCCCCTCTTCCTGTAGGGGCAGGCTCACCCACTACCTCCAGGCTTGGCAGTCTGTAACTATGGACAAGTGGGTCTTGGAGGTAGTGGGTCGAGGCCTCACCCTCAGTTTCAAGGCCTTGCACAAACTGAGGGCAGGGGTCTTCAGTTCTGTATCCTCATCAGAATCCCACTTACTGGAGGAGGAGGTACAGAAATTGTTACTGGACAAGGCAGTAGAACCAGTTCCACCCCTACATTGGGGGAAAGGGTTCTTCTACTCAAGGCCTTTCCTAACAGTAAAAAAGACAGGGGAGTGGTGACCCATTCTGGATCTGAGACAATTAAACAGATATCTGACAACCAAAATTCAAGATGGTCACTCTGGCCACCATTCTGCCTTCATCCAGGCAAGGGGGTTGGCTAGCCTTACTAGATTTAAAGGACATCTATTTTCATATCTCTATCAGGCCATCACACAGACAATTCCTCAGGTTCAGGCTCAAATCAGGCCATTATCAGTTCAGAGCAATGCCCTTTGGCCTCTCTTCGACTCCAAGGGTATTTACCAAGTACGTGGCCTTGGTAGTGGCACATCTAAGAAAGTAGGCTGTCACAGTTTTTCCCTATCTGGACGACTGGCTGCTGGTAGGTCAGTCCCCTCAATAAATGTTGGATGCCCTAGCTCAGGCTCAAAGCCTCCTCCAGTCCTTAAGGCTCCTTCTAAATCCCAGAAAGTCAGTTCTGGTCTCAGTTCAACTTCTGGATTTCATAGGAGCAAAGCTGAACACATTGAAAGGAAAAGCTTTCTTTCCACCAGCAAGGGTGGACACTCTGGTACAGCTGGCCAGCTCCTTCCAGTTATCCTGCCCCAGGCTAGCAAGGCATTTTCTCCAGCTGTTAGGACACATGGCTGCATCCACAGCAGTAGTACCAGGAGCCAGATTTCAAATGAGGGACATTCAGTTTCACCTCAGATCTTATTGGTCACAAAGAAAGTGCCAGTTGTCTGCTCTGGTACCAGTCACCAGTTCTTTGCTTCTGGCTCTGCAGTGGTGGCAAGACAGGGAAAATCTAAGACAGGGCGTTCCCTTCCTGCAACAGCTCCCCTCAAAGGTTCTGACCACAGATGCCTCTCTCTTAGAGTTGGGAGCACACACAGGACACCACACAGCTGATGGCACCTGGTTCAAAAAGGAGACCCTCCTTCACATAAACCTGCTGGAGCTCCAAGCAGTGCTCTTGGAAATCCAGTCATTTGCTTCAGAACTTGCAAACAAGGTGGTACAAATCAGAACAGATAGTACCACCACAATCTACTACATAAACAAACAAGGGGGCGCCCGGTCTTCCCCACTGCGCACAGAAGCCATGTTAATATGGAAGCTGACCTACTCCCTAAATCTGTCCCTCATAGCTGTGTACCTGCCAGGGAAGGACAACACCCTAGCAGATACACTGAGCAGAATCAATCAGAACCATCATGAATGGACTCTGAACAATCAAGTACTTCTAACAGTGTTCAGAAGGTGGGGTATCCCAGAGGTGGACCTCTTTGCTCAACCAGACAACCACCAGCTGCCACAGTAGTGTTGCATGCCTCCCACAGTGGGCACAGTACCGATGGATGTACTACTATTGGATTGGACAGGGAAATTCCTGTATGCATTTCCTCCCTTCCCTCTACTGCTCAGAGTTTTGAACAAACTCAGGTCTCAGCCAGCAACCATGATCCTCATTGCCCCAGCGTGGGCCAGGCAGCCATGGTACTCCCTGCTTCTACGTCTGTCTGTCAGCATGCTAACAGTCCTTCCCTGCAGGCACAATCTCCTCACTGCCTCACAGGGTCTAATTCTCTATCCCAACCTGCAGTCTCTCAAACTCAAGGCCTGGTTCTTGAGGACGTAGAATCTGCCAACCTAGGGTTTTCAGAGAGGGTACTCCAGGTTCTTAGGAGCTCCAGAAAACCCTCCACACAGTTAACTTATTCCTCTAAGTGGAAGAGATTTTCCTGCTGGTGCCAGCAACAAGATGTGGTTAGTACCCAGACAGATGTACCCCTGGTACTGGATTACTTGGCACACCTCCATTCACTTGGTCTTAAGCTCTCTTCATTAAAAGTTCACCTAGCAGCAGTTTCGGCCTACCTTTTGGTTGGCAGAAACCCTCTGTGGCTTCTGAGTAGGTGTTCAAGAAATTCTTTAAGGGGCATCTGCACCTGGATCCTCACACCGGGATGGGATCTTAACATCTGTATTGGTCAGCTGATGCAGCCACCTTTTGAGCCCATGTTATCAGCAGAGCTCAAGTATGTTAGTTAGAAAACTGTATTCTTAATAGCCATTACTTCTGCTAGAAGGATCCGTGAGTTACAGGCCCTGTGTACAGATTGAGAGTACATTTTCTTCCATAGGGATAAGGTAGTCTAAGACCAAACAGGAAAGTCAGACCCCAGGAAATCTTACTGTATTCTGACTTATGCAGTATGATCTCACCATAGCACTACCCCGGAGTTGAAATGGTTAATAGAACCTATGCAAATGATGGAATGCTAGGCTCAAGCTCGGTTTTCAAATCACTGTCCCTGGTAAACAGTTCCAAACCGTCAAATTCTTTACTCCGCTTGCCTCAGTAAGACGTCTCCAGAGAGCTCTCCTTCGTCGCTTCAAGCAACTTTATTTTTCTCGGTTTTATCACTAGTAAAGTTTCATTTTATTGGTATTCCTTTCACTGTACTTGGTTTTCAGGTAGTAATTGTTTAGATTTTATATATTTCAGGGTAAGTAGTCGTTTTCTTCTTGGTTCTCCAACTGGTAAGAAACCGACGATCTACTCATATTTTTCTTTGTGTTTGTCTATATTTAGTTAAATTATTCCCGTCTTGTTATAGTCAGTTAGTTTTAGCTAAGTTTAACCGTGGTAACTCCTGGTTTTTGTGGGTCTTTTGACGGACTAACCCCTGGGCTTGTTTACATTTAAAACTCCAGGGTAATTCCTGTTTTTTTTCTTATCAGGTCTTACAACCGCAAATAAATAAAAAAGAAAAAAAATAGTTTAGCGTGGTATCTTTGTTATGTCACAGAAGACTAAAAATCAAACAGGACCCACAGTTTTCCAGCACTGTACCATTTGTGGGGAACTTTTTGCCAGAGCAGTTCCACACCTTATTTGTTTGTTCTGTCTGGGGTCTGACCACCTTCAGACTGACTGTAAAATCTGTACCGGTTTCCCTCGGCCTACCATTGAAAGTCAGCAAAAAAGACTAAGGGAAAAAATACCTGAAAAGGCTGCTAATCCAGCCGGTGAGCAACCAGTTGAATCATAGGGGGCTGCCCTGTGACAGGGGCAATAGCTCCGATAAGAAAAGAACCGCTGATAAGGCTGCTGAACTGGCCGTTGCAGTTAAAAAGGAAAGCACCAGGAAGTGCAATCTAAATCAACCGCGGTGGGATCACGTGATGCCATGGAAGGGATAGCAGCTCGGAGAACCCATCTCCGCCCCAGCTCTAACTTCTACAGCAAATTTCATTACTTTTACAGCACTAATCTCAAAAGCGTACTCACCACATACCTTCCGACGGTTCCTTGTGTGAACGGAGAAGCAAGCAAAAGGTGTGGTTGTGTTTTTTCGGAAGTTTAGACTGAAAGAAGATTGTGGCCTAGTCCGGGTATGGAGGCAGAGATACATGGCTGCAGATGCTGGAGAAAAATTCAAAACGCTCCAGGGGGCAACCAGGAACTACTTCTAAAACAGGCATAACCTCGACACCAGTACCACCAGTTGCCCCTCTAACAGAGCAGAAATTCTTGGAAGAGTTAAATCCTTTCCGCACAGTGCTCCAGGAACTCACCTCAGAATTGAAGGCCATGCGTACAGAGCTCACCGATATCAATCGAGCGATTAAGGGTGTGGCAGCTAGGATGACCTCGCTAGAAGGATGGAAGATATCAATAGATTCTGAACTCCTTGCACTGCACCAAAAACTTAGCCGGATAGAGGCTAAACTTAAGGATCTGGAAGGCCGAAGTCGCTGCAACAATATTCTTATCTTTGGCCTTCCAGAAGACTCAGAGGGAGTGGCTCCGATCACTTTTGTGCAGCGGTTGTTAACCAAAATTGTTGGACCCTCTCCTAATAACACCACCTATGTAATTGAGAGGGCCCATCGCTCACTTAGATCTAAGCTGGCGGCTGGGCAACCTCCAAGGCCCCTAATACTAAAATTTCTAAATTATCTGGACAAAATCCATGTATTAGGACAGGTCAGGAGCCTTCAAGAAATAATATGGGAAGGTCAGCAGTTGCGATTTGCGCGAGACTTCCCTGCTACCATACGACAACGAAGAGTGGCTTACCATCCCATTGTCACCAAATTAATCACTGCCAGCATAAAGTTCAAAGTCCAGTACCCATCTAAGCTATCTGTTTACCATCAGAACACCTGGAAAAGTTTTGATACAGCTGAGCAAGCCCAATCTGAATTAAAAATGCTGATGCCAGATCTGTTTAAGCCACACTGAGCCTTTGAACTGTCAGTTTCCGTGGAAAGTGAAGAGATAATGGGAAAAAGTATATGCTACTCATGACTCCAACTAATAACTGTTAGTAATTGTAACTCTATGCTGTGCATTCCATTGCTCCATTTTTACTGTCAATTTGGAGACTCTCGATGTGGTACCGAAGGGTATAGGCTTATAGTGGCAGTGGAAGAGCAGACCTAGTTGGGCAAGGGTGATTTAAAAGTGAACTTTTCCCATCTTCTTCTTTTCCATTTAGTTCCCTCCACCCTTCCCAGAAGATGAAGAAGTCAGGAAGGAATGAAGTGGTACAGTTATGCGTGATATACCTCCCATGGAACATTTAATTTCTTTTGTTTTAGCAGGCCCTTAGTGCTTCGCATTACCACACTTTGAGCCAACTCAAAGACACTCATAGCTATCTCCACAAGAGGGCGCTTAAGCCCCACGCATTGACTTGGTGACTCAGTTAATTATTGTTCACCCTTTTATTTTCAGCACTTATATGTATGGTACCAACTTTTCGATACTCTGCAATGGGACAACATGGAAAGTTCTGATTTAATGTTGTGATTACTTCCCTCCTGAACGAATATTTCTGCTCAGTATTCACAAAAGAGGAGGGGGAAGTGCCTAATCCAATTAACAGAAGCACTCTTGATAGGGGGGTCGATCCCAGTCCTTTCACAGAAGAAAGGGTTCTGCAAGAACTCCTAAAACTGAAGGTGGACAAAGCAATGGGTCCTGATGGAATTCACCCCAGAATTCTAAAAGAATTAAGGATGGGACTAGTGAAACCACTGGCTACTCTTTTTAATAAATCATGGGAGGATGGTGTGGTACCCGAGGACTGGAGGAAGGCGGATGTGATTCCCCTTCACAAAAGTGGGACCAAGACAGAGGCAGGAAACTACAGACCTGTCAGTCTGACCTCCTGTGTAGGAAAGTGATGGAGTCACTCTGAAGGAAAGAATAGTTGAGTACCTAGAGGTCAGTGGAGCACAGGATCCAAGGCAGCATGGGTTCACAGCGGAAGGTCATGTCAGATGAATCTAATAGATTTCTTTGACTGGGTGACCAAAGTAGTAGACCAGGAGGGGCTGTGGACATGGCCTACCTAGACTTTAGCAAGGCATTTGACACAGTCCCACAAAGATTATTAGTCAAATTAACCAGCCTGGGAGTGGGTCCCAGGGTGGTAGCCTGGAAATAAACATTGGCTGGACAACAGGACACAGAAGGTAATTGTAAATGGAGTCCACTCTGAAGAAAGGCGGTTACTAGTGGGTACACGCAGGGTTCAGTATTGGGTCCAGTCCTTTTAATGTCTTCATCAGTGACATTGCAGAGGGACTGGAAGGAAAAGTATGCCTTTTGCAGATGACACAAAGATCTGCAACAGGGTTGATACAGGCGTGGAAAGGATGAAAAGGGACTTGGCAAGGTTGGAGAAATGGTCAGGACGTGGCAGCTAGGATTCAATGCAAAAGCGTAAATAATGCACCTGGGAACAAGAACCCAGGGGAAGAATACACAATGGGTGGGGAGGTAGTAGCAACAACAAAACAGGAAAGGGACCTGGGGGTAATCATATCAGATGACCTTAAGGTTAGCAAGCAATGTGAGAAGGCAGTAGGGAGGGCAGGGGGTATACTGGGATGTATAGGGAGAGGCATCAGCAGCAGAAAACAGGAAGTTGTTATCCCTCTGTACAGACAGTTGGTGAGACCCCATCTGGAATACTGTGTCCAGTTCTGGAGACCCATCTCCGCAGGACATAGACAGGATAGAGGCAGTCAGAGGAGGCCAACTGAAATGGTGCAGGGTCTGCAAGAGAAGCCGAATGAGGAGAGACTAAAGGAGCTTAATATGTATACCCTTGAGGAAAGAAGGGAGAGGGGACATGATAGAAACTTTCAAGTACCTCAAGGGAATCAACAAAGTCCAAGAGGGTAGCATCTTTCAGAAAAAGAGACTTGCAAGAACAAGGGGACACAATTTAAAGATAGGAGGGCGGTTCAGGGGCAATGTGAGGAAGTATTATTTCACAGAGAGGGTAGTGGATGCATGGAACAGCCTTCCTGAGGAAGTTGTGGGGTCTAAAACTGTGGGAGAATTCAAGAATGCATGGGACAGACATAAGGCAATTCTTGTGGGGGCAGGAAGATATAGGCTGTTGGTTAACTAGGATCTGCGGCCTATCCTGTAGGGAAATGGGCAGACTAGATGGGCCTAGCGGTCCTTATCTGCCATCAAAGTCTATGTTTCTATGTTTCTCCTGAGCTTAAGTGGGGAATGTATATTTCTTTTCACTTTGAAGAGGATCATTTATGTGGCTGTATAGTGCGAAATGCATCTACTCCACCTCACGGCTGAGAAGGCCCCCTATTGTGGTTTAATAAGCAAAGTAGTGTGCGTCCTAATAGCGCTAATTGCCACGTTGGGGTAACAATGGCCTTAGTACCATAAATCCTTGGTGAGGATTTGAATAATCGGGGAGTCTCCTAGATTTTTATACTTTGGTTCCCCCCTCCCCCTTTTATTTTATCATTTTCAGTCCTTCCTCTCGCTCCTGTTCCCTCTTCCTCTCCTAAAGCTAAGATGGGGAAAGATAATGGCTCAAACTATCATCGCACTGCAGTTAAACAGCCATAGTGAATGTGTGTTTATCTGATTATTGCTGCATTAGTACAAGATGGTATATGTAAAAATAAGGGGAGGAGGATGGGGGGACGGAGGGGGTGGAGAGAGGGTAAGGGGGACTGAATGCTAAGGACTGCGTTAAACTTATATACATGTTCCTTGGTTCTCCTCCCATTTGAACGAAATGGTAGACGGAGATAAAAAAAACTCTTGATTGTAGGAGACCGATGTTATAAGGTCTATCTGGGAGAAATGGGCATCCTGTATTGGTACACAGCTAAGAATCTATTGTGGAGACCCTTAACACGAAGGGATTTACTTTTGCAGCCCTACATCATGGAGCTTGATGACAAGCACAACTAAGGAGACAGAAGTAAAAAGGTGGCTCCGATCTTTCCAATAGGTTGTCACAATTTTGTGCAAGTATACACAATAGGGGGGTTTGGGGGTGAAATTGAAATGTAGGGTCCCCCCCCTTTTTTTTTCTTTTTCCTCACTGGACTCTTGCTTTTCTCTCTTTGGCTGAACTGTAATAGAGAGCAAACATTTTGAGGGCCTGGAAAGCTATTTTGCATGATGATGTATAGAAGAATTCACCATTTGCATAATGTTTTGAGGAAAATATTTTTTATAGTTAACCTATGGAAACGGCAAATACAGTATTACTGCCTTAATACATAAGAACTATAGTCTAATATGCTAAAATCTCATCATTTAGAGTTGGGGTGGGAATAAGGTAATCTGAATAATGCAATTCAAGAAGGGTGTTGCGAATCAGGATGAGGGGAGGGGAGCATACTCGGCTTCTCAGTAAGGCATTCCCTGAACTGTCCTTTGGCCTGATGGTTATTCTGCTGGTGAATCTGCAAGATAGTCAGACCAGAAGATGGCTTCAAAGCAATCTGTACTGAATAGCTGTGTATAGGGAAGCTTGGATATATGGTAAGGGGGGAGTGGGAGGAAAAGGTGGGTAGTTAAGGGAAAGTGGAGGGAGGAAGGGATCAGGTATGCGGTACAACAAAGCCTTAATAAGGGTTGTTTGTTTAACAACCTGAAAAACAATATTACTCCAGGCCTAGGGTTTAAAGGTAAAAAAAAAACTATTAATAAGGTGACTTCATACAAAGTATGTTCATGAAATGTGAAAGGGTCTCAGTCCCCGGTTAAACGGGCTAAAGTATTGTTGCATCTCCGTAAACTTGGTATTGACATAGCGTTTCTTCAGGAAACTCACTTGCCCCCCCCAGGTTTCACAACTAAGAAGATCTTGGGTAGTTCAGGCCCTTGGGAGTGGACCGGACACACATAAAGGGGGGATAGCTATTCTTATTGCAAGGAGAGTCACGTTCCGACTTATTGATACTATAGTAGATTCCCAGCACAGATACATTTTGGCCAAGGCCTTGTTGGGTCAATCGGAGGTAGTGCTTGGTTCCATATATGACCCCAATACAGATGACCCTTCCTTCTTCATTTCCCTTATGAATGATTTGACCCCATGGTCCTGTTTTCCCATTGTGCTGAGAGGAGACTAGAATCTTGTCTACTGTAATATCTTGGACCGTTCTACTAGTCGTCCTTTATCTCTTTCCCCAGCACAGATTGCCATCAGAGAAATGATGTACTCTATCGGATTAATAGACCATTGGAGGGCTCTTTATCCACACCAGAGGGAATACTCATTTCATTCTATTCCACATAATTCATTTTCTCGCTTAGATTATTTCCTTGTAGACATGGGACATCTTTCGGCTATAACAGCCTGCAACTGTCTCCCTAAGGTGATCTCTGATCACCATCCCATTTTATTAAGCTGGAGCCCTGGCCCACCCCTTTCCAGAGACAAGGTATGGAGGTTCAACAATCAACTTTTTCGATCAGAATACCTGAAAAACCAACTGTCTGACTTTATTACTAACTTTATTAAACTAAATACCCCTTCTGTGCCTAAGTTAGATGTGCTGTGGGGGAAGGGGCTTTAAAATGCTCAGTTAGAGGAGAAATAATTTGCATGGCAACAGTTAAAAAAAAGACGACCTCCAAGGTAACCTCAGCTTTGCTACATGATATTAGGGCCCTGGAATTGGCACTTTCTCCGGATTCTACCAAAGATCAATTTAAGGGCCTAGAAATTTTAAGGGATTGATACAATTCAATTTTGACCGAACACATAAAGTATCTTCTCCTACGTTCTAAGATTAAGTATTTTGATCAGGGGATAAGGCTGGAAAGCTCTTGGCTCTATGACTCAAGGTACAAGCCTCCGATAGAATTGTTCCAAGTATCCAAAAACCTGGAGGACAAATAGTACTTCTTTGAGAGAAATTAATTGTTTCCAAGAATACTATAAAAATTTGTATTCTCATGCTTCTCCCCCTTTCCCCCAAGAAACACTAGATCAGTTCTTGCAACCATTACAACTCCTGCAACTCAACACATGTCAAGCAAATCTACTTAAAGCCCCAGTCTCTCAAGAAGAGTTAAAACAGGCCATTGATTCCCTTCCCACAGACAAATCCCCAGGCCCAGATGGGTTCACTGTAGAATTCTATAAACTTTTCAGAGAGCAAATAGTGCCAGTTCTCTTAGACACTTATAACTATATGTTCGAACAAGGTATTTCGGACCCTTCTTTATTCGAGGCTACAGTTGTGGTCTTCCCAAAGCCCGATGGAGATCCCCTTCAAGTTGCAAACTACCGCCTGATTTCCCTAATTAATATCGACATAAAATATTAGCAAAAATGTTGGCCACTCGGCTATCTAGTGTCTGGCAATGCCTTATAAGCTGCAAGCAAGTTGGCTTTGTTGCTGGCAGGGTCTCATCTGATCATATGCATAAGTTGGCCTACTTGATCTCTGCATCCAGGGAGTCCCGAATTCCAGCTGCCCTGGTCTCCCTGGATGCAGAGAAAGCATTCAACAGGGTTTCTTGGAATATCTATTCCATTTGTTGCAACTTTACAACATACCAACACATTATATAAAATGGATCAGAATATTGTACACTTGCCCCTCTGCACGCATATTATGCAGTGGGCACCTATCTCAATCTTTTCATTTATAGCAAGGAACCAGACAGGGATGCCCACTTTCCTCCTTTTTGTTTGACTTATACTTGGAGCCGCTTGTTAGACGTATCAACTACTCCCCCAAATATCTCTGGTATATCTATTGGGCCTAATCAATATAAAATTTTGGTCTATGCCAATGATATTTTACTCCATATAACATACCCTCTAAACTCAGTTCCAGCTGCACTTGAAATTATTAAAACATTTGGCAAATTCTCTAATTACAAACTTAACATTACAAAAACAGAAATGTTGCCCTTAAATGTTTATATATTTCAAGCTGAAGTTGCTCATTTTGGGTTTCACTGGACTAGGGACAAACTAAAATAGCTGGGTATATATCTTTCCTGTTCGGAAGTCAAAATGAAGCAATGCAACCTAGATAAAATTCTTACTTAGATTAAAATGGATCTTTCCCGTTGGGCCATGCTCCCACTTACTCTTTGGGGATGGGTAAATGTACTGAAAATGAATGTTCTTCCGTGAATCCTGTACCCCCTACAGATGACACATTTTTTCTTACCCAAAACATGGTTCACTCAGATTAACAAACTTATATCCAATTTTTTATGGGGTGGTAAGACACCCCGGCGGGCTCTTTTTAAGCTGCAAAGGAGTAGGAACAATGGAAGCCTACAACTCCCAGACCTGCTTCTTTATCAGTTCTCTATTACCTGCTCAGTTCTTGCACATTGGATGAAAGACGTCTCATACAGAGGGCAGGCTCAATATATCCCTTTGTGGCACCAAATTGAGCAGACTCTACTTTCTCCGTACAATGTATCTCTTAATACCCTCATTTTTTCCCCTCTCAAAACTTGATTAAGAGTTTCAGGACCCTGCCCATAGGAATAACACTTCAAGTACATGCCCAAATGTGCAACTTTTCCCAGATATCTCTGGTGAAGGATGTTTCCCAGCCTATAAGTGAGAACCTTAATTTTAAAATTGGGGGAGTGCCCTTTTTGCACAATTTCTGGCCAGGAAACACTCAACTGAGAGTCATGGACTTACTTCAAGAACACAAACCGATGCCTTTTCACACGGCCAGTACATTGTTTAATCTTTCCAATTCTTTTTGTTTCAAGTACCTCCAATTACAGCACATGCTCCTACAACACCTTGGAACGGGGTACTGGACACAGTACTTAGCTGGTCCCTTTTTACCGGCTATCGCTAACTTAACCTCCACTCATATCATTTCCTATTTTTACCGCCTTCCAAGGGATCCAATAGAGGGATTACGAGGAGCGCCACACTATGTTTGGGACCAGGCACTACCTTCAAATACTTTAACACCGCTATCATGGCCTAAAATTTGGTCACAGCTGTATCAAGATGTGAAATGGATTAGATATCGTATTTTGCAGTTTTATGTAATACATGATCTATACTATACTCTGGCCAGACTTCATCAAAGGGGGAAACTCTCCTCAAATTTATGTTCCCGCTGTAAGCAGAGGCCTGGCACATTACTGCATATACTATGGGAATGTAACAAAGTAACACCTTTTTGAGATAGTATCAGATCCAACTGAGATCCCCTATTAGGTCTATCTGAGGCTTTTAGCCCAGAAATCTGCATAATCGGAGATTGTGGGGAGGCTCTAAGAGGCACTCAACAAAAATACATGACATTAATATCTATATGTGCCAAAAAAGTGGTCACGCGCCACTGGTTAGACCAGAATATCCCAACATACACAGAATGGCTAAAAGAGAGGCTTTTTGCTTTACAAGCTGAAAACACGATCACTCTTATGACAAAGAGGCCGCAATATTATCAGAAAGTATGGGCACCCTTACATACTCTACTGACCATTTAGCAGCCCAAAGGATATTGAATAATATCGTAATAAGGGAAAGGGGAGGAATTGTACCAGTTGCATGGTTACATCAACTTTGGCCGTTTCCGATTACTACACCTGGGCTAATGAAAATATAGGCTATTGGTACTGCATACCTGATAGGGATGGGGCGAACCCGGGGGGGAGGAGGTAGGAGGAGGAATATGGGGAGGGCACTGTAGGTTGAAGGGCTTATAGAAAGTAAATAAGACTATGACTATGTTTTTATTAGACACTTTTTCTTTTGTCAGTGGATTAATAGTCAACATTGTAACAGGACCTTATCATACAATGTGTGTATATGTGAAGGTTACATGTATTTCTCCCTGTCTAATGTCTAGAACACGACTTGTCAACTCCTCCTACAAATAAAGTTTATTCAATCTGAAAAAAAAATCAACCGCGATTCCTTCTGCTGAGGAAATCGCTAATGCGATTAGGATTATTCAGTCCTTACAGTCTCCGGTTCCAGTTGATCCACAACCGGTTCCAAAAACTCCCGGTTCACAGGCCCCCGGTTTAATAGACCAAAGTGGGGATCCTTTTGACACTGGTTATGGGGATGAACCAGATGATGAGGATTATGGTGATCCTATAGAACCAGACATCTCTCCTGATCCACATAGACCAGATTCCCCTGATAAGGGAAATGAGGATTTTACTTCATACATTGCTTTTATGAAGCAAGTTGCTCAGTCTCTCGACCTCCCATCTCAAGAATCTGTTGAGGATAAGGAGGACGAGGACTACAAGGAAATGGTGGATGTCCCCCATCTAAAGGGTTGCTCCTGCCGTTACAGAAGTTCTTAAGAAAGCAGACCATGAAGATCCTGCAGGCTCCTACTTCTGTCCTTCCTACAGATAAAAAAAGTGTACAGAAAGTATTGGGTGGCTAAGACTGGGGCTGAATTCCTGTTTGGACACCCTAGCCGTGAAAGTGTAGTACAGGCTGCAGCTTGTGACAAAGCTGGCATCCCTCTGGCCTCTCATCCTCCAGAAGATACATACATAGATACATAGACAGTGTCGGCAGATAAGGGCCTATGGCCCACCCAGTCTGCCCATTTGAGCTTGTAAGTTCAGTTTGTTTTCCTAGAAGTCTGTTGTACCTTACCCCTGACCTCCAGAATTCCTTTATGTCTATCCCATGCATTCTTAAATCCCGTGATTGTTTCAGCCCCCACCACTTCCTCTGGCAGAGTGTTCCACTTGTCCACCACCCGTTCTGTGAAGAAATTCTTTCTCATGTTTCCTCTGAATGGTCCTCCTTCCAACTTCATCCCATGCCCTCTAGTCCTGGAACATCTTTTTTGCTTAAAAATAGTGTTTTCCTGCACCCTGTTCTTCCCTGTAAGATACTTGTATGTCTCTATCATATCCCCTCTCTCCCTCCTCTCCTCCAGGGAGTACATGTTCAGTTCCTTCAACCTGTCTTCATAGGACTTGTGATGCAATCCATGCACCATCTTTGTTGTCCTCCTCTGAACCTTCTCTACCCTGTCTATGTCCTTACGTAGGTATGGTCTCCAGAACTGTACACTGTAGTCCAGGTGGGGCCTCACTAGTGTCTTGTATAGCGGAATTATGACCTCCCTTTTCCTGCTGGTGATGCCACTGCCTATACATCCCAGCATCCTATTTGCTTTACCTGCTGCCTTGTCACACTGTTTCCCTACCTTGAGTTCATCAGAGATGATAACCCCAAGATCCCTTTCCTGCTTGGTGCATTCTATATCCTCACCCCCCAACTGATATATTGTGCCAGGGTTATTGTGCCCCATATGCATTATCTTGCACTTCTTTGCATTGAATTTCAACTGCCAAACCTCTGACCATTCTTCAAGTTTCTGCCGATCGCTTCTCATTCTGTCTACATCCTCTGGTGTGTCTACTCTGTTACAGAGCTTTGTGTCATCAGCGAACAGTGAAATTCTGCCTTCTAGGTCCTGCGCCATGTCACTGATGAAGATGTTGAATAGGACCGGTCCCAGCACTGATCCATGTGGTACCCCACTGGTCACTCTTCCCTCTGTGGAGTGACAGCCATTTACCACCACCCTCTGTGTCCTGCCACCCAGCCAGTTACCTACCCACCACACTACTGTCCTGCCCACACCCATATTCCCCAGTTTGTGTAATAGTCTTCTATGTGGCACAGTGTCAAAGGCCTTGCTGAAGTCCAGATAGGCCATGTCCACTGCCCTCCCTGATCCACCTCCTAGTCACCCAGTCAAAAATTCAATGAGGTTGGTCTGACATGACCTCCCTGGTGAAACCATGCTGCCTTGGGTCCTGTGTCCATTGACAACCAGATGTTCCACCAGTCTCTCCTTCAGTAGTGCTTCCATGATCTTCCCCACTACCGAGGTGAGGCTGACTGGTCTGTAGTTCCCTGCTTCCTCTTTGTTCCCACTTTTGTATAAGGGGACTACATCTGCTGTCCTCCAGTCTTTGGGTACCTCCCCTGTTTCCAGTGATCTGCTAAACAGGATAGCCAGAGGTTCAGCCACCACCTCTCTTAGTTCTTTAAGGACCCTAGGTGCACCACATCTGGCCCCATTGCTTTATCAACTCTTATTACTTCCAGTTCCTTCAGGACCCTTTCTCGTGTAAAGGGACTTGTGTCCATTTCTGCACCATTCTCACCCCTTGTGCTCCCTTCAGACCCATTACCCTCCTCTTCCTCAGTAAAGACTGAGCAGAAATACCTGTTCAGTATGTCAGCTTTACTGTTGTCATCCTCCACGCGGCCCCCATCCTCCCTCTTCAGTCTCACTATCCCTCCCTTTGTCTTTCTTTTTTCACTTATGTACCTGTAAAAGGTTTTGTCCCCTCTACCCACTGATTTTGCAATGTGTTCTTCTGTCTGAGCTTTGGCTTCCCTTACTGACCTCCCTGCCTCCCTTTGCTTCTCCTGGTACTTCTCCCTATCCCCTTCTGCCTGTGTCTTTTTGTATTACCTGAATGCAGTCTTTTTGGCTTTCACTTTCTTTGCTACCTCTTTGGAAAACCATAATGGTCTCCTCTTCCTTTTCCTCTTGCTAACCTGCTTAATACATAATTCTGTTGTTCTTGTAATCCCCATTTTAAATACTGCCCACTGGAAGAAGATTCCAGGAGGATGGACTCGGTTTCCAAGAAGGTTTACCTTGGATCTTCCCTGACTATTAGGCAGGCATCCTATGTGGCCTATATAGCCAGGTACCACAAGACTATGTGGTCCACGGTTCTGGAGATAGCAAAAGCAGATCTTACTTCGAGAGGGCTCTTGCAGTAGGTAATTACATATAGAACTGATGATGGCTGGCATCAGGACCCAACAGAAAAATTTCTAGCTAGCAGTCTGTGGCGGGGGACCACCCCCACATCAGGTGACCGACGTCATGTGGCGTCAGTATAAAGGGACAGTCCCCCACGCCTGCCTTCCAGTTCTTTCCCGCTGTTAGCTCGTGTCAGCGCTTTGCGGTAAAGTTCAACGATCATTGGCTCTCTCGTCAGTAGTTATTACTGTCTTTTTTCGATTCTTCGACTAAATCGTCAGGCATTCGTCAGTGTATGTCGTCACCTGCACCTTCTGAGCACAAAAATAAGTATGACTAGTGCGGCGCCCAACTCCTGCACAAGGACGACCATTCCCAGTACCTCTTCTGTCTAGGCCTGGATCATCAGGTGGAGAAGTGCCAGCACTGCCTTAAATTCAACGCCGCCACCCACAGCTGGAGGCAGCAGTCCCTGGAGGCCGAAATACTAAAGAAGAAAATGTCCTCCATGGAGAAGGAGTTAAAAAAACTCCAGCAGGTGTCCACTTCCCCCGAAGGCCATCGTAAGAAGAAAAATAAGGAAAAGCACCGGGATAAGGGCTCGTCATCCACCATGTCTTCTTCAGGAGTTGCCGTGCTACAGGTAACGTCCCCTCCGGGGGAACGCTCCACGACGGCTGCGCCAGAGCTTCAAGGTGGCATCGGCCCTTCCCGTCTGGCTCGCGCTTGGGCCCTTGGGCGCTTCTGGGCTATTGGAGGCCTCTGCTCCCAGTAAAGCCCGCATGGAGATGGTCGATAAGTCACCTGACCCTTCGGGGCGGCACACGGCCCCTCTTTCGCCCGACAAGGCCACTCCTCCTTCACGACCTGCATTGGGCAATGGGTCCGATAAGTCGGATGTTGGCTCCTCCAGCATTCGCCTGGACTCTGTTGATAAGTCTGATGTCGGCCTGCCTGACGCCCACATGGCGGCTGAGCTGACACCGGACCCTCTCTTGTCTGCCGTTCCTGGCTCCCCGCAGCCTTCGCTGCCCTCCAGGGACCCTGGGTCTCCTCAGCCTGACCACAGGGAATTTTCCCCTTCATCCCCGGGTGATGCCAAGGTTCCTGCTGCACCCCCATCAGGTCGTCCGCCCGCTGGGCTGACTGACCTGAAGACGGCTCCCTGGACGCCGGTTCCGATGCCGGTCTTGCCAGTGCTGGACGGCATCCCGCTTCCGGATGCTGCTCCAATGCTGGGCCTTCCGCCCACCAGGCCTTCTGCTCCAGGCCCGCCCGTGGGCCCTCTGGCCGGGCCGTCTCCAACAGACCCCCGGTTCCTGGGTATCCGCTGTCTTACCCGGCTCTGCAGTATCCGATGCCAGCCTATCCGACACCACAGTACCCGGTGCCTCAATACCCGACACCGGGTTTCCCGCCATCGGGTTATGGATACGCACCTTACAGGTACAGTCAATACCTGTATCCCCCTCCTCCTCCTCCTCTACCGCCCCCTCAGCTGCTGGTGAACTTGAAGGAGACTCTGGCCTCCAGGTGGGCTGAGGCCAAGGCTCAGCTCACCAGAGTGGTGGAGAGTCGTCTCACGACGACAGTGCCGATTCCGGCTCCCGTTCATCCGCGACGACAGACTCCCTCCCCACCTCTGGACACCAGGAGTGAGCCCTCTGGTTCCAGAGCGGGGCAGGATACACTTCCCTGAGGACCTTACAAGGGGTTCGTTCCTCTCCCATGCTGGGAGAGGGAGTCTTCCTCTTCATCTTCTTCCTCCTCGGACACCTCGGATGACTCTGACGGTTGCTCCGAGCCGGATGACGAGCCACGCTCTCTGTCTAAGCCCAGGCCAAGGACTCCTCCAAAGTCTGCTCTGGAGGATCCTTCCTTTACAGAGTTGCTGCACAGAATCCAGGAGGTTCACAAGTGGAATTCCTTGGAGCCAGATCCACAGCATAAGAAACTCGCTGAGCATCTGGACCTGCCCGAGACAGCTTCTACATTGGTGCCACCCTGGATTGAGCCTCATGCCAACCTTGTTTCCACTATTTGGAAGGAACCGTCGGCTTTAGCCCCACTTTCTTGGAAGTCAAACAGGCTATATCAGGCTCCCGGGGGTGTTGACTTTCTAGATTCTCACCCTCGAGCTGATTCGGTCGTGATTAGCGCCACTCATGGCCGGACAGCTAACCCGAAACATCTGAGCTCGTCTCCACCTGACAAAGAATCCCATCTTCTGGACCAGTACGGGAAAAAGATCTATGCTTCTTCCACTCTGGGAATTAGGGCCCTAAATTATGTCAGTCACATGGGGGATTACCAGAAGGCGATTCTTAGTGAGGTGGAATCGAAATTGGACTCCCTTCCTGACTCTCAAGTCAAACAAGAAGTGGCTGACCTCGTCCGCTCTGCACGTTCGGCCAGTCGGCACATGCTTTGTGCTGCATACAATGCAGTGGACACTACTGGTAGGGGCTCCACTTTCGTCGTGGGCTTACAGAGTCATGTCTGGCTCTATGTGTCAGGGTTGGTCCCGGAAGTGCAGTCCGCTATTCAGGAAGCACCCTTCCGGGGTTCGGTGCTGTTCGGTGGTGATGTCAAGGACATTATCACTGATCTGCAGGAGAAGGGGACTGCATTGAAGTCTGTGGACTCCATGTACTATCCCCATCAAACGCAGCGCTGTCCCTTTCGCAGGTGAAATCGGCAAAAGCGAACCAGGAAAGTGGGCCAATAAACACGGGCCCTCAGCTGCCAAGCCCTCTCCGACTTAAAAGCAGTGGTGCTTCAGCCGTGATGCTGCCCCACACCACCTGACTCCTTTCCTCTCTCACAGCCTCTGGGCTTTCCAGAGGAACCGGTAGGAGGGAGGTTTTCCTTCCACCTCTCGGGTTGGGAGAGGATAACTTCAGATTCTTGGGTGCTCCAGCTGATCGAAGAAAGACACTCAATAGAGTTTCTTCAGAAACCCCCTTGACACCCTCCCCCAAGGTTGTCGTACTCTCGGGAACATCATCTTCTGGTCCAGGAAGAGATTTCAGAACTTTTGTTGAAGGAGGCGATAGAACCCGTCCCCATTCCTCTTCAGGAAATGGGGTACTATTCCCATTTCTTCCTGGTCCCGAAGAAAACAGGGGACGTGAGGCCAATTCTCGACCTCAGCTCCCTGAACTTGTTTGTGGAGTACAACAGGTTCAGAATGCTCTCGCTGCAGAGCCTCCTGCCCCTTCTCCAGCCAGGACAGTGGCTGTGCACTTTGGATATGCAGGATGCCTACCTGCATATCTCTATCCGTCCTTCCCACTGCAAATACCTGCATTTTGCATTCCAGGGGGACCACTACCAGTTCAAGGCCCTCCTCTTTGGTCTTTCCTCGGTGCCCCGGGTGTTCACCAAATGCCTTTCGGTGGTAGCGGCCTACCTGCGTACCCAGGGGTGCAGGTTTTCCCATACCTGGACGACTAGCTGCTGGCAGCCCAATCCAGGGAGGAACTCCTGCACTTCCTTTCCCTTACCCAGCAGGTCTTTGCCTGCATGGGTATTACCATCAACCAGGCCAAGTCCCATCTGATCCCGTCCCAGAGGCTCCAATTTATCGGAGCGATCCTGGACACGACCTCTGGCATGGCCTTCCTGCCACCGGACAGGGTGGCCACTCTCCAGGCCCAGGTCAGCCTGTTGTCCAGCTGCAGGCGGGTCAGTGCCAGGTCAGTCCTTTGCCTCTTTGGGCTAATGGCGGCTGCGATTCCGACAGTCCCTCGCGCTCAGCTCCACATGAGAATCTCTTAGTGGATGCTTCTGTCTCAGTGGGATCAGCTGGTGGATGACCTAGATCAACTTTTCCTGGTCTCCACTCCCATGGCTTGGGACTTGCAGTGGTGGATGGTTCAGGAGAACCTCTGCCAGGGAGATCCTTTCAGTCTCCCTCCCCCCTCACAGACGTTGACTACGGACGCCTCCAGCGAGGGTTGGAGAGCCCATCTCGGTCCTCACAGGACCCAGGGCTCCTGGTCCAAGCTCGAGAAGTCTCTTCACACCAATGTGCTTGAACTAAGGGCAGTACTGTATGCTCTTCAGGCTCTGTATTTGTCTCCTGGTTACCTAGCCGTACAGACGGACAATATGTGTGTGGTCTGGTACATCAACAGACAGGGAGGAACTCGTTCCTACCCCCTTTGCTGAGATGCGATGCAAGTCTGGGATTGGGCAGTGTGGCACAACCTTCACCTCACAGCATCTCATGTCCTGGGGATCGAGAACACGCTGGCAGACAGGCTAAGCCGGTCATCTTCTGTAGCTCACGAATGGGAACTGGATCGGGGGTTGTAGATGACATCTTCCTACGCTGGGAAACTCCACAGGTAGATCTGTTTGTTTCCCCACAAAACACAAAACTTCCCATCTTCTACTCGCTCGCTCCAGGGCATGGCATTTTTTGGACAGACCCTCTGTCTCTAGACTGGAAGGGCAGATTCGTCTATGCCTTCCCCCCAATTCCACTGATTGCGAGGGTCTTGCAGAAACTCTGTTTGGAAGGAGCTCGAAAGATTCCGATCGCTCCTTTCTGGCCCAGGCAAGTTTGGTTCTCTCTTCTGCAACAGTACTCAGAGGAACCTCCTCTTCCTCTGTCGCTATTTTTGCTGACCCAGGATCAAGGGACCCTGGTCCATCCAGGCTTCAGGTCACTTCAGTTGCATGTGTGGCTCTTGCAGATGTACCTCAAGCTCGATTCGAGGTTTCCCTCCCCGAGCAGCTGAGATTCTGGTAGATGCCAGGAAACTCTCAACCAGATCTACTTATGCCATGAAATGAAAGCAGTTCTCTATTTGGGCTGCCTCCAATGATGTCGAGCCCTTCTCGTGCTCTGTCGGCCGACTTCTGGATTACCTGCGACACCTCTTCGATCTGGGTCTCAGCCATTCATCCTTAAAGGTTCACATGGTGGCCATTTCGGCCTATCATGTCCCCTTTGCAGACAGAACGTTTGCTCAGCTGGAGGTCTCTAAGACCTTTTTGAGAGGGGTCCTTCACTTATGACCCCCTATCTGGGTTCCTGCCCCTCCTTGGGATCTGAATTTCATTTTAGAGAAACTTACTCTGCCTCCTTTTGAGCCGGCAGCCTCAGTGGACATAAAGTTCCTTTCTTGGAAGACTCTCTTCCTAGTGGCCATTACTTCTGCTCGATGGATTTCCGAGCTTCAGGCCCTGATGTGTAAAATCCCATATTTGATTTTTCACAAGGATCATGTGGCTCTGCGTACCAACCCTAAGTTTCTCCCTAAGGTGGTAGCGGAATCGACACCGAATCAATCCATAGAGTTGCCTGCCTTTTTTACGTAGCACTCCAATCAAGGAGAGTACCTCCTGCATACTTTGGATGTTCACCAAATTATGAGATATTACACCAACAGGACGAGGGATCTCAGAAAGGCTGATCAACTGTTCGTCTCTTTTGCTCATAAAAGAGAAGGCACTGCTGTTTCTAAGAAATGCCTATCGAAATGGTTGGCTCATTGTATCACTTTCTGTTATGACAAGTGCAACAAGACCCTGCCGGGTCAAGTTAGAGGCCACTCCACCAGAAGGGTCGCTGCTTCTGCGGCTTGTTTCAAGAACGTGTCAGCAGCTGACATTTGTGCAGCCGCCACTTGGACTTCTGTCCACACCTTTATGAAACATTACAGTTTGGACATTGCCTCTCGCCGTAGAGCAGGGTTCGGGCTGGCTGTTTTGCAAGGCCTCCTTTCCTAAGGCCTTCAGAATCAAATGGTCTACTTCTGAGTAGCTTTCCTCCTCCCGTTTGCTTCTCCTTGTTCCAGACTGCTTGGGACTCAGTCCTATATGTAATTACCTACTGCTAGAGCCCTCTCGAAGTAAGATAGTACAGTTACTTAAGAACTTACCGTAACAGTAGATCTTCGAGAGAGGCTCTTGCTGTAGGTAATACCTTCCCGCCCTCCATCCCCCTAAGCTTTTTCAGCTCCTTTTCCAGGAAGGGAAATACCCACTTCTCTCTCATCTTGCCTTTTGGCCTTTGGTAGGAAAGAACTGGAAGGCGGGTGTGGAGGACCACCCCTTTATACTGGTGCAGCATGACATCGGTCACCTGACATGGGGGCGGTCCCCTGCCAGAGACTACTAGCTAGAAATTTTGCCATTGGGTCCTGACGCCAGCTGGCATCAGTCCTGTATGTAATTACCTACTGCAAGAGCCTCTCGAAGATCTGTTACGGTAAGTTCTTAAGTAACTGTACTTTCCCCCTTCCCATGGCTTCTGATCTGGAGGAAGCTGCTAAGAGGGGCATTGAAGCCTCAAAAACACAATTTAGGATGGCAGTGGATGCTAATGACACTGCATCCAGACAGATGGCTTCCGCTGTGTCTTTAAGGAGGTTTGCATGGCTCAGAACCATCAACCTCACACAAGACACCCAAAACAAAGCTATGGATTTCCCTTGTGACCCTGTGTCTCTGTTTGGAGAGCAAACAGAGGCATATATGAAAAAAATGGATGACTATAAAGCTGCTTACAAAAGTGCAGCAGTCAAAAAGAGAGAGCTGCCACGCCCCAGAAACACCATCCTGGGGGTACAGGGATAGAACTCTCTATAGGCCCTTTTTCTAGCCTCAAGTTTTCCCACAATATCAGCCCATGGGATACTTTAGGGGCAGGGGCAGACGGGGCAGTGGCTGCACTAACCCTACTGTCCAGCCAGTAGCACAGTCAAAGCAGACACCCTGAGAGGATTGTCTGGGTCGCCTCCCCATGCCTAGTAGGGGGCAGGTTGGCCCACTGCTTCCAGGAATGGAAAACCATCACCACAGACAAGTGGGCCCTGGAAGTAGTGGGCCAGGGACTTACCCTCAGCTTCAAGGCTATGCCAAAGCTCAGGTCAACAGCTTTCAAACCATCTCAAACCTCCTGGGGTTCAAGGCAGTAGAATCAGTACCTCCCAGTCAGCTGGGGAAGGGGCTGTGTTCAAGGTACTTCCTTACAGTGAAAAAAACGGGAGTAGCGACCCATTCTGCATCTCAGGTACTTAAACAAGCATCTGACAAAATCAAAATTCAAGATGGTCACTTTGGCTACAATACTGCCTTGTCTAAGACAGGAAGACTCGCTAGCATCCTTGGATCTCAAGGATGCATATTTCCATATCCCAATCGGAGAGTTGCATAGAAAGTATTTCAGGTTCAGGTTACCTTCAGTCCACTACCAGTTCAAGGCAATGCCTTATGGACTCACATCCACCCCAAGAGTGTTCACAGAATGTCTGGCAGTGGTTGTAGCCCACCTAAGGAGACAAGGAGTGTGTTCTTTCCTACCTGGATGACTGGCTCATAGTAGGCCAGTCCATCCAGCAGGTTAGGGAGGCATTGTCACTAACAAAATACATTCTGTTCTCTCTGGGGTTCCTGGTGAACCACAAAAAGTCTGTTCTGGAACCAGTTCAGCTTCTCAAATTTATAGGGGCAGAACTGGACACAAGGAAAGGGATGGCTTACCTGCCTCAGGACAGAGTGAACATCCTTATCCAGGTAGCCGAATCTTTCAAACTTCATGTCTCAAGGCCAGCAAGGCACTTCCTTCAATTGCTCGGCCACATGGCAGCTTCAAACAACAGGAAGTCTTGCTGTATTCTGACATATGCAGTTAGCCTCAGCACTTGAACTGCTCTGGAAAGGAAAGAGTTAACTCTATGCAGAAAGCATAGAACGTTGAGCTTAAGCTCGGTTTCAAACCTCTGTCTGCAGCACTTCAAAATGTAACCGTCAGATTCTTTACTCCATTCAGTTGCTCCAGAGATTGCTCCTCTGCTAACAGTCGGTTTGGTATAATATCCGTCAGTTTATCACCAATTTTGTCGTATTTCCGGCTTCAGATCCCTGTGTGTGGTACAGTAAGTGTTGTAGGTAGTGGACTGTAGGGTAGAATTGTCATATTTCTGTGAAAATTTTAAAGACCTGTGGATTGGTCCGGTTTGGAATTGATTGTTTAGGGTTTTTCTTTATTCTTTCTGTTTAGTGTGAGGTACCAGTTCCTATCAGTTTCAAAAAAACTTGATTTTATAAGTTTTTTCCATGACCCGTAACACGGTTGGTAACCAATAGGAGGGTCTTACATGGCTAATAAGCAGCAAAGGGTAAGTTTGTAGCCTGGCCATGTCTGAAAAACCCAAGAAAAAAAATGGGCCCACTGGGTTTCAACACTATGGTGAGTCTGGGGATGCCTTTGCTAAAGCAGACCCTCACACCACTTGTGTTTATTGTCTGGGGTTTGACCACCTTGATTCAGACTGCCAAATCTGTAAAAATTTTCTGAAGGCCACCCTAGAAAAGTGGTTGTGTAGGCTCAGGGAAAAGGAGGCCTAGATGTCCACCAATCCGGATGGCCAGCCTGGTTCGGTTCGTACATAACCTGAGGGAGTGCCCACTGACCTGAAGTGTATTTCCTCGGCAGAGGGAGATCTCGACCTGAGGGGTCGGTTCCATCGAAGCAGAAAAGAAAATAGGCCAGTTCGGATCCAGAACCGCATAATCCAACCGCTGAAGAAATAGCCAGAGCGATAAGTATTGTGGAATCGCTCTTTCCGGTTCCTTCTGATCCGGTGCCTCTCGGTAGGTGCTTGGTTCGGTCGGTTTCCCCGGTTCCAGAATATGTTCCGGATGAATTTTATGAACCTGAGTGGGAAGGGGAGGAAGAGCAAGAAAATGATGATGAGGATGGTGATGAAGGTTTGGATGAGCCCATTGAACCAGACATCTCCCCAGACAGGCCTTCTAATGTTTCCCCTCCCAGGCTTTCTGAGTCCCCATCCCACTATATGTTCTACAAGAAAGTGGCTGATACCCTCCAGCTTCCCTTGGTTGAAGCTGTTGAGGAACAAGAGGATCCTAATTTCATGGAAATGATGGACATCCCAGAGTCCAAGAGATTGTCTATTCCCCTCCATAAATCCTTTGGGAAACGGACACAGAAAATTCTTTAGACCCCAAATTCTTTACCTCCTGTAGGTAAAAGAATGGACAGGAGGTATGTGCTTTCAGGCGCGGGTACAGAGTTCTTGTTCCACCAATGCAGCCATGGTGGGATAGTGCAGGCTGCAGCCTGTGACAAGGCTAACATACCCTTTGCTTCACACACCCTGGATAAAGACTCTAGGAAGGTGGATGCTGTGGCCAAAAACAGTACTTAGCATCTTCCTTAGGACTCAGGCAGGCAAATTATATGGCCTACACAGCCAGATACCAGAAGTCTAGATGGGATACTGTTCTGGAGCTGGCTAAACGGGCCTCCCCCCAGCTAGCCAAGGAGCTGGAGGAGATGGCTGCTGATGGGATCGAGGCATCCAAAATTCAGTTTCATGCTGCTGTGGACTTGAATGATGTAGCATCACGAGTCGTGGCTATATCTGTGTCTCTTAGGAGATTTGCTTGGCTTAGATGTATTAGCCTCTCACAGGACACCCAGGCTAAGGCCATGGATTTCCCTGTGATGGGTAATTCTCTGTTTGGGGAGCAGACAGAGAATTACATGAAGAAAATGGACGAGTATCAGACCGCCTACAGGAGTGCACAGGCCAAGGAAAGGCAGATAGCTCCTCAGAGGCAGCAGTCTGGGGTAGGGGCAGGCCTTTTCACAGGCCTTTCTACCAGCACAGGCCTCCTCTCCTTTTCCTCAGAGGGGGTTCTTCAGAGGGAGAGGTGGAAGGAGGATGAGCAGGACTGCATCCTCGTCTCAGTCCAAGGCTCCTGCCAAGCAGACAACCTGATGTGTCAGCCCGGGTCGACTCCCCAACCCGAGTAGGATGCAGGCTGGCTTACTACTTCCAGGCCTGGAAGTCTGTTACCTCAGACAGGTGCGTACTGGAGGTAGTAAATCAGAGAGGCAGTGTAGCGCAGTGGTTTAAGGCTGTGAGCTGCAAATCTGGTGACATCCAGCAGACCTGATCTCGGTTTGAATCCCACCGCTTCTACTTGCATACCGTGTGACCCTGAGCAAGTCACTTAACTTCCCTGTGCTCCCAGGTCGCACCTGTAAAAAAGCTTTCAGCTTAGTGTGCTACTCCTGGTTAAACAACTTAAAAAAACAAAAAAAAAGAGAGATTGGCCCTCAGTTTTGCCAGGTTCTCAAAATTGAGGGCCAAGTCCTTTCCACCTGCAGATCACTGCTTTAGAAGCAGATAGTTCCTGCTCAGCACAGGGGCAAGGGTGTGTATTCCAGATATCTCCTTACCCCAAAAAAGACAGGGAAGTGGCTGCCCATCCGAGACCCAAAATATCTAAACAACCACATCTTAAAACCAAAATTCAGAATGATGACTCTTGGAGTAATTCTTCCCTCTCTAAGGCCATGGGATTGGCTAGCTTCCCTGGACCTCAAGGATGCCTACTTTCACATCCCAATCAGGTGCTCCCACAGAAAGTACCTCAGGTTTGAAATGACTTCAGGCCATTGTCAGTTCAGAACAATGCCCTTTGACCTAACATCAGCTCCAAGGGTGTTCACAAAGTGCCTAGCAGTAGTAGTGGTCTTTCTCAGGAGACGGGATCTCCATATTCCCATACCTGGATGACTGGCTTATTGTGGGGCGGTCTCCAGACCAAGTCAAGTCAGGCCTAGGTTTTCTTCTCAGTCTGTCAAAGACAGTTCTCTAACCAGTACAACTCAGCACCTTCATAGGGGTAGAGTTGGATACTGTGTAGGCAAAGACTTTTCTCCCCTTGACAAGGGAGAAGGCCCTTACAGATCTTGTGTCCTCTTTCTGCCTTCTGGTGTGTCAACCAGCAAGATATTTTCTTCAGCTCCTGGGCCACATGGCAGCATCCACTGCAATGGTAAAGGGAGCCAGATTTCAAATGAGGGACATCCAGTTCCACCTGAGGTCCTTTTGGTCTCAGAAAAAAGATCTTCTAACCAAATTGATTCCAGTGACTCGGACTGTGGTCCAAGCTCTCCAATGGTGGTTGGATCAGGACAGTCTCAGACAAGGAGTCCCATTCATCAGTCAGATTCATTCAGTGGTACTAACCACAGATGCCTCTCTTCTGGGCTGGGGCCCAAGGTGTCTGGTCTCCTCAAGAGTCTCTACTTCATATCAGTCTTCTGGAACTCAGGGCTGTATTCCTGGCTTTCCAAGCTTTCTCGAACTCAGTGAGGAACAAAGTGGTCTAGGTCAGGACAGAGACCACCACCACCATGTGGTACATCAAGAGGCAGGGCAGCACTCGGTCTACGGCCTTGTGCATGGAAGCCATGAAAATATGGTCCCTGGCTTATGCCCTGCAAGCATCCCTAATAGCAGTCCATCTACCAGGGAAGGAAAATGTGCTAGCAGATGGCCAGAGCAGAATATCTCAGGACCACCACTAATGGGCCCCTGAACCCCTTCATACTGAAAGTAGTCTTCTCCAGGTGGGGCACTACAGAGATCGATCTCTTTGCAGCCCCAGACAATCATCAGCTTCCTCTCTTCTGTTTCAGGCCTCCAGTCATGAGCACAGTTCCCCTGGATGCTTTGGTTCTTGATTGGGGGGTGGCAAATTCCTTCTGGTTCTGGATTGGGGGGGAAATTCCTTTGTGCCTTTCCTCCCTTTCCCCTGTTATTCAAGGTCCTGGTCAAGATCAGGTCACAGCCGTGCTGGGTGATCCTGATTGCACCAGGCTGGGCCAGACAGCCTTGGTATCCTCTGTTGTTGTCCCTAGCAGTCCATCTTCCCCTATGCCTTCCCAAGAGGCACAATCTGCTAACCTTCTCAGGGAAGGATCTGGTACCCCAATCTTCAGTCTCTCAACCTCAAGGCTTGGCTCTTGAGTAGTTAGAGTATGCAGGTCTGTATCTGTCTTGGGGGTGCTGGATATTCTCATAGCCTCTCGAAAAACTGCCACTAGAAAAACTTATAATTCCAAATGGAAGAGATTCAGTATTTGGTGTTCCAATAAGGATGTTTTACCGCATACTGCTGACCTGGCTACAGTTCTGAATTACATTGTCCATCTTAATGGCCTAGGCCTCAGGCCAGCCACTTTAAAAGTTAATTTAGCAGCTGTATCTGCATTCCTGTCAACAGGGAAGGCTCTTCTCTGGCATCTCATGCTGTCTTCTCTAAGTTCTTTAAAGGTTTGGTTAATACCAACCCTCCCTTTAGGGACCCTACCCCTGCTTGGAATCTTAATGTTTGCATTGCTCAGCTTAGTGCAACCCCTTTTTGAGCCCTTGGCTTCAGCCAAACTCAAGTATTTGACTTGGAAAACTGTGTTCCTGGTAGCTATCACTTCTGCCAGGCGTATTAGTGAAGTACAAGCTCTGTCAGTGGAGCCAGAATTGATCTCATTCCATAGAGATAAGGTGGTCCTTAGAACCAAAAGGAAGTTCTTACCCAAAGTGGTCTCAGATTTTCATCTGAACCAGTCCATGTCTCTTCCTGTGTTTTTCACTGATCATTCTTCTTCAGGAGAAAGAAGATTACATAGTTTGGATGTTAAGAGGGCACTTAGCTACTGCACTGAGCATACTAAGGCACATAGGTATGAATGCCCACAATTGTGTCTTACTTATGGTGAAGTGGGGAAAGATAAGCCTGCTACTAAGAGAACTATTGCCAGCTGGATTGTCTCTTGTATACAGTTCTGCTATGAAAAGCTAGGCAAAATACCCCCTCAGTCCTGAGGGCTTATTCGACTAGGGGTATAGCTGCTTCCCTGGCTTATAACTTTACTAGAAATATGCAAAGCAGCTGCCTGGCAAACTGTCCATACTTTCACCAAGCATTACTCTCTGGATATCCAGGCTATGCGTGATGCTCGGTGTGGAAGAGCAGTACTGCAGAACCTATGCCCAAAATAGGTTCAGTACCCCCTTCTATGGTGGTACTGCTTGGTAGTCTGCATATGTCAGAATACAGCAAGGCTTCATGTTGCTTGAAGAAAAAAATTACTCACCTTAGTAATTGTGTTTCTTATAATGCAGTATTGTTGTATTCTGACCTCCCTCCCTGCCTCCCCTCTCAGGACCTGTTTTTGGGAATTGGACTGGCAGGTACACTGTTGCACCTCAGGGGTGTACTTGGCACTCCTCCTTTCTAGAAGGGGGGGGAAGGGGTTATTGTTATGTTGTTTTTTGTAGTTATTTGTTGGTTCACTACCCGGTTATTATTTTGGTTTCTCGACTTGAGTCTTTGGCGAACCCAATTTGTTGCCTGTTGGCTTACATTCCTTTACAATTGCCACTATAGAAGCATAGTTATTTAGTAATAGCGCGTAAGAATCTGATGGTTACACTTTGAAGTGCTGCAGACAGAGGTCTGAAACCGAGCTCGACCTCAACGTTTTATGCTTCCTGCGTAGAGTTAACTCTTTCCCCCTCTGAAGCAGTTCAAGTGCTGGGGCTAACTGCATATGTCAGAATACAGCAAGACTCCATTAGAAGAAACACAGTTACTAAGGTGAGTCATTTTTTTCTTCCACACCAACTGTGCCAGGAGCCAGGTTTCAGATGAGAGACATTGTTTCACTTGAGAGAACACTGGTCCCAGAGAAAGGATTCCCTTTCAAAGCTGGTCACAGTCACAGTCACATTTCTTCAAGCTCTGCAGTGGTGGCAAGAAAGAAGCAATCTCAGGCAGGGGGTCCTCTTCTTGTAGCAGCCCCCCTCTCTGATACTTACTACAGATGCATCCCTCCTGGGGTGGGCTGCACATCTGGGGGACCTCACTACTCACAGTACACGGGAAAAGCAGGAATCTCTCCTGCACATAAATCTCCTAGTGCTCAGAGCGGTTCTATTCGCTCTTCAGTTTTTCTCCACTCAAATCAGAGGGAAGGTGGTTCAGGTCAGAACAGACAATACAACCACAATTTAATATGTGGATTCTGTAAATAATACCCCCAAAAAGCATACAAAAAATTCCTTGTAATACACTGGTCCAAACTCAATAATACTATCGATGAAATCCCGTAATACTGTCGTTGAGATCCTGTAATGCTATCGATGGAATATCTCAACGATATTATTATTGGACTCTGATCAAGGCACAGCCTGTGCTGACTGCAAGCCAGCTTTTACTGTGACTGCCACATACAGTAAAAGCTGACTAAACATTCACGTCGTGTCTAAAGCCTGACAGAAAAATGGCACTTTATAAAAAATAAAAAATCCATCGGCACAAAGTCTGCCCTTTTACAAAAATCCCCATAACCAGCTAAAAAAAAAAAAAAAAGATGGTACGTCATGTACTCGGACTCGGGAGTCTGATTAAATTTCCACAGCAACCGTCGCACAGTCGAGGAAAAAAAAGCTTGTTTTACTGCCATTTTATTTTTCAGTTCGTTTCCCAGTTTGCAGTTTCTGTGTTTCTATACAATTTGAAAACTTATCTTTCTTGCTGCAATCATTGGCTGAGTCTCAGAAAAAAACACCTCAGCACCCCAACCGAAGAGTTCTCACTCCAAGGCAAAAGTAAGCACTTACAATTTCCTCACATCCATATATTACAAAAAAATAATATAGTCCTTAGGAGTTGTTATACTTCATCTCGAGGATCTGAGGAAACAAGAAACCTCCTGAGCTTCGCTCTCGAGGTTTGCTGTGTTCCCTGATCCTCTCGATGAATTACTGCCTTGTAATACACCAGAACGTATCTATTATTCTATTTGTATTACATAAACAAACAAGGGTGAACAAGGTCAACTCCTGTATGCACAGAGGCAATGAAAATTTGGGCCTTGCCCTACTCCCTGAATGTTTCCCTCACAGCTGTCCACCTTCCAGGCAAGGACAATGTGCTGACAGATGCCCTCAGCAGAATAAATCAGAACCACCACAAGTGGTCACTGAACAAGCAGGTCTTACAGACAGTTTTTAGGAGATGGGGCACCCAGGAGATGGATCTGTTTGCAGCCCCAGACAATCACCAGCTCTCACAATACTGCTGTAGGCCTCCTATCAAGGCACAATTCCCCTGGATGCACTTCTGTTGGAATGGATAGGGAGGTTCCTGTATGCCTTCCCTCCCTTTCCTTTAATACTGAAAGTATTAAACAAACTCAAGCTCCAGTCAGCTTCAGTGATTCTCATTGCCCCAGACTGGGTCAGGCAGTCTTGGTACTCCATGCTCCTATATTTGCCAGAAGCTAAACAAATCGGTCTTCCCAGGAGGTACAACCTGCTATCATGCTCTCAGGACAGGATCATGTATCCCTACCTTCTATCCCTCAGACTCAAGGCATGGCTTTTGAAGACTTAAGAGTATGCAGGTTTGCATCTCTCAGAAGGGTTATGGACATTCTGAGAGTTTCCAGGAAACCTTCTACTAAGTAAACCTATGTTTCTAAATGGATGAGGTGTTCTTTCTGGTGCCAGGGTAAGGGTCTAGACCAGGCCCAGGCTAGTCTGTCTATAGTCCTGGACTATTTGGCTCATTTGCATTCTACAGGTTTAACTATTGCCGCATTAAGGGTACACTTGGAAGCTGTTTCAGCTTACCTATTAGCAGGTAAGGCTTCTTCACTGGCCTCAAAACTAGTGTTTAAATAGTTTTTTAAGGGACTATTACACTTGCGCCCACCACACAGGGAACCTACTCCCGTGTGGGATTTGAATATTTGCATTGCTTAGCTTATGCAGCCCCCTTTCGAGCCTATGTCTACAGCAGATCTCAAATATGTGACTTGAAAAACAGTGTTCCTGGTAGCTATTGCCTCTGCCAGAAGGATCAAGTGAGCTCCAGGCATTGTCTACAGAGCAAGGCATTATCGCTATCCACAGGGACAAAATAGTTCTCAGAATTAACAGAAAATTTCTGCCTAAGGTGGTATCAGATTTTCACCTTAACCAGTCTATTTCCTTGCCAGTTTTCTTTACTTACCATTCCACTTCAGGTGAGCGTAGGTTACACAGCCTGGATGTAAAAAGGGTAGTCAGCTGCTATCTGGACCACACAAAGGGTCACAGGCAGGATCAGACCCAGCTGTTCCTCACTTATGGAGAGGTAGGAAAGGGTAAATCTGCCACCTAGCAATCCATTGCCAGGTGGATCGTAGCTTATATTCAGTTCTGTTATGGCAAGGTGGGTAAGCAACCACCTGTGGGCCTCAAGGCCCATTTCACCAGGGGTACTGCAGCCTCTCTAGCAGCTGCTAGAGATATTCCCCAGTGGACATCTGCAAAGCTGCAACTTGGAAAACAGTCTACACATTCACCAAACATTATTGTTTGGATGTCTGAGCCAGAGGTGATGCCAGGTTTGGCATAGCAGTCTGCAGAGCCTGTTTCCTAAATAGGTTCTAGGCCCACCTCCAAAGGCACTGCTTGGTAATCTGCATAAGTCAGAATACAGTAAGATTTCCTGGGGTTTGAAGAAAAATTACTTATCTTAGTAATCTTGTTTCTTCTAAGGGAATCTTACTGTATTCTGAGCTCCTTCCCTTCTTCCCCTATCGAAACCTGTGGTCACTGCACTACAGCTGTGGTAGAGATGTTGCAAACCTGGGGATATATTATGTTCTGATTTTTTGGGCATCTGTGACTTGAGTCTTAGGGATGCCACTTTAAAGTTTTTTCAAAGAGTGGGTAAATCCCTTAGTTATACCCTATTGTTTGTGGAGGAAGGTTATTATTATTATCTTCATCATTATAGTAGTAGGAAACTGCTTAGTAAGAATCTGATGGTTTAGAACTTTTTACCAGGGACAGTGATTTGAAAACCAAGTTCGAGCTTAGCATTCCATCATTTGCATAGGTTCTATTAACTATTTCAGATTTGGGGCAGTCCTATGGTGAGACCATACTGCATAAGTCAGAATACAGAAAGATTCCCGTAGAAGAAACAAGATTAGTAAGGTTAGTCATTTTTCCTTCCTTCCTAAGGTGGTGTCTGATTTTCACCGTAATCAGTCTGTTACTCTGCCTGTCTCTTTTACTGATCATTCATGTTCAGGCGAACACAGATTGCATAGCCTGGATGTCAATAGGGCTATCAGCTGCTACCTGGAGCACACCGAGGATCATAGGGAGAACATAACCCAGCTGTTCCTCACTTATGGAGAGGTAGGAAAGGGCAAACCAGTTTCAAAAAGGACCATTGCTCGCTGGGTTGTGGCCTGCATCCAGTTTTGCTATAGCAAAGCTGGTAAAAAGCCTCCTGTGGGCCTTCAAGTCCATTCCACAAGGGGCACTGCTACTTCCATAGCAGCCTCAAGGGGCATACCTTTATTGGACATTTGTAAAGCAGCTACCTGGGAAACTGTTCCCATGTTTGTCAAACACTGTAGCCTGGATTTACAGACCAGGAGTGATGCTAAGATTGGCACAGCAGCACTTCAGAGTCTGTTTCCTAAATAGGTTCTGTGCCCACCTTTAATGGTACTGCTTGGGTAGTCTGCATATGACAGAATACAGTAAGATTTCCTGGGGTTAGAAGAAGACATTACTTACCATAGTAATCCTGTGTCTTCCAAGGGAATCTTACTATATTCCGAGCTCCCACTCGTCCTCCTCTTCTAGAACCAGGGGGCACTGCACTACAGCTTTGTGGTGAACTCCTGGGCTGTTTTTTACTTAGGCTATCTGTGACTTGAGTCTTGGGGATAATGCCTACTATTGGAGGATGATTAGGGGGCTGGGAGTCTAAGATTACTTTCTTTATTATTATTATTACTATTTCAGATTAGCATTAGTTAGTTAGCTTCCTAGGCAAGCTTCGATAGAATCTGATGGTTGATGGAACGTTTAACAGGGACCCTAGCATTCCCTCATTTGCATAGGTTCTATTAACCTTTTCAGCTCTGGGGCAGTACTATGGTGGTACAATAAGGCATATGCCAGAATACAGTAAGATTCCCTTGGAAGAAGCAGGATTACTATGGTAAATAATGTCTTCTTCAGGACACCGGTTTTGCCTGGACCCACTGAGGAGGAGACCCAGCCAGCTGGGAACCTCCTCACGGTCCCGGTCCCTGACCTGGAAGAGCCATGATTTGCCCCAGCTCCTTCCGAACGACCTCGTTGGTCCCCCTGACGGTCCAAGTCAAGGTCTCAGACCCCTTTGACCATCAGGCAGAAGAAGGCACATAAGCGCTCCATAAAACAGTGCCACCTCCATTCTTCCTCGTCCTCCTCAGAAGAGGAGAGCTTTGACACAGGCTACATTGAAACTACAAAGATTTGATGTGGCAGCAGCTGATTATGTCTGGCCAGAAGTCGACCCAGGCTTCTTCCCCGGCCATTACTTGGCTGTCACCCTCCAGGCCGACGCTGACTCTGCAGGAACCGGTCCACACCATCCCTCCACTTGCGGAGCAGGTCAAGACTCTTCCCAGCTTGGCCGAAACCGGCCCCTCTACCAATTTGGGTGGAACTGCCACTGAAAGAGCCCACTTCAGGGGCTCCTGCCAAGGGGTCTTGGCCCGTTTCAGGCCTTCCATACAGGCTGTCTGTCACTCTCACTCCCGACCATCCCAGACAGGTGGCCGATCTATCCGGACTCCTTGAAGTCTGAGGACTCTGACCTGTGTTCTCGTCCCTTGGACGATGAATCCGTAGGGAGTCTTTCAACGGAGAAGGGTTCCACTTCTTTCATGGGTATCCTCCATCTCATTTTCGAATCCATGGGGATGCCCTTTGAGCCTGTTCAGAAATGGGCTGAATACCCTCTCATGGATAACCTCAAATGAGGAGATTCTCTGACAGAGGCCTTCCCAGTGGCCGAGGCCATTGTTGGCCCGGCCTTGGAGCTGTGGCTGCACCCTGCCTCCTGCCCTGCGCCTTCAGCCCGTATGGCCCGCAAATATGCGGTCCCCATTGACTCCCCTTCAGGATTCACAGAGCACCCCTCGGCCAAGGGGTTGGTGACCGGATCTGTGTTCAGGAAATTCGGAAGACACCGATAGACCCTGGACAAGGAGCCCAAGAAATTGGACCATTCGGCCCGGAAAGTCTGTGCTGCTTCTTCACTTGGACTTCATCAGGCAAGCTTGGCCATCATCATGGCACATTTCTCCCTTGCTCTTTTGGGCTGTCTCGATGAGGTCCTCTCCCACCTCCCTGCGGACCTCCAGACCACGGTCAAACAGATCCATGACCAGGGCTAGGTGGTTGTGAAGCAACAACTCCAGACAGCTCTGGACATTGGGGACTCCTGGGCCTGCTCAGGGGCGGTCATAGTTGCCTTCGCCACAGGGCCTGGCTGAGAGTCTGCACCTTCATGGCAGACACTCGGCACAAGTTGACAGATATCCCCTTCTTGGGTACCGACATCTTCGGTCCAGGAGTGGATGGTCACCTCCAGCGCATAGAGAAGTTCAGTGCCACCTTAGACTCTGTGACTTTTACTCAGAAGGAATTCCAGGGTTCCAAAAGGCAGAAAAGAAAGCCTTTCAAACAACATGAAGTCTTGCTGTATTATAGACATTAGCAGTTTGATCCAGCTCTAGAACTGCCCCGGAGTGAAATGGTTAAAACCATTCCAAAATAGAATTTTGGCACGAGAGCAGCTCTATCTGTGTCATTTCAAACTTGAACTGTCAGATTCTTTACTCCGCCTCAGTGAACAGTCGCTCCGGAGATTTCTCCTTCTGCTCAGTTCATTTCTCGTTTAAAAGTGTTTTCTCGGTTGATTTAACCGAGAATAGTTTTATTTTAACCGCAAAACCGCTTCGGTTCAAGCTCTATCTGTGGTAAACTGTAAGTAAATGAAGGTTTTGTCTGTGTGGAACTTGTAAGTTATCGGTTCGGTTTTGAACCGATCAGTGGGTTTAAAACTCATTTAAAACTCAAAGTTACTATTTTAGAGTGCGGTTCTGTTCTTATCGGTTCTAAAAAACGGATTTATTACGCTTTTTTTCCAATACCCGTGACACGGTTAGGAACCGATAAGGGTGTCTTGCCTGGCACTGCCGTTAAAAGGGCAAGTTTTTGGTTAGGCTGGCATTATGTCTGAGAAACCCAAAAGAAAAACCGGGCCCACTGGGTTTCAACACTGTGATGTTTGTGGGGAAGTCTTTGCCAAGGCTGACCCACACACCACATGTGTTTATTGTCTGGGGTTTGACCACCTCCAGTCAGACTGCCAGGTATAAGAATTTCCCTGCAGCCACCCTGGAAAAAGATTGGGCAGGCTCAGGAATGAGAGGCCAAAAGTCCGCTGACCCGATGGCCAGCCCGGTTGGTGCCAACTGAACCAGAGGGAGTGCCCTCTGACCAGGGCCAGACTTCCTCGGCAAAGAAAAGCTGGTTCTGAGGAACCAATTCCAGTAAAGAAAACAAGAAAATCATCAGGTCTGAGTCCAAAATTCCTTCTCCAACTGCTGCAGAGATAGCAAAAGCCATACAAATTGTCCAGTCACTGTCTCAGGGTCCGTCCGAACCACCACTATCTGGTAAAGGTCGGTTCGTCCGGTCCCAGTGGTTCAGGATTATGATATTGAGGAATTTTATGAACCAGAGGAGGGAGGAGGATTATGAACAGTATGAATGTGGCTGGGAAGGTCTGGGTGTGCTCATTGAACCGACATCTCCCAGACAGACCTTTAGAATCTCCCCTATGCTGTCTGAGTCCCCATCTCATTTTATGTTTTATAAAAAGTTGTTGAAACCCTCCAGCTTCCTTTAGAAGAGGCTGTGGATGAGCAAGAGGAGCCTGATTTTGTAGAAATGATGGATATTCCAGAGTCTAGGAGATTGTCTATTCTTTACATAAGTCTTTTAGGAAACAAACAATTAAAATTTTTAAGCTCCTAATTCTGTGCCTCCTGTAGATAAAAAGATGGACAGAAGGTATACATTGTCAGGCCTGATACAGAATTCCTTTCTCAGCAATGCAGTCATGTTGGGTAGTTCAGCTGCTGCCTGTGATAAAGCTAATATTCCTTGGCTTCACATCCTCCTGACAAGGATTCCAGGAAGATTGATGCCATAGCAAAAACAGTATATGGCAGCCTCTGGGACTCAGGCAAGCAAATTATATGGCTTATGTAGCTAGGTATCAGAAATCTAGATGGGATACTGTTATGCAGTTGGCCAAGCAGGCCCATGGCCAGCTGGCTAGTGAACTAGAACAGGTGGCTGCTGATGGCATTGAAGCCTCTAAGGTTCAGTTTCATGCTGCTGTGGATGTTAATGATGTTTCCTCTAGGGTCATGGCCACATCTGTAGCTTCGAGGTTGGCCTGGCTCAGGTGTACTAGTTTGTCACAGGATACCCAGACTAAGGCTATGGATTTTCCTGTGGTGGAAATTCTCTTTGGAGAGCAGACAGAGAATTACATGAAGAAGATGGATGAATATAGGACTACTTACAAGAGTGCCCAGGCTAAGGAGCGCAAGCCACCTCAAAGGCATGGCCCAGGGTAGGGGTAGGCCTTTTCACAGGCCTTTCTACCAGACTCAGGCCTCCTCTGCCTATGCTCAGAGGGGCTTCTTCAGAGGCAGGGCAGACTAGGGGTGGGCAGACCTGCTCCCACCCCCAGCCTAAAGCCTCATAAACAGGCACCCTGGATGGGGTGCCCAGGTCGCTTTCTCCTGTACCAGTGGGGGCAGGTTTGCTTACTCAGTCAGAATTGGGCTTCTTTAACCTCAGACAAGTGGGTTCTGGAAGTAGTGTCAGGTCTGGTTCTCAGCTTCAAAAGTTTCCCAGGTTGAGAAGCAGACTTTTTCTACCTGCAAGTGCTTCAGAGACCTCACTCTGGAAACAGAGGTCTCATCCTGTTAGCCTCAGAGCAGTAGAAAGGGTTCCTCCCCTGCATCAGGGCAGGGGTCTGTATTCCAGATACTTCTTACCCCAAAAAAGACAGACTGGCGCCCATTTTAGATCTCAGATATCTGAACAAGCATCTTTTGAAACCAAAGTTCAAAATGGTAACTCTGGCAATGATTTTACCTTCCCTAAGGCTAGGGGACTGGCTAGCCTCCCTGGACCTCAAGGATGCCTATTTCCATGTCCTAATCAGAAGATCCCATCGAAAGTACCTCAGATTCGAACTGCCCTCAGGTCATTACCAGTTCAGAGCAATGCCCTTCGGCCTTACCTCTGCTCCAAGGGTATTCACAGAGTGTCTAGCAGTGGCCCACTTAAGGAGGCAGAGGATTGCTGTTTTTCCCTATCTAGACGACTGGCTCATTGTAGGCCAGTCCCCAGAACAGGTAAAATCTCACCTGCAGGTCACCCAGCAGCTTCTCACCTCCCTGGATTTTCTGCTAAACCTACTCAAAGTCGGTTCTGGAACCAGTCCAGGTACTCACCTTTATAGGGGCAGAATTGGACACAAAGCTAGCCAGAGCCTTTCTTCCCCAGAAAGGGTAAGGAATTTAGTGGCTCTGGCCTCTTCCTTCACTCTGCAGGTCTCTCGCCAGCAAGACACTTTCTGCAGCTCCTGGGGCACATGGCTGCATCCACAGCTGTTGTGCAGGAGCCAGATTTCAGATGAGAGACATTCAGTTTCACTTGAGAACCTTTGGTCTCAGAGAGAGACCCCTTTCCAAGTTGGTCCCAGTGACTCGAACCTTGATCCTAGCTCTCCAGTGGTGGCAGGATCAGAGCAATTTAAGAGCGGGGTCCCTTCATTTCCCCTTCTCACGACTTGACTCTCACTACAGATGCTTCCCTTCTGGGTTGGGGAGCCAACATGGGCGACCTTTCCACTCAGGGAGTTTGGTCCCCCCAGGAATCTCTGCTCCACATCAATTTGCTGGAACTCAGAGCTGTCTTTTAGCTCTTCAAGCTTTTCTGCATCTGTCCACGACAAGGTGATACAAGTCAGAACAGACAACACCACAACAATGTGGTACATCAACAAACAGGGGGCACCTGTCTTCGGCCTTGTGCACTGAGGCAATGAAGTTGTGGTCTCTGGCCTATTCCCTGAACACTTCATAGCAGTTCATCTTCCAGGGAAGGACAATGTCCTAGCGGATGCCCTCAGCAGGATTTCCCAGGCCATCACAATGGTCCCTGGATCCTCAAGTGCTGGGGATAGTTTTGCCAGGTGGGCATCCCTCAGATAGATCTTTTGCAGCCCCAGACAATCACAAACTTCCTCTGTTCTGTTGCTGGCCTCCAGTGCTGGGCTCAGTTCCCTGGATGCCCTTCTTCTGGATTGGGAGGGAAGTTCCTCTATGCTTTCCCCTTTCTCTCCTATTCAAAGTACTAGTCAAAATCAGATCTCAGCCTTGCAGGGTGATTCTGATTGCCCGGATTAGGCCAGGCAGCCCTGGTACCCACTCCTTCTGTCTCTGACAGTCCATCTTCCCTGTGCCTCCCAGGAATCACAATCTGTTGACTTGTGCCCAGGGAAGGGTTTGGTATCCGGACCTCAATCCTCAACCTCAAGGCCTGGCTCTTGAGGAGTTAGAGTTTGCTGATTTACACCTCTCTCAGGGTGTTCTTGAGATCCTAAAGGCTTCCAGAAAGCCTTCCACTAGGGCTACTTATAGTTCTAAATGGAAAAGGTTTTCCATTTGGTGTGCTGGAAAATATTTCCCAGAATCTGCTGAATTGCCCATTTTGTTAGATTACATGGTACATCTTAATTCCTTGGGTCTCAGACCAGCTACCCTGAGAGTTCATTTGGCAGCTGTGTCTGCTTTTGTGTCAGCAGGAAAGTTATCCCCTTTCCTCTCATCCTGTGTTTTCCAAGTTTTTAAGGATTACTCCATACTAATCCTCCGTTTGGGAACCGCCCCTGCTTAGACCTTAATGTTTGCATTGCCCAGTTAATGCAACCCCTTTGAACCTCTGTCTTCTGCAGAGCTTAAGTACCTAACTTGGAAAACTGTTTTTCTAGTGGCTATCACTTCTGCCAGACGATAATGAAGTGGTACAACCTTGTCAGTGGAGACTGACTTTATTTCTTTCCACAGGGATAAGGTAGTCCTTAGGACTAATAGGAAGTTTTTGCCTAAGGTGGTTTCAGATTTCCATCTTAATCAATCTATCTCCTTCCAGTATTTTTCACTGATCACCCTCTTCAGGTGAGAGGAGGTTGCACAGCCTGGATGTTAAGAGAGCTCTTAGTTATTATATAGAGCGTACCAAAGGTCACAGGTTCGAATCCCTCCAACTTTTCCTTACCTATGGTGAAGTTGGGAAAGGCAAACCTGCCACAAAGAGATTAATAGCCAGGTGGATTGTCTCTTGTATCCAATTTTGTTATCAGAAAGTGGGCAGAGCCCCCCCCCCCCCGGTTTGAGGGCTCATTCTACCAGGGGTACAGCTGCGTCTCTAGCTGCTGCCAGAGATATCCCTTTATTAGAGATTTACCAGGCTGCTACTTGGAAAACGGTACACACTTTTACCAAGCATTACTCCCTGGATGTCCAGGCCAGGAGAGACGCGTTGGCACAGCTGTTCTTTAGAGCCTATTCCCTAAGTAGGTTCTGCCTCCTCCATGGAGGTACTGCTGTGTATTCTGCTAATGTCTATAATATAGCAAGACTTCATGTTGTTTGAAGAAAAAATTACTCACCTTAGTAATGTTGTTTCTTCTAATGGAGTCTTGCTATATTATAGACCTCCCCCCCAACCTGCCCCTCTCAGAACCTCTACTTGGTGGGGTGCGGGCAACTTAGTGTGGGCACTACTTATGTCCTGTTAGCATTTTGTCCCCTTTGGGACTTTGGGGGTGTGTATGTGTACGCGTGTGTGTGTTTTATTATACTTTGTTCCATTTTCATATTATTAGAATGGTGTTAGTATTTCTGGTCCCCTGACTTGAGTCTTGGGTGTTGGGACCATCAATGGTTGTTATTATTTAGGTAGCCATTTGGCTAGTGTAGGTTACAGCTTCCACACAGACCTTAGTGAGTTTGGCTCGTAAAGATCTGACAGTTCAAGTTTGAAATGACACAGATAGAGCTGCTCTCGTGCCAAAATTCTATTTTGGAATGGTTTTAACCATTTCACTCCGGGGCAGTTCTAGAGCTGGATCAAACTGCTAATGTCTATAATATAGCAAGACTCCATTAGAAGAAACAACATTACTAAGGTGAGTAATTTTTTCTTTCAGCCTTCTGCCCCTGTGGCCAAGCAGCCCCATTTCCAATAGGGGCAGCAACAGTAGCAAGCTCAACCTTGGTGCCCTCGGCCCAAGTCAGGGCCTGTAAGCCGAACCTGCACAGTGATGGGATTGGGGTTGCCAACCCCATACCCGTTAAAGCAGCTCTGGGTCCTCCCTTGGGGGGCCGGCTTTGCCACTTCCTTTCTGCCTGGTTCGCTGTTACAACAGACAGGTGGGTTCTGGAAGTGGTCGGCCAGGGGCTGCCTCTGGAATTCGAACAGTACCCACCAAGCCGAGCCTGCTCCCTGCGGGAGGAGATGGTCTCGGTGCACACTCAGTTGGTTCTCAGAGTCAACATCGCTCAACTTCTGTACAAGGAGGTAGTGGCCAGAGTCGCTGATCCCCCTGTCAACCCAGGGGTCGTTTCCAGGTACTTCCTTGTTCCAAAATGGACAGGGGGCCAGCACCCCATTCTAGATCTACATGACCTGAACCAATTTCTCAGGTCTCGCACATTCAGCATGATAACTCTGTCTCAGATCATACCATCTCTCAAGCAGAACATGTGGTTCTGCTCACTGGATCTTCAGGACACGTTTTTTCATGTCCCGATCTGTCCGTCTCGCCGAAGGGTCCTCCACTTCTGAGCAGAGGGAGCCCTCTTTGAGTTCCAAGCCATGCCGTTTTGCCTGTCATCAGCCACCCGGATCTTCACCAAATGCACTGCAGTGGTGCTGGTCCACCTTCGGCGTCTTGGGGTCAGAGTGTACCCCTGTCTCGACGACTGGCTCATAGTGGGTCCCTCCATACAGGAGGTGGTGAAATCCAGGGATCTGGCTCTTCAGACCTGCATCGAACTTCGTCTCCTGGTCAATGTGACCAAGCTGGAACTCGTACCTTAGCAGGTGATCTGCTTCATCGGGGCAGAACTTGACTCTTGCCAAGCCAGAGCCAGGCTCCCAATGGACAGGGCAGAGGTTCTCTCCTCCTTTGCCCAATCATTTCTGGTTGGGCAATTGCACCCTGCCCGGGACTTCCTGTGCCTTCTGGGGTACATGGTGGCCTGCACCGCCATGGTCCAGTGGGCCCAGCGATATATGCCCCCCTCCAATGAGGGCTGGCCAGCCAGTGGATTCAGTGACATGGTCACTTCGACCAGCTGATCACTGTGACCCAGAACATGTGGGACACTCTCCAGTGGTGGACTGTTCTGGAACATCTGCAGGAAGGGATCCCGTTTGTTCGTCCTGAACCGATGGTCATTCTGACGATCAATGCCTCTCTCATGGGCTGGTGGCGACCACATGGGGAATCACAGAGTCCACGGGCTCTGGACCCCCAAGGAATCCCAATCTCATATCAACCTGCTGGAGCTCCGAGCAGTTCGGCTGGCACTGACTGCATTTGCTCCGTTTCTTTGGGGTCAGGTGGTGTAGGTCCAGACGGACAATACCACGACCATCTACTATCTCAACAAACAGGGCAGCATGCACTCCCAACCTCTGTTCAGGGAAGTGCTCTGCATCTGGACCCTCGTGGACTGGAGGCAGATCTCCTAGCCGTCCATGTGGCAGGAGCCTCCAATCAGTTGGCATCCCACGAGTGGTCTCTCCATCAGGAGGTAGTTTAAAGTCTGTTCTCCCATTGGGGCAAACCTCAGGTGGACCTGTTCACCTCCAGGGGGAACACAAAGCTGAGGCTGTTTCATGCCCGCCACCCTCAGCAGGGCTTGCTGCAGGGGGATGCCTTCTCGAGGCCGTGGACCCCAGGCATCTTCTGTGACTTTCCTCCATTTCCCTTGGTTCACAAAGTGCTCCCCAAGGTCAGGAGGGACAAGGCACAGGTGATCCTGGTAGCCCCAGACTGGCCTCGCCAGTTCTGGTATCCAGATCTCCTCAGCCTCAGGCTCCCAAGTCGTCTCCCAGCAAGCCCAGACCTGCTCTCGATCACTCAGGGGAAGGTATTCTATCTGGACCTTCAATCCCTGCACCTGATAGCCTGGTTCTTGAACGACTAGTTCCAGGCTTTGAGTCTCTCTGAAGAAGTACTCACCGTAGTGGAGACATCTAGGAAGGAGTCGACCAGGAGGTGCTATGCCTTTAAATGGGAGAGATTCTCCATTTGGTGTCAGGGAAAGGGCCTGGACCCTTTTTCTTGTCCGGTGGCTAGCATCCACAACTACCTTTGGTCTCTTGCCAAAGGAGTTCTTCAGTCTACGACCCTTAGGGTGCACCTGGCTGCCATCTCTGCTTATTGGGCATGGGCCGGCCGCAGAAGGTGGCCCAGGAGAAGGTGGTCTGGCACTTCTTTAAAGGCCTTCACCACATTTCCCCACCGGTGCGTGAACCACCACCACCGTGGGATCTACTGCTGGTACTGGCAAAGCTCATGGGCGAGCTATTCGAACCAATGCACAGGTGTGAGATGTCACTTCTGTTATGGAAGACTGCCTTCCTGGTGGCCATCACATCAGCCAAAAGGACTGGGGAGCTACAGGCGCTGTCTGTTGAGTCTCCTTACCTGGTCTTCCACAGGGACGTGGTTGTCCTGCGCCCCATCCAGAATTCCTTTCGAAGATGGTGTCAGAATTCCACCTCAACCAGGTGTTGACTCTGCCGGTGTACTACCCTAATTACACCTCGGAGGCCGAGTACAGGCTCCATACTTTGGACGTGAGATAGGTGCTCTCTTATTATAAGGAGCGGATGGCTGATGTTCGGGGAGAGGTTCGCCAGCTGTTTGTCACCTACGTTGAAGCCGCACCTGGCAGGCTGGCAGTGAAGTGGACGATTGGCAGATAGATTACATCTTGCATCGATCTCTGCTATAGGTTGGCGAGTCAGAAGCCGCCTGTAGGGCTAAGGGCTCATTCCACCTGCCATACCGCTGCATCCAGAGACATCCTATCCAGGAAATCTGCCAGGCTGCTACCTGGAAGTCAGTAAACACCTTCATTATCCACTACCACATTGACCTAGAGTCATGCTGGGATGCTGATTTTGGGGCCTCAGTTCTCCAATCTCTGTTCCCTAAGTAGGGGGTTTGTGCCTTGCCTCCCTCCTCCTGGAGAACTGCTAGGAGTCTTCCAATAAATGTAGAACAACATATCCACGATCCTAAAAAAACAGGTTACTCACCTGTAACAGTAGTTCTAGGAGTGGTACATGTTCTTCATCCACACGGACCCACCTGACCTCCCCGGCTTTGACGCACAACCTCTGCTTCCAGTGGGCAAGATCTGACATCAAGGGGCAGAGCCGAGAGATATACCACCTGGGTGGGTGGAAGGAGCCAGCTTAAAGTCCTTCTGGCAAGATTCTTAAAGGGAAAGGACATGACAACAAGTGTGAATGAACAACACGTACCACTCCTAGAACTACTGTTACAGGTGAGTGAGTAACCTGTTTTTTTTTGTTGTCCCTGGCGTATAGCTCTATAGTATCAGACAGCTTCTCAAAATGGGATGCTTTAATCTTGGGAGGGGAATAAACCACACCAATAACAAGATCAATTGAGAAAATGTAAACCAGCATACATTCTGTATCTTCTATTTTACTTGAATAAAGGACTTCTGAGTGCCCCGAAGTATGGTTTAAATACAGTATTATCCCCCCCTTCCTGAGCCCCTCTGTCCCTTCTGTGGGTATAGTATTCATTTAGGGTTATTTCTTTATTGTCGTCTTTCTTTCTCAACCATGTTTCTGAGAGGGCAATGATTTCAGGTTTTTCCAGTTTGGCCCAAGCACGCAACAAGTCCATTTTATTAACCAGGCTACATGCGTTGTTGTGCATGATTTTTATTAGCCTAAGTTCTGGTCCAGGATTTGTTTCAATATCTCCACTGAGTGCCAGGACCACAAAGAGAACCCGTCTGTTCTTTTTACCGTTTGGTTTGTTCAATGTTAAATCAGGCTTCACCTGATTTTTAAAGTGGAACTTCACCAAGGTAAAAGCATTTCTTCTTTTAATCAAGCCATTTGCATATTTAATATAATGGTCTTGAGTATGGGAACTCTGGAGGAGCTGGCACATCAGGGGGATAAGTTCCCCTTCACGTGTAACACATATCTTTTTTTTTTTTTTTTTTTTTCTCCCCCTCTCCCCTGCGGTCCCCCTCTCTTCGGGAGTCACTTTACGGCCTTTTCAGCCCTCGCTCACCTGCCTGTAGACCAGAGCAGTCCATCCCCCACGGAGCCTTGGTTTACCCCCCAGGCGGGGTACGGGGTGGGGGCCCTATACACCCTGAGATTACGAAATTTTCGTCGGGATGCTGTCTCTGGGCAGGCAGGGGCATTGAGGGTCGGGGCCTAGTGCTCCGTCTACCAGGAGACCGCAAGGTGCTTTTTTCCGGTGTTCTTTCTCGCGACGTGCCATGTCCCCTGACGTCAGCAGTGTTGAGCTGCCGACGCCTGCACGCCGCCTCTTTCTTCTGCCATCGGCTCATACACCCTCGGTCTCCACCCGAGGTCAGTCAAGAGCTGGGCTCTGGTTTCCCCGAGAGGATGAGCAGTCCCTAGGGCGCTCAAGCCCTCTCCCGGCGGCCCTCCAGCTTCCGGCCTGCCCTCAACCCGGGTCACTGGCCGTCAGTCGGAAACTAACCGCTGCACCGCGGGCCGGCACGTAACACATATCTGAGATAAAAATATTAGTACTAGCAGTATCCCCAGAATGTGGCTAAATACCAATTTTACATTACTACCATAGGTCTGCTTTGAAGCCATTTTAGCTCATGTACTACTACTAAAACTAAAAACAAATAAAAGTACCTACCAACCGCTGAAGTTAAAATACTAACAGCTGGTCAATGTCTATAGAATAGAAGTCAGGTAATAAATAGTGAACTATAAAGATAATTATACCAAGGAAGTATTGAATTAGTAGACTAAGTATCTTAAATGGTTCTAGATTAGCTGGTAACTATTTATATAACACTCTACTGACCAAGACTCATAATTTATGTTTAAGTCGTTAATTTGTAACGTAGATAGTCTGTTTATTTAAAAATGGTGTTAGTAACAAATAAAACATCAGTACCAGTAAACAGTCCTTTTACCAAGTTATTTTTTCTGCGTGCCAGTCACGCTCGCGCTGTATGCAGCACAAGCCTTTTATACCATGCAGCCCCTCCTTGAATGGTGACATGTCCCTTGACTTTCCTCCCTCACAGGCCGGTGGATTCTCCGGTATAACGGAGTGCACAGTCACAGTATAGAAATGTAGCAAGTGGAGCACTAGCACAGTTCACTGAAGGCAGGCAGATGAAGTACTGCCACAGTTCCTGTAAAGTTGTATTAAAATGCAAGGGCGGTGCAAGTACAACTTCAGCGTACCCGAGTCTGTCTGGTATGCGGTGAGAGCCTTTTATACCGTACAGCGCCTCCTTGAATGGTGACACATCCCTTGACTCTTCTCCCTCACAGGCTGTTGGATTCTCCGGTATAACGGAGTGCACAGTCACAGTATAGAAATGTAGCAAGTGGAACAATAGCGCTGTTCACTGAAGGCAAGCAGGTGAAGTACAGCCACAGTTCCCGGCATGTTGTTTTAAAGTGCAAGGCTGGTGCAGGTGTTAAAATTTCAGTGTACCTGAGTCCATCTAGTGTGTGGTGTGAGCCTTTTATGCTGTGCAACCCCTCCTTGAATGGTGATGCGCACCTTGACTTTCCTCCCTCACAGGCTGGTGCATACTCCGGTATAACGGAGTACATAATCAAAGTATAGAAATGCAGCAAGTGGAGCACTAGCACGGTTCACTGAAGGCAGGCAGATGAAGTACTGCCACAGTTCCTGTAAAGTTGTATTAAAATGCAAGGCCGGTGCAGGCGTTACAACTTCAGCGTACCTGCTGAAAATGTCTAGGACGGATCCGCATTCCACGTGCGTCTACTGCCTCGGCCTAGATCATGACCCGCAGGCCTGTGAGTTATGCCGTTCGTTTTTGGCCAGCGTCCTGGAAGACCAGCGCTGCCCGGATTCAGCTTGGCGCCGCAGAAGCGCTACCCGCTGGTGAAGTCTAAGGAGGCCCGTTGGGTGGTGTCCGCGGCGGCTGGGTTGGCTGAGCAACTCGAGCAGATGATTGCCCTCGAGGAGGAGGCGGCCCAGGCCGCATCTTCATCTTCCTCGGTCATGGCATTTATCCTGCTCTCTCTGGGATCCTCCTACACAGCTTCTTTGAAGGAGCTTTGCCAATCCCTTTCCACGAAAGGAGAGGGGGCCATCGGGACACTCTTCTCGGTCCAAAAAGAAGGACTCAAGAGGTAAGTCCCACCGTCGGTGTTCATGGGAGCGGGAGAGGTCCCCTTCCCCGGACAGTCGACACTTGACTTCAGTCGAGGTTGCGACTAAGGCCGCTGGCTTCATGGTGTCGCCGTCAGGTCAGCCGGCCTAGATACCCATCAACGCAGTCGAGATTTTTCTCGACCTGTCGGATGGGCTGTCGACTGGTGAATCCGACAACCCTTTTTCACCGGTTCCCCCGGTGGAGACCGAGGACTTGCCTGCGCCTCCTGTGCCAGAGTCCCCGGTCAAGGCTTCCGAGCCAAGGGAAGAGCGGTTGTTCCCCGCCGCTTCCCAGACCCACCCTCAGAAACACCGAGGGTCTTGGTCTCGGACCTCGTCTCGGTCCAGCCGATCCCGTCGACATCGGCGGTCTTGGTCTTGGCATCTAAGTAAGTGGCGGTGCCGCTCGTCCCTCATCTTCCTCCTCGGAAGAGGAGAGGCTTCAGCGCAAATTGAGTCGACGCTACGAGGACCTAATGTGGCAGCAGTTACTTCTGTCTGGGAACAAGCCATCGCCTTCCCCAGCCATCAAATGGCTGTCACCCGAACGGCTGAAACAACCCCTCGCTGTAGCTCAAGGTGCCCAAGCCTGGGCTGGTTCTTCAACCGAAACCAGCTGCCCCACTGATTGTGGTGGAACCTCCGCCTCCACAACCAAAATTGGGGGCGCCATCCAAGGACTTTCAGTCGGGTCAGGGTCTGCTCCACAGGTTGTCGATCACCCTCACTACCGACCGTCCTCGGCAGGTGGAGGGTGGCTCAGGCCCCAGGCAGCTCTTCGCAGACTCCTGGGAGTCTGACGATGACTCCTCCCTGTTTTCCAGGCCCTTTGACCTGGAGTCCTCCGGGACGCAGTCAATGGATGAGAGCCCATCGTCTTTTATGGGTCTGCTTCGGCTCATCTCGGAGTCCACCAGGATGCAGCTCGAGCCCGTATCCAAGCAGGCCAAGTATCCCCTGACAGAGATACTAGATCAAGTGGATTCGCCCACGGAGGCCTTTCCGGTGGCTTAAGCCATTGTTGGCCCAGCCTTGGAGCTTTGTCAGAGGCTGGCTTCCTGTCCTGCACCTTCAGCCAGGATGGCCAGGAACTATGCGGTCCCTACTTGCTCTTTGTCCGGTTTTTCGGAGCACCTCTCTGCGTAGGGGTTGGTCACTGATAGTGTTTTCCGGCGTTCCGGGAATGCTAGGGACGTGGATAAACCCCCCAACAAGGAGTCCAAAAAGCTGGACTGTGCCGGGCGCAAGGTGTACGCTGTGTCCTCCCTTGGCCTCCGCCAGGCCAGCTTGGCCGTGCTGATGGCACAATTCTCCCATGCCCTCATGGGCTTCCTGGATGAGGTGATCCCTCATCTCCCAGCTGACTTGCCTACCACGGTCAAGCAGGTACGGGACCAGGGGAGGGCGGTGGCAAAACAGCAGCTCCAAATGGCTCTGGACATTGGAGACTCCTGTGCCAGATCAGTTGCTGCCGCAGTGGCCATGCACTGCAGAGCATGGCTGAGGCTATCCACCTTCACGGCGGATACCCAGCATAAACTGGCGGACTTCCCCTTCCTGGGGACTGACCTGTTCAGCCCTGGAGTGGAAGGCCACCTCCACTGGATCAAAAAGTCCAATGCTACCCTGGACTCGGTCACCTTTGCCCAGAAGAACAAGGGCTGTCATTGACAACATAAGTCCTTTCACCCTTCTGCACCTGCGGCATGTCCAGCCCAACAGCACCAGCATCAGGGCCAGCAGGCTCGCGCTTGGCATCCCAAAGCCAAGCCTGCGGCTTCCTCTAACAGGAAGCAGGGAGGAAAAGGCCCAGGAGGTCCCTCGGCTGGTCTCTCCTCCAAGTCTGCCCAGTGACTGGTTGAGGGGTGTCGCCCCCAGCCTTGTCACCCCCCCGGGGGGACGGCTCTGCCACTTCCTTTCCACCTGGTCCGCTATCACCATGGACCGCTGGGTGTTGGAGGTGGTAGGAAAGGGCCTGCCTCTGGAGTTCGAGCAGGCCCCACCCTTCTGAGCCGTCCTCTGGGATATGGGTCCGAGAGTCTCTGTCGGCTCGCCGAGCTGACATCGCCCTGCTCCTTGAAAAAGAGGTGATCAGGAAGGTGGCGATCCTCCACCAGACCCGGGGTTTGTGTCCAGGTACTTCCTGGTCCCAAAACGGACGGGGGGCTGGCGCCCCATTCTAGACCTGCATGACCTGAACAGGTTCCTAAGGTCTCGAACCTTCAGGATGGTCACTCTGGCTCAGATCATTCCATCCTTGGAATGAGGCATGTGTTTCTGTTCTCTGGACCTCCAGGACACGTTCTTTCACATCCCAATCCGTCCGTCCCACCAGAGATTTCTCCGCTTCAGGGCAGAGGGATCCCTTTACAAGTTCCAGACCATGCCCTTCGGCCTTTCCCTGGCTCCCAGGGTCTTCACCAAATGCATGGCAGTGGTGACAGCATTCCTGCAGCGCTGAAGGGTCCGGGTGTACCCCTACCTGGACGATTGGCTGATTGCAGCCTCCTCCAGAATGGAGGTAGAGCGGTCCAGAGATCTGGCCCTCCAGGTTTGCTCTCAGGTTGGCCTCGTCATCAACAAGGCCAATTTGGAACTCATGCCAAAGCAGGTGATACAATTCATTGGGGCAGAGCTCGACTCTCTACGAGCCAGAGCACGGTTCCTGGCGGACAGGGCCGAGGTACTTTCCTCCTTTGCCCAATCATTCCAGGTTGGGCAATTGCGCCCTGTCCGGGACTTCCTGTGCCTCCTGGGCCTCATGATGGCCTGCACCAGCGTGGTCCGCTGGGCTCTTTGGTACATGCATCCCCTTCAATGGGGGCTGGCCAGCCAATGGTCACAGCACTCCGATCCATTGGATCAGCTAGTGACAGTGACCCAGGAGATGTGGAATGCCCTCCAGTGGTGGACTGTTCCAGCACATCTGCAGGAGGGCATCCCGTTTGTCCGCCCTGAGCCGACGGTCTCTCTGTCGACTGATGCCTCTCTGATGGGTTGGGGTGCCCATCTGGAGGAGCACAGAGCGCATGGCCTCTGGTCCTCTCGGGAGTCCCGATGCCACATCAACCTGCTGGAGCTTCGAGCGGTTCATCTAGCCCTCACCGCCTTCGCTCCGTTTCTACGGGGTCAAGTGGTCCGGGTCCAGACGGACAATACCACGACCATGTACTACCTAAACCACGAGGGTGGGACGCGCTCCATGCCCCTGTGCAAGGAAGCTCTCCGCATTTGGTCACTCGTGCGCAGCCTGGAGGCGGATCTCCTTGCCATCCATGTGGCAGGAGCCTCCAACATTCTGACCGATGCCCTAAGCCGGATAAGGGCTGCGTCCCACAAATGGTCTCTCCTGCCGGAGGTAGTACAAGATCTGTTCTCCAACTGGGGCATGCCTCAGGTGGACCTGTTTGCCTCCAGGGAGAATACAAAACAGACTGTTTCATGCCCACCCCCTCAGCAGGGCTCGCTGCAGGGGGATGCCTTCTCGAGGCCGTGGACCCCGGGCCTCTTCTGTGCCTTTCCCCCATTTCCTTTGATCCACAAGGTGCTTCTCAAGGCGAGGAGAGACAAGGAGCAGGTGATTCTGGTAGCCCCGGACTGGCCCCGCCAGTTCTGGTATCCAGATCTCCTCAGTCTCAGCTCCAGGCTCCTGAGGCGGCTTCCAGCCCACCCGGACCTGATCTCAGTCAGTCAGGGGAAGATATTCCATCCTGACCTTCAATCCCTGCACCTGATGGCCTGGTTCTTGTGTGGCTAGAGTTCCAGGCCTTGGGTCTTTCTGACGAGGTCCTCAACATCATTGTGTCATCCCATAAGAAGTCGACCAGAAAATGCTATGCCTTCAAATGGAAGAGATTTTCCATTCGGTGTCAGGACAAGGGCCTGGACCCTTCCTCTTGTTCCTTGGCAAGCATTCTGGACTACCTGTGGTCCCTTTCTCAGCAAGGGCTTCGGTCGACGACCCTTAAGGTGCACCTGGCAGCCATCTCTGCTCACCGGGCGCGGGCCGGGAAGCAGTCGGTGGCGCAGGAGAAGGTGGTCGGGCTCTTTTTCAAAAGCCTTGATCACATATCCCCTCCGGTGCGAGAACCTCCACCTCCGTGAGATCTACTGCTGGTATTGGCTAAGCTCATGGGCAAGTCGTTCGAACCGATGCACAGGTGTGACATCTCTCACCTGTCGTGGAAGACCGCCTTCTTGGTGGCTATCACATCAGCCAGGAGGATGGGAGAGCTCCAGGCGCTTTCCATCGAGTCTCCTTATCTGGTCTTCCACAGGAACAAGGTTGTCCTGCGCCCCCACCCGAAATTCCTTCCGAAGGTGGAGTCAGAGTTTCACCTTAAACAGGTGTTGACTCTGCCGGTGTTCTACCCCAGTCACACCTCGGAGGCCGAATATAGGCTCCATACTTTGGACCCTAGAAGAGCGCTCGCTTACTATAAGGAGCGGACAACTGAGGTTCAGGGAGAGGTTCGCCAGCTGTTTGTCACCTACGCTGAAGCCGCACCTGGCAGACCTGCAGCCAAGTGGACGACAGGCAGGTGGGTCACTTCCTGCATCGATCTCTGCTATAGGTTGGCGGGCATGGAGCCTCCCAGAGAGATAAGAGCTCATTCTACCCACCATACCGCTGCATCGGTGGCTGCTTCCAGGGACGTCCCTATCCAGGAAGTCTGCAGGGCTGCTACCTGGAAGTCAGCACACACCTTCATCACCCACTACCACATCAACCTTGAGTCACGCTGGGATGCCGGTTTTGGGGCCTCGGTTCTCCAGTCTTTATTTCCTAAGTAGGGGGTGTGTGCCTTGCCTCCTTCCTCCTGAAGAACTGCTAGGAGTCTGCCAGACAGTGTGGATGAACAACATATCCATGTCCCTAGAAATACAGGTTACTCACCTGTAACAGGAGTTCTAGGAATGGTATATGTTGTTCATCCACACGACCCACCTGGCCTCCCCAGCTTCGACGCACAGCCTGGCTTCCAGCGGGCTAGATCTGGCGTCATGGGGTGGAGCCAAGAGTTTTACCACCCGGGTGGGTGGGAGGAGCCAGCTTGAAGACCTTCCGGCAAGATCTAAAGTGGCAAGAAACTTGCCAGACAGTGTGGATGAACAACATATACCACTCCTAGAACTCCTGTTACAGGTGAGTAACCTGTATTTGCATTCTGTATGTGAGAATTATGGAACTCTGCTGCATTCTTTTTTGTTATGCCACTGTTTTGAAGTTCCGAAGTGTGGTTAACAACTTTTAAAATTCTAAACAGTGCATAACAAAGCTGTGTGACTGCTGATTATGGTGGTTAATAGGCACTTACCATACATTGTAAAGAAATTGCCATTTGTCATGCTCAGATGCTATTTTAATGTTCTCCTGTTTGATGGTTTCTCAGAAAATCTCTGACATTTTTTGACCAACTAGTGGAACCTTGGTAAGTGCTGATTCCCTTCAAGCAAGAATTACCTCGTTTTCCTCAAGTTCCTGGCAGTTCAGTACCTGGAACTTAGCAAAATGATATTATTCTTGCTTGAATGGAATCAGCACTCACCCAAGGTTCTGCTAGCTGGTCAAAAAATGTCCGAGAGGTTTTCTGTGAAACCATCAACTAGGAGAGCATTAAAATAGTATCTGAGCATGACAAATGGCAATTTCTTCATTTTGCATGTAATAAATAAGGTCAGGTTGTCCTTATGTTAGGGAAAAGGAGTACAGGTTGTAATATGTTTATAATATAGCTGCAGTTGATCTTTAAGGACAGCTGCAGTTTGGAGATTCACACCTTGAAGTGAGGTCATTTGTCCCCTGCCTTCAGAGGCAGGCATCAGCCAGGAGATCAAAATAGTGGTGAATGGGCTTTTCCTCTGGGTCTTTGGAAGTACAAGGCTCTCCTCAACTCTACCATGTTGAGGCATTGGAGACAGATCTGGCAGATATTCAACGCCATCTGGGTGGTCGACTATGAATCTGCCGCAGTCTGCTCGTCCTGGGCAGCAGACATCCCCAGTTTTGGACCAAGAGCTTTTGGCTTTGTCTTTACTGGTGGACACCTTGACGCCGACCTCTAGTGTCACTCGCACTGGTGTTGTCCCTGTTCTCGGGATGAAAATGGCAGTGGCACCGGAGGTGGCACCAGGCCCAGTGAAGGCCTCAGTGCCAACATTATTTGGCCTGGAGTCTGTCCCTAACCCTGATATTGCTAGCAACACTGAGGAAGGGATGCTTCTGGATCTGATGTCAATGTAAGTGCCTGTGCTGGTTCCTGGAACGGGTCCATGCACTGGTCTTGATACAGATAGAGACACTGATCTTGATACAGATAGAGACACTGGACCGGAGCACATCGGCAACAATGTTGCCACCCATGGCAGCGTGGAAAGGAATGACTCTGGGCTCAATGTTGGTACCATGTCCAGTATCGAGGATGGCGATGGAACCAGTGCTGAGGAGTGACTTGGTGTGAAGCCCGTTGACTGTTCTAATCTTGGTGGCAGTGCCGACTCAGAGCAGGACGATGGCTCAGTGTTCGGTTCTCCCAGGGACCGTCCCCTGAAGTTGATCTGTGTGACGAGCAAGGTTTCCCACAGAGGCTCACTCACCCAGAGGTCCAACTTCATGGCAGCCACTCTGTCAAACACCCCCGCCAAGGGAGTGCATCTCCACTATGGTCAGGGTGTTGCCAGAGACTTGCATCCTAGACTGAGGCCTAGAAGTCCTGGAGCCTCATCCACTGCCACCCTTAGGGGGGCTTAGGCTATGTTCAAGAGGCTGTCCACGTTCCTCAATCCTCTGGGGCCTTTGACATGTGACCAGTACTGGGTATGGGCTGGTGCCATAAAACATAGAAACATAGAATTTGATGGCAGATAAAGACCGCTTGGCCCACCTAGTCTGCCCATTCCCTACCTAATGGATAAGCTGCAGATCCTAGTTAACCAACAGCCTACTTCCTCCTTCTCCCCATTAGAATTGCCTTATGTCTGTCCCATGCATTCTTGAATTCCCCCACTGTTTTTGACTCCACGACCTCAGGAAGGCTGTTCCATGCATGCACAACCCTCTCCATGAAAAAATACTTCTTCACATTACCTCTGAGCCATCCCCCCTCTGTCTTCAAATTGTGCCCCCTTGTTCTTGCACATCTCTTTTTCTGAAAGATGCTGCCGTCTTGGACTTTGTTGATTGTTGAAGTAGTGCTAAAGGGAGACAGACAGGGCCCAATTCAGGGTGTCTTTGCCTTGTCTCCATCGACATCTTTATCCAAGGATAACAAATCATCCCTCCACTTGGACTCCTCTGCTTGTTGCTTTCTGTATCAGGGACTCGTAGTGGAGATGATTCAGGCAATGAACCTTTGTGCTTTGACTAGCCTTGATTCAGTCACTCTGCCATTGGAATCCCTAGCGTTCCCAGTACTAGCACTGCAGTCATTCCTTCATGATCCAGAACCATGAAGAAGGCATCCAAGACCTTGTGGAGACATCTCCTCTCGTCTCCTCCCATCCCCAGGGACATCCCCTTGCGATATCATGCACCCACCCACTGGTCTGCAGGAGACGTACCTCACCCCACATCAGGGCTTTGGATACTGCATTCCCAGGCAGGGCCACAGTGCCCTTAGCTTGACCAGAATCACTGCACAGACTCCACAGAGCTCAATGCTATGGGAAGGAAGGGTTTTACCTCAACACACACACTCATGAGCATTGCTGCACATCAGGATGAACAGGGCGCTGCTGTCTGCTTTATTAATACCCCTTAGGTACTTAAATGTGTGTCATTTCCCCTCCTTCCTCCTGGCCTCCACTGTGTACATACTGAGAATCTTAAGTTTCTTATATGTTTGCCCCTGAATCATCTTCATGGTCTGCCAAAGCACTACTTTCAAGAGGTCCCTGTGCTTCAGATGTGGGCTCCAGTACTTCACACAGTAATATTCTTGATGAGGCCTAATCAGTGAACTGTATATGGGCAGAATCACCTCTTTCCTTCTGCTAGCAAACCCCCTCACTATGCACCCGAGCATATTTGCTTTTCCTGCAACCTTCTGCGTTGTTTGTGATATTTCGGACTGTCGCTAATGATGATCCCCAGGTCCCTGTCCTCCAGTGTCTGTTCTACCCTCACTCTGCCCAGCCAGTACTCCTTTGTTTGGATTCCTTTTGCCAGTAAGCATGACCTCACATTTTTTGGTGTTAAATTTGAATTGGAAAATGAGATTCCAGTACTGCCAATCTTGAAGTAAAAAGAGAAAATATCTTTTGAAGGAGAAACCAAACTCGGTCAAGGCCAGTAACAATAGCAAACAGACTGGACAAACAAGCTCATTCTACTGTTTTGTTAAGAATTTAAATTTATTTTGATGTTTCATTAGTTTTATGTTGTGCTTGACCACAGCCACGTGATTCTACTTCATGGCTCCTAGGCATCCTGCTACTGAAGACTTTTCTACAGTACCACGTGGGCATGGTCAAGTACTACTTAAAACTAATGGAAGGCATTGTTTGCCATGAAAAATTTCGATTTAAATATAGATGCATTTCTAGGATACAGCATGTCAGTGGATATAGCGTTTGGATTGGGTTACACTATTGAAATCATTTTTCTGTTTGTGCAGTACACTAACCAGAAACCCTGAAGAAGGGGCCTTTTATGCCCCAAAAGGTTGATGGCATTTACTGAATCTGGTGGAGTGTATTTATTTGCATCAGAATAAATTGAATATTTAAGAAAATTGGTGAGTTGGCCAGTTTGTCCAGTCTGTTCGCTGTTGTTAAATTTGAGTTGTCATATCTTGGACCACTTTTTCAGTTTGTCACGCCAGATCTTACTTTGAGAGGGCTCTTGCAGTAGGTAATTACATATAGGACTGACGTCGGCAGGCGGCAGGACCCCACGGAAAAATTTCTAGCTAGCAGTCCCTGGCGAGGGACCGCCCCCACATCAGGTGACCGGCATCAGATAATGTCTGTATAAAGGGGCGGTCCCGACGCCCGCCTTCCAGTTCTTTCCCGCCGTCAGCACGTGCAGCACCTCATGGTAAAGTCCGTGCTCAGCCCTGTTACTTCGGCGGTTTTCTACTGAAAGTTATCAGTATTTTAGTACTTTTTCGTCTGGTGAACGTCGGTTTATGTCGTCCCCATCAAAAAATAAGTGCGACTCGTGTGGCGCCCAACTGTCTCACAAGGACGGTCATTCCCTCTGCCTTTTTTGCTAAGGCTCTGACCACGCGGTTGAAAAGTGCCCGAATTGTCTGCACTTCAGCGCGGCCACCCGCAGACAACGCCAGCAGTCCTTGGAAGCCCATCTCCTTAAAAAGAAGATGTCTGCAATGGGGAAGAAGTTGAAGAAACTTAGGCAGGTGTCGACCTCCCCAGAAGGAAACAAGAAGCGGGACAAAGAAAGGCACCAGGAGAAGGCCTCCTCCCTGACTCCGCCAGAGCTGCAGCTCAGGTAACGTCTCGAGGATTGCCCGACGGTAGCCTCAAGGCTTTGGAGGAGTGTCGAGCCTGCCCATCAAGCTGCTTTTCGGGCCCTTCGAGCGCCCGGGCAAAGGAGGCTTTGCCCCAGCACTGCCGCAGGCTTGTAGTCCACTGGCGGGCGCCCCATAAGCCGGATGTTGGCTTCCGACACCCACCGGGAGAAGGCCGCTAAGACGCCCGACCCTTCGGGGCGGTGCACGGCAGTGTCCCCCTCGGACCGGGCCGCTTCCCACCCTCGACCCGCCTCTGACGAGGGACCCCTTAAGTCAGACACTGGCTCCTCTGGCGTCCACCAGGATTCAGCCCCTAAGTCGCACGTCGGCTCCTCTGACGTGCACTGGGCTTCAGAGCCTACAACAGACCCTCCATCATCTGTCGTCCCAGGTTCCCCGCAGTCTTCGCTACCGTCCGTGGAACCCGAGTCCCCCCTGCCTGGCCCCGGGGACTTTTCTCCTCCATCCCCGGGCGACGCTTGGGATGCTTTTCCGCCGTCAGACCCTCCTCCCACTGAACTGGATCTGGCGCGTGCCCCGACCGGCCTCCGACGCCGGCGGGGGATATTCGTCTTCCATCGGGCCCTCCCCCCACGGGCCTATCACTGTTGATCCGCCCGTGGGGCTCCCTACTGGGCCGTCTGCTCCGGCAGCTCCTCCAGTACCTGGGTATCCGCCATTGTATCCGACGCCGGCTTACCCGGGTCTGCAGTATCCTGCGCCACAGTACCCGACGCCAGTTCCTCCGACACCGCAGTACCCGATGCCGCAATACCGGTCTCCAGTATTCCTGCAGCTGGGTTACGGATACTCGATTTACAGATATAATCCGTATAACTGTCCCCCTCCTCCACCTCCACCGTCCCCATGGCTGCCGGTGGATCTTCAGGAGACTCTGGCCTCGTGGTGGGCTGAGGCCAAGGCTCAGCTCACCAAGGAGGTCGAGAGCCGCCTTACGGCGATGGTGCCACCTCCGGCCCCTGTACACCCCAGACAGCATACTCCCTCTCCGCCTCTGGATTCCCGAGCTCTTCCCTCTGGATCCAGAGAGGGGCAGGACACGCGTCCAGGGATTCCACCTAAGGAACGCGTTCCTCCCCCTAGACGAGTCAGGGAGTCTTACTCTGCTTCCAGTTCTTCTTCTTCTCTCTTGGTCTCCTCCGACGGATGCTCCGAGAAAGGCGATGAGCCTCGCTCTCCGTCCAAGCTCCGGCCGAGGACTCCTCCGAAGTCTCCTCCGGAGGATCCTTCCTTCACGGAGTTGCTCAGGAAGATCCAGGAAGTACATCAGTGGCGTTCCTTAGAGCCAGATCCTCAGCGGGTTAAACTGGCTGAACATCTGGACTTGCCCCTTACCGCTCCTACTCTAGTGCCACCCTGAATCGAGCCTCATGCCCACCTTGTTTCCACTATTTGGAAACAAACGTCGGCTTTAGCCCCATTTCCTCGGAAGTCCAACAGGCTATATCAGGCTCCGGAGGGTGTAGACTTTCTGGATTTTCACCCCCTTGCAGACTCGGTTGTGATTAGCGCCGCTCATGGCCGGTCAGCACACCCTAAACGTCTGAACTCGTCTCCCCCAGATAAGGAATCTCGCCTTCTGGATCAGTATGGAAGGAAGATCTACGCATCTTCCACACTGGGGATCAGGGCCCTCAATTATGTAGCACATATGGGGGATTACCAGAAGGCTGTCCTTACCCAGGCGGAATCTAAAATTGACTCCTTGCCTGACTCCCAGGTCAAGCAGGAGTTAGCTGACTTTGTCCATTCTGCTCATTCGGCCAGTCGTCACATTCTGAGGACGACCTACGATGCAGTGGACATTGCAGGGCGGAGCTCTGTGTTCGCCGTAAGTCTTCGGCGTCACGCTTGGCTCCAAGTGTCAGGATTGGTCCCGGAGGTGCAGTCAGCAATTCAGGAAGCACCTTTCAGGGGTTCGGTGCTTTTCAGTGGTGATGTCAAGGACATCATCACCGACTTGCAGGAGAAGGGGACGGCCCTGAAATTTGTGGATTCCATATACCGTCCCCATCCCCCGCAGCGCCGTCCTTTTCACAGACGCAGCCGGCCTTAAGCGAAACCCCAAGGAAGGCGGGCCACCAAACGCCGGGCCCCCACAGCTGCCAGGGTCCCGCCACACAAAAAAGCAGCGGGTGCCCCAGCTGCAGCGCTGCCCCACACCACCTGACTCCTTTCCTCTCCCACCGCATCCGGACTCCCCGGAGGAACCAGTAGGAGGGAGATTCTCCCCCCACCTTCTGGGTTGGGGGAGGATAACATCGGATTCATGGGTGCTTCAGATTATCGCAAAGGGGCACTCCATAGAGTTTCTACAGAAACCTCCACCCCACCCTCTGAAGTCCTCTTACTCAAGGGACCATCTTCCTTTGGTCAGGGAAGAGATATCTGCTCTCCTCGCAAAGTGGGCCATAGAACCCGTCCCTCCTCACCTTCATGGGATGGGTTACTAATCCCATTTCTTCCTCGTACCAAAGAAGACGGGAGATCTCAGACCCATTCTCGACCTCAGCTCCCTGAACTTCTATGTAGAATACAAGAAGCTCAGGATGCTCTCCCTTCAAACCCTTCTGCCCCTTCTTCAGCCAGGCCAATGGCTTTGTGCACTGGATATGCAGGATGCATACCTGCACATCCCCATTCGTCCCTCGCACTGAAAGTACCTCCGGTTTGCTTTCCAGGGGGACCATTACCAGTTCCGGGCACTTCCTTTAGGTCTTTCCTCAGCTCCCCGAGTTTTTACCAAATGCCTGGCAGTGGTGGCGGCCCACCTGCATACTTTGGGAGTTCAGGTTTTTCCCTACCTGGACGACTGGCTCCTGGCGGCCTCGTCCAGGGAGGAACTCCTGCATTTTCTCTCCCTCACCCAGCAGGTTTTCACTTGTCTGGGCATCACCATCAACCATTCCAAGTCTCAACTGGACCCTTCCCAGAGACTCCAGTTCATCGGGGCAATCCTTGATACGACAGTGTGCAAGGCCTTCCTGCCTTTGGACAGGGGGGGCCTCCCTCCAGTCACAGATTTCCCTACTTTCGGAATACAGGAAGGTTCCGGCGAGGTCGGTGCTCTGTGTTTTGGGGCTTATGGCGGCCGCCATCCTGACGGTTCCGCGCGCGCGACTCCACATGAGGATCTCTCAGTGGACTCTCCGCTCTCAGTGGGATCAATTTGTAGATGATCTAGATCATCTGGTGCTGATCTCCTCGCCGATGATAAGAGACTTGCAATGGTGGATGGTTCGAGAGAACCTGTTCCCGGGGGTTCCCTTCTTTCATCCTCCCCCCCCCCCAGACTCTGACCACGGACGTGTCAGGCGAAGGTTGGGGAGCCCATCTGGGTCCTCACTGAACCCAGGGTTTATGGTCCAGATTGGAATTAGCTCTCCACATCAATGTGCTCGAACTACGAGCAGTTCTGTATGCTCTCCAAGCCCTTCACCATTACATCCTTCCTGGTCACCTAGCCGTCCAAACGGACAACATGTGCATGGTGTGGTACATCAACAAACAGGGAGGAACTCGATCCTACCCGCTATGCAGGGAAGCAATGAGGGTTTGGGACTGGGCAATGCTTCACAACCTTCACCTCATGGCAATCCACGTTCCAGGAGTCGACAATACCCTGGCAGACAAGCTAAGTCGCTCCTCGGCTCTGCCACACGAGTGGGAACTGGACCAAAAGGTTCTAGACTGCATCTTCCAGCACTGGGGGGACTCCATAGGTAGACCTGTTTGCCTCTTCCCAAAACGTAAAACTTCCCACCTTTTGCTCGCTCGCTCCAGAGCCAGCGCTTTTTGGAGTGACGCTCTGTCTCTAAGCTGGAAGGACAGATTCGTCTATGCTTTTCCCCCAATTCCTTTGGTCCCCTCGTGTGCTACAGAAGCTTGCAATGGAAGGAGTGAGAATGATTCTGATCGCTCCTTTCTGGCCCAGGCAAGTCTGGTTCTGTCTTCTACAGCAATACTCAGAGGTTCCTCCTCTTCCTCTTCCTTTATCTCGGGGATTGCTGACCGAGGATCAGGGGACCCTGGTCCATCTGGGACTCAAGTCCCTTCAGCTTCATGCATGGCTCCTACAGACCTAGCCCAATCTAGATTTGGTGTCTCTCCTAAGGTGGCCGAGATTTTGGTGGAGGCTAGGAAACCCTCCAATAGGTCCACCTACGCCATGAAATGGAAGAGATTTTCCATTTGGGCTGCCTCTAGGAATGTGGAGCCTTTCTCCTATCCTGTGGCCATTCTGCTTGATTATTTACGTCACCTCTTCCACCTGGGTCTCAGTCATTCCTCTTTGAAAGTTCACATGGCCGCTATTTCAGCCTACCATGTTCCTTTTGCTGATAAAGCCTTTGCCCAATTAGAGGTATCCAAGACTTTTCTCAGAAGGGTCCTTTATCTCAGGCCCCCTGTCCGGACTCCTGCTCCTGCTTGGGATTTGAACTTTGTTCTCGAGAAACTTACCCTTCCTCCCTTCGAGCCTGTGTCCTCCGTAGACTTGAAGTTTCTATCGTGGAAGACGCTCTTCTTGGTGGCCATTACTTCTGCTCGAAGAATTTCCGAGCTCCAGGCCCTTATGTGTAAGGTCCCTTATCTGATTTTCCACAAAGAATGAGTAGCTCTTCGCACAAACCCTAAGTTTCTTCCGAAAGTGGTACGGAGTCTACCTTAAATCAGTCTATTGAGTTACCTGCCTTTTTCATGCAGTACTCCAACCAGGGAGAATATTTGCTTCATACCATGGATGTTCACAGGATTCTGAGATACTAAATCGATAGGACAAAGGATCTCAGAAAGACTGATCAGTTGTTCGTCTCTTTTGCCCACAAAAGGGAGGGCAGTGCTGTTTCCAAGCAATGCCTGTCAAAGTGGTTGGCTCATTGCATCACTTTCTGTTATGACAAGTACAACAAGACCCTTCCGGGTCAAGTCAGAGGTCACTCCACCCGAGGAGTAGCGGCCTCTGTGGCTTGTTTCAAGAATGTGTCTGCAGCGGACATCTGTGCTGCCGCCACTTGGACTTCCGTCCATACCTTTACGAAACATTACAGTTTGGACATTGCCTCTTGCCATAGAGAAGGCTTTGGCTTAGCGGTCTTGCAGGGCCTCCTGTCTTGAGGTCTGCAAAGTTTCCACTACTTCTTGGAGTAGTTCCTCCTCCCGGTGCCTTTCATTTGTTCCAGACTGCTTGGGATTCTGTCCTATATGTAATTACCTACTGCAAGAGCCCTCTCGAAGGAAGATAATACAGTTACGTAAGAACTTACCGTAACAGTAGATCTTCGAGAGAGGCTCTTGCAGTAGGTAATACCTTCCCGCCCTCCATCCCCCTAGGCTTTTTCAGCTCCTTTTACATTAAGGGAACTATCTGCTTCTCTCTCGTCTGGGCCTTCCGGGCCTGTGGCAGGAATGAACTGGAAGGTGAGTGTCCGGAACCGCCCCTTTATACTGACGTCGTCTGACGCTGGTCACCTGACGTGGGGGCGGTCTCTCGCCAGGGACTGCTAGCTAGAAATTTTTCCGTTGGGTCCTGCTGCCTGCCGATGTCAGTCCTATATGTAATTACCTACTGCAAGTGCCTCTCTTGAAGATGTACTGTTACGGTAAGTTCTTACGTAACTGTACTTTTCTCTTCCCCATATTCTCTTCATTGTATCCACCCTACCTCCATCTGCAAAGAGACCAGATTTGTCCTGGATTCCCTCCCTGATGTCACAGAATAATTAATTAAAAAGTAGTGGCCCTGGGTGTGACCCCTGTTGTACCCAGCCAGTGACCTATCTAACCGCTGAGTATTCACCATTGACAACAACCCTCGGAGTTCTCCTCTCCATGCCAGTTACTCTTCTGCCTAGTTAATTTGTCTTGCATCTCCAGATCCCTCAGCTTTTTCACAAGTCTCTAATGGGGCACAGAGTCAAAGGCCTTGCTCAAGTCCAGATATAGTGTGTCTACTCTGCGACCTTTATCAACTGTCTTTGTGATTCACACACAAACTTGTGCTGCCTATTGTCCTAGTGCCTGGTTCTTATAGAGCTAAAGTACTCTGACCTAATCTGTCAAACCTGGTCCCTGAAGTTTTGAGGATTGCTAGAAAGCCTGCAACTTGAAGACGTGCACCCCCCCCCTCGCATGGTGGGGGCCTACTTGGACTCCTTAACCCCCCCCACAGACTGCCAGCTGCCATCTCTGTGCTTGCTCTGCCCTCCCCCCGACTGAAGCCTGGTGGAGTTATCGGAGAAGTGCTGTTGGAACCACCAAGCTTCTTTGATTGCTGTGCAGCTCCCTGCACATGTTCGAACAGCCTGCTCACAAACTGCTGTGTGCCCCTGAACCACCACCGCAACCATGAGGAGACAACTCCCGCTAGTGTGCTCCAGCCCAAAGGACGCTGGCAGCCATCATTTATTTATTTAATTTTTGTTAACTAGGTAAGTGCATTGAGCCAAGGCCCTTTTTCATGCACGATCCAGGGCTGTAAAAAACAGTAAAGATGTTACAACAGAATACAATAGAAATACTACAATATGATGCAAAAACAGTAGTGTTTTGTTGTAGACAACAGGAATTCATAAGGAACATTTACAATACAATTAGCAACAGTATTATAAAAGACAGTCACATGGCTTAGGGGGCTCAGAGATACTAGAAGGGGAAAAGTAAAGGGATAGCATGTGTTTGGTGCACTGCGCCATTAAGGACAATGCAGCTGCCAACTGATTCAGCAACAGAACTGCTCAGCAAGGGGAGGGGCTACAAACGGAGCTCCTAACGGGCTGAAGCCCCACTAGACACACTGTCAACTGGATCAAAAGTCACAGGTGTGCCTACAGAAGTAGGGGGGGTAGCACATATAGCAACAGGGCAGGATCCCTATAGAATAAAATTTATTTGGAAACACTGTGTTCTGCAGTGAGATGGCCACCATCTTGCTAAACCCCGTACCTCACTGCAGACAGTCAGAGGTCATGGATCTTGGCTCCTGACCATAGCAGATCTCTGGGAGAACAACTGTTCTGAATGCTTGGTGCCCTTTCTGCCAACCAATAGGGCATCAAGTGAACATTCTGAATACTAATTATGTTGATTGACAACACCCTACACCTATCTGAAGCTGCCTTTACCCCAGAAAATGTTGGGGGTAGTTACAGAAGAGGGGAGTTGACAGTTACTTCTCAGAGAGAGAAGGGCTAGAATGCTGCTAGCCATAGCCACCTAGGAAAGCCTGCCTGGCTTCCACAGTTCACCATCAAGGAGTGACTTCAGAGGTTCCTACAGCCTGTGTATCCAGAGACTGAAGTGTATGTATGTATGTCTATTGAAAGTATCAGGACAACATATTCCTGTGAGAGAGACTGTAACCTGTCTTGAAAGACAAGGAAGTCAGTGTGTGCCACAGCAGCCAGCCTGGGGGCACCAGAGACTGTGTTGAGAGAAGAAACCTACATTGATCCAGCATGCAGTCTGGGAGATGGCCTGTTAGTGCTAATGCCAGGTGCTAGCTGATGCTCCACACTAAGGTTCTAAAGCCTGGACGTGGATGTGAGGCATGTGGTCCCTGCTCCTTAGACTGGTCTGTGCTTTGGAGGAGAATGAAGAGGAAAGAGCCTGAGAGGTCCCGAAGACTGCGGATGCTGATCCAGAGGCGCCTGAGACTAAAGCTTCTTTGAGCTGCACCCCAACTGAACCATCATCCAGAGAGGAACTGCATCTGCAGAGGAGGAGGAGGAGGAGGAGGAGAAAGAGCTCAGTTGACAGGGAAGTGGTACAACAGAATCGTGAGTGCTCTCAGGGCTTGCTCTGCAGCTGAGGAGGTTTGTATAAAGTTGCCACCAACTCTTCAGATTTGGCCAATAGACCAGGGGTTACAAATACCCCATTTGGAGGTTCTGCCATTTAAGCAGTTGCATGGCCAGTGGAGTTTTGGGTTAAACTGTTTTGCTTGTTCTAAAGTGCAGCACTGCCGGCCCACCAGCTCAGCGCCCCCAGGCCTGCAACATTCCTATAGCTAGATATCCAGCGAGCACTAGGAACTGCCTTTAAGGACTAAGGGTTACAACTGGTATCAATAGGTAATGCCGCCAGTAGAGGTGGGCTGGTAATTAAGATGGTTTTTCAGTTCACTTGCTACTACATTGTCTTGCCTGCTGGGGGTGGACACTGTTACTGTTCTAAAGTGTTTCCTGGTTGAGCCTAGTTACTCACTTCATTTCGGCCTTGCCATATCCAGTTCATAAGGTTTTTATAAAAGCAGTTTTGCTTTGTAATCCCTTGTGCGTATCCCCCAATCAATAGTTTGTTGCTATTTTACATTTTATTCTGTGAGCATATTTTTAGTGTAAGTCACTAATTACACTAGTGTTGAATTTAAAGTTGCACTGTGATTTTTCATGTGTAAGGGGGACACTTTGGGGAGGTACTGCGCCCTAGGGGGTTGTACTACTCTGACATCAGGCCCACTTAAATTTTACTCTGGGTGGCGGCACTGTGCTAAACTTAAAAGACATGGATTTGACCCCTTCCCAATCAAGAAAATCGGCACCCAGGCTTCTCAACCTTGTTTGAACCCACAAGGCAGGGATAGTAACCGTAACATCCAGGGCAACCCAGCTGCATGTGTATGCCCAAATTAAAAAGATTCAGTATTTTGTGAGACTCCTTATCCTGCAAGAACTGCAGACTTTTTTTCTCAGTAATATTTTATTAGCTTTCAAACGAAGAACTGTGGACTTATCAGTTGTTTTAGACTACTTGGTATGTTTATAGTCCTAGGGCCTAAAACCTTCTACTCTGAAGGTACATTTAGCAGCTAGTTCAGCTTTCAAATTGGCATGCAACAAAAAATCATTTGTAGCACAGCTGGTCTTCAAGAGATTTTTCATGGGTTTGAATCACTTGTATCCTGTGGGGGGAACTAGTAATTACAGTACATGGGCTCTAAACCTGGTTCTCTCAGTTAATAAATCCTCCCTTTGAGTTCAGTTACATAACTTGGAAAACTGTTCTTCTAGGGACATGGATATGTTGTTCATCCACACTTATTGGCAGGTTCCTTGCCGTTTTAAATCTTGCCGGAAGGTCTTCAAGCTGGCTCCTCCCACCCACCCGGGTGGTAAAACTCTCGGCTCCGCCCCATGACACCAGATCTTCCTTACCACTTGGAAGCTCAGGTTCCCTCCTTAACACTCTGCGATTAAGACTGGTTCCTAATTCTTCGAAAGTTCGAAATCAAAAAAAAAAAAAAAAATTTTGCTAAAAGACTTGGACTTCTTCTCCTCGTAGCTGCGATGGACAAATCGACTCCGGTTTCGGAGAATGCCCTTCTTGAGCAGAAGATGTCTAGGATGGATCCACACTCCACGTGCGTCTATTGCTCTGGGCCTTGAGCACGACTCGCAGGCTTGCGACTTGTGCTCTTCTTTTTGGCCTACGCCCTCAAGACCGTTCTGCCCGACACAACTGGGGCGCCTGAGAAAGAATTCCACCGTGAAATCAAAAGAGGCTCTGCTGGCGGTGTTCGATGTGGGCTCGGGCGGATCAGCTTGAGCAGATGATCTCCTCGAGAGGAGGTGGCCGGGCCGCTTCTACCTCGGCTGCAGCATTTGTCCCGCCTTCTCGGTGCCTCGCATCGGCTTCTTTATGAGCTTTGTCTGACCCTCCGACTAAAGGTGAGGGTCCAATTCTTCGGACCTTTTCCAGGTCCAGAAAGAGCAAAGTAAGTCTCTCCGTCGACGCCTCCTGGGAGCGGAAAGATCTCCTCCCTTCTTGTCGACAGCCCACTTCGCCCGACCTCAGCCGCCACTGGCTTCACGGTGTCCCCGTCAGGCCAGTTGACCGAGACTCCCGTCGACGCGGTCGAGCTTTTTCTCGATCCGTTAGACGGGTTGTCGGCTGGAGAAGCTGAGAATCTCCTCTCCCCGGTTCCCCCGGTGGGAGTTGAGGATCCCGTCGGCTCATCTGTGCCTCCGGTTCCGGAGCCGGTGGGATTGTCCGAGCCGGGGAGTGCCCGGTTCCGACACTTCCCTGGCCTTCCTGGCCTGAGTCGAGACTCGGTCTCGGACATCCTCAGCGGTCCAACCGATCCGCCCGACATGGCGGTCTCGGTCTCGGCGCTGCCGCCTTCTTCTTCCTCCTCCTCGGACGAGAGGAGACTTCAAGGCAAGTTGCGCCAGAAGTACGAGGAACCTCGTGGCAACAGTTCTTTTGACCGGAATAGGCGACCCAATCGCCTTCCCTGCCATTAAGTGGTTGTCACCGGAGTGGCTGAAACAACCCCTCGTTGTAGCCGAGGAGCCTGTTCCCAGGCTGGTTGTTCGGCCAATTCCAGCTGCCCCACCAATTCTGGTGGAACCCCCGCCTCTACAGCCGTTGGTTGGGGCTCCGACCAAGAATTCTCGGTCGGCTTTGGGTTTGCCCCACAGGCTGTCTGTCACCCTCACTCCCGATAAACCTCGGCAGGTGGAGGGTGGCTCAGGCCCGAGGCAGCTCTTCGAGGACTCTTCTGAGTCCGAGGATGGTTCCTCCCTCTTCTCAAGTGCATGGACTTGAGTCCTCAGGAGGACAGTCAGTGGACTATAGCCGTCCTTCTTAGGTTACTGCTCATCTCGGAGTCCACTGGGATGAAGCTCTAACCCATTTCAAACGGGCCAGGTATCCCTCACGGAGATTCTGGACCGAGGGATTCTCCCACGGAGGCTCTTCCGTGGCCGGCCATAGCTGGTCCGCCTTGGAACTTTGGCAGCATCCTGCTTCCTGCCCTGCACCTTCGGCCAGAATGGCCAGGAAGTATGCGGTCCCACCGTTCCCTGTCCGTTTTTCAGAACACCCTCTGCCGAGGGTTGGTTACCGACAGCGTTTTCCGTGTGCGGGAACGCCAGGGATGTGGACAAACCTCCCAACAAGGAATCCAAGAAATTGGATTATGCCGGGCTAAAAGTTTATGCTGCGTCTCTCGGCCTTCACAGCCAGTTCGGCTGCCCCATGGCACATTTTTCCCACGCCTGTTGAGCTCCCTGGATGAGGGTGTCCCTCATCTTCCCACGGATCTGCAGACTACGGTCAGGCAGGTGCGGGACCAGGGCAGGGCGGTGGCCAAACAGCAGCTCCAGACTGCTTTAGACATCGGGGCTCATGTGCCAGGTCTGTGTGCGCCGCAGTGGCTATGCGGCAGCCGGGCTTGGCTGAGGATATCCACCTTCACCTCGGATACCCAGCACAAGTTGGCGATATTCCCTTTTTGGGACTGACCTCTTGGCCCTGGGGTGGAAGGTCACCTGCAGAGGATCGAGAAGTCCAATGCTACCTTGGACTCTGTCTCTTCCTCAGAAGGACAAAGGCTGCAAGCCACAGCCTAACCCTTGTGCTTCTCGCCGCTGTTGCTTACATCAGGGCCAGCAGGCTCGACCTAGCATCCCAAACCCAAGCCATCGGCTTCTCCAACAGGAAGCAGGAGGAAAAGGCCCAGGTGGTCCTCGGCCGGTCCTTCCTCCAAGCCTGCCCAGTGACGGGTTGAGGGGTGTCGCCCCATCCCTGTCACCTCACCCTGGTTCCCTGGGGACGGCTCAGACACTTCCTTTCCGCCTGGTCCGCTTACCACGGGACAGGTGGGTACTGGAGGTAGGGAAAAGGCCCACCTCTAGAATTCAAGCAGGCCCCCGCTCAGAGCGCCGCCTCGGGGCTTCGTCCATAGAGCTCACCTGGCGGCTCGTTGAGCCGACATCGCCTCCTCCTCCAAAAGGAGGTGATCACGGAGTTAGAGGACCCCCTTCAGACCCGGGGTTCGTGTCCAGGTATTTCCTGGTCCCGAAACGGACGGGGGGCTGGCGCCCCATTCTCGACCTACACGACCTGAACAAGTTCCTAAGGTCTCGAACCTTCAGGATGGTCACTTTGGCGCAGATAATACCATCTCTGGAACACGGCGTGTGGTTCTGCTCTCTGGACCTACAGGACACGTTCTTTCACGCCCCTATCCGTCGTCACATGGAGATCCTCCGCTTTGAGCGGAGGGATCCTCTCGAGATCCATGCCCTTCGGCTTATCTCCAGCTTCCAGGGTCTTCACCAAATGCATGGCAGTGGTGACAGCATTCCTGCGGCGCCGAGGGGTCCGGGTGTACCCTTACCTGGACGATTGGCTGATAGCAGCCCCCTCCAGACCGGAGGTGGAGCGGTCCAGAGATCTGGCCCTCCGGGTTTGCTCTCAAGTCGGCCTTCTTATCAACGAAGCCAAATCGGAACTCGAGCCGAAGCAGGTGATCCTGTTCATCGGGGCAGAGCTCGACTCTCTACGAGCCAGAGCACGGCTCCCGGCGGACAGGGCCGAGGTTCTTACCTCCTTTGCCCAATCATTTCTGGTTGGGCAATCACGCCCTGCCCGGGACTTCCTGCGCCTCCTGGGTCTCATGGCTGCCTGTACCAGCGTGGTCCATTGGGCACGCTGGCACATGCACCCCTTCAGTGGGGACTGGCCAGCCAGTGGTCACAACGCTGCGATCCATGGACCAGCTAGTGATAGTGACCCAGGAGATGTGGAACGCTCTCCAGTGGTGGACCATTCCATCCCATCTGCAGGAGGGCATCCCGTTTGTCCGCCCCGAGCCGACGGTCTCTCTATCGACCGATGCCTCTCTGATGGGTTGGGGTGCCCATCTGGGGGAACACCGAGTGCACGGCCTCTGGTCCCTGCGGGAGTCCTGATGCCACATCAACCTGCTGGAGCTCCGAGCGGTCTGCCTAGCTCTCACCGCCTTTGCTCCGTTTCTCCGGGGTCAAGTGGTCCGAGTCCAGACGGACAATACCACGACCATGTACTACCTGAACCGCCAGGGCGGGATGCGCGCCATGCTTCTATGCAAGGAAGCTCTCCGCATTTGATCTCTCGTGCGCAGCCTGGAGGCGGATCTCCTAGCCATTCATGTGGCAGGAGCCTCCAACACCCCGGCCGATGCCCTGAGCCAGATAGGGGCTGCAACTCACGAGTGGTCTCTCCTGCCGGAGGTAGTACAAGATCTGTTCTCCCACTGGGGCTCACCTCAGGTGGACCTGTTTGCCTCCAGGGAGAACGCGAAGCTGAGGCTGTTTCATGCCCGCCCCCTTCAGCAGGGCTCGCTGCAGGGGGATGCCTTCTCGAGGCTGTGGACCCCGGGTCTCTTTACGCCTTTTCCCCATTTCCCTTGATCACAGCAGAAGCTTCTCAAGGCGAGGGAGGGACAAGGCGCAGGTGATTCTGATAGCCCCAGACTGGCCCCACCAGTTCTGGTACCCAGATCTCCTCAGCCTCAGCTCCAGGCTCCCGAGGCAGCTTCCAGCTCGCCCGGACCTGCTCTCAGTCAGTCAGGGGAAGGTGTTCCATCCGGACCTTCAATCCCTGCACCTGACGGCCTGGTTGCTGAGCGGCTAGAGTTCCAGGCCTTGGGTCTTTCCGACGAGGTCCTCAATGTGGTTGAGGCGTCCCGTAAGGAGTCGACCAGAAAATGCTACGCCTTCAAATGGAAGAGATTCTCCATTTGGTGTCAGAGCAAGGGCTTGGACCCTTCTTCCTGCCCTGTGGCAAGCATTTTGGACTATTTATGGTCCCTTTCTAGTCAAGGGCTTAGGTCGACGACCCTAAAGGTGCACTTGGCAGCCATCTCTGCTTACCGGGCGCGGGGCTGGGAGCAGTCGGTGGTGCAGGAAAAGGTGGTCGGGCGCTTTTTCCAAGGCCTTGATCACATTTCCCCTCCGGTGCGAGAACCTCCACCTCCATGGGATTTACTGCTGGTACTGGCAAAGCTCATGGGCAAGCCATTCGAACCAATGCACAGGTGTGATCTCTCTCACCTGTCGTGGAAGACCGCCTTCTTGGTGGCTATCACGTCAGCCAGGAGGATGGGAGAGCTCCAGGTGCTCTGCATTGAGTCTCCTTACCTGGTCTTCCACAGGGACAAGGTTGTCCTGCGCCCCCACCCCAAATTCCTTCCGAAGGTGATGTCGGAGTTTCACCTTAATCAGGTGCTGACTCTGCCGGTGTTCTACCCCAATCACACCTCGGAGGCCGAATACAGGCTCCATACTTTGACCTAGAGGCGCCGCTTATTATAAGGAGCGGACGGCTGAAATTGGGAGCGGTTCACCAGCTGTTTGTCACCCACGCCTGAAGTCGCATCTGGCAGATCTGCAGCCAAGCTGACAATAGGGCAGGTGAGTCACCTCCCGTATAGATCTCTGCTATGTTGGCGGGCATGGAGCCTCCCAGAGGGATAAGAGCTCATTCTACCCGTCCATACTGCTGCATCGGTGGCTGCTTCCAGGGACGCCCCTATCCAGGAAATCTGCAGGGCTGCTACCTGGAAGTCAGCACACACCTTTATTACCCATTACCACATCGACCTTGAGTCACGCCAGGATGCTGGTTTTGGGGCCTCGGTTCTCAGTCTTTATTCCCTAAGTAGGGGTGTGCGCTTGCCTCCTCCCTCCGGAGAACTGCTAGAGTCTGCCAATAAGTGTGGATGAACAACATATCCATGTCCCTAGAATACAGGTTACTCACCTGTAACAGGAGTTCTAGAATGGCATATGTTGTTCATCCACACGACCCACCCGACCTCCCCGGCTTCGACGCACAACCTGAGCGGGCCAGATCTGGCGTCATGGGGTAAGCCGAGAGTTTTACCACCCGGGTGGGTGGGAGGAGCCAGCTTGAAGACCTTCCGGCAAGATTTAAAGCGGCAAGAAACCTGCCAATAAGTGTGGATGAACAACATATACCATTCCTAGAACTCCTGTTACAGGTGAGTAACCTGTATTTAGTTGCCATCACTTCTGCAAGAAGGGTCAGTAAATTGCAAGCACACTGTACAGACCCCAACTATATGGTATTTCATAAGATACGGTGTTTAGAACAAATGTGAACCATAGGATACGGTGGTGTTTAGAACAAATGAGAATTCATGTGGAGCGCTATGAGAGAAAAATACTGATTGGGCAACGACATGCCCAACCAGCCTGTGCTGCCACCTCATGCTTTTGATTACACTGGTCCTCTTGGGCTTCACTCTGGCGGTCTAATGTAATCAGCATCCCTGTGTGGCAGCAGAGGCCGGTTATACATGGTTGCCCAACCAGTATTCTCTATCTTGTTGCTAGAAGAAAAAAAATATTCACCGTAATGATGTTTCTACTAGAGGGTGAATTAGTGAGTCAGTCAAACCCTTCCTATCTCTTCTTAAATCTCAGGCTAAAATGGTCCTTTAGAACAAGTCAGATCAAATATATTTCGAAAATGTGTATATCTTGTTAGCATCGCCACAATTTAAAACTTTGCCAGAGCCCCACTCTGTCAGGAGATGCCCGTGCACCTGCCCCACTTCACTGCCTTATCTGGATCCCCAGTGTACCCCCATGGAGCCGTGGCTGTACCCCCCAGGTGGGTACAAAGTGGGGCCCCTACACCCTGAGACAGTTCAAGTTTCATCAGGTCCCTCCAGTGGTCGGTCAGGCAGGTGTCATTAGAGTCTGTGCTTGGAGCTGCTTCCCCTCGGCGCTCTGGCATCATTTTCCTTGTTCTGGGGGAGTGGCATGTGCCCTGATGTCAAGACATCTCCACTGACGTCCACCATTCTCCAACCCTCGCTGCATGCTCTGCAGTTGCTGTGCCTTCGTCTTCCGCCAGAGGCCAGTCAGGTGCTGAGCCTATAACCCCCTCCCTCCCAGGAGAGGAGAGCTGTCCTTCGGATGCTCAATCCTCTCCCTCCCCACCAATCCCCAGTGGATTGGGCTCATTCCCGAACCTGGGTTGCTGGCATGGTACAAGGTGTGGCATCCAGCACCTCAACCCTCAGCACCACTAGGCCAGCCAGGTTTTTTTACAATTTATGATACAGTGACCATAATTCTTTTGTTGTATTACTTTTTGAAAGAATGCATAGCATAGGTCAGTTGAGTGGTCACTGCTGTTTTATGATCTTCAGCTATAAAGCTGCTGTTGGGATGTTAGGGGGAGCATGACCAAACTGCAGAGTTTGGATTTTAATGAGGCAACAACTCAGGACTGAGATTCTGCAACAGTTTGTATGACTCATTCATACACCTTAATACACCCTCTAGAAGAAAGATTGCTACTATAGTGAGTAGTTTGTTTCTCTTCACCCATCGCTGGATGTGCCCTACTTGGCTTGACCATGTCCCAGCCCTGTCCTTCCCTTCTGTCACTGTAATCCACCTTCATGGGGCCCACAGAGTCTTTCCCTTTTCCTGGACTTCCGTGGTGGACTCCATTATTGGTCGAGGTGGCTCCCCAGTGGCCCTCAAGTGTGGAAGGCAGTGGGCAGTCAGATTGGTGTGGCCTGAGAAAGCCAACATCATGCTTCTGCACTACTGGAGTTTTCTTTACATTTCACCCAGCTCACAGGACACTGATAGCAAAGGCACATAGTGCTTAACACGCAGAAGCTTAGTTGCGCTTAGCACAAGCCAGTGTCCGTCTCACAAGCAGCCCAGACTGCACTGTCAATTGTGGTCACCCACGTGGCACTATAGCAGTGGACCCTGCTATTCTTTCCTTCCCCCATATATAAGTGGAGCCTGCTGCTCTCCCCTCCCTCCCATATATAAGTGGAGCCTGCTGCTCTCCCCTACCCCATATATGGAGCTTACCCCAGGTTTGTTAGATACTGGTGTTGTCTGCCTAGTCCTTGTTTGAGCTGTGACTGGAAGACTCTCAGCCCCATCAGCTTCCGTCGTCATCGTTCCTCCTGTTGGTGGTCACTGAGGAGCAGGACCCAAGAGTACCGTTGACTATCGTCTTCAACAGCCTTGTGGTTTTTCTCCCTATTTCTCTTAAAGTTTCTCCCACCTCCTTCAACAGTGCCCTTTTCAGCCTCACATGAGAGAGAGCAGGCTCCCCAGCCAAGTGCAAGAGGTCGCTACACTGACAGACTCTTGTGCCAACTTCCCCTGCTGGCACGTGCTGTAATCAGCAGCACTGTATTGCACTCTGGCCACTTGCCTCAAGAAACTCCAGTCTGCTTTCTGAACAGCTCACCGGTCCAACTGGTGACCTCTAAAGTGTATCACTCTGATAAAATATTAAGTTAAGCAGGCCTACTGATTACTGGTAGCACTTATCAGTAACATCGGTCAGATGTTTTACATGACATTGTGTGCTGCAGCTTCCTGGATGGCAGGAAACTAACATGAGGAGGAACTTTTTAGTCTGGTATCTTTTGTTTCCCTGGTGGCCAAAGATGATATTGAAAAATGTGGTTACATTCAGAGGTTTGAGCCTGGGGCTTCCATTTACAATTATTTAATGGAAAGTGGTTCAGAATTGGGTCACAGCAGCATATTTGTGGACCAGCCCGATTCTCTGCCCTGACGCTGTGCTCATTCCTAAAGTTAACAGAAGGTGTCAACAAACAAAAAATGAGCAGAAATGAACAGTGATTGAACGGGTACGTGGGGGAATGCATGAATGCTGTTTAACTTGCTGCCTTTGTCTTCATCTCATCTCAGGTTTTTATCCTGGAGGAGTTGCTTAGTCCGATCATCACTCCCTTTATTTTAATCTTCTCCCTGCGCTACAAGTCACTAGAAATCGTTGACTTTTTCCGCAACTTCTCAGTGGAGGTGGTTGGCGTCGGAGACATCTGTTCTTTTGCTCAGATGGACATTCGAAAGCATGGAAACCCCCAGGTGTGCTATTACTTTGCTAGTGTCTCTGTAATATATTTGGTATACTTATTTGTTTCAGGAATACAATACAGTTCATGCAGCGTCTTTCATACAAATGTATCTCAAAGATGCTTTAGATTATAGACTAATACAGTGAGATCAAAAATAAAATATATGATTATGTAATATACTAACTGGTGATCCTTGTTATCAACCCATTTTCGAGTACTGTAAAAAGTCGTATCAACTCGCAGGTTGATACGAAAAAAGTCATATCGCCTTGCGCCAAGAAGCGTGCAGCACTCGCATTCCAGAGTAAATAGATTCAAAATGATAACAAAACGCTCACACTTCCTTACTAGTAGGCACGCCCCCCCCGCTAGCACGTTATATGATGTCATTCCTTGAATAGCGTGGGGGCGTGCCTACTAGTAAGGAAATGAGAGCGTTTTCACCTCGCTTCTCTTCTTACTGTTAATTGTTCTATTGAATTGTTTTTAGGATCACCAGTTATTATAAAAAATAAAACATTATGTATGGAGTAGAAATTGAGTGTTTTTTTTACACACCCTCGTTGTGTGATAATAGTAAAACCTCTCGAGCTTCGCTCTTGAGGTTTATATACTATCACACAACTTGGGTGTGTAAAAAAACCCCATATCGACTCCATACATATGCATTATTCTCTATATAACAATTTGTTTCAACTTCATGGGGGGGGCTGTAGTGTACACAATTAAATACAGTCAGCAGAAAATGCAATTATTTTTTCAGGATGAAACCCATTGAACATTGCTCATTTACAGTGGAATTTACAATGGTGCCCTGGTTTTGCAAGCTTCAGATGTTGGAACATACGATACAGTTCCATGCACACAACACGCAGACAACACAGAAAATTAAGGCAAAGCACTGGGGTTTGGGTGAGAGCCCAGTTCTCGAAATAAATATTACTTTGCTGATATACTGAGACTTCATTGTTAATTTTCCGTGTTGTCTGAGTTCTGCGAGCGTGGAACTGGCCTTGCTCTGGGGTTGCTGCCCTTCATGCAGCACCGGACCCACTATTGGATCACAGCAGCTCTTCTGTGGATTTGAACATACTGTACAGACATTGTAAAACATATACTTTAAAGTAGAGAACATCAGTTTTAACAAGGTGAATGTGATGCTGCATTTTTACTAGTACAGTCTTCTTATACAGAACCAGAGACAAACTTCGAAAAACAATCCAGAGTTTTTTAGTAGAAGATGTACACCCTCGAGAAAAGGAGGGAAAGGAGAGACATGATCGAAGCATACATTGTAAGGGCATGGATACAGTTCACTATTTACACTAAGGCAGTTCCACTGGAACAGGCTGTTTTGTTGGATGTCTTCAAGCTAAGCTCACCACCTGGGTAACATATATTTCGGCTCCACCCTTTAATAGTAGATCATTCTTTCTGCTGTAAGGGACAGCTCTTCTCCTTCGCAACTCTGCGGCATTTGAGGATGTACTTGAGAGTTTAGTGCTTTTGGCAAATTAAACCTTCTTCTGGATTACAATACTTATTCTGCTCATTCCAGTTGTGCCTTCAATAGCCTTTGTCTCGGCAACCAAAGAAAGGAAACAAGAGTGTGACTTCAAGTTCTGCATTCAGCATTGACAGAAAATGATGAACACCAACCTCCATGTGTCCTGCCTTTACTTTCTGGGAGTGCAGCACAACATGGAGAGTTATGGCCTTTGCCAGAGGATGCTTCCAGTGTCGCTGGAAGATCAGTGGGCCAGGCTTGTCCTTAGTTGACCCTTGGAATGGGATCCCAAGGATCAACCTCAGAGCCACAAAAGGCCTCAGCTGCTAGGTTGGCTTCCGGGCTTGCAGCTCTCAAAGAGGAGGCGGCTGCAGCTGCAGTGAGTTCCTCATCGGTCTAGGCACTACTTTTTGCTGGGGCCAGCATCAAAAGGGTCTTTCACTGAGAATGTTTGCGAAATGTGTCGGGCCCTTCAGACCTTTGTGGAGAGCCCTTCTCACTGGGGCACAACTGGTGCTGTTTGTGGGACCGGGAAAGACTGCAATCCTCCCATTCCTGCGAATCCCCTGACTGCTGAAGGCTGGTCCAGTGCTTGACTGCAGTCAAGCTACCTTTGGTTGAAGGTCTGGTTGAAGGCTCCTTGGTACCTCCATCAGGCTTGTCAACCTCAATGCCAGTCAAGCAGGCAGATGAGATTTTTCTTGAGTCTGTCGACCACCCGGCAGAGGAGATTGAGGAGTCCATCTTCCAGACCCCGGTACTTCAAGGACGTGGCTTGGTCAGTGTCCCCAGCTAGGTCACTCTGGGACCAGCCTCAGCTGGTGGTCATGCCTCCGAAGCTGATCTATTGAACATCTCTGAGCACGTGGTGTACCATGACCTTGTGGGGAACTCCTCTGGCAGCAGTGGACCATCCTGGGACAGGGTAGGACTTTATCCTCTGGTCCTTCTGTCATCTGACAACTACCAGTCATGCCTATGCTGGTCCTTCCATGGCAAATGTCCCAAGCATCTGCTTCTTCACCCCTGAGGGTGGAACTGCCACCACTTCAGCCCTTGGCAGGAGCTTGTAGGAAGGACTCCTGTGCTGCTGCCAGCTTGCCAGCCCAGCTGCAAGTCCACCCTAGCCAGACTGGATCCCCTTTTCCACTCTTTCTGCAGATTTGCCCTTGGCAGCTCACCCTTCTCACACCACTGCGACCTCTATCGGTCTCTAAATCTGCCCTCACTCCATGACCAATGACAAGCACACTGTGCCAAGGTCATGGCAAAGTACTGGTCCCAGTCCTTGCCCCCATACCTCGAGGCTGTGCTCGTGACTCATACTCCTCCTGCTTATTCCCTGAGGAATGCTGATACCCATCTCCTGTTGGTACCACATATGTCTTCATCGACTGGACAATTAGCTTTTAGACACCGCATGCCCAAATTATGGAACTCCCTCCGTGCAAGCACTCTGCTAACTCCACCATCTCAACACCTCACCATACTCATAATTGAGCACTTTACCACTCCATGTACATGTCACTAGGAGTGCCTGTAACAGTTCATTTACTCCAGCCTCAGTACAGATTATTGTAATTTTGACACTGATCCTGTGCTTGCTTTGTCTTCCATAAATATCATATTTTCAAGAGCTGCTATAAATTACTGTACTAATCGTATTTTACTCAGCTTTTGTTTGTACACACCTCTGTATTTTGTGTTGAAATATTGAAATTGTAGTGTACGTCTTTCTCTTTTGTTCCCCCTTCCCCAGGAGGCACGTGGAATCGAGCAGTACTCTGCTCAGTGTGCCCTCCTGGTAAAACTTTTAAGTAAATTAAATAAATAAATAAATCACCCAGTCCTAGGACAGCGAGGTGGTTCACAGTGGCAAACAGTCGAGGGTTCTTTTCAAGGAGTCCTCGGATGACTCTGAGGGGTTGTCCATGCTCTGTTGAAGAACTCCCACTTTTGACCATGGCTTGATCAATGATGTGTCCAGAGACCATGGGCTGGTGTCATTCGGGGCTTTACTTCACCTAATGTCAGAGTCCATGAGTGTGCCCTTGAAGCCAGTGAAGAAGAGGGCTAAATGCCCCTTCACTGACATCCTGGACAGGGACGAATCCCTAGGGGTTGCCTTTCCCATGGCTGAGGCCATCATGGGTCCAGCCCTGGAGCTTTGGCAGCCTCTAGCATCCTGCCTGGTACCCTCTACCCTGTAGCTGGCAAGTGTGTGGTCCTACAGGGTCTCTCTCTCTCTCTGGGTTCTCAAACCACCCTTCGGCTGAGGTCTCAGATTCAGATTTCTGGAAGTTCAGTGGCCAAGGGGATGTGGACAAGCCCCCAGACAAGGTGTCTAAAACACTTGACCATGCAGGAAAAGGGTCTGTGCTGCCCCCTTTCTCTCTCTCTGTCTCTCCATCAGGCGTGCTATGCTGTCATGATGGCCAGCTATGGTCATCCCCTTTTGGGAGTGCTAGATGATGTCCTCCCTCACCTTCCTGCTGATCAGCAGCTTGAGGTGAAGTTGGTTAGAGACCAGGGTCAAGTGCTGGCTAAACGCCAGCTCCAGGTGGCTTTGCACATGAGTGATTTTTGTGCTTGTGCCATGGCATCAGCCTTTGCAATGCATCGCAGGGCCTGACTGCAGCTTTCCACCTTCACAGCAGATACCCAGCACAAACTGGCCAATGTCCCATTCCTGAGCACTGACCTCTTTAATCCAGGGGTGGTGGGACATATTATTAGGATCAAGAAGTCCAGTGCCAGCCTAGATTCTATAGCATCATCCCAGAAGGACCCTAAGGCCCAGAAGGCTAAGATGACCTTCTAGTATTGGTCCTTTCAACCACAGCAGCCTCGGCAGCAGCCTGAGCAGAGGCAGTACCAACCCTGGTGTCCAAAGCCCATGTTCGGCTGCCAGGGGCCAAAAAGAGGCAGAGGTGGGGGAAGTGGTGGCCATCCAGCCTCAGCGGCCAGTGCCCCCTCCAAAGTTGCCCAGTGATGGGTCAGGGAATGTCATCCTTCTGCTTGTCTAGTCCCTTAACTAGCTCTCAGTGGTGATGGTGTTGGGTGGGGGGGGGGCTGTGCCACTTCTGGCCACATTGGTCCATCGTTACTACAGACAAGTGGGTACAAGAGGTGATAGAGAGAGGGTTGCCTCTAGACTTCAAGGCTGTCTCTTGCCTTACCGACTCCATGCTCACTGTTACAGGCCATACTCTCTGCCCACAGGGAGATTTGTCTTAGCCCCTCGTGAAAGGTGTAATAACCCGTGTCCCAGATGCCCTGACAAGTCAGGGGTATGTGTCCATGTACTTCCAGGTCCCGAAACGGACCGGGTGGGGTGTGTGCTGGCACCCCATACTGGATCTGCACAACTTGAACCAGTTCCAGTGAATGTGCAAGTTCTAGATGGTCACTCTGAGACAGATTATACCATCTCTGGAGCAAACCATGGGGCTTTGCTCTCTGGATCTTGAGGATGTGTTTGTCCACATCTCAGTCTGTCCATCCCATTGGCAGTACTTGCAGTTCCGCGCAGAGGGGGTTCTCTGTCAGTTCCAGATCATGCTCTTCAGCTTCTTGTCCACACCCAGGGACTTCACCAAGTGCATGCCAGTTGTGGCAACCCTCCTGCAGTGCAGGGGCATCAGGGTGTATCCCCAACCTGGATGACTGGCTGATAGCCAGACCATCCAAGGAGGTCATAGAGCAGTCCTGAGATATGGCACTCCAGACTTGCAGAGAATTGGGCATGTTGGTCAACCCAGACAAGTCAGACTGATCCCCTTGCAGGGGGTCAAGTTCATCAGGGTGGAGCTAAACTCCCTGTGGGGCAAGGCCTATCTCTCTGTGAACCGGGCGCAGGACCTTTGCCCTGTCATTTCAGGTTGGGCACTTGTGCCCTTCACAGGATTTTCTGAGGCTGCAGGGGTACATGCCATCCACCACCAGCATGGCCTGTTGGGCACCCTTGTGGATGCGTCACCTGCTGTGGGAGCTGGGCCACCAGTGGTCCTAGCACCGAGGTCATCAGGAGCAGCAAGCTCTTGTGACTGAGCCTGTGGGATGCCATATACTGGTGGCTGGTCCTCAACATCTGGAGGAATGAATCCTATTTGTCTGCCCAGAACTCTGATCAACGCGCTCATGATTGATACGTCTCTGGTGGGGTGGGGTGCACACCTTGGAGCCCACAGAGCCCACTGGTTCTTGTCACATCAGGAGTCCTGACACCACATCAGCCTGCTGGAGCTCCATGCATTGCAGCTGGTGCTGATGGAATTTGCTCCTTTGATCAGGAGTTTGGTCGTGGAGATCCAGCTGGACAATACCACAACCATGTTTTATCTGAACAGGTTGGGTGCAACTTGGTACCTTCTCCTGTTTTAGGAGGCCATCCACACCTGGACACGTGTGCATCCATGGTGTAGATCTTCTGGCGATTCATGTCATGGGAGTTTACAGTCAGCTGGAAGACACTTTCAGCTGGGTAGGAGAGATATCATACGAAAGGTCCCTGCATCAGGAGGTGTCACGCCACATGTCCTTCCAGTAGGGCACCTCTTTGGTGGACCTATTTGCCTCCTGGGAGAACAGAAAGCTGAGGCTGTTCTTTGCCCACCCCCATGGTCCTGTACACTGCTTGGGAATGCCTTTGCTAGATCCTGGACCCCAGGCTTGGTGTACACATTCCTTTCCCTTGAACCACAAGGTGGTGGTCAAGGCATGGAAGCACAAGGTGAGGATGATCCTGATAGCTCCAGACTGACCCAGACAGTTCTGGTACCCAGATCCCCTCAGCATCAGGCCTCCATAGCAGTTGCCTGTTTATCTTGACCTGCTGACCAGACAACAGGGTCTTGCACCCAGTTCTTTAATCCCTGCACGTCTCAACTGTAGTTCCTGATTGACTAGAGTTCCAGGCCTTGGGTACTTTGGAAGAAGATTTTCACATAGTGGAGACCTCCCGAAAGGAGTTGACTTGCAAATGCTTTGCATTTAAGTGGAAGAAGTTTCAATCTGGTGCCAGGGCAAGGAGCTTGATCCCTTGCTTTCCTGTGGTGAGCATCATGGAGAACCATGACTGGGATGTTAACATACCAGGGTACATAACCTACAGGAGAGACAGGCAGGGAGAAGAGGGAGGGTAGCTCTCTATTTAAAGGAAGGAATAAAAGCAACTGAACAAAAGAGTAAACAGGGAGGAGAGGAGACACTGTGGTCACCTTGAGACTGGAAAGGCACCACAATCCGCACTGGGTTAGGTACAGACCCCCATGGCGGGAGAGAGAATGGACAAGGATATGATAAAAGGCATTCTTAGGATGGCAGAGAAAGGGGAGATACTGTTGATGGGAGACCTGAATATACCAGATGTTAACTGAAGCACATTTGCTGCAGCCACATCCAAGAGCAGGGCCATTCTTGATGCCCTACAGGTGGCAGGCCTCAGACAGCTAGTTTCGGAACCCACTCGTGAGGGAGCAGTCTTAGACCTCGTACTCTCAAATGGGGGCAGTGAGGGGATCTCAAATCTAGAAGTGGGTTGCCGTCTGGGAACAAGTGACCATCAAACAGTGTGGTTCATGCTAAACTCAGCTACAGAGACAAGCCATACAAAAGTGAGGGTACTGGACTTCAGGAGGGCTGACTTTGGCAAGATGGGAGAGTGCCTCAGAAAAGCATTAGCAAACAGGCTAGAATGAGGGGTGGAGCAACAATGGGGAATCATCAAAACTGCCATCATAGAGACAACAAGCCTTTGTGTGAAGCAATAAACAAATCAAGATGAAAGAAAAAGCCACTATGGTTCTCAAAAGAGGTGGCTGGGAAAGTCAAGGAGAAAAAGATAGCATTCCAGAAGTATAAGGAAACACAGAAGGAGCAGAACAGAGAGCTGTACCAGTTAAGGCAGAAGGAAGCAGGGAGGGAAGTCAGAACAGCAAAGGCCCAAACTGAGGAAAAGATAGCCAACTCTGTTAAGAAGGGGATAAAACCTTTTATAGGTACATCAGAGAGCATAGAAAGACAAAGGGAGGGATAGTGAGGCTGAATAGAATGAACGGTGGGTGGGCAGAGGGGGACAGTGAAAAAGCAGGGATACTGAATGAATATTTCTGCTCAGTATTCACAAAAGAGGAGGGGAAGTGCTTAATCCAATTAACAGAAGCACTCTTGATGGGGGGATCCCAGTCCTTTCACAGAAGAAATGGTTCTGCAAGAACTCCTAAAACTGAACGTGGACAAAGCAATGGGGCCTGATGGAATTCACCCCAGAATTCTAAAAGCATTAAGGGGGGAACTAGTGAAACCACTGGCTACTCTTTTTAATAAATCATGGGAGGATGGTGTGGTACCCGAGGACTGGAGGAAGGCGGATGTGATTCCCCTTCACAAAAGTGGGACCAAGACAGGTGCAGGAAACTACAAACCTGTCAGTTTGACCTCTGTGGTAGGGAAAGTGATGGAGTCACTTCTGAAGGAAAGAAGTGATGAGTACCTAGAGGCTAGTGGGGCACAGGACCCAAGGCAGCATTGGTTCACAGCGGGAAGGTCATGTCAGATGAATCTAATAGATTTCTTTGACTGGGTGACCAAAGTAGTAGACCAGGGAGGGGCTGTGTACATGGACTACGTAGATTTTAGCAAGGCATTTGACACAGTCCCACACAAAAGATTAATAGTCGAATTAACCAGCCTGGGATTGGGTCCCAGGGTGGTAGCCTGGGTAAAACATTGGCTGGACAACAGGACACAGAAGGTAATTGTAAATGGAGTCCACTCTGAAGAAAGAGGGGTTACTAGTGGGATACTGCAGGGTTCAGTACTGGGTCCAGTCCTTTTTAATTTCTTTATAAGTGACATTTCAGAGGGACTGGAAGGAAAAGTATGCCTCTTTGCAGATGACACAAAGATATGCAACAGGGTTGATATACAAGGAGGTGTGGAAAGGATGAGAAGGGACTTGGCAAGGTTGGAGGAATGGTCAGAAGTATGGCAGCTAGGATTCAATGCAAAGAAGTGCAAAATAATGCACCTGGGAAACAAGAACCCAGGGGAAGATTACACAGTGGGGGGAGGGAGGTAGTAACAACAACAAAAAGGAAAGCGACCTGGGGTAATCATATCAGATGACCTTAAGGTTAGCAAGCAATGTGAGAAGGCAGTAGGGAGGGCTGGGGGTATACTGGGATGCATAGGGAGAGGCATCACCAGCAGAAAACAGGAAGTTGTATCCCTCTGTACAGACAGTTGGTGAGACCCCCTCTAGAGTACTGTGTCCAATTCTGGAGACCCCATCTCCGCAAGGACATAGACAGGATAGAGGCAGTCCATAGAAGGGCAACTAAAATGGTGCAGGGTCTGCAAGAGAAGCCATACGAGGAGAGACTAAAGGAGCTTAATATGTACAGTATACTCTTGAGGAAAGAAGGGAGGGGGGGACATGATAGAAACTTTTAAGTACCTCAGTGGAATCAACAAAGTCCAAGAGGGTAGCATCTTTCAGAAAAAGAGACATGCAAGAACAAGGGGATACAATTTAAAGATAGAGGGGGCGGTTCAGGGGCAATGTGAGGAAGTATTTTTTCACAGAGAGGGTAGTGATGCATAGAACAGCCTTCCTGAGGAGGTTGTGGGGTCTAAAACTGTGGGAGAATTCAAGAATGCATGGGACAGACATAAGGCAATTCTTGTGGGGAGTAGGAAGAAATAGGCTGTTGGTTAACTAGGATCTGCAGCCTATCCTATAGGTAGGGAAATGGGCAGACTAGATGGGCCAAGTGGTCCTTATCTGCTGTCAAAGTCTATGTTTCTATGTCCCTCTCACAGTCGGGCCTCTGAACGCACTCATGGTGCACCTGGCAGCCATTGTGCTTATTGGGTGTTAGCTGGTGAGCTGACAGTGACCCTGGAGAAGGTAGTCAGGTACTTTTTTAAAGGCCTGCGCCACTTGTTTTCTCTGGTGCGCAAGCCACAGCCACTTAGTGACCTTCTGCTGGTGCTGACTATGTTCATTGAGTGAGCCATTTAAACCTATGCACAGGTGTGAGATGTCGCATCAGTCACTAAAGATGGCTTTCTTGGTGACTGTCATGTCAGCCAGAAGGATTAGCATGCTCCACGTGCTCTTGATGGTGTCTCCTTACCTGGTCTTCCACAAGGACAGGGTCATCCTTCACCCCCACACGAAGTTCCTCCCAAAGGTGGCATTGGAGTTTCACCTTAACCAGGTGATAAACCTTCCATTCTACTTCAAGTGGCCCTTCTTCAGAAGCTGACCACAGACTACATACTGTGGACCTGTAGAGAACGCTCTCTTATTGTAAGGCGCGAATGGCTAGAGTTCAGGGTGAGGCTTGCTAACTGTTTGTAATATATGCTGAAACTGCACCTAGTGGACTGGCAGCAAAGCAGACAATTGGCAGGCAGATAACATCCTTCTTTGACCTTTGCTATAGGTTGGCTGGCTGGTAGCCTCCCAAGGGGCGTAGGACTCATTCAGCCAGGTATACCGCTGCCTTGGTGGCTGCCTCCAGGGACATCTCCATACAGGAGATCTGTAGGGCTGCTGCCTGGAGGAAAGCACACATCTTAATCTCCCATTACAGCAGTGACATTATGTCAGGATGTTGCTTTTGGGGCCTTGTATCTCTAGTCTTTGTTCACTCAATAGGGATGTGCTTTGCCCCCTCTTTGTGGAGAACTGCTAGGGGTCTGCCGCAGTGTGGATAGTGAACTATATCCATGCCCATAGAAATATAGGTTACTCACCTGTAACTGTAGATCTTCTTTGAGCATATCTCTTGCAGCAGGCCCAGGCTCCACCTCTTCACATGTAAATCTATTAAAAAATGAGAACCATGTGACTTGTCCTCTGGGCCTTCCGTCTATTCCTGAAAAATGGGGACTTTCTGTAGCTGCCCTGTCCCGCCCGTAGAAAGGACTCTATTTCTCTGTCATCCCTCCCATCCCCCTCCTACACAGAATGCTATTTTATGTTGCCCCTGGCACCGGCCCCGATGATCCTTATTGCTCCCTGTGGCCTAGACAGGTTTGGTTCCCATTACTACAACACTGAACAGTGGTAAACCCACTACTAGTGCCCATCAGATCAGATCTGATACAGATTAGAGGCATGTTATTTCACCCCACTCTGAACTCCCTCCACCTCCACGTGTGGCTCCAGCAGATGCTTTTTATATCTCATCTCCAGGTCTCCTTGCAAGTGGCAAACATTCTGCTGGCATCTCGCAAACCTTCTACCAGATGAGCCTACAACTTAAAATGGTAATGTTTTTTCCAAATGGGCTGCTTCTTGGCCCATTGACCATTTTACTCATGTCCAGAGCTACAAGTCTTGGAATGTTTATCCTCGCTCACAGCTATGGGCCTGAGCTATTCCTCCATTGAGGTTCACCTGACCTTCATCCTGGCCTTTCATGAACCAATTGAAGGCAACCTGATTTTATTGTGGGGGCTTGTGTGATTTTGTATTTCTTTAAAACTTGGCTTCCCAGCCAAATGCCCTTTGGAGTAACCATTGCCTCAGTGCTTGCATACAGAGGTTCTTTGTCTTTTAAATTTTTTTTTGTTTTAATTGGGTTCACCACAACATAACCCAGATTGACAGTCTTAGGGTAGCTGGTTCATTCCACTGGGATGTCAAACAGACGAGGCATACTGATGAGTCCTGTTAGGATGAAACACATGTCTGTGTCTTCTGTTGGCACCTTTTGCAAACTGTGTGAGAGGCCTTTTGGCACCATGTATTTCTGCTTAAAGTTGAACCAGCATAATATTCTGTGTTGATTTGCATATGCAGTCCATGATGCTTTGCATTGTGGGGGCATGTGTGATTTTGTATTTCCCTGATTTACCAACATCACTTGGCAACAATGTTTTCTTGGGGAATGTTATATCTTGAGCCCCAATTAGACATTTTACTCCATAGTGGAGTCGTTAATTTTCCTTCTAGACAATTTACCCTGACCAAGTGTGACCTTCATTTTCTTTCGCGGAAAACTCCATTATGGCAGTGACTTCTGTCACACATATTTGTAAACTCCTTTTACTGACGGTGGTTTCGGAAAATACTCTACGCTACCTGTTATTACCCCGAACATTCCAGTCCAGGGGTATCACTTCTATACACTTTCAGTGTGCACAGGGTGCTCAAGACGCTACAACTCAAATAACTGCGCCACTCTAAATGAGACCACAGTTCTTTGTATCCTTCATTTGATCTAGAGAAAGGCTCCCTGTTGCTAAATAAACCCTTTCCACGTGGCTGACTTATTGCATTACATTCTAACAAATACAGCAAACTACCTGACCCTGTCCATGCGCGCTCTATGAGAGCCATAGCTGCTACAGCTGCTTGCTTTATGGGAGTGTTCATTACAGATGCATGTAATGTAGCCACATGGTCCACAATCCATACCTTCATGATAATAGCCTCCTGCTCCAGTGCTGCAGGGCCTTTTTTTATCCTCTTCCACCCTTCTGATATTACTGCTTGGGAGTCATCCCAAGTGTATTACCTGCTGCAAGAGATATGCTCGAAGAAGATAGAACAGTTGCGTACTTACTAACGGTAGATCTTCGAGAGAATCTCTTGCAGCAGGTGCATTCCCTTCCTCTCTTCTTCCCCCATCCTCCTCTAAGAGAACAAATTTGTTATATCCACACATATGTAAGAGGAAAGTTTCTAGGGCACCTTGGTTCACATATCAGCAAGCTGAAACCAGCAAGGAACTGAGGATGCCTGGGGCCGCACACTCATACATAGTCACACAATGATGAGGTCACACTGTGGGTGGCCCCTAGGTAAAGACTGCTGGGAAATCCTGCCATGCAGAAGAGCACCTTCTGGCAATAACCCAAGTGAATTACCTGCTGGAAGAGATTCTCTCGAAGATCTGCTGTTATGGTAAGTACGCAACTGTTCTTTCTAGGACTGATTTGTAGTTCATATCCACACAAACCACCTGGCCTACCCTGGCAAGTGGCATATGGATCCCTGCTTCCAGTACGCAAACATCTGATGTCATGGGGCAGAGCTGGATGGTATACAACCCAGGTGGTGGGAGGAGCTTAGCTTGAAGACATTCAGTGAATCAGTCTGTTCCATTGGAACTGCAGTAGTGTGGATGTGAACTCTATAGCGCTCTTAGAACTACGGTTACAGGTGAGTAGCCCATATTTTCTAACAACTTGGCTATAGTTCACTGTCTATACTCTGGCAGTTCTGTTAGTTCTGTTAGACGGCTGAGTCATTGGAAGTCTTCAAGCTAAGCTTCTCCCACCACCTGGGTGGCATATCTTCCTACGTTGCCCCGTAACTTCTGTACTTTCTTTTTCTTCTGGGAAGAACAGGTCTCCTCCTCCTTTGCAGCTCTGCAGCAATGAAGGATTTTAAGTTTTCAAAGTGCTTTTTCTGGTGAATCTTTGACTGTTTCAGTCAGAATTCCACTTAAAAGTTGCTTCATCATTCAACTCTGTTTTTGGGATCATGATCAACGATGAAGAGCAAGAAACCAGGTTTCAAATTCTGCACCCAATGCAGGCAGAAAGTGTTGGCCACGGACCCACACTACACGTGCTTATTCTGCTTGGGCAACCAACTCATCATCGAGAGATGTAGTTTGTGCCAGGTCATGCTGCCAGCATCCACTGAAGACTGGAAGGCACAATTGGCCCTTGGTGGGCCAAAAGACCATACAGAGGCCTCAGTGGCTGCCAGGTCAGCTGCTCAGCTTGTGGTCATGAAAGAAGAGGTGACGGTGGCTGTGTTGCGTTCATCCTCAGTCTCAGTGCTAGGGTCAGCGTCAGAGAGTCATTCTTTGACGAGTTCAGGGAAATGTGTCTGACCATTCACACCTTCGGAGAGAGCCTTTCTTACTGCAGTAGAAAACACAAGAAACACTGTCTCAGTTGTGGGATCAGGAAGGATCATACTCTTCCTGCTTCCTCATCTCCCCATCTGCTTCACCTTCGTTGAGCTCCCGGAGGTCGTGAATGCCATTGTGACACCATCAGACTTGTCAACTGCAACTCCGGTCAAGCAGGTGGTCAAGATTCTTCTTGAGCCTGTCAATCAGCTGTTGGAGGAGATAGATAAGGAGCTTATCTCCCAGACCTAGGTTCTTCCAGTCCTCACTCGGAGAATGAGGCCCAGTCAGTGACCCTGGCTGGGTTGCCTCGGGAGCTGCCTCCACCAGTGGCCAAGCTTCTGAAGCCTCTAATGCTTAACTTGCTGAGGCAAGTGTTGTATACAAACACCTGGACAACACCCTTTGATGTCAACTGCAGAGACAGAGGCACCGCTTGTTCTCTCAGTGGCACTCGACTGGGAGGCGTCACTGTAGAAGCTCCTCATCCACCTCAGGTGAGGCGAGGCATCAACAAAATGCACTGCTGCTACAACAAGCTGCTCTGACAACAGTAGACCATTGCTGGGAGGGGTAGGGCTTCGCTCCCTGAACCTTAAGTCCCTTGGCCTTTGCTGGTTGTTCCCATGCCACTTCATGTATCTCAGCAATCCCTAGTGTTATCTTCTCTGCCTCTGGGTGGCACCATCTCTACGGCCGCTTCTGTTCAGGGCCCTGACCAAGTAATCTCGCCCCATGACTGGCTTGCCAGGCTGACTTTCCGTGGATATCACCCAGGATAACGATACCAGGGTTGTCCATGGTGGCAAATGGTCAAGTGCTGTCTTTGAAGAATCCTTTGACTCCAGAGGCGAGTCATTGATGGTCTTGACCAGAACTCATATGTTTGACCGGGAATCAGTCAGACAACTGACCATGGACCATGGGTCAGTGTAATTTGGAGCACTGGTCCAACTTATGTATAAAGGTTCCCTTAGAGCCTCTTTAGAAGCAGGTTAAGTAACTGTTTATTGACACTGGTCAGGGATGATTCCCCGGGGATTGCCTTTTCCATGGCTGAGGCCATCTTGGGACTGGCCCTGGAGCTTTGACAGCATCCTCATCCACAAGTACATATGGTAGTCCCAAGGACTCCCTTCCTGGGTTTTCTGGCCACTTCTTTGTAGAGGGCTTGGTCTCGGATTCAGCCTTCCGTAAATCCAGAAGCCGAGAAGACATGGACAAAGCTTCCAGACAAGGAGTCTAAGAAGACTGACCATGCGGCTAAAAAGGTATACACAGCTGTATCACTGGATCTCAGCAGCAGCCCCAGCAGAGACAGTGTCAGCGGTGGCATCCGAAATCCAAGTTTGATGGCCAGGGTCAAAGGAGAGGGTGGGGCAGGGGTGGTGACTTCCTGCACAGTGATGGGTTGTGGGGTGTCCTCCCCCTCCCATCAAGTCCCTGTCCCAGCTCCCTGTCGGGGGTCATTTGCACCAGTTCTTGCCACAGTGGTTTGCCATTACCTTGGACAGGTGGGACTTAGAAGTGGTGGGTAGAGGGTTGCCTCTGGATTTCGAGGCTCTCCTGCCCTGTCAACTCTGAGCTCCTCAGGAGTCTAGGGTGTTGCAGGACACCTTGTCCATGCTTCATGCCAACATGGCTAAGTTCCTAGAGTGTGAGACAGTGGGCCGGGTTCGAGATGTCCGGGTCACTCAGGGATATGTGTCAAGGTACTTCCTGGTTCTAAAATGTAGGGGGAGGGCTGGCACCCCATTCTGGATCTTCATGATCTGAACTAATTTATGCAGAAGCACACATTTTGGATAGTCACTCTAAATCAGATCATTCCATCTCTTTAGCAGGGCATGGCATTCTGCTCCCTCAACCTCCAGGGTGCGGTCTTCCATGTCCTAATTTATCCATACTATTGCCAGTACCTTCAGATCCCTGCAGGATGGGATACTGTACCAGTTCCATGTCATGCCTTTCAGACCCTTCTCCATGTCCAGGATCTTCACAAAGCGCATGGCAGTAGTGATAGCTTTCCTGCAGTGCAAGAGCATCAAGGTGTATCCCTACCTGGATGACTTGCTGGTAGCTGGCCCATTCAGTGTGGCTGTGGACAAGACCACAGAGACGTCCCTCTAGTCCCCCTCTGGATTTGGGGCTTCTGGTCAATCCAGCCAAGTCAGAGCTGGTCACCTTGCAGGTGATCAAGTTCATTGGGGCAGAACTAGACTCCCTGAGGGCCAAGTTCCACTTCCCTGCAGACTGGGAACTGGCTCTTACCTCCTTTGCCCGATCATTTCTGGTTGGGCTCTTGCTCCCTACCAGGGATGTCCTGCGACTGCTGGGGTACATGGTGTCTTCCACTAGTGTGGTCCATTGGTCTTGCTAGTGGATGCACCACTTGCAGTGGGAGTTTAGCTGACAGTGATCCCAGTGCCATGGTCACTTGGATCAGCTGGTTTTAGTGCCCCAGCCAATGTGTGGTGTCGTCCAGTAGTGACTGGACCCACAACACCTGAAAGAGGGAATCCCATTTGTCTGCACAGAATCATTTGTTATGCTTATAATGAATGCATCTCTGGTGAGGAGGGGAACACATCTGGGATACCACAGAACCCATGGTTCTAGGGACATGGTTATGTTGTTCATCCACACTGTGTAGCAGGTTCCTTGCCGCTTTAAATCTTACTGGAAGGTCTTCAAGCTGGCTCCTCCCACCCACCCGGGTGGTAAAACTCTCGGCTGCGCCTCATGACTCCAGATCTTCCTTACCGCTTGGAAGCTCAAGTTCCCTCCTTAACGCTGTGCATATAGACTGGATCCTAATTCTTCGGTTTGCCCAAAACGAATTCTTAAATTTTCAAGACTTCGGTCAAATTACTCCCTCACAACTGCGATGGACAAATCGACTCCTGGTTTTCGGCGGTGCCCATGTGGGCAGAAAATGTTCAGGATGGATCCGCACACCACGTGCGTCTACTGCCTCGGCCTAGACCATGACCCACAGGCCTGCGAGTTATGCCGTTCATTTTCGGCCAATGTTCTAGAAGTCCGTGCTGCCCGGTTATAGCTTGGGCGCCCCGAGAAGCGCTACCCACCAGTGAGGTCAAAGGAGGCCTGTTGGGCAGTGTCCATGGCGACTGGCTTGGCTGAGCAACTCGAGCAGATGATCGCCCTCGAGAAGGAGGCAGCACAGGCTGCATCATCCTCTTCCTCAGTCGCAGCATTTATCCCGCTCTCTTTGGGATCCTCCTACACAGCTTCTTTTAAGGAGCTTTGCCAATCCCTTTCCACGAGGGGAGAGGGACCATCGGGACATTCTTCTTGGTCCAAAAAGGAGGACTCAAAAGGTATGTCCCACCATCGGTGTTCGTGGGAGCGGGAGAGGTCCCCTTCCCTGGACAGTTGACACTTGACTTCGGTTGAGGTTGCGGCTGAGGCTGCTGGCTTCACGGTGTCCCCGTGAGGTCAGCCGGCCGAGACACCCATCGACGCAGTCGAGATTTTTCTCGATCCGTCGGACGGGCTGTCGACTGGTGAAGCTGACAACCCTTCTTCACTGGTTCCCCCGGTGGAGACTGAAGACTTGCCTGCACCTCCTGTGCCAGAGTACCCGGTCAAGACTTCTGAGCCGAGGGAAGAGCGGGTGTCCCTCGCCCCTTCCCAGATCCATCCTCGGATACACCGAGGATCTTGGTCTCGGACATCGTCTTGGTCAGCTGATCCCGCCGACATCGGGCGGGCCCTGTCTCGCACCGGCAGCGGTGTCATTGCCTCGTCTTCCTCGAAGAGGAGAGGTTTCGCACAAATTGGCGTCAATGCTACGAGGACCTGATGTGGCAGCAGTTACTTCTGTCCAGGAACACGCCATATGGCGCCTTCCCCGGCCATCAAGTGGCTGTCACCTGAACGGCCGAAACAACCCCTCGCTGTAGTCGAGGTGCCCAAGCCTGGGCCAGTTGTTTGGCTGAAACCAGCGGCCCCACCGATTGTGGTGGAACGTCCACCTCCATAACCGAAATCGGGGGCGCCGACCAAGTACTCTCGGTCAGGTCAGGGTCTGCCCCACAGGTTGTCGGTCACCCTCACTCCCGACCGTCCTCGGCAGGTGGAGGGTGGCTCAGGCCCCAGGCAGCTCTTCGCGGACTCCTCGGAGTCCGACGATGACCCCTTCCTGTTCTCCAGGCCCATTGACCTGGAGTCCTCCGGGGGCCAGTCGATGGACGAAAGCCCATCATCATTTATGGGTCTGCTTCAGCTCATCTCGGAGTCCACAGGAATGCAGGTCGAGCCCATATCCAAGCGGGCCAGGTATCCCCTAACGGAGATACTGGACCGAGGGGAATTGCCCATGGAGGCCTTTCCGGTGGCTGAAGCCATTGTTGGCCCAGCCTTGGAGCTTTGGCAGCGGCCGGCTTCCTGTCCTGCGCCTTCGGCCAGGATGGGCAGGAAGTATGTGGTCCCTACTGGCTCTTTGTCCGTTTTTTCCGAACATCCCTCCACCGAGGAGTTGGTCACCGATAGCATTTTCCGGCATTCTGAGAACGCTAGGGATGTGGATAAGCCACCCGAAAAAGAGTCCAAAAAGCTGGACTATGTGGGGTGCAAGGTGTATGCTGCATCCTCCCTTGGCCTCCGCCAGGCCAGCTCGGCCGTGCTGATGGCACACTTCACCCATGCCCTCATGGGCTCCCTGGATGAGGTGATCCCTCATTTCCCGGCTGACCTGCAGACCATGGTCAAGCAGGTATGGGACCAGGGAAGGGCGGTGGAAAAACAGCAGCTCCAAATTGCTCCGCCACTTCCTTTCCACCTGGTCTGCTATCACCACGGACCACTGGGTGTTGGAGGTGGTAGGAAAGAGCCTGTCCCTGGAGTTTGAGCAGGCCCCGCCCTTCTGAGCCGTCGCCCCTCGGGGGGCTACGGGGTCTGCAGCCTCTCTGTCAGCTCACCGAGCCGATATCACCCTGCTCCTCGAAAAAGAGGTGATCAGGAAGGTGGCGGATCCTCCTCCAGACCCGGGGTTTGTGTCCAGGTACTTTCTGGTCCCAAAACGGATGGGGGGACTGGCACCCCATTCTCAACTTGCACAACCTGAACAGGTTCCTAAGGTCTTGGACCTTCAGGATGGTCACTCTGGCTCAGATAATTCCATCCTTGGAATGAGGCGTGTGGTTCTGTTCTCTGGACCTCCAGGACGCGTTCTTTCACGTCCCAATCCGTCCGTCCCACCAGAGATTCCTCCACTTCGGGGCAGAGGGATCCCTCTACGAGTTCTGGGCCATGCTCTTCGGCCTGTTCCTAGCTCCCAAAGTCTTCACCAAATGCATGGCAGTGGTGCCAGCATTCCTGCGGCACTGAAGGGTCTGAGTGTACCCCTACCTGGACGACTGGCTGATTGCAGCCCCCTCCAGAATGGAGGTGGAGCAGTCCAGAGATCTGGCCCTCCAGGTTTGCTCTCAGGTTGGCCTTCTCATCAACAAGGCCAAGTAAGAACTCATGCCAAAGCAGGTGATACAATTCATCGGGGCAGAGCTCGACACTCTCTACGAGCCAGAGCATGGCTCCCGACAGACAGGGCCGAGGTTCTTTCCTCCTTTGCCCAATCATTTCAGGTTGGGCAATTGCGCCTTGCCCGGGACTTCCTGCACCTCCTGGGTCTCATGGCGGCCTGCACCAGCGTGGTCTGTTGGGCCCGTTGGTACATGCATCCCCTTCAATGGGGGCTGGCCAGCCAATGGTCACAGCACTCCAATCCCTTGGATCAGCTAGTGACAGTGACCCAGGGGATGTGGAACGCCTCCAGTGGTGGACCGTTCCAGCACATCTGCAGGAGGGCATCCCATTTGTCCGCCCCAAGCCGACGGTCTCTCTATCGACTGATGCCTCTCTGATGGGTTGGGGTGCCCATCTGGGGGAGCACAGAGTGCACGGCCTCTGGTCCCCTCGGAAGTCCCGATGTCACATCAACCTGCTGGAGCTTCGAGCAGTTCGTCTAGCCCTCACCACCTTTGCTTCGTTTCTACAGGGTCAAGTAGTCCAGGTCCAGACGGACAATACCACGACCATGTATTATTTAAACCGCCAAGGCGGGACGCACTCCATACCTCTGTGCAAGGAAGCTCTCTGCATTTGGTCACTCGTGCGCAGCCTGGAGGCAGATCTCCTTGCCATCCATGTGGCAAGAGCCTTCAACGTTCTGGCCGATGCTCTAAGCTGGATAGGACTGCGTCCCACGAGTGGCCTCTCCTGCCGGAGGTAGTACAAGATCTTTTCTCCCACTGGGGCATGCCTCAGGTGGACCTGTTTGCCTCCAGGGAGAATGTGAAGCTGAGACTGTTTCATGCCTGCCCCCTCAGCAGGGCTCGCTACAGGGGGATGCCTTCTCGAGGCCATGGACCCCGGGCCTCTTCTATGCCTTTCCCCCATTTCCCTTGATCCACAAGGTGCTTCTCAAGGCGAGGAGGGACAAGGTGCAGGTGATTCTGGTAGCCCCAGACTGGCCCCACCAGTTCTGGTATCCAGATCTCCTCAGTCTCAGCTCCAGGCTCCCGAGGCGGCTTCCAGCCCGCCTGGACCTGATCTCGGTCAATTAGGGGAAGGTATTCCATCCAGACCTTCAATCCCTGCACCTGATGTCCTGGTTCCTGAGCAGCTAGAGTTCCAGGCTTTGGGTCTTTCTGACGAGGTCCTTAACGTCATTGAGGCGTCCCGTAAGGAGTCGACCAGAAAATGCTGTGCCTTCAAATGGAAGAGATTCTCCATTTGGTGTCAGGGCAAGGGCCTGGACCCTTCCTCCTGTTCCTTGGCAAGCATTCTGGACTACCTGTGGTTCCTTTCTCAGCAAGGGCTTCGGTCAACGACCCTTAAGGTGCACCTGGCAGCCAACTCTGCTTACCAAGTGCGGGCTAGGAAGCAGTCGATGGTGCAGGAGAAGGTGGTCGGGCGCTTTTTCAAAGGCCTTGATCACATATCCCCTCCGGTGCGAGAACCTCCACCTCTGTGGGATCTACTGCTGGTACTGGCTAAGCTCATGGGCAAGCTATTTGAACCGATGCACAGGTGTGACATTTCTCACCTGTTGTGGAAGACTTCCTTCTTGGTGGCTATCACGTCAGCCAGAAGGATGGGACAGCTCCAGGTGCTTTCTGTCAAGTCTTCTTATCTGGTCTTCCACAGGGACAAGGTTGTCCTGCGCCCCCACCTAAAATTCCTTCCAAAGGTGGTGTCGGAGTTTCACCTTAACCAGGTGTTGACCCTGCTGGTGTTCTACCCCAGTCACACCTCGGAGGCCGAATATAGGCTCCATACTTTGGACCTTATAAGAGCGCTCACTTATTACAAGGAGTGGATCGCTGAAGTTCGAGGAGAGGTTCGCCAGCTGTTTGTCACCTGTGCTGAAGCCGCACCTGGCAGACCTGCAGCCAAGCAGACGATAGGTAGGTGGGTCACCTCCTGCATAGATCTCTGCTATAGGTTGGTGGGCATGGAGCCTCCCAGAGGCATAAGAGCTCATTCTACCTGCCATACTGCTGCATCGGTGGCTGCTTCCAGGGATGTCCCTATCCAGGAAATCTGCAGGGCTGCTACCTGGAAGTCAGCACACACCTTCATCACCCACTACCACATCGACCTTGAGTCACGCCAGGATGCTGGTTGTGGGGCCTCGGTTCTCCAGTCATTATTCCCTAAGTAGGGTGTGTGCGCCTTTGCCTCCCTCCTCCTGGAGAACTGCTAGGAGTCTGCCAGACAGTGTGGATGAACTACATATCCATGTCCCTAGAAATACAGGAGTTCTAGGAATGGTATATGTTGTTCATCCACGTGACCCACCAGGCCTCCCCGGCTTCGACACGCAACCTGACTTCCAGCGGGCTAGACCTGGCATCATGGGGCGGAACCGAGAGTTTTACAACCCGGGTGGATGGGAGGAGCTACCTTGAAGACCTTCCGGCAAGATTTAAAGCGGGCAAGGAACCTGCCAGACTGTGTGGATGAACAACATATACCATTCCTAGAACTTCTGTTACAGTTGAGTAACCTGTATTTTCTGGTCACTCCACAAGTCCCAGGCTCAGGTCTTTGAAGTCCAGACGGCCAACATGACCACCATGTTCTACCTGAAAAGGCAGGGTGAAACACACTGCTTTCTTTTGTGCCATGAGGCTGTCCACACCTGGACATTCATGAGCAAAAGACCTCGCACTAGCCTTCCTCACAGGCTAGACAGTCTCACAAAATACACGATGTTCAAAAAAAGTAGAGAAGTTTTTTTATAACTGACATTGTGCGTGGCAAATTACCAAAGCTAATGAGGCCTTTTTGTTTGATATTGTTGCTAGTTTTGACCAGTGTTAGGTAAGTTACTTTTTCTATTACTTTTGGAAACTTGTTCCAGAAAGCTCTCTTCAGTCACTAGCAAGGATAAAGAAGTACTAGAAAAAGTAATACACTTTACAGTTACAATTACTTACGTCTTTTTATACAAAAGAAGTATGTAACTGTAACTGATTACATTTAGTTGAAAGTAACTAGTAACCTATTACTTTCAAAAAAATTTATCTGTTTTAGTTATTTATTATTTTTGTATTGTTTTTGTATAAAAAGAAATGCGTAACTATAATTGTAAGGTGTATTACTTTTTCTAGTACTTCTCCATCCTTGCTAGTGACTGCACAGAGCTTCCTGGAACAAGTTTCCAAACATAATAGAAAAGTATTAGAAAAAGTTACTTACCCAACACTGGTTTTGACCTCCAGCACAGTGCTTATTTGGGTTGGTTCCATTATTTGTTGACACGCTCATGCACAGCCTGGGTGCAGATCTCTTGGTGAGTCATGTCACGGAGAGAACAGTCAACTGGCTGACACTCTCTGTCTCATTGGAAAGATGTCACACAGGTGCTCCCTTCATCAGGAGGTGGTAAGTCATCTGTTCTTCCAGTGGGGAGCCCCTCTAGTGGAACTGCTTGCCTCGTGGGAGAACAGAAAATGGAGGCTGTTCTGTGCCCACCCCCCCAAAGTCCGGGACACTGTTGGGAAATGCCTTTGTAAAGCTCTGAACTCCTGGCCACCTATATGCCTTCCCTCCCTTTGGTCCACAGGGTTGTGGTCAAGGCCCAGAAGGACAAGGCTTGGATGATCCTGATAGCCCCAGAGTGGCCTAGCCAGTTCTGGTATCTGGATCTCCTCAACCTCAGCAAAAGGCCTCATGGAGGTTATGTCTCTGCCCAGATCTGCTGACCAGACAACAGGGGGAGGTCCTGCACCCAGACCTTCATTTGCTTCACCTCTCAGCCTGGTTCCTATGTGGCTAACTTTCCAGGCTCTGTGCCTTTCAGAAAACATCCTCCACATTGTGAAGGCATCCCGCAGGGAGTCGACTCATAAATGCTATGTATTTAAGTAGAAGAGGCTCTCAATCTGGTGCAAGGGCAAGGAGCTTGATCCCCTTACCTGCCCCATGGCGAGCATCCTCAACTCCCTTTGATCCCACTTTCAGTCGAATTGTAGGTGATGACCCTCAAGGTGCACCTGGCAGTCATCTCTGCTTACTGGGCATAGGCTGGTATGCTGACAGTGGCACAGAAGAAGGTGATCTGGTACTTTTTCAAAGCCTGGATCACTCTTCTCCTACAGTGCGTGAACCACCGCCTCCGTGCACCTTACTGCTGGTGTTGGCAATACTCACACGCAAGCCATTTTAGCCTGTGCAAACATGTGAGATGTCACATTTACCAGCTTGACCTTTGAGACTGATCACAGGCTCAATAGTCTGGACCTATGGAGGGTACTCTATTAAGTGGAGTGCATTGCTGGAGTTCAGGGTGAGGCTTACAAGCTGTTTCTAATGTACACTGAAACCACGCCTGGCAGATCAGCAGCAAAGCAGACAGTTGCCAGGTGGATTACATCCTTCATTGTCCTCTGCTATAGGTTGGCTGGTAGGGAGTTGTTCCAAGGGTTTAGGGCTCATTCCACCAGACAACTGCTGCCTTAGTTGATGCTTCCAGGGACATCACCATTGCGGAGATATGCAGGGTTGCAACCTGGAGTAAAGTACACACCTTCATCTCCCATTACAGCATTGACATTGTGAGTCATCGGGATGCTGCTTTTGGGTTCTCTGTCCTCCAGTTTCTGCCAAGTTGGGTGTGTGCCTTGCCCACTCCTTCTGGAGGACTGTTAGAAGTCTGCCATAGTGTGGATAGTAAACTTTATACAAGTTCTTAGAATTGTAGGTTACTCATCTGTAACCGTAGTTCTACTAGTGGTTTAAAGTTCTCATCCACATAGCCCACCAAACCTCTCTTGGCAGTGAGGCACCCAGATCTCTGCTTCCAGTGTGAGAAAGATCTGAAGTCACAGGACAGAGCCAGAGGGTATACCACCTGGGTGTTGGAAGGAGCTTAGCTTGTTGACTTTAGATGACTCAGCTATCTCCAGATGAACTGCCTGAGTGTGGTTGTGAACGGCACACCACTAGTAGAACTACAGTTAGAGATATTTACCTGCATAGGCTAAACAAGGTGGATGCCAAAGAACTTTTCGGCTTGAGCTGTAATGCAGGGATATGGGAGATCTCACTTAAACTCATAAGTAGTATATTCAGGAAGGATATCCATAAGCAGTTTTTCACAGAAAGAGTGGCGGACAAGTGGGAAAGCTGCCAGAGGCAGTGGTACAGGCTAAATCATTGAGCAGCTTCGAGCAGGGATGGGACAGGCATATGGGACTGGTTAGAAGATGGGTGGCAGAAATCAAGGGATGATGGCCACTAAGGCCAGTGCAGAGTAGTTGGGTAGGGTAGGCAGACTTGGATGGACTTATGGACCTTTTGCTGCCATCACCGTCTGTGAAGGAAGAGAGCAGTTTGTTTTATGCAGTGGTTCAGGGAGTTGGTACCAAAAAAAACAGCACGTCTGTCCAATGCATGGGATCCCCATACAGTATTTATCTGTGGAATCTTTAGCTCAGTGATCCATTGAGAGCATAAAGCTCTGTAATGAACCTTAATAGTACATTTAGAGAAGAGATATGGGGAAATTTTATGGAGGAGGCTAAATGAAGATTGCAGAAATAAGAATGGATTTAATACATTTTGTAAATGACAACATGTATATTACAGTCAGCGAACCACAGAGAGAGTGGTGGATAGGTAGAATATTTTTATTCACATGGGTGCTGTGTGATATGTATGAATTACAAACACACGGAAGAGTGAAAGGAACAAGCACCTTAGCTGAGATTTAAAGCCAGGCCACTCAGAATAATATTCTTCTGTGATACTTGTGCCATCAAGACAACCAGGGTAAACTTACTCTTTCTCAAATTCACACCAGTTGCTGCACAGACGAATTACATTTTGTTGCACATTTTATTTATTTATTTATTTTTTTTGTTAGTTTTTGTTGATCGGGCAAGTGCAGTAGACAAATCCTGCCTATCTTCAGGCACGACCCAGGGGAGGGGGATACAGATGAATGCCAACTGTCCTTGAACCAGATTAAGCTGCAGTGTGCACCTATATGGATTTCAAACACACAAAAGAAAGAAGTAAGTGCTTTAGCTGGGATTTGAACCGGTAGCACATAATAACAGCAAAGAAATAAGGGCGATGGCAAAAGGGCGAAAACATTAAGGGCAACAGGTAAGTTTAGGCGATTCTGCTGTTTTGCAATCCCCAAAGTCCAGTTGCATCTTGGAGTGGTATATTTTGAAACACTGGGGGGGTCCAGGGGGCGGAGCCCCCCACGTCAATAAAGGTGTGTCCTTGGCTCTGTATACAATTACGTGTAACATCGCTATTAGTGTTGGTCGCCATTTTTTCACATCACCCTTGTTGTAGTGCATTTTTGGAATTGCCATTTTGCTGCTCGTCATTTAAAACTCGTCATTATCACATGGAGCCATTTGAACTAAGGCTGCTCAGATTACCACTTTGACACACACCGCCACTTGTACCACCAAGGATAAGTGGAATAGCCTGCTTGGCATTGTGATCAGTGCGGGCAACATTGCTGGGTTCAAAACTGGCTTGGATGGTTTCAGAGGGCTTATTGAAAGGAAGAAATAGGGAATGGGGATAAAAGGGCAGTAGTTCAATGTAGGGATCCAGAGCAGAGTAGGCAGACGCCATGTCATAATGTGCTCTTTCCTTTCTATGTTTGTATGACCCCCCCCCATGTCCCAGTAATCGATAAGATACCTAATGGCATCCTGAGTTAATTGTCATGTCTCTCTCTGCCTGTCGCTTATTTGAATATTTCATTACACTTCTCTACTTTTTCCCCAGTGGTTCTCAGATGGGCAGACAGAGGCCTCCGTGTACCAGCAGGCTGAGAATGGGAAGACGGAGCTGTCTCTCATGCACTTTGCCATCACTAACCCTCAGTGGCAGCCACCTCAGGAGAGCTCCATCTTCATTGGCCACTTGAAAGAGAAGGTCCAGCAGGATGCTGCTAATGCACCCCCTGCACAGCTCATCTTCTCAGATGCACCGCTTGCCACCTCACTACTCTCGAATGAGTCCTCAGCTGCGGTAAGTACAAGTCCCCAGTCTATATGGCTGTATATGTGTCAGCTGTGACAACCAAAAGAACCCCAGCACTGATTATTCCTAGGGTGCTCCAACTCAAAAGCAAACCTGAAACAACAAAAAGGACGCAAAAAATGCAATGCTTGCGTTGTCCCAAAAAGTAATTATTGCAGGTTTTTCTGATGTGGTTTGTGTGTCTCATATTGCTGTAGGGCTACTATCACTTTAAGAGTGAGACCATGTGTATTAAAATATTTAAATTGATTTACTTCAGATAGGGATGACATAAACGGGTAACTCCACACCCTGAGGATAGAGCATGCTGTTCCGAATGCACATAGGAACTTGTCCATAGCAAGCTTGTACTTCGCACCTTCACACTTTGTTTATGGTAAATTATTAGTCACACGCCTACTTGTGTGCTTGCTCTTTTTGCTGTTTCACGTGCGTCAGCTCTGCCTTTTTTCTACTCTGTTGCTGTGTTTTATTCTGGAATGGCTTTAGTTTTTCTTACCTTCAGTTCTGGCATCTCAGCTTCCATCAAGATTTCAGTCATCTTACAGGTACTGCTCACCTTATTGCTGCAACCCCTCCCCCCACAACAGCAGGGCTATTCCAAGTCACCTGGATCTAGCAAACAAGCAGAGGCCTTTTATGTTACTGTGCTGATTCCTTAGGGAGAATAGCATTGAAAGATACACAGCATGAGTAGGGTAACAATCTGGTTCAACTCCTACTGGCCAACAGACACCAGAATTACCTTATAAGCAGCCCCTTCTAACTCCAGGAATCCCTCACATAGGTTTCACAAAAGCATCAGGTCCACTGAACTGAGTGCTCTGGAGAATGGAACTTTATGCTAATCATAGAATGTGTATCATGGAATTAGAATGAAATTCAAACCCTGACGTGCTAGCCATGCCTCCCTTAGCAACCAAAGTCAGATTTATTTCTCCGCTTGAAGAGAGTTGTTGCCCCGAAGTATAATGACACTCTCCAGAATGTTTTTTGTTGTATTATGTTGTTTTAAAAACAGTTTACTTTTACTTGTTCATTTAGTTTACGATAACCTGCAATAGTCAGGTTATTTAATAGTATGTTTTGTACTTTCTAGTGATTCTTCTGGTTTCCACATTGGTTCCAGGAACCCAGGAAAACCACAAAGATAACGATTCCAGCTGTTAGGGAGCCACATTTTAAAACATTTAAGTCTAAAAAAAAAAAGAAGTTTAGTTTAAGCATTTAATTTAACAGTTGTGTCTTTTTATCACTTTAGTTCCCATTTGAAGGAGCTGAACCGATTTTGAATATTTTTGTATTTTGTGAGGTAAAGAACAAATCTTCACTTCACATAAATTGTCAATTTAACAAACTATGATTGTAGTTCATATTTCAAAGAAAGGAACCAAACTGCAAATTTATTTTGGAACCAATAACATTATTGTATTGGAGTTTCAGTGTTTGGCATGACTAATATGCCTCACAAATAGGATCTACAGAATTAAAAAATTGCACAAATTGTTTTAAGGTCCTGGCAAAGGCAGACTGCCCTGAGCTCTGTTTAAAGGGTTTAGGCCCAGATCACAATTTTAACAATTGTGAACTCTTGTCAAAAATGTTGCCCTGAAACTCATAAAAAGAGTGCCAAAAAAATTGGAAGCCCTTATGGCATCGCAGCCTGCCTCAGTGTCACAGGTGCATAACAAAGACTCAGAGGATGTTCCTAATGATGGCGAAATGCATGCATCAGAGAGTTAATTTCCTCTTGATAAGCAGCAGTCCATAACAAAAGGGACAGGTAAAAAACGTAAAGCTGATCAGCTGTCAGACAAACAAGATGGATCCGTTAACAGGGTGTCAAAAAGGGGGAACCCTTATTCTAGTCATGGCAAAAATAAGAGTCTTCGAGCAGGTGCTGGAAACGGTGCATGCCAATAAAAAAAGAAGAAGAAAAATGTCTCTTCCACTCCTCCTGAAGAAGGAAGGGAGCAGGCAGTCAACCAGATAAAATTCCCTCAACAGGGGTCGTGAGTAGGGCATGGGAATTTTCCAGACCATGGAAAATTTTATGAATACAGTTGCGCGCGCCTTCCCCCCGGCACCAGTTCCATAACAGGTGAATATGGGGGAGGAGGAGTATTACTATGAGGAGGAGGAAGAAGGTGAACCTCTGGATAGGGGACTGGGTTAAAAATTGCAAAAAGATCAGAGATGGAACTAATTACAGCCAGATTTGACCTTAGGACAGAAGATTTTAATACAAGAAGGCTCCCCTTTACCCAAATGATCGAGGAACTGGAGGGAACACCAATACTTGAGCAACTAGCGTATGACTAAAACTATTTTATAACCATTACAGGTGAAGGGCTCTGACTTATGGGATGAAGCAATTGACATTCTGCCTATTTCTTGTTTATGTTTATAGTTATTTTTTTTAGGACTGTACTTGAAAGGTTAATAGAAGTATGATTTATAGAAGTCAGATCAGAAGTTTGAGGCTCAGCCACTACTGTAAGGTAATCAGTAACCAGAAGAGCAGTACAGGAACTCAATATCAGTATAGGGTGAAGAATAGAAATATAGTTTGTGGTATGTTAGCATGGTGATATTGGCATCTTGATGTATCTATTCTGATGTATTTGTATAAACACTCTGTACCGTTTATGATGAAGCCTCTATAATAAAAGAAATTTAAAAAAAAAAGGAAGGAAGGTGAACCCCTGGAACCAGATAGTTAAGCAGAGTGGGATTCTGGCTCCCTTCCAAGGCCTTCAGAGGATTACACTCAGTTTTCCTCTTTTGTAAGGCAAATGGTAAACACCTTCAACATCCGTTCACATGACATAGAGGAGGATGAAGAGGAGGCACAATTCATTGATATGATGGGTCTGACTCCCACAAAGAGTGTTTTAGTTACCATACACAAATCTCTCCAAAAAGCAATCTCAACAATTATGTCAGCCCCAACAGCAGTTGCTGGCTCAGAAAAGAGAAATGAAGAATCAAAGGGACAACCAAGGAGTAGAATACTTGTATGCTACCCTAGCCATGAGGGAGTTGTCCAAGCTGCTGCATGTGAAAGGGCCAGAGTCCCCTTCTCAGTTCAGCCTGCTGGAAAAGATTCCAGAAGAATGGACTGTTATGTCTAAAAAGCTGTTCACTACAGCCTCCCTACTAATAAGACAGGCAGCTTACAGTACATGACTTATATTGCATAGTACCAGAAGGCTTGGTGGAATGCAGTATCAGCAGTCAGTGGACCTGTCAAGACAACTCTGCATGCCACAAAGCACCAATTTCATATGGACGTGGACACCAGTGACAAAACTTCAGGAGTCCCGGCACAGGCGATGTCACTGAGAAGATTTGCTTGCCTCAAAGCAACAGATCTTGCACGACACTCAGACTAAATTTATTTATTTATTTAAACTTTTGTTAACCAGGTAAACACATGAGCCACTGGCCCTTTTTCATGTGTGACCTGAGATTATCACAAAGAACAGTCTAGATGTTATACAAGTACATTAAACAGTGAAAGACATAACGCGATTGACATTTAGACATAGTAATCATGTTCAGGATAACATTTACACTCTAAATGACTAAAAGATACTTTAAATCAGTTTTAAAAGTGTAGTGACCTATTCTAGATTGTAATGCTACAGAGAGTTCATTCCAAGTTTTTGCAGCCTTGATCGAAAAAGTTTGGTCACCCATTTTAGTTTTAGACTTTCTAATAATAAAACTAGAGGATTCATTACATCGCAGCTCTCTCCTAATTTCTCTGAGGTGTAAAAGTGAAAACAGTGGAGATTTTTCTTTTTGTCTGAGAGTGTTGCCTGTAAGACTGCACAAATTGTATACGCTATTTTGGCTTGGAGGTAGCCAACCAGTTATCCGATACAAATCACAGTGGTGGGTATGGTAGGTAATTTATGAGTAAATCTATAGATAACTATGAAAAGTTGTTGTGAGAGTAGCCAAAGCCTGTATAGTTAAATCTGTAAACAAAAATGAATTATAAATTAAGACTGATAACAATATACTCTTTGCTATAGCAGTCCTTGCTTATAATGTTAAGGCATGCTGAAGGTTAAAGAGAACACCCAGCTTTTGGTTTATCTGTCTAGTTATCATGCCAATGTCATTAGTGTATGTTAATTGTGGATCTAAATGTATTCCCAAATACTTAATTTGGGTGACCTGCTCTAAAGTGGTACCAGTATTGTCAATTATGATTAATCTACTGGCTTTATCAAGCCTTGGTTTTGAGCCTAAGAACATACTTTTTGTTTCTGTATTACTAAGGGATAGTTTGAGCTTATTCAACCATTTTTCCAACTCATGGAAGTCCTTATCCAAAGTAACGCTGATTAATAGTCTCAACTGAGTTAGAGCTGCTGAATAATATATTGTCTGAATAAATTATCTTGTCAACTCTTTTTAGAGTTAAAGGAATAACATCTATAAACAAAGCAAACAGGAGCGGCACAAGGATCGATCCCTGGGATACTCCTTGTTGCAGCTCTCTACTGCCTGATAAGGTGCCTCCATATGAGGCCCTTAAATGTCTTCCCTTTCGATAACTATTAAACCACTCAAAGGGCATGCTAGAAAGCCCCAGGTTGTCAAGGCTCCTGAGCAGCAGGCGATGTTCGACTAAATCAGATGCCTTGGACAGGTCCACGAACACAGCACCTTGGATTTCCAATGTGAGGGAAATTCCTTGTTTGGCGACAAAACACAGAATTATTTGAGAAAAGTGAATGAATGCAAAATCACTTGTAAGAGCAATGCAGAAAAAGGCCTCCACTTCCTACAGTCCTTATGGAAGGAGAGATAGGGGTAGAAGATGCTACCCAAGACCCTATGACCCCTATGAATACCCACTTCATAGAGGTTACTACAGAGGCAGAAGAGGCACCAGGCAAGCAGCACCAGCCCCTAAGCCGCAACCAAAACAAAAACCCCTGGCATTTTGCTCTGGCGGCAAACCATTACCGGGGGTTGGGGGAAGGCTGGCACACTACTTCCAGGAAAGACCAAAAATTACCACAGACAAATGGATCCTGGAAGTACTGGGCAGGGTCTGTCCCTGCAATTCAGAAGATTCCCAAAACTGCAGAAATCATCAGTGTTTCACTTTCATTTACCAACAGGAAAATACTGTTGGGGTTAGAGGTAACAAAAATTGGGTCAGCAAAAGCAGCGGAAAAAGTGACAACCTATTAGTGGGTGAAAGGCCTGTTTTCCAGATACTTCCTAACTCACAAGAAAAATGGGAAGTAGCAAACCATTTAAGATCTGAGATATTTAAACAAACATATAAAGAAATAAAAAATCATGATGGGTACAGTGAAATCAGTAATACCTTCTCTACAGTTAGGGGACTGGCTGGGATCAGAGGACCTGAAAGATGCTTACTTCTATATTCCAGTCAGAACCTCTCGCAGAAAATACTTAAAGTTCAGGCTAGGGAACGGCCAATACCAGTTCACAGTCCTCAACCTCGGCCTCAACCCAGCACCAAGGGTTTTCTGTGGTGGCAGCATTTTTAAGAAGGCAAGGTGTGGCAGTTTTTCCCTACCTGGATGACTGGCTAGTCTCTGGAAAAACGAAGCAAGAGGCAAGGTGCTCCATACAACTAGTAAAACAGACCTTGGAAAGCCTGGGTTACTTGTCAAACCTATAGAAGTATGACGGGTTAAACGCAAGGATCTGTTCTATCCTCTCCTTTTCTGTCTCTTGTCTGTCTGATTGTGCAACCAAATGATCTTACTTTGGTGGGAGCTCTTGCAGCAGGCTACACCATAACGACTATGCCGCCAGGCACTAGGACCCCACGAAAAAATTCTTAGCCAGCAGTACCCAGCGGGGACCGCCCCTTGAGGTCGGACCGCCTCCAACGTCCATCAGTGGTATAAAAGGGGCGCTCCCTGGCCACACCCCAATCCTTTTCCTAGCATCGACTCGTTCACATCAGCTCAATGGATGCCTGTTGCTAACAGTCGACCGCTGTTTTCGTTAACTTTTCAAACAAAGTTTTGTTATTGAATGACCACTCATCGGTGCATGTCTTCTCCATCATCTTGCAGTCAGTGACCGAAATCCAAGTGTGTGAGCGGGAAACAGATCCTGTCCTAAGACGGTCACTCGACTTGCCTCATCTGCCTGGGGCCCAACCACGACGCCGACTCCTGCCCACAGTGCTGAAATTTCAACTTCCGGACCCTCATCCATCGACTGAAGATGTTGAAGACCTTCCTTCTAGAGCAGCAGCTGGCCACCATGCAGAAGACCCCATCAGGCCTAGGATCCCCTTCTTCTTTGGGGTCAGGGACTTCTCACAAATCTAAGGAGAAAAAGTCCAGTGGAAAGCACCATCATCACTATAAGGACAGGACCCATTCGGACTCCCGATCCAGGTCTCTGCACAGAAAAGCGGCCAGCTCCAGTCCTTCCTTCCGTGGGAGGTCGGACTCTGCCCCCCGCCAACCCAAATTTCCACCAGGTTGCTGGCCTTGAAACCCCCGGCATTGGTGCGTATGTCAGGTGGTGTTTCTTCAGGGCAAGGGCCTTCGGCACCCTCCCTTAGTCTTAGGCCCTACAACCAAGCCTCCGGGTCTAAGTCCAGGGATTCTGCCCATAAAGGAGCGGGCAACAGACTCCCTGCTGTCCCCCACCAGGTGAAGTCCTCCTCCTCTTTGTTGGATTGTCCGGCTGGACCCGACGACAGGAAGCGGCATTTGGAACCAGAGTCTCACCCCGACGCCAGCTCTCTGAAGAACCGGGCATCAGACTCCCGGCACTCGACCCCAATGTCTTTGACGTCTTCGTCTTCGGGGTCTTCCTCACCTCCTGCACCTCCTAAGCTACCATCAGAAGGGGCGCAATTGCCTGCCAAGGTGATGCCTTCCCCAGTGCCTGACTCGTTGATGTTGGGCAGTCAGACATCAGATCAGCCAGTTGACCTGCTGTCAGCTCTGACGCCACCCCAGGACCAGACACCAGCGAAATCTAAGTCGCCAGAATGTACGCCGGCTCCCGACAAGCCATCGGGTCCAAAGTCTGAGAAGCCTGATGACAGGTCTGAGACACCAGGCCCATCGGTCCCAGAGTCAAGGACCTTTTCAGTTCCTGGTGGGACACAGTCAGGAAAGACATCATCCCCAAGGAACCCCAGGTTCCCATGCCACAGCCTCTCCCCGTAGACTCCCCGCAGAGGCCCCTCTGGTCTCCGCGGTTGCCATCTCCCCCCAGGAAAAGATCTCCTGTTCAGTAGGATGACAGGTCTTCCGAACGACACAGACATCATTCAAGATCGTCTTCCAGGTGTTACAGGAGAAGACACTGGTATTCGCGCTCCAGATTTTCCTCAAGGTCATCTTATTTGAATTCTTCTGCCTCCTCCTCCAGATCCTCAGGGGAGTTTTCCTCTCCTCCCCACCACCCTGACCCTCCGGGGGATTCGCCCTGCACCCCCCCCAAGATGATCTCACGTTCTTGGATGTGATGTGTCATATCCAGTTTTTTGAATCAGTGGGAAACTGAGGATCTTGATCCAGAGAGAAAGAGGCTGGCTCATTTCTTGGATTTGAATGAGCCCAAACCTTTACTTGTTCAGCCTTGGTAGCGCCTTTACAGGAAGCTACCAGCTTAGCCTGGAGGCACCGTTCAACAGCCTCTGCTATACCTAAGAAAGCAGACAGGCTGTATCGTACCCCGACAAACGAGCCATTCCTTGGTGAACAGCCCAAGGCAGACTCGATCGTGCTGACAGCTGCCCACAGCAGGACCAAACAGCCCCGGCACATGAGCTCCCAGCCACTGGATAAGGACTCCAAACGTCTGGATCAGTTCAGCAGGAAGGTCTACTCATCGTCCACCTGCACCATTCGTCTACTGAAGTTTTTGGCACATGTGGTACAATACCAGAAATCTTTCTGGAACAAGGCCATTGAGCTGGCAAAAAGGCAGCCTGATTCCAGTCATGAAACAGAGCTGCTGGATGTGCTCCAGTCTGGTCTGGATGTGGGAAAGCACGTCTTGAGGTCATCCTATGATTCAGCATACACGGCAGCCCCCACAGGGGTTTGCATGCGGAGGTACACTCGGCTGCGGGTGTCTGGATTTAGGCAGGACCTTTAGGATGCCATCATTGATGTCCCGTTCCATGGGTCCATGCTTTTCGGTCCAGACATTGAGAAAATGATCTTGGACCTCCAGGACTCGGGTAAGGTCATCCAGTCTGTGCATCAGTTGTACAGATCTGATCAGATCCCTGGCAGATGTCGGCAGTTTTGTCACTGTGGGGGCAGAAGCCTAAAGGACAGTAACAGAGAGGCAACTTTCACCATAAAGCTCCCTCTCAACCTGGTGGAACACAGGGACCTCGGAACACCAAACCTTCCCAGGTCTCCTTGTCCACCCCAGGCTCCAATGCCTGACTCCTTGCCTGACCCCCCACCCCTTGCCGAGTCCAGGGCAGAGGTAGTAGGGGGTCGGTTCTCGCTTTACCTTGACGGGTGGGCCACCATCACTACCGATGCGTGGGTCCTCCAGTTAATAGAACGGGGTCACGTGCTGGAATTCCTTCAGATTCCCCTGGACAACCCCCCCCGGTCCAAATGACCTACTCCTCCTCCTCCTCCCATGCAAAGCTCATTTGGGAGGAGGTACAGTCCCTGCTAGACAAGAAACAGTAGAACCCATTCCAGCTCCACAGTGGGGGAAGGGTTCTACTCCTGTTTCTTCCTGGTTCCCAAGAAAACAGGGGACCTACACCTTATTGTGGACCTGAGTCTCTTGCACAGTTACATAGAGTACAAGAGGTTCAGGATGATCACCTTGCCGGGCATTCTTCTCATGTTGCATCAAGGGGACTGGCTGAACATGCAAGATGCCTACCTCCATATTCTGGTGCTTCCAACTCACAGGAGGTTCCTGAGGTTCTTCTTTCAGGGAAGGCATTTCCAGTTTCGGGTCATGCCCTTTGGCCTTTCCTTGGCACCGCGCGTGTTCACAAAGTGCTTAGCGGTGGTGGCAGCAGCCCTAGGGAGGCAAGGACACTTAATTTATCCCTGCCTCGACGATTGGCTTCTGACCGCCACCACAAGGGAGTGGCTTCTGGTAGCTTTAGGGGACACCTTCAGCCTGTTCAGCTCCCTTGGGATCACCCTAAACATGGTCAAGTCATTCCCAAAACCATGTCAGAGGTTACAATACATAGGGGAATCTTCGACATGGAATAAGGGAAGGCCTTCTTCCCTCCAGTTAGGGCAGTATGCCTTCGCTCTTTGGCCCATAAAGTTTTAGCTGCTCACCAGGTCCCATCTTGGACCATGTTCCAGCTCCTGGGCTATATGGCTGCAGCCATAATGACCGTCCCCTCAGCACTCCTGTTTATGAGGGTCCCTCAGAGTGCAGTGGGATCAGAGGGAGGATGATCTTGACCAGCTGGTCTTGATCTCCAGAGCAGCGAAACAGACTGTCTCTTGGTGGCTGTCTCCCTAGAATCTGGAGTCCCCTTTCAGAGAGAAGCCCCTTCACAGGTTCTCACAACTGATGCCTCGGGCCTAGGTCAGGGAGCTCATTTTCAGAATCATCAGACACAAGGTGCATGGTCTTCTTTGGAACTGACCCTCCACATCAATATTCTGGAGATGAGGGCAGTTCTGTACGCTTTACAGGCGTTTCTCCCAGACTTCCGTCCAGGTTCCCTGTTGGTGCACACGGACAACATGTCAGTTATCTACTACATCAACAAGCAGGGGGGAACTCACTCCTATCCTCTTTGTCGGGAGGCTATGAGAGTATGGTTCTGGGCTCTAGACCATGGCCTATTGCTCACTGCACTGCACGTTCAAGGAGTCCAAAATACTTTGGCTGAGACTTCCAGTGACGTCACGGCTCCAGCAACAGCTTAAGAGTTAGGCTCCCTCCCTGTGAAGAACTGCAAAACCTCCAAATCACTGAATTTCTACCTAAAATCACAAAATGTGATGCCCAGAGGTGTCAAACAAGACAAAGGAGACAAGAATTGCCAAAAAACAGCAAGTAAGAAGCCTGATTGTAGTGGATTGCCAGACAACCGTCAGGCCTGTAGTCGGAGTGCTTCCCTCACCAGCCATCATGGCTCTGGATACGATACTGAAGGAGAGACTGAGGTGTTGTCAAGATCACGCTTTGAAAAGCTTCTGCATGAAATTCAGGACTCTTGTACTGAAAATGAAAAAGAATTTCAAAACCTAAATGCCAAACTAAACAAAATGGAAAACCGAATAGAGGGGGCTGAACAAAGGATTGCTGATGCGGAGAGCACCGGAGAAATCCTAACCCAGGCCGTGGGCTCACTCCTTCAACATACTTTGACGCTGCAAGCAAAATGTATTGATTTAGAGGGTAGGTCCAGAAGGGATAACCTTCGTTTGTATGGTCTTATTGAGGGAGCTGAGATACAACCGACATCTTTGTTTATTGAAGACCTACTAAAAGATGTACTGTGCCTACCGCAAGATTACCAGCTTAGGGTGGAGAGAGTGCACAGATCTTTAGTCCCTAAGCCCACGGATCCCACGCTCAATAATAATTAAGTTTTCAAGCTATCGCACCAAGGAAGACATCCTAAAACGAGCGTGGCAAAAGAAAGAACTTAAGTATCTGGATTCTCGACTGACCTTAGACCAGGACTTTCCACCTGAAATTCAACAGGCTAGACAGCGTTGGGTGCCATATTTCAAAATTTGTAGAGAGCAACAACTCCAGTTTCAGACACCCTATCCTGTGAGATTCAGAGTCTTCTGGGCAGATGGTGTGAAACTCTACAATACTACAGAGGAATTAAATAAAATATTGACCGAGAAGGGTATCTCTCCTCCAAATCTCGATCTGGAACGTCCTAAACGGAAGCTAGTGGAGCAGTCAGAGTGGCACCTGGTTGAAGGATGGAAGAAATTTGGGGCATCGTTGGAGGTGGTTCGAGCGACCCTGGTGAGAATGGCTGGGAAGAAGCCGAAGAACAGACATGACCAAGATTTATATCAGGAGGCATCAACATCTTTAGGCTGAGTCTTTTTGAGGAAAAGGTACTGGTGAACATCGACAGCCGGACTTGGGGGGTGGGGGTGGGGGCCCATCGATGTACGTGGCAAAATAGAAGCTGGTCGATCAGATAATATTAAGAACTGGAGACTGAACTGGTTGTAAAAACTGGTCAACCAGTGCTGCAGTTAATTTAATTTGGGTTGCCAGCATTTGGTGTTGGGTCCGCCTAGCATTTCCATTTGATAGACTGAGCACCTAAGAACTGAGTGACTTCTCTCTGCGTTTTCAATTTGCTGGACATCTAACCCCGCTTCCACTGCTTGCTCCAAGCCATTTTGAAGGGAGAGGAAAGCAACCGATAAGTTATGGTTGCGGCTCTCTTCAACCATATCAGGAGAAATTGCCCACAATAAAAAGCAGAATATAGGGGGTTACTAATGGGCTATATATTATATAAATAACTCTATATTGTCTTCTGAGTTGTGTGAAGAATTAAAAGGGTTTACTAAATAAAGAAGTTCGGGGGGAGGGCGGGTTTTATGCTGACTGGAGCTAATTTAAAAGATGTGGGATGCCGTGACATATCAGTCCATTTTCAAGTGAGGCCATGTTATAGACACATGACCCCAGGGGAGGGTCCCATCCATTTGGGGCAGTCGAAATCCTCCTCATCTCCAATCCCGTCAAAAGGAAAGGGGAAAGCAGTAAAGAAACCTGAAATAACAGGTTTCCTACCTAGGAAGTTCAAATGCTGTTATAGTTATGTGGTTCTATTTGCTGCTCTGTTGGCAGACAGTTTTGTCATTTTTAAGGGTCTCTGATTGAAGAGAATGATGCACACTGGCTTTTGTTGGTGGGGAGGGGGAGGCGGGGTGCTGTTGGTGGGAGGGGTTGAGGGGAACAGATCTACAGGAGAACTAAGGCACTGTAATGGCTAGAGTTAGAAAGTTTTGTTCATACAACGTACATGGCCTTTTTAGCCCAGTTAAACGTGCTAAAATACTGGGGTATATGAAGAAGATGGAGGTAGACTTCATTTTTTTTTTTACAGGAGACACACCTATCCCCACAGGAGCATACTAAGTTATGCAGCATGGGCTTTGGAAGTAGTGCAACTGCCTCATATGGGAGGGGGAGGCGAAGGGGGGTAGCAATCTTAATTCCTAAGCATACTCCCTTTATAAAACAGGATGAACTAGTGGACAAGGAAGGAAGGTACGTTTTGATGCGTGGGACTCTCCAGGGCAAACCATTAACATTGGCATTGGTCTGTTTTCCCCCGGGCTCACACTCAGCATTATACTTGAAGTTCCTTACCACATTACAAGAATGGGGTCAAGAAGAGGTGATATGGGGAGGTGATTTAAACCTAGTCTTTAATCCCACATTGGATTCCACCACCCAGACCCCGGAAAAGGATAGTGGGACAGCAAAAGAGTAAAAAGGCTGTTGAATGAGTTAGGCTATGTAGATGTTTGGCGCCACCTTGAAAGGAAAAAGAGGGAATACACCCTTTATTCAGCAGTGCACCAAGTGTACACTAGATTAGATTATTTTTTGGTTCCTAAGGAAGTGGTGGGTCAGGTACAGAAGGTCTCAATTGGAGAGTTTTTGCTCTCAGACCAAGCTCCGATTTTCATGACCTTTCGTTTCGGAGAGGTGAGAAGGAACATCTTTTGGAGATTCAGTTTCTCTCTACTCCACGACAAGGAGGTGGTGGAGTCAGTCACACAGACGGTGGAACAAGCTTTAAAGGAGAATGACCGACCTGAGATCTCGCCTGCCATTCTTTGGGATACCCTAACTCGAAACACAACAACAAATCAAAGTAGATAAGGAAAGGACAGGGATATTAAAAAAGCTAAAAGCAAGTCTTTCTAATATTCTCAACTATGCCATAGAACAAAAATTATTATTTTTGAGGCAAAAGTATTACGAGGGGGGACCCAGGTCCCTAAGACTTTTAGCTGGGAGGAAACTGAGGACTCAGCGGAGCAGGGCAACAATACAAGCAGTACTACACCCAGCCACAAGTAAAGTAGAAAAAGAAATAGGGGGAATAGCAAATTCCTTTTGGGAATACTACTCCACATTATATAAACAGGAGACTCAACCATCCTGTACCCAGATAAGGGAATTCTTGCAGGATTTAGACTTACCCTCAGTTTCTCAGGAGCAGGCAGCTCAATTGAACTGGTGGGGTGGGGACGCTGAGGTGGGTGCGGTAATTAGGAACTTAAAGTCCTTAAAATGTCCAGGGACAGATGGCCTCCCTGGAGAATTTGACAAGTTGTTTAGGAGTAATGTGGCCCCCATTTTAGGTAGACTCTTCCATTATATACAGAGTGACAATGGGAAGATACCCTCTTCCTGGTCACAGGCAATAATTTCAGCAATCCCAAAGCAGGAAAAGGATCCTCTATTATGCTCTTCATACCATCCCATTTCAATTTTAAATATTGATTATAAAATTTTGGCTTTGGTTATGACTAAAATGCTTCAGACGTTGATCCCTCAGTTAATTAACCTGGATCAGACTGGCTTTATTCCAGGGCGCCAGGCCCAGGACAACTTTAGAAAGACCATCCACATAATTGATTATCTAAACAACACCAAGAGGACAGCTCTTTTGGTTAGTGCTGATGCTGAAAAAGCATTCAATAAAGTTTCATGGAGGTTTCTGGAGGAATCCTTGGCCTGTTTTGGACTGGGGAGGTCTTTCCAAACTCTAATTTCAAGACTTTATAACACCAACAGCATATATCAGGGTGAATGGTCACCATGCTCCGAGGTTTCAGTTGGAAAGGGGGACCAGACAGGGATGTCCACTGTCCACCCTTCTATTTGCATTATACATCGAACCTCTGGCGGAGTGCATAAGAAGGGATGAGGAGATTAAGGGGGTTTGGGTGGCTGGTCGTCAGCATAAAATGTCTTTATACACTGACGATGTGCTTTTATACATGAGGAGCCCAGAGAGTGCCTTGAGAAAGGTAATGGAAAGATTGGCACAGTTCTCTGGACTAGCCGGCTGTTCTTTGAATACGTCCAAGACAGAGGTTCTGAAGTTTGGCTATAGCCCTTCTAAGGAACTAAAAGAGACCTATCCTATGAGATGGGACACGGTACAAATGAGGTATCTGGGGATAAATATAAGTAACTCCTCTTCTCAATTATATCAGTTGAACTATGTACCAATGGTACAACAATTAAAGAGGGACCTCATTAGATGGAATATACTACCACTCTCGTTACATAGTCGAATTCAAGCAGTAAAAATTGATGCCCTTCCTCAATTTTTATATCTTTTCCAGGGTACTCCATGTGTGGTCTCTAAGAATGACTTGGAGACTTGGCAGGGAATGCTTCTGAAATTTATTTGGGCAAACAAGAGGACTAGAGTAAGGAAACAGACCTTGTTTTTACCCAAAGAACAGGGTGGGCTTGGGATACCATGGCTAGCAGGTTATTGGGAGGCTTCCCAGATGAGAATAGCTCTGCTGTGGGACACTCGAGGTACAAGGCCACTTGGAAGGAAATTGAGCTGTGAAGTTGCCCATCCCCCCCCTTTGTCAGCGATACTGTTTCAGACAAAAGATCAATTTGGAACTTTCGGAAGGTTACTCTCTGCAACTCGCACTACTTTAGTAGTGTGGAGACAGGGGACAGTGAGGGAAATGAGACATGGGGGGCACTGGAGATATGGTTGGTGGGCTTTTGACCCAACTGTTGGACAGGCAGTATGGGATAAATGGTTCCTGGTAAGAGCTCATGAAGGGCTGCAGGCACCTTGGCAACTTTTGGGAGAGGGAGGGAGGACTGTTGTCTTTTGATGTGGCCCAGAGGTATTTTGGTCTTTCCCCAGTAGATAGAATGAGATATCTACAAATTAGTAGCTTCATCAATAAAAAAATTAAACAAGAATGATCTACAGGGATTGGGGGGGGGGCTATAGAACAGACATTTGAACAAATTTGGAACTCAGAGAACGCACAATGTGCTGTATCCCAGTTGTATAAAAGAAGTCTGCAGCAGATCACTTCAAATCTACAGTATGTTCAAAATGCCTGGGAACAAGAGTTGAACATAACTATATCAAATGGGGAATGGGTAAAGGGTTGGAAAAATATTTGGAGGGTGTCCTCTTCCCCCTCTTGGAGGGAATTTCTATGGAAAATTAGGATCAGATATTTTAGAGTACCACCGGTAGTCTCCAAGCAACAAATAGGCGCATCCCCTGGCTGTTGGAGAAATTGTGGAGAGGGCATTGCCACGCATGCACAAATATTTTGGACATGCCCAATTATTTCAAGCTTTTGGACAGAAGTGGTTGCCTCTCTGAAGCAGGTATTTCAGCTCCCAAATCAACTTGGACCAGAATTTTTGGTTCTAGGGGGGTTGCCAGGAGAGATACGGGGGGCGGGAAGCTATATACCTATGGCAGATCCTGCTTGTGGCAGCCTTGAAAACAATAACCAGAAGATGGTTACAGTCAACTACCCCAACAAGGCAGGATTGGTTAGAGGCGGTGGCAAAGATTCGACAACTAGAGGAGCTAACATTTAGAGTACAACAGAGATCCCCGGGCCTACCTGAATCAATGGACCAGATGGACTGTCTGTTTGGGACAAGAGGACTGATAGCACCTTTTGGGAGTATGTTGTGCCCCCCCTTCCCTACTTCCACCCAGGGCGACCACCCTAGACCTCCGCCCACACTAAATAAAAATCAGACTAAATAAAACTAAGTAAAATTAAATAAATCTACATAATAATAAAAATGGGATGTGGTACGCCCACCCCCCAAGTTTGGCAGTGCTGAGAGCTGGACTCGGGAGGGGTTTTCTGGGTGTCCGCCACCATTTTAAGAATGAAAATGACCCAGCCATAGTCAGTGTGCAGATTTTATACCTCTTAGGCAATGAAATAATTATTTTTTTTTTTAAACGGCTGTATAATTTCAGTAGACTTAGAGGCCTCATGATTAGAGCAAATAACAGGACTTTGAGACCCTGATTAGATCAGATTTTATTTTACTTTACTCTTGAAGTTTAAAGTTTAATTTTGTTCTTATTTTCCATCGAAAATCTGTAAGTTCCCCCAAAGGGAGGTATAAGTTGTATTAAGGTCTATAGTACCTGTACAAAATTCCTGAAAACTTAAAGAGTTCAAAGGAGTGTTTTAGACTGAGAGACCTTTTGGATCAATTTCATCTATATGAATACTAGAGCAATGATAGAATGAATACTTTTTATTCCTAAGATGTTACTTCTACATGCTTTGTAAAATGACATATAATTCTGACACCCCCTGTAAGATGTAAGTTGCTGGATTGACATAAAGGCAATAAAGAAATATAAAAAAAAAAAAAGCCTTGGCTGACGCCTTAAGCCGGTCTTGGTCGAGGACCCACGAATAGGAACTCCTGCAGTCTATAGCAGATGGCATGTTCCAAAGATGGGGTCATCCAGAGCTGGACCTCTTTGCGTCCCTGTGCAACGCAAAACTGCTCAGTTTCTGCTCGCTCGATCATAAGCCTGGTGTTTTCTTGCGAGACGCACTGTCCCTCTGCTGGACAGGGAGGTTTCTGTATGCCTTCCCTCCTTTTTCTCTTCTGCAGAGTCCTGCTCAAACTCCAAGCAGAAGGAACAGAGATGATTCTCATAGCTTCACTTTGGCCTCACCAGATATGGTTCCTGCTACTGCAGCAGCTGACAGTGGAACCTCCGATCCCCCTGCCCTTGTCCTTCCGCTTTACTGTTGCAAGAGCAGGGCAGACTGATTCACCCGGACCTGTGGTCCCTACATCTGCATGCCTGGCACCTGCAGACGTAGCTAGTTCTCATTTTGGAGTATCTCCTAGAGTGGTCAAAGTCTTGGTGGCAGCCAGGGAAACCTTCCACTAGGGCTACCTATGCCGTGAAGTGGAAGCACTTTTGCTTGTGGGTCTCCAGTCGGGGTCTGAACCCTCTTCTGTGCCCTCTGAATGCTGTCCTTGAGTACCTCCTCTCCCTGTCAGACTCAGGCCTTCGCTATTCCTCCATCAAGTTGCACTTTTTGGCTATCTCTGCTTATCATGCACCAGTGGATGGCAAATATGTTGCCCAGACAGATCTGGCCCAGACATTTTTGAGTGGAATCCTTCATCTTAAACCCCCGATTAGGGACCCCCATCCTTCCTTGTGATCTTTTGTTTTTATTAGAGAAGCTTACGTTGCCTCCCTTTGAGCCAGCTGCGGATTGCGAGCTATGTTTTCTGTCATGGAAAATGTTGTTTTTAGTTACCATTACTTCTGCTTGGAGGATTTCCACGCTTCAGGCTGTGATGGCTAAAGAGCCATATTTGATTTTCCACAAAGACAGGGTGTCCTTAAGGACCAATCCTAAGTTCCATCCTAAGGTGGTGTCCCAGTTTACCCTTAATCAGGACATTAACCTTCCGGTTTATTATCTGGAGTATGCTAACCGAGGGGAGGTTCTACTTCACACTTTGGATGTACATAGAGTGCTTAGGTACTACATTAACCGCACTCAAACTTTCAGAAGACCTGACCAACTTTTTCTTTCCTTTGCCCCAAGAACCCTGGGGGCACCTGTGGTAAAGCAGACTCTGTCCAGATGGCTAGTCCATTGCATCACCTTCTGCTATAATAAATACAACAACCTTTACCGGGCTCGGTCAAGGGTCATTCCACCAGGGGTGTTTCCACCTCTTTTGCGGCACTTCGGAACGTTTCTGTGGCAGACATCTGCACAGCAGCTACTTGGGGCTTGGTGCACACCTTTGTGAAGCACTACATCCTGGACGTTGCTTCCCATTGGAGAACTGGGTTTGGGTTAGCGGTACTTCAGGTCCTGTTGTCTTGAAGCTCCCTGCTACTAAAGTTTCCACCTCCCAGTCTGTCCGAGATCCTTTTAATACTGCTTGGTACTCAGTCCTTATGGTGTAGCCTGCTGCAAGAGCTCCCACTTGAAGTAAGATAGTAGAGTTACGTAAGAACTTACCGTAAGAGTAGATCTTTGAGAGGAGTTCTTGCAGCAGGCATTATTTCCCTCCTTCCCCCTGGTCCTTTTTTCCTTTCTTTCCTTATCCTAAGTGGGGTATTCCACTCACCTCGGTTCTTTATTATTTGTCAGCCAGGTCTCCAGCGGGAGAACTGGGGTGTGACTGGGGAACGCCTCTTTTATACCATTGGCGGATGTTGGAGGTGGTCTGATGTCAGGGGTCGGTCCCTGCTGGGTACTGCTAGCTAAGAAATTTTCCGTGGTGTCCTAGTGCCTAGTGGCATAGTCCTTATGGTGTAGCCTGCTGAAAGAGCTCCTCTCGAAGATCTACTGTTATGGTAAGTTCTTACAGTACTTTCTTATGAGACCTATTAACTGATCACTCTGACGGTCTTGCGATTCTTCATCTTTCGCTATCTCTCTACCTTTATTTGCAATTTTCTTTTCTTCCCGCTTGCATATCTGCGGTTGTAAAATGTATGTGAATCTGTATGATACTGTGATCCCTTTGTTTGAAACTGTATATGGATATACTGTTGAAATGATTGCAGAAGATATCAGTTCTGGGACACCATGTTCTATTTTGTTGCACCTGCAAGGAAATTATCAAAGTTCTAATATATTTTATAAGAAACAGGATGTCTGTTAATGAGCTGAGGTTGCAGAAGTTAATTTCCAGGCAAAGACTCATTATAATAATAAGAGCAGCAATCTTTTGCTGGGGAGAGAGACTGAAACTTGGAATTAGAGATACCCTCAGACAAAGGACTTTGTTTTGTCTGTTTGTGCTGCCTTCGTGGTTTGTACTGCTTTTGTAAATAGTTATAATGAACAATTTTTATTTTACTGTTATTGATAATAAAACACTACTTGCGAGTTTTATAACTGCTCCTGGTTTTTCTTATGCTTCCTGACCTGTGCCTTGATGACAGCAAGTCATAAACAGAACCTATGTGGGTGCTGGACTTCATAGGTGCAGAACTAGAAACCCTGCAGGGGAAGGCATCTCTTCCTCAGGCAAGGATATTAAACCTAATTGCGTCAGCAAAATTCTTCTGAAAAGTCCAACCAAGGCCTGCAGCTGATTGATCATATGGCATCCTCCACAGTAGTGGTACCAGGCTTCAAATGACAGGCATCCAGTACCACCTTAGAGACCAGTGGTCTCAAAGATGGGTTTCCCTGTCAAGCCTAGCGCCAGTGACAAAAACTTTTCCACAGACACCGGAATGGTGGAAGGAGGAAAGCAACCTCAGAGAGGGCATTCCCTTCCTTAAACATTCCTCAACAAACGTGATAACAGATGTCTCCCTCCCAGCGTGGGGCACCTAATAATAATAATAACTTTATTTTTAAAGCGCCTTTCAACAATATCAAAGCGCTTTACATCAAAACACAGTATACAATATCAAATTTAAACATATAAAATAAATACATTAAAACATCACTCAGTTAAAAACAAACCATACGGTCATCCATACTATCAACAAATATTTACAGATAATTACCATTAATCATCCAGATAGGCCAGATCCCATAAATAAGTTTTCAAATCTTTCTTAAATACCTCCACGGAGGTGCACTTCCTTAGCCGGCGTGGTAGAGAATTCCAAAGAGTGGGTGCGGCATATAAAAATGTTGTACTAACAGAAGATTTAAAATTCACTCTTGGAATCTCTAACAACCCCTCGTCGGCCAAGCGGAGCGATCGGCCGGGGTCAGTAAGGCACCAGAAGTTCTTTCAGATAGGTCACCCTGATCATGAAGGGCTTTAAAAGTCAATAAAATGACTTTAAAGGTGATCCGCCACCGTATAGGCAGCCAGTGCAGTTCGCGCAGCACCAGGGTAATGTGACTGGATCTCCTTGTACCAGTCAAAACCCGGGCTTCAGCGTTCTGCACCAGCTGAAGGTGACGGATTTCAACCCCAGAGAGCCCAAAGTAAAGGGCATTGCAATAATCTAAGCGCGAGGACACAAAAACTTGGACCAACGTTGGTAGGGAGTCAGACGGAACAAGGTGACGCACCCTGGCAATATTCCTAAGATGGTAAAAGGAAGTCCTGACAACGGCTAACACCTGAGATTTAAGGGTCAGCCTGTCGTCTAGGACAATCCCAAGGTTGTGCACCTGTTCAGAGGTCGAAAGTGACACACCCCCAAGAAAAATTCCAGAGGGCGTGCCATCATGCGCCCTCACTATCTGACCACCCGGGTCCACCACTAACATGTCTGTCTTCTCTGAGTTCAACTTTAACCAACTAGAATCCATCCACCCTTGGATTTCTTCCAGACAGTTATTAAACACCAAGAGTGCTCCATCCTGGTCAGGTGCAAAAGACAGGTATAGCTGGGTATCATCTGCATAGCAGTGAAACCTCAGCCCATATTATCTTATAATGTCTCCGAGGGGCAGCATGTACACTGTGAATAACATGGGTGACGGCACTGAACCCTGAGGCACCCCACACAACAAAGAAGTTGAGCCCGAGGAATAAACCCCTGACACAACTCTTTGTGATCTCCCAGTGAGGAATGAAGTGAACCATTTTAAAACAGTTCCCGACATTCCATAAATTGACCTCAGGCATGCTAACAGCACCAAGTGATGAACAGTGTCAAAAGCTGATGAGAGATCAAGAAGAACTAGAATAGAATGTCGCTTCTGATCTCTTGCCCTCAGAAGATCATTAAGCACCCGAACCAGCACAGCCTCAGTGCTATGTCTTTTTCGAAAACCAGATTGGAAGGATTCGTAGACATTATGGATGGTTAAATGGTCCTCCAATTGGGCTGCCATTACCTTCTCAATAACCTTCCCAATAAAGGGAAGGTTAGAGATAGGTCTGTAGTTTGAAGAACAGTCTGGGTCCAGAGTAGCTTTTTTCAAGAGTGGTGTCACCACTGCCTCTTTCAGGGAGTTAGGAAACTCACCAGACTCTAAGGAGCTCCAGACTGTTTGCACCATAACTGGACCAATGGTCTCAAGACAACCCAAAATTAGGGGAGTTGGTCCAGAGTCCAAACTACAGCTCGTAGGCCACACACTATGGATGATCCTCATAATATCCTCGACTTCCAGTCGGCAAAAGGAACTCCAAGAGAACTGAGGTATTGTGAACTCACACTGTTCCACAACATCACCCTTAGAGATTGCCAGACGCAAGCCCACCCTGGTGTCAGCCACCTTAGTTGCAAAGAACCGGGCGAGCTCCTCGCACTCTACTTGTGAAAAGGCTTTTCGGACTTGCAGACAGGCTGGGTTGTACAGTCTATCTACAGTCCGAAACAGCTGAGCCGGTTGGTTCCGTGCAACTGCAGTCTCCCTGGACAGGAATTCTGCCTTCTTATGGGTGATTGCAGATTGATAGATAAAATAATGTTCCATCAATCTAAGGTGGTCGACATCAAGGGCAGATTTGTGCCAACAACGCTCTAACCTTTGCCCCTGTCTCCGCAACTCCCTCAGTGTCCCATCAAACCAAGGGGACCTGAGGTGGAGGGATAGGGGGCGCTCACAAACAGGAGCAGTAGAATCCAGGGCCCCCGTAACGGCCATATTATAGGCCGCCACCAGTGCCTCTGGATTACTGCTAGTCAACATGGGGGATGAGAGGTCAAGGACCTCCACCAGGCCTTGGGAAGTGATATTCCGTAATGGGCGGTACCTGAGCATCTCCACAGAGGAAGGCCTTCTCAGGGGGGTATAAAAATTGAACCTCACGGTGTGGTGGTCAGACCAGGTGACTGGTTCCACCCCCACATCGGATGAATCGATCCCTAGGAGGAAGACTAAATCCAAAGAGTGCCCAGATTTATGTGTAGCAGTGGAAACTACCTAGGAGATCTGAAAGTGAGTGGCATATGGACTCCTCAGGAGATAAGGGAACACCTAACAAAAACAGAAAAGAGCTGGGCACCTCTAAAACCAATCCAAGCAGGCAGTCTAAACATGAACTTGTACAAAGGGATTATGTATAAAATAAAAATGGATAAATGTACTTACTGTTTTGAGCTAAAACAAGCACTTTTTCAAGGTCCTTGAAAAATGACTTGTTCCAGTGCAAAACATTGGTGAACGTTTTGGTGAACTGCCATACTGTATGTTTTTCTCTTATTATGTTATACATAATAAAGCCTCTTTGCACAAATTCACGTTTAGACTTCCTGCTTGGGCTGACTTTACGGGTGCCCAGCTCTTTTCTGTTTTGCACTGTGTTTATACTGAGAGCACTGTACAGGTGAGATTGGAGCCACCTTTTGTCTTAACAAGGAAACACCTAAATCTTCTATAACTCAGGGCAGTGTACCTGGCTTTGCAGGCTCCCCCTTTCCCCCAAATCCAAGGTCAGTCTGTTAAAATCAGAACAGACAACACCACAGCAATGTGCTATATAAATAAGTGAGGGGAACCAGATCATTAGAACTGTGCACCAAATCAGTCAATCAAAATCTTTATTTATCCAGGTGGACATCATTGAGCAAGGCTCATTTGCAAGATGGACCTGGGGATAATAAGATCAGGTACACAAGGAAAATCATTATATATAAAAATACATATATACATACATATACAATTATATGTACATAATATACAAATTTACATATGTAAACAGAGGTAGTGATACATAGTGTACGATACCTGAATGGCATAATATAAAGAACCATATACAGTTACGAAGCGGTAAGTGATGGGCCATTTACATGATAGCATATTGCTGGAGAACCATTTACAGATGGCAGCTCCCATGTGCAGATATAGAGCTGGTGCTTAAACTCGGGGAACAAGTTTCAATGTTGTTGGACTGTGCAGCGTCGAGCAGCTAAGGGAAGAACCAGCTGAGGGGGGTGGTCGGAACCTAGAAAAGTGTATATTGTTAGGATCCTGGAGTCGCTTTTCAGGAGTCAGGGTAAGGAAGTAGAAGAGGTGGGAGAAGAGCTGGGATAAGGACTGGGTTGCCAATGAGGACTATTATTGGTACTAGGTACTTTAAGCAGTAGGAGTGAGACAACGGGCCACGAGCTAGGAGGATCTGGAGCCTGGCTTATTCCCTGGAAGTGGATCTGTCAGCAGTGCCCCTGCCAGGCAAGGACATTGTGCTGGCAGGCTGTCTGAGCAGAATCAGCCAGGGGAATCATGAATGGACACTGAACCATCTAATATTGGCATCAGTGTTCACAAAGTGGAGCTCATCAGCAATATATCTGTTCTCCTGGGAGAACTATCAGCCCCCTTAGTTTTGTTGCAGGCCTCCAGCAGTGGGTACAGTTCAGGAGGATGCACTAATCCTGGGTTGGACAGCAAGATTCCTGTATGCCTTCCCATCTTTCCCACTCCTAAACAGGGTACTCATAAAGCTGAGAAGGGAACCTGCAACAGTGATTCTGATAGTACTAGACAGGGCCAGACAAACTCAGTATTCCATGCTTTGTCTCTGTCCAGCAAGAACCCTATCAGCATGCGGACACTGGCTCAGCACAGGGTAACATTCCCAGACCTCAAATCATTGCATCTGAGGGCATGATTATTGAAGACTCAGAATTTTCTAACCCAAATCGTATTACAGGTTTTAAAAGTGTGAAGAAAACCTTCTACAGGAAAAAGTATTCCTCAAAATGGAAACAGTTCTCATTTTAGTGTGCCACAAAAAAATGATATTCCCCTTATAGGCAAGATTATCTACAGGCCTGGACTACCTGGTCTTCTGCGTCTTAGACCTTCAGCCTTGAAAGTACATCTAGCAGCAGTCTCAGCTTATATTTCAGCTGGCAAGTCAAACTCTTTGGCCTCTCAACTGTTTTTAAAAGGGTTTTTAAAGGCCTTGCTCACTTGAACTATCCCAGCGAGAGACCCTGTACCTGGGATTTCAACATATGTATTGCTAACCTGATGGAAGTCCTATTTGAGCCAATGGCCACTGGTGACCTGAAGTATATTGCTTGGAAAATAATGTTCCTGATTGCTATGACTTCTGCTAGAAGGGTGAGTGAATTACCAGCCCTCTGTACAGATCCTAACTACACAGTCTTCCACAGGGACAAGGTAGTACTCAGGACCTATAGAACGTTCCTGCCAAAAGTAGTGTCTGAATTTCACCTGAACCAATCAGTCACACTCCCAGTTCCTTTTCCTGGACATCTCCATACAGAGGAGTCAAAGCTGCATTATCTAGATGCAAAAAGGCCATTGAGCTACTACCTTGACAGCACAGAAGATGTGGGATCCAGTCACACTCCACTCTTTGTCTTTAGTGAGATAGGGAAAGGTAAACCTGCAACTAAAAGGACTGTCTCTTTAAGGATGGTCTCCTGTATACAGTTTTGCTATGGGAAATCAGATAAAATACCACCTAAAGGCATATGGGCTCACTCAACAAGGGGCACCTCAGAACTTCGAGGAGGAGCAGGATCAGTCTGTTCGCAGATGATACTAAGATGGGAGCAGTAGTGGATGAAGTTGAAGGGTGGAAAGAGCTGCAGGGGGATCTAACCAGACTGGAGAAGTGGTCGGCGAAGTGGCAGCTAGGCTTTAAAGCGAAGAAGTGTAAAGTTCTGCACTTCTGGGCAAAGAACCTGAGGAATGAATACTGGTTGTCTGGGGGTGAGATTGGGAGTCACTGAGGAAGAGAAGGATGTGGGCATGATGACAACAGAGTATGAACAACTCTGCCCAATGTATAAAGGCTGCAGCCAAGGCTAACAAGATGCTGTGGTGCATTGCAAAGGGAATCTCGACCAGACATAAAGATGTGATCTTGCCTTTCTACAGATCACTAGGCAGGCCGCACTTAGAGTACTGTGTGCAGTTCCTGCGACCATACCTGAAGAAGGATATCGGGCTGCTAGAGGGGGTGCAGCGTAGAGTGGCAAAAATGATACAGGGGAAGGAAAGCGAACCCTACAAGGACAGGCTGAGGCATCTTAAGTTTGTACACCCTGGAGGAGAGGAGGAATCGGGGATATGATTGAAACGTTCAGGTATATGAAAGGGTTCAACAAAACTGGCACAGATGGGTTATTTAGGCTGAGGAATAGAAGAGACAGCAGAGGACATAGGCTAAGAGTGGAAGGGGGAAGATTTAAGAGAGAGAGAGAGAGATGAGGCATTATTTTATGGAAAGGGTGGTGTCATGTAGGACGGTAGGCACTTTCAAAAAGGCATGGGACTGGGTATGGGGGTGTCTGGTTAAGTAGTAATGAGAATTTGATGGATGGGGATAGTTGGGGAGTGGCAGCTGCGACCTAGTGGCACTAGCTATGTACTTGAGCAGACTTGATAGACCTTAAGGCCTGTTTTTGGTGGCAAATTTGTATGTGTGAGGAAATCTCTTGCAGCACGACATAACATATAGGAATGTCCAGCTGCAGGTGTCAATTCCTCCGGACGATTTCTCAGCGGTCGGCCTGGGACCATCCCCGACGGCACCATGTGTTGTGTCCTAGTACGTATAAAAGGGGGCGGTTCCAGAAGCTCCTCAGTTCTTTTTTAACTGTGAGCTGCATGCTACACGTTCTCCATCCGGAGTATAGCTTCAGTCGACGATGACGAGCTCATCGATAATTCCTTAGCGGCATTCCCGGTATCGTCGTGTTTCTTTACCGATGTCTTCGGATCCTTTGTTCCATAAGTGTTCCTGTGACCAGAAGATCACAACTGAGGACCTCCATGACATGTGTGTCAGGTGCCTGGCTCCTGCACGATACCCGTAATTGTGTCCTGTGTAAGTGATTTAACAAGGCCACTATATGTTGATGACTCTAACAACTTTGAGAATACCTCATGGAGCAAAAAGTTGCCCTCCTGGAAGAGGAACAACATTGGAAGTCCAGGGAGTCCTTGGTGTCTTCCTTGGGGTCTCACCGTTCCGGTGCTAACCATTTAGGAGAAACCAGGGAAACACTCCAACAAGAGTAAGCATGTTCCTTCTTCCCATTGACAATGGGCCTGCCCTCTTCCTCCCAGTCTCGGGAGCAAGAACTCCTTAAAATTAAGGTAATATTGGCAGCCCTTTCAGAGGCTGTAGCCAAGTCTTGACTTCCCACCCATCAGCAGTTCCCCCGTCGACGGCCTCCACGGGTAAGCTTAAGTTGCAGTTTCCAATGCTGCTGCCCCGTCACATAGATCGACTCATTGCACATTGATAACACCTCAGGGTTCGTTGACCATCCCTTCTACAATGACTAGTCAAGACTTTACAAGCCCTACAATGGCTATTCCATTAACGATTTTGGGGACAGTTGTACACCCTTCATTGACTACTCAGTTGGTGCCCCAGCTATCACCAGTCTCTTCTGTTGTGCCAATGCAGTTAGTCCTTGCAGTTCCAACTAAACCCTCTTCTCCACAGCTTGCTATGCTGGATGTTCAGGCGTTGGTGCACACTATTCTTGACCTTACATAGTCTACCCCTCGTTCCCATGGGGATACTTCTTCTGTCCCTATCTCTGCCCTTTCTAGATGGTCTTCTGTCTCTAGAACAGCGAGTTTACTCCTGGCTTCTCTAGGTTCCCTGCATAGGGACATAGAAATGGAGGACCCTTTTTTAAAAAAAAGGGACCAAGAGGACCAGGATGACGATATGGACCAGGAACCTATGTCTCCCCTTTCTGTCTCTTCGGCTTCATCTAAACTGGAGGAGCCAACTCCTGCTCTTCCTTGTTCCCCTCCTGATGACCCCCATTTTTCTGACATTATCATTCATCTTTAGAAAATGTTTGGCTTCCAGGAAACTGAGCAAAATGCCTCCTGTAGGAAACTGGCCAATTATTTGGGTCTTCCAGAATGCCCTTCCCTGTTCATTCCCCCTTTGATGGATGCTTTTGAAGATGCGATCTGAGCTGCTTGGCAACAGCCTTTTTCTATCCCCTTGGCTCCTCATAATGCTGCTTGGCCCTACCAGGCCCCGCTGGATCACCCTTATTTTGCCCTCCCCCACACAGGATGACTCGGTAGCCATTAATGCGGCTGATGGCAGGTATGCTAGGTCAAAACAGTTGAGTGCACAGCCTCCGGATAAGGAATCCCGGAAACTTGATGTGATGGGGAAGAGGGTGTGTTCTTCTTCCACTGTGACTCTCAGGATTCTGAATTATATGGGTCATCTACTGAAATATCAAGAAGAAATCTTAAAGTCCACACAGTCCTTTATTCAGTCTCTTCTGGTGGCTGCCTCTAAGGAAGACTTTACAGCCAAATAGTCCACTGCTTCAGCAGTTTGCCTTCACTTGTTGAGAGCTACGTATGATGCTGTAGATTCTACGCCTTGGGCCTCATCGGCTGGTGTCTGTCTTAGAAGACATTCATGGCTTCAGATCTCCGGGTTTGTCCTGGATGTACAACAGTCCATACATAATGCACCCTTTAAGGTGACAAGCTTTTCGGACCTCAAACCCAGGATATTCTGACCTCCCTACAGAACTCGGGTCGTACCTTGCGGTCTGTCCTTACTTTGTACCATACCCCTGCCAAACCTTATTACAGGGACAATTTTTGCAGACCTGTAAACAGAGGACGGGGTACTCCCAGAGGGCAACCCAATAATAAAAGAAAGGCCCAGGTCTCCTTGCCAGGTCCCTGTGCCAACCCTAAGTTGACCCTTTATGTCCCTGCTGCCACCCAGCAGGGACAGCCCATGGCCTGAAGGCCCCCCCTTGTCTGTGGGATTCTAGGCCCATCCAATGGCTGTCTGGGGCAGGTTTTCCTTACACCTCCAGGGATGAAGGGAGATAACCTCAGATGTTTGGGTCCTTCAGCTGATTCACTCAGGTCACACCTTGGATTTAATAGAAGCCCCACCCAACCTGCCCCCACGAGCCTCTCATTAACCCCCATACCAAGAGTCCGTACTGGCAGAAGAAATTAAAGCTCTTCTATTCAAAAACAACATAGAACCTGTTTCTCTTCCCCAGCAGTGTCAGGGTTTCTACTCTCATTTTTCTCTGGTACCAAAGTGGATGGGGGATTTATGTCTCATTCTGGATCTCAGATTCCTCAGTCTCTACATAGAGTACAAAAAGTTTTGGATGGTGACACTTCCAACTCTACTGCCCGTTCTACACAAAGGGAATTGGTTCTGTTCTCTAAACATGAAAGATGTGTATCTTCACGTCCTGATGCATCCTGCTCCCAAGCAGTTTCTCCGTTTCTGTTTTCTGGGTGAGCACTATCAGTTCAGAGGCCCCCCTTTCCGTTTGTCTTCACCCCTCCCCCCCGGCCGGGCCTTCACGAAGTGCCTTGCAGTAGTGGCAGCGGCTCTCTGCAGGGAAGGCCTATACTGTACGTCTTTCCTTACCCAGACAGTTGGCTTCTCAGAGCTCCTTCCAGCCCTCAGTTGACGGCCACTTTGTCCTGCATACTTCAGATATTCCCCTCTGTGGGGATCACAATCAACATGCCAAAATCCAAAATGGATCACACCCAGTGTCTCCAGTACATAGGGACAGTTCTGAATATCTCCAAAGGGATGACCTTTTTCCCCAGGGATTGAGCAGACAAATTAATCACTCTAGCACCTCAACTAGGAGCCATTCAGTTTGTCTCATCTTGTGACTACCTCCTCCTCCTGGGTCATATGGCAGCAGCCATTTCCACAGTCCCTCATGCGCGTCTGCACGAAGGTCCTTCAGTGGACTCTTAAGAATCCAATGGGACCAGAGAGAAAATTATTTTGAAGCTCCAGTTCTCATATCCTCTGTATCTCTAGGAGCTCCACTGGTGGATATCCCTGAACAATCTGTTGTACGGCACCCCTTTCTAGTCCCCAGTCCCTTGCCTCATTCTGACAACAGATGCATCCTTGCTCTGCTGGGGAACCCATCTGGAAGCAGTTTGCACCCATGAGACTTGGACCTTGGAGGAAGTGCACCTCCACATCAGTATCCTAGAAATGAGAGCGATCCTGTATGCCCCGCAGGCCTTCAAGACTCTCCTTTCCGGGGCTATCTCTAGATCCAATCAGACAGCTACATCGGTGGTTCACTTTCTGAACAAACAAGGGGAACCCATTCTTATCCCCTATGCAGGGAGTCCATGATAGTATAGTACTGGGCAATCCAAAAAGGTATCCACCTTATTGTGGTACATGTACCCGGAATCCTCAATACTCTAGCGGATGCTCTAAGCAGATCCACTTCTCAAAAACACAAATGGGAACTCCTCCAGAAAGTTCAAGAAGACGTCTTCCTGCGCTGGGGCCATCCAGAGTTGGATCTGTTCCCGTCTCTGCAAAATGCCAAACTGCCTCACTATTGTTCACTCAAGCCAGGTCCTGGAACTTTATGGCTGGACGCATTATCTCGTTCCTGGACAGGAACATTTCTTTACGCCTTCCCTCTCATTCAGAAGGTTCTACTCAGACCTCTCAGGGACAAGGCTGCCATGATCCTCATCACGCCTCTGTGGCTGAGACAGGACTGGTTCCCATTGTTACTACAATTGACTGTCCAAGACCCGCTACCTCTTTCCATTTGCCCTGTTCTGCTGTCCCAGGCAGGGGGTTCCATACTTCATCCCGACCTTCGCTCCCTGCAACTACATGCCAGGCTCCTGATGACGTGGTCCTCTTCTGGTTCCAGGTCTCCCTGCACATTGCCGGGGTCCTAAGGGCTGCCTGTAAGCTGTCTACCCAATCTTCATATTCCATGAAGTGGAAATGGTTTTCCGTGTGGGCTAAAAATCATGATTTAGATCCCTGTGCTTGCCCTCCACAGCACATTTTGGACTATTTGCTTCCCTGTCTAAGGGCGGTCTCAAGTATTCCTCTGTCAAAGTCCATTTATCAGTCATTTCAGCTTTTCATTTGCCTGTGGACAGCAAACTGTTGACCCAACTACAAGTTATAAGGACCTTCTTGAAAGGAATTCTTCATCTCATGCCCCCATTTGGGACCATGTCCCTTCTTGGGACTTGGAATTTGTTTCTTGAAAAACTGATGTTAAGTCCTTTTGAACCATATCTCTCCTGGACAACTCTTTTGTTTGGTTGTAATTACATCAGGTTGACGTATCTCAGAATTGCACACACTGATGTGCAAGGAGTCCTACCTGAATTTTCACAAGGATTGGGTGTCTTTACGTACCAATCCTAAATTTCTCCCAAAGGTGGTATCTGAATTTACTTTGAATAAAACTATACACTTACCTGTGTATTATGTGGAGCCTGCTAATCCTGGAGAATCCCTGCACCACACATTAAACGTACATAGAATCTTACAATATTATTTTTGCACAAAACAAGTGCGAAAGTCTGAGCACCTTTTGTTTCCTTCACCCCTAGTAAAGAGAGTATTCCTCTTTTCAAGCAGTGCTTGTCCATTTGGTTTGCCGATTTCATTACTTTTTGTTATAAAAAGTACAATAAGCCACTCCTCAGGATGATAAAACCTCACTCCTTGAGAGGTATGGCTGCCTAGGTGGCATGCTTTAAAGGGGTTTCAGCAACTGAAATTTGTGAAGCTGCTACTTGGTCTACTGTACATACATTTACTAAGTGCTGCAGCCTGAGCATTGCTTCCAAAAAGCAAATTAATTTTGGATTGGCCATTCTCCAAGGCCCATTGTCTTAAGTTTATTCTCATTACCTCCTCCTCAATGCATCCCAACTGCTGGGGACTGATTCCTATATGTTATGACCTGCTGCAAGAGATTTCCTTGAAGAAGACAGTACAGTTGTGTAAGAACTTACTGTAACAGTAGATCTTCAAGAAAATCTCTTGCAAAAAATCATGCTGCCCTCCCTCCATCGCCCCTTGCGTCCTGCTTCAGGAGGGTGGCATGCTACTATTCTCTCCAAAAGATGTTAGGCTGCCTGCTTTTTACTCCTTGGTTCCCCTCAGAGGCCAGTTAGATCATATTCTAATTTCAGTCACTGAGCTGGAAAAGAACTGAGGAGCTTCTGGGACCCCACCCTCTTTTATGTGTGCCAGGACACAGCAGGTGGTGCCGTTGGGGGGTGGTCCCAGGTCGACTGCTGAGAAATCATCTGGAGGAAATGACGCCTGCGGCTGGACATTCCTATATGTTATGACCTGCTGCAAGAGATCTCTTGAAGATCTACTGTTACGTTACGTTTTTACACAACTGTACTTTTCTATGGTAGCATCAGGAGGTATAACCCTTCAAGAAGTCTGTAAAGCAGCTAGCTACCTGTAAAACAGTACACATATATCCTGTCTAGAAGGGGTGCTAAATTTTGGCATTGCAGTCTTGCAGCACCCTTTTTCCAAAATAGGTTCTGCACCCAGCCTCCCAAGGTACTGCTTTGGAGTCTGCTTTTAAGAACTGTAAGCGAGAGATTTCTGGGGTTAGAAGGAAAAAATTACTTACCCTAGTAATGTTGTTTCTTCCAAGGGATCCCTCACTATGTTTCACAATCCCTGTCCCTGACTCCCCTTCCAGAACCTAAAAAGGTTCATACAAGAATCAGTTGTTAATTTGTTAATTTGGCTTGAGCATTTTTTGTTACAGACTTTTTCACAGTAATTAAAAAGTGATCATCTACTAAATTGTATGTGTCCCTCTTAATTCTTCTGGTGTTTTTTTTCAAAACGTATTTAAAATATTTGTGGTAGCCATTTAGCTAGAATCACTGGTCACATCTCCTCTAGCTCTAGAAATAAATCTTGACTGTGGTTGCTTGGGAAGATGTGACCAGCATGATAAGCCATTTTGAGGGTGCTGTGATTAGGGCGCCGTCATGTGGGTACCACAACAAGGCCATGAGTGATGGGTGTTGTATTTAATTTAGAGGGGTGCAGTTGGGGGGGGGTGGTGCAGAAAATCATACAGACACCATGTGCAGTCTGGTTGGGGGGCAACCAATTGCATGTTGCTCACCTATCATGTCTTTCTTTTGCCTGTGCTCTCATCTACCGAACGCTCTTAGTTTGCGCACTGGCATGGGAGAACCGATGCTGCAGGGTTTGAACTTCATCTAATTCCATGGTAAACATTCTGATTAGCATTAAATTCCATTCGCAGGGGCTCTCAGTTCAGTGGACCTGATGCTTTTGTGAAACATAGTGAGGGATCCTTTGGAAGAAACATTACTAGGGTGAGCAATTTTTTCTTCTTCCCCCACCAAAAGTCATGCATTCCCCAAGGTTCTGCCCTTAGTCCTATCCTGTTCTCGGTCTTCTTAAACAGTCTCCCAAAGGCCTGTGGTGCCTTGCACATATAAGCAGACAACACTGCACTCTTTGCAAGTGGCTCCACCACCCTGAGCTTACAACTCAGTTCCAACAGGACTTTAATAGTGTCCAGTGCTGATTCTGTGCCATTCAGTTAGCCCAAATGCCAAGACAGTAGCCATGACATTTGGCACCAGGCAACAGGTTAAAATCCAGCCTTACCTGGTCTTCACAATTTTAGATTGCTCACAAAAGTAGGGCAGGCTTCTCCTTTAAATACCTGGGTGTTTGGCATGATAGTTACCTTGTCTTCTCCTGCCACATTGACACCATGTATGCCAGACAACTTCCTAAGCATGTTGCTCTATACAGGGTTAACTGGGGCACCATGGATGTTGCAGTTGCTACCCATGCTTTGTGGGCTTAAACAAGGATGGGGGACTGGGTTCTTATTTTCCTGACTGGGGTTTCATATCCAGATATTTTTAGTGTGTGTGATGCCTCTACCCAGAGTTCAGTTTAAGTGGGGCAATTGTGATAATGTTACAGCCCTCTAGGATGCAGTACCTCTCCACCTCCTCACAGTGTACCCCCGCACATGAAAAATCACAGTGCCAGCTTAAAATCAAAAAAGTGCAATTAATGACTCACTACAAATTTATTTATTTAAATATATTTATTTTAAAGAGATGTACCAGGAAAGACATGCTGAGCCATAAAGCTCGTTCCCAGATGCATCCTGGTGAAGGGGGGAAAGAATAAGTATGTAATAACAGTAGCAACAGTAACAAAACATAATAATACAGAGGAATAATAATGTACAGTATTACACAGCATAGTATAGACATACGTTAATAACAGTACAATTAAATTAAATCAGGAGTCCTGGCTGAAACTCAGAAACTGTACCCTGGAACATAGGAATATAAGTAGGAAAGGGGAAATGGAGGAGGTCAAAGTGGAGAGGGTGTGTAGGAGGAGGTTATTGAGAGGAAGAGGGCTGGATGGTAAGGTAGGATGGGGAGAGGAATTGAGGAGAAGAGATGGAGTGAGAGGAAGAGTAAAGGTAAAAGTGAAGAGAATGTATAGGAGGAGGTGCTAGAGAGGGTTGGAGGGGTGGGAATATGGTAGGATGGGATGGGGAATAATATGTTCACCAGACAAAATGTAAAATAATAAAATATTTATTGGGGTTATTTACAAGGGATGGAGGAATACAAGGCTAAACTGCTTTTGTAAAACTCATGAATGTTAAAGTGTCAGGGCAGACATTAGGTGCCTGACTTGGCTTAGCCTTTTAAACACTTTAAAACAGCAGTGACCTTGTGCAGCAGTGCCCACCCCTACCAGACACTGAAATACAGTAGCTGTAACCCTTTGAATTACCAGCAGACCTGTAGTGGGAACACTACTCACTTCCCACTGGTACCAGTTTAAAACCCCTTTAAACCACTTGGGAGTTCTTTCTGCTTCACTGTGCTCCTAGCTGGTGAAACGGTGTAGGTCCAGTGAACTTACTGCTGGTTGGCCGTCTGTGGTGCCCTTTCAGTAGAACAAACACTTCTATTAAACCCAAAGGCCATGCAGTTGCTAAAATGGCAAACCTCAACTGAGGTATTTGTACCATAGATTCTGGGTTGATGGCCAGAGCTGTAGCTTTGGCGGCAAACCCAGATGCATTAAAAAAATCAGAAGGAAGCAGTAAAGGAGATTAAGGTGCAAAGGCGCAAATAGAGAAAATAATTGCTCAAAACGGTCATTACAGGGGATATCACCTTCTTCAGGAACATAAGTGAGAAGAGAAAATCAAGGGGAGGGATAGTAAGAATTAAAAGGATGGAAGGGGAAGACTACAGAGGTAAACCAGGAAAAAGCTGACAGTTTAAACAGCTGCTTCTGCTCAGTTTTACATTGGAGAGTGGAAAGGATGGACCACCAGGGAGAAATAGTGGTAGAGTGGCTAGAGGGGGTGGACACAGGTCCATTTTCATAAGGAAAAGTGCTGAAAGGACTTGAATACCCAACAGTGGATAAGGTTGTGGTATTGGATGGGATTCACCCTAGGGTTCTTAAAGAACTGAGGAAGTTTCTGGTCGCCCCACTGACATCCTTGTTCAACAACTCACTGAAAACAGGAGTAGGCCCAGAGGACTGGAGAAGGCTGATGTTGTCCCTGTACACAAGAGCAGAGGCAGGGAGGAGGCTGGCAACTATAGGCTGGTCAGTCTAACTTCCATGATGGGGAACCTGATGGAAACTCTACTAAAGGAAAGCATAATAGACTATCTTGAATTTAGTGAGCTGCAAGACCACGGACAACATGGATTCACATGGGTGTGGGCTTTGGGTGAGGTCATGCTAAACTAATCTAATACTTTCTTTAACTGGGTGACCAGGATAATTGATCTGGGTAGAGCAGTGGATGTGGCCTATTTATATTTCAGCAAAGCCTTTGACACAGTGCCACACAAAAGGCTGATTGGAAAATTGTCCGGCATAGGAACAGGATCCATTGTGGTAAACTGAGTTAGAAACTGGCTAAAAGATAGGAAGAAGAGGGTACTAGTTAATTGCGCTCATTCTAAAGAAGAGTGTGTGATATCACAAGGCTGAGTACTCGGGCCAGTTCTCTACAATATCGTTATAGGAGACATTGTGGAAGGGCCGGAAGGGAAGGTGTGTTTTTTGCAGATGTTTCCAAAATCTGGACTAGAGTGGATACTCAGGAAGGGGTAGAAAAAATGTGAAGCGATCTTGAAAATCTCAAGGAATGATCAGAAGCATGGCAGTAGAGGTTCAGTGCCAAAAAGTGCAAGGTAATGCACCTAGGACATACAGTAAAAAAAATGTGGTACTGAGTGTAACATGGGGGATAATACTAACAGACACCGACCAAGAAAGGGATCTAGGGCTGATCATATCTGAGGTTCTCAAGTTCTCAGGGCAGTGTGATAAGGCAATATGTAAGGCTAGTGGAATGCTGGGTTGCATATGTAGGGGACTGTCTAGTAGGAGGAGGGAGGGTGTTCTGCCATTATAGCACTTGTTGGTGTGGCCACACCTGAAATACTGTGTGCAGTTTTGGAGACTGTATCTCAGAAAGGACCTAGAGAGGAGGCAATCCAGAGGAGGGCAACTAAAATAGTTCTTTCTTTCTTTACATTAGAAGCCCTACGAGGAGAGAGAGTGCGGGATCTCAACATGAACACCCTACAGAAATGGAGAGAGGGAGATATGATAGAGATCTACAGAAACCTAAAGGAAGTGAACAGGGTACAGGTGGAGAGTCTTTTTCAAATCAGAGCAGACACCAGGACCAAGGATCATGCAATGTAGCTTGAGTGGGTTAAATTTGAGAGTGATGTGAGAAAATATTTCTTCGCTGAAAGGGTAGTCGATGCCTAGAATAGATTGCAAGCAAAAGTGGTGGAAGCCAAAACAAAGGAGGAGTCTTCAAGAATGCATGGGATAGAAATAGGGGTATATTAGATAGGCTACAGGGAGGGGGGAGGGTCGATGAAGACCAAGTAGATGGGGAACATCTGGGCAGACTAGGTGGGCTAAGCAGCCCTTTTCTGCCATCAAATTCTATATTTCTATGTTATGGCAAGCCGTGAGAGTACTCACGGATCTCACTCTGAGGGGGCTCTTGCAGCAGGCATCACCGTTAGGACTGAAGCCGGCAGATGCTTTACATAACTGTGCTTCTAGGGACATGGATATGTTGTTCATCCACACTGTCTGGCAGGTTCCTTGCCGCTTTAAATCTTGCCGGAAGGTCTTCAAGCTGGCTCCTCCCACCCACCTGGGCGGTAAAACTCTCGGCTCCGCCCCATGATGCCAGATCTTCCTTACTGCTTGGAAGCTAAGGTTCCCTCCTTAGCGCTCTGCGTTTAGACTGGATCCTAACTCTTTGGTTCACCCGAAAATAATTTTAAAGTTTTCTAGACTTTGGTCTACTTCTTCCTTCGCGGCTGCGATGGACAAATCGAATCGTGGTTTTCGGCGGTGCCCATGTGGGCAGAAGATGTACAGGACCAATCTGCATTCCACGTGCATCTACTGCCTCGGGCTTGACCACGATCCGCAGGCCTGCGAGTTGTGCAAGTCTTTTTGACGGCGATCGCGCGGGGCTTCATGCTGGCTCAACTGGGCGCCCGGAAGCGTTATCTGCGGTGAAGTCCAAGGAGGCCCGTTGGGCGGTTTCTGCGGCGGCTGGCTCGGCTGAGCAACTCGAGCAGATGATCGTCCTCGAGGAGGAGGCGGCCCAGGCCACATCTTCATCATCCTCGGTTGCGGCATTTATTCTGCTCTCCTTGGAATCCTCCTATACAGCTTCTTTCAAGGAGCTTTGCCAATCCCTCCCCACGAAAGGTGAGGGGGCCATCGGGACACTCCTCTCAGTCTAAGAAGAGGGACTCGAAGGGTAAGTCCCACCGTCGATGTTTGTAGGAGAGGGAGAGGTCTCCTTCCCTGGAAGTTGACACTCGACTTTGGTCGAGATTGTGGCTAAGGTTGCTGGCTTCATGGTGTCCCCGTCAGGTCAGCCGGCCGAGATACCCGTCGACGTGGTCGAGATTTTTCTCGACCCGTCAGGCAGGCTGTCGACTGGTGAAGCTGACAACCCTTCTTCACCGGTTCCCCTGGTGGAAACCGAGGACTTGTCTGCACCTCCTGTGCAGGAGTCCCCGGTCAAGGCTCCCGAGCCGAGGGAGGCAGGGTTTCCCCATCCCTCAGACCCACCCTCAGAAACACCGGCGGTCTCGGACCTAAGTCTCGGTCTTGATCTCGCCAGCACTGACGGTCTCGGTCTCAGCATCGAGGAAAGCGGCGGTGCCGCTCGTCTTCCTCGGAGGAGGAGGAGAGGCATTGGCGCAAATTGTGTCAACGCTATGAGGACTTAATGTGGCAGCAGCTTCTTCTGACCGGGAACAAGCCGACGCCATCGCCTTCCCCGGCCATTAAGTGGCTGTCACCCGAAAGGCCGAAACAGCCCCTCGCGGTGGTCGAGGTGCCCAAACCTGGGCCGGTTGTTCGGCCGAAACCAGCTGCCCCACCGATTGTGGTGGAACCTCCGCCTCCACTGCCGAAATCGGGGGCTCTGACCAAGGATTCTCGGTCGGGTCAGGGACTGCCCCACCGGTTGTCGGTCACCCTCACTCCCAACCGTCCTCGGCAGGTGGAGGGTGGCTCAGGCCCTAAGCAGCTCTTTGCAGACTCCTCGGAGTCTGATGATGACTCCTCCCTGTTCTCCGGGCCCCTTGACCTGCAGTCCTCCGGGGGGGGCAGTCGATGGACGAGAGCCCATCATCGTTCATGGGTCTGCTTCGGCTCATCTCAGAGTCCACCGGGATGCAGCTCGAGCCCGTATCCAAGCGGACCAAGTATCCCCTCATGGAGATACTGGACCGAGGGGATTCTCCCACGGAGGTCTTTCCGGTGGCTGAAGCCATTGTTGGCCCAGCCTTGGAGTTATGGCAGTGGCCGGCTTCTTATCCTGCTCCTTCGGCCAGGATGGCCAGGAAGTATGCAGTCCCTACCGGGTCTCTGTCCGGTTTCTCAGAACACCCCTCTGTGGAGGGGTCGGTTACCGACAGCATTTTCCGGTGTTCCGGGAATGCTAGGGATGTGGACAAGCCCCCCGACAGAGAGTCCAAAAAGCTGGACTATGCCGGGTGCAAAGTATATGCTGTGTTCTCCCTCGGCCTCCGTCAGGCTAGTTCGGCCGTTCTGATGGTGCACTTCTCCCACACCCTTATGGGCTCCCTGGATGAGGTGATCCCACATCTCCTGGCTGACCTGCAGACTACGGTCAAGCTGGTGTGGGATCAGGAAAGGGCAGTGGCGAAACAGCAGCTCCAAACGGCTCTCGATATCAGAGACTCCTGTGCCCAGTCAGTAGTGGCCTCAGTGGCCATGCACCGCAGAGCTTGGCTGCAGATCTCCACCTTTACGGCGGATACCCAGCACAAGTTGGCAGACGTCCCCTTCCTGGGTACCGACTTGTTCGGGCCTGGGATGGAAGGCCACCTTCAGAGAATTGAAAAGTCCAATGCCACCTTTGACTTGGTCACGTCTGCCCAGAAGGACAAAGGCCGCCAACAGCAGCATAAATCCTTTCGCCCTCCTGCCCCTGCGGCACGCCCGGCTCAGCAACGCCAGCATCAGGGACAGCAGGCTCGAACTTGGCACCCCAAAGCCAAGCCTGCAGCTTCCTCCAACAGGAAGCCAGGAGGAAAAGGTCCAGGAGATCCCTCGGCCGGTCCTTCCTCCAAGCCTGCCCAGTGACAGGTTGAGGGGTGTTTCCCCCAACCGCGTTGCTTCCCCCTGGGTTCCCCCCCGTGGGGGGACGGCTCCGCATCTTTCTTTCCGCCTGGTCTGCTATCACCATGGACCATTGGGTGTTGGAGGTGGTAGGAAAGGGTCTGCCTCTGGAGCTCGAGCAGGCCCCGCCCTTCCGAGCCGTCTCCCCACGGGAGGTTACGGGGTCCGCAGCCTCTCTTTCAGCCCGTCGAGCCGACATTGCCCTGCTCCTCCAAAAGGAGATGATCAGGGAGGTGGCGGATCCTCCACCAGACCCAGGGTTTGTGTCCAGGTACTTCCTGGTCCCGAAACGGATGGGGGCTGGTGCCCCATTCTAGACCTGCATGACCTGAACAGGTTCCTAAGGTCTCAAACCTTCAGGATGGTCACTCTGGCTCGGATCATTCCATCCTTGGAACGAGGCATGTGGTTCTGTTCTCTGGACCTCCAGGACGCATTCTTTCATGTCCCGGTCCATCCGTCCCACCAGAGATTCCTCCGCTTCAGGGCAGAGGGGTCCCTCTGAGTTCTGGGCCATGCCCTTGACCTTTCTCTAGCTCCCAGGGTCTTCACCAAATGCATGGCAGTGGTGACAGCATTCCGGCGGCACTGAAGGGTCCGGGTGTACCTATACCTGGATGACTGGTTGATTGCGGCCTCCTCCAAACTGGAGGTGGAGCGGTCCAGGGATCTGGCCCTCCAGGTTTGCTCTCAAGTTGGCCTCCTCATCAATGAGGCCAAGTCGGAACTCGTGCCAAAACGGGTGATCCAATTCATCGGGGCAGAGCTCGAGTTTCTGCGAGCCCGAGCATGGCTCCCAGCAGACAGGGCCAAGGTTCTTTCCTCCTTTGCCCAATCATTTCAGGTTGGGCAATTGCGCCCTGCCCGGGACTTCCTGTGCCTCCTCGGCCTCATGACAGCCTGCACTGGCGTGGTCCGTTGGGCCCGTTGGCACATGCATCCCCTACAGTGGGGACTGGTCACAGCGCTCCAGTCCTTTGGATCAGCCAGTGACAGTGACCCAGGAGATGTGGAGCGCTCTCCAGTGGTGGATCGTTCCAGCTCATCTGCAGGAGGGCATCCCATTTGTCTGCCTCAAGCTGACGATCTCTCTATATACCCACGCCTCTCTGATAGGTTGGGGTACCCATTTGGGGGAGCACAGAGGGCATGGCCTCTGGTCCCCTCGGGAGTCCCGATGCCACATCAACCTGCTGGAGCTTCCAGCAGTTCATCTAGCCCTCACCGCCTTTGCTCCGTTTGTACGGGGTCAAGTGGTCCAGGTCCAGATGGATAATACCACGACCCTGTACTACCTAAACCGCCACGGCGGGACGCGCTCCGTGCTTCTGTGCAGGGAAGCTCTCCGCACTTGGTCCCTCATGCGCAGCCTGGAGGCGGATCTCCTTGCCATCCATGTGGCAGGAGCCTCCAGCATTCTGGCTGATGCCCTAACCCGGATAGGAGCTGCATCCCACGAGTGGTCTCTCCGGCCAGAGGTAGTACAGGATCTGTTCTCCCACTGGGGCATGCCTCATGTGGACCTGTTTGCCTCCAGGGAGAATGCGAAGCTGAGGCTGTTCCACGCCTGCCCCCCTCAGCAGGGCTCGCTGCAGGGGGATGCCTTCTCGAGGCCGTGGACCCCTGGCCTCTTCTGCGACTTTCCCCCATTTCCCTTGATCCACAAGATGCTTCTCAAGGTGAGGAGGGACAAGGCGCAGGTGATTCTGGTAGCCCCAGACTGGCCCCGCCAGTTCTGGTATCCAGATCTCCTCAGCCTCAGCTCTAGGCTCCCAGGGTGGCTCCCAGACCGCCCGGACCTGATCTTAGTCAATCAGGGGAAGGTATTCCATCCGGACCTTTAATCCCTGCACCTGACGGCCTGGTTCCTGAGCGGCTAGAGTTCCAGGCCTTGGGTCTTTCCGACGAGGTCCTCAACGTTGTTGCGGCTTCCCGTAAGGAGTCGACCAGGAAATGCTATGCCTTTAAATGGAAGAGATTCTCCATTTGGTGTCAGGGCAAGGGCCTGGACCCTTCCACCTGTTCCTTGGCAAGCATTCTGGACTACCTGTGGTCCCTTTCTCAGCTAGGACTTCGGTCAGTGACCCTTAAGGTGCACCTGGCAGCCATCTCTGCTTACCAAGCGCGGGCCGGGAAGCAGTCAGTGAGCGCAGGAGAAGGTGGTCGGGCGCTTTTCAAAGGCCTTGATCACATATCCTCGGTGCGAGAACCTCCACCTCCATGGGATCTACTGCTGGTATTGGCCAGCTCATGGGCAAGCCATTGAACTGATGCAGGTGTGACATCTCACCTGTCGTGGAAGACCACCTTCTTGGTGGCTATCACGTCATCCAGAAGGATGGGAGAGCTCCAGGTGCTTTCCATCGAGTCTCCTTATCTGGTCTTCCACAGGGACAAGGTTGTGCTGCGCCCCCACCCGAAGTTCCTTCTGAAGGTGGTGTCGGAGTTTGACCTTAACCAGGTGTTGACTCTGCCGGTGTTCTACCCCAATCACACCTCGGAAGGCGAATATAGGCTCCATACTCTGGACCCTAGAAGAGCGCTCACTTATTATAAGGAGCGGACAGCTGAAGTTCGGGGAGAGGTTTCTCCAGCTGTTTGTCACCTACGCTGAAGCTGCACCTGGCAGACCTGCAGCCATGTGGACGAGAGGCAGGTGGGTCACCTCCTGCATAGATCTCTGCTGTAGGTTGGTGGGCATGGTGCCTCCCAGAGGGATAAGAGCTCATTTTACCTGCCATACCGCTGCATCGGTGGCTGCTTCCAGGCACATCCCTATCCAGGAAATCTGCATGGCTGCTACCTGGAAGTCAGCACACACCTTCATTACCCATTACCACATCGACCTTGAGTCATGCCGGGATGCTGGTTTTGGGGCCTCGGTTCTCCAGTCATTATTCCCTAAGTAGGGGGCGTGTGCCTTGCCTCCCTCCTCCTGGAGAACTGCTAGGAGTCTGCCAGACAGTGTGGATGAACAACATATCCATGTCCCTAGAAATACAGGTTACTCACCTGTAACAGGAGTTCTAGGAATGGTATATGTTGTTCATCCCTACCCACCAACCTCCCGGCCGGCGCACAACCTAACTTCAGCGGGCTTAATCTGGCATCATGGGGCAGAGCCGAGAGTTTTACCACCCGGGTGGGTGGGAGGAGCCAGCTTGAAGACCTTCCGGCAAGATTTAAAGTGGCAAGGAACCTGCCAGACAGTGCGGATGAACAACATATACCATTCCTAGAACTCCTGTTACAGATGAGTAACCTGTATTTTCTGGTGTTACCAGCTTCTCTGATGTAGAAACATAGAATTTGCCAGCAGAAAAAGACCATTAGGTTCATCTAGTCTGCCCTATGTTCCCTGCTTATTTATACACCCTGGACCCTAGTTGGCCACAGGTGTCCCTTCCTCCTCCCATTTCTCTACCTATTATGCCCATTTGCTTATCCCACACGTACTTGAAGTCCCCCACTGTCCTTGCTCTGACCATCTCTTCTGGTAAGCTGTAAGTTGTTCCAGGCATCCACCACCCTATAGCACAGTGGGTTAAGGCTCTGAGCTTCAGATCTAGAAACCTGCACACTGTCTGTGGTCACAAACAGGCTGGCAGCCATGGCACAGTTACTGGAGTAGCATGCTTTTTCCCTCCTTTCACAGGAACAGTCTCTTTCACCAGAAGGTGGTGTTCTGACACAGTAGGCTAGCACACAGTTCAGTTGCTCTACTTGGTAGGTTACAGAAACTTCAAAGTCACCTGCTGATGAATGGCTGTAACAGCCCCAAACAGGCTTCCATCACTTACTCCAACCAGTAGTTCCCTTTCAGTAATTCCAGCCAGCAGCACAAGCCTGCCTCACACTAGAGCTCATTGCTGACAGCTTTGTTCGGGATCTGCCCTCAGCCTTTCTCTGGGCAAAGGCAGCATCTTATTGGCACAAAGAGCCATCAGTCATTGAAATTAGTATGTGAAATTCTCACTTGGTGTCCTTTTGATAAGCAGAAGGGGTGCCAGGCAAGCAGTACAGTCGTTTCGTCCAGAATACTCTTGGGGTCACATGCTGAGGTCCCTAACCTCTGGTTGACTGTTGGCAAGGCCAGAGTCAGCCAGATGCTGGCTCCCATTCCTGCTGGGAGCTATGACTCCATTACAGTTATTACTTTAGTGCTCTTGCCTTATCTTCAGCAAGCTGACCGCCTCCTGTTTTTTGGGCACTCATGTGCATAACTATCCATTTGAGCTTTGGGTGTGATCAGGGACTCTTCCCCTGTGCTGTTGGGAGCTCCGGTGTGGTGTGACTATAGGCACCACAAACATCAAACACATGGTGCTTCTACCCCTGCTCCCAGTGTGTTTCTGGGCCCACTGATGAGCTTACTGGTGTTCCTGGCGTCGGTAGTACACTGCAGGAGGTTGTAGTGTCCACAGTTGTGGTGAGTGTTCAGTCTGGGCCATGGTTATGGCAATGAAGAGTCTGTTTCAGCCATCACAATACTCAGGTCGAGTGCCCTGAGTGCCGAGGTAAACAGCCAGGCAGGCTGCAGAGCGTGAAAGAGCAGCGCTCCTCCGGTTCCCACACATGTTGCAGTCCTAGGGGCCAGACCGAGCCAAACAAAGTGGTAGCAGTTCAGGATGGCAACAAAGGTAAGCTCCAGCATTTTTGGGGTGGTGGTGGAGGTTCGTAGGAACAAAGCTTGTATCCCCCTACCCATCCAGAGGGAGATTGTTATGAAAATGATCCTCCCTGCCTTTGACGACATAGATGTTGTGTATGGTGCTGCTCCTAAATCCACCCTAACCAAACTGGACCTGCTTCTTCACCTTTGCTGTTGTTTTGCCTTTGGTTGTCCACTGTGTACCCATCACTTCTCCCTCTATTCCTCCTTTGTGCTACCCGTTCCCTAGGTTAGACACATCTCCCACTCTGCTTCTCTAATCTCAAAGTTCTGCTTTGGCTCCCTCTCCACTTACCTTAGCTCTCTTTATTTGCTAACTCCCCTCCTCCTACTCCCTCCATTCTTCTGACTCCCATTCTTACTCCTTGCCCCACACCAAGTCCACTGCAGAGTATTTTACTTATCAGCTCCCCAAGGTTTGGTCTTGCCTCCCACCCTCCAGCTCTCAACCTCTTCTCTGGCTGCCCTGAAAGCCCTCCTCCTTGAGCACACCATTCACACATCTTCTGTTTCTGTACTGCGCACTTTCTTACATGGGAGCGGGGGTTGTATTTCTGTTCATTGTTCATTGCTTTGCTGATATATTGCTTAGTTATCATTATTTTGTATGCTTTTATGTATGGCGCCCAGAGCCTCCGGGATTGGGCACCTTAGAAATAAACTTTGCCTTGCCTTACCTTAGACTGAAATAATTTACCTGTATAGCCAAAAATAATTTTGTTTGCTCTGTGAATACTACTAATGTTTTTTGTTTTCAATGCACTGTAAATTCTCCCCTGTACTCTTCACCCTGGATGGCTCTAGAAATGAGCTGTCCTCCACTCAGTAAGCCTTTCCTGGTAAAACTTTTTTTAAATAAACAAAACACTCAAATTTGGTATAGTCACTGCATTGTAGCAGGAAAGGTGGACAAGATCATCTCTGAATCCTTTCTGCTAACCCATTACTTTGTTACTGTTACCTCCAGGTCAGTCTGCAGGCCCTCTGACCATTGTGAGGCACCAGACATCATCCTGCTTTGCGGTCAGCTCTTCCCACCATTGTTTCTCCCTATAGGCCCTCTCACCTTTCAGTTTTTATCTCATCCTTGCCACACCTGTCCACATTTGAGGAGCACAACAGATGACATGTGATAATCCATCACATTGACTCAGCTGTAGGAGGCGCTCATGTGGAGAGGTAGCCTGGACTTTCCCCCTGGAGTCAGAACCTGCTGACCCTGCAGCCCATTATGTACCTGTACTATATACTATGTATTGTATAATCTCATCTCATTTTATGTATGTATTCTCCCGGGTCGTACCTGAAAATAGTCAGCTTTGGCTAGCGCACCTAACCCGGTTAGCAAAAACTAAATAAATAAATAAAACCTACCCTTGCGAGGGGCGGGGAGCTGGGCTTGCGATATACAGCCAGGTTTCCTGAGTAGCAGTCTGATGCACCGCCAGGCGAAACTGCTAGCTCCTTGTGGAAATGCTTGTGCCTTAACAATTATGAATGATGGCTGCTTTCAATTATCAAAATTCTGATCTAATGGCTTTTTCTTATTCTTTTGTGCAGGCTGAGAAATCTCTTGCCCTCTTCCCAAGTATTGCACAGTGCTAGTTCAGTCCATATACTGTGAGGTCCAGTGTGCTTTTTTCTTTTTTTCATGTGTAAGAACAATATGAAAGAATGTCCACGATGCCAACTGGGGAGGCAGGCAGGGTTCTGGTGCCCATCTTGTATGCCCCATGGAAGGGGTGTCACGAGGGAAGAAATGTTGTGCACCCTTACGGAGCACCCTTATGTCCGCACTCATCCGTTCACCTAGTGTGTGTGACACTGAGGTGTCACATGCTGAGAGCACAGCAGGGGAGTTCCTTGGAAGGAATGAGGTTTGCCCACCCATCCCACAGCCGTGATAGGCTTATTGCTGGGCAGTTTCACAAGAGCATGCCTGGATAAGGGGTGAGGTTACGGTGCAAAATTAGTGGGTAGATGTGGGACAGATAAAGTCCCCTCATCCCACCATGCCCACCTGGACTGCCGGGCCCTCCTCCTTCTCCTCGCCAGCTCCTCCCTCTGGTCTCCCGTGCGATCAAGCAAAGTATGTCCTCAGATTCATTCTCCCTGCTCTTAGTGGGCTCCAAGGGCAGTAAAAGAAGACTGAGCAAGCTGGAAGGTTTCCCGGTAAGATCCAGGGTGCTAGTAACAGAAAGTAAAAACATAAAAAAAAGTGTGTGGGGAATGTTTGCTGTTGTATGTGTACTCTCTTGCAACCTCTGTGTAGTCAACAGGATGCTTCTGTAAACAAGAAATAGAGCCTGTCATAAGGAGACTAGTGGGCTATTACCTCTTAGTTTTATAGTTGCCTTGGTGACAGCAGCCCCTTTCTGAGTTCAGCCACTGTGTATGAGACTGTTATTAGAAGCTTAGAAGCACAGCTGAATGACTGGAATAGGAGTATGAATGGGAGGCTAACCAATATGCTTGTCTCTTTCTCTCTAGCCCGATAACTTGCTGGCAAGTGTGCTCGCCCATCCAGTTCTTACTGCCTCAGGCCTGCCAAGCAGAGATCGGCACTTTATGCAGCCAGCCAGCACAGCCTCTGTAGCCGCCAGCATCTTGGCATCATTCTCCACATCTCAGATCCCCACCCGGACCCGATCACACACCCTCCTCCCAGACCGCTGTCCTGACAGTGCAGTCTACCGCAGTGACACTACAGTTATTGAGGATAGGTATGTTAAACATAAGCTCCCTAGTTTGGGTAGAATTAATGTTTGTCTTTTTCAAACTGTTCCCTTCTGTGTTTCTGTTTTATAGTGCACTTTTTTTTCATAGATCAGTTTTGTGTTTATGTGTTGCAGTACTCATTTTATATATTCTGGTCTATTAAAGTGCTACCATTATGTTCACAGGAATATCCTGTTTGATAAACTTAGAATTTTTGTCTGCTGCATATTGAAATAGTTGCACTTCATCGAATTCCTTGGATAGAATAGCACAGCGTAGACTGCATGGTGCATCCTGTTCTATATGTGCTTTGTCTCAAAGCATTTTACAAAGCAGTGAGATAGATATTGGTGTCAGAGGACTGTTCACAGGCAAGCATGGCAGCCACTGAGTACTCACCGCACTGACACGGCCATAAGCAACTGCAGAACCTATCTTCTAATGGGTGGAGTTTAGGAAACTGATGTACCCCTTCCCTTACTCTTTTGAAAAATGGAGGGATTTATTTAGCTTCCCACTGTGTAATCATCAGGGAGGGGAAGAAGGGACCCGAGTGTGAATATCACTTACATCAGTGCAGCCCTCCCCTGCAGTATTGCATTGCAGGTCAGCGCTTAATACGAACTCAAGTTCCTGAGCATAGACAACACTACTGCACTGGTCCGCCTGAACAAGTGTGTGTGTGTGTGTGTGTTGGGGGGCGGGGGCGGTTCTTTCAGGCTTGTCAGAAAGTCCTGAGCCTGTGGAAGGCAGCCTTTCTAATGAAAGTTTATTAGTGATGCAGACAGACATTTTTAGACAGATAAACATTTTTACTTTTAGACAGGATAAGAAGTGTTAGGGCCACCATGGACCAATTTCCAAAGCTGCCTTGTGGCTTTGACATTTACAGAAAGGAGGGCAGACTCAATACATTAGTATTGGCATTGACAGATAGCAGTACAAACACAATGAATGGACCAAGACAGCAGATGTTGATACCATGTTCAAATGTCATACCAGCAAAAGACAGTGCACGTAATGCCAGTTACCTCATCGCAGCCTTGAGTTGAAGGCTGAGATGATGCAGTTTGTATGAATCACTAAGAAACCCTCTAGAAGAAACATTACTACGGTGAGCGATGTTTCAAACAACATGAAGTCTTGCTGTATTCTGACATATGCAGTGAGTCCCAACCTTCGAACTATTCCGGAGGTGAAAGAGTTAACTTTCCATGCCAGGCATGGAACGCTGAGCTCGAGCTCGGTTGAAACTCTGTCTGTTGTTCTTCAAACTCAAACCGTCAGATTCTTTACTCCGCCTCACTGAACAGTCGCTCTGGAGATTTCTCCTTCTGCTCGGTTCATTTTGTCGGTTAAGTATTGTTTTCTCGGTTTCGACCAATTTAAACACAACGGTCGGTTCAGGCTCTGTCTGTGGTATTGTAGTACTAGATAGGTTTACATTAATTCCCTTCTGTGTGGAACTTGTAAGCGGTTTATCGGTTCGGTTTGAACCGATCAGGTTGTTAAAATAGCTTAATCTGTGATTTAGAATGTGGTTACGGTTCTTATCGGTTCTAAAACAAAGCGGATTTTATTACGGTTTCCACGACCCGTGACATGGGTGGGAACTGATAGAGGGTCTTGCCAGGCAGATTGCCATAAATGGAGATGCGTTTGGATAGGACTGGCACTATGTCTGAGAAACCCAAAGAAAACTGGGCCCACTGGGTTTCAACACTGCAGTGTCTGTGGGGAAGTCTTTGCCAAGGCTGACCCCCACACCACCTGTGTTTATTGTCTGGGGTTTGACCACCTCAATGCAGACTGCCAGATTTGTAAACATTTTCCTGTAGCTGCCCTGGAAAAGAGAGTTGGTAGGCTCAGGGAAAGGGAGGCCAAAAAGTCCACTGAATCGGATGGCCAGCCCGGTTCGGTTCCAGCCGAACTAGAGGGAGTGCCCTCTGACCAGGGTGAGACTTCTTCGGGCAAAAGGAGATCCGACTCTGAGGAGTCGGTTACAGCAAAAAGGACTAGGAAATCAGCTGGTGTGGAGCCAAAACATTCCTCTCCAACCGCTGAAGAAATAGCCAAAGCGATCAAAATCGTCCAGTCGCTTTCCCCGGTTCCTCCGGTTCAAGAGTATGATTTAGAGGAATATTATGAACCGGAGGAGGGGGAAGAGGAGTATGAGGAGAGTGAATGTGGATTTGGAAGTCTGGATGTGCCCATTGACCCAGACATCTCCCCAGACAGACCTTCAGGAGTGTCTCCTCCTAGGCTTTCTGAGTCCCCTTCTCATTTTATGTTTTATAAAAAAGTGGCTGAAACTCTCCAGCTCCCTATGGAGGAAGCTGTGGATGATCAAGAGGATCCTGACTATGTGGAAATGATGGAAATCCCAGAGTCTAGGAGACTGTCTATTCCCTTGCATAAATCTTTTGGGAAACAGACATTTAAAATTCTAAAAACTCCTCACACTATACCTCCTGTGGATAAGAGAATGGACAAGAGGTACATATTGTCAGGCTCTGATACGGAGTTCCTTACACAACAATGCAGTCATGTTGGGGTTGCGCAGGCTGCAGCCTGTGACAAGGCAAATATTCCCTTGGCTTCACACCCCCTGGACAAGGACTCCAGGAGGATTGATGCCATGACAAAGAAACAGTACATGGCAGCATCCTTGGGACTCAGACAGGCAAATTATATGGCTTATGTTGCTAGATATCAGAAATCCAGATGGGACACTGTCATGGCGCTAGCAAAACAAGTCCCTGGCCAGCTTGCCAAGGAGCTGGAGCAGGTGGCTGCTGATGGTATTGAGGCATCAAGGTGCAATTCCATGCTGCAGTGGACTCAAATGATGTGTCATCAAGTCATGGCTACATCTGTGGCACTTAGCAGAATGACAGCTCAGATGTACTAGCCTATCACAGGATACCCAGACTAAGGCCATGGATTTTCCTGTTGTGGGTAATTCCTGTTTGGGAGCAGACAGAGAATTACATGAAGAAAATGGGTGAGTATGGACCACCTATAGGGTGCAGGCCAAGGAAAGGCAGGCCACTCCTCAAGGCAGCTTCCCAGGGGCAGGGGCAGGCCTTTTCATGAGCCTTTTACCAAGCCCAGGCCTCCTCTTCTGCTTATGCCCAGAGGGGGTTCTTTAGAGGGAGAGGCAGACGGGGTACAAGCAGGCCTGCTTCCACCCCTCAGCCCAAAGCCTCTGCCAAGCAGGCACCCTGATGGGGTTGCCAGAGCTGATTCTCAGCTGCCTGTAGGGGGCAGGCTGGCTTACTTTGTCCAGGACTGGGAGTCTCTGACATCAGACAGATGGGTCCTGGAAGTAGTAAGCCAGGGACTGGTTCTCAGCTTCAAAAAGTTTCCAAAGATGAGAACCAGATCCTTTCCACCTGCAAATCCATCAGAGGCACTTGCCTTAGAGGCAGAGGTCTCTTCCCTCCTTGCTCTCAGAGCTGTGGAAAGGGTTCCACCCCTACACCAGGGCAAAGGATTGTATTCCAGGTACTTCCTTGCCCCAAAGAAGACAGGAGAATGGCGGCCCATCCTGGATCTCAGATACTTAAACAAGCACCTTTTAAAACCAAAATTCAAAATGGTGACTCTGGGAATTATTCTAACCTCTCTAAGGCCAGGAGACTGGCTAGTGTCCCTGGACCTCAAAGATGCCTACTTCCGTATTCTCATCAGAAGCTCCCATCGAAAGTACCTCAGGTTCGAGCTGCCCTCAGGCCATTACCAGTTCAGAACAATGCCCTTTGGCCTCATCTCTACTCCAAGGGTATTCACAAAATGCCTGGCAGTAGCAGTTGCTTCTCTAAGAAGGCAAAAGATTGCCATCTTCCCTTATCTGGACGATTGGCTCATAGTAGGCCAGTCCCCAGACCAAGTCAAGTTACACCTACAGATAACTCAGCAACTGCTCACCTCTCTAGGTTTCCTTCTGAATCTTTCAAAATCAGTTCTAGAGCCTGTCCAGCTCCTCACCTTCATAGGTGCAGAGCTGAACACAGAGAAAGCCAGAGCCTTCCTTCCTTTGAACAGGGCAAGGACCCTGGTCTCTCTGGCCTCCTCATTCACCCTGCAGGTGTCTCGACCAGCAAGGCATTTTCTACAGCTCCTGGGGCACATGGCTGCTTTTACAGCAGTATTGCAGGGAGCAAGATTTCAGATGAGGGACATTCAATTCCATTTGAGAGCCTTTTGGTCTCAAAGGAAAGACCCTCTAACCAAATTGATCCCAGTGACTCGAACCCTGGTCCAGGCCCTACAGTGGTGGCAGGATCAGAGCAATTTGAGACAAGGGGTTCCTTTTGTCACTCAGTCTCACTCCTTAATCCTTACTACAAATGCATCCCTCTTGGGGTGGGGAGATCACATGGGCAACGTCACCACCCAGGGGTTGTAGTCCCCTCAGTAATCTCTGCTCCACATCGATCTGTTGGAACTCAGAGCAGTTTTTCTAGCACTTCAAGTTTTTTCCAAATCTGTTCAGAACAAAGTCGTACAGGTCAGAACAGACAACACCACCACAATGTGGTACATCAACAAGCCGGGGGGGGGCACTCGGTCTCCGGCCTTGTGCACTGAAGCAATGAAGTTGTGGTCTCTGGCTTACTCACTGAACACCTCCCTTACAGCAGTTCACCTCCCAGGCTAGGACAATGTCCTGGCAGATGCTCTCAGCAGGATTTCACAGGGCCATCACGAATGGTCACTGGACCCCCCTGGTCTTGGAGGTGATATTTGCCAGATGGGGCACCCTGCAGATAGATCTTTTTGCAGCCCCAGACAATCACCAACTTCTCCTTTTTTGCTGCAGGCCCCCAGTGTTGGGCTCAGTCCCTCTGGATGCCTTAGTTCTCGATTGGGAAGGGAAGTTTCTCTATGCTTTTCCCCCCCTTCCCTCTCCTGTTCAAAGTGCTAGTCAAAATCAGATCTCAACCCTGCAAGATGATCCTGATTGCCCCAGATTAGGCCAGACAACCCTGGTATCCACTTCTACTGTCCTTAGCAGTCCATCTTCCCCTGTGTCTTCCCAGGAATCACAACCTGTTAACCTGTGCTCAGGGGAGGGTTTGGTACCCAAACCTCAAATCTCTCAATCTCAAGGTCTGGCTCTTAAAGAGTTAGAGTTTGCTGATTTACACCTCTCCCAAGGTGTAAAGGATATCCTGAAGGCTTCTAGAAAACCTTCCACCAGGGCTACTTATAATTCCAAATGGAAGAGGTTCTCCATATGATGCTCTGGAAAGCATATTTCCCCAGAATCTGCTGATTTACCCACAGTCCTGGATTATATGGTCCACTTAAATACCTTGGGGCTGAGGCCAGCTACCCTAAAAGTGCATCTGGCAGCTGTGTCTGCTTTTATTTCAGCAGGTAAGCCCTCTTCTCTTTCAGCTCACTGTGTATTCTCCAAGTTTTTCAAGGGATTGCTTCACACCAACCCTCCGTTCAGGGACCCTGCCCCCGCCTGGGATCTTAATGTTTGCATTGCTCAGCTTCTGCAACCCCCGTTTGAGCCTTTGTCTTCAGCAGAGCTTAAGTACTTGACTTGGAAGACTGTGTTTCTGGTAGCCATCACTTCTGCCAGACGCATAAGTGAATTACAAGCTTTGTCAGTGGAGCCTGATTTTATCTCCTTTCATAGAGATAAGGTGGTCCTCAGGACTAACAGGAAGTTCTTGCCTAAGATGGTTTCAGATTTCCACCTTAATCAATCTATATCTCTTCCAGTGTACTTCACTGACCATTCTTCCTCTGGCGAGAGGAGGCTGCACAGCTTAGATGTGAAGAGAGCCCTTAGTTACTACATAGAGCGTACCAAGGGTCATAGGTTTGACTCCCTCCAACTGTTCTTCACTTATGGTGAGGTTGGTAAAGGGAAACCTGCCACTAAAAGATCCATTGCCACGTGGATTGTCTCTTGTATCCAATTTTGCTATGAAAAACTGGGTAAGGTTCCTCCCTCAGGGCTCACTCTGCCAGAGGTACAGCTGCTTCCCAGGCTGCTGCCAGGGACATCCCCATTCTAGAGATATGTCAAGCAGCTACCTGGAAAACAAAGAACCTCTGTGCACAAACACTGAGGCAAGGGTTACCCCAAAGGGCATTTGGCTGGGAAGCCAAGTTTCAAGAAAATACAAAATCACCCATGCCCCCATAATGCAAAGCATCATGGGCAGCATATGCAAATCACCACAGAAGTTATGCTGGCTCAACTTTAAGCAGAATTGCATGGTGCCGAAAGGCCTCTCACACAGTTTGCAAAGGGTGCTAACAGAAGACATAGACACGTGTTTCATCCTACCAGGACTCATCAGTATGCCTCGTCTGTTTGACACCCCAGTGGAATGGACCAGCTACCCTTAAGGCAGTGTGCCTTGGATATACTGTGCTGAACCCATTAAAATAAAAAACTATTTAAAAGACAAAGAACCTCTGTGCGCAAACACTGAGGCAAGGGTTACCCCATAGGGCATTTGGCTGGGAAGCCAAGTTTCAAGACAATCAACCTGGAAACACCTGGAAAACAGTTCACACTTTTACCAAGCATTACTCCCTGGACATCCAGGCTAGGAGTGATGCTCAGTTTGGCACAGCTGTGCTTCAGAGCCTATTTCCTAAGTAGGTTCTGTCCCTCCTCCATGGAGGTACTGCTTTGTAGTCTGCATATGTCAGAATATAGCAAGACTTCATGTTGTTTGAAGAAAAAATTACTCACCTTAGTAATGTTGTTTTTCCTAATGGAGTCTTGCTATATTCTGACCTCCCCTGCCCCTCTTAGAACCTCTGTTTTTGGGATGTGGGTGGGCAGTGCAGTGTTGGCACTTAGTAGGTGCCCACCTTGTTGTTTTTCACCCCTCCTTTCTTGGGGTGACTTGGTGTTGTGTTTTTCATTTTTGGAGTCTCCTGACTTGAGTCTTTGTTTTGGGACCAAAAAATGTGTTCTTATGTTTAGTAGCCAGTTGGCTAGTGTTGGTTTACAGCTTCCACACAGGACCTCAGTGAGTTTAGCTCGTAAAGATCTGACGGTTTGAGTTTGAAGAACAACAGACAGAGTTTCAACCGAGCTCGAGCTCAGCGTTCCATGCCTGGCATGGAAAGTTAACTCTTTCACCTCCGGAGCAGTTCGAAGTTTGGGACTCACTGCATATGTCAGAATATAGCAAGACTCCATTAGAAGAAACAACATTACTAAGGTGAGTAATTTTTTCTTTCTTTCCACCTGCACTCGCTTCCTTGCAATACATCTGGTGAAAATGCCGAACTGTCTAGCAGATTGTCTCAACTGCGAACTGTAACTCACAAGTAATCTCTGAACCCTGGAGGAATGAGGAACATACCTTTAGGATGCAAAGTAGCTGATTATCATCGATTTCTTGTATGCACTACCGTGGCTGCTAAGGGTCAAACATTCAGATATTTAAAGGGAAACACAGTCCTGCAGAAATCGGTCAAAAGGGCTGCATCGAGGGAATAGAGGTGCTCTCGGTTAACAAACACATACCTGGAAAATAAAACAGGTAGTCGCACACTGACAGGTATAAAGCACTTGGCAAAGAACCACAAAAAAGAGTTTAATGTCATCATTCTTCATTTATTTGATTTTCTGCCAGTGCACTGGCAGATATCAAATGACTATGAAACGCTGACACTAAACTCATGTCTGTGCTTCTTTGCCAGGTGTTGTGTACCTGTGAGTGTTGGGAACATAATCCTGCCACTAAAAAAGCCCTGGTCAGGTCCCACCTGGAGTACTGTGTGCAGTGCTGGGCTCCTCAATACAAAAAGGACATTGAGGCTGTTGAGAGGGAGCAATGCAAGGCCACAAAAATGACCACAGGTCTGAGAGACAAAAGCTATGAAGAGATGTTGGAGACCCTAAACAGACTGTCTGCAAAGCAGATGACAGACTGGTGGATAACATCCTACATCGACCTCTGCTATAGGTTGACTGGTCGGAAGCCTCCTGTAGGGCTTCAGGCTTATTCCACCAGACATACCCCTGCCTCAGTGACTGCTTCCAGGGACGTTCCTATCCAAAAGATCTGTAGGACTGCTACCTGGAATTCAGCGCACACCTTCATTTACCACTACCGCATCGACCTTGAGTCATGTTGGGAAGCTGGTTTTAGGACCTCGGTTCTACAGGCTTTGCTTGCCAAGTAATTGCCCCCTACTCCCAGAGAACTGCTAGGAGTCTGCCAGAGAATGGCTGGTGAACTTTATCCACATCCCTAGAAAAACAAGTTACTCACCTGTATTCGTAGTTCTACGAGTGGTATACAGTTCACATCCACATAACCCCCCACCTCCCCTGGCAAGTGGCATCTGATCCTGCTTCCAGTGTGCAAGATCTGACATCATGGGGCAGAGTAGGGGGATATACTGCCCGGGTGGTGGGGAGGAGATTAGCTTAAAGATGTTTTGGCCAATAACATTGTTCCAGTGGAACTGCCAGAGTGTGATGTGAACCATATACCACTCATAGAACTATGGTTACAGGTGAGTAACCTATTCTTTTCATCATCTCTGCATGCTGTTGAAGTCGAAAGACTCTGTTTCAGTATACATTGAGTGCAGAGATAAAATATAGGAAGAAGACGCACATGAAGTCTGTGTGTTCTGTTTGGGCCTGTCTCACAACTTGAGGACTTGTGAGATTTGCCAGAGCTTTTACCAGGCAACAAGGTGACACCGCAAGAAAGCTCTCTGAAATGTTCTTTTCATTAAAACTCTGCAAGCCATGGAGAAATACCAGGGCCCAAACTCTGCAAACCCCTCATCATCATCTAGGAAGTGGCTGCTGGTGTCAAAGGACCAGGACAGAAAATGGTTGCTGTCGAAGGCTTTCCTCCTCACTGAGGCATAAGCGTAAGCATAGAGACGAAGAGAAGTCTTCTTTGCTGGTGAGGTCCCGGTCACCGGTGAACCAAGATAATAGTAATGTGTCATTGTCTGCTTCTACGGAGGTGACTTCAGCCCCTCAGACTGTCGAGACACCAAGGTCGAGTCTAACTGGGTGCTGCCATTATCACTGTGGACAGTAGAAGCATATAATCGAACCAACTCTGGATTGACACAAATTGTCCTGGCCCTTTCCAGGGCATTGTCGGTTCTCAAATGGTGTTAGCGTCGTTTTCAGATATGATATTATGCATTTTGCCTGGCTTACTTATGCAGCCAGGTGTCCCATTGAAGGGGCCTCAGGGCACTCAAAGTCCATCAATGCCTACTACCAGCACAATACAAAATCCTCCTCCTCAACAGTCACTGGTGCACTCTGCAGCTTTCATTGTCAATAGGGATGTTGACAGTGAGGTAGAATATAATCCTGATCTCATGGTACTGGAAGATTTAAAGGAGGATTATGAGGGAGAACAACATGTGGCACCTCATTCAAGTTGTACCCTCTCATCCTGCAGTGAGGACTCTGTGATCTGTTCTCGAAGGTCTCCTCCTGAGGATCTTACTTTTCAAGCCATGATGCAGCACATGCTGTCCACTATGGGCTTTGTTGCAGAAGACTTAAAAAAAAAAAAAAGGAACTCAATTGAATTTTTGGAGGTGCCTTATACCCTTCATTATAATTTCCCCAGTATATCCTGCATTAGAGGATGCTACCTTTGCTGCATGGTGCAGACCAAACTCACTGCCTGTAGTACCAAAAAAGGCTGATGAGCAGTATCCAGCTCCATCTGCTAAGCCTTATTATGCTAACCGTCCAGAAACGTACTCTGTGGTCATCATGGCTGCTTATGATAGGTCTAGGGCACCTAAACACATGAGTACTTTGTCTCCTGATAAAGAAAATCTAGGAGGCTAGATGTGATGGCAAGTGTACGTATGCCTCTACCTTACTAGGCCTTAGGATTGCAAACTGCCAGGTCTGTATGATAAAATATTAAAACAGCTTATGGAAAGATACCAGAGCCAGCAGCCCAAGCTTTGCCTGAGGGCTCAGCCATGAATTAGTTACTTAAAACTTTAACATTTGGTGCTGAGGTTGGAAACATTTGCGCTGCTCAGCCTGTGATGTGTCTGTTGCCTCTGCCAGAGCAGCTGCTTCTGGCATTTGTATAAGGAGATATTCTTGGCTCAGTGTTGCTGGGTTTGCAAATGAGGTGCAACAGGCAGTTTTGTTTTTTTTCTACCTTATGTTTCTCCACCTTCACGGAGCTGGCAGGTGTCTCCGACCCGCTGTCAGAGGGCTCATCCTCCGATCCCGGATGTCCCCGATCAGCCTTGCTTCCGTAGGTTCCCCCATGGATTACCCCCCCCCCCCATGGTGGGGCCAGAAGATGCCAGCTTCCTCACGCCTCAAGCACAGTACAGAAGTTGGGGCTGGCTTGATGGGTGAGTCAGACCATCATGGAGCCTGCCAGCTCCATTTCCACTTTTCGTGTTCCCTCACTGTAGGTATGCATGCCCATGTGCGAGCACATGCACGCTGCTGCCTGTAATGCCCTCCCTTCGTGTCACTCCCCGTTCCACACTACCTTCAGGCCTCCACTTGGGGCAGTCACTTGGTGGGGAGCTGCAGTCCACCACACAGGCGGGGAGAGCAACCACTGGACTCCCAGCCCCCCTCCGCTGACAACTCGCTCTCGAACATGGGTCACTGGCATGGAGCGAGGTGTGACATCCAGCGCCTCAACCTTCAGCGCCAACCTGACCGGCTACAACAGGAAGTTTTAAATGCCCCTTTTAGAGGGGCAATTCCATTTGGGTATGATGTGGAAGAAGCCCTGAGAGGTCTTCAGACATAAAAAATTACTCTAAAGTTTGTCAAGTCCCTGTACCCACTCTGTTGAGAGGTTGTGGGAGAGGCTAAGTTTTGTGCCAGCCTGCAGCCAGAGGTGGCCATGCCTACCATCAGCAAGGTAGAGGTCAGGGAGGTGTCCCCCTGCTAGGTCCTGTCCTGCCAGGTGCCCATATAGATGTACCTAAAGCAGTTGGCACCAGTGGCATTGACCCCACCAGTTGCGCATGACCATGTGCCAGGACATACCCTCACCTCTTCTATTGCCTCCAGGAATGGCTGCAGGGGGCAGACTTTCCCTGCATTTATTTATTTATTTAGTTTTTGTTTACCGGGTAAGGTGCACTAACCATGGCAATGACTACTTTCAGGCACGACCTGGGAGGGTACAGAAACAACAAAACATATACAAAGCATAAGAAATGACATAATTGTACAACATGTCATTACATTAATATGAACATTTTGCAAGGATGGGAATACACAGAAGCAGGAGTAAATTAATAATAAGCAAGGTAAGAATATAAAACTGGGTGTAACCCCCCTGCAAATGGAGGTTCCCAAAAGACTTCCAGGAGCTTGCTTGACTGCTCCAAGCCTGAATGGTGTTTGGCGTTTAAGCCATTTATCAGTGAGTGTTTTTAGAACCTCTGGTACTGTCTCATTAAGAGCTGTCTGCTTGCAGACATAATTAGTTTGTAGGGGGACTGTGTGTTTCTTTGATTGAGTACCACTCAAGCTGCTGCCAATTCACTCCATTTTTGCAGTCACTAGGAGTGCAAAGGGAACCTATCTGAAAGATGTAACTGTTTGCCAGAAACCATTTAGAGTGATAATGAAATTACAGTTTGTCTAACCTGCTTTCTTTTGCAGTCAGAACAGTGTCTGCCTAGTTCCCCATTCTGGTTTTGAACTGCTGAACTGGACCAATCAGTGTGGGGTAAGCTAGCTCTAAAATGGTGCCTTGGACGAATCAGAACTTGGACTCATAATCTGAGCCAGCCACAAGAGGATTGTATGGGCAGTGACTCTGGGAGATGTAGTTTAGACTTCAGCGCCTTTTTGGACCAACAGCAGCAGTCTATTGTGAGTGACAGCCAATCCAGTCAAGAACTGGGAGGAACTCAAAGGAAGTGCCAGTTTTGTCAGTTGGAGTTTCAGTTGAGCTTTGGCAGTGAAGAAGGAAGAGCCTGTGCTTTTCAGTGTGCAGTTTTAGTCAAAAAACTGTGTAAGGCCCAGAGTTCCAGTCTGCAGCTTGTGTAACAGCTTGTTAGGACTGAATCCGTCCTGTGAAAAGAATCAAAGGATCTCTGAAGAGTAGAAACCAGGCTCACCTGTAGAAGACTGGAGGAATTGCTGAAAATTGCACTCGATCTGTCAGGAACTGAATCTGCTGTGTGTTCTCCCGGTATTGTGCAGTAATTGCGATCGGGATACAGATGCAGCCTGCCTGGTATAGTGCTTTCTTTTATATGGATGTGTGAAGAGGTTTGTGTACCTCAAGTGAGCCCTGCTGACATTGAAGGACCCTATCTTATTTGGAGGTCGTGAGTACTAATTCAGGGTCACTCCTGTTGAATTGCCACATTAAATCAAATGGAATTACTGTACTGCTGACTGTTTAATTCTCCTTTTCTCTGTGTGAAAGGGCCCCTACCAGCTGCCACGGTTTGGACTAGCCACTAGGGCTTGGGTACCCAGGGACAGTAACTGATGAGGGATAGGCCTGTGCACAGAGCCATAAATGAATTATTAGAGTGATAAGCTAATTAACCTGATTTCCCCTGTCCTTGTTATATCCCCTAAATAAATCCGAGCTGCTTCGTTTCCAAAGTTATACTGCCTGAGGTATTTGTCTATGTTAAAGTACTGTACTGTGATTGTTGCACTGTATCTCATTTCACAGGAGGTCCCAGTGCGGAACCAGACCTGGGGTAAGTGTATACTGTGAAGGTAATTCTGATATATTGTGTGGGCCACTAGTGGGAAGAAAGGGGGTTGCAGTGTCCCAGAGGGCTGTGACCAAGTTAGTTTAACTATTGCAAACCCTGACCTCTGGGTGGAGGCACCCGCCATTGGATCAGGCCCCTCAACCTGTTAGTGGCAAATCAGGCAGGGTAGTAGCCCTGGGATAGCGCCATCTAGGGTTACATCTTGAGGCTCACCGCTGGGATTGTGTGTCCTCTAGTGGCCATATTTACTGAACCACTGTTAAGAAAAAAAATGGGTACCCGACAGAAGTGGCTGTGCACCGGCTGGTGGAGTGGTGTACTGGGAGGAGATCGACCCCAAAATGCTATGCTTATCCTGGACATCCCCTGGGTATCAATACGGACACTGTGCAGGGAGTACTTTCAAGGTGGAAGGTTTACAAAACCCTGTGGTGGTGGGTCGCATGCTAATCTGCTCACCCACACTTTCCTGGCCCTAGTAGAGTTTAGGATCCCATAGATAGCTCCAAAGTGCCACAGACCATTACCCCAGAGGGAGCCCTCACTGCTTGGAGAGTGATAACTAAGGACAGTAAAGACCGGGGAATCAGCTCCCACCACTATCTGAAACTTTTGAGGAGAAATTTGCTGAATGGTTGCTGGAGGAGGGAAAACTGGGAGGACTTGAAGAAACTATTCTTGCCACCTGGGGTGTTCCTCCCCAACACCCTCTCCTGCTCCAGTGCCCATAATGGTGGCTGAACCAATGCAGACTCCTATTTCTGCACCTGCCATTAGTCACGACTCTTACCGAAGGTTGAGGATCTTCTCTGGCACCTCCCACCCCCCCAAGGGAGGATGACTGGGAGACCTGGATAGACTATGTTGCCCCAAGTGCTAGAATGGCAATGCTCGGGCGGCGAAGAGGGTTAGTGAGGCCTCCGAGGTCCTGCCCTGGCTACCATCCGTGCTAAGCGGGCCAGTAACCCTGAAGCGACTGCACAGGCCTATCTTGAGGCCTTGGAGAATGTGTATGGGAGCCCAGATTCTGATGAGGACCTATGGTGGAGGTAGAAATGCACAACAGTACCAAGGGGAGTTGTTGTCTGTGTATGTCTCTCGGCTGGAAAAATTGTTGCAAGAATGCCTCAGAAAGGGTAGTTTGCCAGCGATTGAACTGGACCGAACCAGACTGGACAGAATCCTTAAGTCTGCCCCCTTCTCAGAACTGCTGTTGCTTCAATTACGCCTGGCAAATCGACTGGAATCCCCACCCTCCTATGATGAGTTAATGAGAGAAATTCGAGGAGTTGAGAAAAGGCGACCTCGGGAGGTACCTGCACCAACAGCTGTGGCTACGACCCGAGTGACTGAGGGTGACCCATCAAGTGAAGTTCAGGAGCAGAGGTTGACAGTCAATGAGTGCTCTGACAAGGAAAAGATATGCCACAATGGGGCGAACTGTTGAGAGAGATCAGAATTCAAAACAGTCCTTTATGAAGGCCACGCCTGCAAATGCAGGCCCCTGACCTACATCCGACTGCATCTGCTATGGGGTGGGGTACCCACCCATGTATCTCCTGCTGATAACAGCTCCAAACTCAATTCCTTGACCATGGAAGTGGAGAAACTGACGAGATGTCTCCAAATGCTTATCACGCGCAGACAGAGATGGCACCCAGGTTTCCAGTTAGTAATACCCCGCCGCTCCCAGTGTGGCGCCTCGGCCAGCTCAAACTCCAGAAAGTATGTTTGCTATAATTGTGGGAAAGATGGGCACATGAAAGGGAATGCCAGTCCCCAAAGACACTGACAAAGTTGCATATAGGCTACAAGGAGAGCTTGGAGGAAAAATCAGTGGTTAAGAGGTGCACGACATGATCCCAGTGAGGGCACCAAAATGCTAATTCACGTCCTTTGTGGCAAGGTCAGTTGCCCAGGCCCCCCACTACCGCCTCCAGACTGGTCCAGAATAGTGGGTCCCTCCATGGAGACCACTGTAAAGGTGAATGGAGTGTCTACAAGAGCTGTATTAGACAGTGGCTCCCAAGTGACAATTATGTTCCAGGATTGGTATCAGAAGCATTTGTCAGGCGTCCCTTACAACCATTAGAAGGACTGCATGTATGGGGTTAAGTGAGAAGGCCTACCCCTATTCGGGTATATCCAATTTGGCTGTCTTTCCCCACCTCCGTGGCTGGAGTGGCCGAACAAGTAGAGACCCTAGCCTTAGTGTGTCCCCCACTGGACTGTATGATGGTGTCCCTTTGTTGATTGGAACAAATGCTCATATGTTGGAAGGCTGGCACAGTTGTGTTATAACGGGTCAAAGACTAGTAGAGCTTTAAGAGTTCGGCTTTAATTAAGAAGGCCTATGAGGCACAGAGATGCTGAAAAACAGAACCAGAAGAACCGGTCGAATTGTATGGAAGAAGGATCCTGAGTCTCTGATCCTGGCGCCAAATGCCCAGTGTACCTTACAGGAGAGGTCCATATCAGAAAGGATGTTAAGAATAAAATATTAATGTTGGATGCACCAGGCGATGGAAAATTGCCAGAGGGACTGCTGGTCAAGCTAGTATTTTGCCGCTAGAGCTCATGCTTATGCCAGAAGGGTAATGGTCCAAGTTCATAATGTGTCTGAAAGAGACATTCGAGTAAACAGAGGTTGCATCCTGGCTAATGTGCATTGTGCAGACACTGCAGTGCTACCCAGCAGCAAGAGTTCAAGGAAGAATGACAGAGTAGCCTGACTTGTTTGATTTTGGCGACTCCCGCTGCCAGCTGAATGGAAAGTGAGGATCAGTGAGAAGCTTGCCCAGAGAGACCAGGTGTTTTCTTTAAAGGAATGGGATGTGAGGATGCGTGCAGGAGCTGAGCACAATATCCGGCTGCATGAAAGACCATTTATGAGAGGTCTCGACGCCTGGCACCTGCTGACATAGATGATGTGAGACGGCATCTGCAAGATGTTAGCTGCTGGTGTAATACAAGAATCCAGAAGCCCTTATGCTTCCCCATTGTGGTAGTGAGGAAAAGAATGGAACAGTAAGGATGTGTGTGGATTATCGCACCTTAAACGGCGGACTATCCTGATCAGTACACAATGCCCGCATTCAGGATGCTTTGGACTGCCTAAGCGAGAGCAAGTGGTTCTCTGTGCTGGATCTCCGCGATGGGTACTACCAGATCCCAATGGCCCCAGAGGACCGTGAGAAGACGGCCTTTATCTGTCCGCTTGGCTTCTATGAATTCATGAGGATGCCTCAAGGATTTCAGGTGCCCCAGCCACTTTTCAACGATTGATGGAGCGTGCAGTGGGGACATGAACTTACTAGAGTGCCTGGTATACCTAGATGATGTTATTGTGTTTGGCAGCTCACTGGAGGAACATGAGAGCAGATTATTTAGGTATTGGACCGACTGGAGGACTTTGGTCTTAAACTGTCCATTGATAAGTGTCAATTCTTTCAAACATCAGTAAAGTATGTGGGACACATAGTATCCACCGAGGAATAGAGACTGACCCAAGTAAAGTTGAGGCCTTGACCACCTGGCCACAGCCCAAAATCTAAAAGAACTGCAAAGATTCCTGGGATTCTGTGGTTATTATTGGCGCTTCATCAAGGACTATTCAAGAGTGATCCGCCCTTTACTTAACCTTACTCAAGGGTATCCCCCAACCCACAAAAAATACCAAAAGTCAGCGTCCCTCAAGACTGAAAGAGTGTATTTTCATCCGAGTGAAGTATTTGGGGCCCGCTGGACTCCTGATTGTGAGACTGCTTTTCATGAGATCATATATCAGCTTACCCATGCTCCAGTGCTGGCCTATGCCGATCCAAGAAAACCTTCACGTCCTGCACACTGATGCTAGCTTGCAAGGGTTGGGGCTGTGTTGTACCAAGAGCATGAGAATGGCCTGAGACCAGTGGCCTTTGCCAGTAGAAGCCTGACCCCATCCGAAAAGAACTATCCTGTACATAAGTTAGAGTTCCTAGCTTTGAAGTGGGCTATTGTTGACCAATTCCATGAGTACTTTATGGGGCTAAAATACTAGTAAAACTGACAATAATCCTTTGACCTATGTGCAGACCTCAGCTAAGTTGGATGCCACTGGCCATAGGTGGCTTTCTGCATTATCTACATATGACTATGCTCTCGAATACCGAGCAGGTCTGAACCACATAGATGCTGATGCTCTCCGGAGGCCTGTTCCCCAGAATGATTGGGTCCGATTGGCAGAACCTGACATTCGGGCACTCTGCCGGAAGTTTGACAGGGAGGAACAAATGTCCACGGACGCAGTGGACTGCATGGTGGATTGCTGGAGCCTCTGAGAATTGCATACCTGCTGCTTATTGCCACTTTTCTGCAATAGACATTGGTGCACTGCCTCAGCTGGACAATGACAGTATTCGTGGGGCTCAATCCCGCGATCCCATGATCAAAGCAGCTTTAGAAGCCCTCTATGCAGGAAAAGATGTGTCCAAATTACGCTCCACTGATTTGAGAACTGCACTGTTATACAAAGAAGGTCCTAAGTTGAAACTGATCAATAAACTGTTATACAGAGAAACAGTAGACAGAGGGGGACAAGTAGACAAACAACAACTAGTGCTGCCCACTGCCTTCGAGACTCAGTACTGAGGTCCTTGCACAACCACATGGGACACCTTGGTATAGACAGAACACTTGACTTGGTGAGATCCAGATTCTATTGGCCTAAGATGGGGCTGATGTGGAGCAACACATTCGAACTTGCAGTTGCCACACAGAGAAAGCTTTGCCCCAGAGGGCTGCCCCTTGTTAACATCACCACCAGTGCACCCATGGAGCTGGTCTGTATTGATTTTCTGAGTTTGGAGTCAGATCAAAGAAATATCAGTAATGTGCTGGTGGTCACTGACCATTTCCGAGATATGCCCAAGCTTTCCCACCAAAGACCAGAAAGCATCCACTGTGGCCAAAGTACTTGTAGAAAACTTTTTGTTCACTATGGGGCTCCTAAAAGAATCCATTCTGATCAAGAGGAGAGACTTTGAGAGTGTCTGATCAAAGAGATGCTTTCTCTGTGGGAGTCTTGAGTCCAGAACCCTCCTTACCACCCCAGGGGACCCACAGCCTGAACGTTTCAACGCACTTTGCTAGATATGCTAGGCACCCTGCACCCAAAGGACAAGCCTAGATGGAGCCAACAAATTAGCACCCTGGTACATGCTTATAACTGCACCAAAAGTGATGCCACTGGATTCTCCCCTACCGCCTGATGTTTGGAAGAAGCTCGACTACCAGTAGATGTGTGTTTTGGGGTCTCTCCTGATGGGGTTCAAGCTGACAACTATTTACAGTATGTGCAAAAGTTAAAGGCCCAGCTAACTCATGCATGCCAACTGGCTCAAACCATGGCTGCCAAAAGAAATCTGGCCAACAAAGAAAGGTATGATAAAAGGTGAAAGCACAGGAACTCCAGGAGGAGATCGGTATTGCTAAGAAATCTGGGACTGCATGGCAAGCACAAGATTGCTGACAGATGCACCATCTCCCTCACATTGTAGTGGGCAAACTAGATGATCTGCCAGTGTACAAAGTAAGGCCTGAGAATAATTCAAAAGATGTAAAAACAATGCATAGAAATCATTTACTGCCCATTGGACAAATCTTAATTGAGTCTGAGCCTTAGAAGATGTCCCCTCTGGACCAATGACTAGGCTGCTGCTAAGAAAAGATCAAGAAAGTCTGCACCTACAGAAGCAAAGTTAAAGTGTTCCCTCCACAAGTCCCAGTTGAGCATGACTGTCAGTCCATATCGGAAGAAAGTGAGAGTGACTTTGAATACTATCCTTCTACGAACTGAGTCAATTGTTTAGGGCAATCCCTAGTCAATACTGGAGATGAAGCTGGGCCTTCTGGACTGTCTAAGCCCCAGCTTCATCCTGGAACCAATGCTCCCAGAAAGTGAAGTGCAAAGCATCAGATCAGATGAAATGGAATCATTGTGCATGGTTGAACTGTTTGAGCTTTCAGGGAGAAAATGATAGATTGGGGCAGACTGGTGATACACCGAACAAGAAGAGTATTTTGAGTGCCCTGACAGTCCACTGCCAGTGTCCGAAAGCTCCATGCGAGCCAAATGTTGTGGACTCAGAAACTGTAACTCCTGGAGCTGAAAGTGCCCCAAGTTCTAGCCTCTCTACCCCATGGAGACTCCCTGACAAGTGAGGACAATGCTGAAAATGAGGCTCAGAGTGCAGAGACTATAACAGTTCCCCCTAGAAAGACTGGTCGAGCTGTAAAGCCTGTGGTGCACCTCAGTTATGATTCACTTGGGAGGCCTGTGGACTTGCCCCTCAATGTTGTCCATAAAGGAGTGTATGTGTCCCCGAGCTCATTGCCCAAACTGAGCATCAGTGCTAACTCCAAGTTACTTGTGTTGCCCTCTAAGTATGGTGCCCTTGCCCCATCCAGCCCCAAGGTAACTGATAGGGAAGGGCCCCCTCTCTTCAGGTTTCATGTACAAGAGGTAATAACGAGTTATGGTACAATGTGTAGTAATACTGTGTAAAGAGTGACGTACTGCAATGTTTCAGAAATGTGTTCTTGGTAAATGATATATTGACTGATGATTACATGTGAGCCTAATGCAAATGTATATGGTTGCAGTTAAAACTTATGGTACTTGCTTGACGCGGACATCAAGCTTTCCCAGGCCAGGAAGGGTGTAACCCCCCTGCAAATGGGGGTTCCCAAAAGACTTCCAGGAGCTTGCTTGAATGCTCCAAGCCTGAATGGTGTTTGGCGTTTAAGCCATTTATCAGTGAGTGTTTTTAGAACCTCTGGTACTGTCTCATTAAGAGCTGTCTGCTTGCAGACATAATTAGTTTGTATGGGGGACTGTGTGTTTCTTTGATTGAGTACCACTCAAGCTGCTGCCAATTCACTCCATTTTTGCAGTCACTAGGAGTGCAAAGGAACCTATCTGAAAGATGTAACTGTTTGCCAGAAACCATTTAGAGTGATAATGAAATTACAGTTTGTCTAACCTGCTTTCTTTGCAGTCAGAACAGTGTCTGCCTAGTTCCCCATTCTGGTTTTGAACTGCTGAACTGGACCAATCAGTGGGGTAGCTAGCTCTAAAATGGTGCCTTGACCGAATCAGAACTTGGACTCATAATCTGAGCCAGCCACAAGAGGATTGTATGGGCAGTGACTCTGGGAGATGTAGTTTAGACTTCAGCGCCTTTTTGGACCAACAGCAGCAGTCTATTGTGAGTGACAGCCAATCCAGTCAAGAACTGGGAGGAACTCAAGGAAGTGCCCAGTTTTGTCAGTTGGAGTTTCAGTTGAGCTTTGGCAGTGAAGAAGGAAGGAGCCCTGTGCTTTTCAGTGTGCAGTTTTAGTCAAAAGCGTGTAAGGCCCAGAGTTCGGTCTGCAGCTTGTGTAACAGCTTGTTAGGACTGAATCCGTCCTGTGAAAAGAATCAAAGGATCTCTGAAGAGTAGAAACCAGGCTCACCCTGTAGAAGACTGGAGGAATTGTGAAAATTGCACTCGATCTGTCAGGAACTGAATCTGCTGTGTGTTCTCCGGTATTGTGCAGTAATTGCGATCGGGATACAGATGCAGCCTGCCTGGTATAGTGCTTTCTTTTATATGGATGTGTGAAGAGGTTTGTGTACCTCAAGTGAGCCCTGCTGACATTGAAGGACCCTATCTTATTTGGAGGTCGTGAGTACTAATTCAGGTCACTCCCTGTTGAATTGCCACATTAAATCCAAATGGAATTACTGTACTGCTGACTGTTTAATTCTCCTTTTCTCTGTGTGAAAGGGCCCCTACCAGCTGCCACGGTTTGGACTAGCCACTAGGGCTTGGGTACCCAGGGACAGTAACTGATAGGGATAGGCCTGTGCACAGAGCCATATGAATTATTAGAGTGATAAGCTAATTAACCTGATTTCCCCTGTCCTTGTTATATCCCCTAAATAAATCAGAGCTGCTCGTTTCAGCAAAGTTATACTGCCTGAGGTATTTGTCTATGTTAAAGTACTGTACTGTGATTGTTGCACTGTATCTCATTTCACAGGAGGTCCCAGTGCGGAACCAGACCTGGGGTAAGTGTATACTGTGAAGGTAATTTGATATATTGTGTGGGCCACTAGTGGGAAGAAGGGGGGTTGCAGTGTCCCAGAGGGCTGTGACCAAGTTAGTTTAACTATTGCAAACCCTGACCTCTGGGTGGAGGCACCCGCCATTGGATCCAGGCCCCTCAACCTGTTAGTGGCAAATCAGGCAGGGGTAGTAGCCCCTGGGATAGCGCCATCTAGGGGTTACATGAGTAATTCATCATCTGTGAGGGAAAAAACAATATAGTTACTAAGGTCATATGAGCACTATCCCTGACAAATTAGGTTAGGATAAAGCAAAGAAGGCTGTAAGACAAGCGTGGTCATACGGGATAAGTATAGGAGAGTAAGGAAGTAGTAGTGACGTTAGAATGAGGGATAGAGGATGGTGCAGAAAAAGAAAATAGTGACAAGGAAGAGATGAGTATGGAGAGTGATTTAGAGTAGGCTATACAGGTAACAAAAAAAAGAAGGAAGTACTGAGCATTTGTTGGGAAAAGACTGGAACGAAGTGGCTTAAGGAGTCAAGGTAGGAGGGTGAGAAACAGGCTAAGATGGTTGGAAGCAAGAGCAGTTACATGAATCAGCTAGACATCTGCATAGCAGTCTTTTCAAAGAGGCATGGGATGGGGCAAGGCGTATAGTTAGGGGGAGAGAGAGAGAAAGTTCTAGTATCGGGGGGCATGACATGCAAAGGCACTAGCCCCTTTAGAGGAGTGATGCCTAGGGATGAGGACAGGTGCATTGTCCACAGAGCGCAGGCCATAAACAGATGTATGATTTAGAAATAGCCCACCAGGGGCTTAGGTATGTGGGTTCTGATGATGTTGTCAATAACTGAACCATATGCAAAGGACCGGGACGCAGGAGGCGAAAGCCAACCAAGTTCAGAATAAAGGAAACAGCGGTGTTTAAGCCGGTGAGAAGAGGAGGCGTAGCGACAGTTGTTGTTATAGGTAACATCCCACTTCCGAAGACTAGATTTACTTGCAGCAACATAGGTTGCAACCCCATAGGTGAGGGATGGAAGGAGAAAGTCACGAGCTATGGCTAGTCTAGTGGAGGGAGTAAGCGCATAGCTGGAGCAGTAGGCAGTGCCTAGATCTTACTTCAAGAAACAGCTCTTGCAGCAGGTTACACCATTAGGACTGAAGCCGGCAGGCGCCAGGACCCCACAGAAATTTTCTAGCTAGCAGTATCCAGGGGGGACCGCCCCCGACGTCAGGCATCATACAAAAGGGGTCAGTCCCCAAGAATCCCCAGTTCTCCCACTGGAGATGCACGGCCGCTAAATGACATCAGAAGTGGAGACTGAGAATCTGCCTTCAAGAAGGAATTCAGAGCGGTGTTACAAACACCTAATCCTAGGTGGTGAGATAACGGAACAACTCTACCTCCAGAGGGGATGGTGGGAGGGAAACTACCTGCTGCAAGAACTGTTCTCGAAGATCTACTGTTACGGTAAGTTCTTACGTAACTGTACTATCTTACTTCGAGAAACAGCTCTTGCAGCAGGTTATACCATTAGGATTGATTCCCAAGCAATACTGGAAATCCCTCGAAAGTGGGATAAGGTTAGGTAGAGATTGCGAGTTGGACCAGAGCCTAGGATAGGAGTCCCTGAAGGACTGCTAGACCAAAACCGGCTCTTCGCCATGATGCAACGTCCAGGCTATAATGCCTGATAAAGGTGTGCACGGTGCTCCAAGTAGCTTCTGCGCAGATGGCTGAAGTGGACACGTTCTTCATAGCCGCAAAGGAGGTAGCCACCCCCCTTGTGGAATGTCCCTTAACCAAGCCCGGTAGGGGTTTGTTACGTTTCTGGTAACAGAACGTGATACAGTGGATGAGCCACCTGGACAGCGATTGTTTAGAAACCGGAGCTCCCAGCATCCTATGGGAGAAGGAGACGAAAAACTGATCAGATTTACAGTGGTGCCTGGTTCTGGTCAGGTAGTATCTTAGACACCAATGCATATCTAGAGTGTGCAGCAGGGCCTCTCCTCTATTAGAGTATTTAGGAAAATACACTGGCAGGTCGATGTCCTCATTGAGGGCGAGGGCTGAGACCACCTTAGGTAGAAACTTTGGATTTGTCTTTAGGGACACCCTGTCCTGGTGAAAAATCAAATAAGGTTCTTTGCACATGAGTGCATGAAGCTCAGAAATCCGTCTGGCCGGAGTAACAGCAACTAAAAATAACGTTTTCCATGTCAGGAGACGTAGCTCACAATCTGCGGCTGGTTCAAAAGGTGGCAGCATAAGCTGTGCCAGGACGAAGGGTAAATCCCATGGGGGAATGGGATCCTTAATCAGAGGCCTAAGGTGTAGGATGCCTCTCAGGAATGCTCGTGCTGTGTCCAGCTGAGCTATAGACCATAGGCCTATAGGAGTATGATAGGCTGAGATAGCACAAAGGTGTACTTTTATAGAGGAGTAGGCCAAGCCTGCCTGAAAAAGAGACAGAAGGTAGTCTAGAATCGAACCTTCTGGACAATCCATCGGGGAAAGCCCTCATGATTGAGCCCAGAGGCAAAATCTGCACCATTTCGTGGCGTATGTGGCATGAGTGGCCCGTTTTCTAGCAGCCGCTAGAACATCTGCTACCCCTTGTGAGACCCCGTAGCACATGATGGCTATGTCCCTAGGAGCGAGGCGGGCAGGTTCAGAGAATGAAGGTCCGGATGGACCAATGATTCTGCCTCCTGGGACAATAAGTGAGTCCTTTGGTGGGACTTGTGCTGGGCTAGACGCATAGGCGCCGAGCCCCCCACCCCCCCCAAGTCTTTGTTGTGCAAATCTTTTTTAGCACCAGTTGCAGAATCTCTCGATTACTGCAATCTAAGCGCTTTTCTGACTGCCCTCTCCTCTGTCTCCTCCTTTTCAGCCAGTCCTGCCCTCGAGCACCCAGTGACCGTAAGGGGCTCGGCGCCAGCGATGGCGGCGCATCGCTAAGCCGGTAAGGAAACCAGGAGGCCGGAGAGACAGCCAGAAAGGTATGGGAAAGCCGCAGAATTTTGCCCACCCCTCCCCCTCTTGGTGTTTCTTTTATACACTCCTTCCCGCCCTAAACTCCGCTCTCCGCCCATAACTAATTCCGAGCCAATACGTGCGCCACTCCTCCACCACCATTAGTATTTTAACCCTTACCTATCCTCCACCATGCTGCTGTTACTCCTAATGCTGCTCTGCCCTCACCTTCCTCACATCCTGAGAAGGAGACCGAAACAGCCCATTCCCTGGTGCCCAAAGCGGCTACTCAAGCTGGCCCCCCTCTTTTTTCCAAAGTGGATGTCTTCATTTTCCTGAAGTATACACTACCGCTTCTACATAATAATCCTTGGGGTATCCCACAAAAAGGCTCATATCCAGTTCCATATTTCATAAGCCCCCAACTCCACTCTTGGCAGTACAGAGCCCCCTTATGCCTGTCCATTAAGCTGATATTATTTGGCAATTTATCTAACCACACAGCAAGCTCAAGACCCTCTATACACTGGACCCCAATCAAGAAGAGAAAATCCTCTGGCTATTCCTTCCCTCTATCACTTGAAGCCCTCATTAAATTAATTCTCTTCCTGCTGATCTGTGCTGGCACTGTTGAAACCAATCCTGGACCCACAGAAAGCTCTATCTCCCCAGCTGACTTGACCTCCATAAAAGGCCTGAGTTTTCTTCATATCAACGTCTGCAGCCTCCTAAAAAAGTTCTCATTAATACAGGCCTGGGTTACACACCTTACCTGACTTTCTGGTAATCTCAAACATGGCTCAAATCTGCAACAAATGACAGAGAAATAAATCTTCCCAACTATCAGCTCTTCAGATCTGATCGTCCATCCAGAGGCGTGGGTAGCCATTTATGTTAAAGCAAATATCTCTGCATCCAGCCTCAATATTACATCACAGCCAAAGGAATTGAATGCTTATCCCTTAAAATATCTCTTCCCAATATGTCAGCTTTTCAATTGATTGGTTGCTATAGGCCCCCCTCAGCAGGCCTAAAACTCCTATCACACCTGGACACTATAATTAAATTAGGCCCAGAAGACACCATCATTTTAGGCGACCTGAATTTAAATTGGCTAGCCAATGCATCCGCACCCTAGTATCCTTTGTGACACTCATGGCTTCACCAATTAATCAAAGAACCAACAAGGATTAACCCAAAAACAAAATAACAGCACACTTCTGGACATTATGCTGGTCAATAAGCCTCACCTGTATTCTCATGCTGGAGTGCTATTTAGTGACATAGCGATCACTGTCCCATAGCTGGTATAAGATCTTCATTCAAGCCATCCAACCCAGCAAAATTTCTCCAAGAAGGTCTAAAAGAACCTTAATATCACAGGATACCTCCATGATTTGTGTCACACAACGCGCTGGCAAGATTTCTATCTCACAGCTTCAGTAGAGATAGCTCTACAAGTCTTAAATGACATTATCACTAGTGCCCTCAACATACATGCACCTCTCTAGTGTCAGAACCAAGCTCAAAACCTGTCAATGGTTCTCTGCTGACCTTAATCCGCATTGCTTGCTAGGGACAAGCTCTGGAAAAGGGCAAGAAAGACCAAAGACCCAAATGATTGGCTTCAATTCAGAAAAGCCAGAAACTCCTGCACAAAAAAGTGAGAAATGCCAAGGCTGCCTTCTATACAGCAGAACTGGATGCCTCCTACCATAACCCTGCCAGATTCTGGGGACCATAAAGGGATCCTAGGACAAGATTCTACCCCTGTCTTACCACCCAAAGTGCACCTAAACAATGTGGATATCACTAACAAGCAAGAAATTTTGAATGCCTTCAACAACCATTTCACTACAGCCGGCCTAGCATTCGACTCCTCTCCAGCAAATCTATTGCGGTCACAGTTAAACTTCCAGACTACTGAGGCACATAAGGCCACTTCCACTTTTTCCTTTAAGCCTATACTTTTAAAACAAGTAGAAGACCTACTACTCCATTTGGATACAACTAAAAGCGTAGGTGCAGACTCTCTGGACCCCTATTTTCTAAAAATTGCTCTGCACGCCTTAGCAGCCCCCCTAACTCACCTTTTCAATTTGTCACTAGCCACTGGATCTATTCCTGCAATTTGGAAAACAGCCCAAGTGTTTCCTCTACTCAAGGCAGGTGACCCCATGGACCTCAATAACTATAGGCCCATATCCATCTTACCAGTATTGTCCAAAATGCTTGAAAAACTAGTGAACAGCCAATTAAGTGCCTATCTTGACACCAATAATCTGCTTAATCCAGCTCAATCTGGTTTAGATCCATGCACAGCTCCATCTGCCTTAGCAAAAGTCACTAATGATTGGCAGACTGATTTAGACAAAAGAATAATATCTGTGCTGTATTTCTGGATTTAAGTAAAGCCTTTGATACTGTGGACCATGAACTACTAATCTCCTCTCTACACTCCATAGGCCTCGACTCAGTCTCTCTTCAATGGTTCAGATGCTACCTCTCTGGTAGACTGCAGCATGTAAAAAATGAAGGTGACCTGTCTACCTCAAAACCACTCCTAAGAGGTGTACCACAAGGTTCCATCCTGGGCCCTATCCTTTGCCATTTATATCAATAATATTGATTCCAACCTCACCAAATCTAATATTCACCTTTTTGCAGATGATACTGTCCTATATGTCAGTAGTCCTACACCATCAAAAGCCTGTGAACTTTTACAGTCTGGAGTTCTCTCTGCTGCAGCACAAACTACTAGAAAAGAAACTCCTACTGAATGCCAAGAAACGAAAGCCATGTTCTTCTCCTCCAAGAGCTTCTCCTCCTCTACACCAAACACCCTTCCCCAATTATCTACCATCCTTGGTGAAAGTCTGGACTATGTGGATAAATTTAAATATCTTGGGGTTTGGATTGACAATAAACTTGACTACACTAGCACATTGAAGAACTCCTGAAGAAGCTCAGGCAGAGACTTGGCCTATTCTACAGAATAAAACATTACCTAACCAGAGATTCTAAACAAAGATTAATCCTGGCATCATTCCTATCCCTCATTGATTATGCTGATTTCCTGTATAGTCACTGCTCCCTTTCCCACTTAAACAAGCTGGATACCTTGTATCATAGAGCTCTTAGATTCATTACAGACCTTCCTTTCAGCACCCACCATTGCTCTCTCTATACTGCAGTCGGCTGGACATCCCTACATCATAGAAGAAACAAAAATGCTGCTCTATGGATCTACAAAGCTCTAACAAACAAATTACCATCCTACATTTCAGATTGTTTTACCAAGGTCATATCAGACCATATGACCTAAGGAACAACAAACTCATCATGCTGAAGATACCTATTACCTGTACCGGCATGGGAGGGCAGCAATCAGCTACTCTCTGGCACTTATTTGGAACTCTCTTCAAAAGATCCTGAAGTTGAATACACTCATTCCATTAACATCCTTCAAAAAGCTATACACTAGTCTCTTTCAGAGCCATGCAACTGTTTTCACAAGGCCTAGTCCTACCACAACCCACTTTTTTCTCCCACACCTTTTTTCCTCACACTTCCACCCTTAATTTGTTTTGTAGCCTTCACCCACTTAACTCATACCTGACCTTATTCCCAGAATCCCACCTCCTCGCTTTAATCTTTCATTACTGTCTTATTTTGCTCCTTTTTATTATAACCCAGTTTCTTTGGCTCATTGTCTTGTACAATGTGAATATTCTTGCTTTTTGTTCATTTATAATGTCCTTGTTTTTGTATTCAACCTTTATCCTGTATTTGTGTAAAAAAATTGTACCTTTATATTGTTATGACCAATCAGGTCCATCTTGTAAATGAGCTATGCTCAATGATGCTCGCCTGAATAAATAAAGATTTTGATTGATTTTTGATTGATTGAAGTGAGAGCTGATGGGCAGAGTCACCGGAAGTTCCTGAGACAGCTGATGCAGCAGAGGAAACCAAATCTGCCTGGGCCAAAAGGGCGTGATTAATATCAGTGTCACCTGCTTTCTGCGGAGTTTCAAAAGGACCTTCTGGGTCAGCGGGAAGGGAGAAAATGCGTAGAGGAATCTGCCCGTCCAGGAGAGGGACAACGCATCTCGCCAGAAAACATCAGGCTCTGGATCTAGCGAGCAGAAACTGGGCAGTTTTACGTTGGATGGGGACGCGAAAAGGTCTAACTCTTGTGTGCCCCATCTGTGAGACAGATCCTCTACCACCTCCTGGAGTAGTTCCCATTCGTGGACTCTGGCCCGAGACTGACTCAGACTGTCTGCGATGACATTGTCCACTCCTGGGACATGTACAGCGATAAGGTTTACGCTGTGTTGCAGAACCTAATCCCACATCCTCATGGCCTCCCTGCAAAGCAGGTAGGAATGGGTGCCTCCTTGTTTGTTGAGGTAATACATCACCACAGTATTGTCTGTTTGCAACAGTAGAGTACCTGGTGGAATCTCTGACTGGAAAGCCTGCAAGGCGTAGAGGACTGCTCTCATCTCCAAAATATTTTTGTGGAGATGAGCTTCCCGGGGCATCCACGAGCCCTGAGACCTGACCCTGTCGAGGTGTGCTCCCCAACTGGACCCTGAAGCATCTGTGGACAGTGTCACAATCGGAGACGGCGCAGTAAAGGGGACTCCCACCGATAGGTGCTTTGGTTCGAGCCACCATTGTCAATCCCGGATCACAGTACTCGTGATCATAATTGGGAGCTGCAGATGGTCTTGCTTCTGATCCCATTGTACCCATGACATCCACTGAGTCACCCGCATGTGGAGACGGGCTAAAGGAACTGTCGCAATGGCCGCCACCATGTGTCTGAGCAGGCGAAGGACCAGTCTCGCTGGGACCGTTTTCTTTGTCAAGATGTCCCTTATGAGGGATCTGATGTGTTCCGTTCTGTCCTGAAGCAAAAAAGCTTTCCCTTGGATGGTGTCCAGGACTGCACCTATGAATTGCAGTTGCTGCGACGGAACCAGGTGTGACTTCTCCTGATTGATGATGATTCCCAACGACCCGAAGAGGGAACGAGTACAGTGGATCGCGGACATCAGAGCCTCCCGAGAGGGGGCCATGAGGAGCCAGTCGTCCAGGTATGGGAACACGTAGTGGCCTTGTCTCCAGAGAGCCGCCGCTATGACTGCCATGCACTTCGTAAGTACCCGAGGTGCCGAGGACAGTCGGAAGGGGAAGGCTCGGAACTGATAATGGTGGCCCAGAAACTCAAAGTGCAAGAATTTCTTGTGCACTCGAGCTATAGGTATGTGCAAGTAAGCATCCTGCATATCCAGAGATGCTAAGAAGGCGCCCTGTTTGAGCATGGGAATTAAACCCAGAAGGGTCACCATGTGGAAACGTTTGTAAAGGACCGAAGCGTTGAGGTCGCTGAGATCCAGAATCGGACGAAGGTCCCCTGTCTTTTTGGGAACCAGCAAGAAGTGGGAATAATAACCTGCACCTCTCTGGTTCTGTGGCACTTACTCTATAGCCTCCTTTCCCAGAAGCACGAGCACTTCCTGCTGTATGAGCAGTGCGTGCTGACCAGATACGGAAAGCAGGGAGGTCTTGACGGTGGGTGGTCGAGGAATTCTATAAAGTGTCCTCTCTCGACCAGTTGGAGGACCCACCGGTCGGCGGTTATCGTCTGCCAACCTGAGAGGTGGCGAGCGATGCAACCCCCGACCTTTTCTTCCCGTTGACCCAGAGGAGGGCGGGGGCCAGGAAGGAGTCATGCTGTGACGGCATTACTCCCCGCAGACTGGGTCGGTTTGCCTTTGGGTTGGTTTGACTTACAGGTCTGCTGGATGTGAAGGTCAAAATTAAGAGTCGGGTCAAGGGTGATACCCAGATATTTAAATGAGTTGACCACATGTACAGATGTGCCATTAACTGTGGAGACATTGAAATAAGGTAGGGAGTGTTTAAGTTTGGCATTAGAACCAAATAACATGGCTTGGGTCTTAGATACATTGAGGACAAGTTTATGGTTAGACAGTCATTGTTGAATTAGTTCAGAGTCCTGTGAGAGACGTTAGTTGATGTTAGTAATGCTTTTGGAGCTGGAGTACAGGACGATGTAATTTGCGTGTAACAGGGAGGAAGTCTGCTGGAGGTTGGTGGTGACATTATTTATAAATATGGAGAAAAGCAGGGGACCAAGGATAGACTGTTGTGGCACATCAATATTTATAGAGGTTATATTCGATAGGGTGGAGTTATATTTAACTAATTGAGTCCTATCAGATAAGTAGCTGCCAAACCACTTAACTACGTTCGGTTAGAAGCCTAGAGATCTCAGGATCGTTAAAAGTAAGGGATGGTCCACTAGGTCAAATGCTTTGATCATGTCGATAAAAATTGCCCCTCTTATGGAGCCAGAGTCCATGGCCACCAGGGTATGAGAGGTAAACTTGCTTAGTGCAGTGGTTGTACTATGACCCTTGTGGAAGCCATGCTGGGCAGATGTAAGAAGGTCATGTTTTTGGAGAAGGTCAGTGGTTTGGGAGACAATGAGTTTCTCAAGTATTTTGCTGAGAACTGACAAGATAGAAATGGGCCTATAGTTTGATGGATATTTACGATCTCCTTTTTTAAAAACAGGGGTTACCCTAGCCATCTTCCAGATGTCAGGAACATGACATTAGCACAGGGGGAGGGTAAAAATATTGGCTAGGGGCACAGCAATGAAGGGGGCAGCAAGTTTCAAAAGTGCATCTGACACAGTGGAGGAAGATTACGACAGACGAGTGGGTACTGTAGGTAATTGTAAGGTGGTCTGCTCTGAAGCTCACAGCAACCCCTCCAGATCATCCTCTGCCTACTTCTTCTGATCCTGTGGGCCACTTGTCCCTTCTGAAAGAGGAGGTCCAATCACTATTTCAGAAACGTGCTATAGAACCAGTTATTCCTCGGCACAGGAGCAAAAGATTTTATTCCAGATACTTCTTAGTCCTAAAGCGGAAAGGGGATCTGTGTCCTGTGTTGGATCTCAGGGGCCTGAACTTCTACATATAGTACAAGAAGTTTCACATGGTATCCCTACAGGCCCTTATTCCCCTGCTGCAAGCAGGAGACTGACTTTGTTACCTGAATATGAAGGATGCAGACCTTCATGTGAAGATCAGAAAAGCTTACAGGTAGTACCTGTGGTTTGAAAAACAGGAACATTTGCACTCTTGGATCTTGTCTTTAGTGCCACGGTTCTTTACCAAATGCTTGGCATTAGTGGCAGCAGCCCTTTGCAGGGAAGGCCTGTTATGTCTTTCCCTACCTGGACAACTGGCTGCTGAAAGCCATCTCCAGGGGATCTCTCCTGTATACCTTGGCTTGGACAGTGCAATTGCTCGAGGCCTAGGGAGTTACACTGAATGTACCAAAGTCTGTGATGATTCCCTGACAAAGACTACAATACATAGCAGTTTTGGACACAGGGAAGGGTTATGCTTTTCTGCCACAGGACAGGGCAGAAAACCTGATTGCCCTAGCACTGTGTCCCAGCAAGGATCATGTTACGTCTCCTGGGTCTCAGGGCTGCAACCATTGTGATGGTGCCATTGGCCCACTTGCACATGACAATCCCACAGTGGACATTCAGGATTCAGTGGGATCAGCACTGGTACATAAAGCATTGCTAGTGGATGGATCATGAAAATTTGTTGAAGGGCATTCCATTCCTAGTGCCTGCCCCAGAACAGATCCTTATCACGGATGCTTCAGGATCCAGCTGGGAAACTCATCTTGGCCCTTACCAGACAGAGGTGTCGTGGACCAAGGATGAGGCCAGGTTGTACATCAGTGACCTGGAGATGAGAACTGTCCTGTACAGTCTCCAAGCCTTTCAGGAGCATCTGAACCCAGGTCTTCTTTAATACAGGCGGACAATATCAGTGTGATGTATTAAACAAACAAAGGTGCACTCATTCCTATCCTTTGTGCAGGGAGGCTATGTAAGTATGGTACTCTTCTCTGTCTTATGGCCTACAGCTGTCAGCCGTGCATCTCCTAGGACTCCAAAATGTCTTAACAGATAGGCTAAGCTGGTCACGGTCTGTAAACGTGTGGGATAATAAGACACAGCAGTCAGGGATAAAGTGCATTAAAAAACGCACAGGTGTGTTCATCAGTTTATTTCCAACTCCAAAAAATAATAAAAACACAGAAAGCAAAATAAATGATTAGTCCCAAGTAACTCAGGCCACTGCTTCACTTCAAAAGGGTCTGTGGCTTTGCGTCAGCCAAGAATAATTCCTTCCGAACAGTGAGGTCTCTCACCTTCTGCAGTCAGCACTCAACTGACCTGACTACCAGTCTGTCCCCTAGTGGTGAGATCTTTTATATTCCTCAAGGCTGACAACACCACCTAGTGATCCACCCTTTTATCTCTATTTTAAGGAAACAGCACCCCAGATAACATTTCATCTTGTCTCCATTACTATATAGGGAAAGTGCAGTATCATGGTATGTAACAAGCTTCCTATAGCACATATAACTTATGATAAAGGCACTATACTCTCTATGCATATCTAATGAGCTGTAATGGGGCTAAGCCCCTCCCCCTGCCTGTGACATCACTCCCAGAGAATGCCGTAAAAAGTGCCAGACTGAGGGCAGCCAACCCTATAGGAACAACTCTCCCAGCATGCATAGAGGGCTTCCCACAGGTAATTTCAACATTTACTATTCTTCTCTGTTTTCCCTTCCAGGTGTCTCCAAGTTGGCAAAGGGAATGGGAGAAGAGGGCGCACTCCTCATCTCCCTTTTTCTGCCAGCTCAGGAAACCTTCATTTTGTACAGTAGCGTAACAATTATTCAGTGACATAATTATTCATTGTGGGTTTTCTGCCAACACATTTTATTTATTTATCAGACAACGCTACTTAGAATTCTATAGCACTCCTAGTGCTTTGCACATCTATAATATACGAATTTGGAGGAAGGTCCTTTGTTCTTTCAGGGCATTCTTCACCTCATTTCTGAGTCTACAGGGAAGCCCCTGGAGCCTATCCAGAAAAATGCAGAGTATCCTCTCACTGACATCCTCAAGAGAGGGGATACCCCGACGGAAGCCTTTTCTGTGGCCGAGGCCATTGTTGGCCCAGTCTTAGAACTTTGGCAGCACACTGCCTCCTGTCCAGCTCCATTTGCCAGTATGGCCCGCAAGTATGTGGTGCCCATGGGGTCCCTTGCGGGGTTCACAGAGCACCCTTCGGCCGAGAGCCTTGTGACCACCTCTGTGTTCAGGCATACTGGTAGTTCTACTGATACCGACAGACCTCCTGAGAAGGAATCAAAATATTTGGATCACTCTGCCCGGAAGGTCTATGTGGCCTCGTCTTTAGGCCTCCGTCAGGCAAACTCAGATGTCATTGCTGTACACTTCTCCCATGCCCTTTTGGGGTCCTTGGATGAAGTCCTCCCACATCTCCCCATGGACGTGCAGACCACGGTCAAGCAGGTTCAGGATCAAGGCCACGCTGTTGCTAAACAATAGCTCCACACAGCCCTGGACGTTGGGGACTCATGTGCCCGTTCGTTGGCAGTCGCAGTCGCCTCTCGCCATAGGGCTTGGCTGAGGCGCTCCTCCTTTCTGGTGAATACTCAGCACAAACTAGCTGATGTGCCTTTCCTGGGCACCAATCTCTTCGGCCCAGGTGTGGCTGGTCACCTTCAGCGCATTGTCCTAAAGGTGAGCCAACAATGTTAGAATGTAGTAAGGAGGTCTAGGGGAATACTGGGATGCATATGGAGAGGCATCGACAATAGAAAACAGGAAGTTGTTGTCTCTCTTTACAGACAATTGGTAAGACCACATCTGGAGTACTTTGTACAGTTATGGAGACCCCATCTCCGCAAAGACATAGACAGGGTGGAGGTTGTCCAGAGGAGGGCAACCAAAATGTTGCAGGGTCTGCACCAGAAGACATATGAAGAAAGATGAAGGGAGCTTAAGATATATAGCCTCGAGGAAAGGAGGGAGAGGGGGCACATGATAGAAACTTTTAAATACCTCAAGGGAATCAACAAAGTCCAAGAGGGTAGCATATTTCAGAAAAAGAGATGTGCAAGAACAAGGGGGCATACTTTGAAGATAGAGGGGGGATGGCTCAGAGGTAATGTGAGGAAGTATTTCTTCACTGACTGGGTTGTGGATGCATGGAACAGCCTTCCTGAGGAGGTCGTAGAGTCAAAAACACTGGGGGAATTCAAAAATGCATGGGACAGACATAAGGCAATTCTTGTGGGGGTAGGAGGAAGTAGGCTGTTGGTTAACTAGGGTCTGCAGCTTATCCGTTAGGTAGAGAAATGGTCAGACTAGGTGGGCCAAGTGGTCCTTATCTGCTATCAGATTCTGTGTTTCTATTGAGTAGTCAAGTGCCACCTTGGACACCACTTCTGCTAAGGGTTCTTTGGGTCCTAAGAGGCAGCAGAAGAAGAAGAAGCCTTTTTGGTACTCTTCCCCTGCAGTCCCCCTTTCGGGGGGGGGCGCAGCAGCAGGCTCAAGCTTGGCACCCCCGGCCCAAGCTCAGACCTCCAGGCCCAAAAGGGAGGCCGAGGTTCAGGCCCTGGATCCTCTGCCTCCAAGCCTGCCCAGTGACAGGGCGGGGCTGCCACCCCTACTCCCGTCATGCCAGCTCTGGGTACTCCCATGGGGGGGCTGGCTCCGCCCCTTTCTTTCCACCTGGTCTGCTGTTACCATGGACAAGTGGGTCTTAGAAATGGTCGGCCAGGGACTGCCTCTGGAATTCGAGCAGTACCCTCCAAGCCGAGCCCACGCCCCATGGGAGGAGAGGGTATCTGCCCACACTCAGTCGGCTCTTCAAGACGACATTGCTCAGCTCCTCCTCAAGGAGGCAGTAGCTCAAATGACAGATCCTCCTTCAGACCCAGGGTTTGTATCTAGGTATTTCCTGGTTCCGAAGCGGGGGGGGGGGGGCTGGCTCCCCATTCTAGATATGCGCAACCTGAATCAGTATCTTGGGCCACGCACCTTCCGGATGGTACCTCTGTCGCAAAATATGTGGTTCTGCTCACTGGATCTCCAGGATGCGTTTTTCCCATGCCAATCCATTCATCCCACCAGCGGTTCCTCCACTTCAGAGCCAAGGGAACCCTATATGAGTTCCAAGCCATGCCATTTGGCCTGTCATCGGCCCCACGGGTCTTCAGCAAATGCATCATAGTGTTGGCAGCCCGCCTCAGGCTTCGGGGGTCAGAATTTTCCCCTACCTTGACAATTGACTCTTAGCAGGTTCCACCCAGCAGGAAGTGGAGAGGTCCAGGGACCTGGCCCTCCAGACCTGCTCCCAACTTGGCCTCCTGATCAGCAAGGTCAAGTCGGAGCTGGTGCCTTCTTAGGTGATATGCTTCATCGAGGCAGAGCTCGACTCTCGTCAAGCCAAAGCTCGGCTCTCGGTGAACAGGGTGGAGGTTCTCTCCTCCTTTGCCCAATCATTTCTGGTTGGGCAATTGCGCCCTGCCCAGGACTTTCTGCGCCTTCTGGGTTACATGGCAGCATGCACCTCCGTGGTCTGTTGGGCCCGGTATCACATGTGCCCTCTCCAGTGGGGGCTGGCCACCCAGTGGACTCAGTGCTGCGGTCGTTTTGACCAGCTCATCACTGTGACCCAGAAGATGTGGGACGCTCTCCAGTAGTGGACTGTCACAGGCTGGTTGCAGGAAGGGATCCCATTTGTCCGCCCCAAGCTGATGGCTTTCCTTACAACCAATGACTCTCTCATGGGCTGGGGAGCCCACATGGGGAACAAAAGGGCCCACTGGTTCTGGACCCCCGAGGAGTCCTGTTATCACATCAACCTGTTGGAGCTCAGAGCGGTCTGACTGGCACTGTCAGCTTTCGCTCCTCAGCTCGAGGGTCAAGTGGTTCAAGTCCAGACGGACAATACCACGACCATGTACTACCTCAACAAACAGGGCGTCACGCATTCCCATCTGCTATGCAAGGAAGCGCTCTGCATCTGGACACTCGTGAGCTGTCTGGAGGCAGCTCTCCTAGCCATCTACGTGGCAGGGGCCTCAAACTATCTGGCGGATGCTCTCAGCTGCATAGGCAAGACATCCCATGAGTGGTCTCTCCATCCAGAGGTAGCGTACATTCTGTTCTTCCACTGGGGCAAACCATTGGTGGACCAGTTTGCCTCCAGGGAAAACACCAACCTAAGGCTGTTTCATGCCTGCCCCCCTCATCAGGGCACTCTGCAGGGGGATTCCTTCTCCAGGCTGTGAACCCCATGCCTCTTCTACACCTTCCCTCCATTTCCCTTGATCCACAGTGAGTTCCTAAAGGTGAGGAGGGACAAGACGCAGGTGATTCTGGTAGCCCCAGACTGGCCACACCAGTTCTGGTATCCAGATCTCCTCAGCAACAGGCCCCCGGATCGGCTTCCAGCACGCCCGGACCTGATGTCAAGTCAACAAGGGCAAGGTATTCTATCCGGACATTCAGTCCCTGCACCTCAGAGCCTGGTACCTGAGCGGCAAGAGTTCCAGGCTTTGAGTCTTTCCGAAGATGTCCTCACAGTGGTAGAGGCATCCAGAAAGGAATCGACCAGGAAATGTTATGCTTCAAATGGAAAAGGTTTTCCATTTGGTGTCAGGGCAAGGGCCTGGACCCTCTGTCATGTCCAGTGGCTAACATTCTCGACTACCTTTGGTCTCTGTCCAAAGGAGGTCTTTGGTCATCGACCCTTAGGGTGCATCCGGCAGCAATCTCTGCTTACTGGACGCGGGCCAGTCAGCCGACGTTGGCGCAGGAGACAGTGGTTGGGCGCTTTTTCAAAGGCCTGGATCACATATCCGCTCCAGTGCGTGAACCTTCACCTCCGTGGGATCTACTGCTGGTACTGGCAAAGCTCATGGGCAAGCCAATCGAACCAATGCTGAAGTGTGAGCTGTCACACTTGTCGTGGAAGACGGTCTTCCTGGTGGCTATCACATCTTCCAGAAGGACAGGGGAGCTCCAGGCACTCTCAGTGGACTCCTTTTATCTGGTCTTCCACAGGGACAAGGTTGTCCTGTGCCCCCAACCAAAATTCCTTCTGAAGGTGGTGTCAGAGTTTCAACTTAATCAGGTTTTGACTCTGCCAGTGTACTACCCCAGTTATACCTCGGGGACTGAGTGCATGCTCCATACTTTGGACCTGAGATGAATTCTCTCCTATTATAAGGAGGGGACGGCAGAGGTTCGGGGAGATGTTCGCCAGCTGTTTGTCACCTATGCTGAAGCCACTTCTGGCAGACCTGCAGCAAAGTGGGAGATTGCTCGATCGATAACATCTTGCATTAGTCTTTGCTATGAGTTGGTGGGCAAGGAGCCTCCCAAAGGGGTAAGAGCTCATTCTACCCCCTTACAGCTGCATCGGTGGCTGCTTCCAGGGACATCCCTGTCCATGAAATTTGTCGGGCTGCTACCTGGAAGACAGAAAACACCTTCATTACCCACTACCACATCGACCTTGTGTCACGCCAGGATGCTGGTCTTCAGGCCTCAGTTCTCCAGTCTCTATTTCCCAAGTAAGGGGTGTGCACCTTGCCTCCCTCCTCCCAGAGAACTGCTAGGAGTCTGCCAATAAGTGTGGATGAGCAGCATATCCACGATCCTAGAAAAGTGGTTACTCACCTGTAACAGTGGTTCTAGGAGTGGTATTTCTTGTTCATCCACACGGACCCACCCGACCTCCCCGGCTGCGGATGCAGAACACCTGGCTTCTAATGGGCTAAGATCTGGCATCATGGAGTGGACCCAAGGGTTATACCACCCTGGTGGATGAGAGGAGCCAGCTTGATGTCTTTCCGGTTGATTTAAAGGGAAAGGCACACTGCCAATAAGTGTGTGTGGACAATATATACCACTCCTAGAACTACTGATCTTACTTCAAGACACAGCTCTTGCAGCAGGTACACCATTAGGACTGAAGCCGGCAGGCGTCAGGACCCCACGGAAAAATTCTAGCTAGCTATCTTCAGCGGGGACCGCTGACGTCGGTCCCGCCTCCGGCGTCAGGCGCGTGGTACATAAAGGCGGTCCATAGATTCCCAGTTCTTTCCCACCGTCGACTTGCATGTCTCGACCCTTCGGTTTCAGTCTAGCGCACGACGCTGGTTCAGAGCTTTCCTCCGGGAAATTCATTTTTCTTCAAGCAAGATTATTGCTGATGTCCTCTCCGACCTCCGGTCATCCCTCCAAGTGTGCTTGCGGGAAACAGATCCCCTTCAAGGACCCCCACACAGCCTGCGTTAGGTGCCTGGGCCCAGACCACGATACCCGGGCCTGTTCGTTTTGCCAGGGGTTCAACAGCCGAACTAGGATCCGACGTCAGAAGGCCCTCCAGGCTTTTTTATTGGAGGAAAAATTGAAGACCATGTCCTCCAAGGGGGAATCTTCGTCCAAATCCCACAAGCACGTGGAGAAAAGAAGGGAGAAGGCCCCTTCCAGGTCCCCGTCCAGGGCTTTGGAGTCCCGGAGCTCCGGTTCTCGGTCCGACCGCTCTCCTTCTAGGGCCAGCTCTCAGCCTCCCCCGGCTGCGGTAAGAAAGCCTCCTTCTTCTCAGGCCAAGTCCGCCAGGCCATCATCGTCTTCCTCTTCCAAGGCCTTGGCGAAGTCCGGGGAGCGCCACCACCATCATCATAAGTCGAGTTCCCGCCCTTCAGCTCCCGGCGTCCGGTGCGTCTTCTGTGCCTCCTCGCCAAAACTTTGGGCTCACACGTTGAAGAGACCTGTGGACCCGATGCGGCTCGACCATACGTCGGCCGTCGTCATTCCTCCTGGAGCCATCGTCGGCGGATGGCCGTCGGCCGCTCATCAGCGGGCGCGGTTGGGGACGGCGTCCGTTCCTCCTGAGAAGAGGCTCCCCGCCTCCGACCGGCGTCGGTCAGGAGAGCGTTGACTGAGGACTTCGCAGCCGAGGACCAGGCGGGTGACCCCGGCCTTGCCGGAACTCCCAGGGCCCCTCGCCTTTACCCGAGGCCCCTGTGGAGCCAACGCCGGGACCCGAGGACCGCCCACCGGCGCCTGGGCTGTCGTCGGGACTTTCTTTAGCGGAAGTGAAGGATCTCTTCACTTACTGGTGGGACACCATTAAAAGGGACATGGCCCCCACCGCTCCTCCTCCTCCTCCCCCCCTCCTCCTCCAGTACCGGCCCCCCCTTCACCTTGAGGTCGGCAGGCTGCTCTCCCCCGGGGCGTAGATCCTCTCCCAGGGAAGATCAGAAAAAGCGGAGACCTCCGTAAATCCTCTTCTGGATCACCCAGCCCCAAGGGATCCAGGAGGCACCGGCGTTAATCATACGACGGAGGACAGGATCAATCTACTCTTCCTCTAGATCCCCATCTCCTCTCTCCATCCCTTCTCCGGACCCACGTGAGACACCTAGATCTCCTCCGGATGATCCTTCGTTCATGGATATTATGCGACATATCCAGGAGAACATGGGATGGGATGCAGAAGAACTAGACCCCGAAAGGTTACGCCTTGCCAGATATCTTCGGCAGAAGGACCCCAAACCTGTGGTGGTACCACCCTTGGTGGACACTTTCGTGGACATCACCAAGGCAGCGTGGAAGCGTCCACATTCTCTCGGCGGTGCCGAAGAAAGCTGATCATCTGTACAAGGCTCCTAAGGATGACCAGTACCTGACACAGCAGCCTCAGGCCAACTCTCTGGTCATCACAGCCTCACATGACCGGTCACAGAGGCCGCAACATCTGAGCACCCTGCCACCGGACCCAGAGTCCAAACAGTTGGGCGCACTGGGCAGGGGCGTGCATCCTTCCGCTACCCTGCCATCAGATCCTTGAACTACCTAACCCACATGGTTCAATTCCAGAACGCTTTGTGGGAACAGGGTCTGGAGGGTGGCTGAAAAACTGCCGAAGGTGAGGCAGAGGAGGAAGTGCTCCAACTCCTCCGTGCGGGTTCAGGCGTGGGGACCCAAGTGCTTCGACCGCGTCGACTCAGCGGACTCATCGGCCCGAGCAGCAGCTTCTGGCGTATGCCTCCGGAGACACTCCTGGTTACGTGTCTCGGCTTCACCGGATGTCCAGAAAACATTATGGATGCTCCGTTCGAGGAGAAGTCTTATTGGTAATCCTTCCGAAGATCATTACCAAACTTCAAGAGGCGGGAAGGCGGTAAGGTGCGGTTCAAGCCATGTACCGACCAAGCTTAGTTCCTTCGTAGGAACCAAAGCCGTTCGTGAAGCGGACACAGAGGCAGCAGCCCAGCTCCATTACACATCAGAGGGGCTCCGGTTTCCGTAGAACCCAGGGAAAACAGCCCGCCAGCCGAGGTCAGCGTTCCCTAGGCCGACCCAGCCAGCGGGCCCATCTGCCGCCACAGCCTGACTCCTTTCCGGACCCCGCCCCTCAGGATCAATGGGAAATCATGGTCGAGGGTCGCATTGCGAACTTCCTGCCGGGATGGCAGGCCATTACCACCGACAGGTGGGTTCTGCAATTGGTCAGTCTAGGCCACTTTATAGAATTCGCAGAAAAGCCACCCTCGAGGCCTCCTTTGCTCTCCTGGTATCCGGGTCAGCACAAAAATTTGATCTGGCAAGAGGTACTCGCGCTCCTAAGAAAAGGGCGATAGAGTACGCTCCCGGAGAACCAGAGGATGAGGATATTATTCCACTTCTTCCTGGTTCCCAAGAAATCAGGGGACCTCCGTCCAATTCTGGACCTCAGCGACCTCAATGTTCGGTCACCTACAAAAGATTCTGCATGGTGACTCTTCCGGCCTTATTCCCATGCTGAAACAAGAGCGCCTTTTAGCGCTCTCTAGACATGCAGGGCGCATACCTGCATATCCCCATAGCTCACAGCGCACCAGAGGTTCCTGCGCTTGAGTTTCTCGACCGCCACTTTCAGTTCCGAGCTCTTCCGTTCGGACTGTCATCCGCACTCAAGGGTCTTTACCAAGTGCATGGCAGTCGTGGCAGCATCTCTGAGGAGACAGGGCCACTATGTGTTCCCGTACCTCGACGACTGGCTTCTCATGGCCGCCTCCAGAGAGGCGTTGTTACTCGCGGTCCAGAGCACCCAAGACTTGTTCCATTCTCTGGGCATTCTCATAAATTCAAGAAGTCTCTCCTGGTGCAGTCGCTGAAACTGCAGTTTATAGGCGCAGTACTGGACACTGTTCAGGGAAGAGCTTTTGTTCGGACGACAGATGGAGCTTATCAGATCCCTCATAAGGGATTTGTCGCTCGAACAAGATCGTACCTGCCAGGTCGGTCCTTCGCTTGCTTGGACACATGGCTGCGGCCATTCCTACTGTCCCTTTCGCAAGGCTCCACATGCGGGTAACCCAGTGGATGCTCAAGGTGCAATGGGACCAAAGGCAAGACCACTTGCAGCATCCGGTCAGGATCACGAACTCAGTGATCTGAGACTGGCAGTGGTGGCTAGTCCCCGGGTCGCTCTCCAAGGGCGTCCCATTTGTAGCGCCGTCCCCAGAGGTAACCCTCACCACGGACGCCTCAGGTCTTGGGTGGGGGGCACACCTGGACGGGGTAAAGTCCCAGGGTACGTGGACCCCGTTGGAAGCTCATCTCCATATCAATGTCCTAGAGATGAGGGCGGTTCTCTATGCCCTGCAGGCCTTTCAGTCAGTAATCCCACCGTGTACTCTCCTGCTTCAGACAGACAACATGGCGGTGATGTATTACCTCAACAAACAAGGAGGTGCACACTCTTCCCCTTTGCAGGGAGGCCATGAGGGTGTGGGATTGGGTAATTGGATACGGCGCAAATCTGATCACTGTGCATGTTCCCGGAGTGGACAACACGATTGCAGATGGCCTGAGTCGTTCCCAGGCCAGAGTCCACGAGTGGGAACTCCTTCAAGAGGTAGCAGAGGACCTGTTTCTTCGTTGGGGAATTCCAGAACTAGACTTGTTCGCATCCCCATCCAATGCAAAACTGCTGGCTTGTCCAGTGTATTTCCTACTGTTATGATATAAAACAAAAGCCCCTTCCGGGTTCTATCCGGGGTCATTCTACCAGGGGTGTGGCCACTTCCTTTGCAGCACTCAAAAACGTGTCCATCTCTGCTATTTGTGCTGCAGCTACTTGGAGCTCTGTGCATACCTTTATCAGGCATTATAGCCTGGACATTGCCTCTCGACGAAGGGCCGGTTTCGGCCTTGCGGTGCTGCAGGGTCTCCTGTCCTAGGTTCAGGACCTGGAATGTATTTCCTATTATCCTCCTCCCAGAATTTCTGGCAGCGTTACTGCTTGGGAATCAGTCCTAATGGTGTAACCTGCTGCAAGAGCTGTGTCTCGAAGTAAGATAGTACAGTTATGTAAGAACTTACCGTAACAGTAGATCTTTGAGAACAGCTCTTGCAGCAGTTACCTTCCCGCCCACCTTCCCCCTTGGAGGAGGCATGGCTTTACCTCTTAATGTTGGGATTTTCATTCCTTATTTTCTTCTGACGGTGGATCCTCGGTCTCCCATTCTGATGTCATCCTGCGGCCGGGACTCTCCGGCGGGAGAACTGGGGAATCTTGCGGGACCGCCCCCTTATGTACCATGCCTGACGTCGGAGGCGGGACTGACGTCGGGGGCAGTCCCCGCTGAAGATAGCTAGCTAGAATTTTTCTGTGGGGTCCTGACGCCTGCCGGCTTCAGTCCTAATGGTGTAACCTGCTGCAAGAGCTGTTCTCGAAGATCTACTGTTACGGTAAGTTCTTACGTAACTGTACTTTACAGGTGAGTAACCTGTTTTTTGCCACTGTATCAGCTTTCCATGACCCTGTCGATGGCCTTATTGTCACCCAGCTAGAGATGGCACATACTTTCCCGAGAGGTACTCTGCACATGAAACGTTCTTTCAAACAACTTGAAGTCTTGCTGTATTCTGACAAGTGCAGTTAGCCCCAGCCTGTAAACTGCCCCAGAGAACAAAGGGTTAACCTTTCTATGCAGAGCATACCGTACCGTGAGTACTAGATAGGTTTTGTACTGTGTTTCTGTATGGAACTTGTAAAAAGTGTGGATCGGTTCGGCTGAACTGATCATTTAATTCTTGTATAACTTTAGTGTGTGGTTATCAGTTCTTATCGGTTCTAAAAAAAAAAAAAGTGTTTTTAAACATTTTTTTCCAAGACCCGTGACACGGTTAGGAACTGATAAGGGAGTCTTGCCTGGCGGTTGGTGAAAAAAGGGTAAGTTTGGTTAGGTTGGCCATGTCTGAGAAACCCAAGAAAAAAACCGGGCCCACTGGGTTTCAACAGTGCAGTGAGTGTGGGGAGGTCTTTGCTAAGGCCGATCCCCACACCACCTGTGTTTAGTGTCTGGGGTTTGACCACCTCGATTCAGACTGCCAAATTTGCAAAAACATTCCCAAATCTACCCTGGAAAAGAGATTAAGTAGACTGAGGGAAAAGGAGGCCAAGAAATCCACTGACCTGGATGGCCAGCCTGGTTCGATTCCGACCGAACCAGAAGGAGTGCCCTCTGACCAGGGCGATACTTCGGGCAAAAGGAGAGCTGATCCTGAGGGGTCGGTTCCGACTAAAAGAAAGCGCAAAGGAAAATCTTCCGGTTCAGATCCAGAAATCCACGTTCCGACTGCCGAAGAAATAGCCAGAGCGATTTGGATTGTGGAATCGCTTCGCCCGGTTCCAACCGATCCGGCACCTTTTGGCAGGGGCTCGGTTCGGTCAGTTCCCCCAGTTCACGATTATACTTTGGAAGAATTTTATGAACCGAGTTTGAGGAGGAAGGAGTTTGAAGATGATGATGGTGATGGTGAAAGTCTAGATGTGCCTGTGGAACTGGACATCTCCCAGACAGACCTTCAGGTGTATCCCCTCCTAGGCTTTCTGAGTCCCCTTCCCACTTTATGTTCTACAGAAAGGTGGCTGAGACCCTCCAGCTTCCTATAGAAGAGGCAATGGAGGATCAGGAGGAGCCTGATTATGTAGAAATGATGGACATCCCAGAGTCCAGGAGACTGTCTATTCCCCTCCACAAATCTTTTGGGAAACAGACACAAAAAATTCTGAAGTCTCCCAATTCTATACCTCCTGTTGACAGAAGAATGGACAAGAGGTATACTCTCTCAGGCTCAGAAACAGAGTTTTTATGCCACCAATGCAGTCATGTTGGGGTTGTGCAGGCTGCTGCCTGTGATAAGGCAGGCATTCCCTTGGCTTCACATCCCCCAGGACAAAGACTCTAGGAAGGTTGATGCCATGGCAAAAAAGCTATACATGGCATCTTTCCTGGAACTCAGACAGGCGAATTATATGGCCTATACAGCTAGGTACCAGAAGTCCAGGTGGGACACTGTACTGGCACTGGCTAAACAGGCCTCCCCCCCAGCTAGCCAAGGAGCTGGAGGCGGTGGCTGCAGATGGGACTGAGGCATCTAAAGTTCAGTTTCATGCTGCTGTGGACTCTAGTGATGTGTCATCAAGAGTCATGGCTACATCTGTGGCTCTTCGGAGAATGGCTTGGCTCAGATGTACTAGCCTCTTGCAGGATACCCAGGCTAAGGCCATGGATTTTCCTGTAGTGGGTAATTCTCTGTTTGGGGAGCAGACAGAGAATTACATGAAGAAAATGGATGAGTACAGGACCCACTTACAGGAGTGCTCAGGCCAAGGAGAGGCAGGCAACTCCTCAAAGGCAGCAGTCTAGGGGCAGGCCTTTTTACCAAGCACAGGCCTCTTCTTCCTTTTCCCAGAGGGGGTTCTTCAGAGGGAGAGGCAGAAGTGGGATGAGCAGGGCTGTATCCACTCCTCAGCCTAAAGCTCCTGCCAAGCAGACACCCTGATGGGCCTGCCTGGGTCGACTCTCCTATTCCAGTAGGGGGCAGGCTGGCTTACTTTGTCCAGGACTGGATGTCTGTTACATTAGACAAGTGGGTCCTGGAAGTAGTAAGCCAGGGACTGGTTCTTAGCTTCAAAAAATTTCCAAAGATGAGAGCCAGATCTTTTCCACCTGCAAATCTCTTGGAAACCCTTGCCCTAGAGGCAGAGGTTTCTTCTCTTCTAGCCTTAAGAGCCAAAAGAGAGAGTACCTACCCTACACTGGGGCAAAGGGCTGTACTCCAGGTACTTCCTGACCCCAAAAAAGACAGGGGAGTGGTGACCCATTCTAGATCTAAGATACCTAAACAAACACCTTTTAAAACCAAAGTTAAAGATGGTAACTCTCGGAACAGTCCTTCCCTCTCTAAGGTCAGGGGGCTGGTTAGCCTCCCGGGACCTCAAAGATGCCTACTTTCACATTCCCATCAGGTGCTCCCACAGAAAGTACGTCAGGTTCATGTTGCCCTCAGGCCACTATCAGTTCAGAGCAATGCCCTTTGGCCTAACATCAGCCCCAAGGGTTTTCACAAAGTGCCTGGCAGTAGTAGTTGCCTTTCTAAGAAGACAAAAGATTTCCATTTTTCCATATCTGGATGATTGGTTAATAGTGGGCCAGTCTCCAGACCAAGTCAAGTCTCACCTGCAAGTGATCCAGCAAGTGCTCACTTCTCTAGGATTTCTTCTCAACCTTCCCAAGTCAGTTCTCGAACCAGTCCAGCTTCTTACCTTTATAGGGGCAGAACTGGACACTCTCAGAGCAAGAGCCTTTCTTCCTCTAGAAAGGGCAAGGGTTCTTATGGAACTAGCCTCTTCCTTCAGCCTTCGGGTATCTCGACCAGCAAGGCATTTCCTCCAGTTCTTGGGCCACATGGCAGCTTCAACAGCAGTGGTCCAAGGGGCAAGATACCAGATGAGGGATATTCAGTTCCATCTGAAAGCTTTTTGGTCTCAGAGGAAGGATCCCCTTACCAAACTGATCCCAGTGACTCTGACCTTGATCCAAGCCCTCCAATGGTGGCAGGATCAGGACAATTTAAGACAAGGTGTTTCTTTTGCCACTCAGCCTTGTTCAGTGGTCCTTACCACAGACGCTTCTCTTCTGGGCTGGGGAGCCCATCTGGGAGCCCTCACTGCCCAGGGGCTGTGGTCCCCCCAAGAATCCCTTCTCCATATCAATCTTGTAGAGCTCAGAGCAGTTTTTCTGGCCCTGAAAGCTTTCTCTCAGTTAGTACAGAACAAGGTGGTTCAGGTCAGAACGGACACCACCACCACCACCATGTGGTACATCAACAAGCAGGGAGGCACTCGGTCCACGGCCTTGTGTATGGAAGCCATGAAATTGTGGTCCGTGACTTATTCCCTGCAAACCTCTCTGGTAGCAGTTCACCTTCCAGGGAAGGACACTGTGCTAGCACATGCATTGAGCAGGATCTCTCAGGGCCATCACGAATGGTCCCCAGACCCTCAGGTGTTGAAAGTGATTTTTTCAAGGTGGGGCACTCCAGAGATAGATATCTTGCAGCCCCAGACAATCACCAGCTCCCTCGCTTTAGTTGCAGACCTCCAGTCTTGGGCTCAGTCCCCCTGGACGCCCTGATTCTGAATTGGGAAGGGAAGTTTCTGTATGTCTTCCCTCCCTTCCCACTCCTGTTTAAAGTTTTAGTCAAAATAAGGTATCAGCCTTGCAAAGTGATTCTGATTGCTCCAGATTGGGCCAGACAGCCCTGGTACCCCCTGTTGCTGTCCTTAGCAGTCCATCTTCCCCTGTCTCTTCCCAGGAATTACAACCTGTTAATATCCTCTCAGGGGAGGATTTGGTACCCCAATCTTCAGTCTCTCAATCTCAAGGCATGGCTCTTGAAGAGTTAGAGTTTGCAGATCTGCATCTTTCCCAAGGGGTTCTGTATATTCTCAAAACTTCTCAAAAGCCCTCCACCAGAAAGACTTGTAACTCCAAATGGAAAAGATTCAGCATTTGGTGTTCTAAGAAGCATATTTCTCCAGATACTGCTGGATTGCCTACGGTTCTAGATTGTATGGTCCATCTTAATGGCCTAGGCCTCAGACCAGCTACTCTCAAGGTACAGTATACTTGTTAGCTGTTTCTGCGTTTCTGTCTGTGGGGAAGTCTTCCTCACTATCGTCCCATCCTGTGTTCTGTAAATTTTTTAAAGGATTGCTTCACACTAATCCTCCTTTTAGAGACCCTGCCTCTGCCTGGGATTTGAATGTTTGCATTGCTCAACTTATGCAACCCCCTTTTATGCCTGTGTCTTCAGCAGAGCTTAAATGCTTGACTTGGAAAACTGTGTTCTTGGTAGCCATTACCTCTGCCAGACGTATCAGTGAATTGCCAGCCCTGTCAGTGGAAACTGATTTTATCTCCTTTCATAGGGATAAAGTGGTCCTTAGAACCAATAGAAGGTCCTTGCCCAAAGTGGTTTTAGACTTCCATTTAAACCAGTCTATGTCTCTTCCTGTCTTCTTCACTGATCATTCTTCCTCAGGAGAGAGGAGGCTACACAATTTAGATGTTAAAAGAGCCCTTAGTTACTATATAGAGCGTACGAAGGGTCACAGGTTTGACTCCCTTCAGTTGTTCCTCAGTTATGGAGAAGTGGAAAAGGGCACACCTGCCACCAAGAGATCTCTTGCCAGGTGGGTTGTGTCTTGTATACATTTCTGCTATGAAAAACTGGGAAAATCTCCGCCCTCAGGTCTGAGGGCTCATTCCATAAGAGGTACAGCTGCTTCACTGGCTGCTGCCAGGGATATCCCTCTCTTACAAATTTGTCAAGCAGCCACCTGGAAAACAGTCCATACCTTTACCAAGCATTACTCTCTGGATATCCAGGCTAGTAGTGATGCTCGGTTTGGCACAGCAGTACTTCAGAGCCTATTCCCAAAGTAGCTTCTGTCTCTCCTCCATGGAGGTACTGCTTGGTAGTCTGCACTTGTCAGAATACAGCAAGACTTCAAGTTGTTTGGAGAAAAAATTACTCACCTCAGTAATTATGTTTTTTCTATTGGAGTCTTGCTGTATTCTGACCTCCCTTCCTGCCTCCCCTCTCAGAACCTGGTTTTGGGAAGTGGGTGGGCAGGTGCAGTGTTACACCTCAGGGGTGCTCTTTTTACACCCTCTTCTTGTGTGGTTGTTTTTTTTTGTTATATTCCTGTTTGGTTTGGGTTTTATGTTTTGGGTTTCCTGACTTGAGTCTTCTTTTGGTAGTCCAAAACTTTTTGTTGCCAGTTGGCTATTAAAAATTTTGTTTTACAGCTTCCACATAGAATACTATTAGAGTGTTGCTGGTAAGAATCTGACTGTTAGCTTTCAAAGGGAAACAGACAGAGACATCAACCGAGCTTGAGCTCAGCATTCTATGCTCTGCATAGAAAGGTTAACCCTTTGTTCTCCGGGGCAGTTTAAAGGCTGGGGCTAACTGCACTTGTCAGAATACAGCAAGACTCCAATAGAAGAAACATAATTACTAAGGTGAGTAATTTTTTCATCTGCAATCCAGTCCTGCTTTGAGACTTGAATTATGTACTTGAGAAACTGCTCCACACTTTAGATGTACATAGAATACTCAGATACTCTTGTGCATTGCACCAAGGACTACAGAAAATCATCTCAGCTGCTTACTTCATTCACCACCTGGGAAAGAGGACACTTCTGTATCTAAACAGTGCCTGTCCAAATGGCTGGCACACTGTATTACGTTCTGTTAGAGGAAGTATGACAAGGAGCTTCCTGGTGCAGTTCGGGTCGGTCAACAAGGGGAATGGCCACTTCTGTTGCTTGTTTCAGTATGTGTCTGCTACTAACATTTGCACTGCACCCACATGGATCACTGTCCACACCTTCACTAAATATTACAGTCTGGACATAGTCTCCTGTAGACATGCTGGTTTCAGACTTGCTGTACTTCAAAGCCTGGTGTCCTAAATAAACATCAGACTATAATCGCCTCCCAGTTGTTATATGGGACTGCTTGAGACTTGTTCCAGTGGTGTGGCCTAATAGAGGAGATATGCTCCAAGAAGATAGAACAGTGTTAGGTACTTACCGTTGACATTAGATCTTCCAGAGACTCTCCTCCATTAGGCCATGCTGTCCCAACATCCATCCCCATTCTGCTTAAGTGAAGTTTGTATACAGATATTGTGCCTGTGTCTAATCCATGTGTTATATATTTAGCCCTATGCCTCACCTTGTAAGCCTGGGTTGGTCTAATCTTCTGGTTCCCCACAGTCCGAGGTCCTCCAAGTCTGACCTCCAATGGGGAACTGAAGAGTGATGGGGCTGCCCACGTTTATATGGATGCTGACACATGACATCATCGTGGGTGGCCCCTGGCTAGCAAAAGTTTCCATTTGGTCCTAGTGCCTGGTGGCTATTGTTCCAAAGGAGTGGGCTAATGTAGGAGATTCTCTTGAAGATTGGCTATCACGATACATATGTAACTGTTCTTTCTGTTGTCTGCAGAAGCACTGGCCTCTATGGGGCCAATGCTTCTGTAGCCTCAGGTACTATGGGACACTGTGAGACATGCACACACTTGATGGGTCTGCGCTTCTGCAGCCGCAGGTGTAAGGTATACACATCGACCTCTGGCTGGAGAAGCGTAGGTGACACAAAATCCATTTTACCAAATTAGCAACAGTGCTTCTTTGTGCAGAAGTGCAGGCCCCTCAGGGGCCTGTGCCTCTTCTACCACAGGTGTAAGACATACACTCCGACTTCTGGCTCATGAAGGGCAGGCACCTGTGGTTACTGCAGTTACGCAGACAGATGTACTGTTGCAGTGTGATTTTCCTGGCTTCAGCAGTAGAGCTAGAAATTTTTAAAGGGTGATAGCAGTTTGTCAGTTACGCACCTGCATATAGAAAACCATGCACTATTGGATCGTGCTATCTAGCAAGGTAATTCATACAGCTTACATGAGTACATCTGGCTGCAGAGCCGCAGGCCCCATGGGGTCCTCTATCTGCAGAAGTGCATACCTCTGTGGGACCTGTGCTTCTGCAGCCACATGTACTCACACACTGAGGGCCTCATGGTGGTTCCGAGGACCAGGCTGAAAACCTTGGGTGATCGCTCATTCAGAGTGGCCAGCCTGGTCCTCTGGAACTTGCTGCCAAGCTCTTCGAGGGAGGTCCCTTCAGTGGAGGTTTTTAAGAGGGGCCTGAAGACCCACCTTTTTCATAAGGCTTTCCCTGCTGATGTATTTCAAACCTAATTTAATTTTGTTCTGGTTTTAATCTGTTTATGTATTGCGTGAATTTTATGTTATTTCTGTATCACTCTGTCAAATTTTTAATGCAAGGCTCTCAGTGCCTCTGGGATTGGGTGCCAAGCAAATAAATTACTTGCTTGCTTACTTTACTTACACACTGTACTAGATACAAACACAGGTGTGACTGTATATGCACAGGCCTGTGTGGAGCCTGTGCTTATACAACTGCAGATACAAATCCACAAAGGTAGCACATCAGTGCTACTGCATTTGTGTCATCTGGAAACAGTTGTATGTTGTTTGTCGTACTGTACCTTATGATGGCTGTCTGTCATTGCTTGTGTGGTCTTGTGTTTTTGCTGTGGGGCGTTACGGTTGGAAACCCTAACACCACATGTCCCTACTTTTGTGGCATTAAGTTGAACTCTAACTGATGCATTTCCTTTTATTCTGAGGTAGTAGAATTGTACCCTCATTCACGCAGGCCACTTCAGGACCTGAGTGAACAGATGAAGACGTGCGGGGCCCCCAAGGGAAAAGTCTGTCATCCTGTGGAGGGCCCTGCACTTTGTGTGGCAGTGAATGTCAAGGATTTTTGGCCCATTTGGTGGGCTGCTTGTGGCCACAGATCCAGACAGGCTGGGCATAGAGTTCATCTGTCTGCCAAAGCACAGGACCCTCTGGCAGCCATACCTATACAGGGGCAGGGCCCTATGCCAAGAGAAGATTTCTCTTCACTATATAGTACTTGGGCCCATGTGGGCAATGCTGCACCTTCCCTTTCCAGGCTGGAGGGAATTTTGCCGCATAACAGTGCCACCCCCCCCCCCCCCAGCCTCGGCCCCTCCAGCTGACTCACTGAGCTCACCCGTAACTCTACTCATCAGCATGGGATCACAAAGCACTTTCTGCTTCGGTAAAGGCCGTCACTACACACAGTGTTTCTTAATAATTGTTTTTGTTGTTGAAGTTTTAACCCAAAATTTTAAAGATTGTTGTTTAATGACTCCCCTTATAAACAAGACATGTGGCATTTGTAGAATACTGGCTGAAACTTCATTTTGCACCATAGGTACAAAAACACGTTTCGGCTAGGATTTGAAAAATTACACCTGTCACATTTATAAGCTGGTGTGAAAAAATGGCTTTGTTAAAAGTTTTGAGTCAAAATGTTGCAAATTAGTGAAGTTATGAGTGACTGTTGAAGTATTTCAGCATTCACTCATAACTTAGTCATTCCACCATATTATTCCACCAACCTTTCAACATAATTTTCTTATGACGACACCTTATGAACAAGGTAGGTGACATTTTTCAGATCCCATCCGCAACGTGATTTCACTGAGTGAATATGACATCACCTTTTGGACCAGCTTTGAAAAATTTCACATGCGTTGTTTGTGAGGTAGGGTCCTAAAATGGCTGCATTGAAGGTTTAGTAGGAAAATATTAACAATTGGCAAAGTTACGAGAGATCAGTAAAATATTTCAACACACATGTAACTTGGTAACATAGAAACATAGACTTTGACGGCAGATAAGGACAACTTGGCCCACCCAGTCTGCCCATTTCTCTACCTACTGGATAAGCTGCAGATTCTAGTTAACCAACAGCCTATTTCCTGCAACCTTCCACTATAATTGCCTTATGTCTGTCCCATGCATGTTTGAATTCCTCCAGTGTTTTAGACCCCACAACCTCTCCAGGAAGGCGGTTCCATGCATCCACCACTCTCCGTGAAAAATAATTTCCTCACATTACCCCTTAGCCGTCCCCCTTCTAACTTTAAATTGTGCCCCCTTGTTCTTACACATCTCTTTTTCTGAAAGATGCTACCCTCCTGGACTTTGTTGAATCCCTTGAGGTACTTAAAAGTTTCTATCATGTCCCCGTCCCTCCTTTCATCAAGGGTATACATATTAAGCTCTCTCAGTCTCTTCATATGGTTTCTGATGTAGACCCTACACCATTTTAGTTGCCCTCCTCTGGACTGCTTCCATCCTGTCTATGTCCTTGCGTAGATGAGGTCTCCAAAACTGCACACAGTACTCCAGATGGGGTCTCACCAACTGTCTGTATAGAGGGATAACCACTTCCCTTTTTCTACTTGTGATGCCCCTCCCTATGCATCCCAGTATCCCCCTGGCTTTCCCTACTGACTTCTCACATTGCATACCCACCTTTAGGTCATCTAATATGACTACACCCAGATCCCTTTCCATTATTGTTGTTGTTAGTACCTCCTGCTATTGTGTACTCTTCTCCTGGATTTTATTTCCCAGGTGCATTACCTTGCACTTCTTTGCATTGAATCTAAGTTGCCATATGTCTGACCATTCCTCCAACCTTGCCAAGTCCTTCTCATCCTTTCTACCCCCTTGTGTATCAACTCTGTTACAGATCTTTGTGTCATCCACAAAGAGGCATACCTTTCCTTCCAGACCCTCTGCAATGTCACCTATAAAGCGTTAAAGAGGACTGGACCCAGTACTGAGCCCTGAGGTACTCCACTAGTAACCCCTTTCTTCAGAATGTGTTCCATTCACTATTACCTTCTGTGTCCTGTTGTCAGCCAGTTTTCACTAGGCTACCACCCTGGGACCACTCCCAGGCTGGCTAACTTGATTATTAATCTTTTGTGTGAGACTGTGTCAAATGCCTTGCTAAAGTCTAGGTAGGCCATATCCACAGTCCCTCCCTGGTCTGTTACTTTGGTCACCCAGTCAAAGAAATCGATTAGATTTGTCTGACATGACCTTCCTGCTGTGAATCCATGATGCTTTGGGTCCTGTGCCCCGCTGACCTCTAGGTACTCAACAGTTCTTTCTTTCAGAAGTGATTCCATCATTTTCCCCACCACTGAGGTCAAACTAACAGGTCTGTAGTTTTCTGCTTCTGCCTTGCTCCCACTTTTGTGAAGGGGAATCACATCTGCCCGCCTCCAGTCCTCAGGTACCACCCATCTTCCCATGATTTGCTAAAAGTGTGGTTAGTGGCGTCACTAGGGCCTCCTTTAGCTCTTTTAGGATTCTAGGGTGAATCCCGTCAGGCCCCATTGCTTTGTCCACCTTGAGTTTTAGAAGTTCTTTCAGTACTCTTTCTTCTTTAAATAGACTGGTATCAACCCCACTATCCAGAGTGCTTCTACTGTTTGGTTTAGGTAACTCCTCCTCTTCTTCTTTTGTGAATACTGAGCAAAAGTATTCATTCAATATCTCTGCCTTTTCACTGTCTCCCTCTGCCCACCTCCCCTCTCCTTTATTAGTCTTCCCTATCCCTCCCTTAACCTTTCTATGTTCCCTAATGTACCTATAAAAGGTTTTATCCCCCTTCTTAGCTGAGTTGGCTATCCTTTCCTCGGTTTGGGCCTTTGCTTTTCTGACTGCCTTCCCCACTTCTTTCTGCTTTAATTGATACAGTTCCCTGTCGTGCTCTGTCTGTGATTCCTTATACTTTTTGAATGCAGCCTTCTTCTCCTTAACCTTCCGTGACACTTCTTTTGAGAGCCATAGTGGTTTTTTATTCCGCTTTGTTTTCTTTATTTGTTTCACACAAAGGCTTGTTGCCTCCATGATGGCAGTTTTGATTTTTCTCCATTGTTCTTCCACCCCTCCTTTCTGGCCATTTGCTAATGCATTCCTCAGGTATTCACCCATTTTGCCAAAGTCAGCCCTTCTAAAGTCCAGTATCCTTGTATTTGTATGGCTTGTCTCCATGGTTGTGTTTATTGTGAAGCACACTGTGCAGTGGTCGCTTGTTCCCAGGTGTCTACAGACTTCTAAGTTTGTGATCCTCTCTCCATTTGAGAGTACCAGGTCTAATATTGCTTCCTCCCGAGTGGGTTCCACCACTAGCTGTCTAAGGCATGCTCTCTGTAGGGCATCAAGAATGACCCTGCTCTTGGATGTGGCTGCAGTCCATGTTGCCCAGTTAACATCTGGCATATTCAGGTCCCCCATCAACAGTATCTCCCCTTTTTCAGCCATTTTGAGAATGCCCTCTATCATTTTCTTGTCCATTTCCTCCCCTTGAGACGGGGTCTGTATACAACCCCTGTGCAGATTGTGATGCCATTCCCTGTCTCCAATGTGACCCAGAGTTCCCTTGTCCTCCCCTTTACCTTTTAGTTCTGTTTTTTGATCCCTTCCTTATGTGAGAGCTACTCCACCTCCTCTCTTTTACCCTCCCTGTCCCTTCTGTAGATTGTGTACCCGGGTATGTTGACATCCCAGTCATGGTTCTCCATGTACCATGTTTCTGTGACTGCCACAATATCCAAGTGTTCCACTTCCATCAGGGCTGCTAGCTCGAAGCTTGTTTCCAAGACTATGGGCATTGGTACTCATTGCCCTCCATTTAATGTTGGCTTTATCCTTTTTTACCCCATCCCTGCTCTTATTGCCCTTGTCCATTTTTCCATTTACTCCTGTCCTGCCCTCTGTCAAGCTCTCTACCTCAGTGTTTACCCTACTACCTGCCATGCTTTGCGGGGGGAGGCTTGAACTTTCCTGTTTCCTATCAGCACCTCCCCCCTTGGCTAGTTTAAAAGCTTGCCAAGGAAGCCTTTAAACCTGTCACCTAGGAGCGTGTTTCCCTTCCTGGACAGATGCAGACCATCATGCCAGTATAGACCTTCATCTCTCCAGGTGGACCCCCAGTCCCCAATGAAGCCAAAGCCCTGTGCTCTGCACCAGTTTTGTAACCATTCATTAAACCGCATGGTGTGCAGTACCCTAGCCTCACCCCTGCCATGGACTGGCAGCACCTCTGAGAAGGTTACCGTGCTTGCTACCTGTCTGAGGCCCCTCCACAAATTCATCCTGCACTGCACTGATCTCATGCCTACCTTGGTCATTTGTCCCGAGGTGGACAATGATATCTAGTTTCCTCTCCTGTGATGCTGCTTCTGCAATCCTGAGGATTCGCTTCCTGTCCCTCCAAGCCATGGCACCAGGCAGGCACCTTACTTCCCTCTCCTCTCCCTTCCCCAGGTCTACACCCTTCACAATTGAGTCCCCTATCAGAAGCTGTTTCTTTCCCTTGTGTTGTCCCTTGCCACTCTTTTGTGGGTCTCCCTTATGGCTGTCCCCAGCATTCTTCTTGGTCTCCAATGAGGGTGTCATCATAGAGGAAGCTTGATTTGCCAGACTGACATATGATTTGTGTAGAGGTGCAACTCGAGGGCTACGCCTCTATTCTACCACCCTCACCCTCCCAGAACCTACTGTGGTCCATCTGCTCTTCACACATGGCAACCTCTGAGGCAGTGGTTGTGGAACTGGTGCTCTTTGGGTGGGGGAGTCCTCCTTAGTCCTTGCGAGTTCAGCCTGGAGGTGGGCAACCTCCTCCCTCGGAGCTGACAGTTGTCTGCAAATAGGGCAGCAACGCAGGTTCCAGAATGTTTCCCGGAAAATTGCTGCCCCACAGCCAGTGCATTGCACCACTCCCCCTGTCCTCTTCCTTATAATATACAATGAGTAATATACATATTTTTTTTTTTTTGGGTGTGTGTATACTATATTATGCTGTGGGTAATTAAGAATATGACAGTTCTGCTCCAAGACCTGTTGAGGAAGTGATTTCAGAACCTTGGCTATAAAGGAAATGCCACAACCACTGGTGACTGTTAGAAACAATCAATTACACCACTGCTCCACCACCCTGGTGAGTACTGCCCTTTATAGTAAGTCAACCAACACCACAATGTACTAGACCACTGCTCCTACACAAACCACTCTACTGAGGTCCAGGGATAAAAAAACTCACTGTTCAGCCAGCAGGATACTTCCAAAATATTGCACAAATATCCTTCCAAATCCTATGTGTCTAGCACAGAAATCTAGCAACTTCAGTTGTATTACAACCCTCTGGTTATAAAATTACTACACTTTAATGGAATCCTGCAATTCTTAATGCCAATAAGAAAATAATGAAACTTTCTGTAGAAAGTGAGCTTACCTTCCTAGTCCCCTACAATATTATGTTTTACCAAGTTACCAGTTCCTCAAATGCGTTCTAGTTTGTTCTCTGCAGTATAGCCAGTTTCTCAGTTTCCAAAAGGAACAGGCAGGTCCTCTGGCTGACTTTACTCTGTGTAGTGTGCCTAAACAGAACAGTGATACAAGCCCCACCCAGAATCAATTGATTGACTAGTGACACCTGTGATGTAAGCAGGCCTTTCAGTGAAGACAATTTGCTATGTCTGCTTCGGTAATTTTACCATGTTTTACATCAAATTTTCAACATAGTCTTCTTTTGACCCCATCTAATGAATCTGGTAGGTGAAAATGTTGAAATCCTACCCAGAAGGTGATTTTGTACAGCCACTACAAAAATCACCTTTCAGGAAGGATTTGAAGAATTCCACTTTCCTTGTTCATGAGGCGGGGTCCCTAAAAGTCCATGTTAAAAATTTGGTGTAAAAACATAAAAAAAAAAGACAGTTTATTATTAAAACTTCAAACCCCATTGAAATACATTAAACTGGACTTGCCTTATTTTCTCATATCGCAGTTGCCAGTTCCAGCAACAAAACTTAGCTTCATTGAGGGAGTGGATCTACGATGTGTGACATGTTCAAGTGAGTGAGGGTATATGTGTACGTGTGGGTGTGGGTGTGGTTGGGGGGGTTCTGAGTGGCTGGTCAGAGGTGGCGTGTGAGGGGGGGCATATCAGTGAGGAACTGTTTTTTTTCGGGTCTTGAGGAAACATTTTTGGGTAGTAATGGCCATTATCTTCTTTTTTTTATTTAAACAATAAAGATGGAAAATGCTTATAAATCATCTGTTTGCAAAAAAAACACCTTAAAAACACCACAAACAGGACATGCTAAGCTAGATGCTGGTGTTTGTGTAACCTCTGGGTGGCGCTAGATCTAGGATCACTACCCCTGCTTGTACATTTGACAACAGGTTGAGGGACCTGGGTTCAATATTTTGGTGCCTCCACCCGGAATAAAGTATGTGGGGGGTATCTACCTCACCTGGTATAGCCCTCTGGGAAGCTGTATCCACCCACAGGCCCACCTAGTGACCAAGGAGCTTTGTAATAAGCACAGCCCCTTTTAGCAGTTAACACACAGTTGCCAATAAGCATTAACAATATGCACACACTCTTTACTCTTACCACCAGGCTCTGGTCTTCAGCAAATCCCCTGGAACCCCCTGTAAAACAGTATTTAAAACAGGCATGTACTTTTGAATGTTTCCCCTTAACACATTAGCCTTCACCCAGGCAATGAGATATTCGTGAGGCAAGGCAACAGTGAAATAAACCAATCGATTTACTAAGGGAAATTTGAACAAGGGAAGGGGCAGATTCAGATAAATTATTTCTGTACTGGATTTAAATCAGGGCATATTTGCATGCATGCTTTTAGTTCCACTGTACAGTTTGCAGCTGCTGGGTACCCAGACTGTTGGTGTCTAGCCTGATCGTTTCCCAGGGTTGCAGCTGTTGTTGGGGCCCTTGGTGGAAAGAAAGGCAGTTAAACATGCAGTGACAAAGACTTTGGCTATTTGTATTCTCGGATGGTTGGCCCAGTCCAATGTAACCCTGTAATATACTGACGAAATTAGATGGTACCACAACATGATTTAAAGAAATGTTTCAGGGCGCTACCTTGAGTTTACTCACACCACCAGTTGGTAGGAATTGGCCTGGTGGTATGAAGACCTGCTGCGGAATACTGAAGAGCATGGGGAAGCTGGTCCTGCATGACTCACCTCCGTTTCACGGCCTTTCCCCTCCATGTGGCTGCATCCTGCAGTTTCTTGCTGCACAGGGGCTGGATCACCAAGCTGGTCTCTCGCCAAGAAAACAATAACTGGTGCAAGGATAGCTGGCTTGGGCCGGGTTTGGCATGAGCCCAAGTCAGGATAAACACTTCTGGCAAAGTTCAGTTTGTTTGCTGATGAAAACCTCCAGCTGGCAGACAGCGTGGTCACTGGTAAAAGTAGGCTCCTTTCTGGCAATCAGGAGTCCCTGGACAGTAGGCCTTGACTCATAGCGAACATTCAGCACATGTAAACAACATTCACGTCTTTACCTCTCAGACTGGTTTCAAGCCAGTTCGCAATTGCAGTCAATTCACTGAGCAAACCTCTTAGTCTGTAGAAACAGTCTCCAACCCCAGTTCTTTGGCCGAACGCTCCATAGAGGCTCCTCTCGGTCCAGTAGCTTGAACTGCACTCTTCAGAGTCTCTGGGCTAACTGCCACAGTTTAAAGATTAGTTTTTGGATTAGTCCGTTTTACTGTTAACAGGCAGTTCATGGCTGGAAATAATAGCAGGGAGGCAAGTCAGACCTTTCCCTGCCATTTCACCTCAGCTCCTTTCCTGGAGCTGCTTCTCAATGGTTCAAGCTGCTCACTCTCTCAGCTCTAACAGCAACTGCCCTCTTTTTTCCTACAGTTCTTGAACTAGTCTGGTTTCTCTGGATTCTTGTTAGCTAGGGGAGCTGTCAATCACAGTTCTGGTGCTCCCATTTGTCAACTCAGGCTCCAACCTGTAAAACTGCAAGAACTACAGCTTTTTCCCCATGAGGCACTTGAACTAAGGACCTCTCGAGGTCCTCTTTGTCCCAGTTGGTCCAAATTCCTGTAAGTCCCGGACCAAACATGGTGGCTCCCATTTGGATACATAAGCTGCAAGAAAGGCAGGTTAAAACAAACACTGTAATTCAAATATAACAACAAATTTAGAAGTAAATATTCACAGTACTAGCTACAGCTCCCTCTGCTTTACTGTCGACCGCAAAGTGGAGCAAATGAGGACGGTGCCTGGCCTGTTGCGAGCTTTGAAGTACTCGGTCCCAGCCCAGACCATTTATTGTACACACACTGACAGTGGCCTTAAAGGGACAGGCGCAGAGACGCATCATGGCACTCTCACGCAGATCAACAGGATTTTCCAAATAACCATGGATTTACTATCTCTGCAGGACATCTGCCTGGCAGTGGGCAATGATGGAGCCCTGGGAAACATCTAAGGTAAGCCCCAAATTGGTGGGGGGAAGGTTACATTTGTCATTTAAATTCGGCACAGAAACACCTTTTTTTGGTATCCTTAAATCCTGAGTGCGCAGCTTAGTGAGAAGAGACATTTTTAAGGTCCTGGTCTCTGATTCGTCCAGAATTTGAAAGACACCTGTCACATTTATGAGCTGGTGTGAAAAAATGGCTTTGTTAAAAGTTTTGAGTCAAAATATTGAAAATTAGCGAAGTTGTGAGTGAACGTTGAAATATTTCAATGTTCAGTCATAATTTGGTCATTTATCATACTTCTCTACCAAATTTTCAACATAATTTTCTTATGACCACACCTTATGAACATGGTAGGTGAAACTTCTCAAATCCCTGTCCCAAAGGTGATTTCACAGAGCAACTGTGACATCATCTTTTGGACTGGATTTGGAAAGTTGCACATGTGTTGTGTGTGAGGTAGGGTCCTAAAAAGGGCACGTTGAAAGTTTGGTCAGAGAATGTTAAAAATTAGCGAAATTATGAGTGAACTATGAAATATTTCAACACTCATCAATAACTTGGTCATTTTACCATGTTTTTACATCAGCTTTTCAACATAGTCTTCTTATGACCCCCACTTAATGAAACCAGTAGGTGAAAATGTTGAAATCCCGCCCAAAAGGTGATTTTATACAGTAACCACAAAATCACCTTTTGGGAAGAATTTGAAAGATTCTGCCTTCTTATTCATGAAGTGAGGTCCCAAAAAAGGCCATGTTGAAAATGTGGTGTAAAAAAGAAAAAAGACAGTGTTTATTATTGAAAGTTCATAACCCGTTGAAATATACAAACCAGACTTACCTTATTTTCTCGTGTCACTGTCGCTGGTTCCAGCAGCAAGACTTGTCTTCAATCAGGAAGTGGATCTATGATGTGGGACATGCTCAGGTATATGAGGGTGTATGTGTGTGGGGGGGGTCGGAGGGGGCAGATTGGCAAGGAACCGTTTCCTTTTTTCGTGTCATGAGGAAACATTTTCAGGTCATGATGACCACCATCTTTTTTTAAAACAACATTCAGGAAATATAAGGAAACACAGAAGGAGCAGGACAGAGAACTTTATCAGTTAAAGCAGAAAGAGGCTGGGAAGGCAGTCAGAATAGCAAAGGCCCAAACCGAGGAAAGGATAGCCAATTCTGTTAAGAAGGGGGATAAGACCTTTTTATAGGTACAATAGGGAGCGAAGAAAGACCAAAGGAGGGATACTGAGGCTTAATAAGGGGGCTTACTAATAATACTGAGGGAATGTGGGTAGAGGGGGACAGTGAAAAAGCAGGGATACTGAATGAATATTTCTGCTCAGTATTCACAAAGGAAGAGGAGGGGGAGGTACCTAAACCAAACAAGAGAAACACTCTGAAGATGGGGGTCGATACCAGTCCATTTACAGAAGAAAGGGTTCTGAAAGAACTAATAAAATTGAAGGTGGACAAAGCAATGGGGCCTGATGGGATTCACCCAAGAATCCTAAAAGAGCTAAAGGAGGCCCTAGTGACTCCACTAACCACACTTTTTAGCAAATCATGGGAAGATGGGGTGGTACCTGAGGACTGGAGGCGGGCAGATGTGATTCCCCTTCACAAAAGTGGGAGCAAGGCAGAAGCAGGAAACTACAGACCTGTTAGTTTGACCTCAGTGGTGGGGAAAATGATGGAATCACTTCTGAAAGAAAGAATTGTTGAGTACCTAAAAGAACTAAGGGTAGAACTAGTGACACCGCTGACTACTCTCTTTAACAAATCATGAGAAGATGGGTTGGTACCTGAGGACTGGAGGAGGGCAGATGTGATTTCTTTTCACAAAAGTGGGAGCAGGACAGAGGCAGGAAACTACAGACCAATTAGTTTGACCTCAGTGGTAGGGAAAATGATGGAATCACTTCTGAAGGAAAGAATTGTTGAGTACCTAGAGGCCAGTGGGGCACAGGACACAAGGCAGCATGGATTCATGATGGGAAGGTCGTGTCAGACGAATCTAATAGATTTCTTTGACTGAGTGACCGAAGTAGTAGACCAGGGAGGGGCTGTGGACATGGCCTACCTAGATTTTAGCAAGGCATTTGATACAGTCCCACACAAAAGATTAATACACAAGTTAGCCAGCTTTGAAGGAAAGGTATGCTTCTTTGCAGATGACACAAAGATCTGCAACAGGGTTGATACATAAGGTGGGGTGGAAAGAATGAAAAGGGACTTGGCAAGGTTGGAGGAATGGTCAAATACGTGACAGTTCAGATTCAGTGCAAAGAAGTGCAAGGTAATGCATCTGGGAAACAAAAACCCAGGGGCAGAGTACACAATGGGGGTGAGTTAATAACAACAACAAAAATTGAAAGAGACCTAGGAGTAATTATATCAGATGACCTAAAGGCGGGCAAGCAATGTGAGAAGGCAGTAAGGAGGGCTGGGGGGATACTGGGATGCATAGGGAGAGGCATCAACAGTAGAAAACAGGAAGTTGTTATCCTCTCTACAGACAGTTAGTGAGACCCCATCTAGGTACTGCGTGCAATTCTGGAGACCCTATCTCTGCAAAGACATAGGCAGAGTGGAGGCTGTTCAGAGGAGGGCAACCAAAATGGTGCAAGGTCTGCACCAGAAGACCTACGAGGAGAGACTAAAGCAGCTTAATATGTATACCCTTGAGGAAAGGCGGGAGGGGGGGACATGATAGAAACGTTCAAGTATCTCAAGGGAATTAACAAGGTACAAGAGGGTAGTATCTTTTGGAAGAAGAGAACAAGGGGGCACAGTTTGAAGATAGAGGGGGGACTGCTCAGAGGTAATGTTAGTATTTTTTCACAGAGAGAGTTGTGGATGCATGGAACAGCCTTCCTGAGGAGGTTGTGGAGTCAGGAACAGTGGGAGAATTCAAGAATGCATGGGACAGGCATAAGGCAATTCTAGTGGTGGGCAAGAGGAAGTAAGCTGTTGATTAACTAGAATCTGCAGCTCATCCATCAGGTACGGAAATGGGAAGACTGGATGGGCCAAGCAGTCCTTATTTGCTGTCAAATTCTGTGTTTTCTTTTCAGTCTCTTTCTGAATAGCCTCCCACAGTCCTGCCCTGAACAAATACTACTCTACGCTGACGATGCCGTAATCCACTCCACCCACAAGGAACTCCATCCCCTACAGTGCAAACTACAGCTTGGCTTCTCTTCAGTCGATAACTGGTTCACTAAACACAAGCTAGTCCTCAACTATAAAAAAACAAAGTCAATGTTCTTCTGCGGCACCCACAAGTACAGGCACCATCCCTTGACCATCTCTAACTGCAATGGTGCTGCCCTCGAACAGGTACACTCCTTTAAATATCTTGGAGTCACAGTCAACAGTCACCCATCCTGTGGTCTACACATCGACAACGTTGCTAAAGCTGCTAATAAGCGTATCGGACTTCTCTACAGGCACAGGCAATGCCTTACTCCTGAAGCCATAAGGGTTGCAGTTCAGATCTCTGTGGTCTCACTGATTGACTATGGCCTTATCATCTATGGCTCTACCACTGCCACTGCTCTGCAACGTATTGCTACGGCCCTCAACAAAGCCTGTTGTTTCATCTTTGGAGCCCACTGTTTCACCCATATGTGTGACCTCTACACCCAAACTGGCTGGTTACAACTCTCTAACCGCATAAAATACCAAACCTGCTTAATGGTCAAGAAGACAACCATGGCCTTTTCTCCTCCTGGCATCCAATCTCTCCTTTCTCCTGCTCGCAACTCACGCCATACTAGGAGCTCTGATTCTCAACTTCTTCTGATCCCTCACTGCTGTTCCTCTCAAGGGCAAAGAACTTTTGCCTACAGGGCCCCACTTTGGTTGAATGGTCTCAGTAGTGACATCTCCTCCCTTCCCAAGCTTGGCCCCTTCAAATCTAGGCTGCATCTTTTCCTCTCAGCCTCCAGCACCTGTGACTGTTTCCCTTAAACAGCCATCCTGTCCCTCATCCTTCCTCAGCTGCCCCTGCATTTTACTCTCAGCACTTACTCTCTCCTCTAACTATCTCCTCTCCCCCTCCCCCATGTCCACCCATCTTCCCCACTCGCCTCTACACTTCCAGTGCACTGCTGATAAGGCCTCTGGCTGCTACTTCCTATTGTATCTTACCTAGTACCATCTCAATATGTATGTTTGCATAGACAATATATGTTAAGCCTCCACGTTTTCTGTAACCCAATGTTTATCTACAAATCTTGTACTTATTGTCCTGTGTTACATTGTATCCCATCTGATGTGGAACCTTTGTAAAAGAACCTCAGCTCAAAGGTACTTGTAATCCTAGATTCAAATAAACAAAGAAATAGATTCTGGTGCTTGTTTTTTAAATTCATCCCAGAAATACCTTTTTTCAATACCCCCAAAATCCTGGGTGCGCAGCTTAGTGCGAAGATCCGTTTTTAAGGTCATAAGCCAAGAATTCACCTGTTGTACATAAAGTGCTGTGACGGGGATTTTCAGCTCGCACCCAAAACTGTGAGGATGAAAATCATACCACCACAAATTATACATATCTATAGCGGGACTGTGTTCTTATGTAACATTATTACCAGGAATCGTTTTGAAGCCCTCTTTAACTCACTGGTTCCAGTGTCCCCCCATGTTCTTTGAGGTCACAGACTGTCCTGACTTTCCTAGTGCTGTACATACAGCAAAGTCTAGATTTCGTGGTGGAGAATTTTGGCCAGTATGCACCTTTGCACTGAACTCCCTCTCCCCTTAAAAAAAACAACACATAGGTGGTGATGTTGGGGTGCCCAGCCCCGGTGCTGCCAAACAAAAACTTCACCTTTTAAACTGTTCAAGCAGACCAGGTTGCCACCTCCGGTACCACTCATAACCCCTTTCCCCTCCATAACCCTCCAAACACATAGGTGGCAACACTGGAGTGCCCAACCCTGGTGCCACCAAACATTATACCGACACTGGGGTGCCCAGTGTCGAGCTGATCCTCCTGAAAAAAGAAAACTGATTCTTGTTTATCTTTTTTTTTATTTTAATTTTAAACCTGAAAAGAAAGAAATGGTCCCATGTTAATTTCTGCTTCCCCCATACACTCCGACACACCCTACCCCAACCTCCACTCAACACCCGCCATCGCACACACCCTACTCATCTAAAGAGGGTCCAACATTATAGATCCACTCCAGTCAGAAAGACATCCTCCTCCAGTAGCTGCGACTGATGTGAGAAAGTAAGGTAGGTCCAGTTAATGTATTTCATTGTGTTTTGAACTTTTACTCATAGCTTCGTCGTTTTGAGATATTTTTCCACCAGATTTTTAACATGGCTTTTTTGGGACCGTGTTTCATGAACAAGGTAGGAGAACATTTTCAAATCCATCCTGAAAGGTGATTGCTTTCAGGAATATGGACATAGGGAACCTCATGGGTGCTGTCTTTGATTATCTGACCAAGGCCTTTGACCTGGTGGACGACAGCATCCTGCTGGGCAAGCTAAGGGGCCTTGGTTGCTCCTCAGGGACCACTACCTGGTTTCAGAACTACCTTGCCTCCGCTTCCAAACAGTTGGCATTGGGGGAGTTACCGCCACAGCTAGGGCAGTGACCACAGGTATTCCCCAGGGCTCTATCCTTGGACCCTTCCTTTTCTCTCTCTTCATTAGCCCCCCCCCCATGACAACCTCACTTGTAATGCCATCCTATACGCCAATGATCTAATGTTGTTCCACAGTGGCAGATCTATGGCTATCCTCTCCACCACGCTCACTTTAAATTACTGTACCGCCCATTATTGTTTCCTGGAAAATAGACTCCTGGTTAAAACAAAACCAAGGCCATGCTCTTGAGGTCCAGACCTAAGCTAACCAAACTTGCTAACGCCTCTGCCACCTTCAGCATATTATCTCTTGGCAGCCCCCCTCTCAAAATGGTATCCTTCTTTAAATACCTGGGCATTACCTTGGACCATGTGATGACCTTCGCTGAACACAATGGTAACACTGTCCTGTGCATCAACCATAAATTGATGGTGGGATGCCAACTGAAGCACTACCTGACTCCAGAGGCCCGTCTTGCCATAGCCCAGGGCAGTCTCCTTCCTCCAATGGATTACTGTGCCCCCATTAATATGCAAACCTCCACCCATCAACTCACTAGGCTAAATGCCATATACAGCAATATCTGTAGATGTGCACTGATGGCACACCACTCTACTCATCACTGTTCCCTATACCAGTCTCTTGGCTGGCTCACCCCCCCCCAGGCCCATAGTGACTACTTCCTCAGCTGCACCATAGACAATGCCATCAGAGGTGGGGACCTATCACCTCTTTTTCCTCTGCTCATGCCATAAAAATACCTCTGCAATCTCTGAAACTCCTCTTGCCTTCTTTTGGATGCTCCTCAGATCACTACCTGCCTGACTGCAAAGCATTCACCTCAGCTGCCCCTAAACTGTGGAACAGTCTGCCCTCCTCACTTCGCTCTCTTGATTCTCACCTCTCATTTAAATCCCACTACAAAGCGGCCTTAATGGCGGTTGCCATTTGTACCTGCCTCCCTGGGTGACCACACCCTGTGACACTCCCAACAGGCTCACAAGATTGCGGAGGTCAACAGCAACTCAGTCACCCTAAGTTATGTACCTCCTAGTGTACACTATCCTACTATGGATAACACAATCTTTGAAATCAATGAGTAGCTATGCTTAGCTGTCATTACTGTGCTTTGTATTTTTGTGCACTTCTGAGGGAGTATGCTATACAATGGCGTTACTGTTGTTTGCACTATATTGTATTTGTAACCTTTGCTCGGTAGTTTCCTGTACTGTACTGTATTTTTTTTTTTTTTTGGAAATAGTAATTTTATTGCTTTTCCAAAACACATTTTACAGATAAATACAGACCATAAACAATATTCAAAACATTCCAACAGACAAGATAAAGGACAGACAAAAACTTCTTAAAAAGAAATAATAACCCCTCCCAAATATATAAGATTTAACATAAAAAAAGGGGGGGGGGACAGTGTGACAGGACAAGAAAAATAAAAGGAAAATAAAACCAAAACCAAAACTCCAAGGCTCAGGACTGGAAATGGCTCAGTGGAGTTTATTTAAAGCAAAAATAGAACTACTCAAAATATGGATTGGGGGTTAATATAACCCCAAGAGGAACTTTAACATGTATAATCAGTGGATACCCAAAAAGGTATTACATTTATGATTATATAAATTAATGATTATATAAAAGGATTCGGGCCCAGGATTAAACCGACTGTGAGACTTTTTAGTGGTGGAGGAAAGGGGGAGGGGGGTATCAATGTGAATTTCAGTTTAGATATGATTATAAATAAAAATATAAGTAGATAAGAGTGTACCTTTTTGAAGAGAGGGAGCCTGCTCGCTTAGGTAAACTGAGCAATGATATCCAGCACTGATTTGTTTTCCTTTTCCACCTGGTAATGAAAAAATGGTAACCATCTCCCCTTACATTTTTCCAACTGAAATCTAAGTTGAGCTGTCAGCTTCTCCATTAGTTGAATTTGCAAACATATAGAATACAAAAGTTCAATCAACGGTGGATTCTTTTCCAACCAATTTTCTGTAATACTCTTTTGAGTGGCTGCGAGTAATATATAAAATAGGAGCTTTTGAGCCTTTGTTGTAAATTGTGGAGGGGGGAAGGCCGAGGACCCAGTGCCTGGGATCCAGTGGAAGTAGCATCTGAAATATCTTTTCTAATTCCTTGACTGTCTGTCCCCAGTACCCTTTGATCTGGGGGCAACCCCAAAAAACATGAGCATGTGTACCCCCACCACAACCCCTCCAGCAAAGATCTGAAGTGGAAGAACCATAGTGATGGATGATAACTGGAGTCTGGAAAACTCTCATGTTAACCTTCCAACTAAATTCTCATCATGAGGGGGGAGACGAGGTGGAATGTAACCCAGTCCATATCAGCTGCCAATCTTCCTACCCCAACTGACACCCCAGCTCTCCCCCATTTGGATTCAAGCCCACCCAGAATATCTGGTTTGCTTGTAGTAAAAAAATTAACCATTCCGGAGATCAAGCATTTTGTATCTCCACCAGAGAGAGAGTTGGGAGGAGGAACTCCACTAGGGGATTAGATGATAGTTCAAGTTTATTGCAGGGAAACTCCATTGAGCAAGCTCATTCACAAGGAGGTCCTGGAACATGTATACAGACAAGGAAAACAATACATAGGATACAAAAAGAGCATCACAGTAGATAAAATACAGTTTAGGTTCATATGGTACATTGTGCTCGACTTAGGGCATAACAAGGTAGATGTAAACTGCATTTATCTTATGCAACATTAGTAGTCGAGGGTTAAATTCAAGGGGAGAGAGTAATTGCATAGGAGCAAGAATTTGAGGAAAAGCAGCCAGGGGAATAGAAAAAGGGATAAAGGGAGTGAGGGGTAGGATATAGGTGGAGAGCAGAAGGGTAGAGCAGAGTTTTTAGGAGAAAAATAGAGAAAGGAGGGCAGGTGAGATAAGTGATAAGGGTAGGGGTAGAGGAGAGTCTTAGGTCAGCTGAAGAGATCGTTATGATTTGTCAGATCTAGTAGGATATGAACAGGACTACAGCAGGCATCAGTACATTGGGATGGCATAGAGAAACATATAGATAATGAAGAGTCTTAATAACAGTTACAGCTATTTCTAAATTTAGATGTAGTTAGCTTTTTATAGATTTTAATGGAGACAGTACTAGATAGTTTCAGTGTGGCTTGAAGCTGATTCCAAATAGTAAGGAGAACATACGATATGGCCCTTTTGCCAAAGGTAGTGTGAGTCCTAGGCACATCAAGAGCGATAAAATCAGATTTCCTAAGTGAATATACACTGTGGGGGATATGGATAAGAGATGTAATATAGCTTGGGAGCTTATTCAGGAGTATTTTAAGAGTCCAAGCACCAGCATAGAGTAGACGTCGAGTGGTAAGTGTCATCCAACCAACAGCGGCATATAGGTCACAATGGTGGGTTCGGTATGAAGAGTTTGTAATGAACCTCAGAGCATGGTGGTAAAGGACATCCAATTTATTTAGGCTTGAGGCTGCACCTGACGTGTAAATTAGGTCCCCATAATCAAGTAGAGGAAGGAATGTGGCTTGAACCAGCCTGGTTCTAATCTCTATTGGAAAAAGGGCCCTGTTTAGGAAGAAAAAGCCTAATCTAATTTTTAGTCTTCTGGAAAGATTGTCAATATGGTCCTTAAAGGAAAGCTTATTATCTAACCACAGCCCAAGATACTTGAATTTGGATAGGGACCTGGGGAAGCCAGACCCTTATTCACCAGAATGTGTCTTATTTGTAAAAAAATCTAAAATGGTCTTTATTCAGGAGCCCAAACTCCTGGACTAATTGCAGAAAACTTTTAAGGTGTTGTGAACTGTACAACTGGCCAATAGTATTTAGACCTACTCTCTCCCATTTACGAAAGCCCAAGTCTGTTTGTAGTGGGGGGAAATCCACACAGGCTCTAATAGGAGTCCGTGGAGTCAAACCAAGAAGCAATCCCCTCTGTCTAGCAACCCAGATCCATACCTGTTTGAGAACTACTGCCCAAAGGTTTTCTACCCAAACTTTTGAGAGGCCAGTTTGGTCCAAAAAGATTAAATCGGTCAGTTGGGCCCTTGGTATGTTGGGTTTCTCGAGCTCAATCCAAAGTGGTTTATCAGCCCCAGGCCACAATGGACTCAACACCTGAAGTTGAGCTGCCCAATAATAATTAGTAAAATTGGGGAGACCCAGTCCCCCAGCTTGTTTAGTCCTCTGGAGAACCTGCCATTTAACCCTCGGGGGTTTATGATTCCATACAAATTTAGAGGTGGCTGATTTCAAACTTCTCCAGAATCCCAGAAGGGGCTTCAGGGGGAGGGACAAAAACAAAAAGAGGAGGCAGGGCAAAACATTCATCCTCACCACTTCTGTACATCCAAAGAAAGAAAGAGGGAGCTCCTTCCATTTATTATAATCACCCTGGATAGCTTTAAGCAATTTAAGATAACTGTCACCGTACAACTTATCAAATTTTTTAGGGATCCAGACCCCCAAGTAACGGAGGCCCTCGTTTGCTCACCGGAATGCCCCTACAATCGGGAGACCCCATGTGTCAGAATTGGAAATAGGGTGCATTTCCATCTTAGATTCATTGACACGGAACCCTGAAATGATCACAAACTCTTGGATGAGGGATAATATGTGGGAGACAGAATTAACTGGGTGTGTCAACTATACTAATGTATCGTCAGCATAGAGGGAAATCCGAATCTCTGTCTCAGCCACCCAGATACCCTTATAGGTTTGTGATCGACTAACTGAGGCCTCGAAAGGCTCCATACTTAATGCAAAGAGCATAGGATAGAGCGGGCATCCCTGTCTAGTCCCACACTCAATGCTGAACTTATTAGAGTGCACCCCGTTCACTCTGACATTTGCACCTGGACCCCTGTACAGGTTAGATATCCAATCCCTAAATTTACTCCCAAATCCAAACTTTGCCAGCATTTTATTCAGGTACAACCAATCTAGGCGATCAAACACCTTTTCGGCATCTAAGGAAATCACAGCCCTGAGTTCTGGGGGGTGGAAGGATGGCCAAGAGGACAAAACATTAAGTAACAACTGAATATTGTCCTGGATATGGCAATCACAAATGAACCCAGTTTGATCAGGGTGTACTAAGTCCAGGATAATCCCTTTAAGTCGCTCCCTGATAAGTTTAGCAAAAATTTTGGCATCTACATTAAGCAGGGAAATAGGTCTATAACTGGCACACTCCACCAGGTCTTTACCGGCTTTGGGGAGGACTGAAATAGTGGCCGCCCCCCAGGACTCAGGGACTGCACCCTGTCCATGGGCTGCATTACACACAGCTAGCAAAAGTGGAACTATCTCTTTACTAAATGTTTTGTAGGATTCAGCTATAAACCCATCAGGTCCAGGCGCCTTCCCTGAACTCAGGGATGTTATCATTGACCTTAGTTCCTCCTCTGTGAACGGGCGCTCCAAACTAGCTTTTTGTTCTGCTGTGAGAGCTGGGAGTACCACTCTCTCCAAATATGAGTTTGTGCTGACTGTGCTCAGAATCCCTCTCCTGACTATATAGTTGGGAGTAATAGTCTGCAAACACCCCTGCTATCTCTGAGGGTTTAACCAAAAGTTCTGCAGATCCCTTCGTGTCTCTGATTTTAGGAATATACCTATCTAATTCTTGCTTTCTAAGATGCATGGCAAGAAGCCTGCCTGCCCTGTCACCTCCCTCATAATATCTTTGATTTGTGTAGCATAGTGAGTTAATAGTACGGTGTGTCATCAACTGGGTATAGATCTCCCTAGCATCCTGTAATTTTGGGTATGTGATGGGTTCCCGGGTCAATTTATGCTCCCCTTCCAATGAAGCTATGGAGGCTAAGGCTTGGGAGAATTTGACCCTGTGAACCTTATTCCGGTAGGTGGCATGACTAATAAACCTACCCCGTAAGACTGCTTTGAGAGCATTCCAAATAAATTTAATCGGGGTATCTGCGACTTTATTCTTCTCCAAATACCACTTAATATCGTCTTTCAGTTTAGTAACCAGGATCTTGTCCTGTAATAAACCAGGGTCTACCCTCGGGGCCCTCGACTCTCAGACTGCCTCCACCTGGACTACAGCATGTTCTGAAAAAGACAGTGGATGTATATGAACTTCCCCAAACATATGAGTCTCTGATTGCCAGGAGTAAATCCTGTCCAATCTTGAGTAAGCGTTGGCAACCGGAGTGTAGAACATGTAATCTTTAGCTGAGGGATGTTGCCATCACCACAGTTCCACTAGACCTGACTCAACAACAAGGATTCGTAGCAGTCTGGAACACCCACCCATACCTCTGGTGCTTGGTGTATTTTGATCTAACTTACAATTTTCCATGCATTTCCAATCACCGGCCACTAGGAGGTGCCCCGGGTCCAAATTTCCAGTGACTGAAAATAACTCTCTAAAAAAGGTCCCAGACGGTGGGGTAGGGGCATATACTGAAAGGATGTGAATAGGGTGACCACGGAACTCCCCTGAAAGTAGAACCCATCTGCCACTCCCCTCTTGCATTACAGTACGTGTTTGAAAAGGGAGGCCTTGCCTCAGCAAAATAGCCGTGCCAGCTTTAACAGCTGAAGGGTGTGAATCTGAAAAAAAACATGCCAACCCAGGCTCTCCGCAACTTAGCATGCTCCAGGTGAGTAAGCTTGGTTTCTTGTAGGCAAGCTATATCACACTTTAGATCTTTCAATTCTTTCAGAATTCTGGCCTGTTTAGTGACATTATTAATACCTTTCACATTTATTGTGCAAATATTAAGTGATCCCATCATGAGAAAACAACCAAGAAAATTCTATCCCCCACTCCATCTCCCCTAGCCAATATCCTTTCCCTGAGCCCAAATAAAATACAATAATTCTACAATAAAAGAAAGACACACAAAGAGAAAAAGTGCTATCTGTAAACATTATGGCTAACGGGCAATCTCAACTGGAGATATGAGCTAACCAAACTATAAAAAACTATTAAAGAGTAAGGGCGGAGAGATGTTTAAACCGCCCTTGGGTACCAAGCTAATAGTGCTGTACCAGGGTGACCCCAGTCACTGAGGAGATGAAGCCCTCCAAGTGAAACAGAAGAGCACAGCACGCTCTGTGCAAAGGGTACACCTGCCAGCAAGTCAGCTGGGTTACGCCTTCCCTTCTAATGTGAGGACTTCCACTGAGACAGGCCAGGGGCTCCCACTCAATCCGCCCTGGGTCCACAGAGTTAAACATATTGTAAACACCAACCTAAAAAAATTTTTTTTTTTAAATGTTTGTTTGTTTTGAGGAGAAACTCTCTGCCCCAATTGGTGAAGGAGAGCTTCCTAAATAAACAAGGCTTCTGACTAAGCTAACACCTGCAACTTATATCCCGTGCATGATGCTTAAATGAAATAATTCTGAACTTTACACCCAGAGTAGAAGAACAGTGACCTTAGGGAACCTGAGGGAACTCCAAGAGGTTCCTCCCATATCAGTTTTTGCTCCCATTTCTACCCGTGTTTCAATTACTACTAAGATATGGGGAAGTGGTTAGGAGGGGCAGCACAGCCCGTGGACTATAAAACCTTAATATGAGCTGTAGCTCCCATCCCGCCACCATCCCCCAGAGAAAAATAAATTCTAAGATCGTGGATATGTTCTTCATCCACACTTATTGGCATGTCCCTTTCCCCTTTAAATCTTGCCGGAAGTCTTCAAGCTGGCTTCTCCCACCCACCTGGGTGGTATATACCTCAGCTCCGTCCCATGACGCCAGCTCTTCCTTTCCGCTGGAAGATGCAGGTTGCCTCCCTCGTGCTCTCACATTTCGTAGGCCCTGGCTTTTAAAATTTGTTTTACCGAAATTAAAACTGATCTGAGTTAGCAATTGTGCTTTTATGTCCTCGATCATGGAAGAGAAATGTTCTCCAGGATTTTGCCGGTGTCCTTGTGGCCAGAAAATGTCGCGTACCGATCCCCACCTCACGTGCGTCTACTGCCTAGGTGTCGGCCATGACACCTCCTTCTGCAGCTTTTGCTTGGCCTTCCATCCCAACATCCTGGGTGACCGCCTGACATGTGATTGTGGGGGACTTAAACATGCCAGGAGTGGACTGGAGCACCCCAACAACCAGGAACAGAAGGGAGCAGGTACTGCTGGATGCCTTCCAGGACAGCTTCCTGCTGCAAATGGTCAGTGAACCAACCAGGTTAGGGAATACCCTTGACCTTGTACTGGCAATTGGGGACTTTGTGAGAGAACTTACAGTGGAGGAACCGCTGTCAGGGAGCGACCACCACTCAGTATGGCTCACATTGGATATGGGCAAGGAAGGAATGGAATCTGGCACAGTAGTGCTGGACTTCAGGAGGGCCGACTTTGGGAGGATGGGGGAAGTGGTAAAAGGGTACCTGGCCAGAATTCAGTCTAGTATGGACACTAACCAGAGGTGGGAGCTCATAAAGCCGGGGATAATGAAGGCAACCAAAACCTGCTGCAAAGCCCAGAGCAAGAAGGCTAGGGCTAAGAAACCGATCTGGTTGAGCAAAGAAGTCATGGAAAGGTAAGGAGGAAAGAGCTGCCTTTAGGAAGTACAAGAAACAGGGAGGGGAGAACAGAGAGGTACTTGACAGAATCGAGGAGGTGACAAGGGCAGTAAGGGGCCAAAGCATCTCACGGAACTCAGGCTGGCACAAGGCATTAAGAAGGGGAGAAGGACTCTTTAAGTACATCAGGGAGAAAAGGAGCTGTAAGGACCACATAGTAAGGATTAGGAAGGAGGAGGGTTGGGTGAAAGCAGGGTGCGATAAGGCGGAAGCACTAAATGAGTACTTCTGCTCAGTATTTACTAAAGAGAAGAGGGGGGTGACACCCAAGGTGGGAGAAATGAGAGCAGAGTTCGAGGGGGTTTGAAGGCACTGAGGGTGGACAAGGCGCCAGGCCCAGATGGCATCCACCCCAGGGTACTGAAGGAGCTGGCAGAGGTCCTTGTAGGACCTTTGGCAGACCTATTTAATGCCTCACTACATTCGGGGTGTGTACCTCAGGACTGGAGGATGGCTCATGTGGTGCCCCTCCACAAGAGTGGCCCCAAGGATGAACCGGGAAACTACAGACCAGTGAGTCTCACATCCATTGTGGGTAAGCTGATGGAGACTATCCTGAAGGAGAGGCTGGTGGCCCTCCTAGAGGCCAAAGGAATACAGGACAGCAGACAGCATGGCTTCATACGTGGCTGATCCTGCCAAACCAACCTGGTCGAGTTCTATGACTGGGTAACTAGGCAACTGGACAGGGGCCATGCAGTGGATGTCCTGTATCTGGACTTCAGTAAGGCATTTGACTCAGTGCCACATGGAAGGCTGGGAAGGAAGTTAGTAGGCACGGGGTGGGTGCAAAGCTGGTGAGATGGGTAGGAAACTGGCTGCAGGAAAGGCAACAGAGGGTGGTGGTGGGTGGGGAGCTCTCACACCCAAGGGCAGTGATGAGCGGTGTTCCACAGGGCTCGGTGTTGGGACCATTGTTGTTTGGGGTATTCATTGCAGACATATCATGGGACATCAAGAGCAAGATCAGTCTGTTTGCTGATGATACCAAGGTAGGCACGGTGGTGGATGACCTAGGGGATGGCAGGGGTTGCAGGATGATCTGGCAAAGCTTGAAACCTGGTCAGACACCTGGCAACTGGGCTTTAATGCCAAAAAGTGCAAGGTGCTGCATTTTGGGATGAAGAACCCAAGGAGGAGTTACCAGCTAGGGGGAGTGCAGCTAGCCCAGACAGAGGAGGAGAAGGATCTGGGTGTGCTCATTACAGGGTCAATGAACAACTCAGCACAATGTAGGAAGGTAGCTGCAAAGGCCAATAAAATGCTGGGTTGTATTGCAAGTGGTATATTCTCGAGGAGGGAGGAGGTGATTCTGCCACTCTATAGGTCATTAGTTAGACCACACCTGGAGTACTGCGTGCAGTACTGGCGTCCGTATCTGAAGAGGGACATTAAGTTACTGGAGGGGGTGCAGCACAGAGCGACAAAGATGATCAAGGGGCTGGGGACTATCACACGAGGAGGTTGAAGGAGTTGAACATGTACTCACTGGAGGAGAGGAGAGACAGGGTGACATGATTGAAACCTTTAAATACATGAAAGGAATAAACAAGACGGTACAGAGGGCTGTTCAAAGTAAGGAGGGAGGGCCACCAGGGCCATGATATGAGACTGGGCGAGGAAGGTTCAGGAGGAGATGAGGAGACACTTTCTTACAGAGAGGTGGTTGCTGGGTGGAATCGTTACCTGCTGAAGTGGTATGCAGTAGAACAGTGGACTGCTTCAAGCGAGGATGGGACAGGACAAGGGGAGGGTTAATGAAGGGGAAGGGTGGAAGGGAGGGGCAGCTGCAGAATAAGGGGTGCTAGCTGCACATTCGAGCAGACTTGATAGACCTGTAGGCCTTTATTTGCTGGCAAATTTCGTATGTTCGTAAAGTTGGGGAGATCGGAGAAAAGGAATCCTCCGTTGAAGTCCAAGGAGGCTAGGTGGGTGGTTTCCGCGGCCGCGGGTTCCGCCGAGCAGCTGGAACGCATGAAGGTGTTCAAAGAAGAAGCAGCCACCCGCACTTTGGACAGTTAAAACTTTTTTGTTCCACTCAACCTGGGCTCCACCTTTACAGGTTCCTTTAATGAGTTGTGCCAGTCTCTCCCCACCTGGGGAGAGGCGACTGCGGGCTTGCACTGCTCCCAGTCTCGTAAGTGAGATAAGGAGCCAAACACGTCTTCATCTGAGCAAAGGCGCTTTTGGAACTGAGAGAGGTCTCAGTCCCAGAAGCATGCGGTCTTGACCTTGGTCGAGATCACTTCCTTGGCTGCAGGCTTCACGGATCTTCTGTCTGGCCAGGCGACCGAGGAGGTGGCCGATAAGGGTGAGATCAATCTCGATCCAATCGACCTGCTGTCACTGGCCGTGGCCGACGATTCCTTAGAGAGGACTCCGGTCCTTGTGTTCCCCGATGACCCAGCCCGCTGCTGTCTCCATCGAGGTCCCGGTTCCGGACCCTAGGGTTTCACCTCCAGTGTCTCCTGAGCTGCCAAGTTGGCCTGCCCGATCTCAGTCGAGGTCTAGAACCCCCTCAGCCAACTGGCCGAGAAAGAGCCACAAGAGCTCTAAAAAGAGGCGATGCTACAGGTCGTCCTCATCGTCTTTGGACGAGGAGAGGCTCCGAAGGAAACTCCGTCAGAGCTATGAGGACCTTATGTGGCAACAGCTGATTTTGTCCGAGCCTAAAGTGGCTCCGCTGCCTACCCCGGCCATTACTTGGCTTTCGCCTCCTAGGCCGAAACTCACCCCTTCGGAACCAAAATCTTCAGTTCCCCTGCCCGCGGGGCCAGCACGGTTTAGCCTATACTGGTCTCTCCACCAATAATGGTGGAACCACCGCCTAAGCAGCCTCTGGGAGGGGCTCCTTCCAAAGAGGACCGACAAGATGGGAGGGGCTCCTTCCAAAGAGGACTGACAAGATACCAGGCTTCCCCGAAGTCTGTCGGTCACGGTCATCCCGGACTGCCCTCAGCGGGTCAAGGGTGATTTGGGTGGCAGGCCACTGTGCCCTAACTCTTCGGACTCGGATGTCACCGGGCTCCACTCTCATCCAGGGGATGACGAGACATCAGTTGGCACAGGGATGGAGGAAGGTCCTTCCTCCTTCCAAGGGATTCTTCGTTTCATCTCTGATTCCACAGGGATGCCCCAGGAACCCATCCAGAAAAAGTCATGGACATCCTCAAGAGAGGGGATACCCCGACAGAGGCCTTTCCTGTAGCCGAGGCCATTGTTGGTCTGGCACTTGAACTATGGCAGTGTCCTGCCTCATGTCCAGCACCATCTGCCCGCATGGCTCGCGAATATGTGGTACCCATGGGGTCCCTTGCTGTGTTCACAGAGCACCCTTTGGCCGAGAGCCTGGTGACCGCCTCTGTGTTCAGGCGTACTGGTAGTTCTGCCAACACTGACCGACCCCGCCGATAAAGAGTCCAAGCTTTTGGACCATTCGACACGGAAAGTCTATGTGGCTTCCTCCTTGGGCCTTCGTCAGGCAAGTTCGGGTGTTATCATGGCACACTTCTCTCATGCCCTTCTTGGGTCATTAGATGAAGTCCTCCCACATCTCCCTGCAGACATGCAGACCATGGTTAAGCAGGTCTGAGATCAGGGTCGTGCTGTTGCCAAACAGCAGCTCCAGACAGCCCTGGACATTGGGGATTCTTGTGCCTGCCGCAGTTGCCTCTCACCGCAGGTCTTGGCTGAGGCTCTTCTCCTTTCTGGCAGATACTCAGCACAAATTAGCTGATGTGCCTTTCCTTGGGACTGACTTCTTTGGCCCAGGAGTGGCCGGTCACCTACAGTGCATAGAGCAGTCCAGTGCCACCTTGGATGCCACTTCTGCCAGGAGTTCTTCAGGCAAGAACCAGCAGAAGAAAAAGAAGAAGCCTTTTTGGCACTCTTCCCCTGCGGTTCAGTAGTCCTCCTACCAGGGAGGACATCAGCATCAGCAGCAGGCTTAGGCTTGGTGCCCCTGGCCCAAGCCTGGACCCCAACAGGCACACAAAGGAGGCCGAGGCTCAGGTCCTGGAACCTCCTGCTCCTCCAAGCCTGCCCAGTGACGGGGTTGGGGTTGCCACTCCTATTCCTGTCACGCCAGCTCTGGGTCTTCCCATGGTGGTCCGGCCCCACTATTTCCTTTCCACCTGTTCCACTATCACTTCGGACAAGTGGGTTCTTGAAGTGGTCGGTTAGGGACTGCTTCTAGAATTCGAGCAGTACCCTCCCAGCTGAGCCCATGCCCCTCAGGAAGAACATATTTCCACATGCACCTAGTCGGCTGTTCGAGACGACATCACTCACTCCTCCTTAAGGAGGCAGTAGCTCTTGTGGCGGATCCATCTGCAGACCCAGCCTTTGTCTCCAGGTACTTCCTGGTGCCCAAGTGGATGGGGGTTTGTGCTCCATTCTAGATCTCCACAACCTGAATCAGTATCTCAGGTCATGCTCCTTTCAGATGGTCACTCTATCCCAGATCATACCATCCTTGGAGCGAAACATGTGGTTCTGTTCACTGGATGTGCAGGACGCGTTCTTTCACGTCCCAATCCGTCTGTCCCATCAGCGGTTCCTCTGCTTCAGGGTCGAAGGGACCCTGTACAAGTTCCGAGCCATGCAGTTCGGCATGTCATTGGCCCCACGGGTCTTCACCAAATGCATTGCAGTGGTGGCGGCCTACCTCCGGCATCGGGGGGGGGGGTGTCAGAATTTACCCCTACTTCGACGATTGGCTCTTGGCAGGTCCCACCCAACAGGAGGTGGAGAGGTCCAGGGATCTGGCCCTCTACATCTGCTCCCAGTTCAGCCTCCTGATCAACGAGGCCAAGTCGGAACTCGTGCCCTCTCAGGTGATGGGCTTCATCGGGGCAGAGCTCGACTCTTGTCAAGCCAGAGCTTGGCTCCCGGTGGACAGGACAGAGGTTCTCTCCTCCTTTGCCCAATCATTTTTGGTTGGGCACTTGCGCCCTTCCCGTGACTTTCTGTGCCTTCTGGGTTACATGGCGGCGTGCACCTCGGTGGTCCATTGGGCTCAGTTGCACATTCGCATCCCTCCAGTGGGAGCTGGCTGCCCAGTGGACTCAGCGTCACGGTCATTTCGACCAGCTGATCACTGTAACCCAGAAGATGTGGGGCACTCTCTAGTGGTGGACCGCCCCAGACCGGTTGCAAGAAGGGATCCCATTTGTCCACCCCTAGCCAACAGTCATTCTCAAGACCAGTGCTACTGTCATGGGCTGGGGAGCCCACATGAGGATAAAAGGGCCCACGGGCTCTGGACCCCCGAGGAGTCCCGATGCCACATCAACCTGTTGGAGCTCAGAGCAGTCAAACTGGCACTGTCAGCTTTCACTCCTCAGCTCCGGGGTCAAGTGGTTCAAGTGCAGGCGGACAATACCATGACCATGTACTGCCTCAACAAACAGGGCGGCACACACTTCCATCTGCTTTGCAAGGAGGCGCTCCACATCTGGACCCTTGTCAGCTGGTTGGAGGCGGATCTCCTAGCCATCCGTGTGGCAGAAGTCTCGAACCAGCTGGCGAATGCTCTCAGCCACATAGGACAGACATCCCACGAGGGGTCTCTCCATCCAGAGGTAGCTTACAGCCTGTTTTCCCACTGGGGCAAACCAATGGTGGACCTGTTTGCCTCCAGGGAAAACACCAAGCTGAGACTGTTTCATGCCCGCCCTCCTCAGCAGAGCTTGCTGCATGGGGATGCCGTCTCGAGGCTGTGGACCCCAGGCCTCCTCTACGCCTTCCCTCCATTTCCCTTGATCCACAAGGTGTTACTCAAGGTGAGGAGGGACAAGGCTGATTCTGGTAGCCCCAGACTGGCTGCACCAGTTCTGGTATCCAGATCTCCTCAGCCTCAGCTGCAGGCCCCTGGAGCAGCTTTGTACATGCCCGGACCTGATCTCTCTCTGAACCAGGGGAAGGTTTACCATCCGGGCCTTCAGTCCCTGCACCTTACAGCCTGGTACCTGAGCGGCTAGAGTTCCAGGCTTTGGGTCTTTCCGAAGATGTTTACACCACTGTGGAGGCATCTAGAAAGAAATCGACCAGGAAATGTTATGCCTTCAAATGGAAAAGGTTCTCCATTTGGTGTCAGGGTAAGGGTCTGGACCCCTTATCCTGTTCTGTGGCTAACATTCTCGACTACCTTTGGTCTCTCTCCCTCCAAAGGGGGTCTTCGGTCATCGACCCTTAGGGTACAACTGGCAGCCATTTCTGCTTACCAGGTGCAGGCCAGTCAGCCGACATTGGCACACGAGACAGTGGTCGGGTGCATTTTCAAAGGCCTGGATCACATATCCCCTTCAGTGCATGAACCTCCACCTCCGTGGGATCTACTGCTGGTATTGGCAAAGCTCATGGGCAAGCCATTTGAACCAGTACACAAGCGTGAGCTGTCACACTTGTCATAGAAGACGGCCTTCCTGGTGGCTATCACGTCTGCCAGAAGGAGAGGGGAGCTCCAGGTGCTTTCAGTGGACTCCCCTTATCTGGTCTCCCACAGGGACAAAGTTGTCCTGTGCCCCCACCTGAAATTCCTTCCGAAGGTGGTATCAGAGTTTCATCTTAACGAGGTGTTGACTCTGCCGGTATACTACCCTAATTACACATCGGACGCCGAGTACAGGTTCCATACTTTGGACCTGTGACGTGCTCTCTCCTATTATAAGGGGAGGATGGTAGAAATTCAGGGAGAGGTTCACCATCTGTTTGTCACCTACACTGAAACCGTTTCTGGCAGACCTGCAGCAAAGCGGACTGTTGCAAGATGGATTACATCATACATAGGTCTGTGCTACGAGTTGGCGGGCAAGGAGCCTCCCAAAGGGATAAGAGCTCATTCTACCTGCCATACTGCTGCATTGGTGGCTGCTTCCAGGGAAATCCCTATCCAGGAAATCTGTCAGGCTGCTACCTAGAAGTCAGCACACATCTTCATTACCCACCACCACATCGATCTTGAGTCATGCCAGGATGCTTTTTTGGGGGCCTCGGTTCTCCAGTCTCTGTTCCTTAAGTAGGGGGTGTGCACCTTGCCTCCCTCCTCCCAGAGAACTGCTAGGAGTCTGCCAATAAGTGTGAATGAACAACATATCCATGATCCTAGAAAAACAGGATACTTACCTGTAACAGTAGTTCTAGGAGTGGTATATGTTGTTCATCCACACGGACCCACCTGACCTCCCCAGCTGCGGATGCACACAACCTGGCTTCCAGCGGGCTAAGATGTGGCATCATGGGGCGGAGCCGAGGTATATACCACCCGAGTGGGTGGGAGGAGCCAGCTTGAAGACTTCCGGCAAGATTTAAAGGGGAAAGGGACATGCCAATAAGTGTGGATGAACAACATATACCACTCCTAGAACTACTGTTACAGGTGAGTAAGAAACAATTACTCACCGAAGTAATATTACTTCTTTCAGGGTATTCTTTAGTATTATTGACAGATGCAGTATGTCAGCTGGGTTCAGCTGCCCCGGAGAGGAGGAGTCAATACAAATGAGGAAGGCACTGGCCAATCAGGATATAGTTAGAGTAGAGTGCTGCCTGCAGTTAGCCTGAGGGACCTCAGAATTTGTTCTCCGCTGAACTGGCACCACTGCCCTGGAGCTTTTCTCTTCAGAGATCTTCCTGTGCCATTTCTTTCTTTCTTTTTGAGTGCTGCTTTAAGGTATTTTGTATATTTTCTTCATTTTATCTGTTTTGGGGTGAGAACCTGTTTTTATTATGCTCTCCGATCAACTCAGAAAGCCTGCTTTAATTTAAGCCATCTTTGATAAGGAAACAAAAAGACCTTAAAAAGTCCGTTTTAAGGATAACAGGGAGAGTTATTACTTTGTCAGTAGTATGCTACAGTCTCCATCATAGCTGTTGAAAACTCACGGCCTTCTCCAGATGAGGCCTAAGAGTCAGGAACCACAGTTCTGTAAGCAGATAGATTACAGTCTGGGCTGATATAAAACCCCCACTGATGGGGGAAGCCAATTAAGGATGTACAGGGAAAAGCGTCCGTTCCCTCAGCTGCCGCCAGAAATGAATGTCATGGTCCCTAGGTTCCCCTTAAGTCGGAAGACCCCAGACTTCGAGAAAAAAAACGAAAACAACACATCAGGTCGTTGCATGACCACAGTTCAGGAATCAGCTAGCCAAACATCTGGAAAATCCCCAGAACACAGTCCACCAAAACCACTACATCTCGACCTGCAGGATCAAGAGGGGGGCTGTCGAGGGAGACTCCATTGAGCCACATGTGCATGAAGAGGTGGGAGAAAATCATTCCTTTGTCCCTGGGGGCGATGTCCTCCTGGAGCTATTCCCCAAAGCAGGTTTTCAATTTCAGATTCCGCTTGTTCAGAGCTGGTATCGGGGAACGGAACACCTATCCTTTCCAACACCGAAGTTGCTTGAAGTAAGTTATCATAGATTTGCACACACTTCCCATCATTTAACCACAGCCATGCAGGGTAACAGAGGTAAGCCCTCATTCCCTTCTCCTGCAAGGCTTTCACAACTTGGAAGTACTTTTTAACGCTTGGCCATCATGTTTGGGGAGGAAGTCCTGGTCAAAGTACACTTTTTGGCCATCCAAATTTGAGTCCCTCTTCCCCTACGGCAGGCACAGAATCTTCTCTTTAGTGGGAAGTGTAAGAAATTTCACCACGATGGACCTGGAGAGTGCTCCTGGTTTGGGTTTTGGGGCCACCGCCCTGTGGGCCCTTTCAATAGCAAATTCAAAGTTTTCTGGTAGGGCTAGATCTTACTTCGAGAGGGCTCTTGCAGTAGGTAATTACATATAGGACTGATGCCGGCAGGTGGTAGGACCTCACGGAAAAATTTCTAGCTAGCAGTCCCTGGCTAGGGACCGCCCTACGTCAGGTGACCGGCATCAGGAGACGTCGGTATAAAGGGGCGGTCCCAGACACCCGCCTTCCAGTTCTTTCCCACTGTTAACTCATGCAGCGCCTCGTGGAAAAGTTTGTGCTTCATCAGCCCTACCTTCGTTGTTTTTTTACCGAAAAATCTTATTTTTTCGACAACGTCTGTACTAATGTTGGTGTATGTCATCCCCTACACCCTCCGAGCACAAGAACAAGTGCAATTCGTGCGGCTCCCAACTACCGCACAAGGACGGCCACTCCCTGTGCCTGTTCTGTCTAGGCCCGGATCATCAAGTTGAGAAGTGCCAGCATTGCCTTAGTTTTAACGCGGACACCTGAAAAAAACCGCAGCAATCCCTGGAGGCCCATATTCTTAAAAAGAAAATGAGCTCTATGGAGAAGGGGCTTAAAAAGCTAAGGCAGGCGTCCACTTCCCCCGAAGGCCATCGAAAGAAGAAAGACAAGCAGAGGCATCGGGACAAAGGCTCCTCCACCACGTCTCCCTCAGTCGCGGGCATACAGGTAACATCCCCTCCGGGGAATCGCTCGACAGCCACCTCGGAGGTTTCTGAGGTGGCGTCGGCCCGCCCGTCTGGCTCGTGCTCGAGCCTCGCGGGCACTTCCGGGCAGTTGGAGGCCTCCACCCCTGGTTCAGCCGCAGGCTTGCGGCTTACCATTGTGGGCGACTCTGGTAAGCCAAGCGTCTGCTCCTCTGACGTCCCCCCGGAGAGGGCTGGTAAGAAGTCCGACCCTTCGGGGTGACGCATGGCTTCCCCACCGGACCAGGCCGACCCTTCCTCTCAACCTGCCTCCGGTGAAGGCTTTCGTAAGTCGGACGTTGGCTCCTCCGGTGCCCGCCGAGAGCTCACCTCTACGCCTCATGTCGGCTCGTCCGACGTCCAGCCGGCGAGGGAACCGATGACGGACCCCCCAACGTCCGTCATTCCCAGTTCACTGCAGCCTTCACTACCGTCTGGGGAACCAGAGTCCCCATCCTGACCCCCGGACTTTTCTCCCCCATCCCCGGGTGCAGCTGGGGATATTTTGCCTCCGTTAGTCCCTCCTCCATCTGGAGCGACGGACCTGATGTCGGCTCCCTGGACACCGGCTGCGACGCTGGCCCCTCCAACGTCAGTACCTCCGGTGTCAGGGCCTCCACCGTCGGCCCTGACGTCGGCCATACCGACTCAGGGAGAGTTCCTGCTCCCGTCGGGCCCCCCCCCCGGGCTCTCCGCTACGGACCCGCCTGCGAGGTTCCCAGCCTAGCCATCTGCGCAGGCAGCCCCCCCCCGGCTTCCGGGTTCCCGCCATCTTATTCGACACCGGTGTACCCAGGAATGCCGTATCCGATGCCACAGTACGCGACGCCAGACTTCCTGACGCCACAGTACTCGACGTCTCAATACCCGAAGCCGGGTTACCCGCAGCCGGGTTTTGGATACGCTCCATATGGGTATAGCCCATATTCTTATCCCCTGCCTCCTCCTCCTCCTCCACCGCCCTTGCGGCCGCTGGTGGACCTGCAGGAGACTGTGGCCTCCTGGTGGGCTGAGGCCAAGGCTCAGCTCACCAAAGAGGTCAAGAGCTGCCTTCCGGCGACAGTACCATCCCAGGTTCCTGTACGCCCCAGGCGGCACACTCCCTCACCACCTCTGGACTCCAGGGTTCTTCCATCTGGATCCAGAGAGGGGCAGGACATGCGTCCCCGGGGACTACCCAAGGGACCTGTTCCTCCTCCGGGTCAGGAAAGGGAGTCTTACTCTTCTTCTTCCTCCTCTTCACTCTCAGACTCTTCCGACGGCTGCTCCGAGAGAGACGACGTGCCTTGCTCTCCGTCGAAGCCCCGACCGAGGACTCCTCCGAAGTCTCCTCCGGAGGATCCTTCTTTTACGAAGTTGCTTAGAAAAATCCAGGAGGTCCATCAGTGGCGCTCTTTGGAACCAGATCCTTAGTGTCTGAAACTTGCTGAACATCTGGATCTGCCCCGTGACAGCTCCTACACTAGTGTCACCATGGATAGAGCCTCGCGCCGACCTTGTCACCACGATATGGAAACAGCCGTTGGCCTTAGCCCCACTTCCCAGGAAGTCCAACAGGCTATATCAGGCTCCAGAGGGTGTTGATTTCCTAGATTCTCACCCATATGCCGACTCGGTTGTGATTAGCGCTGCTCACGGCCGTTTGGCGAACCCAAAGCATCTTAGCTCGTCACCTCCTGATAAGGAATCTCACCTTCTGGACCAGTACGGGAGAAAGATTTATGCTTCCTCCACACTGGGGATTAGGGCCCTGAACTACATCGGCCACGTGGGGGCATACCAGAAGGCCATCCTTACTCAGGTGGAAGCCAAGCTGGACTCCTTGCCTGACTCCCAAGTCAAACAGGAGTTGGCTGATCTCGTCCGCTCTGCTCGTTCGGCCAGTCGCCACATGCTACGTGTGATGTATGACACAGTGGACACTGCTGGGTGGAGCTCTGCTTTCGCCGTAGGCCTACGGCATCGTGCTTGGCTCCGCGTGTCAGGTCTGGTCCCAGAGGTGCAATCTGCTATCCAGGAAGCACCTTTCCGGGGGTCAGTGCTTTTCCGGGGTGATGTCAAGGACATCATTACCGATTTGCAGGAGAAGGGGACGGCTCTGAAATCAGTTGATTCCATGTACCGTCCCCATCAGTAGCAGCGCCGGCCCTTTCGCAAACGGAATCGGCCAAAGGCGAAATCCCAGGGAAGGTGGGCCACAAAACGTCGGGCCCTCGTGGCTGCTAAGCCCCCTCTACCCAAAAAAGCAGCAGGTGCTTCAGCTGCGGCACTGCCCCACACCACCTGACTCCTTTCCTCTCCCACTCCTCTGGACTCCCCGGAGGAACTGGTAGGAGGGAGGTTTTCCCTCCACCTTCCGGGATGGGAAAGGATAACCACGGATTCTTGGGTGCTCCAGCTCATAGCAGAAGGACATTCCATAGAGTTTCTTCAGAAACCACAAGTCGTCGTATTCATGGGAACACCTTCCTTTGGTCCAGGAGGAAATCTTGGCTCTTCTTATGAAGCAAGCGACAGAGCCCATCCCCCTTCATCTTCAGGGGAAGGGTTACTATTCCCATTTCTTCCTGGTCCCAAAGAAGACGGGAGATCTCAGACCAATTTTAGATCTCAGTTCCCTGAATCTTTATGTGGAGTACAAAAGGTTCAGGATGCTTTCTCTGCAGAGCCTTCTGCCCCTCCTCCGGCCGAGTCAATGGCTTTGTGCCCTGGATATGCAGGATGCCTTTCTGCACATTCCCATTCGCCCCTCCCATCGTAAATACCTTCGTTTTGCATTCCAGGGGGACCACTACCAGTTCAAGGCGCTCCCGTTTGGTCTTTCCTCTGCCCCCCGAATATTTACCAAATGCCTGGCAGTGGTGGCGGCCCACCTGCGTACCAAGGGAGTACAGGTGTTCCCTTACCTGGACGACTGGCTCCTGGCGGCCTCGTCCAGGGAGGAACTCCTGCATTTCCTCTCCCTCACCCAGCAGGTTTTGCCTGCCTGGGTATACCATCAACCATTCCAAGTCTCATCTGGACCCTTCCCAGAGGCTACAGTTCACCGGGCGATCCTCGATATGACCATGGGCAAGCCTTCCTGCCTCCGGACAGGGTGGCCTCCTTCAGACCTAGATCCGTCTGTTATCCGACTGCAGGATGGTCTCGGCGAGGTCGGTCCTTCGCCTTCTCGGGCTCATGGCGGCCGCTATTCCGACGGTCCCCGTGCTCGACTCCACATGAGGATCTCTCAGTGGACTCTACGCTCTCAGTGGGATCAAATAGTGGACGACCTAGATCACTCAGTTCTGATCTCAATGTGGATGATGCGAGACTTGCAATGGTGGATGGTTCAAGAGAACTTGTTTCGCGGAGTCCCTTTCTTTCATCCTCCCCCCTCCCAGACTGTAACCACAGATGCCTCAGGCGAAGGTTGGGGAGCCCATTTAGGCCCTCATCGGACCCAGGGCTCTTGGTCCAGGCTAGAACAAGCTCTTCACATCAGTGTGCTCGAGCTTCGGGCAGTGTTGTACGCTCTCCAAGCCCTTCACCAATACATCCTTCCCGGCCACCTAGTCGTCCAGACGGACAACATGTGCATCAACAAGCAGTGAGGAACTCGGTCCTACCCTCTATGCAGGGAGGCAATGAGGGTTTGGGATTGCGCAACACAACACGACCTTCACCTCATGGCAATTCACGTTCCAGGATTCGACAACACCCTGGCAGACAGGCTAAGTCGCTCTTCTGCTCTGACTCACGAGTGGGAACTGGACCAAGGGGTCCTAGACAATATCTTCCAACTTTGGGGAACACCACAGGTCGACCTGTTCACATCCCCCCAAAACGCAAAACTTCCCACCTTCTGCTCGCTCATTCCAGAGCGTGGCACTTTCTGGAACAACGCTCTGTCTCTTGACTGGAAGAACAAATTCATCTATGCCTTCCCCCAATTCCTCTTATCCCATGAGTCTTGCAGAAACTAGCTTCGGAAGGAGCGAGAATGATTCTGATCGCTCTTTTCTGGCCCAGGCAAATCTGGTTCTCTCTTCTACAACAATATTCAGAGGATCCTCTTCTTCCTCTATCTAGAGGTTTGTTGACCCAGGATCAGGGGACCCTGGTCCATCCAGGCCTCAAATCCCTTCAACTGCATGCATGGCTCCTGCAGACCTAGCCCAATCCCATTTTGGTGCGTCTCCCAAAGTGGCGGAGATTTTAGTGGAGGCCAGAAAACCCTCCACCAGATCCACTTATGCCATGAAGTGGAAAAGATTCACTATTTGGGCCGCCTCCAAGAATGTGGAGCCTTTCTCCTGTTCAGCGGGGCTTCTGCTGGAGTATTTATGTCATCTGTTCGACCTGGATCTCAGCCATTCCTCTTTGAAGGTACACATGGCGGCTATCTCAGCCTGTCATGTTCCCTTCGCAGACAAAGCTTTCGCTCAACTGGAGGTCTGTAAGACCTTTCTCAGAGGGGTCCTCCATCTGAGGCCCCCCATCCGTACTCCGCCCGGGAGTTTAATTTTGTTCTCAGAAACTTACCCTTCCTCCGTTCAGACCTGCAGCTTCTGCAGATTTGAAGTTTCTTTCATGGAAGCGCTCTTCTTGGTGGCCATTACTTCGGCTCGAAGAATCTCCGAGCTCCAGGCCCTGATGTGTAAAATCCCCTACTTGATTTTTCACAAGGAACGAGTTGCTCTCCACACGAATCCTAAGTGTCTACCTAAAGTAGTAGCAGAGTCTACCTTAAATCAGTCCATAGAGCTACCTGCCTTTTTTACGCAGTACTCTAACCAAGGGGAATATTTACTCCATACTATGGATGTTCACACCAACAGGACGAAGGATCTCAGAAAGACTGATAAGTTGTTTGTCTCTTTTGCTCACAAAAGGGAAGGCAATGCTGTTTCCAAGCAATACCTGTCTAAGTGGTTGGCTCATTGCATCACTTTCTGTTTTGACAAGTACCACAAGACCCTCCCGGGTCAAGTCAGAGACCACTCCACAAGAGGAGTAGCTGCCTCTGCAGCTTGTTTCAAGAATGTGTCAGCGGCAGACATATGCGCTGCCGCCATCTGGACTTCCGTCCATACCTTTATGAAACACTACAGTTTGGATATTGCCTCTCGCCATAGAGCAGGCTCCGGACTAGCTATTTTGCAAGGCCTCCTGTCTTGAGGCTTGCACGGCTAGAGCTTTTTCTTGGAGTAGTTTCCTCCTCCCGGTGCCTTTTCTTTATTCCAGACTGCTTGGGATTCAGTCCTATATGTAATTACCTACTGCAAGAGCCCTCTCGAAGTAAGATAGTACAGTTACGTAAGGACTTACCGTAACAGTAGATCTTCAAGAGAGGCTCTTGCAGTAGGTAATACCTCCTGCCCTCCATCCCCTAGGCTTTTTCAGCTCCTTTTCCATATAGAGAAATATCTGCTTCTCTCTCGTCTGGCCTCTTTTGGCCTGAGGCGGAAAAGAACTGGAAGGCGGGCGCCCTTTATACTGATGTCTCCTGATGCCGGTCACCTGACGTGGAGGCAGTCCCTCGCCAGGGACTGCTAGCTAGAAATTTTCCCGTGGGGTCCTGCCACCTACCGGCATCAGTCCTATATGTAATTACCTAGTACAAGAGCCTCTCTCAAAGATCTACTGTTATGGTAAGTCCTTGTGTAACTGTACTTTCTTGCTGTAGCCACGACTCCAGGTACCCCACCACATCAGCTTGCTCACTGCCCTCGGGAACTCTGAAGATCTGGATATTGTTCCTCCTAGCTCTTGCCTCTGCATCTTCTGCCCTGTGTGTGAGCTCACGTTCCCTCCGACGAAGAAAGGCGAGGGAACACCCAAACGCCATGTGTTCATTTTGCACGGTGTCCAAGTGGGTTTCCACAGTCGTGGTATGGGACTCCAGCTTTTTAAAATCTATTTGCAGTCTTGAAATTTTTGAATCAATCCGATGTAGAATGCTCAGCATTCAGTGCTGTCTGCTTTTGTGAACGTCGATGTGGATTCGGAATACGATTCTTCATCTCCTGAGACTGTTGCTACAGAGGACTGCGATAATGCAGGGCTGACAGGCCACTCTTCTGTGGCTGTTGCAGAACATGTTTTGTTGTGGTAAAATCTTTCTTTTTAGTTTTCCCCATTCTCCTGGTGTTTCTCAGGCTGATTGAGTATAGATTTGGTTATGTTAACTGCTCAATGGCGTTCGATGATTAATTAGCTGACCCAGGGCTCAAGAGCTGCAAAGCTAAGCCGCCATTAGCTTTGTTGTGTCTCCGTATGTCCCCTATACTATATTTTTGTACTTGTATTTATCCTGTAGTGAGGTTTTGTATTTTTGTACTTTTGTATTTACCCATATGCCATCTTCATGTCCCTGGTCATGCCTGAAAACAGTCCATTGCATCACTGTACCTACCCAGTTAACAAATACATAAATAAATTTCCAAATCACTCTGCAAAATCACCTTTCTGGTGGGATTTGAAAATGTTTCTATATTGGTTCATAAGGTCGAGTTATAAGAAGACTGTGTTGCAAATGTGGTGGAAATAGCTGGCCCAGTAGTGTGGAGGGCTGAGGCAGCGATGCCTTACCTCTTGCCACATTGGTGACCGATGTTCCCGGTGCAAGCAGGTCGACGAGGGTCGGCCGGAGAGGGAGAGGATCAAGCGTCCGGGGGCTTGCTCTCCTCTCTTGGGGAGGGTGGGGAACAGAGACCGGCACCTGCCTGACACCTAGCGGAGGCTAGGTGTTGGCACGCCGGGTCCTGTACAATGGAGGTTGGAGGAGGAGCAGCCAACCGGCGTGCTGCATGTGAACGCGTGCAGCTCTGCCGTTGTCAGCATTACATACTCCCCTCTGCATGGAAAAGCAGAAAAATTGGGTCCCAGTCATGCGGTAAGAAATGACCGTCCTCCGCTGGCACCACCCCCAAGAAGGCACCTCCCGACACTGGATCCAGATTTGGTGGGTTGAGTTGGGGGCTCCCTGCCACAGAGGGTAAGCCATGGGAGAACACAGGAGAGGGGTCTGAAGTTCGGGTAACAAGGCTGGGAGGACAACAGTGAGGTAGGGCCGACTGGGACGGGAGAAAAAGATAGCAAAGAAAATGTGGTGGAAAAATATGGTAAAATGATCACATTATGAGTGATCATTGAAATATATAAACATTCACTCATAACTTTCTTCATTTTAATTTTTTCCTCCATATACTACTAAACATTAAACCTGGCTTTTTTTGGGACCCCACCTCCTGAACAAGGCAGGTGAAAGTTTTCAGACCTGGTCCGAAAGATGATATTGCAGTCGCTCTTCGAAATCACCATTCTGGCCAATTTTTTTAATTTTCACATACCAGCTTAATGACATATGGTTATAAGAAGACTGTGTTCAAAATTTGGGTAAAAAATGTTTTAAAAACAACAAAATTATGAATTCAAACATTGAAACTTTTCCATGCTCACTCATAACATTGCCAGTTTTCAATACTTTGACTCCAGACTTTCAACTTGGTCATTTTTGACACCACCTCTTCATTGAGACAGGTGCCATTTTTCAAATCCTGGCTGAAACATGTTTTCACACTTGTGACATGAAATTACATTTTGGACAGTTTTCTATGAATCATTCATAAGTTCGTGAATTTTCAATATTTTCACTCCAGATTTTCAACATTTCCATTTTACCACACCTTCTTATGAGTAGTACAGCTGTCATTTTTCCCGTCTCACCCAAAACGTGTTTCCGCCCATGTAGCGCACAATGGCACAGTCAGTGTGCGAAATCAATGTACGGGACAAATTAAGAAAATCACAGTGACACTGTTCATGAGCAGAGGTCTTAAAATGGCTATGTTGAAAATTTGGTGAAAAAATTCCAAAAAATTACTGTTACGAGTGAGCATTGTGCAGTTTCCACGCACCTAGTAAGTTCATGACTTTGTAATATTTTAAGTCAGATTTTCACCAGTGGCATTTTTCCACACTTCCTTATGAACAGTATAGCTGTCATTTTTCACAACATGGCGAGTGTTTTCACACTTTCAGTGCAGAGATGCGTGGTCGCTGTGGGAAATCATTGTTCGGGACAGATAAAGAAAATCACAGTGACACTGTTCATAATCGGAGGCACCAAAATGCCTGAGTTGACAATCTGCTGTAAAAAAATCCCCAACCTAATTATATTACGGGTGTGTGTTGCACAGTTTCTATGTACGCTCGTAACTTCACCATTTTTTTTCATATTTTTACTGCAGACTTGCAACATTGCCATTTTTTACACCTCACCATGAACAGTACAGCTGTCATTTTTTACATCCTGTTTGGAATGTTTTTGCACCTGTGGTGCTAAATGCCGTAGTCGCTGTGCATAAGCAGCTTTCAGCTAACAAACTGATATTCCCCCTGTTCATGAGGTGGGGTCACAAAAAAACTATGTTGAAAATTTTTAGTGAAAATACCAACGAATGCCTGAGGTATTAGGGTTTCCAACCATAACGCCCAACCCTGTAGAGAATGACAGGCATCAGGGGTGTGACTTGGGATTCTTGCCTGTAATGCTCATACCATTCCACACCCTGCAGCCAGTGAGAGGCATCGAGGTATGCCTTGGCCCCAAAGTTCACTCCATTCTCTTATATTGCACCCATCTCACCATATTTCCTAATGGAATGGGGTGTGCATAAGGGCCAAAGACCCAAGGAACGCCGTGACACTTGTCAATGTCTGCAGGGTGTGGTGTGGTGAAATGGTGTGGCCGTTATGCCTGATGACCCAAAGGCACACCCCAATGCCTGTCACTCTCTGCAGGGTGGTGGTGGGATTGGCTTCAGTTCAATACATCACTGCCATTCCTAGTATGCAGCTCTGTAACTTCTACACTACCACTGCGAATGCCTGCAAGCAAACATTCGGCATTGACAAATGCTTGTTTAGTTACTGACCTGGGAACAGAGGGTGGGGGCAGGACAGCATGCAGAGGGATGGAGTGGGAGAGTTTTTCTTTCTTACAGGCTGCTGCTGGTGCTTGTTAGGTGGCTGATGAGTGGAGAAACTCTGTGATTGGCACAGCTTCATCATTTCAGATGTAAGAAGTTTCTGCCCATTGGCCAGCGAAGGAGCATCGTCAGCAGCCTTGTCAGGACAGGAGTTTCATTCGCACACCTCCTGCGGGCTGAGCTCCACTGGCTGCTTGCAACATGCAGCTCCCCAGCCTCTGCCAATATGTTTTGCTTGCATAAGCAAACAAAAAAAAGATGAGAAAGGGAGGAGCTATGGATGCTGTAGGGGAGAATTTGAAAAACATATTACGTAAAAGACAAATCCATGTCTCTTGTTTCTTATTACCAAGGACTTTGCATGAAAGCAGGCTGTCCCACCTGAAGTCACAATCCTCTGCTTTTGACTCCATATATAGTTTGCTGCTGTAGCATTAACAATGATGTCTCAAATTGGAAGGTGTATATCTTCATCTGTAGATCAGCAATGTGAGTAGATGAATGTTTAGAGACATTTATGAACATATGGCCTTAATCAAGCACAAGGGAAAACACATAACATTCACTAAAGGGAGGCAGTATAGCGCAGTGATCTAAGGCTCTGAGCTGCAAATGTGGTGACATCTAGCAGACAAGACCTGGGTTTGAATCCCACAGCTTCCACTTGCATGCTGTGTGACCCTGAGCAAGTCACTTAACCTCCCTGTGCTCCCAGATCGCTCCTGTAAAAAAGCTTTCAGCTTAGTATGCTATACCTGGTTAAACAACTAAATAAAAAAAAATAAATAAAAAAATATTAGCTACTGTGTAATGTGTGTAGATATTAGCAGTGTTCAAGATTGCCACTAGGTGGCAGTAGATCCATAGTAACATGTTTTGTATTGTGTTTTAGTATAGTGTCAGTGTGCAGTTTTTCATCACCTTCTCTCATAATCTCCCAGATGCTATACTGATGATGTAATTTACATTGTTCATCTGTGTATTATTTCTGCTTATAGGCCCTTATGATAAACTAACTTTTTCAGACTTGGAGAGATATAGTATAAACTTGTAGTGTCAGAGATCTTAGCCTTTACACTTGTCGCTTTGTAGCAGGAGTAATATTGAAGTGTGGCTAAAATGGCATCATGCTGTTTCCTGATGAATGCTGCAGCATTTCAACATGTTTTATTTAATGAACATTTTTTTTAATGTCTCGCTTAAATTTATCTTCACAACGGAAGACAAAGCCAATTGCATTTTATTTTGTGATGATCCTGTATTGTTCTGTATTATCTGTAGGCTTCCATGTTATATAAAGAAACCATTCCCCCAAGTCAAACGAAAATGTTTTTTTTTTTTTATAACAATGAAAGTCAGCAGAGCTGCAGTATCCTACCCTGGAACCCTTTTCTCAAACCAAAACATCAAGACACAAAACATTAGTTGTGGTGGTCTTCATTCAGGTCCCAGTGGGTGGGTAGCCACTTCAGAAAACCACCAACACAGTTGGCACCCTTGTTGGCAGTCTCACATAAAATGCCACGGCCTGAATGGGCGTGGAGTCTGAATAACTCCTCTCGCCTCCATGGTGGTCCCTCCATGGCAGGGTTGAGGCACATTGGTAGGGAAGTGTGGGGAAGCTTGCTCTGTGATTCCCTGTACTGCACCTCTCATGTGGCTAAGCAGAGGACTTCAGTTTACAGTGCTGTCAATCCTGCTCCTTTCATGAGCATTAGATTCATGAACACCCGCGAAAACAAGTAAACTATACCAGTCTGATGCGCTAGTTATTAGTGCTGCCACTTTCCACATAGGAGACGTGAGTTTGAATCTCAGCTCAGGTTTGTCAGGAGGCTTAGCTCAATCCCCAAGGGCAACGCAGTGCCTTCAGGGTGGGTGAGTGGCAGTTCTCACTGCATGCACTGATGGCCCAGAGGGAGAAGAGACACGCTGCCTGAACTGCCCATAAATAGCAGCCCACACAGCATACGGTGGGTTGCCCTCCCAGTAGGCATCCAGTCACAAGCTGATGTATAACACGCCAGCACTCAGCCCTACCACTGCCTGGGGCTAGATTTTTAATTTCTCTGTCAGCCAAGTACCCTCAGTTTGTTGAAGAGGCTGAAAACAGAAACGGAGAAAAAAAGTCACAGTAAGAAATTGCCCTTAATCATTTTCGTGCCAGAATCCAGTGTACCAGTACTACATTTTTGTAGATAATACATCAGCTGACATAGTCAGTTATTTTGTTAACCAGGTGTGTTCACTGGAACAGAGTCCGTTTTACTTGGCGACCGGAACAGAGGCGCAACAAATATCAGAGAAACATAAGCAAAGTACAAATGCTAATGAGGCCAGTAGATCAGGTGGCTGCCCCAGAAGCTCTAGCATGACTATGCAATATTTGTCATAGTTAACCTCTTTGCTTGTGCCGTTATCATCACAGATAAGCAAAAACAAGACAAATCCATTGGGGGTGGGGAGAAAGCAAAACAAAAACCTAACCCCTGCGACACGATAGCAGTAAATCATGACTCAAAAAAGCAAATTGTGTCCATAACTTGAGTTTCCTTATTCACATGGCTTTTCTTCTTAAATGTGCGTGTGGGGGTTGGGGGTGGCTGCAGGAGTAGAAGTAGTCTTTACACTACTAGCAGAAGTCACTGGAAAATGTAGTACACAGTTTTATTAGCTTACATTGTATCATCCTCAGTGTGATCAGAGTCTGTAGGGTGTCAGCATGACTCAGTTGGGAGCACATCTGCCTCCGAGACAGAAGGTTGTAGGTTCTAGGCTCACACTGGGATTGGGTTTACACCATCGATGCTGGCACCCAAGTGCTGTACTAGGGGGATGCTGTACTGTTAGGATGTGCCATCCTTTGGATGAGACAGTAAACCGAGGTCCCTTCCACCCATATGTGGTGCTGTCCTGGTGGGTGTCCAGGAGTAAGTAGTAAAAAAAAAAACACTAGGCACTGTTCGCAAGAGTAGGGATTTTTCCTGGAGTCCTGGTCAACATTTGCTTTTCCATAAAACCAGTACATGCAGTTATCCATGGCTGTGTGTGGGTGATGATGTGCAAAATGGCAGCCACTGTACATTTACAGTTGCTTCGCTACCAGTCTCTTCTTGCTTGTAAAGTGCTTTGGGATACAATGTGTATGAAAAAGCACTTTGTAAAAATGCTAATTTTACTTTTTCTACAAAATTAGATGTCCTTACTCTCAGGAAGTCCAGGATTGTTTGTTCCTCATTAGATAATAATTAGCCTCATAATAAGTAACTCATAATCTCAGTGATGAAACTTGAGCTGCCTGTTCTAGTAATGTTTGATTAACATTAATAAGCTATCCTGGGAGTGCTGTAGAGCATACCTTCCGACAAGTCATGGTCAGGAAGAGCTCAAACCTAAATAGAGATAAAAATAGTTAAAATAAGTAAATTAAGCTGGAAAGTTGTAACTTTGTTAATTGCAGGGTCTTCCCGACGTCAAGCTGCACAGTTTGATACCAGTTTCAACTGTGGGGCGTACAAATAAAACCCAGACGAGCAGCTTAAAAACCCAGACCCATGAAGCATCACCGCTGACAGACAGCAAACTCCAGTGCAGGGAATGAACCACTGTGGAAGGCCTCACAGCTATCCATGAAGGCCATTGATTTGGAGGTGGAATCTATCCTGTCCCGCTTCGAAGAGCAAGAGGCAAAAATTGAGGTGGCGGTAAAAACAGCCACTACCGCAGAATCTGAATCAATAAAAGCACTATCCACAACAACTAAAGCTATGCAAGAAAATGCCCAAATGTAATATCGAGTAAAGACACTGGAGAATGCACAGAGGGCAGCGAATGTGCGTGTGGTGGGTTTGCCAGAGTATTGTGAGGGGAAGAATCTACTGGTCTTTATCAAAGAATTGCTACCAGCAACACTATACTTGCAGGTACCCCAAGTAGCTGATAGCTTTTTGAAAGCTTATCGCATCTCGCCCCGATCTGCTGCAAGTACCGCTAATTTACCTAGGACTGCTCTGCTGGTTACCACCAATCCAGCTATCAGAGATCAAATTCTACAAGCAGCAAGGGAGGTGGATTCATTTAATTATCAGGGCAGCACAGTGCATTTATTCCCTGATCTATCATTTGCCACAAGGTCCAGGAGGAAGAAATTCGATGGAATAAAGGCAAAGCTGAGAAGTCTGGGGATGGCCCTTTCACTTTTAATGCCTGCGCGTCTGAGGATCCAATATGGCGGCAAAACGTTCCAGTACACAGATCCAGATGAAGTGGGGAAGAAGGCGGCAGCCATTTTTAAAGAGTTCAAATGATCTAGAGTTCATGAGTCATCAGATTCAGATGACGCCACATGAACTACTTAGTGTTCAGTTTGAACTCGCTTGCTTTTGCTGTCTAATATTACTTTCAGTAAATAAGTGCTCACTGCTTACCATGCTGAATGTTTGATAGTGTACCGGCTGTAAGTATTAAACTTAGCTGCAGATTTAGATGGGTTCCTAAATATAAGAAACTTTATTTTAATATATGGATAATTGAGCATCAGTCGAATGTTAAAACAAAAACCTTAGACATGGTTAAGTTAGGAATAGCATGGTTACACACTGGACAGCCATGTGCATGGGAACTGCTGTAGTGTTTATCATGTTTGAGTCATTGTAGTTTTAACCGAAAAGTGCCATCATTTCTGCTACTTACATCATTTCTTTGGAACGGAAAGCTTTACTTTCTGAACACTTGTACTATGTTGGGATAACATTTTGAGTTTGGGCGTAATAATAAGACAGGCTGTTGTATGTAAAAATCTTTTTTTTTTTTTTTAAATACATTTTCTTAATGGTTAGACCACCCACAGTGCTGAAGGGTGCAGCATTTCCTGGACTTCACTTCGAACGTTTTATGCTGAAATACCCCCATATCCGAAATCCAGATCGTCTACATTTTGTAATACTGCTACATTGGATGTATTGTTGGATTGTACATGTGATAATCTGGCATGAGTACATTGTGAGAAGTTGTTTTTATTATGAAAATAATAAAACATAATTAAAAATAAACAAGCCATCCTGTCTGTCTTTGTGACTCTGTCCAGGTGAGGGTAAAATATTATTTTGCAGCCCTCAATACAGATGTCTAGTTGATGCTGTCCCATCACTTTTTTCTTCTGGATATATCAGGCTGCCTTCGGTAGTTGGGTTTTATTACATCCTCTGTCCCTGCCTAAAGTTTGGAATTCAGTGTGCACGTGCACACACCCAGAGATTTTATAGGAAAATAATATTTCTTTCTAGCAGCAAACGTTTATTTGTAATGTCATACTTAACTGCATCATCTCAGACATGAGCTGTTGGCCAGGAGACGCAACTTAAAAGTTTAGACTCTGTTCTGTGGTGCCCCCAATGTTCTAATGGCAGAATTATTTCTCTGCTGAAAAGATCAGATGCCCCAGAGTCCTGTTTAAGCCCTAGTGAGTATGTTTTAATAAATAGTTCACTACAGTTTAAACACCCTGCATTAGTAAAGTTAGTTTTTATATAATTGTACTGTGTTTGCATGTTTTTGTTTGTTCCTAGTCAGTGCCACGGTTTACAGTGGTTCTCAGTCTTGGTTTTTGCTATTTAAACTAACTAAAAATACATCTTTTTTTATTTTAAATTGGCTTCATTTTTAAATTGGTTATAATTTTTATTTTAGTTGTGCTGTCTCAAGCTAGTGGGTAGGAACACATTTCAGCCAATCAGGATGCAAGATTCTTAGTACCCATTTTATAATTAAAATGTATAAATCCTGTGGACAGTTCATGGCAAGGGCAGACAACCACAAACTGTGTTTTGGTTGTTTGGGCCTGGATCATGAATTTGAAAACTGTGACCTTTGCAAAGTTTTCTGTTTCCAAGCAAAAGAGGGCAGTTAAACAGCAGTCATTGTTAGCCCCAGCTTCTATATCAGTGTCACAGCAGTGTTCTGCTGTGAAAAATCAAACATAATGATGGGGTGAGGCCGTGAGGGTTCCTCTGAATGTGGAAAGCATGCTTCGAGTGGTTCCCTGTCCTTGCAGTTGCCCCTGACTTCAAAAGAGGCTACAGAATGCTGCCTGGAGAGACTGGCAAGCTATCCTTGGATCCAAATAAGGAGCACAGGGCGTCTGGTTAGGGGAGCTCTGATGCTAATGATGGCAAGAAACATAAAAGGTCTTCTGACCAGTCATTGCCCTCAGTCTCTGGGAAGAAGAAACAAAATAAGAAACATACAACAGTTCTCTGATTGGACGGGAATCAATGCAATTAGTGACAGAATAACACATCTGGGTGTCTTCTTATTCTTGCTTTCCCCTTCTGTACCTCCCTGCCCACCCCCTGCTCCCTTAGCCTCCACTCCCCTCCCTCTCATGTCAATCGTAGGAAAACCTCTCACCATCTCCCAGCCAGGGTGTTAGTCATGCTACTACTCCTGTCAGGGAACATTCATCTAAACCCTGGCCCGGTTCCCAGGAGCTCCCCAACTCGCACCACAGGCCTATGCATGGTCTCCATGAATATCTGTAGCCTCCTAAAAAAGTTTGACTCACTACAATGCCTGGTCACATCAATTAACCCTGATGTCATCACCCTGGTTTGAGACTTGGCTGTCAAATCCTCCCCTGACTCCTAGTCTCCTTCCTGGTGTCACCCTTTTCAGTCCGACCGTGTTGGGAGGCAGGCGGCTCGCTGTTATGTCAAGGAATCTCTCCCACTAGCACTGCCCACTCCCATCCTTGACTCCAGGGCCCAGGCGCCACGCTGAAACTAACCCCTGACCCTTTAAAGGGACCCCTTTATCTGACTACTGCATCACGTGCCCCAAAGGGACCAAATGCAGGCCATTGCCTCTCTTACAGAATACCTTACCTCTCTACCTCCTTCCGCTGATCAAATTCTGGTGGGTGACTTAAATGTCAACTGGCTCAGCCCTCCTCCTCCTGTACCGAGACTCCTTTTCTGCAATAGACCTACGCAACTGGTTACCACCCCTACCAGGACTAACCCCAAGAGAGGCTCCAGTACCCTGCTTGATGTGGTACTGCTAACCGCCTAATCGGATCCCCAATGTACAAGTCCTCCCAGACTCTCTCAGCGATCACTCCCCATTCTATTCCACTGGTCAACCTCAGTCCCCAAACCCACTAGCACAGTCCACATGCGCGGCGTCTAATACCTGGTGGACTGATAAAACTAAGGAACTTCTGTCCCAAATTGACTGGTCTCCTATACAGGCAACTCCTGACATCGACACAGCTCTCTCCTTCTTTACCCAAACTTTTAATAATGCCTGTGATATCTTTGCCCCAGTGTTGACCCGCCGTTCTAAAAGGAAGAATGCCCCCTGGGTTACCCCAGCTTTGATCCACCAGCTCAAACATAGGGACAACCTATGGCACCGTGCCATTGAGACTGGCGGCCCAATGACAGGCGGTTATATGCTGCCGCCCGAAACAAGTGCACTCAGGCCATCAGAAAGGCCAAGTCTGAGCACTATCAGTCCTCACTCACTGCCTCATGGGGAATCCCAGAACCTTCTGGGATAACAAACAGTTAAATGGGAGTCACACTCCCCCACCCACAGATCAACATTAATGGTGTGATCTCCTCAGACCCAGCCTCATAGCCAACCAACTCAACACCTCATTCACTGACCTTAGCCCTATCCTTCCTACAAATTTTTGACCCTCCTCCCCCAGCACCTGCAGTAAATCTTTCTCGCACTTATTTTCTCCTCCGCCATGTTTCTGCCCAAGAACTTAGGCCGCACCTTGTCACTGCCCTCAAGAGTAATAGTACAGGCAGTGACACCCTGGATCCGTGTATCCTACGGCTGGTCTTAGACACAGTCCTTACCCCGATCACATGCCTCATCAACCACTCTCTTTGCCTGGGGAAGGTTCCAACTGCCTGGAAAGTCGCCACTGTCACCCCTATCTTTAAAGGTGGTGATAGGACTGTGGCTGGAAACTATCGACCAATCTCCATTCTCTCTCCTCTCTCCAAGGCCTTGGAAAAAGTGGTGGCCTCTCAAATCTCTGACTGCCTCTCCACCTACAATGTCCTTTGTCCTGAGCAGCATGGCTTCCAAGCGGGCCACAGTACCAACACAGCCCTCCTAGAGTTCTCCAACTTTCTCCACTCCTCCTTAGACACTGGTTCTCTGGCTGGTGCTGTCTTCATTGACCTCTCGAAGCTTTCCACACTGTCTCCACCCCTCCTTCTTGATGCCCTTAGTCTCTGGTTTTGCTGCTGGGCCTATCTCCTGGTGCACCAGTTATCTGTCTGACTGCTCACAGCGTGATAAAATTAATGGGACCTACTCAGACATCTGTCCCATCTTTTCTGGGGTTCCCCAGGGCTCCATTCTGGGCCCCTTACTATTCTCCCTTTACCTTAACACCCTTCCACGCTCTTGCTCGGGGAACATTCTATTGTACGCTGATGATGCAGTCATCTTTGCCTCAAGTCGTAACCCTACTGCCCTCCAGGTCTCGCTGCAGAAGTCCTTCACTAAAGCTGAGGGCTGGTTCAAAGAACATAGATTGGTGATAAATCTTAAAAAAACAAAAACCATGTTCTTCACTCATCCCCAAAACAAGTCCTGCAACTTCAAACTCCTCATTCACTCTGGGTCCTCATTCCACTCGAACAAGTTTGCTCCTATAAATACCTAGGGATCCATTTTGACCCCTCCTCTCCTTCCATGGACACATCGCTGCCCTAGCCACTGCCACTAATATCCGATTGGGCATCTTACATCGGTATAAACACTGCCTCCCCGAGGCTCTTGACTTCAAGTCACCTCCTCTGTCCTGTCCCTAGTGGACTATGGACTGCCGGTGTATGGTGCTGCTGATCAGACCGCACTCCATAAAATTAGCACTACTCTGAATAAGGCCTGCAGGTTAATTACTGGAGCACCTAGGATGACACACACCTGTCTACTGTATGCTAAAAGCGCTTGGTACTTGATCTTGATGAGCGCCTCAAATATCTTACCTGTACCCTTACAAAAAAGACCCTCCTTGGGCTTTCCCCACCAGGATTGACCACCACCATACGCCGCTGTGTCCCACTAGTTCATACTCGGACCTCTGGGAAAACCTCTCTTGTTATCCCTAGAGCTAGGACCTCTCACGGCCAAAGAGCCTTCAGCTTTAGGCCCCCTCCTGGTTCAACACACTGCCCCTCCATCTCCAGCTCCAACTATATCGTGCTTCAAAACTTCCTTCACGTAACCACCTTATTAACACCCGATGCTGTAACTGCCACTAGTCAAAGCCGTACTCAGTACTTATGACAAAGCTTATTACTAAGCTGCTAAGGACGACATAACTCTGGTATTGTTTGCATCCATCCTACCTGTACCAGCTTGTTTGTATCTATGTCTTAATTTTACTGTTATACTTATGTGTTGTACTGCTATACTGTGTATTTTGGTTTGTCTTACTGTGACAAGGTACCTTTGTAAATGAACCTATGGCTCAAAGGTTTTCCAAACTGCTGTTTAAATAAAATAAAAAAAAAAATAAAATAAATAACCCACCGTCTCCTCTGCATCAAGCAGAGCAACCACTGCCAGACAGAAGAATGCCCTCTGTGGAGAACATTAAACAAATATGGCAGTTTTTCCAGGCCATGCCAACTATAACAATCCCTGCTCCTGCACCCTCCCCAAGCTTGGTACCCTAAACAGGGATTGGATGAAGAAGAGGAGGAACATATAGAGCCTGAGGTGTCCATGGAACAGGACTTTGGTTCCACTCTCAAAGAGAATGAGGACTAATCGAGTCTACCATCCAGTGAAACAGACATGGATTTAGAGGAGGCAGTATAAATCTTTAGCAGGCCAGTCTGCTTTCTCTATCCACCTTCCAGCACTGTGGAACTGCCTCCCTCTCCCCAACCATCTGTCATCCTCCCTGCACTCTCTCAAACCACTCTTACTGACACACTTCTCAAAATCATGCACCCTGCCTTCTTCACCCCCTCCCTTATTAGCCATTTTGCCACTTACCCTAATTTAGTAAGCATGACATAGCTCTTAACCAATGAGGATTTTTTATTTCATAACCATACGAGGATGGGTGTGTCATGCTAGTAGTTCTAAAATTCTGAAGTTCTGAGTTCATTTGGCATAGTCGATTTCCGCACACCTGGTTTCTCTAATTTTCTGCAACGTACATTTTTTTTGTTATTCTTTGGTAACCGGGTAAGGCCCCCTAGGCACAAGAGCTTGTTTTCAGGGGCAACGTGGGAGCACTGGGGTGGTTAAGTGACTTGCTCAGAGTCTCACAGTATGCAAGTGAAGATTCTAGGAATCAAACCCAGGTCTGCTGGATGTACCAGGCTCATTCACAGCTTGTTACTCTAACCTCTAGGCTATACTGCCAGCCATTTTTGATTTTAAATTCAAGCTTTTTTCCCTAAAAAAAGAAAATCTCATGATTTATATGTTCATATGTACAGTTCCTCTGTCTCTTATGGTTGTAAGAGTTTTTTCTGAAGTCCGCTGTGTGCCACAAATGCTCAGTTTCGTAGGTGTCTCACAAAAAACTTAATAATGCACACTTATAACCGTAAGACACACAGTAATTCTGTTACAAGCATCTTCCTATTCATACGCTGCACACTCCCCCCCACAGCTGTCATCTTTCCTACCCCCAAAAGATATGTGCTTTGCAGACTTTTTTGCATTGTTTCTTTGTTTACTTTCTGGAATGTATTACTGGTACCTTGCTTTTCATTCTTCATGTTCATGCACCTCTTGTTATCACTACTTTTGATCTTTTTTGAGGATATCGCCCTTCATTGAGCCACATCATGAAACTGTAAGCCATCGTCCTCAGGACCACCTGGAAATGTTTTGCAGGCTGGGGCCACCGTCATTAACATGCCTTCTCGGCACCTATATAACATGGTCATCCCAAGCATGTCCCAGTTCTTTGTCCTGCCATAAGCCGCTCGTCGGTCCACTGCTGCAAAAGAATGCTGTTGAACATTTGCAAGTATTCGCTAACGCTGCTACTCTTTTTTTTTTTCTTATTTTAAGCTTGCCAAAAGGCAAGCAACTGTTGTTCCATTATTGCCATTGTGGTAACGTAAAGATTTACAGAGACAACCACCATTTCATTTGTATCCATTTCCTCAGCAGAAGCCATGATGTTAAAGCCTGCTCAATCTGCCAGAGCTTTAACCAGGCACGCAACCATTAGATGTTTGCAAGAAGGCTTTGAAAACTTTCTTAAGGCTTCAAGAGCCTGTCATTGGTGAGTGCTACTGTTGCTGTTTATTTTTTAACAGTAAACTAAGTTCTGAATCAGACAACCAAAGTCCTACTTTTGCAGTGCACATGCCTTAACCTGGTATTTTTTTGTCTCTGCTGTACTGGGGATTTAAAGCCAGTACTAGACTTTTGGGAATGAACCTCTTCATAGAATACGAGAACTCCAGAATGGTCTCCCTACAATCCCTCCTTTCCCTGCTGTTGAAGGAAGATTGGGTGGTTGCATTGTACATGAAGGACTCGTACCTTTTATGTCATGATCGAAAGTCACAGAGAAAATACTTGTGTTTCATGTTTAGGGGCCCACACTACCAATTTTGTGTCATGCCCTTTCGTTTGTTTTCTCACTGCATGTCTTTACCAAATTATTTGTCGAGGTGGCAGGTGCCTCTGTAGGGAGGCACTGTAGGTCTTCCCCTACATAGACAATTATCTGTTAAAGGCCTTGTTTAGGGAAGCCATTGTCTATGCACTGTTTTGAACTCAGCAGTTGTTTGATCATCTGGGCATGCTGGTCAGTGAGCTAAAGTCTGTCCCTTTCCCCTGCCAAAGACTCCAAAACATAGGGGCCATTGTGGACATGGGGCTGGGTCAGACATTTCTGCCCACAGACTGTGCAACAACACTGGTGGCCCAGGCACAGCTGTATTCCTCCAGCGATTATGTTTCAGCCAGATGTCTTCTAGGACTGATCAGCCTGATGGTGGCTGCCATCTTGACTGTCCGGCTGGCCCACCTCCATATAGGATCCCTCAGTGGTTCTTCAGAGCACAGTGGCACAGCATTTGGACAGCTGGAGTGCCACATACAGGTTACTCCTCCTCTCCATCATTCCGTACTCTGGTGGTTGGACCGCTCCAATCTAGAGATGGGGTCCTCTGTTCCTCCAGCTGTCCCTCCTGCTGGTGATGATCACAGATTCCTCAGGTTTGTGCTGCAGTGCACATCTGGGCCCCTTCAGAACCCAAGGCTAGTGGGGCCTTCTGGATACAGTGCTTCACAGAAACACTCTGGAAATGAGAGCTCTTCTGCATGGCTTACAGGCCTTCACCACCCTCCTTCAGAGGAATCAGCTGTTGATTCCCACAGACAATATGTCAGTGATGTTCTACGCCATTCAACAGGGCGGAGCTCAGTCATACACTCTGTGCATAGAAGCAATGAGAATTTGGCACTGAGCAGCGGGACGTGACATATTCCTGTCAGCGGTGTTCCACCCTGGTACCCTGAACACATTGGCTTATCACCTCAGTCGGTCCTATCTCCATGCAGTGCAAAACTGCCACGTTTCTGCTCACTCACTCCAGGGCCTGGAGTAGTTTGATGAGACTTGTTGTCCATCTTTTAGAAAGGGAGGTTCTAAGGATGTGGATACAGTTCACTGTCCACATTCTGGCAGTTCCACTAGAATGCTGATATAAGTCGGACATCTTTAAGCTAAGCTCCTCTCACCGTGCTGGCGGTATATCCTCCAGCTCCACCTCATGATGTCAGTTCTTTCTTTCTGTTGGAGGGAAAAGGTCTCCTCCTCTGCAGCTGTGCAGCATATGAGAGTTACCTAGTAGTGCTTTAATGAAAACTTGGATTTTCTTTTCAAATTGCTGTTGCTCCTTCATTCCATCTCTGCCTCTTCTAGTTCAACATCGAAAGGCGATGGAAGAAGGAAGGCTGTCTCATGGCTTCAAATTCTGTCACATATTGACAAAAAATGTCGAACAATGACCCCCATGTGTACTGCCTATATTTCTTAGGCACACAACACAATGTGGAGGGCAGTGGACTTTGTCAGATGAAGTTTCCAACATCACTGGAGGATTGCATGGTCAGGCTTCTCCATGGTCAACTGACAAAAGGGACCCAAAGATTCAACCGAAAAACTGCAAGAAGTCCTCGACTGCGGCCGAGTCAGCTGCAGACCTGGTGGCTTTTGGGGAGGAGACCATGGCTGTCGCAGTGAGTACCTCCTTGGCCTTGGCACTGCTCCCAGTTGGGGCCAGCATCAGAGGGTCCTTCATGGAAGGGTGCCTTAACATGTGTCAGGCCCTCCAGGCCTTTAGGGAGAACCCTTTTCATTGTGATAAACACAAATGCGGATGACTGGTTGATTGCTGGGCCATCCAAGGAGACTGTGGAGCAGTCCAGAGGTCTGGCTGTCCATACCTGCAAGGACTTGGGCTTGCTGGTCGACCTGAGAAGTCCAAACTGGTACCCTCCAGGCTATCAAATTCAGTGGGGCAGAACTAGATTCTCTGTGGACTCTGCTTAGGATTTTACCTCCTCTGCCCAATCATTTCAGGTTTTGCGCTTGCACTCTGCCTGGAATTTCTTGCAGCTGTTGGGGTACATGGCATTCACCACCAGTGTTGTCCGTTGGGCATGCTGGAGGATGTGCCACCTGCAGTGGGAGTTGGCCTGCCAGTGGTCTCAGCAACTAGATCCTCTGGACCAGCCGGTCTTGGTAACCCAGACTATGTGGGATGCCATCCAGTGGTGGCTGGTTACTCAACTTCTGGAGGAAGGAACCCAGTTTGTCTGCCCATAGCTGATCATCAAGCTTATGAAGAACACATCTGTGATGGGGTGTGGAGCACACCTGGGAGACCACAGGGCCCACGGTTTCTGGTTCCCCAGGGAGTCCCGTCACCACATCAACCTGCTGGAGCCGACATGCAGCGCAGCTTGCCGTCATGGAATTTGCTCCTCTGAGTCAGGGTCAGGTCATGGAGGTCCAGACAGACAATACCACGGCCATGTTTTACCTGACTGTGGGGGAGGGGGGGCAGTGGACGGAAATATAGAAATATAGATTTTGTTGGTAGAAAGCCCCTTGTTCCTGACTATTCCATTGCCATTGACCCTAATTGGGCATAGTTGTCACTCCCTCCTTCCGTTTCTTCACGTAATCTGCCCCTGTGCCTATCCCACTCATGCTTGAAGCTCCCCACAGTCCTTGCCCCTACTACCTCTTCTGACAGGCTGTTCCAGTCATCCACCACTCATTCTGTGAAGAAGTATTTCACTGCACATCTCTCCTAAACTTCCACCCTTTAGCTTCATTACATGCCCTCTTGTTCTAGTGTCTTTCTTCCTCTGAAACAGATCTCCGCTTGCACCTTGTTCACTCCATAGAGGTACGTATAGGTTTCTGTCATTTCCCCTCTCATTATCCTCTCTTCCAGGGAGTACATGTTGAGTTCCTGCAGCCTTTTCTTGTATGGCTTCTGATACAACCCCCTCACCATTTGGTTGCTGTCCTCTGTATTGCCTCCACCCTTTCATTGTCCTTGGAGAGGTGTGGCCTCCAGAACTGGACTCTTCTCCAGGTGGGGCCTCACCAGTGAATGATACATCGGCAGCACTCTCCCCCTTCTCTTACAATTAATCCTTCTCCCAATGCACCCCAGCATCCTGCTAGCCTTTTCGCACTGTTTTGTCACACTGCTCAGCCACTTAGAGGTCATCAAATACAATGACATCTAGGTCTCTTTCATGCTTGGTGACTGTAAACTGAACTCTTCATATGCAAAAATGTGAGACTGGCACCTGTAAAAGCTGGAGTCTGTGATGACTTCCAAATGCTCCACAATAATACACTGGACTGTAGTTTAATATTCCAAAGCAGTGTCAAAGTTTATTGAAAGTGCCACACAGTGCTTCAAGCTTTGATAAAAACTCACGTGCCATAAAAGTCCAATGTATATTATCCAGATAACAGTTAAACGCTGGCAGGTATTCACTGCATAGAAAACTCCGGTAATTCAGGTAGCCCAGGTAGCTCTCTCAGGTGGAACCCTGTCCCTCTCTACATCACCTGATGTGTTTCGCACGTACTATTCTTTCTCAAAGGTTGACATTTGGTACTAGGTGTTTCCCTTAAATATAGTGCTGTTAAAGGCACAGTTAAAAACATGTAAGGAGAGCATCGGTACTCAGAAGCAGCATACAGTAATTAACTTAAAAAGGGGGAACTGTCTGTACAGTAAAAGTGCAAGTGCAAATGGTGTTGCTAAACCCAGACAATATTAGAAACTAATCATTCAGAATATATTACAAATAAACCCCTACACAAAGACAGACTTCATGCCTGCTTATAATTCTGGGGGCACCAAAGTACTGTTGCAAAAAATGCACAGTTTAAACTGAATAATCAAAAAAATATATATATATTTTTTACTCATGGTGAAAACTGGCAGATAACTAAGAATGGCAGTCACTAGTGCAATGCTGCAAGAAAAAAAGACACAGCAATTTGACTGATTAAAAAAATATACAGAACCTAGTAATATTGCCAGCATATATACATACGTTTCTGTGAGCTTAGAAAACCATATCATAAACATTCAGTTAATTTCTTCAGAAATGGCTTGATTGCAGTTCTTAAATTAAGACCATGATTTTCCATTACCTCCAGAAAGAAAATCCAGTATTGCTGTCTCTGAAGGAGTAGGTTATCGTAATCCACCCCCCCCCACCACCCAGCATCACCTGGGTTTCTCTCCCAGTGACTGGATTAATAAACAATTTAGTTGTCTTAACTTTGGGGCAATATTTACAGTTCCCACATTTATTACAGCTGCTGTTTCTGTCTGGTAGCCACATGCATAGTTTTTCTGCTGTAGGCTGAACAGAATGGACTTCTATGTCTTTGATGTTCTTACCCCGCCTATACTGTATCCTGGGACCATTGGTATCAATGTCTCTTAGTCCCGGATACTCAGAGACATTGATACTAATGGTATTACTCCAGTCACTGGGAGAGAAACCAATGTGAGAGGGTTCATAATGTGCAATACAGTACAGTTATGCAAGAACTTACCGTAACAGTAGATCTTTCAGAGGAGCTCTTGCAGCAGGTCAGCACTGGAAGGACTAAGCCATCAAGCACCAGGACCACACGGAAAACTTTCTAGCTAGCAGTCTACCACTGGGGACTGTGCACCACTGATGTCAGCTTATCCTATACAGGTGGCAGTCCCCTACACCCTCCTCAGTTCTCCCACTGGAGACCCAGAGCGGGCAGCGAAAGAAGAACCAAGGAGGTTCCTGAGAGCCAAGAAGGAAAGGGAAGCCGAAAACACATGCGAATGGAAGAGGAACACAACAGAGAAAAAAGAAGGTGGAAGGAGGGAGAGAAAATTAGGGCCTGCTGCAAGAGCTCCTCTTGAAGATCTATTGTTATGGTAAGGTTTTACGTAACTGTACTATCTTACTTCGAGGGAGGCTCTTGTAGCAGGCAGTGTACCACAGGGGGCTGCCCACCTCAGACATCAGCCGCTGATGTCAGCTAATCCTATAAAAGGTGGGAAGCCCCCATACCCTTCCTAGTTCTTTTCCCACCATCGACCAATGTACATCAGACCACTGGAACCACCACAGATATAGTCAACCGCCATTTTCCCATGTTTACTGTGCTTTATTATTTTACCTTTCATTTTAGGTAAAACATCGGGAAAGAAACCAAGGTGAGAGGGTTCATAACGTGCAATACAGTACAGTTACGCAAGAACATACTGTAACAGTAGATCTTCGAGAGGAGCTCTTGCAGCAGGTCAACACTGGTAGGATAAAGCCGTGTAAGCGCCAGGACCACATGGAAAACTTTCTAGCTAGCAGTCTATCACTGGGGACCGTGCACCACGGGCAGTCCCCCACACCCTCCTCAGTTCTTCCATCGGAGACCCAGAACGGGCAGCGAAAGAAGAACCAAGAAGGGCCCCAAGAGCCAAGAAGGAAAGGGAAGCAGAAAACCCATGTGAATGGAAGAGGAATACAGTAGAGAAAAAAAGAAGGTGGAAAGAGGGAGGGAAAATTAGAGCCTGCTGCAAGAGCTCCTCTCAAAGATCTACTGTTATGGTAAGGTTTTACGTAACTGTACTATCTTACTTTGAGGGAGGCTTTTGCAGCAGTCAGTCTACCACAGGGGGCTGCCCACCTCCAACATCAGCCACTGACGTCAGCCAATCCTATAAAAGTCGGGCAGCCCCCATACCCTCCCCAGTTCTTTCCCACCATTGACCAATGTACGTCAGACCGCTGGAAGCACTGCAGCTACAGTCAACCACCGTTTTCCCATACTATATCATTTTACCTTTCCTTTTAGGTAAAGCACTGAATTTTTGATGTTCTCACTGCATAGTTTGTGTCTTCTCAACCTTCCTCATCTTCTGACCGCTCCATGAAGTGTTCCTGCGGTGAGCAGATCCCGGACAAGGATGCCCATTCTGCCTGCATCTTGTGCCTATGCCCAGATCATGACATCTGAGCCTGTGAGGCCTGCCAGAAGTTCAACCTGGTCACCTGTGGATGTTGCCAGAAGATCTTGAAGAATTATCTTCTTAAGCAGTGGTCGCTACAATGGAACATGAGCTACAGGCCAGGAGCTTTTCCACTTCCCCTGCCTAATCCTCAGGGTCTTCCTTGTTGAAGTCTCAGGATAAAACCTCTAGAAGAGACCAGGACCAACCCCCATCCACCTCCCACTGTGGTCATCTCACAAGAAGACTTCAACTGTGCCTGGGTCTTCCTCCCTCAGGGAATCGACCTCCTTGGCCCCGCGTGCCCCAACTCCCACAGGGCTGCCGGTGGCCCTGCCATCACCCAGGTCTGCCTCACAGTGCTGGCTCCTTGGGTCAGGGTGTTCTATATCCTGCCCTGCAGCCTCTGCTGTTTCAGTCTCTGTTCTCCACGGGCACTCAGTCAAGTGGCTCGTCCAGATTCTCTCCGGCTGGCACGAGTATGACGGTCGTCAGTCTCCCAGAGACTGCCCCTTCAACACCAGTACCTCCGGTGACTGTCTTGACTTCTGGGACCACTGCCAGCTCTGCTCCTCTTTTGTAGGGGCAGATGCTGCAGGGAACTGGTATCTCCCAAAGCCTGTTCTCCCCTCAGCCTTTGCCCGGGGGGGGGTCTCCCTTCATCCCAGTGCCCACCTCCCCATGGCCAGCACCCATGGACCCCACTCTAGCACCCTCCCGGCTGATGCCCGCAGAGCCTGCATCTGCCCTTCCCATGCCCTAGCCTGGGGGTCCCACAGTGGCCTGGCCAGCACTAGCCAAGCCTGTCCCGGCCCCACAGCTGATGCCAGTCAGGCCTCAGCCTGTGCGGCTATTCCCTGCTCCTGCGGGACTGGTGCCCAGCCTGCCACAATGACAGTCCACATCCTGGGTACCCTATGAGTCTGGCCCCTGCCTACCCCTATCCTGCACCGGGAGCCCTGAGCCAGTTTACCCATACCCATTGCCTTTGAGACCTGTGCCAGTCTACCCCTACCTGTTGCATGAGGGACCGGCACCCACCCTTGTGTATTACCATAGCCTGCTCTGCTTTATGGTCTTTCATGCAGACTCAGGCTCCCACCCCAAGGGCGCCAACTCTGGTGCCCCCCCCCCTTTAAGTATCCCTTCTGGACCCTACCCCTGCCCTGGTTTGCCCAAGCCCCAGTGTTTCTCACACTCCTCCGACGCCAGGTCTTCTGGTTGCTCAGAAGGACATTGGCATGAGGATAGTGGTGACAACAGTGAGGAGAGTCCCACTCCACCCTGACTTCTCAGCAGGGGAGGAGGTCACAGCTAATGTTCCCAAGCCCCCTCCAGATGACCGTATCTTTATGGCCATCGTGCACCACATTAAGGCCACCATCGGTTGGGAGACCAAGGAGCAGGACCCTGAGAGGCTCTGGTTAACCACCTATCTGCATCAGCCCAACGTCCCTTCCCTTGTGGTCTCTCCTGTTACAGTATTGACTCCTATGAGGATGTATTATACACAGACTAAGTCAGGACAGAGGGCTCCTTTTCATTGCTCATCCTGCAGGCAGGCCCATCCCCCTTCAAAGGCTTAGGACAAGCGCAAAACTAGGGGAAGGGCTCTCCCCATCCCTCCCCTGCTGCCTCCCTTGGTGCCCGAGGGACGGCTGCTGCCTCAGTGGCTGCCACTCCCCCTTCTTGACTCCTTGCCAGACCCCCTCCCTCCAGTGGAAATTTGGGAGGCGGTCATAGGGGCTCGCTTTTCCCTTTGCCTGGGCAGGTGGTGGGTAATCACCACAGACAACTGGGTGCTGCAGCTTATTAAGCAAGGTCACACACTAGAATTTATAGAGTGGCGTCCAGAAAACCCTTCAGGCCAGTCCTCTTATCCTACCAGCTCACATTTCTCTCATCAGGGAGGGAAATCAGGCCTTACTTCAAAAAAAAAAACCAAAAACATAGAATCAGTCCTGTTATGTCAGCTGGGCGAGGGGATTCTACTGCAACATCTTCCTGGTACCTATGCGGATGGGGATCTTCGACCCATCCTGGACTTGAGCCAGCTGAACCTGTGCATAGCATACAAAAGGTTCTGGAAAGTTACCCTTCAGGGTTTTCTGCCCCTCGCTGCATCAAGGGGACTGGATCTGCTCTCTGGATGTGCAAGGTGCCTATCTGCATATCTGGGTTTTTGCTCGCCACCAGTGCTTCCTCCATTTCCACGTTCAGGGAGGGCATTACCAGTTCAGGGTTCTGCCCTTTGGTTTGTCTTCAGCACTCAGGATTTTCACCAAATGCCTGGTGGTAGTGGCAGCTGCCTTGAGATGGCAGAGTTTCTACATTTTCCCGTATCTGGATGATTGACTCTTATCTACCCCATCCAGGGAATGTCACCTTCAGACTCTGGCACAAACCCACAGTCTGTTCCAGGCCTTGGGCATTACTATCAACATGCCAAAGTCTTTCCTTACTCCCTGCCAGTGGCTCCAGTACATAGGGGCAGTTGTGGACATGACCTAGGGGGTGGCTTTCTTGCCTTCAGACAGAGAGGAGCATCTGGTGGACCAGGCCTAACTTCTTTACTCCAGTCATCATGTTTCGGCCAGGGCCTTCTTACGGCTCCTGGGCCTCATGGCCACAGCCATTGCCGTGGATGGTTCTCTTGGCCTGTCTATACATGAGAGTCTTTCAGTGGACGCTGCAGGTCCAGTGGGACCAGCGTAAGGATGCCATGGATTGGCTAGTTATGGTTTCCGATCCAGTTTGGAAGGTACTATTGCGGCTTGAGTTCCACAACCTGCATCGAGGGATTTTCTTTTGCATCCTTCCCCCTCAACAAGTCCTGATGACGGATACCTCAAATCTCAGCTGGTGGGCTCACCTGGGGTCCACCAAACCCAAGGTAAGTGGACCAAGGTGGAGAGAACACTCAACCTCAGTGTTCTGGAGTTGCTAGCAGTCTTGTACGCGCTGCAGGCCTTTCTGACTCAGCTTTCCCCGGGTCTGCTATTGGTTCAGGTGGACAACATGCGCATAGTTTATTACATAAACAAGCAGGGCAGGTCTCATTTTTAACCCCTGTGTAGGGAAGTGATGAGAATCCAGTATTGGGCCATAGAACACGGGCTGGTGCTCACGGCCGTTTATGTTCCCAGTGTCCAAAATGTCCTGGTGGACAGTCTAAGATGGTCTCGGTCAAGAGCCCATGAGTGAGAGCTTCTAACCCCAGTGGTTGAAGACCTCTTCGACAGATGGGGTCGTCCTGAAATGGACCCTTTTGCATCCCCACACAATGCAAAACTGCCGCTTTTTGCTTGCTAGATCCAAGACCTGGAGTTTTCTGGTGAGTTGCTTTGTCCCTCTCTTGGAAAGGGAGGTCTCTCTATGCTTTCCCTTCCTTCCTACTCCTCCAGAAAGTCCTGATAAAGCTTCAGGTGGAAGAGGCCGCCATGATCCTGGCTGCCCCCTTCTCGTCTCATCAGATTTGATTCCTTTTGCTTTAGCAGCTGGCTGGGGAACCCCCAGTCCCTCTACCCCTGTGAACAGGCTTGCTTTCCCAGGAGCAGGGCACCATGGTCCATCTGGACCTCAGATCTCTCCATCTCCATACGTGGCTCCTGAGGACATAGCCATCACCTGGTTTGGGGTGTCCCCCAGGGTGGCGGATGTTCTGGTGGCAGCTGGGAAACCGTCCACCAGGGCCACCTATTCTATGAAGTGGAAGTGCTTTGCTATCTGGGCTGCATCATACCAGTTGGATCCCTTTCCTGTCCAGTGGATCAGGTGCTGGAGTACCTCCTTTCCCTTTCAGACTCGGGCCTACAGTACTCCTCGAATAAGATACATCTTTCTGCCTTTTCTGCGTATCATGTTCCTTTTGGCGGCTGTTCAGTGACTCATGTTGATGTATCTCGCACTTTCTTGTGGGGCATTCTGCATTTGAAGCCTGCTATCTGTGATCCTGTCCTGGCTTGGGAACTCAACTTTGTGTTGGGAAAGCCTATGCTGCCTCCAGCTGCAGCTTTTGAGCCCTATTTGATTTTTCATAAAGACAGGGTGTTGAGTGGCCCATTGGCGCTGAGCGCTGAAGTGCTGGATGTCTATGTATCTATATTTAAGAATGCATGGGATAGACATAAAGGAATTCTGGAGTTCAGGGGTAAGGGGCAACAGACTTCTAGGAAAACATAAACTGAACTTACAAGCTCAAATGGGCAGACTGGGTGGGCCATAGGCCCTTATCTGCCGACAATGTCTATGTATCTATGTATTACCTCGGGTCACCGGGGAGCCGGCATGGGGGGGGTTGGAGCAAGATTGAGCTGCCATAGGCAGCTCTCCCCTCCTGGGGGTGGTTGTCCATCCCCCCCACACGTAGTTCCGCTCCCATCAGGTGGAGGTCCGATAGGAAGTGTGGGTGAGGGGGAGGGGGCGGAGTCGAATGCCAGGAATAGGTCGGAAGGCACTCAGCCGGTACCCCGGCATGCACCTCCATGCACACGCTTGTACATGCCTGCTGGGGTCCCGGGTCTGGGGAGCAAACAAGGAAAAAACATAAAATTACATATAGAAAACAAAGACAGGGTGTCTTTGAGAACCAGCCCTATGTTTTTCTATAAGGTGGTATCGGAGTTTACTTTGAATCAATCCATCTACCTGCCTATTTATTTTCTGGAGCATTCCAATCAAGGGGAGACATTGCCCCTTACCTTGGATGTGCATGGAATCCTGCAGTACTATACATACCACACTAAAGACTCCAGGGAGTCTAATCCATTGTTTGTTTCATTTGCCCCACAGTTTTTTGGTATTACGCTTTTTATCTTGCCTCCCACTCTGGTGCCCCCACTACTTCAGGCCTCCCAAAGCTCCCCCGATTCACCGCCCATCCCTCTTCTTGAGCCTTCTTCCCAGCCTCATATTGCAGCTGACCCCTGCGGTATCATGGCATATCCCTTCGCGGGGCGGGTCCCTCTCTTCTGAGGGGGAAGGCACTGGGGGGAGGGCAGTTCCAGCACAGTAATTATTAGGTCCCGGGGTGCTGCTGAGGTGGAGGAGGCTTCCTGGAGGATCCAGTGGTGTCATGGAGTGGGAAGCCATCATCCAGTGAGCACCAGAGCCATTTTCTGGTTTTCCTGTCCCTCGTCATGGCAACACTTGTGCAGTGCCCCCAGTCTCCACTGGGAGTGACTGCGGAGTGGAGCAACCCAATCCCCCCACCTCAGGAGAGGAAAGCAGTCCTCTGGATGCTTAATCCTCTCCTTCACCTGCCGACCCCCAGTGCCTCGAGTCCATTCCCAAACCAGGGTCGCCAGCGTGGGACAAGGTAAGGGGCCAGCGCCTCAACCCTCTGCGCCACCGGGCCGGCAAAGAGTTCTGTTACTTAACCAACTTTGTACCCAATCCCAGACTGCTTGCTTGTTTACCAGTCTTCTGTGTGGAATGGACAAGCTTAATCTGATTCAAGGTCAGTTGGCATTCATCTGTAGCCCCCTCCCCTGGGTCGTGCCTGAAAATAGGCAGGATTTGTCTTGTGCACTTACCCGGTCAACAAAAACTAAATATAAAAAAAAATGGCAGACTAAAGTTAAGTGTCAACAACAATATTTTCTTCAAAGCCCAAGACTCCTTCACCCTGCTTACTGTTGCACACTATAAAGCAGTACCTTGGGAGGCTGAGTACAGAACCTATTTGAGGAAACGGTTCTGCAAGACCGCAGTGCCAAACCTGGCATCCCTACTGGATTGCACATACAGGCAATAGTGTTTTGTAAAGGTGTGTGCTGTTTTCCAGGTAGCTGCTTTACAGATTTCTAGCAAGGGGAAATCCCTTGCAGCTGCAGCAGAGGAAGAGATGCCACATGTAGAGTGTGCCCTGAGGCCTTGTGGTGGTAGTTTGCCAGCTTTGCTGTAACAAAACTGTATGCAGGAGACTATCCAGTGAGCAATATTTATCTTGGAGGCTGTTCTACTCTTACCCTCTTCACCATATGTGAGAAACAGCTGTGAGTGGGAAGACCTGAGATCCTTAGTGCGGTCCAAGTAGTAACTAAGTGCTCGCTTAACATCCAGGCTGTGGAGTCTCTGCTCTCCAGAGCTGGATTTTGCTGTCAAGAACATTGGAAGGGTGATGAACTGGTTCAGGTAAAACTCAGACACCATCTTAGGGAGAAGGTTTCTGTTAGTCCTTAGGACTACCTTGTCTCTGTGAAAGATGATGTAATTTGGGTCTGTGCAGAGGACCTGCAACTCTCACACACTTCTGGCAGAAGTTATGGCAACCAGGAACACTGTTTTTCAAGTGACATACTTCAAATCAGCAGTAGCCATGGGCTCAAAAGGGGAGTCCATGAGATTTTCTATGCGCAGGTTCAAATCCCACAGAGGGACTGAGTCCATAACTAGGGGATGCAGGTGTAGAAGCCCTTTAAGGAGCCTCCTGAAAAGGGGGTCTGAAGCCATTGTTTTCTCTCTACCAGCCAAAACATAAGCGGGTACGGCACCTAGGTGCAGCTTAAGAGTTGAAGGCCTGAGACCCAAGGACTGAAGGTGGACCAAGTAGTCCATGGTTGTGGCCAGATCTGCTTGTAAAGGGCAGAGATACTTATGAGCACACCTTAGAGAGAACCTTTTCCATTTGGTAGCATAGGTTTTCCTAGTAGCTGACTTTCTGGAGACCCTAAGGACTTTCAGGACTGCCTCAGAGAGGTGAAAGTCTGAATGTTACAACTTTTCAAGAACCATGCCAAGGTTCAGAAAGGTGGTTCTGCCCTGGGACATGGTTAGCAGATTGTACCTCAGTGGTAAGCAGTTGGGCTGCTTGATGGAGAGGGCTAAGAAGAGAGAGTACCAGACTTGTCTGGCCCAATCTGGAGCCACCAGTATCATGGTGGCAGACTGGCTCCTCCGTTTCAGTAACACCCTCAGCAAGAGCAGAAGGGAAGGCATACAGCAACCTCCCTCACCAGTCTTGAGCCAGGGTATCCACGGGCACCGAGCCCGCTGTTAGAGGCCTGCAACAAAACAGGGGGAGCTGGTGGCTCTTCTTAGAAGCAAACATCTCTCTCCAGTGTGCTCCATCTTCTGAACACTATGACCAATACCTGCTTGTTCAGGGTCCAATCGTGTTGTCCCTGGCTGATCCTGCTAAGAGAATCTGCCAAGACATTGTCTTTGCTTGGTAGGTGAACTGCTGAAAGCTGCACCTACATGGAGTATGCCAGGTTCCAGATCTACACTGCTTCTGAACACAGCTTTGAGGATCTTGTGCCTCCCTGTTGGTTGATATAGTACATGGCAGTGGTGTTGCCTGTTCTGACCTGGACTGACTGACCCTTGACCTGGGGAGTGAAGGACTGCAGAGCCAGGAAAACTGCCCTGAGCTGCTGTAGGTTTATGTGCTCCAGGGATTCCCAAGGGGACCACACCCCACTTTCTATCAGGTCACCCAGATGAGCTCCCCATCCTGGGAGGGAGGCATCTGTTGTCAGAACAACTGTGGGTGACCACTGCAGGAAGGGAACTCTCTCCCTGAGGCCGCCCTCTTCTTTCCACCAGCCCAGTGTTCATAAGAAATACTTTGTCACAGGCACTAGCCTTGAGAGAGGGTCTTGATTTTGGGAGCAGTGGGCCCTTAGGTAGTACAGATGTCTCTCGTTTGAAACCTGGCCCCTGCCACCAGAGCTATGAAGGAAGACATATGGCTTAACAGCTGAAGGAAGTCTCTTGCTGGCCTGGAAAGGACTTTGCCAGATTTATGTGATTTTCCACTCTTATCTTAAGGCAGGAAGGCCAGGCTTTCAACATTGTTCCTATGAACTCCAGCACTTGAACTGGATCTATCTGGGACTTTTGGGCATTTATGAGAAACCCCAGGTCCTCCAGGGTGCTCTGGGCAAGGAGAAGAGCGGCCTTGGCCTGCTGGTGTGGTTTTCCTGTGACCAACCAGTCGTCTAGGTAAGGGAAAACCTGTACTGCCTGTCAAAAGAGGTGTGCTGCCACCGTGGCTAAGCATTTCGTGAACACCGTTGAGAGCTAAAGAGAGTCAAAAAAGGGGAGGGCTGAGAACTGGTAGTGACCAGTTCCTACCCTGAACCTTAAATACTTTCTGTGGCTGGGCCTGACTGGAATACAACAGGCATCTTTCAGGTCCAGAGAACCCAGCTAGTCCCTTTGTTGAAAGGATGGTATCACTGCAGCCAGGGTTACCATCTTGAAATTTTCCCTTTTCAGGTGTTTGTTCAGATATCTGAGATCCAAAATGGGTCTGTGTACATTCACTAAACACTACAGTGTGGACATTGTATCTTGTAGACATGCCAACTTTGGCCTCAGTGTTCTGCAAGGCCTACTTACTCAGGATCAGTAGGTTCTGCCAGCCTTCCTCTCTTCTTGGTACTGCTTGAGAGTCATTCCATGATGTAGCTCAGTAAAGGGAGATGTCCTCAAAGAAGGTAGTTATGTACAGCAAAAGTAGTTCTTCGAGAGAATCTCCTCCGTCGAGCCATAGCTCTGCCTCCTGCTTTCCCACTTGTCATGTAATGGGTGATCATCCTCCCTGCTCTTGCAAGCTGGTTCTCCTCTGATGCCCGTTATGGCATCTGTGCTCAGGTTTTCATATCCTCTTCTGCGTGCCTGGTATGGTTCTGGTTGCTTTGTTCCATGCTGGTCCGATGATCCTCCAAGCTTGTCTCCAGTATGGTGCTAATGAATGCTGAGGATGTCCACATTACATAGGTGTTGATGAGATGCCTCAACATGGGTGGACCTAGCCTGCACAAAATTTCAGGGTGGCCCGGAAGCTGTCAGCTTACGGTTCCATGATGTAGCTCAATGGAGCAGAGTCTCTCAACTATCTACTATTACGGTAGGTAACTATTCTTTATTGCTATAGCTTCTCCCCCTGGTCACACCTGGAAACAAGCTCTGGCTCAGTGTGCCTATTCCTGCCACCAAATTTTAAATAAATAAAAATTAATAGTGGGTGGACCTGCCATCGACTGTGTACTTATCTGGTTCGAATCCCTCTTCCTATTGGAATGTGGCTGCCAAGGAATGCAAAAAGTTTAAAATAATGAACACTTGCCCAAAACATTCCCTTAACATTTCAGCAATGGGGTTCTTATTCCAGCGTGGTCAGTTTCAGTAGTTTTGCCAAAATGATGTGGAATTCCAAGGATTCTTACATTTTTCTCATGCTGTGCATTATACAATTGTTTCAATTTTTGGCTTTGTGCAGCAGTTTGTCTTATTGTCTCAAAGCGTTTAAAGAAAACACATCATCTTAACATCATTTAGGTCCTGCTCTAAAATAACCAACTTAAAGAGATACTGACGCCTCAAAGACAACTTTACAAAACATAATAATAAGGTACAATTCTGCTTGCATTCCATTTACATTTTATATATTTCTCCTTCCCATAATTTATTACTAAAGAAATGTGTATAAATATTTGACTTTTGTCCCTTAGAGTTCACGCTTAGTTAATCTGCATCTATAGCTTACTCCCTACTTAGTCATAATCCTTTGTTGTGACATCACAGTCTGTTGCCATTGGAGTAACTGTGATTTTACAAGCAGTGCTCTATGACTTCAGGTAAGGAGAAAGCAGCAGGAACAGATGAACGCTTCAGGAGCAAAGATCCTGTTTCCATGCAAATGGCCTCACTACTAGATAATGGAAAGGAGAAATACAGAAGTAATGGGAAATACAAGCTGGACAGTGCCTAAATATTATGTTTTGTTAAAGTTGTCTTGAACGTGTCACCAGCTCTTTCAACTTGGTAGCATTTTCATTAGCTTTAGTTAATACTGTAGCCACGTTGAGTGTAATCATGTGTAAAACACAGTAGCTCCCATTGTGCCATCTTTTTTAATTGTATCTGTCGTTGAGGCACAGGTCAAGAAGCATAGAGAAAACCCAGGCACAGTTGTAAAATTCCACAAAACTGTTTATTTGTAGTTGCAGTAATATAAAATAAACCTGTTCAGAATAACTATATACAGAAGCAAAATCAAATATCTTGTAAAAAATCTCCCTTGCAGCTCAGCTCAGCTGTTTTTATAAGTCTTTTTCAACCCCCATCCTTTGCAGTTCTCTCAAAAGGCACGTCTATCAAGGGTAGTGGTACCGGGGCACCTTGTCTCTTCTAGTGACTGGGACTACTTTCTGACACTCGGCACAGGAATTACAATAAGTAGCAACTTCTTCATGAATTTCCAGCCAATAAAATCTACACAGCAATCTGGTAAGGGTGCGATCCCTCCCTGAGTGACCAGCCATAGGATTATCATGTGCTATCTGTAACAATTCTGTTCTGTACTTCAGTGGTATAACCAATTGTGCTGTCTGTTCCAGTTGTAACCCCTAGATGGCGCTATCCCAGGGGCTACTACCCCTGCCTGATTTGCCACTAACAGGTTGAGGGGCCTGGATCCAATGGCGGGTGCCTCCACCCAGAGGTCAGGGTTTGCAATAGTTAAACTAACTTGGTCACAGCCCTCTGGGACACTGCAACCCCCCTTTCTTCCCACTAGTGGCCCACACAATATATCAGAATTACCTTCACAGTATACACTTACCCCAGGTCTGGTTCGGCACTGGGACCTCCTGTGAAATGAGATACAGTGCAACAATCACAGTACAGTACTTTAACATAGACAAATACCTCAGGCAGTATAACTTTGCTGAAACAAGCAGCTCTGATTTATTTAGGGGATATAACAAGGACGGGGAAATCAGGTTAATTAGCTTATCACTCTAATAATCTACCTATGGCTCTGTGCACAGGCCTATCCCTATCAGTTACTGTCCCTGGGTACCCAAGCCCTAGTGGCTAGTCCAAACCGTGGCAGCTGGTAGGGCCCTTTCACAGAGAAAAGGAGAATTAAACAGTCAGCAGTACAGTAATTCCATTTGGATTTAATGTGGCAATTCAACAGGGAGCGACCCTGAATTAGTACTCACGACCTCCAAATAAGATAGGGTCCTTCAATGTCAGCAGGGCTCACTTGAGGTACACAAACCTCTTCACACATCCATATAAAAGAAAGCACTATACCAGGCAGGCTGCATCTGTATCCCGATCGTAATTACTGCACAATACCCGGGAGAACACACAGCAGATTCAGCTCCCGACAGACCGAGTGCAACTTTCAGCAATTCCTCCAGTCTTCCACAGGGTGAGCCTGGTCTCCACTCTTCAGAGATCCTTTGATTCTTTTCACAGGACGGATTCAGTCCTAACAAGCTGCAGACGGAACTCTGGGCCTTACACCGTTTTTGACTAAAACTGCACACTGAAAAGCACAGGACTCCTTCCTTCTTCACTGCCAAAGCTCAACTGACTCTCCAACTGACAAAACCGGGCACTTCCTTTGAGTTCCTCCCAGTTCTTGACTGGATTGGCTGTCACTCACAATAGACTGCTGCTGTTGGTCCAAAAGGCACTGAAGTCTAAACTACATCTCCCAGAGTCACTGCCCATACAATCCTCTTGTGGCTGGCTCAGATTATGAGTCCAAGTTCTGATTCGTCAAGGCACCATTTTAGAGCTAGCTTACCCCACACTGATTGGTCCAGTTCAGCAGTTCAAAACTAGAATGGGGAACTAGCAGACACAGTTCTGACTGCAAAGAAAGCAGGTTAGACAAACTGTAATTTCATTATTACTCTAAATAATTTCTGGCAAACAGTTACATCTTTCAGATAGGTTCCCTTTGCACTCCTAGTGACTGCAAAAATTAAGTGAATTGGCAGCAGCTCCAGTGGTACTCAGAGAAGCGCACAGTCCCCCCATACAAACTAATTATGTCTGCAAGCAGACAGCTCTTAAAGAGACAGTACCAGAGGCTCTAAAAACACTCACTGATAAATGGCTTAAATGCCAAACACCATTCAGGCTTGGAGCATTCAAGCAAGCTCCTGGAAGTCTTTTATGAACCCCCATTTGCAGGGGGGTTACACCCTTCCTGGCCTGGGAAAGCTTGACGTCCGCGTCAAGCAAGTACCCCCATAAGTTTTAACTGCAACCGTATACATTTGCATTAGGCTCACACATGTAATCATCAGTCAATATATCATTTTACCAAGAACACATTTCTGAAACATTGCAGTACGTCACTCTTTACACAGTATTACACACACATTGTACCATAACTCAAGTTATTACCTCTTGTACATGAAACCTGAAGAGGGGCCTTCCTATCAGTTACCTTGGGGCTGGACGGGCAAGGGCACCATACTAGAGGGCAACACAAGTAACTTGGAGTTAGCACTGGACGCTCAGTTTGGGCAATGAGCCTCGGGGACACATACACTCCTTTATGGACAACATTGAGAGGCAAATCCACAGGCCTCCCAAGGGAATCATAACTGAGGTGCACCACAGGCTTTACAGCTCGACCAGTCTTTCTAGGGGAACTGTTACAGTCTCTGCACTCTGAGCCTCATTTTCAGCATTGTCCTCACTTGTCAGGGGTCTCCTGGGGGTAGAGAGGCTAGAACTTGGGGCACTTTCAGCTCCAGGAGTTACAGTTTCTGAGTCCACAACATTTGGCTCGCATGGAGAGCTTTCGGACACTGGCAGTGGACTGTCAGGGCACTCAAAATACTCTTCTTGTTCGGATATATCACCAGTCTGCCCCAATCTATCATTTTCCTCCCTGAAAGCTCAAACAGTTCAACCATGCACAATGATTCCATTTCATCTGATCTGATGCTTTGCACTTCACTTTCTGGGAGCATTGGCTCAGGGATGAAGCTGGGGGCTTAGACAGTCCAGAAGGCCCAGCTTGTCTCCACTATTGACTAGGGATTGCCCGAAACAATTGACTCAGTTCGTAAGAAGGATAGTATTCAAAGTCACCTCACTTTCTTCCGATATGGACTGACAGTCATGCTCAACTGGGACTTGTGGAGGGAACACTTTAACTTTGCTTCTGTAGGTGCAGACTTTCTTGATCTTTTCTTAGCAGCAGCTCTAGTCACTGGTCCAGAGGGGGCATCTTCTAGGGGCTCAGACTCAATTAAGATTTGTCCAATGGGCAGTAAATGATTTCTATGCATTGTTTTTACATCTTTTGAATTATTCTCAGGCCTTACTTTGTACACTGGCAGATCATCTAGTTTGCCCACTACAATGTGAGGGAGATGGTGCCATCTGTCAGCAATCTTGTGCTTGCCATGCAGTCCCAGATTTCTTAGCAATACCCGATCTCCCTCCTGGAGTTCCTGTGCTTTCACCTTTTTATCATACCTTTCTTTGTTGGCCAGATTTCTTTTGGCAGCCATGGTTTGAGCCAGTTGGTACGCATGAGTTAGCTGGGCCTTTACTTTTGCACATACTGTAAATAGTTGTCAGCTTGAACCCCATCAGGGAGACCCCAAAACACACATCTACTGGTAGTCGAGCTTCTCTTCCAAACATCAGGCGGTAGGGGAGAATCCAGTGGCATCACTTTGGTGCAGTTATAAGCATGTACCAGGGTGCTAATTTGTTGGCTCCATCTAGGCTTGTCCTTTGGGTGCAGGGTGCCTAGCATATCTAGCAAAGTGCGGTTGAAACGCTCAGGCTGTGGGTCCCCTGGGGTGGTAAGGAGTGGTTCTGACTTTCGCACTCCCCACAGAGAAAGCATCTCTTTGATCAGACGACTCTCAAAGTCTCTCCTTGATCAGAATGGATTCTTTGTGGAACCCCATAGTGAACAAAAAGTTTTCTACAAGTACTTTGGCCACAGTGGATGCTTTCGGTCTTTGGTGGGAAAGCTTGGGCATATCTCGTGAAATGGTCAGTGACCACCAGCACATTACTGATATTTCTTTGATCCGACTCCAAACTCAGAAAATCAATACAGACCAGCTCCATGGGTGCACTGGTGGTGATGTTAACAAGGGGGGCAGCCCTCTGGGACAGAAAGCTTTCCTCTGTAAGCAGCGACTACAAGTTCGAATGTGTTGCTCCACATCAGCCCCCATCTTAGGCCAATAGAATCTGGATCTCACCAAGTCAAGTGTTCTGTCTCTCACCAAGGTGCCCCATGGGTTGTGCAAGGACCTCAGTACTGAGTCTCGAAGGCAGTGGGCAGCACTAGTTGTTGTTTGTCTACTTGTCCCCCTCTGTCTACTGTTTCTCTGTATAACAGTTTATTGATCAGTTTCAACTTAGGACCTTCTTTGTATAACAGTGCAGTTCTCAAATCAGTGGAGCGTAATTTGGACACATCTTTTCCTGCATAGAGGGCTTCTAAAGCTGCTTTGATCATGGGATCGCGGGATTGAGCCCGCCGAATACTGTCATTGTCCAGCTGAGGCAGTGCACCAATGTCTATTGCAGAAAAGTGGCAATAAGCAGCAGGTAATGCAATTCTCAGAGCTCAAGCAATCCTATGCAGTCCCTCGTCCGTCAGGACATTGTTCCTCCCTGTCAAACTCTCCAGCAGAGTGCCCGAATGTCAGGTTCTGCCAATCGGACCCAATCATTCTGGGGAACAGGCCTCCGGAGAGAGCATCAGCATCTATGTGGTTCAGACCTGCTCGGTATTCGAGAGCATAGTCATATGTAGATAATGCAGAAAGCCACCTATGGCTAGTGGCATCCAACTTAGCTGAGGTCTGCACATAGGTCAAAGGATTATTGTCAGTTTTACTAGTATTTTAGCCCCATACAAGTACTCATGGAATTGGTCAACAATAGCCCACTTCAAAGCTAGGAACTCTAACTTATGTACAGGATAGTTCTTTTCGGATGGGGTCAGGCTTCTACTGGCAAAGGCCACTGGTCTCAGGCCATTCTCGTGCTTTGGTACAACACAGCCCCCAACCCTTGCAAGCTAGCATCAGTGTGCAGGACGTAAGGTTTTTGGATCGCATAGGCCAGCACTGGAGCATGGGTAAGTTGATATATGATCTCATGAAAAGCAGTCTCATAATCAGAGTCCAGCGGGCCCCAAATTTCACTCGGATGAAAATACACTCTTTCAGTCTTGAGGGACGCTGACTTTGGTATTTTTTGTGGGTTGGGGATACCCCTTGAGTAAGGTTAAGTAAAGGGCTTGATCACTCTTGAATAGTCCTGATGAAGCCTGATAATAACCACAGAATCCCAGGAATCTTTGCAGTTCTTTTTAGATTTTGGGCTGTGGCCAGGTGGTCAAGGCCTCAACTTTACTTGGGTCGGTCTCTATTCCTCGGTGGATACTATGTGTCCCACATACTTTACTGATGTTTGAAAGAATTGACACTTATCAATGGACAGTTTAAGGCCAAAGTCCTCCAGTCGGTCCAATACCTTAAATAATCTGCTCTCATGTTCCTCCAGTGAGCTGCCAAACACAATGACATCATCTAGGTATACCAGGCACTCTAGTAAGTTCATGTCCCCACTGCACCCTCCATCAATCGCTGAAAAGTGGCTGGGGCACCTGAAATCCTTTGAGGCATCCTCATGAATTCATAGAAGCCAAGCGGACAGATAAAGGCCATCTTCTCACAGTCCTCGGGGCCATCGGGATCTGGTAGTACCCACTCAGGAGATCCAGCACAGAGAACCACTTGCTCCCGTTTAGGCAGTCCAAAGCATCCTGAATGCGGGCATTGTGTACTGATCAGGATAGTCCGCCCGGTTTAAGGTGCGATAATCCACACATCCTTACTGTTCCATTCTTTTCCTCACTACCACAATGGGGAAGCATAAGGGCTTCTGGATTCTTGTATTACACCAGCAGCTAACATCTCTTGCAGATGCGCTCCACATCATCTATGTCAGCAGGTGCCAGGCGTCGAGACCTCTCACTAAATGGTCTTTCGTCATGCAGCGGATATTGTGCTCAGCTCCTTGCACGCATCCTACATCCCATTCCTTTAAAGAAAACACCTGGTCTCTCTGGGCAAGCTTCTCACTGATCCTCACTTTCCATTCAGCTGGCAGCGGGAGTCGCGAAATCAAACAAGTCCATTACTCTGTCATTCTTCCTTGAACTCTTGCTGCTGGGTAGCACTGCAGTGTCTGCACATGCACATTAGCCAGGATGCAACCTCTGTTTACTCGAATGTCTCTTTCAGACACATTATGAACTTGGACCATTACCCTTCTGGCATAAGCATGGGCTCTAGCGGCAAAATACTAGGCTTGACCAGCAGTCCCTCTGGCACCTTCCATCGCCTGCATCCAACATTAATATTTTATTCTTAACATCCTTTCTGATACGGACCTCTCCCTGTAAGGTACACTGGGCATTTGGCGCCAGGATCAGAGACTCAGGATCCTTCTTCCATACAATTCCGACCGGTTCCTCTGGTTCTGTTTTTCCAGCATCTCTCTGTGCCTCATAGGCCTTCTTAATTAAAGCCGAACTCTTAAAGCTCTACTAGTCTTTGACCCTGTTTTTCATAACACAACTGTGCCAGCCTTCCGAACATATGAGCATTTGTTCCAATCAACAAAGGGACACCATCATACAGTCCAGTGGGGACACACTAAGGCTAGGGTCTCTACTTGTTCGCCACTCCAGCCACGGAGGTGGGGAAAGACAGCCAAATTCGGATATACCCGAATAGGGTAGGCCTTCTCCTTAACCCCCATACATGCAGTCCTTCTAATGGTTGTAAGGGTACGTCTGACAAATGCTTCTGATACCAATCCTGGAACATAATTGTCACTTGGGAGCCACTGTCTAATACAGCTCTTGTAGACACTCCATTCACCTTTAAAGTGGTCTCCATGGAGGGACCCACTATTCTGGACCAGTCTGGAGAGGCGGTAGTGGGGGCCTGGGCAACTGACCTTGCCACAAAAGGACGTGAATTAGCATTTTGTGCCCTCACTGGGATCATGTCGGCACCTCTTAACCACTGATTTCTTCTCAAGCTCTCCTTGTAGCCTATATGCAACTTTGTCAGTGTCTTTTGGGACTGGCATTCCTTTCATGTGCCCATCTTTCCCACAATTATAGCAAAACATACTTTCTGGAGTTTGAGCTGGCCGAGGCGCCACACTGGGAGCCAGAGGGGTGTGTATTACTAACTGGAAACCTTGGTGCCATCTCTGTCTGCGGGCGTGATAAGCATTTGGAGACATCTCGTCAGTTTCTCCACTTCCATGGTCAAGGAATCGAGTTCGGAGCTGTTATCAGCAGGAGATACATGGGTGGGTACCCCACCCCATAGCAGATGCAGTCGGATATAGGTCAGGGCCGTACTTGCAGGCATGGCCTTCATAAAGGGACTGTTTTTGAATTCCTGGATCTCTCAACAGTTCACCCCATTGTGACATATCTTTTCCTTGTCAGAGCACTCATGACTGCCAACCTCTGCCCTGAACTTCACTTGATGGGTCACCCTCAGTCACTCGGGTCGTAGCCGCAGCTATTGGTGCAGGTCCCTCCGGTCGCTTTCCTCAACTCCTCGAATCTCTCATTAACTCATCATAGGAGGGTGGGGATTCCAGTCGATCTGCCAGGCGAACTGAAGCAACAGCAGTTCTGAGAAGGGGCAGACTTAGGATCCTGTCCAGCCTGGTTCGGTCCAGTTCAATAGCTGGCAAACTACCTTTTCTGAGGCATTCTTGCAACAATTTTTCCAGCCGAGATACATACACAGACAACAACTCCCTTGGTACTGTTGTGCATCTCTTACTCTCCACCATAGGTCCTCATCAGAATCTGGGCTCCCATACATTCTCCAAGGCCTCAAGATAGGCCTGTGCAGTCGCTTCAGGGTTACCGCCCGCTTAGCACGGGATGGTAGCCAGGGCAGGACCTCGGAGGCTCTACTAACCCTCTTCGCCGCTCTCCGAAGCACTGCCATTCTAGCACTTGGGGCAACATAGTCTATCCAGGTCTCCCAGTCATCCTCCCTGGGGGTGGGAGGGTGCCAGAGAAGATCCTCAACCTTCGGTAAGAGTTCGTGACTAATGGCAGGTGCAGAAATAGGGTCTGCATTGGTTCAGCCACACATGCAGGCACTGGAGCAGGAGAGGGTGTTGGGGAGGAACACCCCAGGTGGCAAGAATAGTTTCTTCAAGTCCTCCACAGTTTTCCCTCTCCCAGCAAACATTCAGCAAATTTCTCCTCAAAGTTTCAGATAGTGGTGGGGCTGATTCCCCCGGTCTTTACTGTCCTTAGTTATCACTCTCCAAGCAGTGAGGGCTCCCTCTGGGGGTAATGGTCTGTGGCACTTTGGAGCTATCTATGGGATCCCAACTCTACTAGGGCCAGGAAAGTGTGGGTGAGCAGATTAGCATGCCGACCCACCACCACAGGGTTTGTAAACCTTCCACCTTGGAAAGTACTCCTGCACAGTGTCCGTATTGATACCAGGGGATGTCCAGGATAAGCATAGCATTTGGGGGTCGATCTCCTCCCCAGTACACCACTCCACCAGCCGGTGCACAGCCACTTCTGTCGGGTACCCATTTTTTCTTAACAGTGGTTAGTAATATGGCCACTAGAGGACACACAATCCCAGCGGTGCCTCCAAGATGTAACCCCTAGATGGCGCTTATCCCAGGGGCTACTACCCCTGCCTGATTTGCCACCAACAGGTTGAGGGCCTGGATCCAATGGCGGTGCCTCCACCCAGAGGTCAGGGTTTGCAATAGTTAAACTAACTTGGTCACAGCCCTCTGGGACACTGCAACCCCTTTCTTCCCACTAGTGGCCCACACAATATATCAGAATTACCTTCACAGTATACACTTACCCCAGGTCTGGTTCCGCACTGGGACCTCCTGTGAAATGAGATACAGTGCAACAATCACAGTACAGTACTTTAACATAGACAAATACCTCAGGCAGTATAACTGCTGAAACAAGCAGCTCTGATTTATTGGGGGATATAACAAGGACAGGGAAATCAGGTTAATTAGCTTATCACTCTAATAATCTACCTTATGGCTCTGTGCACAGGCCTATCCCTATCAGTTACTGTCCCTGGGTACCCAAGCCTAGTGGCTAGTCCAAACCATGGCAGCTGGTAGGGGCCCTTTCACCAGAGAAAGGAGAATTAAACAGTCATCAGTACAGTAATTCCATTTGGATTTAATGTGGCAATTCAACAGGAGGCGACCCTGAATTAGTACTCACGACCTCCAAATAAGATAGGGTCCTTCAATGTCAGCAGGGCTCACTTGAGGTACACAAACCTCTTCACACATCCATATAAAAGAAAGCACTATACCAGGCAGGCTGCATCTGTATCCCGATCGCAATTACTGCACATTACCCGGGAGAACACACAGCAGATTCAGCTCCCGACAGACCGAGTGCAACTTTCAGCAATTCCTCCAGTCTTCCACAGGGTGAGCCTGGTCTCCACTCTTCAGAGATCCTTTGATTCTTTTCACAGGACGGATTCAGTCCTAACAAGCTGCAGACCGGAACTCTGGGCCTTACACACGTTTTTTGACTAAAACTGCACACTGAAAAAGCACAGGGCTCCTTCCTTCTTCACTGCCAAAGCTCAACTGACTCTCCAACTGACAAAACCGGGCACTTCCTGAGTTCCTCCCAGTTCTTGACTGGATTGGCTGTCACCACAATAGACTGCTGCTGTTGGTCCAAAAGGCACTGAAGTCTAAACTACATCTCCCAGAGTCACTGCCCATACAATCCTCTTGTGGCTGGCTCAGATTATGAGTCCAAGTTCTGATTCGTCCAAGGCACCATTTTAGAGCTAGCTTACCCCACACTGATTGGTCCAGTTCAGCAGTTCAAAACTAGAATGGGGAACTAGCAGACACAGTTCTGACTGCAAAGAAAGCAGGTTAGACAAACTGTAATTTCATTATTACTCTAAATAATTTCTGGCAAACAGTTACATCTTTCAGATAGGTTCCTTTGCACTCCTAGTGACTGCAAAAATAAAGTGAATTGGCAGCAGCTCGAGTGGTACTCGAGAGAAGCACACAGTCCCCCATACAAACTAATTATGTCTGCAAGCAGACAGCTCTTAAAGAGACAGTACCAGAGGCTCTAAAAACACTCACTGATAAATGGCTTAAATGCAAACACCATTCAGGCTTGGAGCATTCAAGCAAGCTCCTGGAAGTCTTTATGAACCCCATTTGCAGGGGGTTACACAGTGTCATGTTAGTTATCCATTACATTTTTAAACATTGGTCACCTTGTTTTGGTTTTACCCCTAGCTGCTTGAAATAATCCTGGAGAGAAACATTGTTAGCTTGCTCTGAAAGAAAATCACAATCAGTTATCAGTTTAGTTTCAGCATTTTCATACTTTAACCCTTCATGTCCATCAGTCATTTGTCACCACAGCTTCTTCAGGCTTTGTCTTTCTTTCCTGGATTTCTGGATCTTGGAGCTGTGCTCAAACAAGTCCGAATCAAAATCACTGAAAGGAAAAGTGTCCCCTCTGTCTGAAATTTTCTTTGCCTGAGCACTTGTCACCGCAGCTGCTGAAACATCAGGATTTATTCCCTCTTTGATCAATTCAGTAAATCCTGGAAAGTCATTTCTAATAATCACAGGTGCAGGTAACTTTGGTACTACCCCCACTTTCATTTGGTGCAACACACCCTTAACAGTCAGTCACTTGGGTGGTGGGATAGTATCGAGTGTCCCCGTGGATGCAGATGACACCAGTACCTGGTCCCTTTACACAATGATTTCCCAGCACTTTAACATGCACTAGGCTCTGTCTGCTTCTTGAATCAATGAGTCCCTTTACAGTCTTATTCGCCACCTTCACATCTGTTAGATACTTGTCCCAATTTGCCAAGGACACATCTGCTCCAGTGCCACTCTCTTTATTACAGCAGTTTCTTGCAAAATGGCCTGGCTTATTACAGTTATAGCAGATGTCTTTTGACACAGATTTGTTACCCCCCCCAGAGTTCTTAGCAGGCTTGGAATTTAAATGGGAAAAAGAGTTTCTTACCGGTGCTTGGCTGTTACCTTGCTGCTGTAGCATCTGTCTGGCCAGTTGGTAGTCCTCAGCCAAAAAAATAGCTTTTTACCCATTCTCTGGTTGGTGTTCCTTTACCCACAGCTGCACATCTGTAGGCAAGATGTTGATGAATTGCTCCATGGCAAATGTGTCGATCTGTGGGACTGTTTTGCTCTCTGGTTGGATCCACTTCATTAGGAGTTCTCTGAGTCAGGTGAAGGCTTCTTGAGGATTGTCAACCGAGTTGTACCTCAGAGATCGAAATCTCTGCCTGTAGGTCCCTCTGGAGATGTCGTACCTTTTCAGGATTTCGCTTTTCACCAGGTCATAGTTTTCTGACTGTGCAGTGTCTATACTGCTGTAGGCAAGCTGGACTTTCCCTGTCAGATAGGGTACCAGTCTGATTGCCCATTACTGCTTTGGCCATTGGCAGGCTGTGGCAACTCTTTCAGAGGTTGTCAGGTATGCCTCAATATCATCTGAGGGACACAACTTAGTAAGTTTAATGGCCTTTAAGTTGCTTGCATTTTGTTGCTCATCTGGCTCTGTGCCAGATCCTCCGCCTTTGATAGCTTGCAAGGCATCCAGCCATTGCTGCTCCCGTTGCTGCATCTCTCTGCTGCTCCTGTCACTGCATCTCTTCTCTCCTCTGCGCTGAGTTTGGAGGTGGAGCTACAACTGAGAACATGAGTGGCTTTTTAATCTCACTGCTTTCTACACTCAATCAGCTGTTGCTGAGTGCCACTTCATCAGGGAGCTGTGTGGAAGTGGGAAGCCAGTCAGGCTTCAGGACTGTTAGCATCCAGGGTCGGCACCTACAGTTTGGGAGCAGGCAAGGACTGAGCTGTCACTGTGTTCCTGTTGGTCCTCAGTGGGCCACATTCCTCCATTTGGGAGATGGACTGAGTTTGGGGGCAGAGTTACAGTTGAGAACATGAGTAAATTTTGAATCTTGCCACTTTCTACACTCGATCATCTGTTGCTGAGTGACGCTGCTTCAGGGAGCTGTGTGGAAGTAGAAGCTTAGTTCAGCTTCAAGACTACTGGCATCCAGGGTTGGCGCGTTTTGCTGTGTCTCTGTTGGTCCCAAGTGAGCCACATTACTCCAGTTGGCAGGTGAGCTAAGTTTGGGGTGACGTTACAGCTGAGAACGTGAGCGGTTTTTGAATCTCACAGCTTTCTACACTCGATCAGCTGTTGCTGAGTGGTGCTGCTGCTTCAGGGAGCTGTGTGGAAATGGGAAGTCAGTTGGGCTTCAGGACTGTTGGCATCCAAGGTCAGAGCCTGCAGTTTGGGAGCAGACAAAGACTGGGACTGTTGTGTTCTTGTTGGTCCCAACAGAGCCACATTCCTTCATTTAGTAGAGGGACTGAGGTCAGAGGTTGAGTTACAGTTGAGAATGCGAGTAGCTTTTGAACCTCACTGCTTTCTACACTGAGTCAGCTGTTTCTGAGTGCCGCTGCATCAGGGAGCTGTGTGGAAGTCAGAAGCCAGTTGGACTTCAGGACTGTTGGCATCCAAGGTCGGCACCTGCAATATGAGAGCAGGCAAGGACTGGGACTGTTGCTGTGTCCCTGTTGGTCCCCAGGGAATGACCTTTCTTCAGTCAGGAGGTGGACTGAGTTTGGGGCGGAGTTATCACCACCTATCTCTTTACTTACTTCTTGTGATCTGTAAATAAGAAGAAAGAGGGTGTTTAAAAGAGGGGAGTGTATCATCCAGCATCAATGCAATATAGAATCAAAAAAACACTTACAAAAAAGTTAATAACTTATATGCTTGCACATAATGCCATGGTTACATGTCTGCTCATAGACAATAGCTTCTAATAATCCAAATATTTGTTTATGCTGAGAACAAAGACAAACACTCGTAAAAAATGTTGCTTAAAACAGATTTCAATTATAATTAAGAAATATGTGCTTCCAAAGAGTTGGTCCATCTGCGATGTAAATGCTGATATATCTGTAAGTAGTACAAAGTTTTACAGATTACCATAACATTCATATTGCGCTGTGGCGTATCAAGTACAGAAGTTAATGTTATAATCCAAACTACAGATGCAGTAAAGGGTGAATAGTGCAAACTAGTGAATAAATACTACTCAAAAATACATACTGGGTGGGGGCACTGCTGAGCAGCTACAGAGGAGGACGCACATCTTAGAAGCTCCGATTGTTAATTTAAGTTATTTATATCATTGAGCCCCATTCTATGTGCTGGCTTGGCTTTTTCAGTTTTGGTATGCCCCTTAGACCTACCTGTGAGCGAAATGGGGAAAAATAAAGGATTGGCGTCTGCCTCTGCAGACTTTTTCCAACCACGAAGCAGACGGGACAGTGGGCCTACTAGAGATGGAGTGACAGGGACCTCCGGTGGTGGGGAATCGGCAGAGGTGTCCATGGCTATGGTCAACTCTACTCTGCAGCAGCTAGTACGTACAGTCCAGGACCTGGACCGCAAATTCGGTACTCTAACACCAAGAGTTGCAGCTCTGGAGACACAAATGGACATAAGTAGCCAGTCGCTGGCCAAGATGGAACAGAACGTAACCAAATCCATGGATGCCATTACAAAACTAATCGGGGATAACACCCGGCTGCGTCAATGGACGGAGGTCCTGAAGAACCAGGCCCGCGAACAGAATATTAGAATATTGGGTTTGCCGGAACTGGCCGAAGGGGATGACCCTCTAGACTTTGCTCGCTCTTTCTTACCTGGCATAGTTGGCATTACAGAGGAGGAACCGCCGTTATTGGTGGAAAAGGCGTACAGGCTTCAATCTCGAATGGCACAGAAAGGATCCAGTGACCCTAGCACGTTTCTGGTGGTCTGTTCAGGCATAGGAGACAGGGACCGTTTGTTGGCCATTGTGAGAAGATGAAGGAAGTTTAAATATGGTGATGCTGAATTGCAATTCTTCCCTGATCTATCCTTTGAAACCAGGCAGCGCCGAAAAGCGTTTGACATGGTCCGAGCCCGGCTCCGACACTGCAAGATTCATCACCAACTTCTGTTCCCGGCTAAACTCTGTGTATCGTGGAAGGAGAAAATTTACTTATTCAACGACCCGAAAGATGCTGAAAGAATAATGGATACCATCGAGCAGGAGGGGTCTAAGGAGGATGAGGACACTGACTCAGAAGGAGAGTGACTATTTTTTTTTATTTTCTGTCTTTTTCCCGGGCCCAATGGAAAACAGTAAAGCATAACTAACCTCTTTAATTTTATTTCGAGGGGGCCTGATTAATGCACTGGTTAAGTGTGGGTGGTCTATAATGTTAGACTTCTTGTTCCTAAATTCAGGGGAGATATGTTATTGAATAATTTAAGTTCTTGTATGAGGTCTCGCCCTGGACTGTTACGCATGATTATGAGCGGTTTTCTCACAGAAGTAAGGAACATCGTGCACTTAATATAATGTTTGCAGGTGGTGTTGCTTCTTTACTGCACTGCAGTTTGGGGATTTAAGCGAATGTTTGCCGGGTTACCTAAATGCTTTTAAAATTAAAAGGTGGGCTGGGGCATTGGTCTGAGCTTTGGGGATGTAACTAATGTTTTATATCAAGAGAAGGGCATGTGGGGTTATTTGCCTTTTTCTTTTCAAATTGTTAAGGGGATTCTATATATAAATTAGAGCTTATGCTTTGTGGGTATATTTGAAATCCTGCAGAGGGAGTTGTGGGCCTGAAGGCTCATACTCTGACTGGCTCTTAGAGGGACTGGCTAGAGTTGTATTTTTTCCCCTCTGTGGGATCCTCCACGTGCTGTAGGCTTTTGAAATACGAGTTTTTTTTTTTGGTAAATGGGTAATTCCTCCCTTGGGTTTACAAGAGGGGTGACTCCATTGTAAAGTATAGATGTATTGTTAATTCTTAGTATTGTACCTTGTGATGTGGACTTGCCTGTGTACATGTGCTTTTTGTAAAGCGTATAGTTTTACTTGAAAAGCTCAATAAAAATATAATACAAAAAAATATATATATATACTACATTAAAAATACATAGTTTCTCAGTAATCACTGAATTTGATGTCAGAAGTCCACATTAATCAATATGTTTGTTCACAAGGAAAGCCCCTTTGGAAACATACCAGTCACAGCCATATGTGGCAACTAGTTTTTTAAAAGAGCCAACTTCATTTTCAAGATAGCCAGTCCAAGAATGTTCTGTATAATTTCTAGGCAAAACAAAACACACAGATGCCAGTAACAAGCTCAGATATTATATATTTCTATATCATAGTATTTTGAGACATGAATGAGGGACGGTAAAAGGGAAGTGCTGACTGTATTTAACTATATGGATTGTAACGGAAGACATATGAAGAGAGACTTAAGGAGCTTAATATGTATAGCCTCGAGGAAAGGAGGGAGAGGGGGGACATGATAGAAACTTTCAAGTACCTCAAGGGAATCAACAAAGTCCAAGAGGGTAGCATCTTTCAAAAAAAGAGGTGTGTAAGAACAAGGGGGCACAATTTGAAGATAGAGGGGGGCAGCTCAGAGGTAATTTAAGGAAGTATTTTTTCACAGAGAGGGTTGTGGATGCATGGAACGGCCTTCCGGAGGAGGTTGTGGAGTCAAAAACAGTGGTGGAATTCAAGCATGCATGGGACAGTCATAAGGCAGTTCTAAGGGGTGGGGGTAGGAAGAAGTAGGCTGCTAGTTAACTAGGATCTGCATCTTATCTATTAGGTAGGGAAATGGGTAGACTGGGTGGGCCAAGTGGTCTTTATCTGCCATCAAATTCTATGTTTCTATGTTCTATGCAACTAAAAAACAAACTTCTATTTAAACTGAACTGCCACCTGTAAAGCTCACTCTGGGTGCTGCTATGAAGTGCAGTTCCAGAGATATCAGAATCCATTCAAAACTAAGGGAATGATTTCTCCTTTTCATTATTATTTATCTACCAGTATATTCCGTAAGTTGCTAATATCATAGGGCAGTAGGAACAATCAAAACAAGAATGATTAAGAATGGATGGAGTAAAGCCTATGATAATACAAGAAAGTATATGTAAATCAAAGACTGGAAAAGAAAAAAAGAGAAAAGGGGATGGAGGGAATGGAAATATAGTAATCACATAGAATTATCTGACCAACAGGATGCTGTGAGCCGCTGAAAGTGAGAGCGGGATATAAGGCCTTAAAGACAGAACCAGGAAGTGCCAAACAGACACTCTTTACAATATAAAAAGTGCTGAGAATATTGAAAACAGTCTGAAATCACTTAGTCTGTAGTGGGAATGTAACAAAAAAGTGCAAGCCCTGAAGAAGGGCTGCAGCTCGAAACATTGGCATTATTAGCTCGGAAGCTCCGTTTTTGTTGGATAAATAGAATAATATATAGATAAGTGTGTATTACCAGACAGTAATACCATTGAGAGGTTTTGGGGACATGGAACCTCGAGAGTGAAGCTCGAGAGGTCCTAAAGTCCCCAAAACCTCAAGATGGTATTACTGCTTTGTAAAACATTTATCTTTCTGTTATTTTTGTAATATATGGATCCATTGATAATACTACAATTGGAGATGACCTTTGAACTGTAGTATTATCAGCAAAAACGATATTATCATTTTCCAGGTTAGTATTATTGAGAGTTGTGATGTATTACTGGGAAATTTTTGTATAACTTACATACTAACATACTATTTGCCAGCAGATTAGGCCTTACGGTCTATCGAGTCTGCTCGAACCTCAGATCCCTAGTTGGGTGCCGAGGCCCTCCCCTCTTTTGTGTTCCAGAAACCCCTATCATCCATCCTCACCCCCCTGGGACAGGCCATCATCTGATACATCCACTTTCTGTGTCTGTCCCACCCTCTCTTGAAGCCCTCCACTGTGGATCTCTGAACCAGCTCGCCAGGCAGTGCATTCCAAGGGTCCACCACCCTCTCAGTGAAAAACCTCCTCCTCTCCCCCTCACCCTTCCACTTTCCAACTTCAAACCATGCACTCTGGTGATACCTCCCTGCTTTAGTCTAAAGATCCCCTCCATGTTTACCCTATTTATTCCCTTGAGGTACTTGAAGACCTCAGTCATGTCCCCCTGTCTCTCCTCCAATGAAAACAGGCAGAGCTCCTCAAGTCTGTCCTCATACGTCAAATCCCCTAGCCCTCGTATCATCTTAGTTGCCCTCCTCTGTACCCTCTCCAGGAGCTGTATGTCCCTCTTCAAGTGTGGTCTCCAGTACTGTACACAGTACTCAAGGTGTGGTCTAACCAGTCCATTGTACAGTGGCAGAATCACTTCCTTGCTGCTAGAGGTGATCCCCTTACGATGCATCCCAACATCCTGTTTGCCTTGCTAGCCGCTCTCCTGCACTGCTCAGAGTTATTCATACATGCATCCACCATGACCCCTAGGTCTTTTTCCCCTATTGAGGCCTCCAGCACCTCCCTTCCCAGGGTGTACCTGTGTTCAGGGTTTCCCCGACCAAGATGCAACACCTTGCACTTGGTGATATTGAAATTTAATTTCCATGTGTGAGCCCAGCTCTCCAGGGTGTCCAGGTCCCCTTGCAGGGCCAACCTCCCCTCTTCTCCCTCAACTACTGCTCCCATCTTGGAGTCATCTGTGAAGAGACTCATTTCACACCCTATACCCTCCCTGATGTCCGACATGTATGCATTAAACAGGATCGGACCCAGGGCCGAGCCCTGCGGTACCCCACTACCAACCTTTCTAGGGTTCGAGAGCTCCCCACAGACCACTACTCTCTGGGTGCATCCAGCTAGCCAGTTTTCAATCCGTCTGACCATCAAGGGCCTACTCCTAACCCCATCAGTTTCTCCACCAGACCATTGTGGGGACAGAGTCAAGCACCTTACTGAAGTCCAAGAATAATACATCACAGGCTTTCCCTGTCCAGTTCTGATGTTACTCATTCGTAGAACTCCACAAGACTGGTTTGACATGATCTACCTAGCACAAACCCATGTTGCCGACTATCCAGACCTCCCACCTCCTCCAAGTACACCCCCAATCGTTCCTTTAGTATACTCTCCATTAATTTTCCCACCACCGAGGTCAAACTGATGGCTCTATAGTTACCTGGTACTTCCCTCAACCCCCCTGTATGGATTGGCACCACATGTGCCTCTCGCCAATCCCTAGGTACCCTCCCTGTCTCAAGTGACCTGTTGAAGAGCTCCGCCAGAGAGTGCAGCCAGTATGTCCGCCAATTCCCATAGTACTCTCGGATGAATGCCATCCGTCCAGGAGATTTGTCTTTCTTTAGGGCCTTGAGGGCTAACCACACCCTTTTGGCGGAGATAGCATCATCCGTCCCCTCCACCTTACTGGCCTTTTTATCCTTATCCAGATGTGACACCCCTGGGGTACCTCTCCCTCCCTCTTGCTCCATTTCTGTTGCTCCCCTGATCCCACTCACTGCCGCTTCTATCCCCATCGTTCCTTGCTTTGTAGATATCCCATCCCCCTCCCTAGTGAACACAGAGGCAAAGTACTCGTTAAATACCTCTGCCTGGTCCCTCGCCTCTTCCACCCACCCTCCTTCTGATCTCAATCTGCTGAGATGGCCCTTAGTTTTTCTCCGCTCCCCAATGTACCGGAAGAACCCCTTTTCCCCTCCATGTATCCCCTGTGCCAGCCGCTGCTCTTTACTGGACTTTGCTCCCCTCACCATCCGGGTGACTTTTCTAGATGCAAGCTGGTACATTTCCTTATCCCTATCCCCTCCTGTTGTTTTATATTTTTTGTAGGCCGCCTTCTTTTCTCTGACTGATACCTGTACCTCACTGGACCACTAGCATGGTTTATGTGACCTTGCTCCCTTATGTTTCAACTTAGCACAGATCTTAACTTAGTGTGGTATTATTGAGGCTTATCCATATATTACATTAAATTTATAGAGTATTGAGTGAATCTCATTTCGGAATTTATGGGAGCAAAGCTGAGCTGTTCTGTTACCTGAGGAACACAAGTGAGACTACTCTTACACTGATTTTAAATGGGGCTCATTACTGCCGAAACCTGAGAGATATATGTTAATCGTAGAGCCTGGTTACCTGTGTATTGATTTACCAGGTCATGACAGGGCCTACAGTTTTTCAGAATTCCCTTTCCAGAACTCAGAGGCCCCAGTATGCTTACCTCTTGACATGGCAGCAAGTTCCAAGTTAGATCCATCATTTATTTCTGTGTTTTCACGTGTAACTCCTGTGGTTCATTTTTCCAGATTGCATTCCCTGTTTCCGTTGCTGTGGATGGTCTTCCCACACGCACTGTTAGATTGGGGGGTGAGATGTGATGTGGAAGAACAAAGTAGCTAAAGCAAAACTGTTGTTAATGGGACCCCCCCAAAAAAACTACCCCCCATTAGTTTCTTTGTAAGAATAAATAACTTTTTAGTTACCTTCATTGTGTTGTTAAATTTAAAGCTTTTAATTCTCGGAATATCCCAACATGACTAGAGTCACTCGGCTCTGCAGTACTCACTTATAGTGTATGGTAGAACGCTGTTCCGCATGGAAATCCATGCCTGGAACAGCGTTGTTTTCCTGCACTCTGTGCGTCACGATCTTGTTGTGCTGCACCCAGTACGTCACCGGTGCAGCACAACAAGATTGAACACATTCGCACATGCGCAATTGAGCGGCGCACGGCAACGCGGAAGTGAGCATGCGGCGGCAGAAACAGAAGTAAGCCTTTTTTTTACAAAAACTTGTTCCTGTGTTCACAGAGTACTGCGTATGGTTGCCCATACACTATAAAAGATTGTGTATGAGCAAGCATACACAAACAAGACAGTTGTTTGATCTTGAGGTTTCCGTGGTAACGGACCTCTCGAGCTACGCTCTCGAGGTCTCTGGTTACCACGGAAACCTCTCGATCACAACTGCCTTGTTGTGTATGCTTGCTCATACACAATCCTCTATGTATTCCTTTCAAAGAAGAGAGTGGTGCAGTGCTGATCGGGTACAAGAGATGGTGCCACGCAGCTGCAGCCATTATTGGCTACTGGTAAATTCTCCCAATACCCAAACAAGAGTGATGCCATGCAGCCCCATTATGTGTATCTGAGCGGATCTCCACTGATTACTTGTATTCATTTCAGTATAAGTGAGCAGTGCAGAGCCACTTGGATACAGGAGATGGTACTGCACAGTTTCAGCCATGTTGGGCTATTGGAAGGATTAGAACCTTTATATTTCACACCGTGGAAGCAAATAAAAATATTTTTCTTGGGAAATGCCTAATCGGAGGAAGAGGAGGATTAGGATGGGGGGGCCATTCCATTAACTGCAGTTTTCAACAAGTGCCTTTTTCATGCATCCTCATGTTACACTGCTTCAAATAAGTCTGTTTTAGGTAAGACAAACCATTGCTGTGGATGCCAGACATGGACGTGTGAATGTGCTTGCTCTGACGCCTGCAACGTTGCACACCTAGCTACTACATCCTGCTGTCAGAATCAGCCTGTGTGGGAAGAAGGTGAATAGACTACTTAATCGCCTTTTATAATAATTTAAACCACTGTACAAAGTATCTTTTGATAAGATTTATAATAGCAGTAAGGTAATCTCAAGGGGTTATGTTAAGGTTAATCACCCAGAGGGGACATGTGGCGGGGATTAACTAGACCATTAATATTATCCCTGGTCATACCTTATTACTTAATAAAAGTAGCTTCTGACCGGCCTGGTGGTGCTGAGGGTTGGGGCATTGGACACCACACCACACCTTGTGCCACGCCGGCGACCCGGGTTCGGGAACGAGCCCAGGCTGTCGGGGGTCGGCTGGGGAGGGAGAGACTTGAGCATCTGGAGGACAGCTCTCCTCTCCCGGGAGGGTGAGGGGTGTAGACTCAACACTTGTCTGGCCTCTGGCGGAAGCCAGTGGCATAACAAGCACATGAGCACACAAAGAGGGTTGGGAGTGAGGATGTTGGCAGGGACGCCTTGACGTCTGGGCATAGCCATTCCCTTGGGACAAGGAAAAAACACATTGGAGTGCTTGGTATAGGCCCTAATGACTGCTGCTTGCCTAACCGCCAAGGGGACCTGACGAAAAGCTGATTGATCGGGGTGTACGGGCCCCACCTCATACCCGCCTGGAGGACATAGCCATGGCTTCATGGGGGTCCACTGGGGTTCCAGGTAGGCAGAAGCGGGGGTAATACCTTTAGCGACTCCCAACAGAGTGGGGCTCCGATGTTGAGAGAAGGAGATAAAATACAATTTAAAAAAAAAAAAAAAAGTAGCTTCTGATGCTATATCAACACATTATAGCTCAAACTTATGTTTGCATAGAAAATATATATTTTTGAAGCAACAACTGGACCTGGTTCTTCAGTACAGGTGTACCATTGACTGGTCAATTATCATGGTGCTGCACCTGAGACATTCCCCCATATAGGTGTTTAGTACTCCTTTTTAGCGGGCCACAGCTGCTGTCTGCCAGTCTACCGGTCCCCGGGGGTCCTCTGGGATCTTATGACGCTTTGTATGTTTCGACAGCCCCTCCACCGGAGCAGGCCCAGAACCATCATCCTGCTGCAGCCCCCGACTCATTTTCTGCTTTTTTCTCTCTTCTTACCCCGGGGCCACAGACAGAGGGGAGCATGTGTGTGGATGCGCGCATGCACCCTCATGCTCTGGTAATGGCCCCATCTTCCCAACCCATTGGCCTAGCACCCCAGGCTCCCTTGGCTGTGCTGCCCCCTAGCCTCCGCCGCGAGGTAGCCAAGTGCCAAGGGAAACACAGGTCCCTCTCCGGAGAGGAATGCTCCCTGCCGGCAGCTCATCCTGCTCTGCACCCCCCAACCCCTGTGCCAACCTCCGACAACCCGCACTTGTTCCTGAACACGGGTCATCAGCATAGAAAGAGGTAAGGCGTTGAGTGCCTCAGCCCTCTGTGCCACTGGGCCGGCGTCACCTGAGACACTTTTATCAAAATAAGATTGTCTCATGCATTAATGAGAGTAGCGCTGTGATTGGTTGGGAGCTCACATGATGCTTTCTCGATCTATAATGTAGAAGAATACCAGTAAAAGAACTGTTGTACAATTATATATTCATACCACATTTTTGTGTGAGTAGGTCATTAGGTTTAGTAGTGTGGTTCCATAAGGCCCAAGACTGTAATTACTTTATGACAGGAACACAGTGAAAAGACAGAGCAACAGCAAACTAGCATTTATTTATTTTTTTCTCCCCTGGGTTTCTTGTCCTTTTCCTTTTCAAATCTTTATGAACAGGAATCCCAACAAGGCACCAGTACTGTGAGTTCCTATAGAACCCGATTCAAGAATGGTGATACCATACCTTCAGTGTATAGAGACATCAGGACTTAGGATACTGTTTTCTCTAAAAACAAAAAGCAAAAATGACCAGCATTATCTTGCTTCAAGTAGCACTGGTCAAAGTGAAAACTGCAACTCCCGTAGCGTAGTGCAAATTCCATCAGTTCGCAGTATGTAGTTCACACCTTGCAACAAATTTCAGTATGTGAATTGCTGCAGTTCACCACTCTGTGGTGAACTTTTACTGCAGTTTGTGTCAGCGATTTGCAGCAAAATGGTAAATTGCAGTGAATTGGCATGGTAACATTCACCCCAAAGTGCTAATTTGCAGCAAATTTGAGTAGGGGGTTTCGGCAAATTCTCAGCACAGTGCAAAACATGTAAATTCACCCCAATTTGTAGGAGAATTGTGGATTCACAATATACCTAGCTGCAAGTAAAAGAAGGCCTCTGGAATCTTCATAAAGTACAAGGTTAAAATGGATCAGAATTTGCAAACAACCCTGTAGCCAGACTTCTTTTCACATCCCTGTGGACACTTTTTCAAGTGTCAGCCACCCTCTGCTGTGGTTTAACAGATTTAAAGTGACCATGCTCACAATTCATTTAGGGGAGATGGCTTCAAAATAGCAAATGTATTTTTAACTATTTTTAATTATTTTAGTCTTTGGTAACCAGGTAAGGCCCACTAGGCACAAGTGCCTGTTTTCAGGAGCGACCTGGGAGCTCTGGGGAGGTTAACTGACTTGCTCAGTCTCACATTATGCAAGTGGAGGTTGTAGGAATCAAACCCAAGTCTGCAGGATGTGCCAAACTCATTTGTAGGAGAATTGTGGATTCGCAACACACCTAGCTGCGAGTAAAAGAAGGCCTCTGAAATCTTCATAAAGTACAAGGTTAAAATGGATCAGAATATGCAAACAACCCTGTAGCCAGTCTTCTTTTCACATCCTTTTGGACACTTTTTCAAGTGTCAGCCATCTTCTGCTGTTTTTTTTTTTTTTTTATTTTAGTCTTTGGTAACTGGGTAAGGCCCACTAGGCACAGGTGCTTGTTTTCAGGAGCGACTTGGGAGCCCTGGGGTAGTTAAGTGACTTGCTCAGAGTCTCACATTATGCAAGTGGAGGTTGTAGGAATCAAACCCAGGTCTGCAGGATGTACCAAACTCATTCACAGCTCGTTACTCTAACCTATAGGCTATACTTCCAGCCCCAAATGTGCCGGGCTTGTACCCATTCTGGTTCACTGTTTTTACACAGGATTTTATTTTTACAATAAAGTTAACCTTTTGCTTTATGAATATTCCAGATACCTATGTTACCCACAGTGAGGACATTTTTTCTTCTGGATTTTGCTAGCTAATTACGAGCACCTCTGCACCTTGTATGTGGCATGCTTTTTCTGTCTCGATACTGCTTCCTGCAGCCCACACCTTGTTGTGCAGATCTCTGTACCCAGAACTTTGGAATGTTTTTTCTCGAATGTAAAAATAAGCACTGAACCTTTGTGTGTGTTCTCTTCCTAGCATGTCAGCAAGTGACTCAAGGCTGCAGAGTGCAACTCGTTCTGCTCTCCTGTCAGAATTCGCCTCCACTGAAATGAGCCTGCACGCCATCTATATGCATGAGGTTAGAACTTTTGTACCTACTGAAGCATTGAGATTTACAAGGGGATTCAACTGGGTGAACCACCAGAAAGTTATTGGGGAACTGAACCAAGTGATTGCAGGGAACTGGATTACTGTAGGTGACATTGAATTTTATCAGAGAAATTAAGCAAGTGACACACTGAGATTTACCAGGTAACGGAACTGGGTAAAAAAAAAATACTGAAATTTGCTGGGGACCTGAACCAGATGAAACACTGCACTTTGCTGGGGAAATGAACTAAGTACAAACACTGCAATTTGCTTCAGAACTGAACCAGGAAAACTGAAATTTCTGTAACACATTTAAATTTGATAAGGAACTGAACCATAGGAAAAACTGACAGTAATTTTTTTTATTTTTTTTTAATTTAAACATTTGATGACTGGGAAAGGCACACTGAGCCAAGGCTCGTTTCCAGGTGCGACCTGGGGGACGGGGAGCATGGGTACATAATAGAAAACATAACGTAACATGAATAGCTAATACAGCAGACAGGGTAATGCAAATAGTTAATGTATGGGGTAGTTGAGGAATATCCTAGCGCAATTATAGGAAACTACAAGGTACCAAAAGTACAGGACGGTGCTATGTGTTGTTATGGGAATAACTAGGGAAGGGAAGTAGGTGCAGCAGAGATTTGACAGAGGAGTGAGAGGGAGAGTTGTGTAGCAGAGGAGTTTGAGAGTTCCATAGAGAGGGGAGACAAGAGAAGGTAGATTTTCTCATGTTGGAAGATGGAGCAGGGAGTGATGAAGTTTGGGAGTCCCTAGAGCATAGAGAGTACGTTGGGGGTGGGGCAGGAGAGGGTAGGGTGGAGATGTAAGAAGGGAGCGGTTGAACCAGTATTTGGAGATGAGGGATACAGAGTTGATGAGACGCCTATGAGAGAGGGGAGGGAGGTCCAGACAGGAGAGTAGAGAACAGTGGTGTGTCCTGTAGGGAGAGTTGGAGGCGAAACAACAGAAAGTGTAGTAGAGGGTGTTGAGCCAAGAGAGTGAGGTGGAGGGGGCTGTGCAGTATACAATATCAGTGTAGTCAGAGACTGGCATGATCATTTTTGTCAGGAGTTCCGGCGAATGGGGGAGGGAGGGAGGAGGTCACCGTTTCGATAAAGTTTTGGGTGAAGTTTGGTAGTTATATAGTCAATAAGGGTTGAGAAATTTAATTGTGGGTCCAGCCAGATGCCAAGGTGCTTGTAGGAAGTGACTACGTTTAGCGGGGTGCAGTCGAGAGAGGTGATGGGAGGGGTGTTGAGAGATTTGGCTAACCTTTGAGAGGTATCAAAAGTCATAGAGACCGTTTTAGTAGTGTTTCGTTTGAGTTGCTTTGATTTGAACCAAGATTGAACTGAGTGGAAATCGTGTTGCAGAGCGGAGTGGATAGTGGCTGGGTCCACGCCGGAGGTGAACACTATGGTATCATCCGCATACATATGAATGAGGGAAGTGGAACAGTAAGAGGGGAGGTTATTTATGAATACTGAAAATGGGATGGGGCTGAGTATGGAGCCCTGAGGGACGCCTGCAAGGATAGGGAAGGTGGGGAGGAGGAGTTGGCGATCTTAACTGATTGATGCCTTTCTGTTAGAGATGAATTGAACCACTGTAAGGCAGGAGGGGTGAGCCCAGCACCCTTGAGTGTGTTTAGAAGAAGAGGATGGGATACCAAGTCGAAAGCTTTAGCTAGGAAAATGAAGACTGCTGTAATGAGGTGGCCTTTGTCGGCAGCTGCTTGAATGTGATGTGACTTGGAGAAGGGAGGGAGGATACGGTGGAGTGTTTTTTTTTCTGAAGCCAGACTGGTAGGGGGATAGGAAGTTGGTGGAGGTGAGGAACTCAGACAGTCTGGATTGTACTAGGTGTTCCTGTATCTTGGATAAATCGGGGTGAAGGGAGATAGGGCGGTAGTTTCCAGGTGAAGTGGGGTCACCGCCTTTGTGGAGGGGGATGACGCATGCCAATTTCCAGGCCTTCGGAACTGAGCCTGACAAATGGGACATGTTAAAACTGAAAGTGAGTGGGAGAGTGATGGCAGGGGCTGAAAGGCGCAGGCGACTTGAATGTAAGCCCACAGGGCTGAATTTAGGTATATTGAGTTATAGGAGGGCAAGCAGTACTTCGGTCATGGAAGCAGGTGCTAGATAGATGTAACAACCTGAAATTTTTTTTTTTTTAGCTTACTAGCTTTGTTAACTATAAAATATTTTAGTTGTGTAACCATTCCTGGGTTCTCACGGAGGTTTGGTGTGAACAGCTACAGTTCCTGTCTTGCAGGGGGACTTTCAGGTGGCTGCGGGAGGCAAGTAATGGTTGGAGGGAGCGGGAATATGGCACATAGCAGTCTGCCTGCAGCCAAAAGGAGAAAAGCCTTTATAGAAAAAATATTACATGGTGGAGCTACACAACAGGAGGCACAAGCAGTGAATCTACCACATAAACATGATGAAGCCCTACCATTACCGGGGTGAGATGGTCCTGGCTGTTTGCAGCTATCTGGAGGAGGAGGCAGAAACAAACCTACTGTAGGATCTCCGGGGAGAGGTTAAGGGAGAACCCTCAGTGGATGCTGTTACCCTCTCAAAGCGACTGACACCAACCCAAGCTGCCAAAATGCATGGGTGGGGTGCTGCACACATTTTTGGACCACTTGGATATAGGGTCCCACACCCTGCTGTAGTAGCTATTCTATGGAGTCCCTGAGGAACTGAAACATGCCATAGAGGGAGAGATCTAGGACATGCTGGCTCATAGAGTAATCCCGGAGTCCCTTGGCCTCTCCAGAGATACTGATCCCCAGGAAGGATGGAACCATGAGGTTCTGCATCAGCTGCTACAAACTCAGCAGCTATTTGGAGTTGGACACATACCCCATGCCCATGACAGACAGGATCTTAGAGAGGTTATGAGGAGCCATAGACCTGACAAAGGGCTATTGGCAGGTACTTCTGACCCCTGAAGCCAGAGAGAGGTTGGATTTCCTCACTCTGGCCTATTTGAGTCTTTAATAATGTCATTCAGGTTGAAGAATGTGCCAGCCACCTTTCAAGGCTCGTGGACTGCATTCTATCTGGGGCAGGAGACTTTGCTCTGGTGCACATGGATGACAGTGCCATATAGAACCAGACATATGAGAATCATGTCAGGCTTGTGACTGAGGTGCTCTGACTACTGAAGGCTGCTGGGCTGACAGTCAAGGTGGAGAAGCTACCAATAGTGTTGGCAGAGGAGTCATACCTTGGGCACGGGGTGGGGGTAGGTACATCCGACCTGAATCAGTAAATGGTGAGGCCATACAGGAGTGGGCCAAACCCACAACGAAGAGGAAACTATGGGCCTTCCTAGGGATTTTAGGGTGCTATCAAACATTTGTGCCAAATGTCAGTAGCATGGCCAAACGCCTCTCCGATTTTACAAGGAAGAAAATGCCAGAAAAGGTTCAGTGGACGGATCACTGTGAAACAACATTCAGCCAGTTGACGGAGGCACTGTGTTAGGCGCCTGTGCTTGCGAGCCCTGGCCATTCTCTGAAGTTCATTGTGCATGTGGATGAATCCCATGGTGGAACAATTTATTTAGTGATGTGCTGGCCAGCTTGACAACAAAATTTGGAGGCCAAAATATTTTTTTGGGTGGCCACTTTTCATGGCCACTCGATTTTGAAATCTAGCAACCAGTTCAGTTTTTGTAGTTACCTTTCAGCTGAAATCATGCCCCTGGATTCTGGAAGGTCCTTAACAGACCTGATGAAAAATACACAGACAGAACAGCAAAAGTATCACACAGGAGGTAGACCTTATAACATACAAATGGAAAGCCCTTCCTGTCCAAAGAAGGGAAGACATAACTATGAGAAAATAATGAGTTGAGAATCACCAACAGGAGGAGAGCTTCTGGGAGCTAGCCAAGGCACTGTACCAGACCATGATCGGTTACAAATGGAAAGCCCTTCCTGATCCAAACGAAGAAGCCAGGGAAAGGGAAAGCATAACTACTAGAAGACGATAATAAGGAGCCGAGCATCACCAACAGGAGGAGAGCTGCTAGGAGCTGACTGAGGTACTGGACGAACTACCAGACCATGATGAATTACAGATCTTCCCCTAGTTTCTACCTAAACAAAGAAGCCAGGGAAAGGGAAAGCATAGCTGCTATGAGAAAATAATAAGGAGCAGAGCACCACCAGCAGGAGGAGAGCTGCCAGAGACATTAGAGGGACCAGCCCATGTTTAGTTACAAATGGAAAGCCCTTTCCTAGTTCCTTCCAAACGAAGAAGCCAGGGAGAGGGAAGACATATCTATGAGAAAGTAATACGAAGAGAGCATCACCAGCAGGAGGAGCACAGCTGGAGGCACCGGAGAGACCACCAGACCAGATCATAATGAATTACAAAAGGAAAGTGCTTCCCTAGTTCCAATCGAAACAAAGAAGCCAAGGGAAGGCACAACTATGAGAAAGAAATAAGAAGCCAAGTATCACCAGCAGAAGGAGGCAAGGCAAATTTTATTTAAGAAGACACCCATCCCAGAGGCTCTGGGCACCGAACATACCAAAACTTCATTATACAAATCATAAGCATACATAGTCAGCATACTCTGAACATAAAATACAATATTTCCAGCAGTTTAAAACAAAATTATATAAATACTACCCTTAAAAACAGTAACTAGACTCGTAATAGCCTAGGGTTACATTTAAACCTAAAATACTAAGACCAGGTGAGGGCTATAAAATGCAGTCCGGGAAGACTTGATTATACAGGAAGACCTTGAGGCGGGCCTTGAATACCTCAACAGAAGGGGCCTCCCTAACAGCTGGAGAAAGCGAATTCCACAGGACGGGGCGGTGACACTGAATGCTCTGTCACCTGCTGTTTTAACCTCGTCCTGGGAGTACAGAAGCCCAGAAGGTGGAGGCGGAGGTGGACTGAGACAGCAGGTGTAAGAAGGTCCTTCAGGTAACCAGGGCCCAAGCTGTGTAGGGCCTTAAAGGTGAGTAAACCCACCTTGAAGAGGACCCTCCACCTAACTGGCAGCCAGTGCAGTTGACGCAGCACCGGAGTGATGTGACAATACTTAGCCTGTCCTGTCAACAGCCTAGCTGCTGCATTCTGCACCAGCTGCAGTTGGTGCAGGGTACCCCCAGAGACCCCGAGATAGAGCGCATTACAGTAGTCAAGCCTGGGTGTCACAAAGGCATGCACCAAGATGGGGAGGTCCAGCGGCGAAACTAGGGGCTTTATCTTGGTGATATTCCTCAGGTGGTAAACACTCATATGGAGAGCTGCCAGGAGATGACTGAGACACCAGACAGACCACCAGACCAAAAGTCCTTCACTAGTTCCCATCCAAACGAAGACGCTAGGGAAGGCATAACTATGAGAAAATAAAAAGGGGCTTTTTTCTCTTTTTTTTCTTCTTTTTAGGACTGCATGGGTGGAGCCCTGTAGTCCTCTTGCTAGGACTATGAGAAAAGCAGCTTGCGAATGAACAACCTCAGGGGGTGACAAAAGTTGCCACCTCCTCTATGCGCCATGGCCCACTCCGACTTGCACTACTTTTTTTTAGCTACCACGCCCAAGCAGTTAGTAGGAAGCTGACACTCAGTGAGCGGAAATCAGTGGAGCAACAGCTGTGGGTGGCTGTAGTTAGTATTGGAAGCTGTAGCGGGGCAAGAGAGATCGTTGGTGCAGGCAACAGCAAGCTGCAACACAAGGTGCTGAGCGGCTCCTCCAAAAGACAATTACTTCTCTGTCTCGCTCTCTCTCTCTCTTTTTTTTTTTGTACTTACCATGCCCTAGCAATTAGCAGGAAGCCATAGCCAGCCCTGTTCGGTAATGTTCACTCAGGACTGGAGCGAGACAAAGAAGGAATGGCAGAGTGGCAAGAGAGACACACTGGGAGCTTGCCTTGTTCATTTTTACTGTTACTATGAACACACTCTTTTTTATATTTCTCCTTAGAAAGATTCCCATCAAACCACTTAAATCTAAACTGAGGCTCCTGTATTTTTCAATGTCTCGCTGGATTTAAATAAATGAAAGTCCTATTTCTCATTCAGAGATCTGAGAGTAATTCAGATTTGAGAAATGTTAAAGCTCCATTGCTAAGAGTCCAAGCAGAAATAAACAGTTCTAAGGACGTGGATATATTGTTCATCCACACTTCTTGGCATGTCCCTTTCCCCTTTAATTCTTGCCAGAAGGTCTTCAAGCTGGCTCCTCCCACCCACTTGGGTGGTATAACCCTCAGCTCCACCCCATGACCCCAGATCTTCCTTTCCGCTGGAAGATACAGGTTGCCTCCTCTCCGCTGCCACGTTTTGTAGGCCCTGGCTTCAAATTCTTAGGATCCTCGAAGGTTCGGCTTGTTCAAGCTAGCGATTGCAATTTGTGCTATTCTATCATGGAAGATGAATCTTGCCCCGGTTTTCGCCGGTGCCTATATGGCCAGAAGATGTTGCACACTGATCCTCATACCGCGTGCGTGTACTGCTTGGGTGTCGGCCATGACACCCTGGCTTGTGAGGTGTGTCTTGCTTTCCATCTGATTATCCTCGACGACCGTCTTGCACGCCTCAAGTTGGGCAGGCCGAGAAACTTAATCCTCCAGTGAAATCCAAAGAAGCCCGGTGTGCGGCCTCCGTGGCTGTGGGGTCCAGCAAGCAGCTAGAACAAATGCAGGCCTTCGAGGAGGAAGCAGCACGGGCCGCAGAGCTCTCTTCTCAGCCAATTTTCGTTCCTCTCAACCTGGGCTCAACGTTCTCTGGTTTCTTTTCGGAATTGTGCCAGTCTCTGCCCACTAATGGTGAGGGACCTTCAGGCTCGCATATCTCCTGGTCCCATAAAAAGGACAAGAAACTGAGAGACTCTTCGTCTTGGCGGAGACATTCTTGGGATCATGAGCGATCTCGGTCCCAGGAAACTGCAGTCTTGACTTCGATTGAAATTGCTTCCTCAGCTGCTGGCTTCTCGGCTTTGCTGTCTGGTCAGTCAGCCAACGCCTCAATTGATGATGCGGTTGAGATCACTCTCGATTCTGTCGATCTGTTGTCGCCCGATGAGGCCGACAACTCTTTGACTAGGACCCTGGTCCTGCCTCTTCCTGATGAGGAGATCCAGCCATCTGGGAATCCCATCGAGGAACCGGTTCCTGATCAGGGGAAATCACCGGTTTCCCCGGTGTCTCCCAAGCGACCCACTCGGCCAGTCTGATTGAGGTCAAGAACTCAGACCCCCTCGACTGACAGGCCAAGGAAGGCGCTTAAACATGCTAAAAAGTGGAGACGCCACTGTTCATCCTAGTCTTCCTCGGATGAGCAGAGGCTTTGGTGGAAACTCCATTGACTCTATGCGGATTTAATGTGGCAACAGCTGATTCTGTCTGGGCAGAAGCCTGTTTCGCTTTCCAGCCCGGCCATCCCTTAGCTTTCTCCTCCTAGGCCGAAGCCGACGCCACTAGAACCGGTGAATTCGGTTCCCCCGCCCGCGGAGCCGGCTAAACCTGCCCCAGTTCAGCCAAAATCGGTCTTTTTACAGATTGTGGTGGAGCCGCCGCCTGAACAACCTTCAGGAGGGGCTTCTATGAAGGATGTGCGGACAGTTCCAGGTCTTCGCGTAGGTTATCGGTCACCCTTATGTCTGACCACCCCAGGCATGTAGAGGGGGAACCTTGGTGGCCGACTGATTTATCCAGATTCTTGGGATTTGGACGACACCAACCTCCACTCTCATCCGCTGGATGATGAGTCCATTGGTAGTCTGTTGATGGAGGAGGGCCCTTCATCATTTTGGGGGATTCTCTGCCTTATCTCCGAATCTACAGGAATGCCCTTGGAACCTGTCCAGAAAAGGGCGGAGTAACCTCTTACAGATATTCTTTAAAGAGCAGATACCCCCACAGAAGCCTTCCCAGTGGCCAAGGCCATTGTTGGCCCGGCTTTGGAGTTATGGCAGCACCCCTGCCTCCTACCCAGAGCCGTCTGCCCAGATGGCCGGCAAGCATACGGTGTCCACTGGGTCCCTCTCGGGGTTCACGGAACATCTCTCAGTGGAGGGGTTAGTGACCACTTCTGTGTTCAGACTCACAGGCAACTCTGCTGACACTGACAGACTTCCAGACAAGGAGTCCAAAAAACTGGACCACACTGCCAGGAAGGTCTATGCAGCCTCCTCTCTAGGCCTCTGTCAGGCAAGCTCGGCTGCCATCATGATGCACTTCTCCCATGCCCTCCTGGGCTCCTTGGATGAAGTTCTCCTGCACCTCCCCATGGACCTTCAGACTATGGTCAAGCAGGTCTGAGACCAGGGCCGAGCTGTTGCCAAGCAGCAACTTCAGACGGCCTTGGATCTCGGGGTCTCTTGTGCTCGTTCGGTGGCAGCTGTGGTTGCCATGTGCCGCAGGGCTTGGCTGAGGCTTTCCACCTTTATGGCGGATACCCACATAAACTCACTGATGTTCCTTTTCTTGGTACCGATCTCTTCGGCCCAGGTGTGGATGGTCACCTTTGGCGAATCGAGCAGTTCAGTGCCACCTTGGACTCAGCTACTTCTGCCCAAAAAGACACCCCTGGCTCTAAAAAGCAACAGAAAAAGAAGCCTTTCAGCACCTTGCTCCTGCAGCCAAGCAGCCCTCCTTTCAGACAAGGAGGCCTGGGTTCAGGCGGTTTCCAGTCTGGACCCTCTTCCTCGAAGCCTGCCCAGTGACAGGATAGGGGCTGCCACCCCTATCCCTGTTATGCCAGCTCTGGGCCCCTCCCATGGGGGGGGTCGGCTCCATCACTTCCTTTCTGCCTGGTCCGCTGTTACCACAGACAGGTGGGTCTTAGAAGTGATCGGCCAGAGTCTGCCTCTAGAGATCTTACTGCGAGTGGGAGCTCTTGCAGCGGCTGTTACAGTAAGGACTATACCGCAGGCACTAGAAACCCACCAGAAAACTTCTCAGCCAGCAGTACCCAGCAGGGACCATCCCCGACGTCAGCTCCACCCTGAAGTCAGCCCTGGTATAAAAGGGGGCTGACCCAGCCCCACCTCATTTCTTTTCCCGACGCGTCCCACACATGTGAAGAGTTCTTGGCTTGCCAGCCCAGCTAAAACTTCGGTTATCGTCGTTTTTTTCTACTGCTTTCGACAGATTTTTCCCCAGTATCGACGTATTTTGCCCCCATCCTCGGTCTCCTCATCGGGTCCCCACAGAAATAAGTGCAGGTGAGGCCGTCAGATTTCAGCCAAAGACAGCCACACAAAGTGTGTCTTCTGCCTGGGGCCTAACCACAACACCGTGGCCTGCTTCTCCTGCCAAAGCTTCACTAGTAGGACCAGGATCCGCTGCCTCAAGGCTTTGAAGGCATACCTATTGTAGAAGAAGATGGACCTCCACAATGCTGGGGAGAAGGCAAAACACAAAGATAGGTCCAAGCGGTCCCGTGACAAAGACCGTAGTCGGTCCCGGTAGCGGTCCAGGTCCCAGTCTCGCTCCCGCTCGTGGCCCTCTCCCAAGAAAGCCCGTGCTTCCCCAGGCTCAGGTGAGCATTCAAAATCTAAAAAGCAGGCTAAGGCTGGGCCTTCGGGGGAGAAGCCTGCAAAGCCTAAGGTGACTCCGCTACGGGTCACCACCAAGTCCTCGGAGGCGCGAGCTTTGGCCCCGCCTTCCAAGGCCTCGGCGTCGTCCGATAAGAGCACGCCCCTGGAGTCTAAGGACACTCCAGTGCCCCCCGTGGCTAAACTGTCATTGGCCCCAGTACTGACACCGGTAGAAGGGGCGGCTGATTTTGATGTAGCCGGTGCGGGTGCAGCATCTCCATCCCCTCAGTCCTCCTCCCTCTGGGGCTCTCCAGGTGGCTCCCCTTTCTGGGGAAAGTGGCCTCTGTATTATGAAGGGACAAACTCAGGATCTGTTTTCCTTTTGGTGGGCCAGGTCGAAGCGCGCCCCAGCCGGCCCGTCACAGTACCGGACCCATCGGGTGAACCACAGCCGGGATGTGCCTCTTCACTGTAGAAGACCCCCGAGAGGCCGCCACCTCCAACACCTTTCAAGACTCATTCCCGATCTTGGTCTGCAGACTGACGCCAGTGCTCACCAAGGTCTGGTAGCTGACACCGGGTCAGGTCTCTCACTAGAAGCTGTTCCTATTCTGCTAGATGGGACTGCTCCTGACGTCGGTCCTCTGACCGATGTCGACCTCTGCTCCGTCGTCGGTCCCATGACCGACGTCGGTCTTCGGACCGCTGTCAGTCAGTGAGTCACCAACGTTTGAGTGGGGCTAGTCACAGGGACAGGTCCGGCTACTTGACACCCAGTAGCCGGTCCACCTCTTCCACTTCCTCTGCAATTTTGGGAATCGGGGGTTCCCCAGGAGAGAAGGACAAGCCCTGCTCACCTCCTGATGATCCAACTTTCATGGATGTCATGAGGCACATCCAGGCCTCCAGTGAGTGGGATATGGAGGACCTGGGTCTGGAACGCCATTGACTGGTAAAGTACCTGAGGCAGAAGGAGCCCAAACCTCTTGTGGTGCCTCCTTTGGCGGACACCTTCCAGGATCTCACCTGGATCACCTGGAAGCATCCAGCTTCAGTACCGGCAGTTCCGGAAAAATCGAATAGGCTGTACAGGGCCCCAAGGGATGAACCTTTTCTGGCCGAGCACCCTCAGGCTGACCCCTCAGTGATTACAGCTGCTCATGATAAATCTAAGCAGCCTAAGCACCTTAGCTCACAGCCTCCCGATCCTGAGTCTTGCTATTTAGACTAGGTGGGAAGAAGGTATATTCTGCCTCCACCTGTTCCATTAGGTCCCTAAATTTCCTGATACGTATGGTCCAGTACCAGAATGTGCTCTGGGAGCTAGGACAGGAGCTAGTGAATGCCTTGCTAGACTCCAAGAAGAAGACAGAGATTCTGGATGTCCTGAAATTGGGCTTGGATGTAGGCACACGTTTTGCATGCCTCATACGACACTGCAGATATGGCATCCAGAGTGTCAGCGTCAGGGGTCTGTCTCCGGCGCCATGCTTGGTTGAGGGTCTCTGGCTTTCACCAAGATCTGCAGTTCTGGATCCGGGACCTACTGTTCCAGGGTACAGTTTTGTTTGGGCAGGAGACAGTCGCTCATCTCTTCTCCAGGAGTCGGGGGGGAAATCCATCTGGTCTGTCCGTCAGATGTACAGAGGAGACCTAGGAAACGGCCTTTTCATAAGCCCTCAGGTGCCCAAGCCTGTGGCAACCAGCAGGGCCAGAGAGGTGGCTTTTGAAAGGAGAGCTGGCAACCAGCAGCCTGGAGGCGCTCCTTCTCGTGGCCCCAAGTCCTCCCAGGCCTCTCTGCCCACTCCCGGCTCCGCCCAGTGACTCCCTCCAGACCCCACTCCTCCGGCAGAGGTTCCAGAGGAGGCGGTAGGGGGTCACTTCTCCCTTTATCTAAAGGGATGGAACTACATAATGGCAGACCACTGGGTCCTCGATATCATAAGGAGAGGACATACTCTAGAGTTCATAGAGATTCCTCCAGACGCCCACCAAGGTCCTCCAGATATCCTCCTTCTCACATTCTACTCATAGAAGGAGAGATACAGGTCCTCTTGCAAAAAAGGACAATAGAAGCAGTCCCCCTGCAACAACAGGGAAAGGGTATTATTCCCACTTCTTCCTGGTACCAAAGAAGACAAAGACCTTCATCCCATTCTGGATCTCTGCTCTTTAAACTGTTACATAGAGTACAGAAGGTTCCGGATGGTGACTCTTCCAGGACTGCTTCCTCTGCTGCACCAGGGGGACTGGCTCTGTTCCCTCTACATGCAAGATGTGTACATGCACTTCGGGGTCTTTCCCCCTCACAGGAAGTACCTGAGGTTCCACTTCCAGGGGGAGCATTATCAGTTTTGGGTTCTTCTGTTCGACCTCTACTCTGTTCCTCGAGTCTTCACAAAATGCTCGGCAGTACTGGCTGCGGCTCTAAGCCGCAGGGACATTGTCTTCCCTTACCTGGACAATTGGCTGCTTGCGACCCCATCAAGGTTGCATCTTCTTCAAGCTCTCGGAGACACCTATACTCTGTTCCGAGATGTGGGGATCACCCCGAATCTTCCAAAGTCTTCCCCAGAACCCAGCCAAAGACTCATCTTTATAGGAGCGGTCCTGGATTCGGTCCAGGGCATGGCTTTTCTACCCCCAGAGAGGGGCGATTGCCTGCGGGAGATTGCTGGATCGGTCCTAGTAACCCCTCAGGTCCAGGCAAGGACCTTCCTCAGACTTCTGGGGCACATGGGGGCGGCCATTCCAGTCACTCCTCTGGCTCGCCTCCGCATGAGAATCCCACAATGGATGCTCAGGGTGCAGTGGGATCAGTGCTTAGATGACCTAGACTACATGGTCAGAGTCTCAGAGCCAGTAAAGAGGACACTTCTTTGGTGGTTGGACCCACTCAATTTGGAAAAAGGGGTCCCTTTCCATCCGGAGCCCCTGAATCAGACTCTGACAACGGATACCTCAGATTTGGGTTGGGGGCACACTTGGGGGCCCGCCAGACGCAAGGCACTTGGACCCCCACGGAGCGCAAACTCCACATCAACATCCTGGAGATGCTAGCGGTCGTCAGTGCGCTTCATGCCTTTCAGGAGGACCTTGTGCCAGGCTCTCTTCTTGTTCAGACGGACAACATGGCGGCTGTCTTCTATATCAACAAGCAAGGGGGTGCTCACTCTTATCCCCTGTGCAGGGAGGCAGTAAAAGTCTGGTACTGGGCACTGGAGTGGCACATCTCTGTCCTCAGTGCACGTTCCAGGCATCCTAAACAACTTGGCAGACAGCCTAAGCAGGTCTCAGTCCAAGGCACATGAGTGGGAGCTACTGCAATCAGTAGCGGATCAGCTGTTCAACACTTGGGGTCATCCAGAGCTGGACCTCTTTGCGTCACCACGCAATGCCAAACTGCCAGTTTTCTGCTTGCGAGAGCCCGAGCCTGGTGTTTTCTGGCCAGACACGTTGTCCCTTTGTCGGGTGGGAGGTTTCTTTACACCTTCCCTCCCTTTCCTCTCATCCAGAGAGTTCTTTTGAAGTTACAGGCCGAGGGGGCTCGGATGATTCTAATCGCCCCGCTGTGGCTTCAGCAGATTTGGTTCCCACTACTTCAACGGTTGTCCACGGAACCTCCAATCCCACTGCCAATATGCTCGCAGTTGCTGTCCCAGGATCAGGGCTCGCTGGTCCATCCCGATCTCTGGTCTTTGCACCTTCACGCTTGGCTCCTTCGGATGTAGCAAAGTCCAGGTATGGGGTACCTCCAGTGGCAGACGTACTCGTTTCAGCGAGGAAGCCCTCTACGCACTCCACTTATGCTATGAAGTGGAAGCGATTCTGCTTATGGGCGTTGTCTCACCGTCTGGATCCCATTACCTGTCCGGTGAACTCAGCATTGCAGTATCTCCTCTCCTTATACCAACAAGGCTTGAGCTACTCCTCCATAAAGGTGCACATGTGGACCATTTCTGCTTATCATGCCCATTTGGGAGATAGAACCTTAGCCCAATTGGATGTGGCCCGCACCTTTTTACGGGGGATTCTACACATGAGACCTCCCATTCGGGATCCTATCCGACCCTGGGACCTCCTGTTTGTGTTGGAGAAGCTTACTCTCCCCCCATTTGAACTTGCCGCAGACTGTGAACTGCGTTATCTTTCCTGGAAGGTTGCTTTTTAGTTGCCATTATGTCAGCTTGAAGAGTTTCTGAGCTTCAGGCTCTGATGTATAAAGAGCTGTATTTAATTTTTCATAGGGAAAGGGTTTCCCTCAGAACAAATCCTAAGTTTCTTCCTAAAGTGGTCTCGGAGTTGACCCTCAACCAGTCATTGACCTTCCAGTTTATTTCCCTTCTCCCTCTAACGGAGGGGAAGCTCTCCTTCACACTTTGGACATCTACAGGACACTGAGGTATCACCTTACACGAATGGCTAATCACCGTAAATCAGAGCAACTGTTTGTGGCATTTGTGCCTCAACACATTTGGTAAACCGGTGTCCAAGCAGACCATTTCCAAGTGGATTGTCCACTGCGTCACTTTCTGCTATGAGAAGCACAATAAGCCCCTTCTAGGCCCAGTTAGGGGTCACTCCACCAGACGAGTGTCTGCTTCTTTCGCCGCTCTGTGGATTGTCTCTATTAGGGACATATGCACGGCTGCTACCTGGAATTCAGTGCATACCTTTGTAAAGAACTATAGCTTGGACATTTCATCCAGGCACCGTGCCGGCTTCAGCCTGGAAGTCCTTCAGGGACTCTTGTCTTGATTGCTGTGTCCAGCTTCTTTTCTTCCACCTCCTAGGATTGGATACCTCTTTGGTGAGGGACTGCTTGGGATTCAGTCCTTATTGTAATAGCCTGCTGCAAGAGCTCCCACTCGAAGTAAGATAGTAGTTATGTAAGAACTTACCGTAACAGTAGATCTTCGAGAGGAGCTCTTGCTGCAGGTGTTGCTTTCCCGCCCTCCATCCCCCAAAGTGAGGCGTGCAGATCGTCATTTTCAGGCTTCTCCTCCTTCTCTTGTCAGGGCTCGTTCGTGGGTCTTGGCGGGGGAACTGAGGTGGAGCTGGGTCCTCCCCCTTTTATACTAGGGCTGACGTCGGGGTGGAGCCGATGTCGAGGGCGGTCCCTGCTGGGTACTGCTGGCTGAGAAGTTTTCTGGTGGGTCCTAGTGCCTGCAGCCTAGTCCTTATTGCAATAGCCTGCTGCAAGAGCTCCTCTCGAAGATCTGCTGTTACGGTAAGTTCTTACGTAACTGTACTTTCGAGCAGTACCCTCCCAGCCAAGCCTGCGCCCCTTGGGAGAAGAGAGTATCAGCCACACTCTGTCAACTCTGAGAGATGACATAACCCAACTCCTCCTCAAGGAGGCAGTGGTTCGAGAGGCAGATCCTTCAGTCAACCCAGGGTTCATTTCCAGGTACTTCCTGGTCCCGAAGCAGACGAGGGGCTGGTGCCCCATTCTAGATCTGCACAACCTGAATCAGTATCTCAGGCCACGCACCTTCAGGATGGTAACTCTGTCCCAAAGGATACCATCCCTGGAGCAAAACATATGGTTCTGTTCACTGGATCTACAGGACACGTTCTTTCACGTCCCGATCCGTCCGTCCCACCAGCCTGTTCCTCCGCTTCAGAACAGAGGGAACCCTATACAAGTTCTGAGCCATGCCATTTGGCCTGTCATTGGTCCCACGGGTCTTCACTAAGTACATTGCAGTGGTGGCAGCCCATCTCAGGCTTCGAGGGGTCAGAGTGTACCCGTACCTCGACAATTGGCTCTTAGCAGGTTCCACCCAGCAGGAGGTGGTGAGGTCCCGGGACCTGGCCATTCAGACCTGCTCTCAACTTGGCCTCCTGATCAATGAGGCCAAGTCAGAGCTCATGCCATCTCAGGTGATCTGCTTCATCGGGGCAGAGCTCGACTCTTGCCAAGCCAGTGCACGGCTCCCAGCGGACAGGGCAGAGGTTCTCGCCTCCTTTGCCCAGTCATTTCTGGTGGGGCACTTGCGCCCTGCCCGGGACTTTCTGCGCCTTCTGAGTTACATAGCGGCCTGCACCACTGTGGTCCATTGGGCCCAGTGGCATATGCACACCCTTCAGTGGGAGCTGGCCGCCCGGTGGACTCAGCGCCTAAGTCATTTCGACCAGCTGATCACTGTGACCCAGAAGAGGTGGGATGCTCTCCAGTGGTGGACTATCCTAGGCCATCTGCAGGAAGGGATCCCGTTTGTCTGCCCGAGCCGATGGTTGTCCTCATGACCGATGCCTCTCTCATGGGCTGGGGAGCCCACATGGAGAACAACAGGGCCGACAAGTTCTGGCCCTCTGAGGAATCCCGATACCATATCAACCTGTTGGAGCTCAGAGCAGTCAGACTGGCGTTGTCAGCATTTGCTCAGCAGCTTCGGGGTCAAGTGGTTCAAGTCAAGACAGACAGTACCACGACCATGTACTACCTCAGCAAGCAGAGCGGCACGCACTTCCAGCTGCTTTGCAGGAAGCGCTCCGCATCTGAACACTAGTGAGCTGACTGGAGGCGGATTTCCTAGCCATCCATGTGGCAGAAGCCTCGAATCAACTGGCAGATGCTCTCAGCCGTGTAGATGAGACATCCCACGAGTGGTCTCTATCCAGAGGTAGCTCATAGCCAGTTCTCCCACTGGGGCAAACCGATGATGGACCTGTTTGCCTCCAGGGAAAACACCAAGCTATGGCTGTTTCATGCACACCTCCCTCAGTGGGGATCACTGCAGGAGGATGGCTTCTCGAGGCCGTAGACCCCAGGCCTCTTCTACGCCTTCCCTCCATTTCCCTTGATCCACAAAGTGCTCCGCAAGGTGAGGAGGGACAAGGCGCAGGTGATCCTGGTAGCCCCAGATTGGCCCCACCAGTTCTGGTATCCAGATTTCCTCAGCCCCAGCAACAGGCTCCCGAGGCATCTTCCAGCATGCCCGGACCTGATATCTGTCAATCAGGGGAAGGTATTCCATCCGGACCTTCAATCCCTGCACTTGACAGTCTGGTACCTGAGCGACTAGAGTTCCAGGCTTTGGGTCTCTCTGAGGATGTACTCACAGTAGTAGAAGCATCCAGGAAGGAGTTGACCAGAAAGTGCTATGCCTTCAGATGGAAAAGATTTTCCATTTGGTGTCAGGACAAGGGCTTGGACCCTCTGTCCTGTTCTGTGGCTAGCATTTTAGACTACCATTGGTCTCTGTCCAAAGGCGGTTTTCCGTCTTCAACCCTTAAGGTGCACCTGGCAGCCATCTCTGCTTACCGGGCATGGGCCGGTCTGCAGACGGTGGCACAGGAGAAGGTGATCTGGTGCTTTTTCAAGAGCCTAGATCACATATTCCCTCTGGTGCATGAACCTCCACGTCTGTGGGATTTACTGCTAGTGTGGCTAAACTCAGGGGCAAGCCATTTGAACCAATGCACAAGTGTGAGCTAGCACACTTGTCGTGAAAGATGACCTTCCTGGTGGCTATCACATCAGCCAGAAGAGCTGGGGAGCTGCAGGCACTTTTGGTGGAGTCTTCTTATCTGGTCTTCCACAGGGACAAAGTTCTTCTGCGCCCCCACCTGAAATTCCTCCCGAAGGTGGTGTCAGAGTTTCACCTTAATCAGCTATTGACTCTACCTGTTTTCTACCTGAACTACACCTCGGATGCACAGTACAGGCTCCATACCTTTGACCCGAGATGAGCTCTCTCCTATTATAAGGAGAGAATGACAGAAATTCCGGGAGAGGTTCACCAGCTGTTTGTTACCTACGCTGAAGCCATTTCTGGCAGACCTGCAGCAGAGTAGACGATTGGCAGATGGATTTCATCTTGCATTGAGCTCTGCTGTAGATTGGTGGGTAGGGAGCCTCCCGTAGGGCTAAGGGCTCATTCCACCTGCCATACCGCTGCGTCAGTGGCTGCTTCCAGGGACATCCCTATCCAGGAAATCTGCCGGGCTGCTACCTGGAAGACAGCAAACACCTTCATCACCCACTACCACATCGAACTTGAGTCACGCCGGGATACTGGTTTTGGGGCCTCAGTTCTCCAGTCTGTGTTCCCTAAGTAGGGGGTGTGCGCCTTGCCTCCCTCCTCCCTCCTCCTGGAGAACTGCTGGGAGTCTGCCAAGAAGTGTGGATGAACAACATATCCACGTCCCTAGGAAAACAAGTTACTCACCTGTAACAGTAGTTCTAGGAGTGGTATTTGTTGTTCATCCACATGGACCCACCCGACCTCCCCGGCTGCAGTGCACAAACCTGGCTTCCAGTGGGCTAAGATCTGGCGTCATGGGGCGGAGCCAAGGTTTATATCACCCGGCTGGGTGGGAGGAGCCAGCTTGAAGACCTTCCGGTAAGAATGAAAGGGGAAAGGGACATGCCAAGAAGTGTGGATGAACAACACATACCACTCCTAGAACTACTGTTACAGGTGAGTAACCTGTTCTTTGTGATGCGGTTTGCATTGTCAGTTTTGTAGAAAAATCACTGCTTTATTCACAGTTTTGTAATGTAAAAGGTGGCAGTTTTCTGAGCATATTGTTCATCTCCACGAAGTGAAGGAGAGCCAGTGAAGGTCCGCAAATCATGTAGAAACAAAGAGCCAGAAAACCAAAACTATTTTTTATTTTTTTTCTTCCTATGCACCAACAGTTCAGTTCTGGCTGTAAGCCTGTGAGGTAGTTTAGGCTAAATTCCATATTCTGGGCTGTGACTGTGGACAGTATTTACTTTACACAATGAAGAAACTTAAAACATTTAGCAGCCAGACACCATGGTATTAAAAATGCTGCCACCCTCCCTCCAACCCACACTCGGAAGACCGAGAGATCATTACTGTATGCATATACTGTAAAAACAGCTTCTCATCCTCCTCCAGTCTGAGCTGTGTGTGATCCTCTGCCAGTTTAAAACATTTATTTTCTGTCCCCCAAACCTCATATGGCACCCCCGTGCATATTTGGGAGTTGGACTTTGAATCAGGGCCAATAGGTTCAATACTGGGAAGTCATCCACAGAGCAGACCCGGCACTGAGCAGCAGGCTTTGCAGAAACATTACGGTTTATTCATAACCGAAGTAAAAAATCACACTTACTTATATCATACTTCAAACAGGCAGTGCAGCTGCAATTAGAGTGTACAGGCAATATCAGCAGTACAGGCGACACTGATTGAGTCACCGGCTGTTCTGCCAGCACTATCTAATTGTAATGGCACTAAATAAATGATCTGGGAGTTTGTTGTATACAGGCCGGGATGTTCTGATTGTAGGAGTTCCTATCATTAGGCATCTGTGTATCATTGACAGACAGTTCAATACTCCTCAGCGTGCCTTTCTCATCCAGTATATGGACCGGGACAATCCTGCTCAGCGCTGATCATATTTAAATGCAAAACAGAAATAACTGAATACAATCTGTGAAATATTATCGTGAAAAGTATGCACAACATAGCCATATTGCTTTTTTTATTATGTCACTAGTCCAGTTATGCCTCTTGGGGGCAAATACCCATATATATGAAAGTAAATTCAGTTGCACAGTTTACACTAAGACAGAGCAGTAAAGTCAAACTATGAAAAAGAAAGACCTTGGAACCTGTTTTTAGGGAGGTAAGGGGCACTTAACAAATAAATGGGAGTTCAGGATTTCATGGTTTAAGTAGCAAAATGTTTTCTAGGATTGTGGATATGTTGTTCATCCACACTCTTTGGCATGTCCCTTCCCCTGTAAGGATCAACGGAAGTCTTCAAGCTGGCTCCTCCCACCCACCTGGGTGGTATATATGACACCAGATCTTCTTTCCGCTGGAAGATTCAGGTTGCCTTCCTCATGCTCACGCATTTCGTAGGCCCTGGCTTTCAAAACTTCGGTTTTACAGAAATTAAAAATCGTTTGAGTTAGCGATCGCTTTTTCCCGTCTTCGATTATGGAAGAAAAATCTTCCCCTGGATTTCGCGGTGCCCTTGTGGTCAGAAAATGTTGCGTAGCGATCCCCAACTCATGTGCATCTACTGCTTAGGTGTCGGCCATGACACCTCATCCTGCAGCTTTTGCTTAGCCTTCCATCCCAACGTTCTGGACGACCGCCTTTCACATTTGAAATTAGGGAGACCAGAGAAAAGGAACCTTCCGGTGAAGTCCAAAGAGGCTAGGTGGGTGGTTTCCATGGCTGCGGGCTCTGCCGAGCAATTGGAATGCATGCAGGCATTCGAGGAAGAAGCGGCTTGTGCTGCCGACTCTTGGGTCTTCTTTGTTCCACTCAGCCTGGGCTCCACTTTCTCAGACTTCTTCTGGGAGTTGTGCCAGTCTCTTCCCACGAGGGTGAGAGGTGCCTGCAGGCTTGCACTCTTCCCGATCCCGTAAGTGGGAGAAGGAACCGAGTAAGTTTTCGTCTCGACTAAGGCACTCTTGGGACCGAGAGTGGTCCCAGTCCCAGGAGCATGCGGTCTCGACCTCGGTGGAGATCACTTCTTCGGCCGCTGGCTTCTCGGACCTTCCATCGGGCCAGCCGACCAAGGATGCGGTCGACAAGGTCGAAATTGTTATCGACCCCAGTGACACGCTGTTGCTGACTCTGGTCGACGACTCCTTAGAGAGGACCCCAGTGCTTGTCTTCCCCAATGAGGAGACCCAGCCCACTGTTGTCCCCATTGAGGATCCAGTTCCGGACCCCCAGAAGTCACCGGTCCTGCCGGTGTCTCCTGAGCGACCGAGTTGGCCTGCCCGATCACGGTCGAGGTCTAGAAACCCCTCAGCTGAAAGACCGAGGAAGAGCCATAAGCACTCTAAAAAGAGGCGATGCCATCGGTCGTCCTCCTCAGATGAGGAGAGAATCCGGCGGAGACTCCATCGGCGCTTCGAGGACCTTTTGTGGCAACAGATGATCTTGTCTGGGCATAAGCCTACTCCGACTCCTACCCCGGCCATTGCTTGGTTTTCATCTCCTGGGCCGAAGCCGACCCCTCTGGAGCTGAAATCTTCGGTTCCCCTGCCTGCAGGGCCTGTAAAACCACCTCTTCAGCCTAAACCGGTCTCTCCACCGATTGTGGCGGAACTGCCGCCTAAGCAGCCTGTGGGAGGGGTTCCTTCCAAAGAAGACAGACCGGACACAGGGCTTCCCCGGCGTTTATCGGTCATGTCCACTCCAGACCACCCCCGACGTGTCGAGGGTGATTTGAGCGGCAGGCCACTGTATCTGGACTCATCGGATTCGGACGTCACTGGGCTTCACTCTCATCCTAGGGATGATGAGTCATCCGTTGGCCTAGGGATGGAGGAGGGTTCTTGGTCCTTCCTCCTTCCAAGGGATCCTTCGCCTCATCTCTGAGTCCACAGGGATGCCCCTGGAGCCCATCCAGAAAAAGGCAGAGTACCCTCTTACGGACATCCTTAAAAGAGAGGATACCCTGATGGAGGTCTTTCCTGTGGCCGAGGCCATTGTTGATCCAGCACTCAAACTCTGGCAGCGTCCTGCCTCTTGTCCAGCGCCATCTGCCAGCATGGCCTGCAAGTATGTGGTGCCCATGGGGTCCCTAGCGTGGTTCACAGAGCGCCCTTTGACCGAGAGCCTGGTGACCGCTTCTGTGTTCAGGCATACTGGTAGTTCTGCCAACACGGACCGACCTCCCGACAAAGAGTCCAAGCTCTTGGACCATTCAGCAAGGAAGGTCTATGCGGCCTCCTCCTTGGGCCTTCGTCAGGCAAGTTCGTCCATCATCATGGCACACTTCTCTCACACCATTCTCGGGTTGTTGGATGAAGTCCTCCCACATCTCCCCATGGACATGCAGACTATGGTCAAGCAGGTCCGAGACCAGGGCCGAACTGTTGCCAAACAGCAGCTCCAGACGGTGCTGGACATAGGGAATTCTTGCACCCACTTGATGGCCGCCGCAGTTGCCTCCTGTTGCAGGGCTTGGCTGAGGCTGTCCTCTTTTCTGGTGGACACTCAACACAAACTAGCTAACGTGCCCGTCCTCGGGACCGACTTGTTCGCCCCAAGAGTGGCTAGTCACCTTCAGTGCATTGAGCAGTCCAGCGCCACCTTGGACGCTACTTCTGCCAAGGGTTCTTTGGGCAAGAACCAGAAGAAGAAGAAGCACTTTCGGCACTCTTCCCCAGAAAGCTTGGCAGTCCTCCTTGCAAGGGGGGACAGCAACATCAGCAGCAGGTTCAGGCTTGGCGCTCTTGTCCCAAGCCCAGACCCCAATAGGCCCGTAAAGGAGGCCGAGGTTCGGGTCCTGGAGCCTCTTCCTCCTCCAAGCCTGCCCAGTGACAGGGTGGAGGTTGCCACCCCTACTCCCGTCACAGCAGCTATGGGTCCTCCTGTTGGAGGCTGGCTCCACCACTTCTTTTCTGCCTGGTCCGCTGTCACTTTGGAGAGGTGGCTTCTCAAGGTGGTCAGTCAGGGACTGCCTCTAGAATTCAAGCAGTACCCTCCCAGCCGAGCCCGCACCCCTCGGGAGGAACAATTTCCGCTCAAACCCAGTCGGCTCTTCGAGACGACAATGCTCAGCTCCTCCTCAAGGAGGCAATAGCTCCTGTGGCAGATCCTCCAGCAGACCCAGGCTTCGCCTCCAGGTACATCCTGGTGCCCAAGCAGACTGGGGGCTGGCACCCCATTCTAGATCTCCACAGCCTGAATCAATATCTCAGGTCTCGCACCTTTTGGATGGTCACTGTCCCAGATCATTCCATCCTTGGAGCGAAACATGTGGTTTTGTTCACTGGATCTTCAGGATAAGTTCTTTCACATCCCAATCCATCCATCCCATCAGCGGTTCCTCCGCTTCAGGGTGGAATGCACCCTGTACAAGTTCCGAGCCATGCCGTTCGTCCTGTCATTGACCCCACGAGTCTTCACCAAATGCATTGCAGTGGTGGCGGCCCATCTACGGCATGGGGGGGATCAGAATTTACCCCTACCTCGATGACTGGCTTCTGGCAGGTCACACCCTACAGGAGGTGGAGAGGTCCTGGGATCTGGCCCTCCAGACCTGCTCCCAACTTGGCCTCGTAATCAACAAGGCCAAGTCAGAACTCGTGCCTTCTCAGGTGATGGGCTTCATTGGGGCAGAGCTCAACTCTTGTCAAGCCAGAGCTCCCAGTGGACAGGGCGGAGGTTCTTTCCTCCTTTGCCCAATCATTTCTGGTTGGGCAGTTGTGCCCCGCCCGAGACTTTCTGCGCCTTCTGGGTTACATGGTGGCATGCACCTCCGTGGTCCATTGGGCCCAGTGGCACATGCTCCCCCTTCAGTGGGAGCTGGCCGCCCAATGGTCTCAGCACCACAGTCAGTTCGACCAGCTGATCACTGTAACCCAGAAGATGTGGGATGCTCTCCAATGGTAGATTATCAGTAATGGAAACTTCAGCTCCATTCACAAAGAAATGCACCGAACTGGCACCTGAATAGGGACACATTAACACCTCACTACATGTCTGAGTAGCTGTTAATTGCCAGAGCCCAGCAGCACGTAAGGTGTGAATGAGTTTTACTATTTACTCAGTGAATCCCTGCCTCTTAGGCACTTTTCTTTGGGCCAGTGGCGCTCAATGGCCACAACTGCCGGAGGACCCCCAGTCTGCCCTTCTGGAACCAGCTACCGGATCCACCCTCAAGGGATCCCTGCCTGTTAGGTGCTTTTCGTCGGGCCAGCAGTGCTCAATGGCTGCAACCTTGGCTGGCACCCCAACTACCAGAGGACCCTCAGCCCACCCTCCTGGAACCAGCTCCCGGATCCACCTTCAAGGGATCCCCGCCAGTTAGGCGCTTTTCTTTGGGCCAGCGGCACTCAACGGCCACAACCTCGGCAAGTGCCCTGACTTCCGGAGGACCCTCAGCCTGCCCTCCTGGAACCAGCTACCAGATCCACCATCAAGGTACGAGCCTAAAGTCCCTAGCAGCCAAAAATACTGCGCTGAATCCAGATTGGTGCAGTGCCTTGGGCTAGCGGCCAGTGATTGGACAGTTCCGCTCCAGCTACCCTTCTATTGGTGCGCCTCCTACCCGCTATCTTGGCTAGTGAATTTGGAACCTTCAGCGCTAATTTTACTGACTTTTATTTATTTTCTTTTTATTTAGTTGTTTAACCAGGTATAGCACACTAAGCTGAAAGCTTTTTTACAGGAGCGACCTGGGAGCACAAGGAGGTTAAGTGACTTGCTCAGGGTCACACAGTATGCAAGTGGAAGCTGTGGGATTCAAACCCAGGTCTGGTCTGCCGGATGTCACCAGATTTGCAGTTCAGAGCCTTAGACCACTGTGCTATACACTGTTGACTTCTGCCGCTCTGTCTGTGGCTTTTTTTCTCCCACCTAGAATACTGTCCACTGCATAGTCAATTATATTTTAGCAAACTGTTCAGAACTGTGGTGCAATTTGGTAATGTGCTGTGTGAGGCTAGCCAGTTAGTAACTGTAATTAACTCTGTTAGGTTAGACAGCCAAAGTACTGTACTGTTAGACCAGCAACTGTTGTTTCTAGGGACACGGATATGTTGTTCATCCACACTGTCTGGCAGGTTCCTTGCCGCTGTAAATCTTGCCGGAAGGTCTTCAAGGTGGCTCCTCCCACCCACCCGGGTGGTAAAACTCTCGGCTCTGCCCCATGACGCCAGATCTTCCTTACTGCTTGGAAGCTCAGGTTCCCTCCTTAATGCTCTGTGTATAGACTGGATCCTAATTCTTTGGTTTGCCTGAAAATAGTTTTAAAATTCTCAAGACTTCGGTCACATTCTTCCCTAGCGGCTGCGATAGACAAATCAACTCCCGGATTTCGGCGGTGCCCATGCGGGCAAATGTCCAGGACAGACCCGCACTCCAGGTGCATCTACTGCCTCGGCCTTGATCACGACCTGCAGGCCTGCGAGTTGTGCAGATCGTTCTCGGCCAACGTCCTTGAAGACTGCGCTGCCCGGTTACAACTTGGGTGCCCCAAGGCTTCTCCAGCAGTGAAGTCAAGGAGGCCCATTGGGCGGTGTCCGCGGCGGCTGGCTCGGCTGAGCAACTCAAGCAGATGATCACCCTCGAGGAGGAGGCGGCCCAGGCCACATCCTCATCTTCCTCAGTCGCGGCATTTATCCCACTCTCTCTGGGATCCTCCTACACAGCTTCCTTTATAGAGCTTTGCCAGTCCATTTCCATGAAGGGAGAGGGGCCATTGGGACACTCTTCTTGGTCGAAAAAGAAGGACTCGAAGGGTAAATCCCACCGTCGATGTTCGTGGGAGTGGGAGAGGTCCCCTTCCCTGGACAGTCGACACTCTACTTCGGTTGAGGTTGCAGCTAAGGCCGCTAGCTTCTCAGTGTCCCCGTCAGGTCCGCTGGCTGAGACACCTGTCAACACGGTCGAGATTTTTCTTGACCCATCGGACGGGCTGTCGACTGGTGAAGCCGACAGCCCTTCTTCACTGGTTCCCCCGGTGGAAACCGAGGACTTCCCTGCGCCTCCTGTGCCGCAGTCCCCGGTCAAGGCTCCTGAGCCAAGAGAGGAGCGGGTGTCCCCCACTCCCTCCCAGACCCGCCCTCGGAAACACCGAGAGTCTCGGTCTTGGACCTCATCTCGGTCCAGCCAATCCCACCGACCATAGGCGGTCTCGGTCTCGGCACCGAGGAAAGCGGCGGCGCCGCTTGTCCTCGTCTTCCTCCTCAGAAGAGGAGAGGCTTCGGTGCAAATTGCGTCAGTGCTACAAGGACTTAATGTGGCAGCAGCTCCTTTTGTCCGGGAACAAGCCGACACCATCGCCTTCCCTGGCCATTAAGTGGCTGTCACCCGAAAGGCCGAAACAACCCCTCACGGTAGTTGAGGTGCCCAAGCCTGGGCCGGTTGTTCGGCCGAAACCAGCTGCCCAACTGATTGTGGTAGAACCTCCGCCTCCACAACCGAAATCGGGGGCGCCGACCAAGGACTCTTGGTCTGGTCAGGGTCTGCCCCAACGGTTGTCTGTCACCCTCACTCCTGACCGTCCTCGGCAGATGGAGGGTGGCTCAGGCCCCAGGCAGCTCTTCGCAGACTCCTCGGAGTCTGACGACGACTCCTCCCTGTTTTCCAGGCCCTTTGACCTGGAGTCCTCCGGGGAGCAGTCGATGGACGAGAGCCCATCGTCGTTCGTGGATCTGCTTCAGCTCATCTCGGAGTCCACCGGGATGCAGCTTGAGCCCGTATCCAAGCGGGCCAAGTATCCCCTCACGGAGATACTGGACTGAGAGGATTCGCCCACGGAGGCTTTTCCGATGGCTGAAGCCATTGTTGGCCCAGCCTTGGAGCTTTGGCAGTGGATGACTTCCTGTCCTGCGCCTTTGGCCAGGAAGTATGCGGTCCCTACCGGCTCTTTGTCCATTTTTTCGGAGCACTCCTCTATGGAGGGGTTGGTCACTGATAGCATTTTCCGGTGTTCCGGGAACGCTAGGGATGTGGATAAGCCCCCCAACAAGGAGTCCAAAAAGCTGGACTATGCCGGGTGCAAGGTGTACGCTGCGTCCTCCCTAGGCCTCCATCAGGCCAGCTTGGCCGTGCTGATGGCACACTTCTTCTACGCCCTCATGGGCTCACTGGATGAGGTGATCCCTCATCTCCTGGCCGACCTGCAGACTACGGTCAATCAGGTGCGGGATCAGGGAAGGGCAGTGGTGAAACTGCAGCTCCAAATGGCTCTAGACATTGGAGACTCCTGTGCTCAATCAGTAGCGGCCGCGGTGGCCATGCACCGCAGAGCATGGCTGAGGATATCCACCTTCACGGCGGATACCCAGCACAAATTGGCAGATGTCCCCTTCTTGGGGACTGACCTAGTCAGCCCTGGAGTGGAAGGCCACCTCTAGGGGATCGATAAGTCCAACGCTACCCTGGACTCGGTCACCTCCGCTCAGAAGGACAAGGGCCATTGTCAGCAACATAAGTCCTTTCACCCTTCTGCGCCTGCGGCACGTCCGGCCCAGCAACACCAGCATTAGGGCCAGCAGGCTCGCGCTTGGCACCCCAAAGCCAAGCCTGCGGCTTCCTCTAACAGGAAGCAGGGAGGAAAAGGCCCAGGAGGTCCCTCTGCCGGTCCCTCCTCCAAGCCTACCCAGTGACGGGTTGAGGGGGTGTCGCCCCCAGCCTCATCACTCCCCCTGTGGTGGGACGGCTCTGCCACTTCATTTCCGCCTGGTCTGCTATCACCACGGACCGCTGGGTGTTGGAGGTGGTAGGAAAGGGCCTGCCTCTGGAGTTCGAGCAGGCCCCGGCCTTCCAAGCCGTCTCCCCGCGGGGAGGGGGGCTACGTGGTCCGCAGCCTCTGTGTTGGCTCTTCAAGCCGACATTGCCCTGCTCCTCGAAAAGGAGGTGATCAGGAAGGTGGCGGATCCTCCACCAGACCCAGGGTTTGTGTCCAAGTACTTCCTGGTCCCGAAATGGACGGGGGGCTGGAGCCCCATTCTAGACCTGCACGACCTGAACAGGTTCCTAAGGTCTCGAACCTTCAGGATGGTCACTCTGGCTCAGATCATTCCATCCTTGGAACGAGGCGTGTGGTTCTGTTCTCTGGACCTCCAGGATGCATTCTTTCACATCCCAGTCCATCCGTCCCACCAGAGATTCCTCCGCTTCAGGGCAGAGGGTCCCTCTCGAGTTCGGGCCATGCCCTTGGCCTTTCTCTAGCTCCCAGGGTCTTCACCAAATGCATGGCAGTGGTGACAGCATTCCTCTTGGCCGAAGGGTCCGGTGTACCCTACCTGGACGACTGGCTGATTGTGGCCTCCCTCCAGAATGGAGGTGGGGCGGTCCAGGGATCTGGCCCTCAGGTTTGCTCTCAGGTTGGCCTCCTTATCAACGAGGCCAAGTCGGAACTCGTGCCAGAGCAGGTGATACAATTCATCGGGGCAGAGCTCGACTCTCTGTGAGCCAGAGCACGGCTCCCGGCGGACAGGGCCGAGGTTCTTTCCTCCTTTGCCCAATCATTTCAGGTTAGGCAATTGCGCCCTGCCTGGGACTTCCTGCTCCTCCTGGGACTCATGGCGGCCGGCACCAGCGTGGTCCGTTGGGCCCGTTGGTACATGCGTCCCCTACAATGGGGACTGGCCAGCCAATGGTCACAGCACTCTGATCCTTTGGATCAGCTAGTGACAGTGACCCAGGGGATGTGGAGTGCTCTCCAGTGGTGGACCGTTCCAGCTCATCTGCAGGAGGGCATCCCTTTTGTCCACCCCAAGCCAACGGTCTCTCTATCAACTGATGCCTCTCTGATGGGTTGGGGTGCCCATCTGGGGGAGCACAGAGCGCACGGCCTCTGGTCCCCTCGGGAGTCCCAATCAACCTGCTGGAGCTTCGGGTGGTTCGTCTAGCCTTCACCGCCTTCGCTCTGTTTGTACAGAGTCAAGTGATCTAGGTCCAGATGGATAATACCACGACCATGTACTACCTAAACCGCCAGGGCAGAATGCGCTCCATGCCTCTGTGCAGGGAAGCTCTTCGCATTTGGTCCCTCGTGCACAGCCTGGAGGCGGATCTCCTTGCCATCCATGTGGCAGGAGCCTCCAATATTCTGGCCGATGCCCTAAGCCGGATAGGGCTGCATCCCATGAGTGGTCTCTCCTGCCGGAGGTAGTACAAGATCTGTTCTCCCACTGGGGCATGCCTCAGGTGGACCTGTTTGCCTCCAGGGAGAATGTGAAGCTGAGACTGTTTTCATGCCCACCCCCCTCAGCAAGGCTCGCTGCAGGGGGATGCCTTCTTGAGGCCGTGGACCCTGGGCCTCTTCTACGCCCTTCTCCCATTTCCCTTGATCCACAAGGTGCTTCTCAAGGTGAGGAGGGACAAGGTGCAGGTGATTCTCGTAGCTCCAGACTGGCCCCGCCAGTTCTGGTATCCAGATCTCCTCAGTCTCAGCTCAAGGCTCCCGAGGCGGCTTCCAACCCGCCCGGACCTGATCTCAGTCAGTCAGGGGAAGGTATTCCATCCGGACCTTCAATCCCTGCACCTGATGGCCTGGTTCGGCGGCTAGAGTTCCAGGCCTTGGGTCTTTCTGACGAGGTCCTCAACGTCGCTGAGACGTCCCGTGAGAAGTCGACCAGAAAATGCTCGCCTTCAAATGGAAGAGATTCTCCATTTGGTGTCAGGGCAAGGGCCTGGACCCTTCCTCCTGTTCCTTGGCAAGCATTCTGGACTACCTGTGGTCCCTTTCTCAGCAAGGGCTTCGGTCGACGACCCTTAAGGTGCACCTGGCAGCCATCTCTGCTTACCGGGCGTGGGCCGGGAAGCAGTCGGTGGCGCAGGAGAAGGTGGTCGGGCACTTTTTCAAAGGTCATTATCACATATCCCCTCCGGTGCGAGAACCTCCACCTCCGTGGGATCTGCTGCTGGTATTGGCTAAGCTCATGGGCAAGCCATTCGAACCAGTGCACAGATGTGACATCTCTCACCTGTCGTGGAAGACCGCCTTCTTGGTGGCTATCATGTCAGCCAGAAGGATGGGAGAGCTCCAGGCGCTTTCCATAGAGTCGTCTTATCTGGTCTTCCACAGGGACAAGGTTGTCCTGCACCCCCACCCGAAATTACTTCCGAAGGTGGTGTTGGAGTTTCACCTTAACCAGGTGCTGACTCTGCCGGTGTTCTACCCCAATCACACCTCGGAGGCGAATATAGGCTCCATACTTTGGACCCTAGAAGAGCGCTCACTTATTACGGAGGCGGTGACTGAGTTCGGGAGAGAGTTCGCCAGCTGTTTTGTCACCTATGCTGAAGCCACAGTGGCAGTCCTGCAGCCAAGTGGACGATAGGCAGGTGGGTCACCTCCTGCATAGATCTTTGCTATAGGTTGGCGGGCATGGAGCCTCCCAGAGGGATAAGAGCTCATTCTACCCACCATACCGCTGCACGGTGGCTGCTTCCAGGGACCTCCCTATCCAGGAAATCTGCAGGGCTGCTACCTGGAAGTCAGCACACACCTTCATTACCCACTACCACATCGACCTTGAGTCACGCCGGGATGCTGGTTTTGGGGCCTCGGTTCTCAGTCTTTATTCCCTAAGTAGGGGGTGTGCGCCTTGCCCCCCTCCTCCCGGAGAACTGCTAGGAGTCTGCCAGACAGTGTGGATGAACAACATATCCATGTCCCTAGAAATACAGGTTACTCACCTGTAACAGGAGTTCTAGGACTGGTATATGTTGTTCATCCACACGACCCACCCGACCTCCCCAGCTTCGACACACAACCTGGCTTCCAGCGGGCTAGATCTGGCGTCATGGGATGGAGCCAAGAGTTTTACCACCTGGGTGGGTGGGAGGAGCCAGCTTGAAGACCTTCTGGCAAGATTTAAAGCGGCAAGGAACCTGCCAGACAGTGTGGATGAACAACATATACCATTCCTAGAACTCCTGTTACAGGTGAGTAACCTGTATGTTTTTGCCCTCCCTAATTCTTAATTTCAAATCTCAGTTCCACCTTTGCTGCTACAGCCTGAACTGCAATAGCTGAGCCCCCCACCTCTCCTGAATCTTTCTTCATTTAGCTATCTCCACTTGACCCTCACCACTTCCCCCTCCCCCGGCCATTGTCTGCCATCCTTTTCTTCTCTAACTGCGCTCCTTAAACTCCTTTATCTTCATTCCACCTCTCCACAACCCCATTCTAAGTAATCCTTCTCACCCCCACCCCTGCTGACTGACTGCCGCCACCCCCCCTTCCCCTCTTGTCTGTAGCCCAGAATAACTATTTAATCTCTCTTTTTCTCTCTCCTGCCTACCTGTGGGAGACAGAGAAGAAATCTCTGCCATGGTCTTGGACTCGTGGTGCAATCAGTGGCGTCTACCAGCGTGCAGGAATCACCACATTAGCAGCACAGACAGACAGCAGGTCTAGTGTGGGAATCATCTGAGTGGAGCCAGGAACCTTGGACTTGAGTCGTGGGGTGAGGGGGCAGGCATGAACAACAGTGGGGGAAGGGGTAGCAGTGTGGCAGGTTGGTGTACAAATCTGAAATGCCTGGCTACACCCCTACGGAATTCCACCTAGTTTATATAAATGTTTAAAGGAGCACAAGCCCGATTATGCTTCTCGTTCTTCAGAGAACCATTCTCTCCTACATGTTCCTTTAGTGCGTACATTAAGTGTAAGATATAGTTTTGCTTTTTCTGCAGCTTCAATATGGAACACAATACCATTACAGAATGGTGTTTACTCACCGACAGTGCCCTTTCAACAACATTACTATCTCATTTTAAAGGATTGTTTAAAGGTGTTTTTAATAATTATGTAGTAATATTTGTATTGATCTGTTTAACGTGGAACTTTATAGTTTCTAATTTTGCATTGTTTTGCTTTGTATTGTGTTTTATGTATTTAGACTTCTGGTTGTACCTGTAAAAGGAATTGTGTTCCAGTGCACTTACCCATTAAATAAATGAAATTAAATTACATTTTCTTAACAATAAAATATGAAATGGGAAATCCCTTGGATGCTAAGAAGTTGCCAACATTGAATAGAGACCGTATGGATTCCCTCATCACAGCATTCATCTTTTTAAAGCAAAAAGCCATAGGTGTGGGTTCAGGGGCCAGTGAGCTCTGTCAGCCAGAACACATTTAATGTGGGCACTGCTTGCATTGTGATTTATTATGGACTCCAGTTTAAAAATACTGCTAAAACTGTAGCAACATAAAATACAGATGTATGATCTGCCAGCTGGGGTTGTTTCCTACAAACTTTACGAGTCAACTCATTGTATTTGATTGCTTCTCCTCTGGAATCCATTCAAAATCCTTAGACCAGTCAACTCTGAATTTGTGCTTTACGTCACCTTTTTTCCAGTTGATAGGATTTAGTCTGATGGAGCTTGTCGAAGAAGTATTTGCAGTTGTAACAGTGACTGCAACATTAGTAGTAACTGTAGCTATTAGTGTTGGTGTTGCTCTCTAAATAAGGTCCGGGACCAAGTCTCCCTGGTGTCCTTCTCCCAATATAGAAGCGGCAGCAGCAGGATTAGCAGGATTCACAGCAACACCAACAACAATATCACTGTCTTCATCATTTCATAGTAATGTGATGGCAGAAAAGGACCATCCTGGTCCATCCAGTCTGCCCATTTTCTCCCTTCCCTACCAGTTTCTCTTTATCAGAGTTTCTTTTTGCTTCCAATCCACCAACCCCTTATACCTGTCCCAGGCTGTCTTAAATCCTTCCACAGTTTTAGTACCCACCACCTCTTCAGGTAAACTCTACCATGGCTCCACCACCTTCTCTGTGAAGAAATACTTCCTCATACTACTTTAGAATCTACCTCCTCCTAGTCTCAGACTATGACCCCTTGTTTTTACCTTGTTTCCTTTTAAATATACTGCCATCTCTTACTCTGTTTATCCCCTTAATGTACTTACCCTTTTAATCTCCAGTCTAGATTCACATGTTTTATCCTTCATTCCTTGAACCATTTTAGTTGCCCTCCTCTCAATCCTCTCCAGTCCATCAATATCCATCTTTAAATGAGGTCTCCAGAACTGGACACCATATTCCAAATGCGATCTGACCATTGTCATATGCAGTGGCATCAATACCTCCCTTTTCCTTTTCCTACTTGTGATTCCTTTACCAATACACTCCAGCATCCTATTTGTTTTACCTGCAGCCTTACAACATTGGTCTCCTACCTTCAGATTATCTGAGATTATAACCCCAAGGTCTCTTCCTGCCCTGTTTCCTTTAACTGTTCTGCACCTAGAGTATAATTGGCTTTTATGTTATTCTATCCCAAATGCATAACTTTACACTTCTTCACATTGAACTTCAGTTGCCAAGTTTCACTCCACCTTTCCAAAGTATTCAAATCCCCTCTCATAGCCTCCACCCTTCCCTCGGTATCAGCCCTATTATATAATTTTGCATCATCTGCAAAAAAGGCACATCATCCCTCCAATTCCCTCCATTATGTCTCCTACATATATATTAAAAATGATTGGCCCCCCCAGACAGACCCCTGGGACACTGCTCGTCACCATCCTTTCTCTTGAATATACCCCATTTGCTACTACCCTTTGCCTTCTATTCTTCTATCAGTTTTCACCCATCTAGTGACTTTCTGGTAAATTTCCCAAACTCTCTGTATTGTTTACTAACCTACGATGAGGAACAGAGTTAAAGGCCTTACTAAAATCCAGGTAGGCCACATCTACTGCCCCTCCCTGATCAATTATCTTTGTTACCTCATCAAAAAACTCAATCAGGTTTGTCTGACAAGATCTCCCACTGGTGAATCTATGTTGTTTATCATCTACCAGTTTGTTTTCTACCAAGGAATTTACCACTCTTTCCTTTATCAACACCTCCATCACTGTAGAAAGTCAGAAAGAGCTGCACTCAGACTCATTGGTGCTCAGTTGTTGAAAGTGGCCAATGGCCAAGGTTTTAGTGATCAGTGACAAAACTTTTATCAACAATATGTAGTTGGCTAATCAAAAGGTTGAGGAGATAGAAAGGTGTAAAATGGCTAGTGTAGGTTGCTAAAGGGCTAGTAGATGACTACATGATACCAGCATGTAGATTGATGTGCCTTGTAAGTGCAGAGGTGTTTGGAGAGTAATTGTTAAAACCATGCAAATAATGATACCACTGTGCAAATTGATGTTTGTGTAGATGCCCAGGTTCAAAAGGTGTTGGGGCCCTTTAAATAATTGTAAAATAAGTGAAGAGCATAAACCGTGTTTAAAAATGAATGTTTTAAAGAAAATTAGATTTGCTTTGCTCAGCAGAGATATTTTGTACAAAACCTTCCTTCAACCCAAGGTCATAGCTGCAGCTTAGATACACAGTTCCTCAATTTGGCCACTGTCTGGTTTTTTATCTGCAAACCGAGTTATTTTTAAAGTAGTCACATCCCCTCGCTTGTTTTCTGTATCCTAAAGAGAGTTATTTTTGACAAATAAAAAAACCCTGATTACTTGTTTTTCCATTAAAGAATGACCGAATGTCTCTGGCAAAGTGTCAAAAGTATCTTATGACCAATGTATTTTTGAACCCGATTCTTATGATTTGCAGAATGACATATTGTCTGTGCTTAAAACTGCTGAGGTAGTTTTTGGGAAATTCCAGCCTTGCATTTTTTTTCTAAGCTTGCTACACATAAATATGGGACCTATGGTTATGTCCAGCGTCCCTTCGAGAAGACGCAGTCTTGGACAAGATGCAGTCTGAGGCTATCCATAGATTGCTCGGGATCCAGAGACATATGGTTACATGTGTCTCTGAAATGCTGTAGCCCTGTAATGCAAATATTACTAGCTGTCTAGATTGCATGTTAGAAACACCCCATTGGGATTGCCCTTTGGCTGTTTTACAACTAAATTGTAACAGAAACATTTAGGTAGTGGTGGGCTACCTGATGTTTAAAAATAATGTTAGCATGTATTCCCTTTTGTAAACTAGCACAATAGCATTTTTCTGGCTAATTTTATTAATACTATCATAATAAAGCACCACTAATTGGCAAAGATATAGCATGTTGGCTTTATTAAATTACTGAGAATTACCAACCTGGAACCTGTATAAACTGTATAATTGGATCCAATTAACACAGTGACAATTTCTAAATCCAGTTATAAACAGTCACGGCACTCCACCCTTTATGTCCAACAATAAACAAAGCCACAAAAAACTTTGTCTCACCAAAAGTTTTCCTTCACCACACAATGAAAAGTGATTGGCCAGTGGCCCAAAGGTAACAGCGTACTCACACCTTACCCTCCACCGAAGTGAGGCTAACCAATCTATAATTCCCTGCTTCCTCTCTACAGCCTCCCTTGTGTATTTTCCAGTCACTTGGAACCACTCCTGTATCCAGCGATAGGTAAAATAACCACGCCAATGGTTTTGCAAGTTCCTCCTTTAATTCCTTCAGAACCATAGGATGCAAACCATGTGGACCCATCGCCTTGTCTACTTTTAACTTACTCAGTTCCTCCTTTACCCTGTCCTTTCTTAATGGACTTTGATCAAGCTTATGTAAGCTACCTACCTTCTTAATTAACTCTGGTCCCTTACCTTCTCCTTCAACTGTGGATACAGAGCTAAAATACTCATTTAGTACCTCTGCCTTATCAAAATCTTCCTCGACCTTTATATCCCCTTCTCCTTTCAGTCTGACAAGCCCCTGTCATGTTTTCTTTCCGGTACATACCTAAAGAAAGTCTTAGCCGTTCTTTTTGCCTTTTTAGCTATTCGTTCCTCTGTTGCTGCTTTTGCCTTTCTTATTACTTTTCCTGCTTTTCTCAACTTCTCTTTATATATAATTTTATTTCCCACTAATTGATATTTCTTATACCTTTTAAATGCTACCTTTCTATCCCTTATTGCCCCAACCACATCCCTGTTAAACCATAGTAGCCTTTTCCTTTGTTTATTTTTCCCTACCTTTCTTACACATAACGCCGTAGATTTTAGTAAAGCTCCCTTAATACTTTTCCATAGTTTCTCAACCTCAAAAGTATTATCTTTATTCTTTAATTCCTCCTTAAAAATCTTTATTAATGTATCAAAATCAACCCCATCTGAAGTCCCAAACTTTCGTACTGTTTTTTTTGTTATCCTCCCTATTTGAATCTTAAAACTTACTACATTATGATCACTTGTTCCCAAGCAATCACCCACTACCACTTCCTCCACACTGTCCACATTTGTAAGTACTAAGTCAAATATATTCTCCCCCCTTGTAGGCTTTCACCATCTACTGTACGAATGAACCTTGTAGTGCCTCTAGAAACCTCCCTGCTCCTTACAGTTATTGCCTTAGGAGTTCCCAATCTACATCTGGCATATTTAGATCTCCCAATAGTGCAAATCCCCCCCCCCCCCCCCCTTTTTTTTTGCACCTCCCTTTCCTCCTGACCGGCCATTCCTTCGGAGCACCAGGACCTTCCCACTACCCTCTGACCTCCTGCCAACTTCCACTAGCTCCCTATAGTAGCCTACCTGAGTAGCCTGGCATATCCCTGTGCTGGGAGGGTCCCTCTCCTCTGGGAAGAATTAGCCTTAATGCCCCAACTGTGCATCTCTGGTGCCGTGGGGCTTGCTCCGGGGCTTCGGGTGGCATGGGCCAGGGTGCTCGTCATCCGATCAGTCAAGGGGCATTTTCCATGTTCTATGCCCCGCCCACTGCAGTTCTCAGCCTTGTGTAGGCGGGGTGTCTAGGGCGGGGGCATGCGGAGTGTTGAGGCATCACGTCCCCAAGCACCACGCAAGTCCACCCCCAGGTCCCCAGGCTGTGCCCCAGAAGGAAGTGTCCAATGGACGCTTATGAAACCCCTCCTGCCAGTCTCCGCTCCTGGCACCCGGGCTCGGGGCGCAAACCCGGGTCGCCATTGTGTGCTCGGTGCCATGGAGCCAGCCTAAATTCCCCTTTTAATGCTATTTTTTCAATAGCCTGCATCATTTGCATGTCTACTTCCATTATCTGATTTAGCGGGCTGTATACCACCCATATTCTTACTAACTTCCCTGATCTTTTTCCTAATGCAATACACATAAATTCTACTTCCCCTGCATTTGCTTTTATGCTTTCCCTTACATATAAAGCAACACCCCCCTATCCACTCTATCATTCCTGAATAACCTATAACCTGGTACATTTACCTCCCTTGAATGATTTTCAGTCCTCCAGGTCTCTGGGACTGCCACAATATCAAGGCAATCATCTACCATCATAGTTTCCAGATCTACCATCTGATTTGCAAGACTTCTTGCATTCCCATACATCCCTCTCCATCAGTCATTGCTGACTTGAATATTTTATTACTTGGTAAATCTGGAGGTGCAGATGTGCCTAGTTTAATAAACCCAAAAGAAAATAAATTAAGTTGTGTTTCTGTTTTTTGCTAGACATTTTTTCATATGTGACTCAAAAACCTTTGAGTGCACATTATATGAATTTGTGGATGAAGCAATAACAGCAGAGGGAGGGCACAGTTAGTCACACACAGACAGTGTCACGGACACTAGACAGACAGTCCTACAGACTAAACTAACGGTAGCAAACTTGTAAATTTAAGCAATAATGCGCGACAGGGGGTGTGTTGTGAGATTTACACACGGCTTGGGTGTTGTGCGGCAAGTGGCCGAGTGCCATAAACCACCCGAGCCATGTGTAAATCTTACAACAGCACACCCTCTGGAGTGCATTTTTGCTATTATAAAATGGGCCAAAAGAAAAATGCAGTATTTGTTGCTAATAATTCAATATTTTTTGTTATTTTCATGGTTTTTAGTGTTTTATTCATTCGCTTAAGAAAAAATAGTCGCCCATAGAAACTATTTTTATTTTACATTAGTTGACATGGGCTACTGCTGAGGAGCTGCATTTTGTGGGAGCAGGTTTTGAATATTTAGACATATTCCCGACCCCACGTAGGTTTGTAACCACATTTGTGCTGACAGAGGGCAGAGTTGGCCTTACCTGAGGTAGAGCCTGCATACTGGATCATGCTGATACTTGTATGCGGTCCCAGTTCCTACTGTATGCCTCGCTCACTCCCAAATTTAACACTGCACTGTGTGACAAATGTTGCTCTGAATTCTAGTTACATAAAACAACATTTTAAGATTTGTAGCCTATAGTCTTACTTTTTATCCAGTAAAGAAAGCAGCAGTAAAGAAACACACAAACAAACGATTCCTACAGCTAATATTTTTCCTAGTCAAACTGTCTCTTGTTGGGAGCTGCAATACTGAACATAGGATTTGCAAGAAAGCGAGTTGTGCTCACAACAGAGGGAGGGGAACCTTTCAATTGTCTTTGCTTTGTAGCAGATATACTGCAGGTGGAGGCTGCTTCTAACTGAAAGGTGAAAGAAGGAATTTACAATTATCAGGAAAAGACAGTCTTGTTACAATTCTTAAGATTTTCAGTGCAGGAAGAGTTCAAAGCACAGCTGACTTATTTCGGAGCTGACTGCTTTCAGAGCACAAACCACCAGGCTGTTTTGGGGCTGGGGAGGTTTACCTGTGTCTGACTTGGATGTCTGGATTTTTCTGTTTGATTAGCAGGGGATTTTCTCTGTCAAATTGTTGTGTATAGTATCTTGCAGACGGGAAGGCACTCATCGCAGCGGTGGGTCAGAGCTCTTAGCTGATTGTTGTGAGGGCACAGTTTAGGCCCAACCCTTCCCCCCACCCTCACCCCACCCACCCTGAAATAGTTCCTTTATACCTGGGGTTCTGACATCATTTCCTCAAGAGTGCAAGGTGCATATCAATGTCATATCCTCTCTAGCACACAGCACTGAAAATATACGCATACACATTGTATAATATATATATATTTCTATATAACAAACCAATCACTCACACAAGCACACACACATACACACACACAAAAAAAAAAGTACATAGTCATGTGGGGAGTAGTGCAATGTAATGGCTGTGGGGCAGCAGTCTTCCAGGAGTCTTTCTGGAGGCTGAGATGCTGCCCTATTTGCAGACAACTCTCTGCCCTGAGGGAGGAAGTTGCCCGTCTTCAGGCCACACTGGACAGCAGTAAGAAAACCTTCCCCCAGGCCAGACTGGATGGTAGGAAGGGAACCCCCCCATCCAGGGAGCACCAGAGCCACCACCACTACCTCAGATGTTGCAAAGAAAGCACAGAAGTTGGACAACAGTGGGCTCAAGGAGGGTGAGGAGGGTGGAACAGAGGCACACCCAGTCAGTTATTCCACTCCACAATCCATACACCATTCTGGGGGAGCACAGCTCCCCTATGGATGCACACACGGAGGAGATTAAGGAGGCTGAGGACACCTGTCACAAGGGAGGCCCACAGGAAGGAGGCAGAGGATGCCACAAGGAAAGGAAGCAGCTCCTGGTGAGGGACCCAATTATTAGGGATAGAACTGGGGAGCAGGAAAATTGAAGTAAAGTGCCTTCCTGGTGCCATGGCTTGTAGGGACAGGCAAGATCCTCAGGATCACGAGAACACCTGCACAGGAGTTCGAGCTTGGATGTCATTGTCCACCTAGGGACAAATGACTTGGCTCAACATGAGCTTAGAGCAGTGCAGAAGGACTTTGTAGAACTGGGGAGAGGCCTAAGACAAGTAGACACACAGTATCCTTCTCAGAGGTGCTGCCTGTAAATGGCATGAGTGAGGCAAGGGTACTTTACACCATGCAGTTTAATGAGTGGTTGAAAAAATGGTGTGGAGCACAGGGGTTTGGCTTCATTGGGGACTGGGGTTCCACCTGGAGGAACACCAGCCTATACTGGCAGGATGGTCTGCATCTGTCCAGGAAGGGAACAAGTCTTTTGAGCAATCGGTTTAAATGCTTCATTGGCAAGCTTTTAAACTAGTCAAGGGGAGGCACTGATAAGCAGAAAATCCCAGCCTCCTACAAAACAGGGTACTAAATGGGAAAAAGACCGAGGTAGAAAGGTCAGTGGGGGATGCTGCAACAGAAAGTAAAGCTATCAAAAATGGAGAGCAATGAGTACCAATGCCCATAGTCTGGGTAACAAGCTTCCTGAATTAGTGGCCTTGATGGAGGAGGAACATCTGGATATCGTGGCAGTCACAGAAACATGGTACACATAAACCATGACTGGGATGTAAACATACCAGGATACACTATCTACAGGAGGGACAGGGAAGGTAAAAGAGGAGGAGGAGGAGTAGCTTTACATAAGGGAAGAAATCAAAGCAACAGAACAAAAGGGTAAACAGGGAGGAGAAGAAGCACTGTGGGTAAATTTGGAGACAGGCAATGGCACCACAATCCGCACAGGGTTAGTATACAGACCTCTTCTCAGGGGAGGAAATGGACAAGGAAATGATAGAAAGTATACTTAGTATGGCAGAAAAGGGAGATATTGCTGATGGGTGATCTGAATATACCAGATGTTAACTGGAGTGCAGTTGCAGCAGCCACTTCTAAGAGTGGGTTATTCTAGCTGCCCTATAGGGGCATGCCTTAGACAACTAGTATTGGAGCCCACTCGAGAGGAACAATCTAGACCTGGTTCTCTCAAATGGAGATGAAGAGAGGATCACAGATGTAGTAGTGGGTAGCCATCTGGGAACTAGCGACCATCGAACAGTATGGTTCACAATAAACACAGCAATAGAGTCAAGCCATACAAAGACAAAGGTACTGTATTTTAGGAGGGCTGACTTTGTCAAAATGGGTGAGTGCCTAAGGAATGCACTAGCAAATGGGCAGGAAGGAGGGGTGGAAGAACAATGGGGAATAATAAAACTGCCATCACAGAGGTAACAAGCTCTTGTGTAAAGCAAATAAACAAAACGGAACGAGGTAAGAAACCACTATGGTTCTCAAAGGAAGTGGCAGTGAAGGTTCAAGAGAAAAGAAAGCATTCAGGAAGTACAAGGAATCACAGAAGGAACAGGACAGAGAACTGTATAGTTAAAGCAAAAGGAAGCTGGGAAGGCAGTCAGAACAGCAAAGGCCCAAACCGAGGAAAAGATAGCCAACTCAGTTATTAAGAAGGGGATAAAACCTTTATAGGTCACATCAGGGAGCCAAGAAAGACCAAGGAGGGATAGTGAGGCTTAATAAAGGGGAGGGAGGGTGGGCAGAGGGTGACTGTGAAAGGCAGAGATACTAAACAAATATTTTTGCTCAGTATTTACAAAGGAAGAGGGGAGGTACCTAAAACAAACAGTAGAAACACTCTGGATACAGAAGTTGATACCAGTCCATTTACAGAAGAAAGGGTTCTGAAAGAACTCTTAAAACTGAAGGTGGACAAAGCAATGGGGCCTGATGGGATTCATCCCAGAATTTAAAAGAACTAAGGGTAGAACTAGTGACACCACTGACTACCCTCTTTAACAAATCATGGGAGGATGGGGTGGTACCCGAGGACTGGAGGAGGGCAGATGTGATTCCCCTTCACAAAAGTGGGAGCAAGGCAGAAGCAGGAAACTACAGACCTGTTAGTTTAACCTCAGTGGTACGGAAAATGACGGAATCACTTCTGAAGGAAAGAATTGTTGAGTATCTAGAGGCCAGAGGGGCACAGGACCCAAGGCAGCATGGATTCACAGCGGAAAGGTCATGCCAGACAAATCTGATAGATTTCTTTGACTGGGTGACCAAAGTAGTTGATCAGGGAGAGGCTGTGGACATGGTCTACCTAGACTTTAGCAAGGCATTTGACACAGTCCCACACAAAAGATTAATATACAAGTTAGCCAGCCTGGGAGTGGGTCCCAAGATGACAGCCTGGGTAAAGAATTGGCTGGAGAATAGGTCACAGAGAGTAATAGTAAATGGAGTCCACTTTGAAAAAAGGGGTTAGTAGTGGGGTACCCAGGGTTCAGTATTAGACCGTCCTCTTCAGTGTCTTTATGTTTGCATTGCAGAGGGACTGAAGGAAAGAGCACGCTCTTTGCAGATGACACAAAGATCTGCAACAGAGTTGATGCACAAGGTGGAGTGGAAAGGATGAGAAGGGACTTGGCAAGGTTAGAGGAATGGTCAAATGTATGGCAGCTTAGATTCAGTGCTAAGAAGTGCAAGGTAATGCACCTGGGAAACAAAACCCAGGGAAGAGTACACAATGGGGGTGAGCTACTAACAACAACAAAATAGAAAGGGACCTGGGTAGTCATATCAGATGACCTAAAGGTGGGCAAGAAATGTGAGAGGGCAGCAAGGAGGGTTGGGGGATACTGGGATGCATAGGAAGAGGCATCACCAGTAGAAAACAGGAAGTTATTATTCCTCTGTACAGACAGCTAGTGAGACCCCATCTGGAGTACTGCGTGCAGTTCTGGAGACCCAATCTCCGCAAAGACATAGACAGGATGGAAGCTGTCCAGAGGAGGGCAACTAAAATGGTGCAGGGTCTGCACCGAAGACATATGAAGAGAGACTTAAGGAGCTTAATATGTATAGCCTCGAAAAAGGAGGAGAGGGGAGACATGGGATAGAAACTTCTGGCACCTCAAGGGAATCAACAAAGTCCAAGAGGGTAGCATCTTTCAAAAAAGAGGTGTGCAAGAACAAGGGGCACAATTTGAAGATAGAAGGGGCGGCTCAGAGGTAATGTAAGGAAGTATTTTTCACAGAGGGGTTGTGGATGTATGGAACGGCCTTCCAGAGGAGGTTGTGGAGTGAAAAACAGTGGTGGAATTCAAGCATGCATGGGACAGTCATAAGGCAATTCTAGGGGGTTGGGGTAGGAAGAAGTAGGCTGCTGGTTAACTAGGACCTGCAGCTTATCCATCAGGTAGGGAAATGGGCAGACTGGGTGGGCCAAGCGGTCCTTATCTGCCGTCAAATTCTATGTTTCTATGTTTCCTATGCTCAGAAAACCCAGCAAACTGGTTGCTGTGCTGTGCTAGTTGCTGTACTACAGTTACCGAGCTATACAGTATGTATGGATGCCACTACAGAGATTCATTTTGAGTACATTGATTAAAAGCCAAGAAAAGTTGAAATAAAGTTAAATAAAAGACAGTACTGCATTACAGCAGATTATAAAGTACCTAGTTGATCTTGAGTTACCCAGCAGGAAGGGGAGCTGTACTGATGGGAGACCGGCAGTGGAGGAAAGGGAAGGGAATGAGAACCAGCACTGGAATCGGTTGATCAGCTAAATACCAAACTGACCTGCAGTTAATTATGAGGTGAGTGAGCGAACTGTCGGAAGGGAGGGGAACTGTACTGAACTGATCTGCTGTCCCTTGCCTAAATGAGTTACTGTACTTTTGTAGTAAGTTAGTGAACTGTCAACAGGAATGAATGATATACTGTAGGAGGGCAAACATGAAAAAAGACGGACCACAACCATGTTGCCGGCTCAGAATCGCTAAATAAATATAATGTACACGCTTTTTTTTTTTTATATTCTACAGCATTTATTAATGGTTGTACCACAGGCTGAGCACCTGTTGGTGGATGAGGCTCTGAGGGAGGAGTTGGTGCAGCTTCATCAGACAGGTTGTCACTGACATGGGAGAGAACATGAACTCTTCGGCTACAGGATGCAATTTCGATGTTTCTTTAGTGAAAAATTATGTTCTTTGGGCTTTTCCATTGCTTATGGACCATTATTACTGGTCTCCGTCGTGGCCGCTGAGGTCACTTTGCAATCATGGCTACCGTCACACGTAAAGCCAGCAAGAATTCACCTATGGAGCAAGACATGAGATGGAAGGAGGTACTTTGCATATTGGCAGATTTTTTATACTCATTTACTTGAATAGCTGTGTGTTTTTTTTTTTTTTTTTAAGAAAAAGCCATATATTTCATTCAGGACACTCACAGGTTTAAAAAATGGTGGTTTAAGCAGCACGAATGTTCGATTGCTTACCAACAATCACTGTGGCAGTTATTCGGTCAGCAGTGGTCAGCTGGGACTTTGTCCGTGTGTTTGTTGTGAGATTTACACACAGATAAGGCCCCAGACTGACCAATCAGGTGGTGGAAATTTGCATGCCCATTTTATAATTTTTATTAACCCCAAAAATGACCAACACAACTGCAGGATGGAGTGATGTACGGACTATGACTGGACTATTCGCAGTTGGGCAGGCACCTTTCCGCACACATAGACAAAGACCTGCAGTACCTCTCTCTTTCTCTAACCCAGGTCATCCGATGGACTTTCAGTTATTTTTTGCAAACTTGTAAAATTTTTATTAGCTAAAAAAGAGTAAGGTACCTCAGAGGATGACGGGACAGATGGGACAATGGCTGGACTGTCAGTGTTCACAGTCAGGAGGCCCCTCTCCCACCCCACAAGCAGACGTGCAGAGTGTGTCTCTCTCTCTCTCTCTCTCTCTCTGTTTTTCTTTTTCCAGTAGTCTGATGAACTTTCAGTTGTTTTTTGCAAGCTTGTTAATTTTTTATTGGCTCAAAAAAACTAACATACCTCACAGGATGACAGGACAGATGGGACAGTGGCTGGATTGACTGACTGCCGTTGGGCAGGATCCTTCACATACACAGACAAAGACGTGCAGTGCTCCTCTCTTTCTCTCTCTCTCTCTCTCTCTCTATCTGTCTCTATCTCTATCTCAGGTAGTCTGATGGACATTCAGGTTTGTTTGTTTTTTTAAACATTTTAATTTTTAATTAGCTCAGAGAGATTAATGTATCTCACAGGATGACAGGACAGATGGGACAATTGCTGGACTAACTGTTCGCTGTCAGGCAGGCCCCTCCACGCACACAGACAAAGACATGCAGTGCCGCTCTCTATTTCTCAGGTAGTCTGACTGACTTTCAGTTATTTTTTGCAAACTTGCAAATTTTGTATTAGCTCAGAAAAACTAATTTATTCTCACAGTATGACAGGACATACAGGACAATGGCTGGACTGATTATTAGTGTTAGTAGACATGTAAGCCCCTCTTCCACCCCACACACAGACGTGCAGAGTGTCTGTCTGTCTTTCCTTCTCTGTCTCTCTTGAAAAGTTCGATGGACTGTCAGTTATTTTTTGCCAGCTTGTAAATTTCTTATTAGCTCAAAAACACAAACATAGCTCACAGGATGACAGCACACAAATGAGTCAATGGCTGGACTGTTTGCAGCTAGGCAGGCCCCTCTCCCCATACACAGACACAGACGTACGGTGCCTCTGTATCTCAGGTAGTCATAACTCATTTTAGCAAACTTGTAAATTTTTCATTAGACCCCAGAAAAGATTGACACATTCTCACAGGATGATTGACAGGATGGAGGGACGAAGGCTCTACTGGTCGCAGGAGAACATGCCCTTCTCCCTAGTCCCTACTCCCCACATGCAGACAGCATGCAGTTGAGCCTATCCTGGGTACAGTAGTAGTACACTTGTATATTTTTATTAGCCCCCAGAGATCCCCATAAAACACAAGGGAGGAGACAACCACACTGGAAGACATGTTTGAGGAGTTGATGGTGGATGTACTGATAAAACTGATGGACAGTCCCCTCTCCCCACACACATAAACACACAGTCATATGGCATTTGTTATTTTAAAATTTACTAACATACTAACATACTAAAATGCCAGCAGAATAGGCCTAACGGTCTTTCGTGTCTGCTCGTTTGGTCAGCCCCCAACCTGGGTGCTGACCTTGCTGTCCCCCTCGCCTTCTCTGGCTTCTCCCTTCCCAGTTCCAGATATTCTTGCTGCATTGGATTTTGCTTCCAGAACCCTTCCCCTGTACCTGTCCCACCCCCTCTTGAACCCCTCCACTGTCTCTGCCTCCACCAGCCCCTAGGCAGTGCATTCCATGGCTCCACCACCCTCTCAGTGAAGTAGCACCTCCTCCTTTCTCCCTGAATCTTCCCTCCAGCTTCCAGCCATGCTCTCTAGTGGCCCTTCCTCCTTCCTTCAAGCACCCTGACTGTTCCTCCCTATTTACCCTCTTCATGTACCTAAAGACCTCTATCATGTCCCCCGGTCCTTCTCTTCCAATGTGTATATATTTAGCTCTTCGAGCTCCTCATAGGTCCTGTCCCCAAGCCCCAAATCATTTTGGTTGCCCTCCTCTGGACCCTCCAGGAGGTTAATGTCCCGCTTAAGTGTGGCTCTCCAAAACTGCACGCAGTACTCAAGGTGCGGCCTCACCAAGCAGTTATACAGAGGGAGTATTACTCTCCTTCTGGAGGTGATCCCCTAGCGATGCATCCCAGCATCCTGTTGGCCTTGGCTGCTGCCCTCCTACAAGTCTCAGAGTTGTTCATCTTGACATCCACCACCACCCCAGGTCCCTCTCAGCCATCGAGACTTGTAGCATTCCCCCAGGGTGTACACTTGGCCTGGGTTTCTGGCCCCAGGTGGAGTACCTTGTATTTCCTGCATTGAACCTCAGCTTCCACTTTCTAGACCATCTTTCCAGAGCCTCCAGGTCCCCCTCAGGGCCACCCTCCCTCCACCCCATCCACCACCGCCCCAGTTTCTCGAGTCATCTGAAAGAGACTCATCTCACTCCTGATTCCTGTCCTTATGTCAGATACGTAGGCGTTGAACAGAAGGGGCCCAAGGACTGATCCCTGTGGGATCCCACTAATGACCCTCCTTGGGGATGAGACTATCCCACCAACTACGACCCTCTGGGTCCAGTCCTGGAACCAATTGCCTATCCATCTGATCATCTTGTTCCCCACCCCCATTTCTCCCAGCTTATCCAACAGGCCCACGTGAGGAACAGAGTCAAATGCCTTGCTGAAGTCTAGAAAGAGACATCCACTGGTCTACCCAGGTCCAAGGCACTTGTCACCCAGTCATAGAACTCACCAGGTTTGTCTGACACGATTTCCCGGATGAATCCATGCTGTCTATCGCCCAGGCACCCTGACTAATCCAGGTCCCCTAGCCTCTCCTTGACAATGCCCTCCATCACCTTGCCCACCACCGATGTCAGGCTGACAGGCCTGTAGTTCCCTGCCACCTCCCTTGATCCCCCTTGTGGATAGGCACTATATGCGCCACCTTCCAGTCTTGGGGCACCCACCCTGTCCTCAGAGAGATGTGAAAAGCTCTGCCAGGGGTTTCGCCAGGACATCTGCAAGTTCCTTCAGCACTCTGGGATGTAATTTATCCGGCCCCGGTGCTTTCTCCGTCTTAAGGGAGCTGAGGGCTTCCCTCACTCTCTGCTGTGATTTCCACTTCCGGTACCCTCCTCCTGCTTAGCCCTCCCCACCTGCCAGTGATGCCTCCCCTCTCCCCAGACCTGCCGATCGTGCAAGGGTCCCCTCCTCAGTATCTCTGTCTCCTCCCATGTATGATGCAGCACCCCATTTTCCCTGGTGAAAACTGAGGTGAAGTACTCATTAGTACCTCAGCCTGCTCCCCGGGTCTTGTGCCCATCTCTCCCTGATTTAATCCTGCTAATCTGCCCCTTCACCCTTCGTTTTTCCCCAGTGTATCTAAAGAACCCCTTGTTCCTCTCCTAATTTCCTGGCCAGGTTTCTGCTCCTTCCTTGCCTTAGCCGCCTCACCACTCTAGTGGCCCTTCTAGCCATCAGCTCTCTCCTCGATCCCTTTCACTCCTTGAGCACTTGAATTGCTTATAGGCTGCTTTCTTTCCCGCACCACCCTCCTGGACCTCCTGGTCCACCAACAGGTTTTTGGGCCCCACCGTTTGCCTTACTCTTGCACAGGTGCTGGTAGCATCCTGCACCCCTCTCCTGATGATTTCCACCTGCTATCAGCGTCCATGTCTGACCCAATCCCATCCAAATGCTCCTTAAGGATCCTTCCCATTTCCTTAAAATCCGCCCCCTGAGGTACTTCCGTCTTTGTGCAGCCTTCTACCCCTCCTAGGTCCAGGCAGAACCAGACCGTGGCATGGTCACTCCCGCCAATGGGTCCCTTACCTCAGGCCTCAATCTGGTCACTGTCTGCCAGGACCACATCCAGTACCCGTGCCTCCCTGGTCGGTTCCCTCACCTGCTGAGTTAGGAACGCGTCTTGAAAGACATCCAACAATCTCTGTTCCCTGGTCACAGAGGATGTCATAGTCTCCCAGTCTGTTCCTGGCATGTTTAAGTCCCCCAACACCACCACCATTCCTCTGCCCAGTCTGCAATGTCTCCTAACATCTGCCACCAGACTGTCCTCCAGCTCCTCCGCCAGGGCAGGGGTCTATACACCACTCCTATTTTACTCTCTTGCCCCCTTGTTATCAGGTGACCCAAATCGCCTCCACGGTTCCCTCCGCCTCCTCTACTCCCCTATGCCAATGCAGTTTTGACTATCATTGCTACCTCCTCCTTCCCTCCCCCGTCCTTCCTGAACATAGTGTATCCCTCCAGGTTCAGGTCCCAGTCATGTCTTGCAGTGGCCCAAGTCTCAGTGACCGCTGCCACATCCACTGCTCCCTCTGTTAGCATCGCCTGGAGCTCAGGCATTTTATTGCCCAAGCTCCTGGCATTTAGCAGGACTACCTTCCACCCTTTCCCTATAGTTCCATTTGCCCTGCTCGTGTTCCCATGGGAATTCTGTTTTCCCTGGTCTGCACTCCTTGCCAGTTGGCCTTTCCTGCAATCCTCCTGGTCCCCAGGGGATGGAGACAGAGTCCTCCTTTATCGGCACCCCCTGACAGCCCTTTCTCCCATCCCACCCCTTCAGAAGTTTAAACCCCACTTTTCACCAATGAACCCCTATTTTCAACTTAAGGATCCCTCCTCCAAATTGAGATGTAGTCTATCTCTAGCATACGCTCCTTATCCTTCCAGGTCTCCCCCAATCCCCCATCAAGCCATACCCTCTGGCCTCACACCCACCCCTGAGCCACTGGTTTATCTCCCTAATTTTCCTTTTGTGTTCCCCACTCAGCCCTTGGCACTGGCAGGATTTCTGAGAAGGAAACTGTGCATCCTATGTCATGACAGACCCTGGCGAGCTCCCGAATCTTGCCTATATCTCTAGCTCGCTATTTCCTCAATGTCATTTGTACCCAGGTGGACCAGTATGTCTGGGGAACCCCACAATCCTTTGCCAGCTGATATACCTCTGCTTAGCTCCTGTGCACCGTTAGTCCAGGAAGCATCTTGTTCTAACTGGCCAGGCTTCTCCCTCCCCATCCCGCTTCATACCCCTGATCATAGAATCCCCAGCAGGAGCACTCTGACCACCCTTTCCTCCATTCCCCCTTCCATGTCCCTCATCCTTTCTACAGGCCCCTCCACCCAGCTGGCTCCTTGTTCCTCCCCTATCTGGGTGCCACATGCCACCCTCCTTATTTACCATGCTACCCCTCCTCCAATCCTATGCCTCTCCTCCTCCTAGTATCCTTCTTTGTTCCTTGCTAATTCCCTCACTGCTCGCAACTGGTCGCTTCTCCCCATCTGCTAAACCAGCCTGGCTCATCCTCCTTCCTTCCTGTCTCCATTTAGTTCCTCCTGCAGTCGGCTCCCTGGCCTAAACCCTCAGCTCCCTTTACTGAATCCTCCTTGTACTTCTGGTCCTTCTCCTTACCTTTCCTCCCAACTGGTCCTTCTCCTGCGTTTCCTCCTCTTCCCCTGCCCCTCCTGCTCTGATTCACTGCTCCCCATTCTCCTGCATTCCAGGTCCCCCTGTTCTTCCTGCTATCTGGCCCTGCCTCCTGCCTCCCACTCCCACCTCCTTCCATCTCTAACCACCCCTGTCGTGCTCATCACCACCCCTCATCCTTGAGCAGAAGAAGAGAATTGACGGTTACTGAGTGTAGGTCTGATCCCTCCCGCCTTGCTTCCTTCTGGCCAGCCCCTGCCATCTGCCTACTTCCTGAGAATGTTGTCCCTCCGTCCCCTTTGTGAGGGCCCCAGTTACCTGCCTGCTTCCTTGGTAGTGTCCTTTGACCCCTCTGCCAGGTTCCCTATGTGACCCTGAGTATTCTCCTGCACCCTTTCCCTATGCCCCCATCCCCAGTGCTTGGTGCAACCCTGTGGAGATTCCCAGCCCCTTCCCCAACCATACCACCCCCTTCCCCAGCTTTCTCCTAATCCCCAACCTCCTCCCTAAGCTGTGCTAGCTGGTAGCACACTGGGCAACCACCGAACTTCCAAGCCCAGTCCAGTATCATGGCTGCTCCACACCCTGTGCACCCCACCACCCTCCCAAAGATGCCGGCACTAATGATGTGTGGTTCCATCCCTTCCAAATAGGTTTCTTGGTGAGCCACCAGGTTCCCCCTAGTCCAAGATACCCCTACTGTCTCAATCAGGTCACCCACTAATCTTAGAGACAGTCCCACTGTACACCAGTAACCCTGTTACTAGGTGCAGTACAACACATTAAACTTATAAGGGAAATGAACAACTCCCAAAGCTCCTCTCTCCCAGCCTTTAAATCCTACCCCCAGTGGCTAGAACTACATGAGCTGCACCTGCAGCCTTTTCCTCCAATTGCAGGGCAGGTGTTCCCCTATAAATTCGCAGACTTCTGGGTGGGTCTTGGGCAGACACCTGACTCGAGAGAGAGAGTGTATCAGCCCTGTGTCTCCCCTCCAAGCCCAGCAGCCAAAGAACCAGGCCCAAGCAAATCCCACCAAATAGGTTTTAAATCAGAAGAAATAGGCCTCTACCAGCGCAGCCTGTTACACAGTGAAACATCCACAAAATGAGCCCCACTTACAGCCACCAAATCAGTTTACAAACATCCAGCAGCACCCAAAACAATACCCTGCTAGCCCCTTAGAAGTAAGAAAGAAAAGAACTAACCTACCAAGTAAAATCCACAAGAATCCTGTGAAAACAACAGCAGCAGCTACTGTCCTGGAACACAACTGATCCTGTCCCCTTCCAGTTCTTTCTGACATTTAATATACTAATGCAACCACTGGAGGACAGGATGAAGACAGTCACAGGCAATGGACTGTCTGTTACAAATCATTGCCAGCTAGCCGGCCCGGTGGCACTGAGGGTTGAGGTGCAGGATGCCAGGATGCCACACTTCATGATGTGCCGGCAACCTGGGTTCGGGAATGGGCCCAGGTCATGGGGGGGGGGGGAGTTGGAGTGAGACACCATCTGGCTGCTCTCCTCTCCTGGGGAGGGTTGGGCACTGATCCGAATAGCGGGCAGTGTCGGGAAGGGAGGGTGCTGTTAGGTGCTTGGTGGAAGCCATGTCTCTGCATGGCTCCCTGCCTGGATTCCAGTCCATTGTTCCGGTGTCCTCTGGGGGCAGGTTTAGGGACTACATAGTCACCAGTGTAACTATGTAAAACCCCCAACCCCACTGCCGAGCAACGTGATCCGCGTAATGGTGCATGGATGCTTTGGATAGGCAGCACACCAACACCAAGCCCAGGACGGCAACTGGGTCAAAACAAAATGTGATGTAAGTCATTAGTATACAGGTATAGTTTTATATTAGCCAGCTAGTATACAGGCACCAGGATATCTCATTGCTGGCACGCAGCGACTAGAACACTGGAATGTGAGCGCAGGCATGAGGGTGCATCACATGTGGTTAATCAGTATTTTTGACTGTACGCTAATGTTAGCACCATGCCGTGGCCCTGTTCTCTTCCCCCCCCCATGTGTGAAGGGAGCCCCTAGGAAATTACAGGGACACAGATCACTATGGGAGATATATGATTTGGAATGGGGGAGAATCGATTTCCTGTCACCCATCTCATCTCGCTCCTTGGTCTGCGCTGTTATATCCCAAGTGCTCTTTGTTTGCGCACCAGTGTGGGTACCCAGGCACAAGCAAACCCCCTGTCATGACTCCTGTGTGACAGAAGTCCCCACAACCACAGACTTATTTTTGCAAACTTAAATTTTTAATTAGTCTTAAAAAAAAAAAAAAGGGACACAACCACACCAGTGGACAGGATGGAAGAGTGGACAATGGACTGATTACTAATGGACAGGAGCCTCCTTCCCACACACACAGATACACACACACTGCCATGTGATGTCTGTTAAATTTAGATGACAGAGGTGGCGGAACTGTCTTACAGTTTTTTAGAGGTGGTGGAACCTTTTTTTTTTTTTTAAACTTACTTTGCTTTATTGATCCTGATGGCTCCCTCATCAACCACACTGTCCGCGCGACCCGAGGCTGCCCTGCGCAAAGTGCCCCCTGGATTGCCCCCAGGGCAGGCCCTCCATGACTCTCCCTCTGCCCCATTGGAACGACACTGGGCAGCTACATGGCGGTGAAATGGGAGTGGAGTGTCCTTGAGCACACTGGGGACAAGTTTTTCAAGCATGGACAATGGGAGGTGTGGCGTGCAATGACTGTAGCAGCTTTTTTCCTGTAGGCTTCTGCTCAGTTTAACCCCTGGATGGGCATTGGATTGGACAAGTTACTAGCAGATGTAAGGTAGCAGCAGGCTTCCTCTTCCCACCACAGACTTATTGTAATATTTTTTTCACTTTTTTGGATTAGTCCTCCTTCTCCTAACCTGTATTACATTAACACAGTATATGGCTTGTCACTGGTCTGGCAGGCTGACCTCAGTCAGTCTCTATCCCTGTCTTTTACATTAATAAAGTTATATTGTTCTCTTCTTCTTTAGTAATAGTAAATTGTCAGGTTTTGCAGGTAGGCAAGCAGACTGACTTTTCTCCACTCAGTCAGTCACTCTGGTAGCCCACTAGCCCTGCAAATGTTATAACAAAAAATGTGAAACTCCCACAATAACTCCATAGTTTTATATTTAATTCCCTCCAATTTGGAGGGACTCTGCACTGCAGTGGAGAGAGACTCTAATCCCCTTTTATTTATTTATTTCATTTTGTTGACCAGGTAAGCCCACTGAGCCCAGATTGGCCCTTTTTCAGGGGTGAGCCCTAGACCAGTAAGCAAACTCCTCCTCTACCTCTTCAGTATGCCGACTCTCTGACTTGTCTGCCTGCAGCCTGCCTAATCTTTTTTTTTTCCTTTTGTTAGTAAATCTGACTGAAAGTACAAGCAGTCCGGAGCTTTATAGTGTATTTTCAGCACTTAAAGGCCTTATAGTTAGACTTCGATCAACAGCAGTCTCAGAGAGCAATGTGTTCTCTTACTCTCTGTCTCTCATGCTGTGGTGATGTGGCGGGCTGCAGTGTGAGAGTACGCAGTTCTAATACCGTCTCCACATGATTGCCTGGTACCAGGGAATCACAATTGGCAAGGGTTTCTTACCTGATGGTTTGTGGGTTGGTTGGCAGCACAGATGTAGCAACAGGGGTGGGTCTTTCCTGCATGCAGACTTGCAGGGCTCTGGCAACTTGGTGGAATGGTCTGGCAGTGCTGTGCAGAAAGGAGTTTGAAAGGGAGATCTGTTCTAGGGCCTCACCGCCATGCTGTCCCATGATACCTGATGCACTTTGCAATAAAAAAAAAAGTTTTGCAATACTGTGCATGCACGCTGACTTGCACCCCAGGCAAAAGTAAAAAAAAAAACAAAAAAAAAAACAGTAGTGATGCTGATACTGCATATTTGCGTGGCCGCATTCCCGACTTACACTTGCCAGAATGGCAGGTTTTACAGCAAAACAGGGTGCCAGCTTGATTTCCTAGGTCACATTTGGCGACCTGGTGAGCCTATTTGTCCCACTCTGATGCACTTGATCATGGGCTAGACACAGTTCTGAGTTAGGTCATGCACATGGGGGAGGAACATCCAGTCATGTACCTGAGCAGGAAGCTGCTACCCAGAGAGGAGGCCTACGCCACAATTTAGAAAGAGTGCCTGGGTGTCATCAGGGCTCTGCAGAAGCTGCAACCATATTCGTATTGAGGGGCACTCACACTGGTCACTGACCACAGACCCTCATGTGGTGCCACAGGACCAGTGGGCAAAAACCCATTGTTAAGATGAAGCCTGGTGCTTCAGCCCTAAAACATGGACATCAGGCATTGCAGTGGGTCACAATTTAGCAATGCAGATGGTTTGTTTAGGCAATAACCAGTGGTTCAAGTAAAGTAAGGAAGGTGTTTTAAGCATTAACAAATTGTATCAACAGAGAGAAGACTGGGAGCATAGCAAGTGGGGCCATGCCAGCTAATATGAAAAACAGACATCGTTTAGGGTTACTAAAGAATATGTTTTTCATTTTTCCAGGGCATGGAGATGTAACCGATGTACCGTAACACCCAGGTTTTTTTTTTTTTTTTTAACTTACTAGCTTTGTTAACTAAAATATTTTATTCGTGTGAGCATTCCTTTTTTCTCTCAGAGGTTCAGTGTTAACAGCAACAGTTCCTGTCTTGTAGAGGCTCTTTTGTTTTAACTTAACATCAAGGGCTGAGCACCCCTTTTCATCTAAATGGCTTTCTGTTTTGAGTTAAACTTCAAAGTTCCAATTTGGACCTGTTCTCTAAAAGGGTGGTCCCTAAAAATCAGACATAGTCGAACCTGAACTATCAGAGGGACATGCCTGATGATGTAGGTGTATTGGGTTGGCTGTCTGAAGGCATTTGTTGTGTGTGTTTGTTCTGAGAGCTCAGTTATGTTTGGGACTTAAAAATAGCAACATTACGGGTTTAAGTCTGCAATAACTCACTAAGTTCCTAGTTGGTGGTAAGCATCTTCTACTCTACTTAGAATTTACATAGCTTTGAGTTAGAATTTTCCTGTGTAATCTCTATCTTTTTCAAAAGTTTTTTATTTCATCTGTGCAGAACTACTGTATTCCCCATAGCCTTTAATGTTTATCATCCTATAACAAACGTAAATAGCGTGGAGTATTACATGTGATTGTTATATATTTCTGTGACTGATTCATTTCAGGTATAGACAGATAACCAGGGGTAAATTGGCAAGTCTGTGAACTGTCTCTGAAGAGGCAGGCTAGAGTTACCATATGTAAAGTGTTCTCAGCCATAACAGAGGGGATGTGTCATTTGCCCTTTGGCAAGGAGCACTGTACTGTGTGTGAGCAGTGGCTCTGGTGGGATTCAGACCTAGAGATACCCTGAGTGAGGTTGTGATTAAGTGGTGGCAGCATACTAAGTTAACCCTTCTATGCATCTGAGGGGTAGTGAAACTAGAGCCACAGACGGAGTTCTAGAAGAGAACCAGTCTGTGACATTGACGTTTGCTGGGACTTGAACTAGGTGAAACACTGACATTTTCCATAAAGATTAACTAGGTAAAACACTGAAATTTTCTGAGGAACTAATCCGAATGAAACACTGACATGTGCTGTGGCACTGAACTACTAGAGGTATTGAACCAGGTAATATATTAAAATTTACTGAGAAATTTAATTGAGAGAAATTTGTTAGGTCACTGAACATTTACAAGATCTCGTACTAAAATTAATTCCACACACAAATGTTGAATACAGTGGGGAAAAAATATACCAAAACTAGCAGATACAACATTGTGAATATTATAAACTTACCATATCACACATAGGCACAAGATTGTTCAAAACCCATAATTTTACAATTGGCAACGTAGTTAGAGTTAGGGCCAAAACATATGTAAACCGTGCTTACTTTTAAAACCAAGGTTAAGAATCTCAGGCACTGATTAACTGCCCACAGTACACAACTTGTGCTGTGTATGCAATATAGTAGAACCTCAATTATCCAAACTACATAGAAAACGTCTGTATAGTTCAGATAATCGATAGTTCGTAATAGAGGGAATAGGTGCTGTACTGCCGTTTTTTATCTTTTTATGTTTGTGCTAGTGTATTAAGGTACTTAGGATGTTCAGAGATGTATTGGGGCAGTAGGGCACGTTTGTTTTTTAGTTTTCACTTTATTCATTTATTTAAAGAAGTGCATAAGGGACGTTTGTTTCTGACTTTCCGCTCGTGATCTTGTGGCCTGGACTCTAAGACTTTTCAGCAACAAGAGGTGCATCAGCCTCTTCTGTCTTTACTCCCAATGATTGCAATGATGATTATGTCATTGTCTAGGTGCTGATGTCCATCCTCTTTCAGATCACAGGGGGCCCACTAATTTAACTGAGCCTTGGACACATTCAGGGTTAGCTTGCTTGCCAGCTCAGTTAGAGTGTCCATTTTCAGCATGCCTTCGTCAGTGGGTTGACATAGAGCATCTTGACATTGGGCGTTACTGTGGTAACCAGAGTAGCCAAGGTAATGTGGCTCGTCATGGCAACAGCACTGGTGGCAGGCTTGGATTCACTAATGTCCTGAGTTTCTTGAAAATCTCGAGTATGCCCTGATCACAGGACTATAGTTTGGAGGTGTTCCATTCAGCCATTTTTTTTTAGCTCCATAATGAGTAACAGCTGATTTGTGTTTGACATTTCACTCAGTGCTACAGTGTCATACAGTTTCAGTGGTGAAAGTCAGGCAACACAGCCCGAGTTAGTTAGATTTTCGTAATAGTGAGGTTCAGATAACGGAGTCCTACTGTATTTGGTTTCCCTATTTTTCTACTCCACATTTGATGGTTTCTCAATTCGTATTTATTTTCCCTCTGTAAGGCAGTTCATAGTCACAGTTTTGTTGTTCATAACTTTTAAACTATCAAAAAAGGCACACCATATGTCTGTTGTGTATAGTTCAGTGTTGTTCTGAATGGAAATCCAAAATCCATACACTTCCAGATGCTTTTGTACCACAGTAGTGAATTCAAGTAGTCAAGTTGCCAGGGTTTGGCTGGCCCATTGGCACAGCAGTAATGCTACTGCCCTCAATGCTGCAAGTGGGGTTCGGGAACGAGCCTGAGTCATCGGGGGCTGGCCAGAGGGAGGAGGTTTGAGCATCCCACAGGACGTTCTCCTCCACCGAGGGTGGAGTGGGGTTGTTACATCGCTCTGTTCCCGCTGACTGTGGATGCACAGGCGGTGGCATGGGACTTGCATTGTGGGGAGGGCAGGACGCCATTAGGCAATTTGCTGAGATGTGCACTTAGCACATCTACAGCTTGGACTCTGGTCCTTGTGCCAGCATCCTCAGGGTGGGGTTTGCAGGACCAAAGAAAGGCAACAAAAATACTACATAAAAAAAAAACTCCAGACCTCACTGCCACACATCATGATCCCCGAGAGGGGAGATGGAGCCCCGGATGATCAGTTCCACTGCCACCGAGCCCCGCCAGCAGTGAGTGAAAAATGTGTAATAATAAATAAAAGTTGTCTAGGCTTAATGTATGCCCAGGTGCGTAATGAAGCATAAGGTACTTGCACAACAGTGCCTTTAGCATCTGGAAGTGCATTAAAGCAGCAGTATTTATTAGTCAACATGTAGTTTTTTTCATCAATAATGTTTTTTTCTGGCAAAAGCAACAATAAACTAAGACGCAGGATTTTGAAGTTTTTAAAAGTTCTCATGCCATGTCTGCCATGAAAAAATGTAAATATTATTGGTGCAGTGCTGTGCTGTTTACCGACAGAAACATCCAGTAACACCATTCTAACGCATCCATAGTATGAATCTAATATGCGCACGTAACAGGTAATGTCAACATTAGAGATTTTTAAAAATTGTGAGTGACGGCCATATTTAATGATGTGAGCCATTAATTACAAAAGTAGCTATAAAAGCCGTTTTAACAATATCTGAGAAAACTAAAAGTACACCAAGGATGAATCTAAGGATTTCAGAAATACATTTTTATTTAAAAAAAAAAAATATTTGATCATATTTTTCTCTGACCAACAAATACTGCTGCTTTAACCCCAGGCAACCAGCAACCTGGATTGCACTTTTAAAAAGGGTAAACTGAGAAACATAAAAAAAGCCACCTTTTTCTTTAAAAACAGGTATTTTCTTTTGTTAAAAATGACAGGTAAAATGTAGTCCCCCCCCACCACCTGTCACTCACCTGGCTTTCCACATATTCAGTAGATGGAATGTTTGTTTATTGTGGAATACAGGAATCCAGTTTCAGCAGAATTCCTTTGACAAAATGTGTACTTAAGCAATAAGCCACGAGGGGTGTGGGTTATCGGGGGATAAAAAATAGAATAATACAGTGTTTTAACAGTTTAAATAAGTTTTATTTCATGTATTGTTGCGCCCCAAAAATAGTTCCCTGGTGGTAGGTGAAACGTTGGGTAGCTGAGTGGCTGACACCCTTGCTGGTCCCCCAAACAGACAGACACACATATATTTGTTTTTTTAAGTTTGAAGCCTTTTTCATTTCGGGTTGTGACACGAGAGAGAAAGAGAGGGCTGTAATAATGGAGAGGAAGCGAGAGATCAACTGAGTGCAGCTCACAGAGTGAGAGTGCGCGAGGTTTTGTTTTTTTTAAAAGCATCTGTTCCGTGAGGAAGATAGCCAGTGTGAAAATTTAGTGTTGTGTGCTGCTGCTGACCAACAGAGAGAGAGAATGCAAGGCTTCTTCTTTTTTTTAATTTGTTTTCCCCAGCCTTGAGAATGGGTTTCGAGCAGTTGTCGGGCTGAGACAGGTAGACAGCAGGATGTTTTTAGCGCTGCGACTGGGCTGGAGAGCGGGGCACCAGAGATGTGGTTTTGTATACAGCTGTGGGGCCATAACAGGGTTCGGGGGAATTTGTTGTAACGATTTTTTTTTCTAGTACATTTTTTTAGTTTTTGTTTTAAAGTAGAAATGATGGGATAAGACACACAGTGGCAGAGCAGTGAAGAGAGAATGGGGCCTTAGCGGAGAGCAAGCAGGAGTGGAGTGGAGTGGAGAGAAAGGTACAACTTAAGTGGGTACACTGGTCGTTTTACAGGAATGATTTGAGAAAGCCCTCTTCGGTTATACGTTGGTTGACCGAGTTATTCTTTGTTTTTGTTGTGGTTTGAAACGTACGGGGCAGTTGGTACAGGAGCATTTCGCGAGGAAATGAAGATGGCGGCTCAGAAAACTGTGAACAGTACTTCATTTTTTTAAGTCTGTGTGTGTGAAGAGGGTATCATAAGAAGACGAAAAAGAATATTAAATTATTATTATTTTATCTGTCTTTCGGACAAAACATTAAACTGAGGTCCCGTCTGCCTGTTCTGGTAGTTGTTCAGGTGGATGTTAAAGATCCCATGGCACTTCTCGAAAAGAGTAGGGGAATTTTTATTGATATTCAATAACAAACTCCAGAAAAAAGCAACAAAATAAATTTTATAAACCAACATATTCATTAGTAACAAAAAATCTTAAATCATAAACAGTATTACTTCATACTTATTCTTATTTCACCCACCTATCCACTATAACTCAACTTTCCATGAGAAACAATATTTACATTTCTAAGGTACTTTAAAAAAAAAAAAAAAATGTTTCCCTCTCTTTGCTTAAAGCCCCCATTCCCCCTTCCCTCAGCAATTTCCTTCTTTTACTGTTCCTGTTTCCTTTATCGGTCTCTCAAACATTAAGTGTAAAAACAAAAAATCAACCCACCCAGCTTATCCCTTCACATAAGTACACACTCATTGACTCTCCTAGTGTGTTTCTTTCATGTGTGTATATATATATACAGTCCAATTCTGTTTGTATTTTGAATAACACATCTTGGAGTTGTACTTCCTCATTACGTAATACCCCCTGACGCCTGGCTTGCCATAGTGCCCATTTTATACATGCTAAGACTACGTACACAGTGCTCTTTTTCCATTTTCTCCACTGTCCAGTTATTTGTCCTTGTACCAGAGTTTCAAAAGTTATTGTGGCAAATACATCTTCATCCCATAGGGGCTGCTGGTGATGTCCAAAAACCCTGTATACACACACTCAAAAAACATATGCTGGATTGTTTCATTCTGTCCCCGACATCGTCTTTCTATGCATACTCTTTCCTCCTGTCTTTTGTGGTTTTGGTTCCCTTTTACATTTAATTTGCCATGTCCACACAACCAAACTGCAGCTTGCATTTTCAGCGGAATTCAGGGTTCAGTCATACTGTCTAACAGCTGTGTGCAGTCTATTCCTGGTTCAATCAAAAATATAGGCTCTTCAAAGTAGCATTTTTCTGCTAATATTTAATAAAATTGCTTTTTAGTCATGTTCGGGAACAAGATCAGCTCAATTTTCCACATATGAACATATTTCAAAGTGGTCTGTACATATTGTGATGATGCTTTTTCTGTGACATGCTATTTCCCTCTGTCCCATGCTGTCAAGAAACCTTCACTCCAGTATTGCATCCTATTAATCCCTGCCTCATCCTTTCCTATTATTAGTGGTCTAATATTCGTGTAAAAGAAGTTGGAAAATAAATATACCAGGGGCTGTAGCATACTTAGATCCCCCCTCTGCCATGCCCTATATGTGTGTGCTCTTTTAACTGGGTTTAATCTGCTCTCCCATAGGAGCCAAAAAAAAAAATACTACCAATACTTGAGTGTGCATTCCATATGGCAGTCGGTATACATGCGAGACATACAAGAAGATTGGTGCTATATATGCTCTTATGAGATGTACTCTTTTTTTTTTTCTTGTCATCTTCCAGGATTTCCATGTTTGAACCTTATGATGAGGTTCTTGGTATGTAGCACTTTACTTTTTGTGCGATTTATTTTTTATCCCTGTTTCTGCTGTGACATTGTTTATAATCTGTAAAGCTTTTCATCCTTTTTCAAGGCTGGCTACTGTCAGAGTACAGTCATCTGCATAAGCTGTAATTTTATTGCACAGTTCTCCTTTTTTGTTTACTATTGGTTTCACCTCCGTTGAATTTTCTATTAATCTTAATTTCAAACATGAAGTCTTGCTGTATTCTGACAAATGCAGTTAGCCCCAGCCTTTAAACTGCCCTGGAGAACAAAGGGTTAACTTTCTATGCAGAGCATAGAATGCTGAGCTAGAGCTCGGGTTGGTGTCTCTGTCTGGAGCCCTTTGAAATCCAACCGTCAGATTCTTTACTCTGCCTCACTGAACAGTCGCTCTGGAGATTTCTCCCGCAGCTCGGTTTGAAAGTCGGTTAAGTGTCGGTTTTTAACAAAAATTTATTTCCACATAGTCGGTTCAGTCTCTGTATGTGGTGCCGTGAGTACTAGATAGGTTTTGTGCTGATTTTCTGTGTGGAACTTGTAAAAGTGTAGATCGGTTCAGCTGAACCGATCATTTGTTGTTATTACTTGTATCTTTCTTTAGTGTGTGGTTGCCGGTCCTTATTGGTTCTAAAAAAAACGTGTTTTTGTACGTTCTTTTTTCCAGTACCCGTGACATGGTTAGGAACCGATAAGGGAGTCTTGCCTAGCGGTTGCCATAAAAAGGGTAAGTTTGTTAGGTTGGCCATGTCTGAGAAACCCAAGAAGAAAAACGGGCCCACTGGGTTTCAACACTGCAGTGAGTGTGGGGAGGTCTTTGCCAAGGCCGATCCCAACACCACCTGTGTTTATTGTCTGTGGTTTGAACACCTCGATACAGACTGCCAAATATATAAACATTTTCCCAAATCTACCCTTGAAAAGAGATTAGGTAGACTGAGGGAAAAGGAGGCCAAGAAGTCCGCTAACCTGGATGGCCAGCTCGGTTCAGTTCCGACCGAACCAGAAGGAGTGCCGTCTGACCAGGGCAATACTTCTTCAGGCAAAAGGAGAGCTGATCCCGAGGGTTCGGTTCCGACAAAAAGAAAACGCCGAGAGAAATCACCTGTTCGGATCCAGAAGTTCATGTTCGACCGCTGAGGAAATAGCCAAAGCGATTCGGATTGTGGAATCGTCACTGTTCCGACCGATTCAGCACCTTTGGCAGGGGTTCGTTCATCGGTTCCCCGGTTCACGAGTATACCCCTGAAGAATTTTATGAACCGGAGTTTGAGGAAGAGGGGGAGTTTGAAGATGATGATGGTGATGGTGAAAGTCTGGATGTACCTGTGGAACCGGACATCTCCTCAGACAGACCTTCAGGTGTATCCCCTCCTAGGCTTTCTGAGTCCCCTTCCCACTTTATGTTTTACAGAAAGGTGGCTGAAACCCTCCAGCTTCCTATGGAGGAAGCAATGGAGGATCAAGAAGAGCCTGATTATGTGGAAATGATGGACATCCCAGAGTCCAGGAGACTGTCTATTCCCCTTCACAAATCTTTTGGGAAGCAGACACAAAAAATCCTGAAGTCTCCCAATTCTATACCTCCTGTTGATAGAAGAATTGATTAGAGGTGTACACTATCAGGCTCAGATACGGAGTTTTTATTCCAGCAATGCAGCCATGTTGGGTTGTGCAGGCTGCTGCCTGTGATAAGGCAAACATTCCCTTGGCTTCACACACCCCCTAGACAAAGACTCCAGGAAGACTGATGCCATGGCAAAAAAACAGTACAAGGCATCTTCCCTGGGACTCAGACAGGTGAATTATATGGCATATACAGCCAGGTACTAGAAGTCCAGGTGGGACACTGTACTGGCACTGGCTAAACAGGCCTCCCCCCAGCTAGCCAGTGAGCTGGAGGAGGAGGTAGCTGCAGATGGGATTGAGGCATCAAAAGTACGGTTTAATGCTGCTGTGGACTCCAATGACGTGTCATCAAGAGTCATGGCTACATCTGTGGCTCTTTGGAGAATGGCTTGGCTCAGATGTACTAGCCTCTCGCAGGATACCCAGGCTAAGGCCATGGATTTTCCTGTAGTGGGTAATTCTTTGTTTGGGGAGCAGACAGAGAATTACATGAAGAAAATGGACAAGTACAGGACCACTTACAGGAGTGCTCAGGCCAAAGAGAGGCAGGCAACTCCTCAAAGGCAGCAGTCTAGGGGCAGGCCTTTTCATAGGCCTTTCTACCAAGCACAGGCTCTTCTCCCTTTCACAGAGGGTTCTTCAGAGGGAGAGAGAAGGGGATGAGCAGGGCTGCATCCACTCCTCAGCCTAAGGCCCCTGCCAAGCAGACATCCTGATGGGTCTGCCCGGTCACCTCCTATTCTAGTAGGGGCAGGCTGGTTTACTTCATCCAGGACTGGAAGTCTGTTACCTCAGACAAGTGGGTCCTGGAAGTAGTAAGCCAGGTACTGGTTCTCAGCTTCAAAAAATTTCCGAAGATGAGAGCCAGATCTTTTCCACCTGCAGGTCTCTTAGAAACCCTTGCCCTAGAGGCAGAGGTTTTGTCTCGTCTGGCTTTAAGAGCCATAGAGAGAGTGCCTATCCTACACTGGGGCAAAGGTCTGTACTCCAGGTACTTCCTTACCCCAAAAAAGGCAGGGGAGTGGCGACCCATCCTAGACCTAAGATACCTGAACAAACATCTTTTAAAACTAGGGTTCAAGATGGTAACTCTGGGAATAATTCTTCCCTCTCTAAGGCCAGGGGACTGGCTAGCCTCCCTGGACCTCAAAGATGCCTATTTTCACATTCCCATCAGGTGCTCCCACAGAGAGTACCTCAGGTTTGAGTTGCCCTCAGGCCACTATCAGTTCAGAGCAATGCCCTTTGGTCTAACATCAGCCCCAAGGGTTTTCACAAAGTGCCTGGCAGTAGTAGTTGCCTTTCTAAGGAGGCAAAAGATTTCCATTTTTCCATATCTGGACGATTGGCTAATAGTGGGCCAGTCTCCAGACCAAGTCAAGTCAGACCTGCAAGTGACCCAGCAAGTGCTCACTTCTCTAGGATTTCTTCTCCATCTTCCCAAGTCAGTTCTCAAGCCAGTCCAGCTTCTTACCTTTATAGGGGCAGAGCTGGATACGGTCAAAGCAAGAGCCTTTCTTCCCGTGGACAGGGCAAGAGTTCTTAATAGAACTGGCTTCTTCCTTCAGCCTTCAGGTGTCCCGACCAGCAAGGCATTTCCTTCAACTCTTGGGCCACATGGCAGCCTCTACAGCAGCGGTCCAAGGGGAAAGATTCCAGATGAGGGACATTCAGTTCCATCTGAGGGCCTTTTGGTCCCAAAGGAAGGATTCCCTTACCAAACTGATTCCAGTGACTCAGACCCTGATCCAAGCCCTTCAGTGGTGGCAGGATCAGGACAATTTAAGGCAAGGGGTTCCATTTGCCACTGTCTCATTCAGTGGTCCTTACCACGGATGCTTCCCTTCTGGGCTGGGGAGCCCATCTGGGGGCCCTCACTGCCCAGGGACTGTGGTCCCCTCAGGAGTTCCTTCTCCGTATCAGTCTCCTAAAGCTTAGGGCAGTTTTTCTGGCCCTGCAAGCTTTCTCTCAGTCAGTGCAGAACAAGGTGGTTCAAGTCAGAACAGACAATACTACCACCATGTGGTACATCAACAAGCAGGGAGGCACTCGGTCTACGGCCTTGTGCACAGAAGCCATGAAGTTGTGGTCTCTGGCTTATTCCCTACAGACTTCTCTGATAGCAGTTCAACTTCCAGGGAAGGACACTGTGCTAGCAGATGCACTGAGCAGGATCTCACAGGGCCATCACGAATGGTCCCTGGACCCTCTGGTATTGAAGGTGATTTTTTCAAGGTGGGGCACTCCAGAGATCGATCTTTTTGCAGCCCCAGACAATCACCATCTTCCTCTCTTTTGTTGCAGACCCCCCCAGTCTTGGGCTCAGTCCCCCTGGATGCTCTGATTCTGAACTGGGAAGGGAAATTTCTGTATGCCTTCCCTCTTCCGTTCAAAGTTTTAGTCAAGATAAGGTTACAACCTTGCAAAGTGATTCTGATTGCTCCAGACTGGGCCAGACAGCCTTGGTACCCCCTGTTGCTGTCCCTAGCTGTCCATCTTCCCCTGTCTCTTCCCAGAAATTACAACCTGTTAACTTCCTCTCAGGGGAGGATTTGGTACCCCACTCTTCAGTCTCTCAATCTCAAGGCATGGCTCTTGAAGAGTTAGAGTTTGCAGATTTGCATCTGTCTCAGGGGGTTCTGGACATTCTCAAAGCTTCTCGAAAGCCATCCACCAGAAAGACTTATAACTCCAAATGGAGGAGATTCAACATTTGGTGTTCCGAGAAGCATATTTCCCCAGATACTGCTGAATTGCCTACAGTTCTGGATTATATGGTCCATCTTAATGGCCTAGACCTCAGACCAGCTACTCTCAAGGTTCACTTGTCAGCTGTTTCTGCTTTTCTGTCAGTGAGGAAGCCTTTCTCACTATCTTCTCATCCTGTGTTCTGTAAATTTTTTAAAGGATTGCTTCATACCAGTCCTCCCTTTAGAGACCCTGCCCCTGCCTGGGATTTAAATGTTTGCATTGCTCAGCTTATGCAACCTCCCTTCGAACCTATGTCCTCAGCAGAGCTTAAGTGCTTGACTTGGAAAACTGTGTTTTTAGTGGCCATTACCTCTGCCAGATGTATCAGTGAATTGCAAGCCTTGTCAATGGAACCTGATTTTATCTCCTTTCACAGGGATAAAGTGGTCCTTAGAACCAATAGAAGGTTCTTGCCCAAAGTGGTTTCAGATTTCCATTTGAATCAGTCTGTGTCTCTCCCTGTTTTCTTCACTGATCATTCTTCCTCAGGGGAGAGGAGGCTACACAGTTTAGATGTTAACAGATCCCTTAGCTACTACATGAGTCTACCAAGGGTCACAGGTTTGATTCCCTCTAGTTGTTCCTCACTTATGGGGAAGTGGGAAAAGGCAAACCTGCTACCAAGAGAACTATTGCCAGGTGGATTGTGTCTTGTGTACAATTCTGCTATGAGAAACTGGAAAAGATTCCACCCTCAGGCCTGAGGGCTCACTCTACAAGAGGTACAGCTGCTTCCCTTGCTGCTGCCAAGGACATACCTCTCTTAGAAATCTGTCAAGCAGCCACCTGGAAAACAGTCCATACCTTTACCAAGCATTACTCACTGGATATCCAGCCTAGGAGTGATGCTCGGTTTGGCACAGCAGTACTTTAGAGCCTATTCCCAAAGTAGGTTCTGTCCTTCCTCCGTGGAGGTACTGCTTGGTAGTCTGCATTTGTCAGAATACAGCAAGACTTCATGTCGTTTGAAGAAAAAATTACTCACCTTAGTAATTATGTTTCTTCTATTGGAGTCTTTCTGTATTCTGACCTCCCCCCCGCCTCCCCTCTCAGAACCTGGTTTTGGGAAGTGGGTGGGCAGGCACAGTGTTGCACCTCAGGGGTGCTCCTTTTACACCCTCTTCTTTTTGTTTGGGTGTTGTTTTATTATTATTATTATTTGGATTGGGTTTTTGGTTTCCTGACTTGAGTCTTCCTTTGGGACTCCAAAACTTTTGTTGCTAGTTGGCTAGTAAAATTTTTACAGTTTCCACATAGGATAGTTAGTGAGTTTTTGCTTGTAAGAATCTTGACGGTTGGATTTCAAAGGGCTCCAGACAGACACACCAACCGAGCTCGAGCTCAGCATTCTATGCTCTGCATAGAAAGTTAACCCTTTGTTCTCCGGGACAGTTTAAAGGCTGGGGCTAACTGCATTTGTCAGAATACAGCAAGACTCCAATAGAAGAAACATAATTACTAAGGTAAGTAATTTTTTCATCGGATCTAATCCAAACACATGCAGAAGGGGGCTTGGCGGGCATCCCTGTCTTAACCCATTTTTCAAGTAAACTGGAATTCCTAAATGTTCATTTATTAGGGGCGTCATCTGTGCCTGTTTATATGAGTTTTATTAGCTCCACCATCTGTTTTGGTATGTCATATTCCTCCAACACTCTGCATACAGTATATGCTTCTGCTTTATGGCATCACATGCCTTCTGATCTGTAGACAACATGTATCCTTCCAGATCCATTGTCAGCCCTTGTTCTACTAATTCTCTTATAAATACCAGGTTTTGATAGATATTTCTTCCAGGAATGGCACATGTTTATGTTTCCAATATAACTTTTTGAGCAATTTTAGCCAATCGGGCAGTCAATATTTTAATCACAATTTTATAGTCCGTTGTCAACAGACTAAGGGGCCTCTAGTTCTTTATGTCCTGTGAATCTCTCTTTTTATATAAAAAGATCATTATGCATTCCTTCATGCTGGTTCTGAGTCTATTTTCATGTTGTATGGCCTCATATAATGCTACAGGAGTCAACTGGTCTATAAATATTTTGTAGAAATTAGTCGGTATCCCGTCCATTCCAGGTATAGTGTTAGCTGATAGTTTCATTATAGCTACTTTAATTTCCTCACTTGTAATGGGTTGAATTAATTCTTTTTTTTTCTTTTTGTGTTAAACTAGGAGTTTCTAAGGTCTCAAATAGGCTACTGTCTATTCCAGTGCTGTCATTTTTTGAAAACTGTCACATACATGTTTTTTGTATAATTTGCTGAATTGCTTTAGTGTCCTCTGCTTCGTCTCCCTGCTCATTTTTACGTTCGATTGCGCGCATGCGCAAGGAACGTTTTGGGACAGTAGCACACTTGGAGGTGTGCCTTTCCCATCCAATGCAGTGCTCCCTTGAGCAGGCGTGGCGGTCCTGCACCAATGGGTGCAGGAGCTCTGTATGACAGCGGTGTTCCTCTGCTTAGCGAAAGCACGCTGCCATACTCAGCCACCGCGCGCCAGCTCCCTCGTGATCAGGCCGCCCAAAGCTTTGGTGCTACGCTGGGAGCCCACTCCCAGCGTGGCAAACGCTGTTTGCCGACGGGGTGCCCAACTCGCCGGCTCCACGGCTCCCCTGCCATCCTGCTGCCATGCTGGGAGCCCACCCCAGCGTGGCAACGGTGTTTTTTTGCTGACGGGTGCCTAACCCGCCGGCCCTCGCCCCTCCCGAAGCTTGCCGACGGGGTGCCCAACCCCGCCGGTTCCTCGGCCCCCCAGCCATCTTCTGCCACGCTGGGAGCCCAACCCCAGTGTGGCAAATGTCCCATGTCGTCTTTTTTTTTTTTGTTAAACCTGTAAAATAAAAACAGTCCCTTGCGCTCCCAGCCCCTCCCACAACCCGCACTCCAGTTTCTCCACACACCCCTCATCCCATACTTACCTCCGACTCCGCGCGACGATCTTCGTGGACCGGGAACACGCCTGCACTCTTCAAAGGCGACCGTGAACTGAGGAAATGCCGTAAGCTGTATAATGGGCTAGATAGGGGGTTTCAACTTTATTGCATATCTCAGTCACTCTTTGATTTTGCATCATCAACATGGGTTTGACCCCTTCTCATGAATGATGTCACTGTCCTGGTGTTATTCGCCCAAAGGGTGATTTCGCAGGCACCGCACAGTCACTGCACAAAATCACCGCCTCGAATAACGCCATGACAATGACATCATTCATGAGAAGGGGTCCCAAAAACCCCATGTTGAAAATTTGGTGCAAAAATTCCAAACAATGACTGTTTTACGAGCTTGCGTTGCACAGTTCCTATGCAGGCTCGTAAGTTCGCTAATTTTCAATATTTTCAGTCCAGATTTTCAACATTGCCATTTTATCAGACCTTCTTATGAGTTGTACAGCTGTCATTTTTCACATCTCACCCAAAACGTGTTTCCGCCCATGTAGCGCACAATGGCGCAGCTGGTGTGCGAAATCAATGTGTGGAACACATTAAGAAAATCACAGTGACACTGTTCATGAGCAGAGGTCTTAAAATGGCTATGTTGAAAATTTGGTGAAAAAATTCCTAAAAATGACTGTTTTATGAGCGTGCGTTGCGCAGTTCCTACGCACGCTCATACGTTTGTGAATTTTCAATATTTGCACTCCAGATTTTCAACATTGCCATTTTAACACACCTCCTCATGAGCAGTACAGCTGTCATTTTTCACATCCTGCCCAAAATGTGTTTCTGCCCATGTAGGTGCACAATGGCGCAGTCGGTGTATCGAAATCAATGTATGGGACACAGTAAGAAAATCACACTGACACTGTTCATTAGCAGAGGTTTTAAAATGGCAATGTTGAAAATTTGGTGAAAAATTCCTACAAATGACTGTTTTACGTTAGCGCGCTGCACAGTTCCCACGCACACTGTAGGTTTGCTAATTTTCAATATTTCCACCCAGATTTTCAACATTGGCATTTTACCACACTTCCTTATGAGCAGTACAGCTGTCATTTTCACATCCTCCAAAACGTGTTTCATGTAGCGCATAATGGGGTAACAAAAATATGCTGACAATTTATTGTGCAAATACCAGCAATCGCACAGGGCATTAGGGTAAAGCACCATACATGCCAAACACCACTGCAAATACCTGCAAGCGAACGTTCGGCATTGACAAATGCTTGTTTAAAGATGTAACAACTGTTTTCCTAATGCCCTGTAATTCTTCATTGTAAGGGTTTACCATGTCCTTCCTGCCTTTAGTTACAGATTTTTGATTTATTGCAACAGTATACTCTCTTTCCTTCAAATGTGCACACATTTTCTCTTTTTATGTCATTTAATTTAGTGTACATGTCTTTCCCTGTTTGTCTTATTTGGGTTATGAATTTAAATACTGTGCTCTTAGTCCTAAATATTGAACATATTTTGTTTTTGCTGTGGTGCTAGTCAGATTTACCATGAGGTCTTTAATATCTTTGTATATTATTCCCACCATTCGGTTGAACTGTCATCAAGGAAGCTGATGTCTTGTTCGGCTTTAAATAGTACCTGTAGCTCTGCAGTGTATTCTTCATGCTGTAGTGTAGAAGTGTTCATTCTCCAATACCCTCTTCCTATTGTTATTTTATGTTGTGAACCTATTTGTTTTGACAGCTAAATGGTCTGAGGTTTCCAGAGGGATAATCTGTGCCATTTTACCTGTTATTCTTTCTCTAGTAAACCAAAAATCTATTCTTGTTGATAACTTCCCTTTGTGAAATGTGTGTGCCAGAGTTATGTCCAATATTTCATAAATGTCCTGTAATGTATTCCTGGTAAGGATATCTTTTAACGTGTTTGTGTCACAGTATATTTTATCTGTCTTCCATCCCAAATCTCTAGTACTAGGCCCACAGTTGAAATCACCCCCCCCCAAATAATATTAATTTGGAAGTTTTTAGATGGGGTTCTATAACTCTAAATAACTCAACCCTTTCTGCCTTAGACTGGAGCGCATATGTGTTTATTAGTCTATATGTAACTTCATTTATGCTAACATCTATCATTAATGTTCTGCCTGGATGTATATCTAATACTTTAAAGATTTTTACTTGTGTCTTTGTAAACATAATGACAACACATGAACAGGTCTCTTCACCGATTGACCACAGCAAGGGTCCCCATCTCCATTCCTTTTGTGCTTGATTAATTTCTGGGGTACTATGTAATTGTGTATCCTGCACAAAGTAAATCTGCCCACCTTCTGCTCTCAAACTAACAAACGTAACCTGTATTTCTCCTGTGATTTTATACTGTTAACATTTGATGTTAAGAAAGAGATGTTAGCATGCATTTTAATTTATTCAAGCAAACAATTTTTTCTTTAGACCGCAATTTCTTTTTTTTTTTTTTTTTTTCCTCTTCTGCTTTGGCTTGTCTCGTTCTCCCACTTCGCCGATGTTGTTCATTTGTGAGGATGTTATTGAGGATACATCAGAGTCCCCTCCCACTTCTTCTTCTTCTTCAGTGTCCATCAAAACTTCATATGTGTTGTGTGTTGCCACAGGTTCCTTTTCTTTGATGCTGACCAGCCCCATTGTAGGTTTTTGACCCGCTTTGGACCTTGTGACCCTTTTATGTGGAGGGTCAGTTATATTCTCAGGGTGGCAGTTCCTCCTCTGATACGCTGTCTCCCTGAGTATTTTCTGTGGGATCTCTAAGCTCTGTTTCTTGTGTCCTATTAGACTCTTTTTTCTTGCTGTTTATCCTGAGTTTTTTCTTTTGTAAAGTCCCCAGGGTTTACTTGTGGATGTTCTGGTGCTTTTCCTTCACTTTCCATAGGGTGCAGTGGTGTTGTTTCTACTATTCTCTGTAACTGCCCCTCACCTACTTGTTTCTCTTTGTGGTTTTGGATCGGAGTTCGACATTTGTGTCATCAAATCTTGAAGTCTCACTTTTTCCTTTTGTGCCGTTGCAATGTATACGTCCTGCTCTGCACGTAGTGTCTGATCTATGCTGTTATGCGAAGCCCATACACAGTTCCTAAACGTATGCCCATTTTCTTCTCATAGATTACACTTTGGAGGTTGTCTGCAGTGTGCGCCCATGTGGCTTAGTTCCCCACATAGCCCACATCTCTGTTTCTCGCATACATTACTCAGGTGTCCCACATCCCCACATCTGTAGCACACCCGTGGCTGTCCAGAGTAAAAAAAAATCACTCCTCTGTCTCTTCCCAAGAAAAAGCAGTTGGGTAGGTGTTTAGTAATCCCATTTTCCTGCTTTAAGATCACATTGTATTTCCACTCCCCAAGTCCAGAGGTGTTCCTCGTCTAGAATGGGTTCAGGATATCCATTTACTGCACAATGTTGCTTCAGCCAATATGAAATGTCTGCAACGTTCAGCACTTCATTGATAAAGAGAACTGTGATTTTTTTTAAACTAGGCTTGGTCAGAGGTATTGCCAGGAAGGCCTTCCATGAGGGTGTGTTTTTTAAAGCTCCATACTGTTTCCAGAATCTTTCTAATCCTGCTGGGTGCTTAAAACTAATGTCATACATTGTGTCTCCTGGCATATGGATCAACGCATACATTTCGTATGGATAATACTTTATGCTGGTCTTAAGTAGTGCTTGCCCCACAAATAGTCTGTCTGGGATGTTGTTCATATCCCCGCTGTATCTTAAATGGACTGCGTTTCTTCTAGCTGCTGGCTCTGATGCATTTCTTCTATTTTCAGGAAACAAACGTTACCTTACATTTGAATTCCAAACAGTCTGTGGTGCTTGATGTCCTTGTCTTGTCTCATCTTGGTTATCTTCAAGGTTTTCATTGTTTTGATCATTTTCCTGTAAGTTTCAGGGTCAATATCAATTCTTGAGGGGGGACTGGTATTTCTTTTTCATCTAAGTTCTGTACCTCTTGTGACTGTGTCTTACCTTCCAATTTTTTATAGCGGTAATAATGTCAGGCTGATTTATTCCTGCAGTTCCTTGTATATTGGTTTCAGCTACTTGTTGTTCTGGGGTTATATTACCTGAAGATACCTCCAACTCTTTTGTGTTTATCACAGATTCCTCTGTAGAGGTCTGCTTTCTCCTAAAAGTTGCCAGTAAGTTTGTGTTCGATCCTGTCCCATCCAGATTCCTCACCTATCCTGCACCCTGTATGGCTTCTGTAACCCACCCTGGGGTAATTAAGATTGGGCTTAGCAGAGGGGTCTGAAATGTTAGCATTGCCCGTCCCCTCTTTTTGTGGTGTTCCTTCTTTTTGTTGTACTCGGCCCTTTTTCCCTTTAATCATAGCTTCTTTTGGCACTTGTTTCTTTCCTGTGCCCCCATCGATGCACCTGTAGTGAAAGTTGTTTTTTTTTTGCAGTAGACAAAGACCTGACGTTCCTGGCATATTTTCTTTCCCTGCTTCCCTCTCCAGTTCACCTCCTTCACTTTTTTCCTGTACACAAGCATGCTGCCTAAGTTTCTCGCTCCCGTCCAAATCCTCTACAAGCTTCGATTTCATTACCTGTATCCTCAGAGAACTTCCCTTATTGACCTGATCCTCCCTCTCTTTCACCTGCCTGCCTGTTAGCCCTGCATCCTTTGGCATTTTTGTTGCCTCGTTGGTCCCATATTTCCTATGGACATATGCGTCTGTCTCTCATCGATTCTCCTTCTCCCTTAATGCCTTCTTCAGAAGGTTCCTATGTTTTAGGAACCACCGCTCCTCCATGTGGATTAGCTCCCGTATTTCTTCCTCAGGTTCCTCTGGCTGGATGCCTGCCGTTTCTTCCTGGTTTTGCCTTGTATCCATATTCGCTGCCTGGTAAGCTTTGTTTTTTTCCATTTCCCGTATGTCCTTTGTTGCGAGAACAAAGGTTTCCTCGCCTCCTGCTGTAATCTTTTCCTCCATTTCGGTCTCTAGTGACAAATAGACCAGGGAGGAGACCTGCTTCTCGGCCCTGCCGACATCCTTCCTCATCATCGGATCCAAGAGACTGACCATTGCAGCACCAGTCACAGCACCCCCTCCCAACGAGTAGGGGAAGTTTTTATTAAGAAAAGAACTGAAAGGAAAACAATTCAAGAAATGACAAATAAATCACGTAACAGGAAAATCAGAATCAGTAATCCATGGCATTAAGTTCCATAATTCCAACAAAGATACAAGTGACAAATTTCATGTGTAAGCAATGAGACACGACAGGGTGTGTGTGTTGAACAAATATTACCGCACGACCAGGGGCATAGTAAGGCACGAGGCCACTGGCCGAGTGTCTTCAGCCCCTTGAAGTGCGGTAATATCTGTTCAACACACACCCTGTAGTGTTTTATTGCACTTATAAGATGGTCCCCTTGTTTTTTTTTTTTTTTTTATATTTCTCACCTTAAAAAATATTATTGAATTGGAAAAAACTGAAATCACTGTGTTAATTTGAGATAAAATAGTCCTTCCGCCTACTAGGTGATGACATCATTGTCTTCTGACACATTAACATTTGTACTGTTGTGGCTACTCTACGTCTCCGATCGAGAGAACAAGTGTGGTTAGAAGAGGAAGTAACAGGTTCTCCCTGACAGGTTGCACCACTTTCGCAATTAAAAAGAAAAAAAAACAAAAGGAATAAGGGATGCAGATTTGTTTTTTAGTTAAATGTAGTGGGACGAAGCGCAGTTTGCCATGAGACGGTGTCCCGTTCTGGTCTATTTCCAGTTTTGTGCGGCAGCAAGCTTCAGTCTCCCCGAACTAGAAGAATGCTTTATGCATGATAAAACGCTGCTGCTCTCCGATTTTGAGTTCTAGCGGAGACGAGGTTGGGAGCGGGATTGTCATCAAGACATTCACTCCCTCGCTTACCAAGACTAAAAACAATGGCGGCCTTTAAAAAATGAACGTTCTACTGAAACATCTTAACATTCCATTTAGGGGCATTGATTTATTGACCTGTACTTTTTTTTCTCTGTGTGTAAAACATATATGACACTTCATTTCTAGCCAATCAGAGTGCTTATTTTTATAAGCCCATTTTATAATTCAGAATAATACACTTCTCTCAAATATCCTTCGACCCCCTGAATTATCATATCATGAGATACATCCTGTTGTTGCAAAGTAAAAAGACATCGAGCAGTCCAAATATGCCATTTTAAAACTACAAAAGTAAATTCAATGTATCCGCATTCCACTTCTGCCAAGGAAGTGGTAAAGAACCATACAGCAACATTTCATACGTAGAGGACGAAAAGAATGGTCCTCACCACTTTGTGGCTAACAATGTCCAAAAGCTATTTATATAAGAGCAAGAGAAAAAAAGGTATGAAATAGTCTCATCCTGCTGTGGGCAACCTGGTCTGGAACAAATTCTTTCATTCAATTGTTTGTGTTTATGGTTATCCTTAACGTTGATTTTCTCCTGGCAACCAAGCCAGTGTAAATCCCACATCTTTTGGGGGAATTCTAGGATTCCTTAACAGGGCATATAGATCATTTAAATGTGGGTTTGGGCATCTGGGAAAAACTACAAGATCCGTACAAATATAATCTAAGAGATATTTATACAAGGCTTTCCTAGTACTGGTTATCATCATGTGGCTACTAATGTGCCATTGTTTAAAATGAAAAAAGGTGTCCCGAACATAGGTAGGAACATGTGGAATATGTTTAAGTGTTCTTAAAGTGTTCAATTCCCACTGATGAAACCAAGGGCCACAAGAGTCAAGGAACCAAGGTTCCCAGCCTCTATTACAGTTAATTAGAAGGGGTTTGATATTAGTCACAAAAAAATACTAGTATAAAAAAAAAATAGGCTGAACCATAGCAAGACCTCCCTCCCGGATGGGCAGGTATGTGATAGAATGTTTCACAGGATTGAGACGGCTACCCCATAATGCCTGGAAAAAAAATGCTCAACAATCTTGTCTCGAGACTTCTTTGGGGGGGAGGGATGTAGGCCAATAAAAGAAAAATAGGGAGCAAATAGGATTTAATCATGTAGACCCTTTTCCTTTTACTCAGTTTCCAAGTATTCCAAAGTGTAACCTTTTACTTGGCTAGTTCTAGCTTAGGAGTCCAGTTAAGTATATCCAAAGGTCCGTCCCCATATAAAATTCCCAAAATTTTAATCGGGCCATCACTAATCTTAAGGTCAGTGCTAATAAACTAATTTCCTGCCGAAGCTCTCAATCTGTGGCCTATACATTTATCTAAATTAAGGGTCGCTCCAGAAGCTTTCCCAAACTCTGAATAATATTGAACAGCCGAACGTACAGAAGGAACATCCGCCACCGTCAAACTCATGTCATCTGCATAAGCTAACACAGAATGAGGAGTGCAGGAAAGTGGTGTAATTGTTCGTGCAGTATTGATTGAGCGAATTAAGGGGTCAAAGAAAAAGACATATATAAGAGTGGACTGAGCGGACAGCCCTGCCTAACCCCTTGTTGTAATGATATTAAAGGACCTTTGAAGCCATTAACCATAGGGATTATAGTAGCAGAGCGATATAGTAACTGAAGCCTAGAGAGGGTGTAATCAGGGACTTTATAATGGTATAATGTATGCCATTAAAATGCATGGTGCACTGAATCGAAGGCTTGTTGCTGATCTAGTGAGAATATGAAGCCCTGTAGTTTATTCAAATTTCCATGTTCAGTTAATTCTCGAAGTAAAACAATGTGATCCTAAATGCTCCTCCCTGGGACGTTACTTGATTGAGCCATGGAAATTACAAATGGGACCATTCTAGATAGACGGAGTGAAACAATTTTAGTCAAAATCTTAAAATCGGTGTTTAGTAGACTCAGGGGTCTCCAATTTCAGAGTAATATTTTATCCCCCTTCTTATATAAATAAAACAGGCAACCCATGTTGAAGTGCAAAGGGAGATTATCAGCTCATAGAACATGGTTATAAACCCGCTGCTAACTCTGTACATAAGTCAACAGATATCACCTTATAGAGTTCATTCAGAAGGCCATCCAGGCCAGGTGTCACCCTCGGACGTAAAGCTTTAATCACTGCTTCTACCTCCCAAGCATGTATATCACTATCAATCATGTCTAAAATGGAGGCTGGGACATCAGGAATCTTAATAGGGGAAAGATATTCCAAGATTCCATTAGAGAAAGTGTTGATAGGGCCAAACAGCTGTTGTGTATAATGGGCTACACGGTGTCGAATATTTGAAACATTTGTAAGTTGGTAAGTCATCATTCAAAAGTACCTCACATGTTTTACTATTAATTTTTTTTGTAATAGTGGCATACGGACAAACAATATCACTGGGGCCAGTAGTCCCAAAACATTGCTGTCGTTGAATGGAAGTGAACTTCATCGAATTATATTCCATCAAACGTTTTCTGAGGTTGCTAATTTGCGCAGAAATATTATGACCTGTTGTATGAGACAGTGTAAGGAGTTTCTGCAATTGAAGTCTCGTGTTATGGTAGTGAAAATACAAAGTTTCATGATGTTGTTTACTATAGTGTTTGAAAAAATGTTGCATGCCACATTTAGTGTCATATCACCAACTCCAGGGATCATCATACAGAAAAAAAAAAAGACAGATTTCCTGTCCTTAATGTAACCGTGAATCCTTTAAAAAGGAAGTATTTAACTTCCAGGTACCTGGACCAAATACTCTGGCAATTGTAGGGCCCATGGAGATGGATAACAAATTGTGATCCATAAATTCTGCAACTTGTACCGTAGCAACAGAAAGTTGTAAGTGTGGAGAAATAAAGAAAAAATCTATATGGGTCGCTAACAATCCTTTATGAAAGGTGGGAGTACGTTGACCAGTGAAGTGTAAATAAGCATCACGTAATTTCGTGGAGCTCAACAATTGTTTTAAAATATTTGTGTCACAAAATAATTTGGTGGTTTTAGAGGTGGAAGACTTATCTCTGGTGGATAAACCGCAGTTGAAGTCACCCCCAAACACAATACAATATACGTAGAAGTATATAGGTATGGCTGAATAAGCTTCAATAATTCAATTCTATGGGACTTAGTTTGGGTAGCATATATATTTATGATTCGAAATGGAATAGAGGAAATCGTAACATCCAAAAGAAGACATTGACCAGGGTATAAGTGAAGTCTAAAATTTTTATGATGGTGACATCTGGGATACTAAATAGGATACCCAATCCCGAACAGGGTTCATGCCTGAAGGACCAGTAAGAAGGCCCAGGGAACCAGGCTCGTTGGGCTTTATAAATCTCTGGAATTGTGTGAAATCTAACATCTTGTAAAAGAATAACTCCTGCAGTGAGGCAGGACAAAAAAGAAAAAAACAGCATCCCTTTTAGGTTGTTTCATGATACCGTTAACATTAACAGTGTGACTAGAAAAGGCGGACAACATACTTACCAGAGAAAAAGCAAGAGGAGGGCAACTAAGATGATACCAGGACTAGGGGATTTGACATATGAGGACAGACTTGAGGAGCTCTGCCTGTTTTCATTGGAGGAGAGGAGAGACGGGGTATGACTGAGGTCTTCGGACCTCAAGGGAATAAAGGGTAAACACGGAGGGGATCTTTAGACTAAAGCAGGGAGGTATCACAAGAGGGCATGGTTTGAAGGTGGAAGGTGGAAGGTGGAAGGGTGAGGGGGGAAGAGGAGGAGGTTTTTCACTGAGAGGGTGGTGGATCCTTGGAACGCGCTGCCTGGCGAGCTGATTCAGAGATCCACAGTGGAGGGCTTCAAGAGAGGGTGGGACAGGCACAGAAAGCGGATGTATCAGATGATGTCCTGGCCCAGGGGAGTGGGGATGGATGATAGGGGTTTCTGGAACACAAGGGGGGGGAGGGCCTCGGTACCCAACTAGAGATCTGATGTTCGAACAGACTCGATAGACCATAAGGCCTAATCTGCTGGCAGTTAGAATGTTAATCTCATAGGACTAGTAAAGTTCACCTGGGTCTACCTTTCCTAGGGGTACCTTCTCTGTGCTTTAGCTTTGCTTTTCTGAGATCCCACATTATCAGCCACAACTTCTGTATCTGTAGTCACTTCGGGGTGAGATGATAGTACAGAAGAAGTGTTAGAATCAGTATTGTCCAGGGGGTGGCGTAGTAATTAAAATCTATTAACCTGAACAGTATCATCAGATCTTACTTCGAGAGGGCTCTTGCAGTAGGTAATTACATATAGGACTGAAGCTGGCAGGCATCAGGACCCCACGAAAAAATTTCTAGCTAGCCGGTTCTGGCGGGGACACTCCATGAACAGGCACCGCGCCAGACGACGCCGGGTATTAAGGGCAGTCCCCATGCCTTTCCATTTCTTTTCCGCCATTTGCTTTCAACAGCGCCTTGCAGTTAAGTTCCACTACTCATCAGTCCATCGCGGTAGTTATACCGTCGTTTTTCGATTATTTCTAATATATTCTTTTGCTGTTGTGTGTTCGTCCCTACCACGTCCGAAAGCACAAAAAAACAAGAAGCACTGCAGGCGCCCAACTCCCGCGACAAGGACGGCCATTCTCGTGTCTCATCTGCCTAGGCCCCGACCACCCTGTGGATTCCTGTCAGCACTTTTCTGAAGTTCAGCGCGGCTACCCACAGAAGAAAGCAGCAGTCCCTGGAGGCCCACATCCTAAAGAAGAAGATGTCCTCCATGGAAAAAGAGCTAAAAAAGCTTTGACAGGCTTCCACCTCCCCTGAGGGCCTTAAGAAGAAGAAGGAGAAGCACCGGGACAGGGACTCCTCTTCCGCGGCTGCGGCGACTTCGGCTGGGGTCACTGCCCTTCAGGTAACGTCCCCTCTGGGGGACCGTTCCCCAACGGCTATCTTGGTGGTGTCTGAGATGGCGCCGGTCCCCGGCTGGTTCAAGGCCACAGTCGGGAGCTCCTCCGGGACAAAGGAGGCATCTGCTCCCGGTAAGGCTGCCCTTCTGGTTTGAGCCTTTCCGGTCAGTCGGGCGTCGGCTCCTCCGACATCTGCCCGGAGCTGGCTGCTAAGCCGCTCAACCCTTCAGGGCAGTGCACGGCCGTCAAGTCGCCCACCAAGGTCACCTCCCCTGCACGGCCTTCTTCGGGCTCTGGGTCTGATCAGTCGGACGTCGGCTCCTCCAACGCCCGCCCGGATCCCGCTGGGCAGACGCCTGCCGGTCCGTCTGGCGATCACTCGGTGACAGAGCCTACATTGGATCCTTTGGAATTATCTGGTGCCGCTGGCTCCCTGCAGCCTTCGCCGCTGCCGTCCGAGGCCCCTGCGTCTCCCCAGCTGGACCCAGAGGATCCCTCCAGCCCTCCGCCGGATGCTGCTGGGGACTCTTCAGCGCCTCCATCAGGCCTCCCTCCCATAGGTCCGGATGGCCTGACGTCAGACCCTTGGACACCGGCCCCATGACCGGACGTCACCCTGATGCCAGACCCAATGCCCGCCGGGCCACCTGTCCCTGGCCCGCCTGCAGGGCCTCTTCCAGGACCTTCTACCACAGTAGAGCCCCTGGTGCCAGATCTTGCGCTGTCCTATCCGATGCTGTCTTATCCGGCTCCGCAGTATCCAGCACCGCAGTGCCCAATGCCGCAGTACCTGACGCTGGGCTTCCCGCTGTCGGGCTACTGATACTCACCCTATGGATACCTCCAGTATCCGTATCCCCCCCTTCCCCTCTTTCACCGCCCCCTCAGCCGCCGGTGGATCTGAGGGAGACTCTGGCTTCTTGGTGGGCTAAGGCCAAGGCTCAGCTCACCAGGGAGGTGGAGAGCCGCCTTCTGACGACAGACCCGGTCCCAGATCCCCGTCACCGGGGGCCAGAGATCCCTCCTCCACCTCAACCCCAGAGACACTGGTATGGGGTCTAAGGCTGGGGGTGGCACCTTGCCCCCTAGGGGCCATGTTCTTCCCCTGAGTGGGGAGGGGTTTTCGTCTCCTTCTTCTCCGGACTCATCGGAGGACTCCAACGACAGCTCCGATCCGGACGAGCCTCGCATTCCTGACAAGCCCAGGCCCAGGACTCCTCCAAAGTCCCCTCCGGAGGATCCCTCGTTTACAGAGTTGCTAAGAAAGATCCAGGCTCTTCATCAATGGAAATCTCTGGAGCCGGATCCACAGAGGCAGAAGCCAGCTGCCCATTTGGATTTGCCCGAGGTCGCTCCCACATTAGTTCCACCCTGGATCAAGTCTCACGCCGACCTCGTTTCCACTATCTGGAAACAACCATCAGCTTTAGCCTCCCTTCCTCGGAAGGCAGATAGGCTGTATCAGGCTTCCGAGGGGGTTGACTTTCTCACATCACACCGCAAGGCTGATTCGGTCCTAATCAGCACCGCCCACGGCCGTTCGGCTAACCCGAAGCACCTGAGCTTGTCCCCACCCAATAAGGAATCCCACCTTCTGGACCAGTATGGCAAGAAGGTCTATTCTTCTTCCACTCTGGGCATCAGAGCCTTGAACTATGTGGCTCACATGGGGGATTACCAGAAGGCTATCCTTAGCGAGGTGGAAGCCAAGTTGGACTCATTTCCTCAGTCACAGACTAAACAGGAAGTGGCAGACCTGGTCCGCTCCGCACATTCGACCAGTAGGCAGATGCTGCGCGCTACTTACGATGCGGTGGATGCTTCTGGTAGAAGCTCTGCATTCGCCGTGAGCCTGCGGTGGCATGCCTGGCTTCAAGTGTCAGGTTTAGCCTCAGAAGTACAATCCGCCATCCAGGATGCTCCCTTCCGAGGTTCGGTGTTGTTTGGTGGTGATATCAAGGACATTATTACAGGACTGTGAGAGAAGGGCACTGCTCTCAAGGAGGTTGACTCCATGTACAGAGCCCCTGAAGCGCAACATCGTTCCTTTTGCCGTCACACATGGCCTAAGGCGAAACCACAATGAAAGCGGGCCAACAAACGCCGGGCCCCTCCAGCTGCAAGACCCCCACCCACCCTAACGGGCTCCGGGACCTTCAGCCACGGCGCTGCCCCACACCTCCTGACTCACTCCCTCTCCCACAGCCTCTGGTCCACCCAGAGGAACTGGTAGGCGGGAGATTCTCCCTACATCTGCCGGGTTGGGAGAGGATCACTTCTGACTCTTGGGTCTTCCAGCTCATAGCAGAGGGCCACACCAATGAGTTTCTTCAGAACCCCCCAAGTCTTCTTACTCCCCAGAACACCTTTTCAGGGTTCAGGAAGAAATCTCCTCCCTTCTGTTGAAGGAGGCAATAGAACCTGTCCCTCCCCCTCTTCGGGGGACGGGTTTCTACTCCCATTTCTTCCTGGTCCCCAAAAAGACAGGAGACGTGAGGCCCATTCTAGACCTCAGCTCCCTGAATCAGTTCATGGAGTACAAAAGGTTCAGGATGCTCTCCCTGCAGAGTCTCCTGCACCTCCTTCGGCTGGGACAGTGGCTTTGTGCTCTGGACATACAGGATGCTTACCTACATATCCTTATCTGCCCTTCCCACTGCAAATACCTCCGGTTTGCTTTCCAGGAGGACCACTACCAGTTCAAGGCCCTCCCATTTGGTCTTTCCTCAGCTCCCCAAGTATTCACCAAATGCCTGTCTGTGGTGGCGGCCCACCTGCGTACTCAGGGAGTTCAGGTGTTCCTGTACCTGGACAATTGGCTCCTGGCGGTCCTGTCCAGGGAGGAACTCCTGCATTCCCTTTGTCTTACCAGGCAGGTTTTTACCAGCCTGGGTATTACCATCAACCAGGCAAAATCCCATTTGATCCCATCGCAACGCCGCCAGTTTATTGGGGTGATTCTGGACACGAACACTGGCATGGCCTTTCTGCCTCCGGACAGGGTGGCTACCCTCTAGGCTCAGGCAAGCTTCTTGTCCTCCCAGAGGTGGGTTACCGCCAGGTCGGTTCTTCGCCTCCTGGGGCTCATGGCAGCTGCAATCCCGACAATTCCGCGCACGCGGCTCCACATGAGAATCTCGCAGTGGACTCTTCGGTCTCAGTGGGATCAATTGGTCGATGACCTGGACCAAGAGCTGCTAGTCTCGTACCCGATGCTTCGGGATTTGCACTGGTGGTTGGTTCAGGAGAACCTTTGTCGGGGAGTTGCCTTCTGTCTTCCTCCTCCCTCCCAAACGCTGACAATGGATGCCTCGAGTGAAGGTTGGGGAGCCCATTTGGGATCCCAGTGGACCCAGGGCTCTTGGTCCAAACTCGAGCAGACGCTTCACATCAACATGCTCGAGCTCAGAGCGGTGTTGTACGCTCTTCAAGCACTGCACCCTTTTCTGCTTCCCGGTCATCTGGCCGTCCAGACAGACAACATGAGTGTAGTCTGGTACCTCAACAAACGGGGGGGGGGGGACTCGTTCCTACCCTCTTTGTCAGGAAGCGATGCGGGTCTGGGAATGTGCGGCCCTCTACAACCTTCACCTCATGGCAGTCCACGTCCTGGGGTACAGAATTCGTTGGCAGATCAGTTGAGCCGATCCTCGGCACAACCTCACGAGTGGGAATTGGACCAGGAAATAGCAGACGACATCTTCCTACGTTGGGGAACCCCTCAGGTCGACCTGTTCGCGTCCCCTCTAAATGCAAAACTGCCCACCTTTTGCTCGCTCATTCCAGGGCACGGGCATCTCTGGAGAGACGCTCTGTCTCTCGACTGGAAGTGCAGATTCATCTGTGCTTTTCCCACACTTCCACTGATTCTGAGGATCCTGCACAAGCTAAGCTCAGAGGGGGCCCGTATGATTCTCATTGCTCCCTTCTGGCCCAGACAAGTTTGGTTCTCTCTTCTGCAACAGTACTCAGAGGAACCTCTGATTCCTCTTCCACTTTGACGCCTACTGTTGACCCAGGATCGGGAATCCCTGGTCCATCCCGGCCTCAAGTCCCTTCAGCTGCATGCTTGGCTCCTACAGACGTAGCACAAGCTCGCTTTGGGGTTTCCCCACAGGTGGCAGAGATTTTGGTGGATGCCAGGAAGCCGTCCACTCGTTCCACTTATGCCATGAAATGGAAACGGTTCTCCATTTGGGCTTCCTCCAAAGACATAGAGCCTTTCTCCTGTCCTGTCGGACAGCTACTGGACTACATGCGGTATCTCTTCAACCTGGGCCTCAGTCATTCCTCTTTGAAAGTTCACATGGCGGCTCTTACTGCTTACCAGATTCCCTTTGGGGACAGAACTTTCGCTCAGCTGGAGGTCGCAAAGACCTTCCTTCGAGGGGTTCTCCATCTGAGACCCCCCATTCGGGTTCCTGCCCGCCCCCCCTTGAGATTTGAATTTCATTCTCGAGAAGCTTACACTGCCTCCCTTTGAGCCAGCAGCTGCAGCAGACCTTAAGTTCCTCTCATGGAAGACTCTTTTCCTAGTGGCCATTACTTCCGCTCAAAGAATTTCTGAGCTTCAGGCCTTGATGTGCAAACTTCCATATTTGATTTTCCATAAGGAATGTGTGGCTCTGTGCACCAATCCTAAGTTTCTCCCTAAGGTGGTAGCGGAATCTACGTTGAACCAGTCCATTGAACTGCCTGCATTTTTCACACAGCACTCCAATCATGGGGAGTATCTTTTACATACTCTGGACGTTCATTGGATTCTGAGATACTGCACCAACAGGACGAAGGATCTCAGAAAGACTGACCAACTATTTGTTTCTTTTGCCAGCAAAAGAGAGGGCAATGCTGTTTCCAAATAATGTTTGTCCAAATGGTTGGCTCATTGCATCACTTTCTGCTATGACAAGTATCACAAGACCTTGCCAGGTCAGGTCAGGGGTCACTCCACTAGGGGTGTCGCTGCCTCTGTTGCTTGTTTCAAGAATGTGTCAGCGGCTGACATTTGCGCAGCCACAACTTGGACTTCTGTCCATACCTTTATGAAACACTACAGTTTGGACATTGCCTCTCGCTGTAGAGCATGCTTCGGGATGGCTGTTCTGCAAGGGCTTGTTTCTTGAGCCCTCTTCAGCCAGAGGATAGCTGTATGAGTAGTTTCTTCCCCCCATGTGCTTCTCTTTGTTACAGACTGCTTGGGACTTAGTTCTATATGTAATTACCTACTGCAAGAGCCCTCTCGCAGTAAGATAGTACAGTTACATAAGAACTTACCATAACAGTAGATCTTCAAGAGAGGCTCTTGCAGTAGGTAATACCTTCCCGCCCTCCATCCCCCTAAGCTTTTTCAGCTCCTTTTCCAGTGGGGGAAACATCTGCTTCTCTCTCTCATCTCGCCTTTTTGGCCTTTGAGGGAAAGAACTGGAAGGCGGGCGTGGGGGACTGCTTTATACCGACATCGGATGATGCCGGTCACCTGACATGGGGCGGTCCCCACCAGTGACTGCTAGCTAGAAATTTTTCTGTGGGGTCCTGACGCCTGCCGGCTTCAGTCCTATATGTAATTATCTACTGTAAGAGCTCTCTCGAAAATCTACTGTTACAGTAAGTTCTTATGTAACTGTACTTTTTCAGAGCTTTAGAAGAGGGTGATCCCACTTTCTTAGACCCTCTTGTAATTCTAGTAAATGGTTCGGGGGGCGGGGGGTTCCATAGTCCTACTTGGTGTACTAGGGGATAAAAACAGTAGGTGCTACAACCTGACCGGAACCTTCAGGTAAGACCGAAGGAGGAAGAGGGGGTTCTGCAATTTGTATGGGTGGTGCAGGAGTCAGGGCAGAAGCGAACCTCTTGTCGTCAGGAAAAGGGGCATTTGTTGCAGGAACAGTAGATTGTGGAAAGGGACGGGCATGCTGGGGGGTAGAAGATGTGCCATTATTTCTGGTACGTTGAGCTACTGTGATAAGCAGTCTCTGTTCTTCCCCATCTGCTAGGGTTGGGGAGTTATGGGCAGCCCAGGTGCAAGTTTGAAAGGTATGACCCAGGTCATCACAGAGGACGCAGTGGGGCTTTTCCACACACTGGGAACCTGCATGCCTGAGGCCTCCACAAACTGACCATTTTACCATGTTACAAATGCTACTTGTATGATTAGTAGAGCCACATTTGTAGCATGCCTTCAGTTGACCAGGGTAAAAAAGCACTCCCCTCTCCTTTCCAAGTATAAGGCTATTGGGTAGATGTTGAATCCCAGTATCTGAAGTTCAAAGCATTACCCTCACTTTCCACCCCCCAGTCCACAAATGTTCTGAGTCAAAAATAGCTTCAGGGTCAGAAAGCACTGTACATCTTTGTTTCAACCATACTGATATATCATTCAGACTGACACTCTCATTCCGAAATAAAATAGTAATAGTTTTCTGGATAGGTTTAGTTAAAGGGATGGCACTAAAAGGGGCTCATAAGGGAGAAGATTTGAACTCGTGAAATTTCTTCCAAAATTTTTCTAGCTCAGCTAAAGTTTTAAAGCTTGTGTCAAAATGTGTTTCTGTAGAAACATGTATTAAGGCATGTATTTCATAAGCAGCAAACTTCATAGAATCTTTCAATAAAGTACGTCCCACAAAAAAACGATCAGGCAACTCGGATAATCCCCTAAATACTGCAGTTGGACTGCATTATGTCTTTTAGCTTGTTGTACAGGTATTTGAAAACAAGAAGCATGTGTCTTTGAAGTAGATGCAGTTGAGTAAGACGTCAGTGCAGCTGGCTGAGGTTGGGACCCAGGGCCCTGGGGTGTTTGGTGTTGTAGCTGAACGTTCGTGTCGTTTGAATGTTCAGACGGTAAACGCAAAGTCGGGTTTTGGGTAAGGCGTTACTCGGGGGTTAGGGAAAGGTTCAAATAGTTGTCCGTCCGATTTGCTTGCTGAGAAGCTACGGAGTCTGTTACGGTCGGTAAATGTGTACAGATAGGAGAGGGACCAGAGCGCCACTTCCTGACAGCTGGATCCTTCTCGCACCCCGCGGCTGAGAGAGCGGAGTCAACGGACCATTCTGTGGTCCGAGGTACAGCGTGAGAGTCTCCTGTTTGTGCAGAAGCAGTAGAAGCGTCTCCTGAAGAAATCTTAGTGGGAAGAATAGCTGAGTCGTTGTTTGAGGAGCAGTAGAAGCCGCTGGGGCTGTCATGGAATGTGGAAATGTCAGTATCGGTGTCGCGGCATCAGAAGCTACATATGCAAGGGGATTTACAGGTTGTGAAGCAGACTTAGTTTTAAGTGCTAAAAGTCGTTGTCTCGTCGCATTATAGTGTTGTTCCTCAAGCAGCAGTAGCGAATCCACATCAGGGGGAATCTTGATTAGGAATAATAACAGACAAAACTGGAGCAGGTCCTGTAGGCAATGGTTCCATGGCTGTTGTTCTAGAAAAATCATCCTGTGCTGAAATCTGCTTACATTGATCCACTGTAGTTGCAGGGGAAATATTCAATCCAGCAGAAGAAGTCTGTGCAGCAGGAAAGGCAGTTGAATCTTCGGTGGTTGTGGTCTCTCTCAATACAGAGATGGGGAGGAGACCATCTCCTCGCCTCCAGCACCTCCATGTCCTCCTCCACACCTCCAGAGACCGCCATCTTGGCAGAAAGGCCAGGATATAATGGGACCCCCACAGGACAGTAGGGGAATTTCCCTAGTGCCCTGGTCAGATTCCCCCAATTCACTAAAAATACCACCAACAGCTTAATCTGGTTCAATTTCAGTTGGTTACCATCTGTATCCCCATCCACCATTCCCCCCTCCTCCCCCTCCCGGTGCCACCCCTGAAAAAGGGACTTCTAGTCTCAGTGGGCCTACCAGGTCAACAAAATTCAATAAATGTTTTTTTTTTTTTTATATATATTTTTAATGTAAGAGTATTTTACTTTATAGGGCCTTTTTGAAGGTTTTAGTGAATAAAGGTGACAGCTATGTTTGAGATGGCAGTCAGCATGAATGAAGTGGGTCATTAATTCTGTTTGTGATTGATCCAGATTCCAAGTCCCAGTGCCTGAACTTGTTCCAACCTGTGCGATACTGGGGAACTAACATATGGGTCCAAATCTTATTTAGCCAATTAGGTATCAGGAAATTTCAAACCCATTTTATAAAATGATGTTGTACCAAAGTACTGTAGCTGTGTCACTACTATGGTACAGTGCAACAGCATAGAATGCTGTGTCTGTTAAGATTCCTCATGCCAACCTACACTGCAGATTCCTCATAATGAAGATATCAGCAAGACTGAAAACACCCCAAGTGAATAGTTTCTTAAAACATGAACTACTAGGCAGGCCCAGTGGCGCTGAGGGTTGAAGTGCTGGACACCACACCTGGTGCCACACTGGTGACCTGGGTTTGGGAATGACCCTGGGTCATCGCAGTCGCCTGGGGAGCTGGATCTGAGCAGCCATGGCAGCCTCTCTCCCGGGAGAGGGACATTGCCACCCTGCCACATGACAGCTACTAGGTGGAGGCCTGGGGGCAGTGCAGGACAGAGGGTGGCATGAAGGGAGGGTGTTGTGGGTCTGTGGCATGTGCATGCCTCCGCAACAAGGGGAGGGGAGAAAAATGAAAAATGGAGCTGGCATGCTCCATGTCGGTCCTGACTGCGATCCCGGTGATTGGGACGTAGACCATGGATGGATGCGAGCCCCCCCCCGAGGTGGGAGCAGAGCCCTGTCTGCGAGCTCCGAGGGTGAAATACACAGTACGGAAAGAAAGAAAAAAAACATGAACTACTAGCCAGGCTGGTGGCACAGCAGTAGGGCTGCTGCCTGTCACACTGGCAACCTGGTTTCAAGAGCAAACCAGGGTTGCTGGGGGCCGGATGGGGAGATGGGAGAGGATGGTGTGTCCAGTGAACATGCTGGGTATTTTGCTGGGCTCTGTTGGACACCCTCTGACTTTGTTATTATGATCTAATAAACCCTTGGTTACCTGCAGGGAAACGTAACCTTTCTGGGGAATGTCAGGTGATCACTATATTATAACAAAACATACAATACCCTTCTTACAGATTCTAGGACCAAGAAAGGCTAATATAAAGAAACAGAAGCAATTATAAAAGCAACATACGGTTCTTTTATTGTTCTACCAGCTTGCCTCATAGAACAGTCATTATACATTGCATACTAATTATGTAACATACACACCAGAGAGTCTGGAAGCTCTCAAACACTGCAGTGTCATTCAGGGTCTGCCTGCGAGAGGCTACTGGGTGTACGGGGTTTTATGTAAGTAATAATACCCGGCAGGGTGGGCGTTATTGGGATGAGGGCCATATAGCCCCTGGAAGGTCCGTTATATCCCATAACACCCACCCTGGAGGGTATTATTACACTTAGAAAATGGGTGACCATTACATTTTGTTTATAATAAACTTTATAAAAAAATAGTGTGAAATATTAAGAAAAATGTACAGAAACAGTAGGTTCTATACAATAGTCCCGAGGGTGCTGCTGCTTATGAGACTTTTTTCTTCGTAGAATGTAGTGTTTTGTTATTGTTGGTTTTCGTACGCCCGCGTGAGTTTTGGGCTCCTTACAGATTCTTTTGTACATAGAAAAATGATTCTGTTTGCAGAGTGTGAGCAGGGAGCGAATGGGAGCACTGACGCAAGAATGGTGCAATTGTACAGGTAACGAACTTAGTACTCAGATCTGGTAGTAAGAAAAAAATATATATGTTGATTTAGCTGGAAATTGTGCTTGTTTGTATAGGGATTATTTGTGTGCAGCCAGGGGGCAGTTTTTTGGTTTTGCCATTAGTGCTGTTCAGCGTCTGAACATGGCCAGAGCTGAGGACAGAGCAGGACTTTCCTGAAATCTGTCCCAGATTTGGAGTTACTTGATGCTAGACTGCGTTGTTGCCAGATCAGGATACGAATGGAGGATGGGAGTGGTCACAGTGGTGTGTTTTACTTCTACGCTTGTAAAATAGAAAAAAAATGAAGCAAGCTGGTGTTTTTTGTGGTTGCTAATTTTGTTTTATGACATACTGTGACAGCAAGGGGAAGGGTCAGGTCTGAGGACTGAGTTGGGGGGGCCTCTGACTTACTGTCTCGCTAAGCGGGGTGAAAACATTGGGAGGGATCGTCTTTCTGGTGGGCACAGGGATACCAGGTGGTAATGGGTGCTGCCAGGAAGAACTAGTTATTTGTAGGGCATTGTTAAGAAATAACAGCCCCTGTGCCAGGCTGTTTCAGACAATCAGGATGCAAGTTTTGATTTACCCATTTTCTAAACCCTGATAACATCTAGTCTAGTGATTGAAACACCAGCTCATGTGCATATAATGAGCGCACTTACTATTGCTCTTTATTGGTCAATTTGGTGGGCTGACGGGGTATTATCTTGGTTGCCCTATGTAACAGGGTCCCTGTTCCCTGTAACGTTTACTCCCCTACTAAAATAAAAAGGTGATCCCCCCCCCTTTTTTCTCTCACACTGTTCTATCTTCTTCATCTTTTCTTCTGTCCTTTTCTTTTTTTTTCATGTCAGGGTGGCCAACCTGACATATCTCATTGCTTACTTTACTATCCCTTTTCTCAAACCCCCCTTACGGTGCACCAGATAGGGCTGAGTGCAGTGTAGAGCACTCTCCCTAGTGGAAGATATGTCCAAACATGAGTAGTGCTTTACTTTTAAATAGTGAAAACACTCCTGAGTTTCCTGGAGTGTTCCCAGTTTAGCAGTAGTGCCCAGAGCAAAACAGGAGTGTACAGATAAAGAATAAAACGTACATGTACAAAGAAAACAGCCCAGAGATGTTGTAACTGGGCTGATAAAGGAAACAGCCAAAGGTTGGAAATGGGTTTAGGAAAGGCCCAAATTAAATGTTTTGTTGATGGCTGCACATTTCAGCCATTAGAGCAGTAAAGGAAAGTGCTGCATAGTGGCAGGGGCTGCTAAAGGAGCCTAGTAAGAGCCCTTGCAAGGTTTAAGTAAAATGGCAGCATTTCTAAACAAAATGAGGGCTAAAATGGTTCTAAGGTTACGACAAGAAAAGAAAGAGTGGTAATTACTGAAATAAAGATACAGGTCTCCTAAGCTGCCAGAAGAAGGGATATGAAGAGCATACCCTCTAGCTCCCATTCTCTTTGCCAAAACAGAGACACCTGAAAACCAGAAACAGTAATGATGCTGTAATTGCCTGTGGGGTTCCCTGCAGTTCTTGCTATAGGGCTGGCTGCCCACAAAATGGCTGGTTTTAAAGATGCAGGCTTCAGTGATATCAGAATAAGGGAGGGTCTTGCTTCCAAATGAGTCCCAATTAAGCCTAAAAGAGCTATTATTGATCCCTACCTGTAGGTATTTTTAAACTAAAGTCTATTATCAAGTAAAGGAGTATAGGGACTTGGAAAAGTATGGGATAAAATGCATTTATTCTGTAAAATAAAAGAATAAAAGCCTAATTGTTTCCTTGATGTTGGTCACCTGGCCATGATGTCATCAGCCATAAGGCTATAAAACTCACCACTAGAGGGATGTTTAGAGAGAGGTAGGCCAGTGAGCTGCTGGTCTTGAAGGAGGAAGGTGCGTTTGTTTTCACACCAGTGAAATGGTTTAAAAGAAGTGGTAAAATTAAGAGAAGACGTGACTAGGGAAGAGTCATCTTCAGAGTTTTGTTTATTTTGGTGTGTTGACTAACACCTTGTTTTTTTTTTTTAAATTTCTGTAAATATTAATTTTATTAGATTTTGAATAAAAAATCATAAACGCATTTGAGCGTTTATTTTATGCATCATACCTCCTGCCTAAGTGTCTGTTATTCCCATGCCGTAACACCCTATTGAATGCTAGAGTTTTGTAGCATTCTACTCATAAGAATACGCTTATGTCAGTGACGCATTCTTATGGCTGAAACATTTTGTAATGTATCATTATGTTTTCTGAAAGGTCTGTTCATAAATGATAGCTGAGACTGCACATGAATCCTTAGCTGTAGAGTGGGACTCCAGGACTTCCTTTGTAATGAGTAGACACTATGGCAGCAGATAGCAGTATGTGTGTGTGTAGAAGAACAGCATTCGAGATTGCTTATTCTTTCCCTACATGATCACATATGGGGCAAAGGTCTTCCTTCAATAGCAGTGCATTGCATAGCCTGTGTCTTAAGTAAGGTAAAGGTTATTCTTATTAGTAGAGCTGCTTTCTGTATTATTTATCCAAAAAGAAAAGGTTACCTAGAGATATATATATATTTATGCAATGGGTGTGAGACCAAAAGCCATTGAATAAATCCATTTATTTCTACATATGTGGAATAAATCTAACCAACCTAGATTTATCCCACATATGTGGAATAAATGAAAACCGTCAATCACAAACACTGTGCCGGACCTACATTCTGCCACCCACACAGTTGGCACACATAAACGCAATCAACACTGGCACAACCAGTAAATCATCCACCTGCAGAACCCCTCGTGCACTCAACAAGAAAACTGCAGGCAAACGACACTTCACCATACTACATTACTATCGTAAACAGCACAACCATTTTCGCTACAGAAAAGACGCTGTTTCCATAATACAACTATAAATAGCACCAACAACTTCGTGACTCTCGATTTCCGATACCTTTTCCGACCACAAGTATTACAGAAAAAAACGACTGTTACTGCATACAAAATGGCAACACAGGAAACTGCTGTAAACTTTCAAATGGAACTAACCCAAATACTAACACAATTTGAAGAAGACACTGAACCTCTACTGGAACCCCAGCAACAAAATAACTCACAAAACACAGACATACCAGAAGAACCAAAACCCAGCACTAGCACCGCAGTGAACATAGACGAAGATGCCATACAAAAATATATCCAAGCAGGCAAAAACACCAACACGATGAAAAAGACTCACAGTGATGTCTTGACCATTCAAAATACCTCAAAGAAAAGCACAATATAGAAACTCCGCTGAAACCATTACACCAGTAAACCTGGATAAATTACTTGCTACCTTTTCATGCACTCCACCAGAAAAGACGAACTCCCACGAGCCCTTAACACTATGTGCCACATTCCAGAGTGTTGAAAGATATTTAAAACAAAACGCTATCCAGAATCTCATCAACATCAACTGCTTTCCTCACAACCAGAGAAATTCTGCAGTGCAAACAAAAACACCTCAAAAGTTATGGCAAGGGTAACAGACCAAAAGCAGCAGATGAGCTCACAGATTCCCTTATCAACAAACTATACGAGACTCAACAACTAGGCCCACACAGCCCTGATGCCTGCTTAACACCATGTGGTTAATAGTTAGCCTATACTTTGGTGTCAGAGGCATAACGGAAATGAGAGCAGTCAAATGGGAGACATCATCATGCAAAAGATGAAAACGGACTGTGCTACCTCCAGTATACCAGTGAACGCCAAACAAAAACTAGACAAGGCTCCAACCCAAAAGAATGCAGAAAACTAAAGCCAAGAGCATACGAACTACAACAAAATCCTACTAGATGCCCAGTCACCAATTACAAACTCTACAGTACCCACAGACCCAGCCAAAGTAACCACCCTGAAGCACCGTTTTTCTTAGCTATCAACAACAACATAAAAACATCAAAAGTACACAAATGGTTTAAAAATCAGCCTGTGGGTATTAATAAGCTCTCCACTATTGTCAAAACATGGTTACAGATGCAGGCATACAAACTGATAAACGCTAACTAACCATTCTGTACAAAAGCATCTGGTACAAAATTAGTGGACAGTGGAATACCACCAACCGAAATCATACAAATTTCAGGCCACAAACAGCTCCAAAGCCTCAACGAATATTCAAAGCTCAATGACTCAAACAACAAGAAATAAGCACTTTACTAAGTGGCGATCAGACTCCGTAATCCAAACCTTCCTGTCAACAACAACAACTGACCACTATTCCTACCAACTACAAAGACCTCCTTGGAACCTGCATCAGCAAACCCACCATACATGCAAAGCAAGTCACCTTCAATATAATTCAAGGTAAGCATAATTACACTACCAACAAATTCACAAAACTACTACATAAAACCCTCCTCCACCCATACCACCCATCACCACCACTTCCACCCTTCCAAACACCACTCCACATTACAAACCAAACACATAATGCTCTTTTTTTCCCCCCCATGCAGGTAACAAGTATGACAGCTACGCCAAGAAAAGACCGATGGTTTTAGATAGTGACAGCGACTCTGAATAAAGTTGCAAACGACCACATATTCTCTATGAAAAAATATCAAAAACCTCTAGAAATGAAGACAAGATCTGAATACAGCAAAGAAAAAGACATCAACAATAATTCACCTTCCTACAAAAAATACTCTCAAGCCAGAAAGAAGATCTGTGCAGACCTAAACATTAGTTCCTGAAATACTGTGAAAATAAGAAAACCTCTTAATAAGCTGAACCTACAAGCAAAAAAGTCAAATGAAGGCTGTGAACTAGAACAAATTTCTAACAAAACTGGACTTTCCTTTCTTCAAACACATCCTGGATATTCACCATCTTTGGAATACAGACCAACTACTAGCGGAAAGACAATCTGAATAAACTGAAAAGGAAAATAAATACAAATTCTACACAGTAAAAATACTCTATCAAACCCTATGGACTACAACACAAAAATAAACTTAACCTCACCCCACTACCCTTACCCCACCTCAACCCCATACCCAAATCTTCTAAAAACTCTTCTTTTTGAAATGAACTCTTTACTGCAAGTTGCAAAAATCACAGAAACCCATACAGTGTTCTAAACTATGAAAATTCTGCTCTGTACAACAAAAATAAATGCTACTGTTTGTTTTTCTGTTCAATAAATATTGCAAAAACTTACCTTCTCAGTCTTGTTCCTTCCAATCCACCAAGCCAAACTCCGACATACCAAAAAAAAAATTATAAAAAAGCCCCAATACATCAATCTCGAACAAAAATAAAACATCCAAACAGGATACCACTCCAAATTCTTCAGATCTTCACGAAATCTTCCTCCACGGTCGATCGACGAAGAAAACAGCACGCCACGACTAAAATCCACAGTGTCCTCCTCAAACTCTTCCATACATCCACCGACCGACGCCAGTACATCGACGCCCACAACAACGCGCAACGCCTCTCCGCAACACCAAACACGAGTCCCCGCCTCCAAAAGGCCGCCACCGAGCAATCCAACAGCACATCCTACTCGAACTCCTTTCTCCCGAACTGCGCCACAAATCCCAGCCACTCCCACCAACCAATCACAAAGCACGCACCACACGCACACCCAATCACAGCAATTCATGCACATCAATCACTCCAACCCTCCCACTGTAAGACACGCTCCAGCCAATCAAAACTACTTTCCCACGTTACGTCAGCCAATCACATCACACCAAGCACTCTCCAGCCACCACAACCAATCAAATCCTACAACCACACACCCATTCACACAGCAATAAAAAAAAACCTTCCACCATAAAAACCAAATAGTCCTCCATCAAAAAAATTACATACCACACACAGTTTAACGATAAACATCATAAACATCACCACAAAACCCATTGCATAAATCGCACATGCGATGGTGGACCATGGAATAAAGTAGTTATTTTCACACGTCCCCGGTGACCTCGGGTAAATCACTCGTGGCTCCTTCGCTCACCGACTCGTGAGATTGCAGAGTGCCAGCGAATCATGATCCCTATATCTATATATCATGTGTGTATATATACACATATGTGTATGTATATATATATATATATATATGTGTGTGTGTATATATATATATATATACACACACAGTATATATATATGTGTGTGTGTGTGTGTAACCCTATAACTAACTCTATGTAAGTGTCCCTAGCTGTATGTGTGCATCCCTAGTGCTATGTGAGAAATGGGTATCTGCGCCTCCCCCCCCCCAGTGTATAATCTTAGCTCTGTACTGTAAATGGCATGTCTGTGTTGCTATCCCACTTATAGGTGTGGGTTATGTGTAGATGTAAATGCCCATTTATAGACATGGGTGTGCGTGTAAGTATCCCCACTTATAGATGTGGGCTTGTGTGTGTAAGACTATCCCACTTACAGCTGTGGGCTTGTGTGTGTGTAAGTATCCCTACTTATGGCTGTGGGCTGTGTGTGTGTGTAAGTATCCCCACTTATAGATGTGGGCTTGTGTGTGTAAGACTATCCCATTTATGGCTGTGTGGTTGTGTGTGCATAAGTATCCCCACTTATGGCTGTGGGCTAGTGTGTGTAAGTATCCCCACTTATGGCTGTAGGCTTGTGTGTGTGTGTATATGTGTGTAAGTATCCCTACTTATAGATGTGGGCTTTTTTGTGTAAGACTGTCCCACTTACGGCTGTGAGCTTGTGTGTGTGTGTGTAAGACTATCCCACTTATGGCTGTGGGCTATATACTTGTGTATCATCTACATGAGCATAGAGGTAATCACGACGCACCTTGTGTATGTCATGCGCTTGTGGGTAAGCTTCGTGGTATTGACGTACACTTGTGTACGTCACATGTGTGCGTAGGTATGCATATCTTATAGCCTGCTCTCCTCTTCCAGGAAGGTGGTAGATCACCACTCTGCCATTGACTGCTCACAGGTGGAGGCCTGGTGGAAGTGCAGGTTGGAAGACGAGAACAGGCATGGCTACCGGTTTGATGCAGCATGTGTGTGTGCGCGTGTGCCTCCACACAGCACATGCTGATGTCCATACTGGAGTATGGGGGGGGACAAAATCAGCTGAGTGGGCTTAATGAAGCCCAGCCTGCCAGTTCCCAACCCACACTGCCACCTGAGGATGCTGCCCTGATATGTAGATGAGAGTCTCTTGGGTGGAGGGGGCAGTCAGTGGGGAATTACTTGGGGCAGGTAAGTCCTCGCGGAGGTTCAATTCAGTTCAATTCAATCTTTATTTTTATAGCGCCTTTCAAAACCAAGGCGCTTCACAGATTATAAATACATAAAACGGAATATAAAAATTATTAAAATCAACACAGTTCAATCCAGTTAATCAGGGAATTCCAGTGAAAACAAATATGTTTTCAACATTGATTTAAAATTTGTGATGGTCAGGCATTCTCTTAACCGACGATGTAGAGAGTTCCACAGGGTTGGTGCTGCAAATGAAAAAGCACGTGCTCCAGATGTTTTAAGACAAACCCTGGGAATCTTTAGCAATCCCACGTCGGCAGATCTGAGAGGGCAATTAGGGGAGTAGGGAATCAGGAGATCTTTAAGGTAGTCTGGTCCCTGTTCGTGTAGAGCTTTAAGGGTAAGCAAGCCTACCTTATAGGTGATCCGCCGCTGAACCGGCAGCCAGTGCAGTTCGTGCAGAACAGGAGTAATGTGACTGGACCTGGAGGTACCAGTCAATAACCTGGTTTGCTGCATTCAAACAACATGAAGTCTTGCTATATTATGACAGATGCAGTTTGTCCCACCATTAGAACTACTCCGGAGGTGAAAGAGTTAACTTCCATGCAATGCATGGAACTTAGAGCGCGAGCTCGGTTAGAGAAGCTCTGTTAGGGTGGTTTCAAACCGGAAACGTCAGATTCTTTACTCCGTTTCACTGAACAGTCGCTCCGGAGATTCCTCCTGCTGCTCGGTTCATTTTCTCGGTTTAAAGTGTTTTTTCTCGGTTAAATTCAACCGTGATTTTCTTTATTTTAACCGCAAACCGATCGGTTCAAGCTCTGTTTATGGTATTGTAAGTAATAGATAGGTTTTCTGTGTGGAACTTGTAAATGTTTATCGGTTCGGTTTGAACCGATCAAATTGTATTTAAACTTTATTCTGAAGCCTTTTAAGGCTTGTTAGAGTGCGGTTCCCGGTTCTTATCGGTTCTAAAAAAAACGGATTTCATTACGGTTTTTCCACGACCTGCGACACGGTTGGGAACCGATAAGGGTGTCTTGCCTGGCACTGCCATCAAAGGGCAAGTTTTGGTTAGGCTGGCATTATGTCTGAGAAACCCAAAAGAAAAACCGGGCCCACTGGGTTTCAACACTGTAGTGTCTGTGGGAAGCCTTTGCCAAGGCTGACCCACACACCACATGTGTTTATTGTCTGGGGTTTGACCACCACAATGCAGACTGCCAGATTTGCAAGAATTTCCCTGCAGTTACCCTAGATAAGAGAGTTGGTAGGCTCAGGGAGCGAGAGGCCAAAAAGTCCGCTGACCCGGATGGCCAGCCCGGTTCGGTGCCAACCGAACCGGAGGGAGTGCCCTCTGACCAGGGCCAGATTTCCTTGGACAAACGTAAAGCTGACTCTGAGGAGCCAGTTCCAGCAAAGAGAACTAGAAAGTCAGCAGGTGTGGAGTCCAAATCCTTCTCCAACTGCTGCAGAGATAGCCAGGGCAATACAGATTGTCCAGTCACTTTCCCAGTTCCCTCCGAACCGCCACTATCTAGCAAAGGTCAGTTCCACGGTTCAAGAATATGATATAGAAGAGTTTTATGAACCAGAGGAGGGGAGGATGATTATGATCAGTGTGAATGTGACTTTGAAAGTCTGGATGTGCCCATTGAACCGGACATCTCCCCAGACAGACCTTTGGTGAATCTCCCCTAGGCTTGCTGAGTCCCTTCTCATTTTTGTTTTATAAAAAAGTTGCTGAAACCCTCCAGCTTCCTTTAGAGGAGGCTTTGGATGAGCAAGAGGAGCCTGACTTTGTAGAGATGATGGATATCCCAGAGTCCAGGAGATTGTCTATCCCTTTACATAAATCTTTTAGGAAACAAACAATAAAAATTTTAAAAGCTCCTAATTCTGTGCCTCCTGTGGATAAAAAGATGGACAGGAGGTACACTTTGTCAGGTCCTGATACAGAATTTCTTTCACAGCAATGCAGTCATGTTGGGGTAGTTCAGGCTGCAGCCTGTGATAAAGCTAATATTCCCCTGGCTTCACATCCTCCTGACAAGGACTCCAGGAAGATTGATGCCATGGCCAAAAAACAATACATGGCAGCGTCTTTGGGACTCAGACAAGCAAACTATATGGCTTATGTTGCGAGATACCAAAAATCTAGATGGGATACTGTCATGGCCTTAGCCAAACAGGCCCTGGCCAGCTTGCAAAGGAGCTGGAGCAGGTGGCTGTTGATTGATTGAGGCATCTGAGGTGCAATTCCATGCTGCAGTGGATTCTAATGATGTATCCTCTAGAGTCATGGCTACATCTGTGGCTTTCGTGAATTGGCCTGGCTCAGGTGTACTACTTTGTCACAGGATACCCAGTCTAAGGCTATGGATTTTCCTGTGGTGGGAAATTCTCTGTTTGGGGAGCAGACAGAGAATTATATGAAAATGGATGAATATAGAACCACTTATAGGGTGCACAAGCCAAGGAGCGGCAGGCCACTCCTCAGAGGCAGCCCCAGGGTGGGGCAGGCCTTTTCACAGGCCTTTTACCAGACCCAGGCCTCCCTCTTCAGCCTATGTTCAGAGGGTTCTTCAGAGGGAGAGGCAGGCGAGTGCAGAGCAGGCCTGCTCCACCCCTCAGCCTAAAGCCCCTGCCAAACAGGCACCCTGATGGGATGCCCAGGGTCGACTCTCCATTACCTGTAGGGGCAGGCTGGCTTACTTCGTCCAGGACTGGGGTCTTTAACATCAGACAGGTGGGTCCTGGAAGTAGTGAGCCAGGGTCTGGTTCTCAGCTTCAAAAATTTCCAAAGATGAGAGCCAGATCCTTTCCACCTGCAAACCCTTTAGAGACTCTTGCTTTGGAAACAGAAGTCTCAACCCTCCTGGCTCTCAGAGCTGTAGAAAGGGTTTCTCCCCTACACCAGGGCAAGGGTCTGTACTCCAGGTACTTCCTTACCCCAAAAAAGACAGGAGAGTGGCGGCCCATCCTGGACCTAAGATATCTGAACAAGCACCTTTTAAAACCAAAATTCAAAATGGTGACTCTGGGAATGATTTTACCCTCCCTAAGGCTAGCTTCCCTGGACCTCAAGGATGCCTACTTCCATGTTCTTATCAGAAGCTCCCATCGAAAGTACCTCAGATTCGAACTGCCCTCAGGCCATTATCAGTTCAGAGCTATGCCCTTCGGCCTTACCTCTGCCCCAAGGGTGCTCACAAAATGTCTGGCAGTAGCAGTTGCTCATCTAAGAAGGCAAAGATTGCCATCTTTCCCTACCTGGATGACTGGCTCATTGTGGGTCAGTCTCCAGACCAGATCAAATCACACCTGCTAGTTACACAGCTGCTTGCCTCTCTGGGCTTTCTTCTCAGTCTTCCAAAGTCAGTTCTGGAACCTGTCCAGGTACTCACCTTTATAGGCGCAGAACTGGACACAAAGCAGGCCAGAGCCTTCCTTCCCCTAGAAAGGGTAAGGACCTTGGTGGCCCTGGCCTCGTCCTTCACTCTGCAGGTCTCTCGACCAGCAAGGCATTTCCTGCAGCTCCTAGGACACATGGCTGCTTCCACAGCTGTAGTGCAAGGAGCAAGATTTCAGATGAGGGACATTCAGTTCCATTTGAGAGCCTTCTGGTCTCAAAGAAATCCTCTATCAAGTTAATCCCAGTGACTCGGAACCTGATCCAGGCCCTTCAGTGGTGGCAGGATCAGAGCAATCTGAGACAAGGGTGCCTTTCATCCCTCTGTCCACTCCTTGACCCTTACTACAGATGCGTCCCTCTTGGGATGGGGAGCTCACATGGCGACCTCTCCACCCAGGGTTATGGTCCCCTCAGGAATCTCTGCTCCACATCAATCTGTTGGAACTCAGAGCTGTTTTCTAGCACTTCAGGTTTTTCTGCATCTGTTCAGAACAAGGTGGTACAGGTCAGAACAGACAACACCACTACAATGTGGTACATCAACAAACAAGGGGCACTCGGTCTTTGGCCTGGTGCACCGGGCGATGAAGTTGTGGTCTCTGGCTTATTCCTGAACACTTCCCTCATAGCAGTTCACCTCCCAGGCAGGACAATGTCCTGGCAGATGCTCTCAGCAGGATTTCCCAGGGCCATCACGAATGGTCACTGGATCCCCTAGTACTGGGGATAGTTTTTGCCAGATGGGGCACTCCTCAGATAGATCTTTTTGCAGCCCCAGACAATCATCAACTTCCACTTTTTTGTTGCAGGCCCCCAGTGTTGGGCTCAGTCCCCCTGGATGCCTTTCTCCTCAATTGGGAAGGGAAGTTTCTCTATGCCTTCCTCCCCCTTCCCTCTCCTGTTCAAGGTGCTAGTCAAAATCAGGTCTCAGCCCTGCAAGATGATCCTGATTGCTCCAGACTGGGCCAGGCAGCCCTGGTACCCACTCCTTCTGTCCTTAGCAGTCCATCTTCCCCTGTGTCTCCCAGGAACCACAATCTGTTAACCTGTGCTCAGGAGAGTCTGGTATCCAGTCTCCAATCCCTCAACCTCAAGGCCTGGCTCTTGAGGAGTTAAAGTTTGCTGATCTACAGCTTTCTCAGGGTGTTCTCGAAATCTTGAAAGCTTCTAGGAAGCCTTCCACCAGGGCTACCTATAACTCCAAGTGGAAAAGGTTTTCCATATGGTGTTCTGGGAAGCATATTTCCCCAGAATCTGCTGATTTACCCACTGTATTGGATTATATGGTCCATCTTAATTCTTTGGGACTGAGACCAGCTACCCTGAAAGTGCATTTGGCAGCTGTCTCTGCTTTCATTTCAGCAGGGAAGCCCTCTTCTCTTTCTGCTCACCCTGTATTTTCCAAGTTTTTTAAGGGATTGCTTCATACCAATCCTCCATTCAGGGACCCTGCCCCTGCTTGGGATCTTAATGTTTGCATTGCTCAGCTGATGCAACCCCTTTGAACCTCTGTCTTGGCAGAGCTTAAGTATTGACTTGGAAAACTGTATTTCAGTAGCCATCACTTCTGCCAGGCGCATAAGTGAGTTACAAGCTTTGTCAGTGGAGACTGACTTTATTTCCTTTCACAGGGATAGGTAGTCCTCAGGACTAACAGGAAGTTTTGCCTAAGGTGGTTTCGGTTCCACCGTAACCAATCTATTTCACTTCCAGTGTTCTTCACTGACCATTCCTCCTCTGGTGAGAGAGGCTGCACAACAGATGTTAAGAGGGCCCTAAGTTACTACATGGAGCGTACCAAGGTCACAGGTTTGACTCCCTCCAACTATTTCTCACTTATGGTGAGGTTGGGAAAGGGAGACCTGCCACTAAGAGATCCATTGCCAGGTGGATTGTCTCTTGTATCCAATTTTGCTATCAAAAACTGGGTAAGGTTCCCCCTCAGGCCTGAGGGCTCACTCTACCAGAGGTACAGCTGCATCTCTAGCTGCTGCCAGAGACATCCCTATCTTGGAGATATGTCAAGCAGCTACTTGGAAAACAGTACACACTTTCACCAAGCATTACTCCCTGGATATCCAGGCCAGGAGGGATGCTCGGTTTGGCACAGCCGTGCTTCAGAGCCTATTCCCTAAGTAGGTTCTGTCCCTCCTCCATGGAGGTACTGCTGTATAGTCTGCATCTGTTATAATATAGCAAGACTTCATGTTGTCTGAAGAAAAAATTACTCACCTTAGTAATGTTGTTTCTTCTAATGGAGTCTTGCTATATTATGACCTCCCCCCCAGCCTGCCCCTCTCAGAACTTCTACTTCGGGTATGGGGTGGGCAGTCCACTGTTGGCACTTATTGATGCCCCTTTTATGTTTGGGTGTTGTGTTTTATTTATTTATTTTATCTTATTGTTTCAAACAACATGAAGTCTTGCTATATTATGACAGTAGCAGTTTGATCCAGCTCTAGAACTGCTCCGAAGGTGAAATGGTTAAAACCATTCCAAAATAGAATTTTGGCCACGAGCTCTAAGAAGCAGCTCTATCTGTGTTATTTCAAACCTGAACTGTCAGATTCTTTACTCCGCCTCAGTGAACAGTCGCTCCGGAGATTTCTCCTTCTGCTCGGTTCATTTCTCGGTTTAAAAAGTGTTTTCCGGTTGGATTCAACGAGAATAGTTTATTTAACATAAAACCGTTCAGTTCAAGCTCTATCTGTGGTAACCGTAAGTAAATGAAGGTTTTGTCTGTGTGGAACTTGTAAGTTATCGGTTCGGTTTGAACCGATCAGTTGGTTTAAAACTCATTTAAAACTAAAAATGTAATATTTTAGAGTGCGGTTCCCGGTTCTTATCGGTTCTAAAAAACAGTTTATTACGTTTTTCCAATACCCGTGACACGGTTAGGAACCGATAAGGGTGTCTTGCCTGGCACTGCCGTTAAAGGGCAAGTTTTCTGGTTAGGCTGGCATTATGTCTGAGAAACCCAAAAACCGGGCCCACTGGGTTTCAACACTGTGATGTTTGTGGGGAAGTCTTTGCCAAGGCTGACCCACACCCTATGTGTTTTGTCTGAGGTTTGACCACCTCCAGTCAGACTGCCAGATATGTAAGAATTTCCCTGCAGCCACCCTGGAAAAGATTGGGCAGGCTCAGGGAGCGAGAGGCCAAAAAGTCCGCTGACCCGGATGGCCAGCCCGGTTCGGTGCCAGCCGAACCAGAGGGAGTGCCCTCTGACCAGGGCGAGACTTCCTCGGGCAAAAGAAAAACTGGCTCTGAGAAACTAATTCCAGTAAAGAAAACAAGAAAATCAGCAGGTCTGGAGTCCAAAACCCCTTCTCCAACTGCTGCAGAGATAGCAAAAGCCATACAAATTGTCTAGTCACTGTCTCAGGGTCCGTCCGAACCGCCACTATCTGGCAAAAGGTCAGTTCGTCCGGTCCCAGTGGTTCAGGAATATGATATTGAGGAATTTTATGAACCAGAGGAAGGGGAGGATGATTATGAACAGTATGAATTGGCTGGGAAGGTCTGGGTGTGCCCATTGAACGGACATCTCCCCAGACAGACCTTTAGAATCTCCCCTATGCTGTCTGAGTCCCCATCTCATTTCATGTTTTACAAAAAGTTGCTGAAACCCTCCAGCTTCCTTTAGAAGAAGCTGTGGATGAGCAAGAGGAGCCTGATTTTGTAGAAATGATGGATATTCCAGAGTCTAGGAGATTGTCTATTCCTTTACATAAGTCTTTTAGGAAGCAAACAATAAAAATTTAAAAAACTCCTAATTCTGTGCGTCCTGTAGATAAAAAGATGGACAAAAGGTACACATTTTCAGGTCCTGATACAGAATTCCTTTCTCAGCAATGCAGTCATGTTGGGGTAGTTCAGGCTGCTGCCTGTGATAAAGCTAATATTCCCCTGGCTTCACATCCTCCTGACAAGGATTCCAGGAAGATTGATGCCATGGCAAAAAAACAGTATATGGCAGCCTCTCTGGGACTCAGGCAAGCAAATTATATGGCTTATGTAGCTAAGTATCAGAAATCTAGATGGGATACTGTGATGCAATTAGCCAAGCAAGCCCATGGCCAGCTGGCTAGTGAACTAGAACAGGTGGCTGCTGATGGCATTGAGGCTTCTAAGGTTCACTTTCATGCTGCTGTGGATGTTAATGATGTTTCCTCTAGGGTCATGGCCACATCTGTAGCTTTTTGTAGGTTGGCCTGGCTCAGGTGTACTAGTCTGTCACAGGATACCCAGACTAAGGCTATGGATTTTCCTGTGGTGGGAATTCTCTGTTTGGGGAGCAGACAGAAAACTACATGAAAAGATGGATGAATATAGGACTACTTACAAGGTGCCCAGGCTGAGGCGGCAAGCCACTCCTCAAAGGCATACCCCAGGGGTAGGGTGAGCCTTTTCACGAACCTTCTACCAGACTCAGGCCTCCTCTGCCTATGCTCAGAGGGCTTCTTCAGAGGCAGAGGCAGGCGAGGGGTGGGCAGACCTGCTCCCACCCCCAGCCTAAAGCTCCTGCTAAGCAGGCACCCTGATGGGGTGCCCAGGGCAGTCTCCTGTACCGGTGGGGGCAGGCTGAGCTTACTTCAGCCAGAATTGGGCTTCTTTAACCTCAGACAAGTGGGTTCTGGAAGTAGTAGGCCAGGGTCTGGTTCTCAGCTTCAAAAAGTTTCCCAAGTTGAGAAGCAGACTTTCTACCTGCAAGTGCTTCAGAGACCCTTGCTCTGGAAGCAGAGGTCTCATCCTGTTAGCTCTCAGAGCAGTAGAAAGGGTTCCTCCCTACACCAGGGCAGGGGTCTGTATTCCAGATACTTCCTTACCCCAAAAAAGACAGGAGAATGGCGGCCCATATTAGATCTCAGATATCTGAACAAGCATCTTTTGAAACCAAAGTTCAAAATGGTAACTCTGGCAATGATTTTACCCTCCCTAAGGCCAGGGGACTGGCTAGCCTCCCTGGACCTCAAGGATACCTATTTCCATGTCCTAATCAGAAGCTCCCATCGAAAGTACCTCAGATTCGAACTGCCCTCAGGTCATTACCAGTTCAGAGCAATGCCCTTGACCTTACCTCTGCCCCAAGGGTATTCACAAAGTGTCTAGCAGTGGCAGTGGCTCACTTAAGGAGGCAAAGGATTGCTGTTTTTCCCTATCTAGACGACTGGCTCATTGTAGGCCAGTCCCCAGAACAGGTAAAATCTTACCTGCAGGTCACCTAGCAGCTTCTCACCTCCCTGGGCTTTCTGCTAAATCTACCAAAGTCGGTTCTGGAACCAGTCCAGGTACTCACCTTTATAGGGGCAGAATTGGACACAAAGCTAGCCAGAGCCTTTCTTCCCTTAGAAAGAGTAAGGAATTTGGTGGCTCTGGCCTCCTCCTTCACTCTGCAGGTCTCTCGACCAGCAAGACACTTTCTGCAGCTCCTGGGGCACACATGGCTGCATCCACAGCTGTTGTGCAGGGAGCAAGATTTCAGATGAGAGACATTCAGTTTCACTTGAGAACCTATTGGTTTCAGAGAAGAGACCCCCTTTCCAAGTTGGTCCCAGTGACTCGAACCTTGATCCTAGCCCTCCAGTGGTGGCAGGATCAGAGCAATTAAGATTGGGGTCCCTTCATTCCCCTACTCACGACTTGACTCTCACTACAGATGCTTCCTTCTGGGTTGGGGAGCCCACATGGGCGACCTTCCACTCAGGGAGTGTGGTCCCCCAGGAATCTCTGCTCCACATCAATTTGCTGGAACTCAGAGCTGTCTTTTAGCTCTTCAAGCATTTTCTGCATCTGTCCACGACAAGGTGATACAAGTCAGAACAGACAACACCACAACAATGTGGTACATCAACAAACAGGGGCACTCGGTCTTGACCTTGTGCACTGAGGCAATGAAGTTGTGGTCTCTGGCCTATTCCCTGAACACTTCCCTCATAGCAGTTCATCTTCCAGGGAAGGACAATGTCCTAGCGGATGTTCTCAGCAGAATTTCCCAGGGCCATCACGAATGGTCCCTGGATCCTCAAGTGCTGGGGATAGTCTTTGCCAGATGGGGCACCCCTCAGATAGATCTTTTTGCAGCCCCAGACAATCACAAACTTCCTCTGTTCTGTTGCAGGCCTCCAGTGCTGGGCTCAGTTCCCCTGGATGCCCTTCTTCTGGATTGGGAGGGGAAGTTTCTCTATGCTTTTCCCCCCTTCCCTCTCCTATTCAAAGTACTAGTCAAAATCAGATCTCAGCCTTGCAGGGTGATTCTGATTGCCCCGGATTGGGCCAGGCAGCCCTGGTACCCACTCCTTCTGTCACTGACAATCCATCTTCCCCTTTGCCTCCCCAGGAATCACAACCTGTTGACTTGTGCCCAGGGAAGGGTTTGGTATCCGGACCTCAAATCCCTCAACCTCAAGGCCTGGCTCTTGAGGAGTTAGAGTTTGCTGATTTACACCTCTATCAGGGTGTTCTTGAGATCCCTAAAGGCTTCAGAAGCCTTCCACTAGGACTACTTATAGTTCTAAATGGAAAAGGTTTTCCATTTGGTGTGCTAGGAAAAATATTTCCCCAGAATCTGCTGATTTGCCCATTGTGTTAGATTACATGGTACATCTTAATTCCTTGGGTCTCAGACCAGCTACCCTGAGAGTTCATTTGGCAGCTGTATCTGCTTTTGTGTCAGCAGGAAAGTCATCCCCTCTTTCCTCTCATCCTGTGTTTTCCAAGTTTTTTAAGGGATTACTCCATATTAATCCACCCTTTCGGGAACCGGCCCCTGCTTGGGACCTTAATGTTTGCATTGCCCAGTTAATGCAACCCCCTTTTGAACCTCTGTCTTCTGCAGAGCTTAAGTACCTAACTTGGAAAACTGTTTTTCTAGTGGCTATCACTTCTGCCAGACGCATAAGTGAGTTGCAAGCCTTGTCAGTGGAAACTGACTTTATTTCTTTCCACAGGGATAAGGTAGTCCTTAGGACTAATAGGAAGTTTTTGCCTAAGGTGGTTTCAGATTTCCATCTTAATCAATCTATCTCCTTCCAGTATTTTCACTGATCACTCCTCTTCTGGTGAGAGGAGGTTGCACAACCTGGATGTTAAGAGAGCTCTTAGTTACTATATAGAGCACTCAAAGGTCACAGGTTCAATCCTCCAACTTTTCCTTACCTATGGTGAAGTTGGGAAAGGCAAACCTGCCACTAGAGATAAATTGCCAGGTGGATTGTCTCTTGTATCCAATTTTGTTATCGGAAGCTGGGCAGAGCCCCGGTTTGAGGGCTCATTCTACCAGGGGTACAGCTGCGTCTCTAGCTGCTGCCAGAGACATCCTATATTAGAGATTTGCCAGGCTGCTACTTGGAAAGCGGTACACACTTTACCAAGCATTACTCCCTGGATGTCAGGCCAGGAGATGCTCGGTTTGGCACAGCTGTTCTTCAGAGCCTATTCCCTAAGTAGGTTCTGCCCCTCCTCCATGGAGGTACTGCTGTGTATTCTGCTACTGTCATAATATAGCAAGACTTCATGTTGTTTGAAGAAAAAATTACTCACCTTAGTAATGTTGTTTCTTCTAATGGAGTCTTGCTATATTATGACCTCCCCCCAACCTGCCCCTCTCAGAACCTCTACTTGGTGTGGGCACCTTTTTATGCCCTGTTAGCATTTTTGTCCCCTTTTGGGGCTTTGGGTGTGTGTGTGTGTGTGTTTTATTATACTTCTGTTTTATTCTCATATGATTAGAATTGTGTTAGTATTTCTGGTCCCCTGACTTGAGTCTTGGGTGTTGGGACCAGCAATGGTTGTTATTATTTAGGTAGCCATTTGGCTAGTGTAGGTTACAGCTTCCACACAGACCTTAGTGAGTTTGGCTCGTAAGATCTGACAGTTCAGGTTTGAAATAACACAGATAGAGCTGCTTCTTAGAGCTCGTGGCCAAGATTCTATTTTGGAATGGTTTTAACCATTTCACCTCCGAGCAGTTCTAGAGCTGGATCAAACTGCTACTGTCATAATATAGCAAGACTCCATTAGAAGAAACAACATTACTAAGGTGAGTAATTTTTTCTTCTGGTCCCCTGACTTGAGTCTTGGTGTTGGGACCAGGAAAATGTGTGAATATTTTAGTAGCCAGTTGGCTAGTGTAGGTTACAGCTTCCACACAGAGCCTTAGTGAGTTTTGCTCATAAAGATCTGACGGTTTCAGTTTGAAACCACCCTAACAGAGCTTCTCTAACCGAGCTCTCGCTCTAAGTTCCATGCACTGCATGGAAGTTAACTCTTTCACCTCCGGAGCAGTTCTAATGGTGGGACAAACTGCATCTGTCATAATATAGCAAGACTTTATTAGAAGAAATAACATTACTAAGGTGAGTAATTTTTTCTTCTACACCAGCTGCAAGCGGCAGATCTCAACCCCAGACAGCCCTAGGCAGAGGGTGTTGCTGTAGTCAAGATGGGTAGTAGTGAAGGTGTAGACCATAGTTGGAAGGTCATCTTGGGGAATCAGGTGTTTCACCCAGGCGATGTTCCTCAGATGGTAAAATGAGGATTTGACCACAGCTGACACCTGAGGCTTCAAGGTCAAGCCATTATCAAAAACAATGCCGAGGTTACACACCCGATCGGAGGTCGTAAGCTGGACACCGTCAAGCCAAAGGCCCAACATGTGCCCAGCACTAAAACCTGCCCCTGGGCGGCCTGGTTCCTCAACCGGCACCTCAGTCTTATCCGGATTCAGTCTCAGCCAACTTGAGCTCATCCAGTCTTTGATCTCAGAAAGGCAACTCTTTAGCATGGAAACTGCATCAACCTGTCCGGGCACAAAGGACATATACAGCTGAATATCATCTACATAGCAGTGAAAACTCAAGCCGTATCTTTTTTTTTTTTTTCTTAGTCTTTGGTAACTGGGTAAGGCACATGTGCCTGTTTTCAGGGGCAACCTGGGAGCACTGGGTGGTTAAGTGACTTGCTCAGAGTCATACAGTATGCAAGTGGAAGTTGTGAGAATCAAACTCGGGTCTGGTCTGCTGGATGTATCAAGCTTGTTCACACCTCGTTCCTCTAACCTCTAGGCTATACTGCCAGCCTAATGATATCTCCTAAAGGCAGCATATACACTGCAAACAACTTGGGAGCTAATATGGAGCCCTGCAGTACCCAACAGGACAGGGGGGCGGAATCAGAGGCATAAATTCTAGTGACCACTCTCTGAGACCTACCTGTTAGGAAAGATCGAAACCATTTGAGGACTGTACCCGACAGGCCACAAAGGACCCACAGGGTATCCAAAAACACCTCATGGTCCACAGTGTCAAAAGCTGTGGAGAGATCGAGAAGGACCAAGATGGTACAAGCCTTTCGGTCTCTCACCATCAGGAGATCATTTAGTACCTGGACAAGGGCAGACTCCATGCTATGCCTCTTCTAAATCCAGACTGGAGAGCTTAATAGACACCGTGAGTTTCCAGGTGAATGTCAAGTTGCAGTGCACCGACCTTTTCAATAACCTTCCCCGAAAAGGGAAGGTTAGAGACAGGTCGGTAGTTAGCTGATTCGATGGGATCCAAGGTGGGTTTTTTCAGGAGTGGTCTGATAACTACCTCCTTTAAGGGATCCAGAAAGGTTTCCGTCTCCAAGGATCTCCATACAATTTCAGCTAGGATCAGGCAGATAGCATCTACACATCCCCCCCCAAAAGGGAGGTAAGGCCCGGATCCAAACTACCGCAGGTTGGACGCAAAGTCTGGACAATCTTAACAATGTCCATGAATTCCGGTCGGCCGAAATCTGTGAAGACAGACTGGGCATTCACCACTTCCTATCGACCACCACAACCCCTCATGGAAGGAGCCGGGCCAATTCCGGACCTGATGCTGGCAACCTTATCTACGAAAAACTGAGCTAGCTCATCACACTTAGCTTGTGAAAAAACTCTTCCAGACAGCAGACAGATTGGATTGCACTATCTGTCCACAGTACGGAAAAGCTGAGCCGGTTGGTTCTGCGCAGCAGAAATCTCCCTGGACAGGAACGCTGCCTTCTTACGGGTGATTTCTGATTGATGGCTATCATAATGCTCCATCAATCTAAGCCTGTCAGCATCCAGGCTGGACTTCCGCCATGCACTTTCCAGCCTTTGACCACTTCGCCTCAACTCCTTCAAGGACCCATCGAACCAAGGGGACCTTGGGCGAAGAGTTTGTGGTCAAACACGAACAGGAGCAGTCAAGTCCAGGGCATCTCCCACTGCCTTATTATAGGCAAGTACCAGATCCCCAGGACTTGTGCTTTCGTCCAGCAGTCCCGATAGGTCCAGCACCGCCGATAGACCATCTGGGGTAACTCCCCTCAAAGGGCGGTACCGAACCATCTCCAAAGGGGTAGGTCCATTTGGGGGAGCCCCAAAACTGAATCCTATGGTGTGATGGTCAGACCAACTGACTGGTTCCACCGGCAAATCAGTGATCTCCATCCCCAGGAGGAACAGATCAAATGAGTGGCCCCCTATATGGGTAAGGCCCAGCGTTATCATTAGCTGGAGGAGATTTTGACCAAATTATTTGACTTCGTCATCGACCCAGTCATTGAAATGCTCCAGAATTATCCATCTGGGGGATTCCAGCACCATGTTGATGATGAAGTCTGCAATCTCCTGCAGGAACAAACCCCCATCGCCTGGTGGACGGTAGATGAGGAATATCCTGCAACCTACACCCTCACCCATAACATACTCAACGGATCTGGTGGTCCCCACTGGAACATCCACAAGGCCCAGTTCGGTCTTAAAAAAAAGATGGCTACACCCCCACCCCTACGATCCAGCCTCAGGTGGTGAATCACTGAGAACCTAGCTGGAACTGCAGAAGCCAATGCTGGACCTGCACTTTCATCCAACCAGGTCTCGGTGATGCATGCCAGGTCTACCGTTTCAACAAGATCAGCTATAATAGCAGTCTTGTTTTTGATATACCTAGCATTACATGACACCGCCTGGGTTCGATGAGATGCTGGAGAAGACCGCGACTCCTGGCTCTTCGGTATGGAAACAAGACAGGGATTACCCCTGTCTTGACACCATTTCGCCCCAGGGTGTCGCCTGGTCCAAACCACCCCAGTACGTCCATCCATTGCCATTCCACCACCAGGCCCAGGCCTGCCCATTTTCCCATTCCTCCTAGCAATTCCAACAGACCGACAATGTATATACGTTTCTGCTGGTAGAGAGGGGCAGTTAAATGGACGCAACTCCCTGAGCCTGGTAGGGGAATACTGCCTGACCATCCTTAAGCCTTCCCAGCACATTAAACCACAATCTACAAACACAGCCCCATGTTGATTCCTGGGCAGTGACCACCCAGTAGTCAGTCTACACACAACAAAAATAAAATAATAAAATAAAATAAATAAAAAGAAATCCAATCAACCCCACCACACAACTCTCACTTGTGGGCCCTAAAATATTAAAAAGAAAAATAACTTAATAATTCCCTAAACCTAAACCAAACAGATTTCTTTAGTCATTTGTTGTCCATAAATTATAATATTCAGTACAAATCAAATTTGCCATAAAATCAGAAAATTGGTTGCCAGTTGGGAGAAGCAGGGCTGGGTTGAGAGCCAGTCATTCAGGTCTGGGAGGATAAAAATCTCTATGGAAAAAAAGGTGAATTACTGTACTACAAATGTTGCGAGCTCATGTAACTATTACTTTAATCACATTATAGATCGAAAGAGTGCTCCCGACCAGTTGGCGCACTCCTTTCCTTTGCACGTGAAACACTTTTGTTCTGTGAAAAGTTTCTCACGTGCAGATCCCCTGCAAATGGACATATTCCAAGGCAGTTTAAATATAAATAGACAAAGAACCTCTGTGCGTAAACACTGAGGCAAGGGTTACCCCAAAGGGCATTTGGCTGGGAAGCCAAGTTTCAAGAAAATACAAAATCACACATGCCCCCACAATGCAAAGCATCATGGGCTGCATATGCAAATCACCACAGAATGTTATGCTGGTCCAACTTTAAGCAGAATTGCATGGTGCCGAAAGGCCTCTCACACAGTTTGCAAAGGGTGCTAACAGAAGACATAGACACGTGTTTCGTCCTACCAGGACTCATCAGTATGCCTCATCTATTTGACACCCCAGTGAAATGGACCAGCTACCCCTAAGGCAGTGTGCCTGGGATATATCGTGGTGAACCCATTAAAATAAAAAAACATTTAAAAGACAAAGAACCTCTGTGCGTAAACACTGAGGCAAGGGTTACCCCAAAGGGCATTTGGCTGGGAAGCCAAGTTTCAAGAAAATACAAAATAGCTGGTCCATTCCACTGGGGTGTCAAACAGATGAGGCATACTGATGAGTCCTGGTAGGACGAAACACGTGTCTATGTCTTCTGTTAGCACCCTTTGCAAACTGTGTGAGAGGCCTTTCGGCATCATGCAATTCTGCTTAAAGTTGGACCAGCATAACATTCTGTGGTGATTTGCATATGCAGCCCATGATGCTTTGCATTGTGGGGGCATGTGTGATTTTGTATTTTCTTGAAACTTGGCTTCCCAGCCAAATGCCCTTTGGGTAACCCTTGCCCTCAGTGTTTACACAGGAGGTTCTTTGTCTTTAAATGTTTTTTATTTTAATGGGTTCACCACGTATATATCAGGCACACGCTAGGGAGCTGGTCCATTGCACGGTGGTGTCAAACAGATGAGGCATACTGATGAGTCCTGGTAGACGAAACATGTGTCTATGTCTTCTGTTAGCACCCTTTGCAAACTGTGTTAGAGGCCTTTCGGCACCATGCAATTCTGCTTAAAGTTGGACCAGCATAACATTCTGTGGTGATTTGCTATATGTAGCCCATGATGCTTTGCATTGTGGGGGCATGTGTGATTTTGTATTTTCTTGAAACTTGGCTTCCCAGCCAAATGCCCTTTGGGGTAACCCTTGCCTCAGTGTTTACGCACAGAGGTTCTTTGTCTTTTAAATGTTTTTTTATTTTAATGGGTTCACCACAATATATCCCAGGCACACTGCCTTAGGGGTAGCTGGTCCATTTCACTGGGGTGTCAAACAGATGAGGCATACTGATGAGTCCTGGTAGGACGAAACACGTGTCTATGTCTTCTGTTAGCACCCTTTGCAAACTGTGTGAGAGGCCTTTCAGCACCATGCAATTCTGCTTAAAGTTGGACCAGCATAACATTCTGTGGTGATTTGCATATGCAGCCCATGATGCTTTGCATTGTGGGGGCATGTGTGATTTTGTATTTTCTTAAATATAAATAGATATATATAATTGATCGAGTTCGATCAATAATATATTAATACCACCATGAAGACCACTCTTAGGAGGCAGTGTAGTGCAGTGGTTTAAAGCTTTGAGCGGCAAACCAGGAGACCAGGGTTTGAATCCCACAGCCCCCGACTTGCATACTGTGTGACCCTGAGCAAGTCACTTAACTTGCTTGTGCTCCCAGGTTGCACTGGAAACAAGCTTCAGCTTAGTGTGCCTTTTCTGGTTAAACAATTTCTCTTTTCCCTTTCTTACAGTTGTAAGAGTGGTCTCACATTTTTAGGATATCAGAACCAATCACCTTCGGTTCATGGTTCTCATACCCTAAGAATGAACATGAGACCACTCTTACAAGTGTAAGAGTGGTCTCCACAGCGGTATTAGCATGCATTAAATGTTTGTAAGCTTAATCTGTTTGCTGTTTATTCAACCACAGTTCAACACATAGTTAAATAAACTGAAACAAATATATACTTTACAAAATAATACATGGCTGTCATACACAACAAGGCTTATACTTCCATATTGGGGTAAGATGACATTATAGAGACCTTTCAAACTTTGCAGCGTCATCTTATTATTATTATTATTATTTGTGAGAATCAGTTTACAACCTTTGAGCCAGAGGCTCGTTTCCGCAGGTACCTCGTCACATTGAGACATACATAGCATTTAGATTACATAGTACAGGTTTTCTTCAAGTAGGCGTTTGTTAGAGGCGCCACGTCACACCGTGGTCAAACAACATACATTTACAGGGTACATGTAATAGAAATAGGTCTGACATAATTGGTTTCACTTGCTGAGCAATCAACTGGCCTGAGGCAGCAGGCTCTGGCCAAGTTATACTTAGGAATGGAGTGCTGGGTAAGGGATTGGGTGGGCTAGGTGGGGGGCTGGAGCTGCCCGGTGGGCATTGTCATGAGTGGAGAGGTCGGGGTAGGGCCTCATTCAGAGGCAAGAACAGCTACGAGTGTTGAGGAGTTGGCTACGAAGGGTGGTTTTGAATTTGGAGAGTGTGGTGGCAGGGAGAGAGTTAAACCAGAGTGGGGCTCTGTGCCAGAAGGACCTCTGACCATGAGTGGTTCTTGATCTGGGGACTAGTAGAGTGGTCTTGTGGGAGGACCGTGTAGCAACAGTGGGAGGGGTTCGGAGGATGGATGCAGTCACCCCTGGTGGAGAGAGCCGAGTAGGGTTTTTGTGAGTAGGCAGGTATGATGCAAGCCGTTCCTCTAGGGTCAGGGAGTTTAGCATCGTTATACAGTTGACAGGTGTGTGTGAGCCTGGGGGCACCAGTAATCAGTCTGCAAGCCTTAGTTAGGGTTATGTGTATTTTTTTGAGGGCAGTTGTGTTAGCGGCACCATAGATTGATAAGCCATAGTCTACCAGGGACAGTACTGAGGATGTGACAGCGAGCCGGAGAGCATTTCGGGGGAGGCAGTTTCGATGGCGGAAGAAGATGCCAAGATGTATGTTGGTGGCGGATGCAAGGGCATCAATGTGTTCGTGGAATGTGAGGGCTGAGTCGAAGGTAATCCTGAGGTATTTGTAGGAGCAGACTTGTTCCAGAGGTTGTTTGGTACTAGGAAGAATATGGAGAGGGTGGTTGCTAGCTTCGTTTTGGGGGTGGGCAAAAAGCATAGCTTTGGTTTTTTTAAGATTAATGATGAGTCTGTGCTCCTTAAACCAGGCATCAGCCTCATTGAAGGACTGTTGTAGGGAATCCTGAAGGGAGATAACCCCTGAGTGGAAACACAGCCTTACTGTGTATGGTTTCCCATACATTATTCCATGTATCATATGCTTTTCCGAAGATTCAAGGCCTCAGGTCTCCATAAACTTTATTCAAACAATATCTGGGTCATTGATTCTTAATGCTCTATTCTGGAGGGACTCCAAAGTATTTCCAGGCTGGAATGCCATACTAGTGCCACATATTCCAAACAAAGCCTGACAAGAGTTTAATATAAGTTCCTTTTGATTGAAACTAGCTTATTTCAGAAAGTTTAGAAAATAAATCTGAGAATTCACTTTATTCGTTAAGAGCTCCACACGCAAATTCCATTTAAGATAATTTGAAATTGAATTGCCCACAATCTTGCAGTTATCAGTTATCTCCACTAGGTCACCATTTATATAAAACTTGGAATCATCACTCTTTTTCGTAATATTAATCACCATAAATTGTGGGGGGGTGGGGTTCGAAGTAGTTTACGTATTGTGTGATTTAATCAAATCACAAGCTACATCTAAATCATCCTTCAGAATGCTAAATCCTCCCTTTTGACTAAAATTATATCAAGTTGTGTCATCTACCTATTTCAGATGATGACTGTTAGTGATGACAAATGATTTGAATACTTATCAGCTGGGTCTGATGCATTGCAGCGTGCCAGGACTCTGCTAGTGACATTCCAAGCTATACTTCTGGGACAGGCTTGGGATAAGCTCTAGTAGAACTGCAGCGAGTGGATGCAGACAATCATTAAGGGGCCTCCATTGAATGGGCATTTATGCTCTTGGGTACTTACCAGAATTACAAATTTTAAATAAAAAAAAAATATATATATATAAATAAAATCAGGTTCCATATAAAAATCTGTTACCATGTTTGTGTTTTTCAGAAGCACCAGCAGCGGAGTCAGCTTCTCCGAACCACGGGAATGTGGCAGGCTCCATCAACGCTCAGAGGGCACAGCATGCAAGCAGGTGAGCAAGATCTACAGGCCTGAGTCACCTGAGTTAGTTTCACATTGACTTCACTCAAAAGTCCCGCTCCTGAACCTCACTCAAACCTGTGCCTGGTCCAATACAACTGATGCAACTAGAACAAAAATGAACCAACACCAGGTTTTCAGCTTTAAAATATTATTTTAATTACTGCATAAAATGCATAAAACCCGTGCAAATACACAGAGCCCCCGACCAGGTTTCGCCTCAGATGGCTTTCTCAAGGGATGCTGGTCTATCATAGGAGCAAAAGGACCTCCTTGTGAATGAGCTTGCTCAATGGAGTTTTCCTGCAATAAACTTGAACTTGAACAAAACTTTTAAACATGTCTAGAACCAATCACAGTGACACAGATATTTAAAGTGACATCATACTATTAAAACTATGTGTATTAAAGTGCCTTACGGTCCTTTGACTTTGACCTGCATATGCAATCCACTTGTAAATCCGTAAATTCAAAACTTGGCATAGCATATAAAACTAGCTGTGCTCTTACACCCTCTGCTAGGCTGGCTATCGCACGGGGCATCCTGCTTCCCTTCCAGACCTATGGGGCACCAGCTTACGCTGTCATGCAAAAATCTACACTACGTAGATGGGATGTTGCCTATAACAGCATTTGTCGATATGTCTCCTCATCGACATGACTAAAGCACCATTGCCAGCTTTATTCTGACCTAGGCTGGCTATCACCCTCTGCAGTCAGACTACACTCCCTTGGTTCTCTGATTGATAGTATCATGAGGTCCCAAACTCCTGTAGCGCTTGCCGCCTTGCTGCTTCCCCAGTCATCCCCATATGGCCTACGCTTGATTGAGAAATCCCTTTTTTATGTCCCAAGATGTAAAACCTGAAAAGGCCTAGTGCCTTCTCCCACTTTGCCCCAAATTACTGGAACACTCTGCCTCCTGCTGTACGTCAGTCTCCATCACGTGCCACTTTCAAAAATGACCTTTGCAAATACTTATCCCTCTCTGAGGATTGCTCTTGCTTTAAACCGCCATAATTTGATTCTCCCCAGCTCTTTCCTCCTTCTCTCCCCTACTAAACCTATTTATTGGTTCTCACTTGTGTCTCTGTCGACCTTCTTCTCCCCACTCCTCTAGCAAAAGGCCAGCTCCCTGCTAGGGTAGTGATTAAAGGAAAACTGCACCCTCACATCTTCTAAATGTCATTTGCTTCCATGTCAACAGACAACTCTTTTCATGTAGCTGTTCATGATGTATGCAACTGCTTTTGTTAGTTTTCACACTTCATATTAGGCACTGTCACTCTCCTGGGAGGGTCCACTTCGTGGTTGTTGAAATCTCATTGCCCCTGAGAGTGCATTAGCATATGAGAATGTGATGCATAATCAATCTTTAAACTCCCCAGTATGCCTGTCTGCTTAAGCAGTTTTAAAAGAAACAAGCTGCAAGAAAGTGTGAAATACCACATTTACCTTCAGTGAGTTTGATAAGATATCTGAGTTGTAATGCAGTTTTTTTTCCCCCTTTAAACTCCAGTCAGTTTATAAGTTTCCAGATAGTTTTTGCAGGGTATTTGTAATTTTAGCATAGAGATATATGATACAAATGGTTGATGACATCATGATCTTATCTGTGTCAATCTTCACCATTCATCACAGATGGGTACTGGGCGGAGATCAGGACCCCGCGGGAGCCTTTTTTTTAAAAAGGATAGGCGGAGTGGACGCAGCATTGGCGCCGCCCTCGAGGCCGACGTACTACGTGGCACTCGAGGATTAGCCGTAGCTGTGTCGATTCGCCTGCCTACCAGTTCTTCGTCTCCCGCCATCGAGGTCACCTCGCAAGCCACTCAAGAAGTTTTGTCAGTTTTTAGGCCTTAGCCTTTCACATTTGTGCGTTCGACAGTCCGTCGGTCTCCTGCTAGTTCTGGGTTCTGCCTCCACTTGACGTCGCCGGTAAGATCTTTCCATTTATTTTAAATTATAGCGACGTCGGGTCTATTTTTGGTGTTTTTTTCCGCAGGTCATGTCGCGGTCGGAGGGCAAGAAACCTTCTAAGGCGGGGCGGCCCCCTATGCAGTCGGTGCCCGTGTGGCCGCAAGTACTCCGTTACTGACCAGCATGACCGGTGTCTCGCGTGTCTTGGCCCGCTTCACGACATGGATTTGTGCGACGCCTGCTTCTCCATGGACCACCGCGTCCTAGAACAGCGCGCGTTCAAAGTAGGGCGAGCTCCGCCGACTTTCGAGGGTAGGGTTCGCACTCGTCGGGCCAAAGCCGCCCTCTCTCGGCCTTTCGCCCGGGTCCCCTCCCGGTTCTATCACGGACCGAGGAGGAGGGAGCCTCAACTTCTGTAGCCTAGCCTTGGCGAGGCTCCTCCAGCAGTGCAGGAGGCCCATCCGCTTCCTCCGGGAAGCGGGCGGTAACGCCGCTATGGCAATCGCCCCTTGAGGTGAAAGGCTCCCCGGTGTCGCTCCTGTAGTCCGGAAGGCCGGGTCGGCGCCGTCCTCGAGGCCATCGGTCGGCGCCGTTGAGGGCCTCGGTGCCATTCGCGGTGCCGTGGGCCCTGTCGAGCGCCCGGCGGCGGTGCCGACTTGTCTCTCAGCGCCGTGGGCTTTAGCCGGTGCCGTGACCCTGGATTGGCATAGCCTTTTGCTATGTCTCATGGCGCGGGGGTTGAGCCGCGGCGCCGCGTGGGGCCTTTGGGCGTCTGTGAGGTCCTTGGCGCTGTTGGAGCCTCGGTGCCGCTTCAGCGGTGCCGAGGGAGCCTAGCGATGCCGTGTTCGGCGCTGAGTCCACTTTCAGAGCTGTCGGCGCCGCTTTGGTCCTCGGTGCCGTCGTCGGCACTGAGGCTGTTGTTGGGGCTGCCGTCGGTGCCGTTTCTGTTCCTGGTACCGCCCTCGGTGCCAGTGGACAGACGGCGTGGCGCAGCTGGCTCAGGACCTTTGGCCGAGCTGCCCTGCCACCTTCTGTCAGCCCCGCTTGCGGGGCTATGGAGGGCACGGGTGCCGCCTCGGCCACTGCTTTGGCTACTGGGCTTCTTGGTAAGGTCGCCTTTCCTCACCCTCCTACCGTTTGGCTTAGGGCCTCAGACTCTACCTTGTCGGAGTCGGGCTCAGAGTCGGACGGGCAGTCACACCCTTCGGGGTTGTCTGCAGAGGAGGGCGAGCCGGTGGTCTTGACGACGAGTCACAGCCAGACCCCTTCTGAGGAGCGTCAGGTTCTCCCCGAGGTTGGGGTCAGTGGTACTGACCAGCAGGCTATGGTGCGTGCCACCATTGCCATGCAACCTGGCCTTGGAGGGTTCCTTGACCCCTCAGCGGTGGTACCCCCTCCCGTAGTGTGTCTCGATCGCCCAACTTTGGGGCCCATCGGGAAGTCTACAGAAGGCGAGGGTGCTGCTCCCTGGGTCTCCCCTTCGGGGGCAGCCCAGAGCTGCCAGCTACCTAGGTTGGCCCTCTTAGGGACCAGGACCCTCTTGGACTCTGAGAGGTCGAGAGGTGTGGGGTCGGCGCGTCGGCCTTTGTCTGGGGTCCACCCCGGCCCTGGACAAAGCCAAAGTGCGGACTTCCGCCCTTTCCCTTCTGGTTCCTTGAGGGGGTCCCATTCTTTGGAGGCAGGGGACCGTCCTTCTGGATCTATACGGCCCCGGTCGCCTCACTGGGGGGATTCTTCTGGGCGCAGCCTAGGCAGCACTAATGTGGTTGTACAGCTGTCGGCTGCGGAGTCTTCCAGGACACCCTCCTCGGGTGTCCATGGTCCCTCCTAGCCCTGGCAGAGGTCAGCCGACTTCTTCTCTCAGCTCTGCCCCTATCCCTCTGCCGCATTCTCCAGCGCTCCCAGGCATTCTTGGTCCTAGCGGCCCTTTCACCTGGGAGCAGTTCAGAGCGATGGCTGCTCGGTTCCCTGCCTACGTTAGGGCCATGGACAGACAGGTTTTTCAACCTCCCCCCGAGCAACCACCCTCGGAACGTATGGTGACCTCCAGCTCCTCATCCCCCTCTTCTGGGGGAGAGGAACCATCTGTCCATATCTCTCCTGCCGCTGTCTCTCCGAGTATCAGCGCTTCCCCATGAGGATGATGGAGGACCTTCACCTTTCTCCCCTGTCGGTCAGCAATCCTGAGCATGCGGCGCACGCCTTTCTAGGCAATTTTGGTGCGGCCACCCTTGTGGTGCCACCCTGGCCTGCTCCCTTTCTGGAGGCGTCCATGCGTTTCTGGCAGATGCCCTCCTCCGGAGTTCCTGCCCCTAGGGACCTCAGCCAGAGGTATTGCACTCCCCCGAAGTCTACAGGTTCTATGCCTCATCCACAGTCCAGACTGACGCACCTGGACACCCCTGATGGGCTTCGCGCCCTCCACCGTGACCGGCCCCCAGATCAGGACTCTTCGGATTTTGATTTCTGGGGGAGGAGGACTTTCTACTCAGCATGGTTGCTTCTCTCCATCTCCGCTCATCAGGCCCACTGTGCAGCCTACAACAGGTTCTTGTGGTCAGCGCTAGGTCAGATCCTAGCTGCTTTGCCTGACTCGGAGCAAACCAGGCAAGCCATCGCACTCTCTGCACGTGGCCTGGAGCTAGCAAGGCACCAAGCAAGGGCATCTTACGACGCCAATGAGGTAGCTACCAGGGTAGTAGGGACAGTGATCTGCACCAGGAGATTGGCGTGGCTTCGCCTTTCCTGGTTGTCACCCTTGGCCCGGAGTAGGGTGAGTTGCTCCGCTCACCAGGGAACCTATCTCTTTTCCCGTAGGGCGAGACGATGTTTGTCAGGGCAAATTCCTTCCCCCCTCCGGGGGACCCGTCTCGCTCTCCCCACTCTCGGGCCTCCTCAGGCCCAGAAGGTTCCCCCCCTTAGTGTATCACCCACTGAGGGCTAAGGGACGCTGTCCCTTAGGGTGCAATTGATCAACCCCCTTCGGGGGGCTTGGTACTCACCCATCTGTGATGAATGGTGAAGATTGACACAGATAAGATATAAAAATTACGTACCTACCGTAATTATGATCTTTCTGTGTATCTTCACCATTCATCATAATCCCGCCCGCCATCCCCCTGGGGCTTCAGTCTTTGGATCCTCCTCCTTCTGTGCCTACCCCTCTTTTTGAGCGGGGTAAAGTTGGGACACACAGGGGGGTAGTTTCTTCCCTAAGGGGTACAGTTCGAGTGGCACTCCTTCTCTACTACATATCTTCACTCCTACGGGGTGAGAGCTGGTGGTTGCCCTCCTTCTGTTATCCATTTACTTTAAAAAAAAAAAAGAACTTCCCTTTTTTTCACCAAATATCTTTACAGAGAGAGTACTGAGTCCCTGTACCATGTCCTTCTCCAGAATAGCCGACTCTGCTTTTGGGGTATTGCCAGTTATTCTGTGCCTTGAATTCTGACAAATGAGCGTTGCTACTCCTTGCAGTTCCTATACAGTCTGGTGACGGACAAGGGTCCTGGACACTTGTTACCTCTCACTCTCTCCTAAATTCTCTCTTCCCCCCTTCCCTTCCTTCTTCCTTTTCCAGAGATTGGGGTCCCAACCCAATCCCCTTAGTCTTACTTCCTCTATGCTGTCCTCTCAGTCGTTATTTCTCCTTTTAGTTCAGTTTTTCTCTTCCTTTTTCTGTCCCTTGGACTCTCTTCTCCCACGCTCCATCCCTTCCTCTTACCTCTCCAGCGACTCAGAACTGGTAGGCAGGCGGAGTCGACACAGCTTAACAGATAATCCTTGAGCACCACGTAGTATGTCGGCCTCGAGGGCGGCGCCAATGCTCGCGCCCACTCCGCCCCTATCCTTATAAAAAAAAAGGCCCCTGCTGGGTCCTGATCTCCTCGCCAGTACCCATCTGTGATGAATGGTGAAGATACACAGAAAGATCATAATTACGGTAGGTACGTAATTTTTATTTCTCATATGCTAACGCAGCTCTCAGGGACAATGAGATTTCAACAACCACGAAATGGACCCTCTCAGGAGAGTGACAGTGTCTAGTATGAAGTGTGAAAACTAACAAAAGCAGTTGCATGCATCGTGAACAGCTACATGTAAAGAGTTGTCTGTTGATATGGAAGCAAATAACATTTAGAAGATATGAGGGTACAGTTTTCCTTTAAGTGCCTTCTGAACTCTGAGCTACCTTATCCTCTCACTTATACCTTGGCCCCACACTGTGCCACGCACTTCTGCAGTGAGTCGTCAATTTTATCCTTCCTGCTGGTGATTCATTTGTGCCTCTCTGTTGAAATTACTTACTCAGTTATGTGTGCCCTGTCTAAACATACTGTATTTAAACTGTTTTTCTTTTTGTATCATTCAAATTTTAGCTATTGCGTCTGAAAATGTCCCTGATTCCTGTATAGACTATCCATCTGTGTAACCTGTTTTTTTTAATCGATTATCCTACACTGTTCTCCGTTATTTTGCTGTGCTGTATTTGACCTTGTATCTCTCCTGGGTCATGCTTGAAAATAGTCATAACTTGGCTAGTGCACCCACCTGGTAAACAAAAACTGAATAAATAAATATACAAAATCACTTATCCAAATGAATAGATAGGTTCTTACTTAATCCCTATTAAGAAATCTTTCAGTGGCAATGCCAAAATGCTATTTATAGATAATTAAGTTGAATGACTAAATCACTACCATTATAAATACAATGTGTATTTCTATTTTAAACACTTAATTTCTCATTAGGTAATGTTATATTCTATTCTTCCTTTAACATTTTATAGCTTTTATTCCTACTAGTCATATTAAAAACATGCTATCAAAAAACAGAGGAGTTCAGCATTTTCTACAATAATATTATATCAAACTTGACTTTTACCGAATGCACATTCAAAAATACAGAAAATGTAATAAAGCCTAGCTGACAACTCAATATATAAAATCCCTAAGGTCCAAATTACCTTTATAAAGTGCACTTCTTTTTTGTACGCTTAATTTCTCATTAGGAATATTATATTCATTACTCCTCTTCAAATTCTATAGCTTTCACATTGGCAGACTTCTTTTGGGTAGGAGGGGAGGAACCCCAATTACAACTAAATAAAATAAATAAATAAAACACCCTTTATTATAACCAGCCGTTTATCATCAGAGGGGATGAATCACTTGGCCTATGGTGTGAAATGTTAGATCAGCATTGTGTGTTGCCAGACAAGTTCACTGCTATGTATTTATCTACACTGTGCTTCTGAGCCTTTCAGTAAAGTGGAGGACTCACATGTTTGACTGTGCACATGAGTAATCTTGATACTGTGTGGATAGTTGATTACTGTTCCACCTATCGTGTGGATTGAAACATTGATAATGCCCGAACTGCTTCAGTTATGTTTGCTCTGCTGTTGAGTGCACACAGCCAGGAGTGAACATAGGTACCGAAGTTTCTCACACTGTGTACTGTTTTGATGATTTCTGAATCATATGTCCAGTCTTAAGAGAGTTGAAACCCCAAAACCTTTGGGGTCACTTTACCAACATTGTTGATGCAGGCATGGTATTGCCTGCTCCGTTTAGCATATGTTCAAACCCCAGGAATGCGCTCACTGCTGTGGTAGATTGCCAGCCGGTGGTCTCAACGCAAGGGTCACTTCGACCAGCTGGTCACTGTGACCCAGTGGATGTAGGTTTCCATCCAGTGGTGGTTATTCCCAGAGCATAATGACATGGGGAAAATCCATGAGAAAGATATTTGCACTGATTTGCTTGAATCTTCCCTTCATCTTTTCATCAATTGGGGGCCATTCCAGTCATATCTGGACTACTATCTGTACCAAGAGCAGTCAAAGAAAAGAAGAAAACTATAGCTAGAATCCATACAAGGTTCAAAAATTGGTGTACCGAAGAGTCATTATGCTTTACAGACTCAGTGTAACGATGGTTTGCATTTAAGCACTGAAGGGCTCATCTACTGGGTTCTGTTATCTCTGGGGCAATGGAATCCATATATTTAAACTAGGTAGTGAGTGGAATGGGGTCTGTTCCTCGTGTGTGTCAAATCCACCCAGAAAACTAGTTTATCCAGATCAACATACTACAAAATTTCTATTACGTAACGTAAGAAATCTAAACTCAAAATTTAATGAACTTCAAGCCATGTTACAAACTGAAAAAATAGACATTGTTCTATTAACGGAAACATGGATGGATGATAAAGACACTTGGTGCTATAATATTGCAGGATATAACTCAGTTTCACTAAAACTACCACCAACAGCTTAATCTGGTTTAAGGTCAGTTGGCATTCATCTGTATCCCCCCCACCGGGTCGTGCCTGAAAATAGGCAGGATTTGTCTAGTGCACTTACCCGGTCAACAAAAACTAAATAAATAAATGCTGCAATAGGAAAAACCAACAAGGAGGGAGAGTAGCTATAGTATTTATATTTTAACTGGCATCAAGTTTGTTGATATTATAGATAAAATAAAATCCTGCGAAGATACTGAAACGATTTGGCTCAAAATATTAAATAATAATATATATATTCTCGGTATCTGCTATAGACCGCCTGATATCAGTTCTGTGACTCTTGAAAATTTAATCGAAGAGATCCATATGGCACTTGAAACAGGGAAAGTTGTACTGGCAGGAGATTTTAACCTTCCAGACATTGACTGGAATCTACATATGGCATCCACACAACAAGGGAGAGAATTTTTGAACCTCTGCAGTGAGCAAAATTTAGTACAACATGTTAAATCCCTGACCAGGCTCAACAATATACTTGACTTAGTATTAAGAGCAGAAGAAATCAATGTTAGTCACTGCTCTGTTGAGGCACCACTAGGTAACAGTGATCACTCTACTATACTGTTTATGTCTGAGCATCACACGCATCCAATAAAAGAATGTACCGAGTATTATTTATGTAAAACAGCAAATGAAGCTGGCGTTAAGCAAAATCTTAGTAGAATCGACTGGGCTAAAAATCTTGAAGGAAAATCTATTAATGAGTCATGGTACTTCATAAAGGAGACAATACACAAAATAATGCAAAAACATGTAAAACGTATAAAGTATGAAAAGAAGAGTTTACAACTAAAATTGATAAACATAAAAAAGTTAATAAAGAGAAAAAATAAACAATATTGTCTGTTTATGGTGGAAAAACTGACTAAAACTGGACAAAATTTAAAGGAATACAGAAAAAATGTAAAAACAAAATAAATAGAAACATAGACTTTGACGGCAGATAAGGACCGCTTGGCCCACCTAGTCTGCCCATTTCCCTACCTAAAGGATAAGCTGCAGATCCTAGTTAACCAACAGCCTATTTCTTCCTACCCCCCCCCACAAAAATTGCCTTATGTCTGTCCCATGCATTCTTGAATTCTCCCAAAGTTTTAGATCCCGCAACCTCCTCAGGAAGGCTGTTCCACGCATCCACCACCTCTCTGTGAAAAAATACTTCCTCACATTGCCCCATAGCCGTTCCCCCTGTATCTTCAAATTGTGTCCCCTTGTTCAAACAACATGAAGTCTTGCTGTATTCTGGCAATTTGCTGTTAGCTCCAGCTCTTGAACTGTCCCAGAGAGTGAAGGGTTAAATTCTGTGCCAGGCATAGAACGATGGGCTTGAGCTCGGTTGGAAACTCTATCTGTGTCCTTTTGAAACCAAACTGTCAGATTCTTTACTCTGCATCACTGAACATTCGCTCTGGAAATTTCTCCTTCTGCTCGGTTCTATCGCAGTTAAAGTTTCAGTTTTAGTCCAATTTTCGTTCTGTTTTTCGGTTCGAGACTCTCTCTGTGGTACAATAAGTACTTCGATTAGTAGCTGTTGTGTGGAAATTGTGAAATTTTTCCAGTCGGTTCGGCTGAACTGATCTTGTAGTAAGATCTTAAAAAAGAAAGAGTTAGTGTGTGGTTACCAGTCTGTATCTGTTTTAAAAAAAACTTAATTTTAGTGTTTTTTTCCATCACCTGTGACACGGTGAAAAACTGATAGGGGAGTCTTGCCTGGCGGTTGCCATTTAAAGGGTAAGTTGGTTAGGTTGGTCATGTCTGAGAAACCCAAGAAAAAAACCTGCCCCACTGGATTTCAACACTGCAGTGTGTGTGGGGAGGTCTTTGCTAAGGCCGATCCCCACACCACCTGTGTTTACTGTCTGGGGTTCAGACTGCCAAATTTTTAAGAATTTCCGTAAGTCTACCCTGGAGAAAAGGTTAGGTAGACGTTGGGATAAGGAGGCCGAGAAATCTGCTGACCCGGAAGGCCAGCCCGGTTCGGTTCCTACCGAACCAGAAGGAGTGCCCTCTGACCAGGGCGATACTTCTTTGGGCAAGAGGAGAGATGATCCTGAGGGATCGGTTCCTACAAAAAGAAAATGAAAGGATAAATCGGCTGGTTCGGATCCAGAGCTACATGTTCCGACCGCTGAAAGAATAGCTGAAGTGATTCAGATTGTGGAATTGCTTCGTCTGGTTCCGACCGATCCAGCGCCTTCTGGCAGGGGTTCGGTTCAGTCGGTTCCCCCGGTTCAGGATTATTCCCCTGAAGATTTTTACAAACCGGAGTTTGATGAAGAGGGGGATTTTGAAGAGGATGATTACGACGGGGAAAGTCTGGATGTGCCTGTGGAACTGGACATCTCCCCAGACAGACCTTTTGGTGTTTCCCCTCCTAGGCTTTCTGAGTCCCCTTCCCACTTTCTGTTCTACAGAAAAGTGGCTCAAACCCTCCAGTTTCCTATTGAAGAGGCTGTAGAGGATCAAGAGGAGCCTGACTTCATAGAGATGATGGACATCCCAGAGTCTAAGAGACTGTCTGTTCCCCGTCATAGGTCATTTGGGAAACAGACACAGAAAATTCTTAGGTCTCCCAATTCTGTACCTCCTGTTGACAAGAGAATGGACAAGAGGTACACCTTGTCAGGCTCGGATATGGAATTTCTTTACCAACAATGCAGCCACGTTGGAGTAGTGCAGGCTGCTGCCTGTAACAAGGCAAACATCCCCTTGGCTTCACACCCCCCCAGACAAAGATTCCAGGAAGATGGATGCCATGGCAAAGAAACAGTATTTGCCATCATCTTTGGGACTCAGGCAGGCTAATTATATGGCCTATACAGCCAGGTACCAGAAGTCCAGATGGGACACTGTACTGGCACTGGCTATACAGGCCTCCCGCCAGCTAGCCAAGGAGCTGGAGGGGGTGGCTGCTGATGGGATTGAGGCATCAAAGGTGCAATTTCATGCTGCTGTGGACTCCAATGATGTGTCATCAAGAGTCACGGCTACATCTGTGGCTCTTCGGAGAATGGCCTGGCTCAGATGTACTAGCCTTTTGCAGGTCACCCAGGCTAATGCCATGCATTTCCCTGTAGTGGGTAATTCTCTGTTTGGGGAGCAGACAGAGAATTACATGAAGAAAATGGATGAGTACAGGACCACTTATAGGAGTGCCCATGCCAAGGAGAGGCAGGCAACTCCTCAGAGGCAGCAAGCTAGGGGCAGGCCTTTTCACACGCCTTTCTACCAGGCGCAGGCCTCCTCTTCCTTTTCCCAGAGGGGGTTCTTCAAAGGGAGAGGCAGAAGGGGGATGGGCAGGGCTGCATCCACCCCTCAGCCTAAGGCTCCTGCCAAGCAGACACCCTGATGTGTCAGCCCTGGTCGACTCCCCCATTCCAGTAGGAGGCAGGCTGGCTTACTTTGTCCAGGACTGGATGTCTGTTACCTCAGACAAGTGGGTCCTGGTGGTTGTAAGCCAGGGGCTGGTTCTCAGTTTCAAAAGTTTTCCGAAACTGAGACGCAGATCCTTTCTATCTGCAAATACTTCAGAAACCCTTGCTCTAAAGGCAGATGTTTTGTCTTTACTGGCTTTAAAGGCCATAGAGAGAGAGTTCCTACTCTATACAGGGGCAAAGGTCTGTACTCCAGGTACTTCCTTACCCTGAAAAAGACAGGGGAGTGGTGACCCATCCTAGATCTAAGATACCTAAACAAGTACCTAGTAAAGCCAAAATTCAAGATGGTGACTCAGGGAACAATTCTTCCCTCTCTGAGGCCAGGAGACTGGCTAGCCTCCTTGGACCTCAAGGATGCCTATTTTCACATTCCCATCAGGTGCTCCCACAGAAAGTACCTCAGGTTCGAATTGCCCTCAGGCCATTATCAATTGAGAGCAATGCCCTTCGGTCTAACCTCAGCTCCAAGGGTGTTTACAAAGTGCCTAGCAGTAGTGGTGGCCTTTTTAAGAAGGAAAAGGATTTCTATTTTTCCATATCTGGACGATTGGCTTCTGGTGGGCCAGTCTTCAGATCAAGTCAAGTCAGATCTGCAGGTTACCTAGAAAGTTCTCACTTCCTTGGGGTTCCTTCTCAGTCTTCCCAAGTCGGTTCTCGAACCAGTACTGCTCCTCACTTTTATAGGAGCAGAGCTGGACACCCTCAAGGCAAGAGCCTTCCTTCCTTTGGAAAGGGCAAAAGCCATCTCTCAGCTGGCCTCTTCCTTTCTCCCTCTGGTTTCTCGACCAGCAAGGCATTTTCTGCAGCTTCTGGGCCACATGGCAGCTTCCACAGCAGTGGTCCAAGGGGCCAGGTTCCAGATGAGGGACATTCAGTTCCATCTGAGAACCTTTTGGTCCCAAAGGAAAGATCCTCTTACCAAGCTAGTTTCTGTTAGTTAGACCATTATTCAGGCCCTTCAGTGGTGGCAGGACCTGGACAATCTGAGACACAGTGTTCCATTTGTCTCTCAGACTCACTCTATGGTTCTTACCACAGATGCTTCCCTTTTGGGGTGGGGAGCCCATCTGGGGCTCTCACGGCCCAGGGACTGTGGTCCCCTCAGGAATCTCTTCTTCACATCAACCTTATGGAGCTCAGGGCAGTACTTCTTGCCCTACAAGCTTTCTCTCAGTCAGTACAGAACAAAGTGGTTCAGGTCAGAACGGACAACACTACCACCATGTGGTATATCAGCAAGCAGGGAGGCACTCGGTCCATGGCCTTCTGCACAGAGGCCATGAAAGTATGGTCCCTGGCTTATTCCCTGCAGACCTCTCTAGTAGCGGTCCACCTTCCAGGAAAGGACAATGTGATAGCGGATGCATTGAGCAGGATTTCCCAGGGCCATCACGAATGGTGTCTGGATCCTTTGGTTTTGAAGGTGATCTTCTCAAGGTGACGCACTCCAGAGATAGATCTCTTTGCAGCCCCAGATAATCACCAACTTCCTCTGTTTTGTTGCAGACCCCCAGTCTTGGGTTCAGTCCCTCTGGATGCTCTGATTTTGAACTGGGAAGGGAAGTTTCTTTATGCCTTCCCTCCTTTTGCTCTGTTGTTCTAGGTTCTAGTCAAGGTAAGGCCACAACCATGCAAAGTGATTCTGATTGCTCCAGACTGGGCCAGGCAGCCTTGGTACCCCCTGTTGCTGTCCTTAGCAGTCCATCTTCCCCGGTCTCTTCCCAGGAATTACAATCTGCTAACCTCCTCTCAGGGGAGGATTTGTTACCCCAATCTCTAGTCACTCCATCTCAAGGCATGGCTCTTGAAGACTTAGAGTATGCAGATTTACATCTGTCCCAAGGGGCTCTGGAGATCATCAAGGCTTTTTGAAAGCCTGCCACAAGAAAAACCTACAACTCCAAATGGAAAAGGTTCAGTATTTGTTGTTCCGAGAAGCACATTTCCCCAGACACTGCTGACTTGTCTACAGTTCTGGATTACATGGTTTACCTTAATGGCCTTGGCCTCAAACCAGCTACTCTCAAAGTTCATTTGTGAGCTATTTCTGCTTTCCTGTCAGTGGGGAAATCTTCCTCTCTGTCATCTCATCCTGTGTTCTGTAAATTTTTCAAAGGATTGTTTCATACGAATCCCCCTTTAAGGAATCCTGCTCCTGCCTGGGATTTGAATATTTGTGTTACTCAGCTGATGCAACCCCCACTTCGAGCATATGTCCTCAGCAGAGCTCGAGTACTTGACTTGGAAAACTGTGTTTTTGGTTGCTGTTACTTCTGCCAGACATATCAGTGAATTGCAGCTGTCCTGTCAGCTGTTCGACTTCATTTCTTTCCATAGAGATAAGGTGGTCCTTAGAACCAATAGAAGGTTCCTACCTAAAGTGGTTTCTGATTTCCACTTAAACTAATCTCTGTCTCTTCTTGTGTTCTTCACTGATCACATCTCCTCAGGGGAATGGAGGCTACACAGTTTAGATGTTAAAAGGGCCCTTAGTTAATACATAGAACATACAAAGGGTCACAGGTTTGACTCCCTCCAGTTGTTCCTCACTTATGGGGAAGTAGGTAAGGGAAAATCTGCCACCAAGAGAACCATTGCCAGGTGGATTGTGTCCCGTATTCAATTCTGCTATGAAAAACTGGGGAAAAATTGCACCCTCAGGCCTGAGGGCTCATTCCACTAGAAGTACAGCTGCATCTCTGGCTGCAGCTAGGGATATCCCCTTGTTAGAAATCTGTCAAGTAGCCACCTGGAAAACAGTTAATACCTTCACCAAGCATTACTCTCTGGATAGCCAGGCTAGGAGTGATGCTAGGTTTGGCACAGCAGTAATTCAGAGCCTAGTCCCAAAGTAGGTTCTGTCCCTCCTCCTTGGAGGTACTGCTTGGTAGTCTGCAAATTGTCAGAATACAGCAAGACTTCATGTTGTTTGAAGGAAAAAAATACTCACCTTAGTAATTGTGTTTCTTCTAATGGAGTCTTGCTGTATTCTGACCTTCCTCCCTGCCTCCCCTTTCAGAACCTGTTTTTGGGAAGTGGGTGGGCAGGTGCAGTGTTGCACCCCAGGGGTGTCTTTAACCCACTCCTGTTGTGTTGGGTGCTTTGTATTTGTTTAATTAAGAGTTTTTAGTTCTTATTACTTGGTTTTGGTTCTTTGGGTTTCCTGACTAGAGTCTTTTGGGGAATCCAAAGTCTTTGTTGCCAGTTGGCTACTAGGAGTTTTTACAATTTCCACATTATTTAGTCAGTGAGTTTTAGCTCATAAGAATCTGTACGGTTTGGTTTCAGAAGGACACAGACAGTTTTTTTAACCGAGCTCAAGCCCAATGTTTTATGCCTGGCATAGAATTTAACCCTTCACTCTCCGGGGCAGTTCAAGAGCTGGAGCTAACTGCAAATTGTCAGAATACAGCAAGACTCCATTAGAAGAAACACAATTACTAAGGTGAGTAATTTTTTCTTCTTGCACATCTCTTTTTCTGAAAGATGCTACCCTCTTGGACTTTGTTGATTCCACTGAGGTACTTAAACATTTCTATCATGTCCCCTCCTTCCTCAAGGGTATACGATTAAGCTCCTTTAGTCTCTCCTCATATGGCTTCTCTTGCAGACCCTGCACCATTTTAGTTGCCCTCCTCTGAACTGCCTCTATCCTGTCTATGTCCTTGTGGAGATGGGGTCTCCAGAACTGGACGCAGTACTCCAGATGGGGTCTCACCAGCTGTCTGTACAGGGGGATAACAACTTCCTGTTTTCTGCTGGTGATGTCTCTCCCTACACATCCCAGTATCCTCCCAGCCCTCCCTACCGCTTTCTCACATTGCTTGCCAACCTTAAGGTCATCTGATATGATTACCCCGAGGTCCCTTTCCATTTTTGTTGTTGTTACTACCTCCCCCCCATTGTGTAATCTTCCCCTGGGTTTTTGTTTCCCAGGTGCATTACTTTGCACTTCTTTGCATTGAATTCAAGCTGCCATACTTCTGACCATTCCTCCAACCTTGCCAAGTTCCTTCTCATCCTTTCCACGCCTCTTTGTGTATCAGCCCTGTTGCAGATCTTTGTGTCATCTGCAAAGAGGCATACTTTTCCTTCCAGTCCCTCTGCAATGTCACTTATAAAAACATTAAAAAGGACTGGACCCAGTACTGAACCCTGCGGTACCCCACTAGTACCCCCTCTTCAGAGTGGACTCCATTTACAATTACCTTCTGTGTCCTGTTGTTTGGCCAATGTTTTATCCAGGCTACCACCCTGGGGCCCACTCCCAGGCTGGTTAATTTGACTACTAATCTTTTGTGTGGGACTGTGTCAAATGCCTTGCTAAAGTCTAGGTAGGCCATGTCCACTGCCCCTCCCTGGTCTACTACTTTGGTCACCCAGTCATAGAAATCAATTAGATTCGTCTGACATGACCTTCCCACTGTGAACCCATGCTGCCTTGGGTCCTCTGCCCCACTGGCCTCTAGGTACTCAACAACTCTTTCCTTCAGAAGTGATTCAATCACTTTCTCTACCACAGAGGTCAAACTGACAGGTCTGTAGTTTCCTGCCTCTGTCATGGTCCCACTTTTGTGAAGGGGAATCACATCCACCTTCCTCCAGTCCTCAGGTACCAGACCATCCTCCCATGAAATGTTAAAAAGGGTAGTCAGTGGTGTCACTAGTTCTCTGCTTAATTATTTTAGACTTTTGGGGTGAATTCCATCTGGCCCCATTGCTATGTCCACTTCAGTTTTAGGAGTTCTTTCAGAACCCTTTCTTCTGTGAAAGGACTGGGATCGACTCCCCCCTCTCCAGAGTGCTTCTGTTAATTGGATTAGGCACCTCCCCCACTTCCTTTTTTGTGAATACTGAACCAAAGTAGTCATTCAGTATCCATGCTTTTTCACTGTCACTCTCTGCCCACCCACCATCCATTCTGTTCAGCCTCACTATCCCTCCCTTTGTCTTTCTACGCTCCCTGATATACCTGTAAAAGGTTTTATCCCCCTTCTTAACCGAGTTGGCTGTCTTTTCCTCAGTTTGTGCCTTTGCTATTCTGTACCCTCCCTGCTTCCTTCTGCCTTAACTGGTACAGTTCTCTGTCCTGCTCCTTCTGTGTTTCCTTATGCTTCCTAACTGCTATCTTTTTCTCCCTAACCTTCACCGCCACCTCTTTTGAGAATCATAGTGGCTTTTTTCTTTCATTTTGATTTATTTGCTTCATACAAAGGCTTGTTGCCTCTGTGATGGCAGTTTTGATATTCCTCCATTGTTGCTGCACCCCTCCTTCTAGCCTGTTTGCTAGTGCTTTTCTAAGGCACTCTCCCATCTTGCCAAAGTCAGCCCTCCTGAAGTCCAGAACCCTCACTTTTGCATTGCTTGGCTCTGTAGCTGAGTTTATCATAAACCACACTGTTTGTTGGTCACTTGTTCCCAAATGGTTACCCACTTCTAGATCTGAGATCCTCTCACTGTCTCTATTTGAGAGTATGAGGTTTAAGATTGCGCCCCCATGAGTAGGTTCCAAAACTAGCTGTCTGAGGCATGCCACCTGAAGGGCATCAAGTATGGCCCTGCTTTTGGATGCGGCTGCAGCAAAGGTGCACCAGTTAACATCTGGCATATTAAGGTCCCCAATAAACAGTATCTCCCCTTTCAAACAACATGAAGTCTTGCTATATTATGACAATTGCAGTTTGTCCCACCATTAGAACTGCTCCGGAGGTGAAAGAGTTAACTCCCATTCTAAGAATGGAACTTGGAGCGTGAGCTCGGTTAGAGAAGCTCTGTCTGGGTTATTTCAAACCTAAACTGTCAGATTCTTTACTCCGCCTCACTGAACAGTCGCTCCGGAGATTTCTCCTACTGCTCGGTTCATTTCTTGGTTTAAACAGTGTTTTCTCGGTTCAAATCAACCGACAATATTATTATTTTAACCGCAAAACCGCTCGTTCAAGCTCTGTCTGTGTATCGTAAGCAATTTACGCTTATTTTCTGTGGAACTTGTAAATGTTATCGGTTCGGTTTTGAACCGATCAGCTTGTTTAAAACTTGAATTGAAGGTTTTAGAGTGCGGTTCCCGGTTCTTATCGGTTCTAAAAAAAATGGATTTCATTACAGTTTTTTCCAAGACCCGTGACACGGTTAGGAACCGATAAGGGTGTCTTGCCTGGCACTGCCGTTTAAAAGGGCAAGTTTTTGGTTAGGCTGGCATTATGTCTGAAAACCCCAAAAGAAAAACCGGGCCCACTGGGTTTCAACACTGTGATGCCTGTGGGGAAGTCTTTGCCAAGGCTGACCCACACACCACATGTGTATATTGTCTGGGGTTTGACCACCTCAATTCAGACTGCCAGATTTGTAAAAATTTCCCTGCAGCCACCCTGGATAAGAGAGTTGGCAGGCTCAAGGAGCGAGAGGCCAAAAGTCCGCTGACCGGATGAACAACCCGTTCGGTGCCAACCGAACCGGAGGGAGTGCCCCTGACCCAGGGCGACTTCCTCGGCAACGAAGTTGGCTCGGAGGAGCCAGTTCCAGTAAAGAAAACAAGAAAATCAGCAGGTATGGAGTCCAAAATTCCTTCTCCAACTGCTGCAGAAATAGCAAAAGCTATACAAATTGTACAGTCACTTTCTTCGGTTCTGTCCGAACCGCCACTGTCTGGTAAAAGGTCGGTTCGGTCGTTCCACCGTTCAGGAATATGTTGTTGAAGAATTTTATGAACCAGAGGAGGGGAGGTGATTATGAACAGTATGAATGTGACTTTGAGGGTCTGGGTGTGCCCATTGAACCAGACATCTCCCAGACAGACCTTTAGAATCTCCCCCTTTGCTTTCTGAGTCCCCTCTCACTTTGTTTTACAAAAAAGTTGCTGAAACCCTCCAGCTTCCATTGGAGGAAGCTGTGGGTGAACAAGAGGAACCTGATTTTGTAGAAATGATGGATATTCCAGAGTCTAGGAGATTGTCTATTCCCTTGCATAAATCATTTAGGAAACAGACAATAAAGATTTTAAAAACTCCTAATTCTGTGCCTCCTGTGGACAAAAAGATGGACAGGAGGTACACTCTGTCAGGTCCTGATACAGAATTCCTTTCACAGCAATGCAGCCACGTTGGTGTGGTTCAGGCTGCAGCCTGTGATAAAGCTAATATTCTTTTGGCTTCACATCCTCCTGACAAGGATTCCAGGAAGATTGATGCCATGGCTAAAAAACAATACATCCCAGCGTCCTTGGGACTCAGGCAAGCAAATTACATGGCTTATGTAGCAAGGTATCAGAAATCTAGATGGGACACTGTCATGGCCTTGGCCAAACAGGCCTCTGGCCAGCTTGCTAGTGAGCTGGAACAGGTGGCTGCTGATGGCATTGAGGCATCTAAGGTGCAGTTTCATGCTGCTGTGGATTTTAATGATGTATCCTCTAGAGTCATGAATACGTCTGTAGCTTTTCGCAGGTTAGCCTGGCTCAGGTGTACTAGCTTGTCACAGGATACCCAGACTAAGGCTATGGATTTTCCTGTGGTTGGAAATTCTCTGTTTGGGGAGCAGACAGAGAATTATATGAAGAAAATGGATGAATATAGGACTACCTATAAGAGTGTTCAGGCTAAGGAGCGGCAAGCCACTCCTCAGAGGCAGGCCCCCAGGGGTAGAGGTAGACCTTTTCACAGGCCTTTTTACCAAACCCAGGCCTCCTCTGCTTATGCTCAGAGGGGGTTCTTCAGAGGGAGAGGCAGACGGGGTGTGGGCAGGCCTGCTCCCACCCCTCAGCACCTGCCAAACAGACACCCTGATGGGGTGCCCAGGGCCGATTCTCCTTTACCTGTAGGGGGCAGGTTGGCTTACTTCGTTCAGAACTGGGTGTCTCTAACTTCAGACAAGTGGGTCCTGGAAGTAGTAAGCCAGGGTCTGGTTCTCAGCTTCAAAAAGTTCCCAAAAATGAGAATCAGGTCTTTCCCACCTGCAAACTCTTTAGAGACCTTTACTTTAGAAACAGAGGTCTCAACCCTCCTGGCTCTCAGAGCTGTAGAAAGGGTTCCTCCCCACACCAGGGCAAGGGTCTGTACTCAGATATTTCTTACCCCAAAAAAGACAGGAGAATGGCGGCTCATTTTAGACCTGAGATATCTGAACAAACACCTTTTGAAACCAAAGTTCAAAATGGTAACTCTGGCAATGATTTTACCCTCTCTAAGGCCAGGGGACTGGCTAGCCTCCCTGGACCTCAAGGATGCCTATTTTCACGTCCTAATCAGAAGCTCCCACCGAAAGTACCTCAGATTCGAACTATCCTCAGGTCACTACCAGTTCAGAGCAATGCCCTTCGGCCTCACCTCTGCCCCAAGGGTATTCACAAAATGTCTGGCAGTAGCAGTGGCTCATTTAAGAAGGCAAAGGATTGCTGTCTTTCCTAGCTGGACGACTGGCTCAGTTAGGTCAGTCCCCAGAACAGGTAAGATCTCACCTGCAAGTTACCCAGCAGCTCTCTCCTCCCTGGGCTTCTTGCTCAATCTTCCAAAATCAGTTCTGGAACCAGTTCAGGTGCTCACCTTCATAGGTGCAGAATTGGACACAAAACAGGCCAGAGCCTTCCTACCTTTAGAGAGGGTAAGGAACTTGGTGGCTCTGGCCTCCTCCTCACTCTGCAGGTCTCTGGCCAGCAAGACACTTTTGCAGCTCCTGGGGCACGTGGCTGCGTCCACAGCCGTGAGTGCAAGGAGCAAGATTTCAGATGAGGGACATTCAGTTTCACTTGAGAGCCTTTTGGTCTCAGAGAAGAGACCCCCTTTCCAAGTTGGTCCCAGTGACACGAACCCTGATCCAGGCCCTCCAGTGGTGGCAGGATCAGAGCAATTTAAGACTGGGGGTTCCCTTCATTCCTCTGTCTCACTCCTTGACCCTCACTACAGATGCTTCCCTCCTGGGATGGGGAGCCCACATGGGCGACCTCTCCACTCAGGGAGTGTGGTCCCCACAGGAATCTCTGCTCCACATCAATTTGCTGGAACTCAGAGCTGTCTTTTTAGCACTTCAAGTGTTTTCTGTGTCTGTTCAGAACAAAGTGGTGCAAGTCAGAACAGACAACACCACAACAATGTGGTACATCAACAAGCAGGGGCACTCGGTCTTGGCCTTGTGCACTGAGGCAATGAAGTTGTGGTCTCTGGCCTATTCCCTGAACACTTCCTCATAGCAGTTCACCTTCCAGGAAAGGACAATGTCCTAGCAGATGCTCTCAGCAGGATTTCCAGGGCCATCACAATGGTCTCTGGATCCTCAAGTACTGGGGATAGTTTTTGCCAGATGGGGCACCCTCAGATAGATCTTTTTCAGCCCCAGACAATCACCAACTTCCACTGTTCTGTTGCAGGCCCCAGTGTTGGGCTCAATCCCTGGACGCTTTTCTCCTAGATTGGGAAGGGAAGTTTCTTTATGCCTTTCCCCTTCCTCTCCTATTCAAGGTGCTAGTCAAAATCAGATCCCAGCCTTGCAGGATGATTCTGATTGCCCCAGATTGGGCCAGGCAGCCCTGGTACCCACTACTTCTGTCACTAGCAGTCCATCTTCCCCTGTGTCTCCCCAGGAATCACAACTTGTTAACCTGTGCACAGGGGAGAGTTTGGTATCTGAACCTCAAATCCCTCAACCTCAAGGCCTGGCTCTTGAGGAGTTAGAATTTGCTGACCTGCACCTTTCTCAGGGTGTTCTTGAAATCCTAAAGGCTCCTAGGAAGCCTTCCACTAGGGCTACTTACAATTCTAAGTGGAAAAGGTTTTCCATTTGGTGTTCTGGGAAACATTTTTCCCCGGTATCTGCTGATTTGCCCATTGTTTTGGACTATATGGTCCACCTTAATTCCTTGGGACTGAGACCAGCTACCCTGAAAGTACATTTGGCAGCTGTCTCTGCTTTTGTTTCAGCAGGAAAGCCCTCCTCTCTTTCCGCTCACCCTGTATTTTCCAATTTTTTTTTTTTTTAAAGGATTACTTCATTCTAATCCACCTTTTAGGGATCCGGCCCCTGCCTGGGACCTTAATGTTTGCATTGCCCAGTTAATGCAACCTCCTTTTGAACCTCTGTCTTCTGCAGAGCTTAAGTACTTAACTTGGAAAACTGTTTTCCTAGTGGCTATCACTTCTGCCAGGCGCATAAGTGAGTTGCAAGCCCTGTCAGTAGAAACTGACTTTATTTCTTTCCACAGGGACAAGGTAGTCCTCAGGACTAACAGGAAGTTTTTGCCTAAGGTGGTTTCAGATTTCCATCTTAATCAATCTATCTCCCTTCCAGTGTTTTTCACTGACCATTAGGGTTACCACCTGTCCCTATTTTCGCAGGACAGTCCTGATTTGGGCAGCTGTGTCCTGCAGAAAAACATGAAAAATACTAAATGTCCTGACATTATAGTGGAAAAAATATTTTCTGATTTTCCTCTAAATGTTGCAAAAAACTATAATACCTTAACTAAAATACCTTAAAATAATAAAAAATGCAAGAAACAACTAAAAAACTACAACACTGAGTCTTAATTCTGATTATTTAGAGAAAACATGTCTGTTGCATTGGTCAAGATGACACATTGTCCTGCGAAAAATCCAGTCTCAATAAGAAATGTCCCACTTTGGGCTTCTTAAAAGGTGGTAACCCTACTGACCATTCTTCCTCTGGTGAGAGGAGATTGCACAGTTTAGATGTTAAGAGGGCTCTAAGTTACTATATAGAGCGTACCAAGGGTCACAGGTTCGAATCCCTCCAACTTTTTCTCACTTATGGTGAGGTCGGAAAAGGGAAACCTGCCACTAAGAGACCCATTGCCAGGTGGATTGTCTCTTGTATCCAATTTTGTTATCAAAAACTGGGGAAAGTTCCCCCTTCAGGCCTGAGGGCTCATTCTACCAGAGGTACAGCTGCGTCTCTAGCTGCTGCCAGAGACATCCCTATCTTAGAGATATGTCAAGCAGCTACCTTGAAAACGGTACATACTTTCACCAAGCATTTCTCCCTGGATGTCCAGGCCAGGAGGAATGCTCGGTTTGGCACAGCCGTGCTTCAGAGCCTATTCCCTAAGTAGGTTCTGTCCCTCCTCCATGGAGGTACTGCTGTGTATTCTGCAATTGTCATAATATAGCAAGACTTCATGTTGTTTGAAGAAAAAATTACTCACCTTAGTAATGTTGTTTCTTCTAATGGAGTCTTGCTATATTATGACCTCCCCCCCAGCCTGCCCCTCTCAGAACTTCTACTTGGGTATGGGGTGGGCAGCCTAGTGTGGGTGCTAGTTATGCCATTATATGTTTTTCACCCCTTCTTGGGGTTTTGGGGTGTGATGTTTTTATTTTATGTCATAATTATTACTTATATTATATTATTACTTCTGGTCCCCTGACTTGAGTCTTTGTGTTGGGACCAGGAGTATGTCTTAATAGTCAGGTAGCCAGTTGGCTAGTGTAGGTTACAGCTTCCACACAGACCATAGTGAGTTTTGCTCGTAAAGATCTGACAGTTTAGGTTTGAAATATCCCAGACAGAGCTTCTCTAACCGAGCTCGCGCTCCAAGTTCCATTCTTAGAATGGGAGTTAACTCTTTCACCTCCGGAGCAGTTCTAATGGTGGGACAAACTGCAATTGTCATAATATAGCAAGACTCCATTAGAAGAAACAACATTACTAAGGTGAGTAATTTTTTCTTATCTGCCATCCTAAGTATGCCTTCTATCATATCCTTGTCCATTCCCTCCCCCTGACATGGGGGTCTATATACAACCCCTGTGCAGATTGTGGTGCCATTTCCAGTCTCTAAGGTGCCCCACAGTGCCCCTCTCCTCCCTGTTTACTCTTTTGTTCGGTTGCTTTTATCCCTTCCCTTACATAGAGAGCTACTCCCCCCTCTTCTGCCCTCCCTGTCTCTCCTGTAAGTTGTGTACCCTGGTATGTTAACATCCCAGTCATGGTTCTCTGTGTACCATGTTCTGTGACTGCTACGATATCCAGGCATCCCTCTTCCATCAAGCCCACCAGTTCAGGGAGCTTGTTGCCCAGACTGCGGGCATTGGTACTCATTACCCTCCATTTCTTGATAGCCTTACTCCTTTTTGTCCCATCCCTGTCCTTATTGCGTTGTCACTTTCTCCATTTACCCCAGCGCTTCTCCCTATCGACACCTCTATGTTGATGTCTACTTCACTTAGTACCCTGATTTTTTTGGGGGGGTTAGGATTTCCCTGCTCCTTTCCAGTGCCTCCCCTCTTGGCTAGTTTAAATGCTTGCCAATGAAGTATTTAAACCTATCACCTAGGATCCTGGTTCCCCTCCTGGAGAGATGCAGACCGTCACACCAGTGTAGGCCTGCATCCCTCCAGGTGGACCCCCAGTCCCCAAATGAAGCCAAATCCCTGAGCTTTGCACCAGTTTTTCAACCTCTGATTGAATCCCATAGTGTGGAGCACCCTAGCCTCACCCGTGCCATAAACAGGCAGCACCTCCGAGAAGGTTACTGTGTGCTATTTGTCTCAGGCCCCTCCCCATCTCCACAAATGCTTCTTACACTGCTCTGATCCCTTTCTTAGCCAGGTCATTTGTCCCTAGATGGACTGTGACATCCAGCTTCCTCCCCTGTGCAGCTGCTCCTACAATCCTGAGGATTCGCTCCCTGACCCTCCAAGCCATGGCGCCAGGCAGGCACCTTACCTCCCTCTTCCCTCCGTCCCCCAGTTCTACCTTCCTAACAATGGAGTCCCCCACCAGGAGTTGTTTCCTTCCCCTGTGGGGTCCCATGCCATCCTCCTGTGGGTCTCCTTTGTGGAGGTTCTGAGCATCCTCCTTGGTCTCCACTGTGGGTGCTTCCATAGAGGAACCACACTTTTCCAGAACAGCATAGAAATTGTGAAGAGGTACAACTGGAGGGATGCACCTCTGTTCCACCACCCTCACCCTCCCTGAGCCCACTGTGGTCCAACCGCTCCTTTTTCTTGGCAACCTCTGAGGCAGTGGCAGTGACCCTGGTGGTCCCTGGGTGGGAGAGGAGGTCCCACAAATCCTGGCCAACTCAGCCTGGAGATGAGCAACCTCCTCCCTCAGCCCAGAGAGGTGCTTGCAGATGCGACAACACTGCATGATCCAGAACGTCCCCCAGAAGACTTCTACTCCACAGCAGCTGCACTGCACCACTCCCATCATGTCTTTTTTCTGGCCCCCTAACTATTGTTTGGAATACTTACTCTTTCCTCTGTTTGTTTTTTTCCTCTCCCTACTTACTTACTGCCTCTGTGCCCTTTTAGCTCCTGATCTTCCTGCTCTGAGACAAGAAGTTCCTATATTTCTCAGTAGTCTCCTTACTTGCTCAGAGTCAGACCTCCAGCAGCTGGGGGATGGAGAGCTACTCTTGCCCTTCTAGGATGGTGAGTCTTTGGTGGCTCTGTGATCACTCACTTCCTGCTCCCAAAGAGGAAGTTCCTGTTGTCAGTTAAATCCTGTGCCTATAAAAGTAGAACTGGTTTAGGGTGGAGCGGAGGAAAGGAGGGCACTATAGTCTCAGTAGAGAAGTTTTAGTTATACCAGTAGCCTCTTCCTCCTGGTGTTCTGTCTGTTCTCTGGCAGAAGCTATCTAGGGCAGTGTTTAAATCTGGTTTTAACCTGGCTCCTTCTAGCTAAGCCACTCCCCCTACTTTGCAAATCTTTCTACACTTAGTTAATTTCACAGATAATTCCCTTCTGACACCTGTGACAAGCACCTAGATAAGTACACAGATAACAATTTACTTCAGCTACCTCTGACAAGCACACTAACTCTTTTTTTAATGTAAAAAAACCCTCTGAAGTTCATGTAGCAAAAATAGCCAACAAATCAAACAGCAAGAAATTTTCTAGTTACATTAATTCACTAAAGAAAGGTAACGAGGAGCTTTCATCTATTACAGTAAACAACAAATGCATTACTGAGCCACTTAAAATAGCAAATATCTTTTTTTTTTTAACTATTGTATTTTTTGTACTCCTGATCTTGCCTCCTCCCCCCACTCTCTCCGACGACCTGAATTCCCGGATCTCCCCGGAGCCCATCGTGATCTGCCCCAGGAGTGCTTCATCCACACTACCCTGAGTGCGCCCTGGTATACCCTCCGAGGAATGGGGTGGAGAGGGCGGTCAGAAACCCTCTCCAAACGTTCGTGTGGATGGCACAGCGGGGTCTGTCCGATGGGTCCCGGAGAAGCTCCATGGAGGCGTCTTCGCCTAGGAGGGAGCGAGGTGTTTTTCCTCGTCCCTTCGTCCCTCCCCGACGTCGGCGTGCAGTGAAGGGCTATGAGCTCAGAGGCACGCTGAGACGTGCCTCCTGCTCTGCCCCTCTGTCGATCGCCACCCAATCTGCTGGCTGCTTCTCCCTTGCCGCGCTATCCACCCGGTCTTCCCTAGGTGGCAGCATTGCGGCGGGAGCCTACAGAACCCCCTTCCCGGAGAAGGAGAGCTGCCGTTGGGCACTCTATCCTTCTCCACCCCAGCCGACCCCCGTTGACCCGAGCTCATTCCTGAACCCGGGTCGCCGGTGTGGTGCGAGGTGTGGCGTTCAGCACCACCGGGCCGGCCGCAAATATCTTTAATAATAACTTTATTTTTAAAGCACCTTTCAAAAATATCAAGGTGCTTTACATCAAAACACAATATACAATATCAATTTTAAACATACTGTATAAAAATAAATACATTAAAACATCACCTAGTTAAAACAAACCATGCGATCATCCATACGATCAGCAGATATTTACAAATAGTTTCCATTAATCATCCAGATAAGCCAAATCCCATAAGTAAGTTTTTAAATCTTTCTTAAATACCTCCACGGAGGTGCACTCCCTTAACCGGCGTGGTAGAGAGTTCCAAAGAGTGGGTGCGGCATAAGAAAATGCTGTACTACCAGAAGATTTTAAATTCACTCTTGGAATATCTAACAACCCCTCGTCGGCCGAGCGGAGCGATCAGCCGGGGCAGTAAGGCACCAGAAGTTCTTTCAGTTAGGACGGACCCTGATTATGAAGGGCTTTGAAAGTCAATAAAATGACTTTAAAGGTGATCCGCCACCGAATAGGAAGCCAGTGCAGTTCGCGCAGCACCGGGGTAATGTGACTGGATCTCCTTGTCCCAGTCAAAACCCGGGCTGCAGCATTCTGCACCAGCTGAAGGCGACGGATTTCAACCCCAGAAAGCCCAAAGTAAAGGGCGTCGCAGTAGTCCAAGTGCGAGGACACAAAAGCGTGGACCAACGTTGGTAGGGAGTCAGACGGAACAAGGTGACGCACCTTGGCAATATTCCTAAGAGGGTAAAAGGAAGTCCTGACAACGGCCGACACTTGAGATTAAAGGGTCAGCCTATCGTCAAGGACAATCCCAAGGTTGCGCACCTGTTCAGAGGTGAAAAGTGACACACCGCCAAGAAAAATTCCAGAGGGCATGCCATCATGTGAGTTCGCTATCTGACCACCTGGGTCCACCACTAACACCTCTGTCTTCTCTGAGTTCAACTTCAACCAACTAGAATCCATCCACCCTTGGATTTCTTCCAGACAGTTCTTAAACACCAAGAGTGCTCCATCCTGGTCAGGTGCAAAAGACAAGTATAGCTGGGTATCATCTGCATAGCAGTGAAACCTCAGCCCATACCATCTTATAATGTCTCTGAGGGGCAGCATGTACACTGCGAATAAAGTGGGTGACAGCAGTGAACCCTGAGGCACCCCACACAACAAAGGAGTTGAGCCAGAGGAATAAACCCCCGACACAAGTCTTTGTGATCTCCCAGTGAGGAATGAAGGGAACCATTTTAAAACAGTTCCCGACATTCCACAGATTGACCTCAGGTGTGCTAACAACACCAAGTGATCCACAGTGTCAAAAGCTGATGAGTGATCAAGAAGAACTAGAATGGAACATCTCTTCTGATCTCTCGCCCTCAGAAGAACATTAAGCACCCGAACCAGCCCTGTCTCGGTGCTGTGTCTTTTACTAAAACCAGATTGGAAGGATTCGTAGACATTATGGATGGTTAAATGGTCTTCCAATTGGGCTGCCACTACCTTCTCAATAACCTTCCCAATAAAGGGAAGGTTAGAGATAGGTCTGTAGTTTGAAGAACAGTCTGTGTCCAGAGTAGATTTTTTCAAGAGGGGTGTCACCACCGCCTCTTTCAGGGAGTTAGGAAACTCACCAGACTCTAAGGAGCACCAGACTATTTGCACCATAACTGGACCAATGGTCTCAAAACAACCCAAAATTAGGGGAGTTGGTCCAGGGTCCAAACTACAGCTCGTGGGCCGTACACTATGGATGATCCTCATAATATCCATGACTTCCAGTCGGCAAAAGGAACTCCAAGAGAACTGAGGTATTGTGAACTTGCACTGTTCCCCAACATCACCCTTAGAGATTGCCGGATGCAAGCCCGCCCTGATGTCAGCCATCTTAGTTGCAAAGAACCGAGCAAGCTCCTCGCACTCTACTTGCGAAAAGGCTTTTTGGACTTGCAGACAGGCTGGGTTGCACAGTCTGTCTACAGTCAGAAACAACTGAGCCAGTCGATTCTGTGCAGCTGCAATCTCCCTGGACAGGAATTCTGCCTTCTTATGGGTGATTGCAGATCGAAAGATAGAATAATGTTCCATCAGTCTAAGGTGGTCGGCATCAAGGGCGGATTTGCGCCAACAACGCTTTAACTTTCGCCTCTGTCTCCGCAACTCCCTCAATGTCCCATCAAACCAAGGGGACCTGGGGTGAAGGGATAGGGGGCGCTCACGAACAGGAGCAGTAAGATCCAGGGCCCCTGTAACGGCCGTATTATAGGTCTCCACCAGTGCCTCTGGGTTACTGCTAGTCAACACAAGGGATGAGAGGTCAAGGACCGCTACAAGGCCCTGGGAAGTAATATTCCGTAATGGGCGGTACCTGACCATCTCCACAGGGGAAGGCCTTCTCAGGGGGATGTAAAAATTGAACCTCACAGTGTGGGGGTCAGACCAGGCGATTGGTTCCACCCCCATGTCGGATGAATCAATCCCTAAGAGGAAGACTAAATCCAAAGAGTGCCCAGATTTATGTGTAGTAGTGGAAACTACCTGTGTAAGGCCTAGAGAAGACATACTGTAAGTTGGAGGAAGTGATTACCAAATTGTGAGAGTTCATCGTCGACCCAGGCATTAAAGTCGCCCAGAACCATCAATCTGGGCGACTCAAACGACATATCGATGAGGAAGTCTGCTACTTCCTGTAAGAAGCATTTCCCATCTCCGGGGTTAATACTTATTTTTTGCTCAGTATTTTCAAATCAAACACACCAGGATACTAATTCTACTATAAATAAAAAAATTGGGACTCACACCTTTACAAAGGAAGAAATGTTATTCCAGATAAATTAAAAGATAACAGTGCACCAGGCATTGATAATATCGCATCCCCCATGTTTAAACTTATGAAAGAACAAATATGGCTTCCCTTAAAAATAGCTATATGAAAAATCCTTTAAGTTCAACCAAATCCCCCAAGTGGAAAATATTCAGAGTTACCCCAATATTCAAAAAAGGAAATAAATCCACTACTTCGAACTATAGGCCAGTAAGTCGTAACTGCCATTTCGTGTAAAATTCTAATCTCTCATAAAAAATCGAATTAACGAGCAACTTAAAACTGTTACATTATTTGATCAAGATCAACACGGATTCATACGGGCGTTCTTGTATGACAAACCTTATTTACTTTTATGATACTGTCAGTAGAATGTTAGACAATGGTATTCCAGTAAATATCGTCCTATTTGATTTATGCAAGGCTTTCGATCTGGTCCCACATTGGGCAATTAAAAACAAGCTTTCTAAATATGGAATTGACACATACTGTATATTGCTGACTGGATAGACAATTGGATGCAGGACAGAACGCAAATCGTATCAATAAGAAAATATCAATCAACTGAAGAAAGAGTAACAAGTGGTGTACCCCAGGGATCAGTAATTGGACCATTATTATTCCAAATCTTCATCACAGATTTGGATGAAAATATAAAGTGCACAGTAGCCAGATTTGCTGATCGTACCAAGTTATGTGGTCCATGTGGAATGCATGAAAATATAAACATCATACAAAATAATATAAATATAATTGTATTATGGATCGAGGAAGCGCTCCTGACCAATCGGAGTGCTCCTTTCCTTTGCATGTGAGGCACTCTTATTCCATGAAGAGCATTTCATGTGCAGATACCCTGGAAACGGGCACATTCTGAGAAGTTTCTTTGTTTTTAAATATATTATTGATCTCTCGATCAATAATATATCCATCGAACCACTCGTTGCTGAAAAAGTGTGCTTTCTTGCCTTCGGCTTGGCCAGAACAGCTCAGCTTAAACCCGCTGTTCTTACTCCAACTGAAGGTGCGTGAAACCACTGCGTTTTCAACATGATGTCTTAGAGGACGATTAACACATACAATGGACCGATCTCATGGGTATGCAACTTAATACCAACAAAAGTTGTGTTACACATCTAGGGAAAGATAACCCTCTTTATACATATACATTAAAAAATGAGGCTCTGCCGTCAAAAAGTTCCGAAAAAGATCTAGGAATCATAATTGATTGTAACCTTAACTTTAAAGCACAGTGTTACTCAGTTGTTTCTAAAGCAACCAAAATGTCTATGTCAATAAAAAGAAACATTAAGAGCAGAAAGGCAGAGGTTCTTCTTCCACTGTATCAATATTATGTTAGGCCAATAATTGATCATGGAAGTCAGTTATGGAGTCCTTACACTAAAACAGAAATTAATAAATTAGAAAAAATCCAAAGGCGTTACACAAAATCAATTTCAACTTCAAAAGAACTAGACTACAATGACAGATTAACTTATCTAAACCTACATACACTAGAAGTGAGGAGACATAGAGGAGACTTATTAATGTACTATGACATTTTAAATGATCCATTACTCACGACGGAATTGAATATAGAATACAAAACTGACACATGCAGCAAGGGGGCATCCGCACTAATAAGTGTAAATATTTTTATACTTTAAGAGTGGCAAATTTGTGGACTAGATTACCATTGAATATAATGTCTAGTCCAAGCAAGGACCAATTTAAAATCAGTTTGGACAAATTTATCAACAATGATGGAATCCCTGATTACTACACCCTATCCTAAAGGAGCTATTCTGGTCTTTTTTGCTCCTCTACAGCATAGTGAAGCTTAATGAAGCATTTGCAGGAAGGGATCTCATTTGTCCACCCAGAGACAACGGTCTTGCTGATGACCGATGCCTCTCTCATGGCCTGGGGTGCCTACCTGGGGGAATACAGAGTCCATGGCCTCTGGACTCCCGAGGGGTTCGGATGCCACATCAACCTGCTGGAGCTCCAAGCAGTTCAGCTAGTGCTGACTGTATTCGCTCCTCACATTCGAGGTCAGGTGGTCCCAAGTCCAGACTGACAACACCACGACCATGTAATACCCCAACAAACAGGGCAGAATGCACACCCTGCCTCTGTGCAAGGAAGCTCTCCATGTGTGGACCTTCATGCACAGCCTGGGGGCTGACCGCCTAGCCATCCATGTGGCAGTGGCCTCCAGCCAGCTGGCGGATGCTCTCAGCCATGTGAGCGAAGTGTCTCATGAGTGGTCACTCCACCCAGAGGTAGTACACAGTCTGTTCTCCTAGTGAAGCACCCCTCAGGTGGACCTGTTTGCCTTCAGGGAGAACGCAAAGCTGAGGCTGTTTTGTGCCCACTCCCCTCAGCAGAGAACGCTGCAGGGGGAGCACCCCTCAGGTGGACCTGTTTGCCTTCAGGGAGAACGCAAAGCTGAGGCTGTTTTGTGCCCATCCCCCTCAGCAGAGAATGCTGCAGGGGGATGCCTTCTTGAGGTCTTGGACCCCAGGTCTCTTCTAGGCCTTCCCTCTGATTCCCTTGATCCACAAGGTGCTGCTGCTCAAGGCCAGGAGGGATAAGGCACAGGTGATCGTGGTGGCTCCGGACTGGCCACGCTAGTTCTGGTACCCTGATCTCCTTAGCCTCAGCAGCAGGCTTCTGAGGCATCTTCCTCTTTGCATGGACCTGCTTCCCATCAGTCAGGGGAAGGTACTCCACCTGGACCTTCGATCCCTGCAGTTGACAGCCTGGTTCCTGAGCGGCTAGAGTTCCAGGCTTTGGGTCTCTCCAGTGATGTCCTCACTGTTGTGGAGGCATCTCAGAAGGAGTCGACCAGGAAATGCTACACCTTCAAATGGAAGAGATTCTCCATTTGGTGCCAGGACAAGGGACTGGACCCCTTGTCATGTCCAGTGGCTAGCATCTTTGACTTCCTGTGGTCCCACTCTAAGTCTGGCCTTCAGGTGATGACCCTTAAGGTGCACCTGGCAGCCATCTTTGCTTACTAGGCACGGGCCAGTTAGCAGTCGGTGCAGGAGAAGGTGGTCTGGTACTTTTTTCAAGGGCCTTGACCACATTTCCCCTCCGGTACGTGAACTACCACCACCTTGGGACTTGCTGCTGGTTTTGGCAAAACTCATGGGTAAGCCATTCAAACTGATGCACAGATATGACATGCCTCACCTGTCGTGGAAGACCACCTTCCTGGTGGTTAGCACGTTAGCCAGAAGGATCAGTGAGCTCTAGGCTCTTTTGGTGGAGTCTCCTTAACTGGTCTTCCACAGGGACAAGGTTATCCAGTGCCCCAACCTGAAGGTCCTCCTGAAGGTTGTGTCTGAGATTCATCTTAACCAGGTGATAACTCTCCCGGTATACTTCACCGATCACACCTCTGAGGCCAAGCACAGGCTCCATACTTTGGATCTGCAGCAAGCACTTGCTTATTATAAGGAGCGTACAGCTGGAGTTCGGGGGAGAGGTTCGCCAGCTGTTTGTCACCTACACTAAAGCCATCCCTGGGAGACGTGTAGCCAGGTGGATGATTGGCAAGTGGATTGTATCCTGCATTGATCTCTTTTATAGTTTGATGGGTAGGGAGCCTCCTGTAGGGCTAAGGGCTCATTCTACCTGCCATAATGCTGCGTCGATGGCTCCTTCCAGGGACGTCTCTATCCAGGAATCTGCAGGCTGCTACCTGGAGGTCAGCACATACTTTCATTTCCGATTACCACTTTGATCTCAAGTCATGCCAGGAGGCTGGTTTTGAGGCCTCAATTCTCCAGTCTCTGTTCCCTAAGTAGGGGGTGTGCGCCTTGCCTCCCTTCTCCCAGAGAACTGCTAGAAGTCTGCCAGAAGTGTGGCTAGAACATCATATCCACGTCACTAGAAAAACAGGTTACTCACCTGTAACAGTAGTTCTAGGAGTGGTATATGATGTTCATCCACATGGACCCACCCGGCCTGCCCTGGCTTTGGCACACACACTCTGCTTCCAGCTGGCAAGATCTGGCATCATGGGGTGAAGCCGAGGGAGTTACTACCCGGGTGGTTGGGAGAAGCCAACTTAGACGTTTCCGGTAAAATTTAAAGGGGAAAGGTAACTACCAGGAGTGTGGATGAACATCATATACCACTCCTAGAACTACTGTTACAGATGAGTAACCTGATTTTCTAACCCCATGTATTCTTCATATTCATAACTCTCTGCAGTCTGTCTGCTCAGTAGAACTGCCCGGAGCAAATGGAACTACATGCTAATGATGGAATCATCAGTGGTTCATGACACACATTTAAACTGTTGGCCTCATCTGCTGCACGTTCTATCAACGTCTCAGATTTCTTACTCTGCCTCACAAGTCTAGATGCCCAGAAGACTTCTCTTAGGTCATTCGTTGGCTATTTGTAAAGTATAAGCTATTATACTTAAATGTTCTTACTGCTGCCTTCATTTATTGTATTTTTCATTCTAAGGTTTTACTTAGTTTAGTGTATTTTAGTTTGAGTGTCATTTTCTCAGTTCCTCACAGTTTGGAATAACCGCTGAGGAATCAGGTAGTTTATCTTAAGTTGCGGAACTTTTCTGCTATATTTTGCTATATATTTTACTGTTTAAAATGGTTTATAATTATATTTTGAAACCGTTGACCCGGTTTCTTTCAACCACTAACCCGGTTCTGAGCTCAAAAACTCTTGGTTCATTTTCGGAAGCTGATCGGTTCTTGAACCGACCGCAAAAAAGAAAAAAAAAAGTTTTCTGTTTGCGGTTGGGGTTTTTTCTCCTGGAAATGGAGCTGTCAGAAAAACCTCAGAAAAAGACTGGTCCTCCAGGCTTTAAAAACTGTATTAAATGTGGGGATGTGTTTGCCAGAGCAGACAAGCATGAACACTGGTAGTCTGTCTGGGAACTGAGCATTTGTCTTCTGATTGTGAAATTTGCAAATCTTTTCCACACAAGGCAGTGGAAAAAAGATGGAAAGGTTGCAAAAGAGACTGGATACAAGTGCTTCAGGCTCTGACCAGCCAACACCTTCAAAATCTGTCTCTTCTCTACACAGCCCTGGAAAGGGTGATTCAGGCACCTTGAAAAGGATGAGTGGGACAGCTGACTCTCCGGTCCCCTCCAAGAAGACCAAGCACATCGAACCCCAGGAAAAAACAAAAAGGGATTCTTCTGTGCCTCACAGCCTGCCAACTGCTGAGGAGATTGCCAAGGCCATGAAGGTCATTCAGGCAATACAGGGTTTTATACCTTCTCCAACCCTCCCTCCTCCAAGGGTTCAGGAGCATACTTCTTCCTCTGAATTCCCCTCCCAGGATATGGACTATGGGGATTATGATTCACGAGAGGCTGATGATGGTGAGCCCATTGAACCAGAGATCTCACCAGAGCAGGAATTTGGCTCTCCTCCTAGACTTGAAGATTTTTCCTCAAATTTTTCCTTTGCAAGGAAAATCTGGCTACCCTTGAAGTTATAGCAGATGAGGAGGAGGCTGAATACATGGAGATGATGGGGTTAACACCCACTAAGAAAATTCTTCTCCCTATAAATAAATTCTTTAAAAAAGATTTCTTTACTATCCTGCAGAACCCAAACTCTGTCACACCTCTGGATAAGAAGGCGGACAAGAAGTATTAGCTGGACAGACAAGGGATTGAATTCCTTTACTCTCACCCTGACCATCAGGGTATAGTCCAGCAGGCAGCCTGATAGAAGGTGAGGGCTCCTCTGTCCTCTCACCCACCTGAGAAGGATTCCTGGAAAACAGACAGTATGTCTAAGAAAGGGTATTTAGCTGCCTCTCTGTGGGTCAGACCAGCTAATTACCAGGCTTATGCTGCACAGTATCAGAAAACACTGTGGCAGTCAGTATTAGCAATGTCAGACAGGGTTTTCTCCCCTATCTCTGATGGCTTCGCAGAAACAGCAAGATTTGGACTCCAAATACCAATTCCAAATTCCAGCAGATACCAGTGATAATGCTGCTGGGTGGATGGCTCTGGCTGTAGCCCTGAGAAGGTTGGCATGGCTAAGGGCTACTAATTTGACACAGGACACCCAGACTAAGGCCATGGATTTTCCTGTGCAAGACCTCTCTCTCTTCGGTAAGCATACTGAAGAGTATATGAAAAAGGTGGATGACTATAAAGCCACCTATAAGAGTAATTCATCCAAAGAAAGGCCTTCCACCTCATACAGGCCTTATGGAAGGGGAGGCAGAGGAAGGTCCCCATATGGTAGCCCTTGTGTCAGACTCAAGCTGTTCCACAGGTACAGCCCTACCTCAGCAGACTGGATATTACTGGGCCAGAGGTAGGAGGGGTTCCAGGAGAGGTTCCCACTCCACCCAGGCTCAGGCACAGCCTAAACAAAATCCATGACTTCATTGTCGAGGCCGCCTCCCTGGTACCAGTTGGGGGCAGACTGACTCACTTTTTCCAGGCCTGGCAGGCCATTACCACAGACAAGTGGGTTTTGGAAATAGTGAGTCAGGGACTGTCCCTGAGCTTCAGGTCTTTTCCTCCTCTAAAATCAAGGCTGTTCAAACCAGCTTCTCTTCAGGAGAGACAGCTTTTAGGAAAAGAAGTTCAAACCTTGTTCCACATAAAAGCAGTGGAGCCTGTACCAAAGCTTCAGAGAGGAAGAGGCTTTTATTCTCGGTGCTTCCTCACCAAAAAGAAAAATAGGGTGTGGTGGCTTATTCTAGACCTCAGGTATCTGAACAAGTATCTTGTAAAACAAAGATTCAGAATGGTTACACTGTCTCGGATCTTGCCAGTCATTCAAAAAGGAGATTGGCTAGCATTTCTGGAGTTAAAGGATGCCTATTTCCTAGCCGGCCTGGTGGCACTGAGGGTTGAGACGCTGGACGCCATGCCGGCACCCGGGTTCGGGAACGGACTCGGGCCGCCGGGGGCTGGAAGGAAAGAGGGAGGATTGAGCATCCGACGACTGCTCTCCTTTCTCTGGGGTGGGTAGTGGGGCTTGCATCACTCTGTAGCGGCGACTGGTGGAGGCCAGCCACACTACAAGCGGCATGCAATAGCAAGAGGGGAGAGCACAGCGGGCGTCAGCACTATGTGCTCGGACACCATTGCACGTCCGGCTCTCCACTGGGGAGAAAATGTGGAAAATCACGGAGGCGATCTTAACCATGACTGATAGCCGTGCCTTGCGCGGAGAGACCCGAGAGGGGCGCGACCCAGTGGGTGCAAGAGCAAAATGGCTGCCCACCGGGAGTGGGTTCATGTGGCCCGCACGCACGACCGGGTCCAGGGGTGCAGGGCCGGCAGCTGGAGATCATGTGGGGCAGCTCTGCCGAGGAGAATAAACAACAGTACGATAAAAAAAAAAGGATGCCTATTTCCACATCCCTATAAGGGAGTCTCACAGAAAGTATCTCAGGTTCAGACTCCCTTCAGGTTACTACCAGTTTTCAGCCTTTCCCTTCGGTCTCACCTCAGCACCAAGGGTGTTTACAAAATGTCTGGCAATGGTAGTAGCATACCTACGAAGGTTGGGAATTTCAGTTTTTCCATATCTCGACAACTGACTAGTCATGGGAAAGTCATCACAGCAGGTGGAATATCACCTGACAATAACAAAAAACCTGGTACAATCTCTGGGATTCCTGTTAAACCAGAAAAAATCCATTCTCACACCAGTACAAGTCCGGCATGTTATTGGAGCAGAACTAGATACTTTAAAGGGAAGAGCCTTTCTTCCAAAGGACAGGGTTCAGAGCATCCTACAGCTGATTACCTCATTCAAGTTGGGCAAGCCATGTCCAGCAGGGAAGTACTTGCAGATTCTGGGGCACATGGCTGCGTCAACAGAAGTTGTCTTGGGAGCAAGATTTTTAATGAGGGACATTCAGTTTTATCTCAGGGCACATTGATGCCACAGAAAAGACAAAACGTCAGAATTGATTCCAGTAATAAAATCTGCACTGTAGTCTCTGCAATGGTGGATGGATGCACACAACCTAAGAGCATGAGTTCCTCTTCGGAGGGAAAATCCTTCAGTTACCCTTACAACAGATGCTTCTCTGTTAGGACGGGGTGCTCTTCTAGGACAGCACACTACCCATGTCATGTGGTAAAGTGTGGAGTCACTCCTTCATATGAATCTGCTGGAGCTCTGAGCAGTATTTCTGGCCCTAAAAAGTTTCTCTCAGCTGATACAGGGCAAAGTGGTGCAGGTCAGAACAGACAACACCAAAACAATGTATTACATAAACAAGCAAGGGGGAACAAGGTCAGATCCCCTGCGCACAGAGGCCATGAGAATATGGGAACTGGCCTACTCACTTAAAGCTTCCCTACAGGCAATTCATGACCCAGGCAAGGACAATACGCTAGCAAATGCTTTAAGCAGAATCAACCAGGCACATCATGAATGGTCTCTAAACAGACAGGTACTCTACTCAGAAGATGGGGCACTCCAGATGTAGATATCTTTGCCTCCCACGAGAATCACCTGTTGCCCCTCTTAAGTTGCAGGCCACCAGCCAAGGGTACAATTCCCCTGGATGCCCTGGCTCTGGATTGGTCAGGAAGGCATCTGTATGCCTTCCCTCCTTTCCCTCTCATCTTCAGAGTGCTGATCAAACTCAGGGCACAACCTGCGTCCATGATTCTGATAGCACCAGACTGGGCCAGAGAGCCATGGTACTCCCTTCTGCTGTCCATGTCAGTGTCCAAACCAATACATCTCCCTAGGAGGCATAATCTCCTAACCTCCTATCAAGGGAAAATCTTGCACCCGAACCTCAAGTCTCTCAGGCTCAAGGCCTGGCTCTTGAGGACTTAGAATTTTCAAATCTAAAACTTTCTCAAGCTGTTTTGGATATTCTGAAAGGTTACAAGAAGCCTTCCACCAAAAAAACCTACAATGCAAAATGGAAAAGGTTTTCAATTTGGTGTGATGCCAAACAGATTTCTCCTTCCCTGGCAGAAATCCCAGTCTTATTGGAGTACCTCACTTATTTGCATTCACAAGGCTTGAAATACACATCCTTAAAGGTGCATCTGGCATCAATCTCAGCTTTTATTTCTGCTGGAAAAATTTTTTCTTCCTAAGGTGGTTTCTGATTTCCATTTAAATCAGTCCATAACACTGCCAGTTTTCTTTATAGAACATCCTAGTTCAGGGGAGTGCAGGCTCCATAGTTTGGATGTGAAAAGGGCATTAAGTTACTGTTTGACTCGCACCAAGGATCATAGAGGTGAGAAACAACAACTTTTTCTCACTCATGGGGATGTGGGAAAAGGCACTTCAGCTTCCAAGAAATCTATCTCTTGCTGGATAGTTAAGTGAATTCAGTTTTGCTAGTCAAAATCTGGGAAACAGGCTCCAGTAGGCCCATTCAACTAGAGGCACAGCTGCTTCTATAGCAGCTTCAATTGATATTCTTTTAGTGGAAATCTGTAAAAAAGCTACCTGGAGAACAGTACACACCTTTACCAAACATTATAACTTGGACATACAATCCAGAAGTGATGACAGATTTGGCAAAGCAGTTTTGCAGAGACTCTTTCCTAAGTAGGTTCTCTGCCCACCTCCAAAGGTACTGCTTTGAAGTCTGCAGAGAGTTATGAATATGAAGAATACATGGGGTAAGAAGAAAAAATTACTCACCTTAGTAATATTGTTTCTTCCAATGTATTCTTCCATATTCATAACTCTCCCTCACTGCCTCCCCTTCCAGAACCAGAGCCTCTGCATTGTTCTATGAGTCTTTTTGGTTTCTAGTCCCAAACACATGTATACATATTTAATCCTGTGGGTTCTTAAGTTATCCTTTCTTTTTCCAGGTGATTCTGGCACTTCAGGAAGGTACTTTTTGATATAATCATTATTAGTATTAATACTGATATTGCTATCAGCTTTAGTATACAATATGTAGTTCTAGGATCGTGGATATGTTGTTCATCCACACTTCTTGGCATGTCCCTTTCCCTTTAAGGATCGCCAGAAGGTCTTCAAGCTGGCTTCTCTCACCCACCCGGGTGGTATATCCCTCTGCTCCGGCCCATGACACCAGATCTTCCTTTCCATTGGAAGATTCAGGTTGCCTCCTTCATGCTCCCGCATTTTGTAGGCCCTGGCTTCAAAATCTTCGGTAATTCCGAAAATGCATCTTGTTCGCATTAGCGATTACATAGAGAATAATGAATGGGGAAGGGTTTGATATGAGAATTTAATGCACACCCGAGTTGTGGGATGCTACATAAACCCCAAGGGCGAAGCCCGAGGGGTTTATCAAAGATCCCACAACAAGGGTGTGCATTAAATTTCATATGAACACCCTCCCATCTTTTATTTTTATAACAGACCAGCAATTTTTCTCCAGCAGTCTGTGAGACTGTTTGGCCCCGCCCACATACAGAATGTTGGCCAATGAGGCAGCAGCATAGTTTGACTGGCATAGCTCATGAATGTCATAACAACTAGCTGGTTGTTATGGAAAATATCAACCTGGTCAGTACATTGAGAGAAACTGCTGACCAGTTGTTATAACTGTTTCTCTTCAATTATGGAAGACAAGTCTTCCCCTGGATTTCGCCGGTGTTTGTGCGGCCAGAAGATGTCATGCACCGATTCCCACACTGTGTGCGTCTATTGCTTGGGTGTCGACCATGACACCTTGAAGTGCAGTTTTTGTCTTGCATTTCACCCTAATGTCCTCGATGACCGTCTCACATGCCTGATGTTGGGGAGGCAGGAAAAACTTAATTCTCCGGTGAAATCAAAGGAGGCTCAGTGGGCGATTTCCACGGCCATGGGATCATGGCAATTGGGCGGTATACAAGCCGAGGGAAGGCGGCTCCATACGAATCTTCCTCTTGGAGCTTCTTCGTTCCCCAACCTGGGCTCCACCTTCTCTGGTTCCTTCCGAGAGCTGTGCCAGTCTCTCCCGAGTAAGGGAGAGGGTCCTGCGGGTACGCACTCCTCACGGTCCCATAAGTGGGAAAAGGACCCGGGATCATCTTCATCCCAGCAAAGATGTTCTTGGGATAGGGAGAGATCTCAGTCCCAGGAACTGGCAGTCTCGACCTCGGCCGAAATTGCCTCTTCGGACGCTGGTTTCTCGGCTTTGCCATCCGGCCAGTTGACCGGAGTGTTGCTTGACAAGGTTGAAATAATCCTCGATCCGATCGACCCCTTATCACCGACTCCGGTCAACGACTCTCTCACTCGGACTCCGGTCCTTGCTTTCCCTGACGAGGAGACCAGCCCGCTGGGAATCCCATCGAGGAAGTGGTTCCTGATCCCGGGAAATCACCGGTCCCGGCGGTGTCTCCCGAGTAACTGAATCGGCCTGGCCAATCTTGATCAAGGTCCAGGACCCCCATGACCAACAGGCTGAGCAAGAGCCATAAACACTCAAAAAACAGGTGACACTATTGGTCATCCTCAGATGAGGAGAGGCTCAGGTGGAAGCTCCATTGGCGCTACAAGGACCTCATATGGTAACAGCTGATTTTGACCGGTCACAAGCCAAGCCTGGCTTTTGGCCTGGCCATTACTTGGCTTTCGCCTCCTAGGCCGAAGCCAACTCCTTCAGAGCCAATTAAGTTGGTTTCCCAGCCCACGGAGCCGGCGAAACCTCCGGTTCAGCCTAAATCGGTCTCTCCATCAATCGTGGTGGAACCACGACCCAAGCAGCCAGTGGGAGGGGCTCCTTCTAAGGAAGCTAGACCAGACAACGGGCTTCCCCGACGTCTTTTGGTCACCATCACCCCAGACCACCCTCGGCAAGTCGAGGGTGACCTGGGTGGTCAACCATTGTATCTGGATTCCTCAGATTAGGATGTGACCGGTCTACATTCTCATCTGGGGGATAATGAATCAGCTGGTGGGATAGAGGCGGAGGAAGGTCCTTCGTCCTTTCAGGGCATTCTTCGCCTCATCTCTGAGTCTACAGGGATGCCCCTGGAGCCTATCCAGAAAAAGGCGGAGTACCCTCTCACGGGCATCGTCAAGAGAGGGGATACCCGACGGAGGCCTTTCCTGTGGCCGAGGCCATTGTTGGCCTGGCCTTAGAACATTGACAGCACTATGCCTCTTGTCCAGCTCCATCTGCCCGCATGGCCTGCAAATATGTGGTGCCCATGGGGTCCCTTGCGGGGTTCACAGAGCACCCTTCGGCCGATAGCCTTGTGACCACTTCTGTGTTCAGGCACATTGGCAGTTCTGCCGACACTGATCGACCTCCCGAGAAGGAATCCAAAAACTTGGATCACTCGGCTTGGAAGGTCTATGCGGCCTCGTCTTTAGGCCTCCGTCAGGCAAGTTCGGACGTCATCATGGCACACTTCTCCCATGCCCTCTTGGGGTCTTTGGATGAAGTCCTCCTACATCTCCCCGTGGACAAGCAGACCACGGTCAAGCAAGTCCGGGACCAGGGCTGGGCTGTTGCTAAACAGCAACTCCAGACGGCCCTGGACATTGGGAACTCTTGTGCCCACTCATTGGCAGCCGCAGTTGCCTCTCGTCGCAGGGCCTGGCTGAGACTCTCCTCTTTCCTGGCAGATACTCGGCACAAACTGGCTGATGTGCCTTTCCTGGGCACCAGTCTCTTCGGCCCAGGTGTGGCTGGTCACCTTCAGCGTATTGAGTAGTCCAGTGCCACCTTGGACGCCACTTCTGCTAATGGTTCTTCAAGTAAGAAGCAGCAGAAGAAGAAGCCTTTTTGGCATTCTTCCCCTGTGACCCAGCAGCCCTCCTTTCAAGGAGGGCAGCATCAGCAGGCTCAAGCTTGACACACACACACTGCCCAAGCCTGGAACCTCCTAGGTCCGTAAAGGAGGCCGAGGTTCAGGTCGTGGCTCCTCCTCCAAGCCTGCTCAGTGATGGGGCAGGGGCTGCCACCCCCTCTCCCATGGGGGGCCAGCTCCGCCACTTGCTTTCCGCCTGGTCTGCTGTCACCATGGACAGGTGGGTCTTGGAGGTGGTTGGTCAGGGACTGCCTCTAGAATTTGAGCAGTACCCTCCAAGCCGAGCCCATGCTCCACAGGAGGAAAGAGTATCCGCCCATACTCGGTTGGCTCTCTGAGACGGCATCGCTTAGCTCCTCCTCGAGGCAGTAGCTCCAGTGGCGGATTCTCCAGCAGACCCAGGCTTTGTCTCCACATCCTTCCTGGTGCCCAAGCGGATGGGGGGCTGGCACCCCATTCTAGATCGCACGACCTGAATCAGTATCTCAGGTCATGCACCTTTCGGATGGTCACTCTGTCCCAGGTCATACCATCCTTGGAGCGAAACATGTGGCTCTGTTCACTGGATCTGCAGCATGTGTTCTTTCACATCCCAATCCATCGGTCTCATTGGCGGTTCCTCCGCTTCAGAGCCGAAGGAACCCTAAATGAGTTTGGCCTGTCATCAGCCCCTCGGGTCTTCACCAAATGCATCGCAGTGGTGGCAGCCCATCTCAGGTGTCGGGGGGGGGGCAGAATTTACCCCTACCTTGATGATTGGCTCTTAGCAGGTCCCACCCAGTAGGAGGCGGAGAGGTTCGGGGACCTGACCCTCCAGACCTGCTCCCAACTCGGACAATTGCTTAACGAGGCTAAGTTGGAATTCGTGCCTTTCCAGGTGATGTGCTTCATCGGGGCAGAGCTCGACTCTCATCAAGCCAGAGCTCAGCTCCCGGCAGACAGGGCAGAGGTTCTCTCCTCCTTTGCCCAATCATTTCTGGTTGGGCAATTGCGCCCTCCCCGGGACTTTCTACGCCTTCTGGGTTACATGGTGGTGTGCACCTCTGTGGTCCATTGGGCCCTGTGGCACAGGCACCCCTTCAGTGGGAGCTGGCCGCCCAGTGGACTCAGCGCCACAGTCATTTCGACCAGCTGATCACTGTAACCCAGAAGATGTGGGACTCTCTGCAATGGTGGACCACCCCAGACCGGTTGCAGGAAGGGATCCCATTTGTCCACCCCAAGCCGATAGCCATCCTCATAACCAATGCCTCTCTCATGGGCTGGGAGCCTACATTGGGGACAAAAGGACCCCGAGGAGTCCCGAACCACATCAAGCTGTTGGAGCTCAGAGCAGTCAGACTGGCATTGTCAGCTTTCGCTCCTCAGCTCCGGGTCAAGTGGTTTGGTTCAGGTCCAGATGGACAATACCACGACCATGTACTACCTCAACAAACAGGACAGCACGCATTCCCATCTGCTTTGCAGGGAAGTGCTCCATATCTGGACCCTCTTTAGCCGTCTGGAGGCAGATCTCCTAGCCACTCGTGTGGCAGGAGCCTCAAACCATCTGGTGGATGCTCTCAGCCACTTAGGCGAGACATTCCATTAGTGGTCTCTCTATCCAGAGGTAGGTTACAGCCTGTTCTCCCACTGGGACCAACCGAGGGTGGACCTGTTTGCCTCCAGGGACAACACCAAACTGAGGCTGTTTCATGCCCGCTCCCCTCAGCAGGGTTCGCTGCAGGGGATGCCTTCTTGAGGCCGTGGACCCCAGGCCTCTTCTATGCCTTCCCTCCATTTCCCTTGATCCACAAGGTGCTTCTCAAGGTGAGGAGGGACAAGGCGAAGGTGATTCTGGTAGCCCCAGACTGGCCGTGCCAGTTCTGGTATCTAGATCTCCTCAGCTGCAGGCCTCCGGGAGCGGCTTCCAGCATGCCTGGACCTGATCTCTCTCAATCAGGGGAAGGTATCTGGACCTTCATTCCCCTGCACCTCACAGCCTGGTACCTGAGTGGCTGGAGTTCCAGGCTTTGAGTGTTTCCGAGGATGTCCTCACCATGGTAGAGGCATCCTGAAAGGAATCGACCAGGAAATGTTATGCCTTCAAATGGAAAAGGTTTTTCATTTGGTGTCAGGGCAATGGCCTGGACCCTCTGTTCTGTCCAGTGGCTATCATTCTCGACTACCTTTGGTCTCTGTCCAAAGGGGGTCTTCAGTCATCAACCTTTAGGGTGCAACTGTCAGCCATCTCTGCTTACCGGGGGCGTGGGCCAGTCAGCCGACGTTGGTGCAGGAGACAGTGGTCAGGTGCTTTTTTCAAAGGCCTGGATCACATATCCCCTCCGGTGCGTGAACCTCCACCTCCATGGGATCTACTGCCGGTACTGGCAAAGCTCATGGGCAAGCCATTCAAACCAATGCATAAGTGTGCGTTGTCACACTTGTCGTGGAAGACGACCTTCCTGGTGGCCATCATGTCTGCCAGAAGGACAGGGGAGCTCCAGGTGCTCTCGGTGGACTACCCTTATCTGGTCTTCCACAGGGACAAGGCTGTCCTACGCCCCCACCTGAAATTCCTTCCGAAGGTGGTGTCAGAGTTTCACCTTAACCAGGTGTTAACTCTGCCAGTATGCTACCCTAATTACATCTCGGAGGCCGAATACAGTCTCCATACCTTGGACCTAAGATGAGCCCTCACCTATTATAAGGAGAGGATGGCGGAAATTCGGGGAAAGGTTTGCCAGCTGTTTGTCACCTACGCTGAAGCCGCTTCTGAAAGACCTGTAGCAAAACACTATTGCAAGGTGGATTACATCTTGCATAAGTCTGTGCTACGAGTTGGTGGGCATGGAGCCTCCCAGAGGGTACGAGAGCTCATTCTACCCACCATACCACTGCATCGGTGGCTGCTTCCCAGGACATCCCCATACAGGAAATCTGTTGGGCTGCTACCTGGAAGTCAGCAGACACCTTCATTACCTATTTCCACATCGACCTTGAGTCATGCCAGGATGCTAGTTTGGGGGGCCTCAGTTCTCCAGTCTGTTTTTCCCAAGTAAGTATCAGTGAGGGGGTGTGCATTGCCTCCCTTCTCCCGGAGAACTGCTAGGAGTCTGCCAAGAAGTGTGGATGAACAACATATCCACGATCCTAGGAAAAACAGGTTACTCACCTGTAACAGTAGTTCTAGGAGTGGTACATGTTGTTCATCCACACGGACCCACCCGACCTCCCCCGCCGTGGACGCACAACACCTGGCTTCCAGCGGGGCTAAGATCTGGCGTCATGGGGCAGAGCCGAGGGATATACCACCCGGGTGGGTGGGAGGAGCCAACTTGAAGACCTTTCAGCGATCCTTAAAGGGAAAAGGACATGCCAAGAAGTGTGGATGAATAACATACCACTCCTAGAACTACTGTTGCAGGTGAGTAACCTGTTTTTATGCTGTACTAGGCAGCTTTAATAGTTAAGTAATGTAGTATAGATTGCCTTGTAGGCATCTTAGAAATCTGAGACATTGATAGAACGTGCAGCAAATGAGAACAGCAGTTTGAATGTGTGCCACGAGCCAATGATGGTTCCATCATTAGCATATAGTTCCATTTACTAAGCAGGCAGACTGCAGAGAGTTATGAATATGGAAGAATACATTGGAAGAAACAATATTACTAAAGTGAGTATGTTTTTCTTCTAACCCCAGTAATACTCAGGTATTCATAATTGTGTGCGGTCTGCCTCCTAAGTATAGCTGCCCAGAGAGAATTTGGAACATATGCAAATGATGGAATCTTTTGCATGAGCCACTTCTCAAATGCTGCCTTCTACTAACTGCCTTAGTTCTAAACCCCTCAGATTTCTCTCTCTGCCTGTCAAGTCTAGAAGTTCAGAGATCCTCTCCTCTTCATCATCCTGTTCTGATGTGAGAAACCTTATAAAATATTATATTATTTACATTTCTTTTGCTGCCTTTTACTTTTTGTAATGTTAAGTAAACCAGTAGTTTTAGTGTTTAAATTGTAAGTTTTCTCGGTTTTCTCTCAGTTCAGTATAACCGGGGGTTAGCCGAGGTTTATTTTATAGTTATTGGAGTTTTTTGACTAAAAAACTCCATTAGTTATGTTTAATTTTATTAAATTAGTTTAAGAACCGCTAACACCGGTTCCTTAACCGATAGTCTCGATTCATTTTACATCGGTTCCCAGGCCCCAATCTGTTCTTCACCGTTTCCAGAACCAACCGCGACTGCTAAATAAACTTTAAATTAAAATATTTTTTAGCGGTTGCAACTTTTATTGGCTTCACATTGAAAATGTCATAAAAACTGAGAAGAAAACTGGTGACCTCGGTTTCGAACTATGTACTCTGAGTGGTAAAATGTTGTGAAGTCAAACATCCTTTTGTCTTACCTAGCTGGACATGAACATTAAAAGCAGAGTGAAATCTGCATTTCATGTCCTGTGAAAACTATTGAAAAATGCCTGGATAAGCCTAAAAAAAAAAAAAAAAAACACTTTCACTACTCTAGCTCTGACCAGCTGACACCCTAAATTACGGTGGGTGAATCCACAACAATTAATGTAATTGCTACCCCTGAGATGGGTATACAAGCAGTTCCTGAGAGGCTTGCTGAACTGGCTGACTACCTGGTTCCCTCTAAGAAATCAAAGAAAACTAAGCACACAGAACCCCCTGCTGGACAGCATCTGGGGACTTCTGAGCGTACAAGAAAGCCTGCCAGCTCCTGCAGATTATCACCTAAGGTGAAGCAGCAGGATGAGACCCAGTGTTTCAGGTTTACTGTATTACTAACGGGGATTAACTCCCACTGAAATGGTATTGTTTACTGCAGTAACTTTACTGCAGAATTCTGCAGCACTGCGCTTTATTCTGCTGGGTTTCACCGTAAATGAAGATTGTGAAATGTGTAAACTTTCCCAGGAAAAAGTGTAAATAAATGCCTGAAATGGCTAAAGAAAACACTTTTAGGCTTACAAGTGCTGTCTACCTTTCAGCAGCAGACCTCTACAAAGTAGTCTGTCACCTCTGATCAGTCTTCCCATTATTTGGGAGGAAGACTATGTGATTTCATGAAATGCTTGGTTTTCCCCAAAGAGCATTTGAGGATTATCCCTCACTCTTCACATTGGTGAGAAATGATTGGGCTGACACCCACCAAAAGCTTCACCTTCCTGTGAATAAATTTATCAGGGAAGATACTTTAAAGATTTTACAAACTCTAACATGTGTTCCCCCTCTTGATAAGAGGATGTACAGTATAAGAAGTATCAGCTGGACAGGGAGGGAACTCACAGTTTGTTCCCCCACCCTATACATCAAGGAGCAGTTGAAGTGACAGCCTGTGACAAGGCAAAGATATCCCTGGCATACTACTCTCCTAACACGGATCCCAGGAAAGCTGACAACACGGCATAAAAGAGATATAATAACTGGTCAGCAATTTCTCTCAATGTACTGACCAGGTTGATATTTTCCATAACAACCGGCTGGTTGTTATGACATTCATGAGCCATGCCAGTCAGACTATGCTGTTGCCTCATTGGTCAACATTCTGTATGTGGGCGGGGCCAAACAGTCTCACAAACTGCTGGAGAAAAATTGCTGGTCTGTTATTATAAAAAATAAAAGATGGGGAGGGTGTTTCATATAAGAATTTAATGTACACCCTTGTTGTGGGATGCTTTGATAAACCCCTCGGGCTTCGCCCTCAGGGTTTATGTAGCATCCCACAACTCGGGTGTGCATTAAATTCTCATATCAAACCCTTTCCCATCTATTATTCTCTATATATTTATCAGGTCCCTTGGCTATCAGGCAGGCACACTTTCAAGTCCATGTTACTCCCCTGCCAGATGATCTGGCTGAAACAACTAAATTTGGTTTGGAAGCAGCCAAATAACAGTTTAAATGGCTGCTGCTAGATGGATGGCAAATACAGTGATTCAGAGGGGGTTTGCCTGGCTGCGAGTCACAAACCTAGCTCAGGATTCCCAAACCAAGGCTATGGATTTCCAAGTTGAGGGTAATTCCTCTTTGGAGGAAAGAGAAAAGTTAAAAAAAGGTGGATGAATACAAATCAATAAGCCCCTTTTGTTGTATCAGACTATGGCCTGATTATCAGTAATACCCACAGCAGAGGTACCTCAGACACCACAGACAAGTGATCATGGATTGTCTCTTGGTTCAAATCTCTTCCAACAGCATACACAAAAGCTTTTCAACCCATCTACAGACGTAGAGAAAGAAAACTTTGAGAAAAAGAGGCTCAAAACCTGTTGCTGTCAAAAACAGTGGAGCCTGTCCTGGTACAGCAAAAGGTACTACAAAAAGGATGGAAAGTGGCAGCCTGTCTTAGAGGGTACTAAGCAGGCATCTGACAAAGCCAAGTTCAAAATGGTGACTTTGGCACTGATTCTACCAACACTCCAAAGAAGGGGGAAGGTTTAGCATCGCTGGACTTAAAAAAGTATTTCCACATCCCCATAAGGGAGTCTCACAGAAAGTACTTCAGATTCAGACTCCCATTAGGTCATTCTCTAAGAGTGTGCACCGTGGTTGTAGCACCTTCAAAAACAAGGTGTCAGTTTTTTCCTTTACCTAGAGGACTGGCTGTGGTTGTAAAGTCACCCCAGCAAGTGGATCTGCAACTCACCTAGGGGCTTCAGGAGTCTCTAGGGTTCCTGATAAATCTGGAGACAGTCACTCTCAGCCTGCTAAGGTACTACAGTTCACAGGAGCAAAGCTTAATACCCTGTGAGACAGGGCCAACTTGCCTCTATGCAGGGCAAGAAGTATTCCACTGATAGTAGGCTCTCTACAGTTCCAGCTCTCGAACTGTTCTGAACTGCTCTTTTTTTCATTTTTATTTGCTTTTATTCATTTTATTTTTTCTTATTTACTTGTGTATTTTACTGTTTGTTTATTTAAGTTCGAATTTGAGTGTGTTAGCAGTTCAGGGCCTTTGAGTGAGGTCGCTGGTCCGTCTATACACTGACGGGATCCTTCGGCACGGTTTTACGGAGCTTACTACAGTTGTGTAGGCAGCCTGCTACTGCCCAGACTTTATCGGGGACACTTACTGAAATTTATCTGGCCGCCTGATCTGTTTTGCTGAAGTGGACAAGAGGTGGTGTTTTGTCGTTTTATGGCTTGGAACTTGGATATTCGAGGAGAGGGAGTGAGAACAGCTGGTCGAAGTTGTGGTGCGAAGCCCACCTTGCAGTGGATTTTTCTGGTGAAGGATTGGGATGAACTGGCCAAATTTGACTGTTCATGCTATGTGGTGTGCTTCTTCCCGATTGTTGGTGCAGAGTGTGTGCCGGGATTTTGTAACTGTTCCGAGGGGTCGGCTGCTGGCAGCATGGGTGGGCTTGACTCTGCCGGCATCCAACGGCCAGATTTGCTGTGGACATGGGGAACTGGGCTCTAGATTGGCCAGGGAACTGACCAACAAGTCTGTTGCTCCCCTAGATCCTCGAGGTTTGGCTATGGCCTAGTTATTCCCTGGGTATTGAGGTGCCCCAGGAATCATCTCTGGTTGTGGCCGCTGGGAGCGGAGCCTGGTGAGCCCCTGTTTGCCGCTTTTGACTGACCAGATCATTTGGCTGGTTTTTCGTGGAATTTGTATTACTCTGTGGATTACCTACACTCCCTGGATTTTCTGTATGACAGCCCTGGATTCATAAATCATTTCCATGTTCGGACAGAGAGAGTGTCCTTCTGTGGTTTTCCCCGGTGGTGAGAGGACTTGGGCGTCCACAATTTTCTTATTTTCTGTTTAATTCTCAAATAAGACTTTTTTGTTCTGGATTTTTAATTTTATAATGACTTGCTTTGGGCAGACTATGGACTTTTAACTCTGGGCAGCCAGAGTGTTTTGACTCTCTCATTCCCAGGCTGTGAGAGGACCTGGGGGTTCATATTTTCATCTGCATTCCAGTGAGAGGGACCACAGTAGATCTTTTATTATTACTTGGTTTTATTTTACTGTGTATTATTTTTTGGTTTTTGTTTTCCACGTGCTGAGTTTGGGGTTAGGGTATCCATGTTGTGTAGGGGTAGGTTTTAATTTTATTTGTTTCAGGAGGGTTTTTGATTTATTTTTTTTGTTTTGTTTTGTTTAGTTTGGGTAATTTTTAATTTTATTTTTCCGGGGTTCTTTTTTGGGTCAGGTACCGGGGTGCTGTGTAATTTGATTGTGTTCAGCTTGTATGATGTGTAGGCCTCCCTCTTTGGTCGTGCGCTATTTGTCCTCTGCCCTCCATTCCCTCCATCCATTCTCTCCCCCTCTGTTGATACTGTCAACTTACCAGCGCTGTTGGGCGCTGGATATTGCTTGTGGGGGTGGTGGTGGGGGGCATGGACATCAGAGGGCAAATGAACGGGGCTCTCACATCAGGGTTGTTAGGTCTAGAAGATGCCCTGGGGCGAAATGGAGTCTGGAACATTGTGCGCCATGTCAAGTCCCCATACCCAAGGGCACCATTACTTTTGGTGGGCAAGTAGCTGGGGTGGTCCTTGAAACCCGTCCAGCTCGAGTGGTGTTATGCAATGCCAGATCGGTTAAGAATAAGACTGCAATTATTGCAGATCTTGTTGGAACAACTGATCCGGCTTGCATCACCGAGACCAGGCTGGATGAAAATGCTGGCCCCATATTGGAAGCTGCAATTCCAGCCAAGTACTCTGTGAACCGCTTGAGATTTGACCATGGTTTTGGGGGTAGCAGTCTGTTTTAAGACCGAGTTGGGCCTTATGAGTGTACCAGTTGTGGAGGCCAAATCTTTGAATGTACCATGGTGGCAGGTGTGGGCTGAAGGATAGCACTTGTCTGCTGTCCTCCAGGGGACGAGAAGTGATTCCTGCAGGAAGTAGCAGATTTCGTCATTGTCATAGCGCTGGAGACACCCAGATTGATGGTTCTGAGTGACTTTTACGCCTGGGTCGACGACAAACTCTCGCAATTTGGACAGCACTTCCTCCAGTTGATGACATCACTGGGCCTCACACAGATTGTTTCCTCTGCCACCATCAGCACGGCCACTCTCTTGATTTGGTTTTCCTTCTGGGAATTGAGGCCTCCAACTTGGGGGTGGAACCCGTTGGATGGTCCGATCACTACACTGTGAGGTTCAACTTCTGCACTCTCATTCATAGGCCTGCTCCTGTGGAGATGGTCAATTACCGCCCTTTATGGGAGGTGAGCTCTGAAGGTCTGTCAGTGGTGATTGACCTCTCGAAGTTTCCCGTGGCCAGCACGAGTCCAGAGGCTTTGGTACTGGCCTATAATAAGGCCATCTCCACGGCCCTGGACCTGATTGCTCCCGTCCGTGTTCATCCTCTCCCCCTTTCCCCTTGGGCCCCCTGGTTTGATGGGTCCTTGAGAAAGTTGCGGCAACCAGGACGTAGGTTAGAGTGACGTTGGAGGAAATCTGCCCTGGAGGTTGACCACCTTAGATTGGTAGAGCATTATCAGACCTACCAATTAGCGATCTCCCGTAAGAAGACAGAATTCCTGTCCGGGGAGATTGCTGCTGTTCAGAACCGACTAGCTCAACTCTTCTGGACTGTGGACAGGTTGTGCAACCCAACCTGTCTGCAATTCCGAAGACCTTTTTCGCAAGTGGAGTGCGATGAGCTTGCTCGTTTCTTTGAGAATAAGGTGGCCTATATCAGGTCAGAGATCCTCTTGACTCACTGTATGGGGGATGCTGTTGATCGGTGCCTGGTTGCCTCATCTTGTGTTTTCTGGAGTTCCTTTGACCTGCCGGAGTTCACAGATGTCATGCAGATTGTCCAGAGTATGCGCCCTACATGCTGTAGTTTGAATCCGGGTCTAACCTCTCTGATTATGGGATGTGGTGACATCATCAGCCCGGTCCTGGTTCAGATAGTCCGGTGCTCCCTTAATTCGGGTGAGTTCCCAAGCTCCCTGAAGGAGGCGGTGGTAACACCTCTCCTAAAGAAAGCTTCTTTGGACCCCGACTCTCTGGCTAACTACAGGCCAATCTCTAACCTCCTTTTTATAGGGAAGGTTATTGAGAAAGTAGTGGTGGTACAACTGGAGAACCACCTGAACATCATTATTATTTATGAACCTCTCCAGTCCAGTTTTCGAAAGAGGCATAGTACCGAGACTGCGCTGGTTCGGGTGGTCAATGATTTCCTGATAGTGAGAGATCGGAGAAGCCATTCCATTCTGGTGCTTCTTGATCTCTCTTCAGCTTTCGACACTGTGGACCATGGGGTATTGCTTGAGCTCCTGAGTTCCATCTGTGGTCTGCATCTTTCCTCACTGGCAGAACTTAGAGAGTAGTGTCTGGGTTTTTTTCCTCAGACCCATTTTCTCTGTCATGTGGGTTACCTCAGGGCTCCATGCTTTCCTCCATGTTGTTTGCAGTGTATATGCTGCCACTCGGAGACACTGTAAGATGGTATGGGCTGAGGTTTCACTACTATGCTGATGATACCCAACTCTACCTGTCTTTCGCACCCAACTAGGATAGTGCTCTCTTGGTATTTAACAACTGCCGATGAATTCGAGTTGGCTAAAGTTGAACGCGGGAAAGACTGAAGTGATGGTTGTGGAGTCGGGTCACCGGATGGAGGGGTTGAGGACTGGTCAGCCCTCTGGAATTTATCTAGAGGGCACCCAGATCCTTACCTCTGAATGGGTGTGGGACCTGGAAGGTGGTGCTTGACAACAGGCCGACCTTACGATTTCAGGTGTCGGCGGTCGATAAGTCTTCCTTTTACCATCTTAGGAATATCGCCAGGATCAAGCACCTTGTTCCGGCCGGAGATCTTCCTACACTTGTTCACGCCTTTGTGACCTGGTGCCTTGATTACTGCAACTCCTTGTACTTAGGGCTTCCTGGGGTTGATATCCGCCGCTTGCAGCTAGTGCAGAATGCGGCAGCACAAGTGTTGATGGGGGCTTCTCAAACATCTCTTGTTACCCCTGTTCTGCAGAGTCTGCACTGGCTGCCGATTCAGTGGCGGATCACCTTTAAAGTTGGTTTACTGATGCATAAAGCCCTACATGGACTTGGCCCTGACTACTTGAAAGAGCTTCTTGTTCCCTATCACCCAGAGTGACAGCTCCCTTCGGCTGACGAGGGGTTGCTAGAGATCCTGAGGGTGTCTTTGAAGTCTTCTGGGGCCTGTGCTTTTATGTACGTTGCCCCTACCCTCTGGAATTCTCTACCCCATTGGCTGCAAGAATGCACAACAGTGGGAGGCTTTAAACAAGTGTTAAAAACTTCTTTATCGTGCCAGGTCTTTAATGGCATTTAGTAAATTAACCCTGTCAGACAATTGTTTTGCTTTATACTGTATTTATTGTTCTTACTATCCTCATTTGAATCTTTTGTAAAGCGCCTTGATACTTGAAAGGCGCTTTTGTGAAATAAAGTTGCTATTATTATTATATCAACACAGGCTGGTATTCCAGCTGTGCTGGACTGTCTTACCTATTTGCTCTTACTGGGCGTGCAGTCCAGTACCTTAAAGGTCCACCTGGTGTCCCATTTGCCCCCCCCCTTTACAGGGACTAGTGCCAGCATGTGCCTTAGATGTATGCATAGTTAGGCTCATGGGTCCACCCTTTTTGAGCCTATGTCTTCAACTTATTTGAAATATATTTAAAAAAAAAAGGTTTTTCCTGTGGTAATGACTTCTGCCAGAAGAATCAGTGAGCTCAAGTCTCTCTGAATTGAACAGGGCTATATTTCATTCCACAGAGACAAAAATGTCCTGGGAACAAACAGGAGGTTTCCTTTTAACAGGACTTCTGATTATCATTTGAACCAAACCATTACCTTACCTTACCTGTCTTTTCACTGAACACTTTAGTCCTGGTGAAAAGAGTCTTCATAGTCTGGACGTCAAAAGAGCTTTTAGCTACTACTTGACAGTCACTAAAGCCCTTAGGCAGGACAGAAAATAGCTGCTCCTGACCTATGAGAATGTGGAAAAAGGTAACCCAACATCAAAAAGGGTCAATTTCTTACTGAATAATACAGTATAACCAGTTTTGTACTCTTAAGGTGGGAAAGGAGGCCATATGGGTTGAGGGCCCATAGCAGCTGTCGGGGATGTTGGACATCTCTAAAGCAGCTACCTGGAAAACAGTACACAGCTTTACGAAGCATTACAGTGTGGATATTCTGTCCAGGGGTGATGCCAGATTTGGCACAGCAGTCCTGCAAAGTCTGTTCCTAAGATAAGGTTCTGTGCCCACCTCCACAGGTACTGCTTGGTAGTCTGCACACAGTTATGAATACCTGACTATTACTGGGGTTAGAAGAAAAAATTGCTTACCTAGTAATCTTGTTTCTAGCAAGTGATACTCGGGTATTCATAACTCTCCCACCTTGCCTCCCCTTCTGGAACCTTTAGCCTCTGCACTCCTGAATACTGTGCTCTCGGGTATAAATGCTATTTCTGGCACACATGTTGTGATTTGTTCACTATTGTTGTCCCTCTTCCCTTTTTCAGGTGATTTGGACATTCAAGGGTGTTCTTTCATATGTTATGCCCTGCCCTCCAGCTGGAGGCCCCTTTTTTGGGTGTTAAGGGAGTTCCCTCTATTATTATTATTACACTTAGTCCCCATGGGCATGTATTTTGTGGCTTCCAGGAAATCTGAGGGGTTTAGAACTAAGTCAGTTCGTAGAAGGCAGCATTTGAAAAATGGCTCATGCAAAAGATTCAGTCATTTGCATATGTTCCAAATTCTATCTGGGCAGTTCTACTTAGGAGGCAGACTGCACACAGTTATGAATACCTGAGTATCACTTGGAAGAAACAAGATTACTAGGTAAGTAATTTTTTCTTCTCACCCCAGGCGTCCTTTAGCATCAGTAACTATTGCAGTAAGCTGGCTAAGTAGCACTGCCCCAATGGTAATGAGTTTTATGAATTATCCAGTCAGATTGAAACTATGGGTTGTGCTGAGCAGAGAGAGGGAAGGAAGCTTCTGAATTTTTTCTCCACTGTACTGAGCAACACTGCCTCTGAGGTGCTCTATCTCTCCTGACAAGAGGTTCCTTTTACTTACTTTACTTATTTTAATCGCAGTTCTCTTTTTTAAGCGGGAACCAATGATTTACCATATATTTTACCTCAGAAAAGTCGCGGTTCGTTCCGCAAGGTAATCAACCATTAACCTTTACTTTTAAACAGTTCAACATTCTGTTTAAGGTTTTTTGTAAATTGGGCATATCAGAGCCCACAAAGAATTTTACCTAACGCTGATACTCACGACCTGTGTTTGAAGTGCTTAGGTCCAGACCATTACTGAATTCTTTGCTATAAATTTTGTTCGGAAACATTAAGAAATAGAGCTAAAAGGCTTAGAGAAATGGCAGAAGAAGTGGTCTTCATCTGGTCCCAAACACAAACCCAAGGCTACTGATGAGTGGCCTTTAAATAATTAAAGAATAAAAATAACCAAAGTGCTAATGAAGCATCTCTAAAATCTAAGCCTGGTACAGGTGCGGATGAAGTGCCTTTGAAAACAAAGAACTCAAAGCCTGGTACTGATGAAGTGCCACTTAAAAATAAGGCTTCTAAAGGGGCTGATGAAGTTCCTAAATCAAAACATTTAAAAGGTGCTGTTGAAGTGCCTGGTTCTAAAAGAAAGCATGTACAAGTCACTGATGAAGTGGCTGCTAAAAAGATTTGTAAAGAGAAAAATACCACTGCACCTCCAGGCGGTGCCAAAGGTGAGGCTGCAGTGGGAAAGAAACACAAAGATAAGTCCCTCAAGACTTTCCTGGGGACAGTCCCTCTATGAAGGACATGGCAAAAGCCTGGCAACTTTATCAAACTATCCAGGGGCATGGGGGTCCCTTTTTGGTGCTTCTGACTTTCCCAGGCAACTCCCCTCCACTGACCCCTTGGCTGCAGGGGCAGATGAGGGGGAGGATAATGAAGATTTTTATGATGCCCAATATGACATTTCAGAGGGTAAAGCACCAGAACCCGATGAGCCACCTGACCCCAACTTTGGGGCATCCCCTGACCAGGAGGATACCACCTCCCGGTTCTCTTTTTTGCAGCACATGGTTGACACTCTTGACCTCCCCTCTCAAGAGTCCAACCAGGAAGAGGAGGAAGAACAAGACTGCATAGACATGAAAGGTCTTCCCCCTCCAGAAAGTTAGTTCTCCCAATTTATAAACTTTTCAGGAAGAACACAATGAAGATTCTTCAGACTCCCACATCTGTGCCAGGGGTTGAGAAGAGTGTGGATAAGAAATATCGGTTTTCCAAATCTGACACAGAATTTCTGTTTGTTCACCCCAGCCACGAGGAAGTGGTGCAACAAGGAGTATGTGACAAGGCTGGGGTTCCTCTTTCTTCCCAGCCTCCTGAAAAAGATACTAAAAGGCTGGATTTTATGGCCAGAATGACATATGCCTCAACCTTTCTTCTTCTCCGCTTTGCCTTGTACGTGGCTTACACAGCCAGATATCAGAAGGCTCTGTGGAATTCAGTCCTAGCCATAGTTAAATGGGGCTCTGATTCTGTGGCTAAGGATTTGGTGGAAACAGCTAAGATTGCCTTGGAAGCTACAAAATACCAGTTCCGCATGGCAGATGATAATAATGATGCAGCCTCAAGGGTTATGGCCCAGACCATTTCCCTGAGGCGCTTTGCTAAGGTCAGAACAACAGATCTGTCACAGGACACTCAGTACAAATCCATGCACTTTCTCTGTGACAGAACTGTACTGTTTGATTCCAGAACTGAGGAGTATATGAAAAAGGTTGATAAGTATAAAGCTACCTATCAGAGTAACACATCTAAGATGAAACCTTACGCTGCTCAAAAGTCTTAACATAGGGGTAATGGAGGCAGGGGATACTTCCCTAGACCCTATTACTCCCTTTCTTCTCAGTTTGACCTCTCACAGTTCAGAGGTTACTTCAGAGGAAGAGGCAGGAAGGATTAGAGGAGAACTACCTCTAACCCTGCTCCTGCCACCCAGCAATAGCCCTGACTCCTCAGTCCAGGTTGCCTCTTCTCTGCCTGTAGGGGGCAGGCTCTCCCACTGCCTTCAGTCCTGTGCCCTTATTACAACAGACAGATGGGTGCTGGAGGAAGTGGAAAAGGGCCTGTCCCTTCACTTCAAAAAGATGCCAGCCCTCAGGGGAGCCCAGCTTTCCGAACCTCTAACTCCAGCAGAGAGGATTCTGTTGGAGATGGAATTAAAGCATCTTTTGGAAGCAGTAGTAATAGAGAGAGTGCCTACCCACCAAAGGGGCAAAGGACTCTACTCCAGATACTTCCTGACACAAAAGAAAAATGGGGATACCTAAACAGGCACCTTCTGGAACCCAAATTCAGGATGGTCACCCTAAAGATGGTGAGTCAGTCTCTGCAGCAGGGAGACTGGCTAGCCTCCCTAGACCCCAAAGATGCATACTTTCATATCCCCATCATGTTGTCCCACAGGAAGTTTTTAAGGTTCAAGCTTCCTTCAGGACACTACCAGTTTGCAGCCATGCTCTTTGGCCTGACATCTGCACCAAGAGTGTTCACAAAATGCCTGGCGGTGGTGGCAGCACACTTAAGAAAGAAGGGGATATCAGTCTACCCTTACCTGGACTTTTAGGAAAAAAAAGGATTCAGCACTCCAGGATTTTCAGCAGTATTATAACGAAGGCCTGCTGAAGGGCTGAAGCACCGGGGCTAGAAGGAGCCTTTTTTGTCTGGGTACCAGTTGATGAAATAAATTACATTATAATACTGCTGAAAATCCTGGAGCGCTGGATCTTTTTTTTCCTCAAAGTTTCATTGTTTGGTAGTTGGCTAGCTACCTGATTCTAGTACCACCTGCATGTGCGCACTGAAAATTTCAGCTCCTCAAGTACCCTTACCTGGACGACTGGCTGATAGTGGCGAAAAACCTTCCTCTACTGGAGGAAGACCTCTCCCTAAGGAGAGACACCCTGCACTCCTTGGGATTCATCATAAATCAAAAGAAATCCCACTTGGAACCAGCTCGGTTCCTTACCTTCATAGGAGCACAGTTGGACACACTGGTCAGCAGAGCCTTTCTTCCTTTGGAAAGGATTCAAAACTTTCTGTCAGTGGTAAATTCATTTGTCCTGGGCCAGCCAGACACTTTCCTACAGCTCCTGGGTCACATGGCATCTATGACAGCTGTGGTTCCAGGAGTCAGGTTCAGAATGATGGACATTCAGCAGTACCTAAGGTCTCACTGATCCCAAAGCAAAAGTTCTCTGTCCAAACTACTCCCAGTCACAAAAAAGTTCCTTCAGTCTCTGAACTGGTGGACGGATACTGCCAACCTTTCAGAGGGAATTTCTTTCCAGGTACCCTCCCCTTCAATAATCATTACCACAGATGCTTCTCTGCTTGGATGGGGAGCTCACATGGATGGCTGTTCCATTAGTGGCTCTTGGACTCCACAGGAGTCACAGGCTCACATCAGTTTGCTGGAACTTAGGGCAATTTTTCTGGCTCTCAAAAGCATTTCTTCACAGATAAAGGGACATACAGTCCAAATCAGAACAGACATAAACAAGCAGGGGGCACAAGGTCCAGCATCCTATGCCTGGAGGAAATGAGGATTTTGGGGCCTAGCCTATTCCCTGGGAGTCAGTCTGTCAACCATACATCTTCCAGGCAAGTAAACACCCTGGCAGATCCCCTCAGTTGCATCAACCAGGGGCACAGCGAATGGTGCCTGAACAAACAGGTGTTGATCACAGTGTTCAGAAGGTGGGGCACACCAGAAATAGATCTGTTTGCCGCTCACCTGAACCACCAGCTTCCCCTGTTCTGCTGCAGACCTCCAGCATCAGGAACTCTTCCAATAGATGCCTTAACTCTGGATTGGACAAGAAAGTTCATTTATGCTTTTCTTCCCTTTTCTCTGGTTTTTCAGAACTTTGTTAAAGCTCTAAAATCAGCTTTCAACAATGATCCTGGTAGTGCCAGATTGGCTGAGGCAGGCATGGTATCCTCTACTGATTTCCCTGTCCTGTAGCACACCTATTCGTCTCCCTCTCAGTCACTCCCTCCTGTTTCTCCCCCAGACAGGGGTGACCTACCCAGATCTGAAACCTCTTCACCTCAAAGCCTGGCTCTCGAGAAGCTAGCATTTCCTGACACTCGGTACTCTGAGCAAGTTTTTAAGAGCCTGAGGATGTCCAAAAAGCCTAGTACAAAAAAAACTTATGTAGCCAAGTGGAAAAGGTTTTCTCTTTGGTGTAGGAAAAAGCACATCATTCCTCTTAAGGCTTTGATTCCAAACATTCTGGATTATTTGGTGCACCTCCAGGATTCAGGCTTAAAGCCTTCCTCCTCAGAGCTTCACCTGGCTGCTGTTTCAGCTTATCTTTCTGTTTGGAAAACTAAATTGGTGTTTTCACAGCCAGTCTTTAAGCAGATCTTCCTGGACATGAAGTCTCCACCACTCATTCACGCTAATGGGACTATGCCAAAGGCGCTAGGACCCAGCGCAAGTTAAAAATCTTCAGGAGGGCTGGTGCCGGGGTAGGGCCTCAAGGAAGCGGCACCACAAGCCCGGCTCACGCCATATAGGCTACCTTGGCATCTACTCTCCAAGCGCCTCAGTTCCTTTTTTCCCTGCCATCTAGTGCGCTTCAGTGATGATGGCATTCTCCCGCCGGGAGTCAGGTCTTCACGTCTATACAGAAGCTATAGTCAATTTTAGTATTTGTTAGGTTTTACTTATTTTAGTAGTTCTTAGATAAGGTAATTTTGCTTCAAAGAAGAAATCTTCAGCCCTCCTTTGACAGAGTCAAGCATGTATGGGGCAGGTGACGGTAGGGAGATTTTGCATGAAAGCTGTGTTTTCAGCAGGGCTGGGTCTGGTCTGCTGCCCTCTACGGGGGGGGGGGATCTGACTATGGGCAGTCCAGTGCTTGGGGGATGGGGGATGGGCGGTTCTCCTGAAAGCACAAAAAGCAGCAGTCCCATTCTCGATCATCTTCGAGAACTCGGCACCGCTCGACGTTGAGTTCTTCCTCAACCTCCCAGTCAAAGAAGAAACAGTGCTGCTCAAGGTTACCCTCTGGTATGTCTGCATGTCGATCGTTGGTGGCTAGGGGCAGAGGTTCGACTCCACCTGTCCGGGGTCTCCTACGGCCTCTGTTCCTGGTGACCGGCATCCTCGACTCCGGAGTCCCTCCCTGCCTCCTTGAGGGTTTTCCGATGAGCAGTTTCATCATTGGGTCACTCTCATGGAGCAATGGGTTCATCACCGAGGCCTTTGGGCCTTCCAGTTTTGGACCTGCGGGCAGGGAGGTTGGGGCTTCCTAGTTGTGCGGCACCTTCTTTGGTGCTGTCGACACCGCACTCTGGTGCTTCCCCCCTCATATGGCCGTGGCGCAGGGTCCAGCACAGGTACCATTCTCTTCTGCTGAATTTCTCCATTCTTCCCCCCCGAGTGGGTTGTTGGGGGGCCCCTGGTCCTGCACACCCGGCGCCGACTCCTCTGGTGCCAGTGCTCCCTTTTGTGCTGGCGCCACCTGTGTTTTCAGCACCGCACTCTGTGCCAGCACAGTGAGCGCCTGCGGAGCCACGTAGGGTGCCGGGGTTCTCGACTCCAATCCGCGGAGCTCATCCTCCTCTCTTTCCTCCCTTTCCTATTTATTTTGTCCCTCAGGGACTAGTAGGAGATGATATTGAGCCTGATCCTGATCTTTGATTGGGAGATGACTTTGATGATGATTCCTCTCTGGGGTGGCGAATAAGCCTTCTCTTCCAGCAGAGCCTCTGGTCAAGGATCTTTCCTTTAAGTCTCTGCTTAAGATCATGAATACCACTCTCTCGCTCCAGACTTCAGAGATTGGTCCTGGGAAACTGCTCCGTCTGCAGCATCTGCACATTCCAGATATTCCTGTGGAATTGACTCTTCCCGTGCAACCCTCTTTTGAGACTCTCTCACAAATGGTGTGGGATAATCCAGCACTTATTCCCTCTGTGGTCAAATCCATAGATGGGAAATACGCCCCTCCCAAGGATCATCCTATTCTGGCCTCACAAGCCTTTGCTGATGCCATAGTTGTCCTGGCAGAGAATGACAAAGCCGTTCTTCTTCAAGAATCTACAGCACATCCAGTAAACAAGGAGTTATGTAAAATTGATACTTTGGGGAAGCGAGTCTTCGCTGCCTCGACCCTGGGAATGTGCACTGCTAGCTTCCAGGGTTATTTCTCTCAGTATGAGTATACCCTCTGGCATTCGATCAAGGCCACTATAGAAGCTCTTGCAGAGTTGGACATTAGCACAGAGCTTCTTCAGACCATTACTAGAAGCATTGAATCCAATAATCAGCAGCCTAGAGCTGCTATGGATACCTTTGACACTGCGTCCAGGGCAGCAGCAGCTGGTATATGCACCTGACGCCACTCTTGGTTATGTACGTCGGGATTCACAAATGATGCCCAACAGAGAGTTATGAGTTTACCATTTGATGGAACGTATCTGTTTGGTCCTCAGGTCAAGCAGGCTGTAGAGGCCACACAGAAAACTAGAACAGTGATCAAAACGGCCAGGCTGCCATCTGCAGCCCCTCAACGAGGCAGGAACTGGTGGTAGTTTCATAACCGTCAGTCCTTTCATGGCAAAGGCAGAGGGGGCTTCAACAGAAATCAAGCCCCCCAGCCACAAAAGAAAACGCAGCAGAAGACACAGGGCCCCAAAGCACCTAGTGCCACCCTCTGAGATTCCAGCCCAGGTCCCACCTCAGCTGTCCGAGGGGGACTATTCCTTGGCAGTGGGGGGGGGTGTCTGACTCAGTTTTACAACCAGTGAAAGTCAGTCACATCAGACAAATGGGTACTCAGGATAATCCGTGAGGGTTGCTCTCTAAATCTTTCAGAAACCCCTCCGGATCATCCACCGAAACAACAGCTCAGGCTGTCTGTCTCTCAGTGAGACCTTCTTGCTCCCGAGATTCAAGGCCTTCTGAACAACAGGGCAGTAGAAGTAGTTCCGCTGGATCAGCGGAACACAAGTTTCTACTCCCATTACTTCCTAGTTCCAAAGAAAACAGGCGGCATGCGCCCTATTCTCGATCTAAGGAAGTTAAATAAATTCCTTTACAAGGAGAAGTTCAAGATGAAATCTCTCGACTCCCTGTTACCTCTGATTCATCAAAACGACTTGCTGTCCTCCCTGGACATGCAGGATGCCTACCAGCATGTTCTCATACACTAAACCACCACAGGTATCTCAGATTTGTGGCGTTGGGTCAGCACTACCAATTCAGAGTCCTGCTCTTTGGGCTATCCTCAGCACCTTGAGTCTTTACAAAGTGCTTTGTAGTTCTCACAGTGCATCTCAGGAAGCTCAGAGTTCAAGTGTTACCATATCTGGATGACTGGCTCCTAGCAAGTCCCTCCAAACAGGAGACTCAAGAAGCTGTGGCTACAGCTTCCAACTTTCTAACGTCCATGGGAGTTCTGTTGAACTTTGGAAAATCACAGCTGCAGCCCTACCAAAGGCTTCTCTTCATAGGAGCCCTTCTGGATACCTAAAATGCAAAAGCCCTTTCTTCCGGAGGACAGAAAGACAGATATCCTTCAGATGGCTCACTTCATCAGGGACAGCGACTCAATTCGAGCCCTCTCGATGCAGAGGATGCTGGGTCTCGTGGCATCTTCAGTGTTCACTGTACCTCTGGCTCATCTTCACATGAGGACTGCTCAGTGGATGCTCAGCACTCAGTAGTCCCCAACCACACATCCCCAGTCCTATCACATCAAGGTGATGGAACCCCTGAAATGGTATCTCACTTGGTGGACTGAAGAGGACAACCTTCTGAAAGGGTTCCCCTTTGCCCCATCGGAGTCTGACCTCCATCACAATGCATCCCTACTCGGATGGGGAGCTCACTGTCAAGGTCTCCACACACAAGGTCGTGAAATCAGGATGAGTCTCAACTCCACATAGATGTCCTAGAAATGAGAGCTGTCCTGTATACAGTCCGAGCTCGAGCTCTGAAGGACATTCTCTGTCGCAAGATCATTCTCCTTCAAGCGAATAACAAAGCAGTGATGTACTACATCAACGAACAGGTGGAACACACTCTTACCCCTTATGCAGGGAAGCAATGAGAGTGTGGGAGTGGTGCCTGGAGCACAAAGCCCTGCTCCAAGCGGTTTACCTTCCGGGAGTGCAGAACGATCTGGCGCATCGAATCAACAGAACAGAAACAGATCCTCACGAGTGGTCTCTCGACACAAGCGGCATGCAGTCGCTCTTCGAAGAGTGGGAAACTCTGGACCTGGACCTTTTTGCATCCCCACTCAATGCAAAACTGCATCTATTCTGCTTCAGAAATCCAGAACCTGGCATTTTCTGTTAGGATGCATTCAGACTGTGGTGGACAAGACGCTTTCTATACGCATTTCCTTCTCTTCCCTTAGTTCAGAGGGTGCTGGTTAAACTGGAGGCACAGGGAGGCAGAATGATCCTCATCGCCCCATTCTGACCTTGTCAGATCTGATTTCCATTAATCAAAAGATTATCAGAAACTTCACTGAGACAGCTTCTTCTTCAAACGAACCTGCTGACCCAGGGCCCGGTGGTCCATCCCAACCTGAGATCCCTTCACCTCCACGCTTGGCTCCTGAGGAGATAGAGGTGAGTTGGTTTGACGTTTCACATAGGGTCTTAGATATTCTACTAGCGGCACACAAGCCAGCTACTAGAAAAACACACGGCTAAGTGGAAGCGGTTTTTCATCTGGCATGCAAAGTCCTCCTTGGACCCCTTCTCCTGCTCACCAAAGTAAGTCCTGGAGTATCTTCTGGACCTGTCAAATACAGGACTGCAATACTCAGCTGTGAAGATTCACCTCTGCGCAATTTCAGCCTACCATGAGCTCGTACACTTCATGTCTCTGGCTCAGTTACTTTTGGTCAAGAGGTTCCTTAAAGGCATACTCCACTCTAGGCCACCAGTCAGATGACCGGTAGCCACCCGGGACATTAACCTTGTGCTAGACATGCTCATCTGTAAACCATTCGAGCCCCTATCTACTTGTGAGCTGAAGTTCCTGACCTGGAAGACCGCCTTCCTTGTAGCCATTACCTCTGCTTGCGGAGTGTATGAAATACATGTTTTGGTCACAGACCTCCATATACTGTATTTCACAAAGACAAGGTGGTTCTGCAAACTCACCATAAGTTTCTCCCTAAAGTGGTCTCAGAATTCCATCTGAACCAGCCCTTGGTTTTACTGACCTACTTCGCGAACTTCCAGAATGAGGGGACGGCGTGTACACTACATTCTCTGGATGTTAAGAGAGCTTTGCGGTTCTGTTGAGACAGAACTAAAGAAATCTGCAAATCAGAACACTGTTTGTCTCTTTCAGCATGGCCCGGCTGGGTCAGCCTGTTGCTATCAGATGTATTTTGGCATGACTAGTGGCATGTCTTCACCAGTGCTACTCCATGGCACAAGTGAAGCTGGAAGGCAGAGCATACGCTCATTCTACCAGGGCAGTCACGGCATCTCTGGCAGAAATTCAAAACGTGCCCATTGCAGACATCTGCAGTGTAGCTACTTGGAGCTCTGTGTACACCTTCATATGAAGCACTACGTCTTGGATGTCCATGCCAGACAGCATCAGTCCTTAGGCAGGACAATTCTTAATGGACTTCTGTCCTAAGTGAGCTCCTTTCTCAGGGGATTATTTCAGCTCGGTACTCTCCCATTAGTGTGAATGAGTGGTGGAGACTTTATGTCCAGGAAGATATGAAAATGATATACCTACCGTAATTCTTGATCTTCTTGAATGAATGAAGTCTCCACCACACATTCGCACGCCCACCCTCCATCCCCCAAGCTCATTTAACTGTTTTTGGTCTTCACTCCCTCGATGGCTGGACTGTGAAGAGTGTTGTGTTGACCCTTCTTATATGGGTCATTCGGACTATGTTATGTCCGACATAGGTTAGTTTCACTAGATTAGTTTACGCTGCACCTCCTTGGTAAAAAAAGGTACTGAGGCGGTTGGAGGGTCGATGCCAAGGTAGCTTATACAGCGTTAGCTAAGCTTGCGGTGCCACTTCCTCATGGCCCTCCTCGGCGCCAGACCTCCTGAAGATTTTTGCCCTGCTTATCCTCAGCCCGGCGAGTCCCATTAGTGTGAATGAGTGGTGGAGACTTGCTCAAGAAGATCAAGAATTATGGTAGGTACGTAATTTTCATTTTTCAGGGGTCTCCTCCATATCCAGCCTCAAGTTAGGGAACCGGTCCCTCCTTGGAGCTTGAATCATTGTTTTGCCAAGCTTATGAGGCCACCCTTTGAACCCATGTCTGCGGCTCACCCTAAGTATGTCACTTGGAAAACTGTGTTTCTAGTGGCCATTACCTCTGCAAGAAGGATTTCAGAGTTACAGGCGCTCTGCACTGAGCCCAACTACTTTATCTGCCACAGGGACAAGACTGAGCTCAGGACAAACAGGAAATTCCTGCCTAAGGTAGTCTCAGAATTCTACCTCAATCAGTCTGTCACCTTACCTGTGTTTATTTCCCTGAGAAATCCACTCCAGGGGAGCAGAAGCTCCACAGTCTGGATTCAGAAGCACACTGCTTTCTACTTGGAAAACACCAAGCAGTTCAGGAGCTCATCCACACAGCCGTTCCTCACCTTTGGGGAGGTAGGTAGAGGAAGTCCAGCCACTAAGAGAACTATCTCTCATTGGATAGTCTCCTGCATTCGGTTTTGCGGTGACAAGGCTGGTAGGCAGCCTCCTGAGGGCCTCAAGGCCCACTCTACAGGGGAACTGCTGCCTCTGTGGCAGCTGCTAGGGACACACCCCTTTTGGTTGACTGTAGAGCAGCAACTTGGATGACTGTCCACACTTTCACTAAGTATTATTGCTTGGATGTGCAGTCTAGATCTGATGCCAACTTTGGCAAGATGGTACTGCAGAGTCTTTTTCCTAAGTAGGTTCTGTACCCACCTCCCAACTGTACTGCTTTACAGTCTGCAATAGTTACTGATGCTAAAGGACCCCTGGGATGAGAAGAAAAAATTACTCACTGTAGTAATCTTCTTACTTCCAAGGTGTCCTTTAGCATCAGTAAGCTCCTAACCTTCCTCTCCAGATAACCTTCAGAAGAGGGCCCTGACTTTTGCCTTGAATGTTTCAGTGTGCTATTCTTTTGATTACATTTTGATCAAAATGTTATGGTTATGATTTTGGTTCTGGTTGTTATATGTATTTTTAAATCTTGTTGGCTCTTTCTAGTGGGGCATTTGCCCATTCTACCTTAGAAAAAATTCTGAAGCCTCCTTCCCTCGCTCTGCTCAGCACAACCCCTAGCTTCAATCTGATTGGCTAATTCATAAAACTCATTACCATACATTCCACCTCTAGGGCAGTGCTACCTAGCCAGCTTACTGCAATAGTTACTGATGCTAAAGGATACCTTGGAAAAAAAAGATTATTCTTGGGGGATAGTCTCCTGTATTCAGTTCTGCTGTGAAAAAGCTAATAAGCAATCTCCCAGAAGCCTAAGGGCATACTGCACAAGGGGCATCTCTGCCTCTGTGACAGCTACAAGGAGCATCCCCCTTCAAGAGATTTGCAAAATGGCTACCTGGAAAATGGTCCGCACCTCACAAAGCATTGCTACCTGGACATTCCATCCAGAAGGGATGCCAGGTTTGAGACTACTGTCTTTCAGAACCTTTATCCTAAAATTGATTCTAGACCCATACTCCCAAGGTATTACTAATGAGTCTGTGGATTTGTAAAGACGTTTATTAGAAGAAAATATTACTGTAGTAATGTTCTTTCTTCTATGGGATCCAATATAAGCCACACAAACCTGATCCTGTCTTCCCCTTCTAGAACCTGAAAAGAGGTTCCCTCAAGAATCCGTCTATTTTTTCTCTCTGCTTGAGTATTACTTGTTTATTTTAGTTTCTAACCCCAGGAATCCATCAGTATATATTTACAAAGTGCCTTAATTCCGTAGGATAGAGATGCCCCGGAGATGAAACGTGTGCTAAATATGGAACTTTAGAATTAGAATAAAGTTCAAACTGTGCTCTGTGGTCTCCCCCCACCTCCCAGCATCCTAATGTCAGATTTGTTTCTCCGCTGAAGAGAGCAGTTGGCCCGAAGAACAGCTGCACTGTTCTGGACTGTCTTTACCTTAGTATTAGTTTCTTTAGTTTCAGTTAGTTGGTATTTCTCTACACTCTGTGTTAGGGTATAATTATTATTTTTATTAAATTTAGTGGTTTCTCCAGTTCCAAAACAAAGAATGCCACTGTATAGCATGGTTCCCAACTTCAAGGAACCGCTATTTTTCATTTTTATATTTAAAGGGGAAGTCTCCCATATTTTCCCAACTTCTTATGTGTAACTGTTGTGTGCCTCCTCCAGTTTCCAGCAGTCCTATTGCTGTCCAAATCTAGGTTATAAATAAAAATATACAGCCCCCAGAAGTTATCAATGTGTTTGTCCTCCATTTTACCATCAGTGCTGCCGGAGGATGTCATCAGAGCAACAGATAATAGTGCTGTACTAAATGCAGTTCCACCACTATACCAATCCCATAATGTTTGGTTCCCCCACTTGAGTAATGGAGGAACCCTTTAAGTGTTGTGCACATCCTGAAGTGCAGGCCTAATAGGAACTAGGACCATATGAGTGTGATGCAGCACTGATTTGACATGTATATACAATATTCATATAAGGAAGTGCCTGTATGTGTTGTGTTATGTTTCTGTTCGTAAATACAGTTTACCCAATAAATGACACTGGGTACAGCAAGAGTTTTAAGTGGTATTATATAGCTGTTGTATTATGTTCTGTATATGTTAACATTCTCTGTTTTGATTGACACCAGCAGTGAGACACAATCTTGCAAAAATGCCCCTTTCCCTTTGTAACTAGGCAGCCAGTGATTGGATGGCTGCTGTAAGGCAATAAAGAGTTCAGCTATAACAAGGAATAGGTTACCAGGACAACATCAGGTGCAGCACATGGAAGAAGAAGAATTTAGTGGTTAAAGCACAGGCACAAGAACTGGGAAACTCTGGTTCAAATCCTACTAATGTCCCTTACTCTCTAACCCTTAACAAGTTCCCCATACTTCCTTGGGAACTGTGGATGGACCCTCAGGTCAATGACTTTAAAAGTGCCCCCATTCCCATTATAAATCATTAGCAGTGATGTGAGCGCTACAGCACTTAACTTTGAAGGTACTGAAGACAAGCTGTGGCAGACCCCCCCCCCGCTTTGTAATGCCAGCATTTAAAGTACGATGTCCTTCACAGATCAGATGCTACACTTCAGCTGTTGTAGGTAAAGAAACTAATCAGTATCAGTGTTTGTAGTGCTCTGTATTTGTTTAGCTCATTCCTCCCATGTGATATGCATTCTGTGTCTTGGTATTTCCAGTCAGAAACTCAGATTTAAGGAGCATTTGAAATGTAAAACAATATATTTCATAAAGTAAATGATCTAGCTCTCCACTTTCAGGCTGCTGAAAGGAGGGTGTATCATTTGTGCAAAGGAGGAATTCAGTCTTGTGTGATCCTTTGGGAAACTGCTCAGGCCTGCCTTGTAAATGAATCTTCTCAAGGGTGTTCACCTGGTTCAGTACTGATTGACTCATTGACTGCTTGATTGTCTGATTCTTTCTGCTGCTCTCCACAACATGTTGCAACTGTCTCACAGAGAGAAATGAGCAGTACAAAGAAACAGATTCTGTTTCCTGTGAATGAAATACTATTAGATGCATTATTTGCTCTAATCATACAGTATTAAGGCTACAAATACTACTCCCATAGAAACATAGAATTTGACGGCAGATAAGGACCACTTGGCCCACCTAGTCTGCCCCTGTGTGAGTTGCATGACAGAACTGTCTTAAGACATTGCAAGCTTAAACTAAAATTAGGATAGACAGCATTGATACCCGTATGTGTTCTTCTGCACTGTTGCTGCAGTGACATCAGGGAATGGGAGGAGCTGTATTACACATGACACATTTGCATGTAAATGGAGGCTTGCTTGACACTTTACTACCTTGTGTTAGAGCCTCAGACTCTAGATATGTGTGGCAACAGCAGACATGACTGATCTCTTATTGACATATGTACAGTAACAGATGTAATGTATAATAAATACATCAAACATATCCAAGTCAGAAATATACAGGAGTCTTCTCCTTTAAAATGTGTTTCTTCTGTTAGGTACTAGTGGTCACTGCTTTCCTGGCTTCTTGGAAACAAATCTGGAATTTAGCCAACAGGGAACCGTGAACTATGCAGAGTTTAAATAAGGCTCTAAATTCTCGAATTGGCATCTAGTTCCGTTTACCACTCACCAAGGAGACGATGCACATTTATATGGCTTATTGTTGGATCCCCTAGGAAATAACATTAGTAATTGTATTTATAACAACATGGACACAGTTCACTAGCCAGTCTTGCTGTTCTGCTTGAGACAACTGAGTCATTGAAAGTCTACAAGCTAAGCTTCTGCCACCACCCAGGTGGTATATCCTCCAGCTCCGCCCCTTGACATCAGAGCTTTCTTTCCACTGGCAGAGACAGATTGCCTCCTTCGCAGCTCTGCAGCATTGAATGATTTCAAATTTCCAGAGCATATTCTCAGGAGAGTCTTTGACTTTTTCAGTCTATATTCCATTTTAAAGTTGCTCCAAGTCTTCTGACTGTATCATGGTCAACAATGGAAGTAAGAAACTGGGGTTTAAGTACTGCAAACAATTTCAAAAGAAATCAGGACCTTTAAATCAGCTGTCTCAATAGTGGAAGATCAAACACAGACCTTGAGACAAAAAGCTAAGGACTCCAAGACTTTTTTTATTATACCTTGAAGATAAAGACACTAGGCATGAAAACCGAATACAGGAGCTGGAAAGAATGGTTCATCTTCTCTGTGACAGGGCTGAAGACACAGCTTGTTTTATTCCTGCAGTTTCAGTTTTCTAAGTGCCTGTTTACTGACATACTGGATAGGGTTATGACCCAGGGGTTGCCTTTCCCATGGCTGAGGCCATCTTGGGACTGACTCTGGAACTTTGGCAGCATCCAGTAGCCTGCCCATCACCCTTTTCCTGTATCTTTCATAAGTACACAGTCCCAGCAGGCTCCCTTTCTGGGTTTTCTGACCACCCTTTGCAGAGAGCTTGGTTTTGGATTCTGCCTTTCGAAAAGCTGAAGCCCAAAGAGACATGGACAGACCTCCAGACAAAGAGTCCAAGAAGACTGACCATACAGCTAAACCGGTGTATGCTGCTGCGTCACTTGGTCTTCGTCTTGCTAGCTACACTGTCATGATGGCAGACTTTGGCCATTCCCTAGTTGGGTTGTTGGGGAAATTCTTCCCCCATCTTTCTGCTGACAAACAGCTCCAAGATCAGATGATTAGAGACCAAGGTCAGTTGCTGATTAAACTTCATTTTCAGACGGCTTTAGACAAGGGTGGCTCCTGTAGCCATGTTATAGCAGCGTACATCACCATACGTCATTGGACTTGGCTGAGACTTTCCACCTTCATGGCGGACACTTGGCATGAATTGACTGATGTCCCCTTCTTGGGCACTGACCTCTTTGGCCCGACGTGGGTTGACATCCCACGTGGATTGAAAAGTCCAGTGCCACTCTAGATTTGGTGGCTTCACCCCAGAAGGTCCAAAAAGCCAAAAGCCTGAAAAGAAGGCCTTTCAGTTTTGATTCTTTCAGTAATAACAACCTCAGCAGCATCCCCAGCAGGGGCAGTTGTAATGCTGGTGTCTGATACCCAAGTTTGGTGGCCGGAGCAAAAAAGAGAGGGGCAGAGGTGGTCATGCTTCTGCAGTCCTAGTGGATGGAACTCCCTCTGTGGCTGCTTAGTGACTGGTTATGGGGTGGTATCCCCCCCCATCCAGTCCCTCTCCCAGCTTCTGTTCGGGGGTCAATTGAGCCACTTCTTGCCACAGTGATCCATCGTACTTCGGACAGGTGGTTTCTAGAAGTGATAGGCAAGAGGGTTGCCTCTGTATTTCGAGGCTTTTCTGCAGTATGGACTCCGAGCTGCTCAGGAGTCCAGGGTGTCGAAGGACATGTTGTCCTTGCTAAGAGTCGACATCGTTCAGCTCCTAGATTGTGGGGCGATAGCCCATTTTCCAGACACCCTGACCACTCAGGGATATGTGTCCAGGTACTTCCTGGTTCCAAAATGGTCAAGGGGCTGACACCCCATACTGGATCTACATGATCTGAACCATTTCATGCAGAGGTACAAGTTCCAGATGATCACTCTGAATCAGATCATTTCATCACTGGAGCAGGGCATGTGATTCTTCTCCCTGTACCTCCAGGATGTATTCTTCCACATCCCAGTCCCAGTCTTTCTTTCCCATTTGCTGATACCTTTGGTTCAGCACAGAGGGGATCCTGTACCAGTATCAGGTCATGCCCTTCGGCCTCTTGTCCATGCCTAGTGTCTTCACCAAGAGCATGGCAGTGGTGATGGCCTTCCTGCAGCACAAGGGTGTCAGAGTGTATCCCTACCTGCATGGCTGGCTGATAGCTGGTCCATCCAAGGAGGCTGTAGAGAGGTCCAAGAGGGGTCCATTGATCTTGCCATCCATATCTGTCAAAACTTGGGCCTTCTGGTCACCCCAGCCAAGTCAGAGCTGGCCCCTTCACAGATTATTAAACTCTTTGGGGCAGAACTAGACTCCCTGCTGAGTGGGCATTATATCTTACATAATTTTCCTGACCATTTGAGACTGGGTGCTGATACTGTGCTCGGCACTTCCTGCTACTACTGGGGTACATGGCATCCACCAACAGCATGATCTGTTGAGCTCGCTAGCAGATGCATCACCTGTAGAGGAAGTTTGGCTGATAGCAGTCCCAGCGCCTGGATCACTTGGACCAGCCAGTTGTAGTGACCCAGCAGATGTTAGATGCCATACCATCCAATGTTGGCTGAACCCACAGCATTGAGGAGGGAATCTCATTCATCCGCCCCAAACCATCTGTCGTGCTCACAATGGACACATCTCTGGTGGGGTGGTGAGCACACCTGAGGGATACCACAAAGCCAATGGGCTCTAGTCACCCTGGAAGTCCTGGCACCACATCAGCCTGCTGGAGCTCTGTGCAAAGTATCTGGCTCTGACAGAATTTGATCTGTTGATTCGGAGTCAAGTCATTCAGGTCCAGATGAACAACACAACCTACATGTTCTACCTAAACAGGCAGGGTGGAAAACACTCCTTTTCCTTGTGTCAGAATGCACCTGGACTCTTGTGTGCAGCCTGGGTGCAGATCTTCTGGTGATCCGTGTCATGGGAGGAACAGTCAGCCGGTGGACACTCTCAGCCGGGTTAGAGAGATGTCGTACCAGTGGTCCCTGCATCAGGAGGTGGTAAACCACCTGTTCTCTTAGTGGGACACCCCACTTTTGGATCTATTTGCCTCTTGGGAGAACAGAAAATTGAGGTTCTTCTGTGCCAGCTCTCTCAATACGGGACACTGTTGGGGGATGCCCTGGACCCAAGGCCTCCTGTACGCCTTCCTTCCCTTCCCCTTGTTCCACAAGGTTGTGGTCAACGCCCAAAAGGACAAGGTGTGGAGCCTTCTGGTAGCTCCAGACTGACCTAGGCAGTTCTTGTATTTGGATCTCCTCAGCCTCAGCAGCAGGCCTGAGTGGAAGTTGCTTGTCCACCCAAATCTGCTGACCAGACAACAGGGGAAGGTCCTGTACCTGGACCATCAATTCTTGCACTTCTCAGCCTGGTTTCTGAGCAGCTAGAGTTCAGGCTCTGGAGTTTTTGGAAGATGTCATCCACATTGTGGAGGCTACCCATAAGGATTCGACTTGTAAATGCTATGCATTCAAGTGGAAAAGGTTCTCAGTCTTATGCCGGGGTAAGGAGTGTGATCCTCTTACCTGCCCCATTATGATCACCCTCGAATGCATATGGTCCTCTTCTCAGTCAGGACTGTGAGCAGTGAACCTTAAGGTGCACCTAGCGCCATTTCTGATTACCGGGCATGGGCTGGTATACCTACAGTGACCCAGGAGAAAGTGATTGGGCGCTGTTTTAAAGGCCTAGATCACTTGTCCCTTCTGGAGCGCAAACCTCCACATCCATGGGACCTTCAGTTGGTGTTGGCAGTGCTCATGGGCAAGCCATTTAAGCCTATGCACAGGTGTGAGATATCACATCTGTAATGAAAGAGTGCTTTCCTGGTGGCCATCATGTTAGCCAGAAGGATCGGTGAGCTCCAGGAGCTGTCAGTGGAGTCTCCTTATCTGATATTCCAGAAGGAGATGGTCATCCTTCGTCCCCATCCGAAGTTCCACCTGAAGGTCATATCGGAGTTTCACCTTAACCAGGTGATTTACTTACTGGTATACAGTACTTTACCAGCCTGACTTCAGAGGCTGACCACACACCCACCGACCTCCCATGGCAATATGGTACCTATATCCCTGCTTCCAGCGTGCCAAAGATCTGACATCATGGAGCAGATTTGGAGGATATATCACCCAGGTGGTGGGAGAAGTTTAGTTTGAAGACTTCCAATGACTCAGCTGTCCCCAGCAGAGCTGCCAGAGTGTGAATGTGAACTATGTGATCTGTATACATAGATGTTGTCTGCAGATAAGGGCCTTTGGACCTCCTGGTCTGCCCATTACACACGTAACTATGCTTCTTCAGGCTTCCCTAGAACTAGGTTGTCCCCTTCCCCCAACTGCCAGGATCCCCTTATGCCTATCTCATGCATTCTTAAATCCTGTAATCGTTTCCACCCCCACCACTCTTTCTAGCAGGCTGTCCCATTTGTCTAGCTCCCTCTCTGTAAAGAAGTACTTCCTCAATTCTCTCTTAACCTCTCTCCCTTCAGTTTCATCCCATGTCCGCTAGTCCTGGAGCATCTATTTCTTTGAAAAATTGTGTTTTCCTGCACCTTGTTTCTCCCCGTGAAGTACTCAATATGTCTCAATCATATCTCCCCTCTCCCTCCTCTGTTCCAGGGAATACATATTTAAGTCTTTCAGCCTGTCCTCTTAGGGTTTGTGATGTAATCCTTACACCATCTTGGTTGCCCTCCTCTGAACTGCCTCCACCCTGTCTATGTCCTTACATCGGTAGGGTGTCCAGAATTGGACACTGTACTCGAGGTGTGGCCTCACTAATGTCCTGTATAATGGAACTGTGACCTCCCTCTTCCTGCTGGTGATATCCCTGCCTATGCATTTCGGCATCCTATTTGCTTTTTCTGCTGCCTTGTTGCACCGTTTCCCTACCTTGAGGTCATCAGAGATAATAACTCCCTAGGTCCCTTTCCTGCTTGAAGCATTATGTATCTCTCCCCCCCCCCCCACCGTTGATATCTTGTTCCTGTTTTTTTGTGCCCCATGTGCATTATCTTACATTTTTTTCATTAAATCTCAAATGCCAATCCCTTGACCAGTCCTCAGGCTAATGCAGATCTCTCCTCATTCTATCCACACCCTCCGGCATGTCCACCCTGTTGAAGAGCTTTGTGTCATCAGTGAACAGGCAAATTCTCCCTTCTATGTCCTCTGTAATGTCACTGATAAAGATATTGAAGAGGACTGAACCCAGCACTGATCCCTGTGGAACCCCATTAGTCACTTTTCCCTCTTCAGAGTGACAGCCATTTACCACCACCCTCTGTGTCCTGCTATCCAACCAGTTCTCCACCCACTTCACCACCATCCTACTCACTCCCATGTTCCACAGCTTAACAGTCTTAGATGTGGCACAGTGTCAAAGGCCTTGGTGAAAATCCAGGTAGGTAGGCCACATCCACTGCCCCACCCCCCCAATCCACATCCCTTGTCACCCAGTCGAAGAACTCAAATGAGGTTAGTCTGGCACGATCTCCCTCCAGTAAAACCATGTTGCCTTGGGTCCTGTAGACCGTTGACAACCAGGTGTTCCACTGTTCTTTTCTTCAGTAGTGTTTCCATGATCTTCCCCACTGCTGAGGTCAGGCTGACTGGTCTGTAGTTTCCCACTTCCTCTCTGTTTCTGCTTTTGTATAGGGGGACTACATCAGCTGTCCTCTTGTCTTTGGGTAACTCTATTTCCAGTGACCGGCTGAACGGGGTTGCCAGAGGTTCCGCCACCACCTCTGTTAGCTCCCTTAGCCCCCTGGGGTGTATCCCATCTGGCCCTATAACCTTATTGACTCTTATTCCTTCCAGTTCCCTTAGGACCCTTTCCCTTGGAAAAGGACTTTTATTTATTTATTGAGGTCTCAGAATTACAATACCTTTGAGCCGGGGCTCATTTACAAAGGCTCCATGTAAAAAGGCAGAGTGACTATATCCATTTCTGTGCCCTTCCTATCCTTGCTACTCCTTTCTGGCCCATTGTCAGCATTTCAAGTGAGAGCTGAGACTGCCGTTACCATGCCGAGCCTGCTGTGTTTCCCAAGACTGTGTGCTGCAGCTTTAAACATCTATATCTGCTGCCGGTAAACTGTTGTGTGGCTCCCTAAAACTGCATCTACATTTGTGACTGTGTATCCATTCAGTTTCTGTGCTGTCCATGTGTGTTAAGGGGGCTCAGCGGTGGGCCATTCAAGGTACAGCGTTTCAGTGGCAGGGCACTCCTACAATCATAAAATCCTGTGCCGCCACGGGCACGTGCACCATGGCGCACGCGCCGGTGGCACATGCATGAGTGGTGCAAGCACCACTTAGTGGACAAAAACAGCACACATGAGTATTTAAATTGTTGTTTTATCAAGGTTAGTTTAATCATGAGCCTATTTTTAATTGTATTGATGCCCATTTTATTGTCCGGTACTTTAAAATAGGAGGCAGTGGGGACACGATTGGGGTGGGAGATAGACATAAATGGAAGGGACTTAACACACCCAACTTCAGGAACTTTGGGCCTACTTGAAAATGTCTTGATGATCTCTCAGGTTAGCTCTAAAACACTGTTTTAGTGTTATAATATAAATTGTATGAGTAACTGCTTATTGGGTACTGGGGCGGGGGAAGTTGTAGGTTTTGATATGGCGAAGTATAATTTTGTAAGCTCTTAGAAAACACCTTGAGGTGAGGATCTATTAAGTTGGATTTGTATTGTACTATTATTACTGCAGAACAGCAACATAAGCCCAAACTCTGGCCCTTTACCTATAAATAGTAAGAATCATAGAGGTCTGTTATTCTGCTATGCAAATGTAAGAAGTATTATCCCAAAAATGGATTTGTTAAAGAATTTTATGGTGGAGAATGAACCAGACTTTATGGCCTGTTCTAAGACATAGCTGTGTAAAAGACACAAGGATAATTTGTTGAATATTCCTGAATATTATCTTGCTAGAGCCGGCCGACCAAAAAAAAAAGGGGGCGGTAATGATTTACTATCAAGATAAATTCTGTCCAACCCACATTTTCTTAGATATTGATCCCTTATTTTGTGACTATCTGACACTCAGACTTAGATTTCACACAGGGAAACCTTTTTTTATTCTTAGGGTTATGTAGACCTCCTCATTCTTCTCTTAAGGCCTTGGACATGATACATAGTGATCTTACTGCAAGAGTCAGGTCTTGCAGCAGGTAACATAGAAACATAGAAAACATAGAAACATAGAAGTTGACGGCAGATAAGGACCGCAAGGCCCATCCAATCTGCCCATTTCTTTTTCTACCTTATAAATGTGCCATCGGCCTTTGCTCTGTCAGTGGCCTATCTGTTCATACTCATTTGTATTGCTCCCTTATGCCTATCCCATGCCTGTTTGAAGCCCTGCACTGTATTCATGGCCACCACTTCTTGAGGTAGGCCATTCCATGCATCCACCACCCTTTCTGTGAAAAAGAATTTCCTCACATTCCCCCTTAATCGGCCCTCCTCTGATCTCATGCTGTGTCCTCTTGTCCTGCTATTTTTCTTATATTTAAACATGTTAGACTCTTTCACCTTGTTAATGCCCTTAAGGTGTTTGAATGCCTCGATCATATCACCTCTCTCCCTCCTTTGCTCAAGGGTATACATATTGAGCTCTGTTAATCTGTCCTCATATGTCTCTTGATGCAGTCCCTGCACCATTTTGGTTGCCCTTCTCTGGACTGCCTCAATTTGGTTAATGTCCTTGTGAAGGTGTGGGCTTCAATACTGCACTCCAGTACTCCAGATGGGGCCTAACCAGTGTCTTGTAAAGAGGGATTATTACCTCCCTCTTACGACTTGTGATACCCATACTAATACACCCTAACACCCCGCTAGCCTTACCTACTGCTTTAGAGGTCTGCTTGGATGATTTCAGGTCATCAGTGATGATGATGCCCAAGTCTCTTTCTTCCTTTGTGACTGCTAGCAACTCCCCTCCCAGCCTATAGGCGGCTTCAGGATGTGCATGATCTTGCACTTCTCTGCATTAAATCCCAGTTGCCACTCTTCTGACCATTTTGCTAGTTTATCCAGATCTCTTGTCATTCTGTCCACCCCATCTGGATCATCTACTCTGTTGCAGAGCTTGGTGTCATCTGCAAACAGACAAGCCTTCCCCTCTAGTCCATCTGCAAGGTCACTAATGAAGATGTTGAAGAGGACTGGCCCCAGGACTGATCCCTGAGGTACCCCACTTGTGACTTGCATCTCTTCTGACTGTATACCATTTACCACCACTCTCTGTTTTCTGCCCGTCAACCAGTTTGCCACCTAGTTGACCAACTTCTGACCCACCCGAGCCTACCCAGCTTATTTATCAATCTTTGTGGAACAGTGTCAAAAGCTTTGCTGAAGTTACAGAAGTGGTACATCAACTGCTCCCTTGGTCCACCACTCTGGTTACCCAGTCAAAGAAATCTATGAGATTAGTTTGACAGGACCTTCCTTTTGTAAACCCATGCTGTCTTGGATCCTGTGCCCCTATGGATTCCAGGTGTTGCACTATCCTTTCCTTAAGGAGTGCCTCCATAATCTTGCCCACTACTGAGGTAAGACTGACTGGTCTGTAGTTCCCTGCCTCCTCCCTGCTACCACTCTTGTAGAGCGGGATCACATGAGCCCTTCTCCAGTCTTCTGGGACCTCTCCTGTGCTCAGAGACTCATTAAACAGTTCTGCTAATGGCTCTGCTAGTTCCACCTTAGCTCCTTAAGTACCCTGGGATGTATGCCATCAGGTTCCATTGCCTTGTCCACCCTGAGCTTAGCAGGCTCTTGTAGGACCCTTTCTTTTGTGAAGGGAGTAGTGCTCACCTCCCCCCTTCCCCCATGTCCATGGTGCTGAGCTGTGGGCCCTGCCCTACCTTCTCTTCAGTAAATACTGAGCAAAAGTATCTATTTAGGATAGATGCTTTTACATGGTCCTCCTCCTCACATGCTCCCTTCTCTCCATTAAGCTTAGCAATACCCTCCTCTGGACTTTCTCCTTTCACTAATGTATCTGTAGAAAGTCTTGTCGCCTTCTTTTTACTGTTTGTGCTAGTGTTTCCTCAGTTTGGGACTTTGCCTGCCTTACTGCCTCCCTGCTTCCCTTAGGGCAGTTTGGTATGCCTCCTGTCTTCATCCTTGCTAGTTCTCTTATATTTCCTGAAGGCCAGCCTTTGGCTCTGACCTTTTCTGCTACTGTATTTTGAGAACCAAAGTGGTTTCCTTCTTCTTTGCACTTCCTTTTCTGTCTAACACAATGGGATGTTGCTTCAAGTATTGCATTCTTAATGCTTACCCACTTTGCCTGTACCCCCTCACCTGTGTTTCTTTTTGCCAGGGCTAGCTTAACTCTGTTGGCCATCTTATCAAAGTCAGCTCCTCTGAAGTCCCATATTTTTGCCTTGGAATGGAATGATTTAGATGTAGTGCCAAATTGAACCATACCATGTGATGGTCACTGGCCCCAGGTGGCCTTCTACCTGGAGATCTGTGATCCCTTCCCTGTTAGTCAGTACTAGATCTAGGATAGCCCTGTCTCTTGTGGGTTGTTGTACCAGTTGTTTGAGGCCTCCCCTGCAGGGAATCCACCATGTGTCTAGTTCTGGCAGATGTTCCTGCTGGTATTGACCAATCTGTATCCGCATGTTGAAGTCTCCCATTATCAGAACCTCCCCTTTAGCTGTCATGTTTTGTATATCTTCTAACAGTAATGTGTCTATGTCCCCCCTGGTCTGGGGGCCTGTAGACAACCCCAGTTCTTATGGCTGTCCCATTTCCTGTTTCCAGGTGACCCACAGTTCTTCTGGCTCCTTATGTGTATTCTGAATTTCTGTAGCTTTGATATTTTCATTGACATACAGGGCCACTCCTCCCCCCCTTTTTGCACCTCGGTCTCTTCTGAACAATACATAGCCAGGTACTGAAGTCTCCCACGTGTGGTTACTGGTAACCCACGTCTCACTGATTGCTACTATGTCCAGTTTAGCCTCTGACATTATTGCCTGCAGGTCTGGGATCTTATTTCCCAGGCTGTGAGCATTTGTGTACATGATTTTCCATTGGCCAGATTTCGGTGTGTTGGTTGTTGGGTGATGTTTGGCATTACCCCTGTGCATTGTATGGGGAGACAAACCTGTTTTCTTACCTGGTGGTGCAAATGAACTGCAAACATGCTGAATCCCTGTTTGACCACTAGCTGAGGTAGCACATATAGGACTGTAGCCGGCCAGCGACAGGACCCCACGGCAAGCTTCTAACCAGCAGTACCAAGCGGGGACCGCCCCCCCCACACCGGCCTGCCCCCGACGTCCCACATGGTATAAATGGCGACGGTCCCCAGTGTGCCCCAGTTCTTTCCCGCCATCGAAAGTGCGTTCATCAGTTCCATGGCCCGACTTGTGCCAGTTCGTTCACTCAGTAGAACTTTAGCTCCATGAGTTTTTTTCCAGATTCTTTCTGCTGTTTCTTCAAATTCTGCATGTCTTCATCCCTGCCCTGGCCTACAAACAAGTGCGCCTGTGGGAAGCAAATACCCGAGAAGGATGGCTACATGGCCTGCGTGTTCTGTCTTGGCCTAGACCACGACACCAAGTCCTGCCAGTTCTGTCAGCCCTTTAGCAGCTGGACGTGTATCCGTCAATAGAAATCCCTTCAGGCCTTCCTCGCCCAGCAACAGTTGGCTGCCATGCATAAGGGATCCTCCGTGGAGCAGGAGTCTTCCCACCATCACCATAAACATTCTTCCAAAAAGCATAAAGAGAGAAACAGAAAGGGAGAGGTCCCGCTCTAGATCCAGACCCTCCAGATCACAGTCGGTCTCCCGATCCAGGTCCTCCAGTCACGAGTCTCGACTGATGGTGCTCAGAACCACATCTGCCTCAGGTGGGCCTAGCACCAAGGACAAGACGCAGGCTCCAGGGCTGGGCTCCAAGGAGAAGACACTGACATCCTTATGACTGACACTCCAACCTATTAAAATTTGGCCTTCAGATCAGACTCCAGGCCGTATGTCCTCCCAAAGTAAGTCCTCTCATGCCTTCTGGTCGACCTCTTTGTGCAGCGTCGACTCCTAGGATAAGGCCAAGTCCACAGGTTTGTCGGCTGAGAGATCCTTGTCTCTCCCTCTGAACCAGGCCCAGAAGTCAGGCAATAAACAGGCCTAGATGTCGGGCGAAAAACACCCTGTTTTGACTTCTGACCGGCATGGCTCAGAGAAGCACAAACCTGTCTCAGACTCGCACCAATGTTGATCCTCAGACAGTAAGTCCAAGGAACCCCATATGCTGGTCACTCCACCCAGATCACCATCCCTGCTGACACCCCCACCTCCGACGGATGTCGCAGCGGGTGACACCCTGGCGCCGGAGGACCTCACGACAGCCCCTGGCGTACCTTCAGGACCCGATGACAGGACGCTCCGTCGTCGCCTGTTCGCATACCGATGCTGGATAGACCTGACACCAGTACCAGTGCTGGTATTACCCCAGACCCGATGCTGGCTGCACCTGCTAACTCACCAAAGCTGAACATGTCATAGGTGAAGGACTTGTTCTCCCACTGGTGGGAGACCGTCAGATCTGATCTTGTGCCAACACACCTGTGGAACGAGACTCTGGCAAGACTCTGGACATGGTACCTCCTCAGGATAAGAACGTAACCCCACCCCACTCCCTCCCTCCCCGGCTGAGGGGGTTGGGACAACCATCCTTCCTCTCCCTGTAGGCCGAGGAAAAAGGTGTCGAAGAAAAGGCACCACAGATCAAGATCAAGGAGCACCAGCCCTTTTAGCTCCTCCAGTGGGCGGCACCACAAACGTAGGAGGCACCGGTCCCCTTTTAACTCTTTCCTGACCCTTACCAAATGTCAGACTACTCAGACACACCCTTTGAGGAGTCTCCCCCAAGGGACCCCGAGGATACTCCTAAATCTCCTCTGGATGACCTCTCCTTTATGGAGGTCATGTGCCATATCCAGTCCATCATGGGTTTGGAAACATTTGACCTCGATCCTGAGCGTATGCGGCTTGCCAAATACCTCTGACAAAAGGACCCAAAACCAGCAGTCATCCCACCCATAGTGGACACCTTTCAGGACATTACCCAGGCCACCTGGAGATGCCTCTATTCTTCTACAGTCATCCCTAAAAAGGCCGACTGTTTATACAGGGCACCTAAAGACCACCCCTTTCTGGCTGAGCAACCAACCGCAGACTCAGTGGCTCACGACCATTCACAGAGGGCCAAACACCTGAGTACCCAGCCTCCTGACAGGGAGTCTTAAGCAGCTGGATTCTATGGGTAGGAAGTTGTACGCATCTGCCACCTACAGTGTCAGAAGTCTTTACTTTCTGACACACATGGTCCAATTCCAGAACGCCCTTTGGGAACAAGGGTTGGACATTGTGCAGGGTATTTGGGTCCTCAAGCTCACAGAGAATGGGCACTCTATAGAGTTCGTCAACATTCCACCGGACAGGCCCCCAACCCACCCCATTATTCCAGGAAGCACACAGGTCTAATTCAACAGTAAATTCATGCCCTGCTCTCCAAAAAGGCTATAGAACCCGTTCCTCCAAGTTAGCGAGGAACAGGGTTTTATTCTCACTTCTTCCTGGTCCTGAAGAAGTCAGGAGACCTAAGGCCAATTCTCAACCTCAGCAACCTCAACCTGTTGGTCGAGTATAAGAAATTCCAGATGGTCACCCTGCAGAACCTACTTCCTAAGATCAGGCATGGTGACTGGCTAGCATCTCTGGACATGCAGGATGCCTACCTCCACATCTGGGTAGCAAAACATCACAGGAAATACCTCTGGTTCTCCTTCCAGGGCAGGCATCTCCAGTTCAGGGCTCTGCCCTTTGGCCTCTCCTTGGCTCCGAGGGTGTTCACGAAGTGTCTCGTGGTGGTTGCTGCAGTGCTTCCAAGGAGATGGCACTATGTGTTCCCTTACCTGGACAATTGGCTTCTCACAGCACAGTCCAAAAAACGCCTGCAGTCTGCCATTCTAGACACCTGCGTTGTCTTCCAGAGCCTGGTGGTCACCATCAATACGGTGAAGTCGTCCCTGACCCCTGCGCAACAGCTGCCATTCATAGGGGCCATACTCGACACTCTCAGAGGAAGGGCTAACCTGCCACAGGACGAGGGCTCACAAATGGTCGCTCCTCCAATCTGTGGTAGACGTCCTGTTCGTTACATAGGGAACACCCGAATTGGACCTGTTTGCCTCAGCCACCAACGCAAAACTGCCTAGTTTTTGCTCGCTGGATCCCAAGCCTGGTGCTTTCTGGCAAGATGCATTGTCCCTCTCCTGGAAGGGGAGGTTGCTTTACACTTTCCTACCATTTCCGCTCCTTCAGAGGGTTCTCCTCAAGGTGCAGATGGCGGGGACTGCTATGATCCTTATAGCTCCTCTGTGGCCCAGACAAATCTGGTTTCCTCTATTGCAACAACTAGCTGTGGCTCCTCCAATTGTGCTTCTGCTCAGTTCTCACTTTCTCTCTCAGGAGGACGGGACCTTAGTTCATCCGAACTTGCGATCCGTGCATCTTCAGTGCATGGCTCCTGAAGACCTAGTTAAACTTAGTTTCAGACAAGGTCGCCGAAGTCCTGGTGGAGGCTAGAAAGCCCTTCACGAGAGCCACTTACACCATGAAATGGACGCGGTTTTGCTTGTGAGCCACAGTACGCCATCTGGATACCTTGGCCTGTCCGGTCAATATTTTATTGGCATACCTGTTATCCCTTTCGGAGTCCGGCCTTAGCCACTCCTCCATTAAGATACACCTGGCCGCTGTTTGTGCCTACCACACCCCTGTCCTCGGCAGAACAGTGGCTCAATTGGAGGTTACTCGTAACTTCCTTAGAGGCATTCTTCATATAAATCCTCCCATTAAGGATCCTGTTCCCCCTTGGGATCTTCTTTTCGTTTTGTAGAAGCTCACCTTAACCCTCTTTGAACTAGCTGCGGACTGTGAGCTGCATTTTCTGTCTTGGAAAACGTTATTTTTGGTTGCCGTTACTTCTGCTTGAAGGATTTCTGAGCTCCAGGCCCTGATGTGTAAAGAGCCTTATTTAATTTTCCACAAAGACAGGGCAGCTTTACGTACAAATCCTAAGTTTCTTCCCAAGGTGGTTTCAGAGATGACGTTGAACCAGGACGTTCGGCTGCCTGTTTACTGTCCAAACCATTCCAATAAAGGTGAAGCTCTTCTCCATACCTTGGACATTCATCATGCCTTGCGATATTACCTGTCCAGAAACAGGGGGAGCCCTGTGGGTAAACAGACCCTCTCTCGATGGCTGGTGCATTGCATCACTTACTGCCAGGGCCCCTACTTTTCTGCAGTACAGTAGGACCAAGTTCTGCGGCAAGACTACCATTTGCCGCAGAACTTCTGCAGTGGTGGTTTGTAATTTCTGCGGAAGTTCTGCGGCACTAGCAAACTACCACATCACAGTGTCAGCTTGTCATCCTGACTTCACTTTCATGGCAGTGGTTATAGCAATCAGGATGGTGGAAAGCACAGTAACACTAGTTCAAAAATAACAGCTTATAAAATAATTCTATGCCTAAAAGGCAAAACAAATGTCTCTCCTTAAGGTCCTAGCCTGTTGCATAAATGACATATGCAGAGGGATCTTATGTGATAAATAAGGTATTTCTATATGCATGCTATCTATCCCACTAATGAGGTTTCCACTGTCTATCACTTATATATTTGTATGTGCTTTCTACACACTCATGAAGTTCCCACTGTGTATCACTTGTATATTTATATGTAATCTGTAACATACATACAAATATGCATGTGTGTGTGGTGAGAGAGACAGAGATACTCTGTGTGTGTGTGTGTGTGTGTGTGTGTATATACTGCATATATATATATATATATATATTTATATATATTATTTTTTTTTAATTTCCATGAACTTGCATCCTCATTCATACAGGTCCCATTGGAAATGGAGTAGTGGAGTTATTGCAAAACTCATTTTTCATGTCAGCCTGCTTTCCCTGACACACTGCGTAACACCATCAGGCCATGACATGCATGTGAACCAATTGTGAGATACAGCTCTCTGGCCCATCACAATATGTCCACCACGTGACAGAACACTGCACCATACCTTCCCAGGCTCCGAGCAGTGATGTGTTCCACTAGTCCTTGTGCTGCCCAGCCACCTCCCAGAGCTAATCTTTGAACCTGAGTTCCCGGCACGGAAACACAGCATGCTACCCTCTGGCCCAACAGCTGTCCCTGCACACAACATTTCTCAGTAACTTTTAGGTGATTCTATCAACCAATGACAATATGTAATCAATAACCCTGGCAAAATGCGACAGTGCAATTATTTAACAGGTCTATTCTTTCAACAGGTCTACACATTATTATATTTCACTTTTCTGGGCATAATTACTTTATTTTTCTTAAAAATTTAGACAGTTAAATTCATTTTACCAGTTATTCATTTCAGATAGCGTCTCTATACCTTAAAGGCACAAATAGGTTTGTATAAAGTGAGGTATGGACTTAACAGGTCTGTACTATTGACAAGGTTTGGTTTAAGTTGGCCATAGTGGAACAATGTAAGACTGAAAATTGTATTAGGCTGTAGTGCAGGTTGAGCAAATATCACCATGCATGATGTGCTGTTCCACCATCTCTGGCAGTGGGAGCTGTGGTAGATAAGTGACTGTTCATTTCTTTTGCAGAATGCAGCAATTTCATTAGCTAATGTATGATGTTATAGCAATGATAACATCACATTCTGAACGTATAGTGGGGTTTTGGATATAAAAAGAGGGGAAGGGAACCAGATTCTATGTATAAACACAAATATTAATAAAAATCACCAAGAAGAGCAATCCCCATGTGGGTAGATTGCAAGCCTATGCAAAATCTCATGGCCGCAGAATTCTAGGCCTTGCTTACTGCTACCAGAAATACGAGAACCTCCTACTGGACCCGGTACAGGATCATTCAACCAGAGGTGTCGCTGCCTCTTTCACAGCTTTAAAGAATGTTTCTGCTCCAGACATATGTGCAATGGCCACATGGCATACAGTCCACACCTTCATCAAGCATTATAGCCTGGATATTGCATCAGGGCATAGAGCAGGGTTTGGCCTGGCTGTGCTGCAGGTTCTTATCTCTTAAGGGACCCATTTCTTCCCTTCTCCTTCCACCCGAGGAATTGTCTTCAGTTTATACAGCTTGGGACTCTGTCCTATCTGTGTTACCTGCTGCAAGAGCTGACTCTTGATGTAAGATAGTACGTAACAATAGATCTTCAAGAGAAGTTCTTGCAGCTGGTATACTTGCCACCCTCCGTCCCCCTGGAGATCTCCTGTTGTATTCGACTGCTACCATATCCTCTTCCTGCTGGACGAGAAAGTGCCCTTTACTTCTATGACGGGTTTTTGTAGATCGACTGCCAGTGTCTCTGGCGGTGGAAGAACTGGGGCATGCTGGGAAACACCTCCTTTTATACCACGCGGGACGTCTGGGGTGGGCCAACGTCGGGGGCGGTCCCCACTTGGTACTGGTGGTTAGAAGTTTGCCGTGGGGTCCTGTCGCCGGCCGGCTACAGTCCTATATGTGTTACCTGCTGAAAGAGCTTCTCAAAAAGATCTACTGTTACGGTAAGTTCTTACGTAACTGCCGGTCCACTGGCACAGGGGCAGGGTGCCGATGACCCGGGTTTGGAAACGGATCCGGGTTGCCTGAGGGCCAGCCGGGGGAGGAGGATCGAACATTCCGCGACTGCTCTCCTCCTCCAGGAGGGAGGGTGAATAGTGTGTTCGGTGCACTATGGACACCTGTGGGAGGCTGGGTGCACCACAGCACCAATGCCAGCATGTTGGGGGTGGGGCGGACACTGGTCGTCATTGCACATCTCTGCCCTGTACACTGGGGGGAAAATCTATGCAGTTGGCCGCCTCTGTGAAGCCTGCCTCCGGCTTAAGTTAGCCTCCTGGCCGGCTTTCCCAGTTAATTACCAGGATCGCGGCACTATACAGGGCCGGTGCTGTGACTCCACCTCCTGGTGGGTAAGCCAGGGGTTTCAGGGAAGAGCACAGGCATAAATGGAGGTGGGAACGAGGAGGTCCATGACCGGATGGATGATCGGCGGCCAGCTGCAGTGAAAAAGCATAGTAAACTAAAAACAAATTCTTACGTAACTGTACTTTTTGCCCACATACTCACACTCCCATGATTTGAAACATAGAAACATAGACTTTGACAGCAGATAAGAACCACTTGGCCCACCTAGTCTGCCCATTTCCCTACCTACAGGATAAGCTGCAGATCCTATTTAACCAACAGCTTATTTCTTCCTGCCCCCCCAACAAAAATTGCCTTATGTCTGTTCCGTGCATTCTGGCAGCTAATTGGTGACTTGACTTTAGATTGGCTCAATCCAGACAAATCTAAACAGATAAAAACGTTTGCTTTGGAACTAGGTTGGTAGCACGTCAGTATAGCACTTTGATTTCACCGACGGGTGTTGGGTGAACGTTAAAATAGTGATGCTACATTTTTGCATCCGACAGTATGGGCGACAATTGTTGTCCCCCTCCCTGAGGTGCTACGACCTCGGAGTTAGTTATATTAATAAGGGAGGTGGGGGGGGGGCTGTGCCCCTGCTAATCAGCAGTGTAATTGTTGCCCTAACTGTAGGGTGCCCAAATGTAGCATCGCCGTTTTAATGTTCACCCAATACCCGTTGCTGAAATCCCCGCGTTATATTGACATGGAACCGGAATTAGATTTGACCCAGCTGCTTTCACGACCCACACACATCAATATAAAAAATTGAAGAATTTGCCTTGATTGTTCTCATATTGACAAATAGCCCTCATCAGTTTAACATTTCAGGAGTTGCCTCAAACTTGTCTAGAGATCACAGTACTTTTTTTGTATTAAGGGACAGTCTAGGAATAAGGGCCTGCCTCAATTGGTAAACTATAGGTCCTTTAAATATTTTGATTACTTTGATTTTATTGCTGACCTGGAGAGGGTAAATTGAGATCATTAAGAATGAATTCCAGATTTGGACCTAGCCTGGGAATTTTTCCTGGGAGAATTGCTCCAGGTCTGCAATAAACATATGCCACTTAGATCGAGGAAAGTGAAGCATAATGGAAATCCAAGCGAAATGGAATCCAGAGCGGGGTTCGCCCTGTCTGGTTCCCATACCCAAGGGCACTACTGATTACAGTAGGCAGATAGGCTCGACAACCTTCGAGGTTTGTCCAACTCGGGTGGTGTTATGCAATGCCAGATCTGTTAAGAATAAAACTGCTATTATTGCCGACCTCATTGGCACGGGCCGATCTGAGTTTGCATCACCGAGACCTGGCTGGATGAAAATTCTGGCCCTATAGTGGAAGCCATGAGTCCAGCTGGTACTGGTGTTACACCGCCTGAGGTTGGACCGTAGGGGCGGGGGGTTGCAGTCTGTTTTAAGACTGAATTGGGCCTCTCGAATGTGGCAGTGGGTGAGACTGAGTCCTTTGAGTGTACAGTAGTAGCAGGTGTAGGCGTTCGATCGATTCTCATCTGCAATCCGCCCGGAGATGGGAAAAGCGTTCTTACAGGAAGTGGCAGACTTCCTGCGACATGTCGCTTTGAGGCGCCCAGAGTGATGGTGCTGGCCACTTAACGCCTGGGTCGACGATGAACTCTCAGAATTTGCAAACACTTCCTCCAACTAATGTCTTCTTTGGGCCTCACACAGGTAGTTTCCACTGCTACACATAAATCTGGTCACTCTCTTGACTTAGTCTTCCTCCTTGGGATTGATGCATTCGATATGGGGGTGGAACCAGTCGTTTGGTCCGACCACCACATCATGAGGTTCAATTTTTGCAGCCCCCTGAGAAGGCCAGCCCCTTTGGAGATGGTCAGGTACTGTCCATTATGGAATGTTACTCCACATGGCCTGATGGCGGTGCTTGACCTTTCATCCCTCGTATTGGTCGGCAGTAGTCCAGAAGCGCTCGTACAGGCGTATAATGAGGCCTTTGCAGTTGCTCTGGATTCTATTGCTCCTGTCCGTGAGCGCCCTCTTTCCCGTCGCCCCGGGGCCCCTTGGTTTGATGGGACTCTGAGGGAGATGCGGAGACAAGGGTGAAGGTTAGAGCGTTGCTGGCGCAAGTCGGTCTTGGTGATGACCGCCTTTAGATTGACTGAACATTATGTTAGCTATCAATCTGCAATCACCCATAAGAAGGCAGAATTCCTGTCCAGGGAGATTACAGTTGCTCAGAATCGACCCGGTAGCTGTTCCGAACTGTAGACAGACTGTGCAACCCAGCCTGTCTGCAAGTTCGGAAAGCCTTTTCGCAAAGTGAGTGCCATGAGCTTGCTCGATACTTTGCAACCAAGGTGGCTGGATATCAGGGCTGACTTGCGTCCGCAACCCCTAGGGATGTTGTGGGGAAGCGCAGTGGAGCACAAGATCTCATTTCTCCTGGAGTTCCTTTGTCGCACCTGAGTTCGTGGATATTATGAGGATCATCCATAGTATGCCCCACAAGCTGCAGCGTGGATCCTGGACCTACTGCCCTAATTTTGGGTTGTATAGACATCATAGGTCCAGTGTTAGTGCAAATTGTCTGGTGCTCCTTGGAGTCGGGTGAGTTTCCTAGCTCCTGAAGAGCGGTGGTGACACCTCTCTTGAAGAAAGCTTCCTGGACCCAGACTGTTTTCCAGCTATCGACCTATTTCTAACCTTCCTTTATTGGAAAGGTCATTGAAAAGGTCGTGGCTGCTAACTGGATGACCATTTAGCCATCCATAATATCTACGAATCCTTCCAGTCTGGTTTCCGTAAAAGACACAGTACCGAGACAGCGCTGGTTCGGGTGCTAAATGATCTTCTGAGGCGAGAGATCTAAGGAGCGTTCTATCTTGGTTCTCCTTGATCTCGCTTCAGCTTTTGACACTGTGGATCACACGGTGTTGCTAGCACGCTGGGGCAAATTTGTGGAATGTCTGGAACCGCTTTTAAATGGTTCGAGTCATTCCTCACTGGAAGATCACAAAGAGTTGTGTCGGGATTTTTCCTCTGGCCCAGTCCCTTTGTTGTGTGGAGTGCCTCAGGTTCAAAGTTGTCACCATGTTATTTGCAGTGTACATGCTGCCCTCGAACATTATTATAAGATTTGTATGGGCTGAGGTTTCACTGCTATGCAGACGATACTCAGCTATACCTGTCTTTTGCACCCGACCAGGATGGAGCTCTCTGGTTTTTAATAACTGTCTGGGGAGATCCAAGACTGGATGGATTCTAGTTGGCTAAAGTTGAACTCGGAAAACTGAGGTTTGATAGTGGACCCAGGTGGTCAGATTGGGAGGTCATGTGCTGGTAGCCGTCTGAATTTATCTCGTGGTGTGTCGCTTTTGCCTCTGAATGAGTCGCGTAACCTTGGGGTGATTCTTGATGATAGGCTGACTCTTCAATCTCAGGTGTCAGCCATCGTCAAGACTTCATTTTACCATCTTAGGAATATTGCCGGGTAAGGCACCTTGTTCCGTCTGACTCCTGCCAACTCTGGTCCACGCTTTTGTGTCCTCGGCCGACTACTGCAATACCCTTTACTTTGGGCTTTCTGGGGTTGAAATCCACCACCTACAGCTAGTGCAGAATCGGCAGCCCGGTTTTGACTGGGACAAGCAGGTCCTGTCACATTACCCGGTGCTCATGAAGTTGCACTGGCTTCCCATACGGTGGCGGATCACCTTCAAAGTCATTTTATTGACTTTCAAAGCCCTTCACGATCAGGGTCCAGCCTATCTGAAAGACCTTCTGGTACCTTATTGTCCTAGCCATCACTCCGGCCGGCCTACATGGGGTTGTTAGAGATTCCAAGAGTGAGTCTGAAATCTTCCGGCAGTAGAGCTTTTTCCTATGCCGCACCCACTCTTTGGAATTCTGTACCTTGCCGGTTACGGGAATGCCCCTCCGTGGAGACCTTTAAAAAGTAATTAAAAACCTATCTTTGGAGAAGGGCCTTTTTTGAAAGTTAAATACACTGTATAGTGTGCGTAATTTTATTGTAATTTATTATGTTTTAGAATATATTTTACAATTTTTATGGTCCGTTATTATCTTGTTTGCTGATGTTTTTATGGATTTGTTCAGCGCCTTGATATTATGAAAGGCGCTTTATAAATAAAATTATTATTATTATTATTATAATTCATCTGCCTGGTATAATTTTGGGTTAAGGAAGAAGAAACAGGCCAAAGAAAAAGCATGGGAAAAGGGCAGATGGTCTGGGAAGCCTGAAGACTGGTTGTGTTACAGAAGAGTAAGAAATGCATATTTTACGGCAGTGTGGGGTGTAAAAAATTATTTCTCTAAAACAAAAATATCCGAATCAGCTGGGGATCCCAAACATTTGGGGGCTTACTACAGATTTAAATGGACAAACTAAAAATACTTTCAATATCCAATTGTCCAATCAAGAAAATTACCAAAATGATTCTCCTCTGCCGGATAGATTTAACAGGTTTTTCATAAAGTTAGGTAAATTTTATGATTTTGCTTCAAAACTGTTGAAAGATTCTTATAGTTGAACTGAAGAAAATTCCTCCTGTTTTTCCTTCCAGGAAATTGAACAATATGAGTTCTTAGATTTACTTCTCTCTCTCTCTCTGAAAATTAGTGGGAGTTGTGGACCAGGTGGTCTGACATCGACAATGTTGAAATATTCTGCTACCCATATTGCTGGTCCTTTGACCTATCTGTATAACAGAACTATATCAGTTCAGTTTTATTCGGCAGGAATGCTCCATTGAGCAAGCTCATTTACAAGGAGGTCCTGGTACAACCAACATGTTACAACAAGGACACACAGTGACAACAGGACTTACGGAGATTTCATATGTACAGCTATATACAGTAATATTAGCAATGAGGGAAAACAATGTATTCTACAGTAATCCTAGAATTGGTGGGCAGCAGTGGGCGATGAAGAAGTGGTAGTCAGCTGGGAGTAATGCCCTGGGAAGGCTGTAACTGGGGGGTTGAGGGTGGGATGGAATTCCCAGGGGTGGATTGGGATGCTGAGGGAGGGGAGTGGAGGGGGAAGAGGATAGGGACAGGCAGGGTAGAGAACAGGCAGGTTTAGAAATAAGAGGAGGGGAGGGAGGATGGAGTGATGGTAGAGGTGGAAGATTGCCGGTGGTGGGGGCTATTTTGGGTGTAGGGGAGTGGGTATGAGCAAAAGAATGGTGAAAAGTGGGCTGTGAATGATGAAGAGGATGTATGGAGGGTTGGTGATGATGACAGGAGAGTGATGGGGAATAACCACGTAACTGGGTAGGGTAGAGACGAGATAGGGTGAAGTCCGGTGGAATATATATCTTTGGGTTATTTTCCCTGTGGTTGGAAATTGGTTAGAGTGGACCCTACTTTTAAAGGGGGGACTCTGGATATTTAAATAATTACAGACCAATATCATTACTGCCTTTAGTTAGTAAGATCTTGGGAAAATTATTGGCCCGACAACTGACTGTCTATTTTGAGAGTCAGAATCTATTGGATCAATACCAGTCGGGCTTCAGAAAACAACATGGGACTTTGGCTGCTGTGTCGAGGGTCTTGGATGACATTGGATCAGCTATGGAGGCTAAGTATAGTACTGGCCCCATACTGATCGATCTCTCCAAGGCCTTCAACACAGTAGACCATCAGCTTCTGTTGTACCAACTTTATGAGGTAGCAATTGGTCGGTTAGCCTTAGACTGGTTCTGTTCTTATTTATCTGACAGATACCAGATTACAGCGGTCAATGGAATGGTGTCTGCCCCTTTGTTGATTGAGCTGGGTGTTCCCCAGGGCTCTCTCCTGGAGCCCCTGCTCTTTCTAATATATTTAAAGGATCTAGGGAAACACATGGGTAATGCTTCTTACCATCTTTACACAGATTTTACTATAATTTATACATCAAAACCCTCTCTCGGTGGTGTCCAAATGGCTCTCCAGGACAGTTTCAGTAGTCTTCAGTCTTTCTTTATTAAAATTAAATTAAAATTGAACACAACTAAAACAAAATGTATGACTTTTGGAGCCATCTCCCAGTGTGATAGTGATGAACAAGTAACTATTTTGGATGAACGCTCAGGATGCCCTGGAGAATGTTGACACCTACTGATACTTGGGTTTCTGGCTTGATTGAGCTGGGGTTGGAAACAAGCATTTGGATTATCTGATTAATCAGGTAAGTAAGAGGGTGTGAATTTTATATTGCCATAAGCAATGTTTGGAAGCAGATACTGTAAATCTAATTGTCCAGATGCAAATCTTGCCCCTTATTGACTATAGAGATATCTTATATTGTAATTCTGCCCTTGATAGATTGCATAGGTTAGCTATCCTATATAATTGATTGGCAAGATTAATATTAAATTGTCCTAGTTCATATAAATGTGGGTTGGGTATGATACCTGGGTACTTGAGGGATAAACTAAAATTTAGAGACCTTAATCCATTCCTAAGAAATAGTCATCTTAGGGAAATGTTGATATCCTATACAAAAACGAAACAATCTGACACTTTTTTTTAGTCAGATTATTCCGAAATACTAGAATAACCTCCTAGATGAGTACAGAGATAAATATAAAAAAGCCCCTTCCATGCATGCTTTAAAAAGATATCTCCTTTCCCTCCCCTGGCCTTGCAACTGCTCTTAAAGTATGCTGTTTGTATATATCTGTTTGTAATATTGTATTTGTGATGCCAAGGTCACCATTATAAATTAGCTTTGCTCTATGGTTTCATCCTTAATAAACAAAACAATTTCCTGTCCCTCCATCTGTAAAGACTGAGTAGATGTATCTGTTAAGTATGTCTGCTTTAAGCCTACCCAGTGGCGCTGAGGGTTGAGGCGCTGGACGCCACACCTCACACCACACCAGCGACCGGGGTTTGGGAACAAGCCCGGGCCATTGGGAGTCAGCAGGGGAAGGAGAGGATTGAGCGTCTGGAGGACAGATCTCCTCTCCCTGGGGGCGGGGGTCTGGGGTCCACGGTGCAGTAGTGACACTCGGTGGAGACTGGAGGTGCTACATGCGGCTGGAACCTAAGGGGTGGAGCACGGCGGAAGCTCATGGCTCCTCCGTGTAGGCGTCACTGCATGTCCGGCTCCAGGGACAACTTAAAGTAAGAAAACCACGGGCCGAAGATGGTCAAAGGGGCCTCCAGTCTCGGCCACGCTCCCACTGTCGGGCTCTGCTTCCAGGGGGCCCACCGACTCCTGCCCGGTGCATTCGATTGTAGATGGAGCGCCAGGGTGGGCAGTCCCACCTCGGGAGGCTCAGAGTCGGGAGATCCGCTGGGCGGGGTCGGCCTGGAGAGTCGAGCTTCAGATCGGGAGGTAGAGTCAGGCTGGTAAGGTTGCTGGAGAGAGAGATCTTACTTCGAGAGGGCTTTTGCAGTAGGTAATTACATATAGGACTGAAGCCGGCAGGCATCAGGACCCCACGGAAACATTTCTAGCTAGCAGTCTCTGGTGGGGGACCACCCCAACGTCAGGTAACCAATGTCATGCGACGTCAGTATAAAGGGGCAGTCCTCCACACCTGCCTTCCAGTTCTTTTCTACCGTTAGCTTACTGTAAGCGCCTTGCGGTTAAGTTCAACCGCTCGTCAGTCTATTGTTGGCAGTTCTACCGTCGGTTTTTCTTCGATTTACTCAAAATTTTGTCAGATTTTTCGGTGGGTGTATGTTGTGCCCTACAGCCTCCAAGCACAAGAATAACTGCGACTTGTGCCGCGCCCAACTCCCGCACAAGGATGGACACTCCCAGTGCCTCTTCTGTCTGGGCCTGGATCACCCCGTGGAGAAGTGCCAGCATTGCCTGAAATTCAACGCCGCCACCCGCAGATGGAAGCAGCAGTCCCTGGAGGCCTACATCCTTAAAAAGAAAATGACCTCCATGGAGAAGGAGCTGAAGAAGCTTTGTCAGGCCTCAACTTCCCCCGAGGGTCACCGCAAAAAGAAAGACAAGGAGAAGCACCGGGACCGGGACTCCTCTTCCTCAGCCACCGCGACTTGGCTGGAGTCACGTGCTAAAGGTAACGTCCCCCACCGGGGGACTGCTCATGATGGCCATCTTGGAGGGTTCCAAGGCGCATCGGCCCACCCATCTGTTCGTGCTCGGGGCTCTTGGGTGACTCAGGCTAAAGGAGGCCTCCACTCCCAGCAAGGCCACCGCCGCACGGCCTACTGGTGTGAGTGGCTCCGGTAAGCCGGACGTTGGTTCCTCTGACGTCCGCCTGGAGAAGGCCGCTAAGTCACTCGACCCTTCGGGGGCAGCGCACGGCCCCTAAACCACCTGACCAGACCGCACCCCCATCGCGGCCTGCCTCAGGCAATGGTTCCACTAAGTCGAATGATGGCTCGTCCGACGTCCGCCTGGACTCCACCGGTAAGTCGAACGTCGGCCCCTCCGACGGTCACATGGCGTCGGAGCCGACACCGGACCCTAACTCTCTGTCCGCCGTCCCTGGCTCCCCGCAACATTCACTGACCTCCAGGGCCCCAACGCTCCCCAGCTCGACCCTGGGGATTTTTCCTCCTCCTTCTCTGGGCGATGTGGGGGATGCAGGTACGCTACCGTCAGGTCTCCCACCTGCTGGGCCAGATGACTTGACGTTGGTCCCTCGGACGCCGATGCTGGTCCTACCGCTGCCGGGCGACATCCCTCTCCCGGATGCCGTCCCTCCGTCGGGCCTGCCGCCCGCCAGGCCTCCTGTGCCAGGCCCACCTGCCGGGCTTCCTCCTGGGCCATCTGCCTCTGCAGACCCCCCAGTCCCTGGGTATCCGACCCCATCCTATCTGACTCCATCATACCTGGGGCCGCAGTATCTGGCGCCCCAGTACCCAACTCCGGCCTATCCGATGCTGCAGTACATGGTGCCTCATTACCCGACGCCAGGTTACCCGCCATCGGGGTATGGATACATGCAATACGGATATCCCCAGTATCCGTATCCCCCTCAGCCGCCGGTGGATTTGAAGGAGACTCTAGCCTCCTGGTGGGCTGAGGCCAAGGCTCAGCTTACCAGGGAGGTAGAGAGCCATCTTCCGATGCTGGTCCCGGTTCCGGACCCCCTGCGTCGGAGATGAGAGACTCCCTCCCCACCCCAGATACCAGAGGCGAGCCCTCTGGTTCCAGGGCAGGGCAGGAGACGCTTCCCTGGGGCCTTCCCAAGGGATACGTTCCTCCGCTACCTCGGGAGGAGGAGTCTTCTTCCTCTTCCTCTTCTTCATCCTCAGAGACCTCGGAAGACTCTGACGGTCGTTCCCACCTGGACGATGAGCCCCGCTCTCTCGATAAACACAGGCCGAGGATGCCTCTGAAGTCACCTCCGGAGGATCCTTCTTTTACAGAGTTGCTGCACAAAATCCAGGAGATTCATCAGTGGCACTCCTTGGAGCCGGATCCACAGCGTAAGAAACTCGCTGCACATCTGGATCTGCTTGTGACCGCTCTGACCCTGGTGCCACCCTGGACTGAGCCTCAGGCCGACCTTGTCTCCACTATTTGGAAACAACCATCAGCCCTAGCCCTTCTTCCTAGGAAGTCGGATAGGCTTTACCAGGCTCCCGAGGAGGTTGACTCTCTAAATTCACACCCTCAAGACGATTTAGTCTTGATCAGCACCGCTCACGGCCAGACGGCTAACCCCAAGCACTTGAGCTCGTCACCACCTGACAAGGAAACTCACCTTCTGGACCAGTACAGAAAGAAGATCTACGCTTCTTCCACTCTGGGTATAAGGGGCCCTGAATTATGTTGGTCATATGGGGATTACCAGAAGGCGATCCTGAGTCAGGTGGAATCTAAATTGGATTCCCTTCCTGAGTCTCAGATGAAGCAGGAAGTGGCTGATCTAGTCCATTCTGTGCATTCGGCCATCTGGCACATGCTTCGTGCCATGTCACGACGCAGTGGGCCGCTGTCGGTAGGAGCCGGCTTTACGCACATGTGTTTGCGGCATCATGCCTGGCTCTGTTTAGCAGGATTGGTCCCGGAAGTGCAGTCTACTATCCAGGATGTGCCCTTCAGGGCTGTTTGGTGGTGATGTCAAGGACATTATCACAGATCTGCAGGAGAAGGGTACTGCACTGAAGACTGTCGACTCCATGTACAAACCCCCTCAGGCTCAGCATCGTCCCTTTTGCAGACGTAATCTGCAGAAAGCGAAACCTCAGGGAAAGCGGGCCAATAAATGTCAGGCCCCTCCAGCTGCCAAGGCCCCCCACCCCAAAAAAGCAGCGGGGGCTTCAGCAGCTATGCTGCCTCACACCACTTGACTCCTTTCTTCTCCCACAGCCTCTGGGCCTTCCAGAGGAACCGGTAAGAGGGAGATTCTCCCTCCACCTACCTGGTTGGGAGAGGATAACTTCAGACACTTGGGTGCCCCAACTGATTGCAGAAGGACACTCAGTAGAGTTTCTTCGGAAACCTTCTCAAAACCCCCCCCCCCCAGGTCGTCTCACTCCCCAGAACACCTTCTTCTGGTTCAGGAGGAAATTTCCTCTCTTCTCTTGAAGGAGGCAATAGAACCTATTCCTCCCCATCTTCGGGGGACAGGGTACTATTCCCATTTCTTCCTGGTCCCCAAGAAGTCAGGAGATGTGAGGCTGATTCTCGACCTCAGCTCCCTGAACTTGTTTGTGGAGTACAAAAGGTTCAGAATGCTCTCTCTGCAGAGTCTTCTGCCCCTTCTCTGGCCGGGACAGTGGCTGTGCACTCTGGATATTCAGGATGCTTACCTGCATATCTCTAATTGTCCTTCCCACCACAAATACCTATGTTTGGCGTTTCAGGGGGACCACTACCAGTTCAAGGCCCTCCCATTTGGTCTCTCCTCGGCGCCCTGAGTGGTCACCAAATGCCTTTCAGTGGTAGCGGCCTACCTGCATACCCAAAGGGTGCAGGTTTTCCTGTACCTGGATGATTGGCTCCTGGCGGCACCATCCAGGGAGGAACTCCTGCGCTTCCTTTCCCTTACCCTGCAGGTTTTTGCCTGCCTGTGTATTACAGTCAACCAGACCAAGTCCCACTTGATCCCATCCCAGAGGCTCCAGTTTATCAGGGTGATCCTGGACACGACCTCTGGCATGGCATTCTTGCCACTGGACAGGGCAGCCTCACTCCAGGCTCAGGTCAGCCTGTTGTCCAGCCGCAGGCAGGTCAGCACCAGGTCAGTCCTTTGCCTCCTCAGGCTCATGGCGGCTGCGATTCCGACAGTCCCTCGCGCCCAGCTCCACATGAGAATTTCTCAGTGAACGCTTCGGTCTCAGTGGGATCAGCTGGTAGACTACCTGGATCAACTTCTTCTGGTCTCCACTCCTATGGCTCAGGACTTGCAATGGTGGATGGTTCAGGAGAATCTTTGCTGGGGACTTAGCTTCTGTCTCCCCCCCCCCAGACGCTGACTACGGACGCCTCGAGCGAGGGTTGGGGAGCCCATCTCCGGCCTCACAGGACCCAGGGCTCCTGGTCCAAGCTCAAGAAATCCCTCCACATCAGTGTGCTTGAACTTCAGGCTGTGCTGTACGCTCTTCAGGCTCTGCATCTGTATCTACTTCCTGGATATCTGGCTATCCAGACGGAAAACGTGTGTGGTCTGGTACACCAACAAGCAGGGAGGAACGCATTTTTACCCTCTTTGCAGGGAGGGGATGCAAGTTTGGGATTGGGCAACCTTCACCTCACAGCAATTCACGTCCCGGGGGTTGAGAACACGTTGGCAGACCATCTCAGTCAGTCATCTGCTCATGCTCACTAGTGGGAACTGGATCAGGGGGTCACAGACGATATCTTCCTACATTGGGGAACATCACAGGTAGACCTGTTCACATCCCCTCTCAACGCAAAACTTCCTGACTTCTACTCGCTCGCTCCACGGCACGGCATTTTTTGGAGAAATGCTTTGTCTCTAGACTGGAAGGGCAGATTCATCTATGCTTCCCACCCAATCCCTTTGATTCCGAGGGTCTTACAGAAACTCAGCTCAGAAGGAGCTCGAATGATACTGATCGCTCCTTTCTGGCCCAGGCAAGTTTGGTTCTCTCTTCTGCAACAGTATTCAGAGGAACCTCCTCTTCCTCTGTCACAACTTTTGCTGACCCAGGATCAGGGGACCCTGGTCCATCCAGGCCTCAATTCCCTTCAGTTGCATGTGTGGCTCCTGCAGACATAGCTCAAGCCCGATTCGGGGTTTCCCCGCTGGTGGCTGAGATTCTGGTGGAGGCCAGGAAGCCCTCCACAAGATTCACCTATGCCATGAATTGGAAACGGTTCTCTATTCGGGGCCGCTTCCAAGGATTTCGAGCCTTTCTCGTGCCCTGTTGGGCGGCTTTTGGATTACTTGCGACACCTCTTCGATCTGGGTCTTAGTCATTCCTCTCTGAAGGTTCACGTGGCGGCCATCTCGGCATACCATGTCCCTTTTGGAGACAGGACTTTTGCACAACTCGAGGACTCCAAGACCTTTCTTAGAGGGGTCCTCCACTTGCGATCCCCAATTCGGGTTCCTGCCCCTCCTTGGGATCTGAATTTCATTCTTGAGAAGCTTACTCTGCCTCCTTTTGTGCCGGCAGCCTCAGCAGACCTGAAGTTCCTGTCTTGGAAGACCCTCTTCCTGGTGGCCATTACTTCTGCTCGAAGGATTTCTGAGCTTCAGGCCCTGATGTGTAAAATCCCGTATTTGATTTTTCACAAGGAACATGTGGCTCTGCGTACCAACCCTAAGTTTCTCCCCAATGTGGTAGCAGAATCTACGCTGAATCAATCCACTGAGTTACCTGCTTTCTTTACGCAGCACTCCAGTCAAGGAGAATACCTCCTGCATACTTTGGATGTTCACCGAATTCTGAGATACTACACCTCTAGGATGAAGGATCTCAGAAAGTCAGATCAACTGTTTGTCTCTTTTGCTCATAAAAGAGAAGGCAGTGCTGTTTCCAAGCAATGCGTGTCTAAATGGTTGGCTCATTGTATCACTTTCTGTTATGACAAGTACAACAAGACCCTGCCGGGTGAGGTCAGAGGCCCACTCCACTAGAGGAGTCTCTGCCTCTGCTGCTTGTTTCAAGAATGTGTCAGCGGCTGACATCTGTGAAGCCGCTACTTAGACTTTTGTCCATACCTTTATGAAACATTACAGTTTGGATATTACCTCTCGCCATAGAGCAGGCTTCAGGTTGGCTGTGCTGCAAGGTCTTCTTTCCTAAGACCTTTACAGCCAGAGGGTCTACTTTTGGGTAGTTTTCCTCCTCCCGTTTGCTTCTCTTTGTTCCAGACTGCTTGGGACTCAGTCCTATATGTAATTACCTACTGAAAGAGCCCTCTTGAAGTAAGATAGTACAGTTACGTAAGAACTTATCGTAACAGTAGATCTTCAAGAGAGGCTCTTGCAGTAGGTAATCCCATCCCACCCTCCATCCCCCTTAGCTTTTTCAGCTAATTTTCCAGGATGGGAAATATCCGCTTCTCTCTAGTCTTGCCTTTTGGCCTTTGGCGGGAAAGAACTGGAAGGCAGGCGTAGGGGACCGCCCCTTTATACTGACGTCTCATGACGTCGGTCACCTGACGTGGGGGCGGTCCCCTGCCAGAGACTGCTAGCTAGAATTTTTCCATGGGGTCCTGACGCCTGCCGGCTTCAGTCCTATATGTAATTAACTACTGCAAGAGCCTCTCTCGAAGATCTACTGTTACGGTAAGTTCTTACGTAACTGTACTTTACTCAGTCCTGGTGAAAATAAAGTCTATAAAAAAAAAAAAGGTATGTCTGCTTTATGGTTGTCATCCTCCACTCTACCCCTGTGCTCCCATTTCAGCCTCACTGTCCCTCCCATTACCTTCCTTATTTCTCTGATATACCTGTAAAAGGTTTTGTCCCTTCTCACCACAAATTTCGCAATATGTTCCTCCGTTTGTGCTTTGGCTTCTCTTACTGCCCTTCCTGCCTTCCTTTGTTTCTCCTGGTAACTCTCCCTGTCTCTTTTCTCCTGTGTCTTTAGGTACTGTTTGAATGTGATTTTCTTTGCTTTCACTTTCCCAGCTACCTCCTTGGAAATACCATAATGGTCTCCTGTTCCCCTTGCTAACCTGTTTTACACAATAATTGTGTTGTGTTTGTTATGCCTGATTTGAACACCACCCACTGTTCTTCACACCTCTTTTCCTCCCAATCCGAGCTATGCCTCTTCCAAGCATTTCCCCAATTTTCCAAAATCTGCCATCCTAAAGTCAAAGATTCTTGTTCTTGTGTGGTTGGATTCTGCCCCTTCAGTTATCTCAAACCCCACTGACCAGTGGTCAATGTTTTCCAGATGCTCCACTACTGTGGCCCCTGTCACACTGTCCCCTTTTGTGAGTACCAGATCCAGTATTGCCGTCTTCCATGTGGGTTCTATGACCAGTTGCTTAAGGAAGGCTCCCTGTAGGGAGTCCAGGATAAACCTGCTCCTGATTGTTGCTGTGGGGAGGCTCAGTCTATGTCCAGTATATTGAAATCACCAACCAACACTACCTCCCCCTTATGTGCCATCCTTTGGATAGCCAGTATCACCTCTTTATCTATCTCCTCTCCCTTGGTGGTGATCTGTGTGTGTATATACACACCTGTGGGGATAGCTGACCCTGTTCTTCTTTCTAGCTTAACCCGCAGTATCTCCCCTCTCCTTGTTCCCCTTGAATCTCTGTGGCCTTTATATTATCTTTCGCATAAGGCGCCATTCCTCCCCCTTCCTTCTTGCTCTGTCCCTTCTGAATAGATTGTACCACTAGTAGAACTGCAGTTACAGGTGAGTGACCTATGTTTCTGTGCTCACCCCCTTCAGGTGGGAGTGCTGATGGGGGGATGCCTTCTGTAGGTCCTGGACCCCGGGCCTTCTGTGCATCTTTCCTTTGATCCATAAGGTAGTGCTCAAGGCAAGCAAGGACTAGGCAACCCTGACAGCTGTAGTCCGACCCAGGCACTTCTGGTAGCAGTATCTCCTCAGCCTCAGCAGCAGGTCCCCATGGCAGCTTCCTCTCTACCTGGACCTACTGACAAGACAAGGGGGAATGGTCCACATGAGGATCTTTGGTCCCTACACCTCTCAGCCTGGTACCTGAAAGGCTAGAATTCCAGGCTTTAAACATTTCAGAAGATATTCTCCATCTTGTGGGGACATCTAACATGGAGACCCCTTGCTTGTCCAGTGGTGTGGAGCCTCAACTACCTCTGTTCCTTGCCTCAGTTGGCATTACGAGTCATGATCCTTAAGGTGCACCTGTCCGCCATTCCTGCTTACCAGGTGTGAGATGGTATGGCACAGGTGGCTCAGGAGAAGGTAATTGGGTTCCTTTTCAAAGGTCTGGAGCACTTGTTCCCTCTGGTGCCTGAAACACCACCTCCGTGGGACCTACTGCTGGTGCGTGCTAAGCTGATGGTTAAATCATTCGAGCCGATCCACAAGTGTGGGATGTCAAACTTGTCAAGGAACACTGCATTTCTCAGCCACACAGATCGGTGAACTCCAGGGGCTCTCACTTTAGTCTCTGTATTTGGCCTTCCACAAGGATAAAGTCATCCTTTGCCCCATTTAAAGATCCTGCCAAAAGTGGTCTCTGAGTTTCACCTTAACCAGGTGCTGTACCTGCCAGTGTACTTTCCGCGAAGCCTACTTCAGGTGCTAAGTGTGGGCTACATACATTGGAGTTGCATGGACTCTTTTTTTTTTTTTTTTTTTTAGTACAAGAAATGCACAGCAGGGTTTTGCAGCGAGGCTCGCCAGCTATTCATTATCCACGCTGAGGCCGTTCCTGGCAGACCAGCAGCTAAGCAGACAGTTTGTAATTGGATCTCATCCTGCATTCATCTGTTCTACAAGTTGGCTGGTAGGGGGCTACCCAAGGAGAAGAAAGATCATTCCACCAGGCATACCCTTGCCTCTGTTGCTGCTGACAGGTACATCCTGATCTAGAGGATCTGCAGGGCTGCTACCTGGTCCAGTGCACACACCTTCATATCCCGCTACAGTGTCGGCATGCTCATTCGTCATGATGCTGTGTTTGGGACCTCAGTCCTCCAGTATCTCTTCACCAATTGTAAATAGTCAGACCAATTGTTATTTCTTGTATTTTTTATACATAGATACATAGACAGTGTCGGCAGATAAGGGCCTATGGCCCACCTAGTCTGCCCATTTGAGCTTGTAAGTTCAGTTTGTTTTCCTAGAAGTCTATTTCCCCTTACCCCTGACCTCTAGAATTCCTTTATGTCTATCCCATGCATTCTTAAATCCTGATTGTTTCAGCCCCACCACTTCCTCTGGCAGGGTGTTCCACTTGTCCACCACCTGCTCTGTGAAGAAATTCTTTCTCATGTTTCCTCTGAATCGTCCCTCCTCCAACTTCATCCCATGCTCTCTAGTCCCAAACATCTTTTTTCGCTTAAAATAGTGTTTTCCTGCACCCTGTTCCTCCCTGTAAGATACTTGTATGTCTCTATCATATCCCTCTCTCCCTCCTCTCCTCCAGGGAGTACATGTTCAGTTCCTTCAACCTGTCTTCATAGGACTTGTGATGCAACCCATGCACCATCTTTGTTGCCTCCTCTGAACCTTCTCTACCCTGTCTATGTCCTTACGAGGTATGGTCTCCAGAACTGTACACTGTACTCCAGGTGGGGCCTCACTAGTGTCTTGTATAGCTGAATTATGACCTCCTTTTCCTGCTGGTGATGCCCCTGCCTATACATCCCAGCATCCTATTTGCTTTACCTGATGCCTTGTCACACTGTTTCCTACCTTGAGGTCATCAGAGAGGACAACCCAAGATCCCTTTCCTGCTTGGTGCATGCTATATCCTCACCCCCAACTGATATATTGTGCCAGGTTTTTGTGCCCATATGCATTATCTTGCACTCTTTGCATTGAATTTCAACTGCCAAACCCTTGACCATTCTTCAAGTTTCTGCAGGTCCTTCTCATTCTGTCTACACCCTCTGGTGTGTCTACTGTGTTACAGAGCTTTGTGTCATCAGCGAACAGTGAAATTCTCTGCCTTCTAGATCCTGTGCAATGTCACTGATGAAGATGTTGAATAGGACCGGTCCCAGCACTGATCCCTGTGGTACCCCACTGGTCACTCTTCCCTCTGTGGAGTGACAGGCATTTACCACCACCCTCTGTGTCCTGCCACCCAGCCAGTTACCTACCCACCACACTACTGTCCTGCCCACACCCATATTCCCAGTTTGTGTAATAGTCTCTATGTGGCACAGTGTCAAAGGCCTTGCTTGAAGTCCAGATGAGGCCATGTCCACTGCCCTCCCTGATCCACCTCCTAGTCACCCAGTCAAAAATTCAATGAGGTTGGTCTGACATGACCTCCCTGGTGAAACCATGCTGCCTTCGGTCCTGCAGTCCATTGACAACCAGATGTTCCACCAATCTCTCCTCAGTAGTAAGCCCATGATCTTTCCCACTACCGAGGTGAGGCTGACTGGTCTGTAGTTCCCTGCTTCCTCTTTGTTCCCACTTTTGTATAAGGGACTACATCTGCTGTCCTCCAGTCTTTGGGTACCCCTGTTTCCAGTGATTGGCTGAACAGGATAGCCAGAGGTTCAGCCACCACCTCTCTTAGTTCTTTAAGGACCCTGGGGTGCACCCCATCTGGCCCCATTGCTTTATCAGCTCTTATTACTTCCAGTTCCTTCAGGACCCTTTCTCGTAAAGGACTTGTGTCCATTTCTGCACCATTCTCACCCCTTGTACTCCCTTCAGACCCATTACCCTCTTCCTTAGTAAAGACTGAGCAGAAATACCTGTTCAATATGTCAGCTTTACTGTTGTCATCCTCCACGTGGCTCCCATCCTCCCCTTCAGTCTCACTATCCTCCCTTTCTCCTTCTTTTTCACTTATGTACCTGTAAAAGGTTTTGTCCCCTTTAACCACTGATTTTGCAATGTGTTCTTCTGTCTGAGCTTTGGCTTCCCTTACTGACTTCCCTGCCTCCCTTTGTTTCTCCTGGTACTTCTCCCTATCCCTCTGCCTGTGTCTTTTGTATTGCCTGAATGTAATCTTTGGCTTTCACTTTCTTTGCTACCTCTTTGAAAACCATAATGGTCTCCTCTTTCTTTTCCTCTTGCTAACCTGCTTAATGCATAATTCTGTTGTTCTTATAATCCCCATTTTAAATACTGCCCACTGTTCCTCAATCCTCGATTCCTGTCCCATTCCCTTAATGCCTCTTTCAAGTATCTCCCATTTTCCCAAAGTCTGCCCCTAAAATCCAGGATACGTGTTTTGTGTGGTTTGTTCTGCTTTCTTCTGATTTCAAACCACAATGACTGGTGGTCACTGTTACCCAGGTGCTCCCCACTGTTATTCCCATCACACTGTCCCTGTTTGTGAGCACAAGGTCCAGTATTGCCTTCTGCCGAGTTGGTTCCATGACCAGTTGCTTGAGGAAGGCACCCTGAAGGGAGTCCAGGATAAATCTGCTCCTAGTTAGATGCTGCTGCCAGATGCTCCAGTCCACGCCTGGTATTGAAGTCTCCAACCAGTACTACTCGTTCTTTGTCTGCCATCCTTGATGGCTAGCATCAGCTCCCTATCTGTTTCTTCCTCCTGGGCTGGTGGTCTATAGACCACACCCATGCGGATGGCTGGCCCCATTTTCCTTTCCAGCTTAACCCACAGTATCTCTCCCCATTTTGTTCCTCCTAGATCTGTGTGGCCCTTATGTCATTTTTCACATACAGTGCCACCCTCCTCCCTTCCTGCCTGCTCTGTCTCTCTTCTGAATATGTTGTAGCCAGGTATGACCATCTCCCAGTCATGGTTATCATTACACCAGGTTTCAGTGATGGCCACAATGACCAGGTCTGACTGTACCATGACAGCCTCCAGATCTTCCATCTTGTTGCTAAGGCTCCTGGCATTTGCACACATGGCTTTCCATGATTTGACCTCCTAGACTGCTTCACTGTTCTACTCCAGCCCCTTCCTTGGTTGTCATTTATCCTGGTTCTCCTTGCTGTCTGCCCTTCTGCTGAATTTTGCCCTTTCTGCTTATCCACCTTTTGGACACTAATCTCCATCTTTTGCACACTGCTTGCAGAGATAGCCACTCTCTGGTTCACTGGTTCCATTACTAGCTGTGGGGGTGAGAAGTAGGTATCATCCTTGCTGGCCTGCCACCCCTTTGCTAGTTTAAATGCTTGTCAATGTAGCATTTAAACTTATCATTGAGTGCTTGATTCCTCCAGGATGGATGCAGGCCGCCAGGCTTGAACAAACCTCCATCCCTCCAGATGGGTCCCCAGTCACCAATGAATCCAAACCTTTCCTCACAGCACCAGTTCTTCAACCATGAGTTAAAGTTCCTGTGCATGCACTCCTATGTGCTCTCCTTGCTTCTCACAGGTAGTACTTGAGAAAGTGACAGAAGTAGCTACTTGCTTGAGACCCTCCCCAGTTTCCTAAACTCTTCCTGAACTTCCTTTGGTTCCCATTTGCCAAGTCATTAGTACCTAGGTGGATAATGACATCCAGCTCACCTCCTGTCTTGCCTTCCCAGTGATCCCCAGTATCTTCCTTCCATCCCTCCATGCCGTGGCACCTGGTAGGCACCTCACCTCCCTGTCCTCCCCTCCTGTGTTCCTAGCTGGATCCTCTTATGATGGAGTCCCACCAGGATCTCGCTCCTCCTCCTCTGGGGTCCACTGCTTTCCCCACTGAGGTCACCTCCTGCCTAACCTCCACATCCTTTCCTTCCACTTCCTGGGTACTCTGTTTGGTTGTCCCTCATTTGCCAGTGTGGCATATGAGTTCTGAGAGGAATAGGATCTGGGATGTGCCTCTGCCTGACTGCTCTAACCTCCTGAGCCCACTGTCATCCAAGTGCTCCTCGCTCGGCATCCTTGAGGCAGCTGCATTGACTGGGTGGTTCCTGGACAGGGGTGATGGTACTCTGACCCAGTTTACTTCCGCCTCTGAGTCTGGCTACCTCATCCCGCAATCCCGAGAGATGCATGCAGATAGGGCAGCACCTCAGTGTCCAGAAGGTCTGCCTGAATATGGCTGCCCCACAGCCACTGCATTGCACCACTCCCCACATTATACTGCAATTCCACTACTTATCTGCTACTGAAGCTCTCTTAGTTCTCTTTTTATTTATTTACAGTACTAAAAATCCTGTAACTGATCCTCAGATATATATTTTTTTAAGGAAAAAGAAACCAATAAATAAATAAATGATGAACTTCTGTTTGCTGCTTTAACTGTGACTAAGCCCCACCTCCAGTTATCACGTAGCTGAGGTCAGAGGCCAGACAATTAACACCCTTCACCCAGCTACAGGACAGTCAGACAAGCCAAGATAAAATTTGCAGCAATTAAAGACAGCACAGAATTACACCACCACTATTTTTTAAATTTTCAACAGCCCAAAAACAATTATAAGTAAAGACAACACAGAAAGTATAGTGTCACTACAAGCCTACAATCTAAGTTTAAAAGAAAAATACCAGTTACCAGTTTTTTTTGTCTCTGTACTTGTGCATCCATACTGTGTAACTACCTTTCTGTGTTGTCCTCCTGTCAAGATGTGAAACCTTTGAAAAAGAGCATTTTGCTCAAAGGTTATGTCCAAATGACGGAATAAATAAAATAAAGAAGGATGCCCTAAGGACTGCCAGAAGTCTTTCTAAGTGTGGATTATGAACTTAATCTGAGGTGACAAAAGTAGAGATTACTTACCTGTAACCCTAGTCCTTCTATTTAGTTCACATATACACACCCCACCCAACCTCCTTTGGCAAGTGGTGCAAAGATACTTACTTCTGGGATGCAAGATCTGATGTTAGACAGGGCAGAGTCAGGGGAATAACACCATGGTTGGTGAGAGTAGCCAAGCTGAAAGGTGTCCAGTGATTGCTCAATGCCCAGCTTACTGGTTAAGTGTGGATGTGAACTGAATCTTGGTTACAGGTAAGTAACCTCGGTTTGCCCCAGATCCCTGCATGTTTTTGTGGCTGCAGGTTGCACTCTGTTAAGTGACCGAGTCAGTGTTCCAGATAATCTTGACATTCAAGAATAATGTACTCATCATTTTTGACATTAGGTGAGTAAAATGTATTTTAAGTGAGTAAAGGTGCTTTTAAAGTTGGAAAAACAGCTCTTTTTGAAGTATTCACAGAGCATTTCTGAGGGTTGGGAAAATTTCTTTAAAGGGTGTTTCTTGGGCCTGGGCGTGCTGGCACAGCAATAGAGCTACTGCTTGTGACACCACTGACCCAGGTTTGGGAACGAGCCTCTGCCATTGGAGAACTGGTTGGGGGAGAGGACGGTAGAGAGTCCCAGAGGATGCTGTTTTCCTTTGGGGAGGTAGAGTGCCACGTCCCGCTGCTTTAATGCTGCCTGGGTGACCACAGGTGGTGGTGCAGGGGATTCACAGCTTTTTTTCCCCTCATTTGTTTAACCAGAAAAAAAACACCAAGCTGAAAGCTTGTTTACAGGTGCAACCTGGGAGCACAGGGAAGTTAAGTGACTTGCTCAGAGTCACACAGTATGCAAGTGGGGGCTATGGGATTCAAACCCAGGTCTCCAGATTTGCAGCTCAGAGCCTTAAACCACTGTGCTATACTGCCTCCTGTGTGGGCCTTATGGGAGGGGCCTTGGGAGTGTGGTCTCGGATTGGCTGCATTGGGGCTTTCCAGCAGCCTATCCTGCTGCGCACTCCCAGCAGGGATGTGGGACAGTAAGAACAGGCAAAATGGAGGCACAGGTTTGGGCAGATGAAGCCTCTACCAGCCCACCACATCCACCACCAAATCCACGCCACCATCCAGGGGGGACACCACCAGTCTTCACCTCAGCCTTGGGTGGCCAGATGTCTGTGGGGTAGAAATGCCAAAGGAGCTAAAGGCATACCTGGCCCTGGGGAGATAAGCTGGGGGGGGGGGCAGCACAGTGGTGTGTCATGGGTGGGCTGGTGGTCCTGTTGGGCGACTGGCAGGGTCTCGACCAGATGGTATACGGGCATTGGCAGCAGGTGGAAGACAGTCCCGATCTGGCCTAAAGCCAGGAGGATAAACAATGTTAAAAAAAGAGTATTTCTTAAATAATTGGTGAATAAAACAGGCCAGTGCTCACCTTATCTGGGACACTAGCCTCAGTGTCCTTTTAGTGTATCTACCTTTTCTGGTGATAGTTTACGTGAACGTTAGATGCCATAGCACTGCTTGAGAGGAATAGAGGAATTTTTATTAAAAGAAAAAAATCATCATACAAAAAAGAAAACAATCTCAACAAGGGTTCTTCATATAGTACAGACTGCACCATAAATCAATGAAAAACTTGCATCCCAGAAAGAAAAAACATACTATATAAGTTACAAAAGGAAAGTACGTACAGTGATGGATACCCTACAGCTACCATCCTGCTATGTAACTATGAAAAAAAAATCATCTGGTAGTTTTTCCAGAGAGATTGTAATTTCCCCTTAATACTGGGTCCCATATCTCTTGGATACACAGTATGAATAGCCTCAAGGGTGGATGGTAGCAATTCCTTGTAAGACATTAATTTTTTCCTGTAGAGTAAAAGTGCAGCGGGCTTGCCAGATATAGAATTTTAATACTGGAGAGTACCACAAATGTGTGCTGGTCAGAGTAGATGAAGTTCCCCAGTGCCCTGGTCACAACCCCCCCCGTTCTCTAAAATACAACCTATAACTTAATCTGGTTCTGTTTCAGTTATTTTTCATCTGTATCTCACCCCATCCCCCCAAGAACGAGGCTGAAAATATGCAGTATTGGCTAATTCTCCTTTCCTGATCAGTAAAAATTAAATACATAACTATTTTGAGGAGCCTGGACCTGCATTGTATGGTAGCATAACCTTTAGGAGGTTAAGAGATGGGAGAAGGTAGAGAAAGGGTAGTGACGCTCATTCAGAAAGAGAGTTTGGTTTGGAGGTTGAAAGGTTAGGGTCAAGGGGCACCAAGGGGTACCAGCTACTAGTTATAACGTGTAGAACTCATGGAAATGCTATCATAAACGCTGGGAAAGTTTTCTGGTTCTAGACTAGCACTGTTGTTATTAGTCTTATTATAATCTCAGTGCAACCAACTTCTGTGTTACCAGAGTGAACCTGAATCTGTTAGCTACTGCTTTTTTATGTGGCATTATTCAACACCAATATTTGTGTCAATTTACAGGGTCTTGCTTCAGTGTTGGCCAGACAGAGACTCTGTCTGGACACTCCCAGCTACCCCTTGGAGGATGGGCGGAAAAAGCAGAGGAGGAGAAGTCTGCCAGTGAGCCATCTACACCTCGGCACAGGGAGGCTTGAAACAAATGTGCCTTGCCACATCCTGCGGTGAGTTTTCTTTCCAAGTTTTCAATTTTGATATGGTAAATGAAAAACAGACACAACATTACCTGACACTTGTATCCCTCTAGAAAGACATTTGCTATAATAAAATTTCAATGACAAAGGGAATTCCTACATCAGATAAAAGTCTGACTTGCCAATTACCAGTTTGTTACAAGAGGGTACAGTAAAACATATTCCATTTTAAAATACATTATGATTATCAAACATTAAACAAAAATTATTATTCTAACCCCAGGAATCACTCATTATGATTAAACTTAATGCAGTCAGCCTCCTGTGTTGAACTGCCCAGCTAAATGGAATTTTATGCAATTATGGAATTCTCAAATTGGCTCATGCCACTTTCAGACTGCTGCCCTAGCAACTGCTGCACTCAGAGTGCTTCAGATTCTTTACTCCGCCTGCCTAGTAAGGACGTCCCAGAGAGCTCTCCTTGAACTGTCTTCAGAATAAAGTTTATCTGTGGATAAGTACGTATTTTAGTTTAAATTTAAAATTGCTGCCTTAGAAACATTGTTTAGTATAGTTTTATTAGTATTATAGTAGTTTTTGTCTCTATTCGCGGTTCCCTCACGGTTCCTTGGAACCAAGGGTTCTGCGTCTGTTTGGGAGGTTTTTACCTGTTTTCTTTATTTTTATATATTTAGCGATCAGTTCCTTGAACCGCTTTATTTTTGTTAAATTACTGTATGTTGTCGGTTCCGTTTCTGTTCAGGAACTGAATAGCGATCAGTTCCAGGAACCGCTAGCAGTTGTTATTTTAAAGATCCTCCAGTTCTGAGGTGCTTTAAATAGCGGTTTAGTGTGAAGTAATATTTTTGTCTATCTATGTCAGAGGTCCATTTAGATAAACCTAAAAAATGCACAGGACCCACGGGTTTTAAATGTTGTGAGTATTGTGGGCAATTTATAGTAAAAGCAGATGGACACTCTCTTTGTATTTCTTGTTTGCGTACAAGTCATATATTTGCCAGTTGTGATATTTGTAAGATCTTTTGCCGTAAAACATTAAAGAAAAGGTCTAAAATTTTAGAAGATATGGCTTCTGCTTCTGGTATGGATAATTCTGCTTCTTCCTCTTCCCACAAAAAGAATAGAGGTAAAGCCAAGGATCCTGACAAGAATTCAGATAAATCTGAACAAGGTAAAACAAAAAGGGCTTTGGAAACAGGCTCTGAACCTGTTCCATTAAAGAAAAAGAGTAAAGAAAAACATGTTGCTGCGCCTCTGGCCAAGAAGGCTAAGGAGCTCCCAGCAGACAAGCATATTATGCCCTCGGCTGAGGACATTGCTAAGGCACTTCAGGTGCTACAAGCCCTACAGGGTGCAGTCCTGGTTCTTACACCGACTGCCCCGGTTCCTCCTACAGCCCCAGCAAGGCAAGAAGTGCTGGAAGTGTTTGGGGATGAGGAGGAGAAGGATGACTTTGAAGGGGAACCTATAGATCCAGAGGTTTCCCCTGAGCAAGAATTTGGATCCCCTCCTAGGGGCCCCAAGGAATACTCCTTCCACTATGCTTTTGTCAAGAGCATGGTGGAAACCCTGAATCTCCCTCTTCAGGAAACAGAAGAGGATATGGAGGAGGCAGATTTTCTGGACATGATGGGGTTAACCCCCACAAAACATCTGCTTCTGCCCATGCATAAGTCCTTAAAAAAGGCTGCAGTACAGATTTTTAAAACTCCAACCTCTTTCCCTGGTGTGGATAAGAAAGCTGACAAGAAATATCAGCTGGACAGAACTACAGCTGATTTTCTGTTTACTCATCCTGATCCTGAGGGAGTACTACAAGCTGCTGCATGTCACAAGGCCAGTATCCCCTTGGCTACCCATCCACTGGACAAAGATTCAAGAAAAATGGATGCTATGGAAAAGAAAGGGTACATGACTGCCTATTTATTAGTTAGGCAGGCCAGTTATATGGCATATTCAGTGCAGTACCAAAAAGCTGTATGGAACACGGTTCTAGTCTTGGCCGATAAGGTTCCAGGTGAAGTGGCTCTAGACTTACAAGATACAGCAAGGGCTGCACTTGATGCTACCAAGTACCAATTTCATATGGCAGTGGATGCCAATGATACTGCATCCAGGTTAATGGCTTTGTCAGTTTCACTTAGGAGGTTTGCTTGGCTAGGGCCACCAACCTGACTTTAGACACGCAGGCCAAAGCAATGGATTTTCCCCTTGAAAACAACTCTTTGTTTGGGGATAAAACAAAGACATACGTGAAGGAATATAAATCCACCTATTAGAGCAATTCCAAAGATAGGCCCTTCACCTCTTATAGACTCCAGAGTAGGGGAGGTAGGGGTAGAGGTTCTTACCCAGACTTTTCTTTCAGGCACAGGCCTCTCAGCCTCAGCAGCAGGCCAGAGGTTATTTTAGAGTAAGGGGCAGGAGAGCCATGAGAAGAGTGACTCCTGCACCACAGGTTCAGGCACAGCCTGCACAGAATCCCTGATGGGCTAGTGCAGGTGGCATCCCCTATTTCAGGACCACCAGTAGGTGGCAGACTGGCTCATTACCTTCACGCTTGGCATTCCATCACCACAGACAAGTGGGTGCTGGAGGTAGTGAGCCAGGGTGTGGCACTCAGTTTCAAATCACTTCCAAAGCTGAGAACAAGAACCTTTGCTCCAACAACAGCTGCACACAGAATTCTGTTGGAGGTAGAGCTAAAGCATCGTCTAGCAATCAAAGCAGTAGAGGTAGTGGCTCTGGTAAACAGGGGCAACGGTTTTTATTCCAGGTACTTCCTCATAAGGAAGAAAAACAGGGATTGGTGACCTATTTTGGATCTAAGACTTCTGATCAAGCACATTTTGAAACCAAGGTTCAGAAAGGTCTCTCTTGCAATAATCACTCCCTCATTGCAAAAGGGAGACTGGCTAGCCTCCCTAGATCTGAGGGATGCATATTTCCACATTCCCATCAGACCTTCTCACAGAAAATTCTTGAGATTCAGGCTGGCTTCAGGCCATTATCGGTTCGCAGCTCTCCCTTTTGGGCTAACTTCGGCACCAAGGGTTTTTACAAAGTGCCTATCAGTGGTGGTAGAGTTTTTGAGAAAACAAGGGTAACAGTCTTCCCCTACCTGGACGACTGGTTAGTAGTAGGACAGTCTCTGCAGCATGCAGTGTAGTCATTGGCACTAACAAAATCTACACAAGAGTCCCTGGGATTTCTGATAAACGAAGAAAAATATCAGCAAGTACCACTCCAGGTGCTGGAGTTTATTGGTGCAGAACTAAACACCACACAGGGCAGAGCCTTCCTGCCATAGGACAGGGTGACAAGCATTCTGCACATTGCAAAATCCTTAGTGTCCGGGAGACCCAAATCAGCCAGAGAATTTCTCAGGCTACTGGGCCACATGTCATCTGCCACTGCAGTGGTAATGGGCTCCAGGTTTCAAATGAGAAATATTCAGTTCCATCTCAGGCAGTACAGGTTTCAAAGGACAGACCCTATGACCAAACTGGTTCCAGTCACAAAAAGTTTAGTCTGGGCCTTACAGTGGTGGCTGAACGAGCATAACCTTGGGGGTGGGTGTAGCTTTTATAAGGGAATAACCTTCACTAATCCTTACAACAGATGCCTCTCTTCTAGGTTGGGGGGGCACACATGTTAGAGCACACAGCAAGTGGCACGTTGTCCCCCAAGAGTCTCTATTGCACATAAATCTCTTGGAGCTCAGGGCTGTTTACCTTGCCCTAAAAGCATTCGCCCCTTACCTGCAATACAGGGTGGTGCAAGTCAGAACAGACAACACCACAACTATGTATTACATCAACAAGCAAGGAGGTACCAGGTCACATCTGCTGTGCACAGAAGCAATGAGACTGTGGTTCTTGGTATACTCCCTGGGTGTATCCCTGTCAGCCATACATCTTCCAGGGAAGGACAATGTGCTGGCAGACTCTCTAAGCAGGATAAGTCAAGACCACCACGATTGGTGCCTGAATACTCAAGTACTCAGTACAATTTTCAGGAAATGGGGCATTCCAGAGGTGGATCTCTTTGCCTCCACAGAAAATCACCATCTTCCAATGTACTGTTGCTGGCCTTCTCTAAGGGGCACAATTCTTCTGGATGCCATGGCCCTGGATTGGACAGGGAAGTTTCTGTATGCTTTCCAATGACATTCAGGACCCTACTGAAATTGAGGTCCCAATCTGCAAAAATGATACTGGTGGCTCCGGATTGGGTGAGACAGCACTGGTACTCTCTTCTGCTGTCTTTGTCAGTGGTTCCCCCGATCCAACTGCCCAGGAGGCACAACCTGTTAACCTCCTCTCAGGGCAGGATCCTGTACCCCAATCTCAAATCACTGAGGATTAAGGCGTGGCTCTTGAGGACTTAGAATTTGCTAATCTTCATCTATCAGAACAGGTATTGACAGTGCTTAGGGGTTCCAGGAAGCCTTTCACTAAGAAAACATACTCCTCTAAGTGGAAAAGATTTACTTTGTGGTGCACTGGTTAGGGTGTGAGCCCTCTCAGGGCTGATTTGGCTATTCTTCTAGATTACCTTACACATTTACATTCCTTAAGTCTGAAGCCTTCAACCGTCAAGGTCCACTTAGCTTCAGTCTATGCTTATCTATCAGTTGGTAAGGAGAGGTCTATAGCCTCTCACCCAGTATTTAGAAAATATTTTAAAGGACTAAATCTTCTGCACCCTCCGCTAAGGGAGCCAGTTCCATCCTGGAATCTAAATATTTGCATTGCTAAACTCATGGATGCACCATTCGAACCTATGGCAACCTCAGATTTGAAGTATGTCACTTGGAAAACTGTTTTCCTGGTTGCCATTACTTCAGCCAGAAGGATCAGTGAATTACAAGCCCTGTGCACAGATGTGGACTACATCTCATTCCACAGGGACAAAGTGGTCCTTAGGACTAATAGAACATTTCTTCCCAAGGTGGTATGTGATTTTCATTTGAATCAGTCTATCACTCTACCTGTCTTTTTTACAGACAACTCCAGTTCTTCAGAAAGGAGACGTCATTCTCTAGATGTCAAAAGGGTGCTTAGCCACTACATTGACAGGACCAAGTCTTACAGGACAGATCAGTCACAGCTCTTTCTCACTTATGGTGAAGTTGGTAAGGGCAGAGCTGCAACAAAATGTACAATTGCTTGCTTGCTGGATAGTGGCTTGTATACAGTTTTGTTATTGTAAGGTGGGCAAACAGGTACCCCTGGGCCTGAGAGCACACTCCACCAGGGGTACAGCTGCTTCAGTGGCAGCTTCAAAATAAATTCCACTACTAGAAATCTGTAAAGCAGCTACATGGAAAACAGTTCACACCTTCACAAAGCATTACAGCCTGGACTTGCAATCCAGACGTGATGCTAGGTTTGGTATAGCAGTACTGCAAAGCCTGTTTCCCAAATAGGTTCTCTGCCCAACCTCCAAAGGTACTGCTTGGTAGTCTGCATTAAGTTTAATCATAATGAGTGATTCCTGGGGTTAGAATAAAAAATTACTCACCATAGTAATCTTGTTTCTTCAAAGGGATCACTCATTATTATTAAAGACCGTCCCTACCTCCCCTACTAGAACCTATAGAAGTTACTCTGCATCCCTGCTTTAGGGTTTTCTTTCTTTTCTATATAGGTTGAGGTAGAGACTCACTTTGTTTTAACCAGCTGGTGTCCAGGTGGTCTCAAAGTTTCTTAGGTTTGTTGGTTAAGTATATTTTGACCTGAAAGGGCAAAAATGTTATTTTATGTTGTTAATTTTAGCAAGTGGGTCTTTTACCCTGTTAGGTTCCGTAAGAATCTGAAGAACTCAGATTGTAGCAGTTGCTAAGGCAGCAGTTTGAAAGTGGCATGAGCCAAATAAGAATGCCATAATTTGCATAAAATTCCATTTCTCCGGGCAGTTCAACACAGGAGGCTGACTGCATTAAGTTTAATCATAATGAGTGATCCCCTTTGAAGAAACAAGATTACGGTGGTGAATAATTTTTTCTTCTTACCCCAGAAGTCCTTTAGCATCAGTAACTGTAGCAGTTAGCTGACTAGGTACAACTGCCCTGGAAGTATGCCTTTAAGATAATTAGCGTAATGAGCTTGGGCATCAACCAGTCAGAAAAAAGGAGAGGTGTGTGCTGAGAGGGAGCAGCCTGAAGGGCTTCAGAATTTTTTCCTCCCGCTGACTGAGCAACACTGTCCCAGAGGTGTGTCTCAACTTTCCTTGTTGACAGCCTTTTTTCTGCTTCTCTGGGTAAAGTTTTCCTCACAAAATTACTTTTAAAGCGTGCTGAGTAGTTTTTCAGGGTTTTTTAGCGGTTCCCCTTGGTTCCCGGGAACTGCTGTTTTTGGACAGTTCCTCGCGGTTACCTCCGCTTTATTTTGTATTCATTTTCATCACGATTAAGTGTTTTCAACGGTTCCCACTAGTATTTTATCGCGGTTCCCTTTTTCTTTAGGGAACTAACGATTTTGGACATTTTTCCTTCATCTTTTATCTCAGAAATCGTGGTTCCATACCGCAAAGGAACCAAATGGAATTTTCACCTTTTGACAGTTACTCCTGGGTTCTTTGTGGATTGACATGTCAGAGATCCCCAGAACTAAAAAGAAAACTGGACCTACAGGTTTTAAAAAGTGTGTCAACTGTCACAATGTTTTGGCATTGCAGATTCTCATAACCTGTGCCTTAGGTGTTTAGGCCCAGATCATTCTTGTTCTCTTTGCACCAAATTTTGTGAAAAAAACATTAAGAAACGGAACAAAGAGGCTTGAAAAAACTATGGCTGAGGAAAAATCAAAGGCTACCGATGAGGGGCCATCTAAAAATAATAATAATAAAAATTCAGTCGGGGTGCTGATGAAGCCTCCAAGCCCCAGTCAAAAAATAAAGCTTCCAAAGGAGCTGATGAAGTTCCTCAGAAATTTAAAAATAATAAAGGTGCTGATGAAGTGTCTGTACAAAAAAGGAAGTATGATCAAGCTGCTGATGAAGTGGCTAAAAAGATAGGCGGCGAAGACAAAAACACTTCTGTTTCTCCTGGGAAAGGCAATAGTGAGACTACAGGCAGCTTAAAACATAAAGAAAAAACAAAGCATACACAGACACAGTCTGCACAGGAACTCACATCTGTGCAAGACATGGCAAAAGCATGGCACCTCTTTCAGACCCTACAAAAGATGGAGTCTGTGTTTACTGGGGCTGGTAAACACTCTTCCACAGTTCTCTCTTCTGGAGACTGTGAGAGTGATGCAGATGATGAAGAACATTTTTGTGATGCCCCTGACATGCCTTTAGAGCGCCTAGAACCTGATGTGTCCCCTGACCCTCATTTTGGAGCTTACCCTGCTGACCAGGAGGATCCCTCCTCTGTGCTTACATTTATCCAAAATATGCTACACACCCTGGACCTCCCTACTCAGGAGTCTAACCAGGATGAGTACGAGGATAAAGATGATAGGGAGATGAGTCTCCCACCCCCTAAGAGGTTAGTCGTGCCTATCTATCAAATAAAATAAAATTTATTTATAATGCGCTTTTCCAAAGCACAGAGTAAAAACAAATATACAGTAAAAACATTGAAATAACAGGCAGCAGTAATAAATTAATTATTGTCTCCAAATGCCAGGCCAAACAGATATGTTTTTAATGAAGACTTGAAAGTCTCGGTGGACAGGCACTCTCTAATCTGACAAGGTAGAAAGTTCCACAGGGTCGGGGCTACAAAAGAAAAAGACCTAGTACCTGATGCTTGAAGACGGACCCTGGGAACCTCTAGCAGTCCCTCGTCGGTGGAGCAGAGAGGGCGGAGGGGGCAGTAGGGCTGAAGGAGGTCTTGCAAGTAACCCGGTCCCTGTCCATGTAGGGTCTTATAGGTCAGCAACGCGACCCTGAAGGTGATCCTTCATCACACTAGCAACCAGTGCAGTTCACGCAGCACAGGAGTGACATGGCTAGTTCTTGACAGCCCAGTCAGCAACCTGACCGCAGTGTTCTGCACCAGCTGCAGGCGACGGAGATCCACCACCCAGTAACCCTAGGTATAGAGCATTGCAGTAATCAAGCCGGGAGGACACAAAGACGTGAACCAAAGTAGGAAGGTCCTTGGGCGGAACAAGGTGCTTTATCTAGGTGATGTTCCTCAGATGGTAAAATGAGGCCTTGACAACTGCTGACACCTGTGCTTTTAGCGTTTGTTCGTTATCAAGTACAACTCCCAGGTTCCGCACCCATTCAGGTCTCAACTGGTTACCCTCAAGCACAAGGCCAGATAGTTGCCCAGGAGTCAACTTCTCTACCCACTGGCCTGGGTCCACCGCAAACACCTGGGTCTTGTCTGGATTTAATCTCAACCAGTTAGCACTCATCCAGTCCTGAATCTCAGCGAGGCAGCTGTTAAAAACCAAGACCGCACTGTTCTGTTTGGGTACAAAGGACATGTAGAGCTGGGTATCGTCTGTATAGCAGTGAAAACCCAGCCCATACCGCCTTATAATGTCTCCTAACGGCAACATATACACCGTGAACAACATGGGAGGCAGCACGGAATCCTGCAGCACCCCACAAGGCAGGGAGAAGGAGGCCGAGGAAAAAAAACCCAGACACTACCCTCTGAGTCCTGCCTGTGAGGAAAGAATAAAACCACCTGAGGACTGTCCCCGACAGTCCACAGAATAGCCAGAGGCGTTCTAGCAACACCCCATGCCATGTCAAATGCTGCAGAGAGATCAAGGAGGACCAAGATCAAACGATTCCTCCGATCCCTCGCTATCAGAAGATCTTTAAGTACTCGAAGCAATGCAGTCTCTGTATGCTTGAGTTTGAGTGATTTTTGTAAAGAGTTCCATAGGGTAGGTAAAGCATGGCTTATAGATGAGGAGCCAAAACGGGTCCTAATCCTGGGAATGTCAAATGTTATACAAGAGAGTTTTCTAAGTGTATACACACAAGGAGCGCGTTTAAACAGGGAGCAGATGTAGGAAGGGGGTTGAGTGGTTAATGCTTTGTACAACCAGAGGGATACATTTCACCACCTCCTAGTGCAAAGAGAAGGCCAGCCAATCTGCATATAGAGGGAACAGGGATGAGTGTTAAAAGGGGCATGTGTGACAAATCTTAAGGCCCTGTGGTAGAGCATTGTCCAGAGTTGATAAGGCTGATTTAGGACTGTGACTGTAAAGAAAGTACGCATAGTCGAGTAGTGGAAGAAAGGTAGTTCGGACCAGTCTGAGTTTGGTGTCGTAAGTGCTTTATTTGGTAAAAGAGACCAAGTCTTTGGCGCAGTTTTTTGGTGATTTCCTCAGTATGCATAACAAAAAGATAGCTTGCAGTCTAACCAAAAGCTGAGATATTTAAATTTCTCAACCGGTTCAAGGGTCTCACCGGGGGTGGGGTCTGAATAGGGTAGTTAGTATCTGAGGGATTAATGAGTACCTTGTTGTTAGGAGAATGGAACATCATTTTTGTTTTTTTAGCATTAAGAAGTAACTTTAGGCAGAGCAGGTTATGTTGAAGGAGGTCAAATTCACGTATATCATGGCAGTCAAGTTGCAGGGAAGGCCTGACAATATATATAACATGATATCCTCTGATAATAGATGAATATTTAAATGTCTTGGTCATATCCCCCCCTTCTTCTGCTGTCCTCCACTGAGTGCAGGTTTAATTCCTCAAGCCTCTCCTCATAGGGCATCCCCAGGATCATCATGGTACTCCTCCTCTGCACAGCCCCTAGTCTGTCTTTGTCCCTGCAGAGATAGCGCCTCCAATATTGTGATCTGGAACCAGGTCCAACTCAACTTATGGTCAGATTTGTGGACCTCATAGGGCCTGTGGTTGCTGGGATTGTCTGGAGTTCCCTCGAGAAGGGGGGTCTTCCCTAGGGCTCTGAAAGAGGTGTTAGTTAGGCCCCTTTTGAAAAAACTCTCGATGGACCCAGAGTGTCTCGGCAACTACAGTCCAGTCTCAAACCTCCCATTTTTAGGGAAGGTTCTAGAGAATATGGTGGCCTGTCAGCTTGAGATGCGTCTTGTATCTTTCACCATTTTTGGGTGTTTCCAGTCCAGGTTTAGATCCGGGCATAGTACCGAGACCGCCCTGGTAAGGGTGTTAAATGATCTCCTGATGGCGAGAGATAGGGTAGAGCATACCATGTTAATCCTCCTCGATCCCTCGGTGGCGCTTGATACTGTGTATGACGAGGTGCTGCTGGACCGCCTGCGGAACTGGTTTGGACTAGCCAGAACAGTGATCAACAGGTTTAGGTCCTTCCTCACAGACAGAGTGCAAAGAGTGACAATGGGGTTAGCCTCATCTAACCCGATGCGACTGTCCTGTGATGTTCTGTAGGGGTCGGTCCTGTCGCCCTTGTTCACGGTATACAGTATGCTTCCATTGCGAGACATTATCAGGTGGTATGGGCTGGCCTTTCATTGTTACTCTGATGATACCCAGCTGTAATTGTCCTGTGCACCCGGAAACCAGGTGGTGGCCTCAAGGATTAACTGCCCGGATGAGATCCAAAACTGGATGACACATGACTGGCTGCGACTCAACCTGGAAGAGACGGAGGTACTAGTGGTGGAACCAGGTTGTCGTGATGGGAGGGGATTAGGGGATATCCCTACGTTTGTATTAGGGGGCACTCCTCTGGTTCCCTCCACTCAGGCAGAAGAAGAAGAAGAATCAGCATTTATATAGTGCTTTTCATACACAATGTATCCCAAAGCACTTTAGAAGCAATGCTAGACTGGTAGTGAAATGACTGAATGTGTAGTGGCAGCCATATCGTAAATCAACACCCACACACAGCCTGGACAGTTGCATGAACCGGTTTTATGGGAAGGGGAATATTGGCCCTATATAATACACACCGGGAATGTCCCCTACTCTTTGCGAAGAATGCATTGGGTTCTTTACTTTCACCAGGACACCCACCAGGATGGGTAGAAGGGACCTCGGTTTAACGCCTCATCCAAAGGAGCACACCTCACAGTACACACTTCCAATACTACACTCTGGTGCCAGCGTTTTGGTATGAGTCCAATCCTGGTGTGGGACGAGAACCCACGACCTTCTGGTCCAGAGGTGGATGTGCTACCAACTGAGTCCAGAGGCAGATGTGCTACCAACCCGAGTCCAGAGGCGGATATTCTGCCAACTGAATGGTCCTGGATGTTGGCCTGACACTTGAGGCTCAGGTGTTAGCCATCGTTAAGAGTGGTTTCTATCACTTGAGGAACATTGCTCAGCTCCGAGCCCTGATACCATCCGACTACCTGCTCACCCTGGAGCACGCCTTCGTAACGTTCATGCTGGACTACTGCAATGCCCTGTACCTGGGGCTAGCTGGTTGCAACATTCTCTAGCAGCAGCTGGTGCAGAATGCAGCAGCGAGGTTGTTGACTGGCATTTCTAAATTTGACCAGGTCACACCTGTCCTCTGCGAACTGCACTGGTTGCCAGTGAGGTGGAGGATTGCCTTTGAAGTTGGGTTGCTGACCTATAAAGCCCTGCTTAGGAGGGGGCCAGCCTACCTACAAGACCTTCTGATTCCTCATTGTCTGTCTCGAGCTCTCCATTCCGCCGAGGGTTGTCTCCTGGTGGTTCCCAGTGCTAGGCTGTGGCAATCTGGGGACCGATCACTCTCGGTTGCTGCGCCAGCCCTATGGAACTCTTTACCATGACATCTGCAGGAGGCAGCCTTGGCTGAAGTTTTTAAAAGAGGGCAAAAAGTGCTGCTCTTTGAGCAAGCACTCAATTTGGTTTGATACCCTCTTTGCTGATTTGTTAGTTGAGTGAACCACTGACTGTTGGCTGTGTTTTAGAATTATGATTTATTATTGTATTAATTTGCGTTATTAATATATTGTATACTGTTGATTGGATGGGGTCGAATTTGTATAATTCCTGCTTCATGAGTTTTACTTGCTAGTTGTATCATGTATGTTTTAATATTATTTAGCGCTCCGAGCCTACGGGAGGGAGCACCATATAAATAAAGTTCCTATCCTATCCTATCCAGAACTGCACGCTGTACTCGAGGAGCAGTATGTACCAGTGATAGATACAGGGGGAGAAGCACCTCTATCCTCCTGCTGGTGACTGCCCTTCCTATGCATCCGAGCATTTGATTAGCTTTTCCCACCACTTTCCCCACACTGTTTTTTCACCTTAAGGTCATCAGTAATAATTACTCCCAGGTCTCCTTTCTCCCTTTTGACCTCCAGCACCTGCCCCTCAAGTGTGTATTCTACACCAGGGTTCCTGTGCCCCAAGTGCATGATTCTGCATTTCTTAGCATTGAACCTCAGTTACCACCTCCTGGATCACTCCTCCAACTTTCCCAAGTCTGCCCTCATCCTGTCCATACCCCCATATGTCCACCCTGTTAGAGTTTTGCATCATCTGCAAACTAGGCATATTCTCCTTCCCACTCCTTTTGTTATATCACTGACATAGACATTAAAAAGCACCGGCCTCAGCACAGACCCCTGTGGTACACCACTGGTCACCCTTCCCTCCTCCGAGCATACCCTGTTCACCACCCTTTAGCTCCTGTTCCTAAGCCAGTTCGCCACCCATTTCACTATCTTTGTCCCCAGGCTCCTCAGCTTTATTACCAACCTCCTATGTGGGATGGTATCAAAGGCCTTTCTGAAGTCCAGATAGGCCGCATCCACCACCTCCCGATCTACCACCCTGGTTACCTCATCAAAGAATCCGATCAGGTTGCTCTAACAAGACCTACCCCCGGTGAACCCATATTGTCTCTGGTTCTGCAGCCCTCTGGCTTCCAGGTAATCCCCGATCCTTTCCTTGACGAGTGTCTCCATTACATTGCCAGCCTCAGAAGTAAGGCTTGCTGGCCTGTAGTTCCCTGGATCCTCCCTATTTCTCCCTTTGTGGATTGAAACGACATCTGCCATTTTCCAGTCCCTCGGCACCTCCCCTCTGTCCAGTAATCTGTTGTACAGGGCAGCCAGGGGCTCAGCCAGAACCTCCCAGAGCTCCTTCAGCAGCCTGGGGTGCACCGCATCAGGCCCCATGGCCCTGTTCATCTTGAGCCTGGTCACAGTGAAGGGACTAGTGTCCACCCCTGGTCCCGCTGGTCCACTCACATGAATTTCAGGCTCGTCCCCCTCCTCCTTGACTGTAAAAACTGAACTGAAGTATTCTTTCAAGATTTCAGCCTTCTGTCTGTCCTCAACTGGGATTTCTCCATCCCCATTAGCCTGAGTACCCCCTGACCTTCCTTTTTCCCCATAGTACAGTATATCTAAAGAATAGTTCATCTCCCCCCCCCCCCCAGCGGTATTGGCTGTCCTCTCCTCCTCTGTTCTTGCCTTGGCCTTCCTAACTGCCTTCCCAACCTCCCTCTGCCGTCTCTGGTACGTTTCCCTGGTCACCTCTGTCTGCTTTGCTTTGTACTGCCTGAAGGTCCTTGTCTTAGCCTTGACCTTTTTAGCCACCTCCTTAATAAACCACAGTGGTCTCCGTCTTCACCTCCACTTCCTAACCTGTCTCACTCAGAGGCTTGATACAGTTTCAGTCCCCACCACCTCCCAATTATCTCCCAACTCTCCTCAACCACTTGTAGTTCCTGCACTCCATCCAAGGCCTCCCTTAGGTATGTGGCCATTTCCCCAAAGTTTACTGTCCTGAAGTCGAAGACCCTCGTCCTTGTGTGGTTCACACTCCACCTCAGTATTTATCCCAAATATTATTACCCTATGGTAACTGCTACCCAGGTGGTCTTTCACAGTGAGGATGGATATGCTATCCCCATTTCTAAGGACAAGATCCCAATATTGCCTCTCCCTGGGTGGGTTCCATGACCATCTGTCTGAGCTCTGCGCCTTGCAGGGCATTAAGGAATTTTCTATTCCTGACCGTTTTTGCTGTTGGAAGACTCCAGTCCGTGTCCGAGCAATTGAAATCTTCCATCTGCAGTACTTCCGCCTTTAAGCCATACGTTGGATCTCTTCCATCAGTGTGCTATCCTTCTCCTTCCCTTGTGCTGGGGGCTGATAGACAATGCCCACCCTTATGACATCTTTTTTCCTTTCAGGTGTCACCCATGGCATCTCTGTCCCGCTCTGTTCCCTCTGGATCTCTATTGCTTTTATATGCTTGCACGCATAAAGCACTACCCCTCCCCCCTTTCTACCCATCCTGTCCCCTCTGAATAAATTGAACCCTGAAATGACCATCTCTCATGTCTGGTATTCTGTAAACCAGGTCTCGGTTATGGCTGCTATGTCCAAGTTCTCACTTTCTGTAAGAGTCTCTAAGTCGACAATCTTATTAGCTAGGCTGTGGGCGTTCACACAGATGGCCTTCCACCTGTACACCTGCCTCCCCTGGTTGTCCTTTTTCCTGAACCCTTCTTACGTTTTCAGGGGCGTGTTAGCTGGGGACCTGCCCATCCCTTTCAAACAACATGAAGTCTTGCTATATTATGACATATGCAGTATAACCCCAGGTTAGAACTGCTCCGGAGGTGAAAGAGTTAACTTCCATGCAGGGCATGGAATCTTGAGCGCGAGCTCGGTTGAACTCTCTGTCTGTTGAAGCTCAAACTTAAACTGTCAGATTCTTTACTCTGCCTCACTGAACAGTCACTCCGGAGATTCCTCCTGCTGCTCGGTTTGTTTGTCGGTTTTAAAGTGTAATTCTCGGTTTATTTTACTGAAATTTAACTGCAATCGTCGGTTCAAGCTCAGTCTGTGGTATTGTAAGTAATAGATATGCTTACTTTTTTATTTTTCTTCTGTATGGAACTTGTAAACGTCTTTTCAAACAACATGAAGTCTTGCTATATTATGACTAATGCAGTTTGTCCCACCATTAGAACTGCTCCGGAGGTGAAAGAGTTAACTTCCATGCAGGGCATGGAACTTAGAGCGCGAGCTCGGTTAGAAAAGCTCTGTCAGGGATATTTCAAACCGAAACTGTCAGATTCTTTACTCCGCCTCACTGAACAGTCGCTCTGGAGATTCCTCCTGCTGCTCGGTTCATTTTCTCGGTTTAAAGAGTTTTTTCTCGGTTAAATTCAACCGCGATTATCATTATTTTAACTGCAAACCGATCAGTTCAAGCTCTGTCTATGGTATTGTAAGTAATAGATAGGTTTTCTGTGTGGAACTTGTAAATGTTTATCGGTTTGGTTTGAACCGATCAGATTGTATTTAAACTTCATTCTGAAGCGCTTTAAGGCTTGTTAGAGTGCGGTTCCCGGTTCTTATCAGTTCTAAAAAAAACGGATTTCATTACGGTTTTTCCACGACCCGTGACACGGTTGGGAACCGATAAGGGTGTCTTGCCTGGCACTGCCGAAAAAAAGGGCAAGTTTTTGGTTAGGCTGGCATTATGTCTGAGAAACCCAAAAGAAAAACCGGGCCCACTGGGTTTCAACACTGTAGTGTCTGTGGGGAAGCCTTTGCCAAGGCTGACCCACACACCACGTGTTTATTGTCTGGGGTTTGACCACCTCAATGCAGACTGCCAGATTTGCAAGAATTTCCCTGCAGCTACCCTAGATAAGAGAGCTGGTAGGCTCAGGGAATGAGAGGCCAAAAAGTCCGCTGACCTGGATGGCCAGCCCGGTTTGGTGCCAACCGAACCGGAGGGAGTGCCCTCTGACCAGGGCCAGACTTCCTCGGGCAAACGTAAAGCTGACTCTGAGGAGCCAGTTCCAGCAAAGAGAACTAGAAAGTCAGCGGGTGTGGAGTCAAAAATCCCTTCTCCAACTGCTGCAGAGATAGCCAGGGCAATACAAATTGTCCAGTCACTTTCCCCGGTTCCGTCCGAACCGCCACTATCTGGCAAAAGGTCGGTTCGGTCGCTGTTCCACCAGTTCAAGAATATGATATAGAGGAGTTTTATGAACCAGAGGAGGGGGAGGATGATTATGATCAGTGTGAATGTGACTTTGAAAGTCTGGATGTGCCCATTGAACCGAACATCTCCCCAGACAGACCTTTAGGAGAATCTCCCCTAGGCTTGCTGAGTCCTTCTCATTTTCTGTTTTATAAAAAGTTGCTGAAACCCTCCAGCTTCCTTTAGGGGAGGCTGTGGATGAGCAAGAGGAGCCTGACTTTGTAGAGATGATGGATATCCCAGAGTCCAGGAGATTGTCTATTCCTTTACATAAATATTTTAGGAAACAAACAATAAAAATTTTAAAAGCTCCTAATTCTGTGCCTCTTGTGGATAAAAAGATGGACAGGAGGTACACTTTGTCAGGTCCTGATACAGAATTTCTTTCACAGCAATGCAGCCGTGTTGGAGTAGTTCAGGCTGCAGCCTGTGACAAAGCTAATATTCCCCTGGCTTCACATCCTCCTGACAAGGTCTCCAGGAAGATTGATGCCATGGCTAAAAAACAATACATGGCAGCATCTTTGGGACTCAGACAAGCAAACTATATGGCTTATGTTGTGAGATACCAAAAATCTAGATGGGATACTGTCATGGCTTTAGCCAAACAGGCCCCTGGCCAGCTTGCCAAGGAGCTGGAGCAGGTGGCTGCTGATGGTATTGAGGCATCTAAGGTGCAATTTCATGCTGCAGTGGATTCTAATGATGTATCCTCTAGAGTCATGGCTACATCTGTGGCTTTCGTGGATTGGCTTGGCTCAGGTGTACTGCTTTGTCACAGAATACCCAGTCTAAGGCTATGGATTTTTCCTGTAGTGGAAATTCTCTGTTTGGGGAGCAGACAGAGAATTATATGAAGAAATGGATGAATATAGAACCACTTATAGAGTGCACAGGCCAAGGAACGCAAGCCACTCCTCAGAGGCAGCCCCGCAGGGGTAGAGGCAGGCCTTTTCACAGGCCTTTTTACCAGACCCAGGCCTCCTCTTCAGCTTATGTTCAGAGGGGGTTCTTCAGAGGGAGAGGCAGACGGGGTACAAGCAGGCCTGCTCCCACCCCTCAGCCTAAAGCCCCTGCCAAACAGGCACCCTGATGGGATGCCCTGGGCCGGTTCTCCATTACCTGTAGGGGGCAGGCTGGCTTACTTCGTCCAGGACTGGGAATCTTTAACATCAGACAAGTGGGTCCTGGAAGTAGTAAGCCAGGGTCTGTTCTCAGCTCAAAAATTTCCAAAGATGAGAATCAGATCTTTCCACCTGCAAACCCTCTAGAGACTCTTGCTTTGGAAACAGAAGTCTCAACCCTCCTGGCTCTCAGAGCTGTAGAAAGGGTTTCTCCCCTACACCAGGGCAAGGGTCTGTACTCCAGGTACTTCCTTACCCCAAAAGACAGGAGAGTGGCGCCCATCCTGGATCTAAGATATCTGAACAAGCACCTTTTAAACCAAAATTCAAAATGGTGACTCTAGGAATGATTTTACCTCCCTAAGGCCAGGGACTGGCTAGCTTCCTGGACCTCAAGGATGCCTACTTCCATGTTCTTATCAGAAGCTCCCACTGAAAGTACCTCAGATTCGAACTGCCTCAGGCCATTATCAGTTCAGAGCAATGCCCTTCGCCTTACCTCTGCCCCAAGGGTATTCACAAAATGTCTGGCAGTAGCAGTTGCTCATTTAAGAAGGCAAAGATTGCCATCTTTCCCTACCTGGACGACTGACTCATTGTGGGTCAGTCTCCAGACCAGGTCAAATCACACCTGCAAGTTACCCAGCAGCTGCTTACCTCTCTGGGCTTTCTTCTCAATCTTCCAAAGTCAGTTCTGCAACCTGTCCAGGTACTCACCTTTATAGGTGCAGAACTGGACACAAAGCAGGCCAGAGCCTTCCTTCCCCTAGAAAGGGTAAGGACCCTGGTGGCTCTGGCCTTGTCCTTCACTCTGCAGGTCTCTCGACCAGCAAGGCATTTCCTGCAGCTCCTAGGACACATGGCTGCTTCCACAGCTGTAGTGCAAGGAGCAAGATTTCAGATGAGGGACATTCAGTTCCATTTGAGAGCCTTCTGGTCTCAAAGAAGAGATTCCCTATCCAAGTTAATCCCAGTGACTCGAACCCTGATCCAGGCCCTTCAGTGGTGGCAGGATCAGAGCAATCTGAGACAAGGGGTGCCCTTCATCCCTCTATCTCACTCCTTGACCCTTACTACAGATCGTCCCTCTTGGGATGGGGAGCTCACATGGCGCATCTCTCCACCCAGGGTTCTGGTCCCCTCAGGAATCTCTGCTCCACATCAATCTGTTGGAACTCAGAGCTGTTTTCTAGCACTTCAGGTTTTTCTGCATCTGTTCAGAACAAGGTGGTACAGGTCAGAACAGACAACACCACTACAATGTGGTACATCAACAAACAGGGGCACTCGGTCTTCAGCCTTGTGCACTGAGGCGATGAAGTTGTGGTCTCTGGCTTATTCCCTGAACACTTCCCTCATAGCAGTTCACCTCCCAGGCAAGGACAATGTCCTGGCAGATGCTCTCAGCAGGATTTCCCAGGGCCATCACGAATGGTCACTGGATCCTCTAGTACTGGGATAGTTTTTGCCAGATGGGACACCCTCAGATAGATCTTTTGCAGCCCCAGACAATCATCAACTTCCACTTTTTGTTGCAGGCCCCAGTGTTGGGCTCAGTCCCCTGGATGCCTTTCTCCCCATTGGGAAGGGAAGTTTCTATGCCTCCCCCTTCCCTCTCCTGTTCAAGGTGCTAGTCAAAATCAGATCTCAGCCCTGCAAGATGATCCTGATTGCTCCAGACTGGGCCAGGCAGCCCTGGTACCCACTCCTTCTGTCCTTAGCAGTCCATCTTCCCCTGTGTCTCCCCAGGAACCACAATGTGTTAACCTGTGCCCAGGGGAGAGTCTGGTATCCGAATCTCAAATCCTTCAACCTCAAGGCCTGGCTCTTGAGGAGTTAGAGTTTGCTGATCTACAACTTTCTCTAGGGTGTTCTCGAATCTTGAAAGCTTCTAGGAAGCTTCCACCAGGGCTACCTATAACTCCAAGTGGAAAAGGTTTTCCATATGGTGTTCTGGGAAGCATATTTCCTGAATCTGCTGATTTGCCCACTGTTTTGGACTATATGGTCCATCTTAATTCTTTGGGACTGAGACCAGCTACCCTGAAAGTGCATTTGGCAGCTGTCTCTGCTTTTATTTCAGCAGGGAAGCCCTCTTCTCTTTCTGCTCACCCTGTATTTTCCAAGTTTTTAAGGATTGCTTCATACCAATCCTCCACTCAGGGACCCTGCCCTGCCTGGGATCTTAATGTTTGCATTGCTCAGCTGATGCAACCCCCTTTGAACCTCTGTCTTCGCAGAGCTTAAGTATTTGACTTGAAAACTGTATTTAGTAGCCATCACTTCTGCCAGGCGCATAAGTGAGTTACAGGCTTTATCAGTGGAGACTGACTTTATTTCCTTTCATAGGGATAAGGTAGTCCTCAGGACTAACAGGAAGTTTTTGCCTAAGGTGGTTTCAGATTTCCACCTTAACCAATCTATTTCACTTCCAGTGTTCTTCACTGACCATTCCTCCTCTGGTGAGAAGAGGCTGCACAGCTTAGATGTTAAGAGGGCCCTAAGTTACTATATAGAGTGACTAAGGGTCACAGGTTTGACTCCTCCAACTATTTCTCACTTATGGTGAGATTGGGAAAGGAGACCTGCCACTAAGAGATCCATTGCCAGGTGGATTGTCTCTTGTATCCAATTTTGCTATCAAAACTGGGTAAGGTTCCCTTCAGGCCTGAGGGCTCACTCACCAGAGGTACAGCTGCGCCTCTAGCTGCTGCCAGAGACATCCCTATCTTAGAGATATGTCAGCAGCTACTTGAAAACAGTACACACTTTCACCAAGCATTACTCCTGGATATCCAGGCCAGGAGGGATGCTCGGTTTGGCACAGCCGTGTTTCAGAGCCTGTTCCCAAGTAGGTTCTGTCCCTCCTCCATGGAGGTACTGCTGTGTAGTTGTATTAGTATAATATAGCAAGATTTCATGTTGTTTGAAGAAAAATTACTCACCTTAGTAATGTTGTTTCTTCTAATGGAGTCTTGCTATATTATGACCTCCCCCCCAGCCTGCCCCTCTCAGAACTTCTACTTTGGGTATGGGGTGGGCAGTCCACTGTTGGTACTTATTGATGCCCCCTTTTATGTTTTCCACCCCTTCTTGTTGGAGTGTTTGGGTGTTGTGTTTTATTTTATCTTATTTTTTCTGGTCCCCTGACTTGAGTCTTGGTGTTGGGACCAGAAAAATGTGTTAATATTTTAGTAGCCAGTTGGCTAGTAGGTTACAGCTTCCACACAGAGCCTTAGTGAGTTTTGCTCGAAAAGATCTGACAGTTTCGGTTTGAAATATCCCTGACAGAGCTTTTCTAACTGAGCTCGCACTCTAAGTTCCATGCCCTGCATGGAAGTTAACTCTTTCACCTCTGGAGCAGTTCTAATGGTGGGACAAACTGCATTAGTCGTAATATAGCAAGACTCCATTAGAAGAAACAACATTACTAAGGTGAGTAATTTTTTCCTTTGGTTCGGTTTGAACCGATCAGAGGGGTTTAAAAATTACTTTCTAGCCCTTTAGAGTGCGGTTCCCGGTTCTTATTGGTTCTAAAAAAAACGGATTTCATTACGTTTTTTTCCACGACCCGTGACACGGTTGGGAACCGATAAGAGAGTTTTGTTTGGTGGATTGCCGTTAACGGGCAAGTTTTGGTTAGGCTGGCACTATGTCTGAGAAACCCAAAAGAAAACCGGACCCACTGGGTTTCAGCACTGTGGTCTGTGGGGAAGCCTTTGCAAGGCTGACCCACACACCATGTGTATATTGTCTGGGGTTTGACCACCTCAATGCAGACTGCCAGATTTGTAAGAATTTTCCTGCTGCCACCGTGGAAAAAGAGTTGGTAGGCTCAGGGAAAGGGAGGCCAAAAGTCCGCTGACCCGGATGGCCAGCCCGGTTCGGTTCCAGCTGAACCTGAGGGAGTGCCCTCTGACCAGGGCGATGCTTCCTCGGGCCAACGAAGAGCCAGCTCTGAGGAGCCGGTTCCAACTAAAAGGGCTAGAAGGTCAGCTAGTTTGGGGCTAAAAGTTCTTTCTCCAACCACTGAGGAAATAGCCAAAGCTATTCAAATTGTCCAGTCTCTCCCCAGTTCCGTCCGAACCGGCACGATTGGGTAAGCGCCCGGTTCGGTCGGTTCCCTCGGTTCAAGATTATGATTTTGAAGATTTTTATGAACCAGGGAAGGGAGGAGGGGTACGAGAAGAGTGAGTGTGATTTTGACAGTCTGGATGTGCCCATTGAACCGACATCTCTCCAGACAGACCTTCAGGAGTTTCCCCTCCCAGGCTATCTGAGTCCCCTTCTCATTTTTTGTTTTACAAGAAAGTTGCTGACACTCTGCAACTCCCTGTTGAGGAAGCTGTTGATGATCAAGAAGATGGATATTCCAGAGTCTAGGAGACTGTCTATTCCCTTGCATAAATCTTTTAGGAAACAGACAGTAAAAATTCTGAAAACTCCTCATTCTATCCTCCCTGTGGATAAAAGGATGGACAAGAGGTATGCTTTATCAGGCTCTGATACGGAGTTTCTCTTCTCAGCAGTGCAGCCATGTGGGGGTAGTGAGGCTGCAGCCTGTGACAAGGCTATTCCTCTAGCTCTCTCACCTCCTGAAAAGGATTCCAGGAGGATGGATGCCATGGCAAAAAACAGTACATGGCAGCATCTTTGGGACTCAGACAGGCAAATTATATGGCTACGCAGCTTGGTACCAGAAATCCAGGTGGGATACTGTCCTGGCCCTAACAAAACAGGCCCTGAACAGCTTGCCAGGGAGCTGGAGCAGGTGGCTGCGGATGGTATTGAGGCATCCAAGGTGCAATTTCATGCTGCTGTAGACTCTAATGATGTTTCATCTAGAGTTATGGCTACATCTGTGTCTCTTGCAGAATGGCCTGGCTCAGATGTACTGCCCTGTCACAGGATACCCAGTCTAAGGCTATGGATTTCCTGTTAGGGCAATTCTCTGTTTGGGGAGCAGACAGAGAATTATATGAAGAAATGGATGAGTATAGGACCACCCTAGGAGTGCACAGGCCAAAGAAAGGCAAGTCACCCTCAAAGGCAGCATGTCAGGGCAGGGCAGGCCTTTCAGAGAGCCATTTTACCAAGCCCAGGCCTCTTCTTCTGCTCCATGCCCAGAGGGGGTCTTTAGAGGAAGGGGCAGAAGGGTTCTAGTAAGCCTGCTTCTACCCTCAACCCAAAGCCCCTGCAAAACAGGCTCCCTGATGGGTAGCCAGGCCGATTCTCCACTACCGGTAGGGGGCAGGTGGCTTACTTTGTCCAAGACTGGAAGTCTTTAACATCAGACAAGTGGGTCCTGGAAGTAGTAGCTGAGGACTGGTTCTCAGCTTCAAAAAATTTCCAAAGATGAGAGCCAGATCTTTTCCACCTGCAAACCCATCAGAGGCACTTGCCCTGGAAGCAGAAGTTTCTGCCCTCCTGACTCTCAGAGCCGTGGAAAGGGTTCTACCCATACACCAGGGCAAATGGTTGTACTCCAGGTACTTCCTTACCCCAAAAAAGACAGGAGAATGGTGGCCCATTCTGGATCTCAGGTATCTAAACAAGAACCTTTTAAAACCAAAGTTCAAAATGGTGACCCTGGGGATTATTTTACCCTCTCTCCGGCCAGGGGACTGGCTAGCCTCCCTTGACCTCAAGGATGCCTACTTCCATGTTCTCATCAGAAGCTCCCATCGAAAGTACCTCAGATTCAACTGCCCTCAGGCCATTACCAGTTCAGAGCATGCCCTTCGGCCTCCTCGGCTCCAAGGGTGTTCACAAAATGCCTGGCAGTAGCAGTTGCTCATTTAAGAAGGCAAAAGATTGCCATCTTCCCTTATCTGGACGATTGGCTCATTGTAGGCCAGTCTCCAGACCACGTCAAACTTCATTTGCAAGTAACCCAGCAGCTGCTTACATCTCTAGGTTTCCTTCTCAATCTTCCAAAGTCAGTTCTAGAGCCTGTCCAGCTTCTCACCTTCATAGGCGCAGAACTGAACACAAAAGAAGCCTGAGCCTTCTTTCCTCCGGAGAGAGCAAGGACCCTGGTGTCTCTGGCCTCCTCTTTGACCCTGCAGGTCTCTCAACCAGCAAGGCATTTTCTACAGCTCCTGGGGCACATGGCTGCTTCTACAGCAGTAGTGCAGGGAGCGAGGTTTCAGATGAGGGACATTCAGTTCCATTTGAGAGCCTTTTTCTCAAAGGACGGATCCCCAACCAAATTGATTCCAGTGACTCAACCCTGATCCAGGCCCTTCAGTGGTGGCAGGATTAGAACAATCTGAGACAGGGGTTCCTTCACCCCCAGTCTCATTCCTTGACCCTTACTACAGATGCATCCCTCTTGGGATGGGGAGCTCACATGGGCGACCTTTCCACCCAAGGGCTGTGGTCCCCTCAGGAATCCCTGCTCCACATCAATTTGCTGGAGCTCAGAGCAGTTTTTCTAGCACTTCAAGTTTTCTCCATATCTGTCCAGAACAAGGTAGTTCAGGTCAGAACGTACAATACCACTACAATGTGGTACATCAACAAGCAAGGGCGCTCTCGGTCTACGGCCTTGTGCACTGAAGCGATGAAGTTGTGGTCTCTGGCTTACTCTCTGAACGCCTCCCTTACGGCAGTTCACCTCCCAGGCAAGGACAATGTCCTAGCGGATGCTCTCAGCAGGATTTCCCAGGGCCATCACGAATGGGCACTGGATCCCCTAGTACTGGAGGTAATATTTGCCAGATGGGGCACCCTAAACAGATCTCTTGCAGCCCCAGACAATCACCAACTTCCCTTTTTGCTGCAGGCCCCAGTGTTGGGCTCAGTCCCTCTGGATGCCTTCCTTCTCAGTTGGGAAGGGAAGTTTCTCTATGCTTTTCCCCCCTTCCCCCTTCTCTTCAAAGTGCTAGTCAGAATCAGATCTTAGCCCTGCAAGATGATCCTGATTGCTCCAGATTGGGCCAGGCAGCCCTGGTACCCACTCCTCATGTCCTTAGCAGGCCTCCCTCCCCTATGCCTTCCCAGGAATCACAACCTGTTATCCTGTGCCCAGGGGAGAGTTTGGTATCCGAACCTCAAATCTCTCAATCTCAAGGCTTGGCTCTTGAAGAGTTAAGAGTTTGCTAACCTATACCTTTCTCAAGGTGTATTGGATATCTTGAAGGCCTCTAGGAAGCCTTCCACCAGGGCTACCTATAATTCAAAATGGAAAAGATTTTCCATATGGTGTGCTGGTAAACATATTTCCCCAGAATCTGCTGGTGTGCCCACGATCCTGGATTATTCGGTGTATTTGAATTCCTTGGGGCTGAGACCAGCTACCTGTTCTGCCAACTCAAACCAAGCAGCTCTTTGCCATTCACACTCACATACACACAATAACAGTACAATAAGTATAGCATGCCAAAGCTTTATTATAGCAAAATATAATATAAAAGGTTACAATAAGTACAGCAAGCCAAAGCTTTATTATAGCAAAATATAATACAAAAGGTTATACATCACCGATTCCAAAAGCTACATCCAAGCCTGTTCCAATGGCTGGAAGTCTTTTGTCAGCCTGGCTAGAGTCTCACGAACCGGAATTGGCCCACAGCGAGCGCGTCCACCCTGCATGGTGAGGCTTCTAACCAGGCATTGAGAAAGCTACATTTATATCTTATTCTATGCTAAAAATAATCAGGCAGCCTTCATAGTGTTGTCTCGCCACATCTAGAAGCTGGCCGGGCTCCCAGGATGCTGCTAATCACACCATAAGGACTGCTCAGAATTCTCACACCTGCTAGGTCACTGTGCTCCAAACACTGGCCGGGTGCCTAGAACACTATGAGCTAAGCAGAAGTTTAAACAACTACAAAAACAGGTTGCCTGATAATATGCAACCTTCAAGTTAGCAAAATACACTGTCTGAAGCAAAACATAATAATGAGGCTATCTAAAGAGCAAAACACCAATTAAATGAAACAGCGGTAAAATGGAGTCACACAATACAAAATGGAGTATAAATGACATACATTACATGAAATAGCATACAAAATGGAGTGACAATAATCAACATATTATACTATCACTACATTCGGTCCTTTGATTATTGTGAATACGATTTGTATGATATTGGTACCATAGCAAAATTACTATAATATAACATGATAAGTAACAAGTCCAAATAAGCAAGATAATTGTCACTACAGCAATGATTATGATAGGATGTATCAGAATATTTAACACTTTGTAGCTGATGGAGACATCCTGTAAAAATATCCCACCAATAATGAGTAGTCTCTTGTTGAATCTTTGAACTTAAATCAATCATTTTATTTTTAACTATCGAGTTTGCACCTGACTTTGTACTCAATGATTTATTTCTATTGCCAAATGAGCCTGCATTACATCTGTTTCCTGAATTATCTGTTTAATTTTATTTAATGAGATACTCAATCTTGATTGATCTAAAATATTGGCTACAATAAAAATAAGCTTCTGCTCATTATCAGGGACAAAGGTGTAAGTAGTATTTTCCACCACAAATGAGTCACATTTCTAAACAACCTGAAAAGGGACGAGTTAAGTTATACATCCTAACAGTATTCTCCTGATTAGTTACTATACAAACATACTGGGGTCCTATTTCTGTAAACATGGTAAAGGTTATGGGTAAATTGTCCATTGACACAAATTTATCGAATGCTCCAGTAAACAAGGTTCATAAAGTCTGGAATGCTGTCCACATAGTATTCCATCAGCTGTTTTGAACACAGACTTAAGTCATGGTGGTGTTCTGACTATCTATATAATCTCCGTTAAAATGTGGTAACCAAAACTCAGGATCAAATAATGGGGACCAAAATTACAGGTAATATTACATATTTATCTGTGCATTTTACTGTGGTGGATGACATTACAATCCAATGATTACTAGGAATCCATGATTTGAACACGGTCTCCACACATATTCATTATTACTCATTAAATCACTCTGGGCCTTATTTCTTAGCATTATAGAATACATATGTCGTATTGCATTCTGTCCAATCAATAAATCGCGAATATTTTCTGCTACTCCCATTCCCCATACCTGTGAAGCATTAAATAACTGCAAGAACTCAAAATCATAATTCAAAGTTAATCTTTGGGGTAAGAAAACAGTTGGTATCCATTGAGCTCTTGTGTTAATTAAGCTTAAATACATCAATTCCTACTGCCGAAGCTTCGTTAGTCGTGTTTCTATATCAACACTATTTAAAATTCCCATGCCTGCCCCTGCTCCACCTAATAGCGTATCATACCAAGCTCTTTTATATTTGCATTTTCTACTAAACATAAACGTTATGTTAAAATGGATTACATTTTTCTGATACCGTCGCGCTACTGATGTACATGGATGGAACTCTAACTATACTATCATTGCTAATTACAGGATGATTTTTCAACACTGTAATGTGATCTGCCCAAGTAGTTCTATTAGTTATTGCAGTAGCATTCATGCAGAATAACGTGTCTATGTCAATCAAAGTCATACTTACATTGAAAATGTCTGTTTGATTCATGCAGCAATCAAGTCTATGTTGTACAGTCACCATGCAACTATTCGGTAAGTTGCAGCATCTAATAGCAGTCTGGTTCTGTAATTTAATCCAATTTGTGTCCCATAGGTTGGACATATAATCGTCCTGCCATTGTCTCAACTGGTTTCCAAATGTTCACATCTGGTGAAAAGTAATGTTCACTATAGGACATCCTTGGTTTTCAGGGCAAGTAAAGTTGTCTTGCACCGTAAGCTAGTGGAAGATTTCCAACCCCATTGTACAAGTGGGTCGTCAAGCTTCAATATTCTTCCACCTGGGGTAATAGGCTTTACTCGAATGGACCGTGAGAGAGAGTGTTATTCCTTTTAGAATCCATTGAAGAACCTAGAAAATACACAGACTGATTATTCTCGAAGATAACATGTGTTCGCTGGTACATATTCCCATCTCTTCCCTGACCTGATAATTAACACTGTGTTGTCTCGTCCGTGGCTATCACCTCAGCTGGTTCAGGAGGGCCATTTGGGTTTGTAACCCATATTTTGGCACCATTGTTAAAACCTCCTGTAGATCTAAAACCTTTATCCTCCCTTGCTGTTAAGAGTGTGGGGTTGTCCCTTTATAGGGGTCACTTTGTTAACTGGAATAATTAACAATTGAGCCACTCTGTCATACTGTTGAATTAACAGATTTTGTTCTCACTATTCAACAAAATTACTTTCACTTCTCCTTGGTAATCACAATCAATCACCCTCCCAAAATTTGTATTCCTTGAGGGCTAGTTCTGATTTAGGTGCTATCCAACCAAAATGTCTCGGTGGAATTTGTATTCCAATACCAGTTTCTATCACTTGAATGTTTCTGCTGTTTATTCTGTATTCTTGAAGGGCATGTAAATCAAGTCCAGCAGCTTCTGGGTTACCCTGCAAGGAGACAGAGCTCCTGGTGTAATTTCCAATATAACACTGTTTCTGTAGTTGAGTAGCCTGCACTTGCAAATTAGGAGTTATCATTCGCATTAAGGGGTCTCAGATTCTCCAATTGGTCTATTACTTAAAATCTGTAATGCTTCATGCAAATTCTCTTCCATTTCGTAGGCTCTCCCAATTTCCTAAACTGTTCTTTCAGCAATCCATTCATTCTCTCAATTAACCCTTGCTCATGGGTAATAAGGGATGAAATACCCACTGTATGTTATGGGCTTGAGCATAAGCTTGTACCGCTTTTCCCTAAAATGGGAACCATTGTCACTTTGTATCTGCAAGGGTATTCCATAGTACAATATAATTAAGTTAATTGCCTTAATGGTGTTTTTCTGTGTAGTTTGTTTACAAGGGTATGCCAATAATACCCTGAATATGTATTACAACTGTGCAAGCATATCGACATCCTCCGCTAAGGGTAGAGGTCCAATGTAATCAATCTGCCAAATTTGTCCCGTAATTTTCCCTCCCAATTGTCCTTTCACAATATGAGGGATTGGTCTGCTGCCCATGTTGGCATATAGGACACTGAGCAAAACAGTTTTAACTAAATCCAATGTTAGGTACACCTCTACATATGCCCACCTGTAAGTGGTTTTCTCCCAAATGTCCACATTTTGATGTGCCCATTTTGCCAGCCCTGATAACTGCTGACTTTGAGTTTCTTCAATATCCACTGGAAGAATCTTAGCTTTTTCATCTGCAATAGAATTATACCATCGTTCTAGTGTATCTGAAGCACAATGAGCATCAACATGAAATACAGTGGTCTGAGTATTTTGCACCATAGTCCATATTTCCTGCCACAGTTCTTTTCCCATATTTCTTCTCGAATAAATTTTCCACTCATCCTTAGCCCAAGTGGGCAGCCAGGTTGTTAAACCATTGGCTACAGACCATGAATCAGTATAAATATGACATGTACCTTGCAACCTTGTGGGTATTACACTGGAAGGGAGGAAGGTAGCTTACCTCCTCCAAGCTCCTACTGGTGGAAGACACAGTCGAGGTGCAAGAGACAGCCTCAATACTGTAGCAATAAAAGGTTAGCTGTGAAACACAGACAAACAACAAAAAACAAACACACATCAGTTTAAAAAAAAACAAGATTATTTCCATAGGATAAAAGAAGCCAAGCGTCCTGGTTTCCTTTATCCTAAGCATGACAAAATGTCCAGATTGATGGTAATACGAACGTACGTATCTCTGTAGATGGTAAACTCTCAAAACAGCTGTAATAGTCCTTTTTCAAAATTGTAAAAGTTTGTTCCTCTTCACTTAGAATACTAGTTTTGCAATAAAAGTCAATTACATGGTTCACTCTTGGTGCTTCATGAAAACATACATTTTGTGTGAAAAGTTGTGCTTAGGCATGGAATACACATCAGTTTGAACTGGTAGTAACATAAAATGTTGAAACACAAGAAGGTCAAATAACGTGCAAAAGGTCACAGTGTGCATGCAAGGGTCATTCAAACCCAGCCATTCCTGTAGTGTTCTTGAACACCACCAATATTAAAATATCTTTAAATAACAATAGTGCACACAATGAAACTGCTGGCCAAGACAGTACACACACATACACATACACAAAAAGAAATACTTAACACAAAATAAAACTGACATTGTTTCACACCAATTTGCTGAGGTAATGCCCATAGTTCCAGTAGAAAACTGTACGTGGTTTAGATATATGTGCTGCCTCCTGCCTGTCTTGTAACACTGACAATTTTTAAACCAACACATTTATACATATTGCCATGCCAAATCTTTCCAGAACAAAACACTGTTTAAACACATCATCTGTAAGTGAACACATCTCAGATAACATGATTACACCTTTTGGCACATAACTAAAATATGGCACTCTGCCATTTTGCAAAAAGTTTCTGTTTTAACTAGAAGTATGATAAAGCCATTTATAGCTGTTAACACATTACATTTTCACCTAGCAGTGGTTTGGCACGCTGTTTGCAAACTACAACTCTTTCTGCACATTGCAATCTATATGACGCCATAATTCTTCACCATCAACACTACCTGCTCCAAGCAACAACTACAAATAAAAGTTTTCACTGACCCTATCTAGGCAGCACAAATGTTCCATTACAAATAAAGCCAATTAAAACAGTCAGCTATGAGGCAAAGATGCTTCTTCTTTCTTTTTTTCTGTAACATGTTGTGCACTGAAGGCAGTCAATCCTATCTCTCGCAACCTTGACAATAGAACATAATTACAGAACACAGATATAAGCTAGAAAATATGCATGAGAAAGACGGAGCATTACCTTGTTTAGTATACTATGACAGAAATAAAACAGACAGACATAAACAACTTTGAATAAAAAAAAATTCAGACTTACCCGGTGCCAAGGTATTTTTCTTCTTCTTTTCCGATATACTAGTCTAAGTAAGAAAACTGACTGCAGGACCTTCGTGATAATTTCCAAACGCTGCAGCTATTAACTCTTTCAAAGGTTTTAACCCTTTCAAAGGTTTTCTTTTGGCCATTTTAGTAACCTGCCAAACCAAGTCTTTTTCCAGAGCTCTGGTTTGCAGTTTAAAAACAAAACAAACAAAAATCTCTAACAGTACTAGGTTGAGATCCATCTGGTAGAGGTCCCCAGTACTTGGGTTTAGGATCAAATGTTTCAGCCTCTATAGGAGGCAAGGGAACTTGAAATTGATACAGAAAAACTTGAAACTACACAGATAGGCAACATGGGGAATTTCAAATCATCCTTGCTGTAGTCACCTACTGTGCGCATATCCACAGTAGTTTATTTTTCTTTTCTAGATGTTGCTTATCTAACTTTATTTTATCCAGCCGCTGCTTTTCTCCTAAAAGCAGCCTGAACTTGTGAAAGCCATCATTGGCTCTAACAGTATATACTTGCAAGCGCAAATTACAAGTACAAAGGCAGTTGCCCTTGCTTGTTTGAGCCTTAATACACCTTAAAAAAGAACTCATCCTTTTTCCTAAAAATAGACATTTTATTTTCGAATCCTGCCGACTACGCCAAAAATGTTCTGCCAACTCAAACCAAGCAGCTATTTGCCATTCACACTCACATACACACAATAACAGTACAATAAGTATAGCAAGCCAAAGCTTTATTATAGCAAAATATAATATAAAAGGTTACAATAAGTACAAAGCCAAAGCTTTATTATAGCAAAATATAATACAAAGGTTATACATCACCGATTCCAAAAGCTACATCCAAGCCTGTTCCAATGGCTGAAGCCCCTTGTCAGCCTGGCTAGGAGTCTCCACGAACGAAATTGGCCCCACAGCGATACGTCCACCCTGCAGGTGAGGCTCTAACCAGGCATTGAGAAAGCTACATTTATATCTTATTCTATGCTGTATAACTCGCAGCCTTCATAGTGTTGTCTCGCCACATTCTAGAAGCTGGCTGGCTCCCAGGATGCTGCTTAATTCACACCATAGGACTGCTCAGAATTCCCACACCTGCTAGGTCACTGTGCTCCAAACACTGGCCGGGTGCCTAGAACACTATGAGCTAAGCAGAAGTTTAAACAAAACTACAAAACAGGTTGCCTGATAATATGCAACCTTCAAGTTAGCAAAATACACTGTCTGAAGCAAAACATAATAATGAGGCTATCTAAAGAGCAAAACACCAATTAAATGAAGCAGCATGTAAAATGGAGTCACACAATACAAAATGGAGTATAAAATGACATACATTACATGAAATAGCATACAAAATGGAGTGACAATAATCAACATATTATACTATCACTACACTACCCTAAAAGTGCACTTGGCAGCTGTGTCTGTCTTCTTGTCAGCAGGTAAGCCCTCTACTTTATCAGCTCACCCTGTGTTCTCCAAGTTTTTTAAAGGGTTGCTTCACACCAATCCCCCGTTCAGGGATCCTGCCCCTGCTTGGGATCTTAATATTTGCATCGCTCAGCTTATGCAACCCCCTTTTGAGCCATTGTCTTCAGCAGAGCTGAAGTACTTGACTTGGAAAACTGTGTTTCTGGTAGCCATCACCTCTACCAGGCGCATAAGTGAGCTACAAGCCTTGTCAGTGGAGCCTGATTTCATCTCCTTTCATAGAGATAAGGTAGTCCTCAGGACTAACAGGAAGTTTTTGCCTAAGGTGGTTTCAGACTTTCACCTTAATCAATCCATGTCTCTCCCTGTGTACTTCACTGACCATTCCTCCTCTGGTGAGAGGAGATTGCACAGTTTAGATGTCAAAAGAGCCCTTAGTTACTATATAGAATGTACCAAGGGTCACAGGTTCGAATCCCTCCAATTGTTCCTCACCTATGGTGAGGTTGGTAAGGAAACCTGCCACTAAAAGATCCATTGCCAGGTGGATTGTCTTGTATCCAATTCTGTTATGAAAACTGGGTAAGGTTCCTCCTCAGGCCTGAGGGCTCACTCTACTAGAGGTACAGCTGCATCTCTGGCTGCTGCCAGGGACATTCCTATCCTAGAGATATGTCAAGCAGCTACCTGGAAAACAGTTCACACTTTTACTAAGCATTACTCCTTGGATATCCAGGCTAGGAGTGATGCTCGATTTGCACAGCTGTGCTTCAGAGCCTATTTCCCAAGTAGGTTCTGTCCCTCCTCCATGGAGGTACTGCTGTGTAGTCTGCAATGTCATAATATAGCAAGACTTCATGTTGTTTGAAGAAAAATTACCACCTTAGTAATGTTGTTTCTTCTAATGGAGTCTTGCTATATTATGACCTCCCCAGCCTGCCCTCTCAGAACCTCTGTTTTGGGATGGGTGGCAGTGCAATGTTGGCACTTCTTTGATGCCCACTTTATTTCACCCTTCTAGGGTGCTTAGGTATTATGCTTAAGTTTTCTTCTGAACTCCGACTTGAGTCTTTGTTTTGGGATCAAGATCAAAAGGTGTTTTGTAGTTAGTAGCCAGTGGCTAGTGTAGGTTCTGGCTTCCACACAAAACCTTAGTGAGTTTTGCTCGTAGAAGATCTGACAGTTTAAGTTTGAGCTTCAACAGACAGAGTGTTCAACCGAGCTCGCGCTCAAGATTCCATGCCCTGCATGGAAGTTAACTCTTTCACCTCCGGAGCAGTTCTAACCTGGGGTTATACTGCATATGTCATAATATAGCAAGACTCCATTAGAAGAAACAACATTACTAAGGTGAATAATTTTTTCTTATCTTCCCTCACTTCCCTAGCCTCATACTTACCCCCTTTTCAGTTTAAGTGAAGGGACTCATCTATGTACCTTAATAGCCCGAGTCCGAGCACCTCAGACCCTTTTTCATTTAGGTACAGCCTGTACAGATGAGTATGAATAGATAGACCACTGACAGAGCAAAGGCCGATGGCACATTTATAAGGTAGAAAAAGAAATGGGCAGACTGGATGGGCCTTGCGGTCCTTATCTGCTGTCAACTTCTATGTTTCTATGTCCTTTGCATACAGATTTTCCTCCCCCCACTTGTCACCCCAGTCCCCAATACTGTTAAAGCCCTCCTGCTTACACCATCCTTTAACCACCCATTAAACTCTGCTATCCTTCCCTTTCTTATTGTACTGGCTTTGTGTATGGGCAGCACCTCCGAGAAAGTCAAAAGAGCTAGCCATGCCCCTGCAGGATCCTGCAGTGCCCCTAAGTCTCTGCTGCACTATGCCCACCTCATTTCCTGCTAGGTCATTTGTCCCTAAGTGCAAGATCACATGAGGTTTGCCCCCAGCTCTCCAGATCCCATCCATTATAGTGGGTCCCACCCTACCAGCATCCAGTCCAGGAACACAGATGACCTACCTCCTTTCCCTACCATTGACATAAACACGGTGCTTACCTCCATAACTACAGCCCTCATTCAGCAGCTAGTTCACCCAACCTGGGCCCTCATTGTCACTGCCTGGGGGGGTGCTGATTCTGTATCGACTCCTGTGTGCCGTCAGCGCTCTGTGTCTTTACGGGCATCGTCGGTGTTTCTGCTGTCGGTCCCAGGTCAACGTCAAGGAGAAATACTACACTGATCTCATCCTCCCTGATGAGGAGGATGAAGAGGAAGATTTCAGGGTGGACTCCTCGAATAGGTCCACTGTCTCTTCTAGGAGTGAGGACTCTGCCAAGCACACTCCGAGATCCCCTCCTGAGGACCCCTCCTTTTTTGCTATCATAAAGCAGCTGCAAACCACTGTGGTATTCCAGACTGAGGAAGAAGATGTCACTAGAAGGAATGTGGTGGACTTCTGTGGAGATCCCCGAGTCTCCACCTATGATCATCCCTCCTTTGCTTCCAGCCCTGGAGGTTGCTGCCAGTGCTGCCTGGCACAGGCCTAACATGGTCCCGGCCATGCCTAGAAGGCTGACAGCTTTAGCAGACTCCTTTGTGGAAGCCTTTCTCTACTGCCCAACCAGAAACTGACTCAGTAGTGATCAAGGTGCACAGGCACCTTAGATCTTACTTCGAGAGGGCTCTTGCAGTAGGTATTCACATATAGGACTGACCCGGCAGGCGTCAGGACCCCACGGAAAAATTTCTAGCTAGCAGTCTCTGGCGGGGGACCGTCTCCACGTCAGGTGACCAATGTCAAGCGATGTCAGTATATAGGGGCAGTCCCCCATGCCCGCCTTCTAATTCTTTCCAGCCATCAACTTGTGAAAGTTCCTCGCGGTAGAGTTCAACGCTCGTCAGTTGTTCATCGGTATAGTTTTCGGACTTTTCAACCTTGTTTTTTTGTTATCGACTATTTCTTCGATACGCTGTGTATGTCGTCCCCGACGTCTTCTGAATCGCATAAGCACAAGTGCGAATCGTGTGGCTCCCAGCTGCTACATAAGGATGGCCATTCCCTGTGCCTCTTCTGTCTGGGCCCAGACCGTCCTGTGGAGAAGTGTTAACACTGCCAGCAATTTAACTCCGCTACCCGGAAAAATAGGCAGCAGTCCCTGGAAGCCCATACTTTAAAGAAAAAAATGGCGTCCATGGAAAAGGAGCTAAAGAAGTTGAGGCAGGTGTCCACTTCCCCCGGAGGACATAAAAAGAAGAAGGAGAAGCACTGGGACTGGGATTCAGCACCATGTCCACTGCGACTCCGGCCAGAGTTGCGGTACTAAAGGTAATGTCCCCTCCGGGGGACCGCTCCACGACGACTGTCTTGGCGGTGTCCAAGAAGGTGTCGCCCCTCCCGTCTAGCTCGGGCTCTTTGGGTGCCTCCAGGGTAAAGGAGGCCTCCGCTCCCATGAGGGCCGCTTCCACCATCTGGACCTCGAGTTCGAGCGGGTCCGCTAAGTCAGACACCGGTGCCACCAGTGTATGCCCAGACAAGACTGCTAAGCCGCTTGCTCCTTCGGGAGGGTGCACAGTCAAATTTTTGCCCAAGGCCGCATCTCCAGCGTGGCCTTCCTCGATTAAGGGATCCGATAAGTCGGACGTCGGCCCCTCAGATACCTGCCCGGCCAAGAAGCCTGTGCTGGACCCTCTAGACCGATCTGATGCCCCAGGTTCCCCGCAACGCATGCCATTTCCCTCTGAGGTCCCTACGTCTCTTCTGCTGACCCCTAGGGACACTAATCCTCCCTCCCTGGTCGTCACAGAGGATTTGGGCATGCTGCAGTCAGGACCCCCTCCTTCGGGACTAGACACCCTGACGCTGGCCTCTCAGACGCTGACCCCAACACCGGCTTACCCGATGCCGGCCGACTTCCCCTTACCAGACGGTGCTTCCACGCCGGGCCTGACGTTGGCCTGACCCGCCAGCTGGGCCTCAACCAGGTCCCTCTGTTCCACCAGAGCCCCCCGGCCCTCGGGTATCCTACACCTCAGTTCCCAGTGCCGTCATACCCAGTTCCACAGTATCCAGCGCCACAGTACCTGACACCGCTTTACCCAGTGCCGCTGTACCCAGTGCATAAGTACCCACCGCCAGGCTTCCCGCTGTCGGGTTATGGATACTCTGTTTACAGATATCCTCAGTATCTGTATCCCCCCCCCTCCGGCGTCCATGCCCCAGCCGCCGGTGGATTTGAAGGAGACTCTGGCCTCCTGGTGGGCTGAGGCCAAGGCTCAACTCGCCAGAGAAGTAGAGAGTCATTGACCGATGCCAGACCCTTTGCAGGATCCCCTGCGTCAGAGACAGGAGACTTCCTCCCCCTTACCCAACACCAGAGGTGAGCCCTCTGGTGCCAGGGGTGGGGAGGATATGCACCCTAGGGAACTCCCCAAAGGGGCCGTCCCTCCCCCACGTAGGGAGGAGTCTTTCTCATCTTCGTCAGAGACCTCTGACTCGGACTCAGAGGGATGCTGTGATCTGGATGACAAGCCATGTACTCCAGACCACCCCAGGCCAAGGGCCCCTCTGAAGTCTCTTCCGGAGGATCCCTCTTTTCTGTAGCTACTGAGGAAAATCCAAGAAGTTCATCAGTTGCAATCACTGGAGCCAGATCCACAGTGTGAAAAGCTCACTGCCCACTTGGATGTGCCCAAGACTGCTCCTACATTGATTCCATCCTTGATAGAGCCTCACGTGGATCTTGTTGCCACTATTTGGAAACAACCTTCCGTGTTAGCCCCACTTCCGAGGAAGGTGGCCCGGCTATATTAGGCTCCCAAGGGAGTAGATTTCTTGAATCTACACCCCAAGGCAGACTCGGTTGTTATTAGCGCCGCTCATGGCCGCTCCACAAATCCAAAACACCTCCATCTCATCGCCACCTGATAAGGAATCAAAGCTTCTGGACCAGTACAGGAGGAAGATCTATTCCTCTTCTACCCTGGGTATTAGGGTCCTGAATTATGTAGCACATATGGAGGATTACCAGAAGACCATCCTTAGTCAAGTGGAATCTAAATTAGACTCCCTTCCTAAGCCCCAGACTAAACAGGAAGTGGCAGATCTTTTCCATTTGGCCAGTCGGTACATGCTTTGCGCCACTTATGACGCAGCGGACACAGCTGGACAGAGCTCGGCTTTTGTCGCAGGCCTTCGGCGTCATGCCTGGCTCCATGTGTCAGGTTTGGTCCCTGAAGTGCAACCCGCTATTCAGGATGTGCCCTTCAGGGGTTCGGTGCTGTTTGGGGGTGATGTCAAGGACATCATTACTGACCTGCAAGAGAAGGGCACTTCACTAAAGTCGGTTGACTCTATGTACAGACCCCCTCAGGGGCAGCGACGTCCTTTTCACAGATGAAACCGACAAAAACCAAAACTGCAGGGCAAACGGGCCAACAAGCGTCGGGGGCCCCTCCAACAACCAAGACTCCCCCTACCAAAAAAGCCACGGGAACCTCGGCTGCTGCACTGTCCCAGACCTCCTGACTCCTCGCCTCTCCCACTGCCTCTTTAGGTCCCAGAGGAACCGATAGGAGGGAAATTCTCCTTCCATTTACCAGGTTGGGAGAGGATAACTTCAGATGCTTGGGTGCTCCAGTTGATTTCAGCAGGACATTCAATAGAGTTTCTACAGAAACCACCCCGAAGACCAACCCCCAAGTTGTCTTACTCCAAGGAACATCTTCCTCTGGTCCTAGAAGAAATCACCTCCCATCTCTCGAAGGTGGCAATAGAACCAGTCCCCAATCACCTTTGGGGGACGGGTTACTATTCCCATTTCTTTCTAATCCCAAAGAATACGGGAGACGTGAGGCCTATTTTAGACCTCAGCTCCCTGAACATGTTCATGGAGTACAAATGCTTCAGAATGCTCTCCCTGCAGAGCCTTCTGCCACTTCTTCGGCAGGGACTGTGGCTGTGTGTTTTGGACATGCAGGATGCCTACATGCATATCCCTATATGCCCTTCCCACCACAAATTCCTCCGGTTTTGCTTTCAGGGGCCCACTATCAATTCAGGGCCCTCCCTTTTGGCCTTTCCTTGGTCCCCCGAGTATTTATCAAATGCCTGTCAGTGGTAGTGGCCCACCTGCGCACCCAAGGAGTTCAGGTATTCCCGTACGTGGATAATTGGCTCCTGGTGGCCCCATCCAGGGAGGAACTCCTACACTCTCTGTCCCTTATCCTGCAGGTTTTCACCAGCCTGGGTATCTTCACCAACCAGGCAAAGTCCCATTTGGTCCCTTGACAACGCCTCCAATTTATAGGGGTGATTCTGGACACGACCGTCGGCAAAGCCTTTTTGCCTCAGGACAGGGCGAACACCCTTCAGACTCAAGCCCGCCTCCTGTCCAGTCGCAGAAGGGTCGGAGCCAGGTCAGTCTTTCGCCTCTTTGGGCTAATGGCAGCTGCCATTCCGACAGTCCCATGCACCATGTGAGGATTTCTCAGTGGACGCTTTGGTCTCAGTGGGACCAAACCCCGGACGATCTAGACCAAGAGGTACTAGTTAACGACCTCATGGTCAGGGACTTGCAATGGTGGATGGTACAAGAGAACCTTTGCCGGGGAGTTCACTTCAACTTAGAACCCCCCCCTCCCAGACGTTGACGACAGATGTGTCAGGTGAAGGCTGGGGGGCCCATCTCGGGTCTCACAGGACTCAGGGCAGCAGGTCCCGGTTCAAACAAAATTTGTACATCAATGTGCTCGAACTGAGAGCTGTTCTTTATGCCCTTCAGACTCTGCACTCCTTTCTCCTTCCCGGTCATCTCCTCATACAGACAGACAACATCTGCATAGTCTGGTATCTCAACAAGCAGGGAGAAACACGTTCCTACCCTCTGTGCAGGGAAGCGATGAGAGTATGGGTCTGGGCAACCCAGCACCACCTTCACATGACTGCCATTCACATTCTGGGAGTGGAAAATATGCTGGCAGACCACCTCAGTCGATTCTCAGCTAGTGCCCACTAATGGGAACTGGATCAAGAAGTCGTAGACGACATCTTTCTGCAGTGGGGAACGCCTCAGTTAGACCTGTTCGCGTCTCCCCAAAACGCAAAACTTCACGCCTTCTCGCTCATTCCAGGGTGAGGCATTTTCTTGAGGGACGCTCTGTCTCTCGCTTGGAGGGGCAGATTCATCTATGCCTTCCCTCCTTTTCCCTTAATTCCAAGGGTCCTGAACAAACTCCGATCAGAGGGGGCATGAATGATCCTCATTGCTCCCTTCAGGCCCAGGCAAATTTGGTTCTCTCTTCTGCAACAGTTTTCAGAGGAACCTCCTCTTCCTCTGTCACATCAATTGTTGACCTAGGATCAGGGGACCCTTGTTCATCCAGGTCTTAAATCCCTTCATCTGTATGCGTGGCTCCTGCAGACATAGCTAAAGCCCGTTTTGGGGTTTCTCCGCTCGTAGCAGACGTCTTGGTAGAGGCCAGAAAGCCTTCCACCAGGTCCACCTATGCCATGAAGTGGAAGCGGTTTTCCATTTGGGCCATGTCAAAGGCCTTCGAGCCTTTCTCTTGCCCAGCCAATAGAGTCCTGGACTACATGCACCATCTCTTCGACCTGGGTCTCAGCCATTCCTCTTTGAAGGTCCACATGGCAATGATTTCAGCCTACCATATTCCCTTCGAAGACGGGACTTTCACTTAGTTTGAAGTCTCTAAGACTTTCCTCAGAGGGGTCCTCCATTTGAGACCCCCCCATCCGCATTCCTGCTCCTCCATGGGACTTAAACTTTATTCTGGAGAAGCTTACTCTGACTTCCTTTGAGCCAGCAGTCACGACAGATTTAAAGTTCCGAGCTTCAGGCCCTCATGCAAAATCCCTTACTTGATTTTCCACAAAGAACATGTGGCTCTACGAACCATCCCTAAGTTTCTCCCTAAGGTGGTGGCTGAATCTACGCTGAATGAATCCATTGAGCTCCCCGCTTTCTTTATGCAACGCTCCAATCAAGGGGAGTTCCTCTTGCATACTTTGGATGTTCACAGAATACTGAGATACTACACCACTTGGACTAAGGATGTCAGGAAAACTGATCAGCTTTTTGTCTCTTTTGCACACAAAAGAGAACGCAATGCTGTTTCTAGGCAATGCCTATCAAAGTGGTTGGCTCATTGTATCACTTTCAGTTACAAGTACAACAAGACCCTGCCGGATCAAGTCAGAGGTCTCTCCACCAGAGGAGTAGCTGCCTCTGCAGCTTGTTTCAAGAATGTGTCAGTGGCAGACATCTGCGCAGCTGCAGCTTGGACTTCTGTCCATACCTTTATGAAACACTACAGTTTGGACATTGCCTCTTGCCATAGAGCAGGCTTCAGGCTGGCTGTGCTTCAAGGTCTTCTTTCCTAAGACCCGTTCAGCCGGAGGTTCCATGATATGGATAGTTTTCCTCCTCCCGAGTGCTTTTTCTTGTTCCAGACTGCTTGGGACTCAGTCCTGTATGTGAAAACCTACTGCAAGAGCCCTCTCGAAGTAAGATAGTACAGTTACGTAACTGAACTTACTGTAACAGTAGATCTTCGAGAAGGGTCTTGCAGTAAGTACTGCTCCCGCCTCCATCCCCTAAGCTTTTCAGCTCCTTTTCCAGTGAGGAAACATCCGGCTCTCTTGTCTACGCCTTTTTGGCCTTTGGCAGGAAAGAACTGGAGAAGCGGGCGTGAGGGACCGCCCCTTTATACCGACGTCGCCTGACGCCGGTCACCTGACGTGGGGGCAGTCCCTCGCCAGATACTGCTAGCTAGAAATTTTTCCGTGGAGTCCTGACGCCTGCTGGCTTCAGTCCAATATGTAATTACCTACTGCAAGAGCCTCTCTCGAAGATCTACTGTTACGGTAAGTGCTTCTGTAACTGTACTTTCTTGGTCCTAGTTGACGATATCCTTGCATATCAATATTCTGGAGATGAGAGTGGTCCTCTACACCTTACAAGTTTTACAGACCATTGTATCGAAGGGAACACTGCTGATCCAGATGGACAATATGTCAGTAGTCTGGTACATCAACAAGCAGGGAGGCACTCAGTCGCACCCCCTTTGCAGGGAGGCGATGCTGGTGTGGAATTGGGAAGTCCATCACGAACTGTGTCTCACAGCTGTGCACGTTCCAGGCATTCACAACACCCTGGCAGACAGCCTCAGTCATACTTTGGCTCTTGCACATGAATGGGAATTAAATCAGGAAGTAGCAGACTCTCTCTTTCTAAAATGGGGTCGTCCAGAGGTAGACCTGTTCACCTCCCCATCCAACGCAAAACTTCCCAGGCTTTGCTCACTCGTTCCAGAACCTGGTGCCTTCTGGCACAAGGCGTTATCACTATGTTGGACAGGGAATTTCTTATATGCCTTCCCTCCCTTTCCCATTCTGCAGAGTCCTTCTCAAGCTTCAAGCAAAGGGAGCTTAGATGATCTGTATCACTCCTCTCTGGCCGAGGCAGATTTGGCTTCCTGTCTTGCAGCAGCTAACAGTGGAACCCCTAATTCCTCTCCCTCTCCCTCTCCCTCTCCAGTATGACTTGTTGACTTGGAATCAGGGCAGGCTGGTGCATCCAGAACTCAGGACCCTACACCTTCATGCATGGCTCCTTCGGACATAATGAAATCCTGTTTCGGGGTCTCCCGAAGGGTAGCTGAAGTCCTGGTTGAGGCTAGGAAGCCTTCCACCAGGTCGACATATGCTGTGAAGTGGAAGTCGTTTTCCATTTGGGCAGTGTCCAAGGGTTGGGACCCTTTTTCTTGCTCATCTCCACAGATTATAGACTACCAATTGCACCTGTCTGGCTCTGGTTTGTCTTATTCTTCCCTCAAGGTTCACTTGTCAGCCATTTCAGCCTACCACGTTCTAGTGGACGGGAAGCCCGTAGCTCAGCTAGAGGTTGCTAAGACCTTCATGAAAGGGATTCTGCATCTCAAACTTCCCATCCGAAGCCCCACCTCTCCTTGGGATTTAATTTTGTGTTGGAGAAGCTTACACTTCCTCCCTTTGAACAAGCGATGAGCTGTGACATGCGCTACCTTTCCTGGAAGGCACTGTTTTTGGTTGCTATTACTTCTGCTCAATGAATTTCCGAACTTCAGGCCTTGATGCATAAGGGGGCCATGTATGATTTTTTTAATAAGTCCTTTGTACAAATCCTGTTTCTTCCCAGGGTGATTTTGGAGTTCACCTTGAATCAGACAGTTGAACTTCCAGTTTATTATCCGGCTCATTCCAATAGAGGGGAGTCTCTCCTTCACACATTGGACGTTCACGGAATCCTGAGATGCTATGTTCACCGTACCAAAGAATTCAGAAAGTCTGGTCAGTTTTTGTCTCCTTTGCCCCCAAATCCTTGGGGTTGGCGGTTTCTAAACAGTGTCTTTCTAAGTGGCTTGGTAACTGCATCCGCTTCTGTTACCAGACGTACAACAAACCTCTACCGGGGGAGGTCAAAGATCACTCTGCCAGACGCATGGTTGCCTCTACAGCATTTCTTAGGAATGTTTCTGCAGCAGAGATCTATGTGGCAGCAACCTGGAGTTCAGTCCATACCTTCACGAAGCATTACAGTCTGGACATTGCCTCTAGGTGTATTGCTGGGTTTGGCATCGCCTTTTTGCAATGCCTGCTGTCTTAGACAGGTCCTGTTCTGTCTTTGCTGTTACTCCTTCACTTGTGATTCTCTTGGTCTCTCTGAAAGTGACTACTTGGGATTCAGTCCTACATGTTATGACCTACTGCAGGAACCCTCTCGAAGTAAGATAGTACAGTTACGTAAGAACTTACCATAACAGTAGATCTTCAAGAGATGTTCCTGCAGTAGGTCACCTTTTCCCTCCCTCCCTCCTTCCTCCAGTTTCTGCATTTCTTTTAGCCTGTTCTGAACTGGGCTCCAGGATTCCATTCTTTCTCCTGTCTCATTCTTCTTGGATCTCCGGTAGGAGAACTGGAGGGCAGGCGTGTGGATCGCCACTATATAGGGTCACGCTGACGTCCATCACATGACGTCAGGTGGGCTGTCCCCCACCAGACATTGCTAGAAAAGTTTGCCGTGTGGTCCTGATGCCAGAGGGCGCAGTCCTACATGTTATGACCTACTGCAGGAACCTCTCTCGAAGATCTACTGTTACGATAAGTTGTTACTTAACTGTGCTTTCCTGCTCACACAAGAAGGATAAAGAGAAGACTCATCATTGACGGTCCTGGGACCGGGAGCATTCCTGCTCTCAGGAATCTTTTGGTTTTGACTATGGTCAAAATGGCGGCCGTGGCCACTGGCTTCATGGAAACCCCGTTGGACCAGTCCACTGAGACGCCAGCCAATGATGCGGCCGAGATTTTTCTCGACCCTATTGACCAGTTTCATCTGAAGAGGCTGACAACTCTCTTTTCAGGACCTCGGTACTGCCGGTGACCTCTGAAAGGGCGGCCCAGCAAGTTGAGTCGGCTCCTCCAGTCACCGACCTAGAATAGAAGGAGTCGCTGATCTCCCCGGCTCCCTCTGAGGCCCCCCCATTGGCACCACTGATGGCTGAGGTCATCTACATCCTCTGGGTCGAGCAGGTCCCGCTGACATTGGTGGTCTCCCTTTTGGCACCTTGGGAAGCGGTGCCACTGCTATTCATGTTCTTCCTCCTCAGGTGAGAAGAGGCTTTGGCGCAAGTTGCGTCGATGCTACGAAGACCTTACGTAGCAACAGTTAGTGCTGACCGGGCCGAAGCTGATGCCAACTACCACCCCAGTTACAGTATTACCTGGCTGTCGCTCAAAAGGCTGACACCCCCGCCGGGGTCGTTTGACACCGTTCCACCCCCAGTGGAGCCAGTCCAGACCATTTCAGCTCAGCCGAAGCTGGCTTCTCCACTGATCATAGTAGAGCTGCCACCCAAGCAGCCGTTGACCAGGGCTCCATCCAAGGAGTCTCAGTCAGCTAAGGGGCTTCCCCATCGGCTGTCTGTCACTCTCACACCTGACCAGCCGCGGAGGGTCATGGGTGATTTGGGTGGTCACCCATTTTACGCGGACTCCTGTCTGCACTCCCGTCCACTGGATACAGAGTTGATGGGGGATCTGTCGATGGATGAAAGCCCCACTTCATTCATGGGCATTCTCTGCCTCATCTTAGAGTCCACGGGGATGAAACTGGAGCCCGTTCAAAATCGGGCTTGATACCCCTTTACAGAAATTCTGGATAAAGGGGCTCTCTGACGGAGGATTTCCCAGTGGCTGAGGCCATCGTCGGCCCTTCCCTGGATCTCTGGCAGCACCCTGCCTCTTGCCCTTAGCCCGGATGGCCCGCAAATATGCGGTGCCCACCGGTACCCTTTCAGGGTTCACGGAGCATCCCTCGGCTGAGGGATTGGTGGCTGACTCCTTGTTCAGGCACTCGGGCAATATGGGGGACATCAATAGACCACCAGATAGGAAGTTCAAGAAATTGGACCACTCGGGTAAAAAGGTCTGTGCTGCTTCCTTGCTCGGCCTCCGCCAGGCGAGCTCGGTTGTCACGATGGCACACTTCTCCCATGCCCTTCTGTGCTCTCTGGATAAGGTGATTCCTCATCTTTCTGTGGACCTCCAGACTACGGTCAAGCAGGTCCGGGACCAGGGTCGTGCTGTGGCCAAACAGCAACTTCAGACGGCCCTGGACATTGGAGATTCCTGTGCCCGCTCGGTAGCGGCCGTGGTTGCCATGCACCCTAGGGCTTGGTGGCGGATCTCGACCTTCACAGTAGACACCCAGCACAAGCTGGTGGATGTACCATTCTTAGGCAGCAACCTATTTGGACCTGGCGTGGTGGGTCACCTCCAGCGCACTGAAAAGTCCAATGCCACCCTGAACTCGGCGACATCCACCCAGAAGGACTCCAAGGGCTCTAAGTAGCAGAAATGCAAGTCCTTTTGGTCATCTACTCCTGCGGCAAAACCATTCCAGCATCAATCTGGCCAGCAGGCTCAGTCCTGGTGACCTTGGGCCAAGTCCGTGGCCTAGGTGGTCCGAAAGCCTGAGGGAAAGGACCCGGTGACCCCTCTGCTGGGTCCTCCTCCTCCAAGCCTGCTCAGTGACGGGTGAGGGGCATCAACCTCATATCCGTCAAATCTCTCCTGGGTCCTCATGGAAGTCGTCGGTCAGGGTCTTCCTCTGGATTTCGAGCAGTACCCTCCAAGCCGAGCCTGCACCCCACGGGAGGACTTGGTATCCACAGAGACTCAGTTGGCTCTTCAAGATGACATAGCCTCGTGGTCAGAGTTGTGGATCCTCTGGAACACCCAGGGTTTGTCTCCAGGTACTTCCTGGTGCCAAAGCGGACGGGGGCTGGTGCCCCATTCTAGATCTGCATGACCTGAACAAATCCCTCAGGTCCCACACCTTCAGGATGGTAACTCTGCCCCAGATCATACCATCTCTGGCTCACAACATGTGATTTTGCTCTCTGGATCTATCTTCAGGATGTGTTCTTTTATGTCCCGATCCATCCGTCCCATCGAAGGTTTCTCCACTTCCGAGCAGAAGAAACCCTTTTATGAGTTCCAAGCCGTGCCTTTTAGCCTCTTCTCGGCCCCCAGGGTCTTTACCAAATGCATAGCAGTGGTGGTAGCTTACCTGAGGCACTGAGGGGTCCGGGTGTACCCCTACCTTGATGACTGGCTGATAGCAGGTCCCTCCAGGCAAGAGATGGAGCAGTCCAGAGACCTGGCTCTCCAGACCTGCATCAAACTTGGCCTGCTGGTCAATGAAGCCAAGTCAGAACTCGTGCCCTGGCAGGTGATTAGCTTCATCAGGGCAGAGCTCAACTCTTGCCGAGCCACAGCTAGGCTCCCAGTGGACAGGGTGGAGGTTCTCTCCTCCTTTGCCCAATCATTTCTGGTTGGGCACTTGTGCCCTGCCCTGGACTTCCTACACCTTCTGGGTTACATGGCGGCCTGCGCCAGCAGGGTCCATTAGGCCCATTGGTATATGTGTACCCTGCAATGGGAACTGGCCAGCCAGTGGTCTCAGTGCAAAGGTCACTTCCACCAGCTGGTCACTGTGACCCAGAGGCTATGGGATGCCCTCCAGTATTGGCTTGTCCCAGAGCATCTTCAGAAAGGGATCCCATTTGTCCACCCCGAACTGACGGTCATCCTGATGACCAACGCCTCTCTCACAGGCTGGGATGCCCATCTGAGGGAACACAGGGTCCATGGGCTCTGGACCCCTCAGGAGACCCAATGCCACATCAAACAGTCAAAAGGCTGCACTCACCAACACAGCAAAATAGTGGCACAAGCAAGGATTTGCAAGTAAAAAAGGTTTGAATTTATTGTGCCAAAAGTTAAGGCCCCACTAGGAAGACCTGTTGGTTGACGTGCAGGGGTTTCTGTGGCAACCTAAGTGCAGTATCTGGTAATTAACATTTGGCACAATAAATTCAAATCTTTTTTACTTGCAAATCTTTGCTTTTGCCATTATTTTGCTGTGTTGGAGAGTGCAACCTTTTGACTGTTTGGTTTCTTGGCTTGATACCTGGTTTGCACCCCCCTGGTTCACAGGTGTATCGCTGGGTTTCATGAATTTGCTCTGATGCTACATCTACCTGCTGGAGCTCCGAGCTGTCTGGCTGGCACTGACTGCCTTCGCTCCGTTTGTTCAGGATCAAGTGATTCAAGTCCAGATGGACAACACCACGACCATGTACTACCTCAACAAACAAGGCGGAATGCACTCCCTGCCCCTGTGCAAGGAAGCCCCTCCGCATTTGGACTCTAGTTTGCAGCCTGGAGGCGGATCTCCTAGCCATCCATATGGCAGGAGCCACCATTCAGCTGGCAGATGCCCTCAGCCGGGTGGACGAGGCGTCTCATGAGTGGTTTCACCATCCAGAGGTAGTTCACAGTCTGTTCTCCCAGTGGGACACCCCTCAGGTGAACCTGTTCGCCTCCAGGGAGAATGCAAAGCTGAGGCTGTTTTGTGCCCACCCCCCTCGGCAGAGAACGCTGTAGGCGGATGCTCTCTTGAGGCCTTGGACCCCAGGCTTCTTCTGTGCCTTCCCTCCACTTCCCTTGATCCACAAGGTGTTACTCAAGGTCAGGAGAGACTAGGCACAGGTGATCCTGGTGGCTCCGGACTGGCCCCGCCAGTTTTGATACCCCGATCTCCTCAGCCTCATCAACAGTCTCCCAAGGCATCTTCCCATATGCCTGGACCTGCTCTCAGTCAGTCAGGGGAAGGTTCTCCACCCAGACCTTCAATCCCTGCACCTGACAGCCTGGTTCCTGAGCAGCTAGAGTTACAGGCTTTGGGTCTCTCTGAAGATGTCCTCACTGTTGTTGAGGCATCTAGAAAGGAATCGACCAGAAAATGCTATGCCTTCAAATGGAAAAGATTTTCCATTTGGAGTCAGGGCAAGGGGTTGGACACTTTGTCCTGTCCAGTGGCTAGCATTTTTGGACTATCTGGTGGTCTCTCTCCCAAGGGGGACTTCGGTCGACGACCCTTAAGGTGCACCTGGCAGCCGTCTCTGCTTACCGGGCGCAGGTTGGTCAGCAATCGGTGGCACAGGAGAAGGTGATCTGCTGATTTTTCAAGGGCCCTGACCACATTTCCCCTCCAGTACATGAACCACCACCACCACCGTGGGACTTGTTGCTGGTTTTGGCAGAGCTCATGGGCAAATCATTTGAACCAGTGCACAGGTGTGATATGTCTCACCTGTCATGGAAGACCGCCTTCCTGGTGGCTATCACGTCAACCAGAAAGATCAATGAGCTCCAGGCGCTCTCGGTGGAGTCTCCATACCTGGTCTTCCACAGGGACAAGGTTGTCCTGCGCCCCAACCCAAAGTTCCTCCCGGAGGTTGTGTCGGAGTTTCACCTAAATGAGGTGATTATTCTTCCGGTGTTCTTCCCAAATCACACCTCAGAGACCAACACAGGCTGCATGCTCTGGACCTGAGGGCGTGCTCGCTTATTACAAAGAGCGCACGTCTAGAGTTCAGGGAGAGGGTCGCCAGCTGTTTGTCACCTACACTGAAACCGCACCTGGCAGACCTGCAGCCAAGCGGACAGTTGGCAGGTGGATCACATCCTGCATTGATCTGTGCTATAGGCTGCCGGGTGGGGAGCCTCCTGGAGGGCGAAGGGCTCATTCCACCCGCCATACCGCTGCGACGGTGACTGCTTCTACGGACGTCCCTATCCAGGAAATCTGCAGGGCTGCTACCTGGAAGTCAACACATACCTTCATTTCCCATTACCACATTGACCTAGAGTAATGCCGGGTTGCTGGTTTTGGGGCCTCAGTTCTCCAATCTCTGTTCCCTAAGTAGGGAGTGTGCGCCTTGCCTCCCTCATCCCAGAAAACTGCTAGGTCTGCCAGAAAGTGTGGAAAGAATATCATATCCACGTCCCTAGAAATGCAGGTTACTCACCTGTAACAGTAGTTCTAGGAGTGGTATATGATGTTCATCCACACTGACCCATCCGACCTTCCCATCTTCGGTGCACACACTCTGCTTCCTGCTGGCAAAATCTGGCGTCATGGGACTGAGCCGAGGGAGTTGCCACTCGGGTGGGTGGGAGGAGCCAGCTTGAAGATGTTTCCGGCAAGCCTTAAAGGAAAAGACAACTGCCAGAATGTGTGGATGAACATCATATACCACTCCTAGAACTACTGTTACAGGTGAGTAACCTGTGTTTCTGTTCCCAGTTCTTCCTTGTCCCCAAGCAAACAGGGGACATGAGGCCCATTCTAGATCTCAAGGAACTGAATTTCTGCATTAATACAAAAAGTTCTGGATGATCACCCTGCATGGCCTGCTGCCTCTGCTCAAACAGGGAGACTGGTTATGCTCCATGGACATGCAGAATGCATACCTCAATATCACGGTTTCTAGGGATGTGGATATGTTGTTCAATCCACACTTACTGGCAGGTTCCTTGCCGCTTTACATCTTGCCGGAAGGTCTTCAAGCTGGCTCCTCCCACCCACCTGGGTGGTAAAACTCTCGGCTCCGCCCCATGACGCCAGATCTTCCTTACCGCTTGGAAGCTCAGGTTCCCTCCTTAGCGCTCGGCGTTTTAGGCCTGGATCCACACTCCTCGGTTAATCCGAAACTTATTCTAAAATTTAAAAGACTTCGGTCTTCTTTTTCCCTTGTGGCTGCAATGGACAAATCGACTCCCAGATTTCGTTGGTGCCCCTGTGGGCAGAAGATGTCCTGGACTGACCCGCACTCCATGTGCGTTTACTGCCTAGGACTTAGACATGACTCGTAGGCTTGCGAATTATGCAAATCCTTTTCGGCTTCAGTCTTGGAGGATCGCGCTGCCCGACTGCTTTTGGGGCGCCCTGAAAAAACGTTATCCTCCGGTTAAGTTGACGGAGGCCCGTTGGGCGGTGTCCACGGCGGCGGGCTCCGCAGCCCAGCTGGAGCAGATGATCACCCTCGAGGAGGAGGCGGCCCAGGCCGCATCTTCATCTTCCTCGGTCATGGCATTTATCCCACTCTCCTTGGACTCATCTTATACAGCTTCTTTTAAGGAGCTTTGCCAATCCCTCTCCGCCAAGGGAGAAGGACCATCGGGACATTCCAGTCGGTCCAAAAAGAAGGACTCCAAAGGTAAGTCTCACCGTCAATGTTCGTGGGAGCAGGAAAGATCCCTTTCTCCGGATAGTCGACAGTCGACTTAGGCCAAGGTTGCGACTAAGGCCACTGGCTTTACGGTGTCCCCGTCAGGTCAGCCAGCTGAGACACCCATCGATGCAGTCGAGATTTTTCTTAACCCGTCGGATGGTTTGTCGACAGGAGAAGCAGACAGCCCTTCTTCACCGGTTCCCCTGGTGGAACCCAAGGACTTGACTGTGCCTCCTGTGCTGGAGTCCCCGGTTAAGGTCCCTGAACTGAGAGAGAAGCGGGTTTCTCCCATCCCCTCTCTGACCCACCCTCGGAATCCCCGAGGGTCTCGGTCTTGGACCTCTTCCAGGTCCAGCTGGTCCCACCGTCAGCAGTCTCAGTCTCGGCACCATGGAAAGCGGCGGTGCTGCTCATCCTCGTCGTCCTCTTTGGAGGATAGGCTCCAGCGCAAGTTGCGTCGGTGCTATGAGGATTTAATGTGGCAGCAGCTCTTATTGTCTGGGAATAAGCCAACTCCGACGCCTTCTCCGGCCATTAAGTGGCTGTCACCGGAGCGGCCAAAACAACCCCTCGTAGTGGTCAAGGAGCCGAAACCAGCACTGGTTGTTCAGCCGAAACCAGCTGCACCACCCATTGTGGTGGAACCTGTGCCTCCACAACCGAAGACTGAGGCCCCAACCAAGGATTCTCGATCAGGTCAGGGTTTGCCCCGTAGGTTGTCGGTCACCCTCACTCCCGATCGACCTCGGCATGTGGAGGGTGGCTCAGGCACTCAGCAGCTGTTCGCAGACTCCTCGGAGTCTGACGACGACTCCTCCTTGTTCTCCAGACCGCTTGACCTGGAGTCCACTGGGGGTCAGTCGGTGGACGAGAGCCCATCCTCGTTCTTAGGAATGCGTAGACTCATCTCAGAATCCAGTGGGATGAAGCTCGAACCCGTTTCAAAATGGGCCAAGTTTCCCCTCATGGAGATACTGGACCGAGGGGATTCCCCTACGGTAGCCTTTCCGGTGGCCGAAGCCATTGTTGGCCCGGCCCTGGAGCTGTGGCAGCGGCCAACTTCTTGTCCAGCACCTTCAGCCAGGATGGCTCGGAAGTATGCGGTCCCTACAGGTTCACTCTCTGGTTTCTTGGAGCACCCCTCTGCGGAGGGGTTAGTGACCGACAGCATTTTCTGGCGTTCCAGGAACGCTCAGGATGTGGACAAACCACCCGATAAGGAGTCCAAGAAATTAGAATACTCAGGGAGAAAAGTATATACTGCTTCCTCCCTAGGCCTTCCTCAGGCTAGCTTGGCGTCCTGATGGCACACTTTTCACACACCCTTTTGGGCTCCCTGGATGAGGTGATTCCTCATCTCCCGGCTGACCTTCAGATGACGGTCAAGCAGGTTCGGGACCAGGGAAGGGCGGTAGCCAAACAGCAGCTCCAAACTTTGTTGGACATTGCTGATTCTGTGCTCGGCCAGAAGTGCCGTAGTACACGTGCCGCAGAGCTTACGCGACTTCCACCTTTATGGTGGATACCCAGCACAAGCTGGCAGATGTCCTCTCGGTACCGACCCAGCGGTCCCGGGATGGAGGGTCATCTCCATGGATCGAGAAGTCCAACGCCACCTTGACTCGCCACGCCTGCCCAGAAGAACAAAGGCCAACAGCAGCAGTGTAAGCCCTTTTGTCCTTCAGCCCCTGCGGCTCATCCAGCCCAGCAACACCAGCATCAGGGCCAGCAGGCTCACACTTGGCACCCCAAAGCCAAGCCTGCTGCTTCCTCCAGCAGGAAGCCGGGAGGGAAAGGCCCAGGCAGCTCCTCGGACAGCCTTTCCTCCAGGCCTGCCCAGTGACGGGTTGAGGGGTGTCACCACCAACCTCGCCCTCCTTCCGGTTCCCCATGGGGACAGCTCTGCCACTTCCTTTCCACCTGGTCTGATATCACCACGGACCGCTGGGTGTTTGAAGTGGCAGGCAGGGGTCTGCCTTGGAACTTGATAGTCCCCATCCTATCGAGCTGGCCGCCTCATGGGGGGCTACAGGTTCCAGATCCTCTCTGTCAGCCTGCTGAGCCGATACTGCGCCTGCTTCTCCAGAAGGAGGTGATCAGGAGGTGCGGACCTCTCCTCCAGAACCAGGGTTTGTGTCCAGGTACTTCCTGGTACCAACTGACAGAGGGCTGGCGCCCATTCTCGACCTACATGACCTGAACAAGTTCCTAAGGTCTCGCACCTTCAGGATGGTCACTGTGGCTCAGATCATTCCATCCTTGGAACGAGGCCTGTGGTTCTGTTCTCTGGACCTTCAGGATGCGTTCTTTCACGTCCCAATTCGTCCGTCTCACTAGCGATTCCTCCGCTTCAGGGCAGAGGGATCCCTTTACGAGTTCCGGACCATGCCCTTTGGTCTCTCTACAGCTCCCAGGGTCTTTACCAAATGCATGGCAGTGGTGACAGCATTCCTGCGGCGTGAGGGGTCCGGGTATACCCTTACCTGGACAACTGGCTGATTGCAGCCCCCTCCAGGTTGGAGGTGGAGTGGTCCAGGGATCCGGCTCTCCAGGTCTGCTCTCAGATTGGCCTCCTCATCAAAGAGGCCAAATCGGAACTCATGCCATCGCAGGTGATTCAGTTCATCGGGCAGAGCTCGACTCTCTCGAGCCAGAGCATGGCTCCGTGACAGGACGAGGTCCTTTCTCTCCTTTGCCCAATCATTTCTGATTGGGCACTGCGCCCCTGCCTGCACCTCCTGCGCCTTCTGGGCCTCATGGCAGCCTGCACCAGCGTGGTCCGCTGGGCCCACTGGGCATGGCGCGCCCCTGCAATGGGGGCTGGCCCACCAATGGTCACAGCGCTCTGGTCCTCTGGACCAGCCAGTGACAGTGACCCAGGAGATGTGGAACGGCCTCCAGTGGTGGCTCGTTCCAGCTCATCTGCAGGAGGGTATCCCGTGTGTCCACCCCGAGCCGACGGTCACTCTGACGACCAACGCCTCTTTGATGGGTTGGGGTGCACATCTGGGGGAGCTCAGAGCTCAGGGCCTCTGGTCCCCTCAAGAGTCTCGATGCCACATCAACCTGCTAGAGCTTTGAGCGGTCCAACTAGCCCTCATCGCCTTTGCTGCATTTGTAAGGGGTCAAGTGGTCCAGGTCCAGACGGACAACACCATGACCATGTACTGCCTCAACCGACAGGGCGGGATGCACTCCTTGCCTCTGTGCAAGGAGGCTGTCCGTACTAGGTCTCTCATGATCAGCCTGGAGGCGGATCTCCTAGCCAGCCATGTGGCAGGAGCCTCCAACAGTCTGGCCGATGCCCTAAGCTGGATAGGCGCTGCATCTCACGAGTGGTCTCTCCTGCCGGAGATAGAACAAGATCTGTTCTCCCACTTGGGCACCCCTTAGGTGGACCTGTTTGCCTCCAGGGAGAATGTGAAGCTGAGGCTGTTCCATGCCCACCCCCCTCAGCAGGGCTCGCTGCAGGGGGATGCCTTCTTGAGGTCGTGGACCCCGAGCCTCTTCAAACAACATGAAGTCTTGATATATTATGACATATGCAGTGAGTACCAACCTTCGAACTGCTCCGGAGGTGAAAGAGTTAACATTCCATGCCAGGCATGGAACTTTGAGCACGAGCTCGGTTGAAAGCTCTGTCTGTTGTTCTTCAAACTCAAACTGTCGATTCTTTACTCTCCCTCACTGAACAGTCGCTCCGAGATTTCTCCTTCTGCTTGGTTCATTTTTGTCGTTAAAGTATCAAGTTTTCGTTTTTAACCGAATTTAAACCGCAACCGGTCGGTTCAAGCTCTGTCTGTGGTTCCGTAAGTACTAGATAGGTTTTACATTATTTCTGTGTGGAACTTGAAAACGATATTATCGGTTCGGTTTGAACCGATCAGGTTGTTGTAAAATTCATTAAATCTGTCTTTTAGAGTGCGGTTCCCGGTTCTTATCGGTTCTAAAAAACGGATTTCATTACGGTTTTTCCATGGCCGTGACTGGTGGGAACCGGATGCAGGGTCTTGCTTGGCGGATTGCCATAACGCGGCAAGTTCGTTAGGCTGGCACTATGTCTGAGAAACCAAAAGAAAACTCGGCCCACTGGGTTTCAACACACTGCAGTGTTTGTGGGGGAAGTTTTGCCAAGGCTGGAACCTCACACCACCTGTGTTTATTGTCTGGGGGTTTGACCACCTCAATGCAGACTGCCAGATTTGCAAAAATTTTCTGCAGCTACCTGATAAGAGAGTTGGTAGGCTCAGGAAAGAGAGGCCAAGAAGTCCGCTTGACCTGGATGGCCAGCCCGGCTCGGGTTGTAACCGGAACTAGGAGGGAGTGCCCTCTGACCAGGGCAGACTTCCTCGGGTAAAGGGAGAGCCGACTCGAGGAGTCGGTCCAGCAAAAGGACTAGAAAATCAGCAGGTGTGGAGCCAAAATTTCCATCTCCAACCACTGAAGAAATAGCCAAAGCGATCAAAATTGTCCAGTCGCATTCCCCGGTTCCGACTTGAACCAGCACCATCAGGTAAGCGTACAGTTCGGTCGGTTCCACCGGTTCAAGAATATGATTTAGAGGAATTTTATGAACCGGAGGAGGGGGAAGAGGAGTATGAGGAGAGTGAATGTGGATTTGAAAGTCTGGATGTGCCCATTGAACCGGACATCTCCCCAGACAGACCTTCAGGAGTGTCTCCCCTAGGCTTCTGAGTCCCTCTCATTTTATGTTTTATAAAAAGTGGCTGAAACCCTCCAGCTCCTGTGGAGGAAGCTGTGGATGATCAAGAGGAGCCTGACTATGTAGAAATGATGGATATCCTAGAGTCTAGGAGACTGTCTATTCCTTTGCATAAATCTTTGGGAAACAGACAGTAAAAATTCTAAAACTCTCACACTATACCTCCTGTGGATAAAAGAATGGACAAGAGGTACACACTGTCAGGCTCTGATATGGAGTTCCTTACACAACAATGCAGCCATGTTGGAGTAGTGCAGGCTGCAGCCTGTGATAAGGCAAATATTCCCTTGGCTTCACACCCCCCTGACAAGGACTCCAGGAGGATTGATGCTATGGCAAAGAAACAATACATGGCAGCATCCTTGGGACTCAGACAGGCAAATTATATGGCTTATGTTGCTAGATATCAGAAGTCCAGATGGGATACTGCTATGGCTCTAGCAAAACAGGTCCCCGGCCAGCTTGCCAAGGAGCTGGAGCAGGTGGCTGCTGATAGTATTGAGGCATCCAAGGTGCAATTCCATGCTGCAGTGGACTCTAATCATGTGTCATCAAGAGTCATGGCTACATCTGTGGCATTTCGCAGAATGGCTTGGCTCAGATGTACTAGCGTGTCATAGGATACCCAGACTAAGGCCGTGGATTTTCCTGTTGTGGGGAATTCTCTGTTTGGGGAGCAGACAGAGAATTACATGAAGAAAATGGATGAGTATAGGACCACCTATAGGAGTGCACAGGCCAAGGAGAGGCAGACCACCCTCAGGCAGCCTTCCAGGGCAGGGCAGACCTTTCATAGGCCTTTTACCAAGCCAGGCCTCCCTTCAGCTTATGCCCAGAGGGGGTTCTTTAGAGGGAGAGGCAGACGGGGTACAAGCAGACCTTCTTCCACCCTCAGCCTAAAGCCCTGCCAAGCAGGCACCCTGATGGGGTGGCCAGGCCGATTCTCCACTACCTGTAGGGGCAGGCTGGCTTACTTTGTCCAGGACTGGAAGTCTTTAACATCAGACAAGTGGGTCGTGGAAGTAGTAAGTTGGACTGGTTCTCAGCTTCAAAAATTTCCAAAGATGAGAACCAGGTCCTTTCCACCTGCAAATCCATCAGAGGCACTTGCCCTAGAAACAGAAGTTTCTACCCTCCTGGCTCTCAGAGCTGTGGAAAGGTTCCACCCCACACCAGGGCAAAGGGTTGTACTCCAGGTACTTCCTTACCCCAAAAAGACAGGAGAATGGCGCCATCCTGGATCTCAGATACCTAAACAAGCACCTTTTAAAACCAAAATTCAAAATGGTGACTCTGGGAATTTTACCCTGTCTAAGGCCAGGGGACTGGCTAGCATCCCTGGACCTCAAGGATGCCTACTTCCATGTTCTTATCAGAAGCTCCCATCGAAAGTACCTCAGATTCGAACTGCCCTCAGGCCATTACCAGTTCAGAGCAATGCCCTTTGGCCTCACCTCTACCCCGAGGGTATTCACAAAATGCCTGGCAGTAGCAGTTGCCCACTTAAGAAGGCAAAAGATTGCCATCTTTCCTTACCTGGACGACTGGCTCATAGTAGGCCAGTCTCCAGACCACGCAAGCTACACCTTCAGGTAACTCAGCAACTGCTCACATCTCTAGGTTTCCTTCTCAATCTTCCAAAGTCAGTTCTAGAGCCTGTCCAGCTTCTCACCTTCATAGGTGCAGAACTGAACACAAAAGAGGCCAGAGCCTTTTTTCCTCTGGAAAGAGCAAGGACCCTGGTCTCTCTGGCCTCCTCCTTCACCCTGCAGGTCTCTCGACTAGCAAGGCATTTTCTGCAGCTCCTGGGGCACATGGCTGCTTCTACAGCAGTGGTGCAAGGAGCAAGATTTCAGATGAGGGACATCCAGTTCTATTTGAGAGCCTTTTGTCTCAAAGGAGAGACCTCTAACCAAATTGATCCCAGTGACTCAACCCTGATCCAAGCCCTTCAGTGGTGGCAGGACCAGAGCAATCTGAGACAGGGGTCCCCTTCACCCCTCAGTCTCACTCTTTAATCCTTACTACAGATGCATCCTCTTGGGGTGGGGGCTCACCTGGGCACCTCACTACCCAGGATGTGGTCCTCAGGAATCTCTGCTCCACATCAACCTGTTGGAACTCAGAGCAGTTTTTCACACTTCAAGTTTTTTCCACATCTGTTCAGAACAAAGTTGTACAGGTCAGAACAGACAACACCACTACAATGTGGTACATCAACAAGCAAGGAGGCACTCGGTCTACGGCCTTGTGCACCGAAGCAATGAAGTTGTGGTCTCTGGCTTATTCCGTGAACACCTCCTTTACGGCAGTTTAGCTCCCAGGCAAGGACAATATCCTGGCAGATGCTCTCAGCAGGATTTCCCAGGGCCATCACGAATGGTCACTGGATCCCCTAGTACTGGAGGTAGTATTTGCCAGATGGGGCACCCCGCAGATAGATCTTTTTGCAGCCCCAGACAATCACCAACTTCCCCTTTTTTGTTGCAGGCCCCCAGTGTTGGGCTCAGTCCCTCTGGATGCCTTCCTTCTCAGTTGGGAACGGAAGTTTCTATGCTTTTCCTTCCTCTACTGTCTCAAGGTGCTAGTCAAATCAGATCTCAACCCTGCAAGATGATCCTGATTGCTCCAGATTGGGCCAGACAGCCTGGTACCCACTCCTTATGTCCTTAGCAGTCCACCTTCCCTGTGTCTTCCCAGGAATCACAACCTGTTAACCTGTGCTCAGGGAGGGTTTGGTACCTGAACCTCAGATCTCTCAATCTCAAGGCCTGGCTCTTGAAGAGTTAGAGTTTGCTGACCTACACCTTTCCCAAGGTGTATTGGATATCCTGAAGGCTTCTAGGAACCTTTCCACCAGGGCTACTTATAATTCCAAATGGAAGAGGTTTTCCATATGGTGCTCTGGCAAGCACATTTCCCAGAATCTGCTGACTTACCCACAGTCCTGGATTATATGGTGCATTTGAATACTTTGGGGCTGAGACCAGCTACCCTGAAGGTGCACCTGGCAGCCGTGTCTGCTTTCTTATCAGCAGGTAAACCCTCTTCTCTTTCAGCTCATCCTGTATTCTTCAAATTTTTCAAGGGGTTGCTTCACACCAACCCTCCATTCAGGGACCCTGCCCCTGCCTGGGATGTTAATATTTGCATTGCCCAGCTTATGCAACCCCCTTTTGAGCCCTTGTCTTCAGCAGAGCTTAAGTACTTGACTTGGAAAACTGTGTTTTTGGTAGCTATCACTTCTGCCAGGCGATAAGTGAATTACAAGCATTGTCAGTGGAGCCTGATTTTATCTCCTTTCATAGAGATAAGGTGGTCCTCAGGACTAACAGAAAGTTCTTGCCTAAGGTGGTTTCGGACTTCCACCTTAATCAATCTGTGTCTCTCCTGTGTACTTCACTGACCATTCTCCTCTGAAGTAGAGGAGACTGCACAGTTTAGATGTCAAAAGAGCCCTTAGTTACTACATAGAACGTATCAAGGGTCACAGGTTTGACTCCCTCCAACTGTTCCTCACTTATGGTGAGGTTGGTAAAGGGAAACCTGCCACTAAAAGATCCATTGCCAGGTGGATTGTCTCTTGTATCCAATTTTGCTATGAAAAACTGGGTAAGGTTCCTCCCTCAGGCCTGAGGGCTCACTCTACCAGAGGTACTGCTGCGTCTCTGGCTGCTGCCAGGGACATCCCTATCTTAGAGATATGTCAAGCAGCTACCTGGAAAACAGTTCACACTTTTACCAAGCATTACTCCCTGGACATCCAGGCTAGGAGTGATGCTCGGTTTGGCACAGCTGTGCTTCAGAGCCTATTTCCTTAGTAAGTTCTGTCCCTCCTCCATGGAGGTACTGCTGTGTAGTCTGCATATGTCATAATCAGAGCCCCGATTTTTCTCCGGCACTTTGGAGCAAAGTTCCATGGGCAGGGTTCTCCCATTTGCCGCAGAGAACTTCATGTAAGCGGCGAATGGTTATTTCTTATGCTATTCTGTACATGATTTTCACACTATTCCCTTATTTTCATACTTTGTTTTGTTTTTCCATAATAGACATTTTTCAGTCCAGTCAAGTGCTCATATTGTAACATTCACCCTTGGCTTTCATCCTTAATTAACTTGTATAGAAATCTGTTCAGCCGCTAATAAATCCTTTTCACAAACTGTGTGTGTGTCTTCTTTGTGTTATTTGGACAGTGAAATTAAAGATGCCACATTCGCTGAACACCACCTTCACATACAGTATCTTCAGGAGAGTCAGAATGGGTAATGCATGCCACACATATAGAATAGTGGATGGGTGAACATCCACAACAAGGCTGTGTTTCCATCGAGGGAGTTGATGACATCACAGAGACCTCGAGAGCGAAGCTCGAGAGGTCTCATTGATGTCATCAACTGCCCGAGATGGGAACACAGCCTTAGTTGTGGATGTTCACCCATCCACTGTTTTGTATAGTATATGGGTTTTTTTTGTTTAAATTTTGTTTTTTACCGTTACTTCATGTAGGCGCTGGTCTTGCTTCTGTCTGGTGATTCTAAGCTCACACTGCTCCCGCTTAAGCTGCATACAGTTTCCTCCTGCACATCACTGCTTAAAATCAGTGAGAAAAAAAAAGAAATTGTCTTTTTGAGAAAGGGAGCCATGTATGGCTCTCCGTGTCCTGATTCAGACTTCTAAGTCGCTACAAGTCGCTATTAGTTGAGGCTTCTAAATCGCTACTACCATGTTTTTATTTTTTTTAGAGCCTCGTTGCCTGATCCAATCAGGTGGCAGGTCAAGGGTAAAAAGTTGTTGTACTATCGATGTGATGTCAGAGCGATAGTACAACTTTTTTGACCTTTGAACTGTACTACAACAAGATTTCAGCAGTTGCTGAAATCCATTGAGAATAGGCAGCACCCATATACTATAATATCATATTTATTAGTAATATTGCTTTGCCTAGAACACACACGCACAAAAAATCATAAGCATTTTTATTCTGTCATACATCTCTACATAAATATATAAATTTTAATTTCAATTATAAGTGTTGTCACATTACTTCATTTACAGTTGATAGATAGATAGATAGATAGATAGATAGATAGATAGATAGATGATAGATAGATAGATATCTGTGCTCATCACACAGGGTCACATATATTTGATTTCCAAATCCACAGATCCAGTTGTACTAAAATGATTATTGGTTGATAGATGTAAATAGATAAAGTAATAGAGGGGGAGCCAGGCAGAGAGGCAAACAAACAGAGACATTGTGTGTTGTGGTGGGTACATTGGCTCTATAGGGCAGAAATAGGTGAGAAAGTCATCATTAAATACATAGTTATGCAGAGCAAATAATGATATGTAATAATGATCAATCTACATGCTGTAGGACACCCTAAACAACCCCCACCTCCCATTTACCACAGCATGAACATTTTTATAGTAATAAAATGCTGTTCTTTGCTTGCCTCAATGCAAACCTAAAATGAGTATTTAAAACTCTTTGCAGTTGTTCAAGACATGATGCTTTACTTATTCACAGATTGGCACCTTGACTGGAAAATGATTTCCGGGCTATACCACTGTTTGTGGATGCCCAGTGACTATGTTTAAAACCTCCCCGGTAATTTTATCAGACAGATCCAATCACATATACAAAATCATTATAAATGGGGTGTTCAAATCTGTTTTGAATGTGCCCTTCAAACAAAACAATTCTCTGAGTCTCTGGGCACTGAATAGGAAGAGACAGGCAGTGGGAGTGGCTGGGTGGGAAAAGCAGGACAGCAGCAGATGGGCGCACTCAGTGAGCGAGTGACAAGCCAGCAAGAACCGCTGACCAGCGGGGTTGGAGATTCAAATAAAAGCTTAAGCAACTAGTTAGAGGAAAAGTTGGACAAACAGCTGCATGCTTTTTTTGTGCAGCAGCAAAGTGCAGCCTGTGCTTTTTATACTCTTCTGCAGCCGGTGTGTGCAGATCGCAGGAAACCAAACAGCAATGCAGGGTAAATATGTACGGGTCTATGTCATTTCTCTCCGCTCACTCCCTGACATTTCGCTCCCGACGTCTCGCTCCATCGTTACTTAGCTTCCACTAACTTCACTCCCGATACTGCACTTCACTCCTGAGAACTGTGGCTGATCAGATTTATTTATTTAAAATTTTGGAACAGAATGCAATTTTCAGGAAAACAGGATAGAAATCATAGATCTCCTCTTGATTTATGCAAAAAAATATCAAAGTGCTAATGGCCCCCTGCAAAGAGTTCTGGTACCAGTGACAGCCTTTACATCTCAGTTCAGATGACCCCCACCCACCGAAACTTGAACACTCAGCAGTGATGCGAGCCCCAGGGGAGAGTATTTGAAAGCTTAGGACATCAGCACCTCAGCCTTACCAATAACTGCTGCTGCGATATAAATCCTGATGCTCCAGCTGGCTTACCTGCAGATCCGGGGTGTCTTTAAATGTGATCGGGGGGGGGGTGGTCTGGGTGTTCATCTGAGGCAGTGGAGGTGGGCAATGCAATCCACAGTAAGGCATTTATTTATTTTAAATTTTGAAAAAGAATGCAATTTGCAGGAAAAGCCACAGTAAGGCAACCCTGAAGGAGGGTTCTCTTCAACATCGATAGTAAATGACATGGCGGTGATTTACCTTGCAACCTCCTATGTTGCAAATTGTGGACATAGTAGTGTAAAAAAAAGCACAATTAGCCCAATGAGCCAGCTTGTGACACTAAAGAAGCAGGGCATCATTGTGAGTGTGCTTTAAATTCCTACTCCACATGGAAGCTGTCCTAATAAACTTGTATCGTGGTTATACTGGGGGGGGGGGTGGCTTCTATCCTCAGTATAGTATTGCCTTTTGTAGCCTTATGAAGGAGCGAAATGACAGGGAGTGAGATTACATGGAGTGAAATTAATCGGAGTGAACTGTCCGAGTGTAATTAGGCGGAGTGTAATGACGGGATGAAATATCATGCTCCAATATGTACAGAGGGAGTTTTTTATTATTATTTATTTCAGATGCTCGCTATTTTGTCTAAGTCTCGTCAATAAAACCCTAAGGGAGATCACTTAATGCCTGGCAGGAGAGACAATTTGATGGGAGTTCAGTGGTCAGCTGTAACTTCTGCGGTGATCAGGCACTAATTCCCAGATCTGCCTCAACTTCCACGGGTGACAGGAATTTCCTGGTGAGCACAAATTCACAAGCACTCAGGCATGTCATGAATCGAAAGTTAGTTTGTCATAACATAGTAAGACTTCATGTTGTTTGAAGAAAAATTACTCACCTTAGTAATGTTGTTTCTTCTAATGGAGTCTTGCTGTATTATGACCTGCCCTCTCAGAACCTCTGCTTTTTGGGATGGGGTGGCAGTGTGTTGGCACTTAGTAGATGCCCACCTTGTTTTTTCACCCTCCTTTTGGGGTGTTTGGTGTTGTTTTTCATTTTGGGTCCCCTGACTTGAGTCTTTGTTTTGGGACCAAAAATGTGTTCTTATATTTAGTAGCCAGTTGGCTAGTGTAGATTTATAGCTTCCACACAGAACCTTAGTGAGTTTTGCTCAGAAGATCTGACAGTTTGAGTTTGAAGAACAACAGACAGAGCTTTCAACCGAGCTCGTGCTCAAAGTTCCATGCCTGGCATGGAAAGTTAACTCTTTCACCTCCGGAGCAGTTCGAAGGTTGGGACTCACTGCATATGTCATAATATAGCAAGACTCCATTAGAAGAAACAACATTACTAAGGTGAGTAATTTTTTCTTCTATGCCTTCCCTCCATTTCCCTTGATCCATAAGGTGCTTCTCAAGGCGAAGAGGGACAAGGCGCAGGTGATTCTGGTTGCCCCAGACTAGCCCCGCCAGTTCTGGTGTCCAGATCTCCTCAGCCTCAGCTCCAGGCTCCCGAAGCAGCTTCCAGCCCACCCGGACCTGATCTCAGTCAACAAGGGGAAGGTACTCCACCCGGACCTTCAATCCCTGCACTTGACGGCCTGGTTCCTGAGCGGCTAGAGTTCCAGGCCGAGGGTCTTTCAGACGAGGTCATCAACATCGTTGAGGCATCCCATAAGGAGTTGTCTAGAAAATGCTATGCCTTCAAATGGAAGAGATTCTCCATTTGGTGCAGGGTAAGGGGTTGGACCCTTCCTCCTGTTCTTTGGCTAGCATTCTGGACTATCTGTGGTCCCTTTCTCAGCTAGGGCTTCGGTTGATGACCCTTAAGGTGCACCTGGGAGCCATCTCTGCTTACCAGGCATGGGCAGGCAAGCTGCCGGTTGCGCAGGAGAAGGTGGTCGGGTGCTTTTTCAAAGGTCTTGATCACATATCCCCTCTGGTGCGAGAACCTCCACCTCCATGGGATCTACTGCTGGTATTGGCTAAGCTCATGGGCAAGCCATTCCAACCAGTGCACAGGTGTGACATCTCTCATCTGTCGTGGAAGACTGCCTTCTTGGTGGCTATCACGTCAGCCAGAAGGATGGGAGAGCTCCAGGTGCTTTCCATCGAGTCTCCTTATCTGGTCTTCCACAGGGACAAGGTAGTTCTGCGCCCCCACCTGAAATTCCTTCTGAAGGTGGTGTTGGAGTTTCACCTTAACCAGGTATTGACTCTGCCGGTGTTCTACTCCAATCACACCTCGGAGGCCGAATATAGGCTCCATACCCTGGACCCTAGAAGAGCGCTCTTATTATAACTAGCAGACGGCTGAAGTTCAGGGAGAAGATCGCCAGCTGTTTGTCACCTATGCTGAAGCCGCACCTGGCAGACCTGTAGCCAAGCAGATGATAGGCAGGTGGGTCACCTCCTGCTTAGATCTCTGCTATAGGTTGGTGGGCATGGAGCCTCCCAAAGGGATAAGAGCTCATTCTACCTGCCATACCGCTGCTTCGGTGGCTGCTTCTAGGGACGTCCCTATCCAGGAAATCTGCAGGCTGCTACCTGGACGCCAGCATACACCTTCATTACCCACTACCACACGACCTTGAGTCATGTCGGATGCTGGTTTTGGGACCTCGGTTCTCCAGTCCTTATTCCCTCAAGTAGGGGTGTGCGCCTGCCTCCCTCCTCCCTGAGAACTGCTAGAGTCTGCCAGTAAGTGTGGATTGAACAACGATCCACATCCCTAGAAATACAGGTTACTCACGTGGTAACAGGAGTTTCACATGGTATATGTTGTTCATCCACACAACCCACCCGACCTCCCCAGCTTCGACGCGCAGTCTGGCTTCCAGTGAGCTAGATCTGGTGTCATGGGGCGGAACCAAGAGTTTTACCACACGGGTGGGTTGGAGGAGCCAGCTTAAAGACCTTCCGGCAAGATTTGAAGCGGCAAGGAACCTGCCAGTAAGTGTGGATGAACATATCAACATATACCACTCCTAGAACTCCTGTTACAGGTGAGTAACCTGTATTTGCCCTCACCCCCAAACACTACCAGTTCACAGTATTGCCCTTTGGCTTATCATCTGCACCACGGGTGGAGGAAGCCCTCAGGCACGAAGGCCTGTATGTGTTCCCTTATCTGGATAACTGGTTGCTGAAAGCTCAGTCTGGGGATCTCCTGCTGCGGACTCTGGATCATACCAGGGACCTAAGTTTCTGTAACATTTTTTCTTTTGTACCAGAATAGATTAACAATCCGTAATCCAACAAATTTATTAGTAGACCATGTTCCACTAACGTTTTAGATTCTGGGACAAGAAAAGATCTTATCCTAAAAAGCATTCCCAACCTCTGATGGATTTTCTTAACTAGTGTATTAATGTGATCTACAAAAGAAAATTGAGAATCCCAAGTAATCCCTAAATAATTAAATCTGTCAACAAGTTGGATGACATTACCCTGTATATCTAAAATGGGAACAAAAATATCTTTCAATTTCTTGGGAAAAGAAAAAACCATAACTTTGGTCTTGGATGAATTCAAAATTAAACTGTGAGAACATAGCCAATTCTGAAGTCTATCAAAATCACGTTGGACAGTGACCAAGGCCGTATCGGGATCTGGGTTTTCTGCAAACAACACTGCGTCATCCGTATATAAGATGATTCTAGAATCAACAAGACGGGGGCAGCATTCATAAAAGGGACAAAAGTAAAGGGCCCAATATTGAGCCCTGTGGCACGCAATAGTAGATTGGAAGAGACTGGGAGCAAACATTAGAAACAATTGTCTTTTGTCCCCTTTTTTGTAAATAGTCAAATAACCATAATCTCACATCATATGAAACTCTGGCCTCCCTCAGGGACTCCAAAAGTAGGGAGTGATTAACAAGATCAAAGGCCTTGGTGAGGTCCATAAACACTGCGGCAATCGAGTAACCTGAATGCAGGGCACCCCATACACTGCTTGTGAACCCCACCAATGCTATTTCAGTATTGCAACCCCTCCTAAAACCGTGCTGACAATCAGACAACAAATCATATTGAAACAAAAACTCCTGAAATTGATCAAAGACAATTTTTTCGAGAATCTTTGATAAAGGTGACAACAATGAGATGGGACGATAATTTGAAAACATTTTCCTACAACCTGCCTTGAAAATAGGCTTAATAATAGCCGATTTCCAAATCCCCGGAAAAACATTATTACATAATGAAAAATTAAAAATAGCAGACAACAGGGTAGCCAAAACATTAATACCAAGTTTAAGGAATCTATAATCAACTAAATCCTGACCAATAAATAGCCAAGGGTTGTACTTAAGAATATAAGAAGTAATATTTTCTGGGGTTATCATCTGAACATAAAAAGGAGGATGACCATCAATCCCTTCATCATGGGAGGACTGAGGTACAGATAATACTAAGTTTTTATGGTATTTTGATAAATTCCCAAAATACTCATTACACAAAGTAGATACCTGATTCGGGCACTAACAGAACTATCATCCTTCCTTAAGGAAATTACTTGAGCATTAACAGTCTTTCCCATTAAATTATTAAGTGTATGCCAGGTTTGTTTAGGGTTTCCCAGAGATGACAACTGTTTATTTTTAAAAAAAGTCTATCTTTGCCTTCCTAATAGCTGACTTACACGTATTCTTCAAAATCTTGTACTCGTAAAGGTGGTTAATATCCTTACATTTCTTAAATAACTTCCATGCTTTATTTCTTAGTTTCATAAAGGACAAGAATTCTTTTGTAACCCACTCATTTTTTTTTTATCTAATTCTCATTTTTTTAAGGGGCCAAATGTAATTAACAACCTGATTAAACAATAAAGAAACTTTATCTAACATTTGATCAATACTTTGTGAATTTCCAATGGCTGTCCAGTCAATCGGCTCACAAGCTGCATTCATGGTCTCGGAAGAGATATATTTTCCTTTTTTTATTTATTATTATTTTTGCCCCACTGTGGGCGTCCCAGCACCTCAGCCTGGTCATAGACCCCAACCTCCACATGAGACCGCAACCCTCTCGGATACCCCCTGGCTTACCTCCCATGGTAGGGGTGAATTGCTGAAGCTGCAGCGCCACACACCATAGCTAGGTCCGAGGGTTGGTCCTGGAGGCTGATGAAGGCCAGGGCAGGCTTCATCAGGGGTCGTCCACAGTAGTGATTTTTGTTTTATTGCTGTACATGGGGGGCCGGAACATGCAGTGAGATCCGGCCCGCCCTTCCGAGTCGCTCGATGTTGATCGCCATACCCCCTCTGGCCTCCACCAGGATCCGCTACATCGGACATTCGGCCTCACTTTTCCCCGAGAAGGAGAGCAGTCCCTGGGATGCTCAATCCTTCTTCCCCCAGCCGGCCTTTCGACGGCTCGGGTCCATTCCTGAACCCAGGTCGTCTGCGTCGCAAGCGGAAATCCAACCGCTGCACCGATGGGCCGGCTAGAAGAGATATTTTTAAGATTTTTAGTTTCAGTATAGCACGGTGGGCTATGAACTTGTTTAATAGATCGTAAACAAAATACTGGGCTGTGGTCACTCACCACATCAGGCAAGACACCTGAATTCGTAACCCTGGTGGGGTGGGTAACCACTACCCAGTCAAGAATAGAACCTCCCCCTTCCTCAGCCCCACTCTAACTCTTGTAATTTGAGTTATTAACTGATGAACACCCATCTTCTGAAATAGTAGCCTTTTGCTTTCATGCACAGTGACTTGGGTTTATAGTGTAATTGAATGGAAATTGGGAGGTTCCTCCTGGCTGACAAACAGCATATAGTCAGTCAGAAAATATAGAATAATGCATATGAAGGTGGTTGATATTGAGTTTTTACACCCAAGATGTGATAGTAAAACCGAGCGCAGTCAGAGTTTTTTAGTATCACACATCGAGGGTGTGTAAAGAAACCCATGTTAACCACCCTTCATATGTTTTATTTTATAATAACAGGCTATGATTACTATCCGCCTATGGTGCTAAAAAACCCATGTGATTAGTACAACAACACATACACTGCCCCACATAACTTCAAATGCAGCGTTTATTACTTCAGGACATGTCTTTTAAGCCGTATTAATTTGAACAGAATTGTATAACATTTAAATTGGTCCTTTTTTTTTCTGTCTTTCTAGGTTTCATCTAGCAGAAATATCGGGATTTTTAAATATGAGGAAAGGTCACAGTTCTTACACTGCTAAACATTAATAAACCTACAAGATTAGCAGGAGAAAACTTACAACTTTTACCTGATTTTATGTTTTATTCTTTAGTTAGCTACGCTTTTTAAAACTAAAATAACTTGTGCTTTCACAGTTAACGAACTGTCTGTGTTTTTTTTTCCAGTTACGGAACTGTCTCGCGCTGCCTGTCAGATGATTTTTCAATGATTCTTGCCTCGAGCATGTGGAAGTCGTATCAACTCGCAAGTTGATATGACTTTTTTCTTATCAACCTGCGAGTTGATTCAACTTTTTAAGGAGCGAGAAAACGAGTTGATATTGGCCATAGCCAGTTATTATAAAAGTTTTAAGTCACTTTACCACGAAGAGTGCAGCACAGTAATGTGGTAAAATGACTAAAAAAACCTTTTTTCTGACTGTCTGATCAAGCTGTTTACTAAAAGAAAATAGCGGTCACTGAATTTTGCATGGGTTTGGCAATTGAGCGACAAAGAGCGCAGCATAGTATTGTGGTAAAGTGACTTAAAACTTTTTTCCTTACTGACTGAGAAAGCTGTTTGCCCTGTATACATTTAGTGGACATTTGAGCTATTGGCAATTTAAGTATTTTCAGTTACTTGCACTTCCTAATATAATAATAATAAATACATGAACATTTTGGTAAAAAATGGCTAAGTTCCATTAATGCCTGTAAACAGATAGGACGGCATCATGTAGTGTAGGGTCACTTGATCTGAGTGTAATTTTTAACTTTTTTTTAACTGAGTAATTTTACCAATCCTGAAAAGTAGGAAGTTCAAACAGCAGCAAGCGGCCGGTGAGTGGAAAGAGGTAGCCTTTGTGTGAGTAAAGGCAATTAACACCTAGTAGTCTGCCCATTAATGGCGTTCAGTGTGGAGGCTTAAATTAATTCCAGTGAGTTAAGCCTGGAATAAAATGCAATAACAATGGATCTTTAAAAGCATGGAAATAAACTTAATACAGCAACATTAGATCCTGAAAAAAAACCCCTCTAGCAGTGTCCAAGTTCCACTTTAGTTTCCAGCAATTAAATGAAAAAAAAAAAAGCCAAACTCTTTTTTTTTTTTTTTTTGTCTGTTTGGAAGCATGCAACTGAATCTGACATTTTAAAAAGCATAACGGTGATACTTTTAATATGCTGTACTTATTACACCATGTGATGTACAAGTCATACATTGGTACGGCACCATGCTGAATAAAATATGGTGTCCCTGATTTTGGTAATTTGTCCCAGATTTTTGGTCCTAGAAGGTTGAGAGGTATGGGTATAGGCAATGAACCACCTCCAGTACAGGTATATGGCAACACCTGATTGTGGCTATAAGGAATATATCTGTTTCCCTCTCAGTACTGTTCAAATCTAAACCAAAATATTCCATGCAAAAATGTAAGATATGTAGCTATATGCCTGGATATCGTAGCAGTCACAGAAACATGGTACACAGAGAACCATGACTGGGATGTTAACATACCAGGCACATAACCTACAGGAGAGACAGGCAGGGAGAAGCGGGGAGGAGTAGCTTCATGTAAAGGAAGGGATAAAAGCAACTGAACAAAAGAGTAAACAGGGAGGAGAGGAGGCACTGTGGGTCACCTTGGAGACTGGAAAGGGCACCACAATCCGCACAGGGTTGTGTACAGACCCCGTGTCAGGGGAAGGAATGGACAAGGATACGATGGAAGGCATTCTAGAATGGCAGAGAAAGGGAGATACTGTTGATGGAGACTGAATATGCCAGATGTTAACTGGAGCACATTTGCTGCAGTGACATCCAAGAGCAGGGCCATTCTTGACGCCCCACGTGGTGGCAGGCATTAGACAGCTAGTTTCGAACCCACTCGGAGGGAGCAATCTTAGACCCTCGACCTCAAACGGGGCAGTGAGAGGATCTCAGATCTAGAAGTGGCTGCCATCTGGGGACAAGTGACCATCAAACAGTGTGGTTCACGTTAAACTCAGCTACAGAGTCAAGCCATACAAAAGTGAGGGTACTGGACTTTAGGAGGGCTGACTTTGGCAAGATGGGAGAGTGCCTCAGAAAAGCACTAGCAAACAGGCTAGAAGGAGGTGGAGCAACAATGGGGAATTATCAAACTGCCATCACAGAGGCAACAAGCCTTTGTGTGAAGCAAATAAACAAATCAAACGAAAGAAAAGCCGCTATGGTTCTCAAGAGAGGTGGCTGTGAAAGTCAGGAAGAAAAAGATAGCATTCTGGAAGTATAAGAAAACACAGAAGGAGCAGGACAGAGAGCTGTACCAGTTGAGGCAGAAAGAAGCAGGGAGGGAAGTCAGAATAGCAAAGGCCCAAACTGAGGAAAAGATAGCCAACTCAGTTAAGAAGGGGGATAAAACCTTTTATAGGTACATCAGCGAGCGTAGAAAGACAAAGGGAGGGATAGTGAGGCTGAATAGAATAAACGGTGGGTGGGAAGAGGGGGACAGTGAAAAAGCAGGAATACTGAACGAATATTTCTGCTCAGTATTCACAAAAGAGGAGGGGAAGTGCCTAATCCAATTAACAGAAGCACTCTTGATAGGGGGGTCGATCCCAGTCCTTTCACAGAAGAAAGGGTTCTGCAAGAACTCCTAAAACTGAAGGTGGACAAAGCAATGGGTCCTGATGGAATTCACCCCAGAATTCTAAAAGAATTAAGGAAGGAACTAGTGAAACCACTGGCTACTCTTTTTAATAAATCATGGAGGATGGTGGTACCCGAGGACTGGAGGAAGGCGGATGTGATTCCCTTCACAAAAGTGGGACCAAGACAGAGGCAGAAAACTACAGACCTGTCAGTCTGACCTCTGTGGTAGGGAAAGTGATGGAGTCACTCTGAAGGAAAGAATAGTTGAGTACCTAGAGGTCAGTGGAGCACAGGATCCAAGGCAGCATGGGTTCACAGCAGGAAGGTCATGTCAGATGAATCTAATAGATTTCTTGACTGGGTGACCAAAGTAGTAGACCAGGAGGGCTGTGGACATGGCCTACCTAGACTTTAGCAAGACATTTGACACAGTCCCACACAAAAGATTATTAGTCAAATTAACCAGCCTGAGAGTGGGACCCAGGTGGTAGCCTGCAAAACATTGGCTGGATAACAGGACACAGAAGGTCATTGTAAATGGAGTCCACTTGAAGAAAGGGCGTTACTAGTGGGGCAACGTGAGGTTCAGTATTGGGTCCAGTCCTTTTAATGTCTTCATCAGTGGCATTGCAGAGGACTGAAGGAAAGTATGCCTTTTGCAGATGACACAAAGATCTGCAACAGGGTTGATACACAAGGAGGCGTGGAAAGGATGAAAAGGACTTGGCAAGGTTGGAGGAATGGTCTGACGATGGCAGCTAGGATCAATGCAAAAAGTGCAATAATGCACCTGGGAATCAAGAACCCAGGGAAGAATACACAATGGGTGGGGAGGTAGTAACAACAACAAAACAGGAAAGGGACCTGGGGGTAATCATATCAGATGACCTTAAGGTTAGCAAGCAATGTGAGAAGGCAGTAGGAGAGCTGGGGTATACTGGGATGTATAGGGAGAGGCATCAGCAGCAGAAAACAGGAAGTTGTTATCCCTCTGTACAGACAGTTGGTGAGACCCCATCTGGAATACTGTGTCCAGTTCTGGAGACCCCATCTCCGCAAGGACATAGACAGGATAGAGGCAGTCCAGAGGAGGGCACCAAATGGTGCAGGGTCTGCAAGAGAAGCCATGAGGAGAGACTAAAGGAGCTTAATATGTATACCCTTGAGGAAAGAAGGGAGAGGGGGACATGATAGAAACTTTCAGGTACCTCAAGGAATCAACAAAGTCCAAGAGGGTAGCATCTTTCAGAAAAGAGACTTGCAAGAGCAAGGGACACAATTTAAAGATAGAAGGAGGGCGGTCAGCAATGTGAGGAAGTATTATTTCACAGAGAGGGTAGTGGATGCATGGAACAGCCTTCCTGAGGAAGTTGTGGAGTCTAAAACTGTGGGAGAATTCAAGAATGCATGGGACAGACATAAGGTAATTCTTGTGGGGGGCAGGAAGATATAGGCTGTTGGTTAAATAGGATCTGCGGCCTATCCTGTAGGTAGGGAAATGGGCAGACTAGATGGGCCTAGCGGTCCTTATCTGCCATCAAAGTCTATGTTTCTATGTATAAAGAATAACTTGAAAGCCAACCTGGTAATTGCCTGGCTCCTAGTGGAAGCTAGGGAAAGGGTATTTATTTATTTAGCTTTTGTTAACCAGGTAAGTACCTAGACAAGACATTTGCCTATTTTCAGGTACGACCCGGGAGAGTACAGGAGATACGATATAGTACAATATAATACACTTAAGGCAGAAATACAGAGTCATGGAAAACAGAAACATAACGTAATCAGCAGGTACATACAAATGGTCAGAACAAATACAACGGATCACCAAGGCTGTGAGCAGTACATTATGTTCAGGTCATATATAGATTAAGTCCATTATGTACAACGTTTTGTACAGTAGGAGTCCCCAGAAAAGCGGAGACACCACCAGAGTAATATCCAATAGACAGAGTGTATAAAGTGTGTGCAGGGACAGTATCCATCCATCCATGCAGGCAGGCAGGACAATAGGAGGGCTGCACCGCGCAGGGGACCAAGAGAAATTACGGAGGCTTGGGACAACCACACGCTGAGGAGAGCTTCAAGTGGCTCCACAAGGAGGTACGGAGGCAAGCCTGAGAGGGGGAGGAGCGAACCTGGGCAGGAAGGGAGTTCCATAGTCTAGGGGCACATGAGGCAAAATCTCTGTCCCCCATAAGAGTGCGAGTGGCAGGCATCCTTAGCACAGTAGTGCTGAGGGATCTAAGGGAGTTTGAGGGGGAGGCCGCCGGTACGAGGAGCTCCGCCAAACTAGGTGGGGTGTCGGTACCAAGGACCTTGCCCGTGAAACAGCCCAGGACAAAGTTTAAGTAATTGGACGGGAAGAACCAGTTGAGCTTACTCTATAGATCACAGTGATGGGTGAGTCGAGGGGCAGCAAGCGCAAAACGGCAAATGTTATTGTAGGCGATGGACCACCTGGCAAGGTGGGCTTTGGAGGTCCGAGAGAATAGAAGCCCATAGCTAAGGGAGGGGAGAAACACTCCTCTGGCCAGTGCAAGGCGAGCAGCGGGAGTAAGATTGCTCTTAGCACGATAAGCCAGACCCAGTTTGCAGTTAATTGCTCTACAGACACTAAGGATATGGTGTCCAGGGTCAAACTGAGGGTCAAGTGTAACCCCAAGGTATTTAATGGAATCGGTGATGAGGACGGGGGCACCATCAAGACCAGAGATACACAAGGGGTCAGGGGAGAACTTTATCTTGGCCAGGGACCCAAAGAGCATGGCCTGAGTTTTTTTGAGAGTGAGGACCAGCCTGTGGGACGTTATCCAAGACTGGACACTCCTAAAGTCCTTGCTCAACTGGTGGTTTATGACCTCAGTGTCCCGAGAGTGGGTGAGGAGGACCAGGTCATCTATGTTGAGAATGGACCCGGAGTGGGAAGAGGCAGCAGGAAGATTGTTCACAAAAATGGAAAAGAGCAGGGGCCCCAGGACTGAACCTTGAGGAACACCTGAAGACACAGCAGTGGTGTCCAAGAGCACCTTGCCGAATTTGATCAGCTGCTGTCCCAGGACTACCTATAAAAGCGGGGGGGGGGCACGGCAAACACCACTGTGCAGTGCATGGGAGCATGTGGCACATGCCTCGCCTCTTGGAGGAGTCAAATGGGAGGAAAAGGCTACCGGTGGCAGGATGGTGACCTGCAGGCCCCACACCTGACAAGCTGGGCTTGCCAGACCAGGAACTGGATCTTGTTCCTGATGGGAGGTGCCCCATCAACCTTGCTGGGAGGAGGGGGAAGGGCAAGCCCCAGGGGAAGTTCCGGTGGATGTTGGGGTGATAGGGCTGGGATGTCCAGGCAGATGGGGGCTGCCCAGTATGGGGGCAGAAAAAATAAAATAAAGAGTAACTTGTATAATTTTTATGTTTGTGTTATTGACAGGTGCAAAGATTTGAAGAATTTGGAGGCCTTCGGTATGCTGTCTAAATTCTCCACTGTCTTCAACATCTAACAGAAGCTTGGATGAGGAATAGTTCTCTGGTCTTCCACCACACAAGCTGTCAAGCACTGTACAGGACAATAGTGTCTTCCACTGGTGGGAACTAAGGAGTTCTGGAGTCATCTTGATTTTTTTTATTTTGTTTTTGGAACTGCTACTATTAGAGACTACTTGGCTTGTGCTTTGAGTTATGCCAGGCTGAGAACATGTGGGTTTGTTTGCTAGCAGAGATGGAACAAGTTCCCGAACGGTCTGCTACCACCAGTGTCCAGTATTATCATAGCTATTAATATGTTTTTATTGAACTGAACCTATTTAAAGTGAAGAACAAATAAGCTACATAGAACAAAGTTACGACTAATGAAATAAGAGGCTACAGAGAGAGAGAGAGAGAGAGAGAGAGAGAAGCCATGGCGGAACAGGACCTAAAATGAAGCCTACAGTCAGCATGCTAGGAGATATCGGGATTCAGAACAGATTCAACTCACATCTCCACTCCCTGAACTCCTACTGGCTCATCTCTTAACAGCCTGGATACCTGCTGTCATTCAGAGAGAAACTACAGTGCCTCACCTCACTCTAAGCTAAATAGCACGTATTTGAAATTACTGAAGCTACACCATCTCTCAACTGACATCCCAATGCTTTATGTCTGAATGCAATAAAGCTGACTGTGAATCTAAGGGCCCTATAGCTCTGTATAAGTATTTCTTTACCCTCTAATGTAATGTTACTTCTGTGACTCTCTCTGGCACTGTAGCACGGCATAAGCTTCCTCTGTCCTATAACATAATGTCATGTCTGTGACTCCCACTGGCCCTGAAGCACTGAGTAAGCTACCTGTCTGCCCTCTTAATGTAACGTTACTTCCATGACTCCCACTGGTGCTGTAGCACTGTATTAGCTCCCTTTGCCCTATAATGTAATGTAACTTCCATGATTCCCACTGGCCCTGTAGCGTAGTATAAGCTAACTCTGCCCTCTAATATAATGTTACATCCATGACTCCCACTCTCCTTGTAGCACGGCATAAGCTCCCTCTATCCTATAACACAGTGTCATGTCTGTGACTCCCACTGGCCCTGAAGCACTATATGGGCTGTCTGCCCTCTAATGTAACATTACTTTCATAACTCACACTGGCCCGGTAGCATGGCCTAAGCTCCCTCTGTCCTATAACATAATGTCATGTTTATGACTCACACTGGCCCTAAAGCACTGTATATACCTGCCTGCCCTCTAATGTAACGTTACTTCCATTATTCCCACTGGCGCTGTAGCACTGAAATATTAGTTACCTTTGCTCTATAATGTAATGTTACTTCCATGACTCCCACTGGCACCATAGCACAGCATAAGTTCCTTCTATCCTATAACATAATGTCACATCTATGACTCCCACTGGCCCTGAAACACTGTACAAGCTACCTGTCTGCCCTCTAATGTAATGTTACGTCCTTGACTCCCACTCACCTTGTGGCACTGTATAGACTCACTCTCTTGCCCTGTAATGTAATGTTACTTCCATGACTCCTACTAGTGCTGTAGCACTATATTAGCTCCCTTTGCCCAATAGTGTAATGTTTCTTCAAACAACATGAGGTCTTGCTATATTATGACAATTGCAGTTTGTCCCACCATTAGAACTGCTCCGGAGGTGAAAGAGTTAACTCCCATTCTAAGAATGGAACTTGGAGCGCGAGCTCAGTTAGAGAAGCTCTGTCTGGGTTATTTCAAACCTAAACTGTCAGATTTTTACTCCGCCTCACTGAACAGTCGCTCCAGAGATTTCTCCTACTGCTCGTTCATTTCTCGGTTTAAATAGTGTTTTCTCGGTTCAAATCAACCGAGAATATTATTTTAACCGCAAAACTGTTCGGTTCAAGCTCTGTCTGTGGTATCGTAAGTAATTTCAGTTTATTTTCTGTGTGGAACTTGTAAATGTTATCGGTTCGGTTTTGAACCGATCAGCTTGTTTAAAACTTGAATTGAAGGTTTTAGAGTGCGGTTCCCGGTTCTTATCGGTTCTAAAAAAACTGGATTTCATTACCTTTTTTTCCAAGACCCGTGACACGGTTAGGAACCGATAAGGGTGTCTTGCCTGGCACTGCCGTTTAAAAGGGTAAGTTTTTGGTTAGGCTGGCATTATGTCTGAAAAACCCAAAAGAAAAACCGGGCCCACTGGGTTTCAACACTGTGATGCCTGTGGGGAAGTCTTTGCCAAGGCTGACCCACACACCACATGTGTATATTGTCTGGGGTTTGACCACCTCAATTCAGACTGCCAGATTTGTAAAAATTTCCCTGCAGCCACCCTGGATAAGAGAGTTGGCAGGCTCAGGGAACGAGAGGCCAAATAGTCCGCTGACCCGGATGGCCAGCCCGGTTCGGTGCCAACCGAACCGGAGGGAGTGCCCTCTGACCAGGGCGAGACTTCCTCGGGCAAACGTAAAGCTGGCTCGGAGGGCCAGTTCCAGTAAAGAAAACAAGAAAATCAGCAGGTGTGGAGCCCAAAATTCCTTCTCCAACTGCTGCAAGATAGCAAGAGCTATTCAGATTGTCCAGTCACTTTTCCGGTTCGTCCGAACCGCCACTGTCTGGTAAAAGGTCGGTTCGGTCGGTTCCACCGGTTCAGGAATATGTTGTTGAAGAGTTTTATGAACCAGAGGAGGGGGAGGATGATTATGAACAGTATGAATGTGACTTTGAGGGTCTGGGTGTGCCCATTGAACCGGACATCTCCCCAGACAGACCTTTAGAATCTCCCCCTTTGCTTTCTGAGTCCCCCTCTCACTTTATGTTTTACAAAAAAGTTGCTGAAACCCTCCAGCTTCCATTGGAGGAAGCTGTGGATGAACAAGAGGAACCTGATTTTGTAGAAATGATGGATATTCCAGAGTCTAGGAGATTGTGTATTCCCTTGCATAAATCATTTAGGAAACAGACAATAAAAATTTTAAAAACTCCTAATTTTGTGCCTCCTGTGGATAAAAAGATGGACAGGAGGTACACTCTGTCAGGTCCTGATACAGAATTCCTTTCGCAGCAATGCAGTCACGTTGGTGTGGTTCAGGCTGCAGCCTGTGATAAAGCTAATATTCCTTTGGCTTCACATCCTCCTGACAAGGATTCCAGGAAGATTGATGCCATGGCTAAAAAACAATACATGGCAGCGTCCTTGGGACTCAGGCAAGCAAATTACATGGCTTATGTAGCAAGGTATCAAAAATCTAGATGGGACACTGTCATGGCCTTGGCCAAACAGGCCTCTGGCCAGCTTGCTAGTGAGCTGAACAGGTTGCTGCTGATGGTATTGAGGCATCTAAGGTGCAGTTTCATGCTGTGGATTTTAATGATGTATCCTCTAGAGTCATGGCTCGTCTGTAGCTTTTCGCAGGTTGGCCTGGCTCAGGTGTACTAGCTTGTCACAGGATACCCAGACTAAGGCTATGGATTTTCCTGTGGTTGGAAATTTCTGTTTGGGGAGCAGACGGAGAATTATATGAAGAAATGGATGAATATAGGACTACCTATAAGAGTGCTCAGGCTAAGGGCTGCAAGCCACTCCTCAGAGGCAGGCCCCAGGGTAGAGGTAGGCCTTTCACAGGCCTTTTACCAAACCCAGGCCTCCCTCTGCTTATGCTCAGAGGGGTTCTTCAGAGGGAGAGGCAGACGGGTGTGGGCAGGCCTGCTCCCACCCCTCAGCCTAAAGCACCTGCCAAACAGACACCCTGATGGGGTGCCCAGGGCCGATTCTCCTCTACCTGAGGGCAGGTTAGCTTACTGTTCAGAACTGGGTTCTAACTTCAGACAAGTGGGTCCTGAAGTAGTGCCAGGGTCTGGTTCTCAGCTTCAAAAGTTCCCAAAGATGAGAATCAGATCTTTCCACCTGCAAACTCTTTAGAGACCTTTACTTTAGAAACAGAAGTCTCAACCTCCTGGCTCTCAGAGCTGTAGAAAGGGTTTCTCCCTACACCAGGGCAAGGGTCTGTACTCCAGATATTTCTTACCCCAAAGAAGACAGGAGATGGCGCCATTTTAGACCTGAGATATCTGAACAAACACCTTTTGAAACCAAAGTTCAGAATGGTAACTCTGGCAATGATTTTACCTCTCTAAGGCCAGGGGACTGGCTAGCCTCCCTGGACCTCAAGGATGCCTATTTTCACGTCCTAATCAGAAGCTCCCACCGAAAGTACCTCAGATTCGAACTGCCCTCAGGTCACTACCAGTTCAGAGCAATGCCCTTCGGCCTCACCTCTGCCCCAAGGGTATTCACAAAATGTCTGGCAGTAACAGTGGCTCATTTAAGAAGGCAAAGGATTGCTGTCTTTCGCTATCTGGACGACTGGCTCATTGTAGGCCAGTCCCCAGAACAGGTAAAATCTCACCTACAAGTTACCCAGCAGCTGCTCACCTCCCTGGGCTTCTTGCTCAATCTTCCAAAATCAATTCTGGAACCAGTTCAGGTGCTCACCTTCATAGGTGCAGAATTGGACACAAAGCAGGCCAGAGCCTTCCTACCCTTGGCCTCCTCCTTCACTCTGCAGGTCTCTCGACCAGCAAGACACTTTTTGCAGCTCCTGGGGCACATGGCTGCGTCCACAACTGTAGTGCAAGGAGCAAGATTTCCGATGAGGGACATTCAGTTTCACTTGAGAGCCTTTTGGTCTCAGAGAAGAGACCCCCTTTCCAAGTTGGTCCCAGTGACCCGAACCCTGATCCAGGCCCTCCAGTGGTGGCAGGAGGATCAGAGCAATTTAAGACTGGGGTCCCTTCATTCCTCTGTCTCACTCCTTGACCCTCACTACGGATGCTTCCCTCCTGGGGTGGGGAGCCCACATGGGCGACCTCTCCTCTCAGGGAGTGTGGTCCCCTCAGGAATCTCTGCTCCACATCAGTTTGCTGGAACTCAGAGCTGTCTTTTTAGCACTTCAAGTGTTTTCTTCGTCTGTTCAGAACAAAGTGGTACAAGTCAGAACAGACAACACCACAACAATGTGGTACATCAAAACAGGGGGCACTCGGTCTTCGGCCTTGTGCACCGAGGCAATGAAGTTGTGGTCTCTGGCCTATTCCCTGAACACTTCCTCATAGCAGTTCACCTTCCAGGAAAGGACAATGTCCTAGCAGATGCTCTCAGCAGGATTTCCCAGGGCCATCACGAATGGTCTCTGGATCCTCAAGTACTGGGGATAGTTTTTGCCAGATGGGGCACCCCTCAGATAGATCTTTTTGCAGCCCTAGACAATCACCAACTTCCACTGTTCTGTTGCAGGCCCCCAGTGTTGGGCTCAATCCCCTGGATGCCTTTCTCCTAGATTGGGAAGGAAGTTTCTTTATGCCTTTCCCCCCTTCCCTCTCCTATTCAAGGTGCTAGTCAAAATCAGATCCCAGCCTTGCAGGGTGATTCTGATTGCCCCAGATTGGGCCAGGCAGCCCTGGTACCCACTCCTTCTGTCACTAGCAGTCCATCTTCCCCTGTGTCTCCCCAGGAATCACAACCTGTTAACCTGTGCACAAGGGAGAGTTTGGTATCCGAAACTCAAATCCCTCAACCTCAAGGCCTGGCTCTTGAGGAGTTAGAATTTGCTGACCTGCACCTTTCTCAGGGTGTTCTTGAAATCCTAAAGGCTTCTAGGAAGCCTTCCACTAGGGCTACTTTTCATTCTAAGTGGAAAAGGTTTTCCATTTGGTGTTCTGGGAAACATATTTCTCCGGAATCTGCTGATTTGCCCATTGTTTTGGACTATATGGTCCATCTTAATTCCTTGGGACTGAGACCAGCTACCCTGAAAGTACATTTGGCAGCTGTCTCTGCTTTTGTTTCAGCAGGAAAGCCCTCCTCTCTTCCGCTCACCCTGTATTTTCCAAGTTTTTAAAGGATTACTTCATTCTAATCCACCTTTTAAGGATCCGGCCCCTGCCTGGGACCTTAATGTTTGCATTGCCCAGTTAATGCAACCTCCTTTTGAACCTCTGTCTTCTGCAGAGCTTAAGTACTTAACTTGGAAAACTGTTTTCCTAGTGGCTATCACTTCTGCCAGGCGCATGAGTGAGTTGCAAGCCCTGTCAGTGGAAACTGACTTTATTTCTTTCCACAGGGATAAGGTAGTCCTCAGGACTAACAGGAAGTTTTTGCCTAAGGTGGTTTCAGATTTCCATCTTAATCAATCTATCTCCCTTCCAGTGTTTTTCACTGAACATTCCTCCTCTGGCGAGAGGAGATTGCACAGTTTAGATGTTAAGAGGGCCCTAAGTTACTATATAGAACGTACCAAGGGTCACAGGTTCGAATCCCTCCAACTTTTTCTCACTTATGGTGAGGTCGGAAAAGGGAGACCTGCCACTAAGAGATCAGTTGCCAGGTGGATTGTCTCTTGTATCCAATTTTGTTATCAGAAACTGGGGAAAGTTCCCCCTTCTGGCCTGAGGGCTCATTCTACCAGAGGTACAGCCGCGTCTCTAGCTGCTGCCAGAGACATCCCTATCTTAGAGATATGTCAAGCAGCTACCTGGAAAACGGTACACACTTTCAAGCATTACTCCCTGGATGTCCGGGCCAGGAGAGATCTCGGTTTCGAACACAGCTGTGCTTCAGAGCCTATTCCCTAAGTAGGTTCTGTCCTCCTCCATGGAGGTACTGCTGTGTAGTTCTGCAATTGTCATAATATAGCAAGACTTCATGTTGTGTGAAGAAAAAATTACTCACCTTAGTAATGTTGTTTCTTCTAATGGAGTCTTGCTATATTATGACCTCCCCCCAGCCTGCCCCTCTCAGAACTTCTACTTGGGTATGGGGTGGGCGGCCTAGTGTGGGCGCTAGTTATGCCCATTATATGTTTTCCACCCCTTTTTGGGGTGTGATGTTTTTATTTTATCTCATATTATATTATTACTTCTGGTCCCCTGACTTGAGTCTTTGTGTTGGGACCAGGAATATGTGTTAATAGTCAGGTAGCCAGTTGGCTAGTGTAGGTTACAGCTTCCACACAGACCTTAGTGAGTTTTGCTTGTAAGGATCTGACAGTTTAGGTTTGAAATAACCCAGACAGAGCTTCTCTAACCGAGCTCGCGCTCCAAGTTCCATTCTTAGAATGGGAGTTAACTCTTTCACCTCCGGAGCAGTTCTAATGGTGGGACAAACTGCAATTGTCATAATATAGCAAGACTCCATTAGAAGAAACAACATTACTAAGGTGAGTAATTTTTTCTTCCATGACTCCCACTGGCCCGGTAACATAGTATAAGCTCACTCTGCCCTCTAATATGATGTTGCATCCATGACTCCCACTCACCGTGTAGCATGGCATAAGCTCTCTCTCTGTCCTATAACATATTATAAAATGGCAGGGTAAAATCATGTAATCTGATTGGCTCTTATTTATGTGTAAAATATGGTTTGCACGTAGTTAAAGAAAGGACTGCTCAGCAGCGAAGAGTCTGCAACATAGATCAATGGGCATTTGGAACACAGGCATTTCAGTCAGCCCTCTACTGCCAGAACTGATCTTCCACCACAAACATGACTGCTACCTTTACACTGTAAAGAATCTTCAACTGAGCCCTAAAAAATAAAATTACTTTAAATAAAAAATAAAATGAATTAAATGCTGTTTCCCTGATTATCACACTCGCCTTACATGCAAAAACAAATTAGAAACAATAAGTATTGTTTGTAGTTTTCATTACAACGGTTTCTTTGCTGACAGTGAAACATCTCCCATCTGTCTTTACCTGCTCATCAGGGTACTCTCCTCTTCTTCTTGCCCTGATAGTGAGATAACTGAGTCTCTGGCTGTAACAAAGGCCATTGTTGTCTGTATGTACAGTGTGTTGGGAGAGAAACATTCTGCCAGTGGAACTGAGCAGAATTTTGAATCCATGTATTCCGTGGTAAACGTTCCATGATAAACATTCCATATCTTGAATGTGGAGAACAACAGAGAAAAAAAAACAGGAAGAAGAAAGTAGGCAATAATAAATTGACATCACTTGCAGTTGGCGGAAGGACTGTTTTATCACAAATACACACAAGTAAATCTATTTTTTCTACATATAAACATGCTTTTCCCAGTAGTCAAAAGTAAAACAAAAAGGAGCAAATTTTATAAGTGCAATAAGGCACTGGGGTGTAAACATATTTTACGGCACAGCTAGCAGCTGAAGTCACTCGGCCTTTGACCTTGCGCCTTACTACACCCCTGGCCGTGCTGTAAAATATGGTTTACACACACCCCTTCGTACCTTATTGCTTACGTATCATGTCTGTGACTCCCACTGGCCCTGAAGCACTATATAAGCTGTCTGCCCTCTAATGTAATTATACTTCCACGACTCACACTAGCCCGGTAGCAGAGTTTAAGCTCACTCTGCCCACTAATATAATGTTACATCCATTTCTCCTACTATCCCCATAGCACTGAATAAGCTACCTGTCTGCCCCCTAATGTAACATTACGTCCATAACTCCCACTGGCTGTGCAGCACTGTATAGGCTACCTGTCTGCCCTGTAATGTAATGTTACATCAATGACTCCCACTAGCCCTGTAGCATAGTATAAGCTCACTCTGCCCTCTTGTATAGTGTTGCATCCATGACTCCCACTCGCCGCATAGCACTGTATAAGCTTCCTCTGCCCTATAATTTAATGTTACTTTCATGACTCCCACTCACCCTGTAGAACTGTGTAAGTTCCCTCTCAGCCCTCTAATGTAATGTTACATCTTCAAAGAATCAGTCTTCCCCATTGATTCCCATGTTTGAGTCTGGGCCAGAGGCACTAGAACCTTGGGTAGAGCAAAGCATTTAGCTGGGGGCCAGCAACAGCTACCAGGCATGCTTCCTGCACACCCCTGTATAGTGCCGTATGCCAGCCAATAACTGTTGCCAGCTCCTTTGCCAACCTTAGCTTTATTCTTCCTGCTGAGTGCTCACTGTGGGAGCTAGCACCTCAGTTCACCTCATCACAGTGAGAATATTACTGCTTCACTATGTTTTTTTCTCTTTTCTTCACAGTGCTGCCTTTGTTTATTATTTTCCATTATGCCGAAGAAAACAGCCAGCCATCATGTGTCATTGCCCCTCTAGGAAACCAGAGCATGACATGAACGCATGCGATGCCTGCTTCTTAATTGACTGTTGTACCCTTGAGAACTGCACATTGAGGTGGGGTTGCATGATCCCCATCTTCAGAGACAGGCCTCGCAAGTGTGCGTCTTGAGTCCGGCTCTTTAGGCTTTCCCCTGGGCCTCTTTCCAGGACCTCTGGTTCATGGAAGTACAGAGTTCTCCTCGACCTCACCATGCTGAGGCATCAGAGACTCTGGTGGATGGGTCTGGTGGACAGTCCACTGCGAACCCACCACAGTCTGTCTGCCTTGAGCAGCAGATGTCCCTAGTGCCAAGGCAACAGCTATACATGAAGTACACTGGGGGATACCTCAATGTCATCCTTTGGCATTGCCTATACTGTTTTCACTGTTTGTGGTGACAGCTTAGCAGGGGGCACCAGGGATGACACCAGGCACCCTCCTTCCCAGTGTCAGGACAGGGCCCAGCACTGAGGTTGTTGTCTGCGCTGTCACCAGTTTGGATGTTGTCACCATCCATGGTGTCACTAGTGACACTAAGGAGGGTAACAGAGGCGGCAACAGCAATGGTGCATTTCCTGGGCCCGGCTCTGAGCAAGGTGCTGATGACGACATCATCTCAAAGGTTGTTCTCTACTCAGGTGTCTCCCAAGACACCGAGGAGGGTGATGACACCAAGTGTGCCATCAAAGCTGACACTGAGTAAGATGTCAAGGATGGTGCCAGCTTTGGTGATGGGGAGAATCCTGTCTTTGAGGTTGTCACTGATCCTGAACCTGGTGCCAGAGGCAGCGCCAAGTTGAGGTTGGATCATGGCTGTGAGATGGAGTTTTCTCCGGAGCTGTTGGACATCACCAGTGAGGACCGGGGTCACTCTCTGGGACCTGTACAGCTCTGCTCCCCTCACCAATCAGGTCACTTCTTGGATGTAGGAGAACACCCTTTTGGTGATTCTGGGGCGAAGCACCCTATGCAGTTCCGTAGCCCAGACCAAGATGTGCCTCCTCACTTGCTCAAGAGGATTGCCTCATTTATAGGCGCTGAAGGGCCATTAATGTGGGAGCAACACCAGGCATTATCTGGAACCTTAGAGAACTGACACAGGGAGGCTGATAGGACCCAGTACAAGCCCTTCTCCCTGGCATCAGCGATACCCAGAGGCAGAGCCTCATCTGCATCAACATCCTCTTCAGAGGGCATTGAATCATCTTTCCACCTTCCTTCTGCTGTTGAGTGTGCTCTGTACCAGCGATTCTTTGTGGAGATGCTCCAGGTGCCCAACCTACATGCTTTTACAAGCTGCAATCTGGTAGCCCTATCATTGGGACTACTCGGGGGTTTCCAGTATCAACACTACTGTTCCTCCATGGCCTAGGGCCTTTGAGGAGGCATCCAGGGCAGTGTGGAGGCATCCCTTCTCCAACCCAGCCATCCCTACCTCATCACACGATATTGTGCACCCACAGGGTCTGCAGGTGATGAACCTCACCCCTCTTTGGGGCTTGAAGTATTGCAGACCCCGTCAGGGTCATTGCGTCTTGCTCATGACCAACCTTCAGAGGCAGATTCTGCTCAGATGGATGCTCTTGAAAGGAAGGCTTTTTCCTCCGCATGCTCCGTAATGTGCATTTTTGCACATATGGCAACCTGTGGTTGTAGCTGAGCACACTTTTAGCTACACTGTCACAGAGCAAGACAGTCAGGTAAGCCATTGACCTTTCTGCTTGGGTCCTGGTCTGGAGGTAGCTCGGCACCAGTCAAGGGCATCTTATCATGCCAATGAAGTGGCCTCTGGGTTGGCAGGAACTGCAGTCTGCATCAGGTGGACAGCATGGCTTCACCTCTCCCAACTGGCTCCTTTGGCCCAGCGTAAGGTGCTTAACTCGCACTTCTAGGAGGCTCATTTCTTCTCCACTAGAGTCAGGTGGGAACTGTAAGGGAACCCTCCTGCTCCTGTGCCACAGGAGCCTCCACCTAGCCCATACCAATCTATGGTCTCGCCAGACCTGTAAGGAGCCCATTCCCTCAGGTGTTCTCCCTTACACAGAGGGCTGAGGGTATTTTTAACCATCAGAGTGAGCCATGGCCTTCCTCAGGAAGAAGAGGAAAGCTTGGTCTGATCCATTAGTGGGAATTTATGTTGAAGATTGATTCTTGGAAGATATAAAAGTTACATGCTTATCATAACTTTTGATCTTCCACAATATCTTCACCATTGTTTAACACACCCGTCCACTATCCCCTGTTCCAGCAGAACCAGGGCCTCTGGGCAGCTTACCCTCTCGTTGCTGACAGGCACTTTAACTGCTGTATGCCTCTCCCCAGTTGCTTCCTTCCTATATGGCAGCCTATTGTAAACGAAACAAAAAATGGTGTGGGACCCATTCTAGGGTTCCTATTCTACCCCTCCCCACAAAAAAAGCTGGGGTGATGGCCCTTTTGCCTCTGAGCAACTCAACCTGATAGTGCTGGCCAGCACCACTTAGAGCTAGGGTATCTCCCCAGTTGTGCTTCCTGTCGAGTAGTTTTGTTTTTGTTTTTTAAGTGGAGGGATTTAGGACCCATTGAGGGATTTCCATTCCCACCCCCAAAAACTACAAAACTGGGGTGAGGGGGTTTCCTTTCAGGGCTCTCATACAACCCAAAAAAAGAGGCAGCTCCCTTCTTCCTTATTTCTTTCTTGACTTCCTTCTCCCTGTCCGGGGTATATCCCCATCTTATTATATATCCCTATTAGTTGCTATATGCAACATGTGCCTCAGGGCACTATTATAGTGGTAGCTGGGGAGATGGTCACATCTTGACTCCTTGGGCTGTTCAACCCTATGGCTCTACATGCACCAGAGAGCCCCTTTTCTTTTTTCCCTGTGGGGCAAAAGGGGGCTTCAATTAACTGGTTCAGTCAGTCCTCTGTCTGGTTGCATGAGGTTATTTTTCCAGGAGTCTATATGGTTAATTTCATTATGGAAAACAGGTACCATCTCAGTTGCAAGGGTGGTCCCAGTTCTGGGCATTCCACCTCTTAGTTTCTTCTGCCAGAGCCATATGCTTCTGGCCTGCTGCCAAAAATAACACTACCCATCTGCTGTCGGGCTAGTGGTGTGAGCCTCTGGTTCATTACCCAGCTATTCCTGGTGCCTCCTAGTGTGCCCCTCTCTGTATCCAGAGTTTGGTAGTCGGGTTTTATTTTGTTTATTGTTCCTGTATTCTTTTCTTATCCATTGGTGCTAGGGAATTTCTTAGCCCTCTATTTTTTCCCAACTTTGTTTCTATCCTGGTAAACAGAACTGAGGGTGGTAAGGGAGCCAGCAGCAGTGGTTATTGACCAAAAGCTTTGCTTCCACGGGGTCCTAGTGCCCTTGGTCAGATGCATAAGAGGGGATCAATGATGAAGATATTCTGGAAGATCAATAGTTATAGTAAATACATAACTTTAATTTCCTTGACTCCCACAGGCCCTGTAGCACTGTATAATTTCCCTCTGCCCTCTAATGTAATGTTACTTCCATGACTCCCAATGGCCTTACAGCACTGTATAAGTTCCCTCTCTGCCCTGTGATGTAATGATACTTCTAGGATCGTGGATATGTTGTTCATCCACACTTACTGGCAGAGTCCCTTTCCCTTTAAATCAGCTGGAAAGTCTTTAAGCTGGCTCCTCCCATCCACCCAGGTAGTATAACCCTCGGCTTCACCCCATGATGCCTGATCTTCCTTTCCGCTGGAAGATTCAGGTTACCTCTTTCGCGCTCTCGCATTTTGTATGTCCTGGCTTCAGAAACTTCAGTTGTTCTGAAAATTCACCTTGTTTGCATTAGTGAGTACGATTATTTTTCTTTGATCATGGAAGACAAGTCTTCCTCTGGATTTCAGCAGTGTTCGTGCAGCCAGAAGATGTCATGCACCGACCTGCATGCTGCATGCGTTTATTGTTTGGGTGTCAGCCATGACACCACGACGTGCGAGTTTTGCCTCGCGTTCCAACCCAACGTCCTTGTTGACCCCCACGCCTTAAGCTGGGACGGCCCGAAAAACAGAACCCGCCAGTGAAATCCAAGAAGGTCCGGTTGGTAGTTTCCGCGGCCACAGGCTCCACCGAACAACTGGAGTGCATTCAAGCTTTCGAGGAGGAAGCGTTCGTACACTGGAGTCTTCCTTTTTTGAGCTCTGTCTACCAACCAGGGCTGTACCTTCTCGGTTCCTTCCAAGAGTTCTAGCCGCCTCATCCTATCCAAGGGGTGAGAGTCCTGCTGGCATGCACTCCTCTCAGTCCTGTAAGCAGGAGAAGGACCTGGGATCATCTTCGTCTCGATGGAGACGGCCTTGGGATCGGGAGAGATCTCAGTCCCAGGAACCGGCCATTTCAACAGCGATCGAAATTGCCTCTTCAGCTGCTGGCTTCTCAGTCTTTCAGTCTGGCCACTCGACTGAAGTGTCGATCAACGACATTGAGATAATTCTCGACCTGATCGACCCCTTGTCGCTGACTCTGGTCGACAACTCTCTTGCTCGGACTCCGGTCTTTGTTTTCCCCGATGAGGAGACCCAGCCTGCTGGGAATCCTGCTGAGGAAGTGGTCCCTGACCCCAGGAAGTCACCAGTTCCACTGGTGTCTCCTAAGAGACCGAGTCGGCCCTCCCAATCTCGATCAAGGTCTCGGACCCCCTCGACCAATAGGCCGAGGAAGAGCCATTAGCACTCTAAAAAGAGGAGATGCCCTCGGTCAACCACGTCCTCCTTGGATGAGGAGAGGCTCCGGTGGAAGCTCCGTCGGTGCTACGAGGACTTCATATGGCAACAGCTGATTTTGACCGGGCATAAGCCTTCCTCAGCTCTTACCCCAGCCATTACTTGGCTTTCATCTCCCAGGCCAAAGCTGACTCCTCTGGAGCCAATTAAGTCAGTTCCTCCACCCGTGGAGCTGGCAAAACCTCCAGTTCGGCCTAAACTGGTCTCTCCACCGATTTTGGTGGAACCGCTGCCCAAGCAGCCTGTGGGAGGGGCTCCTTCTATGGAAGCTAGACCAGACACCAGGCTTTTCTGACATCTCTTGGTCACTGTCACCCATTACCGCCCCCGGCATGTCGAGGGTCATGTGGGTGGTCGACCGCTGTATCCGGATTCCTCAGATTCGGATGAAACTGGCCTCCATTCTCATCCAGGGGATGATGAATCAGCTGGTGGGATAGAGACGGAAGAAGGTCCTTCATCCTTTCAGGGCATTCTTTGCCTCATCTCTGAGTCCACAGGGATGCCCCTGGAGCATGTCCAGAAAAAGGCGGAGTACCCTCTCACTGACATCCTTAAGAGAGGGGATACCCCAGTGGAAGCCTTTCCTGTGGCTGACGCCATTGTTGGCCTGGCCTTAGAACTTTGGCAACACCCTGCCTCCTGTCCAGCTCCATCTGCCAGTATGGCCCAGTAAGTATGCAGTACCCATGGGGTCCCTTGCGAGGTTCACAGAGCACCCTTCGTCCGAGAGTCTTGTGACTGCCTCTGTGTTCAGGCGTACTGGTAGTTCTACCAATACCGACAGACCTCCGGAGAAGGAATCCAAATATTTGGATCACTCTGCCCGGAGGATCTGTGCGGCCTCATCTTTAGGCCTCCATCAGGGAAGCTCAGCTGTCATCATGGCACACTTCATCCATGCCCTTCTGGGATCCTTGGATGAAGACCTCCCACATCTCCCCGCGGACTTGCAGACCACAGTCAAGCAGATCCGGGACAAAGGCCGGGCTGTTGCCAAACAACAGCTCCAGATGGCTCTGAATATCGGGGACTCAGGTGCCTGCTTGTTGGCAGCCGCAGTTGCCTCTCGCCACGGGGCTCGGCTGAGGCTCTCCTCCTTTCCGGTGGATACTCAGCACAAACTAGCTGATGTGCCTTTCAAACAACATGAAGTCTTGCTATATTATGACATATGCAGAGAGTCCCAACCTTCGAACTGCTCCAGAGGTGAAAGAGTTAACTTTCCATGCCAGGCAGGGAATGCTGAGCTCGAGCTCGGTTGAAAACTCTGTCTGTTGTTCTTCAAACTCAAACCATCAGATTCTTTACTCCGCCTCACTGAACAGTCGCTCCGGAGATTTCTCCTTCTGCTCGGTTCATTTTGTCGGTTAAAGTATTAATTTCTGTTTTTGACCGAATTTAAACCGCAACCGTCGGTTCAAGCTCTATCTGTGGTATTTGTGAGTACTAGATAGGTTTACATTTTCTCTTCTGTGTGGAACTTGTAAACTGTTATCGGTTCACTCTTGAACTGATCAGGTTGTTTAAAAATATTTTATTCTATCATTTAGAGTGTGGTTACCGGTTCTTATCGGTTCTAAAAAAAACGGAATTTCTTACAGTTTTTTCCACGACCCGTAACACGGTTGGGAACCGATAAGAGGGTCTTGCTTGGCGGATTGCCATAAACGGGCAAGTTTGGTTAGGACTGGCACTATGTCTGAGAAACCCAAAAGAAAAACTGGGCCCACTGGGTTTCAACACTGTAGTGTGTGTGGGGAAGCCTTTGCCAAGGCTGACCCCCACACCACCTGTGTTTAGTGTCTGGGGTTTGACCACCTCAATGCAGACTGCCAGATTTGTCAAAATTTTTCTGCAGCTACCCTGGATAAGAGAGTTGGTAGGCTCAGGGAAAGGGAGGCCAAGAAGTCCGCTGACCCGGATGGCCAGCCCGGTTCGGTTCCAACCGAACCAGAGGGAGTGTCCTCTGACCAGGGCGAGACTTCCTCGGGCAAAAGGAGAGCCAACTCTGAGGGGTCGGTTCCAGCAAAAAGGACTAGAAAATCAGCTGGTGTGGAGCCAAACTTTCCTCTCAACCGCTGAAGAGATAGCCAAAGCGATTCAGATTGTCCAGTCGCTTTCTCAGTTCCACCGAACCGTGCCATCAGGTAAGTGCCAGTTGGCCGGTTCCACCGGGTTCAAGACTACGATTTAGAGGAATGTTATGAACCGGAGGAGGGGAAGAGGAGTATGAGGAGAGTGAATGTGGATTTGAAAGTCTGATGTGCCCATCGACCCGGACATCTCCCCAGACAGACCTTCAGGAGTGTCCCCTCCTAGGCTTTCTGAGTCCCCTTCTCATTTTATGTTCTATAAAAAAGTGGCTGAAACCCTCCAGCTCCCTATGGAGGAAGCTGTGGAGGATCAAGAGGAGCCTGACTATGTGGAAATGATGGATATCCCAGAGTCCAGGAGATTGTCTATTACCTTGCATAAATCTTTTGGGAAACAGACTTTTAAAATTCTAAGAACTCCTCACACTATACCTCCTGTGGATAAGAGAATGGACAAGAGGTACACATTGTCAGGCTCTGATACGGAGTTCCTTACACAACAATGCAGCCATGTTGGAGTAGTGCAGGCTGCAGCCTGTGACAAGGCAAATATTCACTTGGCCTCACACCCCCCCAGACAAGGACTCCAGGAAGGTTGATGCCATGGCAAAGAAACAGTACATGGCAGCATCCTTGGGACTCAGACAGGCAAATTATATGGCTTACGTTGCTAGATTCCAGAAATCCAGATGGGATACTGTTTTGGCTCTTGCAAAACAGGTCCCTGGCCAGCTTGCCAAGGAGCTGGAGCAGGTGGCTGCCAATGGTATTGAGGCATCCAAGGTGCAATTCCATGCTGCAGTGGACTCAAATGATGTGTCATCAAGAGTCATGGCTACATCTGTGGCTCTTCGCAGGATAGCTTGGCTCAGATGTACTAGCCTGTCACAGGATACCCAGACTAAGGCCATGGATTTTCCTGTTGTGGGTAATTCTCTGTTTGGGGAGCAGAAAGAGAATTACATGAAGAAAATGGATGAGTATAGGACCACCTATAGGAGTGCACAGGCCAAGGAGAGGCAGGCCACTCCTCAAAGGCAGCTTTAGAGGTCTCTTCCCTCCTGTCTCTCAGAGCCGTGGAAAGGGTTGTACTGCAGGTACTTCCTTACCCCAAAAAAGACAGGAGAATGGCGGCCCATCCTGGATCTCGGATACTTAAACAAGCACCTTTTAAAACCAAAATTCAAAATGGTGACTCTGGGAATTATTCTACCCTCTTTAAGGCCAGGGGACTGGCTAGCGTCCCTGGACCTCAAGGATGCTCTACTTCCGTATTCTCATCAGAAGCCCCATCGAAAGTACTCAGGTTCGGAGCTGCCCTCAGGCCATTACCAGTTCAGAGCAATGCCCTTGGCCTCACCTCTGCTCCAAGGGTGTTCACAAATGCCTGGCAGTAGCAGTTGCTTCTCTAAGAAGGCAAAATTGCCATCTTCCCTTACCTGGATGACTGGCTCATAGTAGGCCAGTCCCCAGACCAAGTCAAGTTACACCTACAGATAACTCAGCAACTGCTCACCTCTCTAGGTTTCCTTCTGAATCTTTCAAAGTCAGTTCTAGATCCTGTTCAGCTCCTCACCTTCATAGGCGCAGAGCTGAACACAGAGAAAGCCAGAGCCTTCCTCCCTTTGGACAGGACAAGGACCCTGGTCTCTCTGGCCTCCTCATTCACCCTGCAGGTGTCTTGACCAGCAAGGCATTTTCTACAGCTCCTTGGGCACATGGCTGCTTCTACAGTAGTGTGCAGGGAGCAAGATTTCAGATGAGGGACATTCAGTTCCATTTGAGAGCCTTTTGGTCTCAAAGGAAAGACCCTCTAACCAAATTGATCCTAGTGACTCAAACCCCTGATCCAGGCCCACAATGGTGGCAGGATCAGAGCAATCTCAGACATCGGGTTCCTTTTGTCACCCAGTCTCACCCTTAATCCTTACTACAGATGCATCCTCTTGGGATGGGGAGCTCACATGGGCACCTCACTCACCCAGGGGTTGTAGTCCCCCAGGAATCCCTGCTCCACATCAATCTGTTGGAACTCAGAGCAGTTTTTCTAGCACTTCAAGCTTTTTCCAAGTCTGTTCAGAACAAAGTGGTACAGGTCAGAACAGACAACACCACCCACAATGTGGTACATCAGCAAGCAAGGCACTGGTCCACGGCCTTATGCACCGGAAGCAATGAAGTTGTGGTCTCTTGGCTTACCCCTGAACACCTCCCTTATGGCAGTTCACCTCCCAGGTAAGGACAATGTCCTGGCAGATGCTCCAGCAGGATTTCCAGGCCATCACGTAATGGTCACTGGATCCTGGTCCTGGAGGTTATTTTAGCAGATGGGGCACCGCACAGATAGATCTTTTGCAGCCCCAGACAATCACCAACTTCCCTTTTTGCTACAGGCCCCAGTGTTGGGCTCAGTCCCTCTGGATGCCTTAGTCCTCAATTGGGAAGGGAAGTTTCTCTATGCTTTCCCCCCCTTCCCTCTGCTGTTCAAAGTGCTAGTCAAAATCAGGTCTCAACCCTGCAAGATGATCCTGATTGCCCCCGATTGGCCCAGACAACCCTGGTATCCACTCCTGCTGTCCTTAGCAGTCCATCTTCTCCTCTGTCTTCCCAGGAATCACAACCTGTTAACCTGTGCTCAGGGGAGGGTTTGGTACCCGAACCTCAAATCTCTCAATCTCAAGGCCTGGCTCTTGAAGAGTTAGAGTTTGCTGATTTACACCTTTCCCAGGGTGTAATGGACATTCTGAAGGCTTCTAGAAAACCTTCTACCAGGGCTACTTATAATTCCAAATGGAAGAGATTTTCCATATGGTGCTCTGGAAAACATATTTCCCCAGAATCTGCTGATTTACTCACAGTCCTGGATTACATGGTCCATCTAAACACCTTGGGGCTGAGACCAGCTACCCTAAAAGTGCATCTGGCAGCTGTGTCTGCCTTTATTTCAGCAGGTAAGCCCTCTTCTCTCTCAGCTCACCCTGTATTCTCCAAGTTTTTCAAGGGATTGCTTCACACCAACCCTCCATTCAGGGACCCTGCCCCTGCTTGGGACCTTAATGTTTGCATTGCTCATCTTATGCAACCCCTTTGAGCCTTTGTCTTCAGCAGAGCTTAAGTACTTGACTTGGAAAACTGTGTTTCGTAGGCATCACTCTGCCAGACGATAAGTGAATTACAAGCTTTGTTGTGTGGAGCCTGATTTTATCTCCTTCATAGAGATAAGGTGGTCCTCAGGACTAACAGGAAGTTCTTACTAAGGTGGTTTCAGATTTCCACCTTAATCAATATATGTCTCTTCCTGTGTACTTCACTGACCATTCCTCCTCTGGCGAGAGGAGGCTGCACAGTTTAGATGTCAAAAGAGCCCTTAGCTACTACATAGAGCGTACCAAGGGTCACAGGTTTGACTCCCTCCAACTGTTCCTCACTTATGGTGAGGTTGGTAAAGGGAAACCTGCCACTAAGAGATCCATTGCCAGGTGGATTGTTTCTTGTATCCAATTTTGTTATGAAAAACTGGGTAAGGTTCCTCCCTCAGGCCTGAGGGCTCACTTCTCAGAGGTACAGCTGCTTCCCTTACTGCCAGGACATCCCTATTCTAGAGATATGTCAAGCCTATCTGGAAAACAGTTCATACTTTTACCAAGCATTACCCCTGGATATCCAGGCTAGGAGGATGCCTGGTTTGGCACGGCTGTGCTTCAGAGCCTATTTCCCAAGTAGGTTCTGTCCCTCCTCCATGGAGGTACTGCTTTGTAGTCTGCATATGTCATAATATAGCAAGACTTCATGTTGTTTGAAGAAAAATTACCTTAGTAATGTTGTTTCTTCTATTGGAGTCTTGCTATATTATGACCTCCCGCCTGCCTGCCCCTCTCAGAACCTCTGTTTTTGGGATGTGAGTGGGCAGTACAGTGTTGGCACTTAGTAGGTGCCCACCTTATTGTTTTTCACCCCTCCTTTTTTGGGGTGACTTGGTGTTGTGTTTTTCATTTTTTGGGTCTCCTGACTTGAGTCTTTGTTTTGGAACCAAAAAATGTGTTGTTATGTTAGTAGCCAGTTGGCTAGTGTAGGCTTACAGCTTCTACACAGGACCTCAGTGAGTTTAGCTCATAAAGATCTGACGGTTTGAGTTTGAAGAACAACAGACAGAGTTTTCAACCGCTCGAGCTCAGCGCTCCATGTCTGGCATGGAAAGTTAACTCTTCACCTCCGGAGTGTTCGGGTTGGGACTCATTGCATATGTCATAATATAGCAAGACTCCAATAGAAGAAACAACATTACTAAGGTGAGTAATTTTTTCTTCCTGGGCACCGATCTCTTTGGCCCAGGTGTGGCTGGTCACCTTCAGCGCATTGAGCAGACAATGCCGCCATGGACGCCACTTCTGCTAAGGGTTCTTCTGGTCCTAACAAGTGGCAGAAGAAGAAGAAGCCTTTTCGGCACTCTTCCCCTGCGGCCCAGTAGTCCTCCTTTCAAGGGGGGGCAGAAGCAGCAGCAGGCTCAAGCTTCGCGTTCCTGGCCCAAGCTCAGACCCTCACAGGCCCGTCAGGGAGGCCAAGGTTCCGCCTTGAACTTTTGCCAAGCCTGCCCAGTGATGGGGTGGGGCTGCCACCCTACTCCCATCATGCCATCTCTGGGTCCTCCCGTGGTGGGCCGGCTCCACCACTTTCTTTCCACCTAGTCCACTGTTATCATAGACAGGTGGGTCTTAGAAGTGGTCGGCCAAGAACTGCCTCTGGAATTCGAGCAGTACCCTCAAAACCGAGCCTGTGCCCCACGGGAGGAGAGGGTATCCACCCACACTCAGTCGGCTCTCCCGAGACGACATTGCTCAGCTCCTCCTCAAGGAGGCTGTAGCTCCAGTGGCGGATCCTCCGGCAGACCCACGCTTCGTTTCCAGGTATTTCTTGGTTCCCAAGCAGACAGAGGGCTGGCACCCCATTCTAGATCTGCACGACCTGAATCAGTATCTCAGGTCATGCACCTTCCGGATGGTCACTCTGTCTCAGATCATACCATCCCTGGAGCAAAACAATGTGGTTCTGCCTACTGGACTTCCAGGACGCGTTTTTTCATGTCCCAATCCGTCCGTCCCACCAGCGGTTCCTCCGCTGCAGAGCAGAGGGAACCCTATATGAGTTCCGAACCATGCTATTTGGCCTGACATCAGCCCCATGGGTCTTCACCAAATTCATTGCAGTGGTGGCAGCCCACCTCAGACGTCGGAGGGGAGTCAGAAGTTACCCCTACCTCAATGATTGGCTCTTAGCAGGTTCCACCCAGCAGGAAGTGGAGAGGTCCAGGGACCTGGCCCTCCAGACCTGCTCCCAACTCGGCCTCCTGATCAACGAGGCCAAGTCGGAGCTCGTGCATTCTCAGGTGATGTGCTTTATCGGGGCAGAGCTTGACTCTCGTCAAGTCAGAGCTTGGCTCTTGGCGGACAGGGCAGAGGTTCTCTCCTCCTTTGTCCAGTCATTTCTGGTTGGGCACCGCGCCTGCTCGGGACTTTCTGTGCCTTCCGGGTTACTGGTGCTGCACCTCCATGGTCCGGTTGAGCCTGGTGGCACATGCGCCTCCAGTGGTGGCTGGCCACCCAGTGAACTCAGCACCACAGTCATTTAAACCAGCTGATCACTTTGACCCAGAAGATGTGGGATGCTCAATGGTGGACCGCCCCAGGCCGGTTGCAGGAAGGGATCCCTGGTCTGCCCCGAGCTGATGGCCATCCTCACGACCGATGCCTCTCTCATGGGCTGGAGAGCCCACATGGGGACAACATGGCCCACGTGTTCTGGACCCCAAGGAGTCTGTTATCACATCAACCTGTTGAGCTGAGAGAGCAGTCAGACTGGCACTGTCAGCTTTCGCCTCCTCAGCTCTGGGGTCAAGTGGTTCAAGTCCGGACGGACAATACCATGACCATGTACTACCTCAACAAACAGGGTAGCACACATTCTGCGCTGCTATGGGAAGCGCCCATATCTGGACACTGTGAGCTATCTGAGGCAGATCTCCTAGCCATCCATGTGGCAGGAGCCTCAAACCATCTGGCGGACGCTCTCAGCTGCATAGGCGAGACATCCCACAAATGGTCTGTCCATCCAGAGGTAGCGTACAGTCTGTTCTCCCACTGGGGCAAACCATTGGTGGACCTGTTTGCTTCCAGGGAAAACACCAAGCTGAGGCTGTTTCATGCCCGCCTCAGCAGGGCTCGCTGCAGGGGGATGCCTTCTCAAGGCCATGGACCTCAGGCCTCTTCTGTGCCTTCCTTCCATTTCCCTTGATCCACATGGTGCTCCTCAAGGTGAGGAGGGACAAATCACAGGTGATTCTGGTAGTCCCAGACTGGCCACGCCAGTTCTGGTACCCAGATCTCCTCAGCCTCAGCAACAGGCCTCCGGAACGGCTTCCAGCACGCCCGGACTTGATCTCAGTCAACCAGGGGAAGGTATTCCATCCAGACCTTTAACCCCTGCACCTCACAGCCTGGTGCCTGAGCGGCTAGAGTTCCAGGCTTTGGGTCTTTCCGAGGATGTCCTCACAGTGGTGGAGGCATCCAGAAAGGAATCAACCAGGAAATGTTATACCTTCAAATGCAAAAGGTTTTCCATTTGGCATCAGGGCAAGGGCCTGGACCTTCTGTCCTGTCGCTAACATTCTCGACTACCTTTGGTCTCTGTCCAAAGGGGGTCTTCGGTCATCGACCCTTAGGGTGCACCAGGCAGCCATCTCTGCTTACCAGGCACGGGCCAGTCAGCCAACATTGACGCAGGAGACAGTGGTCGGACGCTTTTTCAAAGACCTGGATCACATATCCCCTCCGATGTGTGAACCTCCACCTCCGTGGGATCTACTTCTGGTACTGGCAAAGCTCATGGGCAAGCCATTCAAACCAATGCACAAGTGTGAGCTGTCACACTTGTCATGGAAGACGGCCTTCCTGGTGGCCATCACGTCTGCCAGAAGGACAGGGGAGCTCCAGACGCCTCAGGGACCCCTTATCTGGTCTCCACAGGGACAAGGTTGTCCCTGGCCCCACCTGAAATTCCTCCTCAAGGTGGTGTCAGAGTTTCACCAATTGGGTGTTGACTCTGCCGTGTATTACCCCAGTTACACCTCGGAGGCCGAAAACAGACCTATTCTTTGGACCTGAGACAAGCTGTCTCCTATTATAATAAAAATGAATAATAATATTTATATAAGCGCCTTTCGAATTTCAAGGCGCTGTACAATTCACATAAAAACAAAACACAACACATATAATATAAAATCAAGATAATACCGAAAATGCTTTCCGCCATAAAAAAGTTTTAAGTGCCTGCTTAAAACTCCCCACCATCCTGCACTTCCAAAGCTGATGGGGCAGAGAATTCCAGAGGGTAGGTGCCACAAACCCGAAGGCCCGTGCACCAGATGACTTAAGTTTACTGAATCTCTAGCAACCCCGTCAGTTGAGCGCCGGGAGTTGTCGAAGGGGTGTAAGGAACCAGGAGCTCTTTTCAAGTAATTGAAGCCTAACTAATGAGGGCTTTGTAAGCTCAAGACCTACTTTGAAGGTGATCCGCCACTGTATAGGCAGCCAGTGCAGACTGCAGCACAGGGGTGATATAAGATCTTCTAGATGCCCCAGTCAATAAACGTGCGCTGCTCTGCACTAGCTGCAAGTGGTGGATATCAGCCCGAAAAGCCCTGGTAAAGGGAGTTGGTACAATCAAGGCACGATGTCACCAAAGGCATGGACCAAAACAGGTAGGTCGCTAGACGGAACAAGGTGCCTAATCCTGGCAATGTTCCTAAGATGGCAAAAGGTGATTGATGACTGCTACCTGATGACGAGAGTCAGGCTATCGCTGCGCACCACTCCCAGATTACACCGATCAGAGGTGAGAATCTGGGCCTCCCCAGGACTCAAACCCGAAGGAGCCCAGTCCTCAACCCCTGCCTCATTTCATACCTAGTCCACAACCAAACCTCAGTCTTTCCTGGGTTCAACTTTAGACCACTGTATTCATCCAATCTTGGATTTCACGAGCAGCTGTTCAGTACTGAGATAGCACCAACCTGGTCGGGAGCAAGAGACAGGTAGAGCTGGGTCATCAGCTGTGGTAGTGAAAACCTCAGCCCATACCATCTTACAATGTCTCTGAGGGTAGCATATACTTCTAATAACATGGAGACAGCACCGAACCCTGAGGTACCCCAAGGTGGGCAGTGAGAATCGCCCCCGATGAAATAAACCCAGACACCCCTCAGCTTTCACCAGCGGTGAAAGATGAAACCATCTGAGGACCGTACCAGACAGCCCACAGATAAACCCTCAGACGCTCGAGCAGAACCCCATGATCCACAGTATCTAAAGCTTGATGATAACCATGAGAACCAAGATAGAACTGTGTCTCCTAATCTCGCCATCAGAGATCATTGAGCACCTGAACCAGAGCAGTCTCAGTACTATGCCTCACTGAAACCCAATTCGAGAGGTTCTGAGCAATTATGGATGGTTAAATGGTTATCCAGTTCAGCAGCCACAACTTTCTCAATAACCTTCCCACACAAAGGGAGGTTAGAGATAGGCCTGTAGTTTGCTAGGTTCTCCAGGTCTAAAGAAGTTTTCTTCAGAAGGGGGTAACCAATTTCCTTCAAGGAGCTCGGAACTCACCCGAGTCCAGAGAGCACCGCATAACCGAGCTAAGCACCTGACCGATAATATCACTACAACTCCAAAAGCAGGGAAGTAGGTCGGTTCAAACTACAGCATGGGACACATCTCCTGGACAATCCGCATAATATCTACGACACCCAGCAAGTCAAAGGTACTCCAGGAAACCTGGCTCTGCAACAAGGCACTGATCAGCAGCTACCCCTTTAGAGTGAAGTTGGTCACTCCACCTTGTGTCAGCCACCTTATTCGCGAAGAAGTGAGCGATTTCATCACAATCAATTTGTGAAAATCGACTGAACTGCAGACAGGCTGGCTGTACAGCCTGTCAACAGTTCTGAAGAGTTGAGCTGGTCGATTTTATGCGACAGAAATTTCGCTGACAGAATTCTGCCTTCTTAGGGAAATTTCTGCTTGGTAGAATTTATAATGTTCTAACAAATAAGGTTCAGCATCAGTGGTGCCTCCAATGATGTTTCAACTCATGCCCTAATTCCACAACTCCTTTAGAGTCCCATCAAACCAAGGGCCCCCAGGTGACGCTGGGGTGAACATGATCGAGCATCACTAAGAGCTAAGATACGCCCCATTATAGACTGCAACCAACTGCTCGTGGTCCGTGCAAGCTCAACCAAGGGTGAGAGGTCAATAACTGCCATCAGGTCTTCAGGGATCACATCCCGCAGGATGGTACCTGACCAACCCACAGGCCAACCTGCCCGGGCCAAAATTGAACCCAACTGAGTAATGATCAGACCAACCAACTGGTTCCACCACCAAGTCGGAGGCCCCGATTTCAGGAGGAAAACTAAATCAAGAGAGGACCACCCTTGTGCGAGGCTGAGGAAACAACCTGTGTGAAGCCCAAGAGATGTCATCACCTGAGAAAAATGTTGACCAAAAGCGAGGATTTGTCGCCCAGGTATTGAAGTCACCCAACCATCAGTCTGGGCGACTCTAAAGCCATGTCCTGCAGTCCTTATTTCCGCAGGAACAGCTTCTCATCTCCTGGTGGATGGTGATGAGGGTCCTGCATCCCACATCAGCTACCAGGTACATCAAATGACCCAGCCTCTCAACTGGTTTCCCGTTAGGTCGTCGGTCTTGAAACAGACCGACCACCCCGCTGTCCAGTCTCAAAGGTGGTAAGTGACTGTGGGGACAGTCATTTAAGCAGTATTTCATCCAACCAGGTCTCGTAATGCAAACTAGATCTGCCTTAGCAACAAAGTCTGCAATAAGACCAGTCTTGTTGCAGACAGATCTGGCATTGCATAACAGCACCCGAGTTGAACAGGTTGCGAGCTGTCCCGACTACTTGCTCCTTCAAAACGGAGGTGCTCTTGGGTATGGGAACGACGATCACCATGTTCCAGATATCATTTTGCCCCCGGGCGCCTTGGTCCTAACCACTCCTTGGGAGAGCACCACCATCTGGCTCGCTGCTGTAACCCCCACCTATCTCAACCCCGCACAAGCAATCCCCAAAGCTCACAGTTGATAGGTAAAAGTGCTGGGGAGGAGAAAGGGCAGAGGGTGGAGTTAAAGAGTATAATGAGGGGCAAGCAGGCAAATTTTACTAATAATATTAAACACGGGAGAGCACATAAACCCCAAATTTAAATCACAAAGCAGTACTACAGATGAAACAAAACCTTAAAAATAATAATGAAAATAACTTAAACAATAATTTACCTAAGGAATATATGAACTATCCCACTCCCACTATAGATGGCTTTTCAAACCCCGAAAAAATGAAATCAACAATACAATAAAGACAGTCCCCTCCTCACTGACAAAATAAATTTACAACATAAAATTCTCCATTCCACAACTTCTCATAGCCAAGTGGGGGATAATAAACCATCCTCACAGGATTTTCAAAACAAACAATAACAAAAATTCCCCCACCCCACAGCCCTCACACAACCGAGGAAGAAGAAAATAATAAAGACACTTGGTTTTCTCACCACCAGGAAACTATAAACAAATTAAAAAACAGGAAAAAGGTATCAACAGTAGGAGTAGCCATAATCCAGCGTATCCAATGTAACCGCAAATTGTCAAATCAATGAAACAAAATAAATATTTCCATATGCAGCAACATAAAGTCTCGATAAATCCAAAAGGGACCAAAAGTCTCCCAGCACGCTTCACTGACCTCAGTGCAGTGCAGTGCCTCTAACTACTAGACTCTGCGTAGTGAGCCTCTCTAATAAACTGCTTAAATGCCTCCGACTAATCACGCCCCATTTTACCTTAAAGTCATATCCAAAGGGATGGCAAAAAAATACCTCACCAAAATACTGGGGAGGCCCAGGCATAGTGCCGAGAGCCTAGACCTAAAACTAATCTCATTGGTAATGGATGAGGTAATAACATCATTAAGGAGAATCATCAACCTGTCCCTATCCTCAGGTACATTCCCAACACAAGGGAAATCAGCAGTTGTCACTCCTGTCTTCAAAGCAGGTTCTAAGACAAGTCATACCAGCTACCGTCCAATCTCCCACCTATCTCAAAAGCCTTAGAGCGGATTGTCTGTGATCAACTGGTTGGACACCTAGATAAATATCAGCTTCAATGCCAACAGCAACATGGCTTCCGTAAACTTCACAGTACTACTACTGCGCTTCTGGAGTTCACGGGGTTTATTCATGAAGCCTTTGATCTAGGTCACTTGGTGGGGGCTATCTTCATCGACCTCACCAAGGCTTTTGATGCAGTCAATCATGACCTCCTCCTGGCCCAGCTAGATGTTACAGGATTATTACCAGATTCACTGTGTTGGTTTGGAGCGACCTCACATGGCAAGAACAATGGGTACAAATATCTAATACCCTCACGGAATTGCAGAAAGTAATCCACCAGTTGCCCCCCAAGGATCCATACTAGGCCCACTACTTTTCAGCCTTTTCTAAATACTCTCCCACTAGCTTGCCAACACAAAATCCTCCTTTATGCAAATGATGCTGTCATCTACACTAGTCATACTGACCCTGCCACCCTTGAACATAGACTTCAATATGACTATAACAAGGTAGAGGCCTGGTTTGATCAAACCAAGCTGCTTGTTAACCATAAAACCAAGACCATGCTATTCACCCTCTCCATAATCGTCATAAGACATCCACCATAAACATCCTAAGTAAACAAATGAAGCCTTAGAAATGGTACAAAGCTTCAAATACCTGGGTATCACCCTTGACAGATCCCTTTCATTCTCCTCCCACATTGACAATGTCACCTCATCAGCTAACCGGAAGCTTGGTCTACGATACAAGCACCGTAGCTGCCTCACTGAAAAAGCTCTCCAGCGTGCCATCACCAGTTCAGTATTCTCGACCACCGACTATGGTCTTCCCATTTACAGTGCGGCATCTGACAGCACCCTTAAGCGGCTTGCCACTACGCTGAATAAAGCCTGCAGGCTAGCACTAGGGGCCCCTCACCTCACCCACAGCTGTAAACTCTACCTGCAAACAGGGTGGCTAAACCTAGCTGAAAGGACCCGTTACCAAGTATGTCTCCTCACCAAAAAAGCAACCCTTGGCCTATTACTGCCTGGGTGCATTTCCCTCCTGCACCAAACTGAGACAACCAGGATCACCAGGGCATCTAACAAGCTCTCAGTCAAGGTCCCCTTCCAGAGAACTTCTCAAGGTCAGAGATCCTTTGAATACAGGGCCCCACTCTGGCTTAGTGCACTTCCACCTGACCTTACTGCTATCAGCAAAATTGGCCTCTTCAAATCAGCACTCAAATCTCAGCTTACCAGCCAACAGACTTGCTCCTGCTTCCCCTGATTCACTGCCATCTGTAACTGACTAAGAACTCCCCCCACTGTTTGCACTTATCAGCTACCCACCCAGCATCACTCATACCTCCATTCCCATTTCCCCTTCCCCCCACTCCCTGCCCCCTTTCCCTATTCATGTGATCCTTAACCCACCCAGCCTCCACTTTCTTACCACCCTCTGCCGTAACATAACTTAACCACTATGACAAAGTGACCCTATGGCCAAGGTTACCCCATCTTCCACCTCTGTCTATGTCTACCCCCACCTCTATTCTAGGTCTATAGTGCACCCAAATAACCTACTTCCCTCCTACATTTCTTTTATCTCTTAGGAAATGTTACAGAAACCTATCACCTGTCCCTACTGTATTTTAATTGCCCTACAGCCCTCCTTGTCTTGTTTTTTCCCCACAATATATAGCTTATCTGTGCCTCTAAGTCTGATGTGGAACCTTTGTAAATGAGCTTGTAGCTCAATGGTTGTAATTCTAGATTGCAATAAAAAAAAAAATATATATGTATATTTCAGGCAGGTGCTGGCAGGAACACAATGTCCCTGAACTGAGGCCCCATCTTCACAGCCTTGCAAAAGGCTTAAAAATTGCACTAAGGTAATCCTTGAGTTTCCAGTAGCTTTTGCAATATCTCAAACTATAATTACATACATTTCAACAGTAACACTATATAATTTCTGCCAAAGGGATCCCAATATCAGTTACATTTCCACATAATGATTTGCATATATTTTATATCAACAGATATGCAATGGCGGAAAAGACAAACAGCAAGGAAGACAGAGAGATGGTGAAGCAGAGAATTGCGAGAATGTCAGGGTGATCAAATCCTAGGTCTCACAGAAAAATTTTGCTGCGCAACCAGACAGAGAAGAGACAGAAAAAGAGAGACTAGAACAGATCCCTGCATTCAAACTCTTTCCATAACAACTGGGAGAGGGTCCTATTCCACCCTGTCACAGCATGCAGGAAACCAGAAACTTGGGCTACATTTTGGGAAATGGAGCAGTACATTTATTTCCAGACAGTTTCAGACATCGACTGTCAGACCATACCTGGTCCTGGTGTAGCACTGGGACATGTACTTTGGAAACCAGAGCTGTTAATAGCTCTGCTCTTAACAGGCTGTCTATGGGTGTCCCTGGCTGCTCCCCATGTCAGACATCACACTGGAACAGCAGTGGGTGGTTGTGGGCATGCCTGTCAGTACCTGGCGCCAGTGGCAGGAGGCAGGATCAATCGAATCTGAGGGAAATATCTGAGCAGCTGTAAGTTGAAAAAATTCATTTACTTTGTGAAAAGTCTTATCATGCCATGTCTTACACCGAGGCATGGCCAGATTACAGCTGGACATTTTCTTTTAAGTTTTATTCACTAGGAGCTGACTTCATGCTTATAACAGATCATAATCCTCTCTGTTGACTTAATCAAATGAAGGATAAAAATTCCTGAATCACAAGGTGGCATCTGGCCTTACAGCCATTTAAATTCAAAGTGATGCACAAATCTGGAAAAGAGAATGTCAGTGCTGATTTTCTGTCACGACATTGACAATTCAAGAGGTTGAAAAAATGTGTGTGCTTAAACTGAACTGTTTGCTGTAAAATGTGGTATGGAAAAAGGGATACTGCATATGCAGAAAACTGTGTTATAATGTTAAAGGAGGATTAAAAGGTGGTTTTGGAAACCTGTGTTTTTTTAAATAGGTTCCCTCTTAAAGAGGGGGGGGTATGTAACAGGATTGGATAAGACTCTGTCCTATTTGTTATACATAGGAATTGTCAACAGGAGACAGTGCCAGACATCCTGTTCTGTTTTGTTACACCTTTGGAGCCTGGATGTATTCTAGTCAGGAAATAAACTGACAAATTTGTTACATTTCATGAAAAACAGGATGTAGAGTTAAACACAACTGTGAAACAAAGAGATCTTACAACAAAGAGCAATGTTTTTGGTTTTGCACATTTAGATTTGGAGATGCACGCAGATGGATTTTGCTTGGACTGCCTGCTCTAAAAGCCATCCTGTATAAATGCTATTATTTCTTATTTTTGATTGTTTTTTATAATAATAAAGTTCTACCTGTCGATTGTTGTAACTGATCCTGGTGTGCCTATGCTTCCTGACCTATGCTTCTATGACAAGTCAGACTGGGACAAGTTAGCAGCCGGCTACCAAAGCAGCCAGCTGACCACCAATCCACCCCCAGGACCTCTGACACCTCAGGGTAAGGTCGAGGAGGATCCTGTACTTCAATAAGACTAGAGGTGGTGCAAAAGGACCATGGGGAAAGGCCCAAAGACCACATTTCGACCTGAGCAAAGTAGGTCTTGCAGCGTTGATGCTGGTCCATCAGCTATCGGACGCATTAGTAAGAGGCTGTCAGACTTTCTTCATCTTCTTAGGCCCTTTTTCATTTTATGGCAGCAAGGAGGTGGAAAATAAGAGAAGGCACAGCAAATAAAAACTATGTAGTAACACAGTAAAATTTGGCAATGATGGATAGACTGAGGTGCTGTTGCTCCACAGAGAACACTGATGGCAGGAAGAACAGCACTGAGGTGTGTGTGGGACCAATGACAGTTACTGGCTGGTCGTGCAGGCACTGTAGTGTGCAGGTGAAGTGAGAGTAACCGATGTGAGGCCCCTTCCTGTAGGAAAAAAGCTCCCGTGGGGCACTAGTGCCTGCAGCCCTTGACCCATAAGTATGAATCAATGGTGAAGATTGATTCTTTGAAGATCAGAGAAGCTCACTGGAATTGAAAACATTAATGACAGTACCATCACATTATCATTTCAGAATCATGATTAAACCATGCAGTCAGTCTCCATACCAATAGATGTGTTTGCTGCAGCTCTACATATTGAAAATTCTGACACCCTGATCAATGACTTTATCAATAACTTTCCACTAAACTGCTCCTTGCAAACACTAGGTGCTGCTGTTACTACCATTACCACTCTTTTTTTTACTTAATCATTGTTTTATTAAAATTTTCAGAATACAAGGAGCAATAATAAACAGTATTGAGCAATGAGATACAATCAGAGAACAAAGGAACTACAACAGGAGTACTATAAGATGCTGGGAAATGTTTTACAAAATGTTTACAAACCACTACATCTCTATGTAATATCATTAATAAATACAGATATACAACTAAAATATATCACATCTGATTTCAGAATTCAGAAGGATTTCATAAAGTTTAGAAAAGGACTCAAATCTTTTCATAAAGGGTAATATTGTCAAGTGCCAAACAGCCCTTTCACTAAAAGCAAGCATTCCCATGTAACTAAGCTAGTCTTGGAATAGTTATTTTATCTGTTCACCATCTGGATAAAGTGAGTCTTTTAAAAAACTCCTTTCATGTCCTTTCTAAAACTGCTAGAGACCCCAGAAAGATCTTGCCCCACAAAGATTCCCGACTTGTTGGCTGGATTAAAACATTTTTCTAATAACAGGCTTTGGGAGAGAAGGGATCTTATTTCGGCTCCATGGAGCTGAGGCCCAATCCTTCCACTTCCTATTCAGGCTTGCCTGGCAATAGCAGGTTTTGTGATGTAATAATCAGGATAGTGCAGATGCACTCCTTTGACTTCAATGGGACTTCTTCTTTAAAGATGAATTTCAGTATTTTATTGACCCAATTTGAACTAATCAAGGTCGCTGCTCAACAAAGAAGGGCCTTTCATTGTTGAGTGGTGGCCCTGATTAGTTCAAATCAGGCTATTAAGATATAAAAATTAGTCTTTAAAAAGGCCCCAGGGTTGAGGCGCTGGTACCTTACCTTACACCACACTGGTGACCCGGGTTCAGATTCAGGACGTCGGGGTCAGAAAGGGAAGGAGGAAGGATTGAGTATCCGAAGGACTGCTCTCTTCTCCCTGGGGAGGGGCACCAGAAGTCGCTTTGCTCTGCAGCAGCTCAGTGGAGACTGGGAGCACTGCACAAAGTGTTGCAATGTGGGAAGTACCAGAACATGGAAAAACCACTCTGGATTGGCCAGATGACGACATCTGGTCTACCAGCACACCAAGAAGACTTCCTGCGGGCCGTCCATCTCAGCAGCACCTGTGGCCAGGAGAAATATAGCATACTGGGCTGTCTCCCAAAGGTGCCTTCCCCTCGGAGGAGAGGGACCCACTCGTGAAGGAGTAATGCTGAGCCTACCTCGAGGTGAACTGCAGCGTGAGGAAAAAAGAGCAGGGGTTAGAAGGGTGCTGCTGACCTTGGATGCCCGAAGAAGAGTGGACTCTGGGCACAGAGGGAGGCTCCACTGATATCAATGGAGCACACCCCTAAGCTCTCACAACTATGTATCACAAAACGTGCTAATGCAGGGTAGCGCTCCAAACAGGAATGGATCAGGCTCGGCAGGGCAAACTGGAACCAGACCACATGTGTGTGGGGCTCTTATCACTGACTGATCTCCTTTACTATAATGTACTGTCAGGAGAAACGGAATCTGTTCATTCACAACCCACCACCTTACAGGAGATGTGGCATGGTCCATCTGTTAGAGCTCTGCTGAGAATAGGAGATCACAAAATCACTGTTTAACCATACAACTGAAAAAGTCTTTTTGAAGCTGGCCTATCAAGTGTGCTAATCACAACACACTTTTTTTTGTTTAATCCATCTTTTGTATTTTTAAGTGTAAGTTTATATGGAGTTTAAATGGACTTTGCAACCACAGCTACGATATAGCTTAAGTGCTGGTGATCTTTTGATAGCAACGGTTAGCATTATATCAAGGAATAACTATTTCATTTTTATTTTAGTTTTAGATGACTGGGAGAAAGGAAGCCTGAGCAGTTCTGTCTATTTTCAAGCCAGCCCGCCAGCACAGTGGTTGGATTTCCACTTGCGATGCCGACAACCTGGGTTCAGGAATGGACCCGGAAGTCAGAGGGCCAGCCGAAGGGAGGATCAAACGTCCTGGGGACTGCTCTCCATCTCCCGGGGGGGAGGGGGGAGTGTCAGGTACTTTATGGACCCCTGGAGGAGGCTGGAGATTCACTGTGGCCAGTGCCATTACCTTGGGGGGGCGGGGCAGACACTGGATGTCACTGCACATCCCCGCCCCCAGGGATCCAACAAACACTGAAAAAGCTGCCCCCCCTGGCATGATGACCTGCTTTGCCACCATCTCCACTGCCTTCGATGTCCGCCGGAGGGGGGTCCCACTCCCATGGCCCCGACCTGGGGGGGTTAAGCTGGGGATTGCCTACAGTGTCTGTTGGGGGAGCCCTCCTGGCGGCCCTGCCCGGGGGGGGGGGGGGTAAGCCTGGGCATGGGGGGATGACAGGCAGGGCAGGTCTAACCTCCGAATGGAGGACTGGGATCAAAATAAAATATATGTTTATATGTTGACAGTACATTATAGTAAAGGAGCTCAGTCAGTGATGGGAGCCCCACTGTTTGCAAAATTTCTCTGCTACATTGAACTGTGTCACTACTGAATATCCTGAAAACTTTTAAAATATACCCTATATGTGAAAATTCGAAAGTCTTGTTTGTACCTCTTTACGTGTTGTGTTCTGAGCCCTAGCAGTGACAGCACTCTAGGTAGAGGAGCAGTAGTCCCGTGGAGCAACTTGCAGGACTACAGCTCGGCTGCTAAACAAACGTTTTTATAAAAAAACGCTCAGGCAGACTGAGAATTGTATTTTTATTTAGTCCCTTGCTTTGGGGAATCTTTTAAACCTCAGTACAAATAATTTTAATTTAAAAAGTAGCGTGGTACAGGAAGCCACCTCGCATACTTCAGTTTCAGTTTAGTATATAAACAAGCCCTACGACAAACAGCATAGCTGTTTGCAGAATTTCTGCTACATTGAACTGTGTCACTACTGAATATCCTGAAAACTTTTAAAATATACCTTATATGTGAAAATTTGAAAGTCTTGTTTGTACCTCTTTACGTGTTGTGTTCTGAGCCTAGCAGTGACAGCACTCTAGGTAGAGGAGCAGTAGTCCGTGGAGCAACTTGCAGGACTACAGCTCGGCTGCTAAACAAACATTTTATAAGAAAACACTCAGGCAGACTGAGAATTGTATTTTATTTAGTTCCTTGCTTTGGGAATCTTTTAAACCTCAGTACAAATAATTTTAATTTAAAAGGTAGCGTGGTACAGGAAACCACCTCCACACTACTTCTAGTTTCAGTTTAGTATATAAACAAGCCCTAGTGAGCAAGCGTGAGACTTATGCGCGTAGCCGCTTGCGGAAGAGCATCGACAAAGACACGCATCTCGCGTGTTTTGGTATGTTTAGGTGAGTCTTGATTTTACATTTCGGAAGAAAAGTAGAATAAGTTAAAAGTTTAAAATCCTTGTTTACTTAGCACTTAGCAATTTGCTTCTCACCTTAATTTGGTTAGATAAATAAACCAGGGTAATGCCTTCCTTATTGTTTACAAAGGATGGGCAAGCAGGGATATGTTGTAACTTGCTTTATGTACAGTTTTCACCGGATTTAGATCCAATTGAAAGATTTGAATGTTCAAAATGTTTAAAGAATAAAGAACTTAAAGAGGAAATCAAACAGTTTGATGAATGTCTAAAATTATTGGAAATTAGCCAATTTGAAACTAGAAAAAGGCTTCAAATGCCAAACATCATAAATGACACTTTGTTAAATAAAGAAACCTTTCAAGATATTAAGGAACCAAACAAGAGAAAAAGAGTTAGCAATGAATCCGACTTAGTGGATAAAGAAGATGAATGGTTCACTGTTCAGGCATCAAAAATTACAAAAAAGGGAGAAAAGCAGGAGAATTTGTGCTGCCATTATCTAATAGTTTTGACCCACTGGCCCCACTTTCTGTTTCACAAATTTCTAATGAGATATTAAATTTGGAGCCTACCCCACATTTGGTAAATGAAAAAACAGTTTTGATTTATACTACTCCAACAGTCTCTAATAGTAGTCAAAATGATTTACTACATTTTGATCAAAATATAAATATTGACCAACAGGAAAATGTGATGGACTATACCTCTACAAATCAGAATCAAATATACGTCTTGGGAGATTCAATCATATCAAATCTTGCTAGTCAAGTATGTAATGTTAATAAGACCACTCGTACCCTCTCTAGTTTTAGGGGTGCAAAAATACAGGATGTCACAAAAATGACTAAAAATATACTACATAATTGTGGTATTGATCCACTGATGCTTATACATTTGGGTACAAATAATATCAAATACCAGAATGTTCAACAGATCAAAGAAGCTTATGTGGGATTAACAAATCTTAGTAGAAAAGGGTGCACAGATAATCTTTTCTGAAATATTACCTGTTTTCAAGTCAATGATGTAATTATTAATAAAATTAAACACATTAATAATTGGCTAAGACAATGGTGTGTAAAACAGAATATAAAGTGTTTGACAAATTAGGAATTATTCATGCATCATGAAGATTTTTTGCATTTGATGGTCTTCACTTGAACAAAAAGGATCCAATATGTTAGGCAAGATTTTTAATACAGCAATTACAGACTGTTTAAACTGTTAAGCAGGGAGAGGAAAATCTGTTACTCCGTGTCCTAAATATGTATCATTAAACTCTAAAAGTTATTTAACTTCCTCGGATATGACATTTAATAAAGAAAAACTGTCCCTAAGTGTGATGTTATTGAATGCTAGAAGTCTCGTAAATAAGATCTCTGAGTTACAGATTCAACTACAATCCAGAGACATTGACATCTGTGGTATTACAGAGACCTGGTTTTCCAAAAATCAATGGGGTCTTGAAATTCCTGGTTACCATCTTTATAAGAAAAATAGAGAACTTTCCAGAGGAGGAGGTGTTGCTTTTTATATAAAAGAAGGCTATGATTGCTTGGATTTAAAATCTGATCTTCCAGATCCTTTAGGAGTTTAAATATTATGGCTTTCTATAAAATTAAAGATTGAGACTTTTACTTTTGGAATATGTTATAGACCCCCATCTTTGGATAATGATAAATCAGAATCCTTTTTGCGCTATTTTCAAAGTTTTAAACTGCCAGCTAATACTGTAATAATGGGAGATTTTAACTTCCCTGGGATAAATTGGAACTCTTTATGTGGCATAACTCATAATGAAAAAGACTTCCTGGAAAATATTTTTATGTTCGGCTTGGATCAAATTGTTACAGTACCTACCAGACATAATATTCTAGATTTAATTTTTACAAATACAAAACAATATTATAAAAATCCAATAATTCTTGAACCTCTTGGATTATCAGATCATAATACACTTTTTTGGGAAATATTTGTTACTATCTTGGAAAATAGAGGAATCAAAAATGAAAAATTATAATAAGTCAAATTATGCGGAAATAAAATATTATTTATCAAAATGGGACTGGGAAAAAGACTTAGATCATCTGTCTGTTGAGGAAACCTGGGAAAAAATACAAATTAATCTTCAACTATGTATAGACACTTGGGTACCTGATAGAACTAAATATACAAATAAAAAACGTAATCCTGGATGGTTTAATAATACTATAAGGAAATCTATATTAAGAAAAAAAAGGCCTTTAACAAATACAAAAAGAATAAAATTGAAGTAAATCGGCAGAGATTCAAATTAAAATCCAAAGACACTAAGTTAAAGATACGTATTGCCAAAAAGAATTTTGAAAATATCTGGTTAATCAGAAAGATAACAAGAAGTCTTTTTTTAACTATACTGGTTCCTTGAAAAATTCACAGACTCAGGTTGGACCTTTGATCGTTGATGATTTGTTGATATCCAATGAATTAGATATGGCAAACGCTTTTAATAAGCAATTTTCTAGTGTATTTAAAAAGCAAGAAAAACTAAATTTTTCATTAGATCATGATAGTAACCATAACATAATTTTTTCATCCAGAGGTCTTTCTGCTTTGATGACCTTTAAAACTTCAACTTCTGTTGGTATTGACAATATTCCGTTTGTTTTTCTTAAAAAATTGGCAGCTGAGTTGATTGATATTTTGACCTTTCTATTTAATAAATCTTTACAATATGGTATAGTACCCCTGGAATGGAAATTTATCGAGTTATACCAATACATAAAAATGGGTCAAAATTCTATATTAAACAATACAGACCTATTAGTCTAACGTCTAGTATTGGTAAAATTATGGAGAAACTTATCCTACAAAAACTTGAAGAACATATTATTAAGTGATGGGGATATTGACATCTTTCAGTATGGATTTAGAAAGGGAAGATCGTGTCATTAAAATCTAATAAACTTTTTTGAACCAGCGAGCCAGGCATTGGATACTGGCTTTCCAGTAGATGTTATTTTCTTAGATTATGATAAGGCATTTGATACCGTTTCACATAAGATAATAATTGAATGTTTAATTAAACAAAAGATATGTATAAACATAATCAAATGGATTATATCATGGTTAGTAGAAAGAAAACAAGTTAGAATTAGAGGTTATGATTCTGCATGGAGTAGTGTGACTAGTGGAGTGCCCCAGGGTTCTGTGCTGGGACCAATTCTGTTTAATTTTGTGGTTTCTAGTATGTCTACATCAAATGGGGTGTAGTTAAATAAATATGCTGATGATGTCAAATTGGGCTGCACTGTTAATGATTCAGTCTCAGTCCATAATCTCCAAACAAATTTAAATAATATATTAACTTGGGCTACTAATAAAAACTTATCATTAAATATAGACAAATACAAAATCATGCATTTCGGTAAGAATAATTGAATGTCACAATATATGTTAAAAAATGCACCTCTGACTAAGGTCTCATCAGAAAGTGATCTAGGTGTTGTAATTACTAATGACTTAAAATTTACCAATCATAATAACTTAATAGTTAAAAAATGTCATCGTCTAATAAATTGTATGTTTAAAAATTTAAAAAGTAGAGACCCAGAGGTACTAATTCCCTTATATAGCAGTTTGATAAGGTCTAAATTTGACTATTGTTCTCCCTTCTGTGCACCCACACTTACAAAGGATAAGATAAATAGAGAGCAGGTACAAGCATAGATTCACTAAAAAATTAAATGTCTTAAACATACTCCCTATCAAGAAAGACTAAAAAACTTAACCTTTATTCATTAGAATACAGGTCTATGAGAAGCTGACTTATGTCTAATTTTAGTGCTTTAAAAAATGAGTCTTTATTTGAAACTTTATGTCTAGAATGGGGAAATAGTTTAGGCTCTACTCGATCTCATAAAATAAAAATGAAGACATTCAATGTAAAAACAAATAAAAGAAAAAACTTCATAACTCAAAGAGTAATTCCAGTATGGAATTCTTTGCCACAAGAGGTGGTAAATAGTCCTAGCTTTAATGTATTCAAAATAAATTTGGACAACTATATGGGTGAAAATAAATACTATTCCATCCTAGTTAATGGGTGGCAAAGTCATAATGGGCTAGTTCCCTCGACTTTGTATCTTACCTATGAACCTATTTATTTATTTAGTTGTTTAACCAGGTATAGTACACTAAGCTGAAAGCTTTTACAGGAAGCGACCTGGGAGCACAGGAGGAGTTAAGTGACTTGCTCAGGGTCACACAGTATGCAAGTGGAAGCTGTGGGATTCAAACCCAGGTCTGGTCTGCTGGATGTCACCAGATTTGCAGCTCAGAGCCTTGACCACTGTGCTATACTGCCCCCCATACCCTATATTCTGCCTATTTTCAGCCTTGTTCCGGGAAGGGGGAGATTCAGATGAAAATCAACTAAAACTGAACCAGGTTAAGCTGTTGGTGGTATTTTTAACTGTTGGTGATATTTTTAGCGAATGGGAGAAATCTGGCCAGGAAACTAGGGAATTCCCCTACTCTTTTCGAGAAGTGCCACAGGATCTTAAACGCCAACCTGAACAGGCAGACGGGACCTGTGTTTAATGTCCCACCCAAAATATGGCACCTCAGGAGTATATATTTGTGGACGTTTTCTCCAAGCCAAGTCAGGGCACTTCCATCATACATGAGGGACTCCATGAACATGATGAACAATCTTGAGCATGTTATCTGGATGATAACTTTAATTAGCTTTACACAGATGAGAGCTCCTTATATACAAGCATTCAGGGGCTTCATGGAATTGAAACAGTACACTGGTCCCTTGATAATGACATGGTCTCCACAACGGTCCCTGCTGAATTTTTCTCAGTTGCCATTGCATTTATTCTGTTACACAACTGTTTCCTGTTTGACACCATTTACCTCCAACTATGTGGTATGGCTATGGGGGACTCAACAGCACCTTCCGATACCAATCTTTTTTGGCTGGTGGGCAGCATGTACTATCTACAATGCACAAAATAATCCATTCATAACTTAGCATTCTGGCACTGTTATATTGATGATATTCTGTGCAGTTGGGAGGGGCGGAGGAGGAGGTGATAAGATTTATGGAATACATCAACATTGGATGGGCCAACATGCTTTTTTTCTATCGTCATTTGTCTATGAATCTATGTACATATCTTTGTATCAACAATCTGAATTTGAAGAAATACCTCAAAATTCAACAAAATGGAGAGATAATTCCTGATCTGAGGCTTGACCATAGGGGATGCTTATAAAGTCATGACAAATGGCTTTCGTAATCCAACTGCTGGTAACAATTTCCAATAGCACCTCTGAGCACACAGTGCTCTTTTACAAAGGTTCCACGTCATGGACACTGGACAAGTAGAGACAAGACAGGCAGGTTGATAACAGATAAATAATTACAGCACATGAGCTGCCAGTGGCTTTGTCCAGATAAGACAAGACAGTCGAATTAATAACAGGTAATACATTATAGACTGACTTCAAAACATGAGTTGCCAAAGGCTTTGTCAGGATCAACATGGAAGGAAGCAATGGTACAGTTACACCAGACATTATACAAAGTGTGCCTGGGGCGGTTACATATGAAATTAATGTTCTTACAATTGCATGAGAGGACCAGAGGTAGCTAGGGTGAGGACAAAGTAGCAGGGGACAGGCACGTGTACGCCCTGGCCCCAGGAGGGGAGGGGAGTAAAATACAGAAAAAACAAAAAGTATGTATAGAAAAAAAAGGCAGAAGCTGAGGTTGGCTGTATGCCTTGTCACGTAAACGATAAAAGCAGAAGGTGAATGTATATGCCTTGTCACATAAGAACAACAGAAGTTGTGGAAGGCTGTACATGCCTTGTCATGTAAGAACAACAGAAGCTGAAGGTGGCTATATATGCTTTGTCATATAAAGCAGAAGCAAACTATGTCTACTATACACTATACAATACAAAAATAGCAGCAATGAGAAATTCTACTCTACTTTGTCACACAACAAAACTTAATGTCTTACAACATACAATACAAAAAATACAAAACTGTAGGCTGGCTGCTATATACTTTATCCACTATATAAAAACTTAAAAGTATCTATATACATTATGCAATACAGAAATAACAAAACTAATAAAGTATATACTTTGTCACACACTAAAACCCAACCAAACGATGAGAATGTCTATATATACTATATCATAAACAGCAAAACTGAAACATAATTACAAGTACCCTATCACCTATAGACACTAGAAAATTTACTATATATACCTTATCATATAAAACAACAGAAATAGTAATTATATATACAACACTACCAAACAGAAAACTACGTAACTATACAACAACACAACATACTGAAAGAATGACTATATACCTTATCATATAAACAATAACTGAAATGCTATATCTCCACCACATAGAAACAACATTAACTGTCCTTTATTTCCCTACATTTGAAAAGTTTGAAGTAATCTCAACCATTATTACCCACCCTAAAAATGTAATTTCTTTCTTTCTACTTCCCCTTTCTTATTTTGAGGTATTTCTATCTATTCAACATTTCTTTAATAAAAAGAAATACAGTTTGATGACACTTCAGTTTTATTTTGGAAGGAGTATTTTGTTATACGTACTCAGCAATGAAAAAATAACACAAAGTAAGATTTGTATTTCCAGTGCTCTTCAGTCTTCATGAATGAGCTCAGATCTTCCATGAACCCTACCATGATTGTCCCAGAACACCTGAATTTTGTTTGCTTGACTAGAGACAGTGTGTATATGTGTGTGTGGGGGGATAACGGAGCATCACAGTTTTTCAAAACATCTTTAAAATTATTTTGATTCCTTTTGTTACCATACAAAGAAAGACTTTTCCTGGAATGGGACCTGGAACAGTTTTGTGTGGTACCCATGAAAATCAGTAACAGATGTTCCCCCTCCCCTAGCACATAAAATCATAGAAACATTGAAGTTGATGGCAGATAAGGACCACAAGGCCCATCCAGTCTGTCCATTTCTTTTTCTACCTTATGAATGTACCATCGGGCTTTGCTCTGTCAATGGCCTATCTATTCATATCCAACTGTATTGCTCCCTTATGCCCATCCCCTGCCTGTTTGAAGCTCTGCACTGTATTCATATCCACCACTTCCTGCGGTAGGCCGTTCCATGCATCCACCACCCTTTCTGTGAAAAAGAATTTCCTCACATTACCCCTTAATCAGCCTCCCTCTAATCTCATGCTGTGTCCTCTTGTCCTGCTATTTTTCTTATACTGAAACATGTTAGACTCTTTCACTTTGTTAATGCCCTTAAGGTGTTTGAATGTTTCGATCATATCACCTCTCCTCCTTTTGCTCTAGGGTATACATATTGAGCTCTGTTAATCTGTCCTCATATGTTTTCTGATGCAGTCCCTGCACCATTTTGGTGGCCCTTCTCTGGACTGCCTCAGTTTGGTTAATGCCCTTGTGAAGGTGTGGCCTCCAGTACTGCATGCAGTACTCCAGATGGGGCCTAACCAGTGTCTTGTATAGAGGGATTATTATATTACCTCCCTCTTACAATTTGTGATACCCCTACTAATATACCCCAACATCCCCCCTAGCCTTACCTACTGCTTTAGTGGTCTGCTTGGATGATTTCAGGTCATCTGTGATGATGATGCCTATGTCCCTTTCTTCCCCTGTGACTGCCAGCAACTCCCCTCTCAGCCTATAGGAGGCTTCAGGGTTTCTCTTCCCCATGTGCATGATCTTGCACTTCTTTGCATTAAACCCCAGTTGCCACTCTTCCAATCATTTTGCTAGTTTACCCAGATCTCTTCTCATTCTTCCCACCCCATCTGGATCATCTACTCTGTTGCAGATCTTGGTGTCATCTGCAAACAGACAAACCTTACCTACCAGTCCATCTGCAATGTCACTGATGAAGATATTGAAGAGGACTGGCCCCAGGACTGATCCCTGAGGTACCCCACTTGTGACTTGCATCTCTTCTGACTGTATATTGTTTACCACCACTCTCTGTTTTCTGCCCGTCAACCAGTTTGCCACCCAGTTGACCAACTTCTGACCCACCCGAGCCTACCAAGCTTATTAATCAATCTTCTACAGTATCTGGAACAGTATAGAAAGCTTTGTTAAAGTCAGGGTAGGCAACATCATCTGTTCCCCCTTGGTCCACCACTCTGATTACCCAGTCAAAGAAATCTATGAGATTAGCTTGACAGGACCTTCCTGTTGTAAACCCATGCTGTCTTGGATCCTATGCTCCTATGGATTCCAGGTGTTGCACTATCCTTTCCTTAAAGAGTGCCAAAAAATCTTCCAGAAGTTCTGAGGAGGTGCTATTACTGCAGTGCAGTCTTGAATTTGAATGCCCTGATCCTAAATCTTAGTGTTGTTTTTGCCTCTGTGGATATAATAAGGATGCAGATCACTCTTTGAATATGCTTTGCAAGTCAGTATCCCATGCAAGTGAACAGCATTTTAACCCATTTTGTAAAATGTTTTTTCACAGACCTACGTGCAGGATATTTTGAAAAACAAGCTGTCCACAGAAGTCTTCCAAGCCCTTCATGGAGAGAAAGGTCACATGTACGTGTGTGGTGATGTCACCATGGCGAGGGATGTTATGTGTATAGTACAGAAGATCCTGATGTCCCAGGGAGGCATGAGCTTCAGCGAAGTTGAAGAGCACCTCAGTCTACTCAAAGTAAGTCATGCAACTTGCAGCCAGAGGTCAGCAACAAGTGGGTTGTCCCCCCCCCCAGAGCTTTATACAGCCCCATTATCTAGTGGTTATCTTTCCAATTCATCTGAAATGAGTCAAAAGAATAACTGTTATCTGGTCAGTGACTTATTTTTTTCCCTTTTTTTACCTGTATGTAAATTTAGTGCTTTGAAAGGTGCTGGATTAACAGCAATAGAGCCTAAAGCCCTCTATTTATCCACATGACAGGTACAGCATGGGTGATTACAGTGCAAGCAGGATAGTTGCTATATTTCTTAGATAATCAGGATAGTCATTACCAATGTCAGAGGCTCATCAGGTTGCACACTTATCTCTGAGGCTAGAAGACTGAAAGGTTGTGGGTTCTAGCCCCACACAAGGAACTTGGGGTAAATCCCAATACTAACACTGTATTGCAGCATGAGGGGGCTGCTGCATGCCAGAGGTGCATTCAGATCAGACGTTAAACCAAGGTCCTGTCTGCCTGTTCTAGTGGACGTTGACGATCCCATGGCATCTCCCAAAAGGAATAAGAAATGTCCTCAGGGTCCTGGCCAAATTCCCCTCTTTCACTAAAAATGCCACCAATAGCGTAACCTGATTCAGTATGTCAGTTTGCACCAGCATCCCAGCATCCCAGTCCCCCACCCTGGAATTAACTGAAAATAAGCAGAAAATACAGTTACATAAGAACTTACCATAATAGTAGATCTTCAAGAGAGGCTTTTGCAGTAGGTACTAACCAGTAGGACTAAGCCGGCAGGTGCCAGAACCCCATGGAAAAATCTTCTAGCCAGCTGTCTCTGGTGGGGACCTCTACGTCAGCTGACAGATGTCAGCATGCATCAGATAAAAGGGCAGTCCCCGCCTCCAGTTCTCCCACCAGAGGCCCATGGGGCATGTCAGGAGAAGAGGAAAAGCCCCTAAAATAGAGAGAAGAGAAGAAACTCGGGGAGGGAGGAGAGAGATTACTGCAAGAGCCTCTCTCAAAGATCTACTGTTACGGTAAGTTCTTATGTAACTGTACAATCTTATTTCAAGAGGGCTCTTGCAGTAGGTACTAACCAGCAGGACTGAGTCCCAAGCAGTACTGGACAAGGAACAAACCAGAAAGGAGGAAAGCCAGATCTGTCCAGAGAAAAAGGCGACAGAAAGAGAGAGACCCAAGAGAGGAGTCCCTGCAAAACTGCCAGCCCGAATCCCACTTTGCAGCGGGATGCGACATCCAAGCTGTAATGCTTGGTGAATGTGTGAACAGAAGTCCAGGTAGCCATGGCACAAATTTCAGCAGCTGAGACATTTCTGAAGCAGGCAGCAGAAGCTGCCATGCCCCTGGTAGAATTAACTTTCACCTGACCTGAGAGGGTCTTGTACATGTTATAGCAGAAAGTGATAGAATTGGCCAACCATTTTGAAAGGCATCACTTGGAAACAGCAAAGCCCTCTTTCTTAGTAGCAAAGGAGATGAACAGCTGTTCCGTATTTCTATAGTCCATGTTTCTGTTGGTATAATACCGTGAGATTCTATGGATGTCCAAGGTGTGAAGGAGATGCTCCCCTTGGTTGGAGTATTCTGGGAAGAAAACCGGAAGCTCGATAGACTGATTGAGCATGGATTCAGCACACTTTAGGAAAGAATTTAAGATTTGTCCTCATGGCTACCCGATCCCTATGAAATATAAGATAAGGAATTCAGCACATAAGCACCTGAAGCTCAAATATTCTCTGAGCAGAGGTGATAGCCACTAGAAACAAGGTCTTCAATGACAGAAAATGCAACTTGGCCTCCATTGCTGGCTCGAAGGGAGGCAGCATGAGTTTTTCCTAGAATGAAATTCAGATCCCATGGAGGGGCCAGGTTGCAGATGGGGGGTTTCAAATGAAGCACCCCTCTGAGGAAGGTCTTGGAGACCTCAAGCTGATCCACAGAGTTATCTACCATCAGGAAATGGTAGGCAGAGATGGCTGACACGTGGACCTTGAGCAAAGAAAAACTGAGCCCAAGATCAAAAAGATGTCTGAGATAATCCAGGATCCTGGCTACTGGGCAGGAAAAGGGTTCCAGGGACTGGGAGTCTGCCCAAATAGAAAACCGCTTCCAACTTCATGGCATAGGTGGACCTGGTGGAAGACTTTCTGGCCTCCTCCAGGATATGAGCTACCTCTGGAGACACTCCAAAGTGGGCAGCCGCTACGTCTGTAGGAGCCAGGCATGAAGGTGAAGAGATTTTAGGGCTGGATGCACCAGGGTCCCATGATCCTGGGACAGTGGAAGAGGAAGCGGAGGCTCTTCCTAAAACTGATGCAGAAGAGAGAACCAGACTTGCCTGGGCCAGATGGGAGTGATGGGAATCATGCATGCCACTTCTGCCCAAAGCTTGTGTAGTACTCCCAGGATCAGTGGGATTAGAGGGAAGGCATAAACAAATCTGCCCCTCCAAGACAGAGACAGTATGTTTTGCCAAAAAAGTCTCACCCTGGAGCAAGCGAGCAAAAAGCGGGAAGTTTGGTGTTTTGGGGGGATGCAAAAAGATCTATCTGAGGAGTGCCCCACCATGTGAACATGTCATTTGCCATGGCCTGTTTCAGCTCCCACTTGTGGGCTCTCGCTGATGAGTGGCTTAGTGCATCTGCCAGGGAGTTCTGGACACCTGGCACATGGAGCACTGTCAGGTGGACATTGTGCTGAGAGGCCCAATACCACACCCTCGAGGCTTTCCAGCACAGAGGATAGGAACAAGTGCCACCCTGCTTGTTGAGATACCAGACAATGGCCATGATGTCTGATGAAACCATGAGGGGCCCAGGAGGGATGAGGGTCTGAAAAGCCCCAAGGGCATAAAGCATTGCCCTCATCTCCAGCACATTCATGTGCAGCTGAGACTCAACCAGGGACCAACTCCCCTGAGTTCTGTGAGGTCCAAAATGAGCCCCCCATCCCAGCCGTTAGGCATCCATCATCAGGGACTGGTTGGGGTGCTCAGGGCAGAAGACCATTCCAATGGAAAGGTTCTCCTGAAAGAGCCACCATTCCAGATCTCTGATCATTGGACTGGAAATAAACATTTCACTGTCCAAATCATCCTGCAACTGGTCACACTGGGCCTTGAGGGTCCACTGAGAGACCCTCATGTGCATCCAGGCTAGGGGAATCGTAGGTATGGCAACCACCATAAGACCGAGAAGTTGGAGGACTTTCCTGGCTGGTGCTCTTTTCTGTGAGACCAACAGGAGGGTCTGAGGTGCAAGAACTCTATCCTGTCTGGAGGTAGGAAGGCCTTGCCTGTGAGGGTGTCCTACACTGCCCCAATAAACTGTAGATGCTGACGGGGAACCACATGGATTTGGTATGATTGAGTGTGATGCCCAACTTGAAGAAGATCTCCAGAGTAAGGACTCCAGTGGGCTGAGGTCCAGTAGGAAATGGAGAGGCAATGAGTCAGGAGGTTGAGAGCGGGAGGGTGGCCACAGCTCAGCGGGTTTTGGCTAGGGGGGCTTTGGTCACTGGAGCGGCCCCGCACTTAGGCTGGGGATGGGCCTGCATCGGTTTCGTCTGGCGATGAGTCTGCCACCGAAAGGGATGTCTCTGCCCTTGAGGCTTGTGATACATGGACTGGACAGAATGTAGTGCCTGTCCCTTGTCCTGTAGATCAGTTATGATGTCTTTTACACCACCTCCAAAGAGGACAGACCCCCTAAAAGGGGCATCCATAATAGCGGTCTGCACTCCGGGGGCAAGACCAGAGATCCTGAGCCAGGCATGTTGGCATAGGCCAGTGGTGAAAGCTGAGCTTCAGCCAGCCAAATCCACTGCATCATAAGTGGCATGGAGCATGTGTCTACAGGTGGTCCTGGCTGAACGGACGAGGTCATCTAGTTCCTGTTTGGTTGAGGAATCAGGCAAGGAGTCTATTTTGGAGGACAGTTGGCCCAAGATAGACTTCTGGTAATCCCCCTCATAATTGAGAGCTCTCATGCCGAGAGTGGAGGAAGAAAAGAACTTCTTGCCAAACTGGTCAAAAACCTTAGACTCTCGGTCTGGGGGAGTGGAGCTAAGGTGCTTTGGGTGGACCTATCATGGGCGGCGTTAATGACCACCAAATCCGCCTTAGGTTGGAGGCTAAGAAAGTCTTTGCCTTCCGGCGACTGGTACAGCCTGTCCGCCTTGCATGCCATGGTGGCCAAGGAGGATGGCTCTTTCCAAATGGTCATGACTAAATCTTCATGTGGCTCTATCCATGGAGGGATGAGCATGGAAGAGGCTTTGGCTAGGTCCAAGTGCTCTGTCAACCTCTGACGTTGGATATCTTGCTTCACCGTCTTCCAGTCGTAAGCTTCCTGGATTTTCTTTAATAACTCCAGAAGGGAAAGATCTTCTGAAGGGGATTTGGAGGAATCCTTCAGTTTAGCGCTTCTGGAGTGTGAAGGTCCTCCCAGAACCTGAAGGAGAGTAATCCCTTCAGAGTCGGAAGACTGCTTGAACTGGAAAGTCCACAGGAGGGACAGAAAGGTCCACAGACTTGGAAGTGTCCCACAGTAGAATATACTCCCTGGGGCATGCACCTCCAAAGGCCCTTATTCAGACTCGGGACTGACAGACGCAGCTCATCCAGCTGATGTCCAGGATGATGAAGGACCCAGCATTGGCTGATGTTTGTCCAGCTCAGATGTTAGCTGGGACTTGGCCTCAGTGAATCAGGTGGAAGGACCACTTGAGGTCCACCTGAGGAGAGGTAGAGGAAGCGGGGGTAACCTGGGTAGCCATAGCATGGATAATCATAGCCGATGGTGGGAAGCCTGGACCAGGATAGACCGCAGCAGGTACTGCGGTGTTAGGGTATTGAGGCATTGAATACTGTGGTTCTGGATAACCGGCGTTGGCAAATGCAGCGTGAGTAGCTGGCACTGAGTGACCCAGCGGTCCCGCTGAGGGCCCAACCGGGGGTGAGTGGTTAGGAGTCAGCTGGGGGGGCAGCTGGGGTGGAAGAGATGGCCCAGAAGGAGGGCCCAGCAAATTCTCTCTGGTTGGCCTTGATGGCGGACCTGCAGGCCAGCTCTTGGGCACAGGTGTTCCAGAAGGTGACAGCAGAGCAGCCGGCGTCGGATCCAGTGTTGAAAGGATCAGTGTCAGGGGGGGCACCCCCAATGGCAAAGGTGTCTCTGGTTCCTGATCCCCCCACAGGGGAATGAGGGGCCAACTCCAAAGGAGGAGGAGGAGGAGGAGACGGAGGAACCTCTGATGGCAGCTGATCTATCATCAGCTATGGCGATGTTCTGACATTGGGCGTAGTCTGAGGACCCAACAAAGGATTGCTGGCTGGGCACTCATTGGAAGAGTCAATGGGTAGCTTATCAGCCTTGTCCAGGTGGGGAATAGCGGAGCCAGAGCCTGACTTACCAGACCCACCCACACCGCTGGGCTGTGGAGCATAAGCCTGAGTGGGGGTGGAGGCCTCCTTTGCCCCAGAGGCTCCCATCGGACTTGACAGTAAGTCCAACGGGGACCAATGCATGCTTTGACACCACCAAGGCAGCCATCAGAGAATGATCCCCCAGAAGGGCATTTACCTGCAGAACCACGACTCCAGCCAGAGCCGACTGGGCTGTGGAAGAGGAGTCCTGGTTCCTGTGCTTCTCCTTGTCCCGTTCTTTGTGGTGCCCTTCGGGAGAGTTTGATGCCTGCCTGAGTTTTTTCAATCTTTTTCCATGGAGGCCATCTTCTCTTAAAGGGTATGAGCTTCCATGGCCTGCTGCCTTCTCTTCGTGGTGGTAGAATTGAATTTCTGGCAGTGGTGCACTCTGCCATGCAATGGTCTGAGCCTAGGCAGAAGAGGTACAGGAATGGCCATCCTTGTGCAGTAGTCGGGATCCACATGAGTCAGACTTATTTTTATGCAATTCAGAGGGCATTGGGGATGACATGCACAGCTGGTAAAACATACTTTTTGAAGCGAGAAAAACACTTTAAAGCGATTATTTTTCAGAGGAGAAAAAAGAGCGAATACTCATCCAAGACGGCAATGCTAAGTGCTGATCTTTCATGAGGCAATCTATATGGAGCCGACGGCAGAAAAGGACTGGAGGGTGGGTGGGGGACCGCCCTTTTTATCTGTCACACGCTGATGTCCATCGGCTGATGTAGGGGCGGTCCCCGCCAGAGACTGCTGGCTAGAAGATTTTTCTGTGGGGTCCTGGTGCCTGCCGGCTTAGTTCTACTGGTTAGTACCTACTAAGAGCCCTCTCGAGTAAGATCTGCCAAGTCTTTCTTCCTGACTGCCAAAACTAACAACTGTAAAGGTACTGTCCACCCCCAGATAATCAGGATAGTTACACTGGATAGTCACCATCTATCCCCATGCATTGAGGGTAGTTGCGCAAGAAAAGCACAAAAAAGAAACAGCACTCACTAACCACAAAACACTAAGAAGAACTTTATTAAATGCCACATTGTAAAAAGAGGTGAGCCAATGAATGGGACAAAGCCCCAACCTAATTTTTTGTCTGTACAAAATGTAAGGTTAGAGCATTATCTGTCCCATTTGGGGGAATCATCATTGCATTTGCCCGGAATCATGGCTTTATTTTTCAAACTGAGAAATATATATCTTAGAGTGCTCATTTAAAAATTTCAGTACATTATGTGGCACTCGGACACTTCCCACTTAGTGAACTGGACTTTACCCGATAAGTGTTACAGAATTCAAACTTGGCATGAATGAGTTTCATGCACTTCAGCACCATGTTGAGGTGAGCACAAGTGGGAGCAGTGCTCCACTCGGGAATTACTCAAGTCACATAAATGTCAGAAATGTTGCCAAAACCCACTCTGAATGGTCATTGTAAGGCAAGCACTGCAAGTTCACACAGGAAGTCTGCTAAAGTTGATGCCTGTAGTTATCGTTTTATGTGGGACATAAAAAATTCAGCCAAAAGCTGACAGTGTCCCTTAAAGTGACAACCTGCAAACAGCATTCTTATATTTCTACTGTACTGCTAACTATAGGACTTACCCTTCCTTGAGGCACTCAGAGTCTGGCCATATGGGAGTGAGTCAAGGGAAGTACATTTTTTTGGAGAAAAAAACTCACATCACCTGCTGGCCAGTAAATGGCATTCTTTTATCTCCAGTGCATTGCTAACTATATGGTTTTTATGAGTTTCCACTAGTCATCTTTTCTGAATTGTACTACAAATACAACAATGTAGCTAAAAATAGAAGATCCAGGGTAGGTTTGCCTAACATATTTCTATCTGTAGTCAGCTCTTAACTGTATTGCACTTGATTTCTCTGTCAACATTTTGCAAATAGACTGATGATCGTAAGCTGCCAATGGATTTTTGTTTTGTTTTGTTTTATCTCCATCAATGTATAGAAACATGCTGCCTTTGTTCTGAAATACTATTTGTGCAACACAAAGATCACAAAGAATGCTTCACATACTTGGCCTTCTGCACATTACCTTGAAAAGATAAATCTGAGAAAGTTGTGCTGTCACGGCAGTATGAATTTCTTAGAACTTTATTGTAGGCCCATACCATTTCCAGTGGCTTAGGTTAACTTATCTGTTCCTGTACCATTTCCAGTGGCTTAGGTTAAGCTATCTATTCCTGTACCATTTCCAGTGGTTTAGGTTAATTTTTCTATCCCCGCACCATTTCCAGTGGTTTAGGTTAACTTATCTATTCCTGTACCATTTCCAGTGGCCTAGGTTAACTTATCTATTCCTGTACCATTTTCGTGGCCTAGGTCAACTTATCTATTCATGAACCATTTCCGTAGCCTAGGTTAATTTATCTATTCCTGTACAATTTCCAATGGCTTAGGTTAACTTACCTATTCATGTACCATTTTCGTGGCCTAGGACAACTTATATATTCATGAACCATTTCCAGTGGCCTAGGTTAATTTATCTATTCCTGTACCATTTCCAGTGGCCTAGGTTAACTTATCTATTCCCGTACCATTTCCAGTGGTTTAGGTTAACTTGTTTATTCCTGTACCATTTTTGTGGCCTAGGTCAACTTATCTATTCGTGAACCATTTCCAGTGGCCGAGGTTAATTTATCTATTCATGTACCATTTCCAGTGGCCTAGGTTAACTTATCTATTCCTGTACCATTTCCAGTGGCCTAGGTTAACTTATCTATTCCATACCATTTCCAGTGGCCTTGGTTAACTTATCTATTATTGCTGATGCCTCTCGGGAAACTCTGAACACAGCCAGAATGTTTCAAGTGAATAGTTTTATGCAAGAAACTCATTATAGTAACATGATGTTAAAAGAGATGCATAATAATTTATGCGTATAGTGATATTGTAGGCAGCGCACCCCAGCAATTATGAACAGAACCACAATTTACGTGAAAGCCTGCACCAGTTTCACCCTTCTGTCCCAGCAGTTATTTTCTAGAATGCAGGTTGGCAGTAATAATCATAGAGTGCTGTAAAAGGGTGTGGCTCTCTTTGTGCTAGACCCCCCCCCCCCAACACACACGCATATACAGTACATACATGGCAATCACTGTTTTATGTATTTGTTTATTTAGTTAGTTATTTGGTTTTTGTTAACCAGGTGAACTGTGTTACAAAACTATGTAAAAACAGGACCCTATGGCAGAACCCCATTGAGTAAGAGATGCTGCATCTAAAATGATCTGTGCTAGAAAAATACATTATAAAAGTAGGACCACACTAAAAATGAGATATCGCACCTCACCTCTTCTATACTGAGTAAATTTAGCACAATACTGTGTAAAATCTGTACCCCGTTGCAAATGACATATTACATCTCACCTGCTCCAGCTTGTGGTAATATGTAGTTAAAATGTGTACAAGAAGGACCCGGTACAACATCAAAGCAAGCGTCAAACATTTGGCAATGCAAGAATGCTTCTTTATGGTTAGTAAGTGCCAGTATTCATTTGTGCTTTGGTGGTCGGCTTTTGTCTTGCTCTTTAGTCACAACAGGTCAGGGCAGATAAAAAAAACAGCTATAATATATACCTTGAATAAACAAGATAGTTATTACGCATCTTGTTGCCCAAATATCAGACAGTCATGGCTGTTGTTAACAGAGATTTGAGCCTGGGAAGAATATTGTATACCAGTGGCATAAGTACGTGACAAATGCTGACACTGACTACATGCAATAACTATAAAGATGATACGGGGCAGCAGGGCAAGTTGAGAACAAGTTAGAGAACCTCAATATGTACTCCCTGGAAGACAGGTGAGAAAGGGGAACATGGCACACACAAATACCTGTAAGGGTTACAACAGTGTGGACTACACACAGCTGTTCTGAAAGAATGAAAGTTAATTCACCAGAGGAACCATTTGATGCTAGTGGTGGTGGTGGTTGTGGTGGTGGCGGTGGGATTTCTGAAAAAAATTTAGTTTTTCATGGAGGTTGTAGTGGAATAGCCTAACCAGCACTGTAGTCAATGTAAAAACTATTGCTGTGTTTAAAAATGGCTGGGATGGTTACAAAGGGTTTGTTTTTACTCTAACTAGAGCAGGGTGCAGAAGACCATGGTAGAGAGGAGTCATCTCAGATTAGCTCCTGCTAGGGTTACAGGGTAGACTAGATATTCTACAAGTCTTTTCCTGCACTTACCTTTCAAAGTTTCTATACTATATTTAGTTGACTGAAATAGCCATTATGAAAAAAAAATACAGATAGCATGTTATCAAAAAAAAAACAACCTGTAATATCTGACAAATGGCAAAAAAGATCTAGCCTCCTCCAGTCATTTGAACTGTGCTCTCACATCTTTGAGGAGCCACAAAGTGCAGACAAATGTAACACGTGCTGCTGTATGTAAAATAGATATTTTCTGTGATTGTAAAGCAATCTAATAATCTTTTCTGTAACTATGTTGGAATGTAAAAGTATGCATCCATGAGGTCTGGTGAACACATAAGTCTCCCACCTGTACGAAAGGGATTAGCATTTTTAAGAGCATGATTCTAAATATTTCTTTTCTGACATGCCTGTTTAGGAACCTCATGTTCATAACTGGCTGACGCCTCCATTTTCCACCTTGAGAAAACCTTTTTCCTTATTTGGGTTTTGGTACTCTGTCTCTCTACTGCACTTTTAAATTCTTAAGATATTTTTTTTAATCCCAATCTAAGCAGTTCTTTCCCTCTAGTATGATGCTGTTTAGCATTTTCTCTTTAGATAGTTTTGGAAAGTTCTGAAAAGATAGAGCTACTCCTTCTTTTATTGTCAGGAACAGATAAAACAAATAAAATGATAAACTAATTCAAAAATATTTAGCTATAAAGCAAAACAAAAGAAGCAAACTAAAATAAAACAGGCTTAGCAGTTTTCAGAGGAGCTAGCTCCAGGAAAACCACTTTTTTCTGCAGGGAGAAAGAATGTGATGGTTACTGAGGTCAGGGAGCAGGAGACCAGCACAGTACAGAGGACATTCTTTCAGTCCCTCAAAGGTCTCCAGGACATTATGCAGGCGTGAACTTGATACAATTAGTGTTACTCATAATTACAATCCTGTTTCCTATTGCACTGGGACTTCATAGTAATGGAGACTTTGGGCCTGATTCTAGAAGGTTGACGCAGGGCTTGTGCCAAGCCCTGTATCTGCCGTGAAGTTTGCCGCAACTGCACCAAAGCCCTCCGATGCAACCCTGCGGTATTCCAGAAGGGTTGATACATTTGCAACACTTTTCCTGCTTTACAGCAGCTTACACCATAGGTTTGGTACAAGCCCCATAAAAAGAGTACCCCCATGGATGCACAGTTAGACCAGCGGGAAGATGGTCTAACTTTGCAGCATTGGGGGACTTGCGGCATCGGTTTCTGGAATAGCGTGTTTGATGCAAGTCAGCTCTTACATCATACACCCTTCCTCAAGTCCCTTATGGCACTCGCAACCCATTCTGGAATCAGGCCCTCTGTCTCAGCTGAATAATTACCTCTGTTAAATGACTCAATAAATCAGTCCTCCATTTTAGATGGCCATGTCATATACCTTGAGGATTCATATCTTACTGCTTTTTTTTTTCCTTCCCTGATCCTTTAACAGAAGCAGAAACGATACCATGAGGATATATTTGGTCTTTTACTGCACGCTCGTGAGGTGAAGTCCAGGATCCATTCTCTGTCTCGCTCTGGAGAGGAGGAGGAAGAGCGATAAGAAGTTCTTCAGATAATGGTACTGCAACAAACTGAAGCAGATGGGCAGGGATAAATGACAGGACGTTTTGGGGAAGTTGCCCTTTACTCCTTTCTGGCTTCATCCTCCTTGTTACAATAGTTTTATTTATTTATTGGAATGTATTTAATCCAGACACAAGGGACTGCAGAAGCAGCTTACAGAATCCTGAAGTGGTCTGATCACATGGATACAGCAAGGATCTCATCCACAGCACTGTTGCTTTCATACATGTGAAAGCTGAAAACTGGGATAAAACTATAAAACACTATTCTTCACATAAGTGCTACGGATCATGGGATGTGTAGTTGCAAGTGAACCTTCCAGCTTTTCAGGGAGGGAATCTGAGAATGAGACAACTAAGACTGAGATCAGCGATGCAGCAAATGACTCGAAGGATCTCAAGAGACCTTTCTGCTGACTAGGAAATCTTCACTACAGCCTCCAAATGGAGAACTGTCTCCATCTCTTTCTCTGTCTGCAGGATCTTTTAGTATAAAATAATGTTATGATTTTCCATCACTGTGTTTACAATTTAAAAAAAAGAAAGAAAAGAAAATGCACTTTATTTTAATCAACAGCGTTGGTGATCTTTGGTATGGCATATGCCAATTTTACTTGGCTGGTAAATCTGTTGGATGAGACACTAACGTCATGGGTGAGCAGCTCCCTCACCTTTCTCATAATCAATTCTCACTGCAGATTTACCAAAGCGGGATGCTGGCTGAGTGAGGCGAACAAACCTGCTGTGCCAATTTAAATGCTGAGCTTATAGGCCAGTAGACTTTTCATAGTGGTACAGTAGTTTCTGATGCATAAATTCAGCTAGCCCCAACAAAGTCTTTTTTTTTTTTTAATGAAACTGGAATTGTTAACTACTAAACATTATTAATACAGTAAGTGTTTATTGAGTCAAATGAAGTGCCAGTATCAAGTGAGGAAAAATCCATTCAAGAGTTTAGAATTCATTGGATGACCTTTAGGAATGGAACCCAACTTGGTTACAGATGATGCAATGGCAGCACGCTTACTTGTGGCTGGCTACTCTGCACCTACTTTGTGGCTAGCTGCTCTGCATTAGTCATCCCTTGATTTAGCACATTTTCTTCAAACAATAATTTATGGTATGTCAAGTCATCACTAGGCACCTTATAACTGGCTAAGTAAGGTCATCTGAGGGCCAGAATATTCTGGCTGACCACTGTTGCTGATGAAGGGCTGCCTGGTGATGCATTATTTCAAAGTTAAGCCACAACCTATTTCATTTTAATATATATTCTATGTAAGGATTTAAAATGTGAAATGAAATTGAGTTTCTTCATGTTCTGACTGGTTGGCACAGGTGCCAACTTTGAGTTTTTTAGACTATGCACTTAGAGTGATAACTTTTGTTTATTTCGCTGCTAAATAAATTCCTATTTTCATAAGTGTCTCTCAGAGAGAAGGGTCACTGTTATAAAATTAAATAAATGTCAGATATTGTAAATTGTAACTTGCTACAGATAATGTAATTTAAAGTAGTATAGTATAATAATGAATATCCTCTGTTTAGCTGCTTACATGAGATTTGCACCATTCCTACTGTAACTGTTTGCCTGTGTGTACAGGGGAGGAAAATCTCAGTTATACCTGTAGGCCGCAGTCCTAAGACACATTTCCTCATGGAGTTTCTCCTCAGCAGTGCCCTGCCCATATCTGGTGTGGTTCATTGTAATGGGCACAATGCCCCTTGCACCACCTGAGCACTGCTCTGACAAGGTCAACGGTGGTTCCAGTGTAGTGGGGCCCTCCGTATCCCTTAAAACCCCCTCAGTACTGCCTTACCAGTGTCAGCTCTGGCTCCAGTGTTATGGATCCCCACCATATTCCTAGACCGCCCCCCACAGCAGTGCCCTGCCACTGACTAATATGGCTGTGGTATGGGCTCAGCCATAGCCCCTGAACCAGTTCCACACTGCCCGCCAGCGTTGACTATAGCTCTAGTGTTCTGAACCACCTGAACTCTTTCAGTAGTGCCCCACTGGTGTCCCATAAGGCTTCAATCAGTGCTACGAACCCTTTTTCATACCCCCTGAACCCTCGGCAGTGCCCTGACAGTGCAGGCTATACATCCAGTGTTATGGGCCCCCTCCATATCCCCTGAAACCCCCTCAACAGTGACAGATGTGGTTTCTGAGGTAGTATAACTGAGACACTCCTCTTCAGACAGGCAGTTTGCATAGTTTATTATATTTATTTTGACACTGAAGTTCATTGTCTTTTGTGGAAATCACTGTTTATTTAAATGAAGTGTTTGTGTTCCTAAATGAATAAAACAGTCCTAATTTTCTGTCTGCCTTTCATTTTATGATCGAAATGTGTACTCCATGGAGGACAGGAGTGTGATAGGGGACATGACTGAGACGTAGAAGAACCTCACGGGGGTGAACAAGGTGCAGGTGGGGAATTTCTTTCAAAGGAATAAAAGCACCAGAACATGGGGCATGCAATGAAGCTTGGTGGGGGGTGACTTTAAGAGGGATGCGAGGAAATACTTCTTCACAGAAAGGGTGGTAGATGCCTGGAACAGCCTGATGGAAGAGGTAGTGAGATTGAAGACAGTGGGAAGCTTCAAGTATGCTTGGGGTAGGCACACTGGCATAATAAGAGTAAAGGGAGACGGAAGAGATCCTGGTGACCAAATAGGGTCCAAGGTGCTGGAATAGTCAGGAAAAAATAGAGCAGGGTGGATGGGCCTACTGGTCCTTTTCTGCCGCCAAATTCTGTTTCTGCTTTGTGTAATGTGCCTTACTAGCAGGTGGCCTGTGGAGGCTTTAAAATTCAGCACTAGCTGTATGCCACATTATGTTAGTCTGGTCCCACCTTGTGGACAGATCTAATGCCTGCAGCGAGTACAAAAAGAAGCAGCACACCTCCCAAGCACATAGGTCAGACCACATCACCCTGGCGCTATAGAATCTATAATGGCTGCCAGTTAGGCAGAAAACTGACTATAAGGTTAATATGTTAGTATTTATGCCCAAAACAGGCTGGGTACCGCCATTCTCCACCAGAAGCTGACCTCACACCACTCAGGTAAAGCATTCCATTCCAGGAACCAGGGGCTGCATACTATCCATGCTCAAGTTTAGAATCTGTTGGTTACGGCATTTCTCATGGCAGCCCCTACCATGTGGAAATCCCATCCCCTTTAGGCTGGAAAATATTTAGGTACAGTAAATTCAGGGCAAAGAAGCCTTCACACAAAGATTGCTAGCGCTTGTGGTGCAGGGATCTTTGGTGCACTGCTGGGTAGCCAACCATACACAAATGTACAACAGGAAAGGTGTACCCAGACTTGCTAGGAGACTACAAAGAATGGTAAAGTTAATCTGATAGTGAGTGGGGCTCCAAAAGATCCTAGTATCAATCTCCTTGCACATGTTAATGCATGAATAAGCAAGAAAACGCCTATCAAACTGTGAACTGTGCCATTCTTTGGAGCATCATAGCCAGTCCAAGTGTACCCCTCCAGTTGTACAACTGAGGGTGAAGGTCTGGAGCGCCTACACAATTCTGCATATCCTGTCTGCATTATGCTATATTTTCCTTTTAAATTTCATATCGCTGCCATGCTCCCCCGATTCCGTAGTAACTTATTTGATTTAGAATACAGTGTTTCAATTGTGAAAATATATAATGTAAAGCACTCTGGGTCTTGAGAAGGGCACTCTGTATGAATAAAATCATATCCTACTCTGGGCCTCACGACAGATGGGATAACGTCATCATAAAAAGTGTGGGTTTACATCACATATGGAAGGCTGAGGCACTAGGGAGATGGGTGACCCAAGACTCACGAGGAGAGCAGGCCCTGTAATACAATGCAGCTAACCAGAAACCCATGTGCTTTCTGGAGTTAATATCCAGAGCTTAAAGTCTGGTGAAGGTGTGAACATTATTCCAGGTAGTGGCCCTCATGTATCTTAGTCTAAAACATGGACCCAGTGGAGCAAGGCCACTGAGGTAGCCATTCCTCCACTGGAATGAGCTCAGACAAAGCCTCATCAATTGTTACCCCCACAGTGCAGAATAGTGCTGGATGCAATTAACTATCCAATTCCGTAAGCATTGTTTGGAATTTGGGAGCCCTTTTAGATTGGGTTCAAAAGAGACAAACAGGTACAAAGCTTGCTTGTAGTCTTTGGTTCTATCAAGGAAGCAGCTAAGGATTCATTTTTTTCAAAATAGAGCTTTTTCTCCTTTTGAGAGAGAAAGAAAAAATTACCATAGTAATGTTGCTTCCTCTTAAGGGATCCCTCACTATGTTTACACTTTATGCAGTCATCTCGGACGAGAGTGACGCCACAGAGACAGGACCTATGCAAACTTTAGAATGTGGAATGTAGGTTCAAACTCTGCATCCGCGTTCCACTCTGGCAGTAGCTTTGATCCATTTCAAGTTGTTGATTGTATTTGTATGATTGTCTCAATTTGTTATCAGTGTGTTTGTACTTCTGTAACTTGTCATCTGTGAAAATGGTCAATTTGCTCATCAGATTTACAAGTATAAAAAATAAAATGAAATGAAATGAAAGCCTAAGGAGCAGCAGCAGCAGCTGGCAAATCTAGCTAAAAGGCTAACAAAATTGAAAAACTTGCTATAGAATTTTAACAAACAGAAGACAATCTGAAAGCAGACTTGAGAAAAAATGTTGTCATGTAAACCATAACAACAAGCTTACACTTGTAGAGACAGCAACAGTAATGCTCAAGCAACCTCAGTTACAAAATAACTGATTCTTGTGCAAACCTATTCCAGGTTCTGGAAGGCGAGGCAGGATGCAGGGTGTAAACATGGTGAGGGATCCCTTAAAAAGAAACATTACTATAGTGAGTATTTTTTTCTTCTAACCCCAAGAATCCATCACTTAATGTTTACACTTTATGCAGATTCAGTAGTAGTACCTTGGGGGAACTGGGTAAAAAGGGTTCATAAGACAGCTGTTCCAAAGCTGGTATCCCGGCTGGACAGTACAGTATGTCCAAACAGTAACGCTTTGTGAAAGAGTGTATTGATTTCCAAGTAGCTGCTTTGTAAATGTCTTAACAATGGGATGCCCCTTGAGGATGCCACAGAAGCAGAGATACCCATTGTGGAGTGTGCCCTTAAGCCTCTTGGTGGCATTTTCCCAGCTTCTTCATAGCAGAACTGAGTGCATGAGACTATCCAGCAAGAGATCTCTTTGTAGCTGGTTTGCCTTTGACAGCCTCACTATAGGTAACAAAAGCTGGGTGCTGTGAGACCCGACATCTTTGTCCAGTCCACGTGAGCGGCACTTGCTTTAAGTCCAGGCTATGCAACTTTTCCTCATCTTGACTGAAATGCTCTGGATACAGTACAGGGAGGGTCACTGGACTGCTGGAGGTGGAATTCAGATACCACCTTGGGAAGGGATTTTTCTGTTGGTTCTAAACTCTACTCTATCCTTGTGGGGAATTGTGTAATCTGGCTCTGTGCAGAGAGCTTGCAGTTCACTAACCCTCCTAGCAGAGGTCACTGCGACCAGGAATATGGTTTCCCATGTAACATACTTCAGGTTAGCAGTTTTCATAAGCTCAAAAGGAGCCTCTGTTAGCTGGGCAAGGTGTATATCGAGGTCCCACAGTGGAACAGAGTCCATCAGAGGTGTGTACAAGTGGCTTATGCCTTTAAAGAAAACTTTGAAAATGGGTCATGAGGCCAAAGACCTTTCCTTGCCAGCTGTTATGTATGTTGATACTGATGCTACATGCACCTTTAAAGTTGAAGACTGTAGGCCTAAAGACTGTAGGTGCACAAGGTACTGCAGAATTATAGGTAACTGCTCTCTCGGGTTCATTTTCTGGATGCACACCAGTAAAACCTTTTCCATTTACAGTAATAAGCTTTCCTGGTAGCGGCTTTTCTTGAGGCAAGGCAAAATTTATTTAAAAGACACCCAATCCCGGAGGCTCTGGGTGCTATACAAATAAATAAACACATATTTCAAAAACAAATCAATAAAACAAGATAACTATAAGCATATAAATAATGAACTCTGATAAAAACAGTTCCCATAAATAATAAACTAAACATCAGATTGCCAACTACTATAATCAAATCTGTAAATTGACAGTGTAATCCAAAAAGGCCTGGGCAAATAGGAGGGCCTTAAGGCGGGCTTTGAATACCTCCAAAGTGGGGGCCCCCTTAACCCCAAGGGGCAGCGAATTCCACAGGACGGGGGTGGCGACACTGAAGGCCCTGTTGCCAGCCAATTTCAACCTTGTCCTGGGAATCACCAGGAGGCCTCCACAGGAAGAACGGAGGGGGCGAACCAAGAGAGCAGGTGCAAGAAAGTCTAACAGATAACCAGGTCCCTGACCCTGCAGGGCATTATAGGTGAGAATTCCCACCTTTCAGAGGATCCTCCACCTGACTGGCAGCCAGTGCAGCTCACGCAGCACCGGTATAATGTGTCAAAATTCTGGCTGCCCAGTAAGTAATAGGGCAGCTGCATTCTGCACTAGCTGCAGTCTGCAGAGAGATCTTCCCATGACCCTGAGGTAGAGTGCATTACAGTAGTCAAGCCTTGATGTAACTAAGGTATGCATCAAAGTGGGGAGGACCAGAGGCAGAAACAAGGGGCTTTATCCTGGCGACATTTCTGAGATGGAAAAAGCAGGAGCAGATGGTGAAAGATATCTGCGCCCTCCATCATCAAACTCCTATCCAGAATTACACCAAGATTTCGCACCCTAGAGGAGGACTTCAATGGAACAGATCCCAGAACAAGTCCAGTCTCTGATCCAGAGGCCATCCTATCATGCACTCTGTTCAACTCCACCACCAATGCCTCCATCTTATTGGGGTTCAGTCACAACCAGCTAGAGGCCATCCAGTTGTTGATCTCAGCAAGGCAGCTCTTTAGCACATCTACTATGTTGGGTGTTCCTGGAGTAAAGGATAGGTATAGCTGAGTATCATCAGCATAGCAGTGAAAACCCCAAGCCATACTTCCTAATGATCCCTCCCAGAGGTAGCATGTACACTGCAAACAACATTGGGGCTAACACTGACCCCTGAGGTACTCCACAAGATAGGGGGCTAGGGGTGGAGGAGAAATTCCCCATCACAACCTGTTGCCTCTTGTTGGTTAAAAAGGACTCGAACCAGCAGATGACAGTGCCAGTGAGTCCGCAGAGTTCCCTGAGGTGGTCAAGCAATACACAATGGTCCACAGTGTCAAATTCTGAAGAGAGATCAAGGAGAACAAGAATTGTCTTTTCTCCTTGATCTCTTGCCCTGAGGACATCATTCTGCATCTGAACAAGTGCGGTTTCTTTGCTATGCCTTGCCTGAAACCCTGACTGGAAGTGTTCGCACAACTCATGGGTCACGAGGTGCTCCTCCAACTGAAGCGCCACTATCTTCTCCACAATCTTCACCAAAAAAGGGAAGGTTGGAGATAGGTCAGTAATTTGCCCTAGTCTCCAGGTCCAAAGATGGTTTCTTTAGGAATGGTCTTACCAATGCTTCCTTCAATGCATCAGGGAAGACCCCCCTCAGATAGGGAACACTGGACAACCAGAGCAAACACTGGGTCAATGGTGTCGATACATCTCATCAAGAAACGCTCCGGCACTGGATCCAGTTTGCAAAAATTGTGCTTCGGATTGATCACCACCCCAATGATCTCACTTACCTCCACTGGTCTAAACTCCCCCCAACCATGCGGAGTGCACTCAGAACACTTTGAGTGACCACTGCCAGCTATAACATTGCTGACTGGGGGGACTCCCTGCCAGATACCAGACACTATGTCTGAGGAGAACCAAGCAAACTCTTCAGATTCAGCATTAGATAAACCTTTCTTCAGCTGTGGACAAGCTGGTGAAGTAGCCTGTCCACAGTCCGAAAGAGTATAGCTGGTCAATTCTTCCCAGCAGCAATCTCCCTGGACAGGAACACTGCCTTCTTATGGTTGATTGCCCCCTGGTATGCATTATAATGCATACACAGAGCCAGTTTGTCCTCCTCCATGCCGGATCTCCTCCAGCGGTGCTCCAACCTCCGACCCTTTCTCTTCATCTCCCCGAGGTCCCCATCAAACCATGAGGACCTCAGGTAGGAAGATTTGGGTCATACACAGACAGCTGCGAGGGAGTCAATGGTGTCAGATAGCACTCTATTAGAAGAGTCCACCATGGCACCAATGCCTCCAACGTATGCATTACCCACACCAGATAGATTGCTACGCCAAAAGCCTCCAGGGTCAATCCCCACAAAAGATGATAGCTCATCATCTCTGTAGGGGAAGGGCATCTGGTGGAAGCCCTGAACATGAACTGCACCATGCAGTGATTGGACCATACCACCCGATCAATCTTGAGATCATTTATCTCAAGCCCCAGTGAGAACATCAGGTTCAACGTGTGCTCGCCCTGGTGTGTCACGGCAGAAACAACTTGTGACAGGCCCAGCGATGACATAATCTGGAGATTATGACCAAGCCGAGAAGATTCATTGTCAGCCCAAACATTGAAATCCCCCAAGATAATACATCTGGGAGCTTCCAATGTTTCACCAATGACAAATCTGGCAACCTCCTGCAGGAAATTCCCTGCCACCCCAGGAGGGCGGTAAATAAGGAGAATCCTGCAGCCTGTGCCTGGACCCCCACAAATGGTTACACATTCAAAAGAACCCAGGGTTCTCACTGGGTGCACGGTGAAGCCACGGTCGGATCAAAAACAGATGGCTACCCCACCGCCCCTATATTCCTCTCTGGGGCAGTGCACCATGGTATACTGGGGGGGGGGCAGCAGCCTCAAACACTGGGCCAGCATCGTCTCCAACCCAGGTCTCTGTGATGCAAGCCAGAATAATTGCAGTCTTGTTCCTGATCGATCTGGGATCGCATAGCACTGCCTCAGGGGATTGGTGTGAAAAGCAGCCCCTCGGGTTACCTGGCCACTCGGTCTGGAGGACTCCCTGAAGATAGGCATCAAACACATCTGGCCTCTCTTGTGCCGTCATAATCCAGGGTGCCTTCGGACCCAACAATCTCCATCTTACCGCCTCCACCATGCACAGGGCTCCCACTGCCCAAGATCACTCTGGCCCTCAAATCCCCACCTCTTGGCAACGTCTTACAGAAGTATCAGAAACCAGGAGGCAGGAGAAGGGACATAAATTGTGCAGAAGGGATGCTCCATACACTATCCTGGCCCTCCTTAGCCCCCTCAAACAACCCTAGTACATCAGTAGTTAAAAAGGAATAATGGAAAGAAAAACTCTAATTTACAAACACACATTCAATCCAACTCTTCTACCCAAATGCAATATACCCCAAGCCTGAATTTAAATGACAACCCCTAAACAGATTCCTTCAAACCCTAAGCACCTTCAGGACATCTCCTGAGAGATTCAATCCAGAAAATCCTAACTCCTCAAGATCCATGCCCTTAAGCATAGGTTTCTGGGGTTTGGAAATGCTATTCTGCCGTGGGACAAAGTCAACAGATTGTGACCGAGTGGCAGGCTGACTGGATTCTTATAGGACAGGACCAAAAGCATCGAGTATCAGGCCTGTCTGGCTCAGGCTGGGGCTATCATAATCACTGTGGCAGGTTTCCTCCTGAGTTTTAGGAGTACTGTACTTTCTGAATGAGTGGAAATGGTGGGGAGGCATATAGGAACTTCCTTGTCCAGTCCAGCACCAGGGCATCCTCTGATGCTCTGCAACAAAACTATAGGAGCAAATAGTTCTCACTTAATATGTATGCCCTCAAGGAAAGAAGGGAGAGGTGGGACATGATAAAAACTTTCAAGTGCCTTAAAGGAATCAGCAATCCAAGAGGGTAGCATATTTCAGAAAAAGAGGTGTGCAAGAACAAGGGGGCACAATTTGAAGACGGGGGCGGCTCAGAGGTAATGTGAGGAAGTATTTTTTCACGGAGAGGGTTGTGAATGCATGGAACAGTCTTGCTGAGGATGTTGTGGAGTCAAAACCGGGAGAAATTCAAGAATGCATTGGACAGACATAAGGCAATTTGGGGGGGTAGGAGTAGGTAGGCTGTGGTTAACTAGGATCTGCAGCTTATCCATTAGGTAGGGAAATGGGCAGACTCGGTGGGCCAAGTGGTCCTGATCTGCCATCAAATTCTATGTTTCTATGTTTCCCAAGATGCAAACAGTTCTATATCAGCAGTGCCCCATTGCCCCATCTTCTGAACACTGTGGCCAGTACCTGCTGGTTTAAGGCCCCTTCCATGATTTCCTAGCTGATTCTTCTTAGGGAATCTGCTAGGACATTGTCTTTGCCTGGCAGATGTACTGCAGATATGTTTGCTTCTAAGGAAGAAGCCAGGTCCCAGATCCTCATTGACTCTGTGCACAGTTTTGAGGATCTTGTTCCTCCCTGCTTGTTTATGTAGTACATTGCTGTGGTGTTGTTTGTCCTCATTTGGACAGTCTGACCCTGTATGTGGGAGGAGAAAGATTGTATTGCTAGCAATATTGCTTTGCACTCTAGGAGGTTCATATGTTCTAGTGACTCCTGTGGGCTCCATGCACCACTCACTGTAGGTCCTAGGTGAGCGCCCACCCCAGGAGTGGAGGCATCTGTAGTAAGGATACTTGTTGGTGATTGCTGAAGGAAGAGAATGTTCTCTCTGAGGTGGCCTTCTTCCTTCAGCCACTCTAAAGATTCCACTACTGCTTCTGTCATTGGGACTAGCCTTGATAGGGAATCTCATCGCTGGGGCCAGTTGTCTCTTAAGTAGTAACGGGTAGCTCTCATTTGGAACCTGGCCCATGGAACTACAGCTGAGGATGTGTCCATGTGACTTAGTAACTGCAGGAAGTCTCTTGCAGGTCTTAGCTGACCAACTGTGAAGGACTGCCATCATTGTTAAAGCTGTAACTCTGGCCTGCAAGAGGAAAGCTTTCCCCTGCAAAGGTGCTTAGCTCTGCTCCTATCAAGTCCAGTTTTTGAACAGACTCTAGCTGGGACTTCTGTAGGTTTATCAGGAATCCCATATTCTCCAGGGTGCTTTTTACCACCTGAACTGAGAACCTTGCCTCCTGTTCTGATTTCCCTGAGACCAGCCAGTCATCCAGGTATTGTAGGGGAAAATCACCAGGCCTTGTTTTCTCAGATGTGCTGCTACCACAGCCAGGCACTTTGTGAAAACCTTTACAGCTGAGGTGAGACCAAATGGAAGAGCTGTGAAGTGGTACTGGCAGTTCCCCAGCTTAAATCTGAGCTATTTTTTGTGACACTGTCTGGCTGGGATATGAAAATATGCATCTTTCAAATCCATAGATCCCAGCCAATGGCCTTTCTGCAAAAGATGGTATCACTGTCCTTAGTGTGGCCATTTTGAATTTTACTTTTCAAACGTTTGTTCAGAAACCTGAGGTCTAAAATGGGTCACTTTCATTTTTCTTGGGGTCAGGAAGTATGTTGAGAATAGGCCCCTGCCCACTGGGAGGCAAGTATTTTCTATAGCCTTGGATATTAATAGTTTTTACTCCAGTTCCAGCAGACTTTTCTCTGTCAGAGAGTGAGGTGGAAAACCTCTGTGTTTCTGAAGACAAAACCCCTGGCCCACTACTTCCAACCTGGAGTTATCTGTGATATCTCCCTACATTGAACCTCATCATGAATACAGTTCAATTCAGATACATTAGGGAGAGATGGAAGAAAAAGGACCAGATCATGAGGATTAAGAAGGATGGAGGGGATGGGTAGAGAAGGAGGGGGATCAGGCAGAGGCACTAAATGAGTACTTCTGTTCTGTGTTCACGAAGGAGAAAGGGGGTCAGATACCTCGGGGAAGGAGAGGGGCAGAGAGGGGGTGACTGATACAGGGATTACGGATGCCAGGGTTCTGGAGGGGTTAAGGTCACTGAGGGTGAACAAGGCACCGGGTCTGGATGGCATTCACCCTAGGTGCTGTAAGAACTGGTGGTGATCCTGGCGGGACCACTGGCTGACCTGTTTAGTACCTCCCTGGACACAGGATGTGTACAAGAAGACTGGAGGATGGCCCACATGGTGCCCATTCACAAAAGTGGCCCTAGGGATGAGCCGGGGAACTACAGACCAGTGAGCCTCACGTCGATTGTGGGAAAGCTCATGGAGACAATCCTGAGGGACAGGCTGGTGGCATTTTTGGAGGACAGTGGACTCCAGGATGTTCAGCAACATGGGTTTGTCTCAGGAAGATCATGCCAGACAAACCTAGTTGAGTAGCACGACTGGGTGATCAGGGAACTGGACAAGGGCCATGTGGTGGATGTCCTGTATATGGATTTCAGCAAGGCCTTTGATTCGGTGCCACATGGGAGGCTGGGGGGGGAAGCTGGAGGATACTGGGGTGGGAACAAAAATGGTCAAATGGATCACCAATTGGCTGAAGGGAAGGCAGCAGAGGGTAGTAGTGGGGGGAGGAGCTCTCATCACCAAGGGATGTGATGAGCAGAGTGCCACAGGGATCAGTACTAGGACCGGTGCTGTTTGGGATATTCATAGCAGATATCTCACATGGAATCCACAGTAAGATCAGTCTGTTTGCAGACGATGCAAAAATGAAAGCTGTGGTAGATGACACAGATCTGTGGAAAGGGCTGCAGGATGACCTGACCAAACTACAGGAATGGTCAGCAACATGGCAGCTGGGGTTCAATGCCAAGAACTGCAAAGTACTGCACTTTGGAACTAGGAACCAGGGGAGGAGCTATCAGCTTGGAGGGGTTCAGATGGAAAGCATTGGAGAGAAGGATCTCAGGGTGATTATAATGGGAAATATGAACAACTCAGCACAGTGTAGGAAGGCGGCAGCAAAAAGCCAACAAGATGCTGAGGTGTATAGTGAGAAGTATCTCTTCCAGGAATAGGGAGGTGATCCTTCCCCTGTACAGGTCACTGGTCAGACCACACCTGGAACACTGTGCGCAGTTCTGGCACCCATTCCTGAAGAAAAACACCAGATTATTAGAAGGGGTACCGCGCAGGGTGACAAAGATGGTCCAGGGTCTGGAGGGTACGTCCTACGATGACAGGCTGGGCAAGCTGAACATGTATTCACTGGAGGAGAGGAGGGATGGAGAGATATGATCGAAACCTTTAAATACTTAAAGAGGATTAACAAAACTGACACAGAGAGGATCCTCCAGATTAGAAGTGGGAGGGACATGAGAGAGCATAAATTGAGATTGGTGGGGAGAAGATTCAGGAGGGAAATCAGGAGCAACTTTTTCACTGAATGGGTGGTGGATAAGTGGAATGCCCTGCCTGAGGAGGTGGTAGCCTGTAGTATGGTGGGGGTGGTTTAAGAGGGGTGGGACAGAGTCAGGGAGAGGTAATTAAGAGGAGTTGGAGGGAGGGGGGGCAGCTGCACGTTGAGGGGCTAGCTGACAATCGAGCAGACTTGATAGACCATTAGGCCTGTTTCTGCTGGCATTTTCGTATGTTCATGTGAAACAATTCTCAAGCAGTACCCAACACTGAGGGAGGCCAGCAGGACCTAATGATCCTTTCATTTCATTTTCTATTTTTTTACCAGGTGGTGAACTGGGCACAGTCCTATTTCAGTCATACCTGGCTTGAAAGACATACAACCCTGAATAAGGAAGCCTTGCAGAACACTGAGGGATCTGTGACCAGAGCCTGTAACTCTGAGATGTGTCTAGCAGATGTCATAGTCACCAGAAACAGTGTCTTCTGGGAGAGGACATGCAGCTCACATGTAACTGCAAGGAGGTGCAGTCAGGGTCTCTAAGACCAGATCATAGTCCCACACCAGAACCAGATCTTGGACCGAGGGGTGCAGAAGGAGGATGCCACTTAGCAATCTAGAGGAAACCTCTAACTGGGCCACTGTCTTACCCTCTGATAAGGCATGATAGACTAACAGAGCGACCATGTGGACCTTTACTGAGGAATATCCTAGTCCCAAGTCCTTCAGGGACAAGCAGTAGTCCAGTATTTAATTACCAAAGGCACCTTTTTGCTCTACACAGCATCTGTTTAATCCCTATTCTTGAGGCAGCAGCGCTGCAACACAAATAGTGACTTCTTTTTCCCCAACAGCAAACGAACCTATTCTGAGCTGCTTTTCTTTCATACAGAAAGTAGATCCTTGTCACACACTAGATCTCCTTTCTCCAGGTAGGAGATTGGAGGTCATGTGACATGCTCAGGATCAATTGGGAGCTGAACAGACAGACCGGGAACCCATGAAGGGATTTAAAAGAGTCCCTACATATGAGATTGCACTCCTGAGCTATGAGCCCCAGGTCAAACAAGCCAGAGCCCTAGACGATGAAGGCTGAGCTAAGAGGTTCTCTGTTGGTACACTTTTTTGGCACTGCACCATCTTGGGAAGCAGCAAGCAGAGAGCAGCAAGCAGAGAGCATCAGGAGGGGAGTCCCAAACAGGCATGCAGCAATAGCAGCAGAAAAAAAACACAACATTCACATGGGGTTTTAAATTAAGCAGCAGGTGGAGTGCATCGGAAGGGGATTCAGGAATGAGTGAGAAGCCACTAGAACAGCAGGAAGACTAAAAAGTGAAACTTCGGAGCGGGAGCTAAACTAGCAGCAGCATGTTAAAAGACTCAGGATTGAGAAAGGCAGAAAATACAAAGGGGGATCGAAACATGCTCTGTATTACAAAGTGTTCTTTTTTTGCTCTACACAGCATCTGTTTAATCCCAGTTCATTAGGCAACAGCCTCTGCAACACAGAAACTTCTTTTGTTCCCCCTACTGCAAACTAACCTGTTCTGAGCTGTTTTTCTTTCAGACAGGATGCAGATCCCTGTCCTGCATTCAATCTTTCCCTCTCTCCAGGTAGGGGATAGGAGCTGTGACATGCTCAGGACCCATTGGGATCTCTACAGCTGGACAGGAAGTCCCACCTGGAGGAAGTTCCACTGGTGTATAAAAGCAGGTTCTCCTAACATGTCCCCACACATGGTCATGTCCCAGCATATGAATGGAACAGGAGTAAGACTGGCATCTTGGGCATCAGCAGGAGGAAGCATGGAACCAAGGACTCTTGTCAGTCACCTAAAGCAAGGTACCTGTTCACTCCTGTTGTTGCATTCACCAGGATGGGTGGAAGATAAACAGCAGACCAAAACAAGGAATAGGAGCAACACCCTATATATAGTAAGTGTACAAAGAGGGAAACAACAAACAACAAAAGGGGCAAAAATTTAAAACACACTACCAGGGATAAACAGTACAGAAGGGATGGATAAAAGCAAAAGGGTAGGGCAAAACTGGGAACAGAAGCAACACCCTATCTAGGGTAGGTGTACAAATGGGTATAAAAACAAGATAAGGGAAAATTAGAAGCACCTTATTCAGGGTGAGGTACAAAAGTACTGCAGTAGCACAGGAGAGTAGAGGGGAATGCTGGGAGTGGTGCAGTGCAGTGGCTGTGGGTTGCAGTTTTCACAGAGACCTTCTGGAGACTGTGGTGCTGCCCCATCTGCATGTCTCTCTGGGCTGAGGGAGGAGGACACAGACTCCAGGCCCACTTGACTAGACTTTGGGGACCTTCTCCCCACCCAGGGACCATCAAGTGTGTCACCCTTACCTCAGAGGATGCCAGAGAGAAGGACGGCTGGACTATGGTGAGCTCTAGAAGGGTGGGGTGGTGGGTTGGAGGCACATTCCTCAGCCAGTACCACTACAAAATTCCTATGCTGCTCTGGCAGGGTGGGACTGCCAGGAGGAGTAGGCACCCATGGTAATGGCCTGGGAAGATGTGGGGTCCTCTGTAGTGGAGACCCCAAGGAGGGTGGGAGAAGACCCCAGAGGAGGAGAAAGCAACTTCTGGTGGAGGAATCGATTGTCAGGGGGGCAGATGTGGGAACAAGAAGGGTGTCGGAGAGGGACGTCAGGTGTCTACATGGTGCCATGGCCTGGAGGGAGGGGAAATGGATTCTGGGGATCACTAGGGCAGCAGTACAGAAGGGGGAGCTGGATGTTACTGTCCACCTGGGGACCAATGACCTGGCTAGGGACTGAGCTGAGATAGTGCAGGGGGAGTTTAACGAGCTGGGGAATGGTCTTAGACAGATAACATGCTCAGTGGCTTTCTCTGAGGTGCTGTCCATCTATGGGAAGGAGAGGGATCTCTGCACCAAGAGCTTCAACTCATGGTTGAAGGAATGGTGCAGAAAGGAGGGGTTGGGTCATGCCTGAAAACAGGCTATGTCTAGAGTACTTAGCCAGTTATCAAAAAACAAATAAATTAATATACTGGGAATTGGGAATCCACCTGGATGGAAAAGGGCCTACAGAGGGGTAATGGCCAGGAATGCCCTTAAGCCTCCTTTCCAGTGTACTTAGCTGGGCAAGTGATCATTTGCTGTCAGGGCTGCTAACTGGTTAAATGAACTGCCTGATATTCTGCTGAATCTCTCCAAGTTCAATCAGTTTAAGAGATCATTGTGGTCTACCTTTGCAGTCCAGTGCAACTGTAACCATTAAACTGTTTTATTTGGTTTCTATCTGAACATATCCTGTGACTTTTTGTACAACAAACTATATGGATTTTTTCAAAATTGAAGGTAGTTGTTCTGTGTTAATGCTTTGAGACTGACTTGACTGCATTTCCTCTGGAACTGCTTATTGTACTGGTAAGGTTTGTTGTGACTATGTATTTGATGTGGCACCTATGTGAATGAGCACTTGTGCTCAAAGATAATCTCTAAAGTTTTCAGTAATAAAATAAATGGACTGTATCCATCCAGGAGGAGAACCACAGTCCTTGAAGGATAGTTTAAATATACTCTGAACAATTAAACTTGCCAAGGGGTTGGGGGAAGAAACAGGGGGGGAAGAAACTGTCCCCCTACAGGCAGAGATAGAAAGTAGGGAGAACCCGAAGGGAGAGGGACCCCCCCCCAGGGTGCAAAGTAAAGATGGAAGCAGGATGACAGAGATAAAGAGGGATGGGAACAGGAGCATGAAAAAGGGAGGAGGTGTACGTTCTCTATGGAATTTAGATGTGCATGTCCCTTTGTGTGAACCAAAAAAAACCAAGTTTCATTATTTAGGCATCTAAATATCTGGGGACACTTCACTACTATTTAAAATAACTGTCTTAAATTATGTAGTACCTGTGATGCTTGGCCAGCTGGTTATGATTGCTCTATGATATTTGTATATAGAATGTGGCATGTGAGTGTCTCTCATGAGACAGCCTGTGGGATGCCCCCCCCCCCAGGTTTCAGTTAAAATGACAGGATATATATTAAACAGCAGATCTCTGTAATGTGATTAACTTCCAAGACTTCCATTTTATGGCCTGTTGCTGCTTTGAAGTGGAAATGAAATGGGACTTTATGAGTCTGCCAGAGGATGGAGATCATAAACTTTTATGATGTTTTAAGAAGAAGCACATTTAATATCAACTGGTGTTAAAAAAGTTATATTGCATCTAGGTGAGAAACTGTAGAGTAGTAAAGGTCCTTTGATATGGCCTGGGAACCGGAACTGCTCAAAGATCAAAGAGAAAGAATGGGGAAATCACAGACTTATAATTTGGGAAATTAGTTTTTGCTGAAGTCACAGTATTTAAAAATATCTCCTGACAGGAAAATCATTGCTTGTATATTTTTTATATTCTAAAAGGAGGAGCTGCATGACATCGTGGAAGGGGTGTGAGTGTGTGTATGTGAAAGAAACAATTTAAGCTATACTGTGTCTGATCTTAGTGACACATTTATTTTGTGGACTCTTAAGAAACAAGACCTAACTAAGGCACTTACAGAGGTAATACATTAGATAGAAAAAGTCTAACTGTATTGTGGTAGGAGTTTTTGTACTTTTCCTTGTTTTCTTTGAAGTGATTATATGCTTTGTGATATAGTGTTCTGTGTTTACATTTTACCTATTTTTATCAATTTTTTTAAGTAAACCTCTTATTTTAAAGAGACTGCCTGGGTGTGTCTTCCAAGTTCTTTCTTTTGCATGTGAAGTGTGGACAGTTAAATCTGACAACTGTTCATAAGCTTAATGGTGTTACTGAACTGGAAAAGGTAAGAATATACCTAAGGTCTTTTATAGAGTTTTAAGGGTTCATTTTGGACACCTGGTTAGGTGCCCTTAGGCAAAATATATCTGGCATCCCCCAAAGATGAGCCTGTACATTTGGGTACACTAGCAAAGGTTCACAGTTTGAATACCCCCAGAACTTGAGACCAAAGGTGATTCGGACCCACAAGCAGGCAGGAGGGTTATCCTGTTCTGTTGCCTGTTCACAAAACTGCGCTCGGAGGCTGGCACTCTGGGAGCAGAGGGCTTGACCTGCTGAGTGCGTTTATGACAGTACCCTCCAAGTGGACTTTGCCCACTGGACACTCCTACCCTTTACACTAGAATACAGATGATTAAAATTAATGTACTTCCCGCCTTCATTTTTATTCCAGACCTTACCTATTTCCAAATCCTTTGGAACAACTGTATAAAGCCATCCAACACTTTCTGTTGTCTGGAAAATGACCATGTCTCTCCAAAACAAACTTACAGGCCCCTCGACAGATGGGAGGGTTAGCGCTCCCCAACTTTACATTTTATTATTTGGCCACCCAGGGTGTCCAGCTGTGTACATGGGCTAAACGATGTGAGGATTCGGACTGGTATCAGATTGAGGCTGCTTCTTTGCCTAGCTGGGCTCTATGGACTTTACCTACTGTACAACTGCAATTCCTACTTGCCTCTGGCCTCAGATTCATAACACTTGGATTAAACATTCCTTACATAGTCTCTTATATCTTAGGAAACAACCAATACCCTAACACTATTGGATCCCTTTCTCTCATACAACATGAAGATCTGTCCCCCCAACCCCCCCAGATTGGACCCAGGGTTTACCTGTTGGGAAGTGCATGCTCTAACTACTTTTAGACAATGCACGGATGAAAAGGGTTATTTCCCATTTTCAAGGTTAAAATAAATTTGTTCCCTCTGCAGGGAAGATCATTTTCATTTTTTACAAGTTTGGGATTTTATCCTGTCATCAGGACACTTCGTCCCTGCGAAGGGAACACACTACTTTAGAAGACTTCTTTTATCACATAGTTAGACTGCAGGTTAAAGTACGCTACCTAGTTGAGTTATATACAACCTGTCAGAAAAAGAACAGGTTACTCACCTGTAACAGTAGTTCTAGGAGTGGTATATGTTGTTCATTCACACTTATTGGCATGTCCCTTTCCCCTTTAAGGATCATCAGAAGTCTTCAAGCTGGCTCCTCCTACCCACCCAGGTGGTATATACCTCTGCTCCACCCCATGATGCCAGATCTTAGCCTGCTGGAAGCCAGGTGTTGTGTGTCCGCAGCCGGGGAGGTCGGGTGGGTCTGTGTGGATGAACAACATATACCACTTCTAGAAAGATCAGTTACGCAAATACTTTTGCCATAACAGTAGATCTTCTAGGAATGTCTCTTGCAGTAAGTCAATACTTCTGGGAGTTCCCGATAGGTGGCGCTCTAACACAGCAGTTTCTTCTAGCAGTCTCCACACCAGGGACCACCCACATGACCTCACTTCCTGGGCTGTGCCTATAAAAGTGGGTGGTCCCTGGTAGTCTCCATTCCCTGCCGATTTCAGCTCATAAAGGTGAGGGACCAAGGGGAACCAAGGTACCTAAGCCTCCCAACTCTACATCGTTTTCCCTGCTGCAGAATGACAGGGAGTCGGAGGGAGGGAAGCTACTCACTGCAAGAGACATTCCTAAAAGTTCTACTGTTGTGGCAAAAGTCTTTGTGCAACTGATCTATCTTCCATGGAAAGGTCTCTTGCAGTAAGTCATTATTTCTGGGAGATTCCCAAGCAGTTATATGGCAGTGGGGTGGCCAGATATGGCATTCTGCCATACGTATAGTGTGGCCTTAGGACCGGTAGGTGCTGAGAGCAGTATATCAGCATATAAAGAGAATTTTGTATTCTGTCTGTAAGTACTCCATTATAGTGTTCGTTATAGGGCTATGGCTGAAAAACAGGCCAGATTGGCTATTACTGGGCATCGCCAGATGAGTTAAGCAGAAGTAAACCCGATCAAGGTATGGCATATCAGATACTGTAATAAATCAGAAGAAATTCAGCCGTATAATGGAGTAATTGGTAGGTCTCAGTGGCATGCACTGTAAAAGACAGTATATGTCAAAGCCTATTGAGTTCTGAGTTTTGAACAGTAACCCAAATAATACAATATTATTATTTTGTAGTGCTACAATGTAGCAAGTTAGTACAGTTTTTTTTTGCCATGCCTGTCAAGTCATTAAAGAAATGTATCCATTTTTGGAATAAATAGGCTACATAAGTAGCAAACAATGATATTGTGAAATGAAACAGTGTATCTATTTCATAATGGAATCCAGTAGCATAGAGTCCGTAGTATTGTTGTAGTCAATATTGTACCCGTTTTAGGGTAAAGACATGGAATGCCACCGAATGATGTAGTCAGTTCCATCGTGCATTTAGTAATCTCATTTGCAAGGTCCAAGTATGCCAGGGCCTGCAACCTTGTAAGGTGTAAACCTGAAATATTAGTATGCTGTGCCCTTTATTTATGTTGTTGGATGAGCAGAAGTTTAAATAATGATCTGGATAATTGCAAATTATGAGCCAGTAGATCTCATCTTTGAGATTCCAAACATGTTAATCTGAGAAAAGTCATAAGGTTTGTGACATGCACACATTTTATTGTCCAAGTAGTGTGGATCAGAAAATTGATAAGTCTTGTAGCGTTTATAAGGTTTATCATATATATGTACTCACCACTGTCTCTGTGGCCTTTATCTATGGCCAGGTGAAGACCGAATGTAGCAGTAAAAGTTTGGTAAGAATTTTATGATCCATATTATAATATTATCAAGATACATAGATTTTTTTTTTAGCATGTGAATAGTAGCAGGCCCTGTTCATGGGAGGGACATGAGGGTCCAGCACACAACAGGCCAAGAGGCAGCCCAATGAAATGACCGTAATGGCCTGTAACAGTGAGACCTCAAAAAGTGGCTAGATGTATAAAGCCTAATGGGAAAGGCCTCAGTATAATTTCGAATCAAAGCCCCAAGAAAAAGGTCTCTGAGGCCTAGAGGAGGAGACTGGAGCATAGTCTGAAGTTTTTTAATGAGAGGAAGAGGCACCCGGCCATCCTAAGGGGCAGTCATGAGTCAGTTTAGATGTGTTCCTTGTCCTTCATTCTTTGCCTCTGAAGTTTCTTCTTTGGTTATAGTAATTTCCAGTTTTGTATGAATAATTACACTAAGGGCGTGGTTTGTGGTACATATATTATACTGTTTTTAGTTGTCTGCCTGAGGCTTGTAGGTTGTCCAGTATTGTTTATGCCCCTGGTCCAAAGAGATGGTCGCCAGAAAAAAGGGCATTAGCCACTTTTTGTTGAATATCAGGTGCTAGCCCTGAGAGTCGGAGCCATGCCTGACAGCATATAAGAATACAAACTTCAGAGGCTCTAGCCGAAGCGTGGCAACGTCATATCCTAATCTTAATAACTGTCGAGACAGGGAAGAAATTGTGTTTATCATTGATGTGAGTTGCTCTATTTCAGGGGATGTAGGTAGTTTACTTATAATGCCCCCAGCAGAGGTGCCCACTGTACGATGAAATTTCAGCATATGTCCCATGCAGTTAAGTATTCTAATATTTAATGTGTTTAGAGCAAACACTTTCTTCCCCATATAATCAAGATGTTTAGAGCCTTTTTCAGGAGGTGCTATAATTGTATGTTTAGGTTTGCCAGTACAATCGTGAGCGGATGCAATAACCACAGAATCCGCAGTGGGAATATTTGTTAAATATTGATAATCAAGAGGAGCCTGATATAGCCTATGTGCTTTTCCAGGTAGCTCCTGTGCTGCTATGGGTTGACTCCATGCTTCAGTAATCACATTTCTGAACGCTGGTATAAAAGGAGGGACTACCCGGATAGGTTCTTCCGGGATGTCAAGATATTTAGCCATTTCTTTGACTAATCTATCTTGCTCTGTTGTAAACCCTATTGTTTTTGTATTTGTAACATCATTTCTGGGAATGAGGGGTCACCCGGTGGAGAAATGACCTTTAGTAGTTGTAATATTTCTTCATCCCACCAGCCCCCCGTCCACTTGGGCACCAGGAAGTATCTGGAGACAAAGCCTGGGTCTGCTGGAGGATCTGCCATGGGAGCTATTGCCTCCTTAAGGAGCAGCTGAGCAATGTCATCTCGAAGAGACGACTGGGTGTGAGTGGATATCCATTCCTCCCAAGGGGCATGGTCTCAGCTGGGAGGGTACTGCTCGAACTCTAGAGGCAGTCCCTGACCAACCACTTTGAGAACCCACCTGTCCAAGGTGACAGTAGACCAGGTGGAAAGGAAGTAGTGGAGCCGGCACCCCACGGAAGGGCCCAGAGCTGTCATGAAGGGAGTAGGGGTGGCAGCCCCCACCCCGTCACTGAGCAGGTTTGGAGGAGAAGGAGGCTCAGGACCCAAGCCTTGGCCTCCTTATAGGCCTGTTGGGGTCCAGGCTTGAGCCGAGGGTGCCAAGCTTGAGCCTGCTGATGCTGGTGCCTTTGGAGGAGGACTGCTGAGCTGCAGAGGAGAGTGCTGAAAGGGCTTCTTCTTCTGCTGGTTCTTGCCTGAAGAATCCTTGGCAGAAGTGGCATCCAAGGTGGCACTGGACTGTTCTATGCGCTGAAGGTGACCGGCCACTCCTGGGCCAAACAAGTCGGTCCCAATGAAGGGCACATCAGCTAATTTCTGCTGAGTATCCACTGGCAAGGAGGAGAGCCTTAGGCAAGCCCTGCAGTGAGAGGCAACTGCGGCAGCCATCGAGTGGGCACAAGAGTCCCCAATGTCCAAGGCTGTCTGGAGCTGCTGTTTGGCAACAGCTCAGCCATGGTTTCGACCTGCTTGATCATGGTCTGTATGTCCGTGGGGAGATGTGGGAGGGCTTCATCTAGTGACCCAAGAAGGTGTGAGAGAAGTGTGCCATGACAGCCGAATTTGCCTGATGAAGGCTCAGGAGGAGGCTGCATAGATCTTCCTCGCTGAATGGTCCAAGAGCTTGGAACTTTATCGGGAGGTCGGTCCATGTCGGCAGAACTGCCAGTACACCTGAACACAGAAGCAGTCACCAGGCTTTCGGCCAAAGGGTGCTCTGTGAACCCCACTAGGGACCCCATAGGCACAACATACTTGCAGGCCATGCAGGCAGATGGAGCTGGGCAAGAGACAGGGCATTGCCAGAGTTCAAGGTCAGGATCAAAAATGGCCTCGGCCACCAGAAAGGCCTCTGTCAGGGTGTCCCCTCTTTTAAGGATGTCCGTAAGAGGGTACTCCGCCTTTTTCTGGATGGGTTCCAGGGGCATCCCTGTGGACTGAGAGATGAGGCAAAGGATCCCTTGGAAGGAGGAAGGACCTTCCTCCATCCCTAGGTCAATGGATGACTCATCATCCCCAGGATGAGAGTGAAGCCCAGTGACATCCGAATCCAAGGAGTCAGGATACAATGACCTGCCGCCGTAATCACCCTAGAAGTGCCGAGGGTGGTCCGGGGTGACTGTGACTTATAAACGCCAGGAGAGCCTGATGTCCAGTCTGTCTTCTTTAGAAGAAGCCTCTCCCACAGGCTGCTTAGGCGGCGGGTTCCACCACAATGAGTGGAGAGACCGGTTTAGACCAAAGAGGTAGAGATGCCATCCCCGAGGGCAGGGGAACCAAAGCTTTTGGCTCCAGAGGGGTTGGCTTTGGCCTAGGAGGCAACAGCCAAGAAATGGCTGGGGAAGGAGCCGGAGTAGGCTTGTGCCTGGACAAGATCAGCTATTGCCACATGAGGTCCTCATAGCACCGATGCAGTTTCCACCAGAGCCTCTCCTCATCCAAGGAGGACGAGGACGACCGATGGCATCGCCTCATCTTAGAGCACTTCCTCAGCCTTTCAGTCGAGGGGGTTCTAGACCGCGACTGAGATCGGGCAGGCCAACTCGGCCACTCTGGGGACACTGGCAGGACCGGTGACTTCTGGGGATCCAGAACAGGGTCCTCGATGAAAACACCCATAGGCTGGGTCTCCTCATCAGGGAAGACAAGGACCGTAGTCCTTTCCAAGGAGTCGTTGGCAGGAGCCGGTGAGAGGGGGTCAATGGGGTCAATGACAATCTCGACCTCGTTGACCGCATCCTCGATCGGCTGGCCCGTGATGGAAGATCTGAGAAGCCATCGGCCGAAGAAGCGATCTCGACCGCTGCTGAGACCACATGCTCCTGGGTCCTCTCTCAGTCCCAAGAGCACCTTCACCGGGACAAAGGCTTACTCAGTTCCTTCTCCCACTTACGGGATCGGGAGGAGTGCGAACCTGCAGGCATCTCTCTCCGGGTGGGAAGAGACTCTCACAACTCCCGGAAGGAGCCCGAGAAAGAAGAGCCTAGGCTGAGAGGAATGAAGAAGCCCCGAGAGGCAGCGGCATGAGCCACTTCTTCCTCGAACACCGTCATGCGTTCCAGTTGCTCGGCGGAGCCCGTAGCTGCAGTAACCACCCACCTAGCTTCCTTGGATTTCATTTTCCCCAGTCTCCCCAATTTTAATTGTGCCAGGTGATCATCAAGATCGTTAGAATGGAGGGCCAAGCAAAGCTGCAGGACGCAGTGTCATGGCCAACACCTAGGCAGCGAATCTTGGCGTGAGGTGGGGATCGAGTGTGCAACCTTTCTGGCACTTAAGAACACTGGTGAAACTAGGGAAGATTTTCTTCCATAATCGAAGACACAAAAGTGCAATCGCTACCTCAAATGAGTTTTAATTTCGTTCAAAACTGAAGTTTTGAAAGCCAGGGCCTACAAAATGCTAGAGCACGAGGGAGGCAACCTGAATCTTCCAATGGAAAGGAAGATCTGGCATCATGGGCAGAGCCAAGATATATACCAATCGGTGGATGGGAGGAGCCAGCCTGAAGACTTCTGGTGATCCTTAAAGGAAAGGGACATGCCAATAAGTGTGGATGAACAACATATCCATGATCCTAGAATGAATGTTGCCCTATTAGATAATGTCAGGCTTAATTGGGGACAAGACAGTAGATTACCTCAGATCAATGTTCCCACCACTCCATTTGGGTTGGCAGGTTACTGCATCCCTGACTTGCAGGAATTTAATTGAAGGTGCTCATCTGCTTTTTTCGAACCCCAGTTGTTACTGAACATATTAATGCTAGTTATAAGGATGCCTGCTGGAAAATGTGGAGGTGTCCGGGGATCCATTACCATATCGTTTGGGAGTTCCCACTTCTTCAGAACTTTTAGTGCTCAGTTCATACTGAGATTCAAAACTTAACTGGTATCCCTTTCTTTATATAGACTTGGTCCTGGGTTCCTGGCACTACTATCCTGCAGTAGTGCTATTCGGAAGTTAGGCCAGATTCTACAAGTAGCAGCACTCAAGTGCATCACTCTTAATTGGCTGACCCCTAAGTCTCCTTCGCTAGTGCAATGGCAGGCAAAAGTAATAGAAACAGAGAGAATGGAGCATATTACCAGTAGTATTTGTCACAAACCCACTCAGCAGGTCAGGCCCTCTACTCCCAAAGTGCCAACCTCCGAGCGCAGTCTTGTGAACAGTTTAACAGAACAGAGTTTGGATCAAACTTTGGTCTCAAGCCTTGAAGGGATTCAAACTGTGAACCTCTTGCTAGAGTGCCCAATGCACAGGCTCAGATATTTCTGTCTTCGGGGGGCCAGATATCTTGGCCTATGGGCATCTAACCAGGTACACAGAGACAAACCCTTAAAAACTTTAATAAAGACTTCAGATTTAAAATGCTTCTCATTCCAGTTTGGTACCACCATTCAAGCTTATGCTTCATGTCTGCTATAACCATATATATGTAAACCACATATAACACCCATAATGCCCACTCATCCACATTCTCCTTCCCCTTTCTTTAACCCCCACTCCTCCCTGTTGCCCTATCCCTCTGTCTTCCTCTCCCTCCTGTGCCTTTTCTCCCACTGGATCAACCTTAAAACCAACCTACTACCATTACCTCCCAACCTCCTAGACAAAGCCACTTCTTTTGGCCGCCCACTTCCAGTCTCCCTCCCTTGACTCCTCTTTGGACTCTCACACTAGGTGTCACACCTCTTTATCTCCTTCGCTACATATAAACACTGTCCTTTATCCTAGTTGAATGCTCTTGATGCTGTACTATCACCATTGGTACTATGAATTACATTGTAACCTTATTGTATACTAGCTACCTACTATTTGAGTATTATATGTAAACTGTTTGTTATTGCTGTCATTGTCACTGTTTGATGTGGAACCTTTGTAAAAGAGCTCTGAGCTCAAAGGTATGATATGAATCCCTAAATAAATAAAAAATAAAATATTCTTCTTGCAAGTGAAGGAAAAACAAAGACAAACCAAGTATGCTTTAAAAAGAGTTTTTACTAAAAATGGATGAAAATATGTCAAACACAAAATACAGAACTGTTATATCACAAGACATACAAATGTCTTGAACAAAACAGGTTTTAACAGTGCAATTCCTACTACAGTACTTATTCTCTAAAGTGCTCACAGATTTGTCCTTGTCAGAGTCTAGATAAAAAGTGTCTGAAGTAAAACAGAATATTCCTTAAGCAAACTGTATTTGCCAACCCCTTTTGTGTGAGGTCATCTAGCTCCTCCTCTGTCATAATATATTTTAAAAAATATATATTTAGTAATAAAAAAAAAGGATGTCTTTTTTCAAGAAATTAAATTCTGCAATCCTCAGCATGACTAATGTCCTTCAAATGACACTTCTTTGATCTCATGATAAGCTTCCCCCTTCCAGGACATGAAAGCATCTTTATGATATCGCACTCATACATTACAACCTGCTTTTCTTTCTCTGGAAACGTCATAAAAGGGAGATGCTCAACTCAAGCTTCTTCCACCCTGTAATTAGCTTCAGGCCTTCCACATAACACCTGGTATCTAAAAACCTGTGTGTGGGTGATCTCGCATGCTGTTTCAGCATTTTCTCATGGCTTTCATCTTTTCAGCTGAAACCTGGGGGGGAGCAAGGTCACTCCTAAAGCACCAGATTTTCAGCACAGTCAGTCAGTAATACATTTTATATTTTAAAAAATGATACAGCACTCAGAACTGGCTGTCCACGTCACAGTAGTCACTTAAGTATAGACAAATTCAATGACATGTGGTGACCATGGCACCTGGGTGAAGCTGAGTGTGGAGGAGTAGCAGGGACGACTTTTAGATTCCCAATAGAAAACACTATGGCCTCTCTTTTTCCTATATAACTACATATTGATGGTCAGGGTGGTGGTGCACCACCAGAAAATCTGTTGGTTCTATTCTTTGTTATTACTGTGCTGACTTTATATTATCGTAGATGTGTGTTACTTCTTTGCAGGTTCACATCCTGGTTGGATCCATTTATATGACTTTGTGATTATAGCCCACCAGACACACACAAGAAGACCTTGAATATAATATGGACATTCATGAGCTATCGTTTCTACACTTTATACATAAGTTATTCATCATTTTTTCATATATATTATGCTTTTTTACTAATGATACCTCTAGCCCATTCTATAGGACTCTTTCTCACATTTTTGTATTTGACTTAGCACTTGTAGCAGTCCCAATGATAAGTCTGTATCAACTGCTCACATTTATTTCTTTTAAGCTTTGTACCACTGTGGTTTATAAGACTGAATTTCTCCTCCAGGTGAACCAATAAACATGAGTTTTAAAAAAAGGGAGAGGGCAAAAAGGAAAAAGGGGGTTAACAAGCAGAGTGTTAAGACAATCTGGAAGGTCATGTATGTGAATGCTAGAAGTCTAGGTAACAAGATTTTGGACCTAGAGATGATCATGGCAGAGGCTGACCTACATATTGTGGCCATTGCTGGGTCATGGTGCACTGAAAACTATGACTTGGACATGGCCATAGCAGCCTATACTCTGTTTAGGAAAGGTAAGATAGGAAGGGAAGGAGAGGGTGTAGTGCTTTATGTGAGGGAAAGCATAAAAGCAACAGAAATACGGGGAATGGGGGGGCAAAGGTACTGTGGGTTACCCTGATGACAGTGAACAGATATACTATTTGCACTGGCATGATCTATAGTCCTCTGGCACTCAAGGGAGAAGTTAGATAAGGTATTGGTAGAAGCCATTGGCAAATGGCAGAAAAAGGGGAGATACTTCTGGTGGGGACCGATCTGCTGGACGTAGTCTGAAGCCTCCCAGTTATGACTTCAACTAGGAGCACAGATATCCTGGACTTCCTGCAAGGGACTAGTCAGTGAACCCACTCAAGAAGGGGTAATACTGGACCTGGTATTCACTAACAGGGACAGCATTGCAGACATCAAAGTGAGAGGCCATCTGGGGGCCAGCATCACCATACAGTGTGGTTCAATATAAGGACAACTGCAGAATCGAACCATACGAGGACAAGGGTTCTGGACTCAATATAAGGATGACTGCAGAAGCAAACCACACAAGGGCGAGGGTCCTGCACTTTAAGAGAGCAGATTTTATAAAGGTGGGTGAATGCCTCAGGGATAACCTGGTGATGGTAGGAGGAGGGGGTAAGGAATGACTGGGTGGGATGGTGGAGCTGTGGGCCAAGATAAAAGTGCCACAGTGAGGGCAACAAACCTCTGCATCAAGCGAGCAAAAGCAAGAGGAAAAAGAGACTGCTATGATTCTCGAAAGAGGTGGAAAAAAAGTAAAAGCTAAGAGGGTAGTGTTCAGAAGGTATAAGGAGATGAAGAGGAAGGAGGATAAGGAAGTGTATCAGGGGAAACAGAGGGAAGGAGTGACAGTAATAAGGAGTGCAGAGCTGCAAATGGAAGAGAGAACAGCCCAAGTGGTAATGAAAGGGGACATTTTCTTTAGGTATGTAAGGAAAAGAAGATGACCAGGAGTGGACAGATAAAGAGGAAAGGGAGGACTATGCAGAGGGTGACCAGGAAAGGGCAAACATCCTGAAAGTACAGTTACATAAGAACTTACTGTAACAGTAGATCTTCGAGAACAGCTCTTGCAGCAGGTTACACCATTAGGACTGAAGCCGGCAGGCGCCAGGACCCCACGGAAACTTTCTATTAGCAGTCTCAGCGGGACCGCCTCGACGCTGGTCCCGCCCGATGTCAGGGCGTAGTACAGAAGGAGGCGGTCCCGCCAGAATCCCCAGTTCTCCCGCCGGAGACTCCCGGCCGCTGGATGACATCAGAAAGGGAGACCGAAGACCCACCATCAGATGGCCAAGACAAAAAAACGACCTTTCCAAGTGTAGGCTGGAACCTACTTCTCCAAGGGGAATGGTGGTGGATTGCTGCAAGAGCTGTATCGAAGATCTACTGTTACGTATAAGTTCACGTAAACTGTACTATCTTCTTCGAGGTACAGCTCTTGCAGCAGGTTACACCATTAGGACTGATTCCCAAGCAATGGCGCCTTGAAAGTCATCGGGAGGAGGCAATACCTAAGTTCCAACCCGTCCTGAGCTTAGGACAGGAGGCCTTGTAGGACAGCAAGGCCGAAACCCGCTCTTCGCCGTGAAGCGATGTCAAGGCTATAATGCCTGATAAAGGTGTGCACCGAGCTCTAGGTGGCTGCAGCACATACGGCCGATGTGGACACGTTCTTGAGTGCTGCAAAGGATGTAGCCACTCCTCTTGTCGAATGGCCCTTGACCACACCTGGTAAGGGTTTCTGGCGTTTGTTGTAGCAAAAGGAAATGCACTGAATGAGCCAGCACAAAAGGGTCTGTTTCGAGACTGGAACCCCCATCATCCTCTCAGCGAATGAGATGAACAGCTGTTCCACCTTGCGGTGCTGTTTGGTCCTGGTCAAATAGTATCTAAGACACCGGTGAACATCCAGGGTGTGAAGCAGTGCTTCTCCTCGATTAGCGTACCTAGGGAAGTACACTGGTAAATCAATGTCCTGGTTAAGAGTGAGGGCTGAGACCACCTTAGGCAGAAACTTGGGATTCATCCTCAGGGACACCCTGTCCTGATGCAAAATTAAATAAGGCTCCTTGCACATGAGAGCGTGTAGTTCAGAAATTCTTCTCGCCGATGTAGCAGCAACTAAAACAATGTTTTCCATGACAGAAAACGCAGCCCACAACTCATGGCAGGTTCAAATGGTGGCAGCGTAAGCTGCTCCAGGACGAAGGGTAAATCCCAAGGAGGGACGGGATCCCTAATAGGTGGCCTAAGGTGGAGGACCCCTCTTAAAAGGCATGGAGGTATCCAGCTGTGCCACCGCATTGGCCTCATGGGGGCATGGTAGGCTGAGATTGCACACAGGTGCACTTTGATCGAGGAGTAAGCCAACCCTGATTGAAAAAGGAAAGCAAGTATTCCAGAACTAGATTCTCTGGGCAGTCTAAGGGTGAGAAACGCGTGCCTGAGACCACAAGAAACCTACGCCATTTCATGGCGTATGTAGCGTGTGTCGACGGTTTTCTGGCGGCAGAAAGAACTTCCGCCACCTCCTGCGTAGACCTCATGTCACAAGATGGCTATGTCTCTAGGAGCCAGGTGTGCAGGTTCAGAGAAAGCAAGTCTGGGTGGACTAGCGAACCCTCCTCCTGAGACAACAGGTGGGAGCTGATTAGCAAAGGAAGCGGAGGTTCCCAGGCCAATTGACTCAAGGGAACCAAATCTGTCTGGGCCAAAAAGGGCGCTATTAAATAAGCGCCGATGTTCCCTAGTAAGTTTGAGAAGGACTCTGGATCAACGGAAGGGAAAGAAGGCATAGAGGAATCTGCCCGCCCAAGAGAGGGACAACGCGTCTTGCCAGAAAACACCAGGCCCTGGATCTAGCGAGCAAAAATTGGGCAATTTTGCATTGGATGGGGATGCGAATAAATCCAATTCTGGAGTGCCCCATCTGAGAAACAGATCCTCTGCCACCTCCTGTAGAAGTTCCCATTTGTGGACTCTGGCCTGGGAATGGCTCAGGCTGTCTGCGACGGTATTGTCCACTCCGGGAACGTGAACTGCAATGAGGTTTGCGCCGTGTCATATTACCCAATCCCACACTCTCATGGCCTCCCTGCAGAGGGGGTAAGAGTGTGTGCCTCCTTGTTTGTTGAGGTAATACATCACCGCTGTATTGTCTGTTTGTAACAGAAGAGTACTTGGTGGAATGTCCTACTGGAAAGCTTGCAGGGCATAAAGGACCGCCCTCATCTCCAATATATTGATATGGAGATGAGATTCTTGAGTGGTCCAGGTTCCCTGAGACCTCACCCCGTTCAAGTGTGCTCCCCACCCCAGCCCTGAGGCATCTGTGGAGAGTGTTATCACTGGGAACAACGCTGTGAATGGAACTCCCACGGAGAGGGTTCCCGGGTCTAGCCACCATTGCCAGTCCCGAACCACAGACTTCATGATTCTTACTGGATGCTGCATATGGTCTTGCTTTTGGTCCCATTGCACTCTTAGCATCCACTGGGTTACCCGCATGTGGAGCCTCGCCATCGGGACTGTAGGAATGGCTGCAGCCATGTGTCCGAGCAGGCGAAGGACCAGTCTGGCTGGGACAGTCTTCTTCGCAGATAGGTCCCTGATGAGGGATCGAATGCATTCTGCTCTGTCTTCGGGAAGAAAGGCTTTCCCTGTGATGGTGTCCAGAACTGCCCCTATGAATTGCAGTTTCTGGGACGGTACCAGGAGAGACTTCTCATAGTTGATTAGGATGCCCAGGGACTGAAAAAGGGCCTGGGTGTGCTGGATGGCTATCAACAGCGCCTCCTGGGAGGAGGCCATGAGAAGCCAATCGCCGAGGTACGGAACACATAGTGGCCCTGTCTCCTCAGAGACGCTGCCACAACTATGCACTTGGTAAAGACCCTGGGGCTGATGACAGCCTGAAGGGAAGCGCTTGGAACTGAAAGTGGTGGCTGAGAAACCTCGAAGCGCAGGAACCTCCTGTGCTTTTGAACGATGGGGATGTGCAGGTAAGCGTTCTGTATGTCCAAAGACGCCAAGAATGCGCCTTCTTCAGCATGGGGATTAGACCCGAAGGGTCACCATGCAGAAGCGCTTGTAGACAACCGACATATTGAGGTTGCTGAGGTCCAAGATTGGACGGAGGTCCCTTGTTTTGGAAACCAGGAAGAAGTGGAATAATATCCTGTTCCTCTGGTTCCTGGGACGACTCCAAAGCTTCTTTTCTGTAGAAACGCGCGCACTTCTTCCCTAATGAGCAGGGCATGCTGGACCAATAACGAGAGAGCAGAGGAGGCCTTGTGGGGGGCTTGTCTAAGAATTCTATAAAGTGGCCTTTTTTGACCAACTGTAACACCCACGTGTCGGTGGTGATTGACTGCCACCCTGGCAGGTGATCTGCGATGTGACCCCCGACCTTTGTTTCCCGTTGATCCTGAGGGGCGGGGGCAGGGAAGGAGTCATGCTGTGGCAGCAGAGGGTCCTGCAGGTTGGGCTGACTTGGTAGAACGTTGGCCTCTACCTGAGGACGCCTTGACCTGGGCTTTTCGGGAGAAGGAGCCCCTCTGTTGTTGGCGGGGACGAGGTTGTTGCGTCTGAATCCGGCTACGAAATGACTCTGGTTTCTATGAAAGGAACTGAGTCTAGAGCTGTACATTGCTTGGACAGATCTAACAGCCTTCCCAGCCTCTTGCATGGCTTGCTGATGACCTTCTCAGATGCCTCACACGCACAAAATTTCACCATGGAAGGGGGCGTCCAAAATGTTCTTCTGGATGTCCGGGGTAAATCCGGAGCCATGAGTGTCTCCGGAGTCATACGCCTGAGGCTGCCGCTCTGGTCAAGGAGTCCGCGGAGTCATACGCGGCTAGGAGCACCTGGGTCCCCACGTCGGAACCCATGCAGAGATGCTGGAGAAGCTCCTGTTTTGGTCACCATCTGGCAACTTCTCTGCCACTTCCTGTCCCTGTTCCCACAATGCATTCTGAAATTGAACCATGTGGGATAGGTAATTCAAAAATCTGATGGCGCAGGCGGCCCAGCTGCAAGTGCGCCTCACCCAGCTCCAGTTGCTTGACCCAGGTCCGTGGCTGTGTGCTCAGATGTTGCGGTCTCTGGGACCAGTCATGAGAGGCTGTAATGACCAGAAAGTCGGCCAGAGGATGATTAGCCAAGTACTGGTCCTCCCTTGGGGCCTTGTACAGGCAGTCAGCCTTCTTCGGCATAGCCGGGAGCGAATGTGGACGTTTCCACGCTGCCTTGGTGACGTCCACGAAGGTGTCCACCAAGGGTGGTACCACCACAGGCTTAGGGTCTTTCTACCGAAGATAGCGGGTGAGGCGTAGCCTCTCGGGGTCGAGTTCCTCTGCATCACATCCCATGTTCTCTTGGATGTGCCTCATGATCTCAGAGAATGAGGGGTCATCCGGAGGAGACCTAGGAAGTTCATGTGGGTCCGGAGAAGGGATGCTGATCAGTGAAGGAGATCTGGAGCATACCAAGATATCAGATCGTGAATCCTCCGTAGACGGTGAATAGCGACGTCTTCTGGGTCTCTTGGGGCTAGGTGACCTTGAAGAGGATCTGGACGGAGGTCTTCTCTTGTTTGTAGGTCTGCCCCTAGGAGGTCCCACTGGCTCCTGGGGGGAAGGTACTCGACCTGCTGCCCCTTTTGGTGAGGAGGCGAGGGGTCGCAGGGTCGGCCAGGGAGGAGTGCGGTGACCCATCCTTTGATGGTGTCCCACCAGAAAGTTAATAGTGCTCTCACTCTGTTAAGGCCCGACGACGGGCCGGGCACCGTGGCTCTGTCATCGGGTCCCGCGCCGGTTCCCCGGGGTCTCTGGTTCTGGGGAGGGTTCCCGCGGGAGCTTGACTGGACCAGGGTCGCCCGCCTGGTCCTCGGGCTGAGTGGACTCCTCCTCCGTCAACGCCTCCTGACCAACGTCGGTAGGTGACGGTGTGGTTCTTCTAGCTGCTGTGTCGGACGTCGTTCCCCCGGCCGGCATCCTGGTAGGTGAGTGCCTGTCCGGCGATGGGTGACAAACTGTTGCTGGCTCCTGGGAGTGTCTGTGAAGTTTAGCCGATGTCGGATGGGCCGACGTCGGGTCCGACGTCCGCTTCAGGGAGGTCATCTCCTTGGTCTTACATTGGGGAGTGTGGCAGGGGACTGACCGGACGCCGGAGGCCGAAATGCGGGACGAGGACTTGTGATGCTCCCCTGACCTAGGTGAGGCCTTGGAAGAAGAAGTAGGCCTGGAGGTCTTAGCAGGCCGCAGGGTAGAAGAACTGCTGGCTGACTTGACCACGACCGGGGGAGGCTGAGAATGGGCCCGAGACAGAGAGCGGTCAGACCTGGAGCTAGAGCTGCGGGAGTCCGAGGCCCTAGAGAGGGATCTAGGTTTCACCTTTTCCCGGTGCTTCTCATGGTGCCTGCGGGATTTCTCCAAAGATTCCCTCTTGGAGGAAGGATAACATGGCCTTGAGCTTTTCTTCTAAGAGGAAAGCCTGGAGAGCCTTCTGATGGCAGATCCGGGTCCGGCTGCAAAGCCCTGACAAAAGGAGCAAGCCTGGGTATCGTGATCCAGGCCCAGGCACTGGACACAGGCTGAGTGGGGGTCTTTGAACGGGATCTGCTTCCCACAGGCGCACTTAGAAGAATGGCCCTCCACAGAAGTTGGGGAGGACATCAGATAGAAGAGTAGATCTTGAAGAAGGTATTCTTGAACAAATTTGGATGTTCAGAAGAAATTCCTGGTCATCGCGCGCTAGAACTGACTGAAGGGTCGAGACATGCAAGTCGATGGCGGGAAAGAACTGGGGATTCTGGCGGGACCACCTCCTTATGTACTATGCCTGACGTCGGGGGCAGGACCGACGTCGGAGGCAGTCCCCGCTGAAGACTGCTAGCTAGAAAATTTCCATGGGGTCCTGACGCCTGCCGGCTTCAGTCCTAATGGTGTAACCTGCTGCAAGAGCTGTACTCAAGAAGATTCAATATTTTGTTCGGTGTTCACAGAGGAAGGAGAAGTGGAGGGGCCACATAAAAGTAACAGGCATGCTGGAGGAGGTGGGACACCAGTCCATTTTCAAAGAGAGAGTCCTGAAAGGACTCGCTTATCTGAAAGTGGACAAAGCAATGGGGCTAGACAAGGTGCATCCAAGGATATTGAGGGAGATAAAGGAGGTACTGGCTGCACCTCTGACAGTTCTGTTTAACAGCTCATTGGAAACAGGAGTGGTTCTGGAGGACTGAGGAGGCCGGATGAAGTCCCACTACACAAAAGCGGTAGCAGGAAAGAAGCTGACAATTATAGGCCAGTCAGCCAGACACCTGTGGTGGGAAATTTAATGGAATCACTACTGATGGAAGGGACTGTAGAATACCTTGAATCCAATGGGTTACAGGACCTGAGGCAGCATGGATTTACCGGGGGGGAGGGGGTCCTGTCAAACAGTCTGATAAGATTTCATTGAGTGGATGACCAAGGAATTAAATCCGGATGGGGCAGTGGACACAGCTTACCTAGGTTTCATTAAGGCTTGTGACACCATTCCACATAGGAGACTCATAAGCAAGGCCACTGATTTATGGTGATTAAAATAATGAAATTCTGGAAATTGTACTAGTGATTGTTAGTTTCTGTTGTCATTCTTTTAGTATGTGTATGAACAATCAGAATAAAAGAAGGCTTTATATACAGAGCACTAAATGAAGCAAACTGAAAATAGTACAGGAAGCAATTATAAGAAAAATACCAGTTCTGGGAGATTTACTGTTTTGGTATGAAATACCAAATTTTATGAAATTGTTTTTACCAGTGTTCAGGCAGTCAAAATTCTGAAATGTTACCAGGTTTTCTGGTACAAATCAAAATCCAGTGACCTTGCTCATAAGCAAGCTGGGTACTTGGGCATGGGTCCAAAGGTGGTTAGCTGGGTAAGAAACTGGTTAGGGGGATAGCTGGCAGCGGGTGGTGGTAAATGAAGTCCACTCTTAGGAAGGAAAAGTGACCAGTGAGGTGCCTCAGGGATCATTACTGGAACTGGTCCTCTTTAATTTCTTTAAAAGTGACATTACAGAGGAACCAGAAGGGAAGATCTGCCTTGTTGTGGATGACACCAAAATCTGCAAAAGAGTGGACACTCCACGGGGTGGACAGAATGAGCAGTGACCTGAGAAAACTAGAAGAATCATCAACAGAATGGCAGCAGGGTTTCAATGCCAAAAAGTGCAAGATAATGCACTCTTGGGAACAGAAACCCGGGCTCGAAGTACACAACGGGTGGTGTGGCACTGATGATCATTGAACAGGAGAGATCAGGAAGTAATCATACTGGATGACTTAAACATGTCCATGCAGTGCACCAAGGCAGTTGGAAGGGCTAGTAGGATGCTGGGGTGCATGGGGAGGTGTATCACCAGCAGAAAGAGGGAGGAGGCGTCTTCTCTGTATAGATCGCTGGTGAAACCCCACCTGCAGTAATGTGTCCAGTTCTGCAGCCCACACTCCATAAGGATATAGAGATCTTTAAATACCTCACAGGGATAAAAAGGTACAGGAGGGAAGCATTTTTCAGAAAAAAGTGCTCAAGAAATGAAAATTATGTACCTACCATAATTCTTGCTCTTCTCGTATCTTCACCATTCATTACTGCTGGGTGTAGCCGGAGGTGTGCACCCACTATGAGAGGTTTTTTTGTTTGGAGGAGGAGTCACCAACAGCGATGCCCACATGTCTGATGTGCTGCATGGAGCACAAGGGTTGGCCATTTGGAGCCGCAGACTCCTCCTCTATCCCAGTCCTGTTTAGCCAGAGAGGATGAAAACAGGTTTTAGAAAAGGGCGCAAGAGAGCAGAGGGACAGAAAATACAGGTTACTCACCTGTAACAGGAGTTCTAGGAATGGTATATGTTGTTCATCCACACTGTCTGGCAGGTATCCTTGCCGCTTTAAATCTTGCTGGAAGGTCTTCAAGCTGGCTCCTCCCACCCACCCGGTGGTAAAACTCCTGGCTACCATGACGCCAGATCTGGCCCGCTGGAAGCTCAGGTTGTGCGTCGAAGCAGGAGGTGGGAGTCAGGATGAACAACATATACCATTCCTAGAACCCCTGTTACAGGTGAGTAATCTGTATTTCTAGGACATGGATATGTTGTTCATCCACACTGTCTGGCAGACTCCTAGCAGTTCTCCGGGAGGAGGAGGCAAGGCGCACACCTCCTACTTAGGGAATAGAGACTGAGAACCGAGGCCCCAAAACCAGCATCCCGGGCGTGACTCAAGGTCACATGTGGTAATGGGTGATGAAGGTGTGTGCTGACTTCCAGGTAGCAGCCCTGCAGATTTCCTGGATAGGGACGCCCCTGGAAGCAGCATCGATGCAGCAGTATGGCGGTAGAATGCGCCTATCCTCTGGAGACTCCATGCCCGCCAACTTATAGCAGAGATCTATGCAGGAGGTGACCCACCTGCTTATCGTCCGCTTGGCTGCAGGTCAGCCAGGTGCGGCTTCAATGTAGGTGACAAACAGCAGACGAACCTCTCTCCCGAATTCCCAGCCGCGGCGCCCTTTATAGTAAGCAGCCTCTTCTAGGGTCCAGAGTATGGAGCCTATTCGCCTCCGAGGTGTGACTGGGTAGAACACCGGCAGAGTCAACACCTGGTTAAGGTGAAACTCCGACACCACCTTCGGAAGGAATTTCGGGTGGGGGCGCAGGACAACCTTGTCCCTGTGGAAGACCAGGTAAGGAGACTCCATGGAAAGCACCTGGAGCTCTCCCATCCTTCTGGCTGACGTGATAGCCACCAAGAAGGCGGTCTTCCACGACAGGTGAGAGAGATCACACCTGTGCATTGGTTCGAATAGCTTGCCCATGAGCTTTGCCAGTACCAGCAGTAGATCCCACGGAGGTGGAGGTTCTCGACTGAGGGAAATGGTCAAGGCCTTGAAAAGTGCCAGACCACCTTCCTCGCACCACCGACTGCTCCTGCCCACGCCTGTAAGCAGAGATGGCTGCCAGGTGCACCTTAAGGGTCGTCGACCTAAGCCCTTGCTGAGAAAGGGACCACAGGTAGTCCAATATGCTCGCCAGGGAACAGGAGGAAGGGTCAAGGCCCTTACCCTGACACCAAATGGAAAATCTCTTCCATTTGAAGGCGAGCATTTCTGGTCGACTCTTACGGACGCCCCCAACTACATTGAGGATCTGCCGAAAGACCCAAGGCCTGGAACTCAGCCGCTCAGGAACCAGGCCATCAGGTGCAGGACTGAAGGTCCGGATGGAACACCTTCCCTGATTGACTGAGAGCAGGTCCTGCGAGCTGGAAGCTGCCTCGGGAGCCTGGAGCTGAGGCTGAGGAGATCTGTACCAGAACTGGGGGAGAGTATGGGCTATCAGAATCACCTGCGCTTTGTCCCTCCTTGCTTTGAGAAGCACCTTGTATCAAGGAAATGGGGAAAGGCATAGAAGAGGCCCGGGGTCCACAGCCTCGAGAAGGCATCCCCCTGCAGTGAGCCCTGCTGAGGGGGGCGGGCATGGAACAGCCTCAGCTTCGCGTTCTCCCTGGAGACAAACAGATCCACCTGAGGTGTGCCCCAATGGGAGAACAGATCTTGTACTACTCCGCAGGAGAGACCACCTGTGGGACGCAGCCCCTATCCGGCTTAGGCATCGGCCAGGGTGTTGGAGGCCCTGCCACGTGAATGGCTAGGAGATCCGCCCAGGCTGTGCACGAGTGACCAAATGCGGAGAGCTTCCTTGCATAGAAGCATGGAGCTGTCCCTGGGGCGTTTAGATAGTACATGGTCGCTGGTATTGTCCGCCTGACTCGGACCACTGACCCCTGAGAAACGGAGCAAAGGCAGTGAGAGCTAGGTGGACCGCCGAGCTCCAGCAGGTTAATGTGACATCGGACTCCGCGGGGACCAGAGGCAGTGCGCTTGTGTTCCCCAGATGGGCACCCCAACCCATCATAGAGCGGCATCGTGTCGAGAGAGACCGTCGGCCGGGGCGGACAAGCGGGATGCCCTCCTGCAGATGAACTGGAATGGTCCACCACTGGAGAGCGCCCACATCCCCTGGTCACTGTCACTAGCTGGTCCAAAGGATCGCAGCATTGAGACCACTGGCTGCAGCCCCATTGAAGGGGCGCTGTTCCAGCGGGCCCAGCGGACCACGCTGGTACAGGCCGCCATGAGACCCAGGAGGCGAGGAAGTCCCGAGAGCGATGCCCAACCAGAAATGATTGGGCAAAGGAGGAAAGAACCGGCCCTGTCCGCTGAGCCGTGCTCTGGCTCAAGAGAGTCGAGCTCTGCCCGATGAAAGAATCACCTGCTTGGCTTGAGTTCGACTCTGCCCTGTGATGAGAAGACCGATTGAGAGCAAACCTGAGGGCCAGATCTCGACCGCCCACCTCCTGCCTGGAGGGGGCTGCTACAGCCAGTCGTCCAGGTAAGGGTACACCCAGACCCCCAGCGCCGCGAGGAATGCTGTCACCACTGCCATGCATTTGGTGAAGACCCTGGAGCTGGAGACAAACCAAGGGCATGGCCTGAACTCGAAAAGGATCCCTCCGCCGAAAGCGAAGGAATCTCTGATGTGACGGATGGATAGGATGGGAAAGAACGCGTCTGCAGGTCCAGAGAGCAGAACCACATGCCGCTGCCCAAGAATGGTATTATCTGAGCCAGAGTGACCATCCTGAAGGTCCGAGACCTTAGGGAACTTGTTTAGGTCGTGCAGGTCGAGAATGGGGCGCAGCCCCTCGTCTGCTTCAGAACCAGGAAGTACCTGGACACAAACTCGGTTCGCGACACCCCTCAACCCGTCACTGGGCAGGCTTGGAGGAGGGACCGCCGAGGGACCTCCAGGGCCTTACCTCCTGCTTCCTGGAGGAGGAAGCCGAGGGCTTGGGTCTGGGCCAGTCGGGCCTGCTGGCCCTGACGCTGTTGGGCCGGACGTGTCATGGTGCAGAGGACCTAAAGGGCTTAGGGCTGTGGTCTGCGGCCTTGTCCTTCTGTGCGGATGAGACCGAGTCCAAGGTAGCATTGGACTTCCGATCCTCTGCAGGTGACCTTCCACCCCAGGGCCGGAAGGTCGGTCCCCAGGAAGGGACATCCGCCAACTTGTGCTGGGTATCCAAAGTCAAGGTAGATATCTCAGCCATGCTCCGACGGCGCATAGCTCACTGCGCGTCACGCATTGACCTGGCACATGAGTCTCCAATGTCCAGAGCAGTCTGAAGCTGCTGTTTGGCCACTGTCCCTGCCCTGGTCCCTGATCTGCCTAACCATGGTCTACTGGTCCGCCGGAAGATGAGGAACTATCGGCTCAGGAGCCCAACAGGGCATGAGAGAAATGTGCCATGAGTAGCCGAACTGGCCTGACGGGCCGAGGGAGGACACAGCGTAGACTTTGCACCCAGCATAATCCACTTTCTTGGACTTCTTTGTCGGGGTTTGTTCCACGCCCCTAGCTTTCCCAGCGTGCCGGGAAAACGCTGTCAGTAACTAGCCCCTCGGCTGAGGTTCAAAACCGACAAGGAACCGGGTAGGGACCAGATACTTGGCCATCCTGGCCGAGGGTGCAGGACAGGGAAGAAGGCCGCCAGAGCTCCAAGGCTGGGCCCACTATGGCCTTGGCCACCGAAAGGCTCATAGGGAATCCCTCGTCCAGTATCTCCGTGAGGGATATTTGGCCCACTTAGACACGGGTTCGAGCTTCATCCCGTGGACTCGAGATGAGCCAAGCAATCCCAGATAGGACGGAGGCTATCGTCCATCGACTGACCTCCAGAGGACTCCAAGTCTACTCGCCTGGAGAAAAGGGAGGAATCGTCGTCGGACTCGGAAGAGTCCGCAAAGAGCTGCCTCGGGCCTGAGCCACCCTCCACCTGCCGAGGTCGATCAGGAGTGAGGGTAACAGACATCCTACGGGACAGGCCCTGAGCCGACCGAGAATTCTTGGTCAGAGCTCCAAATAACGGCTGTGGAGGCGGAGGTTCCACCGGAATCGGTGGAGCAGCTGGTTTTGGCCGAACAACCGGCCTGGGAACAGGTTCCTCGGGTAAGTCGAGGGGTTGTTTCGGCCGCTCCGGTGACAGCCACTTAATGGCCGGGGAAGGCAACGGCGTCAGCTTGTTCCCGGTCAGAAGGAGCTGTTGCCACATGAGGTCCTCGAGATCATCGACGAATTTACATCGAAGCCTCCTCGTCCGGGAGGAGGAGGACGAGATGAGTGGCGGGCGCCGCTTTACCACAGTGCCGAGACCAAGACCGCTTATGACAGCGGGATCGGCTGGATCATGAAGAAGTCCGAGATCGAGACCGAGAACCTCGGTTTTCCGAGGACGGTGTGGGGAGGGACGGTGGAACCGCTCTCCTCGCTCGGAGGGTTCACCCTGGGCTCCGAACCGGAGGCACTGGCAAGCCCACGGGATCCTCAACTTGCACCGGGGAACCGGGAGAGAGGATTCTTGGTCATTGCGGCACAGCCCATCCAATGGGTCGGAAAATCTCGATCAAGGCGACGGGAGTCTCGGGTCAGCTGACCTGACGGGTACACCGCGGAGACCAGTGGCCGGTTTAACGATCGACCAAGTCGATGGTCGACAACTTGGGAGGGACCTTCCCGCCTCCCAAGAGCGCCGACGGAGGACTTACCTTGTCTTTCTTTTTGGACCGAGAAGAAGGTCCAGAACGCTGGTCCCTCTCCCTTAGTGGAGAGGGACAGACAAAGCTCCTTAAAGGAAGCTGTATAAGAGGAACCCAGGACAGCGGGATAAACGCCGTGCCGAGGAAGATGCAGCCCATGCCTCCTTCTTCGAGGGCGCATCATCTGCTCTAGTTGATCCGCCGAGCCCGCCGCTGCTGAAACCGCTGACCGGCCTTTTGACTTCACCGAGAAAACGTCGATGCCCCAGCTAAACGGGCAGCATGGCTCGAGGACGAGGCCGAGAAGGAAGAGCTCAGGTCGCAAGCTCATGCGGGTCGTGCTCAAGGCCCAAACAGTAGACACACAGGAGTGGAGATCCGTCCGAGACATCTTCTGAGTCCGCAAGGGCATCTCCAAAAACTGGAGTCAATTTGTCCATCGCGAGTCATGAGGATAGAAGACCAAAGTCTAGAAATGCAAAACTTTAAATTCGCAAACCGAAGAGTTAGGAACCAGTCTTATACGCAGAGCGTTAAGGAGGGAACCTGAGCTTCCAAGCGGTAAGGAAGATCTGGCGTCATGGGGCAGAGCTGAGAGTTTTACCACCCGGGTGGATGGGAGGAGCCAGCTTGAAAACCTTCTGGCAAGATTTAAAACGGCAAGGATACCTGCCAGACAGTGTGGATGAACAACATATCCATGTCCCTAGAAAGAAAAAATAACTCACCTTAGTAATGTTGTTCCTTCTAATGGAGTCTTGCTATATTCTGGCAAATTGCAGTGAGGTCCAACCTTCAAACTGCCCCGGAGATGAAAGAGTTAACTTTCCATGCAAGGCATGGAACGCTGAGCTCGAGCTCGGTTGAGACTCTGTTGCTGTTTGAACTCAAACCGTCAGATCTTTAAGAGCTATACTCACTGAGAGTCCTGTGTGGAAGCTGTAAACCTACACTAGCCAACCGCTACTAAATATAATAAACAGATTTTTGGTCCCAAAACAAAGACTCAAGTCAGGAAACCCAAAATGAAACAAACACAACACCCACTCACCCAAAGCAAAGGGGTGATAAATAAAGGATGTGGCACCTCTTGAGTGCTAACATCTGCTACTGCCCACCCACATCCCAAAACAAAGGTTCTGAGAGGAGGAGGAGGTCAGAATACAGCAAGACTCCATTAGAAGAAACAACATTACTAAGGTGAGTAATTTTTCTTCAAACAATATGAAGTCTTGCTGTATTCTGACAAATTGCAGATCACTAGCAGTACCTCCATGGAGGAGGGACAGAACCTACTTAGAAATAGGCTCTAGAGCACTGCTGTGCTAAACCGAGCATCACTCCTAGCCTGGATATCCAGAGAGTAATGCTTGGTAAAAGTGTACTGTTTTCCAGGTAGCTGCTTGACATATCTCTAAGATAGGAATATCCCGGCAGCAGCCAGGAAGCAGCTGTACCTCTGGTAGAGTGAGCCCTCAGGCCTGAGGGTGGAGTCCTGCCTGTTTTTCATAGCAAATTGGATGCAAGAGACAATCCACCTGGCAATAGATCTCTTAGTGGCAGGTTTTCTACCAACCTCACCATAAGTGAGGAACAGTTGAGGGAGTCAAACCTGTGACCCTTGGTACGCCTATGAAGTAGCTAAGGGCCTTTCACATCCAACTATGCAGCCTCCTCTCCCAGAGGAGGAAGGTCAGTGAAGAAAAACAGGAAGAGACATAGACTGGTTAAGGTGGCAGTCTGAGACCACCTTAGGTAAAACTTCCTGTTAGTCCTGAGAACCACCTTGTTTCTATGAAAGAGATAAAATCAGGCTCCACTGACAGGGCTTGTAACTCGCTTATGCGCCTGGCAGAAGTGATGGCCACCAAGAAAACAGTTTTCCAAGTCAAGTACTTAAGCTCTGCTGAGGACAAAGGCTCAAAAGGAGGTTGCATAAGCTGTGCAATGCAAACATTAAGGTCCCAAACAGGGGCAGGGTCCCTGAATGGAGGATTGGTATGAACAATCCTTGAAAAATTTAGAGAATACAGGATGAGCTGAAAGGGAAGAAGGCTTACCTGCTGAAAGGAAAGCAGAGACAGCTGCCAGATGAACTCAATGTAGCTGGTCTGAGTCCCAAGCTATTAAGATGAACCATATAGTCAAGAACTGTGGGCAGGCCAGCAGACTCTGGAGAAATGTGGTTCCAGAGCACCATATAGAGAATCTTTCCATTTGAGTTGTGAGTGTTCTGTGGAAGGCTTCCGAGTAGCCTTTAGGATATCCATAACACCTTGAGAGAGGTGCAAATCAGCAAACTCTAACTCTTCAAGAGCCAGGCCTTGAGATTGAGAGATCTGAGATTTGATACCAAACCCTCCCCTGAGCATATGTTAACAGGTTGTAATTCCTGGGAAGAGACAGGGGAAGGTGGACTTCTAAGGACAACAGAAGAGGGTACCAGGGCTGTCTGGCCCAGTCTGGAGCAATCAGAATCACCTTGCAGGGTTGAGACCTGAAAAAAGCTTGAAGTGCTAGAAACACTGCTCTGAATTCTAATAGATTGATGTGAAGCAGAGATTCCTGAGGAGACCACAACCCTTGGGTGGTCAGGTCTCCCAAGTGGGCTCCCCACCCCAAGAGGGAGGCATCTGTAGTAAGGATTAGAGAGTGAGACTGAGTGACAAAAGGAACTCCCTGTCTTAGATTGTCCTGATCCTGCCACCACTGCAATGCCTGGATCAGGGTTCGAGTCACTGGAATCAGTTTGGTCAGAGGGTCCTTTTTCTGAGACCAAAAGGCTATCAAGTGTAACTGAATGTCCCTCATCTGAAATCTTGCTCCCTGCACCACTGCTGCAGAAGCAGCCATGTGCCCCAGGAGCTGTAGAAAATGCCTTGCTGGTCGAGACACCTGAAGGTGAATGAAGAGCCAGTGAAGTAAGGGTCCTTGCCCTGTCCAGGGAAGAAGCTCTTGCCTTTACTGTATCTAGCTCTGACTTATGAAGGTGAGGAGCTGTACAGGCTCTAGAACTGACTTTGAAAGATTCAGAAGGAAACCTAGAGAAGTAAGCAGTTGCTGAGTTATCTGTAGGTGTAACTTGACTTGGTCTGAGGACGGGCCTACTACGAACCAGTCATCCAGGTATGGGAAGATGGAAATCCTTTTCTTTAGGAAGGCAACTACTACTGCCAGGCATTTTGTGAACACCCTTGAGCAGAGGTTATGTCAAGGGCATTGCCTGAATTGGTAGTGGCCTGAGGCAGCTCAAACCTGAGGTATTTTGATGGGAGCTTCTGATGAGAATATGGAAATAGGCATCCTTGAGGTCCAGGGAGACTAGCCAGTCCTCTGGCCTTAGGAGAGGTAGAATTATTCCAGAGTCACCATTTTGAACTTTGGCTTTAAAAGGTGCTTGTCTAAATTCTGAGATCCAGGATGGCCGCCATTCTCCTGTCTTTTGGGGTGAGGAAGTACCTGGAGTACAATCCTTTCCCTTTGTGTAGGGGTGGAACCTTTTCTATAGCTCTGAGAGCCAAGAGGGAAGAGACCTCTGCCTCTAGGGCAAGTGTCTCTGAAGGATTTGCAGGTGTAAAGGATCTGGTTCTCATCTGTGGAAATTTTTTGAAGCTGAGAACCAGTCCCTGGCTTACTACTTCCAGGACCCATTTGTCTGATGTTAAAGACATCCAGTCGTGGACAAAGTAAGCCAGCCTGCCCCCTACAGGTAGTGGAGAATCGGCCCTGGCAAACCCATCAAGGTGCCTGTTTGGCAGGGGCTTTAGGCTGAGGGGTGGAAGCAGGCCTGCTTGCACCCGTCGGCCTCCTCTCAAAGAACCCCTATGAGCATAAGCAGAAGAGGAGGCCTGGCTTGTAGAAAGGCCTATGAAAAGGCCTGCCCTGCCCCTGGGATGCTGCCTCTGAGGAGTGGCTATTTTCCTTGCCTGAGCACCTGTAGGTGGTCCTGTACTCATCCATTTTCTTTATAGTTCTCTGTTTGCCCCCAAACAGAGAATTACCCACAACAGGAAAATCCATGGCCTTAGTCTGGGTATCCTGGACAGGCTAGTACATCTGAGCCAAGCCATCCTACGAAGGGCCACAGATGTAGCCATGACACTAGATGAAACATCATTGGAGTCCCCTGCCGCAGCCACCTGCTCCAGCTCCTTGGCAAGCTGGCCAGGGACCTGTTTAGCTAAAGCCATTACAGTGTCCCATCTAGATTTCTGATATCTAGCTGTACAGGCCATATAATTGGCCTGCCTGAGTCCCAAGGATGCTGCCATGTACTGTTTCTTGCCATGGCATCAATCCTCCTGGAGTCCTTATCTGGGGTGTGAAGCCTAAGGGTATAGTTGCCTTATCACAGGCTGCAGCCTGCACTACCCCAACATGGCTGCATTGCTTGGTAAGGAACTCCTTATCTGAGCCTGAGAGAGTATACCTCTTGTCCATTCTCTTATCCACAGGAGGTATAGAATTAGGAGTCTTTAAAATTTTCATTGTCTGTTTCCCAAAGGACTTATGAAGGGAATAGACAGCCTCCTGGACTCTGGGATATCCATCATTTCAACATAGTCAGGCTCCTCCTGGTCATCCACAGCTTCTTCCATAGGAAGCTGAAGAGTTTCAGCCACTTTCTTGTAAAACATGAAAAGGAAGAGGACTCAGGAAGCCTAGGAGGAGACACCCTGAAGGTCTGTCTGGGGAGATGTCCGGTCAATGGGCACATCCAGACTTTCACAATCACACTTACTTTCCTCATACTCTCCTTCCTCCTCCAGTTCATAAAATTCTCTAAATCATAATCCGGAACTGGTGGAACCGACGAACTGAGCGCCTTCCTAATGGTGCCGGTTCGGTTGGAACTGGGGATAGCGCATGACAATTTTATCACTTTGGCTATTTCATCAGTGGTCGGAGAAAGAACTTTGGATCCGCACCGCTGATTTATCCCTTCTTGTTCTCTTAACCAGAACCGACTCGGAATCGGTTCTCCTTTTGCCCAAGCAGTTTCGCCCTGGTCAGAGGGCATTCTTCTGGTTCGTTGAACCGAACCAGGCTGGCCATGCTGGTCAGCAGACTTCTTGGCCTCCTTCCTGAGCCTACCAACTCTTTTCCAGGGTAGCTGCAGGAAAATTTTTACAAATCTGGCAGTTTGAATCGAGGTGGACAAACCCCAGACAATAAACACAGGTGGTGTGGGGATCAGCCTTAGCAAAGACTTCCCCAAACACACTACAGTGTTGAAACCCAGTGGGCCCGGTTTTTCTTTTGGGTTTCTCAGACATGGCCAGTCCTAACAAAAACTTCCCCTTTTTCGGCAATCCGCCAGGCAAGACACCCTTATCGGTTCCTGACCGTGTTACGGGTCGTGGAAAAAACGGTAATAAAGTCCGTTTTTTTTTAGAACCGATAAGAACCGGTAACCACACTCTAAATGCAGAATAAAGTTTTTTTTAAAATCTGATCGGTTCAAACCAAATCGATCCCACGTTTACAAGTTCCACACAGAAAAATAACAAAATTAAGCCTATCTAGTACTCACGATACCACAGACAGAGACTGAACCGATAGGTTACAGTTTAAATTCGGTCAAAACCGAAAACGGCACTTTAACCGACAAATTGAACTGAGCAAAGGAGAATTCTCCGGAGCGACTGTCTCAGTGAGGCAGAGTAAAGAATCTGATGGTTTGAGTTCAACAGCAACAGACAGAGTCTCAACCAAGCTTGAGCTCAGCTGCCCATGCCTGGCATGGAAAGTTAACTCTTTCATCTCTGGGGCAGTTCGAAGTTGGACCTCACTGCAATTTGTCAGAATACAGCAAGACTTCATGTTGTTTGAAAGGAAAGGATATAAACTGAAAGGCATAAGCCCAATAGGGGACAGAGAGAAGAGAACTTCACCTTAGTGGCCATGGGGCCCAAATCCTTGGGTGGTCTCAAGAGAAGAGAAGCACAGAAACATAGACTTTGACAGCAGATAAGGACTGCTTGGCCCACCTAGTCTGTTCATTTCCTACCTACAGGATAAGCTGCAGATCCTACTTAACCAACAGCCTATTTCTTCCTACTCCCACAAGAATTGACTTATGTCTGCCCCATGCATTCTTGAATTCTCCCAGTTTTAGACCCCACAACCTCCTCAGGAACGCTGTTCCATGCATCCACCTCTGTGAAAAAATACTTCCTCACATTGCCCCTGAGCCGTCCCCCCTCTATCTTCAAATTGTGTCCTCTTGTTCTTGCACATCTCTTTTTTCTAAAAGATGCTACCCTCTTGGACTTTGTTGATTCCACTGAGGTACTTAAAAGTTTCTATTATGTCCCCCCTCTCCCTCCTTTCCTCAAACGTATACATATTAAGCTCCTTTAGTCTCTTCTCGTATGGCTTCTCTTGCAGACCCTGCACCATTTTAGTTGCCCTCCTCTGGACTGCCTCCATCCTGTCTATGTCCTTTCGGAGATGAGGTTTCCAGAACTGGATGCAGTACTCCAGATGGGGTCTCACCAACTGTCTGTACAGAGGGATAACAACTTCCTGTTTTCTGCTGGTGATGCCTCTCCCTATACATTCCAGTGTCCCCTCAGCCCTCCCTACTGCCTTCTCACATTGCTTGCTAACCTTAAGGTCATCTGATATGATTACCCCCAGTCCCTTTCCATTTTTGTTGTTGTTACTACCCCCACTATGTAATCTTCCCCTGGGTTGTTGTTTCCCAGGTGCATTATTTTGCACTTCTTTGCATTGAATCCAAGCTGCCATACTTCTGACCATTCCTCCAACCTTGCTAAGTCCCTTCTCATCTTTCCATTACTCCTTGTAGAAGGCAAAGGATAGAAAGAAGGAGAAGAAAAGAGAAAGCTTGTGGGTAAAAGGAGGGAAAAGAGGACCTCCGCCACATTAATTTGGAAGTTCAAAAACCCTGCGGATGAAGACAAGGAAGCAAGGATCCCGTCACTGCAGGGATTAAGGACCAAGGCCTGAGGGTATTTAGCTGGCCATGTAGCCATGGTGGAGGCTGCTCTCTTCCCACTTTTACACATCCTGTGTCAAGCATGACAGAGTCTAGGCCTCACAGACCATCCCCTGGAGGGAAGTAGGGCAGTCCTGCTCAGAAGAGGAGTGAATCCAGACTTGTAAGAAGCAAGAAATGGGAACAACCCAGCTAGAGTTTCCCATTGTGTACAGGCATAGTCCCCACTTCAGCAGAAGAGGACCATGGGACATTTGAGCCACAAGAGAAGGAGAAGAAGAGGAAGCAGGAAGGAAAACCCCTGAAGTCTCCCAGGAATGCACTGAAGCAGTTTAACAGCTAGGAGGTAACCTAAGCCAGAGGTTACCCAAGCCAGAGGGGGACACCCTAGTGCATCCTGAAGAGAATCTCAGGGAGTTCCCTCAGAAGTTAGGGTGAAGACCCTGCTCACCGTCCTCCAGGTTGAATGCTCTATGATTTTTTAGAGAAAGAAACAGAGAGTCCTGAGGTACCAGGGGGACTCAGCCCCCAACTGGCCTCTAGGAGGGGGAAGGTGAGCAGGGTAGAGGTGATGCCCAAGAACTGAGGCCCATGAGGAGAAGGTGGGAGGGAATCAGTAATGAATGGTGAAGATACAGAAGATCAAGAATTACGGTAGGTAATGTAGTTCATATCTTCCTTGTCAATCTCACCATTCATTATTGCTGGTGAGTACTAAGCCCTCCCCGAAGGGACTTGACAGTCCTGAGGGAACAGATCCTCAGCCTTCTCTGTGGAGAAACTCAGGAGGGGAGGCCCAAACCCCTGCTAGACCAGCAAGACCTAAGGCTGTTCAAGACAAAGAGGTGTCCCCCGTGGCCGGGGATGGGAGCGCCCTGTAAGGTTCTTCTTGCCCTGCAGAAAAAAGATGGGTCCCCGAGAGGTGAGGAGGTCACCCTATGCTGGGCAATGGGTGACAATCTGATAGACGAGCCATGTCATCCGCCTAATGCAGATCACTGTCCCCACAAGTGTGGACGCCACCACTGGCATTACAAGACACCCTTGCTTGATGCCTTGCAAGCTCCAGACTCCATGCAGAGAGTGCAATGGCCTGTCTAGATTGCTCTGTATCAGGCAAGGATGCCAGGACTTGTGCCAGCATCGACCATAGGTGCCTGTTATAGGCAGCATGGTGAGCCTGATGAGATCCTATACACCGTAAAGCCCAAACCGAAGAGAAAACTCTTCTTCCCCACCGGTCGAACTCTGCGGAATACGGATCCGGGGGTCAGTCGTGCGCCAGGCACTGAAACCCGGAAAAGGTGTCTAGGGACGTCATCCCCAAAGGTGGAGTTAGAGAACCCAGAGACCCTGGGGCACAATACCATCTTCTGCAATCCTCTGGGGCTGAGGGAAGAGGTGGCTGGAGACTGCCAGGTGCGGATAGACACTTCCTGGAAAGGGACAGCCAGGAGGGCACCTCCAGGTGGTGAGCAGTGAATTCACTCAGGAATGAGCATGTCACTCACTCAGTATTGCTTCTCACTATGTGAGAGATGTGGAGCTCCTGGACCAGCCTCAAAAGAAACCACTTATATTCAGTGAAATCAGCATCGCAGGACAGGTGGACGGAGCATTCCTCTCCCTCACAGGAGGGAAACGAGGTGGAAAAGGAGCGTGAATGCTCAGGGTCCTCCTGCGGCGGGGGAGACAGGTGAAAGACCCACTTGTCCATGGTTCTCACATAGGTGGGAAACGCCACCACAGTGGGCCTGAAGATCTCTCAGGTTAAGGGACCCATGGGACCCACATGGCTAGGCAGAGAGGGAGGTGTCTGCAGAGGAATGGGAGATGGGCACCTAACAGATAGTGCCTGGTCTCTGCGACTCAGAAGTTGGTCCCACCATACGGGGGGACCAGGGGGTCAAACCGGGCAGCGAAGGCTATAGCTGAGAAGACAAACCCCGGATGAGCCCTGAAAAAGAATCTCCCCTGTGGCATGACTGGGGTTGCCTGGCTCCAGGAGGACAGCCCTCCACACTGCCAACTAAGGGTGTTTCTGAGACCTCGTGGGAGAGACGGGGTTCAGCACTTCGACTCCTCCCCTCTCCCTGCAGAGAAGTGGAAGGGATACCCACACCTCACCCCGGCTCCTCAACCTCCAGACCAAGCTGCTCTCTTCCTTGTTCCCAGCGAGGTCAGGTCCCCCAATCCCGCAGGCCTCCTGAGTGAGGTTGCAGAAGAGGGGGCCCCAGTCCCCACCCAGGAGGTCATGGCAACACCAGAAATGGCAGCTACCATGCCCACCCCAGAAGAGGACACTACACCCTGAGCCCCCAGGCTGCTGTCCTGAACGGACCCTCCATGGCTGTCCTCGGCAGTGTGAACTGCTGGAACTACGGGCTCTGGGGATTCTGGGAGGGGAATGCTGGGCTGCCTAGTGCCACATCCCAAAGGGGTCTCCGAGGAGTCAGGATGCCAGTCTGGGTTGGCCTGCGAGTCATCCTCCTCCAAAGAGGAAGAGACCAGGCAGATCTCCTGACTGGTGACCGCAGGAAGGCCCTTGGTGATGGTGTCTAAGCGGTGCCACAGCAGGCTATGGCACCGCCCACAGCACCACCTCTGATCACCGCACAGCGATGGCACTGGGATCTGCGACAGTGCAGGAGGTCCACCAGTGCCAGACCCAACAGCCGTGGTACCACACTGGGGAGCTTGCACCCTTGTGGAGGTGACTGCCGAGGTGGTGTCAGCGACACGGCTCCACAGGGAACCATGTCATTCCTCCGTCACCACAGAAGAGGCCTCCTCTTCAGCAAGGCTAGAATCAGAGGAGGCTTCCTCCTAGCTGGGCCGAATAGACCCAGGAGAGGACCGAGAGGAGGGGTCAAGTGTTCTGACCTTGATGACCCTTGAGCGACGCTGGCCTCTGAAAGTCAGCAGAGCCCTGACAACTTTAAGTGTGCAAACTTCGAGAACATGGCAGTCCATGGAGAAGCAGGCATCGCAATGGTCCATATCATGATTAGGTCACAGGCATCGCAAGTAGACATCGTGCTGGCCCAAAATGGAAAAATGCCGGCCACGGGGGCACAGATGCATGAAGACATGGCCCGCTTTGGATTTTTTACTAGCCCCCAGATGTGACATGATGTGAAACAATAATAAAAGCTAAGAAAAGATCCAGCACCATTTAATAAAAATTACATGGAAAGATCTTGTTGGATCCCAATAAACGGTGCCTAGTGAACTTCAAAAAGAATGGGATGGAGATCGAATTGGCGGTTTGGCCCGATGGTACAGGGATAAAACTGTGACTCACACAGCAGGTGCTACCTTGACGGCAGGAGAAACAGAACTGGGATGGAGGTGGAGTCTGTGGTGCCTAATGGCCAACCCTCATGCTCCATGCAGCACGTCAGACGCATGGGCAGCAAGATTGACTGAGGTGAAAGCAAGTGAGTTCAGGGTCTCGGGAGGAGGACCGTTGGCGAAACATGTTGCATTCCACCGCCCAGTGCCAAACTCTCATTGCTTCTCTGCAGAGAGAGTACAAATGAACTCCACCTTGTCGACTGATGTAATACATCACCAACATATTGTCCATGCTGCTCAATGGCTGATTTCTGAAGGAGGATGGCAAGGCCGTGAGGCCATGTAGAACAGCTCTCATCTCCAAAGTATTCCTGTGAAGCACCATATCCAGAGGGCCCCATTGGACCATGGGTTCTGAAGAAACTCAAATGAGCCCCAACCTGTCTCTGAGACATCCGTGGTCATAATCACCAGGGGAATGGCTGCAGGAATGGAGGGCCTTTCTAGGTGGGATCAGTTCAGCCACCAGAGTAGGGAATGAAGGAGGAGTGATCTGTATGAGGTGCTCCAACTTGTCTGAGGGCTGAGCCCTTTGCGCTCCGAGGAACCACTGTGGAATCCTCAAATGTAATTGCGCCAGTGGAACTGTCAGGCTGGCAGCTGCCAACAGGCCTATCAGATGTAAGAGACAGGGGCTGACTATATAATCACTGGAGGTAACCAGCTGTGCCTGTACCACTAGTGCTGTACACAGTCAGAGTGCAGAAATGCTGGACTGAGACCTGTGCTGCATGAACCCTATGTATTGGAGCCTCTGGCAGGAGTAAGGATGGACTTCAGCTCATTGACCAATACCCAGTTGGTTGAACAATTGCCAGGTCCAAAACAGTGTATATTCAATCGCTTACTTAACAGCCAATTATCTATGTAAGAGAAGACATACAGACCCTCCCTTTTGGAGTGCCATTTGCATTGCTGCAAATACTCTGGTAAAGACGCACAGGGCAGACCATAAGCCAAAGGGCAAAACACAAAATTGATAGTGAGAGATGTGAAGGGAAGCATCGTTCATATCCAGTGCGGCCATCCAGCCCCCTTTTACCAAGAGGGGTGACAGGGAGTGCAAGGACACCATTCTGAACTTCTTGTACTCTACGTTCAAGTTCAGACCCCTGAGGTCTAGTACAGGACGTAAATCCTCAGTCCAATTTGGAATGAGAAAGTACCTTGATTTATTTCTGCAGCCAGGACTAATGCTACAGCCCTTTTGCAGAGAAGGGATTGAATCTTTTCCAGCAGAAGGACAAGACATCCCGGAGGATATCTGTCTGGCAACGGGGCAGTAACTGGGGAAACAGTCAGGAGCTCTAGGGCATGTCTGTGCTGAACCTCCTCTAGAACCCAAGCATCTGTAGCAGTCTCCCTCCACTTTGGTAGAACATAGTACAGTACTTTTTGTGAAGAGCTCTCTCTCAAGCTGCAGCCCATCACTGATACTGAACCACTGAAGACACCAACATTCCAAGCTGCAGGCAAAGCTTTTTTAAAGCTATAGCTGTACCTGTAGCCCCTTGTTGGGGTGCACATATATACCTATGTGTAAGACTTACTCATTAACAAATTGAAAGTGGAACAGAAAAGCTCTCATGTAATGCAAGAGTATTCCTCCCTACATGGGGTATGAGGGTTCACCATTACATCCACCTGACCATGACCTGATGTGCAGAGTCTGCTGCACTTCATTTGGTGTTTCTGTTTAACTTGTTAGCACTGTTAGCCATTCTTGTAACAAACAGCAGGACAAACCCCAATTGTCTAGTCAACCCTAGTACAGTATGTCTCTTCATCCTCTTCTCAGTGGCATGATTTTGGTTTCTCAAGCTACTGTATAGCAGCAGAAACCAACAGCCTTCAAGAGTGAGAGTTAACTCACCTTTTAATCCTGTCCCCTACAGAAGGTTCATCCCAGATGCAAACTTAAAGAGCAGCTGACGCCTCAAAAAAAACTTTGAAAAATATAATTATGTACAATTCAGCTTGCATTCCATATATACTCTATAGATTCCTCCTCCCAATTATTTATTACTGAGGAAATTTGCATGAATACATAATCTTTATCCCTTAGAGTTCATCTGCCTCTGTAGCTTACTCCCTACTTCAAGTCATAAGCCTGTGTTGCTACATGACAATCTGTTGCCATAGAAGTAACTCTGATATCACAAGCAGTGCATTATGACCTCAGGTAGGGAAAAAGCAGCAGGAATAAATATAAACTTTTCAGGAGCACATATCCTGTTTTCATGCAAATAACCTCAGTAAAAAATAACAGGCATGAGAAATACAGAACTAGTGTGAAATACCAGCTGGACAGTGTCTAAATATTATGTTTTGTTAATGTTAAAGTTCTCCTGAAGGCATCAGCTGCTCTTTAAAGAGTGCTAAGGGCAGGAAAAGGTCCAAGGCCAATCCAGTCTGTCCTGAGAAGGGGTACTTGGATTCTCTGGAATCTGTTCCATTTGTAACAGCTGGAATTTGGGAAATTCTGAGTCTGATCCAATTATGGCACTGATACAGAACTGGAATTTAATAATTCCGCATCCTATGAACATGCAAAGTAAAACCTTCTCCCACCCTGTCACGCAAGGTAGTACAATAAATGCACTGCACAGAAAATGTGTCCCTCACTCTGTGACCTCCCCATTCCCCCACCGGTGTTTCCCCCAGTCTCCAAAGCCCCCCAACTTTAAGCTGGCTGGCCACTGGGGGTCTCTCAACTACTATCTGGTGGTCACGTTGTTATACGGGTCCAGCTCTGCCGATGAATATCTCTTCTCGTCTTTATCTAGACCAACTCCCCAGCTTGCCATCTCAAAATCACACCTAATGATCTCTTGGTTCATACTGTAGATGGCAGTAGGCCAGGCTTGGAATTTTGCTATTGGCAAAGCTACTAGCCCCCAACTAGCTCCCCCATGCCACCACTGCCATCACTGATCCAAACACAACTCACACCACAGTCTGTAATCGTCCTGTCCTGACCTGTACTGAGGTGTCTGTTGGGAAAACTGGGTTGGTCTGCCTGCACCAAACCCCAGGTAAACCAGCAAACAACTTGGTCCCAGTCCAGTGACAGGAGGATGGCTAACCCAGGCACTGATGCTGGTAGGCCACCTCCCAGACTCAGTTACAGGTGGACTGATGGCCAGACATGCCTTTTCTGTGACTCCTGCTGCTGCTACTGTGCATATGGTTCAGTAGTAGGAGTAATCAGGAGGACTACTGCCTCATTTAATTGATTTTGGATCAAGCGATTGGCTGACTGTCAAGGACATGGATAATTGCATTCTGGGTCAGCAGATGGGGGTGGGATCCTCAGGACTTGCTAGGTTAGTAGCGGAGTAGTCATTACATTAGTTACTGTTATGCAACTGGCAGGCATTTAGTGGTACAGCAGGAAGAGGCCATGAAGGGTGACAAGCTGATAGGCGGAATGGCGAGAGGTGAAGTGGCAGGTTGGGGATGGGTGGGGCTCTCACTTCCTCCTCTGTTGGCAGCAACTGTAGTGGCGACTGGATGCACTGGTGGTCTCTGTGGCAGGTGGTGGACCAGGGACATGGAACTAGCTGGAACCAGACCATCCAGCAGACCTGCAGCAGCACTCAAGGTAAGGGGGGAGGCAACAGTGGGGGAAGGAGGAAGGACTTTTAGGGTGCCTAACCTATTGTTTTACCTGGTAGTGGAATGTCTTCCATGTCTGTACTGCGGTCTTCTGATTCTGCATTCAACCCCTTTTTTTAAGAATTCAAATGTTGGCCTTCAATACCATAATTCCGAACTCTGAAGAAAGGCCCAAAATATAATTAATCCGATTCTGGTTTGAACATTCCTAGTTTTGAGCCTACCTACTGACCCCTAAAACACCAGCCAACTCAAATGTTGCTGACACCAAACATCAGACAGCTGCATTCCTTTTAAATACAGGAAATCAATATGTGAAGAATGAAACACACCTTTTCAAAATGAGTCCAGTGAGAAAGACAGCATCTACACTAATACGGAGGTACAGAAACCCAATCTCTGCAATGAGGAACAATCACTTTGCATGATATTCTTTAGTGTACTTCTGAAGCCTATGGTACACTAATGTTACTGCACATTAGAGGCAGAAGAGTACTTATACAGGGCTACCAGAAGTTCTGGTACTTACATTATAATAGAGAACAAGGGTGATAACACAAAGCTATGAGGCAACTGTGGGAATCAATGAACATACATTACATTTGATAGTAGAGAGGGAGCTTATGCAGAGCTACAGGGCCAGTGGGAGTTATGGAAGTAACTTTACATTAGAGGAAATGTAAAATTACACATATTCACATAATGCAAAGATTGTGACAAGTATATGCAAATCACCATGACTTTAGACTGGTTTCACATTAAGCAAGAGTGTATGGTGCCAAATGGCCTCTCACACACACTGCAAAGGCAGAAAACAGAAGACACAGACGTGTTTCGTCCTACACAAGATTTATGAGTGTGTCTTGCCTCTAACAGCCCAAGGAAGGATGAACCACTCATAGTTTGGTCTTACTGGTTTGGGTCATAGTGAAGCCTGAATAGTAAAGTAAGCTAAAAGTCAGAGAACATCAGCACAAAAGCACCGAGACAAGGGTTACCCGGAAAGGGCACCATGACCCAAACTAGTAACATCAAATGATGACTGGTTCATCCTTCCCTGGGCTGTTAAGAGACAAGACAATCTGATAAGTCTTGTTTAGGATGAAACACATGTCTGTGTCTTCTGTTTTCAGCCTTTGCAGAGTGTAGGAGAGGCCATTTGGCACCATACATTCTTGCTTAATGTGGAACCTGTCTAAACTCTTTCATGGCAATTTACATGTATTTCAGCGATGCTTTGAATTATGGGGATGTGTGTAATTTACATGTACTTGAAACCTGGCTTTACTGAAAATGCCCTTTCAGGTACCCTTGCCTCAGTGCTTTTGTGCTGAGGTTCATTGACTTTTAGGTTACATAAGAGGGTAGGTAGGGAACTTATACAGTGCTACAGGGCCAGAGGGAGTCATGGAAGAAAAATTACCATAGTAATCTTCTTCTTCCCAGTGATGCTCAGATATTCATAACTTTATGCAGTAAGCCTGAGGGGTTGGACTGCCTGAGAGATAGAACACATGCAAATGATGGAACACTTTGCATGTGAGCATCTTTCAAACACTGCCTCTGCTAACTGCCTGTGTTCTAACCTCTTCAGATTTTTATAAAAGGAGTCTGGAAAGGCAGGCACAAAATAATACAGTACTATAATTTTATTATTAAAATTGGGGTTTTCCCAACAATATGAATTTGTAAACAAACCTCCAACTGGAGGAACCAACAATTCAACAGAGTTAGAACAAAATGCCAGAGAAATACCAAAAGTAAAACACAATAAGCCCTGTTCACCTTAACTATTAGCAGGTGCAGGGTAAAAACACTCAGAGGGTGTATAGTGATATGGTGGCACCAGCATGCAGAATGCAGAGGATGAAGTTCTGGAAGGGGAGGTAGGGAGGGAAGTTATGAATATCTGAGCATCACTGGGAAGAAAGAAGATTACTATGGTTCAGTAATTTTTTCTTCTAACCCCAGTAATGCTCAGAATATTCCTAACTTTATGCAGACTACCAAGCAGTACCACTGGAGGTGGGCACAGAACTTTATTTTGGAAACAGACTTTGCAGGACTGCTGTGACAAATCTAAAATTACCCCTGGACAGAATATCCAGGTTGTAGTGTTTTGTAAAAGTGTGTACTGTTTTCCAGGTGGCTGCTTTACAGATATCCACCAGCAGAACATCCCCTGGCAGCTGCTAAAGTGGCAGCTGTTCCTCTTGTGGAATGGGCCCTCAATCCTGATGGGGACTCCTTACCAGCTTTAGTGTAACAGAACTGGATACACTGGACTATCCACAGAGAAATGGAACTTTTAGAGGCTGGATTACCTTTTCCCACATCCCCTTACATCAGGAACAACTGTTGTCTGTCCTGTCTATGGCCCTTTGTGGCTGTCATGTAGTAACTGAGAGCCCTTTTTACATCCAAACTGTGGAGTCATCTTTCACCAGAGGTAGTATGATCAGTGAAAAAAGACAGGGAGAGTGATGGACTGGTTTAAGTGGAAGTCTGAGACCACCTTGGGAAGAAATTTTCTGTTTGTTCTCAGGACTACCTTATCCCTATGAAAAGGAGATACAGTCCTGATCTATACAGAGTCTGAAGCTCACTAATCCTTCTTGCAGAAGTCATTGCCACAAGAAAAAACGTTTTCCAAGTGACATATTTTAGATGAGCTATAGCCATAGGTTCAAAGGGAGAGCCCATGAGTTTAGCTATACACACAATCAAATCCCAAGCTGGCACTGGTGCCTTGTGAGGGGATGCAAATGATTCAAGCCTTTGAAGGATCTTTTAAAACAGGATCCAAGGTTATGGTGACCCTTTCCCCAGCAGAAAGGTAGGCAGACACAGCTGCCAGATGAACCTTCAAGGAACTGGGTTGTAAACCAGAGGAATGTAAATGGAGAGATAATCCAGGACAACTGGAATTCCATCTTGGCCTGGTATCAGAGATTTACTTGAGAACCAAATAGAAAATCTTTTCCATTTAGAATAGGTTTTCGTAGTAGAAGGTTTTCTGTAAGCTCTTAAAATGCTTAACACAGATTCAAAGAGGTTCAATTTAGCATATTCTATGTCCTCAAGAACCAAGAATTTAGGTTGAGGGACTTGAAATTCGGACACAACAGAGTTCCCTGGCTGGATGTCAATAGGTCGTGCCTCCGAAGGAGGTGTATTGGTTTGGTGACAGACATGGAGAGCAAAAGAGAGTACCATGGCTGCCTTGGCCAATCTGGAGCTGTCAAGATCAGTGATGCTGCATGGAACCTGAGCTTGAGCAATACCCTGCGAACCAGAGGAAAAGGAGGAAAGGCATACAGGAACCTCCCTGACCAATCCAGGGTCAGGGCATCCAGAGGGAGTGTGCCCTGGTCTGGTGGTCTGCAACAATACTGAGCAGGTGATGGTTCTGGTGGGATGCAAACAAGTCTATTTGTGGAATACCCACCTTCTGAAAATAACCTGTACCACCTGTCTGTGTAGGGTCCAATCGTGATGGGCCTCTCAAGGCATCTGACAGGATGTTGTCTTTCCCTGGCAAATAGATTGCCTGCAGGGATATTCCCAAAGAGTAATCTAGAGTACAGATTCATATGGCTTCTGTGCAAAGGAGGCCTGACTTGGTGCCTCCCTGCTTGTTTATGTAATACATTGTGGTGGTATTGTCTGTTCTGATCTGTACCACCTTGAATTGTACTAGGGAAGAGAAAGCTCTTAGAGCTAGCAAAACTGCTCTGAGTTCCAGCAAGTTTATGTGCTGAAGGGACTCTGCAACAGACCAGGTACCCTGGGTGGTGTGCTGCCCTAGATGAGCACCCCAGCCCAAGAGGGATGCATCTGTTGTGAGAACTGCTGAGGGGTTCTCTTTCTGAAAAGGGATTCCCTGTCTTAAGTTGATTCCTTTTTCCACCACAAGAGGGCCTGTAATAGTGCCCTTGTTACTGAGAATGAGTTTTGAAAAAGGGTAATTTTTCTGACACCAGTGAGACCTTAGGCGGAACTGGATGTCTGTCATGTGGAACCTGGAACCCAGCATCGTGCCTATGGAAGCAGCCTTGTGGCCCAGTAGCCGAAGAAACTGTGTTGCAGTTCTTGGTTTGTGTAACCTGAAGGAATTTGCTACTGACTGAAGACTTTTTACTCTTTCCAAAGGCAGACAGACTCTGGCTTGTAAGCATGGGTGTAGGCAGGCATACTCCAAGCACTCCATGGTGTGCAATTTTATTTAAGGGGGGTAGCAAATAGGCTCTGAACTGCTTCCTTCTTCCATGAAAACTAACAAAGAAAATACTGAACTTTTCTGTAATTTTATTCATAGGAGTCGAAACTAGAAGGACTGGTCACAAATACTCTCTTTGCATCCCAAGGACAATACAACTTTATAGGCTCTGGGCTGGTATGTGGGTGTTTTAGGAACAATGCATGGCATTTGTATTTACCATGCATGGCAACAACCATTGTGATGAGATACAAAAGTTCTATTTATTGTGCCAAATGAGGCAACAAACACAGTCCTGGTGTACATTTGTATACTGTCTGGCTACACCACGGGGGTGGGGGGGTAGCTCACCATAACAAGGGGGGTAGCAGTGAGTCCACTTGGTGTGCAGATCTGAAATCCCTGGCTACATTCCTGCTTGTAAGGTATTCATTTCAGCTCCTATGAACTGCAACACATGTGCAGGAGTGAAGGCAGACTTTTTGTGACTGATCAGAAACCCCAAAGACTCTTGAAGGTCCTGGGTGACTTTCATATCCTGCTATGCTTGCAGTGGGGATTTTCCCACCACTGACCAGTCGTCCAGATAAGAGAAGACAGTGATTCCCTGTCTCCGAAGATGTGCTACTACAGCAGCGAGGCATTTTGTGAATACCCTTGGGGCTGAAGAAAGGCCAAAAGGCAGGGTTGAAAACTGGTAGTGACCTGAAGGAGTCTGAATCTGAGATATCTCCAGTAAGAATCCCTTATGGGGTGTGGAAATTGGCATCCTTTAAGTCCAGTGATGCCAGCCAATCTCCCTTTGGAGCACTGGCAAAATCACAGCTAGGTTACAATTCTGAACTTTTGTTTCTTCAGTTGCTTGTTTAAAGCTCTGAGATCCAATATAGGCCACCACTCCCCACTTTTCTTTGTTGTTAGGAAGTATCTGGAATAAAAACCCCTTCCTCTCAGAGATTTTGGAACTGGTTCTACTGCACTTAGCTGTAGCAAGTTTCGAACCTGTGCCTCTAGCAGTGTTTTTTCTGCTAGGGAGGGAGAGCTGAAAACTCTGATCTTTTGACGAGGAAGAGATTTGAATTCCAGAGAGACTCTGACCCACTACCTCCAGAACCCACTTGTATGTAGTGATGTTCAGCCAGGCATGGAGGAAGTGAGACATTCTGCCTCCCACAGGTAGGGAGGAAGCGACCTGTAGCTCAGGGAGTCTGTTTGGGTTGTGACTGAGGCCGAGCTTGGGATCCTTGCCTTGAGCCTTCCACCTGCCCCTGGAGTACTCCTGTGGATACTACTGGTACTGAGAATAAGGCCAATGGCTGGAAGAAGGGCCTGAGTATAAAGGATATGCCCTGGCCTCCCGTTACATAAGGCCTGGTGGATGGAGAAGCTCTCTCTTTGGCCGAGTTGCTTCTGTAAGTGGCCTTATACTCAGCCACCTTCTTCATATAGGCCACAGTGGATTCCCCAAAAATGAAAATTACGTACCTACCGTAATTCTTGATCTTCTTGGACGAGTCTCCACCACTCATTCACACTAGTGGGATTAGCGCCGGAGGCACTAGGACCCATCGGGAGCAAACTTTTGCTGGAGAGTCGGTAGCGAGCCTTGCAGGCGCCTTGTGACAGCGGCTCGAATGATAATGACTATCTCGCGACGACCCTCCAACCGCTCAGTACCTTTTTACCAAGGAGGTGCAGTGCAACTAACGTAAAGAGTAAATCTAACCTAAAAAGCGGACATAAGATAGTCCATATGACCTGTGTAAGAAGGGTCAACAAAGAAGTCTTCACGGCCTAAAGATTTGAGGGAGTGAAGACCAACACAGTGGTGAGCTCGGGGGATGGAGGGTGGGCGTGTGAATGAGTGGTGGAGACTCATCCAAGAAGATCAAGAATTACGGTAGAGTCGTAATTTTCATATCTTCCTGGACATAAGTCTCCACCACTCATTCCTCAGTGGAAATACCAAGCTGATAATCCCCAAAGGAGGCAGGAGAGCCAGAGCTCATGACTAGACAGAATCCATTAAGGATAGTTCTGCCGAATGCGGAATGACGCCTGGCATGAACATCCAGTGCATAATGTAGCAGGTATGCACTGAGCTACAGGTGGTGGATGGCAGATATCTGCAATTGGAACATTGCAAATTTCTGCTAGGGATGCGCTGACCGCCTAGTAGAGTGGCGACACTCTACCTTCTAATTTAACTTGAGCCATGGAATAGCAATGCCGGCATGCCACTAACCATGATGAGATGCATCTGATAGCGACAGGTTGACCCAGCCGGTGTCGCTGAAAGAAACAAACAGTTGCTGAGTCTTGCATACATCCTTGGTTCTATCTAAATAGAACCGAAGGCTCTCTTAACATCAAGGAATGAAGAGCTCGTTCCTTCATTTTGGAAATTAGCGAAGTAAGGGAAGTACCAGAGGTTGGTTTAGATGGAATTCTGACACAACCTTGGAAGAAATTTAGGATAGTACGGAGAACTACCTTGTCTTTATGGAATACAGTATACGGAGGTCCGTGAATCAGGGCATGTATCTCAGAGACCCTGCGGGCTGAGGTAATGGCCACCAGGAAAGCAGTCTTCCAGGTAAGAAATTTTAGCTCACAGGTAGCTAGGGTTCGAAGGCTTCCGAGTGAGCATGTCCAGCACCAGGTTAATGTCCCAGGCTGCAACTGGGCGCTTAACAGGGTCTGGTATGAAGAATCCTTAAGAAATCTCTTCACCATAGGTAACTGGAGCCAGAGTCAAGGAAGAAACCGCTCATGGAACGCTGAGTGGCACTAGGTGAACTTTAACTGTGGAGTACTGGAGACCTGAGTTTGATAGGTCCAAAAGATACTCCAGAACCTTGTCAGGAGGACAGGAAAGGATCTCAAGAGGACTTGACACCAGAGAGAAAACGTTCCATTGGAACGTTTATCTGGGTGGCTGGCTTCGCAGCAGCCAGAAGGATGTCTGAGATTCTACGAGGCGTTGAACCGATCTACTTCCACCTCTTCAGGAGCCAAGCATGAAGGTGAAGTGATTTCAGGTTGGATGGACCAACGAACCCGGAGTCAAAGATTGATTTGCAAGGGAAGTGGTCTCGAGAGGCTGCCAACATACTGTTGAGTAGAGGAAACCATAGTTGCGAGGCCAGGAGGAGCAATGAGAATCATTTTGGTCCCCTGAGACCTAACTTGAGGAGTACTCTGGATTAGAGGAAGCGGTGGAAAGGCATAAAGAAAGCGTTTTGTCCACCACAGCCTGAACGCATCCTGACAGAAAATGCCAGGCCCTGGATTTCTGGAGTAGAAGAAAGGCAGTTTTGCGTTGAGTGGGGATGCAAAAAGGTCCAGGTCTGGAGTCCCCCACTCTTTGAACAGAGACCGAGCTACGGCTGGATCGAGAGACCACTCGTGAGGGTCTGCCTCCGTTCTGCTGGAGGTGATCTGCTAGGTCGTTTGTATACCTGGCAGATAAACCGCTTGAATCAGAGACTTGTGCTCCAAGCACCACTCCCACACCCTCATTGCTTCCCTGCAAAGGGGATAAGAATGAGCACCGCCTTGCTTGTTGATGTAATACATCACAGCTTTGTTGTCCATTTGAAGGAGAATGTTCTTGTGACAAAGGACATCCTTCAGAGCTCGGATCGCATAGAGGACCGCTCTCATCTCCAGGACATTTATGTGGAGATGAGTTTCGAACTGAGTCCATACACCTTGAGTGTGGAGGGAGTGACAGTGAGCCCCCATCCCATTAGCGATGCGTCTGTGGTGATGGAGATCTGATGATCCGGGGGAGCAAAGGGGAATCCTTCCAGGAGATTGCTCTCTTGAGACCACCAGGTGAGAGACCTTCGAAGGGGCTCTGTCACCTTGATGGGATAAGACTGGGGGTGAGAGGTTGGAGACCACTGAGTGGAGAGCATCCATTGGGTGGTTCTCATGTGCAACCGGGCCAGGGGTACAGTGAACACCGAGGACGCCATGAGACCCAACATGCGTTGCATCGAGAGAGCTGTAACGATTGGTTCTCCCGATGTAACGGCCATCCGAAGGATGTCGAGTCTTCTGTCCTCTGGAAGGAAAGCCTTCATGGAAGAGGTGTCTAGAAGCGCCCTATGAAAAGGAGCTCTGGGAGGGCTGCAGTTGAGATTTTTCAAATTCAGCAGAACTCCCATGGACATAGAAGACGAGAAGTCATTTGCACGGCTTCAAAGTCCCTTGGCTGGAAGGGTTTGCTAGAAGCCAATCGTCCAGGTAGGGAAACACTGAGTCCGATCTTCCTGAGATGCGCTGCAGAACTGCACAACACTTTGCAAAACTCGCGGGCGCCGAGGATAGCCCAAAGGGCAGGACTCTGAACTGATAATGCTGACCCAAAGCTACAAACCTGAGGAACTTTGCGGGTCGGGTGGACGGGATATGCTGGTAAGCATCCTGCATATCCAGGAGGCCAGCCAGTCGTGCTGATGCAGCAAGGGTAACAGGGTACCTAGGAATCATTTTGAATTTCTCCCTGGGAGAAATTTGTTTAACTTTCTGAGGTCTAGAATGGAGGCATCCCCAGATTTCTTGGAACCAGAAAGTAATGGGAGAACCCTGTGTTTCGCAGATGCGGAGCACCAGTTCTATTGCCCTGTTGTTCAGAAGGCCCTGGATCTCGGCGGTGAGGAGGTTTGACTGAGAGGCCGACAACCTGGGTTGTCGTCTGGGAGGATAATTCGGGGGGGTTTCCAAGAAATTGAGAGAATAACCCTCGCGAATTATCCGAAGGACCCATTTGTCCGAAGTTATGGACTTCCACTGGTTGTAGAAGTACATCAGACGACCTCCCACCGAGGAGAAAGTTTCACCCTCGGCAGAGTGGATGGAACTTGGGCCAGCAATTATAGCAGCTGGGGGCTTTAGGCCCTGCGCTTTCTGCTGCGCTCTTCTTTTGAGGTTGGGCAGGTTGGCTTTTATGGAAGCTTCCTGCCTCTGCCTCGGAAGGACTGACGACTATGAAACTGATGTCTGTTCACATGCCCCAGAGGGGGCAGGTGGAGGTCTGGCCAATTTAATGGCCGATCTAGTCTTCTGAGTGGCCTCAAGGCTTGCTCCACCTGAGGGCCAAAAGATAGGAGCCATCAAAAGCAGCGCCATTACCTGCTGCTGAGCATCATTCGTGAAGCCAGAAGAGCGAGCCAGGAATGGCGCCAGTACAAATCCCCGGCTGCTGAGTGAGAAGCAGTGTCGAAAGCGTCCATGGCGGCTTTGACCTGTTGGTTATTGGACTCAATACCTCTAATAACGGTCAGAAGAAGCTCTGACTTGGAGTCCGAATCTGGAAGAGCTTCAACCATTCTTTTCATAGAGTGCCACAGGATATACTCATACTGAGAAAAATAGCCTTGATAACTGGCAATACGCATACTTAGAGTGGAGGCAGCAAAGACTCTCTTACCTAATGTATCAATCTTACAGACTCTTTGTTAATAGGTCGAGCTGTAGTAGTTTGAGGAAGAACGATCTTTGTCATTCTCTGCCAGGACTACAATAGGATCCGCAGAGCTTGGGATGCCAAAAGGGACGATCCTTGGGAGCTGAATACTTTATCAATGGATTTAGCCACTGAGGGAATAAGAGCAGGATTATTCCATACCATTTGAGACAGCGTCTCAAGGAAGGCTGGATCGGAGGAGTCAAATCCGTGAGGGATTCCTCGAAGCATGAAGATACTGGAGTCTTAATATCTTCCCAGGATCGATGTCTGTAGTCTGAGAGAAAGAGTGGATCTCAGGTTCTTCAACAGAGACTTAAAGGACAGGTCCTCGACCACAGGCTCTGTAGCAAAGAAAATCCTGTTTCCTCCACTTCATCACCCAACCGAGGTCTGGGTCAGGCTCAACATCATCTCCTGATGGTCCAGAAAGGACTGTTTGGACAGGAAAGGAGTGAAAATTAGGAGAGGAGGAAATAGCAGAAAACAAGGAGAGTCCCCAGGGCCCCGGAGCCGAAAGACGGCAAAACGGGTTGAAAACGGCACTGTGGAGGGCGACGGCGCGAAGAGGCACGCTGAACCTGCAGTGCTCGGGCGGCGCCACTAAAGCGCCAACGGCGCCGTGAACGGGCGCCGTCCAACACGGGCGCCCGCCAGACCAGACGGTATCTGCCGAGCGGCGCCATGAGACCATCGCGGTGCCACGGACGGCGCCTACGAAGACCCAGCGGCACTGAAAACGGCGCCGACAAGCCAACAGACCCTCGTGGAAGGTGCCGGAAAAGCCCCAGGAACCTGGAAAGCTAGAGGAGGAAAAACCAGGAGATAAGGGATCGGTGTGGCCCCCTGCACCGCAGCCATGTGAGGGGGGGAAACACCTAAGCACGGAGTCGCTGGCACCAAAGAAGGCGCCGCGTGACTAGGAAGGTCCAACCGCCCTACCTGATCGCAGGAGGAGCCCGAGGGCTCTGAGGCAACCGAGCCAGGCAGAAGAACCAACCTCCGAGCCCATCGCTCCATAAGAGCGGCCCACTGATGAAACTGCTCATCTGGAGCCCTACCTATAGGCGGGGAGGGGCTCCGATGTCGAGGACGACGATTACCGGAAGTTGGCAACTCCGAAGAAGGAGACCGGCAACTAGCAACGATAACCGACCGTCGACGCGCAGACATACCAGAGGGCGACCTCGAGTGATGCCTTCTCTTTTTTGACCTGTGGGTCAAGAAGAGCTCGAGGCCTAACGGTGCCGACCGCTTATTTTTATGCTGACGGGGACCGCCCATCCCCGGCATCGGACTGACCGCTGTCGGAACCCCGCTGAGGAGAAGGAGGCTGACCGGACCCAGCCCGGCTGACTGAACAGCTTTCATACGAAGTCTCCCTACCGTCACCTGACCTGCTCATGGTCGACTCCGTCCAGTAGGCCGAGACTTTCTTCAAGTAAGTTAAATTTAAAATATTAGAAAAATTTAACGAAAATAGATAAAATTAAGCGATACTACTATCGTGATAATGTTACAAAAAAACAAACTGAAAACTATGCGCTAGTTTGAAGTTTGACTCCCGACAGGCGAGCGACGTCATCACTGAAGCGCACTCGACGGCGGGAAAAAAGGAACTGAGGCGGTTGGAGGGTCGTTGCCGAGATAGTCATTACCGCCGAAAGGTTGCCAAGCGGGCCCGTGCCTCAGCGGGTGCCATCTCTCGCTACCACTCTCAGCAAAAAGTTGCTCTCGATGGGTCCTAGTGCCTCCGCTGCTAATCCCACTAGTGTGAATGAGTGGTGGAGACTTATGTCCAGGAAGATAAGGGAATTTCCCTCCAAAGGAAAATCCAAAGCCTTGGACTGGGTATCCTGAGTAAGGTTTGTGGCCCTGAGCCATGCAAACCTTCTCTGTGCCACCGTATTCGCCATCCATCTGGCTGCAGTGTCATTTGTGTCAGCAGCCATTTGAAATTGGCACTTAGCTGCCTCTAACCCAAACCTGGCAGTTTCAGCCAGGTCATCTGACAAAGGTGAGGGAGCTTTTTGAGACCTAGCCAGGACTGACTGCCACAATGACTTCTGATACTGGGCAGCATATGCCTGGAAGGTAGCCTGACACATAGCCGAGGAAGCTGACAGGTACCCTTTTTTGGCCATACTGTCAATCTTTCTGGAATCCTTGTCCGGAGGATGTGAGGACAGAGGGACCCTAGCTTTGTCACAAGCAGCTTGTTGAATAACCCCCTGGTGGTCTGGATGGGAGAAGAGAAGATCAGCTCCCTTCCTCTCCAGTTTGTACTTTCTGTCCATCCTCCTATCTATGGGAGGAATGGAATTAGGTGTCTGTAAAATCTTTAAGGCATCCTTCTTAAAGAATTTGTGCACAGGAAGGAGGAGAGCCTTTGTGGGTGTTAGCCCCATCATCTCCAAATACTCCACATTCTCTTTATCCTCAATTTTCTCACTAGTGGAGATGTCCAATGCATCTGCCATCTTCCTGATGAAAGTAAAATGTGATGGAAAATTCTCAATCACCCTTGAAGGAGAACCAAAGTCCTGTTCAGAGGACATTTCTGGTTCGATTGGTCCCTCCTCTTCACTATAATCATCATCACCAAACTGATCCCCTCTGTCTTGAGGGGGTGGGTGCACATTGCTGCAGCCAGGGAGGTTGGGTATGTCCGTGTGGATGAACAACATATACCACTCCTAGAACTACTGTTACAGGTGAGTAACCTGTTTTCCTAGGATCGTGGCTGTGTTGTTCGTCCACACTGATTGGCAGACTCCTGGCAGTTCTCTGGGAGGAGGGAGGCAAGGCGCACACCCCCTACTTGGGAAACAGAGATTGGAGAACTGAGGCCCCGAAACCAGCATCCCAGCATGACTCAAGGTCAATGTGGCAGTGGGTAATGAAAGTGTTTGCTGTCTTCCAGCTAGCAGTCACACAGATTTCCTAGATAGGGATGTCCCTGGAAGCAGCCACGGATGTAGCGGTATGGCGGTTAGAATGAGCTCTTATCCCCTCTGGGAGGCTCCTTGCCTGCCAACTCGTAGCACAGACTAATGCAAGATGTTATCCATCAAGCAATCATCCGCTTTGTTGCAGGTCTGCCAGAAGCGGCTTCAGCATAGGTGACAAACAGCTGGTGAATGTCTCCTCGAATCTCCGCAGTCCTGGCCTAGGAGTCAGAGGGTGGACCTTTTCCTGAGGGAACTGCCTTCCCGAACTGTGCTCGGTGGACCGTCTTTTGGGTGTGTTATTGGAGTTCTCGGCCCATGGAAGTCCGAACTTTGGTGTTGTGGTTCCACTGATTTTACAGCGCTTTGCTTTATGGATTTATCTTCATCTGAAAGAGTGGATTTTCTCCTCAGTGTTGGACAAAGAAGAACTTGTCCAGGACTTTCTGCCATGAACTAATCTTCGGAAATTGGTCGAACGGATTGCCTGTGGTGTTTGGAGTACTGCGAGTGGGGGCCTGATTCACTGATCGGTGCCCCTTTTCCCTCTTGTGATCTTATACTCCATCTAGTCCAGAAGTAGGGCCTTAATAGTGGTCTGGTTGCGGGTGGCTTTGTTCCCCCCCCCCCCCACATATTTGTGCCTGGGTAATCTTGGGTGCCATCTGGGACCAAGCAGGAGCTGCCTCACTCTCCCCTAGGGAGCTAGGGATCGGGGGGGAGCTTGTAATTTATCCCCGGGTTGGTCCTTTTGGGGTGGCCTTGGGGTATTTGTAGTGGCAGGTCCTGGGGGTAAAACTGGACCTGATAAGGCAGATTGGGGGGTGAGGTGGGGGGAGCCCCCGTTTTCCAGTGGTTTGGCCTATACGTGCTCCTGGCGAGACTTTTTGGTCCCTTTTTGGATTTTATCGAGACTTTATGTTGCTGCATATTGGAAATATTTATTTTGTTTCATTGATTTGACAATTTGCTTGATTTACATTGGATTACGCTGGATTACTATGGCTCCTCCTACTGTTTGATGCCTTTTTTTCCCTGTTTTTTAATTTGTTTTATAGTTTCCTGGTGGTGAGAGAACCAGGGTGTCTTTATTATTTTTCTTCCTTCCTCGGTTGTGTGAGGGCTGTGGGTTGGGGGATTTTTGTTATTGTTTGTTTTGAAAATCCTGTGAGGGGATCGTTTATTATCCCCCACTTGGCTGTGAGAGGGTTGTGGAGATGGAGAATTTTATATTTGTAAATTTATTTTGTCCAGTGAGAGGGACTGTGTTATTGTATTATTTGATTTCATTTTATTTCGGGTTTGAAAGCCATCTTATAGTGGGAGTGGGATAGTTCATATGTTCACTTGGGTAAGAATTGTTGTTTGTTATTTTCATTATTATTTTTCGGGTTTTTGTTTCATCTGTAGTACTGCTTTGTGATTTAAGAAATTTGGGGTTTTATGTGCTTTCCCCATTGTTTTAATATTGTTAGTAAAATTTGCCTGCTTGCCCCTCTCGTCCTGTGCTATTTGGCCTCCACCCTCTGCCCTTTCTCCTCTCCCCCCCGCTTGCTTTTACCTATCAACGCTGTCGAGCTTTGGGGATTGCTTGTGGGGGGTTGAGGATGGGTGGGGTTACAGACAGCGGAGCCCGAATGAGTGGTGCTCTCCCATAGGGGTGGTTAGGACCAGAAGACGCCCTGGGGCAAAATGATATCTGGAACATGGTGATCCCGTCCTGGTTCCCATACCCAAGAGCACCTCCGTTTTGAGAGGGCAAGTAGTCGGGACAGCTCGCAACCTCGTCCAACTCGGGTGCTGTTATGCAATGCCAGATCTGTCTGCAACAAGACTGGTCTTATTGCAGACTTTGTTGCTAGGGCAGATCTAGTTTGCATTACCGAGACCTGGTTGGATGGGAATGCTGCCCCTTTTTTAGAGGCGGCTGTCCCCACCGGGTACTTGGTTGTACATCGCTCGAGACTGGACCGCGGGGGGTGGGTCGCGGTCTGTTTCAAGACCGAATTGGGCCTAACTGGTATACCAGTTGAGGAGGCTGGGTCATTTGAGTGTACCATGGTAGCTGATGTGGGATGCAGGATAGCCCTCATCTACCATCCACCAGGAGATGAGAAGCTGTTCCTGCGGGAAATAGCGGACTTTGCCGCCGACATGGCTTTGGAGTCGCCCAGACTGATGGTTCTGGGTGACTTCAATACCTGGGTTGACGACAAATCCTCGCTTTTTGGTCAACATTTTCTCCAGGTGATGACATCTCTGGGCTTCACACAGGTTGTTTCCTCAGCTACGCACAAGGGTGGTCACTCTCTTGATTTAGTTTTCCTCCTGGGGATCGAGGCCTCCGACTTGGTGGTGGAACCAGTTGGTTGGTCTGATCATTACTCAGTTGGGTTCAATTTTTCGGCCCCCCTCCCCGGGCAGGTTGGCCCCTGTGGAGTTGGTCAGGTACCATCCTTTGCGGGATGTGATCCCTGAAGACCTGATGGCAGTTATTGACCTCTCATTGTTGGTTGAGACTTGCACGGACCACGAGCAGTTGGTTGCAGTCTATAATGGGGCCGTATCTTCAGCTCTTGATCTGATTGCTCCGATCTGTGTTCACCCCCCCCCGCGCGTCACCCTGGGGGCCCCTTGGTTTGATGGGACTCTAAGGGAGTTGTGGAGATTGGGGCATAGGTTAGAGCATCATTGGAGGAAGACTGCCACTGATGCTGACCGCCTTATTTTGTTAGAACATTATAAATTCTACCAAACAGAAATTTCCCCTAAGAAGGCAGAATTCCTGTCCAGCGAAATTTCTGTCGCATGGAATCGACCAGCTCAACTCTTCAGAACTGTTGACAGGCTGTACAACCCAGCCTGTCTGCAGTTCAGTCGATTTTTTTCACAAATTGATTGTGATGAAATCGCTCACTTCTTTGCGAATAAGGTGGCTGACATAAGGTGGGAGTGCCACCAACTTCACTCTAAGGGGGTAGCTGCTGATCAGTGCCTTGTTGCAGAGCCCGGAGTTTCCTGGAGTACCTTTGACTTGCTGGGTGTCGTAGATATTATGCGGATTGTCCAGGAGATGTGTCCCACATGCTGTAGTTTAGACCCCGGCCCTACTTCCCTGCTTTTGGGTTGTAGTGATATTATCGGTCCGGTCTTAGCTCGGATTGTACGGTGCTCTCTGGACTCGGGTGAGTTTCCGAGCTCCTTGAAGGAGGGGGTGGTTACCCCCTTCTGAAGAAAGCTTCTTTAGACCTGGAGAACCTAGCAAACTACAGGCCTATCTCTAACCTCCCTTTTGTGGGGAAGGTTATTGAGAAAGTTGTGGCTGCTGAACTGGATAACCATTTAACCATCCATAATTTATACGAACCTCTCCAATTGGGTTTTCGTAAGAGGCATAGTACTGAGACTGCTCTGGTTCAGGTGCTCAATGATCTCCTGATGGCGAGAGATTGGAGACACCGTTCTATCTTGGTTCTCCTGGATTTATCATCAGCTTTTGATACTGTGGATCATGGGGTTCTGCTCGAACGTCTGAGGTTTATCTGTGGGCTGTCTGGTACAGTCCTCAGATGGTTTTCATCTTTCCTCGCTGGTAGAAAGCTGAGAATTGTCTCGGGTTTATTTTCATCCAGGGCGTTCTCACTGCCCTGTGGGGTACCTCAGGGTTCGGTGCTGTCTCCCATGTTATTCGCAGTATATATGCTACCCCTCAGAGACATTGTAAGATGGTATGGGCTGAGGTTTCATTGCTATGCTGATGACACCCAGCTCTACCTGTCTCTTGCTCCCGACCAGGTTAGTGCTATCTCAGTACTGAACAGCTGCCTCGTAGAAATCCAAGATTGGATGAATACCAGTGGTCTAAAGTTGAACCCAGGAAAGACTGAGGTTTTGGTTGTGGACTCGTGACGTAGGGCAGAGGGGTTGAGGACTGGGCTCCCTTCTGGTTTAGTCCTGGGGGAGGCCCAGATTCTCACCTCTGATCGGGTGCATAATCTGGGAGTGGTGCTTGACGATGGCCTGACTCTACGTCATCAGGTATTGGCAGTCGTCAAGCTCACCTTTTACCATCTTAGGAACATTGCCAGGATTAGGCACTTTGTTCCGTCTAGCGACCTACCTGTTTTGGTCCATGCCTTTGTGACATCGTGCCTTGATTATTGTAACTCCCTTTACCTAGGGCTTTTCGGGGCTGATATCCACCACTTGCAGCTAGTGCAGAACGCGGCAGCACGTTTGTTGACTGGGGCATCTAGAAGATCTTATATCACCCCTGTGCTGCACGATCTGCACTGGCTGCCTATACAGTGGCGGATCACCTTCAAAGTAGGTCTTGTGACTTACAAAGCCCTACGTGGATTGGGCCCCAATTACTTGAAAGAGCTCCTGTTCCCTTATACCCTTGCACAGCTCCATTAGCTGACGAGAGGGTTGCTAGAGATTCCGAGGGTAAACTGAAGTCATTCAGGCACGGGCCTTCGTTTGTGGCACCTACCTTCTGGAATTCTCTGCCCCATCAGCTTTGGGGGTAGATGGTGGGGAGTTTTAGGCGAGGCACTTAAAACTTTTTTATGGCGGAAAGCATTTTCGGTATTATCTTGATTTTATATTATATGTGTTGTGTTTTGTTTTTATGTGAATTGTACAGCGCCTTGAAATTCGAAAGGCGCTTATATAAATATTATTATTCATTTTTATTATAATAGGAGACAGCTTGTCTCAGGTCCAAAGTATGGAGTCTGTACTCGGCCTCCGAGGTGTAACTGGGGTAATACACCGGCAGAGTCAACACCTGATTAAGGTGAAACTCTGACACCACCTTAGGAAGGAATTTCAGGTGGGAGCGCAGGACAACCTTGTCCCTGTGAAGACCAGATAAGGAGTCCCCTGAGAGCCGCCTGAGCTCCCCTGTCCTTCTGGCAGACGTGATGGCCACCAGGAAGGCCGTTTTCCATGACAAGTGTGACAGCTCACACTTGTGCATTGGTTTGAATGGCTTGCCCATGAGCTTGCCAGTACCAGAAGTAGATCCCACGGGAGGTGGAGGTTCACACACTGGGAGGGACATGTGACCCAGGTCTTGGAAAAGCGCCCCACCACTGTCTCCCGCGCCAATGTTGCCTGACTGGCCTGGTGCCTGGTAAGTAGCAGAGATGGCTGCCTGGTGCACCCTAAGGGTCGATGATCAAGACCCCTTTGGACAGAGACCAAAGGTAATGAGAATGTTAGCGACAGGACAGAAGGTCCAGGCTCCTTGCCCTGATGCCAAATGGAAAACCTTTGCATTTGAAGGTATAACATTTCCTGGTTGATTCCTTTCTCGGATGCCTCCACCACTGTGAGGACATCCTCGAAAGACCCCAAAGCCTGGAACTCTAGCCGCCAGGCACCAGGCTGTGAGTGCAGGGGTTAAAGGTCTGGATGGAATACCTTCCCTGGTTGACTGAGATCAAGTCCGGCGCGATGGGAAGCCGCTCCGGAGGCCTGTTGCTGAGGCTGAGGAGATCTGGGTACCAGAACTGGCGTGGCCAGTCTGGGACTGCCAGAATCACCTGTGATTTGTCCCTCCTCACCTTGAGGAGCACCATGTGGATCAAGGGAAATGGAAGGAAGGCACAGAAGAGGCCTGAGGTCCATGGCCTTGAGAAGGCATCCTCTGCAGCAGCCCTGCTGAGGGGGCGGCATGAAACAGCCTCAGCTTGGTGTTTTCCTGAAGCAAACAGGTCCACCAATGGTTTGCCCCAGTGTGGAGAACAGACTGTACGCTACCTCTGGATGGACAGAACATTTGTGGGATGTCTCAGCCATGCAGCTGAGAGGGCCCTGCCAGATGGTTTGAGGCTCCTGCCACATGGATGGCTAGGAGATCTGCCTCCAGATGGCTCACGAGTGTCCAGATGTAGAGCGCTTCCTTGCATAGCAGACGGGAATGTGTGCTACCCTGTTTGTTGAGGTAGTACATGGTCATGGTATTGTCCGTCCGGACTTGAACCACTTGACCCCAGAGCTGAGGAGCGAAAGCTGACAGTGCCAGTCTGACTGCTCTCAGCTCCAACAGGTTGATGTGATAACGAGACTCCTTGGGGGTCCAGAACACGTGGGCCATGTTGTCCCCCATGTGGGCTCTCCAGCCCATGAGAGAGGCATCGGTCGTAAGGATGGCCATCAGCTCGGGGCAGACAAACGGGATCCCTTCCTGCAACCGGCCTGGGACGGTCCACCATTGGAGAGCATCCCACATCTTCTGGGTCAAAGTGATCAGCTGGTTTAAATGACTGTGGTGCTGAGTTCACTGGGTGGCCAGCCACCACTGGAGGGGGCGCATGTGCCACCAGGCCCAACGGACCATGGAGGTGCACGGCACCAGTAACCCGGAAGGCACAGAAAGTCCCGGGCAGGGCGCAATTGCCCAACCAGAAATGACTGGACAAAGGAGGAGAGAACCTCTGCCCTGTCCGCCAAGAGCCAAGCTCTGACTTGACGAGAGTCAAGCTCTGCCCGAGAGAAAGCACATATCACCTGAGAATGCACTGTCTCACTCTGGCCTCCTGTGATCAGGAGGTCGAGTTGGGAGCAGGTCTGGAGGGCCAGGTCCCTGACCTCCACTTTCCTGCTGGGTGAACCTGCTAAGAGCCAATCATTGAGGTAGGGGTAACTTCTGACCCCCCCTCCGACGCCTGAGGTGGCTGCCACCACTGCAATGAATTTGGTGAAGACCCATGGGGCTGATGTCAGCCAAACAGCATGGTTCGAACTCATAGGGTTCCCTGCTCTGCAGCGGAGAAACCGCTGGTGGGACGGACGGATTGGGACATGAAAAAACGCGTCCTGGAGATCCAGTGAGCAGAACCACATGTTTTGCTCCAGGGATGGTATGATCTGAGACAGAGTGACCATCCGGAAGGTGCATGACCTGAGATACTGATTCAGGTCGTGCAGATCTAGAATGGGGTGCCAGCCCTCTGTCTGCTTGGGAACCAAGAAATACCTGGAAACGAAGCGTGGGTCTGCCGGAGGATCCGGCCACTGAGCTACAGCCCTTGAGGAGGAGTTGAGCAATGTCGCCTCGGAGAGCCGACTGAGTGTGGGTGGATACCTCTTCCCGGTGGGGCACAGGCTCGGTTTTGAGGGTACTGCTCGAATTCCAGAGACAGTTCTTGGCCGACCACTTCTAAGACCCACCTGTCTATGATAACAGTGGACTAGGTGGAAAGAAAGTGGTGGAGCCGGCCCCCCACGGGAGGACCCAGAGATGGCATGATGGGAGTAGGGGTGGCAGCCCCCACCCCATCACTGGGCAGGCTTGGAGGCAAAGGATTCAAGGCCGGAACCTTGGCCTCCCTTACGGGCCTGTGAGGGTCTGAGCTTGGGCCAGGAACGCGAAGCTTGAGCCTGCTGCTGCTTCTGCCCCCCCTTGAAAGGGAGGACCATGGGGCAGAGGGGAAGAGTGCCTTAAAAGGCTTCTTCTTCTGCCACTCTTAGACCAGAAGAACCCTTAGCAGAAGTGGCGTCCATGGCATTGTCTGCTCTAATGCGCTGAAGGTGACCAGCCACCTGGGCCAAAGAGACGGTGCCCAGGAAGAAAAATTACTCACCTTAGTAATGTTGTTTCTTCTATTGGAGTCTTGCTATATTATGACATATGCAATGAGTCCCAACCCTCTCAACTGCTCCCGAGGTGAAAGAGTTAACTTTCCATGCCAGACATGGAACGCTGAGCTCGAGCTCGTTGAAAACTCTGTCTGTTGTTCTTCAAACTCAAACCCGGCCAGATCTTTATGAGCCAAACTCACTGAGGTCCTGTGTAGAAGCTGTAAACCCACATCAGCCAACTGGCTACTAATAATAACATCATTTTGGTTCCACAAACAAAGACTCAAGTCAGGAGACCCAAAAATGAAAACACACACACCAAGTCACCCCAAAAAGGAGGTGAAAATAACAAGGTGGGTACCTACTATGCCATACTGTACTGCCCACTCACATCCCAAAAACAGAGGTTCTGAGAGGGCAGGCAGGCGGAGGTCATAATATAGCAAGACTCCAATAGAAGAAACAACATTACTAAGGTAATTTTTTCTTCAAACAACATGAAGTCTTGCTATTATGACATGCAGACTACAAAGCAGTACCTCCATGGAGGAGGGACAGAAACCTACTTGGGAAATATAGCTCTTGAAGCACAGCTGCAAAGAAACCAGGCATCACTCCTAGCCTGGATATCCAGGGAGAATGCTTGCAAAAGTATGAACTGTTTTCCAGATAGCTGCTTGACATATCTCTAGAATAGATGTCCCTGGCAGTAGCCAGGAAGCAGCTGTACCTCTGTAGAGTGAGCCCTCAGGCCTGAGGGGAGGAACCCACCCAGTTTTTCCATAACAAAATTGGATACAAGAAACAATCCACCTGGCAATGGATTCTTAGTGGCAGGTTTTTCCCTTACTAACCTCACCATAAGTGAGGAACAGTTGGGAGGGAGTCAAACCTGTGACCCTTGGCACGCTCTATGTAGTAGCCAAGGGCTCTTTGACATCTAACTGTGCAGCCTCCTCTCTCACAGAGGAGGAATGGCCAGTGAAGCACACAGGAAGAGACATATTGATTAAGGTGGAAATCTGAAACCACCTTATGGCAAGAACTTCCTGTTAGTCCTGAGGACCACCTTATTCTATGAAAGGAGATAAAATCAGGCTCCACTGACAAAGCTTGTAATTCACTTATGCGCCTGGCAGAAGTGATGGCTACCAGAAACACAGTTTTCCAAGTCATGCTTAAGCTCTGTGAAGACAAAGGCTCAAAAGGGGGTTGCATAAGATGAGCAATGCAAACATTAAGGTCCCAAGTAGGCAGGTCCCTGAATGGGAGTTGGTATGAAGCAATCCTTGAAAAACTTGGAGAATACAGGGTGAGCTGAGAGAAGAAGAGGCTTACCTGTTGAAATAAAGGCAGACACAGCTGCCAGATGCACTTTAGGGTAGTTGGTCTCAGCCCCAAGGTGTTTAGATGGACCATGTAATCCAGGACTGTGAGTAAATCAGCAGATTCTGGGGAAATGATGTTTTCCAGAGCACCATATGGAAAATCTCTTCCATTTGAATTATAAGTAGCCCAGAAGGTTTCTAGTTTTCAGAATGTCCATTACACCCTGGGAAAGTCTGTAAATCAGCAACTCTGTTCCCTTCAAGAGCCAGGCCTTGAGATTGAGAGATTTGAGGTTCTGGCACAAACCTCCCTGAGCACAGTTACCAGGTTGTGATTCCTGGGAAGACAGAGGAGAAGATGGACTGCTATGTGACAGTAGGAGTGATGCTCAGGGTTGTCTGGCAATCGGGGGCAATCAGGATCATCTTGCAGGGTTGAGACCTGATTTTGACTAGCACTTTGAACAGCAGAGGAAGGGGAAGCATAGAGAAACTTCTTCCCAATTGAGGACCAAGGCATCCAGAGGACCGGAGCCCAACACTGTACCTGTGTGCGCAAAAAAGGGAAGCTGGTGATTGTCTGGGGCTGCAAAAGATCTATTCTGCGGTGTCTCCATTTCGGCAAATACCACCTCCAGGACCAGGGATCCAGTGACCATTCTGGTGGGCTCCTGGGAAACTTGCTGAGGCATCTGCGCGACATTGTCCTACTGAAAGTGAACTGCCATATGAGGTGTTCAGGGAGTGCTTCAGAGACCACAACTTCATTAAGTTTCGTGCATAAGGCCAGACCGGTGCCCCTTGCTTGCTGATGTACCACATTGTGGTGGTGTTGTCTGTTCTGACCTGTACCACTTTGTTCTGAACAGACTTGGAAAAAGTTTGAAGTGCTAGAAAAATGTTCTGAGTTCCAACAGATTGATGTGGAGCAGGATTCGGAGGGGACTACAACCCCGTGTAGTGAGGTCGCCCTGTGAGCTCCCATCCCAAGAGGGGATGCATCTGTAGTAAGGATTAAGGAGTAGACTGGTGACAAAGGAACCCCGTGGTTTGAGATTGCTCTTGATCCTGCCAACACTGTAGGGCCTGATCAGGCTTGGAGTCACTGGGATCACTTTGTTAGAGTGTCTTTCCTTGAGACCAAAAGGCCTCTCAAATGGAACTGAATGTCCTCATCTGAAATCTTGCTCCCTGCACCACTACTGTAGGAGCTCATGTGCCCAAGGAGCTGTAGAAAATGCCTTGCTGGTCAAGACACCTGCAGGGTGAATGAGGAGGCCAGAGAGACCAGGGTCCCTTGTCCTGTCCAAAGGAGGAAGGCTCTGGCTTTTCTGTGTTCAGCTCCTGGCGCCCATGAAGGTGAGGAGCCGGAACAGGATCTAGAACTGACTTTTGAAAGATTCAGGAAGGAAACCCAGAGAGTGAGCAGCTGCTGAGCATCTGTAGGTGTTCCTGATTTGGTCTGGGGACTGGCCTACTATGAGCCAGTCATCCATGTAAGGGAAGATGGCAATTTTTTTTGCCTTCTTAGAGAGCAACTGCCACTGCCAGGCATTTGTGAACACCCTTGAGCAGAGGTGAGGCCAAATGGCATTGCTCTGAACTGGTAATGGCCTGAGGGCAGCTCAACCTGAGGTACTTTCGATGGAGCTTCTGATGAGAATACGGAAGTAGGTAATCCTTGAGGTCCAGGGACTACAGTCCTGGCCTTAAAGAGGCAGAATAATTCCTGCAGAGTCACCATTTGATCACGCATCTAACTATGCCAAGTGGTACACAAGCAGTGTAGTCTCAGATAGTTTTAAATTTTATCTTGACATCTTGGAGGATCCTGACATTCATAAAAAATATACAATATTTAGGCTTGAATTGTTCAAATCAAATGTGAAAATGATCTATACAAGAAATCTGCGGACCCCAAGGACACTCTTTGTAACTGTGATCAGAAAGAAAAAGGAGATTTGGCACATATTTTCTTGAGGTGGCCTTGGTACAGTATACTAAAATTAGGAACAAGTGGTTATTGCCACTGATAACTGGTATTTCTACCACTAGTGAAACAGAATTAATACGGGTTCTCTTTTCTACTGCAGATCCTTTCATTATATATACTTAGGGAAGTATGCACATCTTACTAGAAAAATAAGGAGAAAGAAAGTACTCTGATCCTAAATGTAAGCTTTGCAACAGACTTTGGCATTTTAACAGTTTGTGTGACTCACCTCTGTTACGTTATTACTTGCTGAGTTTTGTACAATATTGTTTGTAAATTTTGTCTCTTGGGTGACTTTAATCACAACTGGTCAGATCCCACCTTTAACATAACCCGCACTGAGATATCCGCGCTCAACCTTACCCAAACATTCTGGAACCTACACGGTCAAACCATAAGTCTGGAAACCACTCCCTTCTCAACTGGTGCTTGCCTCCCATCCACACCGTGTCATCAGCTCTGGCCTCCTCCCAGACTCCATTAGCGATCATCACCTAACATACTTCGTCCGCAAAATCCACTGAGTTAAATCCCTTCCCAAATTTATATTTCAATGGGGTCATATAAATCCCTAAACCTCTCCCCTCTCCTGGAAGAGTTAGCTCACTCCAACTGGGACCCAATCCTAAGATGCTTTAACATGGATGCTGCCCTCACACAATTCAGGAACACCTTCCTCAGTGCCTGGGACAGACATTCCCCCCTGCGCCGTGCTAAGATCCGAGGGTCACACCTTCCCTGGATATCTTCTAAGCTGATAGCTTGCCAGCAAGCCCGTGACAGGGCGTGGCATACCTACAAATCCACGCTCCTCCCAGGGGACAATATCACCTACTTCATGCTCCAAAACAAATGCACAAAGGCCATCCACATAGCTAAGGCCGAATAATTTAACAACAACCTAAACTCAAATCTTGGGAGGCCTTTTAAATTCTGGAAAGTCATCAACTCACTTTTCTCCCCCCCAACAACAAATCCCCCTCCTCTCCTTCTCGCCCAAGGGACCCTACTCTCTGACCCACTGACAGTAGCTTCCGAGTTCAATTTCTAATTCACTACTTGTGCTAAGACCCTCCTGGACTCCCTTCCTCCAGTAACCACACCCACTCCCCAGACAGCTACCCTCCTACTGCCTGGCCAGAACCCTTTCTCTTTCAGACACATCTCCCCCACTGAAACCTTAGATGCCCTTCTCTTCCTGAATCCCACCAAAGGTAAATCTCCCGACGGCCTCAACAATAAACTCCTCTTCCTATCTGCCCCGGCCATCGCTACTCCCCTCACTGCCCTGCTAAATCTTTCATTCACCACTGAGTCACTCCCCTCAGAGTGGAAACATGCCACTGTCCTACCTGTACCAAAAGGAGATGATCCTACCTCCGCTGCTAACTACTGCCCCATCTCCCTCCTCCCCACCCTCTCCAAACTCCAGGAACACCTAGTACTATCACAACTTGCCCATTTTCTCTCTGAAACAAACTTCTTCACTCCATTCCAGTCCAGTTTTAGGAAGAACCACTCCACCACCACCTCCCTACTAAGACTCACAGACTCCATCCTCTCTGGAATGGACAAAGGACATATCACCACCACTATTTTCATCTACCTAGCCAAAGCTTTCGTTGCGGTATCCTACTCCCTGCTACTGTCCTGCCTAGCTGGCGCTGGTCTATCACCTTCAGCCACAAGTTGGTTCCATGCCTACCTACAAAATAGAACCCAATATACAAAAATAACTGACTGCACCTCCCCCCAACTCCCCATTACTACCAGTGTCCCCCAGGGCTCAGTCCTTGGCCCCATTCTCTTCTCCATCCTACTAAATGATCTGCCAGTGGCTTGCTCCACTACCTCAATACACATGTATGCTGATGACATGGTCCTCTTTACTTCCAGCTACTCCCATGAAGAAGTCACCTCTAATCTTCAGACCTATTTCAACAAAGTACAACACTGGTTCAACTCCAAACAACTGTCCCTAAACGCCAAGAAAACAGTCGCTATGTCTTTCGGCACTAGACAGAGACTATCCAGACTTACATCTCCCCCCTGATCTTCCGTACCCTAAATAACACCACCCTGGAAAATGTGCCCTCCTTAGGTACCTAGGGGTTTGGCTTAATCGCCACCTCTCCTTCTCCACCCACATGGATGCCATCCTATCAAAACTGCGCCCCAAGCTCAGTGCCATCTATAGAAACTGCACTAGTCTCCCACTTCCTGTGAGATGCGAAATAGTCCAGAAAATGATTCTACCTTCCTTCGACTACTGCGATGTCATCTACACTCTGCCTCCAAGTCCACCTTATCCAGACTGGACCCGCTCTTCAATGCTTTCTGCCACTTCACCCTTGATGCCCCGCGCAATCACTGTGAGCTCTTCCATTCACTGGCCCTCCATCCCTGAGCAAGCCAGCGCCATTTCACAGCAGGCAAATTTGTTTCTAACTTCTGGCTGTTCCCTCCACCACTCTACCTCATTTCTTCCCTATCTTCCTCACCAACCCCGCTCATGCCCTCAGGTCTACTGACTCCAGGCTATTAGCTATCCCTCGTCAAAGAACCTCCGTAGGCCAATTGACCCTCTCTTACCTCCTCAGCTCTGGAATGATCTGCCAGCCCAAATCTGCCATTCTTTCTCCAAACACTCTCTATCCTCCACCCTCACTAACTTCTTTGCACCCAATTGTACCTGCTCCTGACCCCCCCAACTGACTCTTTCCCCCACCTGATCCCCTCCTCCTTATGCACCTGACCAAAGGCTGGGCCATTTGCCCAAATGACTGGCTTATAAATTTTCCCTAACATTCCTTGCACTTACCCGCTCTTGGCACTTCTGTCCATCCCTTCTTATTCCCATCAACATTCCTCCCTTAGTCAACCCCGCATCTTTCTCAGTGATTGACTACCTATACCTGTCACCACCCTCTGGCCCCAGGCTCAGGCTCCCAGTTCACACTGCCAACCCAGTGCATTTTATTTCTCCTCATTCTCTAGATATAGGCACTTATGTAACCATGTATAGTTTCGATGTTAATCAAACATGTTATGCCACCCCCCATGTGGTACAAATATGCAGTACTTCCGCTTGTTTAAGTCTGTCTAGCCACACTCATCATGTAACCACTGTTTTGAATTACTTGATTCTAATTTCAACCCATTGTTTGTATTATGTATACTCCTCCATGGCACCCCCAGGTGGCACACGTGGGGCAAGGCTTTGTTTTGCTCAGTGTGTCCTGTCCCAGGAACATTTTCAATAAATAAATAAATAAATGTGTTTGTCATTTATTATGTCTCTTTTGTATTTTGCAAAATCATTTTAAAGATTGAACAAATAAAAAGTATATTAATGTTGTAATGACCAAAATGCTTCAAATATTTTTTTGTTAGTGTTCAAAACACCAGTAAGCAAAGTAACACAGCTCCTCACCTAAAGTGATCAATGAGTGTAGGAATATGTTAATCATATATTTTACTTTCTTTTTACAACATATAAGACTACATTAATTCCATGGTTGCAAGCACTGCAACATGGGCATGCAAATTATATAAGTTGTGCAACGTCACTGCCATTCCCTGAAAAATAAATCATTAAACTTCACCACATATAAACAAGTAAACAGTAGCACATACATGGAATGCAAAGCAGGGGTATACTGTAGTTTCAAGTGGAAAGAATTTGGAATACACAGGGAAACCTTGCAGCTTGCATTTTCCAGCCTTGTGACTGAGAGTGGACATCAAAGAGAAAAGGAGAAGTATGATGAAGAGTGGGTGGAAACAGAAACATAGGAACATAGACTTTGTTGGCAGAAAAGGACCAGTAGACTCATCTAGTCAGTCCCTTTTCCCTGGCTGTTCCAACACCTTGGAACCTATTTTGTTGCTGGTGCCCCTCCCACCTCCCTTTCCTCTACATAATTTACCCTTGTGCCTGTCCTATGCATGTTTGAAGATACCCACAGTCTTTGTCCTTATCACCTATTCTGGCACGCTGTTCCAGTCATCCACCACCCTTTCCATGAAGAAGTATTTCCTCACATCTCTACTAAGCTTACCCCCTTTAGTTTCATTATATGCCTTGTGTTCTAGTGCCTTCCTTCCTCTGAAAGAGACACCCTATTTGCACCTTGTTCACCCCTGTGAGGCACATGTAGATTTCAATCATGTCCCCTCTCACTGTCCTATCCTCCAGGGAATACATGCTGAGATCCCGCAGCTTTCCTTTTTATGGCTTCTCATGCAGCCTCTGAACCTTTTTGGTTGCCTTCCTTTATGCCGCTTCTAGACTGTTAATGTCCTTGCAGTGGTGCTGCCTCCAGAACTGCACACAGTACTCCAGGTGGGGTTTCACTAGTGAGCAATACAGTGGCAGTACCACCTCCCTCCTCCTGCTAGAAATTCTCCTCCCAATGCACCCCAGCATAAAACTAGCTCTTCCTACTGCCTTGTCACACTGACCAGCTACCTTGAGGTCATCAGATATGATGACTCAAGGTCAATTTCTTGCTTGGTGATTTCAAGTACCTCTCCTCACATCTTTTACATAGCTCCTGGGTTTCTCCACCACAGGTGCATGACCTTGCTCTTTGTGGTATTCAAATCCAGCTACCAAGCCCAAGACATTTCTCTAGTTTCCCCAGATCTCTTTGCATTCTCTCCACCCCTTCCTGGGTGTTCATCCTGTTGCAGACTTTTTTATCAGCAGCAAAGAGATACTTCCCCTGCAGTTCCTCAGCAATGTCACTTATGAAGGCACTGAAGAGGCCCGGTCCCACCACCAATCCCTGTTGCACACCACCAGTCACTCTCCTGTCCCCTGAGTGTCTGCTATTTAGCACCACCCTTTGCCTCCTATTCTTCAACCAGTTTGATACCCAGCTTACCACTTTCCCACATCCCAAGTCTGCTTAGTTTCTTAACTAGCCTTCAGTGCAGCACAATGTCAGAGACCTTACTGAAGTCTAGATAGGCCACATCCACTGTTCTCCCATGATATACCTCCCTAGTAACCCTGTCATAGTAGTCTATGAGATTTGTTTGACATGACCATCCTCCTGTGAAACCATATTGCTGATGGTACTGTGGCCCATTAGCCTCCAGGTACTCCATGAGCTTCATCTTCAGTAGGGTCTCCATTAATTTTGCCACCAATGATGTTGGACTGACTGGCCTGTAGTTGCTAGCCTCCTCCCTGCCTCAGCTTTTGTACAGAGGGACTGCATCATCCCTCCTCCAGTCCTCTGGAACTACCCCATCACCGATGAGGTGCTGAATAGTGTTGCCAGAAGGGCAGCTAGCACCATGCTCAGTTCTTTTAAAACCATTGGGTGAATCCCAACTAGCTCCATTGTCTTATACTCCTTTTGGACTTCCAATCCCTACCAGATTCTCTGTATCACAAATGGAATTGTAACCACTCCCCCAACCCCTGGTATTTGTTGTTACATGCTGGCCCATCCTCCCATCCCTCACCTGTGAAGACCGAGCAGAATATATCATTTAAAATTTCAGCTTTTGCTTGATATTTCTCTGCACAGTGCCCCACTTCCTGATTCTCCTGTCCCTCCTCTTGTCTTTCTCTTTTCACTCACATACCTGAAGAAGATCTTGTCCCCTTTGTTGATCTCCTTAGCTATCTGCTCCTCTGTTTGTGCTTCAGTTGCCCTAACCCTCCTTCCTTCAAACAGCATGGTGTTGCCTTGGCTATTCCCTCCTTTATCTTTTTTCATTGGGTCTTAACTGCCCTTTGGTCATCTCCTCCTTCAAGGTATTTACTGAGGCAGTTTCCCATTTTTCTAAAATGTGCCTTCCTGACATCTAGGACCCTCATCTTAGTGTGCTTGTTATCATGCCCAACCTGTATGCTAAACCAACAGTATGGTGATCACTTTTACCCAGCAGACTAACCACTGTGATGTCTGCAATGCTGTCTCTGCCTGTAAATGCCATGTCCAGCACTGCCCCATCTCTAGTGGAGTCTGTAACCAGCTGCCCTAGAAATGGCCCTGATTCTTGTTGTAGCTGTGGCCAGGATGCCCCAGTCTACATCTGGCAGATTAAAGTTCCCAAAATCAATACTTCCCCCTTGCTTGCCATTTTGCTAATGGCCTCCCTCAAAGCTCTGTCTAATTCCATGCCCTCTGCTGGTGGTCTCTATACTACCCCATGTGAATAAAGGCCCCGACCCTGTCTCCAGGCTCACCCATATAGCCCTTCCTTATCTCCCTGGTGTCTCTGTATCTCAGTGGCCTTTTTATCTTTCCTCACATATAAAACAACTCCCATACCTTTCCATCCTGTCCTGTCCTTCCGGAACATGGTGTAGCTTGTGATGGCCACCTCCCAGCTGCAGTTGTCAGTGCACCTTTTGCAACCAGTTAACAAAATGACAGTGTCAGTGCTCATGAGGTGGGGTCCCAAACAGCCCATATTGAAATTTTGGTGCAAAAATACTGAAAACGCCCGAGTTATGTGCAGTTGTTGAAATGTTGCTACACATATGTGTAACTTTGAGAATTTTTAATATTTCCACTCCAAATTTTTAACATTGCCATTATTTCACACCACCTCATGAACAGCACAACTGTCATTTTTCATATTCTGCCTGAAACTTTTTTCTCTCCTGTGGCGCAGAATGGTACATATGCTGTGCCAATTCACCTTTTGAGACCAATTAACAAAATAACAGTGCCAGTGTTCATGAGGTGGGGTCACAAAAAGGCCATGCTGAAAATGTGGTAAAATAATTCCTAAAAGTTGTGTGTCCATTAACTTTATTCAATGCACGTGCATAACATTCGTATTTTTCAATACTTTAACATCAAATTTTCAACATAGCCATTTTTTTACACCACCTTATCAATAGTACAGCTGCCATGTTTCACATCCTGTCCAAAATGTATTTTCACACCTGTGGCCCAGAATGGTGTTGTGCATTATTACATTTTGCCTCGCATTTCACAATTTCTCTGTACCAGGGTACATGAAATGGGGTAATAAGATGGCTATGCTGACAATTTGGTCACTGTTGTTTGACACATTGAAGCACAGAGCCCCACATCTACATACATATGTGCATCTACTAGAGGTTGGAGTGCAGGGTCCAAAGGGCCCTGCTCTCTAACAGTAAAATAAGGACACTATTATACTAGCTCAGAAAGTCAGGAAATTCAATGGAAAAACTCTGTTAATACATAAGTTAGGGTTCCTATTACAGTGACAAGTATGGAAATTCATTGTTAGGTTCCAACCCTTACCACCTCCACCCTCCACACTAGCAGGCATCGGGTGTGCCTTGGGATCATTAGCCCTAAGTCTCACCCACTACATGTGTAAGGAAGCTGAGATGGTACAGTATAGGGAGAATGGGGTTAGAGTTAGGTCAATGATACTAAGGCACACCCTGCCACCTGATGGTGTGTGGAGGGTGGGGTGGTAGGGGTAGGAACCCTAATACTGAATTTCCATACTTTTGTCACTGTAAAAGGAACTGTAACCGATGCATTAATGGATTTTTTTGCAATATATATATATGTATATATATATATATACAGTCATGGCCAAAAATATTGGTGCCTTTGCACTTTTTCAAATAACTCACAATTTCCTCTAAACATAAGTTGAAATTAACAACAGTACAGTATTTGGTCTCCACAATTCTTTATTTCTCTGTTAATATTACAGAACCTTTGTTTTTGATTCAGAATTTAATATATCCTTTTAAATCAGAAAATGAAAAGAAATGGCATTGACAAAATTATTGACAGCCTAGACTTAATATTTGGTAGCACAGCCTTTGGTCAAAATAACTGCAATCAACCACTTCCTATAGCCATGGATGAGCTTTCTGCACCTCTCTACTGGAAGTTTGGCCCACTCTTCTTGTGCAAACTGCTCCAGTTCTCCCAGATTTGAAGGGTGCCTTCTCCCAACTGCTGTTTTCAGATCTCTCCACAGGTTTTCAATGGGATTTAGATCAGGACTCATTGCTGGTCACTTCAGAACAGTCCAGCGTCTTGTCTTGAACCATTCCTGGGTGCTTTTTGAAGTGTGTTTGGGGTCATTGTCCTGCTGGAAGACCCATGACCTTCGACGGAGACCCAGCTTTGAGACACTGGGTTCAACATTGCGTTCCAGAATGGCCTGGTAATCTCCAGATTTCATGATGCCATGCACACGTGCAAGGCACCCAGTGCCAGAGGCAGCACAGCAACCCCAAAACATCACTGAACCTCCTCCATGTTTGACTGTAGGGAAGGTGTTCTTTTCTTTGAAGGCTTCATTTTGTTTTCTGTAAACATAGAGATGATGTGCTTTACCAAAAAGCTCTAATTTGATCTCATCTGTCCACAGGACATTCTCCCAGAAGGATTTTGGCTTGTTCAGGTGTGCTTTGGCAAGCCCAAGTCGGGCTTTCTTATGTCTCTCTCTCTCAGCAGTGGGGTCCTCCTGGGCCTCCTACCATATAACCCCCTTTCATTGAGTTGGCGACAGATGGTGGGAGTTGAAACTGTCATACCTTGTGTCTGAAGGTCAGCTTGAATCTGTTTGGCAGTTGATCGAGGTGCTTTCTCCACCATTCGAACAATCCTGCGCAATCTTTGATCAAGTTTTCTCTGTGCCATGTCCAGAGAGGTTGGCTACAGTGCCATGGGCCTTAAACATCCTGATAACATTACGACGGTGGAAACAGGAAATCAAGGTCTCTGGAGATTGATTTGTAGCCTTGAGATTGTCCATGCTTGACTACAATCTTCTGTCTGACCTCCTCAGACAATTCTCTGGCTGTCTTTCTTTCTCCATGCTCATTGTGGTACACACATGACACAAAACAGGAGAATGAGTCCTTTTCTCTATTCAAACTGGTTGAATGAGTGATTTTTATATTGCAGGCACCTGCAACTCACCACAGGTGAGTTCAATTCCAAAGTGAAGGAGAATCACCTGCTTGAAATCTAATTATCTCTTAACTGCTTCTAAAAGGTGCCAATAATTTTGTCTGGGCCATTTAAGGATTTCTGTGTGGAATAAGCTAAGACTTAGTAAATGTTTCTGCTGTTTGTGTTTTATTCCACTGCAAATCAAAGAAATACATATGTGGATACCAAAATATTTTTTAATTTCAGCAATTTTCTGGAAGGAATGGTGCATTATTAGAAAAAACTGCAAGGGGGCCAATATTTTTGGCCACGACTGTATATATGCATAATGCATCAGTTAGGGTTCCAACATCAAAGAGTAGGAAAATGTGGCATTAGGTTTCAACCTATAACACTCCATCCCCACCCTACACAGACCAACAGGCGGAAGGGGGGCTGGCTTGGGGTCATTAACCCTAATGATCACTCCATCTTCCTATGCTGAACCCATGTCATCTTATTTTGTAATGGAATGGGTGAGCATTAGGATTGATGGCCCCCCACCTGTTGGTCTGTGCAGCATGGGTGATGGGGTGTTAGAGTTGGAAACTCTAATGCCACATTTCACTACATTTGATGGTGGAACCCTAACTGATGCATTAGTGAAGTTTGTTGCAATTTATTTCCTTACTTTGTGAACTAGTATAATTGTATGCTTATTTGCTAATGGGAGAGCAGGCCCTCTGGGCCCTCCACTCCAATCCCTCCATAGATGCTTACTGTATGTATGTAGCTGTGTGAGCACAGGGCCTCTGGACCCTGCACTTCCAGTTGTATGGACAACAGTGACCAAATTGTCACTATGGCCATGTTACTACTCCTACCTCATGTACCCGTGCAGATAATTGTCAAACCACCACAACATAACTTCACACAAGTGCAACGCCATTCCACATCACAAGAATGAAAGCACATTTTTTGCAGGATTTGAAAAATGACAACCATCACATACATGAGGTGGTGTAATAAGAAGGCTATGTTGAAAATCTGGGCTAAAAATATTTAAAATTCCCTAAGTTACGTTCATGTGTAGCAAAATTGCAACAAATAGTCATAACTATGCCATTTTTAATAATTTTGACTCCAAATTTTCAACATAGCTTTTTATGACCTCACTGCATGTACCCAGTATAGAACATGTTCAAATCCCTGCCAAAATGTAATTCTGTGCAACTGCACTGCTATTCTGCACAAGTGTGAAAACATATTTTGGCCAGGATTTAAAAAATGACAGATATCACATACATGAGTTGGGATAATAAGAAGGCTATGTTGAAAATATGGGGTGAAAATATTGAAAATGAGCAAAGTTACAAACGTGCATAGGGAAATTGCAACAAATGGTCATAACATTGTTATTTTTAATAATTTTGATTCCAAATGTTTAACATAACCTTCTTATAACACAACCTCATGAAGAATATGACTGTCATTACACAAATCCTACTGGAAAGGTGATTTCACCAACCAACTGCAAAATCAAACTACTTTCCCAATGGGAGTTGCGTAATGACAGTCATATTGTTCATGAGGTGAGGTCCTCAAAAGGCAATGTTGAACATTTGGGGTCAAAATCTACAAAACCTGCTGAGTTATGAACCAAAGTCAAAACCCCTATTGAATTACATTAAAGCATATTTACCTTAGTTTCTCATATTGTAGTTGCCAGATCCAGCAGCCAGATGTGTCTTCGATCAGCAGAATGGATCTCGAACCTAGGACTTCTTCAGGTGAGTGAGGGTCTGTGATAGGGGTTTCATGAGGGTTGTGGGGAGGTGGGTGTACAGTCTATGTCTAAAGAAACAAAACAAATATAGATATACAGGGTGAGGGTGCCACTAGACACGACAGATTTTAATGGGGGGGGGGTTCAAATAAAATGCAATAAAGAAAATGACAAAAATTATCCTTTTTCATCAGCAAAAATTATTTTCCACCAATCCTTTGCTGTGGTGGCAGAAAAGGATTCCATCTGGCAAACAAGGATCCTTTTTCCTGACCAGAGGGCTCTGTTTTTCGGGACCAGATAGCTCCCAAATGTTTTTGACTACCAGATGGCCATTCAGAGAATTCTTTTTCACTACTAAAATTCCTTTTTTGCCATCATATTTTGTCATGGTGAAAAAGGAAATTGGCTGCCGAAAAAGGATTTCCCATTTTCATGACCAGATGGCCATGCCACCAATCCTTTTTTGCCACAGCAGTTCCTTTTTTCGCCATCTTTTTTTGTCAAGGCAAAAAAGGAGATTGCCTGGCAAAAAGGATTAGTAACATGGCCATCTGGTTGAGAATTGGGGAAACCCTTTTTTTGTCAGTTGATTTTCTTTCCATCATCATGAAAAGGACTGACAAAAAGGAAGTTAGTAAGCGCAAAAAAGGAATAAAATATTTTTAAAAGTTCTAGGGCATACAAACTATTAAAAACACACAGAACAGGTCATCAACTCCTGATGAGCAAGATACATGGTTGAATGTCTGTAACAGACATCCCTGGCACAGTTACAACAGTTCGCTTTGGCCACAAATAAAAAACAAGATGGTGGCTCATGAAAAATGATTTTTTTTTCTGATGAACAAGGATTGGCTCCTCAAGAAAAAGGATCCTTGTTCATCACAGCAAAATTCTTTTTCATTCCAGGAATCTTTCCTGGAAAGTAAAAGTTCCATTGAAAATAATGGGACCTTAAAAATGCAATAACTTTAAAATGGATTAATATTTTTTCAACCAATAAATGCACATCAGTTCTGTGAGCTAAGCTCTTTCTACCATAATGATTTCAGACCTAAATTCAACATGACCTGTGCACAGGGGGATGAGAAAAAAACAGCAAAAAGTGGCAAATTTTAAGGCTTTTGCAGTGTCTGGATCTCAGAATCTGCATATCTGACCAGAATAAAACTTGGCACATCATGAGAGCTAACCCATGGAATAGTGCATACAAAATGTGGTACAAATCCATTCAATGGTTGCAAAGTTATTATGGTGCAAAATTTGAGGTTTAACATTAAGTGTCTCCTCAACCCTAACTACAGTGTTTTATATCTATCTATCTATCTATCTATCTATCTATCTATCTATCTATCTATCTATCTAACTATCTATCTATCTATCTATTCATGGCAAGAAACTCTGTTTAATGCATCTGTTAGGGTTGTTCCACAGCAACAAAAATGAGAAAATTTGATGTTAGGGTTGCCACCCCTTGCACCCCACACCCACCCTGTCCTCACCAACAGGCATCGGGATGTGCATTGGGATCATTGGTCCTAAATGTCATCCCATTCCATGTGTAAATAAGCTGAGGTAGTGCAGTATAGGAGAATGGGGGAGAGTTAGGACCGATGACCCCAACACACACCCCAATGCCTGTTAGGGGGACGGGGTGGGCATGGGGTGCAAGGGGTGGCAACCCCGAAACTGGATTTCCTCACTTTTGTTGCTGTGAAAACAATCCTAACTGATGCATTAAATGGAGTTTTTTGCCATGAATTTCCTTCTTTGAGAATGTGCACTATAAAAGTGAATGAATGGTGGTGGAGGTCCAAAGGGCCCCCAAGACTCCACCATGTGATTTTTTGTCACTCACAATAAAAACTGGCTGGACTGATTGAAATAAAATTGTTAAATGAAGACATGTACCATGGCACACTGTGTGTCCAGAATTGTGTGTACAACCATGCAACGGTCACACAGTGCCACGAGCAAACAATGTAACTTGCACAATTCAGCAACTGTGGGCCAGCAAGCCAAAAATTGGCACAGTGAAAGATGAATTATAATTTTGAACATTCCAAATGCCAGGCAAATTGGACACATGGTTCAGAAGTTATGGAAGTGTAATGAACCAAATTTTCATTCATCGGAGTGGCAACATCCACCCACACCTGTTAATGTTTTACACAAAACCACTGTAAGCCACCTCTGTGCCACTAGGGCTACCTACGCTATAAATTTAAAGGCAGTAGCACCATGAAGAATGCTACGGGCAAAATGTTAACTGTGTCACACAGTATCTCCACAACAAATTATTTCTCAAACATGTAAACAGCATAACTCACATGTCCAGGACATCCACTCAACACCCTCCAAATGTCATGTGAAAAGACAAAACCATTCCAGAGATATTACATTTTTATGTTTCTGTACCTTTAAGAAGTCTTCCACCACAAAATGGTGGAAAAAGTGGTCTGAAGGAAAGAATTGTTGAGTACCTAGAGGCCAGTGGGGCACAGGACCCAAGGCAGCATGGATTCACGATGGGAAGGTCGTGTCAGACGAATATAATAGATTTCTTTGGCTGTGTGACCAAAGTAATGGACCAGGGAGGGGCTGTGGACAAGGCCTACCTGGATTTTAGCAAGGCATTTGATACAGTCCCACACAAAAGATTAATACACAAGATAGCCAACCTTGCAGTGGGTCCCAAGGTGGTAGCCTGGATAAAAAATTGGCTAGACAACAGGACGCAAAGGGTAGTAGTAAATGGAGTACACAGTGAAGAAAGGAGGGTTACTTGCGGGTACAGCAGGGTTCAGTACTGGGACTGGTCCTTTTAATGTCTTTATAAGTGACATTGCAGAGGAACTGGAAGGAAAGTATGTCTCTTTGCAGATGACACAAAGATCTGCAAACAGGGTTGATACACAAGATGGAGTGGAAAGGATGAAAAGGGACTTGGCAAGGTTGGAGGAATGGTCAAATGTATGGCAGCTCTGATTCAATGCAAAGAAGTGCAAGGTAATGCACACAGGAAACAAACACCCAGGGACGCGATACAATGGGGGTGAGATACTGACAACAGTGAAAATAGAAAGGGACCTGGGGGTAATTATATCAGATGACCTAAAGGTGGCAAGCAATGTGAGAAGGCAGTAAGGAAGGCTGGGGGATACTGGGATGCATAGGCAGAGGCGCCAATAGTAGAAAACAGGACGCTGTTATCCCTCTGTACAGACAGTTGCTGAGACCCCATCTGGAGTACTGTGTGCAGTTCTGAGACCCCATCTCCACAAAGACATAGACAGAGTGGAGGCTGTCCAGAGGAGGGCAACCAAAATGGTGCAGGGTCTGCACCAGAAGACATACGAAGAAAGACTAAAGGAGCTTAATATGTATACCCTTGAGGAAAGAAGGGAGAGAGGGGACATGATAGAAACTTTCAAGTACCTCAAGGGAATTAACAAAATCCAAGAGGGTAGCATCTTCTAAAAAAAGAGGTGCAAGAACAAGGGGCACAATTTGAAGATAGAGGGGGATGGCCTGAGAGGTAATGTGAGGAAGCATTTTTCACTGAGAGGGTTGTGGATGATGGAACAGCCTCCTGAGGAGGCTGTAGAGTCAAGAACAGTGGGGGACTTCAAGAATGCATGGACAGGCATAAGGCAGTCCTAGTGGGGGTAGGAGGAAGTAAGCTGTTGGTTAACTAGGATCTGCAGCTTATCTGTTAGGTAGGAAATTGGGCAGACTAGGTGGGCCAAGTGGTCCTTATTGCTGTCAAATTCTATGTTTCTATGAACATGCACTAAAATGGTGGACCTGGTGGCTGAAAAATCAGTGACTGCAAAGTGGGCCATCTTCAAGTGGCAATAACTCTGGAACAGAACAGCATGTTTTCACCCAACAAAATCTGCCATGTTCCTTGAACAAAGGTCTTTCAACCTGCCAATTTTCAAACCAATTAACCACACTGGCTGTACTACATGTTACAGAAGGCTATGCAGAAAAATAGCAAAAACATAATATTTTGCACTGCAGTACGCAAACGCAAAAACACAAACGGTAATGTTAACACAAACGGTGATGGGAACAGTGAGGTAAAATAAAATAGTAATGCTAACAGTAACGCAAACACAAGCGTAAACGGTAACGCACATGGTGACGCAAATGTAAATGATACAAACGATAAGAGAAACACAAGCACAAATGTTAATGAAAACAAAGATATTAGTGCAAATGGTAACGCAAATGCTAACAGCAACAGAAATGCAAACATTAATGAAAACCGTAATGCAAATGCTAACGGCAACGGAAAAGCAAACGCAAACGGTAATGAAATTGCAAATGGTAACACAAACAGAAATGCAAATGGTAATGGCAATGGTGATGCAGATGGAAGCAGTAACACAATTGACAATGGAAACGTTACCAAAAATGCAAATGCTAAGGCCAATAGAAATGCAAACAGTGACAAACACACTAACAGTAACAGTAACGCAATTGGAAATGCAAATGGTTAATGGTAACACCAACGATGATGCCAAAGGGAACACTAACACAAATGGAAATGCAAGTGCATATGCAAACGCAAATGGTGACGTGTACAGTCATGGTAACGCAATTGGAAATACACACGCTCAGTAACACCAATGATTCAATAAAGGAAATGCAAACAGAAATGCAAATGTAAGTGCGTACACAATTGCAAATGGTAAAGCGTATAGTCATGGTAACACAACTGGAAATGCAAATGCTTACAGCAACACCAACGATGATGTCAAAGGAAACACAAATGCAAATGGAAACGCAAATAGAAACGAGTACGCAAATGCAAATAGTAATGCACATCGTGACACAAAAGGAAATGCAAACAAAAACAGTAATGGAAACGCAAATGGTAACAGTAATGCAAATGCAAGTGCAACACAAAGAGTAACGCACACGGTGATGTAAACGGAAATGTTAACGCAAATGGTTACGGAAACGCAAGCAGAAATGCTAACTGTAACAGTAACGCAAATACATACACTTTTTTCCCAAAAAGGTGCATTCAGAAGCACAGTGAATACAGAGAATGTATGCATAATAATGGCCCTCAGAGCAGAAAATGAACACTTGGAATACTAAATTGCTTATATCTCTGGAACCGTACAACATAGAAAAAAAATTAAAATCTCATGTTATTTATGACTTTCCTGGCTAGTTTTGTACTGGGCCCCCTAGCAGGGGGCTAAGCATTTTTCTGATGAGAAGTCTATATCTCAAAGTGTTTTTGAGATACGGGCCCTGAAAGGAACAGCGGGTGCCATAATGTCAGCCTATGGGAAGAATCATAAATCGAGAGTGCTGTAACTTTACAGCCCTCTAATATTGTGTTACCAAACCACCAAAAGGCACATCTGTGGAATCTTGGCTTTCTTCCCTCTAAATGTCAGCCCAAAAGATCAAACCATTCTTTTGCAGCAGGGTGGCAAAGATTTCCTATTGTTTGGGGCATAGTGTCGCAAAGTAATGTTGTGATTTACGACACTTTCGCAAAAAATAAATCACCAAAGTGTTGAATGTGCGACACTACTTTTCGACACTACTGTTTACAGAAAATGTAAAAACATCTTTCTGGGGTGTTTAACCCCCCAAAAAAGACATGGCTAGCATCCTCAGGATTCAACTAGGTGAATACAGCAAGAATTGTGTCCCTAGAGGATCTCAAATTTAAAGATGGTGGATTTGTGACACTACACGGGTCATTTATGACACTAAAAACTGCATTTGCAACACTTTCACATTTTTTGTTAACTTTTCCTATTGATTATAATGGGAAACTTGTTTTTGAATAACTTTTTGAACCATTTAATATTTTTTCACAAAATCTTTGAAAGGCACATTGGGGACCCAGTCTGCATGTTCCTGATGGTTTCAGACCAGTCACGAGCCCATGCAACCTGTAGGCATGAGCAAAGAATGAACAAAATGCATAATTTGTGTGTTTTTCAGCACTCTGTAGCTCTGCAACCGTACATCCAACCATAATGAAATGTGGCAGATCCAGAGATCTATGGTACTGGATTGTACCTGCCAAATTTCAGGCACGTCTGTCATATGGTGACAAAGTTATTAAGCTGCCAAATTTCAGATTTAACCTTAAATGGGGTACTCAACCCTAACTATAGTGGTACTACTGTGCCACTATATTATATATATATATATATATATATTATGCAAAAAATGTTGTTAATGCATCATTTAGGGTTAAAACACAAAAAGTAAGGAAATGAAACTTTTAGGGTTGCCCCCCTCCCCCTCTTGGACCTGCCCATCATCCTGAGATTGACAGCTGACAGAATGTGTCTGTGGGGCTGTTAGACCTAAATCTCACCCCATTCCATGTGTAATCATATTCAAAAGCCACAGAAAAGAAGAATGGGGTGAGATTTAGGCCTCACAACCCAGAGGACACACTCCGTCAACTGTCAATCCCGGGATGATGGGCAGGTCCAAGGGGGATGGGTCAACCCTAAAAGTTTAATTTCCTTACTTTTTGTGTTTTAACCCTAAATGATGCATTAACAACATTTTTTTGCATAGAATTTCCTTACTTTTTCAGAAAGAATATAAAAGTAAAGTTGCAGAAGTTGTAGCAGGGCGTGGGCCGCCAGACCCTCTCCCATCAACTTCTAAATTCACTAAAAGTAAAAAGTTATGTAGGTTGGTGGGGCCCTGCACTCCCACCAACTTGTAAATTTATGTGTAAAATAAGACTACAAATACTGAATATCATATGTATTTCTGGGAGCTCATATGGGTGGGAGCATGGGGCCCAAAAGCTCCCACCACATTGAAAGATAGCAAACTGTTAGTCATCAGAGTGGCATAATTCAACACCTGTTTACATGTCAGACATGTAACCACTGAAAATTACCTCCATGGCAGTAATGCTGGCACCCTATAAATGTGAACCCAGTACCATAATGCAAAACGCCATACGCAAAAGATAAAGTGTCTCAGACAATATGTCCACAGCAAATTAATTTTCCAACACCTAAACACCTTAATTCGCATGTGCAGGACATTCAATATGAAAGACGAAACCATTTCAAAGATACAACAAGTTAAAGTTTAAGATTTTCATTCATTGGAGTGGCAGAGTTCTGCACCTGTTAAAACTTTAGACACCAAATAACTGAAAAGTAGATCCATAGCAGTAAGGCTAGCTACTGAATAAATTTCAAGCCAGTATGAGAATGGAAAACACTGTCTGCCAAATGTAAACTGTGCCACACAATATCTCCACAGAAAATGTGTTGTCTGACATATAAACACTTTAATTCACATCTATAGGACATGCCGTCAACACCCTTCAAATTTCAAGACCAAACCGTTTCCGAGATATTTAAAGTTAAAGATTTTTAAAATTGGCCTGTTGCATTAAAATCTGGCCATCTAGTCCCTCTCTCGCTATCAAAGATCGTGGTCAAAGAATCTCACCATCAAAGAATTTGCAGGCTCGCAATCAAAGAATTTGCAGGGCATGATCAAAGAATAAAAATGGTGAAATTAACATTTTAGACATAAATGCATGAAACCACTGGCATGGTTTGATAAAACGAAGTCCCTTGAGTAAAACATACCCTCATTTGTGTTAATAACCCACCCTGAGCTAAGAAATGTGCTTTTTTCAACTACCCATCTTGTCCCTCAATCGCAACCAAAGATCGCGGTCAAAAGAATTTGCAGGCTCGCGATCAAAGAACTCTAGAGCTCATGATCAAAGATCGTAGGTGCCACGAACAAAGAATAAAATGCGTAAAACTTTACTTTTGACCATTTCAAAAGAAATCAAAGGCATGGCTCAATAGAGCAAAGTCCCCTGAGCAAAACCCATCCAAGTTTTACTTCAGGAGTCACTCCTGAGACGAGATATGTGAGTTTTTCTGACTGGAACATAACATAAGATGCCGGCCATCACGATCAAAGAATTTCTCGGGGTCAAAGATATTTGACCGCGAGCCTGCAAATTCTTTGATCATGAGAAGGGACCAGATGTCCAAAACCCCATTCTTTGTTCGCAAAGTAACCATATAAATTTTTCCATTGACTTATAATGGGAACTTAAAACTGCAATAACTTTTGAATGGATTAATATTTTTTCACAAAATGAAAAGCGGCATGATCGTTGATGGAAACTCTTTCAGACGAGCCAATTTGAAAAGTGGCACACCACATGATGGCCGCACAGTGCCATGGACAATATCCCTAAAGCCGCCCATACAACTGGTGAAAAGTGCATTTTTCAGCGTTTTGGTGCACAAAGACTGTAAATCCAACTGAAACAAAATTTGGCAAATCAAGAGATCTACCATGCACCACTGCGCATATCAAATTTCTTACAAATCTGTTGAACGGGTTCAAAGTTATTAATGTGCAAATTTTGAGTTTAACATAGAAGTGGCTTCACAACCCTAAATATAGGGGCGCAACCATGACCACGCCCCTATAATAATAGCCACTAAAAAGCATGTACTGGTGGAAGAGGGCTCCAAGCTCCCACCAACTTGCCCATTTCTGCATAACAATATGCATCTGAGGGAATGCAGGCCCTCTGGGCTTGCGCTGCCACTTACGCATAGCTACAGAGCCATGCAGCATTCCTATTGGCCACTGAATGCTTGTAACAGTAATTTGTCCATATTTTGGGAACCGTAACAGCTAGAAAAACAATTTAAGTGTCATTGTAGCATGACAGTGAGTGCTCATACCACAATCACTGACTGAACCCATATCTCACATCATTTCGAGATATGGGCACCAAAACACTGGACAGGCACTTCGTTCAACCATTGTGACAGTCATTTCACAATATCTCATGAACTGCAACATATGAACAAAATTCCACTGGAGGCTTACTCTACAATTTCAAGTCTTTTCCAGTAGCTAGATCTAAGCCACCTGTAGCAAAAAGTAGGTATCTCGCTTTATTTCTGAGATAACAGCAGCAAAAGTCATGACAGACTGCAATGTAATCCTATGGGAAAAATGTCAATTATGTCATTGAATATCTCTGCAACAAATTATTTCCCCAACACCTAAACAGCATAATTCACATCTGTATTACATCCCCTCAACACCCTGTAAAATTTCAAGTAAAAAGACCAAACTGTGATTGAGATACGGTCATCTCAATTTGGGTCATCTGGTCTTTCCTAGGGCCATCTGGTCTTTCTCATTAACATTCAAAAAATGCATATAAATTTTCCCATAGGGTATAAAGGGGATTTTCAATTGTAATAACTTTTGAACAGATCAATATGTTTTCACCAAACAAATGAAGGCATGTCCCTTGGCACAAGCTCTATCTAAGTCCCAAGTTGTGGACCAATAGCCCACACGGTGTCCATGTAGCACCACAGACAAAAAATGTGCAAAAGTGGTGAAAGGTACATTTTGGGCACTTTGCTGCATTAAAACCATGGCCCGGATATTCAAAGGGTTGCGCATGCGCAACACAGGTTCTTGCATGCGCAAGTCCAAAAATGCGCCATTTAGCGATATTCAGAAGGAGGCAGTTGCACCCCAGAAAACATGCTGAGCAACAGCGCAATGAAAATGAAGGTATGCGCAACCGAAGGGGGTGGATCCATGCATAAAGACCGCAATGCGATATTCAAAGACTTGCGCGATGCGCAAGAGCGGCACAGCCGGAAATTGCTCACTAGTGGAAATGAGCCAAATTAAAAAGGCTCAAGGAAGCAGCGCAAGAACGCTACCAGGCTGCCAAGTGGGGGAGAGAGAGAGAGACACAGCCAGCCAGCCAGCCAGCCAGCAAAGGGCAGGCAAGGAAAGTGTGGGCCATAGTCTGTAGAGGCCAGCGGGGGGTGCCCGGTGCAGTGGAAGTAGCAGTGAGGACAGCGGGGGTAACACAGCAACACCAGCCAGGGGGGGTCAGAAGCCAGGGAGATGGACAGTGCCAGTTTCCACATGGAAGCTGTAATGAGGGGGGTGAGAATGCATGCTGCAGGGGGACATGGCCTTGGAAGGGCCCGTCGGTGGTATGCCCCCAACAGGCGGTACCGTGCCCGCATCAGCTTTGAGCTGTACACAGATGTAGAGATCATGGGCCGGTACCGCCTGAACAGGGCAATACTGAGATGGCTCTGTGAGCTGTGCAGTGATGTGATGCAGGCACCTCACACGGCGGAATCCGCTCTGTCGGTGGAGACCAAGGTGACAGCCTGCATGTGCCTGCTCGCCACGGGCACATTCCAGAGGCCGACAGGGACACCACAGGCATCACACAGTCGGCCCGCCATGCATCCTTACCCAATTCCTCAGTGCATAACTGCCACATGCTGCGGAGTACATCCATTTCCCCAACACCCGCGTGGAGCATACAACAAACATGCAGGGTTCCACAGGGTATACATTGTTGCCTGGCATGCTAGGGGCCATAGACTGCACCCATGTGGCCATTTGCATGCCACCTGACCGATGGCCTCGCATATCAGAACAGAAAGGTATTCCCTAGTGTCAACTGCCAGGTGGTGTGTGATGCCACTGAGCGCATAATCAATGTCTGTGCCACACACCCTGGCGGAGCACATGATACCTTCATATGGTATCAGTCTGCACTCGCGCCATCGATTGAGAGTGGGGACATCCCACAGGACATCTAGTGGGTGAGTACATGTATGGAATGCAAACCCGTGGCAAGGGTGGAAGGCCACAGGTGCCATGGTAGTGGCACACAGTGAGATGGCCAATATGGACCTGAACATGAGACTGATCTCCACTATCTCCACACAGGTGACAGCGGATACCCTCCATCCCTGGCTGCTCACACCGTACTGGGCCCCATGACCCCAGCGCAGCAACACTATAATGAGGCACATGCCGCAACACGCAACATCATAGAGCGGGTGTTTGGGATGCTCAAGGCATGCTTCTGATGCCTAGACACCTCCGGCGGTGCCCTACAGTACAGCCCCCAAAAGGCATGTGGGATATTCCTGGCCTGTTGCATCCTGCACAACATGGCCAAAGACCATGGGATAGCCGCACAGGTCAAAGAGGGGGACAGCGATGGGGATGCCAGTGGCGCCGGTGTTGATGGTGATGAGCAGCCCCCCCAGGATGGCGGGACCCCCGACTGATCCGGCAGGCCCAGCTGCACCGGGACACCATCACAGAGGAGCACTATGCACAACACAGGTAAGTCAAGGGGACATGTGCAACCAACACTGTCCATGCACAAACCACAGGCACACAGGGGAACACACCAGGGGTGCATGACAGTCAGGGGAGTGGAAGGGTCCAGGCATACAAACACACCATCAGGGAGGGGTGAGCACTCATATGGACACACACACACCAGGCACAGAGCATACATGGGCAGATGCACAGCACTGCATAACCAACATTGCTAACACAGCACACCGAACACCCCACCACCTGTACTGTCCAAGTACGTGTGTCAGATGCTGGGCACCCTTGCCTTGGTGTACAGTACAATGCAGGCATCATCATGCACATGCACCTGTGGACAGCAGTTGGGTGGGTGTGCAGGTGGTCCGTGTGTCGGCGTGGTGAGCAGAGCACCCAGCAGTGCACTGCCCACCATGACTCACATTGCACACATGGCAGCACCAGACAGGGCTCGCACTGGGAGACAGCTCAGTCATGTAGCACTGTCCCACGGCCACTGCAGATGCATGGGCGGCCCTGCCATGACCCAACAGCACTGGCAGGCTGAGCAGGTGCCACATGGGGTGGCACTGTTGCACCACCAGGGGTCCCACTGTGCGAACGCAACCTTGCCCGCATCAGGGGTCTGCAGCATGCTGAACAAACCTGCACCAGGGGTGCTCGGGATGCCCACAGCAGAACCCAGCGTCAACAGGCCTGGTGTCGCACGACGCCGGGAATGGGGAGTGGAGAGTGAACTGTGTGGGGTGTGCGGTATAGGGGCACCTGACTGTGTGCCCAATGCGTCCACGACAGAGACCACTGCCTGGGTCAGCCTGTCAATGGCGGTGGTCACATCCGTCTGCATACGGACCAGCTCAGCACGGTCCAGAGCACACTCCCTGCTGTGCCACTCCACGGACACAGACAGTGCCTCCACGGACATACATTGCAACTCGCCTCTGCAGCTGTACTGATTCCTGCAGCAGGCGGGTGTGCTCATCCAATGGGTACTGTGCCCCAATGGCATCCTGTCCCCCAGGGTGTGGAAGGTCCTGATGCACAACACCCCTTGAGGGTGGGCGCTGTTCGCCAGGACCAGGAATGGGCGGATCAAAGGGCGGCAGACATGTGCCACAGCTTGACACTGTACCCCCAGACCTGGTGGGTGACTGCTGCTGCTGCCCCTCCAACCGCTGTGCCCCAGGGTCCACTCATTCCACGCTGTGCTGGCAACAGTGCCAGACACCTGCACAGCCACCGGCTGCCCCACGGTGCTGACAGGCACAGCCTGGGACTGTGCCAGCATGCTGGTACACAGGTTGGAACCAGAAAGGCCCAGGGGCACATGCTGGCCTGCTGTGTGTCCGTCATGGGACACACACCTATCACTGCCCATTGCAGTCATTGCTTCATCAATGGTGCAGGTACGTGCTACAGCCATGGTCACAGCATGCTGGCATGCTTGCATGCCAGATTGCTGAGACACAGGCTGTGCACCCCCCACACCAGTATCACCGGCACCAGAGTTGGCAGTCCAGCGTGCATGCTGCTGCAGTGCCTGCTGGCTGGTGATAGAGGTGGATGGACCCTCCTCCATGTCCAGTAGGTCATCATCACTGCCTGGACCCACCACCACTGTCTCCATAAGATGAACAGGATCTGTAACAGAAAGAGAGTACATGTGAGTGCATGTGAACAACCTTCCCCCCACCCCCCCAAACACCACCACCATGTCATACCGTGCAGTGAAGGGCTTCCACCTGTCTGGAATCCACCTCCTGGTACACCCTCAACAGCGCTCCGCTGCATGGATGCGACCAGTGTCTCCTCAGTCGGGGTCAGCTCCAACACCACCACTGGGGGGCCCCCGCCAGTGCCAGCATGTGCCACCCTGAAGGCTGCCACCTTCTCCTTCAACCTCCTGCGGTCTGTCCCCATCTTCTTTTTGCATTCCTGCACGGAGCGCTGGTGGCTTCCATGCAGGTTAACGGCCCGAGCTACCCCCTCCCATGCAGCAGCATGGACTGAAGTGCCCCTCCATCCACTAGTACTGGCTCCTCATCCTGGTAGACCTGGAAGAGGGCCTCTGTCTCTGCTGCTGTAAGTGGGCCTCCTCCCTACGCCCACTGTCCTCACCCTCACCTTGGCTCTGCTCGGTCATGGCGATCTGTATGGGAAGTGGACACCTGTCACTGTGCAGTCTACAGCATTTTCCCATGACCTTTGCCCAGAACATCACACATGCAACTCACCTCTCACCTGCAGTAACGAATCCTGGCCATAGCCCAATGTTGCACATTTTATAGATAATACATGCAAATTAGGAGGAGAAACTTTATTGACATGCAAATCATGCCACTGCGCCTTTGAATGGCTGATCAGATGATTTGCATGTGTCGACTGAATATCGCGAATCTGCGCTTTGTGCAATATGGAGGATTCGGCTGAGCCAATGGCGCAGATCTGTGACTGTGTGGTACACTGCATTGTGCATGCCCAGATAGCTTACGCAGACATCTGCCACGCTGCTGACGTGCTGAGCACGATCGGCAATTCAGGCCATGGCCACCATTGTGCCAGTGAGGCTGCAAGCAATCAGGCACTACATGGCGCTGTGCGCACTACTGTGCAATAGTCCACTGTGGCACTGATGCGCGGCTGGTCAGTCGCGCGCAGGATTCCTATCGTCAGATGGCGCTGTGCGTAGCCTTGTGTCATTGCCCATGACCTTGTGTATGACCTTTGCCCCTGGCGCTGTTCACCTGCCATGTGTACATCCCTGTTAAGCTGTCTGGTGACAGCGCTTATGTCGTAACCGAGCGGTGCTGTTCAAACAAGCGCCAATGGAGCCTGTGGTGGTCTATTGTGCAATATCTCCACGATGGGGTTACAAGCGCGGTGGGGTGCCATATTGTCTGCTGTAAAGTTGGTACCATGGCTGGGAGGAGGGCTGTTGTCCTGGAGCCAATCGAGGTGGCCAACCTGGTGGCCCTAGTAGAGCCCACTTTGGTGCACTTTATGGTGAGGTGCCCCTCACCATTGACAAGAACACAAGTGTGGCAGCAAGTGGCCACTGACCTGGTGGGGACACTGAGACGGTGCCAGTCTGCTGAGCAGTGCCCCGGTGCACTGTCCATCCGCCGGAAGGATCGGACGTGTTGGCGAGGCTGCGGTCATGTGCCAGGCGGGCGTGGTACCTAGGCCAGGTGGGTGTACCATCTTTGCACCTGTATTTTCTGTAGGGGTGTGTGTATGTTTTGGTGGCTGTGCATAGGTGATGGCTCAGCCACGGTTGGCTGTGTCAGTGTGTGCAGCTGTGAGATGAATGGATATGGCTGTGTGGGCGGGCACTCTCACTGGGGCAGGGGGCAGTCTGCTTTTGAGTCACACTGATGTTTGTCTCAGCATATGTCTCCCACAGGCCGGGATGCGAGGATGCAGGCCCAGGTTGATGAGGGGGGCGTGCCAGGGCCCGGTGCCAGCAGAGGTTGCACCCAACAGCAGCAGCAGCGGCAGCAACAGCAGCAGCAGCAACAGCAACAGCAGTAGACACAGCTGCTTGTGCAGTGTGAGGTATCATGACTTCATGGATGCTATTGCATGGCTTGGGGGGAGACCAGTAGCCCTGCACAATACAACCATGCAGGAAAGAGGAGGTCATAATTCCACTCATACAAGACACTAGTGAGGCCCCACCTGGAGTACAGTGTACATTTCTGGAGAACATACCTACGTAAGGACGTATAGTGGGCAGAGAAGTTTCAGAGGAGGGCAACAAAGATGGTGCATGGCTTGACACACAAGTCCTATGGAGACAGGTTGATGGAACTGAGACATGTACTCCTGGAGGGAGGAGGGACAGAGGGATATGATAGAGACATACAAGTATCTTACAGGGAGGAACAGGGTGCAGGGAAACACTATTTGGCGGAGAGAAAGATGTTCCAGGACTAGAGGGCATGGGATGAAGTTCGAGGAGGATGATTCAGAGGACACATGAAAGAATGTCTTCACAGAGACGGGTGGTGGACAAGTGGAAAACCCTGCCAGAGGAAGTGGTGAGGGCTGAAACAATCACGGGAGTTCAGGAATACGCACGGATAGACATAACGAATTCTGGAGGTCAGGAGTAAGGGGCAACAGACTTCTAGGACAACAAGGTGAACTTACATGCTCAAATGCACAGACTGGGTTGGCCATAGGCCCTTATCTGCCGACACTGTCTATGTCTCAATGTCTCTATGCACAACACAGGTGACATGCATCACTGTCCAGTATCACAGCACGTCTGTGTATGTGCGTCACTGGTGGTCCATGCATGCACTGGGCACATAGCTGTAACTGGCATCGCACCACATTGCCGTCACTTGACAGCCTTGTTTGCTGCTGTGATGGACATGGGCAGTGTGTGTGTGCAGTGGTGTGCATACCTAGTGCCACGCCTGTTTGTGATGGCCATGTGCATGTTCACTGTGGGTGGGTGCATGCCATCACAGGTGCGGGACATTTAGGCTATATGGCTTGCAGGTTGGGTGGTGTTCAAGGGTTGTGGTCAGTCACAGCCATTGACTGTGTTCCCATTTTCCCTAGGCCTCGAGGTTCTCCAGCACATTGGGAGGGATGTCCGGGGCCTCAGACAACTGCTGCAGACAACCAGGCCATCCTGCAATCGATACACCGGCATGGCCCTTTACAGGAGGCGGCACAGGACAGGCTGACAGCAGCCGGAAGATGAGCGGCCGGCTGGCCCATAACTGAGTTACCTCCCACTTCTCCCATCCCTACCACCTGCCTCCCTCTCCAAGTTGTCATCCCTACCCTTTGAACACCCCTACCTTGTACCTCCCCCCTTGTAAATAGTTTTATTATTATGGTTATATTGTTCATGTCAATATACATTTCTATTTTGATAAGAATAATGTTTGGTCTCTGATTTGCAGCTGGCTATGGGTGCTCAGTTGCAGGGGTCATACATACCATCCGGGGGTGGTATGGTCCTGGTGTGTGCATGTGTGTGCATGTGTGTGCATGGGAGGTATCTCCAGCATGGCTGTGACTTTCTGTTGGTCTTGCCATCTGCTGCCACCCACTGCTGGGTGCACAGGGTGTGTCTGGCTTGTAGGCTTCTGTGCTGCACAGGGTTGACGTGTGCTGGGGAGATGCATGGTTCCTGCAGTGCCAGTCACTGCACATAGGTGGTGTCTTGGGGTCAGGTGCAGGGTGCTGTGCGCGTATGGGGCTGATGTGCACTGTGGTTCTCAACCCCTGTGTGCACTCTCAGCCTGCCAGTGGTTGTGCTGGGGTGTCATGGCTCTGCTATGCTTTGTTGGCTTGTCCCCATGGGCCAGTAGCTCATCGTCACACCCAGTGATGCTGTGCTTGGGGGTGTGCAGGTGTGGTGTTGGTTCTGCAGTGTGTTCCTATGCCCATGTGTGGCATGGCTGGTGGTGGGCCCCAGCCTGCCTCCCTGGATAATCAGTTCCATTGCTCTGGGGGGCTCTGCTTGTGCTATGGCACCTCTGGACTGCTCAGCTGGGCTGCCCTGGTTGCACTATAGCGCAACATTTCGGCTCAGCTTCTCCATCCTGGTTGCGCTATGGCACAGTATGTCGAGTGGTCAGGCGTTGGTTGCTTACGCAATTTGTTCTGCTCCATGTTTGAATATCGCACCTGTTGCGCATATGCGCAATTGGTTTGTGCTTGCTCCTGCTGTTGCGCTCATTTTGGGCGCAGTTTGAATATCTGGGCCCATATGTCCGACTGAAATGCAATTTAGTAAATCAAGGGATCTACCATACCAGACTGTGCATTCCAAATTTCATGCAAATCCATTGAAAGGTTACAAAGTTATTAAAGCACAAAATGTGAGGATTTAAAACATTAAAGTGCCTACTCAACCCTAAATAAAAGGGCACGACGGCGCCCCTATAATTCTCAAGCCACAGTAAAAAAGAATGGGGGTGACATTTTAGGCCTCACAACCTCAATGACACACATTGCTGTCTGTCAATCTTGGGAAGATGGGGGATACTACGAGGGGAGAGCAACCTAAAGGTCTCATTTCCTTACTTTTGTGTTTAACACAAAATGATGCATTAATGAAGTTTTTTGCATAGAATTTCCTTACTTTTGAGGAAAGAGTAGAAAAGTGAAAGGTCACACAAATTGGTGGGGCGTGAGGCCTTGAAGGTCCCATCACTACCTTGAAACAAAACAAAGTTTCATTCATCACAGTGGCATAATTCCACACCTATTTACATGTCAGACACCTAACGACTGAAAATAACATCCATGGCAGCAAGGCTAGGTACCCTATAAATGTGAAGCACCTACTACAATGCAAAACGCTATACACAAAATGTAAAGTGTGTCACGCAATATCTCCACAACAAATTAATTTTCCAACACCTAAATACTACAATTCACATGTACAGGACATCCCCTCAGAATCCTCTAAATTTCAATTTAAAAGACCAAACTGTGTCAGAGATATAACATTTTAAAGTTTGAGATTTTCAGTCATTGTAGTGGCAGACTTCCACATCTGTTTACATTTTACACACCTAATGACTGAAAAGTATGTCCATGGCAGTAAGGCTAGCTGCCCTATAAATTTCAAGCCACTACCACAATGCGAACGCTGTCCACAAAATGTAAACTGCACCATGCAATATCTCCACAACAAATATATTTTACGACATCTAAAGACCATAATTCACATCTACAGGACATCCCATCAACACCCTCCAAATTTCAAGTTAAAGACCAAACCGTTTCTGAGATACTTAATTTTAAAAGTTGTTAAAATTGGGCTATCTGGTCCCTCCAGATCTGGCCATCTAGTCCCTCCCTCGCGATCAAAGAATCTTTGATCATGAGCCTGCAAATTCTTTGATCGTGAGGAGGGACCAGCCAGTCAAAACCCCATTCTTCTTCTGCAAAATAACGATATACATTTTCCCATAGACTTATAATGGGAACTTAAAACTTTAATAACTTTTGAATGGATTAATATTTTTTCACCAAACATAACGCGGCATGTTCCTTGACACAAGCTCTTTCAACATGCCACATTATAGAGCAGCACACCACAAAACAGCTGTTCAGGGCCACAGACAAAATCTGATAAACTGTCCACATAACTGGCGAAAAGTGCATTTTTCAGCATGTTGGTGTGCAAAACTCGTAAGTCTGACTGAAACAAAATTTAGCTGTTCAAGAGATCTGCCATGTCCCACCGTGCATAGCAAATTACATGCAAATCCATTAAATGGGTCCAAAGTTATTAATGTGCAAAATTTTGAGTTTAACATAGAAGTGGTTTCATAACCCTAAATATAGGGGTGCGAGCGCACCACTATAATATATATAGATATAGATATAGATATATATATCTATATATATCTATCTATATCTATCTATCTATCTATCTATATATATATATATATATATTAGAGCGAAAAACTCCGTTTAATGTCATTAGTTAGGGTTGTTCACAGCGACAAGAAGTGAGGAAATTCGCTGTTGGGGTTCAAAACCCTAACTCCAATTCATCCCCACACCAGCACACACACACACACACACACACACACACACACACACACACACACACATTCAAGTATGAGGGAGGACCAAGTCAACACAACCAATGACAGACATCCAGCAGCAGGTGACAGAAATAACAAACAATTGTCTAAATATGCTGACGATTCCCCACCCACCTGACCAGGTACTGCATGCTCAGTGGAGATCAACAGCAAAACTGAGGCCATGTACATCAAGCGTACACATCCCTGATTGCAGCTGCACATAGCGTACCACACTTAGTAGTTGCATGGACGCCCACCTACGATGCCCCACCACCACAACTGGTACTGTGCCCATTAGTCAATATAAATGCACAGAGGTGCACATGATGACAGTTGTGAAAAGGTTTTAACAGTGGTGAGTAAACATTAATTAAAGAAGTACATAATTAACCACAAGACACTAGCTATGCTCAAGATAAAAGTAGTGTTACATTTAGTACATGATTTACATAGTAGTACATTGACTGCAATGGTTTACTCAAGATAGAGAGAGGCTGATGTAGGCGTCTGGAAAAGTGTTGCCTGTTCAATGCTCTGAAATTAATACTGCCAGTATCAGATGCATTCTTACAGATGGTGTACTGCTCATGTACATACATAGACCTCTCAGTGTGTTTCAATACTAAAGATGCAGTAAGTATTCTTTGTAAGAAACATTTAGCAATTGCATGGATCACGCCAAGCAACTTCTAAATATCACTTAGCACTACTGAGCCAACAATGAAGTACACCTGTGCTCCAGGATGTATAATAGATAGATTTTCCTTTAGGCACTTTTGAGTATATTTGTACCTGATAAAAGACAATCTCATTGCATCGGGATGACTAACTTATTCAAATAGTAGCACATTTACTATTGTTGAATGAGTGATCTATGACCTTATGGACACAGTGTGATTTTTTTTACAGTTGTTTCATACTCGGGCTGTATGCCTAGTGTTTGGGTTTGACACACTTCTGTCACTGATGCTATCAAGTGATAACTATATTAATTGTGGTACAACAGGAATCAAGTAGCTATGGTGTAGATATAAATAGAATGTCTTTTTAGTATTGATTTAACTCACAATGGGGTAAGTGTACTAGGAGAGCAGGGGTTATTCTCTATCACTGACTCTGTCAGTTATAATCACACTAATGTTTCGATGACAGTAATGAGCAAGTTACACTGTTCATCTTCATGAGTTCATATTCACAGCCATTGTCTAGTAACTAGACAGTGTATGGTGTAACTGGGTGGGACACTGTGTTGCAAAGCTGCTACCATGCCCAGCAAAGGGAGACTATCTACTCATAAAGACAATTAAACAATAAGGCACGACCAACAGTTATGTTAAATGGTCTGTTAATCACCCTGTGCGGGTTTAATGTTGAATGAGGCATAAGTCGAATGCCACATGTCGCTAGACAGTAATAAACTGACCATTAACATAATACCTAGGAGTGGATTACTCGCTATCATAATAAAACTGTTTTTAAACATTAAACCATGTTAATCATATGGTTGGGCTCTACATGTATGTTAATAAAAACTAAACATAGGCTGTTACAATGTTTACAGTCAATTAGAAAGCTGAAATTTCTCAAACCCTTGTTATAATCAGAGATATTATACCTGTACAACTCCTTGGTTTTGCTGAACTCTATTGCTCAGCTGGCCACCACATGTGGTCTGGTCTGGTGTGGAGCACCGTGAGTGAGCCATGCAACTACTAAGAGTGTGACGTTGTGTGCAGCTGCAATCAGGGATGTGTACGTTTGGTGTACATGGCCTCAGTTTTGCTGTTGATCTCCACTGAGCATGCAGTACCTGGTCAGGTGGGTGAGGATGTCTCGTGAGTACATTTAGACAATTGTTTGTTATTCTGTCACCTGCTGCTGGATGTCTGTCATTGGTTGTGATGACTTGGTCCTCCCCATACTTGAATATGTGTGTGTGTGTGTGTGTCTGTGTGTGTGTGGTGCTGGGGGGGTGAATTCGGAGTTAGGACTGAACTATTTCGCCAATTCACTGTCGCTAGTCAAGCTAACTAACTATAAACAGATTTTTGCCTCATCCTTCTTTTGAGAATGATTATGAGAAATAGTGAATGTAATGTAAGGCGGCGGGAAAGGCCGCGCTCCACTGCATAATGCTTTAAGCGGGGCCTTGGGCCCTTTCATTGCCACTCCATATATGGTGGCATACTAACAGGGACAGCAAGCGCAACAGAAATGCTAACAGTGATGCACATGGCACCAAGCACCAATGAGAACAGAAAGGATAACGCATACATGGTGGCGAGAACCGGGAATGGTCTGCCACGTGATGTGTTGTCACATAGTAACATAGTGCCTACAAACAGAAATGTCAATGGGCATGGTGATTTAAGTGGAAACAGTAAGATAAACAGTACTGTGAACAGAAATGGCAAAAATAACAAATGCAAGCGCAAATAACGCAAAGGATAAGCAGACATGGTGGCGCAGGCGTCAATGGTAAGTGAAATGAATGCAGATCCATAACGGAAAGAGCAACAAGTAACAATAATGTAGCGCGCAGAATGGTTTCCCAAAACCTGCATTGAAAAGACAGTGAAATTACAAATAATGTAGCAAAAAAAAACGAGTACTCAGATACAAAAATGAGATATTGAAATACTAAATACATTATATCTCAGGAACTATACGACTGAAAAAAAATTTAAAGTCATATTATTTACAACTGTCTGGCTAATTTGAATCTTACCCTACTATGAAGCTAAGAAATTTTCGACGAAAGTCCATATCTGCGTTTCGAGATCGGGCCCTGAAAGAGCGGCCAATCCCGTATGTTATCCTATAGGAAAAAAAAAAACCGGAACACCACCTTTGCCTCCTGTAATATTTTCCCAAACTACCAAAACACATCTGTGGGCTGTTGGCCATCTCCCTCAAATTTCAGGAAAAAGACCAAACATTATTTTGCAGCAGGGCTCCAAATATTTCTGTTAAGTGCAGGCGTGTGTTATCTATGGGAAAACTGTCAAATTTTGGAGTGCCGTAACATTGCATGTGATATTTTCCACCAAACCACTGAAAGCACATCTGTGTACTTTGGCTGTCCCTCCATTTCAGGAAAAAGACCAAACCGTTATTTTGACAGGGTGCCAAAGTTCCTATAAGCAGGGCCGTATGTTATCTATGGAACTGTCAACTTTGAGTGCCATAACTTTGCCGCCATAATATTTTCAATACAACACTGAAAGGCACATCTGTGAGATGTCGAAACATTCCTCAAATTTCAGCCCAAAACTCCCAGCAGTTTTTTGCAGTGCAGTGCCAAGTGCTGTCATTTCCCACAGACTAGAAAATTACCGCCGCCAATTTACTGGCTTTCGGAAAAATTTACGACACTTTAAATGTTACGAAAATAATTTCGAAATACTTTCAGAAATTTGAAAAACATATTTCTGGGTGTTTACCACAAAATAAAGACATAACTTAAAAAAGCATCCTCCAACAGGGCACGACAGGTGAATACAAAAAAATTAGGTTGCTAGAGGGTCCCAGAAGTTAAATACCAACCATTTTTTCTGATCACCAACTGAAAACAAAATAGCCAGTTACGAAAGTATGACCCATTTGCGAAAATAAAATACATTCGCAGTGTTGAACTTTTAATATTTCCCCATTGACATAATGAAACTGTTTTTGAATAACTTTTGAACGTTTAATATTTTTCAGAAATCTTTGAGCACATCGGGGACCCGACGCATGTTCCCTGAAGATTTTGGGCTGGTCACACAAACTATACGACCTGTAGGTCGACAATCAAATTCAGAAAAGCCTTGGCACAGATCATGCTTAATAACTCCAATGTGTTCCATTCACTATTACCTTCTGTGTCCTGTTGTGCAGCCAGTTTGTTACTCCAGGCTACCACCCTGGGACCCACTCCCAGGCTGGCTAACTTGATTATTAATCTTTTGTGTGGGACTGTGTCAAATGCCTTGCTAAAGTCTAGGTAGGCCATATCCACAGCCCCTTCCTGGTCTATTACTTTGGTCACCCAGTCAAAGAAATCAATTAGATTCATCTGACATGACCTTCCTGCTGTAAATCCACGCTGCTTTGGGTCCTGCGCCCCGCTGGCCTCTAGGTACTCAACAATTCTTTCTTTCAGAAGTGATTCCATCATTTTCTCTACCACTGAGGTCAAACTTACAGTTCTGTAGTTTCCTGCTTCTGCCTTGCTCCTACTTTTGTGAAGGGGAATCACATCTGCCCTTCTCCAGTCCTCAGGTACCACCCCATCCTGCCATGATCTGTTAAAAAGCGTGGTCAGTGGTGTCACTAGGTCCTCCCTTAGTTCTTTTAGGATTCTGGGGTGAATCCCATCAGGCCCCATTGCTTTGTCCACCTTGAGTTTTAGGAGTTCTTTCAGGACTCTTTCTTCTGTGAATGGACTGGTGTCAACCCCCCCTACCCAGAGTGCTTCTGTTGTCTGGTTTAGGTAACTCCTCCTCATCTTCTTTTGTGAATACTGAGCAAAAGTATTCATTCAGTTTCTCTGCCTTTTCACTGTCTCCCTCTGCCCACCTCCCGCCTCCTTTATTAATCTTCACTATCCCTCCCTTAACCTTTCTATGCTCCCTAATGTACCCATAAAAGGTCTTATCCCCCTTCTTAACTGAGTTGGCTATTTTTTCCTCGGTTTGGGCCTTTGGTCCTTTGCTAATCTGACTGCCTTCCCCCACTTCTTTCTGCTTTAATTGATACAGTTCCCTGTCGTGCTCCTTCTGTGATTTCTTATACTTTTTGAATGCAGCCTTTTTTTCCTTAACCTTCCATGCCACCTCTTTTGAGAACCATAGTGGTTTTTTACTCCACTTTGTTTTCTTTATTTGTTTCACACAATGGCTTGTTGCCTCTATGATGGCAGTTTTGATTTTTCTCCATTGTTCTTCCACCCCTCCTTTTTGGTCATTTGCTAGTGCATTTTTCAGGTATTCACCCATTTTGCCAAAGTCAGCCCTTCTAAAGCGCCAGTATCCTTGTTTTTGTATGGCTTATCTCCATGGTTGTGCTCATTGTGAAGCACACTGTGCAGTGGTCGCTTGTTCCCAGATGTCTACTGACTTCTAAATTTGTGATCCTCTCTCCATTTGAGAGTATCAGGTCTAGTATTGCTCCCTCCTCAGTGAGTTCCAACACTAGCTGTCTAGGCCTGCCCCTGCAGGCATCGAGAATGACCCTGTTCTTGGATGTGGCTGCAGTACATGTTATCCAGTTAACATCTGGCATATTCAGGTCCCCCATCAACAGTATCTCCCCTTTTTCAGCCATTTTGAGAATGTCCTCTATCATTTTGTGTCCATTTCCTCCCCTTGAGACGGGGGTCTGTATACAACCCCTGTGCGGACTGTGATGCCATTCCCTGTCTCCAAGGTGACCCAGAGTGTCTCTTGTCCTCCCCCTTTACTTTTTAGTTCTGTAGCTTTGATCTCTTCCCTTATGTGTAGAGCTACTCCACCTCCTCTTTTACCTTCCCTGTCCCTTCTGTAGATTGTGTACCCTGGTATGTTGACATCTCAGTCATGATTCTCAGTGTACCATGTTTCCGTGACTGCCACAATATCCAATTGTTCATCTTCCATCAGGGCTACTAGCTCAGAAAGCTTGTTTCCCAGACTATGGACATTGGTACTCATTGCCCTCAATTTAATGTTGGCTTTATCCTTTTTCCCCATCCCTGCTCTTATTGTCCTTGTCTATTTTTCCATTTACCCCTGTCCTGCCCTGTGTTGAGCTCTGTACCTCAGTGTTTACCTTACTACCTGCCATGTTTTGTGGGGGGAGGCTTGGAATTTCCTGCCTTTTATCAGCACCTCCCCCCTTGGCTAGTTTAAAAGCTTGCCAAGGAAGCATGTAAACCTATCACCTAGGAGCTTGGTTCCCTTCGTGGACAGATGCAGACCATCATGCCAGTATAGACCTTTATCTCTCCAGGTGGACCCCCAGTTCCCAATGAAGCCAAAGCCCTGTGCTCTGCACCAGTTTTGCAACCATTCCTTGTGCTGTACTTGTGTTCCTAGCCTTATTTTGTGCCACACATACAGAATCCAGTTGGATAAGCCAGGCTTGTAGGACTCCAGAACCTTACTATATCCTTGTGCATCAGAGAATGTCTTGAATGGGCTTTGAACCGAGGTTCCAAGAGAGTAGCCATGATGTAGTGGTCAGCTCTGTGCATTTCCAAAATGCATGTGTCATATCAGAAATGTTTTCTTGTCCTTTCTACTAGATTGACAGCAGGAATATCCCTCATGTCCTCATATTGAGTGTTCATGCGAACAAGTCACAGAGTAATAAGAGCAATGAGGGGGAAGTACCTGGCTTAGACAAGCTGCATCAGCTTTTACCACCCATATGTCCTCCTCAAAGGGCTTCAGCACAATGCAGAGAGTCACCATCAGGCACCACTGATTGAGGCTAATGATTAACTTTCTCTTGCCAGTACCATGCTCAATAATATACTGGTGGATAGCCTTCTCTTGTTCTAGCAGCCAGTGCATCTTGTAACAAGTGGAATTCCACCTTGCTGTCACATCTTGTTTCAGGTGGTGTAGGAGACGGTGGTTCTGCTGCTGAATGTTTCATAATCCCTTCCATGTCTTTACAGATGGCTAAAATGATGGCAAACCTTTTTGACCAGACCTACACAGGTCTGCACGGTGGTGCCTTCCTTACTTGGAAATCCCTGAACTGCTAGATATATAGTGAGCAAAACATAGAACATGTGTATAATTATGATCGTCACATGACTTTACAATGTTCTTTGAATTATGTGATACTACCGGTATAAAAACTGGTGTTAATGATTTTGGTGTCAGCCACTCATGAAGCTCCTGGTGAAAGAAATGTATGCATCAGGTTTTCTGCACAGTGGTTGTTGTCAAAGCCAGCAATACACAAAACTGCCTGCTTGCAGAGGTTGGTGGGCCCCAGTGACTTGTTACTATTGCTACAGCTGTTGTTGGCACTTATCACAGAGGAGAGTGAGGAAAAGAGGAACATGAAAAGGGGAAACTGACTCAATGAGCAGTCACTACAATATAATCAGTAGTCTGGCCACTGATTCACATGTCGGTGCTGATGTGAACCATTGGCATAAATGATGCTTTCAGGGCACGTGACACAGTCTTGTAGACAGTTTGATACAAATCAGAAAAAGTCACTGTGTAAAAGTAGGAATGGCTGGGCACTTGATACATTGGCACTGCAACTTGAATTAGCGATATATAGAGCTTGCATTGCTCACAAAGGAGAATGCCAGCAAGTCAGCGGGTAGCATTTCCACAATTGCTCTTAACATTTTCACCTTGGGTCTGTTGGCTTCATATGCCCATTTCTAGGGAAGTGGCCAGTGAGAGATTTGTATATTATTACTGAACTGGACTGCTGGCTCCTATTTTTGCCACCCCAAGGTGTATGTTGACTGGGGATTTGCAGCCCCCCTGAAGTTAAGGAGTTAATGTGCTAAAGAACTTATGAATATAAGATGTTGGAGCTGTGCATCAGCTACTACTTGTGTGACTTCCTGTCTACCTGGTCCCCAAATGTTCTTCTGCCCCTGCCCATCAGCAGCAGAAGCTTCACAATGCTGCCGCTGCTGCAGACACCGTGAGTTAGCATGTCTTCTTATACTGAGCTCTCTGGGACTTCAGTAAAAGCCTTTTCATAGTAAATGTTCCAAGCCTTGTTCCCTCCTTACCCCAGCTCATCCCATTTTTACAGAAAAGATACCCTACATATGTTTAATTCTTTGTCCACGCAAAGGAAATTCCACACCACCAATGTTACCGATTTGGTCTTTCTTTCTGGCAGTCTCTGATATTGCCTTATGGGTGAGCTGCTGTGGCCTGCTTCCACTTCACCCTCCTCCATTCTCCACCCATTCTTTAGGGTCAAGGGACGGCCTTTCTATGTCTCTACCATGTGTCCTGGGTCACCTGTCATACCTGTGTTTTTCTCTGATGTTATTATAGATGTGTGTTGTGTTTCCCCTTTGCCTTATGGGGCCTTTGACTTTTTTTACCACCACTTTCAGTCTTTTTTAGATCTCTCACATGCACGTGCCCCAAGTCTGACTCCCATTTCTTCCACCTCCTCCTCCCCAGAACTGCTGCTGCTGCTCTATTAGTTTTATCAGGCATATAATCATGATCCGTGTCTCTGCCTCTTAGCTTCACTGAATCACTTTGGTCTATCCTCATCTTCTGCCTGTGTCATTACCTTTTGAGCTCCTTTTTGTTCCCTTTTTTCTTACAACAATTACTCCTGTAGCACCCTGCAGTGTCACTGACAGTGGTTCCTACAATACGTGATGCTTTACAGACTATTCAGCTACTGTATTCTTCCTCTACACTTGCATTTCTCATCAAGGCACAGGGTCTCTGATGAACCCTGCTCCACTTTGGTTTTGCTGTGATGCAACTGGAATGATCCTATAACACCATCTCCTTGCACTCCCTGTGGCTGCATTTCTCAGAGCTTGCTACAGGACTCGGGGAGGAATGTCAGCCACTTAGGATAATGTAGATACATCAATCAGTCACATCAATCAAAATCTTTATTTATCCAGGTGGACATTATTGAGCAAAGCTCATTTGCAAGATGGACCTGGTTAATACAAGGATATTTACAAATTCAAGTGGATGATAACATTGCACATAGAAGTAAGCATATATATTTACAGAGTCAGGGGTTAACACAAAGTGTACATTGAAAAAAATGAGGTAATAATACATCATTCCTGGTGACACAACAAAACATATGGGTCGATAATCCCGAGCTCATTTACAAAATTGCCTGTTTATATATATATATATATATATATATATGTGTGTGTGTACATAGCAGCAAGGTATAATTGTACAGTATATGTACAGAATATATAAGGGGTGGGGATAAATACCCAACATGTACTCCTTTCCATCCCCCACAGATCTATCCATAGGGGATGGGAAGGGGGTATCTGGCAGTTGTGGACCAACCAGCAGAGGGAGAGCTGTAGAACGTGGGCTATTCGTAAGGACAGGGAAAAGTGAGATGAGGGGACAAAGTGGTGTGATGGTGAGTCCAATGTGAGGAGTAGGGGTAAAGGGCGAAGAGAATATTGCTATTCATTTGGGTGATGAGTCATTTAGACTAATTTTAAAAGCAATGTTGGGGAGCACATGGAAGAATCCCAAGGAAAAAGGAGACGAGGATAATGGGTGGAAAGTAGAATAGTTGTACATTAGGAAGTACTAGTCAGACATGGTGGTGGTGGTGCGGTGTATATGTGTGTTCTAGCTAATGATGTGGGAAGCATTGGCAGTGTTCCTTAACAAGGCGTGATAAAGGGACTTAAAGGAGGTAATGGTTATGGGTAAGCTAATTTTCAAAATTTGTTGCAGTTTGTTCCACAAAGAGGGCAGTGTGAAACTAATGGCAGTCCTTCTGACACGAGTGTTAACTTTGGGCACTTTCAGTTTGATATAAGAGTAGCTTCTTAGTGCATATTTGCTTGTTATGTTTTGCTGGAGACAGTCTGAGACATATGGCGGTAATTGATTGGATAATGCTCTGAATGTCCATGTGGCAGCATTTCTGTCCCTCCTGAACTGAAGTGAAGTCTATCCCACTGTTGCATAGAGGGAGCAGTGATGTGTGGTAAGCGGGAGTCCTGTAATAAACCTCAAGGCTCTATGGTAGAGTGTATCCAGTTTTGCCAGGTAGGAGCTGTGACAGTGGCTATATAGAAAATCTGCATAGTCAATGACAGACAGGAAGGCTGCCTGGACTAACCTTAACTTAGCGTCCCTTGTAAGAAAGTGGTTAATCCTAAAGTAAACACCAAGCCTTTGATGTAGTTTTTTTATGTTTGCTTGCATGTATGTGCAAGAAACATAGTGCCATCATCCGAGTTTTCGGAGGTGTGGCAGCCCTCTTCCAATTCAGGCAGTGTGTTTGCAGGTGTGGCCGCAGTTCTCCAATGCCTGCTCGAGCTGTCTATGGCAGCAGACAAAATGCAGTGGCGTATAGTTGAAAGGGGGAGCTACGCTTCAGTGAGCAGCGATAAGATATCGCCTGCTCATGCGCGATCTCCTACACACACACACACACACACACACACACACACACACTGCGTGCTTGCCCCCCTCCCCACACACTGTGTAGCTGATGGGGGTGCCCAATCCCCCATTGGCTGTGCTGCACCCCCCCAAAAAACAGAGTTCTATATGCCATGCTGGGTCCCCACCCCAGCATGGCTACACATCAGTATAGCTGAAGGGGGTGCCCAATCCCCCGTCGGCTCCACTGGTCCCCCCCCGAGTAGAGGGTGCCACACTGGGAGCCACCCAGCGAGGCAACATGCAATCGCCTCTGGGGTGCCCAATCCCCCGTCTGCTCCATGCACCCCCCACCAGCTATCCTTGTGCCACGCTGGGAGACCACCCCAGCGTGGGCAAACGACCCGCCACATCGCTATTTAAAACACCTGAAACTCAAAACGGTCCTCGGGTGTCTCTGCCCCACCACACCCACTGTGCACCATGCCTCCCCACACCCCCTCTCACCCCATACTTACCTCCGGACTCTGGCGCGACGATCTTCGGTGGACCGGGAACATGTCTGCACACTTCAAAGCCGGCCATGAACTGAGGAAATGCCGGTAAGCTGTATAATGGGATAGATAGGGTTTTTCAACTTTGCTGCATATCTCAGGTATGCTTTGGAATTTTTGCACCAAATTTTCAACATGGGCTTTTTGGGACCCCTTCTCATGAATGATCTCACTGTCATGGCATTAATCGGCCTGAAAGGTGATTTTGCAGTCACTGCACAAAATCACCTTTGGGACAAATAATGAAATGACACTGCCATGTTCATAAGGTGGGCTCTCAAAGAAACCTATGCGAAAATTGATCATCCTAAAAAACTGTTCACCGGCGTGCATTGCAGTTCCTCATACACTCATAAGTTCGTGAATTTTCAATATTTTCACTCCAGATTTTCAGCATTGCCATTTTACCACACCTCCTTATGAGCAGTACAGCTGTCATTTTTCACATCTTGCCCAAAACGTGTTTCCACCCAGGTAGCGCACAGTGGCACAGTTGGTGTGTGAAATCAATGTATGGGACACATTAAGAAAATCACAGTGACACTGTTAATGAGCAGAGGTCTTAAAATGGCTATGTTGAAAATTTGGTGAAAATATTCCTAGAAATGACTGTTTTACGAGTGTGTGTTGCGCAGTTCCTATGCATGCTCGTAAGTTTGTGAATTATCTATATTTTCACTCCAGATTTTCCACATTGCCATTTTATTACACTTCCTTATGAACAGTACAGCTGCCATTTTTCACGTCGCCCAAAATGTGTTTCCGCACATGTAGCGCACAATGGTGCAGTCGGTGTGCGAAAGCAATGTTTGGGACAGATTAAGAAAATCACAGTTACACTGTTCATGAGCAGAGGTCTTAAAATGGCTATGTTGAAAATTTGGTGACAAAAGTCCATAAAATGACTGTGTTACGAGTGAGCATTGCACAGTTTCCACGCACCGTCGTAAGTTCATGACTTTGTAATATTTTCAGTCCAGATTTTCACCAGTGGCATTTTTCCACACTTCCTTATGAACAGTACAGCTGTCATTTTTCTCAACATGGCCGAAATGTGTTTTCACACTTTCAGCGCAGAGATGCGTGGTCGCTGTGGGAAATCATTGTTCGGGACAAATAAAGAAAATCACAGTGACACTGTTCATGATTGGAGGTCCCAAAATGCCTGTGTTGACAATCTGCTGTAAAAAATCCCCAAACTAATTACATTACGGGTGTGCATTGCACAGTTTCTATGCACGCTCGTGACTTCACCAGTTTTTTTAATATTTTTACTGCAGATTTGCAACATTGCCATTTTTTACACCTCCCCATGAACAGTATAGCTGTCATTTTTCACATCCTGTTCAGAATGTGTTTTACACCTGTGGTGCTAAATGCTGTAGTCGCTGTGCATAAGCAGCTTTCGGCTAACAAACTGATATTGCCACTGTTCATGAGGTGGGGGTCACAAAAAACCATGTTCAAAATTTGGAGTGAAAATACCAACGAATGCCTGAGGTGTTAGGGTTTCCAACCAGAACATCCCACCCTGTAGAGAATGACAGGCATCAGGGGTGTGACTTGGGATTCTTGCCTGTAATGCTCATACCATTCCACTCCCTGCAGCCAGTGAGATGTATTGAGGTATGCCTTGGACTCTTCGGCCCCAAAGTTCACCCCATTCTCCTATACCGCACCCATCTCACTGTATTTCCTGATGGAATGGGGTGCGCATAAGGGCCAAAGACCCCAAGGAACACCGTGACACTTGTTAGTGTCTGCAGGGTAGGGTGTGGTGAAATGGCGTGGCCGTTATGCCTGACGACCCAAAGGCACAGTCCAATGCCTGTCACTCTCTGCAGGGTGGTGGTGGGGCTGGCTTCAGTTCAATATTTCACTGCCATTTCTGTTATGCAGCTCTGTAACTTCTACACTACCAATGCCAATGCCAGCAAGCAAACATTCGGCATTGACAAATGCTTGTTAGTAATTACTCCATGTGTTCTGTAAAAGAAAGTCTGTTGTCAAGCCAGTCTCCCAGGTACTTGAATTTTGCAACAAATTCTAATTTTTCCCCTAGAATTGTGGATAGCTGCAAGACAGATCCTGGGACAGTAGGGTTGACCGCATGCATGCCAGGAGAGAGAAGCATAGCTTTTGTTTTCTTTGCATTAAGCAGGAGCTTTTTGTTTAGGAGTTGATGTTGGAGTAAATTGAACTCAGTTTGTAGGATGCTACATGCTTTTTCTGGTGATGTGCTGCTCACGTAGAGGACTGTGTCATCACCAAATAGATGGACTGTAGCCTTGGTAACATTATCATCAATGTTGTTAATATAGATAGCAAAGAGGATAGGACCAAGAATGAATCCTTGTGGTATGCCTCTTAGCAGCAGCTTAAGGGGTGAGAGGTTGCCTTCAGCCTTGACCTGTTGTAGGCGTCCAGAGAGATAATTAGTGAACCACTGTAGGTAGAGTGAATCCAGCCCTATGACTTCCAGCGAAGAGAGGAGCAGATCATGGGTGAACGTGTCAAATGCCTTACTTAGGTCTAGAAACACAGCACATATAAAATTCCTGTCGTCTAATTCTCTCTGCCAATCACTGGTGACTTTTGCTAGGGCCATAATGGTTCTATGCTTTGCTCTGAAGCCAGATTGTATAGGGTTTAGGAGATTCATAGTATCAAGGTAAGATTTCAGTTGAGTACTAACGATTTTTTCCAGTAGTTTAGAAAGGACTGGAAGAATGGAAATCAGCCTATAGTTGTTAAGGTCATGAGCAGGGCCCCTACTTTTCTGCGGCACAGTGGGACCAAGTTCTGCGGCAAGACTACCATTCGCCACAGAACTTCTGCGGTGGTGGTTTGTAATTTCTGCGGAAGTTCTGCAGCACTAACAAACTACCTCATCACAGTGTCAGCTTGTCATCCTGACTTCACTTTCATGGCAGTGGTTATAGCAATCAGGATGGTGGAAAGCACAGTAACACTAGTTCAAAAAATAACAGACTTATAAAAATAATTCTATGCCTAAAAAGCAAAACAAATGTCTCTCCCTTAAGGTCCTAGTCTGTTGCATAAATGACATATGCAGAGGGGATCTTATGTGATAAATAAGGTATTTCTATATGCATGCTGTCTATCCCACTAATGAAGTTTCCACTGTCTATCACTTACATATTTGTATGTGCTTTTTACACCACTCATGAGGTTCCCACTATGCATCATATATATTTATATGCAATCTGTAACATACATACAAATGTGCGTGTGTGTGTGTGTGTGTGGTGAGAGAGACAGAGATACTGTATGTGTGTGTGTGTGTATATATATATATATATATATATATTTTTTTTAATTATTTCCATGAACTTGCATCCTCATTCATACAGGTCCCATTGGAAATGGAATAGAGGAGTTATTGCAAAACTCATTTTTCATGTCAACCTGCTTTCTCTGACACACTGCGTAACACCATTAGGCCATGACATGCATGTGAACCGATTGTGAGATAGAGCTCTACAGCCCATCACAATGTGTCCACCATGCGACAGAACACTGCACTATACCTTCCCAGGCTCCAAGCAGTGATGTGTTCCACCAATCCTTGTGCTGCCCAGCCAGCTCCCAAAGCTAATCTCTGAACCTGAGTTGCTGGCACAGAAATACAGCATGCTACCTTCTGGCCCAACAGCTGTCCCTGCACACAACATTTCTCCATAACTTTTAGGTGATTCTATCAACCAATGACAATATGTAATCAATAACCTTGGCAAAAATGTGTACAGGGCAATTATTTATTTAACAGGTCTATTCTTTCAACAGGTCTACACATTATTATATTCCACTTTTTGGGGCATAATTTCTTTATTTTTCTTAAAAATGACAGTTAAATTCTTTTTACCAGTTATTCATTTCAGATGGCATCTCTATACTTTAAAGGCACAAATAGGTTTGTACAAAGTGAGGTATGGACTTAACAGGTCTGTGCTATTGACAAGGTTTGGTTTAAGTTGGCCCTAGTGCAATAATTTAAGACTGAAAATTGTATTAGGCTGTAGTGCAGGTTGAGCAAATATCACCATACCTGATGTGCTGTGCCACCATCTCTGGCAGTGGGAGCAGTGGTAGATAAGTGACTGTTCATTTCTGTTACAGAATGCAGTCATTTAATTAGCTAATGTATGATGTTATAGCAATGATAACATCACATTCTGAGCATATAGGGGGTTTGGATATAAAAAGAGGGGACTGGAACCAGATTCTATGGATAAACAGAAATATTAATAAAAAATCACCAAGAAGAGTGAATTCTGCGGCACCGCAGAAGTTCTGAGGTAGACTGCAAGTTCTGCGCAAAATTCTGCAGCCGCAGAATTCTAGGGACCTTGGTCATGAGTATCCCCTGATTTAAATAATGGGATGACCTGTGCAGGTTTCCAGATAGAGGGGATTGTTCCTTGGGACAAGGAGAGGTTGAACAAGTGAGTTATGGGTACCACTAGTACGGAGTAGGCAATCTTCAGGAAGTAATGGGTCGAGGGAGTCCACGCCAGCACTTTTCTTTGTATCCAATTGGCATAGCATTTCTTCAACCTGTTTCAAAGTGGCTGGTTGCAGAGAGAATATAGACTTTGTCACTATGGTATCAGTATACTGAGTGCCAAGATGGGAACACATCGAATTTGCAAGAGAGTTGTTGAATGCAAGGCCTGCAGTCGTGAAATGATTGTTGAATGACTCTAGGATTTCCAATCTGTCAGTAATAATCTCGTTTCTAGAGATGATCTTGCTTGGGAGAGAGTTTCCTGTTGTGTGGCCAGATAGTTCATTGATGGTGTTCCAGAACTTAGCTGGGTTCTTGATAAGTGAATCAATTTAGTTCTATAGTACTCAGCTTTTGTGTCCCTAATCTTCCCTTACATATGTTCCTTGCCTCTTTAAACTGACCCCAGTCTGATGATAACTTAGTTTTCTGTGCTTTTCCAAAGCTTATCCCTCTCTAACAGGGCAGTTTTAAGGTCTGGGGTGAACCATTTGCATTACTTATTTCTTATCGCACTTTAAGTAGAGGTGAGTGTCTGTTTAGGCTCCTACTGTTATTTTATTTAGGATTTCATAAGCTGAGTGTACTGTTTTGACAGGAAAAATCTTGCCAGCATGTAGAGAATTTCAGATCATCTAGGTACGCATGAGGATCAAAATTTCACCTTGACCTTCTGATAGAGAACTTTGATAGTGCTAGAGGTTATTGGTTGATCTTACACTAGCGATGAAGCAGTGATCACTGACATCACTGAAGAACACACCGGCGTGTGAGAAAAGATATGGTTTGCCACTTAAGATACTGTAGATACTTTTTTTAATTTTATTTTTATTTATTTTTTTACTTTTTTATGGGATGCCACTAAGGCCCCAGCTACCATTGACTGAGCATCAGCACGCTGCCACCTGGCACACACTCGCTGCCAATTGCTCAGATTGCACTGCAGCAGCGTGGCTCAGGATGACACACAGCCAGTTTGCTTCAGGGCTCAGGAGGAGGAAGGAACTTCATCAGCTTTGAAGAATGTGAAGGCTGCCACAGGAAAAAAAATTTTTAAATTAATTTTTTTATGGGATGCCAACAAGGCTTCAAACTACCAGTGGGCAGGCCCTGGCACGCTGCGAGATGGCACATACTGTAACTCCAAAATCACAGGCTTCAGGCAGGGGCCTTAGTCAGTCTGCCTGCATGCCCTGCTAAAATGTTAGTTCTGCAATAAAAAAATGTCTGTCAAGTCTGACAGAAGAAAATGTGTGCTGATGATAAGACTGCATTCAGGTCAAATCTCTTTGGTCACAAGATCACAAGGTCACATAAGTTAATAAAGCCTTTCTGTGAACTGTAGGAAGCTCATTCTGAACTCTGCTATTCCTATGAGTTTGTGTACTATTTATTTATTTTGTTTAAACTTGTGTTTACCAGGTAAGTGCAATGGCCAAGGTCCTTTTCATGCATGACCTGGGACCATACATATACAGTCAAGATGTTACCAAATGATATTAATACATACACAAAATTAAATAGGCGGTACAGTTACTATACAATCTAAGAGAAACATTTACATTGTAGTTGGCAAGAATTATATTTTCTCAGGTTTCATTTAAAAACTTGGTGATTATACAACCTTGAACTGAATGAGGAAGGTTATTCCAATATTTTGCTGTGCTATTAGCAAAACCACGCTCTTCCATTTTAGTGTTTGTGTGCAGAATGACAAACCTTTTAGTAGCATTACAGCATAACTTTCTTTCATCATTCTTAAAGAGGAATAATGAAAAACGAGGAGAACTATACTTCTGTCTTAAAACATTATAGATAAGACAATTTAAATTGTATACACTGCTCAACCTCTAACTAGAGTTGCACATAATTTAAAATTCCACCAGCAAAATTCAATCCGAATTACCATTCTGATATTTCTGAAAAATTCACAAAAGTGGGAGCAAGGCAGAAGCAGGAAACTACAGACCTGTTAGTTTAACCTCAGTGGTAGGGAAAATGATGGAATCACTTCTGAAGGAAAGAATTGTTGCGTATCTAGAGGCCAGAGGGGCACAGGACCAACGGCAGCATGGATTCACAGTGGGAAGGTCATACCAGACAAATCTGATAGATTTCTTTGACTGGGTGACCAAAGTAGTTGATCAGGGAGGGGCTGTGGACATGGCCTACCTAGACTTTATAAGGCATTTGACACAGTCCCACACAAAGATTAATATACAAGTTAGCCAGCCTGGGGTGGTTCCCAAGATGACAGCCTGGGTAAAGAATTGGCTGGAGAATAGGACACAGAGAGTAATAGTAAATGGAGTCCACGCTGAAAAAGGGGGTTAGCAGTGGGGTCCCATAAGGGTTCAGTATTAGGACGGTCCTCTTCAATGTCTATAGCGACATTGCAGAGGACTGGAAGAAAAGTATGTCTCTTTGCAGATGACACAAAGATCTGCAACAGAGTTGATGCACAAGTGGGGTGGAAAGGATGAGAAGGGACTTGACAAGGTTAGAGGAATGGTCAAATGTATGGCAGCTCAGATTCAATGCTAAGAGTGCAAGGTAATGCACCTGGAAACAAAACCCAGGGAAGAGTACACAATGGGGGTGAGATACTAACAACAACAAAAATGGAAAGGGACCTGGGGGTAGTCATATCAGATGACCTAAAGGTGGGCAAGAATGGAGAGGGCAGCAGGAGGGCTGGGGGTTACTGGGATGCATAGGGAGAGGCATCACCAGTAGAAAACAGGAGATTATTATCCCTCTGTACAGACAGTTGGTGAGACCACATCTGGAGTACTCGTGCAGTTCTGGAGACCAATCTCCATAAAGACATAGACAGGATGGAAGCTGTCCAGAGGAGGCAACTAAAATGGTGCAGGGTCTGCACCGGAAGACATATGAAGAGAGACTTAGGGAGCTTAATATGTATAGCCTCGAGGAAAGGAGGAGAGGGGGACATGATAGAAACTTTCAAGTACCTCAGGGAATCAACAAAGTCCAAGAGGGTAGCATCTTTCAAAAAAAGAGGTGTGCAAGAACAAGGGGGCACAATTTGAAGATAGAAGGGGGGCGGCTCAGAGGTAATTTAAGGAAGTATTTTTTCACAGAGAGGGTTGTGGATGTATGGAACAGCCTTCCAGGCGAGGTTGTGGAGTCAAAAACAGTGGTGGAATTCAAGCATGCATGGGACAGCCATAAGGCAATTCTAGGGGGTGGGGGTAGGAAGAAGTAGGCTGCTGGTTAACTAGGATCTGCAGCTTATCCATCAGGTAGGGAAATGGACAGACTGGGTGGGCCAAGCGGTCTTATCTGCCCGTCAAATTCTACGTTTCTATGTTTCTATGTTCCCACAAATTCTGCCAAAATGTAAATTTTAGTTATGTTGGTCTAAATTTAAAAGCCCTCATCCAAATTTTACCAGATTCAGCAGGTGTACAGGTTCATGACAGATGTATAAATGTAGCAAGCTACAGAATCCTGGCTTTATAAGGTGGGAGTTTCAGTGACCATATGCCAGCAACATTTAATTTTTAGATATTTTCATCTAATTTAAAACATTTTTATTCAAATTTCTCCACAGTTTAAAGAGTTTAAGAACCATTAGGCATGGTCATGTGTGAGATTTAGGTCTCAGGCTGTAAAGGAGGTTGAGTTATAGGCAGCCAAATAGTTTGCCAACATTTCCATTTAATTTTAGAACACCTTATCCAAATAGCACCAAATTTGAAACATTTAAGCAAATATATCACATGTATATTTTTTCCATCTGTTATATTTCAAGTTGTAAAAAGGTCAGAGTTATAGGTAGCCAAACTTTCAGAAAGTTTTAAATTATAAATTTTGCAAGTACAGTGATAAACTACAAAATGTATATCCACGTAACTTTAAAACTATAGTACAGTACAGAGCACAATCCATTACATTTGGCATGTTTATAGACCTTAAGAGGAGACTGTGTGCATCAGTTTTATTAGAAACATAGCAGCATAGAGCCAGCCCAGTGATGTTGAGGGTTGAGGCACTAGACACCACACCTCATGCCGTGCTCAGGAACAAAAGTGCAGGTCCCTGGGGGTTGGCAGGGGAGGAAAAGAGCTGAGTATCCCAGGGACTGCTATCCTTCTCTGGGGAGGGGAAGTATCAGTAGTTGATAAATGCCTGGCCCCTAGCGGAGGCTGGGGGGCAGCAAGCTGATGCTGACAAGGTGGGTGGAGGGAATGGGGCAGACACCTGGAGGAGTGCGTACAGGAGCATGCATGTTGCCTCCGCAGGCACCATTGCACTTCCCACCCCTGAGGGAAAGAAAAGAGAGATAAATGTGTGTTCATATGACTTGATGGCCATCCCAGGATGGGCTGGCTCCAGAGGTGTTGCCCCCAGTGGGTTGGATCCAGACTTGGCGGTGAGTAAGGGAAGCTCGCCACCACCCCGCCACAGGGGGAAAGCCGTTGGGGGTATGACTGAGGGTGAGGGCCTTAATGGGACCAGGAGTGTGCCAGAACGGCATCCAGATGTGGGCCAACCTCAGGGGGCAAAAAGTATATATAAAAAATAAATAAATAAACATAGCAATATAGACAATGACAGCAGAAAAAGACCTGGGGCGGGATTTTCAAAGCTCCTACATTGCTGCAAGCCCTAGTACATTGACAATATGGTACATGGGGCTTACAGTGCATGGGGCTTGCAATGATCTAACGTATTTTCTATACCATGCTGGCAACTGATGCAAAATAGACCTACTTTTTCTAGTCTAATGTGTAGCAGTCCTGTGGGCTGTTTTAAGGAACTTGTGCCAGATATATGACGCAAGCTGCCATAAACCATGGAAACTGCCACAACTATGCCTGAGAATGTAAAATCGGGTGCAGTTGTGGCAAAGCATTTGGCATACTACCAGAACCTAAGTCCGGTGGTGCAGAGCTGAATGCAAGCCCTGCGTTACCCTTCAAAAATCTGGCCCCAGAGGTCCATCCAGTCTACTCACATTCCTTATCATCCTTGGAACCTACTGTTCCTCCAAGATACTGACCCTTCCTGTCCTCTCCCCATTCTCCTCCTTAGTTTTGTCGCACCGGGTAATCACTATTTCCTTCATTCTATCCAGCTCTGCTTGAATCCCTGACTGTTTCCACCCACCACCTTAGCATACAGACTATTCCAAGTTTCAAACACGCTTTCCATAATGTAATACTTCCTCATGTCCCTCTGAACTGCCCTCCTGTTAATTCCCTCATGTCCACACCGGGACTGCAAGTTGGTATTCAGGTTAAATAGTTCCCCACAATTCACTTTGCTAATTCCTTTATGATGGTCTCTATCATATCTCCCTTCTCCCTTCTGGTCTACAAGGAGTACATATTTAGAGCCTTTAATCGCACCTCATAGGATCTGCCCTGCTGACCCTGAATTATTTTTGTTACTATGCACTGCATTGTTTCCAACCTAGCCTTATCTTTTGTGAGCTGGGGACTCCAGAACTGGGTGAAGTACTCCAGGTGAGGCCTCACCAGGGATCTGTAGAGAAGAAGTATTACCTCTTCTCTTTTGATATCAACACCCCTCCTGATACATCCCAACATCCTGTTAGCCTTGCTATAGGACTTGATGCAATGACTCAGTTGCTAAGTGAGTTGCTGATGATAAGTCCTAGATCCGTTCCCGGCCGTGAGGCTAAGTCTCCTCTCCCTCCAGTACTCCATCTTGAGGTTCTTTTCCTTATGCATTGCTTTGACATCTTGGATTTGAATTTTGACTGCCAGACCATTGATCACCCCTCTAGTTTTGGTAGGTTTCTGCATTTCCTGTATTCCCTTGTCACTATCCACTCTCCCACATAGTTATGTGTCACATGCAAGAGACACAACCTATACTGGATTCTTCGCCAGTGTCACTAGTGATCATGTTGAAGAGGACCAGATCCAGGGCAGATCCCTATGCCTACTGGGTCAATATCTCTAACAAAAAGCAGCACATGAAAAACAGTGCATGAATAACAACGCATGCCATCACACAGTATGTGGCACAATAGCGCATGCTGGAATAGCGCATGATGCTGCTCACAAAATGGCATAAGGAACACTACAAGGCATGCAAATACAGCGTAGAGAAAACAGTGCACAGCATAACAGGGAATAGTTATCACAGCTGGCTGTAAACCAGCATATGACAGCTTATGTGCACAGAAACATACAAAGCCTGATCACTGTGTCTTTTTTGTGGGGGCCCCCAACCCCCGCAGAGTGCGCGAAAGACAGCAAACAAATGCTGTGAGGGAAAAAGCCCCACCGAGTAGCACCCGTGGCACAGAGGCTGGGGCCACATGCTCACAGTAAAAACATGCAGCCAATGCCAGAAGGCTGCAGGTTTGAGACCCACAGCTGTTGAAAAGCACACACCAATGCGAACAAGCCACAGACATCTGTCTATCCATCCTGTGCTGCACTACCGAACTGCCCGTCGAACACACAGGTCTGCAAGCACCTGTAAATGGCAATGATGTAAACAATATGTGCCAGCACATAGCGTCATCTGATTGCCGACAACCATTTGCTCACCTACATGTTGGAGACACAGATGCTGCCATGGACGCTTTCCCTGCTAGGTGAGCATCCCCCCAACAACCTGTGGCGATACAGCATCCTGGAAAAGCAAGTAAGCAGCATTATGCATTTTGCTCTTCATGCAGCAGATTACAGTTCTAGTTTGCCATCCACACTTACCACCCACAGGCAGTGCTGATGCACACATGCACCTGTCCCATGCGATACTACAGTGCCTGGAACTATGTCACCCGAAACACCAGCACTGCAATGGTGCTGTGTCTGTTGGGTCACCTGGTCACTGATGTCAGCTGCACCACTGAAGTAACCTACATACCTGCACACAGTGAATGTGGTGGGCAATCCCGTTATCCCCAGTAGAGCATGCCCAATCCACAAGTAAACACAAAGGGACACTGATCCATGGTGTATGCATGCCTGGACAATCCCAGGTATATGGACCGGTTTCACACTGCATTGGCTCACTGCAGTGGGTCTGCCAGACTTAAACCAGCTGTTGCAAAGCACAGTGTATGCCAGCTGGTCCTAATACCCCCAGGCAGCACAGAGTAACCGTGGTCATGATGGGAGCCAGGGGGAGGGCAGTGGTGCCAGGACTTGACTGTAGCCAATGCTACACAATGATATACAGAGCCACCACCAGTAGAGGGACTGCATAGTTGTACCATGGTAGTTGTACTGTGCCCAGTAGATTCAATGGGCTGTGCGGCTGACTATGGTGGGTCTGCATGGGTCACGGGCATGCACGGGGTTCTATAGAGGCCCCCTCCTGGCTCCCCCATAAGGGAGTTCTGCAGATTGTAGATAATCCAGTATCCTGGTCTGCAGACACATCCACAGACCTATGGAGACAACGGTATGGAGGCACCTGAACCAACCACAATGGCTCACCCAAAACCCCCTGTTCCCCTTACCATGGCAGATAGCATACACAGTATCATGGTGGACACACAGTCCCATGAGCAGGGCACAGAGTGGGTCATCCACATAGTGGCATTACGGGTCCCCATCTAGTAAGCCATGCCCACTGAGACTGAGGTAACTGCAATAGCGGTCTGTGGCATGCTGCCCTCAATCCATGGTGCATATATGGGCGAACAACAAACAATAGCAGCACTGTTCTGCCACCAGACACACACTGCAGGCCTCCTGAGTGCCAGGGTGGATGTGCAGCCAAGCATAAGAGCATATGACATGGTGGGGTGCCAGCAGCCGCTGTGTGCAGCTCCTGTCGGATGTCCCCACCGCAACTGCATGCAGTGCACCCGTCAGTGTTGCTTGCCCTATATTGTGAACAGCAGTGTAAATGAGTATGCAGCAAGCAGCTTACACCTACCTGTTTGTGCTCACCTGTTGTGAGCTCAGTCAGTCTGCAGTGCACAGCAGATAAGGGGGGGCACAGGACACGCGACCTGTACTTGAGCAGCCACATGCATACGTGTAGCCAATGGGAGGCAGCCCCCCAAATCACATAGCAAGCCAGGCTAACAGGCTGCAGATGGCACCTGTTAGAGCCTGCCTGCTGCATTGAGTTCCACAGTGCACACACCCCTGCACAGGATGAGGCTGCTTCATCTAGGCAGTGTTGGGGGGGGGGACTGATGTGCTCCTGCAGCATACAACAGGTGCCTTCACTCAGACACCCAGCAGGCCGACATATAAGGGCTGCCCCACTGCAGGCCCAATATCGAGACAGTTGCAGGAGACGTTGGAGTGTGAAAGCCTATCAGAATGTCCCTCATATGTGTGAAAAGCCAGAAGGGTTCCTCCCTGATGCTCCACGCTGGTTACTTACATCAGAGGGAACGTGTTCACCTGTGACTTGTGTATTGGAAGTGCATGGAGTATGATAAAGCACACTGTCTGGCCAGGGTTCACACGCAGTGGAAGAAGGTGGTGCACGACACTGACAACCACAACCATTTCACCTATGCAGACGTTGCCACCAGGGAGGTGTTGGCGGCTGTGAAGGACAGGGCATGCTGCACTACCAAGACTTGCAGAGTGGTTATGGTGACCTGCATATGTGGTATCACATCGGCAATTACTGGGAGACTGCTTGCAATGCTGCTGATTAAGTGTACTTGTGCCAGAGTGAGGACTGCAGCAGACAGACCACCGAACCAGCCCACGTCCCTTCAGAATCTGGTGATGCCCACTGAGTACACAATGACTGAGACAAGTGTGCCTTTTCTGCAATATGACAGTGCTCCTGATGACAACAGGGTTCTCATTTTCACCACGAGGCCAATGCTGACACAGCTGGAGGGATGTGGGACTGTCCTGGCCAACAGCACCTTCCGTGTCACACCTCCCCTCTTCTCACAGCTCTACACCATGCATGGGCTGCTCAAGGGCTCTATATTTCCAGTGGTGTACATCCTCATGAGTGTCTGCACTACTGCTGCATACAAGTCTGCCCTTCAGCAGGTCAAGTCCCTGTGTCCAGGCCTTGCACCACCATGCATGCATGGATTTTGAATAGGCGGCCATGAAGGCCTTCAGCAATGTGTTCCCAGGATGTCAGCTGCATGGCTGTTTCTTTCACCTGGCACAAGTGGTATGCAGGAAATGCCAGCAGGTCGAGGTCGTGTCACATGGTACTCAGACGCCATGAATTTGCACTGCACATCTGGATGCTTGTGGCCCTGGCATTTGTGCCCCTTGACAGGTGCTGTCCTCATTTGATGAGCTGCAGGACATGGACTATTACAAGGCCAATGGGCGATGCTGTAGCCTTGTTGCATTACTGCCAGTACACATGGGTTGGCAGGCTCGTGGGGTTGCACCACTAGGCGCAGAACCCTATACCCTGTTCCATGCTGGAATGTGTACATGGCAGCATGGGATGGCATGCCCCACACTACCAACGCGGTGGAGTGCGGCACCAGGAGTTTAACACACACTTCGGGCATGCCATCCCAAACTTTGGAGTTTCATTTGGGCAGCAGCTCATTGATGTTAAGCTGGCCCAGTTGACAGCTGGGAACACTATGCCAACTGCCAAGCATTGCTACAAGGATGACAGCCATAGGATGGCAGGCATCATGGCAGTCTATGGGAAATGCACCACTGTGAACTACCTGAGGGGTATCACTTTCAATCTGTCCCTCCAAGTGTGACCAGACTTTGTGGGTATGGCCTACTGTTTGGGGGATGGGGGTTCATGTTTGCTTAACCATCAGCACTGCACTGTATACTGTACCTGACTTGCACTAGTAAACACACTCTGCACACCATCCAGTGTCCTGCCTCTTTGTTTCTGGTCCCACCATGTGGACCTACATGCACTGTTTCTGTCATGTGACATTCTGTATGTTAGCTGTTTTGGTGTTAGCTGTTTTGCCTGCACTGTTTATACGTTAGCTATTTTTGCATTAGGCATTATGACCTCGTGCCATCTCTATGGACCCCCTCATAACCTCTGTCTCTCTCTTTCTCTCTCTCTCTCTTCTGATTCAACCCATTTTCCACCACCTCTGCTGCCTCCTCTCTAGCCAGATACCCACCCAGTTCACTATGAGTTTAGCTGCACCAGGTCTTCCATCTTCTTGGCGACCGTTTGTGAGGTACTGAGTCAAAAGCCTTGCTGAAGTCAAAGTACAGAAGATCCACAATGTAGCCATTGTCTATTTCCTTTGCAACCCAGGGAAAGAAAACTATCAGGTTAGTCTGACCTTCTTGCGATGAAACCATGCTGTTTACTATCCTGGAGCCCATTGCTCTCCAGGTAGTCTACAGGGTCCTCTTTGATCAGTGACTCCATCAGTTTCCCTATGGTAGAGAGTAGACTGACAGGCCTCTAGTTCCCTGACTGCTCCTTATTCCACCCTTACGAAGCAGTACTTCTGTTATCTTCCAATCCCTTGAAACTTCCCCAGACCTAAGTGAGTTGTTGAACAGACCTACCAGTGGTTTAGCCAGCTCCACTGCTAAGTCACCGAGTATTCTCGGATGCAACCCATCTGGTCTTATGGCCTTATCTAGCTTAAGGGCAGCCAGCCTTTTCAGGACCCTTTAACTAGTAAGCAATGGCTGTCTCATTTCTGGGACTTCCTTAGTGGCTGCTTTGATGCTTCTCTCTGGCACAGACCCACTGTCCTCCTTAGTTAAAACTGAGCAAAATTAGTCATTCAGAATGGTGGCCTTTTGCCCATCATCGTCTATCATCCTTCCTCCCTCAACTAGCCTTGATGAAAGGAAGTCCATGTTATAAGCTGCCAATATTTGCAAAATAACATCAGTATTTAAAGTTGAATTCTAGGAGTCTTTTTTGGAAATTGTGGAATTCCATGATCATTTTGCAGAAGCCACGTCCCATGAATATTGCCCAGCCATACACCTGCACTTACAAGGAGGAGAAAGGAGGTAGAAGACTAGGTTTGCTGGCCAAGGCACCTAGCTTCACCTGAGCTCTTTCCTTAGGTTGCTTGAAAGGACAGAGCAAAGAACCTTACCAGAGCAAGGGAAAGGATTAAGACTTTTTTGGCTAGGCAGATTTACTGTGTGTTGTTTTTATTTTGTACTCACAGGGATTGTTACTGTTTGTTGCTAAAATTTTATTGCTTTATTTTTCTCTGATTCAAATTGTTGTTGCTGGGTATACCTTCTGCTGCATTATTGCAAGGTGTGCCTACAGATGTGTGCTAACAGATTACTGCTGTAATCTTCTGATTCATATTGTCTTTTGCAAGGTATATCTTCTGTTACTGCTTTATTTTTCTCTGTAGCAAAGTGTTTCTTACAGGGTATATCTTCTGTGAAATTATTACAGGTAGTGCTTTACAGATTTTACAGTTTTATCTATCATTAGGATAAGCTTTCAGGGTTACTGTTTTTGTTGCTGACTGATTGTTTCTGCTCTTACCTCCTTATTTCTTTCGTCCGTGGTTCTTCTTTTTCGGCAGGGGAAGGGCCCAGCCACCCACCCACCCCATCCCCAACCACCCACACACTCCTTTTATAGGGTAGCACAGTCGTGGCATTTCCTCTGGCAAAGCAGGAAGAGGCGGATCAGTGGGTATCCACAGACCTCATTTACAGGGCACTAGTAATTTAACTTGTTATAACAAGTTATACAAAACAAAACACAAAATCAAACTTTTGCTTGCATTTTCTTCCTTCTAATTACTCTGACCAGGTTATAAACCCAGCAGATTATCTGGAATGGATATCATTAACTGCAGGTGCTGTGGAACACTTTTCAGAAGGGCAGTTTACAGGATTTAGGGCACTGTCACACATGCTGAGCCAGTGGAGATCTTAGAGCTCAGCTCCGGCAGCATGGGCAGAGATTGTGTCCCTCAAATTTCATATTCAAGAGAAATATATTACAAGAACACCCGCCATTTCCCCAACATCCAACAGAAGCACCTCCACGCAGATGGTAGTTGGTCAGGAGGTTGGCAGGTGGTTAGAAGAGACAAATCGGTGCCCCATCACTCGAGTACTCTCCAACATATTACCTCAAAAACCATATCAAAACTACAAACAGGTATCTGCCTCTATCTCCAAAATCAAACCAAGGGCGCAAAGACACTGCAGAGCAGGACACTGCAGCACAGGAGCTAGCACAACAAAATTCGCCCAAAACAGGAACCAAGACAAAAAAGGCAAAAAGGAAATCCAAAAACTTCTGATCATAGCAGACTCCATGATTCATGGAGTTGATACCTATCTCCAGCCAGGGGTAATGGTCAGATGTCTCCCCGGTACATCAGCTTGGAGAGACACTGACCACATTGCAAAAATTGTTCAGGAAGCAGGGGAAAACATTGATGTCCTGGTACACATAGAAACATAGAAACATAGAATTTGATGGCAGATAAGGACCGCTTGGCCCACCCAGTCTGCCCATTTCCCTACCTACTGGATAAGCTGCAGATCCTAGTTAACCAGCAGCCTACTTCTTCTAACCCCCACCACCCAGAATTGCCTTATGACTGTCCCATGCATGCTTGAATTCCACCACTGATTTTGACTCTACAACCTCCTCCGGAAGGCCGTTCCATGCATCCACAACCCTCTCTGTGAAAAAATACTTCCTTAAATTACCTCTGAGCCGCCCCCATCTTCAAATTGTGCCCTCTTGTTCTTGCACACCTCTCTTTTTGAAAGATGCTACCCTCTTGGACTTTGTTGATTCCCTTGAGGTACTTGAAAGTTTCTATCATGTCCCCCTCTCCCTCCTTTCCTCGAGGCTATACATATTAAGCTCCTTAAGTCTCTCTTCATATGTCTTCCGGTGCAGACCCTGCACCATTTTAGTTGCCCTCCTCTGGACAGCTTCCATCCTGTCTATGTCTTTGCGGAGATTGGGTCTCCAGAACTGCACACAGTACTCCAGATGGGGTCTCACCAACTGTCTGTACAGAGGATAATAACTTCTTGTTTTCTACTGGTGATGCCTCTCCCTATGCATCCCAGTAACCCCCCAGCCCTCCTTGCTGCCCTCTCACATTGCTTTCCCACCTTTAGGTCATCTGATATGACTACCCCCAGGTCCCTTTCCATTTTTGTTGTTGTTAGTATCTCACCCCCCATTGTGTACTCTTCCACTGGGTTTTTGTTTCCCAGGTGCATTACCTTGCACTTCTTAGCATTGAATCTAAGTTGCCATACATTTGACCGTTCCTCTAACCTTGCCAAGTCCCTTCTCATCCTTTCCACCCGACCCTGTGCATCAACTCTGTTGCAGATCTTTGTGTCATCTGCAAAGAGACATACTTTCCTTCCAGTCCTTCCGCAATGTAAACATAAAGACATTGAGAGGACCAGTCCTAATACTGAACCTCGGTACCCCACTAGTAACCCTCCTTTCTTCTGAGTGGACTCCATTTACTATTACTCTCTGCGTCCTATTCTCCAGCCAATTTTTCACCCAGGCTGTCATCTTGGGACCCACTCCCAGGCTGGCTAACTTGTATACTAATCTTTTGTGTGGGACTGTGTCAAATGCCTTGCTAAAGTCTAGGTAGGCCATGTCCACAGCCCCTCCCTGATCTACTACTTTGGTCACCCAGTCAAAGAAATCTATCATATTTGTCTGGCATGACCTTCCCACTGTGAATCCATGCTGGCTAGGGTCCTGTGCCCCTCTTGCCTCTAGATACTCAACAATTCTTTCCTTCAGAAGTGATTCCATCATTTTCCCTATCACTGAGGTTAAACTAACAGGTCTGTAGTTTCCTGCTTCTGTCTTGGGACTAATGATCTTGCCAGTTGGTCAGTTGTGGAGACCAAGGAACACCTGACCAGGCTGGGTGACAAACTATCGTCCATTTCATCCGGCATCTCCTTCTCTGAGATCCTGCCAGTCTGGGAGAGGGGGACAGATGGACTGAAGGTCAGAGAAGGGGAAATAGGGGAGCTAAATATGTGGCTCAAGGGCTGGTGCCAGAAAAGAGGACACACATTTGTAGGGAACTTGTGACAGTTTTGGGAGCGAAAGTTCTTTAAATTTGATGGACTGCATCTGATTAAGGAGGGAGTCAGTGCATTAGGGCAGAAGTTTGACGTCTTTGCAGAATATTTAAACTAGCAAATGGGGAGGGGTGCAGCACACCATACGTCGAATGGGAAGAACACCCTCCCCTCAGCTAGTGGTCAAACAGGAGTTCAGCATGTTTGCAGTTCATTTGCATCACCAGGTAAGGAAAAAGGTCCAGCTCCCCATACGACACACAGGAAATGCCAGACCTCACCCAACAACTAACACACCGAAATCTGGCCAATGGAAAATCATGTACACAAATGCTCGCAGTCTGGGAAACAAGATCCCAGACCTGCAGGCAATAATGACAGAGGCTAAACTGGACATAGTAGCAATTAACGAGACATGGTTTACCAGTAACCACACTTGGGAGACTTCAGTACCTGGCTATGTACTATTCAGAAGAGACAGAGTTGCAAAGGGGGTGGAGTGGCCCTGTTTGTCAATGAAAATATCAAAGCTACAGAAATTCAAAATACACATAAGGAGCCTGAAGAACTGTGGGTCACCCTGGAAACAGGAAATGGGACAGCCATAAGAACTGGGGTTGTCTACAGGCCCCCAGACCAGGGGGAGGACATAGACACATTACTGTTAGAAGATATACAAAACATAACAGCTAAAGGGGAGGTTCTGATAATGGGAGACTTCAACATGCCAGATACAGATTGGTCAGTACCAACAGGAACATCCGCCAGAACTAGACATATGGCGGATTCCTGCAGAGGAGGACCTCACACAACTGGTACAACAACCCACAAGAGACAGGGCTATCCTAGATGTAGTACTGACTAACAGGAAAGGATCACAGATCTCCAGGTAGAAGGTCACCTGGGGGCCAGTGACCATCACATGGTATGGTTCAGTTTGGCCACTAGAGCTAAATCATCCCATTCCAAGGCAAAACTATGGGACTTCAGAGGAGCTGACTTTGATAAGATGGCCAACAGAGGTAAGCTTGCCCTGGTAAAAAGAAATACAGGTGAGGGGGTACAGGCAAAGTGGGCAAGCATTATGGATGCAATACTTGAAGCAACATCCCATTGTGTTAAAGAGAAAAGGAAGTGTAAAAAAAGAAGGAAACCACTTTGGTTCTCAAAAACAGTAGCAGAAAAGGTCAGAGCCAAAAGGCTGGCCTTCAGGAAATATAAGGAAACGCAGTGGGATAAAGATAGAGAAGCATACCAAACTTCCCTAAGGGAAGCAGGGAAGGCAGTAAGACAGGTAAAGGCCCAAACCGAGGAAACACTAGCAAAGACAGTAAAAGAAGGTGACAGGACTTTCTATAGATACATTAGTGAAAGGAGAAAGTCCAGAGGGGGTACTGCTAAGATCAAAGGAGATAAGGGGGCGTGTGAGGAGGAGGACCACGTAAAAACATCTATCCTAAATAGATACTTCTGCTCAGTATTTACTGAAGAGAAGGCAAGGCAGGGCTCACAGCTCAGCTCCATGGACACAGGGGGAGGGAGGTGAGCACTAGTCCTTCACAAAGAAAGGTCCTACAAGAGCTCGATAAGCTCAGGGTGGACAAGGCAATGGGACCTGATGGCGTACATCCCAGGGTACTAAAGAGCTAAGGGTGGAACTAGCAAAGCCATTATCAGAACTGTTTAGTGAGTCTCTGAGCACAGTAGCGCCCCAGAAGACTGGAGAAGGGCTCATGTGATCCTGCTTCACAAGAGTGGTAGCAGGGAGAAGGCAGGAACTACAGACCAGTCAGTCTTACCTCAGCAGTGGGCAAGATTATGGAGGCACTCCTTAAGGAAAATATAGTGCAACACCTGGAATCCATAGGATCACAGGATCCAAGACAACATGGATTTACAAAGGAAGGTCCTGTCAAACTAATCTCATAGATTTATTTGACTGGGTAACCAGAGCGGTGGACCAAGGGGGAGCAGCTGATGTTGCCTACCTTGACTTAAGCAAAGCTTTCAATACTGTTCCACATAGAAGATTGATTAATAAGCTGGGTAGGCTCATGGTGGGTCAGAAGTTGGTCAACTGGGTGGCAAACTGGTCGATGGGCAGAAAACAGAGAGTGGTGGTAAATGGTATACAGTCATAAGGGATGCAAGTCACAAGTGGGGTACCTCAGGGATCAGTCCTGTGGCCAGTCCTCTTCAGTATCTTCATCAGTGACATTGCAGATGGACTGGAGGGTAAGGTTTGTCTGTTTGCTGATGACTCCAAGATCTGCAACAGAGTAGATGATCCAGATGGGGTGGGCAGAATGAGAAGAGATCTGGATAAACTAGCAAAATGGTCGGAAGAGTGGCAACTGGGGTTTAATGCAAAGTGAAACTCAAGCACACAGGAAGAGAAACCCTGAAGCCACCTATAGGCTTGGATTGGATTTGCTGGCAGTCACAAGGGAAGAAAGAGACTTGGGCATCACCATCACCGATGACCTGAAATCATCAAGCAGACCACTAAAGCAGTAGGTAAGGCTAGGGGATGTTAGGGTGTATTAGTAGGGTATCACAAGTCAGAAGAGGGTAATAATCCCTCTTTACATGACACTGTTAGGCTCATCTGGAGTACTGCATGCAGTACTGGAGGCCACACCTTCACAAGGACATTAACCAAATTGAGGCAGTCCAGAGAAGGGCAACCAAATGGTGCAGGGACTGCATCAGAAAACATCTGAGGACAGATTAACGGAGCTCAATATGTATACCCTACAGCAAAGGAGGGAGAGAGGTGATATGATCGAAACATTCAAACACCTTAAGAACATTAACAAGGTGAAAGAGTCTAACATTTCAATATAAGAAAAATAGCAGGACAAGAAGACACAGCATGAAATTAGAGGGAGGCCGATTAAGGGGTAATGTGAGGAAGTTCTTTTTCACAGAAAGGGTGGTGGATGCATGGAACAGCCTACCTCAGGAAGTGCTGGATATGAATACAGTGCAGGGCTTCAAACAGGCATGGGATAGGCATAAGGGAGCAATACAGATGAGTATGAATAGATAGACCATTGACAGAGCAAAGGCCAATGGCACATTTATAAGGTAGAAAAAGAAATGGGCAGACTGGATGGACCTTACGGTCCTTATCTGCCATCAACTTTTATGTTTCTATGTTTCTAAAGGACCAGGCTGATGAGAGTAGTAATAGGGTTAGATTCATGGAGGACTCCATTGTAACAGCAGCAGGACAGTTGGAGGGGCATTGCATGACCTTTATACTAATGCAGGTAAGTTGATTTGTCTGGTTGCAGTGCAGGTCAAATAAGTATGATTCATAGCCGAGTACTGCATGTTTAACTCAAGATTCAGTTTTATTTGTTGTGCCCTTAGGCTATTACAATTTTAAATACATTCTATACAAACACTAATACACGATAGTAAACTAAGATCTTCTTGAGGTATCTCAGTCATCAGGTAACACTGTAAGAACTTTAGCCCTCGGTGAAGGGAATCCACATGGAAGATTTTCAGCAGTACAACTGGGGCCGCCACACAGTTGATGCCCGTCGACAACACAAACCTTATATAGGCATGAGCAGCCCTGCTCCTCCTCAGTTCTTCCCCATCTTCAACTCACTTGCATGGATCTCCATGGGCGCCATCACAGTATTTGTGCCTTTTTCAGCCTATGGTTTTTCTTAACTTACCTTTTAGAATGCTCTTTTTTAAAGAGATTTTTTCTTTTTGTTTATGTCGAGAGTTAATCATTCTACTTCCCTCTTCCATCACTGCTGCTGCAGAAAGAAGAGTGCCTCCACAGATGAACATGTCATCCATATGTGCATTCTTGGGCCTGACCACGAAGTTTCTGACTGTGAGCTCTGCCAGAAGTTTAATCAAACAACCCTCAGGGGACGCAAAAAGGCTCTTAAAAAATTCCTAATGGATCAACAGGTAACCAGTTCCAGGCAGGGGTGTCCCACAATCCCAGCCTCTCAGTCACCCCCCAGTTCTTGGAGCTCCCAGGCCTCCAAAGCCTGAGACAAGTCTTTGGGGAAAAAGTCACAAAAAAGACTAAGCTCGTGACTTCTCACCTTGGCATCGATCTCGTTCCACATCTGCTTCTCCTTCTCCTTCTTCTGGGGGATCTTCATCAGCTGTGGCTGCTCTGACGAAGAGAACTACTGTCCAGGTCTTTGTGCCCACCAGACCCATACCGACCGCACCTCTGCATGATTCTCAGGGTGTCTGTCCATCAACCACTGGGTCGTCGGCCCCTCTGTAGTTGATAGCAGGTTTGTCATCAACGGCTCTCCCATTAAGAGCTACCCCTTCTCCCACTAGGACTACAGGCTCATCAGGTTCTCAGGACACAGCAGGCAGGTCATCAACACCTGTGCCATCAAACCCCCCACTGTTGATATCCACCATCGACTTGAATGAGGTCCTGATCAAGTTCACAAATGTGCTTCTGCAGCAGCTGGGCACCTTAACTGGCTCCCTTCCCTGATGCTGTTGACACCAGTTTCATCACTGACGCCTGTTCATTGGCCCTGGGAGGCTCCCTGTGGGCCACACCACCAGTGCACCTGATGCCAGACCCAGATACTGAAGAGGTTGATGTCAAGGAGCAGTATCATCTAGACTTCATTCTTCCTGATGAGGTGGAGGAAGAAGGAGGAGATCCTTCTTTCTGACAGATCTACAGCCACTTCTGTCAGTGAGGACTCTAAAGCATACTCTAGGTCTCCTCCTGAGGACTCCACTTTTTCAATGTGATGAAACAGCTGTCCTCAGCCATGGGCTTCCACACTGAGGAAGAGGATGCCACCTGAAAAGATCTGGTGGATTTCCTGGAAATTTCTTAATCTCCCCAAAGATCATATCTCCAATGCTCCCAGCCTTGAAGAATGCTGCCATGGCAGCCTGGGACAGACCAGACATGGTGCAAGCTATGCCCTGCAGGGCAGACAAACTTGATCATGCCCCCCCAGGGTCTCCTCTGTTAAGTTACCCAGCCAGAGACTGACTCAGTGGTCATTAAGGCAGCTCATGGCAGATCTAAGGTGCCTAAGCACCTTAGTTCCCTCCTCAGACAAAGAGTCTATAGAATGAACTCTGGGGTAAGGGGTTATGCCTCCTTCTCGATTAGGTCTGAGGATTGCAAATGTATCTGTCACACATGGTAAAATACCAAGAATGCCAGTTGAAGAAAGTGCAAGGCCTGCCCAGGCACTTCCAGAGGGCACTCAAAAGCAGGAGCTGCTACAATTCTTCCACATGGCTGAGGATATTAGCAAACACCTCCTAAGAGCCTTGTATGACATGGCTGACACAGTTGCCAGGGCAGCTGCTACAGGCATATGCCTTTGCAGGCACTTCTGGCTCAATTTCTGGTTGTTGCTGAAGTGCAGTAAAGGTGTAATGCCCCCTTCAATGGCACCAAACTGTTTGGCCCTGATGTTCAGGACATCATAAATGATCTGCAAGCCTTGGGCAGGGCCCCCAAGTCTGTCCACTCCCTCTACCATACCCAACCAATGGGCAGAGGATGGCCTTCTTTTTGTAAACAGAACAATAGGTCTGGAACAGCTCCCCATCCCCAGGGCAAACGCAGAGCCCAGGCCTCCTTGCCCACCCCCTCCAGTGATGGAGAGGCAGCCAAGTGGCCCAGGAGTGAGGACCAGCCCCTGGCTGGCCTCACCTCTCTGATCACTTTGGACCCCTCCTCTAAGTTCAGGACCAGGAGGCGGTGGTCGGAGGCAGTTCTCCTCCATCTGAATCAATGGAGAACCATACCTTCAGATGCATGGATTCTGCAGCTCATAGAAAAGGCACACCTTGGGCTCATCAGGCAGCTTCCAGAAACCCACCTCCATCTCCCATTATCCCTGGCTCTCACCTTATGTTCTCCAGGAGGCGCAGTCCCTTCTGTGCAAACAGGCAATCGAACCAGTGCTCAGGCACCAGAGAAACAAGAGGGTTTATTCAAGTCCCAAAAAAACTGCAGATCTGAGGCCTATTCTAGATCTAAAGGACCTCAATCTATATGTCAGTACAAGAAATCAGATGGCAACTTTGCCAGACTAATGCCCCTCCTCAAGACAGGGGACTGGTTCTGTTCACTAGACATGCAGGATGCTTACTGCACATTTCGGTCTTTCCTCCTCACAGGAAGTTGCTCTGTTTTGCTATTCGGAACAAGCATTATCAGTTCAAAGTGCTGCTTTTGGCTTATCCTCTGCACCAAGAGTCTTACCAAGTGCTTAGCAGTGGTAGCAGCAGCTCTCAGAAGGGAAGGGCTGTATGTCTTCCTTATTTGAGATTGACTGGCTGAAGGCCCGTCAGTGAACAGCTTTGCTGACTCTGGAGTGAACTCTCAGTTCTTCCACTCCTGGGCCTTACCATCAACCTGCCCAAGTCAGTTCTGGTACAGTCCCAAGGCTGCAGTATATAGAGGCAGTTCTGGACTCGGTGCAGGGCAGGCATTCCTGCCCCAAAACAGGGCAGAGTGCCTCATAGCCCAAGCTCATGAAGTTGCCCAGAGCAGGTACATTCCTGCCAGGGTATATCTGAGATTGCTGAACCTGATGGCAGCTGCCATACCCACTGTTCCGCTGGCGCAGGCTCCATATGCATATGCTCCAGTGGACACTCCAGGTACAGTGGGACCAGCATATGATGAGTTTGAGCAATCATTTCTGGTCTCTTCCCCAGTACACAAGGTACTGCAGTGATGGATGGACCCTTGAATCTGCTTCAAGGCGTCCTATTCAGATCTCTTTCCCAAATCAGATCCTAACCACAGATGCCTCAGGTCTGGGCTGGGGTACACCTAGGTCCCTTCAAACCCATGGCTCCCGGTCCCAGTGGGAAGCCTCACTGCATATCAATGTCCTGGAGATGAAAGCGGTGCTCTATGCCATACATGCCTTTCAGGAACACCTTACTCCAGGTCAGCTGCTAGAGTAGTCGGATAATATAAGCATAATATACTACATCAACAAGCAGGAGTGGGGTAGCTCATTCATGCCCCCTTTGCAGAGAGACCATGAGGTGTGGTATTGTGTGTTGGATCATGGTATGACACTCTTTACAGTCCATGTGCCAGATGTACTAAACACCCTGGCAGACAGCATCAGCAGGACTCAGTCCAGCGTGCACGAATGGGAGCATCTCTCATCCATTTCAGGAGACTTGTTCAACAGATAGGATCATCCAGAGTTGGAGCGTTCTGCATCCCCATTCAACACAAAACTGCCCAATTTCTGCTCATTAGATCCTGTGCCTAGAGTTTTCTGGTGAGACGCATTGTCCCTCTCTTGGAGCGGGAGCTTTCTTTATGCATTCCCTCCATTTTCTCTGATTCAGAGGGTGCTAAGCTGCTTCACTGCCCCTGACCAGGGCACACAGCTCTGCTGGTTCTTCTGGACCCAGCCCCCAGGCGGAAGGCATCCCTGGAGCCGCCACCCAAGACCGCAAGCCCAGCCACAAGGCCTGAAGAGGTACTGCTACTGCTCCACCAATCGAAAGTGAGCTGCCTCCGGCTACACCGATTGGTCATTTTCCGCTGTCAGTCTGTTTTGCCATCTGGCACTGTTTAAGCTGCTTTTCGAACATTAATCTGTGCCTAAAGACCTGTAATTACTGCTGAAAAGCAGAGATTTGTTTAAACTGTTGCATTTTAGAGCCGATTTACTGTGTTAGCGATTACAGTCCTTTCCTGAATATCTGTCTCTCTGTAGCCCTTTGGTGCCTCTAACCCTTTGTCTTGCTAATTCTCCTGCTGTGACTGTCTGCCACACAGTCCTCAGCCTGTGCTTAAATCCCTGTCTCTTTCTCTCGCAGCTGCTTCATTTACTGACCAGGCGCACAGCCTGACCAGAGCGCACAGCTCTGCCCGGTCCTGACCCTGTCCCAGGTGGATCGGCATCCCCTGGAGCCGCCGCCAGAGACCACAAGCCCAGCCACAAGGCCTGAAGAGGTGCTACTGCTGCTACTGCCTCACTGGCGCTGCGTGCCGGCTCCCCACCCACCTGCCCGCCCTATCTCGACTATTTTATTTATAGCTACAGCAAGTCACATGAGCTGAAATTTACTAACAGTCTACTTTCCCATTGGCTCCTTATATTCTCTCTCCACTAGGGGACACGAGAACCTTTTGCTCACCCTGCAGCTATCTCTGCATTACCATCACAGGCACCGAAAACTAGCTCCTGCCACTATGCCTCCCTATAGCAAGCGCTTGCCGTACCCACATCACCTAATCTTGGCATTATGGATCAACACCATCCTAGGGACGACAGGTACGCCTGCTCTCTGGCCACATGCACAGTTACTCACCCAGAAACAGCCACAGTGAACTACATTGGAACACTGCCACACACCTGACTCTTTGCCGCACTAATTACTTCATACCCCTCCCAACTGTGCACCTCTCTTGCTTGCCTGCCTAACCTACTGATCACGCTGCTCAAAATACCTTCAACTGGCCCTGCAATGTACAACTACCTGGACCATGCTCGGTGCTACTCAGCAACCTATAAATACCATGAAGTTAGATTCCTCTCTCTCCTGCTCCTCCTGCTGCTAGCTGGTGATGTCCACCCCAACCCTGGTCTACTTTCAACGAACTCTCCTACCCCTTTACATCCTCCACTCCTAGCCCTCCTGAACAGACTAAAAATTATCCACCTAAATGCCCGCAGCCCTACCAACAAACTACCCATACTGCAGGTCATGATCCTCGAATATAAACCTGACATCATCATCATCTCTGAAACCTGGCCCTCGGGTCATATCACGGACCAAGAAGTCCTTATTCCTGGATTCACCCTAACTCAATGGACAAACAAGGAGGAGGTGATGGAGTGGCGACCTATGTCTCTACCTCCTACAGCACACAGTCCTATTAAAAGTCACATCTCCTTCCTCTCAAGAAGCTATCCTCCTCAACGTGAAGCTTCCCTACTCCTGCCCTCTATTTGTTGCAGGAGTATACTGCGTGCAGGTCAATCCTCCTACCAAGTCACGGATCTGATCAAGAAAATAATGGCCCTTGCCCAATCTGGTGAGCTGTACACACTGGGCGACCCTAACATAAATTGGCTAACACACTAGCCAAAACTCGCTCTGACATAGAGTCACTAAACTTGACTCAACTAATACAGGAACCTACTCGCCTAAACTACAGTACTAATAACCATTCCCTTGTGGACCTAGTCCTCATGTTGCACCCTCACAGGGTCAAGGCCGATGGCCTCCTATCTGATGCATTAAGTGACCATCATCCCATATACATGGTGCACAAAATACATAGGCAAAAAATACCCCACAAAGTCCTCCTAACCTGCTTCTACTCTCCCCCCCCCGGACACTCAACCTCTGCACTGTGACCTCACCAACACTGCCTGGTCCCCACTTGCCATTTGCACTTCAATCAACGCTGCTCTCCAACTGTTCTGCGATAAGTTCCTTCACGTTTGGAACCAACACGCTCTGCTGCGTAAAATCAGAGTCCGGAGAAACCACCTGCCCTGGGTAACCCCTGAGCTCCTGTCCTGTCAAAAAGCCTAGGATGCTGCTTGGCATAAGCATAAGGTAACCAACTGCCCCAGGGACCTCCAGTGATACAAGGAGCTTCAAAATAGGTGCACCAAAGCTATCCGCCTGGCCAAAACTGAACACTACATGGCTAACTTCCGTGCCAACACAAACAAACCTTCCAAATTCTGCAAAGTTGTCCAGTCCCTCTTTTCCGCTTCCACCAAGCCCCCCACTCCTACTCTTAGGCTAAATCTGTGAGACATCTCAGATCCTATGGCAGTCGCTGACTGCTTTAACTCCCATTTCACATCCTGCGCTGCTATGCTCCAAACAGCCTCCCTGATGCACACACACTCCTCCACAGGCCCGCCCCCACTCCCTGTTTCCCCCTCCTCTACTCCTCCAGCTCCTCCTTTACTCCCTTCTTCTTCACCCACATCTCCCTGCTGCTGCATTCCAAGCCCTTCAGTCTATCAAGCCTGCTAAAGGCTCCTCCCCTGATGGCCTGGACCCTAAGTTCCTCTCTCTGTCTGCTCCCGCCATAGCCTCTCCTATATCCATTTTGCTAAACCTCTCCTTTGTCTCTTCCACTGTCCCTACAGCATGGAAACACACTACAGTTCTACCACTCCCCAAAGGGGGAGATTCCTCCTCCCCTAGCAACTACCTTCCTATCTCTTTCCTTCCTACTCTGGCTAAGCTCCAGGAGCACATAGTCATTGAACAACTCTCCTCCTACATTACTGACTCCTCCTTTCTCACTCCATTCCAAGCTGGCTTTAGAAAACACCACTCCACTGCCACCTTGCTGTTATGCCTGACTGACACTAGTGCCACGGGCAGGGACAAAGGCCTCATAACCTCAGTGATTTTTATTGACCTGGCCAAGGCCTTTGACATGGTCTCCCACCCTATACTCCTATCCTGCCTCAGGATCGCTGGTCTCTCCCCTAATGCCACTGAATGGTTCAAATCCTATCTGTCAGGTAGAACACAATCTGTTCGCATAGCTGATGCCATCTTCTCTCCCCTCCCCATTACCACGGGAGTTGCCCAGGAATCGGTACTTGGGCCTCTCCTTTTTCAATCTTCCTCAATGACCTCCCTCAGTTCTGCATATCATCTCGACATACAAAAAGTATGTAGAGCGACACTGTACTGTTCGCAACTGGCAATTTGGTCCCTGATGTCACTGCCAGGCTCCAGCTGGATTTCTAAAAGGTACAATGCTGGCTAAGCGAGCACCACCTCTTCCTAAACTCAAAGAAAACGGTCTCCATGACTTTCGGTACCAGGCAGAGGTTGGCAAGGCTTCCCTCCTTACCCACCTTTTACACCATAGATGGGACTGTACTAGAAGACACCTCTTCCTTCCGCTACCTCGGAGTTTGGCTGGATAGGAACCTGAACTTCTCCATCCACAATGATACTATTCTAAAGAAACTCCAGCCTAAGCTAGGGGCCCTCTATCATAACAGGGGTAGTATCCCACACCTGGCTAGGTGGAAACTGGTACATAAAAAGATACTGCCAACCTTCGACTATTGTGATGTTGTATACGGAGCTGCCCCTCAATTCTCCTTATCCAGGCTTGAACCTCTCTTCAACTCCTTCTGCCACTCTGCTCTGGATGCCCCTGCTCTGACACATCACTGCACTCTTTACCGCTCTCTAAATTTTCCATCACTTGTTGACAGGAGAACACTGCACGCGGCAACAATTACCTCTAAATTCTGGCTAGGCTCGCTCCCATCTTACCTGGCCGCCTCCTTATCCGCCCCTCACCCTCCAAATACACCCTCTGATCTGATGACTCTCGCTCACGAAATATACCTTACAGAAATACTACATCCGGCCAATTGGCATTCTCCTATTGCTTACATAAGCTCTGGAACCAACTACCGACTCAAATCCGCAACTCCTCATCAACCTACTCTCTCTCTACATCCCTAGAAAACTACCTAGTGAGAAACTGCAACTCCACCTAGCTCTGCAGGGCCCTGCCTAACTGCTGGTCTATAGCCCCTTCCTCCAGCTGGGCCAAATATGCCCCTGTCCCAAACCCCTATTCAAGCCTAGCACTTTCTGCAACTGCGCTTTCTATCACCTCTACTTTCCACCCCTGTACCTTCTACTGTTCCCCTGTCAATCTCTCTCAAATGTACCCTGGTCTAGAAATGTTGTTGGCTATTATTTGGTTGTAAACTGATCAGTCTGTCTATATGCTGTTAATCTAGTTACTGATGTATGTATCCTGTTATACTACTCATTGTTCCACTCCCCTTCCCCTAGGACATACCGTGAGACGAGCTTGTTGCTCAGTGTAACCTTCCTGGTGAAAAATTTCAATAAATAAAATAAATAAATAAATAATCAAGTTGCAGATGGAGTGGGCCACCGTGGTTCTGGTGGCTCCATTCTGGCCTAGGCAGATATGGTTCCCTCTCCTTCAGTGGATGGTGGAGGAATCTCCGGTCCCCCTTCCTCTTTGCAAGAATCAGCTGACCGATGCTCAGGGGACCCTGGTCCATCCCAACCTCAGGTCCTTTCAATCTGCATGCCTGGCTCCTGAGAACATAGCCATTGGCAGGTTTGGGGTTTCTAACAGGGTAGCAAATGTCCTAGTGGCCACCTGAAAGCCTTCCACGAAGCCACATATGCCATTAAGTGAAAATGGTTTGCCATCTGGGCTGTCAAGCATAACTTAGACCCTTTCACCTGCTCAATGAATCATATCCTGGACTACTTGATCTCACTCTCTGACTCAGGCCTCTAGTACTATTCCCTCAATGCCACCTTTTGGCTATTTCTGTTTTTCATGAGCCTGTGGGTGACTGCATGATTGCTCAGCTGGATGTCTCCCATACATTTCTAAGGAGCATCCTAAATCTCAAACCTTCAATCTGTTACCCTGTCACAGCTTGGTACTTGAACTTTGTTTTGGAAAAATTGACCCTGTCTCCCTTTGAGCCAATTGTGACTTGCAATTTGCACTTTTTCTCTTGGAAAGCATTGTTTTCAGTTGAAATTATTTCTGCTCGAAGAATTTCAGAGCTTCAGGCCCTCTGGTGCGAGGCATTATTTGATTTTTCACAAAGACATGGTGTCTTCACAAATCCTAAGTTTCTCCTAAGATGGTTTCAGAGTTTACACTCAGTCTATCCACCTTCCTGTTTATTTTCCTGAGTGTGGCAATCCAGGTGAAGCACTGCTCCATACGTTAGATGGGTGCAAAACTTTGAAGTACTACCTGCTCAGGACTAAGGAGTCCAGAAAGTCAAAGCAATTGTTTGTTTCCTTTGCCCCGGGTAGAGGGGCATATCAGTTTCTAAGCAATATTTATCCAAATGGTTGGCAAATTGCATTGTGTTCTGCTACAAGTATGGCAAAGAATTGCCTGGTGCTGTCAAAGCTCATTCCACCAGAGGAATGGCTACCTCAGTGGCTTGTTTCTATTTACTAATTTTCTCTATTTATTGAAATGTTTCACCAGGAAAGGCACACTGAACAACAAGCTGCTCATCTCCCGCTGCATCCTGGGGGAAGCGTATTGGAGGAATATACATCCATGTACAATACAGCATACATATTACAATAAGCAGTGAAGTAATTACAGAATACTTATATATCAAGTAGCAAATAACTTGGCAAGTGCAGCATATGTACAATTTATACAAAATACACAAGGACAATGAACAGATAGTTATATAACAAAATAGCAAATAGTATGGTAAGTGCCGCATATGTACAATTTATACAGAAACTCAAAGGATTAGGTTAGATGCAAATCTACAGCAATGCATGACTTAATTAGTGAGACACTGGTGACAATAACAAGAAGATAGTGACCAGATAGGGTAACAGCAGAGGAAGGAAGTAGAAGGGCTGAGATGAAAAAAAGAGCAGATTGAGAGGAAGGCCATCAAATTTAATTACAGGAAGAAAATAAGTCCGGGGCAGCAAGACTAGCTGCAGGTACAGTTCACAAAGAGGAAGTTATATAGAGCTGAGGAGATGGAGAAGGTGGAGGAGGAGAGGATGAATGATGAATCTGGTGAGGGAGTAAATTCCACAATTTGGGAAATGATATAAGAAGGCAGCATGACCAGCAGCAGAGACAACGAGGACTGTCAAGGTGACGGAGTCATGTGATCTAAGGAAGTGAGCAGGAGGAGGCAGGACAGAAGGAGAGGAAGAGAGATAGGATGGGCTAATCAAACCAGATCATAGAGACTAATTTAGCACAATGGTGAAGGTGTCTATTTTCTAGTGAAGGGAATGCCAGGGAGTGATAGAGATGGCAGTGATGGGTAGAGTCCACAGAAAAATGGCAGAAAGAGTTGAAGAGGGTGTCCAATCTGGCTAAGGAAGTCTTGGGAGCAGCACTGTAGACAACATCACAGTAGTCAAATATAGGGAGATCATTTTCTGGACAATATCATGCCTAGCTGGGAGAGGGAGGCAGTTCCGGTTCCTGTATAGGGCACCAAGCTTGGGGCACAGTTTTTCAGGATGACATCTATGACCAGAAGGCTGAGATGTTGGTCAAGCCAAACCACAAGGTATCCGAATGAGGAAGTGTCCTCAAGGATAGTCCTTCAAGGGTATGGAATGTGGGCAGGGAGGAGCCTGGATAGTCTCTGACTAGTGCCGAAGGTCATGGAGACTGTTTTCTTAATATTTAGAAAAAGCTGATGGGAGCAAAACCAGTGCTGAACTTTTTGAAGTCATGCTGAAGTCTGGTTTCAACATCAGTGGGGACTGGCCAGAGGTATAGAGGACCATGTTGTCTGCATACATATGGATGGAGGAGGATGTGCAGACAGACGGGAGATCATTTAGAAAAATGGAGAAGAGTATAGGACCAACACAGACCCCTCGGCACACCAGTGTTAATAGGGAGGCGGGGAGATATGGAATCAGCAATTCTGACAGACTGGGTTCTACCTAGTAGGTAGGCTCTGAACCAGTTAGTAGCTGAGTCGGTTAGACCCACTGAGGAGATGGTGTCTAAAAAGTAAGCTATGGGAGACTGTATCAAAAGCCTTGGCTAAGTAGATAAAATGACAGAAGTGATTTGGCCACTGTCCATCCCTGAGAGGACAGAGTCAATGAGTCTAATCAGGAGGTAGTGGTGGAATGATGTTTCCAAAACCAGATTGGAAGGGAGTGAAAAGTCTGAGTTAGAGATAAGAAGAGAGTTGAGCAAGGACCATATGCTCTTGAAGTTTAGCAAGGGTAGGAATGTGGGATATAGGCCAGTAGTTCCCAGGTGAAAAGATCACCACCTTTAGGTAGGGGAGGAACAATGGCATGCTTCCAGTCAGCTGGGGTGACTGCTTACTGAAGGAGAGATTGAGAAGGTCAGACAGAGGGGTTGCAATAGCCGTGGCAGAGAGATATAGTAGCTTAGGGTTTAAGCCTTCAGAGGAACTGCCTTTGGAGGGGTTTAGAGCAAGCAAGGTGTCTAAAGTATCAGAGGGGGCATTATTAGAGAATGAGAAATTATTTGTCAGGGAAGGTAAATGAGGTGAGGTGGGGGGACAACAGACTGCGGAGAAGGTAAGGAGGAGGAGAGGAGAGCAGAGGCACAGGAGGTGAAATATGAATTAAATTCGCTAGCAACACTAAGGTGATCGTAATTAGAGTATTATTTATATTGAGGAGGGGAGGGAGGAGAAGAGGGGTGAGAAAGAGAGTGGATAACTCTCCAGAATTTGGAGGGTTATTTATGTCAGATTAAAGGTCAAGCTAAAGTATTCGGCCTTAGCCAGATGAGTGGCTTTAGTAGATTTATTGCAAAGTGCAGTAGCGTCATAGTCTTTTGGGAGCATTGAGGTTTATGCAGTTTCCATACTCAATCACGAGTTCTTTGGCATGCCATGAGTTTGGGTGTGATCCATGGAAGGTGGTTCCACGGACTTTACCGTCAAGTGGTGCATGCTGGTTCCAGACATGGAAAATTTATCTTTAAAGTAGTCGGTGGCTGAGTCTATTGAGTGCATTGAGGTTATGGGGTCCCAATTCATATGAGCTAGATCCTGGAGGAGGGATCGATGTTCAGGGATTTATATGACGAATTAGTGAGGTTTTTATGGGACTAGGAAGGTAATGAGGTGGTCACTTAGGGCGTCTGCAAGTATGCCAGATTTAATGACCCTATGTGGGTGAGATGTGCGGGGCCAGTGGACTAGGGAGTGATTACTTGTTTTATGGTTCAGCCGGGTTGATTCTAGAATGAGCTGGGATACGTTAAGGCCAGCAATTACATTACGGGCTTTATTAAAGGAGGGAGATAACCAATTTATATTGAAATCACCCCTTATGTAAACTTCACCTGAAGACTATGTAACTGATGGGGTCTGTGGCAACTGAGGAGTGGAGGCCTGGGGGACAGTAGGTACCTGCCACAAATATAGGAATAGAGAAAGGGAGGGATAGTTGTAAGATGAGCACCTCATGTGCTTTAGGGACAGCTGCAGAAAGGGTGATGGAGAATTGGATAGCTGAGGAGACGTAGATAGCCACTTCACAGCCCCTCCCTGACCTGTGTTGTTGGGAAATGGAATAGCCCAGGATGGAGAAAGATAGGTCCCCTATTTTGCTGTTAAGCCAGGTTTCAGATAGGATGATAATATCTAGAGTGAGCAAGGCAACCAGAGGCTGTAGAAGATCTATTTTAGGGAAAAAGCTGCGTATGTTTAGGTGGAGAATTTTTAGGCCATGAGGAAGGCTGGTGAGGATTGATATGGAAGAGCCAGGGGTATTGGGTAGAGATGCCATTGTGATTACAGGGCATGGGCCAGGGTTTGGGTTTATGTCACCGGACAATAGTAGCAGGAGTGTAATGATTATGAAGTGGAGTTTTATGCTCTTGTACCAAGGTACTGGGCATGATAGCCTTGAGGTGGGAGGAGGGTGGAAGTTTAGAAGATGTAAAAGTGTGTAGTAAGTATGTATAGATAAGAGAGATGCATTGGGACAAAAAGGGTAGTGCATCCAGGTGAAGAGGAAGGGGAAAGGGTAGGAACGAAGTTGAAATCAGGGGCAAGGAGAGTGGTGTGGCAGAGGGGGGCAGACAATACAGGAGAAGGGGCCGGGTTGTCAGAAAGGAGGGGGAGACAGAGAGCAGAGTGGACTGAGAGGAGAAAACTGGGTAAGACTAGAGACATGATGAGAAAAAATAAAAAGTATTGAGGGGGAGAAATATAAGTGGTAATGAGGCGGAGAGAGGAAACACGGAAAGAGGAAGGCCTGTAGTAGCTATGGGGTGAAGGAATAGCAGGGCAGTGCCTAGTAATCTTGAACTATACAGTGCAAGTAGTTACTATTCAGCACTGAATGGTTTATGTGTAGGAGTGAAGAGGTAAATTATGCCCCTAGCAGAGAGTCTACATAAGGAGCCAATGGGAATGTAGACAGTTTATTTTTATTTTATTTTGTTTTAGTCATGTGACCTCCATTAGGTATATAAGAAATTGCCCAGATAGGGCTGGAGGAGCTGACACAAAGCACTGGTGGGCTAAACTTCACACAATATTTAAAAATAGAGCACTAAGCACTAGCAGCATAGTATACAGTGAAATCAGCCAATCAGTTTCTGAGGGTCTCAGGCGCTGATGTTTGTGCAACTGCCACCTGTAGTACAGTCCATACTTTCACTAAATACTACAGTCTGGACATTGCCTCAAAAGCCCGTGCAGAAGTTGGCAGAGCTACATTACAGGGACTCCTGTCTTAAGTTTATGGAAAGCCCTCCTCCCAGACTGTCTGTTATGCACTTGTAACTGCTTGGGACTTGTTCCTACGGTGTTACCTAATGACTGAAATACCCCAGAAGAAGACAGAACAGTTGCTTAAGAACTTACAGTAACCATAGATCTTTGAAGGGATCTCAGTTATCAAGTATATTTTCCCTCCCACCATCCCTCTTCTTGGGGCTCCTGCCTAAGAATTGGCTGTCTGGTGTATTCAGCCTTCATTTAGGCATGGCACCTCTCTACCTCTCCTCCGTCCCCCATGCCAAGAGCCGAGCGCACTTAGTCTCCTGGGAAACAATCAAGGAGGGAGAAGGGCCACTATAGAGTTGGTGACATCAACGGATGTCGACAGCATGGGTGGGCCCAGTTGTACTTTTGAAAATTTTCTGTGTGGATTCCCCTTTACTGATGGCGAAGGTTCCTACAGTATTACCTGATGATTGAGATCCCCTTGAAGATCTACTGTTACAGTATGTTCTTACATAACTGTTCTTTCTTGCAAAAATAAGTTATATTCATCAAAGTAAAAGAAAACATAATTCAGTTTCTGGTCATCAAAACTGAGTGCAGAAAAAATTCCAAATCACCAATTTATACAAATGATGCAGGACTTTTTATAGTTCTTAAATCCAAGCTTTGCATTCAGAGAAAATATCAAAGTTTAACAAGCACTGTATGTAGAGGAATAGCTGTCTATTCTGTGCATTGTGACAAGGAGTACAAATCATTAAGACATGAGGATGACACTTATTGAATGCAAGATGTTCCAGTGGAAAAATGTCCAGAGGGATCTTCTGCAAGGCCCTCATGGTCCTCCGACCTACAAACATACAAAATTGGCAACAGATAAAGGCCTTATGGTCTATCAAGTCTGCTCGATTGTGCAGCTAGCGGCCTTATACTGCAGGTGCCCCTCCCGCCCCTCTAGTGACCTTCCTCTTACCCTGTTCCAGCCCCTTTGAAGCATCCCACTGTTATACAGGATACCACTTTCTCTGGCAATGAGTGCCACCCAGACACCACCTTCTCCATAAAAAAAGTGTCTCCTCATTTCCCTCCTGATCCTTCACCCTTCTAATCTCAGATCATGCCCTTGAGTGTCCCTCCCCCTCCTTAATTTGAAAAGCTTCTCCGTGCCCATCTTATTTATTCCCTTCATGTGCTTGAAGGTTTCAATCATGTCCCCCATCCCTCCTCTCCTGTTAAGAATGACAGTGGCATCAGTTAGACAAGTTAATTTTTGTTAAAATCCTATTCAAAGAGGAGGAGATTTTTCCAGCAAGGTAGAGGCCATTCTGGGGCAAGAAATTAAAAGGAAAGGAAAAGGAGGGCCAAAAACGTAACAGAACCTTTGGAGGGAGGAGGTGGACACTAGTCCATTTTCAGAGGACAGAGACCTGAAGGACTCACTAATTTCAAAGTGGACAAAGCAATGGGGCCAGAGGGAGTGCATCCAAAGATATTGAGGGGCTCAGGAAGGAACTGACTGCACCTTTGACAGTCCTATTTAAAAGTTTACTGGAATCAGGCCCAGTTCTGGGTACTGGAGAAGGGTGGATATAGTCCCACTACACCAAAATGTTAACAAGGAAGATGTTGGCAATTATAGGCCAATCAGACTAACATCGGTGGTGGGAATGTTAATGGAATCAGTGCTGAAGGAAAGGATTGTGGAATATTTTGAATCTAGTGGATGACAAGACCAGAGCAAGCATGGGTTCACGGGGGGGAGGTCATGTCAGAACAAATCTGATAGATTTCTTTGACTGGGAGGCAAAGGAATTAGATCAGGGTGGAGTCGTGGATGTGTCCTACTTAGATTTCAGTAAGGCTTTCAACATTGTGCCACATAGGAGACTAGTAAGCAAGCTGGATAGTTTAGGAGTGGGTCAAGAGGTGGTAAACTGGATTAGAAATTGGTTAGGGGATAGGTGACAGAGGGTGATGGTAACCAGAGTTAACTCCGAGGAAGGGAGGTTGAGCAATGTGGTGCCTCAGGGATCAGTGCTGGGACTGGTCAATGTTACAGATGAGCAAGAAGGAAGAGTTGCCTCTTTGTGGATGACTCCAAAATCTGCAATAGGGTGAATAATCCGAGGCGGGGGCATGGAAAGGATAAGGAGAGGCAGAAAACTAGAAGAGTGGTCAAGGGTGTGGCAGCTGGGTTGCGATGTGAGAAAGTGGAAAATAATGCACTTAGGGCACAGAACCTAAGGGCAGAGAACAAAATGGGTGGAGTGGTTTGACAACTACCAAGCAGGTAGGAGACCTGGGGATGGAACTGTGGAAGCACTGCCTATTATGTTACCATGAACATGTGACAAAATGTTACCATTAACATTTTTGGTATTTCTACTGTAGGCTGAAAACTACGAAACCTTTATTTATCCAGTCTTATTATATACCAGGACACATTGGATATGCATCACAAATGTCAGATCTACATGCACAAGAGCAAATAAGTTACAAACATCCACATTTTAGAAAGTTTAAAAATAATTACATGCTGAAATTTGAACCCTGTAACTTTAAATTTCTCAGGCAAATCTTTCCTATTTAGCGATGCTATGACCCTTACACAAAGGTTTTGCATGCTAGTTTTCACATATCTAGCTCCAAAGGTGGCTGGCTTATAAACAGATGAATATTTTAATAAAATTTCTGCAAATAAATGCCAGATTTTAGCACCTATATGGTTGCTCGTCCAAATGTCACAATGTTAGGATATTGGTAGAGAACCTATCAGCAAGCAATCATGTTGCATTTCAAGTTTCTAACTGAATAAATGGTTGTGTTGTACCCAAATAAGGAAATGTAAAAAAAAAATTATCAACATTTCATTAATTTCATGGAATTCTGCCAGTTTGTAATGTTCTAATTCTACACAGATCAAGTACTAGGAGCAAGACTGAAAAGGAACCATGATCCAGTGGTCAAATTCCAAAACTCTGATCCTGAAGATCTCAGGTTTGAATCCCACCACAGCCGCTGGTTCATTTTGTGACCCTGAGCAAGTCATTTGCACTCTCTGTGCTTCAGTCCCTCCCAGCTCAGAAAGCAGGTCCCCACTGAAACTGAGAAGCTGCAGCTTAGGTGGGTCACCCTAGGTAAAAAATAAATAAATAAACGTAATAAAACAAATCAGTAAAAAAGTGATTACATGTGTGACGTAAACTGCATTAAAAAAGCTCCTGGTTAAGTGTACAACATCATTATTTCCACTGCAACATGTTTTAGCTAATGTTAGCCTTAGTGTGCTGTACAGTGTTCAGAAACTCAGTCTAGGATGATTCACAGTTTGGTGTGGTTTTATGCTGTTTATTTTGAAAAACATGATCTTTTTTGAAACCTTACTGAACAGGGCTCCTAAGTTTGAAAGTTATTTGAAAAATGTCAGAATTCACTGTCATGTTTCAGTTATGACTATTTAAAAAAATATTTTAGAACAAACTAAATAAATAAGATTTATTGAAGGGCCAAAGGAATCTGATAAATGCAGCACAAGCTGAAAACCAGTACAGTTGGACTGCAAACCCAGTCACTGGACAGTGTTGGTTGAACTCTAGAGCAAAGGGCTGTGAGCCAGGAAATCTTAGTTCCAATGCCAGCACCTGAGTGCTAGGTACATTGTGTAAACTGGGATTAGAGTTAATGCCTATTGCTTGAGGGGCTGGGGTTTCTGGTACAGAGTGTAGTTCATGGTCTAGGGGTTGGTACTGATGCCTATTGCTTTTTGGGGTCAGGGTTTCTGGTGTCGACTCTAGTTCATGGTTTAGTGGTTGGCACTAATGCCTATTGTTTGATTGGCGGCAGAGTTTCTCTGGCTGCAGAGTAAAGTGGATTAGGAACATGAACGCAGTGCTCTATTGACATGACGAGGACAAAGTTCCTATCCAATGAAAGACCTAAACTATCACATAGAAACATAGAAACTGATGGCAGATAAGGTCCACTTGGCCCATCCAGTCTGCCCTTTTTATGGTTGCATGGGTGGATCCTGCAGCCATTTTGCAACTGCTAACTGAGAAAATGGCGACCATGGCACACTTCCATTTGGAGGTTGAATGATCCTTCTGCACCTCAAAACAAGCTGAAACAGTCTGCCACAGCCGCTGGTGATGCAAGTATGACTGCACTATTTTTCGTGCCATCCACCACTTCTGCATTCAGAACTGAACTGAGCGCGTTACATATCATGCATCGCAGTTCCATCAACACTGCCATCTTGGGAATGGCACTTTGCTATTCAACATAACTACATGCATGCAAGTGCCATGCATGTGCAGTTCCATCGGTGCTGCCATCTTGGTGATGGCATTTAGTGGCACTCATTCCCTGGCACTCCAACAAGCTCGCTGCAGCTGTATCGGCTCTGGCTAGAGTTTTTCAATGTGCTGCTTTTACTGCAGACCCTTCCAGGCCTATGGCACTTTTTCTTCAACCTCTTTCCTATCCCATGTGTTTCCTTCTGCCTATCCTTCTAATTCCCTTGTGCTTATCCAACCACAATTAGTCTCATCTTTTCTTACAAATATTGTTCAGTAGAACTGAGATTTAGAAGCATGATGGCAAAATACTTCAAATAAAAAGGACTGCAAGATTCACTGAAAGTCTGATTACAGAGGAAAGATTTAAAGTGACAGACATACTAAGAGTTAAGGGGTTCAATTAATAAAAGTTCATTTTAGTGGGGCAGTGGCTTGTGACTCTCAACAACCTGAAGTCCTAGCCCTGCTCACTCATCTCCTGCAATAGTAATAGATACCCCCAAAATGCCAGGGGTGCCTGAACTGATCCTGAGGCCGTGTGTTTTAACTCTGTTCAGGAAATCACGCACTCATCGATACTGGATCTGGGGTGCTGTTGTCAGGAAGAGCACTCTTAGAAAACTGAAACAGCAGGGCAAGGAAACAGCAGAACTCCCCATAGGGATATACTCCACCAATGGATGGAATACATCACAAGACTGTCAGTTGGTAGTGAAATTTATTATCACAAATTACAGACTTAGGTGACAATGCAAAGCATGGTGCTCATACCTCTCAACCTCCTGCCTCATAAATCAGGGACAAAGCTTAAAAAAATCAGGAACAAGGGACCAAAATCAGGGACAAATCTTAAAAAGAGATATCCACCCTCAAAGCTGGTAGAATATGGGGCTTAATGGAAAATGAATTTTCTAAAGAAGAACAAGTCTGTAACTTTAATGTTTTACATGATTTTGTGCTTACAATCCCCACTGTTTAGCCATGGAAACAAAGATTTTAGGAGGGACAGAGTAAAATTTTGAGGCAAAATCAAGGATGTCCCTGAAAATCAGTGACATCCCTGAAAATCAGGGACAGTTGAGAGGTATGATGGTGATTTGCTCAGATGCAACATCATCACCACTGCACCACACTGGGGCAGTTTTGTCTACTAATTTTACATTGTCACCCAAGTCTGTAATTTGCAATAATACATTCTCTACAGACTGACCATCTTGGGGTGTATTCATTCCACTGGTGACAGTGTATTACCGAATGGGAAAGCCAGTTCCTTGTCCTGATGTGCGTTTCAAACTTAGCACCACCATTGAGCTAGAGATCAAAACTGTAATACTGTAACCTTCTGGATCCTGAGAAAGTGGGTTCAAATCCCAGTACCAGTCAGGGACAACTAAGAACAATAAATAATAGAGTGAACTGCTCTATCCTGAAGTTGTAGGTTTGAATCCTAGAACAATGGGTCAGGGACACGGAGATAAAGTAATACAATGACCCTCTTTGTTCAAGGCTGTGAGTTTGAATTCCAGAAAAATGGGTCAGAGACATGGGGTACAGTAACACAATGACCCTCTTTGTCTGAGATTGTGGGTTTGAGTCCAAGCTCCACCAGACAGCCACAACTCAGCATTGTAATGCCCATCTGTTTGCTGAAGCTGTAACTTTGAATCCTTGACCCACAAATCAGAGATAGCCAAGTGCAGTAATACATTGTACCCCTATATCCTGACATTGTGGGTTTGAATCTCATTACCACCTGCTAAGGGCAGCTGAGTACAGTAATACACTGACACTCTGTATCCTGAGGTTGTGGGTTCAAATCTCACCATCAGATAATGTGAGCTGAGCACAGTAATACACTAACACTCTGTATCTTGACATTGTGGGTTCAAATCCCACCACCATATAAGGACAACAGAGCACAGTAATAATCCTTCCACCAGATAAGGACAGTGGAGTACAGTAATGCACTGACAGTCTGTATCCTGAACTGTGGATTCAAATCCCACCACCAGATAAGGACAGCCGAGTACAGTAACACACCAACATACTGTATCCTGACATTGTGGGTTTAAATTCCACTATCAGAAAAGGAGAGTTGAGTACAGTAATACACTGACAGTCTGTACACTGACAATGTGGGTTCAATAAATCCCACCATGAAATAAGGAGAGCCGAGTACAGTAACACACTGACAGTCTGTAGCCTAACAATGTGAGTTCAGATCCCACCACTGCATAAGGACAGTGAGTACAGTAATACACTGACACTCTGCATCTTCACATTCTGGGTTGAAATCCCACCACCAGGTAAGGACTGATGAGTAAAGTAATACACTGGTATTCTGTATCCTGATATTGTGGGTTCAAATCCCACCACCAGATGAGGACAGCAGAGTCTAATAATACACTCACACTCTGTAGCCTGACATTGTAGGTTCAAAACCCACAACCAGATAAGAGGAGGCTGAGTACAGGAGCAACTCCGACCACTCTGTATGCTGCCACTGTGGGTTTAAATCACACCACCAGGTAAGGGCAGCAGAGTACGATGTAATACACTGACAGTCTGTATCCTGATATTGTGGGTTCCAATCCCACCACCAGATAAAGACAGTGACGCTACGCATCTTGACATTGTGGGTTCAGATCCCACCACCAGATAAGGACTGCTGAATACAGTAATACACTCCCACTCAGTAACCTGACATTGTGGGTTCAAATCCTACCACTTGATAAGGACAACCGAGTACAGTAATACACTGACATTTTCTATCCTGACATAGTGGGTTCAAATCCCATTACCAGTTAAAGAGAGCTGAGTACAGTAATACACTGGCATTCTCTATCCTGACATTGTGGGCTCAAATCCCATTACCAGTTAAAATGAGCTGAGTACAGTAATACACTGACATTCTCTATCCTGACATTGCGGCTCAAATCCCACTACCAGTTAAAACGAGCTGAGTACAGTAATACGCTGACATTCTCTATCCTGACATTGTGGGCTCAAATCCCATTACCAGTTAAAGAGAGCTGAGTACAGTAATACACTGACATTCTCTATCCTGACATTGTGGGCTCAAATCCCATTACCAGTTAAAGAAAGCTGAGTACAGTAATACACTGACATTCTCTATCCTGACATTGTAGGCTCAAATCCCACCACAATTTAAAGACAGTGGGGACACAGTACTAAACTGATACTTTGTGACCTGACATTTTGGGTTCAAATCCCACCACCAGATAAGGAAAGAGGAGTATGGTAATGCTCTGACATTCTTTGACCTGGCATTGTGGGATCAAATCCCATAAGAATAGCAGAGTACAGTAAAGTAGTGTTAGACCTTGGTTTTGGCTAACATGAAACACCTGTGACTGCTACGGTTCAATTCATGGAGGCATATTTTCCTGAGAAATCTGCAAATGTTATTGAAACCTCATAAACCCTTGGTCTTATGTCATAATTAACAACAGAAACAAGTCCAAAATGTAGAATAAAACATTCTACGAACACTGATAATGCAAATAAATACAAATACCAGAGACACAAATACAAACACAGATATCACAAATCAACCCCTGCAAAGCCCTGACACTGACACTGTGTATCTTGACATTGTGGGTATGAATCCCCATCTCCAGCCAAGAACAGCAGAGTACAGTAAAACACTGACATTCTGTATCCTGAGGTTGAGGGTTTGGCTTCCATCACAACATCCTTGGAAACGTTCGAGGCACATGAGTTACTGTAGCTCTTGTTCACTGGCTCCACACAGTGATTTGTAAACTGTTACCCGTGATACTTTGCACGTAGTTTGAGCCTTTAGACTTATGCATGTGCTTACGTATGACACACATAACCAAGTAATCTGGGCATTTGTTCTCTTCCAGCATTCTTTATGGATTATACCCACAGCTTTTCTTACAAGCTGCTCTCCTGAGCTCTATGCTACCTCAAAATGCTCTATTAGTAGCTCACAGGAATGACATTTTTTCTGCACGTGCATTTCCCTAATCCATTTTTACAGCTTTCCATCAAACTGCAGATATACAACTAGTATACTGCTTGAAATTAATTTTAACTTTCAAAAGTACTGAACTTTCACTTATCATATAAGAAGTCTTTTTTTTTTTTTTTCATTTTCCCTCTGCTAGTTTGAAGATCTTCTCTACCTGATAATACTTGTTGTGGCGTGTGGAACCATACTCAGCCTAGAGCCTGATCTTCTGTTCCTCCTCACACATCATCAGCCCTATAACCTCACAGTCTGTGACATTACAACTGACCAGTTAGAGGCAGTTACCTGCTGCAAGATGGTCACTTGTGATGTCACAATAAATGAGGTCACCGTGCTGATGAGAGATGAAGATGAATATGCAGAGAATACTGGTTTGGCAACCAAGCACAACCAGCCTGTGCTGCCACAGAGAGGTTCTGATTACATCACACCTCAAGAGCAAAGCTCAAGAGCTCCGATGTAATCAGAAACTTGAGGTGGCAGCTCAGGCTGGATGGGCATGTAGTTGTCCAAGCAGTATTTCTTTAGTGTATAATTGTTTTTTTAGTTTTTATTAAAAAAAAAAAAAAAAAAGCAAGTGTTTTCACAGTGCTCTTACAGCAGGCAGGCAGTTTCAGTTCTGAACCTGAACTGATTGCTGTGCGTGCAGCAGTGCTATGAAAATCACCAGCTGCCTCGAAGATTTCCAGTCAGCTGGCATCCTGTTGCACCACAGAAGGGACAACCATGTTCCATGTCCTTTGAAATGAGGCACAGCAAAGGTTTCAGCTTCGGCATGGAAATCCATGCAGAACAAACCCTCACTATGCACTATATACAGAATACTAGCTGGGCAACGCGTAACCAGCCTGTGCTGCCACCGAGGGTTCTGATTCTGTTAGACCTGACAGCGAAGCTCAAGAGGTCTCACGAATCAGAACTCGAGGTGGCAGCACAGGCTGGTTGAGCACAGTTGCCCAGCTAGTATTTTAGATAGTGTAATGGAGACCCTTCAAAAAGTACAGCAAAATGCCTGAATTAAGGGGCAGAGACAGGATAAAAGTACTGAGCTCATTTATAAATATGTAAACAAAATGGTAAAAACCACCACACGCCATCCTGTCGTAGACTGAATACTGTCAGATGTGTGTGTTGGGTTTCCCATTCAACAAAGTGCTGTCTCATGTGCTCCAAAAACCAGCCAAAATGTTGTTATATCACAGTGTGGTGTAACCACGTTCTTATAATTTTCTACTGTGGTGTAACAACATTTTGACACTGATGGATTCGGTATCACAACATAAAAGAATTTGCCAGCAGATAAAGGCCTAGAGGTCTATCAAGTTTGCTTTAATGAGCAGCTAGCACCCCTTATGTTGCAGATGATCTCCCTCCCACCCTTCCCTCCACTGACCCTCCCTCTCCCTGTCCCAGCCCCTTTGAAGCAGTCCATTGTTCTACTGGATACCACTTCTGCCAGTAATGCATTCCACCCAGCTATCACCTCTCTGTAAACAAGTGTCTCCTCATCTCCTCCTGAACCTTCCTTCTTCCTCCAGCCTCATATCATGGCCCTGGGTGTCCCTCCCTCCTTCACTTTGAATAACCCCCTCTGTACCTGTCTTGTTTATTCCTTTCATGTACTTAAAGGTTTCAATCATGTCACCCCTGTCCCTCCTGTCCTCCAGTGAGTACATGTTCAACTCCTTCAACATCCTCTCGTATGATAAGTCCCCCAACCCCTTGATCATCTTTGTCAACCTCGCTGCACCCTCCAGTAACTTAATGTCCCTCTTCAGATATCGGGCACCATTACTGCATGCAGTACCCAGATGCAGTCTAACTAATGAACTATACAGTGGCAGATTCACCTCCCCCTCCTCAAATTGATACTCCTTGCAATGCAACCCAGCATTGTGATGGCTTTTGCTGCTGCCTTCCTACATTGTGCAGAGTTGTTCGTTGACCCTATAATGATTACCCCCAGATCCTTCTCCTCCTCCATCTTGGCTAGCTGCACTCCCCCAGCTGGTAATTCCTTCTTGGGTTCTTCACCCCAAAATGCAGCACCTTGCACTTTTTGGCATTAAACCCCAGTTGACAGGAGTCTGACCAGGGTTCCAGCTTTTCCAGATCATCCTGCAACCACTACCATCCCCCTAGGTCATCCACCACCTATCCCATCTTGGTGTCATCAGCAAACAGACTGATCTTGCTCTTGATGTCCAACGATATGTCTGCAATGGATATCCCAAACAACACTGGTCCCAACACTGAGCCCTGTGGAACACCGCTTGTCACTACCCTTGGGGATGAGAGAACCTTCCCCACCACCACCCTCTGTTGCCTTCCCTGAAGCCAGTTTCTTACCCATCTCACCAGCTTTGCACCTGCCCTTGTGCCTTCTAACTTACTTCCCAGCCTCCCATGTGGCACCGAGTCGAATGCCTTACTGAAGTCCAGATACAGGACATCCACTGCATGGCCCTTGTCCAATTGCCTAGTTACCCAGTTATAGAACTTCACCAGGCTGGTTTGGCAGGATCTGCCATGTATGAAGCTATGCCATCTGCTGTGCTGTAGTCCTTTGGCCTCCAGGGGAGGCCACCATCCTCTCCTTAGGATAGTCTCCATCAGTTTACCCACGATGGATGTGAGACTCACTGATCTGTAGTTACCGGTTCATCCCTGGAGCCACTCTTGTGGTGGGGCACCACATGAGCCATCCTCCAATCCTGAGGTACACATCCAAGTGTAGTGAGGCATTAAATAGGTCTGCCAAAGGTCCTGCAAAGACCTCTGCCAGCTCCTTCAGTACCCTAGGGTGGATGCCATCTGGGCCTGGTGCCTTGTCCTCCTCAGTGCCCTCAAACCCTCCAGAACTCTGCCCTCCATGATTTCCCCATTTGTCACCCCTCCCACCCTGTTTCTGCCATTTCTCCCCTTGGGTATCACCCCCCTCTTCTCCTTAGTAAATACTGAGCAGAATTAATAATTTAGCACGTCTGCCTTATCGCCCACTGCTTCCACCCAACCCCCCTCCTTTCTAATCCTTACTATGTGGTCCTTACAGTTCCTTTTCTCCCTGATGTACCTAAAGAAGTCCTTCTATCCCTTCTTAATGCCTTGTGCCAGCCTGAGCTCTGTAGGTGTCTAGGCTCCTCTTACTGCCTGTGTCACCTTCTTTGATTCCTTCAGGTACTCCTCCCTGTCCTCCCCCTCCCTATTTTCTTGTACCTCCTAAAGGCAGCTCTTTTCCTCCTTACCTTTTCCATGAACTCCTTGCTCACCCAGCTTGGTTTCTTAACCCTGGCCTTCTTGCTCTGGGCCTTGCTGCAGGTTCCGGTTGCCTCTGCTATCCCCAGCCTTATGAGCTCCCACCTCTGGTTAGTGTCCATACTAGATTGAATTCTGGCCAGGTACCCTTTTACCACTTCCCCATTCTCTTAAAGTTGGCCCTCCTGAAGTTCAGCACCCTTGTGCCAGATTCCACTCCTTCCTTGCCCATATCCAATGTGAGCCATACTGAGTGGTGGTCACTCCCTGACAGTGGTTCTTCCACCCTAAGTTCCCTCTCAAACTCCCTATTTGCCAGCACAAGGTAAGGGTATTCAGTAACCTGAGTTGGTTCACTGACCACTTGCATCAGAAGCTGTCCTGGAAGGTATCCAGCAGTACCTGCTCCTTCTATTGCTGGTTGTTGGGGTACTCCAGTCCACTCCTGGCATGTTGAAGTCCCCACAATCACCACACTACCCCTCACACAGGTCCTTCTGATCTGTAGTGCTAGTTCCCTGTCTAACTCCTCTGTCTGAGAGGGTGGCCTGTAAATCACTCTCATTCTGAGAATCCTATTCTTGGAATCCTGGAATTGCATCCAAAGTGACTCCGCGTTACCCCCTTCCCCTTCCTCCCTTACACACTTCAGTCCTTCCCTCACATATAATGCCACCTCCCCTCCTTTCCCAATCACCCTATCCCTATGAAATAACCAGTACCCTGGTACAGACAGGTCTCAGTCATTGTATTGGGTGGCCCATGTTTCTGTGATGGCTGCAATGTCCACCTCTCTCTCTCTCTGCCATGAACGCCTGTAGGTCTGCAGTTTTCCTTCCAAGGCTCTTAGCATTAAGGGTGACCACCTTCCACCCTTCCCCCTCCTCCCATCCTGCCCTCCTTTACCAGCATCATCAATGGTACTTGCCCTTTGTCTTTTGTCACTGTTATGGGAGGAAAGCTCTTGTGGCTTCACAACCTGTGGTCTCTGTAAGTCATTTGTTCACTTGTCACCCCCTGCTCCTAGTTTAAATTCCCAATTTCCTCTATGTACTCTGCTATCCTCTGTATCAACACTTTTTTTCCCTCCTCGCTGAAGTGTAATCTGTCCTTGGCATACAGACTACTATCCATACACTATAAATAGACATGTCAGTCTCCAGGTAAAGCACTGCTCTTTTCATCACACCTAATAATATATATTAGAAACCCCCTCAAGTGTGAAAATGGAAAAAGAAAAAAACTTCACAAATAAAAACTAACAACTAACTACTTGCTAATACAGTGCCATTATTTGTCTGCTAGTTTTGGTGCTACTAGCTCTTTAAGGTTAATGAAAAATAAAAGGTTACCTACCTCTCCCCCCTGTCTACTGTCTTTACTTTTTCTTTCTTTCCTGATGCTTGTTTTCCTTAGCTACTCCATCCTCTGGTCAGCTGTAGTATTTATAGTATGTGTTTTTCCCTTTCCTCCACCCCTTTGGACAGTCCCTTTCATGTACTCATACCTCTGGATTTTTTGCTCGTGTTGTGATTATACTGCTGAGTCAGAATAGCCCAGGGGTGGTGGTGGTGGTGGGGGATGCTGTGGGCTAGTCAAAGGATTTTAAATTTGGGACAAAAAGAGCAGGAGGTAGATGTGTTGCAAGGCAGACAGGAGCACAGGACAGTACAAAGGGAAGCATATACTTCATGTGGAAGAAATGCAATGATTCCTACAGACGTCAGAGAGAACAATTTATTAGTTTACTTATAGGGAAATTATAATGTGTTGCAGTGGAATGACACACTTAACACCATCCGTTTTACACAAGTTTTGGAACTGATTCATTAAAAGTGAATATTGGATGGGAAAAAGGCAGCATTAACAAGGAACCCAAGATAAGGAGGAAGTACTGTAGGACTATATTAAAGTAGTGCCTATCTGTGTTTTGTGCAAGGTATATTTATTTATGACCCTTGCACTTTGGTGAGATAGCACAATATAAGCAGACAAGAACTTATAAGGAAGATTGGTTTAGACAGGTAACTATAGTTACCATTTGGTTAACTAAGTTGGCAGTACTGATACTGACCAAGCCCCGGTAAAAGCTCTTGAGGAGCGGCGTTGAGCTACAAGTGGCTGTGGGCGATCCGATGAAATAACAGTAACCTTCTGTTTTTATTACTTTTCATACTCTTGGGAATTTGCACTTTAGAGCTAAAGGCCATATGTTTTGAAAATTAACCCTTTTTCCAGATACAAGGACAACCAGGCTTTATGTATTACACATAATCTGCAAGAATTGCATTTCATATGTATAAATGTTATTGCATTACCTCTCTTTTTTGATAGCCTCACAGAAAGGTCCTTGGAAATTTTTCAGACCTGCTGGCAAAATCTTGGATTGGTGGTGATGTCATTCTAGCAAGTATGATACCATTTCCCCTCAAGGACCCGACAGCATAATATACACACATCAGATTATGAAATGGCAAAAATCAGTTGTCACGTCAAACAGTATTAGCTGTACTATAAGCTATTAAATATCTAGTCATTTTCACAAGTTAATCAGACTGGATGGGCCTTGCGGTCCTTATCTGCTGTCAACTTCTATGTTTCTATGTTTCAAATTTTGGTAACAATATTGTACAAGTGAACAGACACTCAAACGTCATCAAGCCATGTAATACTGTATTTGTTTCCATTTTCATGACTAACCAAAATGCAGACCTGTTTTTTATTCATCCCATTTGCTAAGGCTCTACCATACTCTCAATATTTACACATTTTCTCTGTAATAGTTTCTGTTCCTCCCAGAATTTGTACCGCTGCCCTTGTAACCCTTCCAAAATATTTACTTAGATACTGCACCTTTTCCTAATTTGGAATTCTACCTTCTTCTGCTGATGTTAGACCTTTATTCATCTTTCCCAAAATGTGCACCTCTTGTACTGCACCCTCACAATATTTTTTACACACCTCCTCTCAAAATGTGTACTTTTCTCCTGCACCCAACCAAATATGAACCCCATCTTCTGCACCCTTTTCAAAATTAGTACTTTAGGCCACTCCACCATATATTTATTTATTTATTTGTGTGCATTTACACCTGCACTTCTCCCAAATGTACACCACTTGTACCAGTCTCCAAATTTACACTTAAACCCTGCAACCCTTCTGAATTTCCACATATACCCTACCTACTCCTGAAAGTTATACTTACTCCACTGCATCCCTCCCCAAAATGTGTACTTGTATCCTACAACCCTCCTGAATTGTATGCTTGCAAGCCCTGCACCCCTGCCAATATGTGCACTTGTGCCCCATACTCCTTCATAATTTGTACTTGTACCCTGTATGCCTTAAAATGTGTTAATGTACCCCAAGACCTCTTCTAAAAATTGTACTTGCACCCCAGCCCTCCCAAATGTGTACTTGTACCTTGAATCCCCCAAAATTTGTACTTGTACCCCTGCACCCATTTCAGAATGTGTACTTGTTGTACCCCTGCACCCATGTCCGAATTTGTATTTGTACTCCTACACCCATTCTATAATTTGTACTTATACCCCTACACCCTTCCCAACATTTGTATTTGTACCACTGAACCCCTCCCAAAATGTGTACTTGTACCCCTGAACCCATCTCAAAATTTGTACTTGTACCCCTCCCAAAATTTATACTTATACCCCAACACACTTGTACTGCTGCATCTCCCAAAATTATTACTTGTACCACTACACCCCTCCCAAAATGTGCCTTATCGTCTGCACCAGTTCAAAATGTGCTTGTATCCTGCACACCTCCCAACATTTTCACTTGCACTTCTACACCTCCCAAAATTTGTACCTGTACCCTGCATCCCTACAAAAATTTGTACTTATGCATAATATTGCTCGGATGGTATTCTACCAGGTCCGATACCATTGGATACCTTTATTATGGTTGGCTGTCAGATAGCCTTAAGCGGCATAGACATCTGACCAAGGATCTTACCCCTAGGATACAATGCAAGTATCAGAGGTATCTATGGATCCAACCTTGATCCGATGGATCTGACCATCAGACAGTGGTGCTGGAGCGGTTTGAAAAGTGGTAGGGCCAAGGATGTAAGGGTAAATTTCCCCTATTAAATATATCACCATGATAGCAAAAAGTGATAGGGCCACTTATGAAAGTGGTAGGGCCATGAAGTGCAAATTCTAGGGGTGTGAGAAGGTAGTGTGCAAATATTGGGATGGGTGCAGGCAGATACAAACATCAAGTGTGAGAGGGCAGATTTAGGAAGGCATGCAGAATGTTGTGGGATCTGCAGAGGTACATATCTTGAGAGGGGTTTAGTGGTAAGTATACATGTCAAGGCTATACAGGTGGTGTAAAGTAGATTTAGGAACTTGGGAGGAGGTTGTGGGCATATTTTGAAAAAAAATTACAAGAGGGATGGTAGATGTTTATGTTTCTGTGGGATTATACATTTGGGGAGAGGAGCTAGGTAGTAGTATTCTTTTATGAATGCTATGGAACCTCAGCAAGGGTGTGAATCTGAAACAAAGAAATAAGGAAGCAGTTAAGGTGGCTGCATTCAGGGCTGGAGGGAACAGGAAATCAAAATTTACATTTTAAGAGTATGTGACTTTATTTTTTTTGGGGGGTTGATACGGTGCTCAGAAGGTTGGCAGTCAGCCTAGGGAACCTGCTAGATATTTACCATTTTGTTCTACTGGTCATTGTTGCTTGACTGATATCAGCACTCACCCAAGATTCTGCTGGCTGGTTTGAAAAAATCTGAAGGATTTGTTTGTTAAGCTTTCAAATAATGGAAGGAACAAAATGGCATGTATACACGAGTAACTGCAATTTTTCAACTTTATTTGTAACAGATGAGGCCTAATTGTCTTCACGGTGGGCATACAGTACATTTTTAAGGCATTGCATTTGATCTTTTAAGAGCTACTGATGCCTCAAAGAAAGCTTAAAAAAATATAATAATTAGGTACAATTCTGCTTGTATTCCAGTTATAGTTCATATATTTCTCCTCCCCATAATTATTTTCTTAAGCAATATGTATGAATTTATGATTGTTGTCCCTTAGAGTTCATCTGCCCCTGTAGTTTATTCCCTATTTCAAGTCATAATCTTCTATTGTGACATCACAATCTGTTGCCATGGGTGTAACTGCGAGGTCACAAGCAGTGCTCTATGACTTCAGGTAGGAAGAAAGCAACAGGAATAGATTAACTCTTCAGGAGCAAAGATCCTGTTTTAATGCAAATGACCTCACTATTAAATAATGGGAGAAGGAATACAGAACTAATAGAAATACAAGCTGGACAGTACCTAAATAATCTGTTTTATTAAAGTTCTCCTGAATGTGTCACCAGCTGTTTAACAATATGTGGGAGTACGAAAAGTCATAAAATGTAGGTGAGACTTAAACCTTACAGGTAAGTCCTTTTTTATGGTTTGCCACCCTTACAGCAATGCCAAAACAGTGAAATACACACCTGTTGGCAAAATCGACACTTTGCCAGCAGGTCACTGTGTTGGTGTGCCTGAGACAGGGGCATGCTGTGTCCCAGGCCTGCACCTCCATCTCGAATCAACTCTGACTGGAGTTGAGAATCCTAAAGATGGGGGGGGGCTGCATGGAGGGTTCAAGGGGGCAAAACCCCAATGTAAAAACAGGACAAAGAGACACACAGGAATCATGTAGACTGCAACTTGTGGTTGATATAATTCCTGTCAGCTGAGTGCCAGTCGACATAAAGGACGTTGAACCGGTATGGTAGAGTCACTTTATATATGGCCTGAAGACCTAAAATGATGATAAATCATTTATCATCACTCTAGCTGGGCACCACCATTTATCATCACTTGTGAGTTGGTTACAAGGGCTCTAAACCAATGAAAGAACAGCTTGAACAATGCCTGATGACATCACAATGACCTCTGTTGCACTCAGAACAGTGCAGTAAAATCAAACCAAAACAGTTTATTCTTCATCAAAAGATCTACTATGAAAGCTCTACAATTTCAAATACATTGTATAAACTGAACACACAATGGCCTCACTCAGAATATGGCATTTGTCATCCCTTGTGAGTGGGCAGGACTTTCATAACTCAAACATAGCACTGCCACTTGTGAGTTATGGTCCTGCCCCCTCACTCTTGATGATACATGACATATTGTGCTCCTCCACAGAATCCTGCGGTGAAGTCCGAGGACACCCCCGCTAGGCAGAAGGTTATCAGGGCTAGCGTAGGGGAGCCCTCCTCCACAGTGCTGAAGAATCCTGCTGTGAAGTCCACGGACTCCCCCAACCGGGCAGAAGGTCGTGAGAGCTAGCATAGGGGAGCCCTCCTTCACAGTGCTGAAGAATCCTGTGGTGAAGTCAACAGACACCCCCCCCACAGGGCGGAAGGTCATGAGGGCTAGAGCCCTCCCTCACAGTACTGAGGAATCCTGCGGTGAAGTCCATGGACACCCCGCCACTGGGCAGAAGGTCATGACGGCTAGCATAGGGGAGTCCTCCCTCACAGTGCTGAAGAATCCTGCGGTGAAGTCCACAGACACCCCCCCACCAGGGTGGAAGGTCGTGAGGGCTAGCGTAGGGGAGCCCTTCTTCATAGTGCTGAAGAATCCTGCGGTAAAGTCCACAGACACCCCACCCCCCCACCGGGTGGAAGGTTGTGAGTGCTAGCGTAGGGGAGTCCTCCCTCACAGTGCTAAAGAATCCTGCAGTGAAGTCTATGGGCACCCCCCCCCCTCACTGGGTGGAAGGTCGTGAGGGTTAATGTAGGTGTAACCCCTGCAAATGGGGGTTCCCAAAGACTTCAGGAGCTTGCTTGAATGCTCCAAGCCTGAATGGTGTTTGGCGTTTAAGCCATTTATCAGTGAGTGTTTTAGAACCTCTGGTACTGTCTCTTTAAGAGCTGTCTGCTTGCAGACATAATTAGTTGTATGGGGACTGTGTGTTTCTTTGATTGAGTACCACTCAAGCTGCTGCCAATTCACCCCATTTTGCAGTCACTAGGAGTGCAAAGGGAACCTGTCTGAAAGATGTAACTGATTGCCAGAAATCATTTACAGTAATAATAAAATTACAGTTTGTCTAACCTGCTTTCTTTGCAGTCAGAACTGTCTGCCTAGTTCCCCATTCTGGTTTTGAACTGCTGAACTGGACCAATCAGTGTGGGGTAAACTAGCTCTAAAATGATGCCTTGGACGAATCAGAACTTGGGACTCATAATCTGAGCCAGCCACAAGAGGATTGTATGGGCAGTGACTCTGGGAGATGTAGTTTAGACTTGGTGCCTTTTGGACCAACAGCAGCAGTCTATTGTGAGTGACAGCCAATCAGTCAAGAACTGGGAGGAACTCAAAGGAAGTGCCGGTTTTGTCTGTTGGGAGTTTCAGTTTGAGATCTGAAAGTGAAGGGGAAAGAAACCCTGTGCTCCTTCAGTGCACAGTTTCAGTCAAAAAACGTGTGCAAGGCCCAGAGTTCCGGTCTACAACTTGTGTAACTGCTTGTTAGGACTGAATCCGTCCTGTGAAAAGAATCAAAGGATCTCTGAAGAGTAGAAACCAGGCTCACCCTGTAGAAGACTGAAGAAATTGTTGAATTACACTCGGTCTGTCAGGAACTGAATCTGCTGGTTATTGTGCAGTAATTGCGATTGGGATACAGATGCAGCCTGCCTGGTATAGTGCTTTCTTTTTTACCATATAAATGTGGAGGAGTCTCTTGGAGATCAAAAGTAGCCCTGCTGACATTGAAGGACCATATCTTCTTTGGAGGTCGTGAGTACTAATTGGGGTCGCTCCTGTTGAATTGCCACATTAAATCCAAATGGAATTACTGTACTGCTGACTGTTTAATTTTCCTTTCTCTGTGTGAAAGGGCCCTACCAGCTGCCACGGTTTGGACTAGCCACTAGGGCCTGGATTGCCCAGGGACAGTAACTGGCCAGGATAGGCCTGTGCACAGAGCCATGGAGTAGATAGTAAAGTGATAAGCTAATTAACCTGATTTCCCCTGTCCTTGTTATATCCCCCAAATAAATCAGAGCTGTTTGTTTCAACAAAGTTATACTGCCTGAGGTATTTGTCTATGTTAAAGTACTGTACTGTGATTGTTGCACTGTATCTTATTTTACAGGATGTCCCGGTGCCTGAACCAGCCTTGGGGTAAGTGTATACTGTGAAGGTAATTCTGCTATATTGTGTGGGCCACTAGTGGGAAGAAAGGGGTTGCAGTGTCCCAGAGGGCTGTGACCAAGTAAGTTTAACTATTGCAAACCCTGACCTCTGGGTGGGGCACCACGCCATTGGATCAGGCCCCTCAACCTGTTAGTGGCAAATCAGGCAGGGGTAGTAGCCCCTGGGATAGCGCCATCTAGGGTTACATGGGGAACCCTACCTCACAGTGCTGAAGAATCCTGCTGTGAAGTCCACGGACACCCCCCCGGGCGGAAGGTCATGAGGGCTAGCGTAGGGGAGCCCTCTTTCACAGTACTGAAGGTAGGGAATACAATGGCTAGACACCACATGGCATAGGCCTCTGACTCACTCCATTGGCTTCAGAGGACTCTTGGCATTTTTGGCGCCATTTTCTAATTCAAACTGTGACCTGCATTATTTATTTTCTGTTGCCATACGAGTTGAGATAGTCTCCTGCATGCTTACTTTAAGCTACTAAAGCCTGTTTACTGCTCCTTTTCTTAGTTGCCTTAAGCTAGAATAGCAAGCAGAGTTACTAAATGCCTAAACTACTGTGTGTACTTTAGTTTGTGCAGTCAGTAGCCTGTAAGTTTGCCTTAAGCTGGAAAAGTAAAACACTACCTCTAAGTAATGTGGCAGCTCTAAATCAAGTGCCTTAATCCAGGGAACCAAATCAGGGGCAATTGGATAAAGCAATGACTTTAAGATATAATGTGTGTTCTTTAAATCTGTAGCACAACCAGTCTTAGTAACTCTAGCCCCTCTGAAAGCTGTTGAAAGCTGCAAACCGGCTCAGCAACTCTGTCCCTCTGAAAGCTGCTGAAAGCTGCAAACTGACTTATGGTTTATACACAGTTGCATGGTTCAATGGTGGACCTGCCCCGTTGTATTTGAATCCTCCTCTGTTATGGCTTGCCTTGTCTTCCTTTTATCAATTGACTCCCCTATTACTGCACCATTGTGTTTGTGTTTATATGCTTATTTACATTTATTTATATGTTTTTATGATGGATGTTATCCGACCCTGTTCTAACCAGGTCCATCTTGTAAAAGAGCTCTGCTCAATGATGTTCGCCTGGATAAATAAAGATTTTGATTGATTGATTGATTGGCTCGGGACAGTATCAGATTCTCTCAGTGCAGCAAGTCACTCATGGCCCTGGACAATATTAAATTCTCTCAGTGCAGCAAGTCACTCGTGGCCCTGGACAATAATAAATTCTCTCGGTGCAGCAAGTCACTCATGGCTCTGGACAATATTAAATTCTATAAGTTGACTGCAGGCATTTGTAAACTCTGTTCTTCATTGCAGGCATTTCAGTGACCAGTTAAGTGAACAAAAGGGACAGAAATTTAAATATAAAAAGGGAAAAGCCAGCCCTCCTTCTTCTGCTCACCTCCACCCCCCCCCCCGAGACATAACAAAGGTGCCTACCCTACTTAACATCCTTCTTTGTACTCCTCCACAGAAGCCTGCGGTGAAGTCCACAGACAGCCCCCGCTGGGTGGAAGGTCATGAGGGCTAGTGTAGGGGAGCCCTCCCTCACAGTGCTGAAGGTATGGCACTTGACACAGTCCCACACAAAAGATTAATAGTCAGATTAACCAACCTGGGAGTGGGTCCCAGGGTGGTAGCCTGGGTAAAACATTGGCTGGACAACAGGACACAGAAGGTAATTGTAAATGGAGTCCACTCTGAAGAAAGAGGGGTTTCTAGTGGGGTACCGCAGAGTTCAGTATTGGGTCCAGTCCTTTTTAATGTCTTCATAAGTGACATTGCAGAGGGACTGGAAGGAAAAGTATGCCTCTTTGCAGATGACACAAGATCTGCAACAGGGTTGATACACAGGAGGCGTGGAAAGGATGAGAAGGGACTTGGCAAGGTTGGAGTAATGGTCAGAGTATGGTAGCTGGGACTCAATGCAAGGAAGTGCAAAATAATGCACCTGGGAAATAAGAACCCAGGGGAAGAATACACAATGGGTGGGGGGAAGGTAAGTAACAACAACAAAAAGAAAGGGACCTGGGGTTAATCATATCAGATGACCTTAAGGTTAGCAAGCAATGTGAGAAGGCAGTAGGGAAGGCTGGGGTATACTGGGATGCATAGGGAGGGCATCAGCAGCAGAAAACAGGAAGTTGTTATCCTCTGTACAGGCAGTTGGTGAGACCCCATCTGGGTACTGTGTCAGTTCTGGAGACCCCATCTCAGCAAGGACATAGACAGGATAGAGGCAGTCCAGAGGAGGGAACTAAAATGGTGCAGGGTCTGCAAGAGAAGCCATATGAGGAGAGACTAAAGGAGCTTAATATGTATACCCTTGAGGAAAGAAGGAGAGGGGGACATGATAGAAACTTTTAAGTACCTCAGTGGAATCAACAAAGTCAAAAGGTAGCATCTTTCAGAAAGGAGACTTGCAAGAACAAGGGACACAATTTGAAGATAGAAGGAGGGTTCAGGGGCAATGTGAGGAAGTATTATTTCACAGAGAGGGTAGTGGATGCATGGAACAGCCTTCCTGAGGAGGTTGTGGGGTCTAAAACTGTGGGAGAATTCAAGAATGCATGGGACAGACATAAGGCAATTCTTGTGGGGGGTAGGAAGAAATAGGCTGTTGGTTAACTAGGATCTGCAGCCTATCCTGTAGGTAGGGAAATGGGCAGACTAGATGGGCCAAGCATTTCTTATCTGCTGTCAAAGTCTATGTTTCTATGTTATGGGAATACAAAGGCAACATGCCACATGGCATAGGCCTCTGACTCACTCCATTGGCTCCAGAGGATCCCCACCAATGCACCATGTCGGCTGCTCATCCGCCCCCACCACCACCCTTGGTCGACTCGGACTTATATAGGGTAGGTCACGCGCACTTTCCTGAGCCTATCAGCTCACTTCACCATTTGCAGCTTATCAGCTGCCACCACTAGAGGCCGCTATCGCACAGCTGCTTCACCTGCTCCTACATCGTGTATGCTCTGGGCAGAGTGTAAGGATAGAGGGCATAAGGTTTCCACAGCTCCCCATGGTATAGCTACACTGACAGCAAACAATCTGCGGCCGCTACCTACCAAGCAAGGGCTTTACCCCACTTTACAAGCTTTGCCTCAGACCACAAAAGCCTCACTTGTCACATAACGGCTCAGGGGCACTTCTCTGGCAGAGGACAGGAACACCCACCATCTAGACACTCACTATACCTGCCCCCAACATGGGCTGGAAGGCTCAGAGGACCAAGACTCACACCAAGACAACTCAGACAGGTCACCAGCACCACTGTTATATGTGGCACTACCCAAGCTCTGCCACCTACTGGGTACCAATCATGATCGTCTTGTATGCCACTGCACTAGTCTGGATAGATACAAAAATGAGCATCTGCCATGACCCTAACTTATTAAGGGGAGTGCAGAATCATCACCTACCACACCTCACAGTCTGCCCTGCTTCAAAATCGCTGGACACACTGGTCCCAATGCACAGCCTAGCCCTACCTCATCTTCTCTGGAGGGACTGGCATGCGCTCGAAGTTATCATTCCTCACCCGGCAGGGGGTCCTGCACCTCATTTTACTAATACTGCTAATGCACTTGGGTGATGTCACACCCAACCCGGGTCCGCCACTCAACAACACCATCCTGGGGTCCCCTAGCGACCCAACATGGTGTCATGCCAAAAGCTTGAGGGTTGCACATATGAACATCTGTAGCCTAAGACCCAAGATGCATGAGATGCAATCCTGGGTAGATTTATACAAGCCAGATGAGCTTGCCATCACTGAAACATGCCTGAAGCCTCACATACTCCCTCATGAAGTGGAACTCAACCGCTATGACTCCTTCCATAAGAAAAGAGAAGGAAAAAAAGGAGAGGGTGTCCTTATTTATGTGAGCTCCTCACTGGAGGCTTCCCTGTCACTTGTCAATCTGCCAAGCTCTGCAGGGCTTGAATCAATATTCGTCAGAATCATTCTGGGCCGTGCAAAACACCTAACAATAGGCAGTATACATAACCCTCCCACAGGTGGCACCCCAGTGCTCCAAAACTTAGTTCGCTCACTATCAGGGTCCCCGACTGCTGAGCTGCTGGTCCTAGGGGATTTCAATATGAGGTGGGAACCTGCTACCGAGCAAAAGTACAGGGCCTCGCTCCTTGAAGCAAACCTGACCTAGGTCTTTACAGAGGCCATCAGGCAAAACCAAAATATGGGGAACCACTCTATCCTTGATTGGATACTAGTCTTAAATCCTGCCAATATCCAAGTGGCTGGCATAATGTCCGATACCCTGAGTAATCACTCACCCACCTTTTGTATCTGGAAAAAATGGCCGACCTGGATTCCTTCCAGGCTCATAGTGGCGAGGGACTTCTCTGGATTCTCCGCTGAGGCCTTCCAGAGCTCCTTGAGAAACATTGACTGGACACCAATTAGACTCCTAGGCAGCACCGATGATGCTGCTCAGTACTTCCAGTGCACTTTCTCTGAGGTGGACAACCTCCATGACCCGGTAAGGAAAAGATGAGCTAAAGGCCAATGCCACAGATGGATCTCACGCGAGCTAAAAACACTAATGAAAGGCAGAGACAAGGCCTGGAAAAAGGTCAGGTTCTTCGGTAGCCCAGTAGAGTTAACCGACTACAGAGTTCTCGAGGAACCAGTGCAAAAAAGCCTCAAAATCAGCCAGACGGGACTACATTAAATCCCTCCAGCAGCGAAACTTGTCAGACCCTAAATCCTTCTGGTCTAGCTTCAATTCCTTGCTAAAAAGGCACTAGCAAACCCCAGCAGGGTAACATAAACTGCAACGGACAAACCTTGACTGATGGAAGAGAGGCTGCAACAATCTTCAACTGCTTCTTCACTGACCTGGGTGCATACAGAACCAGTCACCTACACGGTTCACAGGGACCACCAGCCACAGAATCCCAGGACCCACCGAACCCCCACTTCCATCTAAGGCTCATCAGTGCCAAAGAAGTGCTACTCCTCTTACAGTCCTTAAAACCCAAGGGTTCTCCGGGACTGGATGGACTGGACCCTAGGCTACTCAAGGCTGCCATACCGGCAATAGCCTTGCCTATCGCTCTGTTCATAAACAGATTCTTACAGGATAGAATTGTCCCCAAAATATGGAAACAGGCCCATGTAGTCCCAATCCATAAGGGTGGAGCTAGGGATACAATAGGCCACTACAGACCCATCTCTATCTTATGCCACCTGGCAAAGATCCAGGCGGCTAGTGTATTGTCAACTAAGGGACTACCTAGAAGCTAACAGGCTCCTGGTCCCCTCGCAACATCGCTTTCAGCAAAAGCATGGGACAAACACTGCCATCATTTGATTCACCACTGACGTCCTAGCTGCCTTGGACAAGGGTACCCCTACTGGGGCTGTCTTCATCGACCTTACCAAGGCCTTTGACCTAGTAGACCACTCGCTCCTGCTAACTAAGCTAAGCCAATTTGGGCATGACCAACACTCCCTGAACTGGTTCCATAATTACCTGACTGACCACTCTCAGCAGGTCAAGTGGAGAGGGGCCACCTCCGAACCCCTACCCTTAATCGAGGTTGTCCTACAGGGTTCTATCTTGGGCCCACTCTTGTTCTCCCTATGCATCAATGACCTCCATTGCCACTGTGGGATCAGCTCTGTGTTACAGTATGCTGATGATGCAGTTCTCTATAGAACAGCACTGCATCTGGACGATCTAGGGCCCCTGTTCCAGGCAGACTTCACTAAGGACGAAACATGGCTAATCGAGAACCACCTGGTTCTCAACCCAAATAAGATGAAGGTGCTACTGTTCGGGCCAAAATCCCAGGGTCCCTCCCAGGCTCATCTTCTCCTTCTTACTACCGTATCTGGTTCTACAATTGAGGTGGTACAATCCTTCAAATACCTAGGCCTCATACTGGATCAAGGGCTTACACTGAAGCCGCACGTGGACCTGGTAATAAAAAACATACACCAAAAACTGGGCCTCCTCTATTGTCTAAGTGACAACATGACACCAGAGACAATACTGGCAATTGCACAGAGAATCCTATTCCCCACCCTAACCTATGCTGCCCCAACCCTACTCAGCATTGCAAAACTTGACCACAGTAGACTGCAAACTCTGTACCACAAAATCGCACGTTTTGCCACAAAAACCCACCCTAGGACCCACCACTGTGAAGCCCTTGCCTCTCTCAACTGGCCTACCCTGAACAACAGGCTCCAGTACCCCCTACTATGCTGGACCTACAAGCTCCTAGATGCCCAACCTCTGGATGGGTTAATTGGGCTACTTGCCCCAAAGTGGGCCAACAGACCACTCCACACCTTGGGCAAAAAAACTCCTGGAAATCCCCAGGGCATGCTCAGGAGCTGGCAGTAAATCCTTTGCCCACATAGCCCCTACATTGTGGAATAAACTCCCCTAGCCACCTTCAGGCAGCACCCTCCCTAGCCACTTTCCAGAATGGACTACACACTCACCTACTTAACCTTAGTCCCTGCTCCTGCACTGATGGATAAAAACAGTCACTGATGAACTGTGTCAATGTGTTGTGCAAAGGGAGACTGTAACCCTGTACCCTATTCTACACTGTATTACTTGTATGCACTCAATACGGCTACTGCCCTAAATCTAACAATGTTGTACTCTGTAAACGTGATGTGCTCAATTACCGTCCTCCATGAAAACTGTATACTGTCATTGTAATTCCTGTATGATATGTCCTACTTTGTATCACCAGACTGTATGTGAAAACTGTATGTAACTAACTCCGGGGTTGCCCCTGAAAAAGAGAACTTCGGCAGCCAGTGGGCTTTCCCGGTTAACATAATTTAATAAATAAATGCAATAAATAAATATTCTGAGTCTGCCCATTGTGCATCCCATATATAGCACCCATCTATGCACCTTATATCCAAGCTGGAATATGTATACCCGCCACGGGAGGATGAATTCACTGGACTGAGTTATCAATAATATGGGATTTTAACTTGCTTTTTGCCATTTGGATGTAAAATAAAACATTTTTTTGAGAATCTTTCAATATGCTTACCCATTAAGTGCTAAAGACTACGGACTGGATTTTCGAAGCTGTAACACCTGCCGCAAGCCTCCAGAGTGCCAACCACAGGGTGCACATAACTTGCGGCATTCTCCTGTCGGCACAATCAAGATTTTCCATCTGGTAGGACAACTGCTGATTCTTAGACTACAAATTGTGGTCTGGTCGTGCCACTCCCTGGGGCTACCAACCTCGGAGCTTAGCCATATCATTAAGCAAGCTGCCATAAATCTGAACAGTGCCACAACTACACCGGGAATGGAAAATCGGGCATAGTTGCGGCAATGTGGTTCATGTACCAGTGGAACCTAAGTCCCGTGGCGAGGGCAAGACGCAGTTCTGCACCACAGTCGAAAATCCTGCCCTACGATCTGTGTGCTTGCACCAGGTTACTAGAGTAAGCATGAGTGCAGAGGAGCCTTCAGGGAATTTGTAGTTTATGACTTTTTTCAAGGGGGTTAGCCAGACTGCATTCTCTAGCGCCAACTCAGTAGCTGCTCATCTTTGACAAAAATCTGGTACTGGACTGTCTTAAAACAAAACACAGAAAACAATGTTTTGGGTGTACTAGTGAACAGATTTCACACATGCTGAAATGTCCAATTATATAAAAAAGGACAAAAAACAAGGTTTATTTTCCCTTTTAAAATTTCTTACACATGCATTGGGCTATAACACCCTGTTCGGTGAGATTTCCAAGTCTCACGGTGCTTTGTTGGCCAATCAAAAACTGTTTCTTGAGCTCAAAGGCAAGCACACCATGTGACTTCCTCACTCTGAGCCGGTAGAAGACAGGAGACAGTGGTTTCTAAGAGCTGCTCTGCAGTGCTTTTGAGACCTTAAACTTGCTAAAAAAGAAATTGATTTTTGCTTCACAGGCTTTTTTGGGTCAGTAGAGTTTTTTGATCAGTGTCAGAAAAGCTATGTTTGGCTTTCTGACAGGTATTTTGTCCTTATTGCTGTACTCAGTTACAGGGACTAGGAGGGCTGTCTGCTAACACCCCTTCTCTGCTGCTGTGTGACATCCCAGAGGGAAGTGAAGTGTTCAAATAGTCACTATATGGTGTTATTTCAGTGTTACAGTAGCAGTGTACACTTCCTGCACACTTCATTTCATAATGCAGTCCATCAGTGTTAAGTCAGTTCATCTTCAGGTCTCTTTTGGTGTACATGCAGTGCTGATACAGTGTGTGCGAATTATGTTAATTAGCACTGTAATCACACTGCAAAAGTACTGCAATTAGCAGTGTTTTGTCATCAACACTGCCTTAAGCAGTGTTCTGTCAGCAACACTGCCTTAAGTAGTTTTGCACTGCTTTTTCAGTGTGTGCGAATTATGTTAATTAGCACTGTAATCACACTGCAAAGTACTGCAATTAGTGGTATTCAACACTGCCTGAAGCAGTGTTGCATTGCTTTTTCAGTGTGTGCGAATTATGTTAATTAGCACTGCATCAACACCTGTAGTGCACTTCAGTGTGCAGTGTGATTTTGGTAGCACTCCTGTCAGCAGTGTTGCAGTTCTGTTTCAGTGTATTAGGCTGCATTAAAAATGGCGTTGCATAAAATTCAACAAAAACAAAACAGTATTCATCTGCAACCTCAGCAGAGGAAGCTTTGCTTAAGGGTTCCTGAGTGAGAAAGTCATCTGTGAATTCCAAAGAAGATGGAGATCTTGGGGGCTATGTCTATAGGAGGTACTAAAGTCTGTTACCCCATGTTTGACTCAAAGTTACAAGGAAGGGGGTGGACATTTAGGTAAAGGAATGACCAACAATAGTTCTGGTTTGCAGAAAATGGTATGGGAGCCTCACTGATATGCAGGTCCTCGCCAGTATTTCCAGGTTTATCTTCAAAAGGAGAAGAGATCCTCTTCGGACTGGGAGCACATGCACGGTGTGGAAAATTATTTTCAGTATCAAGGGGCTGTTCGAGTGAAGTGTGTGTGTGTGTGTGTGTGTGTGTGTGTGTGTGTGTGTATTATAGATATAGATATATAGTGACATTATCAATCGCATTGGACAAACACCATTAGGTGACTGTGCGTATATCGGAGTGCAACCACACACCTGCACTTTTACTCCCTTCCAAAACAATTTTGCCATTTTATAAGATAGATAACCCACTGTGTAGTGTGTGAAAGCGCAGTGATATACACTCGGCTTGGGTGGTTGATGCACTCTTACCTGCGGCCTCTGTGCATCAACACACCAGAATAGTGCGTGTATCAGGCGTGACCTCACACCCTACAGTGGGTTATCTATTACACACACCACACATATGAGACAGTACTTGTTGCAAAACAAAACACTACATTAATGCAGGCATTAGAATGCAAAGTACACAAAGAAAAAAATGAAAAACAGGGTTTGAGCCTCACGAGTCTTGGCAAATTGGTTGTGTGGTGTTCCCTGGAGTTTCCAACCTTGATGCCCATCCCATACTCCCAAGCCCATAGCCTCCTTTCTAAAGCACAAGGTACAGCTCCAACCCAGTGCCTCCCATAGCAGCCATTCATAGTTGTAAAACAAGAACAGCAATGAGCTCACAAAGGATCTGCAGCTCGTTATGAACTATTATATGACAAACAATGTAGGGTAAACAAAAAAAAATCCTTACCTGATACACATGGTCAGTGTCCTCCTACTCCCAGTCAATGTCCTGTCAGACCTGTAGATATAAAAGGGAAAATGGGTCAGTATGAAAATTAAAAATACTGATCAGCTGGGTCAGTTGGGAAGGCTCTGCAGAGGTTAAAATAAAAAAAGTGGGTTGGGGGGGAAGATTCCAGACCTGTACCACACCATCAACCTGGCTTTTAGAATGGACTCGGTCACTCAGCAGATGTCATGGTTGGGGGAGGGAAGAGGACTCCTTGCCCGTGCCCCTAGAACTGATCTTTTTGGGGGGCAGGTCGTCATGTTGCTCCACACATCAACCAATACAGGGTAGGATAAAGACACCAAGGAACAGATATTCAAGGCACAATGAATGCTTCCTTGGTGGTGTAGTGGATCCCCCCTCCTTTTTCCCAATCTACATGTAGAATACATAGGAACACAGGTATGTGATGGCAGAAAGGGACCGCAAGCCCACCTAGTCCGCCCAGTTCACCTAGATATCCACTAGGCCTTTTCTGTAGTCCCCCCCATGCCAGTTGCCCTCTGTGCTTATCCCATGCCCTTGTGAACCCTCCCACCATTTCTCTGAGTAGCCCATTCCAGTTGTCCACCACCCTCTCAGTGACGAAGTACTTCCTAATCCTTCCTCTAACTTCCCCCCCGACCGATTTGGAATTTCCAACTACCATCCATTGCACACCGCAGCAGGCCAACTGTGACCATCTCTAGGCAGATATACGCAGACACAACCAGTCCTAGAACTCCCTTCAGCTGGCAACAGGCAATAGAAGTTCCAATAGCCTGCAGTGCACATTTCAGCCTACACAATCTCTTATCAGATGTTTTCCACTTCTGCTCTTCTCCACAGGATAAGTCAGTCTGTGACAGAACTTAGCCCAGGGAGTTCAGTGGGGTCAGTAAACCAAAGATGAGAGCCTATATAAACTCTTAACATGCACTGTAGGACAATCTCCCACCACAAAGGACTCCAGGATCTGCTGCAAATGAAGCTGTCAGTGCAGAATCCAGCAAAACCAGTCATCATAATCCACTACACTACAGCACACAGCAGGCAAACCAAAATGTTTCCACATGCAAAGTGCACATTGGCACCAGACCCACACTTATGCAGGACCCTTGACACAAGCCAGCCAGTGGATATTGTGGTAAGGAGGGACAAAACCTTTCACATGCAGGTACATCAGGGAGAAAAGGAAGGCAAGGGGAGATATTGAGTGTCTGAAAAGGGTGGATGGCGGGAGGGTAAAAGATGACCGTCAAAAAACAGAAATACTGAACAAATACTTCTGTTCGGTTTTTTACAAAGGAAGGGGCAGGAAATGGGCCAGCATTAATAAGGATGGAGAGATCATAGAAAATGACACAGCTCCCTTTGCAAAAGAAAGGATCCTCATGGAACTGGCAGCAATAAGGCTATGGGCCAGACAGATGCACCCCTAGACACTGAGGACCTAAGGGAGGTGTTAATAGTGCCTCCTACTACCCTGTCCACCCTGTCTTCGTAAACTGGTGACATGCCCAGGGATTGGAGAAGGGCTGATGTGGTCCCACTATACAAAAGTGTTAACAGAGAGAATGCAGGAACTACATACTGGTCAGCCTGACCACAACAGTGGGAAAAGTAATGGAAATACTGCTGAAGGAAAGAATAGTGGAACACCTGGTCGTCAATGGTCTATAGGGGGAAGTGGGGGAAGGGAACATTGTTTAACCAGGAGTAGTACACTATGCTGAAGCTTGTTCCCAGATGCAACCTGGAGCACAAAGAAGTTAAGTAACTTGCTCAGAATCACACAGTATGCACTTAGACGGCTGTTGGATTCAAACCCAGGTCTCCAGATCTGTAGCTCAGAGCCTTTACCCAATGTGCTATACTGCCTCCAGGACCCAAGGCAGTTTGGTTTTATGGGAGACAGATTGTGCCCGACAAACTTAACTGAGTTTTTTGACTGGGTACAAGGAAGGTGGATGGAGGAGGATGTGGTCTACGCAGATTTCAGCAATGCCTTTGACACTTTGCCACACAGAAGGCTGGTAAATGAGCTGGAAGGCTTAGGGGTGGAACAGAAAATAACAAGGTGGGTGTAGAACTGGTTCAAAGACTGAAACCAGAGGGTGGTGATAAGGCAAATGGGGTGCATTCAGGGTGGCAGTGGTGTGCCCCAGGGGTTGGTGCTGCACCCATCCTTTTTTAATATCTATAGCAACGATTAGCCCAGTTCCAATCAGGGGAGGAGAGCTGTTCTTTCCAGACCGGGGCTTGTCGCTGGAAGTGGTCTGGGCAGGCATTTTGGGGCTGCATCGGCAGTGGGAGGAGGATGAGATCACATTGATCTACAAGGAAGCTCTTGTTAGTGGGGGACAGGCCATGCATACCGGGTCCACATCGGCCACAACTTTGCAAGCAGCGACTCAGGAAGGAGTGGCCAATCAATGAATAAGTAGCGAAAACTTTGACTGTGTGACTAGGCCATAAAAGGCAGATAGTCCATGCATCAATCAGAGGAGGAGAACATGTCTTTGTTCACACCACCACCTAGCCCGACCTCTATTAAATGATCTGTGAGGTGGAGCCTTGGAGGAGGACAAGTCTAGATTGGGCGAACTAGAACACTAGGAAGCTGGATTGTTATTGATTGGGGAAAGGGTCCTGTACACTGTGCTGCTTGACAGCACTGACTACTACCAGGAAGGGGCATAATGAAGCAGACTGTATAATGAGCTGTGTATGCCAACTACATCTGAGGAGTAGGCCAAACTGTGTGTGAATCGATTACTGCTAGGCCTCTGAGCTGGCTAGTGTTGTGATGGGCTAGTTTTTGCTTGTGAGCTGTCTACTGCTAGGGCTAGAAAGCTGGCTACTGTCAAGAAAGAGGAAAACTACTGTAATCAGAGAGGAAAACTGCTTGGGTTTTAGTGCAACACTGACTGAATTATTTCATTGAGGGCCGCATTGCTCACCTAAAATGAGGGGTAGACTTGGGGTGGCCAAGCGGGCACCTTTGGTAGAACAATTTGGTGTACAGGGTGTGGAAGCAATAATATTAAATTGGGCAAGGTTCAGAGGGTGCCCCTGTGTTTCAGTTGGCAGGTCTTAGGGAGGAAGTAGAGGGGATCAGAAGGCAGCTGGAAGGCGGGAGGGGTGGGGAGGAAAGGTGTGGAAAGGACCTCATGAGAGTACACGAGGCCAAAATTGGATAACCCAGGGAACAGGTAGACAAGGATCATACGGTTACTCAGGAGGGGTGGGGCACGAAACAAGCAATGTACGGAAATCACTTCGTAGGGAGGTGGCTGACCAGAAGGAGGGGGGACAGGAGAGAGTAAGTCAGGGGCAAACATCACACTTACTAATCTATTCGCCATCCTATATATGGGAGATGAGGTGGAGAGGCTGATGGGAGGAGGGGAGCAGGCAGACAGAGAGGGTTTGGTCAGTAAGCTGGGGGAGATGGGGCAGGAGAGAGAGCCAGATCCACAGAAGGGGAGGGGAGAGACATTAGCCTAGGTGGGAGGAGGTGGGGAAGGGGGTGCAGTGAAGCCAGGGTGGGAGGAGGGAGGACTAAGGTGGGGCAAACATCCAGGTTGGGAAGTCAACCAAGGATAAGGAATACTCTGAATAGGCCAGCTTCAGAGCGGAGAAATCAGATTAGGTGCAGAGGAGGAGGAAGACGGGGGTTAGGGAGCATGCAGATGGGGTAAACATGCAGAGCTTGGGGGACAAGAGGGAAACAGTAGAAGGGAGCCTGGGTGGGGACTGAGGATACCAGCCCAGAAAGAGTCCCACGGAGATCTGAGTGGGGGGCAACTCTATGCCACCCAGGAGGTTGGGGGGCAAGGAGCAAGCTGGGAGCTACAGTAGAAAGAATGAGCATGGTAGGCAAGCACAGGCTTGTGATCCCCAGGCTGAGGGGGACAAGAGAAATAAGCTGGGGTTGATGACAGAAGGAAGAGCCTGGATGGAATCTAACAGGCCAGTAAAGTGGGGGAGGTGATCCTGCTGGGTGACTCCATGACCTGGGGCATCCAGTGGGAGGGGGCGGGGAGGAAAAAGCAGCTCAGTCAGGCTAAATGTCCCAGGCCTAGCTGTACACAAGGCCAAATTCAGCTATACTCGATAGCATTGGAATCGGGAGATCCCAGGAAACATCTGGGAACAAATGACTAGGGGAACAGTGAACTAGAAATCCAGGCAAGATTCCGGGAACTGGCCAGGGTTTACCATTCTATAGAAGCGCAATCTCCTTGTTTGAGATTCTGCCAGTACCTAGGATGTCCAGGGAGACCAAACATAAACTTACAGGTGTGAACCAGTGGCTTCAGGACTGGCGCAGGGCAGAAGGGTATGGGCTGGTGAGGGACTGGGGGATACATGGGAGGACAAGAGGTTATATGCCAGGGATAGGCTACACCTCAACTTGGAGGGGAGGGAGATCTTGAAACTAAATCTTGCTGGATTCATAGTCGAGAGATGGGTTTAAACTTGTAAGGGGGATTAAGTAAAAGTGAGCTCCAGGAGGGGCTGCTGAGGTCCCTCCCCAGGGCATGAAGAGTAAGGCAGGTAAATCATGATCTAAATACATCCAGAGCTGCAAAAGCAAGAAAGGCGGCAGGACTGCTCAGGGTCAAGATGACTGGAGAAGGAGGGGTCAGGATGGGAGGACAGCCCTGATCAATGCTAGGAGCATGGGCAACAAATTCCCAAGCTCCAGGTGATACTAGTTGAGGGATCAGTGGATGTGGCAGCAATTACTGAGACATGGGCCATTCAGAAAAATGACTGGGACCTAAATTTGGTGGGCTACAAAATATTCAGGAAGGATAGAGGAGAGGGAAGGGCGGGGTGTAGCGCTGATAGTCAAAAATGACATAGCGGTTAGTGGAGTGGAGGAGGCTATGGGGGAGGTGGAGGAGATCTGGGTAACCCTACAAAAAAGGGGAGGTAAAAGATTGAAAATAGGGGTGGTGTACAGAACCTCCAACGATGGAAGAGGCCCTGGAGGACAAACTAGTTGAGAACATCAAGGGGCACTGTGACCGTGGAAAGGGTATGGTGGTGATCATGGGTGACCTTAATATGCTGCGGACAGACTGGGACACTATGGCATCCTCTGTGGCCAGGGAACAGAGACTGATGGACGTGTTACAGGATGCCTTCCTGGTCCAGCAGGTGGGGGAACCTACTAGGGAGGAGCGGATACTGGATTGTGTCCTAGCAGACAGTGACCAGATAAAGGGCCTGGAGGTGTGCAGCCCGCTGGCAGGTGGTGATCACACTACAGTCTGGTTTCTGCTGTATCTGGGGGGGGGAGGATAACCATTCTAATACAGTAGTGGTGGACTTCAGGGAACAGACTTGATGAGCATGGGCAGGATTCTGAGGGAGCTTGGACAAGATTGGGCTGGACATGGATGCTGGCAGCTTGCAGGAGGCCATTAGAGGGGTGCAGGAGACTACAACTCTGTACAAAGGTAAGGCATAAGCATGGTAGAGCCAACTAAGCCATGTCGGTGGACCAGGGAGGTGCAGGAGGCAATGAGGGATAAAAAGGCTGCCTATGCACGTTTTAAGTGCTCTGGGGGGATAGGGAGAGGGGTATGAGTTGATGGTTGGAAGGGTCACTACAGTGGTGAGGGGAGCCAAGGTGAGGAGGGAGCAAAACCTGGCTAGAGATATCTGAAGAGGGGAAAAGGGATTCTATAGATACACAAGGGAGAATAGAAAAGGGAGAGCACAGATCAGCATGATTAGGACTGAGGAGGGATGGACTCAGGAGGCAGGGAAATCAGGCAGAGTGCTAAATAAGCACTTGCCTTGATATTTATGGAGGTAGGGATCCCTCCAGCCCAATAAGGAAGAAGGGGATCCAGCAGAGTTGAGAGGTCAGATGAGTTGAGACTGAAGAAGTTGGGGTACAGGCTGGGCCAAGTCTAGAAGGATGGGTGGTTAAATGAGGGGTGGGCTAGGAGGAGGGAGAAATCACAGTGGAAAGGGTGAAGGAGGCCCTTCGGACACTAAAAACTGATAAGGCACCGGGGCCAGATTGGCTGCACCCGAGGGTTATGAAGGAATTGGCCGATGAGCTAGCAGCACCAATGGCAGCACTCCAACACCTCTCTGCTGGCAGGATGGGTGCTTCAACACTGGAGGGTGGCTCATGTGGTGCCTATCCACAAATGGGGGATCTAGAGAGGAGATGGGGAATTATAGGCCTGTCAGCCTAAAGTCTGTGGTGGGCAAAAGTAATGGAGGCATTATCAGGATAGGCTCAAGAGGCAGCTGGAAAGGTTGGGGCATCTGGATGACATAAACATTATGGTTTCATCCAGGGAGATCATGTTAGACCAACTATAGATTTTTATGACTGGGGCCTGGACTGGCATAGATTGGAGGACGTCCTATACCTGGTTTTCAGTAAGGCATTTGATTCGGTACCCAAAATGAGCTGCTAATAAAGCTGGGAGTGGGAGGACAGTTGCTCAGAATTGGGGTGAGAGGACAGTTGCTCGGATGGATAGAAAATTGGCTAACAGGATAGTCACAGAGGGTAGTGATGGGTAGTCTCTTCCTCCAAGAAGGTCACCAGTGGGGTCCCCAAGGTTCGATATCAGCCACTCCTGTTCAATGCCTATGTCTTTGATATGGGAGGCGGTTAAGAGTAGGATGAGTCTCTTTGCGGATTACTTAAAACTGGGAGCATTGGCGGATAGGGACGAAGTGAGAGACATAGTCCAGAGGGACCTGGATACCCTGGAGGGGTGGTCAAGGAGGTGGTGACTGAGGTTTAATGCAGGGAAATGTTGGATGCTGCATCCGAGGGTCAGAAACCAGGGCCATGTATACACCCGGGGGTGTCATACTGCATGCCACAACAAGTGAGAGGGATCTAGGGGCAGTGGTAGACGTCAAAATGAATAACACTAAAATTGCAGGAACTGTGGCCAAAAGCAAACTGTATAGCCAGGATTACGTCCCACGAAGAGGATGATCCTCCCTCAACCTATAATGCCTTGGTCAGACCATCTCTGGTTCTGCATGCAGTTCTGGAGACCTCACCTCAAGGATGGCCAACACTGCAGAGTGTCAGAGGAGGGCAACCAGGATGCTAAGGCATGGGAGGAGACCCTATGAGGAGAAGGCTGGAAGAGCTTGGGCTGTGCACCGCTGGAGAGAGGAGATGGGGGACATGATAGAGGTCTTCAAATATGCAAAAGGAATAAACAGAGGCGGTGCCAAAGAGATGTTCAGACTAAAGAGTGGGAAACAACCAGCGTGAGTGGAAGCTGGGAGGAAATACAGGGGGGATGCAGGAGACCTTACTTCATTGAGAGAGGTGCTGGAGCCTGGAATGCACTGTCCAGGAGTCTGGTGGAGAGGCACAGTGGAGGCTTGAAGAGGGGTGGGACAGGTTCAAGGGTAAACAGAAGAGAGAGGATGACCCTCTCTGGGGCTGGGTGGGAAGAAAGAACCCATTGGGAGGCTGGCTACAGGCAGACACAACAGACCATCCGACCTATTCTGCTGGCTTTTAGTATGTTAGATATAACGGAGGGAACTGCAGGAAGGTGTGCCTATTTGTAGATGATACGAGATCTGCAATAGGGTAGACACCTTATAGGGAGGTGTGGAGGCAGTGAGGGAGGCCTAAGATTCTACAAAGAGGTGGTGGAAACTTGGCAGCTGAGGGCAATGTAAAAAGCACAGTAATGCACATGGGGTGTAATAACCATAAAACATTTTCACACGGGGTAAAGAAACTCAGCAGGACAGATCTGAGGTTATAATTCCAGACAACCTTAAGGCAGAGAACCAGTGCAGCACAGTGGTGGGCAAGTGAATAGAATGCTGGTGTGCATGGGAGGGTAGCATAAAACAGAAAAGAGGGAGGTGCTGATGCGCCTTTATGATCATGGTGAGGCCTGCCTGGAGTATGAGTTTAGTTGGAGGCCTGCCTACACAGGATACAAGACAAGATTGAAAGGGTTCAGACGGGGCAGCAAAGATGGTGCACACTATGCATGACAGCCCTGTGAGGAAGGTGGAGACTGATCTGTACCCACTGGGAGCTAGTAAGGTGAGGTGGGAAGCTTATGCAAGGAAAATAAGTGCTAGAACTAGGGATCATAAACTAAAATTAGAAGAAGGAAGGTTTAGGGGCAATGGAGGGGCATTACATCACTGAGAGGTGTGGGTCCAGAACCCAAAACTACCAGAAGAGGTGGTGTGCACAAAAATGTTAAAAGAAAAGTTCAAGGGGCATGGGACCAGACACAGAAGCTGACCAGTGGGCAGAGTGGGGTGTCTCTTGACAAAGATGATGATGGAGGTGGGGTAAGGAGGCAGACTCGACTGGCCAAAATGGTCCTTTTCTGTAGGAATTTCTATGATTCTAAGGCAGTTAAGTAAGTAGGACTTACCTGTTCCATCAGAGTAGGGGAGTCAGAGTTGGGGTGTCCTTGGTTTGGGGTATTCTGGTAGGACCTGAAAGGGGAAGAACAGAGAAAGGTTGAAGGACACAAAGGGTGGGAGGTGCTAGAGGAAGATTAAGTGTTAGAATTAAACAAAGATACTTATCACAATTGGTATGTTTAGCCAGACCTGTGAAAATAAAGGAAAAACAGATCGAGGTATGGGGAGACATAGTATGCAGAGCAACGAGAAATACAAATATGGTATATAGCAAGGAGCAAAAGGAAGAGAGTTTCAGAGGAAAAGACAAACTAGGTAAAGTAAGGAAACTAGAGATGGGATAAAAATGCAGACAACTAGAACAGAGAATAAAGTGGTGTTGGGACTCGAAAAAAACACTTAAGCCCTAGGTGACCTACAGGTAGCCAATAAATTAAGAAGTAGTCAGATGGGCAGGTGGGAATGCAGCTTGGGCTAGTGGCCCTATATTATTTAAAAGGGGACACTGGTGATTCAGGAGTCTTGAGTTGTCCCAGGAGGCCAGTGGTTTGAAAATTATAGCTCTGGTGATATAACAGGTCCACTCCCTCATGGACAGTGGCAATTTCTTTTTATATTATCTTTCCTGGAACCTAATGTGGGGGGATGATGTCCTTGGGTCAGAACTGCATACTTAGCAGGCAGAGGCTGTTCAAGCTTCTTTTGACCAGAAATGCTGCGGCTGTTGCTGGGCAGCCAGTTTGATACTGAACTACAAAGACAGTAATGGCAGACTTTCAACTGCCAGTCCAGAGGGAGGGCAACTAAAATAGGTGAAGGTCTGCACAGAAGTACCATACAAGAGACGAGCTGAATATGTAGCCCTTGAGGGGAAAAGACCGGAGACAGGACAAATTTAAGCACCTCAAGGAATCAACAAGTCCAAGAGGTAGTATCATTCAGAAAGAGATGTGCAGAACAAAGGGCAAATTTGAAGATGGGGGACAGCTGGGGCAACATGAGCAAGTATTTTTCACAGGAGGTGGTGAACACATGGAATGGCCTTCCCTAAGGAGGTTGTGGGGTCAAAAAAGTGGGGACTTCAAAAATACATGGGACAGACATGAACCAATTCTATTGGTGGGTAGGAAAGTCAGCTGTTGGATAACTAGGATCTGCAGCTTGTCCACTAGGTGGGAAATGGGCAGAAGTGGGCCAAACAGTCTTATCTGCCATCAAGGTCTATGTGTCTATGATTCAGTCACAGGCTCAGGCTGTAACCTGCTCCATGTGTGTGGGAATGAAGATGGGATATTTTGGGAGGAAGAGACTGAAACAAATGCACTCCCTCTGCCTCCAATAAAGTAGCAAGCCCCACTGGAAGAGGTCTTGGTGGGCAGCCAGCAGTAGGCAGCAAACCTTCAGCTATAAGCACAGTATGTGGTGGCAGACTGCGTTGCTGGGGCCTGGTGAGAAAGGAACTGGGAGGCAAATGCAAGATAGGGGACAAAAGAAAATCCACAGTGCAGCTGAAGGGCAGATGCCTGAACTTAAACCAAGTGGCTGTGGGTGCAGGAGGCAAACAGGGAAATCAGTGGGCTCCTGACAGGACCATGAAAGCAACTAGCACTGCATACAATACAGTTGCACAGCAACTAATGTCAAATACCTAGGAGTTAACAAAAGAGTTTTGGGGAGGAAAAGAACAACTAGAAGGTCCAGGACGCTCACAATTAAAAACACAGGCACTAAAAAAAGAGCCCTGATGGGTTATAAATATTAAGTAAATTTATGCAATAGGGTGGACATAAATGGAGTCACGATAAATCCATTTTATCCGAGCATATACATGTATACATGCAGAATCTTACATTACACATATATTTATTATGGTCATCCTCGATTAATGTGCGTGGTGGACTGTGTCACTATCCATCCCTCACCCCGTTGTTTGACACTGCTTACTGGTATCCTGCTTTTAGTTTGTTTCTTGAGTTGCCGTCCCTCAGCCATGCCTCGTGCCATTGGGACACTTCTCCCGTTCTTCCCCTATCCTTTGAGGAGCATTGGTTTCTGTTTAACATGTTTCTTTTGCTTCTGCAAACCTTTTCAACTGGCTGCTTCAAGCTGAAAAAAAACTCAGCTATCGCACTCCTCTGCATTCAATGCCTGTCCCATACCACACCTCTGGAGTATAAAACCAGACTTTTTTTTTTTTTTTTTTTTACATTGCTTCCTCAAAACTGATAAGCCTTCATCTTACTCTTCCACTCTGGTTTCCAACCTCATACCAACTGAACCAGAGCTCCTCCACATAGAAACTGCCAGATATTTTTTTCCTTAGCTGCTTGGTCCACACCCAACTGCAGATGAGCCCTCACTCTCAGTCACACTTCTGCTGTATGTATATGTATATACATATCACACACACTCACACACACACAGCAGTACATACAGTGCACCCAGTGCTACATGTAATATATAATAGTGATGCCTGGCTAATTCTTTTGAATATCCATGTGGGATCTGATGGATAGTCTATCTTTCCAGCTTTGGATCCAAGGTCCTGCCAAACCCCATTTGGATTTCAGATCCAGGGTCAGATAGTGGGATCCATGGTTGGATAGTGTGCTCTGAGGTCAGATGTTTTCCTCTTATCCTGGATAGTCATAACAGATAGCTGGTATCTGATTGGATCCTAGATGATAGAACCCAGTAGTCAAATACTAATGATAACTGAGAAAATCTGTGGTATCTGATGGTATGCAGGTATGCAGTTCCGCTGAATGCTAATCAAGTAACACAAATATACATGGCATTGTAACAGTGCATTTACCTAGGGTTTTATATATACATATTGTATTTCACAGAACATACACCCATGTTTTTGTACTAACACATACAGCATATAACAGCACATGTACCTAGAGCTTCATTGTGCACATATATGCTGTACATTATTTGAATTCTTTGCAAAAAACTGCATCAATGCACCGGTTATGGTAACAATGCCACAAAAGGCAGGAAATGTGTCATTAGGTTTTCCCCATCCTAATGCCCCCATCCCACCCTCCCAAGCAGCAATAGGAAAAAACATTAGAGTTTTGGGTCTTCACAATCTTGGTGAATCAGTGGTGTGGTCTTCCTTGGGTGTTGTCAACCCTAATGCCTACCCAATACCATAAGCAAACAACTTCACATATGATCTCCTTTCTTCATGCAGAGCCCACAGGGGGCTGGGTGAGCTATATTTCTTTTGCTTTCTGTATTAGCAATTCTTTCATTGAACATTTATACTGAGAATAAAAGCTAAGCAGTAGAATCCAGATGAACCTGAAAATTAGACTAGCTATCACTGGTACAATCCCAGAATTTCAAATCTTGAAAAAGGAATGTTGTTACTTTGAATATTAAATTTGTGGTGTTCCTGACAGCAGGGGAGACCAAAGCCTTCTTTTTTTTTTATTTGCTACACTTTTTGGGTGTACCTTGGCCATCTGAACTGTCTGCCCTGGTCACCGACCCCCGGGACCTCCATCTCCAATCATAGCCTGCGCTCTACCCCCAGTCACCCCTGGCTTGCCCTGCAGAGGGTGAGGTTGTGGCGCTGGCCCTTAACACTGCAATTCTGGTATCTGGTCAGGGGGAGCCGGCATCAGAGGTGATGACAGGCCTGGGGGCAGGGTGTCATGAAGATGAGCCAGGCCAAGATTTTCTTTCCCCTGTAAGCAGGGGCGAGGACGTGCAATGACAGCCAGCAGGAACTTATTGCCCAATGCTCAGCAGAAACTGATAGCCTGCAGAGACAAGTGCCCGCAGGGGGGCACCAGTAACTAGAGGACTCAAGAATCATGACCCTCAAGACTAGATTCTCCCTATCCATGCAGTCAAACCTGCAACCAAATAATCTGACCACAGGATAAGGACATGTAGAGCTAGCTGCCATATAGGACCCCATGCACATACAAACCTCAGGCCCTGAGCCACCCTGGTAAGGAGGGTCTTCCCAGTCACATAGCCATACAGAGGCAGTGTACCTCACAGATGTGCCTCAGCATCCTGCAAGTTATGTCTACTTCTCCACTATCATTTCCCAGGCCCTAATTTTATATCCCACAGGGCCACACCATTGTTCACCATCTCATTTTGGGGTGGGGGTACACACATAACAGTAGGTACAGCACAGGTGATCACAATGCAAGCTTCCCTACACAGTGCTGCAAATGTGCCTCAACCCTGTCATGCATGGACTAATGTGTATATGTAAAGGGTAGCTTATATGCCATCCCCATTCAGTTCTTTACCTCACTCATAAGACTGCAAACAATAAGTGCCAATTCATGCCAGTTGTGTTGGTGGTTTGTGTGATGCAGATACCTGACCTCGAGGAACTGGACAGAGAACATCTAACTGATTAGACATAAAACGTCAAGGGTCAGTGAAGGGATGCTTTCTGGTAGCTTGTTAATGACACTGGTTCAGCATCACAGCACATCAGTCCCCCTCGCCCATACTTGCCAGAGTAGCTGGACTGAGGAGACTTTAATAGGCTGGTATTGACAGAAGCTTTAATTGGGAAAAGATAAACAACCCACCTTTTGAGACACAGAGCACAGCTGCAGAGTAGACCTACAAAAAGGCTGTCTCTGCATCCTGTGTAATAACGGAGCCCATCTCCAAGACAACAGAGAATTGACAAGGTGATGCAGAAAGGTTATTCACCTTAGTAAGGAATTCAACACTTATGAGGCCTAAATACTATAACTGATGACTATATCTATTTTTCATTCACATTTCACATACCAGGATAGCCTCATTTGATTGAAACACCAATAATCAAAAATGTCACAGAGTAAAATAACTGCAGTGAGTTGGTACAGCATCTACAATAGTTACAATCTCAACTAAGCTTTTGACTGTAGAATTTGCATTACTATGGGCCCATGACACAAACGGCTCTGGAAGCTCCATGCACCAGTGTAATAGTATGTAAGGAGGCCTACAGGAGCATGGAGACCCCTCTCTATACATGCAAGTCTCAGTGCATTCCCAGCCCGAGATTAGGGCTGGGTGAATACCTTATTTTGAATATTCGGACCCCCAAATATTTGTGCAATTATTATTTGTATTTGTGTATTCTTGAGATATGATAAAAAAAGCCCCCCACCATCCTCCCCATCCAAATCCTCAAATTCAAGCCCTCTGACCCCCTCCCTCTGTGAGAAACCCAATCCCCCGACTCTTCTCCACTGGCACCCACAATTTTATATTTAAGTAGTTAAAACACCCACAATGGCCGATAGGCACAACCCACTCTCCTTCACAGCTGGCTGCCTTCTGCAGAATAACAGGGCCCTGCACTTGCTTGCTCAGATAGAAAGCAGGTGCACATGATCGGGCTGGTTTCACTATACAGCACGAGCATGCATGGAACTTCTGTTCTGCAGAAGGCTGCAGCCATGGAGAATGGCAGGTTTGTGCGGTCACCTTCCTGTGATCAGGAGATGGCCAGTTGGTCATTTAATTCAAGAATTGGGTTCTGGCAGGAGGAAGGTGCTGCAAGGGTGGGAGGTTGGGAGAAGTACTTGTCTTTTAGAATAATTGAGCACTTAGATGGTAGTTGGCCTAGAGGAAGGGAGGTTGTAGCTCATCGCAGAAGTTTTAGCTACTTAAATACAAAATTGTGGGTGCTGTAAGGGGGAGGAGGGGGAGATTGGATTTCGAACAAAGAGTGGGGGATGGGGCTTAAAGTTAAGGATTTTGGCTGGGGAGAGAGTGAAAGCTGTTTCTTTTACTTTTTTAATGTAGTATTCCCTGAATAGGAATAGGCTAGAACAGTATCATGTAATAATAGCGACCCAAAATGAGCAACTACAAAAATAGTGACTAATTTTAAAAGACATTGTGGGCTACCCTGCAGAATTGCGAGGGTATGTGATAGCCACCAGGGAAGGGGTGAATGAAGGAGGAAATAGCGAGGGAAGGGAAGGGACAGGGAAGGGTTCTCAGGCACTGCATACCTGCTCCGCTTGAACTAGTCATGTGGCATGGTGAGTGGGTGGCTAGCTCTAGTACAGCAGGTACTGGGTTTGGGTCTGGGAGCATGTACATTTTGCCACAGCTGCAAGCAGCGCACTTAAATTGCCGACATCTGGATTTTGCCCCTCCCCGATGTGCATCCCCTGGAGTTGAGAAGCCTACTTGAGGGGGTTGGGGCAACGGGGTTCTGGGGGCACAGCCCTTGCAAAACACTTCTTTTAAAACCAGATGTCGGATTGCCTTGAAGTGTATATCGACAATTTGCTTTTTGGCGATATACACTCGCCATAAGAGCAATTGCTGTTTTGCGTTCACTATTATGAGATGGAACCAGCAAGAACAGTGTCACTATTCGTTATTTGGATTCAAATACAAATAGAACATTATTCATGGTGTTCAGGAGACACCATTGGTTGCTTGCACACCCCTACCTGGGATGCAGCACCCCATGGAGTATGGTTTTGACCTGATCCATGCCTCATGGCTGATGGTTTGGTTTAGTTGGGTCAGAGTTGGGCACAGGGGTAGGGTTGTAATCCATGTGATTCAGAACTGGAGGCATGTGAAGTGTGTGTGTGTGAAGAGAGTTGGTACTATGTTGGGGGATACCCTGTCATAGAACTTTCATGCCCTCCAAGCATAGCCTCCCTTTTGAGTTGCAGGGTTCAAATGATGCCCTCCACCTGTTGGTTGCAGCCCTTGGATATGGACTGGAGGTTTGGGAGGCACAAAGTGTCATTTTGCTTTTGTTTGTAAAATGTGTTTCCCCTTTATGGAAACTGCCATATCCCATGATACCCTGGTCTGCAAAGAGATAAGGACCCAGTCTGGTGCAGACCCAGGAATCTAATTAAGTTCACAGTCTCTGACCCTGTACAGCCCCAAAACACCCTCATCCCCATAAAAGCCTCTGTACATGTACATCAGGGTGACTAGTGGCAGTAGTTATGGGACTAGGAGAGAGACATAAACTGCTGTACTGCCACAGATCTGCTGCAGGCAGCTGCTGGCCCGAACTGCAGCGGACACGGATGTAGCTCCTCAGTGCGAACTGGATTATCTGTCATTTGCTGTCTGCAACTTTTTGTGGAGAAATCATTCATAAGGTATTACTCTGCAGTGTAAGCATCCTCCTCCTGCTCATAACTAGTCGAACTGGTGCGCCTCCCCAGCTAGATGAGCTGGGACAGTCACAGCTTCAATAAGGTTTTTGGCAACTGGTACCACACAGTCCAGACGGCATCCACATCAGTGCCTTTCACTGTCCCCATACCCACACTGGTCCCCAGCTGGATTATAAATGCTTTAGTGGGTGGATTAAAGGAACAGGACTAGGGGATACAACAAAAGAATAAAGGAGAAATTTAGATGAATGCATTGGACAGGACTGTGCCCTTGATTGGGCATCTCCGAGGATCCCGTGCTCCAGACCAGCGAAGCGGCTAGCCTCCTGTGGCTGCCGCCCACCCCTCCTTGGATAGCTCCTTTGCTCAAGGTATACTGCTTTCCAAGGCACTTATCTGATTGGGTACAAGCAGTTTTCAGGAACTGCGATTGGTCAGCTGCAACAGGGCTACCACTGCCAATGTCTACCCACCCACCCAACCAAATCCAGACCATAAAGCTTCTCCCTTTATTTTTCTGTCTCTGCTCTGTCCTCTAACTTGATTTTTGAAGTGTCTACAGTATAATTCAGTTGCTGCTAAGATCACATTTGCCTGCTAGTTACTGTTTAATGAAAAGGGGTGTATTATTTCAACTCAGATCTTACTGTGTATTTGCTGATGCCTAGAATTGTAATACTCAAGCAGGGACTATAGGGTTAGCAGCTAATTTGTCTCTCATCTATTCTTTTTTTTAACTTGCTTGTTAATAACTTCCCACTGCAGATTTAACTTTCCCCTCTAACTAATCTTCCCCACACCAGGCACTAAATCCTCTACCTCACTCTTTTCTCCCCAGCTGCCCTGGTGCCATACCCCTCCCTTAAGGAGTTCAGTTAATCCCTTTTGCATTTGAAATTTCTTGGCACCTAAGCACCCATACTGCCTGTAGCTGCTCCTCAGGCTACTCTCACCCCCACTTTAATCTCATAATCTCTGCTGTGTTCTAGCTGAAACCCTCTCCTTCACTTAAGCATTAAGCCTTTTGTGCACCAGACCCCTTTTGTCTCTCTACCTGAAATCCCACCCCTCACAATTTAGACCTCACAACTACGCTACTCCTTATACCTGGCCCTAACCTGCCATTTTCTCTGTTCCCCCCAGGACAGTGCCCTTGATTGGGCAACCCCGAGGATCCAGCACTCAAGACCAGCAGAGTGTCAAGTCTCCTGCAGCTGCCACCCATGCCTCCCTGGCTGGCTCCTTTGCTCAAGGTATACTGCTCTCCATGGCTCTTATCCAACTGGGTGCAAAGTGTTTTCAGGAGCAGTGATTGGATGGCTGCAACAGGGCCACCACTGCATTGGCTACCAGCCCACCCAAGCCAAATTCAGACCATAAAGCTTCTCCCTTTATTTTTCTGTCTCTGCTCTGTCCTCTAGCTTGAATTTTCTCCTGCTCGTCCACCCCCCGCCCCGACACTCTTTATATACACCTCCTTCCCCAAGGCCCACCCACCCTCTGCAACTGAAAATGTCTCTCCCTTAAAGGGACTTCCTCTCACAAGAAGGGATCAGTCTGATGCTGTCAACCTCTCCCTTCAAAGAGACTTTCTCCCCTAAGAGGAGACAATGACATGGTTGCTGTCATGTTGGACACTGCAAACTATAACTATGTACTGGTCCTTCTTCTTCTGACCTCCCTGGCAGGGGTTCACAATGGCACTAGATGGGAACTGCCCACAGTGCTCTGCCAGCTCTCTGTAGCCATCACTCTCATAGATCTGGCACTCTGGCTACTGAGGCTATGTACGCAGTAGGCCCTGGTTTGAACTACCACTCTATGAGCTTGCACCAGCAGTCATACCTGACCTTGCCATGGCCCTGATGGGCAACTATTCCAACACTAAAGGCCACTCAAAACCTTGCGAAGTAAGCCGTAGGCAAGCCCGTATTCATAGATCATGGTGGAGGAGCTACATCACAAGGATAATTCTCATCCTCCTGCTAATATCTGAGAATGTCCACCCTAATCCTGGCCCTGTCATTTCCCCTAACCCTCCAAACCATGGACTAATAAAAATTGCCTCTATTAAGATTAGCAGCCTCCTGCCGAACTATCCCAACTCCAGGCCTGGGTGACAATACGCAAGCCAGACATTATATCACTTATGGAATCGTGGCTCTCGGCCAAGATTCCAGATACATCAACCTTCTTAGAGGGGTACAATGTTTTTCGACTGGATAGACTGGCCAAACAAAGGGGAGAGTGCCTCGTCTACCTAAGAAGAAACATCAGCAGACAGGCTATGTCATATAATACCAATACAAAAGATGCTCAAATGCTATCATTAAAAGTCTCAATTGGGCAGCAATGCAAAACACTATTACTGACTACAATATACATTCCTCCTGGAAAACAAGGTTAGGGGCTTGAACTTTTCTACGACCACTTCAGTAAGGCAAAACAGGACTGGGAACAGGTTATCTTGGGGGACTTTTTTTTTTAAACATCATTTTATTGAGTCAAGGTGTGACATTCACAGTACAGTAAAAAACAGTGTACAGTTTATCAATTATACATCATTAACATTTAGGAGCTACACTGTCAGATCCGAAAACCCGTGTAGATTGGGTACGATGCCAACTCTCTGTATCTTTTAGTTTATATTATCTATTATTGTTACTAAACTTAACCTGTAACAACCATCTTAAATTAAAAAAAAAACTTAGAAGTAAAGGAAAGAATAAAAACATTAAGTTAAAACTTAAAATTAAGAGCTGCTGTCCCATGTGACTCCCCCACAATTCATTTGAACCTTTTGTATGAATTTATATCTCTTTCCTTCATCTACTCGACCTTTCCCCAAGGGTTTATCTCCTTAGCATCCTAGTGTCCTTACTCAATAGCAAACCATCTCTCCAGTAGGTCCCTGGGCTATTCCGTCCTTACATTTCATCCCTGCCTTATAGCTCCTTCATGCTTATAACATGTTGTAAGAGAGCCCATATGGTCATGTAGCTAATATATTCTGTTCTGGCTGTATGTTTGTGGAGTGCATTTCCCATCTGGTCCACCTATTAATATACTGAGCTTGCCTATGTTGAATTACATAGGTGATTCTTTCCATCTGCTGTAAAGAGGTAACAATGTTAGCCCACTCACTCACTTTGGGACATTCTTTCTGTAACCAGCACCTCGTAAGGGCCTTCATTGTGGCTGCGACCAGTGCTCTACATAAATACTTGGCCTCCCTACCCTTAAGGCACCGTGGTTCAATTCCCAGCACTATATGGTTTACAGACTTGGTTTGCTGGCCAAGGCACCTAGCTTCACCTGAGCTCTTTCCTTCTAAGACTGCTTGAAAGGCAGAGTAGAGAAACTTACCAGAGCAAGGGAGAAGGATTAAGACTTAGTTTGGCTAAGCAGATTTACTGTGTGGTGGTGTTTTTAATTTTTACTCACAGGGATTGCTACTGTTTGTTGCTAACATTTAATTGCTTTATTTTTTCTCTGATTCAAATAGTTGTTGCTGGTATACCTTCTTCTGCATTATTACAAGGTGTGCCTACAGGTGTGTGCTAACAGATTACTGCTGTAATCTTCTGATTCAAATTGTCTTTTGCAAGGTATATCATCTGTTACTGCTTTATTTTTCTCTGGAGCAAAGTGTTTCTTACAGGGTATATCTTCTCTGAAGTTATTACAGGTGGTGCTTTACAGGTTTTATAGTTTTATCTAACATTAGGATAAGCTTTCAGGGTTACTGCATTTGTTGTTGACTGTTTCTGCTCTTACCTCCTTGTTCTTTCGTCTGTGGTTCTTCTTTTTAGGCAGGAAGGCCCAGCCACCACCCCATCCCCAACCACCCCACGCCACACTCCTTTTATAGGGTACCACAGTTGTAACATTTCCTGTGCAGAGCAGGAAGGGCGGATCAGTGAGGCCTCCAAGGTGATCTCATTTACAGGGCACTAGTAATTTAACTTGTTATAACAAGTTAAACAAAGCACAATTAAACCATTACTTGCATTTTTTCCCTTTTTTTCCTTCTAATTACTCTGACTAGGTTACAAACCCAGCAACTTATTTGGAATGAATTTCATTAACTGCAGGTACTGTGGAACAATTTTCAGAAGGACAGTCTTACAGGATTTAGGACACTGTCCTACATGCTGGGCCTTTGGAGATCTTAGGGCTCAGCTCCGGGCAGCATGGGCAGAGATTGCACGCCTCAAATTTCATATTGAAGAGGAAATACATTATAAGAACCACCCACCATTTCCCCAGCATCCAACAGAAAAACCTCGACCGCAGAGGGTAGTTGGTCCAGGAGGTTGGCAGGTCATTAGGAGGAGCAAATCAGGTGCCCCATCACTCTCTGCTCTCCAACACATTACCTCCAAAAACCATATAAACACTACAAACAGGTATCTGCCTCTATCTCTGAAATCAAATAAAGAGGCAGAAGACACTGCAGAGCAGGACACTGCGGCACAGGAGCTAGCACAACAAAACTCACCCAAATCAGGAACCAAAACTAAACAAGCACAAAGGAAATCCAAAAATTTCTGATCATAGGAGACTCCATGATTCGGGAGTTGATACCCATCTCAGCCAGGGTGATGGTCAGATGTCTCCCAGGTACATCAGCATGGAGAGACACTGACCGACATAAAAATTGTTCACAAAGCAGGAAAAACGGCTGATGTCCTAGTTCATAGGGACTAATGATCTCGCCAGCTGGTCAGTTGTGGAGACCAAGGAACACCTGACTAGGCTGGGTGACAAACTATCATCTATTTTGTCCGGCATCTCCTTCTCTGAGATCCTGCCAGTCTGGGAGAGGGATCAGATGGACGGAAGGTCAGAGAAGGGAGATAGGGAGCTAAACACGTGGCTCAAGGACTGGTGCCAGGAAAAAGGACACAGATTTGTAGGGAACTGGCAACAGTTCTGGGAGCGAAGTTCTTTAAATTTGATGGACTGCATCTGACTAAGGAGGGAGTCAGTGCATTGGGGCAGAAGTTTGATGTCTTTGCAGAATATTTAAACTAGCAAATGGGGAGAGGAGTGCAGCATCCCACACGTCGAATGGGAAGAACACCCCTCCCCCCTCAGCTAGTGGTCAAAAAGGAATTCAGCATGTTTGCCGTTCATTTGCATCACCAGGTAAGAAAAAAGGTTTGTCTCCCCATACGATGCACAGGGATAATGCCAAACTTCACCCAACAACTAACACACCAAAATCTGGCCAATGGAAAATCATGTACACAAATGCTCACAGCCTGGGAAATAAGATCCCAGACCTGCAGGCAATAATGTCAGAGGCTAAACTGGACATAGTAGCAATTAGTGAGACGTGGTTTACCAGTAAACACACTTGGGAGACTTCAGTACCTGGCTATGTATTGTTCAGAAGAGACCGAGGTGCAAAAAGGGGGGGAGGAGTGGCCCTGTATGTTAATGAAAATATCAAAGCTACAGAAGTTCAGAATACACATAAGGAGCCAGAAGAACTGTGGTCACCCTGGAAACAGGAAATGGGACAGCCATAAGAACTGGGGTTGTCTACAGGCCCCAGACCAGAGGAGGACATAGACACATTACTGTTAGAAGATATACAAAACATGACAGCTAAAGGGAGGTTCTGATAATGGGAGACTTCAACATGCCAGATACAGATTGGTCAATACCAGCAGGAACATCTGCCAGAACTAGACTCATAGTGGATTCCTGCAGGGGGAGGGCCTCAAACAACTGGTACAGCAACCCACAAGAGACAGGGCTATCCTAGATCTAGTACTGACTAACAAAGAAGGGATCACAGATCTCCAGGTAGAAGGTCACCTGGGGGCCAGTGACCATCACATGGTATGGTTCAATTTGGCTACTACATCTAAATCATCCCATTCCAAGGCAAACATATGGGACTTCAGAGGAGCTGACTTTGATAAGATGGCCAACAGAGTTAAGCTAGCCCTGGCAAAAAGAAACACAGGTGAGGGGGTACAGGCAGAGTGGGCAAGCATTAAGGATGCAATACTTGAAGCAACATCCCATTGTGTTAGACAGAAAAGGAAGTGCAAAGAAGAAGAAACCACTTTGGTTCTCAAACACAGTAGCAGAAAAGGTCAGAGCCAAAAGGCTGGCCTTCAGGAAATGTAAGGAATACAGCGGATGAAGATAGGGAGGCATACCAAACTGCCCTAAGGGAAGCAGGTAAGGCAGTAAGGCAGGCAAAGTCCCAAACTGAGGAAACACTAGCATGAACAGTAAAAGAAGGTGACAAGACTTTCTATAGATACATTAGTGAAAGGAGAAAGTCCAGAGGGGGTATTGCTAAGCTTAACGGAGAAAAGGGAGCATGTGAGGAGGAGGACCCTGTAAAGGCATCTATCCTAAATAGATACTTTGCTCAGTATTTACTGAAGAGAAGGTAGGGCAGGCCCACAGCTCAGCATCATGGACACAGGGGAGGGAGGTGAGCACTACTCCCTTCACAAAGAAAGGGTCCTAAAGAGCTTGCTACGCTCAGGGTGGATAAGGCAATGGGACCTGATGGCATACATCCCAGGATACTTAAGGAGCTAAAGGAGGAACTAGCAGAGCCATTAGCAGAATTGTTTAGTGAGTCTCTGAGCACAGGAGAGGTCCCAGAAGACTGGAGAAGGGCTCATGTGATCCTGCTCCACAAGAGTGGTAGCAGGGAGGAGGCGGGGAACTACAGACCGGTCAGTCTTACCTCAGTAATGAGCAAGATTATGGAGGCACTCCTTAAGGAACGGATAGTGCAACACCTGGAATCCATAGGGGAACAGGATCCAAGACAGCATGGGTTTACAAAAGGAAGGTCCTGTCAAACTAATCTCATAGATTTCTTTGACTGGGTAACCAGAGTGGTGGACCAAGGGAGCAGTTGATGTCGCCTACCTTGACTTCAGCAAAGCTTTGACACTGTTCCATATAGAAGATTGATAAATAAGCTGGGTAGGCTCGGGTGGGTCAGAAGTTGGTCAACTGGGTGGCAAACTGGTTGACGGGCAGAAAACAGAGTGGTGGTAAGTGGTATACAGTCAGAAGAGATGCAAGTCACAAGTGGGTTACCTCAGGGATCAGTCCTGGGGCCAGTCCTCTTCAACATCTTCATTAGTGACCTTGCAGATGGACTAGAGGGTAAGGCTTGTCTGTTTGCAGATGACACCAAGATCTGCAACAGAGTAGATGATCCAGATGGGGTGGGCAGAATGAGAAGAGATCTGATAAACTAGCAGAATGGTCAGAAGAGTGGCAACTGGGATTTAATGCAAAGAAGTGCAAAATCATGCACATAGGGAAGAGAAACCCTGAAGCTACCTATAGGCTGGGAGGGAGTTGCTAGCAGTCACAAAGGAAGAAAGAGACTTGGGCATCATCATCACTGATGACCTAAAATCATCCAAGCAGACCTCTAAAGCAGTATGTAAGTATTAGGGTTAGGTGTATTAGTAGGGGTATCACAAGTCGAAGAGGGAGTAATAACTTCCTCTGCACAAGAAACTGGTTAGCCATCTGAGTACTGCGCAGTATTGGAGGCCACACTTCACAAGGACATTAACCAAATTGAGGCAGTCCAGAGAAGGGCACCAAAATGGTGCAGGGACTGCATCAGAAGACATATGAGGACAGATTAACGGAGCTCAATATGTATACCCTTGAGCAAAGGAGGAGAGAGGTGATATGATCGAGGCATTCAAACACCTTAAGGGCATAAACAAGGTGAAAGAGTCTAACATGTTTAAATATAAGAAAAATAGCAGGACAAGAGGACACAGCATGAGATTAGAGGGAGACCATTAAGGGAGTGAGGAAATTCTTTTTCACAGAAAGGGTGGTGGATGCATGGAATGGCACCACAAGAAGTGGTGGCTATGAATACAGTGCAGGGCTTCAAACAGGCATGGGATAGGCATAAGGGGGCAATACAAATGACTATGAATAGATAGGTCACTGGCAGAGCAAAGGCCAATGGCACATTTATAAGGTAGAAAAAGAAATGGGCAGACTGGATGGGCTTTGCGGTCCTTATCTGCCGTCAACTTCTATGTTTCTATATGCTTAGGGCCTATATCCAATATTCCTTCAAAGATTACTTTTAAATGATTTATGATTTCCTCCCAGTAGGGATGGACCCTCGGGCACTGCCAGAAAATATGGAAATGTCCCACTGGGCTCTCCCCATATCCCCTCCAGCATGTGGGTGTACCACCGGGACTAAACTTAGCTTGGGTACTAGGAACCATAAAATACCTTATCCTAATTCACCACATGAACTCACGCCATGTCAAGGAAGAGGTAGTACCCCGCACTGCCCTCCAAATTTTGTCCCAGGCTTCTTTCTCTGTTCTCTTTCCCATATCTCCCTCCCACCTAATCTTGACCTGTAGTGTGTTAAAGCCCTGGTCAGCCAAGAAGCTGGTGTACAATGAGGTGATAGCTCCCCTTCCCAACAGAGTGGCCCATATTTTTTTGAATGGTGAAGGAGGAGAGCCCCGTTCTCCCACTGCCACTGGATCATTTGACATGGTATTTATCCAGTCCCTGATTTGGTAGTATTTAAATTGGTCATTTGGATTCAGGTCAAACAGGGCACCAGCTGCCTCAAATGATATGGGTGAACCTCCTCTCAGGACTTGCCCTGGTGAGTGAAAGCCTCTAATTGCTTGTCACCTAAACCAGGGGTCCTGTAAGGCAGGGCCAAAATGTTCATCCCATGGCCACCATCCATATTTCCATATATGTTGTAGTGTCCCCCCCCTTGGGTGGTTCCTTGCTACCATCCATCAAGTGCCATTCTTACCCCAGTTGGAAGCAAATCTCTAATCACCTGTTGTAGGTGGTGGTTAAAGGATATGGCCTGTAGAGGTGGGTCATGCACTTGGTGCAGTTCCATGGGTTTCCAATTTGAAGTGTATTGGGGTGATGCCACATTAATACTATTTTCATTTGGGAGGCCACCCAATATCAGCACTCAATAATAGTAGTGTCAGTGGCTCAGCAGGTAGCACACTCTCCTCTGAGGCCGGGAGATCAGTAGGCTGTGGGTTCTATCCTCACACCCGGCACTTGGGTTAATATCCCAATACTGACACTATAGTGCAGCATGAGGGGGGTGCTGCACTCCTGAGGTGCTGTCTTTCGGATGAGACCTTAAACCGAGGTCCCATCTGCCTGTTCTGGTGGTAGTTCAGGTGGATGTTAAAGATCCCATGGCACTTCTCGAAAAGAGCAGGGGAATTTCCCCTGTGCAATGACCAAATTCCTCCATTGACAAAAAATACCACCAACAGCTTAATCTGGTTCAAGGTCAGTTGGCATTCATCTGTATCCCCTCCCCCGGGTCATGCCTGAAAATAGGCAGGATTTGTCTAGTGCACTTACCTGGTCAACAAAAACTAAATAAAAATAAATAAATAAAAAATAAATAAAATAAAATGTCCCAGTAGGTAGAGCACCGCTAGACCACCTCCCCCCTTTAGCAGGAACAGAACGTGCCTGGCTACCCTAGGCCTGCCCACCCCCCCAGGACAAAGGACATTAATTGTCTTTGCCAACCCATTAGAACTTTTTGTGGGATTTCACAGGAGTCACTTTGAAAAAGGTACAATAGCGGAGGGGGGTATATTCATTTTGGTGGTTTGGACTCTGGAGTGAAGGGGTAAAGGCAGGAGTGCCCATCTTGTATAATCCAGTGTTATCTGTTTTAGAAGGAATGTATAGTTGTCCTCAAAGAGGGTTGCTGGGTTCTCCCCCAGATACACCCCTAGGTATTTCAGTTTATCAACCCACCACTGCACTGGATATTTCCTTTGGATGCCTGGGTGGACCCTGTATGTGCCCGACAACACCTCTGTTTTGGCTTTGTTTAATGAATACCCCAAGACCTCTATAAACTGTTGGATCTGTTTGAATATCTTGGGGCAGGATACCTCAGGGCACCCAAAATAATATTGGATCATTTGCATACAGACCTAATTTGTGTTCTGCCCCCCAGCTCTGTACCTCGAATCTCTGGGTTCAGACGGATTGCCTGAGCTACTGGTTCTCAAATATGGCAAAAGGCTTGGGTGAGAGCGGACAACCCTGTCGCATCCCACATTCTAAATTAAATGTCCTCCACACATGACCATTTACCCTCACGCAGCCACTCAGCCCTGCATATAACTGGGTCACCAACCTACGGAACTCCTTGGGGAAGCTAAAGCCCACCATGGACACCTGTAGAAAAGGCCAGAGTACCTTGTCAAAGGCCTTTTCGGCGTCTAGACTCATGATCAGTGCCAGCCTCCCAGTGTTCCTCAGGTGCTCCAGGAGGTTCACTGCCCATTGGATATTGTACTGTGCCTGTCGGCCCTGAACAAAGCCCATCAGATCTGTATGTATAAGTTGGGGGATAATATTCTCAAGATGTCTGGTCACAGTTCTGGCCAGGATCTTATAGTCTGTGTTTAGGATGGAAATCGGCCTATATGAGGCACATAGTAAGGGGTCCCTGGCTGGTTTAGGCTGGACAGCCACCACCGAGTGCATCCATGAGTGGGGCCTTACCCTCTTTAGTCAGCAGGAAATTATACAATCTTTTTAGGACTGGAGTGACCTGACCCCGAAAGAGCTTGCAAAACTCAGCTGGGTAACTGTCCATACCCGGACATTTCCCTGACTTAATTCGAGTTATTTCGACAGTTACTTCAGTTTCCTTTATCGGGGAGATCAGCTGGCTGGCATCTTCCCTCGTTACCTGAGGCAGGTGCAAAGCCTCCAGGAAGTGGGATATTTTATCTGCCTCTGGGGGAGGGCCCGCCCTATAAAGTTCCTGATAATATTCTGTAAAAGCATCGACTATGTCTATTGTGCTTGCCAACTGTTGCTTGGTGTGTGGGTGTCTAATTCTGCTTATTGTGGCCTTTGCTCTTCTTTTTCTTAATCTGCTAGCTAATAGTCTTAAGGATCTGGGACCCACTCATAGTATTTTCATTTTAAATATAATAGGTTTTGCTCTACCCTCTACCCTATAGTCCAGAATGGAATTAAGCGCCCTTCTTTGCTGTTGTACCTCTTTCTCTTTAGAAGCATCATATTACATTTTTAAGGAGCACTCAAGTTCCTTTATCCTGGCTTGTAATGTCACCTTTTTGGCCTCCCTCTCTCTCTTTTATGATGTGCAGCCATCACTATGAGTTTTCCCCTGACCACAGCCTGTATTGTATCCCAGAGTATGGGGGCAGTGACCCCTGGTGTACCATTCATTTCCAGGGCTTCTTTGATCATTTCCTGTACTAGTTTCTGTGTATCTTTCCTCTGAATAAGAGACATGTTGAGACACTATAGGGTTCTTTTTCTGATTTGCCCCATTTGTAGTTGCATCAGCAAAGGTGCGTGGTCCAACAGGTAAATCTACCCTATCTCTGCACTCTTTATCTGTGTGACATTTTCTGTGGGTACAAAGAAATAGTCTATTCTAGAGTGCACCTTATGTAATGATGAGAAAAATGTATAATCTCTTTTTAGACAATTTACATCTCTCCAGGCATCTATGTATCAACCTCGCCTAACAATTTATTGACCTTTAGAGCCATTCTCCTACCAGACCTCAAAACTGCGGAACTTCTGCAGGTCGATGAAATATCACCACTCGGTTGTGCAAATCGTGGGATAGGTAGGGAGGGCACAGCTCCCCGAGGGGAACTGTGGTGAGGTCCAGTTGAGAAAGAGGGAGGCAGAGGAGGGAAAAATTGCAAAAAACTGGGTTGATACCCGTCATACCACAAAAATGTTATTAAGTGGGATTAACATCAGAAAGTACTGTTATGTCTCCCAGGGGCCTGCGTGCACTTCCGACAAAAGTACTTGCATGGCAGCCAAGTTGATCGGGATAACTACAACCACAACACCTTTAGCAGTCCCTCAATCATCTTCTAGTGCGGTGAGGTCGCTATCTGTCACCCCTGGCAATTTCTTCATTAGGTCCTGAAGCAGCATTACCGATCATGATGCTGGTTGATTCGCCTGTATTTTGGCTCGTCGAGAGGTAACCATCTGCCGTCTTTTGAGCAATCGGTTTTAATGCTTCATTCGCAAGCTTTTAAACTAGTCAAAGGGGGAGGCACAGACAAGCAGCAGGAAAATCCCAGCCTCTCCCTACAAAACAGGGTACTAAATGAGAAAAAGACTGAGGTAGAACGGTCAGTGGGGGATGCTGCAACAGAAGGTAAAGCCATCAAAAAATGGAGAGCAATGAGTACCAATGCCCTTAGTCTGGGTAACAAGCTTCCTGAATTAGTGGCCTTGATGGAGGATGAACCACTGGATATCGTGGCAGTCACAGAAACATGGTACACACAAAACCATGACTGGGACATAAACATACCAGGATACACTATCTACAGGAGGGACAGGGAGGGTAAAAGAGGAGGAGGAGTAGTTCTTTACATAAGAGAAGGAATAAAAGCAACAGAACAAAAGGGTAAACAGGGAGGAGAAGAAGCACTGTGGGTAAATTTGGAGACAGACAATGGCACCACAATCCGCACAGGGGTTGTATACAGACCCCCTCCTCAGGGGGAAATGGACAAGGAAATGATAGAAAGTATACTTAGAATGGCAGAAAAAGGGGAGATTTTGCTGATGGGTGATCTGAATATGCCAGATGTTAACTGGAGTGCAATTGTAGCTGCCACTTCGAAGAGTGCAGTTATTCTAGATGCCCTACAGGGGGCATGCCTTAGACAACTAGTACTGGAGCCCACTGAGAGGGAGCAATATTAGACTTGACTCTCTCAAATGGAGATGGAGAGGATCACAGATGTAGAAGTGGGTAGCCATCTGGGAACTAGCGACCATCGAACAGTATGGTTCACAATAAACACAGCAATAGAGTCAAGCCACACAAAGACAAAAGTACTGGAATTTAGGAGGGCTGACTTTGCCAAAATGGGTGAGTGCCTAAGGAATGCACTACCAAATAGGCAGGAAGGAGGGGTGGAAGAACAATGGGGAATAATAAAAACTACCATCACAGAGGTAACAAGCCTTTGTGTGAAGCAAATAAATAAAACAAAATGATGCAAGAAACCACTATGGTTCTCAAAGGAAGTGGCAGTGAAGGTTCAAGAGAAAAAGAAAGCATTCAGGAAGTACAAGGAATCACAGAAGGAGCAGGACAGAGAACTGTATCAGTTAAAGCAAAAGGAGGCTGGGAAGGCAGTCAGAACAGCATAGGCCCAAACCAAGGAAAAGATAGCCAACTCAGTTAAGAAGGGGGATAAAACCTTTAAAGGTACATCAGGAGGCGAAGGAAGACCAAGGGAGGGAGAGTGAGGCTTAAAAGGGGAGGGAGGGTGGGCAGAGAGAGACTGTGAAAAGGCAGAGATACTAAACAATATTTTTGCTCAGTATTTACAAATGAAGAGGAGGTGCATAAAACAAACAGTAGAAACACTCTGGATACAGAAGTTGATACCAGCCATTTACAGAAGAAAGGGTTCTGAAAGAACTCTTAAACCGAAGGTGGACAAAGCAATGAGGCCTGATGGGATTCATCCCAGAATTCTAAAAGAGCTAAGGTAGAACTAGTGACACCACTGACTACCCTTTTTAACAAATCATGGGAGGATGGGGTGGTACCCGAGGACTGGAGGACGGCAGATGTGATTCCCCTTCACAAAAGTGGGAGCAAGGCAGAAGCAGGAAACTACAGACCTGTTAGTTTAACCTCAGTGATAGGGAAAATGATGGAATCACTTCTGAAGGAAAGAACTGTCGAGTATCTAGAGGCCAGAGGGGCACAGGACCCTAGGCAGCATGGATTCACAGTGGGAAGGTCATGCCAGATGAATCTGATAGATTTCTTTGACTGGGTGACCAAAGTAGTAGCTCAGGGAGGGGCTGTGGACATGGCCTACCTAGACTTTAGCAAGGCATTTGACACAGTCCCATACAAAAGATTAATATACAAATTAGCCAGCCTGGGAGTGGGTCCCAAGATGACAGCCTGGGTAAAGAATTGGCTGGAGAATAGGACACAGAGAGTAATAGTAAATGGAGTCCACTCAGAAGGAAGGAGGGTTACTAGTGGGGTACCGCAGGGTTCAGTATTAGGACCGGTCCTCTTCAATGTCTTTATAAGCGACATTGCAGAAAGACTGGAAGGAAAAGTATGTCACTTTGCAGATGACACAAAGATCTGCAGAAGAGTTGATGCACAGGGTGGGGTGGAAAGGATGAGCAGGGACTTGGCAAGGTTAGAGGAATGGTCAAATGTATGGCAGCTTAGATTCAATGCTAAGAAGTGCAAGGTAATGCACCTGGAAACAAAACCCAAGGGAGGGTACACAATGGGGGTGAGATACTAACAACAACAAAATGGAAAGGGACCTGGGGGTAGTCATATCAGGTGACCTAAGGTGGGCAAGCAATGTGAGAGGGCAGCAAGGAGGGCTGGGGGATACTGGGATGCATAGGAGAGGCATCACCAGTAGAAAACAGGAAGTTATTATCCCTCTGTACAGACAGCTGGTCAGACCCAGCTGAGTACTGTGTGCAGTTCTGGAGACCCAATCTCCACAAAGACATAGACAGGATGGAAGCTGTCCATGGGAGGGCAACTAAAATGGTGCAGGGTCTGCACCGGAAGACATATGAAGAGAGACTTAAGGAGCTTAATATGTATAGCCTCGAGGAAAGGAGGGAGAGGGGGGACATGATAGAAACGTTCAAGTACCTCAAGGGAATCAACAAAGTCCAAGAGGGTAGCATCTTTCAAAAAAAGAGGTGTGCAAGAACAAGAGGGCTAATTTGAAGATGGGGGGCAGCTCAGAGGTAATTTAAGAGTATTTTTCACAGAGGGTTGTGGATGCATGGAACAGCCTTCGGAGAAGGTTGTGGAGTCAAAACAGTGGTGGAATTCAAGCATGCATGGGACAGTCATAAAAGGCAATTCTAGGGGGTGGGGTAGGAAGAAGTAGGCTGCTGGTTAACTAGGATCTGCAGCTTATCCAGTAGGTAGGCAAATGGGCAGACTGGGTAGGCCAAGCGGTCCTTATCGGCAGGCAAATTCTATGTTTCTATGTTTAACACAAATTGGGTAGCACAGGAAAAAGTAGCCATAAGAGATAAAATGCATGATCTATACCTTATGCAGATGATCCGCCAGATGACCAGAATGAACTACCATACTAGGACCAGCACTCTTAGAGACTGGCTCCTAGTTACGTCCCTCAAGTGTATCTAAAATGTCTCTGTCCTTCTAGACACCCTTCTAGACACCCTGAGTGACCATTCCCCAGAGTCTGCTCCTGGATAAACAAGTGCTCAACCCCCCAGATCACCAAGAACCGCTTCCTGAGAAAAGGACAACTACACCTCTTCAAAAGGTACTTGAAAGATACGGATTGGACCCGCTTAGATGACTGTGACAACACTGTCACTGCTTGCCGAGAAGCAAGTCGGACTGACTTCTTCTTTGTTGTTTCCTTCTTTTTTGAAAATTGTTCCTGTTCTTTTGTTGTTCTAGCTTAAAACAAAATACTTTTTGAGGGTGTGTGTGTGTGTGTGTGTATGTTGGGGGGATTGGACAGCTGCCAAGTCGTCTGCTAAGTGAGCAGGGAAAAAGCTGACACAGAGAAATGTGGGGGGAAGGAGCTGCGGAGTTATAATGGGCAGTTTTCTCCCTCTTAAGAATGAAGTACTGTAGGTTCATTTTTTATGTGAAAAGCTACTTTTCATAGCTGTGCCATGTGTCCGTGGCAAGGGCTGACTAGCTGTGACAGTTTCTCTTGCTAAGCCAGACAAAAAACATGGAGGCGATTTGAAATTCATATTAGGTGGCTTCAGCCAATTACTAAGCAGGGAGGGCACTAGGATACTGGTGATGGGGCAGACTAGGCTGGTACTTTTAATACCCAGGCTCTGTTGTCTGATAGATGCCCACCTTTGTAGGGGTATCAGCTAATCAGAGCCCGGAGATTTCCTAACCCATTTTCTAATGTCAATTAATGACTATGGCCTAATCATATATAGTGCTGCCACTGACACCACACTAAAATGTATAAAACAACTCCTTAATAAAGCCTGTCGGCTCGTACTAGGAGCCGATCATCTTACTCATACTTGTAACCTCTATTTCTTGATTGGGTGGCTCCCTCTACACCTAAAGACTAATTATCAAGCATGCCTAATTGGTAAAAAAGCCCTCCTAGGACTAACACCTGATTCAACAACTACCTTATTCCAACGCAACCTAACCTATAAAACTACCAGAAGCTCCATGAAGGGCATCTTACATGTCCCATTTAAAAGAACCTCCTTTGCCCAGTGGTCCCTTTCCTATCACAGCCCACAATGGATGAATGATCTGCCCTTTTACAACATGAAAACATCGGCCCCTTTAATAAAGATCTTCATATCCTCCTGAATGGAATCAACCACTGTGACTGTACTTAAAGAGAGTGACATTTCCCCATGCTCCCGGCTTCCTCACCTGCCCCTTCCTCTCTTCCTCCCCCACCCCTACACCCATCAAGTCCACTGTCTCTATTTTCTACTGGTAGCCACTCCTTACTCCTTGCTCATGTCTGGCCCCATTTCACCTTTCTCTGCTGCTTCCCTACTATCCCTTCTCACCCCCTCCCATTCCATATGGATAATGCCATTCCTGGCAGGACAAAGCCATTAATGGCTGCTACCTCCCTACCTACTGCACTTAGTAACTGGCTCATCCGCACTTAGTAGCAAGTTTATATTGTTGGCTGCTAAATTGTTGGATTTTAGTTAACCTGTCTATGTAACATTGTCTGTCTGTACTGAAAACTGCTTTTGTATTCTCTTTACAACAATGTCCTGCTATGTAACCAAAATAGCCTACCAGTCTAATGTTGGTATTGAATGTTTTCTGTGTTGTATGTATTGTAATGTTTTGAGTCCTTGAGATGGAGCCTTTGTAAAAGAGACACCTGACTCCAAGTCCATTCTGATGCCAATAAAGGCATTCAAATAGGACTCAGACTCAGAATTTCTGATTCAGCATCCAATTTCCTAGTTAAACCTGTACCCACTGAGATAAACACTAGAAAAAGCCAAGCTGTGTAAAAAAAAAGACTTCTCATCCTCACCTTGTCCTCCCCCCTTACCTAAGTGATTGCTGCTGAACTTGGGACTGGAGGCATAGGGCCTGGTCATGGCTTCTTCAAGTCAACTACTCCATCTAGAGTCCACTCTCCACCCAGCTACACCTTAAAAAAAGACAAGTTGTGTTTTGAAAAACAAAGATCCCACCCCCATCCTCCCATTACGTTAAATAACTGCTGCAGCACTGAGGATGGGAGGTGAGGCATAGGGCTTGGTTCTGGCTTCTTCAGGTCGACCAATCCATCCAGCATTCAGGGCATCCAGCTTCCTTCATTTCAAGCTGGTCCCCTTCAAAAATTCTCTGGGATTGTCTCCCCCCCCCCAGTTACTCAACTTGTGCATTTACACTGCCAACCTGGTCCCTGTATGTAGAAACTGCAGCCCTACAGCCTGGCCCCTCCTAGCCAGCACAGTCACCCACTTCCAACAGTCTGATTTCCAGTCCCTCTCCTGGCATGAATGCCCACTACGGTGAGCACCAGTCTGGTCTGTGACATTGTCCTACAAAAAGTAAAACAACCACCCGTGATCTGGCCATCACATTTCCTGGATGATCTGGGAAAACTCAGATGGATGACTGGAACAAATCCCCCGGGTGAAGGCACCATGACAGATACTGTTCTGAGTAAGGTGTCTGGTCATGATTACCCAGGGTTACATAACAATCAGCCACATTAGTTTTCTCAGGTCACACAGGGATAGTAATGACCAGGTTGGATCAGAGATGTTTATTCTACTTTTTGCAGGATTATTTCATCAAACTGACAGGCACTCACTGAGGGAAACAGTCATGTCTGGCAAGTGACTGGGAGTCAGACTCAGGAAAGAAGGAAAGGACCATTCTGGCTAGGAGGGACCAGGCTGCAGTGGCTATGTGGATGGACTGGGCTGGCTAGAGGTACTGGGCTGTCAGGGGAGTAAGGCAAGTTGAGCAACTCTGCTGCTACCGGTGTTTGTGTGGTCTCTTCCAGGAACTGTGGGGAACTGCACTGATGGGTTTGCTGCTGGCAGCTGCCAGCTGAGGAGGGGGTTGAGTACCAAAGTTTTTTTTTTAGAGGGATCAGCTTTAACTGAAGAAAGTTGGATGCTGTGAATGCTGGACAGAGCACTCAGCCTGAAGCTGAAACCACCAGATCCTATGCCTCTTGTACCAAATGCAGCCAGAGTCACTAAAGCAGTAGCACTAGATGATCAGGAAGTGAGTATTACAATTCTGAGTTTTGGCTGGTACCTTGCAGCCATACTTTGGGTTTCCATATCTGTCAATATTTTTTTCTCGCAATCTTTAGTTTTTTAGATATTTAATAGTTCCATTGCTGTGGATCCACAATAAATATGGCTGCTGCCTAATTTGCAGCTGAACTCCCCCCTCATGTCACATTATGTCTTTTGTTTACTTCCATTGAACCCTGTGCTGCATGTTCCCACTGTCATGTATTTCTACGAGTCATGCACATGTGCGGTTGGCAGCAGAGGGTTCCAATTCATCATGGTGGGTGGGAGAAATGTAAACAAAAACAACTAAACTGGAGGAAATTATGGGGTGATAGTTGAGGAAAAACAAGGAAGATTACCAGGTAAGTGCTCAAGAGAGCACAGGAAACAAATTGTTGCAAAAGATCAGATTTTTTTTTACCTAGTACTGCTGCTTAAAGGTAAGGGAAGGGAAAAACAAGGATAGGGAAGGGGGGAGATCTTTTTTTTGGCAGTACTGCTTGTGTGGTCTGTGTACCAGGTGGGGGAGATTTACTAATAATTGGATACAGAACCTGAATCGGAGTTCAATTTCAAAATCTGCATTCATCACAGTGTGTTTAGGATTTTTGATGTTCAACCATGAATTCTGAAAATCTGACTCAAAAATGGAACAGAATCTGATTATTTCAATTTTAACATCCAAACGCTAAACAACCCTAGCCTTTAGAATATATTACAAAGTTCTGTATATTATTATGGGTGCAGAATTCCATAGAGTATTGCAGGAAATCATCTGCCAGGTGATGCAGGCTGAGTGACTGCACTGCCCGCAGCAGTAGGGGTTAAACAACACAACAACTGGAGTAATGGGCCAGAAAACATTAGGGAAAGAGAAAATTGTTTAACCATGAAGGGCTACTATTTTTTTTTCTTATTTATGTCTTTGATCACTGAGCAGGTGCATTGATACGAGGGACCATTTTCAGGCACGACTAGGGCCATAAAAGATGGCAATGGTAAGCAGCAGTTACAATCACAAGGAACCAGATATATACAATTATACAATAGCAAGAAAAATTCTAATGACCTGATTGGCTGCTGACCCCTTGAGAGACAGTGATGTTATTTAAGCAATAAGGCATGACAGGGTGTGGGTTATTGGGGGATTTACCCACACCTTGTGTGGTGTGTCACGAGGCACAGCGGGTTAACCTTTCAGAAGTGGAATAAATCCCCAGTAACCTACACACCCTGGAGGCCTTATTGTGATTATACAATGGACCTGTGTAAAATAAATTTTAAATGCATTTAAGTATGTTTTTTATAAATGCCATTTCTCAGCCGTGGGTTATTACAGGATATACCACAGTCATGTGATATGTTTTGACCAGTGAAGTTACGGGATCTTCATACCCCATTGTATAATAGATAATGACATCACTACATCTAGGGCAAGTACAAAGATGACCGCAGTACAGTACAAACAGATCCCTCCCTGTGGGACTAACCCGGAGTGGACACAGCTCAAGATCTATAACCTGGTCTGTAAGTTCCCCCCTTCCCGATTTCTGTCTCTAAGCTGCTCACAGTAAAATCATCAGTCCCTCCCAAGTGCCATTTCTTTAGAAATCCCAACTTTATGGGAGAATTCAAATCCTCATCAAACACTACTGCCTGCAGTTTAAAAAGAAAACGCAAGTTGTACCTGTAACTGCTGCTACATGAGACTCCCTCATGTGCCTCTCTCGGTCACACAGCACACTTAATAGATGGTTGCACTCATCTACCCATTTGCCTGAACAGCATTTTTAACTTAAAAAACAAAACAAAACAAGAAACCCATTTAAAAACAAATACATACTTTCCTTCTCGCTCGGCACCCACATCGAGCCTGTGCATGTGCATGTCAGAGTCGCGCTACACAGCTCCCGAATGGCACGTTCATAATGAAAAGAAAGTGACTCAATTTAAAAAGAAAAAAAAACACTGTAAAACACTCTCCTCTTTAAGCAACATCCACTAATAATTGAAACCCAAGGGCCAGGAAGAGCAGAGGGGAGACTGATATGAAACAGCACACAGTACCAAAACAAGAAAAACCTTCAGGACCACGGTAAGATAGATCATTCTGCCAGCAGCTCCAGCTTGTGGTGGAAAAGATATTCTGAACTTTTTTTTAATAGGTATTCCTACACCTACAAAAATAAAGAAAAATGCATAAAAATTATGTTTTTTTTTTTTTTTCCTTTTTAATTAACAAATAAGTCATTGTATAATTGCAATAAGGCGGAGTCATGTGATGCTGTGCAGGGGATAAGACGTGTTTGTTGGAGCTCCGCTTTTTCCACCTCCCGATAGCAAATAACCTCTAATTATCTCAACTGCTTTTACTATTTTGGACACTAGGAAACTCGAGATTTATAGGTGGTGTCGATTGAGGCAAGAAAATATATTTGCGACATGTCATTGTTACCGGAGCGAGAGGAGGCCACACAGGAGCTAGAAGCCAAGCGCCCTCATCGTAGCTCCTCTCCCTAGAGCCCTTCAGAAGAGCTTTCACCCTCTCACGTATATGCGTAGTTAGCAACAATTAAAGAAGTGCTAATGAAGCTAATTGAAGAGGTGGCTGATTTTAAGCCTGCACTTACCCAACTAGCTCGCAGGGTAACAGATACAGAAGCCTGAATTGCCTCAGTGGAAAGGAAACAAGATAAAATGGAACCAGAAATTGTGGAAGCCAAGAAGTCTTTATCCAAACTAGAGGACCGCCTCGAAGATTTAGAGGGGAGAAACCGGAGAAACAACCTGGTTCTGATAGAGCTGCCAGAAAGGGATGAGGGCCCAAGTACAATTCAGTTCCTACAACATTTTTTGAGGAAAACGTGGGTCCTTCCCCGAATGGTCCAGAGTTTATTATAGAAAGAGCCCACCGATCCTTGAGGGCAAAACCTGCTGTGTCTGACCCGCCAAGACCCATAATCTTTAAATTACTGAACTATCTGGATCGGGAGTTTATTATTCAAGAAGCCAGGAAATTATCGGCGATCTCATGGGAAGGGAAAAAATTGAGAATAGTCCCTGATTTGACTCTCAAAACTCTCCAGCTCAGAGCACCTTTTCGTCCTGTCACTACGAAGTTGTGGGCTGCAGGTATAAAATATTGAATGCTGTATCCAGCCCATCTGGAGGTGTCTTCAAAGTAAGGAACGAAGCCCTTTGACACCGTGGAGGAGGCTGTCAAGATTCTGAAGAAGAGTTATCCTGATCTATTCCCTAAATGAGGGAGTTCTAACCCAGTCACAAGAAATTCAAGACTTGTATAGAGAACTTTCTAGAAGGATGTTGTATTACTGAGCTACTTAATTATGCTCTGATTGATCGCCTTTCTAATATTGAGCTATAAGCAATATTTTGGCTCTCTTGCTACATAGATAGTGTTTTCTCGAGTCAGTAGTGATACCTGATTATTGGTTTAATATTTCTCAACATTTCTTTTTCTTTATGACCGCTATGTATTGAAGAGGCGAGAGCTGCTATACCAGATCATATCCGAACGATGGCATTATATCACTGCTCATAAGATACGATGACTGGGCGGTTGATTCAAGCTGTTTTTCCCATCTTTCTGGTTATTTCATTATCTCAAATCTAGTTTCTCAATTTGGTTCTTGATAGGGCTTATCTCTCTGGTTAAATTGGAGGGAATACATGAATACCTTGCCCTCTAGCATACTGGGCAATAAATAAAAACATGGGGTGCTTTTTTTAATAGAATTCTGTCTGGGTTTAGTTCCATAGATTTTTCCCTTGCTTAATACTTTTCTCGTTTATGCCCCATTCTGGTTATTCCTTGGAGCTGGACTTTAACTAAGTTAGCTTTTCAGAGAAAGTACTCCATAACCTGGAAAAGAGTTGCTTTGCAGGTTTAATGAGTGCTGAGCAAGTTGTTATGTGGTTTAGCAGCTGTTACAATGTTGGGAGTAATCTGGTAGATTAGAAATTTACAAGTTTCGAATTTTGGTCCCATTACAGTTTTATTCGTGTGTTGGACACCCTTTAGCTATGTACAAAGGTATAATCTTGCCTAAAATAAGCTGTGTTAAACAATGTAACGTGTGCTGACTGCATTTGTTTTTTTTTTCCTTTTCTCACTGCTTTTTCTGGAGACTCTCGTTTTGTTTAGTAGGCTGGAACTAAAGCGCTAAAGAGATTCAGTATTCTATTATTAAGAGGGAATTATCTATAGATGTTAGGAGGAGGTTGTATCATCAGTTTTTCTGGTTGGTCTTTTGCTATTGGGTGGGGAGGTGGGATGCGGAGCTCGCTCCTTTGCGAGTACCATGGGCCGTTTAAATAGGTGGAGGCCTAGGGCCTGGGAGAGTAGACTGATGGATAATTTAAAATTTGTTGGGACTAGTTTATATTTAGGGAGCAGTAAATTAGTTACTGGGATATTTGGTTTTGTTTTTCTAGGGGTGGGGGGATGGCAGCGGTGCAGCCCTTCATTTAATGCCAAATATAGGGCACAATTCGGATTTTTATATGCTTAGTGCGTTAAACATTGTTTCTTGGAACATTAAGGGAGGGAAAGATAATAAGAAAAAAAGATATTATTTTAAACCATCTTGCCAAATATGACCCTTCAATAGTGTTTCTGCAGGAAACACATGAGCAGCTACATTTTCTTTAAAGGAGCTGGGTAGGCCAAGACTTTGGCGTGGGTTTCAGCTCTAGTAAACGTGGTGTGGCTCTTCTTTTAGCAAAGAAGATCCCGCTTACCCTGATGGATTTCATCTCTGATCCTGAGGGGAGGTATATTTTTGTAATTGGCAAACTAGGCAGCTCTGATATAGTGTTGGGTTCAGTTTACGGTTCTAACTCAGAAACCCCTTCTTTCTTTATTCACCTAGCTATGGTATTAGCCCCTTTCTTGCATTACCCTATGTTAATTGGAAAAGATTGGAACCTGGCTCAAGTTAATGATTTAGACCGTACCTACCAAAAGGGAGGAGGTCCATCTTCTGCGCAAAAAGCTTTATCCGAATTTATCCTCTCCCTGGGCCTTTTGGACCCGTGGAGAATATCGAACCCGCTAAACAAGGAGTTTACTTTTTTCTCTCCAGTTCATAACAGCTACTCCCGAATTGATTATTTTCTGGTTAGTCATCAGCTAATGTCCAGTATGGTTGATGCTAAAATTTTAGCTCGGGTAATTTCAGATCATTCTCCAATCTTAATACAATGCAAATTGCCCAATATTTCTATTCGATCGCATACATGGTCCTTAAATAATAATCTCCTAAAGGATAATACAGTTGTCCTAAAATTCCAAAGCTTTTTGCAAAATTCCATCAAAACTAACTGGAATTCGATTCCTGCTGTAGATCAGGTCTGGGTGGCCCTAAAGGCAACTTGGAGAGGTGAATTAATATGCATTGCCACAGTTCAGAAGAAAAAGGAAAACAGTCAATTGATAAGCTGTTTGGAGAGAATTAAAAGTCTGGAAACTAAGGGGGTAGATCAGCTTTTACCCCTAGAAGACTAAGAACTCTCAAGGCTGAGGGCACATTATGCCAGTATTCTACTTGAGAAAGTGGAGAGGTCTGCTTCTCTATTAAAGGCCACCTACAAGCTGGCCTGGTGGCACTGAGGGTTGAGGCACTGGACGCCACACCTCGCACCACGCCGGTGACCTAGGTTCGGGAATGGACTCGGGTCAGCGGGGGTTGGCCAGGGGAGGGAGGATTGAGCATCCCAACGGATGCTCTCCTCCCTCAGGGGTGGAATGCCAACCCCAAGAAAGCCAGTGGGAGCACTGGTGCTCGAGGGAGCTTGTGGCTCTGTTCATGGAGTCCGGGGAAGGGGGACATTGACAGGCACTTGAGAGAGACGAGCGTATGCATGTCGCCTCTCTGGACGTTCGTTCATCCTTGTGCCGGCATCCCAGGGGGTGGGGCTGTGGGGGGAGTACAGAAAATGGAAAAACCTTCGGTGCTCCCAGATGAAGACAGCTCCATCTAAGAGACCACCAATACCCAGGACAGACCCCGCTGTGCAGGAGAGGAGGGAAAAGAAGCAATCTAGGGGCAGATCTGGGGGGCAAGGGGGTCTGGAAAAAAGGTATGAGCAGTCTGAAGGATGGGAGACCAAAGGCAGGAAGGCAGATAAATAAAGAAAGCAAAAAAAAAAGGCCACCTACATTGGACAGGGGAGCAAAGCAGGTAAATTACTTGCTTGGCAATTAAAACAGCAGACTGCTTCCAAACAGATTGCAGCCGTAAGACATCCTCAATCAGAAGCTTTAGTGACCAGTTCTTTAGAGATCCTAACTCTATTTCGGGATTATTATAAAGATTTATATTCTCCGGATCCGGTGTCCAAGGATTATGGTGAACAGATGTGGGCCTTTTTAGAGAGAGCAGATCTTCCATCTTTGCCCCAGGTCAGTCAAAACTTTTTAGTAGCTCCAATCACAGGGGAAGAAATCTCAGCAGTTATTGACTCTTTAAAACCAGATAAGGCACCAGGCCCAGATGGGTTTACAGGTCTATTTTATAAAACCTTTAAACAATACTTAATACCCCTATTACTTCAGTTATATAGCTATTGGAGCTCCCACCCCGACCTGGATCAATCATTATTTGAGGCGAGAATAACCCTTTTACCCAAACCAGGGAAAGACCCATTAATGATCAGTAACCATAGACCTATTTCACTTTTAAATACGGATATTAAAATATACGCTAAAATTCTGGCTAATAGGCTGGGGAGTGTCTGGGAATGTCTATTAAGTTCCAAGCAGGCAGGGCTTGTGGCAGGACGCGCCTCCACAGACCATTTTAGAAAATTGTTCAATCTAATATCTGCATCCAGAGCCCCAGAGCTGGAAGCGGCATTGGTGTCCCTGGATGCAGAAAAAGCCTTCGATAGAGTGGAATGGCATTATATCTTTGCAGCCTTCCAAAAGTTTGGTATCCCACAGCCTTTTATGAATTATATATGAGTTTTATACTCTTGCCCATCAGCAAGACTCCAGTATAATAACCTTATCTCAGACACTTTTCTTTTACGTCAAGGCACCCGCCAGAGTTGCCCTCTCTCTCCTTATTTATTCAACCTTTATTTAGAGCCTTTAGCTAGAGTTTTAAAATTGGATAAAGATATAATGGGCACTTATTTGGGAGATGTTGAGTGTAAGTTATCCCTTTTTGCTGATGATCTGCTTTTTCATATCTCGAACAGTAGGCATTCCCTTCCCCGAGCCTTACAAATTATTTCTCAATTTAGTGCTTTTTCTGGTTACAAGCTTAACAAAGGCAAAACTACGGTTTATTCTTTATCCTCTTTCCTGATGAAGGAATGGGTTATAAATATGGGCCTACAATGGGAAAAGGAATATTTAACTTACTTGGCTATTAAAATATCTAAAGACTTGGCTAATCTTAAAGACCTAAATTTAGTCCCTTTGGTAAAATCCACGAAGGAGGGTCTGGCGATGTGGAATAAGTTACCACTGTCCTTTTGGGGTCGAGCTAATATTCTTAAAATGTCAATTTTGCCCAGATTCTTTTATCCCTTGTGTAACCTTAACCTTTACCTCCCCAAGTCCTTTTTCTTGCCCCTTCACAGGCTTTGCTCTGATTTTCTCTGGAAAGGTAAAGCTCCTCATAGGGCTTATGCAAAACTTACTCGCCCTAGAATGTTGGGGCTCCAATTACCTGATTTTTACATCTATTGTTTAGCAATTCATGCTAGCAGATTTTTGTATTGGCTCTCAGCCATGGATTCTACATCAGACAGCCCTTTTTGGCTGTTCCTAGACTGGCAATAGGCAAAGTCTTATAAGGCAGACCTAGAAGCTCTCTTATATGTCCCATGGCCTAGTGTCCCGCAGAAACTAAAGAATTCTCCCCTTGGTTGGGACATGAGAGCTTTACAGCAACTTTGTTCATTGCTTCACATATCTAATTCAAAAGATTTAAAACTACCTTTATTAAACAACCCCAACTTAAAAATAGATAAGAAACCTATGCAATTTTTTTCGGTAAGTTCCTTAATAAGCTATATTTATCAGATTTTATCCTGGGTAATTCACTTCTTTCTATTCCTGCCTTACAAGCAAAATTTGGAGTGACCCAAAAGAACCGGTTCTGGTTGCTTCAGTTACGTCAGTGTATTTCCCATTTCTTGAGGAAACCTCCATGGTCAGATGGAGCAGGACAAATGTTAAATGATCTCTGGACAGCATCTAAGGGGCGGAAGGTAATAGCTAAACTATATAAAAGGATTTTGACTCATACTTTGACCAAGGTTACCCCTATAGTTTATTATTGGAAAAATAATCATAATAAAGATTTCTCGATTCAAACTTGGGAGAAGATTTGAACAGATAACTATGCTCTAATTAAACAGGATCGCCTGAGGGGCATCCAGTTTAATATTCTTCACAATTTATACTATACGCCCACTAAACTATTCCGGATCAAAAGGTTATCCTTACCTAAATGTGGGGATTGTGGTTCTGACTTTGCTACCCTATATCATAAGCTATGGGCGTGTCCCAAAATTCGCAAACTATGGAACCTAGTTAAACAATGGGTGGCGTCCTATCTTAATATTGCTGTATTTCTTAATGAAGATACATGCTTGTTAGGTATGTATTCACAGATCCCTACGTTTTCGCAAAAAGTGCAAGTAGCTTTAGTTGCTATGGTCACTAAGCTGGTAATATTAAGGCACTGGAAAGAGGACTGGGAACCTTCAATTAAGGAATGGTGGGCAGAATTTCTTACTGCCTTAAACACCGAAAGATGTGTAGCCCGTTTGTTTCATACCAATGAACAGTCCCAGAAATGTTGGTGTGACTTTTTTCAATCCTTAAAGACAAACTCGGCTATTAACTTGATCCCCGGCTGCATCCGTCCTTTTTTTTCTTATAGAAGACTACCGTGTTTGAGGTTTTGAGAGGAAAATCTTAATGGTTATCTAGTCCTAGGGGACGAGTTGTCCTCTCCCCTCTTTTTTCCCTTCTCCTCTCCCTGGTTTATCATGCTAACTTTTTTTTTCTTGTAACACTTTTTCTGAATGCCTCCTTCCCTTCGTCATACAATACTCTTCTTGACCAGTTAATCCAGAGCTGTGCCTTTCTATATACACTACCAACTATGTAGGGTCATAGGGAGGGCACTTCAGTTTTTGGCACATTGCTAACTAGTATTATATTAGGGTGGGTTGTACGGCTGCTGCTGGTCGGGTGCATGGGTGGGGGAGGGATGTTTTGCTTTATGTATATTTTATTTTTTGGGGTTTTTATAAATGTTTTAGTTTTGCTAAATACATTATATATAATCCTGTGATCCAAGCAAGTGCTGGCTTTTGTATGGTATTGTTTATATGTGTTTTGTATTTTCTAAAATAAAGTTATTTGCAAAAAAAAAATAATAGCAATAAGGCACTCCAGGGTGTGTGTTTATGTGTAATAACATCACTCCTGGGGTGGTGGATGCACTCGGCTTCACCTCGTGCTTCAACCCACCCCAAGAGTGACGTTATTACACAATAACACACACCCTGTCATGCCTTATTGCTTAATTAAACAGAAGTCAAACTTATTTACATACAGAAATATTAAATGCAAGAATATTAGCATCAGGGTACAGGTGAATACATTTCGGGTTAGGTAAACCATACAAGACATAAGAGGGAACAACAGTCTTGCCACACCCCCTCTGTTCATCACACCTTTAAGAGTCACAGTGAGATAGAGAAAACAGGGTAGAGAGAGCAACTTAAGAACAGCTTGAGTAGATAAGAAACTCCCAGCAGAAGTCAGGTTAGTGTGGTGTCAGAGTTGCTGGTTGTAGGGGGGGCAACCCTTAAGAGCAAGAGCAACGGGTCCTGTCCATAAGCCAGGTTTTGAAGAGGAATTTGAAAGCTGTATGGGTGTTAGATGAGCTGAGGGGTGCAGGCATCCTGCTCCACAGTGTAGGGGTAGCAACTAATAAAGCTTTCCCTCTCATGCTGGTAGAGACCCTCAGTACCTCGAGCAGAGGGACAGTGGATGAGCGTAGACTCCTGGATAGGGTTCTAACCTTAATAGGGGAGAGAGTTGGGATACATCACCACTCCTGATGGTACTATCCATGATACAGCCGAGATTAAAGTCAAAGCAGCCTTGGAGGGGTAGCCAGCCAGGGGTTCTGTAGAGGTCATAGTGATGGATTGAAAATGGTATCATAAGAGCAAAGCGGCATGCACCATTGTAAACAGCCGTGAGCCTGATTCTGAGGGCAGAGAATGCACAAGAGTAGATGGGGGCACAGTAATCGATAGGAAGTAGGTTACCCTGGACAATAGCTATTTGAGCCTCAGGGGTTAGTAAGTGGCATAGACAGGGCACGGGATCATAATGTCGTGGATGCCACCACACACACCACAACTGCACAACAGTAAACAGCATGAAAACATGCTTGACATTTTTTGTTTGTTTTGTAGGGGGGCTATGCCTCCCATGACCCCCAGACTTATTATAATCAATTCTGAGGGGGTGTGGACTTAGGGGCAAGAAAAATAAACAGAAAAAGATTCCCAAGTTGGGAATGAAGCCCAGTTCCTAAACCCCATTCACTGCAGGGTCAGGTGCTCTAGCCACACCAGCATGGGAGCGGTTCGACCAAGCACCCAACCGGCAGTGTTCATAAACACTTCCTCCTGCATGGTGAGCATTGGGAGGTAGTAATACTTTTGTATCACTGTAATTCCCCTTACGCTCAAAAGGCATATGTGCTACTCACAGCGCGGTCATGCTGTGCGCGGTTTTCTCCACGCGAATATCACCCAGTACTCATAGAGGTAGGCGGCCCCTAGGTTTTGATTGAACCTGTGAACCACAGTGTTGATGTGGTCCGAGAAGGTTAGTGCCTGGTCAAGTGTTACCCCCAAGTATTTGAACAAGGCCACATCTTCTAGAACCAGACCATCTGGGGATAGTATTTGAAGGGAGGAGCCTGAACTATGAATTTTGGCAAGGTGGGGTTTGGATGCAAATAGCATGTTTTTTTTTCCCATTAACCAATAACAGGTTGGATGTGAACCAGCTAAAAGCACTGCCATAGTTCTGGATGACGACTGAAGAGACCTGGGCGAGGGACTGATAAATAACAAGGTCATCTGCATACAGAAGCGATTTACAGTTGAGTCTTTCTATGGGGACAGAATTAATGAAAATGGAAAAAAGTAGTGGGCCCAGGATGGAACCCTGGGGGACACTGGTTGAGACAAGTAGGGTAGGGGAGATGGCAAAACCAATGCACACAGATTGTGAGCGACCCTAGAGGTAGCTCCTGAACCAATCAGTGGTCTCAGTGGAGTAACCAAGGAGGTGCAGCTTGGAGAGGAGGAGTACATGGTTTACCATGTTGAAGGCCTTTGTAAGGTCCACAAAGACAGCCCTGGCAGTGTGCCCATGATCCATATTAGTAGGACATGGTCAGTAAAGAGTGCAAGTGCAGAGGTGGTGCAGTGATTTTCGCGAAAGCCATGCTGTTGGCTACACATAAGATAGTGTTTATTGATGTGTTCCAGCAGTTGGCAGTGAACACTTTTTTCTAGAAGTTTGCTTAGGTGGGGGAGGATAGAGATAGGTCAGTAATTGTCGAATGAGTGGGGGTCCCTGGCTTTGAAGGTTGGCATAACTTTTGCAGATTACCAGATATTAGGCATGGAGGAAGTATAGGGCCAAATTGAAAATAAAAGTGAGAAGCTTGGAGACAGCAGGAAGAAGAATTTGAGCAGGATAGGTGAGAGGCCATCCAAACTGGTTTGGGAGATTTCTTAAAAGTTTGGTGGTGTCCTGAATGGATATTGGTCTTGGAGTGGATGCAGAGGATGTTGGGGGGTGGGGTGGGGTGGGATGTGGAAGAGGTTCACGAGTTTATGCAGGCTGCCAGGTTGGAAAGTGGGCTGCCAGTAAGTTTGCCAAGATGGGCCAACAGATCAGTGAATTTCAGGTTAAAAGACTGAGCTACCAGTGGCCTAAGCACCGGGAAAGATAGCAGCATAAGCCCTTAGCTCCCTCCCCAGTCATCGTTATCCTGAAGCAATATGCGGACATCCAGCAATATTTTGATCATTTGAGACGGGAATATGTCTCCTTAACCCTTACTTTATCAATCGACCTGGGTTTTATTGTGGGATGAAACTGGCAATTGTTACGGGACATCGGTCCTCTCATGACCCGGACTGGGCCTAACTCGGCATCGCAGTTCTCCATCTCGCTGAGCGGTGAGGTAAACAACGGCAGCGCTCACTTGTAACTCCTGCTGTCACTGCAAATCACTAATCGGGGACAGAGGTGACTGGTATTTTTGCAGTTAGCAATGCCACACAGACCTATTCTGCGCATTTACAGACTGCAACTCACTGGCCCTCGACAGGCCTGATAGTGGCCACTATGGAAACAACCTCGAATTCAGTAGATGTCGGCAGCTCCTTACAGCACATTACTGCACTGCTGGAAACACTAATTACTAGAGTGGATTCCCTATCTACAACGTTGACAGGAACTGTAGCTGAGGTGCAAGTGCTAAACAATTGGATAAACGTTGCTGAACAGAAAACAGAGGACTTAGAAGCCAATCAGGCTAAAATCTTACGAAGTTTCCAAGAATATGAGTCTAAATTAGCTACATTATGGAGAAGAGTGGAGGATCAAGAGAATCACAGGTGAAGGAATAATATTCACATCCTCGGAATCCCTGAAGGAGCTAAGGGTTCAAATACAGAGTGCTTCCTGAATGAAGAGCTCCCTAAGATGCTGGGAGACAGGTGGCAAGGTCAGACAGAGGTGGAGAGAGCGCATAGAGTCCCTGAGGGCCCTTGACCTAATAGCCCATTGCCATGACCTATCATTGCTTATTTCCTTCGGTACTCTATAAAAGAGAGAATCCTACGGGCTGCACGGGACAAAGGGGAAATTTGGTGGCAGGGGACCAAGATATCCTTCTTTCGGGACTTTTCAGCTGAGGCGGCAGCCCACAGAAAAGCTTTCATACCAATTAAAAAGCTGATCAAGGTTTCAAATATGGCTTTCGCAACCTAATTCATCTATATGTGTCCCAAGAAGGCAAGTACTGCATCGCTGAGACACCTCGGGAGATAGAGCTGTGGGTCACTAAACACTGGCCAAAGACACTACTCCAAACTACATCCCCCAGAAAGCTATGGACTCCAGTGCAGTGTCATCGGGATAGGGGAAACAATAGGTCGGGGAGCGGCGGTCAGAGGGACCGCAATTCAGAATGGACTATTCCTCGTGGAAATACCTCCTCCAGACTCTTAGGGCCTCAGAGCGTACAGAAACATGTCCACACCACATTCAATGTTCCAGCTCAACAAACTAACATCCCCTCTCCCTCCTTACAGCAGTGGGACCAGAGTCAAGAGACCAGAATAAGACAATGCTCACACAGTGACCCCGACTGTGACATAACTTCAGTAGGTCCAGAAGCGGCCCCTCCTGCTAAGCTGATGAAAGATGAGCATTCCTTACCTGGTGACATTCCAGATGATTTAATAATGGAAGCAGTGGATGTCCACTCATGGGCTGACTGCGCATCAGGAATCAATGAGGAACAGGATCCTGCGACCCTCCAAATCATACCTGGACTGTTGACCTTCGCTGAGGCATTGGTGAAAGAACCACTAATAATGACAACCTGCTACTCCAACACTGACTCTGCTCTACCAGACTGAATCATTCCTCCCTGCAGCTTGCATTTTACTTCTGTCCTGAGCAACTAGAGCTCAGGATACTGCATGCCAGTGCCTGTGTATTGGGTACGGGTGGCAGGGGCAGTTTACTACTGGGGGAGTCAGCTGTTGAGACCAACATGATGCCTCATAGTGTCACAGAGAAGGTCATGCCTCAAAGTGACCAGAAGTCCCCTCCCCTCTGATGGGCAGGTTATCCCCCCTTCTCTCATTTGTTAGCGTTCTGTTTTGCAAGAACCTGGCTGACCACCCCTATTTTCAAGAGGCCCTTAACTGTTAAACAACGATCGAGAGTCACTAAGACCCCCACCCTACCTAGATCCCCCCCCAGTTGGGTGCTTTTTAAGTATCCTGTAAATTTAAGATGGTTGGGGATGCAGTCTTACATGTTCGGTTGTTCAGACTCCACATCTTCCTCATAGATGTTTGATAGCACAGTTGGGAAACTCTCCCTGTCGAGAGAGAGAGAGAGAGAGAGAGAGAGAGAGAGAGATCCATTGTGCATACTCCAACCACCTTTAGTGTAACATTCACGTTGTTTTGCGAATCAGCAAACTTTGTTTAACTTAGCTTTCTTAATATATAGATAGGCCTGCTAATTGTTGGGCACATTCGTTTCTTGTTGTGGAAATTGCTACTTACTATTACAGATAAATAATTAGGTTACTAGACAGGCCTGTTATTTGACAGCCATCTATTTTTCATTCCTAATTCTGAAAACTGTTATTTTGTAATATAAACAGATATTAAGTGTTTAACCTTGTTGTTTTTGTTCCTGATCCTTTACAGGTTGCTTATATATATTCACTGTAGAACATCAGAAGCTTGTTCTTTCCTTTCCTAATCAAGGGACTGTTTACTTTCTTCCAACTACCTGTCTTTACTGTTTCTCGGTGGTGAGTACTACTACTGGTCATACTACAGACACTAGATTGCAGAACCCCAGGGCAGGGCTTAAACTGATATCATGGGACATAAAGGGATTAAATCACCCGGTGAAACGATCTATGGTCCTCAAACACTTACACTCCTTGAAGGCGGACATTGCGCTCATTCAAGAAATGCATCTCACTGCAAGAACTGTATTGTGGCTTCAGAAATCTTGGGTGGGCACTGTTCTTGCCAGCTCTGCAAAGAAAAAGGCTAAAGGGTTAGCTATCTTGCTTCAGAAATCCTGCTCGTGGATTAAAGCTCGGGTGATCTCCGACGTTCATGGGGGCTGGATAGCGGGTTAGATTCTCTTATCCTGGAGGGCATGCAATATTGGTCAATGTCTATGGTCCTAATACTGATGAATCTGAGTTCTTTATGGACATTAATCAGGCCCTAGATTCCCTAGCGGAGGAGTATCCAAATATTCCCATCATGGTAGGGGGGACTTTAATTTGACTATGGATATTTTCCTTGATAAATCCAAACCAATACCCCAAATGCATCCCAAAGCAGTAAACTCCCTGCAGGAGGTAATGAAGGAGTGGGGCATGACTGATATATGGTGATGGGACAATCCGTCTGGAAGAGACTACTCATTTTTCTCACCAGTCCACAAGACATACAGTCGTACTGATTTCTGGCTGGCTAACCTCGCTGCAGTGCAGGACATAATTTCTTCCAAGATGGAGAACCTTATTATCTCTGATCATGCCCCTGTCTCCTTCATCTACATGCCTGCCGGGCAGTGTAACCCTGGAACTAGATGGCATTGTAATCCTCTCTTCCTCCGAGACCCAGCATTCCAGATGTTAGTGTGCAGCACTGCCGACGAATATTTTGAGAACAACCCCACTGAGGACATGGTGTGGGAAGCGTTTAAGGCTGTTCTTAAAGGGCGTATCATAGCATACTCAACTCAGAGAAACAGAACACAGAAAGCAGAACTGACCCATCTGTAGATTGAGTTGTCAGACCTGGAGGCTAGATTTAAGGCCTCCATGACTAACCAATGCAACCAGATGATCCTCAGGGAAATAGTGGGTTTGAAATACCGTATAAATACGATACTACAACAACAAGCTGAGTGGCTGCTACTGCAAAACAAACAGACATATTGGGAGGGGGGTGATAAAGGGGGGAAGCTTTTAGCTTACCGCCTGAAGAAGCAACAGGAAACTTCTCATATTCATGCCCTTAAGTCCCCCAAGGGGGATATTGTTACTCATCCCAAACAGATTAATGACTGCATGCATCAGTTTTACGAGCACTTGTATCAGTCGCACACTAAGGCTGAGGGTCATCAGCTAGGGCAATGGATGCAGGACATTTGCGCCTCTGCCAGTCTTCCCCAACTGTCAGACCATATGAAGGAGAAGCTGGACAAACCTTTCTCTGAGGCAGAGGGAGGCGCTCTCTCAACTGGCAAAAGGAAAATCTCCTGGGCCAGGCAGCATGACCATGGAGTTGTACCAATTTACCAGCTCGGAGATTAGCACGCCTCGCCTGACAACTCTTCAGGAAGCCCATAAGAAGGGCTCTCTCCCACCCACTATGAGAGAAGCCTTGATTAATCTAATCCTGAAAAAGATGGATGATACACTAGATTGTGCAAATTATCACCCAATCTCTCATATCAGTAGATACCAAGATTGTGGCCAAGATGCTTGCTACTCACCTGATGGATATAATTCCATCCATAGTACACCCCTCTGAAGCTGGTTTCATGAAGGAATGAGCCATGGCTGACAATATTAGGTTAATTTTCAACCTCAGGTGGATAGCTAGGCAAACCCCTACCCCCATAGTGGCCATGGCAATATGGCAATAGACTTTTCAAAAGCATTCGACTCTGTCAAATGGCCATATTTACATGAGACGCTCTGGCTCTATGGGTTCGGTCCCTACTTCAGGCAGTGGGTCCAGGTGCTCTATAATGACCCCATGGCCCGTGTTCTCACTAGCAAAGATACTTCTCCCCTTTCATGTTGCAGCATGGCACATGACAAGGTTGCCCGCTTTCTCCACTGCTGTTCCTAATCACTTTAGACCCCCTTATCTGGAGGTTGCAAACCACCGAGGAGATTACAAGAGTGCAGATAGGTGACCGATCATACTTGATCGCAGCATACGAGAACGACCTGCTCCTTGCAGTATCTCACCCTCACAAATCTATCCCCATAGTGCTGCAGACTCTCCAAGCCTTTGCCCAGATGTCTGTCCTACAAATCAATTAGAAAAAGACTTGCGTTACACCCTTAATGCAAAATGCACTAGGGAATGTATGCAGGACACAGAGCTAACATGGGCCCCTGACTCTCTCTCTCCTACTTGGGTATTGTTATACCCAATGAATGGACACAGAGCAAATCTAGGAACTACTCCCAACTCAACTAGTGGCAGAGGTATCTAGGTGGCTCAGGCTGAACTTCTCTCTTCTAGGCAAAGTAGCTGCACTCCGGATGCTCTTCCTTCCAAGAGTCACGTACCTCCTGAATAATCTGCCCATTGCCCTCTCAGACAAGATATTTCGCTCTCTAGATAGGGTAAACACACATTACCTCTGGGAAGGGAAGAAATCCCAGTGGAGTATCCATAAGATGCGGGTGCATTGGTCCAGGGGAGGCCTTGGACTCCCTTGGCTGCAAGGTTATCACTGGTCCTTCCTGTCAGCTCAGGCAACCAGATGGTTTGTTCCTTGCCCAACGCCATCTGCACATTGGATCTAGCTGGAAACCCAAGTCTTAGAGGGGACCCCGCTAAGCCTATTGCTCACTAAGACCCCCCTGTCCCACTATAAACTTACACCTAGTATGATCGCAACCAGGAAGACATGGTTCCGACTCGTGGCTGCAGCTAAAACTACCACAAAGGAGTATTCCTTACCTTTCTGATACCTTCCCTTGTGGCATAATCAGTTATTAACAATAGATTCCCATCCTTTTGCCTGGCAGAGCTGGGATAAGCAGGGAATTAGTACTGTGCAAGACCTTCTTATACCTAATTTCAACACTCTAATGTCCTTTGGACAGCTTCAAATGGAATACAATTTGCACTCCAGAGATCTCTGAAAATACTTACAGATACACAGCACAGTACACTCTCTCTGCTGGTCCCACCTGACAGATTCTAAATGGCAGTGGCTAGCCACTTTGCATACCAAATTCACATCTCGAGGCCTGGCCGGGAAGCTCAGTCCGATCATACAGACTCCTGTAGGGTAGCTTGGAATTCAGAGCTGCAGCAGATTATTGCCTCCAGAACCTGGTCCCGCTGCTTTCAACAGGCGCATTCTGGTTACATACTGTAGATGCCAGGAGCCAGCTAATTCAGCTTAAGATACTTCTCCATTGGTATCATTCACCAGCTGTCCTATACAGATGGGGAGTTCTACCGCATGCGGCGTGTTGGAGGTGTCAATATACTCCGGCTGATATACTTCATGTATTGTGGCAATGCCCTACCCTTACTCAGTTTTGGGCTGCTGCAGGAATGGACTGTTCTGGGGTACTTGGATATCCCATTGACTTATCAGACCCTATGCTTCTCTTAGGGGACATGACACCACTTGGACATATAGACATGCAGCACAAAAAGTGGATCCTTGTTACACTCATGGAAGTCAATGGCTAATACTCCAGGCGTGGAGACAACCCGCCCCTCCTGTTATCTCTGCATGGCACTCTGCCATAGTGAGAGTGGTGGTATTTGAATATCTCACCTATACCAACAGGGGACAACTCCCAACATATTACCACAAGTGGGGAGTTTATTTAAACTCTGCCCTGTGTCGAATCCCTCTCCCTCCTCCATGTAACCCTCCCACCTAAGGTTGCACACAGCTTGTCTTAGTATGTTATACTCCTCCCCCTTTCCATAGGCAGGTGCACCAGGAATAGGTATGCATCCTGCCACAGTGGTGTCACCAAACCCCCTAATCAGTACCTTTTTCTCTCTACTTCTACATCCTATGCTAAGGCTGATGACCTGTGATAATTTGTGTCTATTGACATGAAATAATGTCTCCATTGCAGGCCTTTTTGGTTTTTTATAGATGCTCCTTAGTAAACTTAGGTAGCAATAACTGTTATCTAGTTGTTAAACTTGAAATAACATTGGATAGTAACAAATGTTGCAACATGACTTATACTACTATTAGAGTGAAGTAATGTCTTAGTTAACCTTAATATAAAGTTGAGGAATATATTATAGCAAAAGTTGGCTGTTGGAATTTTATCCTGTATGGCTTTGGACAATCCTGTAATGTGTTTTTCCTATCATTCAATAAAAATTATTCTATGATAAAAAAAAAAGACTGAGCTACCTCAGATGGCTCAGTCGGTGGGCCACAGGGGGAGTCAAGTTTAATAACCGATCTATTCACAGTGGGAATAGTGAGGGAGCTAAGAGAGGCCCATAATTTTCTGGGATTACTTAAACTGTCCTTCTGAAGGTTAATACAATAGTTCTGTTTTAGGGATTTGGCCAGCTGTTTACACTGATTTCTTAGACACCTATATTTGTTCCACAAGGAAGGGGGGGGGGGCAATTTATGATCAGCCCACTTACGATCTCGAGCTTTCATGATTGTTTGGAGTGTCCTAGTGATCCAGCATGTACACCCTCTCTGCATTCTCCTCGTCTTAAGGGGAAAGTGGCTGTCCTGAATCTTCAAAATGGCATTCGTGAAATAAGCCACTGCTGAGATCATGTCAAGTTGTGTGTAAAGACACAACCAGTTTATGAACCTAACTTCTTTCAGGATGGCAGAGGCATCAGGACAATGGAAATTATGGAAGGAGAGGTACTTGGGGGTGGGGTATCTAGTCTTAGTGGACCAGATGATGTAGGCGGGAGAGTGGTTACTTAAGGAGATGGCAAATGTCCCAGCCTGAATTACACTGCCTTCCTGATTGGTGACTATCCAGTCCAACAGGGTATTTGAAAAGGTGCACAGGTTTTGTCGGGTAAGAGCTGAGATGATCTGAACCAGGTTATGCAGCTTCAGTAGATTGGCATAATCTGGCTCCTGGGTGCTTAACCAGTTATAGTTAAAGTCACCAAGGTGGATGGTGTCTCTGAGGGGGGAGAGAGAGAGAGACAGCTTAAACTGGACAGAATGTTCTGAAGGCAATCAATGCCCCCTGCTGGAGGTTATAACAACACCCCAGGAAGAGCTTTTTGGAGGAGCCCAATACCAACTCACGAATGAGCCATTCGCTAGGGGAGGATGGATCAGGGCATAGGGTGATGGTGGCAGATAATGATTCCCTTAGATAAATTGCTACACCTCCCCCCCTTTTTCTTTCCCGTCCTGTCGCGGCACAGCATGGTGTAGCTGGTCAGTTGGCACATGGCATCAGAGATGTGCGACTTTAGCCTGGTTTCTGAGATACTGATAACATTAGGTTTGTGGAGGGCTTCCCAGGCTTGAAGCTCCTAGAACTTAGATGGGAGGCTACATATATTTAGGTGAGTGATTTTCAGTCCATGAGGGTTGGTCCAGATACTATGAAAGGAGGTAAAAGGGATGTTTTCTGGGCCAGGGTTGATCTCAATATCACCCTAAGCTGAAGCTTGTTTCCAGGCATAACCTGGGAGCATAAGGAAGTTAGGTGACTTGCTCAGGGTCACACAGTATGCAAGTAGGTGCTGTGAGATTCAATCCCAGGTCTCCAGGTTTGCATCTCAGTACCCTAAACATTAGGTGCCAGGACACTAACACCTTGGAGGAAAAGTTATGTTGCAGACTATGGTACTACATCAGTTTTACAAAGTCCACACCCCAGCACCATAAAAAAAGATTGTATAGCCTATTGCAGGATGGTCCCTTTGCTGCTCAGAAGATTGCAAGTAACACATTTCATGATTTGTCTATAACCTGACACCCAGATTAATTAATGCATAAAGGAGGCCTCCATTCCTGGAGGGTGCTGCCCATTGCTCTTTTAGAGAGGTTGGCTTTGGTGGGACCATGGGTCAATTGATACTTTTAAGTGTCATACAACTTGAAATTTCAACTTCAAAACTCATTATCCACACAAATTGTTCAGCTGAGCACCGTGGGATTTATTTAACCAAAGCGGTTCTGAAAGGCATTACTTAAACAATAACACCTGAGAAGCCACTCATTTTCTGAGGGATTAATGAACCATTGGGGGATGAGTAACCTAAGGTGCAACTGAGGGCCTCTTCAATACAGCCGCTTGTTAATCCAAAGAAATGACTGCCTTCGAGATTGTTATTGTGAATCACAATCATTTTTGCCTTTTTTGTGTTTTATTTCAGTTTTAACTGTGCGGCACAAGCCGTGCATGCAACATAGCATCAGATGGCAGCTGCATGGGTAATTTCTAAGACGATAATGACTGATCAAGTAGCCAATCAGGAGCCTCGCTAGGCTGATAAATAATTAGACTTATAAATAGAAACATAGAATTCGACAGGCAGAAAAACACCTTTACTCCATTGAGTCTGCCCAGTATCTACCTTAGTCCACACCAGTCCAGTCTACATAGTAGTCCCACTTTTATCTTCACTTTGTTAGTTGAGTAATTTCCACGACTCCACTCCCCCAAATCATTTTCACTGTACCATGTATCTATTTAATCCTCTCTTGAAACCTGTAATGGTCTTGGAGTTAACGACCTAGCTGGGTAGATGATTCCATCTGTCCTGTACCTTCTCCATGAAGAAATATTTCTTCAAACCCCTCCTGAATCCCCCACTATCATCTTACTATTATGTCCTCTTGCTGCAGACCCCTCACACTGCCTGAGCATTGTCTAGCAGTCCACCCTGTTTCCTTCCTTCAGATATTTGAAAGTTTTAATACTATTCCCCCTTCCCTTCTGACCTCCAGGGAGTATATCAAGTCAATCAGTCTCTCCCCATAGAGCTTCCACTTCTTCACATGTATCATTTTGGCTGCCCTCCTCTGGACCAATTCTAAATGGTCCTTGCCCTTTGTAAGGTGAGGGTTCCAGAATTGTGTACAATAGTCTAGGTGCAGCATCTCAAAGGACCTATAGAAGGGCAGGATCACATCCTACCTTCTGCTAGGAAAGGCCCTACATATGCACCCTAGCACCCTGCTGGCTTTTCAGTATACCTTTTTGTATTGTTCTTGTGGTTGTCACTTATGGCAATTAGAGCTGCACAGAATGAGAAAATTTAAAATTTGCTGAATATTGACAACATTTCATGAAATTCTGTGAAATTTCAGGAATTTTGTCAGAATTTCACAGAATTTTCAAATGTATTAATTTGGTAATGACTTGGCCATCTATTGATCTAGAACTCTGACATGTGGCATGCCTTCTTTCTGGGAGGAGTTTTAATGATGTGCCAACTATCACAATATTAGGATTGAGCCTATCAAAATTATAGGTGCTCAAAGTCTGTCACTTTGTTTTTGTGGGCAACTTCATGAACATTTATATCTGCAAGTACCTCAGCCACCCATCGGGCCAGAGATCTAATGTTTAGCATGGTTACTTGATGACATAAGTTCTAACAGTGTGCCAAATGTCACGACATTAGCATGGATTGTCTTAAAATGATATGTGCTCAAAATCTGCCATTTTAGTTTTTTGTGGGACATTTCATGAAAACCTCTTTCTTCATATACCTCAGCCATCTATTGGTCTGGATATTTTAAATTTGCATGATTACTTGATAACAGGTGTTCTAAAAATGTGCCAGATTTCATGACATTAGGAAGCATTGTCTCAAAATTATATGTGCTCAAAGTCTGTCATTTTATTTTCTGCATGAAATTTCATTAAAAAAATATTTACATATAACTCAGGCACCTTTGGAGCTAGATAATGTGTAAATTAGCACAAATAACCTTTCTGAAATGGTTATATAATTTTCTAAATATGGAGAGAATTGGATTAGAGATTTAAGTTCCAGGGGTTCATACTTTTACTATGTAAATATTTGCAAAATGAAACTCTCAATAAAGTGGATGCTTGTAACTTCTCTGCTCTTGTGGCATAGACTTAGCATTTGATAACACAACTGGCTAAACTGGTTTAACAGTTTTAAATGTACAGTGCCCCCCCCCCCCAAAGAAAAAGTATTGATTTTCTCAAAGTTTTATATTAGCATATAGACAAAGCATCCAGAACTATTTTTTGTGGAATTTAACATTAACCAGGTCCATCTTGCAAATGAGCTTCTGCTCAACGATGAACGCCTGGTTAAATAAAGACTTGATTGATTGATTGATTGATTGATTGATTGATTAACAATGCACATATCACTACTTCAATTGATAAGTTGGGCTGGGCTTTTTGCAGTCCTGCTGTTCTTCACTGCTAGACTATTTTGCCCCCCTTTTAGCTTAGCATAGCCAGACTGACTCAGTAGAACTACGGATCCCACGGATATCCTCTTTTTTTCTTTACAGTGACAAAATCCCTTAAAATGAGGGTCACCTACTCATTTTCCTATCAATCTATCCAATTGAAATAGCCAGAATTCTTCCTTCCTAGTGCCCCAGACATTGTCTTCCCCACTACATTTTTTTGGGTACCTCTGAGTCCTAGACTTGCATGTATGTAAGTCTCCCTGGACCCTCAGTTTACTGGGTGTGATCCTTATACTGTATATCCTGCATTCTGGTTAGAATTGTTGACATTCTGTGCTTCCTTGCTGCAATTAGTGAAGTAGTATAGCACAGTGGTTTAAGGCTCTGAGCTACAAATCTGGATATCTGGGTTTGAATCCCACAGCCCCCACTTGCATACTGTGTGACCCTAACCAACTCACTTAACTTCCCTGTGCTCCCAATTCACACCTGTAAACAAGCTTCAAGCTTAGTGTGCCACTCCTGGTTTAAACAACTGAAAAAAAAAACTGGGAGGTCTACCACTGGTGTGCTACCCAGCTCAGCTGTCCATTTCTTGGTGAAACTATGCATCTAACTCCTGAACGTGGTGACCCGTTGCACTACCCATCTCTCATACCCCTATCCTTTAATTTAAATCCCCTGATAAGGCTGAGAGAAATTAGCAAATTCCAATATCACGGAATTTTCATGAAATTCCCCAATTTTCATAACGATTCATGGAATTGCACTTTAAGCACAGATGTTATTTTGCAATGTCTGGCAGCAAGCAATTAATACCATTTTATTTATTTATTTATTTATTTTATTCTTTATTTTAGTTTTTGTTGACTGGGTAAGTGCCCTAGACAACTTCTGCCTATTTTCAGGCATGACGCAAGGGAGGGGGATACAGATGAATAACAACTGACCTTGAACGAGATTAAGCTGTTGGTGGAATTTTTAGTGAATTAACACACACGGTTTATTTGTAAGGTCTAATAACCTGCCCAATTTAATGGAATTCTATTCCCAAGTTTTTATGTTTTGAGGGTTTATAAATTTGCAGTTTACATTCTTTCAAAATTTTAATTTAAAATGTTGTAAATATGAACTTTGTCAGAATTTACCATGTGGAATAATAGTTTAAATGTCTCAAATCTGGTTAAATTTGGATATGTTGTTTTAAAATTTGAGGGCAATAGCTAAAATTTAAATGTTGTTAACATGTTTGGCAGGCTATAGCTCAGTTCCAGTTGATGCTAGAGATGTGAAACAATGTACGTATATACAAATATTGTTAACCTGTATACCTGTAAAATTTTATAACATTTCAATGAATACTATCAAACATGTACAGAATAACAGAAATCTAAATTTTGGCAACATTTTGGCTTCCTATAACTCAGACCCCATTAAATCTTGAGACTTAAAATGTTGTGCATACACTCCTGTTGTACATCTCTGTGAATCCACAACAGGAGTCAAACAGAAATTCTGTCGAACACCCCGTCAGTGACACTGGCAGGTCGACCGCATTCTGCAGTTGGCTGCCAGTTTGCTATTGCTGTCTTTGTTTTCTTCAGGGGGCTTTGCCCCCCCAACCCCCCACACACTCCCACTTAAGGATTCTCAACTCCAGTTGGAGCTGATTGGGGGGTACAGGACCTCTGACAGACAGTGCCGGGTTCCAATGAGTCTCCCACTGAGGCTAGGTGCTGTAATCGCTGTGGGGAACCTTGCTGGTGAAATGTCACTGCGGGGTTGGGAAACACATTTCTGTAAATCCTAAAATTGTGGTGAAATTAGGATAAGAAATGATAAAATTAGATCAAAATAACAGAAACTTAAATTTTGTTTAAATGTCTGGCCACCCATAACTCTGCCCACTTTCAATCTATGAATCTGATATGTGGTACACTTATATAAGCCTTTTCTAACTGTCCATGTGTCAACTGTGGTGTCAATTGGATATGTACTTTCAAAACTAGAGCAAAATAACTGAAATTTAAAATTTTGCAACATTCCACAGAATTGTCATGCAAATTCCGTGAAATTCTATGGTATCAGAATGGTAATTCCATGGGCATTCTGTAGGTGGAATTTTATGTTACATACAGCTCTAATTGTAACCCCAATGTTCTTTTTCTCTGAGGTCTGCTCTAACCTTACCTAATACCACCATCCAATACTGTGTTTTAGGCTCAGTTTCCACAAGTGCATGATCTTGCATTTGTGGATATTAAATGTGAGTCTTCTGATCTTGGGACAACTGTTTTGTTTCACTAGGGCCTCCTTCATACCATAAACCCCTTCTTTATTGTCCACCCTGCCACATACTTTAGTGCTGCCTGTAATGAGACACATTGTGCCCTGGACACCTTTTCCATTGTTATACATAAACAAATTGGAAGAGCACAGGAGAGCACAGGACCCTGGACTGACTCCGGGGGCACACTACTGGCCACTCTCCTTACATCAGAATGCTTTCAATTTAGCACTGCCCTTTAGGTTCTTCCCACTAACCAATTATCTACCCACTTTGCTACATCTTCCTCCACACATAAGTCCCCCAACATCTTCACAAGACATCTATGGGGCACTGAGTCAAAGGCCAGACGCAGGACATGCTTGGCCCCTTTCCACCCCCTGATTCACCACGTTGAAGAATTCTATGAGGTTCATTTGGCAGGACCTTCCTTTCATGGGGTCATTCACTTTTATTTCCTGGAGGCCAGGGGCTGGGTTTTAGAAGGGTGATGCAGGGTTTGCATCCAGACCTGTGTCAAACCCTTGTGCTGCTGCAGCTGCGGCATTGCAGATTACTGCAACTGCTCCATATTTTGTAATCTCAGGTACAGTTGTGACAATCTGATTTATGGCAGCTTGCACCACATCCCAGATGCAAGCTTCATGTAAAAGGTCCTGGCTTTTGATGCAAGCTAGACTACAAAATATGGTCTCACAAGCATGCCCTTTAGATTATTGCAACACCAGTGCACCATATTGTTGCTGCATCTGAGACTTGTGGCAGTCTTATACTTTGTAAAATCACACCCCATGATTCTACAGGAAGTTTACTAACCCCTCCTTGATAGTAGTCTACAGCAGCTTCCCTGTGAAGCAGGTCAGTCTCATTGGTCTATGCTTTCCCAGTTCTTCCCTGTTCCCCACTCTCATACAGAGGTGAAACATCATCCTCCCTCCAGTCCATGGGGACCACACCGGTCACTAACAAGAAGTTGAAAAAAGTCAGCCAAAGGTGCTGCCAGAGCCTATCCCACCTCCCTGAGCACTCAGGGATGCAGCCCCTCCCAGTGACTTGCTCACCTTTAACCCCTCCAGACCCTTGAACCCCCTGTCCTCAGAGTCAAGATGGTCCCATCACCATCTTAGTTTCCTTTCAAACTTTAATGCCACATTCTGGCAGTGGTGCTCCTTTCTGAACATTGAAGACTGAGAAGATTAATTTAGGATGTTCACTTTCTGCTTATCTTCTTCCATCCATATCTGTCACTTCTTCATTCTTTCAGGTTATCTCTTGTTTTAACTCTTCTCTCTGACTAGAGATGCAGCAAAATTAAATTCCGCTAGTGAAGTGAACACGAAGTGGCCACTTCGCGTTATACTAGTGCTACACGAAGTGATCACTGCAAAGTGCTCACTTTGCTATGTTATTATGACTTCGCATTGTCATTCTGCCTTAACACAAAGTAAGGTGAAGTGACAGCAATATCGGCAGCCCCCTACACATCACATGGCTTACAGTACTGTAAGTCACATGCTTTAGCCAGGCAGGAAGGAAGGGAGTGAGTCATACAAGCAGATAATTTCACTTTCTCTTGTGCTGAGTAACAGAGAGGAGGCATTTTGTGTAGGAGAGGAGAGGAGAGGATTGTTGTTGTTCTTAAAAGTGAATACGTGATCAAACCCAAAAGCTTTTTTAAAAGCTAATTGTTAATTTTTTTTGGTACTGTTTTGGCAGTTCTTTTTTTCTTGTGGTGACTGATTTCTTTGTTTTATAAGTTTTGTTTTGTGTGTGTGTGTGTGTGTGTGTGTGTGTGTGTGTGTGTATGTGACTGTATGTGTGTCTATGTTGTGTAAGTGTGTGTTCTGTGCTGTGTAGTGTGTGTGAAGTCGTTGGCGACAGCGTTGCTAGTCAAAAAGGGATTTTTTTGAAATGGAGCAGGGACAGGATGTGGACCGTCCAAGTCAGGACTCAGAGGGAATGTGTGGGACTGTGCCTGGGGCAGTGGAGCCACGTGGCAGCGTTGCTGGCAGGAGGGGAGTAGAGCGCATGCATGGGGGGGTGTGGCTGGGTGGTGTTGGACAGCTCTAAAGTCTATAGTCCTCCCCCCCGGGAAGCAGCAGCACCACCACATCCACCAAGCCCACCACCACCACCACCAGTGGCAGCTGCAGAAGATCCAGCAACACTGCCTCCACAGCAGCAGGATGAGCCCCACCATGACCATGCTGCTGGCGCTGCATCTGCCCCTTCCATGTCTGGATCCTCCCCAACAGTTCCCCAGTTTGACAGTTTTTCAACTGTGTCGGGGGGGGACAGCTGCCTTGTAGTATGTATACTTTGTGGGGTGGAGGTGCGCCGTGGTCCGCGGGGGACACATCTGGGGACTCGGGGCCAGTGCACCCATGTGTTGAACAACCACAAGGTGGAGTGGCAGGCTGCCACAGAACAGGCCAGGCCTCCATCTGCTGGCTCTTCTGTGCCAGTGGCAGAGGGTGCTGCTGTTGTGCATTACCACAGCAGAAGGAGGGCCACAGCAGCAGCTGCTCCACCACCACAACCAGCACCATCCTCACCACCAACTCTATCTGGTGTACCCTACCAGTGGACCCCACATTGCCTGCAACTCAGGCAGACACAGTGTTTTTGTGGGCCACAGTGGAAGAAAACAATGAGAGGGTGGGTGTTGTCCAGCAGCAGTTGGAGCATATAGAGCGACATCAGTTACAGATTGTGTTGATGCTCCATCTGCTGCTGGACCAGCAGGGGATCCCCATTAGCTTTTTTTGTAGCACACCTCCCCACCTCCCACCACTGTAGTGGTTTGTCCTTTGTTTAATAACAGAGAAAAGGAAGACCACAGTAGTAGTTTAAATATATACATCCACATACATACATGTTCCTTATTGCCCTGTTATTATAATCCAATGCCTCAGAGATGTTTACTTTCTGTTGTGGAGTGGTTGTAGAAAAGCAGGACTGAGCAATGCAAGTATAATGTGCTAAATTGCATGTGTGCAGTCAGTGTTGTTTCCTGTGTATGTGTGACATCAGACGTTGTCCAGCTTCTTGCAAACATATATATGCTGACTTGTTGCAGTGTTTACGGTATAAAGAATAGAGATGAGCATATATAACATATATTTTATTGTCACCACCATCATCAGCGGACTAAGTGATATGATATTTTTTTCAGATATGTCCGGCCAAAGTGCACCTTAGTCACATACTGCACACATGACTTTTAGAAGAACATTTGTTTTTTGTGCTATTATCTTCGCAAAGTCATGTGTGAATTGTGAGTGACTGAGATGCACAGTGGCCCAAGACCTCTGAAAAAATATCATATCACTTACTCCACCAGTGCTGATGGTACAAATAAAATATACATCATATATTCTTTCTTATCTTTATTCTTTAGATACTGCAACAAATCACACCATATATATGTCTGCACGAAGCTGGACAATGTCTGCACACACAGGAAAGAACACTGATGGCACACATGCAGTTTAACACAGCATACTTGCACTGCTCAGTCCTGCTTTTTGTGAAACACTTCACGAGTCCTGACACAAAGTAAATATTACTGAGGCTCCAGAAATATTTCTTTTTGAAATAGACATTAAAGCAGCAGTGCAACAATCTGGTAAAAATTTTGCCACTTGACTTACCTCCTGATTTGTATCATATAAAACCATTCTTTCCAGTATTTGAGTCTGCTTTAGTACTTTTTTTCATGTCTGAATTAATAAAAGGAGCGCTCATTTTAATATGGTGTGGATCAGGTCTTCATCAGTATTTTCCACTGTTTTTGTCCATCAGTTGTTTATATATCACTTCTGTTGTGAGTAAAATTAACAATTTATTTTTTATTTTATTTTATTTATTTATTTATTTATATTGCGATCAGTTTACAAACTTATGCAGCACGCAGTGTTTTCTGACCTTGCAGAACAATATTTGTTCAAAAACAGCTGCAAATGCTGATAAAAACCTGGTCCGATCCAAATGAAAAAGGAGTGCTCCTTTTATTTTTTCAGATATGAAAAAAAGAACTAAAGCAGACACAAATTGTGAGAAAAAGGGTATCATACAAGTCAGGAGGTAAGCAGCTGGCAATCTAAAATAACTTAAAAAAATACAGGTCAAAATGTTCACCAGATTGTTGCACTGCTGCTTTAATTTATAATTTAATTATGACATTATTTGCTCACAAGACACAAAATGCAACTGTCTTGTGTCCAGAAAATGTCCAAGTGCTGACAAAGTGAAATGGGAGCATTATACCACCTGCAAAGTCCCCTAGAATGTATTGTGCAGTCACTCATGTGCGCAGTGGTCACACAGAGCCCCCAGACTTTTTCCTGCATCCCCAAAATGCAACTGTCTTGTGTCCAGAAAATTCCCAAGTGCTGAAATATGGGAGTGGTACACCACATGCAAAGTCCCCCAGAATTTATTGCGCAGTCACTCATGCACGCAGTGGTCACACAGAGTCAGCAGAATATTTCTGCATCCCCAAAATGCAATTGTCTTGTGTCCAGAAAATTAGCATACTGTGATGATGATGTGATGATGATGTCATGATACACAGTGTCCTGCCAAACCGTGTGAAGGAGGGATAACATGACATGAATCATGACATGAATCCATTCAGTGTTCTATCAAAAATGATGTCTGTGAGAGAACTGTTGCTTTTCCAAAGTGTGCTGCGATTCCTGCTATATTCTGGCATATTAAATACTATCTGGCTATAGTGCAGCAGCTGTGTTCTATCATCTTTGGGGGCAGAAAAGTAAAACGTGTGTGTTTTCTCATGGCCCAGCTATTTGTGAAGGGCTCGTCTTCAAAATGGGGCTGTGCTTATAAGTGACCAGTCTAATCAAATAGAGCTTTGTTTGAGGTTTATAGTATTTTGTTTATAATCAATTCAGTGGGTTTTCATTGTATAACTTGATTTTTTTAGAATATTGCTAATATTGGTGAACTTTCCCCTGGTGATGACTTTAATCATGTGTAAATGGGGAAAAAACAACACCTGTGGGGTTCCTACTGGTAAATTCTGAGAATGTGTATTTGTTGAATGAATGCTGCACCTGTTGACATGATGATGGCTCTATTTAAAAAGTGTGTATGTGGAATGAATATAAAAGCTACACTCTTAAAATGTGTTAAATAAAAATAAATGCAATTTGTGAGAGATGCTTGCAATTTTTGGAAAGAAGGGCTGATGCTGGCTCCGGTTAAGGTAGGTGTGTGTGTGTGTATGTGTGTGTGCGCACGTGCGTGCATGTGTGGTGTTATTTTAAAATAAAAAAAGTTGCCTTTCTTGATGTAAAATTGTAAAGGAGCATCATTGTATTGGCATACTGAACTAGGGGATCAGGTGTGGGTGGTGGCATAATATATTAGAACTGTTTGAAATAAAAAAAAAATACAGCAATGGGGCCTACCTCAGAAATGCTTCTCATGGCATTGGTCAGTTGATTTGAGGTCAATGGGGGTTACCACGTGTAGAATAAGACTGCTTCTAAATTAGACATCAAGTGGTGGCATAATATGTTGGAACTGTTTAAAAATAAAACAATACAGCGCTAGGGCTTACCTCAAAATGACTGCTCATAGCATTGGGGGTGCCATGTGTAGTAACTGGGTCATTGCCTGGGTGTACTAGTGCGTGTAGGGCAACATCATTGGTTTTGATTCATCTGGCAAAAACATTTTCCTGATTTATTTATAATAAGACTGTTTCTAAATTAGATGTCAAGTGATGGCACAATATGTTAGAACTGTTTAAAAATAAAAAATACAGCACTTGGGCTTACCTCGGAAAGGCTGCTCATGGCATTGCTTAGTACATTCAGGGGTATGGGAGGGATACCACATGTAGTACTGTAATCTGATCATTGCTTGGGTATACTAGTGCCTGTTGGCATACATCAGTGGTTTGGATTCATCTGGCAAAAACATTTAGCAGATTTATTTATAATGAGACTGCCTATTAATTAGATGTCAAGTGTTGGCATAATATTTTGGAACTGTTTTAAAATAAAAAAAAAAATTCATCCCCTGGGTCTGACTCAAGCAGTTTGGATGTGGCATTCCATGTGCAGTACAAGAACCCTGCAGCAGCAGTGTCCCTGTGATGCACAAGGTGGTGAGCACAGGGCAGGCCTGTGTAATATTTTGGCATCATTTTCCCCATAATGGCTGGCACTGGGTTGCCAGGGGATGCCATGCAGTGCCTCCATCTACAGTTATCAACACCAAACAGCTTGCCTGGGGGCTTTCTGGTTGTTAACTGTGGTTGGGCCTGTCCTCAGTTTGACTCTGTGGAGGTATAGTGATGTCAAAATGACCCCTGATGTAGCTCAGGCCCACCGTGTAACATCCAGCTGTCTCTTGCCTTGCCTTTGCTTGTTCATGGGGAACTTTGGTGTATTGTTTTGACTTGTAGAGCAGTTTGGATGTGGCATTCCATGTGCAGTACAAGAACCTTGCTGCAGAGGCATCCATGAGATCCACATGGTGGTGAGATTAGGGTGGGCCTGTGTGATATTTTGGCATAATTTTCCCCTCAAATGCCAGCACAGGGGTTGCCAGGGAGCATCATGCGGCCCCCTCATCTATAGTTATCAGTACCAAACAGCTTGCCTGGGTGCTTTCTGGTTGTTAACCGTGGTTGGGCCTTGCCTCAGTCTGGCTCTAAAGAGCTACAGTGATGTCAAAATGGCCACAGATGTGGCATGGTATTTATCAATGTGTATGGACTGTTTGGCTGATAGTAAGCCATTAATAAAAGTTGTACCATGTATTTCACATGTTGCATTGTTACTGTGGTGTCCGCATTACCCACAGTAGTAGTATGTAACACAGATGGTCATATAATAAACCAAGCACAACCAAGTGATTTATTCATGTTTATCTTTATACTTAATGTCCAACTTAAAGTGTGAAAGGCATGTAGACTGGACATAAACAGTATAAGCATGAAGTAATGAAACTTTGGTAACCTCCTGTTTGTATTTCTAGTTTTGTCTACATTGGAGAATAGATAGCAACACAAAGGTATGGAAGAACATCAAATAATTAGATCTTGCAAATGAATACACTTAAACAGAAAACAGAGACACTGCATTTGAAAATGTTATTTATTACGAGAAATGGGAAATAATACATAATGGACACCGAGTTACCCACAAAAGTAGTTTACACATCTTAAATAACTGTGCCATTTTTCCAAACTTAGAAATACAGAACTATCTTTATATTTGGTATTATGCAACTACTACATATACACATTAAAATTAAGGTTGAGTCATGCCTAATTATAAAACTTTTTTGAGTGTATGAATGTCACACTTTGTCTCTCAATTACTGTCCACATAGCTATATAGCTATACATATATATATATATATATATATATATATATATAAGATATAGATATATGTGTGAGTGTATTTTCTAGGTGGGGGGGTTGACATATATATATATACATGTACTCATTAGATACAAAGATACATAGACAGTGTCAGCAGATAAGGGCCTATGGCCCACCCACTCTGCCCATTTGAGCTTGTAAGTTCAGTTTGTTTTCCTAGAAGTCTGTTCCCTTACCCCTGACCTCTAGAATTCCTTTATGTCTATCCCATGCATTCTTAAATCCTCGTGATTGTTTCAGCCCCCACCACTTCCTCTGGCAGGGTGTTCCACTTGTCCACCACCCGTTCTGTGAAGAAATTCTTTCTCATGTTTCCTCTGAATTGTCCTCCCTCCAACTTCATCCCATGCCCTCTAGTTCTGGAACATCTTTTTCACTTAAAAATAGTGTTTTCCTGCACCCTGTTTCTCCCTGTAAGATACTTTATGTCTCTATCATATCCCCTCTCTCTCTCCTCTCCTCCAGGGAGTACATGTTCAGTTCCTTCAACATGTCTTCATAGGACTTGTGATGCAATCCATGCACCATCTTTGTTGCCCTCCTCTGAACCTTCTCTACCCTGTCTATGTCCTTATGTAGGTATGGTCTCCAGAACTGTACACTGTACTCCAGGTGGGGCCTCACTAGTGTCTTGTATAAGCGGAATTATGACCTCCTTTTTCCTGCTGGTGATGGCCCTGCCTATACATCCCAGCATCCTATTTGCTTTACCTGATGCCTTGTCACACTGTTTCCCTACCTTGAGGTCATCAGAGATGACAACCCCAAGATCCCTTTCCTGCTTGGTGCATGCTATATCCTCACCCCCAACTGATATATTGTGCCAGGGTTTTTGTGCCCCATATGCATTATCTTGCACTTCTTTGCATTGAATTTCAACTGCCAAACCCTTGACCATTCTTCAAGTTTCTGCAGGTCCCTTCTCATTCTGTCTACACCCTCTGGTGTGTCTACTCTGTTACAGAGCTTTGTGTCATCAGCGAACAGTGAAATTCTGCCTTCTAGATCCTGCGCAATGTCACTGATGAAGATGTTGAATAGGACCGGTCCCAGCACTGATCCCTGTGGTACCTCCACGGGTCACTCTTCCCTCTGTGGAGTGACAACCATTTACCACCACCCTCTGTGTCCTGACACCCAGCCAGTTACCTACCCACCACACTACTGTCCTGCCCACACCCATATTCCCCAGTTTGTGTAATAGTCTTCTATGTGGCACAGTGTCAAAGGCCTTGCTGAAGTCCAGATAGGCCATGTCCACTGCCCTCCCCTGATCCACTTCCCTAGTCACCCAGTCAAAAAATTCAGTGAGGTTGGTCTGACATGACCTCCCCCTCACAGGTCACATACTGTTGGTGTGCACATTCCAGTGCTTGATGAGAAATGTTGGTGTTGAAATTGGAAATGGAATACTCTCAAGCCAATGAAGGTGAATATTTTTTTGGGGAAAGGGAGCTTATTTGTAAGTAGGTCTCATTAATGGTTTATTATTTGGTTACTTCTTCACAGATTTCATCTGCATCCTTCTCCAGTCTGATAATGATGGTCATGGTCAACAATCAATTCAAATGACTTCTGCTTGTTGGATGTCTGCCCCAGCCCGGGTGAGGGGGGCATGATGTTGAAGAAGTTGTTTGGATAAGGTAACTATGACACCACAAAGCATTTGGAAGTTTCCTAAAAAGAGAAATGAAGGACTTATTACAACTTGATTGCAGCAGTAAGACATTATGTTTAAGCCATGTCTGTTCCACCATAGGTATCTGGATTAACACAGATAGCAAGCTGTCCCACTGCAATCATCAGATCACAATTTAATTTAGTACCAGGCTGTGTAATAAATACAGTGTGTCAGTGTCCCTGCCTCTCATCTCGTTACATTTTAAAACCACATCTTGTCAAGTAAAAGTAACATGACCTGAGTCCAACTTTTTCAACACTGTCATGGCTGCACAGCTGCAAATTTGGAATACAGTGCATGATATGTTGTAGAAGTATTTTTGTGACATACATGTGACCTAGTTTATGAATCATCAGTTGGATTTTTTGCACTCTTATGAAAGAAAAGGAACAGATGAAATTAAATTGATATACTTACCAATATGGATTGGAAATGGATATCCCATAGGTTCCTGTAGACAGTACTGCTGCTGTACCATTGATATAGACCTTTTGCGAAGGAGAGTCATTTGTTGTTAACCTGTAAAAAGACAAAATAAGTTGACCATATGTGTTTGACCATTGCAGCTCAGAAAAGCAACTGAAAACAAAACATACAGCTAAAGGAAGTTGAATAGCATGAAAAGCATTAGTACACATATTCACTTTATAGTTTTAATAGTAAGAAGCCTTGTGCCTGTTGCTCATGGATGTGGTCTCCTGTTCGACTCCCTCTGCCTTGGCATGATCAAGACATGTAAAGGAAAACTTTGTCACAATGGTGGTGGTGGTGGTCATAGCTGAGGCACATGATGACATTCCCTCTCACATCTGGTGGTGGTGGTGGCAGTGGCTAACAGTAGTCTTATAGTGCTGGTAGTCCAGAGGGACACATGGTCACATTCCCTATGGTGGCAGTGGCAAACCATGGTCTTATGGTGGATGTAGTCCAGGGAGACACACAGTCACATTCCCTATGGTGGCAGTGGCAAACAGTGGTCTTATGGTGGTGGTAGTCCAGGGACACATATGGTCACACTCCCTATGGTGGTAGTGGTGAACAGGTAACAGCGGTCTTATGGTGGTAATAGTCAAGGGGCCAGGATATATTGTGTTCTGTATTATAAATGTGACGTAACATATGGAATTTGAGTCACTATGAGTGGGACATTGATTTAACTTTATGAAAAAGAAAACTTGTATCATACAAGAAATGTGACAGCCTTTTAATCACTTAAATTAAAACCTGCCAACATTAACCTCATCATCATTCATCATCATCCTCCTCGTAAAGAAAGCTACCCTCACAGTCTTCTATGTCTGAATTCAGACCACTGGGAAATTCTTTCTCCATTGTGTTATCATCTACATCAATGGTAGGCCATTTCATGCTGCCACTGCCACCAGGATGGTCCCTTTCTACAACATCAGCAAAACCATAACTATGCCAGGGTACGAATACTGAGGTTGCAGTCTGAGCTGGTATGTGCCTCTCATTCATTTTTATGAATGTCAGCAAACTGACATTTGTAGGAGAGAAATTTGTATGACAATCCTAAGCTATTGCTCCTGCTGAGCTGAATACCTTCTCGACACTCACACTGGAGAGTAGGCATGTCAGGTACTTCAGTGCCAGAGTGGTCAGCTCTGGCCATTCACTGACCTTTCCACTCCAGTATAAAAGGGGATCCTCAGTGATTGACAGATGCCTGTTTTCAGGCAAATATAACTCAACCATTCACTGTGCTGCTCTATGTCCAGTGGTTGATGCATCATCCGCTTCTCCAGAATCATTTATGTCACAAATCCCCACTTGGGACAAAGCCTCCCAAAGTGGGTTAATGCCAACCGCTTTTGATGACAGACCACCTGGAACTGTAGTCCCCTTCCCCTTACAGGATATGCAATACTACTCCTCCAGGTTCACCTTCAGCCTGATTATGCCGCTGAGGTTTGCTGACCTTGGCACATGACTTCTGTGCCCCATGAACCAAACCCACCAGTTGCCCACTGACAGTTTTTACCTGTTCAGGCCCACCCTCCAGTACTGAGGCAATTCCACATTTGTATCATGGGTCCAGCATTGTTATTTTTGCAAAGTAGTCAGAACGCTGAATGCTCAAGATGTGATGATTCTGGTCAAATACTGTCAGTATGTGTTTCAGCAACATCAAAGCTATGCTGTACATTCACCAACGTCTGCCTCAGCACCTGCAGCAGTGGAATTGATTGGCTAATGGAGGCAAACTCACCACTCAATGCCTGTGTGGCATGTTCAGAAGGCCTCAAGATTGTTATTAGAGAGTCCATGAGGCACCACTGTTCAGTCGTCATAGACATGGAGGCCCTGGAATTGTCATGGCTAGTGTGCATGACCAGATATTCTGAGATGGCTTTGTACTGTTCATACAACCTCTCTGCCATGTATAAAGTGGAGTTCCACTGGGTGACAACTTCAAGCTTCAATTGGTGCTGCGGGAGGCTGTTTCGGATCTGCAACCGCCGAAGTTGGTCACGGCCCTTTGCAGAGCGTGAAAAGTGAGAACAGATATTGCGTGCAACTGTCAGCATTTCCTTTATATCAGGGTGCTGCAGAAACTCCTGCATCACAAGATTTAAACAGTGGGCCATGTGCAGGGAACCCGAAAAAAGCCACCATTCGTGATGCATTTCACCACATTTGACCCATTGTCACTTGCTATGAACCCAACTCTCAGGGACAGGGGGTTCAGCCACTTGTCAGTTTCAGTCAGTACCAGGTCCAACATGTTTTCACCAGTGTGTGAACAGGTCACATTGCGCATAGTAATCATTGCATGCTGTCGAATTCCTGGAAGATTGCTACCACAACACTCCACCTTACTACACTGATTATTCACACTACCAACAGCACAAACAACCCCCAGCACCTGCACCCAGTGTATAGTTATACACAAATATGAGCTTCCCTCTGTTTTGCCACTTGTCCACATATCCATACTTAAATGGATGAATGGAGAGGAGGAATGTTGAATGGCATGTCTTACTGAGTCGGACACATTATGGTACAATTCGGGGACAGCATGGGTCGAAAAGTATGTCCTGGATGGGATTTTCCATTTTGGATAGGCACGTACAGCAAACCACCAGAATCCAGAATGCTCCACAAAGGAGAAGGGCAAAAGATCAATTGCCAGCATTTCAGCTACTGCAACATTAAGTTCATGTGAGACTGTACAATTGGGTGGGTACTTCAGCTTATGTGCAAAAACACTCTGTAACGTGGGCTAACGAACATTTTACATGGGTTGTGATGACAAATGGTTCTGCTGAGCGAATCACAGGGGGTGGAATGTGGACATGTGATGAAGATGGTTGTACAGGTGATGACAAACCCAGAAATGCAGTTATTTTCCCAGATTTACCAACAGGGGTTGATGTACCACTTGCACTAGACATACTGCATTGATCACCACCACCACCAAAACTGCTACTCTCACCACCACTGGACAAGATTTCAAAATCATTCTGCTTCTCTGCCTCATCCTGCCTGTAGTAATCCTCTGCTGTTATTTCATCATGACTGCACACATTTAATTTTCTACTTGATGTTACAGTCATGGAAGGGGATAACATGCTCGTTATGGTTGACCAGGGTGAACGCCCCACTGTGGTACAGGTATTAGCTGCCATCTTGTGCTGGGTCCACAGTGCTATGTGCCTGTTCATAAGATTTGTATGCTGTCCCCCTGTGCCCAGATGCCTCCCCTTTTTACCTCGCCTCACACACACATGGCAAACCTGGCAGATTGCAACTGACTCATCATTTGCATCTTGCACACAAAAATCCCAAACAAGGGATTGTGATGCTCTAGTTTTAACATGTGCCTGATGCTGCTTATTGGACTCCATTTTATTAAGCCATGAAGTGGAGGGGTGTGCTACATGATTTTTCAGGCAGGACACACTTGGACTGCAACTGACCACCCCGACTACCTTTCATTATTACTGGGTCATCATCATCAACTGAAACTGGTAAATCATAACATTTTATGGGGGGGGGGGTAGAAATGTAAACAGACCCAGACGCAGCCACATTGAATTTCTTTTTCTCCAGTTCCCAACAGAGGTCACTGACATCATTATCATATTCATCAACATCATCCACATCTTCTGCTTGGATGCTGGCATGTGGACTGCATGTTGCAACCACAGCAACATCATCATCATATTCATCATCATCAGCACCACCATCAACAGAAATTATTTCACCACACTGTGAATCACTCCATGGCAAATCCGTGACCTGAACCACAGTGGAAGAAATGTCACATTGTATGCTGTCATTGACATGATAATCAGAATCCTCATGTTCAGCTACTGGAATGTTACTGAGGAGTATGACATCATCTACCCTGTCACTCACTGGCACCGCTTCACACTACACTATAATTTTTGGACATGGTAAACTGGTCAGAAATAGAACTTGAGGCAGCAATACTCATATCACCACCAGCTGGGACAACATCATCTCCTCCAACTATGAGTGAAGCTACTGATTGCGCTGTTAAAAACATTGAAGGATAAATACCTTTCCTCACATCAGCAATGCACTTCTGCGACTGCATACTACCATGCCCACAGACAATCTTACCACTGGCAGCAGTGCCATGGCAACAAACAGCTTTGCTTGCACATCTCTTTCTTGGGCATTTTGAGGATCAACAAGAATATTCTAAATAAATTTACATTTTGAAACGTTCACTCTGGGTGGGGACCGGGGTGGGTAGCGCTGGACTTGAAGCCAAAAAACAACTGTGGCTTCAACTAGATATACAGATGCAAAGTCACAACAAGTTCAACAACATCTTAACTAACCAGTGGTGTTCTCAAGTCACAAACAATCCAATCTGGAAAAGAATACCTTTTGCCGGTGCTGGGGGAGCACTGACTGCAGGTTATAGCAGTGCAAAACCAAGAAAAGATACCACAATGGCAGTACAAAATCATGCAGCTGCAGTGGATAGCAGGTTCACACTGGTGCACCTGCAATTACACTGTGGCACAATAAAAGGTGTGTTATTTGATGTCACGCACCACACGTGCACACACACACACACACACACACACACACACACACACACTCACACAGTTTGTCTACACATAATGCATAGCAAATTGAAAACTTCAGTAATATACAGCATATTTTAAACAACCTGAAAATATGCACTGCTGCACCAGGTCCACAGTACACACAATCAGCAAAAAAAAATGTCAACAATTACTGAAAATAATACTGTGTGTACATTAACACAGTCAGTTATGCAAGAAAAATATAACCAAATAAACAAAGAACTCCGTATTTCTCCAACTTAAGTCTACATGCACCACATATATGCCCCTTCCCTAAAGCACACTTCCACTGTCTATCAGTACACAGACTGAATGTTGTACATTAACATTCAAAATCCACACACAAACAATAAACGGTCAATGATATGAGCACAGGAGGGTTTCCTACAATCGATGAACTAAAGTTTCAGCAAAAAAAAAAATATGTCTCAAAATGGCTTTTTTAACAGCTTTTAGAAGGTTTGAATCACAGAGAGCTCTCAGAGCAGACTGTATCCAATAGCTTCCTACACACACTACCCTGAAATGAGGCTGTGCAGAACAATATAGATCCCATGTGACCTGAAATCCTATGACTCAATGCAAAATTCGCCTTTGGAGCTTAAAACAAGGTGAAGTGAGGTGAAGTACATTATTTTCAATGTACTCCGCCTTAAAATTTGTGGAGTAGTGGTTTGGGGAAGATGGAGTAACACAAAGTCATTGTTTTCAATATGATGCAAGGTACTCCGCTTTGCTCTGTGGAGCACTTTGCGAATCTGCCTTCACTCCGTGAATTGCTCTGCAGAGTGAATTGAGGCCACTTCGCCCATTACTATCCCTGACATACTTAAAAAAAAGGCTTTATTATTTTCCTTCATCCCTTTTGTTATTTCTGTGGTACTGCTGGCAGCTCCCTCATCCCATCTCACTAGCGCTGCAGCAGTTTTGCTTCACAGCCTGCAATGTACCAGTCACAGGCATGCATGTACAGAGAGTTGGCAGCTGAGAGAGGAGCTGTTAACTGATGCGAAAGTGGGTGGGAGATATTGTGGGACAGAGGGGAATGTTGGGATTTCTAGCTAGTATGATCCATGCATATTTTTTCTATTACTACCTCTGTGAGCATATATCTGTAATTGCTGTTTATTTGCCTTTTCTTTAACATGCCTTATTATTTTTCATTATCCCTCAAATAAACCCTATTATTGTTTAAACTGCATATAGTATTTCCTCTACATTTATTTCCTGTTTAGCAGTTACTTTTTGTTTTACAGTTATACAGACTAGCACAGTGTTAATCTTTTTTCTCAGCTCTTTTTATTCAGCTGCTCTGCTGGCCAGGATCTCCTTCAGTGGACTTCTAGCATCTGATCCCCCCTTACTCACCAAGCTCCTCCTTGGCCTGTGACCCCGATTTTCCCTGTCCACCCATGACTTACCTGCTTGGGTACCCAGCTGCTTGTGCCCCCGAGGAGGGGGAGGGGCCCACTACTGCTCCTCAGCACTCCTGTACAATTATTTAATGCCCAGCAGGCAGAGGTGAATGCCGGAGGGATGGCTGGGTCCAGGAGGGCAGGACCTGGTTGTGGGCATGGTGAAAGGGAGTGGTGTCATCTCCCAGCCAGCAGGGTAATCTGCTTTACAGTTCCATGGAGAAGAGGATGTGCAATGATGTCCTGGTGATGTCAGGCGCGCTCCCACACCTGATGCACCGATGTCTGCCTCCCCTCCAATCACTTGCTGTTTTCAATCTCAGGGTCACTGACCCCCAGAAATTGCTAGGGATTGGACTTTTGACAAGCACAGCTGCCCACCCACCCCAGAGGAGGAGAGCTGTCCCTGACTGATGCTCCAATACACAGGACTCATTCCCAACCCAGGTTGCTCGCATTATAGGTGGCAGTGGTACCACTTACGCCAGTAGGCCAGCCCACTCTGTTAATTTTGGGGTCATTATCCACTGGTTTGTCCCCTTGTACTGAGTGGGGGTGGGCAATACCCTATTTTGGTTTCCTGGCTGGACACCCAGTTCCATGTTATGACAGCGATCGAAAAACAGCGATTGCCATCACAGCTAATATATATCGCGGAAAAGCATTTCAGCGCTATACAAACACAAACGACCCAACTTCCGGTAAATTACAAGCATTTATGGGGCGGTTGCACCCCTCTGAATAAGGATTGTTAAGTCCAGGGAAGTGCATGTCGAGGAGGGGTTAAACATGGACTGAAAAAAAAAAAAAAAAACAGAAAGCGGCAAAAAAATCACCCCCAACAGGTCCTGAATCCAGTTCCTACTGCACCATAGCCAGCCACCCTCACCACCACACCACAGGGCTAGCTTTGTGACAGCAGGATCCCTAGCCTATACAAACTTTCCCTCCTATCCCTCCCCTTCCAGTTGCTCTAGTCACTTTAGCATCACTACCCTAGCAGAGTAGCTGTTCATGATAGTGATAGAAATGAGTCGCTGTTTCTGCAGTCACTCATTTATTATTGCTGTCATCACTGGCGACCTGGACACCCTAGGTACCAACCTTGTCCGCTATCTCCTGCAAGGTTGAGGTACTGCACTACTTGTATGGAATCCAATTAACACTCAACTACCCCAGCACCATCCACCCCAAAACCTAAAGGTTCCAGCCCACTGCATGAGAGACCAGGCTTCACCACATCCTTGGCATAAATGTTACAATGGCAGCTGTCAGCAACCTGTGAGTCCTGAAAAATTAACAAAATAGTTAAAAGGTATATATTTCTAGATGAACATGAAGCAGATTACATAAATTCAATGGAACCAAACAGTGTGGTGGTTTAATAATTTGGGTCATTTTACAAATGAGATTGACTTAATTAACTCATTTGTAATTTTTGACCAAGAATGGCACATTGATCTCTGGCAGCTTGTGCATTTGGGGGTGGGGAGTTTACATGGCTCTGATTGGGATGTTTTATTAGTTGAGAGTTGTCTGCATAAGTAAGGGGGGGCCGGGGGTATTTTAATGGATGGGTGTTGTCAGCAAACCCTTTGAAGCCATTGATATTTGTAGTTTTGTATGCTTTCTTTTTTTGCAAACTTTATTCAAGTCCCGAGTTGTATAAATATTACTTGAAACTAGGGTTAAAGGCAGCTCTGATAAAACTTCTAACTATAAATGACCACCCCAAATGCAGTAGCATGTACCAAAAACCCTAAAACCTATGGGGCATAGGTGGCCCCTAGATCCCTGGGCTATGTTTAATGTCCCCCCACCTTGTGCATACACTTTTTTGAAAGGCTTGTTATATTGCAGCCCTAATGCCTGTGACTTGCCGCACAAATCCACATGTATACAGAGGGCACTGTGTTCATTCCCTGTGGTCCCATGCCCCTCATTTACAAAACTTTGATCCAGTGGGGGTTTAATAATATCCAGCACTGGTTCTTGTCAAATTAGCTTTCCCTCTACTCCAAGAAGACAGTTTTTATGACCTTTGGATCCAGCATAGCGCTCGCCAAATTCCCCTTCCTTTCTGTCTGCTTCACCAGTGACCCCACACAGAAGGAAGAGGCCCCTTCCTGTCTTTCAGATATGTGGGCGTGTGACTGGATAAGAAAAAAAAAAGCAAAGAACAACATTCTCTCATATTGTAAAAAGAAGTCATAGTTTATTTAAGGTTTTATTTCTGGCCACTATTAAAAAAGTTTATTTCTTGGCTGATTGGCTGACTTGCCACTTTATCAAAGTCAATGGCCAGAAAAAAACATTTATTTATTTAGGAAATCAGAATTACAACCCTTTGAGTCATAGACTCGTTTCCAAATGCTCCACATCAGAATAAAACATAAATATTCATACAGTACATACATAGAATAAATGTGGGTGAGCAATCATACAGAGTATAAGTACAATGAGCATTGGTTAATGCCTATACATTTGGTAGCTAAAACAGGGAAGAACTATTGACATATTTACCTAATGAGCAGTTATGACCTTTACAACTGGTAACTAAAGCAATGCATGATATGAGTTGGTACTAAGCCGCCTCAGGGAGGGCTTGTCTTATACATAATACAATGCAGTCATAGTCCAGTGCAACTATATGGTAACCAAGGGAGGTGAGGAGCCTGTAGGCTAAAAATAGTGAGGGTTCTGCACTGCAAGGCCAAGGGTGGGTGCATGGCCTAGCAGCGTGGTGTAGGATCCACAGGTTACCGGTTACACTGGCATTGATGTGATGAGAGTATATGGGCCCTTAAGGTAGCTTTAAAGGGACCTAGACTGGTGACTGATGTGACAGCCAGTGGGAAGGCATTGTACCAGGATGGAGCTCTAAGGGGGAAGAATCACTGGGCCAGGGTGGTCCTAACCCTAGACACCTTCCAGTTAGTTTTGGGCTGGCCGTGTGGGACGCTAAGATAGTGGCTTTCTTTGGTGAAGAGACAGGTCTGGTATAATAGTCTTCGTCAAGGAGAGGATATTGATGAGCATGTATAGGGTGCAGGTATGTGTATTTCTGTCAGCACCAGAGAAGAGCCAGCAAGTCTTATTAATGACTAGTTGTATTTGATGAAGTGCCGTAGGATCGGCTGCAGCATAGATGTGAGGCCATAATCCACCAGCAATAAGACTGAGGAGGTAATGGCTAGGTGAAGTGCTTCAGGTGGCAGGCAGTCTTTATGTCTGTAAAGGAGACCAATGCGGGTGCTGGTGAGGAGGTGAGGATTTTATATGTTCATGGAATGAGAGGGACGAGTCAAATGTAATACCTAGATACTTATACTTTTGGACCTGTTCCAGTGGGATGAGAGAGGCGGAGAGTATTTCCAGAGGGAACTCCTTTGATCAGTTTTGGCGGTGGGCATAGAGCATCATCTTAGTTTTTTTAATGTTGACCACCAATCTGTGTTCAGCAAACCAGTGTGTTCAATCTGAGAGAAGGAGTTTTGTAAGGTACGCTGGAGAGAGAGAGGATCAGGATGTGCAGCATAAAGAACAGCGTCATTCACATAGAGGAGAAGGTTGCTGGGGCAGGATTTAGGCAGGGCATTGAGGTAGATGCTGAATAGCAGGGGACCCAGGATAGATCCCTGGGGAACTCCTGAGCACACAGGCAGCATAGCAGATATGGTATTATTAATTTTAACACATTGGGTTATACACAGATTATACACAGATGAAAGATAGCTGGAGAACCATGGGAGTGGACAATGAGAGACCCCAATTTGTTATAGTGTGTTAAGAAGGAGGGGTGAGAAACTGTGTCAAAGGCCTTTGAGAGGTCTATAAACATTGCCCCTGTGAGGTGCCCCTTGTCAAGCGTGGAGTGCAGGGAGTTAGCGAATTCTGTGAGGGTGGTTGTAGTGCTAAGACCAACTCTGAAACCATGCTGCTCCCTACATAAGAGTTTGTGTGTGAGGACGTAGTCAGAGAGCTGATTGGCCATGATCTTTTCAAGGGCTTTAGAGAGTGGGGGAAGAATTGAGATGGGCCAGTAGTTGTTTGGGAGGGAGCTGTTGCCACATTTCAATACTGGTGTTATCACTGCCATTTTCCATGAGGTTGGGAATTGGCCCAGGTGCAGGGACAGATTTGGAAGGTCCATGAGTGGGGAGATAACTAAGTCTAGCGCAAGGTATGGGATACGCATTTCAAATGCGTCTTTGCAGTAATTGGAGCTCTGGAGGGCTTTGGACAGGTAGGCTTTCGCTTCTGTGGGGTAATGACTGAGTTTGAAGGTGGGGTGGAGGAGCTCAGGCGGTGGGGTAGGCTGAATTGGATTGAAAAAGTTGCTAGAGAGGACTGAGCTGAGGTCTGAGAAGGTGGAGTTGAGGCAGTTAGCTATGCGAAATGTGTCTGCAGTGGTAGTACCGATAACACTAAATTGTGAGGGGGGAGAGTGGGATTTACCATTAAGCTCCTGGATGTTATCCCAGAACTTTCTTGTGCTACCCCAGGAGGTGGCTAGGGCAGTTCTGTAGTGCTCTGCTTTGTCCTTGTGGATTGCCCAGGTACACTTATTGCGGGCAGCATTGTAGGCCTGCCTATTGCTTAGCAAACCAGAGGCAGTGGCAGGATGCCAGAGGTTGTCATACATTTTGAACTGTTGTAGGAGTTCTGGGGTGATCCAGGGGGCACTACGTTTCTTAGTAGTCACTTTGATGGCGGTGCAAAAGCATCACAGGTGGTATTAAAGGTGGTGGTGAAGTAGTGCAATGCATCATCTATGTGCTGGCTTGGAAATAGGGGACCAGTCCCAGTCAATAAGATATTGTTTAAGATTGGCTATTCCTCCTGGGCATAGTCGATGACAAAAGGTAATATTTGGTGGTGGTTTAGGTAGCTGACAGGACCAGCTGAAGATGACTGGGAGTGGTCACTTAAGGCATTGGTGGGACACCCAGGTCGGTAATATGGTGGGGACGATTAGTGAGCAGGATATCTAGTAGGGTGTGGGTTCCATTAGTGGGGTTGGTCCTGGTAGGCTGGGATACCAGTTGGGGCATATATAGCATGATAAAGGCATCTTTGGTGTGTGTTGATGAGCTTGCCAGCCAGTTTATGTTGAGATTCCAACTAGGTTTGTTCCGTTTGTGGGTGGCCGTCTAGGTAGTCAGAGAGCACTTTACAGGCAGGGGATTGGCTGTGGGGTGGGATGTGGTGACGTTGAGAGGAAGAGGATCATGGTTTGGGTCGAGGGAGAGTTTTATTGAGAGGGCTTGGGCACCATGGTCTAGGGAGGTGCAGGCAGGGCTTGGTAATGCAGTGGGTCATTTAAATAGAAGGCACAGCCACCACCTCTCTTGTCATTATGATCAAGCCTAACAAGAAGTAGCCAGGAATAGAGATGAATGAGTTTGGGGTCTTGGCTGACAGCCAGGTTTCTGTTAAAGCCAGAATGTCTGGTTGGTGCTGTGCCATCCAGCATTGCTGGGGTGCCATTTGTTTAGGCAGGCAGCAGATATTCATAGCGTCTATTCGAATCCCCGTGGGTGACTGCAGTTGGGGGTGGTGCTGCTGGGCCAGGATTGGGGCAAACATTGCCAGATGGTAGAAGAAGCAAGTGGAAGATCCTGACAAGGGCCATGAATTGGTGGTGTTTTGCTGGGTAGCAGCGGCTGGCAAGCTTAGAAGGTGATGAGCAGGGAATAGGCAGCTGCGTGAAGGCTGGGTTGGCCAGGTGGAAGAACAGATATGGAGGGCTCAAGGCACAGAGAGATGGGGGAGGGGTAGAGGGGAGGGATGCGAGGGGGCTATGGGGATACAGGCAGAGTGACGGAAAGGCTATGAGTGGTGAGGTGCTCCCCTAGCAGCAAAGATGTGTACATACCAGAGGCAACTGGGGGGTTGTTGATGAGCAGGGTAAACGTGGTTAGCAACAGTAGTATGGTTAGTTTGTGTGGGTGGATGTTGTGAGGGAGCAGATGTGGCCATGGGCAAGTATGAGTGGGTCTTGCTGACACCTAATATTGTGGCAGACACAGTGGCACAGTGGTAGGGATGCTGCCCTTGGAGTGAAAGGTACCTGATTTGAACCCTGGTTTGGATGTCATTCTTTTATGCCTAATGATAGCCTAGGAGACTACACAAGGGATACTACAGAGAGGGTGAAAGGCAGAAAATTTAGTATGAATGGCCTTGGGACAGAAATGTTAGTATTTCAGCAAGATAAGGTAATTTAATCCCATGTACATTAAATAAACTGGGAATATACAATGGTCTGTGATAAAATATGCCATTTATTCCATGAGTAAGGGACGGGACAATAGCTCACAAGGGCAATGCCACAAGTGAGTTATGAAAGTTCCTTCCCCTCACAAATGAGAACAAACAGCATATTTTAAGAAAGACCATTGTGTGTTCTGTGTATACAATATGTTTTATTTTCTTCATTCGTTTCTCTGCCTGCCATCCCAGATCTAGATCCCAGTGGCATCTGCATCCCTGTCACCAATCTGGATCATGGACTGTGATGGGTTAACCACCACTTACACAGAGCCATATCAGCGGGTGGCCAACCATGTGGGGTCATACAGTGCCTGTGGGGATGCCGAGTGAGCCAGAGCATTTTCCTCTATTTCTCCCTGGTGCACCTTGAGTGGGCGCATGCATCTGCGTGAGTACTGACTCACTTTTGTGCTGCATCAATGCGTGTTCTCCGCTGGTGCTGCCAACCAGTCTCTGCTAGGTGGCAGGCAAGTGGCAGGATTCAGAATCCCCACCCCAGAGAAATGAGGTGCCATAGGGCACTCAATCCACCCTCACCTGACCAGCCCCCGTGACCCTGCTCCATTCCTGAACCCAGGTCACCAGCATGGCTGGAGGTGAGGCATCAGCACCTCAGCCCTCCATGCTACTGGGCTGGCCTACAATGTAGGTTTTCTTACAGTCCCCCCACCAGTTATAGTTAAGTGTGTGTATGTGTGTGCATGTGAATGTGTGTGTGTGTGCGTAGGCCCCCCCCCACCCAAAAGTACTGTCTCCCCCTTCACACCAATGAATGTGCTGTGCTTTTCTCTCCTCTGCAAATATTGCCGAATACACTTCTTTTGTGTTTGAGTGCAGTCACGGACTAGGATCTGTTTAGCAGTCCTTTTTTTTTCTATGTATGGCCCGACTTTGGGCCGAGTCTCAGAGCATTCAAGCCTGACTGAGCACGACTTGCAGGAGGTCGGGCAGATTATCTGTTTTATCACATAGGTAAAATAAATAAAAATAATTTATTAAACAAGACTGACTGCACTACCTCAGTTTAATGGGGAGATTCTGTAGCAGTTTCATTCTTAGAAGCAAATCTTGTCTCTTTATTGCAGAGGCTGTACATAAGCAGGGAACCAAGGTGGCGACAGGAGTGGAGTTTTTATTTTCAAATGAGGATTTCTATTAGCTGTTACCAGGAGGGTTATTTCTTACAGGATTTGCTGGAATGCAATGTCAGTCAAATAGACTGACAGTTCTTTGTAGCTATGAAGTAGGAAAGTGAAGAATGACATATTATGGACCCGATTTTCAAATGGGAATGTTTGATGCAAGGTGACTGCGCCGAATGGATATGATGCAAGAGGCATCTTCGCCAAACTTTATGTCATTCCTGATTTTTGAATGCAAGCTGAGTTGAAATCATGATGCCTTACACCCAACCCACTCTGCACCACCCTTTGCTGGCAAAAGCTCTCCTGTACCAGGTCTTAAGGGGGCTTGTGCCACAGCGGGGCATACCATCCCATATTTTGGGACTTTGCAAGCCCCAACGTGGATGCAGCAAGTGGCTCCACTTAGACCAGCCAGGAGGTGGTCTAAGTGATGTGTCCAATGCCACACACACTGTGTCAAGGGACATGGTCTGACATTGGACTGCCAGAGGCAGAAGGGGCATGTGAGATGACATGGGGAGTTGGGAGGACAGCTGGCTATGACGAGAGTGATGTGGCACCCATCAGGGTGCACTTGCTTTATGTTTATTTTCTAATGTCTATGAATTCTTATTAGTTTACCACACAGTACTGTACCTATGAGTTATATTATAGGGAGGGAGTGTTGGTCCAGGGACAGAAGGTGCAGCAGCCAGGACTGTGCCCACCTGGTGCCATGTCATGTCATGTTCTGTCCCTGGAATCTCCCTTATATAATTATTATGTACTGTACTATGTGATAATCTGTTAGGAATTGATAGACATTAAAAATAAATTCAACAGCAAATGAACTCTGCTGGGTGCCACATCACTCCCTGTCATAGCCAGCTGTCCCCTGACTCCCCCCATGCCTCCGTTCCATGCCCCTTCTGCCCCCCGCCCCCTCCTGTCTAGCAGATTCACCCCCCCCAACCATTCTGGCCCCTCTAGTGTTGTGCTGGGGGGGGGGATCCTTGCGGCAATTCTTGCAGGTGTGACAACTGTTTGGTGCAGCTGTTAGCTTGAGGCAAACCCTGGGAGATTAGCACCATGACCCTGATTTTTCTAAAATTGGGTACAGTGTCCCTGGCACACACAGAATTTGCTGCAGCACGGGAGCGATGCAACTTGCATCACTCTAAGGGCTCTTTGAAAAATTACCTAGGCAATGAAAAATCAATGTGTTTTTTCTTTATTTAGCTATGTTATTTGCACAGTATGTCTCAAATGACAAATGTATTTTTATTCACAACAGAAGCTGGAGTAAAAATGACAAGATAAAAGTGATGTATTGGCTGGTGGCAAAAGGAAGATATCAAAAATAAGTTGCTTTCATTGTTGTCACAGTGGATATCTTGATGGTTCAAAGTACCACAGAGGAATACTAAACCAATCAGAGAGCAACTTTCACAGTGTAGCTAGCATCACAACTGCCTAGTGCAGTACTGAAGCCAGCAATTAAAATCAAAGAGAACAAGCATTTGTCAATGCCAGATGTTCACAGCTGATATTGCTGTTTTACCAGGTCTTGCCTGTGCACATTTTTACTTTATATCAATCATCAATCAATCAATCAATCAAATTCTTTATTTATCCAGGCGAACACCATTGAGCAACCTCATTTAGAAGGTGGACCTGCATTACACAAGTCAAGTAACAATGCATTTATATACAGACAAATGGACAGTAGATGCAAGAGTACAACAGTACAGGTAGGCCTGCAATAGACAGGATAAGTAAAAATACATTTGGGTTCAGATAAAAGACAGTCGGTTAGGGTATACATAATAGGGTAGCAAGTATTAAAAATTTATACCAGATACAGCAACATACATGTTTTAGTATTCCTGTAAGGTAAAGGCAGATGAGATGCGATAATAAAACCAACTGCTCAAAATATTTGTAAGCCCTCCCCCCCAGTTTGGGGCTTACCTTTAGGGGGTTGCAACCTCTTTGACCTGCTTCATTGTTTCTGAACCTGGCCTCCTGAATTGCTGAAATGGGACTGGAGGATTTTGTCCAGTGGCCGTGGTGGGATGTGAGCCTGGCACCATCCCTGATCTTCGCAGCAACTGCTGCCAAATCTTCCAGTTCTATGGCCCCATGTAAAGGGGGTGGGGCTGAGGCATGAGCAGCTGTCCTGGAAGCAGGCCCTTTCAGGGCTGTATTTTTAAATTTTTATATATTATTGATCAACTGTGATCAATAATATATTAATACAGCTGCGGAGACCACTTTTATGGTTGTAAGAATGTCTCACTTACATCCTTAGGATATCAGAGCCGCTCACCTTCAGTTTGCGGTTCTTATACCTTAATGAGACCACCCTTACAACAATCCACCAGCATGATTAACATGCAAATAGACAACCACATTCCAAGAAAAGTCCCAGGAATTATCTATCAAGATCATCAAGTTTGAGTGAGGGAAGGAGGCTGGTCTGGCTTTCAGAAGTCACTGCAGGCAAGGTGGTGTAGTGGTTACAGAACAGACTTAGGAACAAGAAGACCCAGGTTCAAATCCTGCAAGAGTTACTTAATATTTATTTACTGAAATGTTGTTAACTGGGTAAGGATCTCTGGACCTCCTTTTATAAGAAAGATCCAAAATAAAAACATGATGTAACATCAATGGAAAAGAAAATGCGTTACTATAGTAATTAAAGAAAACAAAGAACTCAATAAGTCTCCCTATACGTCAGTCTCCAAAATTGCACATAAACAGGACCCCACTGTTAATGAGATGCTTGCATTACAGTTAGGCTATCCAGGATAAATAAATTATAAAATGTTATGTGACAATCAAGAGATCCAATATGTTTCCTCTAATACAAAACAGGGGAAGGGTCTGCTCCTCATGACTACAAGTATCTAATTTAAGGAATGGTCAGATTTGCTCACCATGCAAATTCTGAACTTCAAATACTGATTTTTATGTTTTTGTTATGTTCCCTTGAGCTTGCCCAAGGAACATCTTGTGGTAGAACGACATTTGAGAGGTGTATCAGGGACAAGTCCAATGCAGAACACTCTACAGTGGGCTCAACCTTGACAGACCAACAACCACACAAGCAGAGAGTGACAATGGTTGGAATTTCACAGCCAGGAAGCAGTTACACTTGAAAGGAATGACGCGCTTTAATGAGAGTGCTTCATTCCTGGGGAGTCATGTGATGCAACTGAAGCAGTAGCATCTATCTTGGTGAGCTCACGCGCCTCTCCTGCTTTAAACTTTACTTTTCATAACTTACCAGCTTTTATTCAACTCCAGCTTGTCAGAGCTTATTGTCTTAACGGTCTGAGTTCATCTGGCGAGTCGGGAGTTGGTGTGCTACCAAATGGAGGCAGAGATGAGACTGCAATGCCCCACCATACACCACCAGGTGCGCTGGAGAAGGGGAGTAAGAGCTAAGGCCCAGGCTCACACTGCGCAGTTACAGGCCTCAGGACATCAACAGCAAACTCTTCTCACCCTTGAACTCTTTTTGGAGGTGTTCAAGCCTTTCAAAGAAGAACTGCACTCTTTAACTAAGATGTTAAAAGTCTGATGGGGGCCCTGACAAATACTAACAGATGGATTACCAACAATGAGGCATGGATAATTACATCCGAAAACAGAATTGCTGCTATGGACCCAGCTATGGTGGTCATCAGAAACTGGCTCACCAAACTAGAAGCCAAGGTTAAAGACCTTGAAGGAAGGAGCCGCCAGAACAACTTAATTATTGTAGAGCTCTCAGAGAAGGAAGAAGGTGACAACCTGGTGCGATTTATGCAGAAATTTTTGATGAAAGTCTCGGGCCCCACTCCTTTCGGTTCAGAGTACTCCCTGGAACATGCGCACAGGGCTCTATGGCCCGTGCCCCCTCTCGGGGTACCCCATGGACTCTTATTCTTAAATTCCTCAACTATCAAGAGTAACAGCATGTCCTGCTGAAGATTAGGGAGCTAAAAGAAGTTCTTTGGGCTGGAAGTACACTTCATGTGTCTTAAGATTTACTCTTTGTCATTTAGACAAAAGCGTGCCTCATACCATGCAGTGGTAACTAAGCTTATTGCAGCCAATACCGGATTCCGGATGAGCTGTCCGGCTAGATTCCAGGTTCTGATGTCTGGAGAATGGCAGACATATGAAGACCCAAAATCTGCTTAGGATTCCCTAAACGTTCTTTCCCGAGCTGTTTAAGGATCGTTGAGTGCTGCAAGGGTCTTGGAGCAGCTTGGTTTCTTTTCGAAGGAATTTGGCGATGAAGGAGAGTTGTCACATACCAAAGACTTGGCTATTAATGTTACTTTTCACCGTGTAGCTCCTCTTGAAGTTGGACATTCCATTCTTGGTGTCTGGAACCCTTCACCCTTTTTTGTCTAGTTAGCGCACCAGAATAAAGGGGCCGAACTGGTACCACTCGCTGGAAGTGACACATTATTGACCCTCCTGGGAATAACCCTGTGCTCTTCAGTCTGACCTAAACGGTGCATGCAGATTATGTTTTGGGGCAAGCCAAGTTGTCAGCTTACCAGCCTGGACTTTTTCAGTTCTAGATTGAAATGGCAGCTACCTTTAGGCTGCCTTGCACCCAGTAAATGGATCGCTCTTGAGACACTCTATTTGCATTGGGTAACCTTGGGACAAGATAATTAAAGTGGCCTCCCCTACTGCTGTTAAATCCTCCCATATATATGGGTCCATATCCTTTTGGAGCAGAATGGAAGGCTTTGGGACAGTCCTATACTGTTTGGGGGAGAGGGGAGCGATTGGCCAAGTTTATATGGGGCCACCATGGAATGTACACTTTATCTTTAACTGGGGTGGGCGGAATAATCTTGATGTGTAACATTAGCAGGGATAATGCAAAGTTACTGTATTTAGTCAATGTTTAAATTCACCAATAAGTGGGCAGTTACGGTCAGTTTATTTCTTCTAGGTTTGGTGGAGGAAAGGTGTGATGGGCAGATAGAGTGGTTATATGGAGGTGGATCACGCTATAACCATATCTTAATGGGGGTGGCTGTGGTCTTGGGGAGGAGGGTATTGTTTTCCAATATCGGAGAATGTTTGGGGGTCTTGCTGGGGTGGGGGAGAGGAGGGAGGGTTTGTGGCCTGGCTTGGCTAGGGGTTTTGCTTGCTGGCATAGATCATTATGCTTATTCCAGTGTTTTTTTTTTTTTTTTAACGCATAATGGTGTTAAAGATACATAGATTTCTGTCTTGGAATATTAGAGGTGGTAGGAATAAGAACAAGTGTTACCGAGTGTTTAAGCATCTCAAGCTTCTTAAAGGGAGCATTAATTTCCTTCAGGAGATGCATATGCTGAAAGCCGAATAGCTCCTAGTTCACAGGCAATTTATTGGCAAAATATTTTCCGCAAGGGAAAGGACACAGAGCAGGAGAGTAGCGTTTTTGGTTTCTAGGGGGAGTATCTTTCATCAGTGAACAGGTCCTGGTGGACTCCTTAGGGAGATGGATTTTTGTGAAGTGGACTTTAGACAGAAGAATGATTTTGCTGGGCAGCTTCTACTGCCCGAACGTGGACACTCCCCAGTTCTTTACGGAACAACTTCAGGTTTTAGCCCCATTTGTGAATATCCCCTTAGTTCTGGGGGACTGGAATCTCCCATTTGCACCAGACCTAGACAAGGATGGTGCGGGAGGAAGGTTTTCTCCTGCACAATGTGCCCTCAGAGAAATGGGCGATTATTTGGTCTCTGTGACCCATGGAGACTCCGGCACCTCACTCTGAGGGAGTATACCTTCAGGTCTGGCGTGCATGGCACAAGATCCAGAATAGATTTTTTCCTGGTCAGTCTCACACTATTGCGGGACCTAGTAGAAGCTGGTATTGAACCAGGAGTGATCTCAGATCACTCGACGGTAACCTGTTCCCTGGTATTAGATCCCGATATAACGAGGGAATCCCTTTGGAGATTAAACAACCAGCTACTTAAAGATTTGGATGTTGTTCAACATATTGAGGATGAGATACAGGCTTACACTCAGTTTAACTTGCACTCTCAGAGAGTGGACTGTGAGTGGGGTGCCTAAGTGTTTTCTGAGTGGTGTCCTGATTAAGTTAGCAGCACAATGCAAAGGAACAAGGAATGAAAGGCTTTTGCATTACTGTCAGACATGTAATATTGAGGCAACACTGTCACCCTTAACCATGAATGCTGTGCACTCCAGATTAATAGCTCTCAGGGATGAATATGCATGTTTATTAAGTAGCAAGGACATGGAACCTTGTGAGGGAGTCTGTAACATTTACTATATTGTTTATTCTGCTCTAACTGTATTGTATCTCTGTAACTATTATACGTGATGTGGAACCTTTGTAAAGGAGTCTTTGACTCAAAGGTATTTCTGATCCCTGAAATAAGCAAATAAAACACAAACAAATATGCTATTCTTAAAACAGGTACAAGGTATATTGACCAGGGGGAGAAGGAAGGGCACCTTCTGGCATTATGCCTTAAAAAGCTGGAAGCCTCTAGGATCATCCAAGGCATCCGATCCAAGACAAGTGGGTCTCTGCTCCTGTCCCCCAGGTCAATCACAGAAAAATTTGCCTTGTACTGCAAGGAGTTGTATGGCACTATGCTTAGCTCCCCAGACCCCAGGAAAATACGGGAATACCTAGATGACATTCCCCTTCTCTCCCTTTCACAAGATCAGCAAGATCCGTTAACCGTTCCAATTCAGGAGGCTAAGATTCAGGAAGCTATAGGGTCCCTGACTTCCAACAAGGCTCTGGGACCTGATGGTTTCTTCCCCAACTTTTATAAAATTTTTGTTAAGTCACATTCCCTTAGCTATGCCATTTGTATGATTGTATTTTGAATCTTAACCCATTGGACGACTCTCTGTTGGAGGCACTAATCATTGTATTACCCAAGCCAGGTAGGGATACAGGGAGGTAAGTAGTTATAGGCCAATATCATTCTAATTATGATATTAAAATATCGGCCAAACTTCTGGCCAATAGATTCCCTGGATGCGGAGAAGGCATTCGATAGGATCAACTGGCAATCTCTCTTTCTAACTATGTCCGATTTGGCATCCCACAGAGATTTATCCAATGGGTTTCCTCCCTATATTAATGTCCCAAGCCCGTGTCTACTGTAATGGGGTCTTTTCTAAGCCATTCCCCTTGCATCAGGTGCTACACAGGGTTGCCCTCTGTCCCCACTACTGTTCAATATTTATCTTGAACCTTTACTATCTAGGTTGCAGAGCGCAAGGAATCAGAGTGTTAAGGTAGGCCTGCAGGAATTCACTCTCGCACCCTCATGAGCCTACATGATTGGACTGATCATGGATCTTATTGCCACATTTGTATTATGATAGGCCTGTATGTTGGAAAACTTAATAAACTTAAATAAAAAAAAAAAGAGTGCTTCATTCCTTTCATTTACACCCTCCTATTCCCTCCCACTGCATGCTGCCCACCCCGCACCCTCTGTTCCCCCACCAGACCAGCAGTGATCTAATAAACCCTCCCGCTCCCTTCCACTGTGTGCTGCCCACCCCACACCACGTTTCCCCAGCCAGCATTCAAATGAGCTCTCCTGCTCCCTTCTACAGCATGCTGCCTGCCCCACACCCTCTGTTCCCACAGCATCCAAATTATCTCTCCCACTTGCTGCCACTGAGTGCTGAATGCCCCCACTCCCTCTGTTCCCCATGTCAACATCGGGGTGCACAATCCGCATGTTGTCATTATCTAACTCCCAGACACTGGGGAGCCACTCCAGTGTCTGGAAAAACATTTTTTCCCTGTTAAAAACAAAGATGTCCCCAATGTTTTCTTTTAAAACTGTAAAAGAAACGGTCCTTTCATCTCCTCATACCCCTCCCCATCCTAGCCCTCCTCTGCATACCTGCCTCCCTGTACCCCCCCCTTTACCCCATACTTACCCTCCGAGTTCGGCAGCTGTGATCTTCTGAGGACCGGGATATGTCTGCACTCTTCAAAACCGAACTGTGAACTAAGGAACCAAGGTAAACGCTGTATAATGGCTGTCAAAGGGGGTTTCAACTTATGTTGATATTTCAGCCATTTTTAGAAAATTTGACCCCAAATTTTCAACATGGGCTTCTTGGGACCCCACCTCATGAACACTATCACTGTCATTTCGTTACTCCATCCAGAAAAGTGATTTTGGCGATTGCTGTGTGGAATCACCTTTCGGGACCAAGTAATGAAATGACAGTGCCAGTGTACATGAGGAGGGGTCCCAGAAAGCCCAATTTGAACATTTGGTGCATAAAATCCCCAAAATGACAGTGTTATGAGCGTGCATTGCACAGTTTCTATGCACGCCCGTAACTTTGCCAATTTTTAATATTTTCACTCAATATTTTCAACATTGCCATTTTTCACACCTCCTCATGAACAGTACAGCTGTCATTTTTCACATCCTGCCCAAAATGTGTTTTTGCACCTGTGGCACATAATGGCACAGTCGCTGTGTGAAGTCACCCTTTGGGATGAGTGAATGAATTGACAGTGGCACACTTCATGAGGTAGAGTCCAAAAAAGGCCATGTTGAAAATTTGGTAAAACAACTCCAAACAAGCATTTGTCAATGCTGAATGTTTGCTTGCTGGCATTGGCAGTGGTAGTGCAGAAGTTACAGAGCTGCATAATAGGAATGGCAGTGAAGTATTAAACTGAAGCCAACCCCATCACCACCCTGCAGAGAGTGACAGGCATTGGGGTGTGTCTTTGGGTCGTCAGGCATAATGGCCATGCCATTTCACCACACCCTACCTTGCAGACACTGACAAGTGTCACAGTGTGCCTTGGGGACTTTGGCCCTTATGCGCACCGCATTCCATCAGGAAATATGGTGAGATGGGTGCAGTATAGGAGAATGGGATGAACTTTGGGGCCGAAGAGTCCAAGGCATACCTCGATGCCTCTCACTGGCAGCAGGGTGTGGAATGGTATGAGCATTACAGGCAAGAATCCCAAGTCACACCCCTGATGCCTATCATTCTCTACAGGGTGGGGCGTTATGGTTGGAAACCCTAATACCTCAGGCATTCGTTGGTATTTTCACTCCAAATTTTCAACATGTTTTTGAGACCCTTACCTCATGAACAGTGGCAATATCAGTTTGTTAGCCAAAAGCTGCTTATGCACAGCGACTACGGCATTTAGCACCAGAGGTGCAAAAACACATTCCAAACAGGATGTGAAAAATGACAGCTGTACTGTTCATGGGGAGGTGAAAAAATGGCAATGTTGCAAATCTGCAGTAAAAATATTAAAAGAACTGGTGAAGTCAGGAGTGTGCATAGAAACTGTGCAATGCACACCCATAATGTAATTAGTGTGGGGAATTTTTAAAGCAGATTGTCAACTCAGGCATTTTGGAACCTCTGATCATGAACAGTGTCACTGTGATTTTCTTTATCTGTCCCGAACAATGATTTCCCACAGCGACGATGCATCTCTGTGCTGTAAGTGTGAAAACAAATTTCGGCCATGTAGTGAAAAATGACAGCTGTACTATTCATAAGGAAGTGTGGAAAAATGCCACTGGTGAAAATCTGGACTGAAAATATTACAAAGTCATGAACTTACGAGGGTGCGTGGAAACTGCGCAATGCTGACTCGTAACACAGTCATTTTATGGAGTTTTGTCACCAAATTTTCAACATAGCCATTTTAAGACCTCTGCTCATGAACAGTGTAACTGTAATTTTCTTAATCTGTCCCAAACATTCCTTTCACACACCAACTGCACCACTGTCTACTACGTAATGCATTTTGGGTGACAAGTGGCAGCTATACTGTTCATAAGGAAGTGTAATAAAATGGCAATGTGGAAAATCTGGAGTGAAAATATAGAAAATTCGCAAACTTACGAGCATGTGTAGGAACTGAGCAACGCATGCTCGTAAAACAGTCATTTTTAGGAATGTTTTCACCAAATTTTCAACATAGCCATTTTAAGACCTCTGCTCATTAAAAGTGCCACTGTGATTTTCTTAATGTGTCTCATACATTGATTTCGCACACCGACTGCGCCATTGTGTGCCACATGGGCGGAAACACGTTTTGGGCAAGATGTGAAAAATGACAGCTGTACTGCTCATAAGGAGATGTGGTAAAATGACAATGTTGAAAATCTGCAGTGAAAATATTGAAAATTCGCAAACTTATGAGCGTGCATAGGAACTGCGCAATGCACGCTCATAAAACAGTCATTTTGGGGAATCTTTCCACCAAAATTTCAGCATAGGCTTTTTGAGAGCCCACTTAATGAACAGTGGCAGTGTCCTTTCATTACGTGGTCCCAAAAGGTGATTTTGCGCAGTGACTGCGAAATCATCCTTCGGGCCCGAATAACACAATGACTGCAATAATTCATGAGGAGGGGTCCCAAAAACCCCATGTTGAAAATTTGGGCCCAAAATTCCCAAAAATGCCTGAGATGTGCAAAAAAAGTTGAAAAAACTTTATCTATCCCATTATACAGCTTACTGCCATTTCCTCAGTTTGCAGTCGGCTTTGAAGAGTGCAGACGTGTTACCGTTCCACCGAAGATCATCGCACCAGAGTCCGGGTAAGTATGGGGTGAGGGATGTGTGAGAGGCAGGGTGCGCAGTGGGTGGGCATGGGTGGGGGCAGACACAGCAGGGACCGTTTTGATTTTCAGTTTTTTTTTTAATAGCGGCGACATGGGATGTTTGCCACACTGGGGTGGGCTCCCAGCGTGACAGAAAGATGTCTGGTTGGGGGTCGTGGAGTCGATGGGTGATTGGGTACCCCATTGGCCATAGCATCTGTTGCCATGTACTCGGGGGACAGTGGGGCCGATGGGTGACTGGGCATCCCGTCGGCTATACAGTGTGTGCATGGAAGCACACAACGTAATGTGTCTGTGTGTGTGGGGGCATGCATGAGCAGGCGATATCTTATTGCTGCTCACTGAAGCGTAGCTCCCCTTTTCAACTATGCGCCACTACATTTTGGAGTTGTCATAGTCCAGCAGGCATTGGAGAACTGCGGCCTGCACAAACACACTGACTGAATTGGAAGAGGGCTGATACACCTCTGAAAACTCGAATGATGGCACTGTGCAAGCAAACTTAAAAAGAAGCGGTTATCCTCTGTACAGACAGTTGATGAGACCCCATCTGGAATACTGTGTGCAGTTTTGGAGACCCGTGTACAAAAGGACATAGACAGGATGGAAGCAGTCCAGAAGAGGGCAACTAAAATGATGCAGGGTCTGCATCAGAAACCATATGAAGAGAGACTGAGAGAGCTTAATACGTATACCCTTGATAAAAGGAGGGACAGGGGGAATATGATAGAAACTTTCAAGTACCTCAAGGGAATCAACAAAGTCCAGGAAGGTAGCATCTTTCAGAAAAAGAGATGTGTAAGAACAAGGGGCACAATTTAAAGATAGTGGAGGGACATCTCAGGGGTAATGTGAGGAATTTGTTTTTCACAGAGAGACTGGTGGATACATGGAACCGCCTTCCTGGGGAGGTTGTTGGGTCTAAAACAGTGGAAATTCAAACATGCATGACCTACATAAGGCAATTGTAGTGGGGGTTGTAGGAAGTAGGCTGTTGGTTAACTAGAATCTGCAGCGTATCCAATAGGAAGGAAATGGACAGAATGGATGGGCCAGTAGTCCTTGTCTGCCGTCAGAGTCTATGTTTCTATGTAAACCAGCCAACCAACCCTACAGAAACATTTCCTTTCTTTCCCTCTATCTGTCCTCTCTTTGACTCTCCACCCTGTGGCCTGTCCCACTGCCTCTTCTCTCTCTGTCTTTCTCTCCCTTTCATTTTTCTCCTTTCTTCACCTCCGTGTGAGCATCTTGCTCCTTCTCTGTCACTGTTCCTGTCTCTTTTACCCTCTGTTCCTACCACTTTGAATAGCCTTGCCTCTTTCACTCTCACCTCTTTTTTCTGTCCTCTGTCCTGTTTCAATTCAAATTTAAATAACTAATTGTGTGATAGGATATGCAGCTATTGGCAAAGTTTAAGAATCAAACTGTTCATAAGACATGAAGATGCTGCAATGCACTTTAATACATCTATCTTATATTTCGAAGCTGGTGGCAGGATGATATGTGGTTGCAGCTATTTTGCTACAGCATGTCTTTCCCTAAGCAGTATACAAAGTTTAGCTTCATTAGCGGAAATCTGCTACCCAATATCCTCCTTTTCTCTTTCTCACTGTTCCTTATTTCATTTCCCTCCTTTGTCATGTCCTGTCTCCCCACCCTTCTCTCTTGTACTCTTCAAAAGCCAGTGGACTCCATCTCTACCTCCTCCCACTGTAAAATCTCCTGGTTTTCCCATGACCATATTCCTAGTGCTTGAACCTTGAGTAACTTTTCTATTCAATTTTACTAATTTGAGAAGAGGCGGCAAGGTAATGAATTTGGTTTCATACAGCACGTTTCAGAACAATTGCATTTCAAAGTGCTTTAAAAGCTAGGAGAAGGAAGACAGAATGTTGTTGCAGTGTGTTTAAAATGGCACAGAGATTAGAAAGAGACTGAGATTAAGCACAGGATGTTTAAATGACTTGTTCAGGGTTGCAAGGTAAACAACTGGTAGTTTTGGGATTCAAGCCCAGGTCTTTGCGTTCTAGCCACTACGCAAACCTGCTTCCCTTTTAACTCTAAACATGTCCAGTTCTGTTTGCCTCATTTGGAGGTGTGATGCCTTCTATCAGATCAACAAACATATTGTACCTGGAAGTTGCAATGCAGAAACCTTCAGGGTAGATGTTAGGTTGTGTTGCAAGGGAATTATGTCTAAACATAGGGATGTGATCCTGTCCTTCTACAGATCTTTAGTCAGGCCATACTTGTAGTATTGTGTGCAGTACTGGAGGCTGTATCTGAAGAAGGATATCAGACTGCTAGAGGGCGTGCAGCGTAGGGTGACAAAAATGATACAGGGGATGGAATAAAAACCCTACAAGGATAGACTGAGGCAGTTGTGTTTGTACAGCCTGGAAGAGAGGAGGGAGAGCGTGGATATGATTGAAACATTCAAGTATCTAAAGGGGTTCAAAAAAACTGGCACAGATGGGTTATTTAGGCTAAGGAAGGGGAGGGTTACAAGGACATGAGTCAAGCTTGGAAAGGGCAGATTTGAGAGAGAGATTAGGATGCATTATTTCACAGAAGGGTGGTGTTGAAGTGGAATACCTACATCATGTAGGATGGTGGGCACTTTTAAAGGGCATGGGACAAGGCAAGGGGGTGTCTGCATGAGTAGTAATGAGAAATTACTAAAGGGGAGAGTTAGGGAGAAGGGTAGGGCAGCTGCGATCTAGGGGACCTAGCTGTGCACTCAAGCAGACCTCATGGACCATAAGGCCTGTTTCTACTGGCAGATTCGTATGTTTGTATGTTTATTTATTTGTTTATTGAAAAGTTTCACCAGAAAAGGCACACGGCACATCAGGTTGCTCATCTCATGGGGCATTGGGGAGGGGGATGAGGGGAATTTTATATGCTACACAACAAGAGTAATACAGGATACAGTATAAATGATAGGCAATAGTACTAGAGATTGCAGCAAAACTGACATATAATACTACACAACAATAAAAATGGGCACTAGAATTTGGGTACCTTGAGACACTAGAGTGCTATTAAGTGTGCTAGAAAGCTTGCTAGCCAATACTCCAAAGTGATAAAATAGTGCATTAGTTGGCAAAATCATGGGGGATTGGTTAAGGAAAGTAAGGTAGGAGAAGGGGGGGGAGTGGTGAAGGGGGGGAAGGGGCATGTGGGAAAGGCAGGAAGTAAGGCGACAGAAGGAAGGAGTAAAAAGTAGGATAGTGAGTGTGGAAAGGTGGGGCAGTGGTTTAACCACAGGTGCAATTTACTATGAGGAAGTTGTGAAATGCCAAGGAGATGGAGTGGGGAGAGGATGAGTGGCAGATCTGGTGTGGGAGAATATTCCATAATTTGGGGAAGCGATGAGAGAAAGCCGTCTATCCTACAGTGGTGGACCGACAGGGGACTGCATTTGTCGAGAGTCATAGGATCTAAGGGAAAGGGCAGGTGGTGGGAGGGGGGATTTCAAACAGGCTAGATATGGAGGGAGAGATCTGAGCCAAAGCTTAGATGCACATTTAGAGCAACGGAGGTTGCGTCTGTTTTCTAGAGATGAGAAAGCGAGAGTAATAGAGATTGCACTGATGGGTGAGGGGGGAGGCATCCAGCGTGAAATGACAGAAGGAGTTAAAGAGAGTGTCCAGCCTGGTTAGGGAAGACTTGGGAGTGGCACTGTAGGCTATATCACAGTAGTCAAAAATAGGTAGTATCATCTTCTGGACTAGTTCATACCTTGCAGGTAGTGGGAGACAGCTACGGTTCCTGTATAGTGCGCCAAGCTTGGGGCACAACTTTTGAGGATAGCGTCAACACGTCCAGAGAGAAGTTGACATGTCGGTCAAGCTACATCCCAAGGTACCAAAAAGAGGATGTATCCTCAAGATTGTCCTGTCAAGGGTGTGGAAGAATGGTAGTAAGGGAGCCTAGAGAGTCTTTGCCTAGTGTCAAAGGTTATTGAGACAGTCTTCTTCACATTGAGGACAGTTGATGGAACTAAACAGAGCTGAACTTGATTGAAGTCAAGCTGCAGTCTGCTAGCCATGTCATCTGGGGAATGACCTGAGGTATGTATGTATGTAGGGGTTGAAATTAAGATTTGCAACTACTAGCATGCAGGAATAGTTCCTGGAAAATCCACTAGCCTCACAGACTTTTTCATTGGCACAACCAGTGCTCTTATTGAAATGTTACCTTCTCCAGCACAATCCAGAAGGGCTAGTTAGTGAAAAATGTTACAGTATCCCAATACAACATGTCACAACACTATGCTAGAAGGTTAGTACCTGTTTCAAAAGAGCCATGCAGGTCACTTTCTCAGGCGTTTCACTAAACATTTACGTTATTCCATACTTCACACAACAAATCTTTTCTTTGAAAATTTGTGTTTATTGGCTTTTCGGTCTGACAACCACAAACAACAATAAGCTGTTGCATTATGAAGGACAGAAGTTAAAAATACAGACATTTCTCATATAAACAGGGGAGCATTTGACATAATTTCCCATGACATAAAGTGCTTCAGTTTCTGTTATGGGACAAAGTCATTGTAGTTCCACATTTCACACAGAATCCAGCCTCTCCAGAGAAATCACATTTTGCTAGGGTTTGAGATACCCAGGCAGTTAATTTTTCCACAGTATATGTATCCCTTATGAGATTACTCCACAAAGTAACTCTGGGAAGCATATCAGACAGCCAATTTTTAGAGATGACTTTCTTGACCATAATAATGGAAATTGTTAAGATCTTTCTAGCGTGAGAGGTCTTAAATCCCTCAGGAACATCTAAAAACAGGACAATCCAGTATGTGAGTTCAAATGTTGGTTCAAATAGCTCTCTCCATTCTTGCTGTAATACACAACAAATATTGTAAGCAAAAAGCCTTATCAACATCAACATCTTGGGAGTGGCATGGGCATCTCACAGCTGGTAATGGTACTTATCTGTGAGTCCCAACCCCTTAAATAAGGAATACAAAGAGACAGAAGTGAGAACGAAACTACAGCACTTAGTATCTAACTTCTGTCTGTTTGTGTTCAATATATATATATATATATGACAGTGCTCCTTTGTGGAGTAAATGTATAGAACCATATCTGAAGGTTTCCAAGGTAGAAGATATATTGCAGCTTTCGAAAACGTGGTGTATCATCCCAGTCTCCTGCTTAATATTCCCGCTCTGAGTTAAACGGGTTCTATAGAAGTTGTCCATGCTTGTATGTGGGTATGGCTGATGAACAATGCCTGCCATGATTCTATTAGTGGTGGTTGAGTGGTGCCCTGAGTGATTCAAGCACCCTGCAATGGATAGCCCTGCTATCCATCTTCTGGATCTGACCCCATCCAGCCAAACCAGTATTTGGATCCCCAGTCAGATTTTGGGGACCTGAGGTTGGATGAGTCAAATGTCTCGATTTGGGTGTCATATTTTTGATGTGGCGTCTGGTAGTTGTGAACCATTGGGATCTGATTATCAGGTCAATGAATGAGAGGTTGAATCCATAATCAGATGCCATCAATATCTGATGGCATCCAACATCTAGGTTTAAAAGTGATATCCACTGGTATCTGACCTCTGTGGATACTACTCATGCACCACAAGTTTCTATACTGTCCCTATATTACCAGCACCTCACTCATTGATGTGTAATGCCTCTCATGATTCTTTACTGTCTTTATACTACCAGTACCTAACTTAATGATGTATAATATCTGTCATGTTCCTTTACTGTCCTTCCCCTACCAGTATCTAACTCGTTGGTACATAGTGACTGCTGTATTTGTCCATTTGTTGAGAGTAGGGATGTCAGGTGTTCTTTGCCTTTGAAAGGGGACTCTTTTGGTTTCCACTCCTACTGCTGTTACTGTATGTGATTTCATAATGATGGGGCAATAATGAGAGCACTGAGGTGTGCCCTAATATGAATAAGAAGCTGTGTAGGCAGAGATCTGTCCCCATAGCATCCTGGCAGAAAGCATTTACATCTATTCAATACAAGGCAAGACCATAGGCTGTGCAACAGAGACCCCCCGGGGCCCCACATCTCCAACGGTGATCATCAGCATATAATCCAATAGGCTGCAGAAACTGGGGGATCTACACCCTTTGCGCTGAACTTTGTTCTGAATATCTGTACTCCAGTTGTCTCTGCATGCTGTGTGTGCCTTATGCCAACAAGTTGGCCCCTCCTCAGTCAAGAGGCTCAAGCCCATTTCAGCCCTTCCCCTCCTTCTGCACCTTGGACGTCTGAATAGGGACTGAATCTCTGATGGTTGCCTATACATGTGTTCTGCCCTCCCTCATGTCCTATGAGCCCATCAGTGTTACAGACTATACAACCTTGGGTACAGTGAGCTCCTAGGGTACTACGCAGTTGCATGAAGCACCATAGATCCCGATGTGGTAATTGGAACCATTGTGTAAATGATTTATTGAAATCTAGGTTTGCCTGCTCTAGGATTAAATGATTACCCAGCCTGTGTATGCCAACTCTTTTTCAGATAAGTCAATTGGCTATTTTGTCCCCTATCTGAGACATAGAGTTGCCCCAGAGTGAAGCACATGCAATTGGAGCCAGGTTACTTTTGATGAGATTTTGTAAAGTACACTATCATCTAGCTGAGACCAAAATGGTTGGGTAACCTCTGTCTTAGGCAGGGATGTGTACCAGTAGACTCCAAGAGATGCCCTTCTCCCCTTTGCTGATGTCTTCATTTACAACTATAGGAGAGAAAACCACTTAATATGTGAAATGCCAATGCATCCACCAGCATACTCTGAAAGGAAGCAAGTTGACAGTAAACTGGAGTGGAACAACCTCAAAAATTGTACAGAAAAAAGAAAATGGATGTCTTGGAAACTTGCTAAGTCTGCCACCTCACCCTCGAATACGGCACTCGGGTGATAGCCCAACTCCCCTCTTAAGTTGAGCGAGACTTCACCCCAGTTGAGTTGGTCATATCAGAATGAGAGTACGTAACCCCTGGTGCCCTAAAACAGTGAGCCTGGAGGGAGGGAAGTGCCCTATATACAGTACCATATGCAAGGATGCACCCCACTTCTTAGTGCAGCCTGTGTACCATCCCTGCACTACTAGTGTTTAATTCATTGTTGTATAGCAATTGCTGTATTTGTATGTATGCTGCCCCTACACTATGGTATCTAACTCATTGCTGTAGAGTGACTGCAGTGTTTGTATGTGCACCATCCCTGCACTACCAGTTTCTATTTCACTGGTGTGTAATAACTGTCATGCTTGTTTGTATGTAGTCTCTGCACTACTGGTATCTAACTTACTGTTTTATAGTGACTGCTGTGTTTACAGGTATACTGTCCCTGCATTACCAGTATCTAACTAATCTGTGTATAGTTTAATTTATTTATTTTTTTATTTCACAATTTTTGGCCCCGGAAGACACACTAAGCTGAGACTTGTTAGCAGATGTGCCTTGTGACTGCTGTATTTGTATATAAACCACCCCTCCTCAACTAGTATCTAACTCATTGCTGTAACTGACTGTTGTCTTTGTATGTACAGTATACCATCCCTGCAATACCAGTATCTAACTCACTGCTGTAACTGACTGTTGTCTTTGTATGTATACCTTCCCTGCACTATCAGTATCTAACTCATTGCTGTAACTGACTGTTGTCTTTGAATGTATACCATCCCTGCATTACCAGTATCTAACTCACTGCTGTAACTGAATGTTGTCTTTGTATGTACAATATACCATCCCTGCACTACCAGTATCTAACTCATTGCTGTAACTGAGTGTTGTGTTTGTATGTACAGTATACCATCCCTGCACTACCAGTATCTAACTCACTGCTGTAACTGACTGTTGTCTTTGTATGTATACCATCCCTGCACTGCCAGTATCTAACTCATGGCTGTAACTGACTGTTGTCTTTGTATGTACAGTATACCATCCCTGCACTACCAGTATCTAACTCATTGCTGTAACTGACTGTTGTGTTTGTATGTACAGTATGCCATCCCTCCACTGCCAGTATCTAACTCATTGCTGTAACTGACTGTTGTGTTTGTATGTATACCATCCCTGCACTACCAGTATCTAACTCCTTGCTGTAACTGACTGTTGTGTTTGTATGTATACCTCCCCTGCACTACCAGTATCTAACTCATTGCTGTAACTGACTGTTGTGTTTGTATGTATACCATCCCTGCACTACCAGTATCCAATTCACTGCTTTGTGAAGTGATCTGATGCACAACCTGAATGAAAGGCAGTTTGTAACCAAACTCTATTCTGTTGAATTTGGCTACTGTACCTCAGCACCAGCATTCCAGATCTAACATGGGACTAATGGACACTTAGTCCATTCTGACCTTTAATTAGGGGTTAATTCACAAAAGTTCCCCAGCCCCTCCACACATGCAGAGGGCCATGAAAAGCCACAGAGTGCCCTCTACCTGCAGGATGCACACCATCAGGGCACTTTGCAGCATCTACAACCCTGGTTGCATGCTCCCTTCACAGTGGATCCCTGGCCTTGTGCACAGTTATGATCTTGATCAGGTCAGGGGTAAGCAAGGGGGAAGGAGTATTCCGCACCTGATCAAGGATACCTTGGTACTGCTGGCTACAGCCAACAATAAGTCAGAAGCTATGCAGCTCCAGGGGCTGCAATACTATCTGCGCACACCTCTCCACCTGGCAAAGTGGACTGATTCCAAGATTGGTCATTCATCCTTCCTCTGGCCCATAGTCTCAGAAGCATCTGTGGGGCTCTGCCCATATGGGGAGGCTGGGGGATTAATGCTGTGGATCAGTGCAGTCCCAGGTGCATGGCTGCAGGGCTGGATATGCTCGAGTTAGCCTGTCCTGGTCCCTCTGTGGATTGATCCCTTAGTTACTTTGGAAAGGCTTACTATCCATTATTTCTCTTTCCGCTGTTCTAAATCCACACTGCTAGAACTTTATAAGACCTACTGCCACCAGAATGAACAATTTATTCTGTAAGCTGGAAGTACTGTAGTTATTGTTGTTTCGCTGAAAGGATAATCCAGGGGAATAAGAACTACTTCACAGTGTGAGTGGTGAAATTGTGGAACTTGTTGCCAGAGCAAGTAGCATCAGTCAATGCTGTAACTGTCCTTAGTACACTTCTAACAGTTACTATGAAGAACAAGCATTTGTCAATGCCGAATGTTTGCTTGCTGGCATTGGCACTGGTAGTGTAAAAGTTACAGAGCTGCATAATAGGAATGGCAGCGAAGTACTGAACTGAAGCCAACCCTACCACCACCCTGCAGAGAGTGACAGGCATTGGGGTGTGCCTTTGGGTCATCAGGCATAACGACCCGCCATTTCACCACACCTACCCTGCAGACACTGACAAGTGTCACTGTGCCTTATGGGGTCTTTGGCCTTATACGCACCTCATTCCATTAGAAATACGGTGAGATGGGTGCGTATAGGAGAATGGGTGAAACATAGAATTTGATGGCAGATAAGGACCGCTTGGCCCACCCAGTCTGCCCATTTCCCTACCTAACGGATAAGCTGCAGATCCTAGTTAACCAGCAGCCTACTTCTTCCCTACCCCCACCCTTCTAGAATTGCCTTGACTGTCCCATGCATGCTTGAATTCCACCACTGTTTTGACTCCACAACCTCCTCCAGAAGGCTGTTCCATGCATCCACAGCCCACTCTGTGAAAAAATACTTTAAATTACCTTTGAGCCGCACCCCTCTATCTTTAAATTGTGTCCCTTGTTCTTGCACACCTCTTTTATTGAAAGATGCTACCCTCTTGGATTTTGTTGATTCCCTTGAGGTACTTGAACATTCCGATCATGTCCTCCCTCTCCCTACTTTCCTCGAGGCTATACATATTTGGCTTCTTAAGTCTCTCTTCATATGTCTTCCAGTGCAGACCCTGCACCATTTTAGCTGCCCTCCTCTGGACAGCTTCCATCCTGTCTATGTCTTTGCGGAGATTGGGTCTCCAGAACTGCACGCAGTACTCCAGATGGGGTCTCACCAACTGTCTGTACAGAGGGATAATAACTTCCTGTTTTCTACTGGTGATGCCTCTCCCTATGCATCCCAGTATCCCCCAGCCCTTCTTGCTGCCCTCTCACATTGCTTGCCCACCTTTAGGTCATCTGATATGACTACCCCCAGGTCCCTTTCCATTTTTGTTGTTGTTAGTATCTCACCCCCCATTGTGTACTCTTCCCCTGGGTTTTTGTTTCCTAGGTGCATTACCTTGCACTTCTTAGCATTGAATCTAAGCTGCCATACATTTGACCATTCCTCTAACCATGCCAATTCCCTTCTCATCCTTTCCACCCTACCTTGTGCATCAACTCTGTTGCTGATCTTTGTGTCATCTGCAAAGAGACATACTTTTCCTCCCAGTCCCTCTGCAATGTCACTTATAAAGACATTGAAGAGGACCGGTCCTAATACTGAACCCTGTGGTACCCCACTAGTAACCCCCCTGTCTTCAGAGTGGACTCCATTTACTATTACTCTCTGTGTCATATTCTCCAGCCAATTCTTTACCCATGCTGTCCTCTTTGGACCCACTCCCAAGCTGGCTAACTTGTATATTAATCTTTTGTGTGGGACTGTGTCAAATGCCTTGCTAAAGTCTAGGTAGGCCATGTCCACAGCCCCTCCCTGATCTACTACTTTGGTCACCCAGTCAAAGAAATCTATCAGATTTGTCTGGCATGACCTTCCTGCTGTGAATCCATGCTGCCTAGGGTCCTGTGCCCCTCTGGCCTCTAGATACTCCACAATTCTTTCTTTCAGAAGTGATTCCATCATTTTCTCTACCACTGAGGTTAAACTAACTGGTCTGTAGTATCCTGCTTCTGCCTTGCTCCCACTTTTGTGAAGAGGGATCACATCTGCCCTCCTCCAGTCCATGGGTACCACCCCACCCTCCCATGATTTGTTAAAGAGAGTAGTCAGTGGTGTCACTAGTTCTACCCTTAGTTCTTTAGAATTCTGGGATGAATCCCATCAGGCCCCATTGCTTTGTCCACCTTCAGTTTTAAGAGTTCTTTCAGAACCCTTTCTTCTGTAAATGGGCTGGTATCAACTTCTGTATCCAGCGTGTTTCTGCTGCTTGTTTTAGGTACCTCCCACTCTTCCTTTGTAAATACTGAGCAAAAATATTTGTTTAGCATCTCTGCCTTTTCACAGTCACCCTTTGACTGCCCTCCGTCCCCTTTATTAAGCCTCACTAACCCTCCCTTGGTCATCCTTCACCCCCTGATGTACCTATAAAAGGTTTTATCCCCCTTCTTAACTGAGTTGGCTATCTTTTCCTCAGTTTGGGCCTTTGCTGTTCTGACTGCCTTCCCAGCTTCCTTTTGCTTTAACTGATACAGTTCTCTGTCCTGCTCCTTCTGTGATTCCTTGTACTTCCTGAATGGTTTCTTTTTCTTTTGAACCTTCACTGCCACTTCCTTTGAGAACCATAGTGGTTTCTTACATTGTTTCATTTTGTTTATTTGCTTCACACAAAGGCTTGTTACCTCTGTGATGGCAGTTTTTATTATTCCCCATTGTTCTTCTACCCCTCCTTCTGGCCCATTTGCTAGTGCATTCCTTAGGCACTCACCCATTTTGGCAAAGTCAGTCCTCCTAAAGTCCAGTACTTTTGCCTTTGTATGGCTTGACTCTATTGCTGTGTTTATTGTGAACCATATTGTTTGATGGTCGCTAGTTCCCAGATGGCTACCCATTTCTACAACTGTGATCCTCTCTTCATCTCCATTTGAGAGAACCAGATCTAAGATTGCTCCCTCTTAAGTGGGCTCCAATGCTAGTTGTCTAAGGCATGCCCCCCTGTAGGGCATCTAGAATAACCCCACTCTTCGAAGTGGCTGCTGCAACTGCACTCCAGTTAACATCTGGAATATTCAGATCACCCATCAGCAATATATTCCCCTTTGTCTGCCATTCTAAGTATTCTTTCTATTATTTCCTTGTCCTTTTCCTCCCCCTTAGAAGGGGGTCTGTATAACAACCCCTGTGCGGATTGTGGTGCCATTGCCTGTCTCCAAATTTACCCACAGTGCTTCTTCTTCTCCCTGTTTTCCCTTTTGTTCTGTTGCTTTGATTCCTTCCCTTATGTAAAGAGCTACTCCTCCTCCTCTTTTACCCTCCCTGTCCCTCCTGTAGATAATGTATCCTGGTATGTTTACATCACAGTCATGGTTTTGTGTGTACTATGTTTCTGTGACTGCCACGATATCCAGATGTTCCTCCTCCATCAAGGCCAATAATTCAGGAAGCTTGTTACTCAGACTATGGGCATTGGTACTCATTGCTCTCCATTTTTTGATGGCTTTATCTTCTTTTGCATCATTCCCCACTGACCTTTCTACCTCGGTCTTTTTCTCATCTAGTACCCTGTTTTTGTAGGGAGGCTGGGATTTTCCTGCTGCTTATCAGTGCCTCGCCCCTTGACTAGTTTAAAAGCTTGCCAATGAAGCATTTAAACTGATTGCTCAAAAGACTTGTTCCCTTCCTGGACAGATGCAGACCATCTTGCCAGTATAGGCTGGTGTCCCTCCAGGTGGAACCCCAGTCCCCAATGAAGCCAAACCCCTGTGCTCCACACCATTTTTTCAACCATTCATTAAACTGCATGGTGCAAAGTACCCTCGCCTCACTCATGCCATTGACAGGCAGCACCTCAGAGAAGGATACTGTGAGTCCTACTTATCTTAGGCCCCTCCCCAATTCTACAAAGTCCTTCTGCACTGCTCTAATCTCATGATGAGCCAAGTCATTTGTCCCTAGGTGGACAATGACATCCAGCTCAGACTCCCATGCAGCTGTTCTCGTGATCCTGAGGATGCGCTTCCTGTCTCTCCAAGCCATGGCACCAGGCAGGCACCTTACTTCAGTTTTCCCTGCTCCCCAGTTCTATCCCCCTAATAATTGAGTCCCCCACCAGAAGCTGCTTCCTTTCCTTGTGGTGTCCTCTGCCTCCTTCCTGTGGGCCTCCCTTTTGAAGTTTGGGCCCCGAAGAGTGCAAGGCACACCTTGATGCCTCTCACTGGCTGCAGGTTGTGGGTGGGGGTGGAATGGTATGAGCATTGCAGGCAAGAATCACAAGTGACACCCCTGATGCCTGTCATTCTCTACAGGGTGGGGCGTTATGGTCAGAAACCCTAACGCCTCAGGCATTCGTTGGTATTTTCACTCCAAATTTTCAACATGTTTTGTTTGTGACCCCCATCTCATGAACAGTGGCAATATCAGTTTGTTAGCCGAAAACTGCTTTTGCACAGCGACTACGGCATTTGGCACCACAGGTGCAAAAACACATTCCGAACAGGATGTGAAAAATGACAGCGGTACTGTTCATGGGGAGGTGTAAAAAATGGCAATGTTGAAAATCTGCTGTGAAAATCTTAAAAAAACTGGTGAAGTCACGAGCGTGCGTAGAAACTGTGCAATGCACATCCGTAATATAACTAGTTTGGGGATTTTTTTTACAGCAGGTTGTTAACACAGGCATTTTGGGACCTCCAATCATGAACAGTGTCAGTGTGATTTTCTTTATCTGTCCCGAACAATGATTTCCCACAGCGACCACGCATTTCTGCGCTGAAAATGTGAAAACACATTTTGGCCATGTTGTGGAAAATGACAGTTGTACTGTTCCTAAGGAGGTGTGGAAAAATGCCACTGGTAAAAATCTGGACTGAAAATATTACAAATTCATAAACTTATGAGGGTGCGTGGAAACTGCGCAATGCTCACTCGTAACAGTCATTTTATGGAGTTTTGTCACCAAATTTTCAACATAGCCATTTTAAGACCTCTGCTCATGACCAGTGTCACTGTGATTTTCTTAATCTGTCCCAAACATTGTTTTCACACACTGACTGGACCATTGTGCGCTACATGTGCGGAAACACATTTTGGGCTAGATGTGAAAAATGGTACCTGTACTGCTCATAAGGAAGTCCAGTAAAATGGCACTGTTGAAAATCTGGTGTGCAAATATTACAAATTCGCAAACTTGCCAGCGCGTGTAGGAACTGCGCAACGTGCACTCCTAAAATAGTCATTTTTGGGAATTTTTTCACCAAATTTTCAACATAGCCATTTTAACATCTCTGCTCATTAACAATGTCACTGTGATTTTCTTAATGTGTCCCCTACATTGATTTTGCACTCCACTGTGCCATTTGTCGCTACATGGTGAGTACGTTATCGGCGAGGTGTGAAAGGACAGCTGTACTGCTCATAAGGAGGTGTGGTAAATGGCAATGTTGAAAATCTGGAGTGAAAATATAGAAAATTAACTTGCGAGTGTGCATAGGAACTGTGCAACGACACCGTAAAACAGTAATTTTAGGAATTTTTTTTCACCAAATTTTCAACATAGGCTTTTTGAAAGCCCACCTTATGAACACTGGCAGTGTTATTTCATTAATGGGTCCCAAAAGGTGATTTTATGCAGTGACTACTAAATCACCCTTCAGGCCCAATTAACGCCATGACAGTGCAGTGGCATACAGTTGAAAGGAGAGCTCCGCTTGAGTAAGCAGGAGCTCCTACCCCCACACACACGCAGGCACGATATCGCCTGCTGATGCGCCTCCCCACGCACACTGTGGCCGACGGGGCCGCTCAATCCCCGTTGGCTCCATGCCTCCCCCCCAACAACAGTTGTCCAGGTGCCATGCTAGGAGCCCACCCCAGCATGGCAAGAACTGTCATAACCAAGGGGGGTGCCCAATCCCCCATCGGCTCCACGGCTGCACGCCCCTCCCCCCAAAAAAGCTTTGCATGTGCCATGCTAGGAGCCCACCCCATGTTATGGCTGACGGGGGTGCCCAATCCCCCATTGGTTCCAGCCTCCTCAAACAGCCTTTCCAGCTGCCACGCTGGGAGCCCACCCCAGTGTGGCAAATGTCCCACGTCGTCTAAAAACCTGTAAAGAAGAAAACCTTCCCACACAGTCTCCCCGCCACCCTACAACCCGCACCCACCTACTGTGCACCCTGCCTCCCCACACCCCCCACCCCATACTTACCTCCGGAGCTCGGCGTGACGATCATCGGTGGACCAGGAACACGTCTGCACTCTTCAAAGCTGACCGCGAACTGAGGAAATGCCGGTAAGCTGTATAATGGAATAAATAGGATTTTTTCAACTTTGTTGCATATCTCAGGCATTTTTGGGAATTCTGGGCCCAAATTTTCAACATGGGGTTTTTGGGACCCCTCCTCATGAATTCTTGCACTGTCATGGTGTTACTCAGCCCGAAAGGTGGGTTCGCAGTCACTGTCGGAATCACCCTTGAGGGCTGATTAATGAAATGACAGTGCCAGTGTTCTATGAGGAGGGCTCTCAAAAGCCTATGTTGCAATTTTGCGAAAAAAGTTGCTTGTGCAGTAGTTGCTACATGACGCCATAACTTCACAAATTTACAATATTTTCACCCCCAGATTTTAACACATGTCATTTTGTCACACCTCCTTTTAGCAGTACAAGCTGTCATTGTTCATATCCCGCCAAAATGTTTGCACTTCCAGCGCACAATAAGCGCTGTTGCTGTGGAAATCAGTCTTCAGAACAGATTAAGAAAATGACAGTGACATTGTTCATGAGTAGAGATCCTAAAATGCCTATGTTGAAAATTTGGTAATGATACTCCGTAAAATGACTGTGCTATGAGTGTGCGTTGAGCACTTTCCACGCACCCTTGTAACTTTGCAGATTTGTACTATTGTCACACCAGATTTTCAACAGTACCATTTTTTCACACCTCCTTATAAGCAGTACAGCTGTCATTTTTCACATCCTGACTGAAATGTGTTTTCACAGTTCCGACACAGAATAACCTGGTCACTGTGGGAAATCAGTGTTCAGAACAGATTAAGAAAATTACAGTGGCACTGTTCATGAGCAGAGGTCCTAAAATCCCTATGTTGAAAATTTGGTGACTAAACTCCATAACACGACTGTGTTACAAGCATGCATTGAACTGTTTCCATGCACCCTTGTAACTTCTCAAATTTGTAATACTATCACGCCACATTTTCAACAGTGGCATTTTTTCCCAACTCCTTATGAACACTACAGCTGTCATTTTTCACATCCTGGCTAAAATATGTTTTGCACTCCTGCATGGTCACTCTGGGAAATCAGTGTTTGGGACAGATTAAGATCGACCGAGTGAGAGGGGGAAGTGACCGAGCTCAACTGAGCTCTGTCGGGACTGCTGCAGATTTGTTTGTGGGCAGAGAAAGACCTCAATACAAGAGCTCAGTACAAAAGGGTAGTCTGCACCACTGCGAGAAACAGAACGAGAGAGTTAGTGAGGCAGGGGGAGTGAGCGAACTCCTCGAGCGCTGTCAGGACTGCTGCAGTTTCTTTGTAGGCAGAAAAAGGCATCATTACATGCAGGGGCCCAGTACAAAGGCCAGCCTGCAGTGGTGGGAGAAACAATCTGACGAGTGAGACAAGGGGACTTAGTGAGCTCAGCAGGAGCTCTATCAGGACTGCTAGGATTTCTCTGTGGGCAGAAAAGGTGCCAATGCAGGCAGGAGCCCGGCATAAAAGGGCAGCTTGCAGTGTCAGGACAAACAGAATGAGCTGATGAGAGGGAGACTGAGTGACTTCAACGGAGCTCTGTCAGGACAGCTGTGGATTTCTTTGCAGACAGACAAAGGTGCAAATGCAGCCAGGAGCCCCATACAAAAGCGTAGTCTGTGGTACCAAGACAAACAGAAAGAGTTAGTGACAGAGCAGTACTGAGCGAGCTCAACGGAGCTCTAGTGCGACTGCTGCAGATTTCTTTGTGGGCAGAAAATGCGGCAATGCAGGCAGGAGCCCAGCACAAAAGGCCAGCTTGCAGTGCCAGTAGAAACAGAATGTGAGACTGACAGAGGGGGAGTGAGCGAACTCAGTGGAGCTGTGTCTGGACTGCTTCAGATTTCTTTCTGGCCAGAAAAAGCTGCCAATGCAGGCAGGAGCCCAGTACAAAAGGGCAGCCTACAGCGCCAGGAGACACAGAATGAGCGAGCGAGTCGGGGGGAGTCAGTGAGCTCAATGGGGCTTTGTTGGGACTGCTGCAAATTTGTTTGTGGGCAGAAAAAGGCAGCAATGCATGCAGGGGCCCAGTACAAAAAGGCAGACTGCAGTGGCAGGAAAACCAGAATGAGCGACTGAGTAAGCTCAACAGAGCTGTATTGTAACTGCTGCAAATTTCTTTGGGGGCATAAGAAGGCAGCAACGCAGACAGGAGCCCAGTAGAAAAGGGCAGCCTGCAGTGCCGGCAGAACAGAATGAGCGAGTGAGAGAAGGGGAGTGAGCGAGCTCAACGGAGCTCTGTCGGGACAGCTGTGGATTTCTTCCTCGGCAGAACAAGGTGCCAACACAGGCAACAGCCCAGTACAAAAGAGCAGCCTGCAGCACCAGGACAAACAGACTGAGCCAGTGACAGAGGGCCACTGAGCGAGCTCAACAGACCAACGCAATCAACATTCGGCATTGACAAATGCTTGTTAACCTTGCAATCCCACCCTTGGACTTCCTGTTTTCACTTGCATACCTAAAATATCTTGTCCCCTTTCATTACCTCCTGGGTTAATCTCTCTTCAGTTTGCACCTTTGCACTCCTTACTGCTTTCCCTGCTTCCCTCTATTTCCACTGATACATTTCCATATCCTCCTCTGTCTGTGTCTCCTTATACCTTCTGAATGCAACTTTTTAGTCTTTACCTTTTCAGCCACCTTTTTAAGAAAAATAGCAGTCTCTTTTTCCTCTTTCTTTTACATAGAAACATAGAATTTACCAGCAGATAAGGACTGCTTGACCCACCTAGTCTGCCCATTTTTCCCTGCCTATAGTATCACTTGATCTCTGACCCATTCAACCTCTTCCCTTCCCTTTCCCTAAGATTACCTTATGTCTATCCCATGCGTTCTTTAACCCTAACACTGTTTTTGCACCCACCACCTCTACTGGAAGACTGTTCCAGGAATCCACCACTCTTTCTGTGAAGAAGTACTTCCTCACATCTCTCCTGAATCTACCCCCAGCTTCTTATCATGCCCCTTGTCCCTGAACATCTTTTATTCCGAAAAAATACTTCCTCTTGTACTTTGTTTCCCGTGAGATATTTAAAGGTCTGTAATATACCCCTCCTCTTTTCCAGGGTGTACATATTTAGGTTCATTAATCTCTCCTCATAGGGTTTCCAATGCAGACCCTGCACCATTTTAGTTGCCCTCCTCCTGACTGCCTCATCCCTGTCTATGTCCTTTCTGAGATGTGGTCTCCAGAACTGTACACAGTTCTCTAGGTGGGGATTTACCAGTGATCTATACAGAGACAACACTACTTCCTCTTTCTACTGGTGATATCTGTCTCTATGCATCAGAGCATACCAGTTGCCATCACAACTGTCTTGTCATCCCAACTTATCGCACTGCCTGGCCACCTTTAGGTCATCTGATATAATCACCCCTAGATCTCTTTCCTGATTGGTGGTCATCTGTACTACTCTGCCATTTTGTTCTCTGCCCCTGTGTTTCTGTGCCCCAGGTGCATTATTTTGCACTTTTTCGCATTGACACCCATCTGCCGTTCCCTTGATCACTCCTCGAGTTTTCTCATATCTCTGTTCATCCTTTGCATCCCACCTGAGTTTCCTCCCTGTTGCAGAGTCCGTAAAGAGGCTGATCTTCCTTCCAGATCCTCTGCAATGTCTTTCACAGTAAAGATGACCAGTCCCAACACTAATCCCTGAGGCACCCTGCTGGTCACCCTCCCTTCCTCTGAGTCAACTCTGTTTACCACTACCTTCTGCCTCCTATCCCCTAACCTATTTCTTACCCCGTTTACCAATTTTGGCCCCACTCCTAAATTTCCCAGCTTGCTTACTAGTGTCCCGTGTGGAATGGTGTCAAATGCCTTATTGAAGTCTAGGAAGGTTATGTGTACTGCCCCACCCTGATCTAGTTCCGTGGTCACCCAGTCAAAGAACTCTATCAGATTAATTTGACATGACCCCCCCTCCCCCAATGAAACCATGGTGCCTCAGGTCATGAAACCCACTGGATTCAAGATATTCCACAATCCTTTCTTTCAGCAGTGATTCCATTACCTTTCCCACCAGTGAAGTCAGAATGACTGGCCTATAATTGCCAGCCTCTTCCTTGCTACCACTTAGTGAAGTGGGACTACTGTACATCAGCCCTCCGTCAGTCCTCCAATGCCACTTGTGTTTCCAATAAGCTGTTAAACAGGGCCATCAGAGGTGCAGTCAGTACCTCCCTGAGTTCCCTCAATACCCTTGGGTGGACCCTATCTGTCCCCATTGCTTGGTCTACTTTCAGATTTGCCAGTCCCTTCAGAACTTTCTCCTCTGAAAATGGAGTACAGTAGTGTCTACCTCCCTCCCTCCCTCCCTTCCATGCTCCTGTTACATTTTTGCAGTATTTGTTCAGGATGGCTACCTTTTCCCATTTCTTCTCTGCACAGTCATTCACCTCTTCTCTTCTTAACCTTTCAATCCCACTCCTGGTCTTCTTTTCTTCTAAGTACCTAAAACATTTCTTGTTGCCTATTGTTACTGCCTTGGCTGTTCTCAATTAAGTTTGCACCTTTGTGCTCCTTACTGCCCTTTCTGCTTCCCTCTGTTTCTCCTGATACTCTTCCCATTCCTCCTACCTCTGCATCTCCTTTCACCTTCTGAATGCCACCCTCTTAGCTTTTATCTTTTACGCACCTCTTTTGAAAGCCAAAGTTGTTTCTTTTCCTCTTTCATTTGCCCTTTGCCTACTGCAGATGTTTGTTGCCTTCGCTATGGCCAATTTTAGTTTCCCCAATGTTCCTCCACGCCATCCAGTTCATCACCCGCTCTACCCGCTTTATCATCCCTGACACATTCAGCCATCTTTTTAAACTCTGCCCTCCAGAAGTCCAGGACCTTTGTCTTTGTGTGGTTTGATTCCACAGCTGTCCTTATATTGAATCACACTGGACAGTGATTGCTGGTCACCAGGTGGCCCACAAATTGATGTCTGCAACACTGTTTCTTTTGGTGAGTACTAGGTCCAGTATTACTGTATCATGAGTGAGTTCACTGAGTAGTTACCTGAGGAATGCCCCCTGCAGGGAGTTCAAGATTTCTCTGCTTCTAGCTGAAGCTGTAGCTCTGAGGTTTCAATCTACATCTGGCAAATTGAACTCCCCCACCAACAGCACCTCCCCCTTTTTTGGCATCTTGCCAGTGGCTTCCATTAGTACCTTATCTAACTCCTCTCCCTGTGCTGGGGGTCTGTAGATCACACCACGGTGAATAGAGGCTCTATTCCTAGTCTCTAGCATGACCCACACTACCTCTGCCCCCACCCCCGTATTTCCTGTATTTCTGTCGCTTTAATTCCCTCACTCACATAAAGTACCATGCCACCTCCTTTCCTTCCTACCTTGTCCTTCCTAAACTGAGTACAGCCTATATTTGGCTATTTCCAGTCATGGTTTTCAGTGTGTCATGACTCAGTAATAGCATTAATATCCAGGTCGGCCTCTGCATTATGGCCTCTAGGTTTGGAATCTTATTTCCAAGACTTCTAGCATCACAAACATGGCTTTCCAGGCTTTGTTACCACTCTTTGTCACCCCCCCTTTTTTAGTTTTTGCTTTCCCTCCTGCCCCACAGTCTTTTTAATGCATCCGCTCCATTCCCCTTCATTTGTTCCACCCTACTTCCTGTATTAATTTGTGTCTTGGGGATTCCACTTCTCTCGGGTTCTTCCTACTCACTACTTCATCCTGTGGGGGGGGGGGAGGAGTTTTTGCCTGCCCAATCTGTTTCGCCACCCAAGGTTGTGCCAACAGCTGTAGGGGCCGTGCTGCAAAATATTTTGTTGGGCCCACTTCCCCACCAATAAATGTGAAGTAACCATTAGTGCATATTAAATTTTTATAATGTAATTTTTTCTGGTATTACTCCTGCCGAACATACATAGTTTGTCCATGCTTCCCCGCATCCCCATTCCTCTTGTTGGCTCCATGATCAAAGAACTGAAGAATTGAATTTGTTCCTGCTCCTTTTGGGGACACCAGCACCATGATTAGATGTTTAGAGTGATGGGCCCTATTGCTTTGTTGTTCTGTACCCCCAGCAATGTGAAACAGGAGTCAGAATCTTCTGACACCACTGCTGACAACCACATTTCAAATGGATAAGCAATTTCCAAAGAGAAACTTACAAGTTTGTCTGTGAGAAAAGGTTTTCTTAATGCTGACCCCTAAAGTAGTGGCCCCTTAACAGTACAGACCCTACTGAAACCACGACTGTTGCCCCCACTGTTCACTGCCCTGGGCTGAGGTACACTGTGTTGTTTGCACCTCAAGGCGCTACAGAGACACTTCCTTGGTCAGGGAGTAGTCTAGGAAAAGACCAGAGATGTAAATTAATGTGGCTGTGCATGCCGCAGCTGTACATGTGTGGCACTAAGCTTTAAAGGATCCCCAGCTCCCTTAGTTGTAGGTAATGCTTAGAGTCATGCATGCACAGCTGCAGCATGCACGGCCATATTAGTTTACATTCCCAGTCCATTTCCAGGCTACTCCCAGACCAAAGAACTGTTTCCATAGTGCCCAGAGGTGCAAATAACACAGCAGACCTTGGCCCCCTCTTACATGGGGTGGAAAAAAACAGAAGATTCAGTGGCAGCTGCCATGATGATTGGGGATGGCAACAGGCTCACATCTCACTACAGCCACTGGACAAAACCCTCTGGTCCTGTTTCAGCAATTTGGTGGGCCAGAGGCAGAAACAATGCAGCAGTGCAACTAGTCCACAACCCACTAAACATAAGCCTCAGATTGGTGGGGGTGGGGGTGGCTTACACATATTGAGCAAGAAGCTGTCAGGATAGCCTTTTATAGTCTCTGGCTCATCTGTCATTTCAATCCCTGTTTAGTCTTCACACTGTGCTGTGTTCTGATTACATGTGAGTTACTCAGTTCTATGTTTCCCTGCAATGCAAGTTACTGTTGCATTTATGGTAGCAGCTACAACAGATATCGATGGATGGTTTCTCTTTACAGGGTGTATTTGAAAAAAAAAACAAGAGGGGTATGGGGTGTGTGTTGAAAAGGAAGGTTCAGGGGTGCAGTTTTGGGTGATTCAATAATAGACATTGATGGACATTTTGTTATAGCTGGCATCTGCAACAGTGCAGGGCTGTTCCTTGATGTTTGAAATTCTCAGCAGGCTGAAAATGACAGATCAGCTATGATGGTGGCGTAAATCAAAGGAAAGAGCTGACCCATGATTGATTGATTTTTCTTTTCAAGTACAGGACGTTCTTACCCAACAAGCCAAAATGGTGTCATGATCAGCCTGGCTGATGGTTGGTGTGGCAGTTATGCACCCCTTGAAGACTGCTCTGCAATGGACAGACAGCATCACACCTCTCAAAAACCAACTCTCATAACAAAATGTCCACTGCAAGCACACACAAACACAGTGAACATAAAAATGTAAATCTTCAAACAAACATCAGTTTTAAAAGCTATACCAGTTAGCTTATATTGTATATATCAAATAAGCAATGGCCTGTCTCAAAATACACCATTTATTTTCACTTGTTAGGGACTGAACTTTTATAGCTCACAATTACGTATATCAGAAATGCACCTGCTTGCTTCTTGAGGGCCCTTAGACACATGCTTACGGCTCCATGTTGTGTTTTGATGGTCAGTTTTCTGTTTAGAAAATGTCCCTGAATTCTGCAGTTTATTTTGTCTCTTTAATGTAAATTGTGGAAAACTATTCCTCCATTAAAAATGCACGTAGCATACAAATCCTCTGTTCAAGAAAAAGAAAGCCACAATATGCTTTTGGAATTCATTGAAATTTATAAAAAAAATACAAAAAGTATTTCTGAAGTGAAATTTCCATTCCACCAGAATTTCTCCAGCAGGATTCCTTCTTCTGAACAGCTCTGTCATATACCCAAACTTTTTGACCGATGAAATCAAAAATATTCTGTAACTCCTCAACAAACATAGAGTGTGCTACATTTTACACCATATTGCTGTTCAAAAGAATTAGAAAAATATTGTATACTGGTGAACCAGTTACTGTAGTCAAATGTTTTGGGTTCAAAAGAAGTTTCTTGTTATCACATAACAAAACATTGGGCCATATTTTTTTCTATCTTTCCAATTTAATTGGAGGCCATCCCATACATTTTGTCAATCATGTGATGCTATTTGCTTATTCGTTTTGGCTTACAACCTGCCCCTTCCAGGTTATGCTGCAAAATATTTTAGAGTATCCTTTTTCTGCAAAGGAGCTATAAAGGAGCCTAATATGTATACCCTTAAGGAAAGGAGGGAGAGGGGGTACATGATAGAAACTTTCAAGTACCTCAAGGGAATCAACAAAGTCCAAGAGGGCAACATCTTTCAGAAAAAGAGATGTGCAAGAACAAGAGAACACAATTTGAAGATAGAGGGAGTCAGCTCAGAGGTAATGTGAGGAAGTATTTTTTCAAGGAGAGGGTTGTGGATGCATGCAACAGCCTTCCTGAGGAGATCATGGAGTCAAGAACAGTGGGGGAATTGAAGAATGCATGGGACAGACATAAGGCAGTCCTAGTGGGGGTAGGAGGAAGTAGGCTGTTGGTTATCTAGGATCTGCAGCTTATCCATCAGTTAGGAAAATGGGCAGACTAGGTAGTGGTCCTTATCTGCTGTCAAATTCTTTGTTTCTAAGTTTCTATCATTGGTTGTGCATATAATGTTGTTACAAAAAGTGTTGATTATAATCCATGTCCAGAGTTATTGAGTCCCTGAGGAGGTGCTTTAGCATGAAACCGGTCGGACAGTTTGTGCGTTTGGGAGCTATTGTCACTGCATGGCACCACTGTATTTTACTCTTTTCTGCATACATGTGAGTAAAATATAGTTTATACTACAGAAGTGTTGGTGCTGTGTTTTTTCTGCTGTCATGTTGTCTTTAACACTGGCACAACAGAAGCTGGAGCTTCTTTCTCTTTAGAATTACCAGAGTTCTTCAAACCCATAAAAACATATATCAAGGATACCTATTACAAAGATACACCCATAATTAGATTCATAGTACTCTAAGGCCTGGATATTCAGATTGTGCCAGTCTGTGGCGCAAGCCTGGGCACAGCGCAACTTGGCTGCGCAGGGGCGTTGACAGGGTGATATTCAATGGAGCTGCGCCATGGCACAGTATTGCTGAATATCGCACCCTGGCCACCTGCAGTGCACATGGTGCAGTGGCACTGCACCAGCGCAAGTGGCCAGAGTGAAGCAGGGGGATGCTCCAGCGCAAGTTCCATTGCATTAGGAGCAACAACTGCGATATTCAAAAGTGCACATGCAAATGGGGCTATAATGCATGCAAGGCGAAAATGGGGCCATTTGCATGTCATTATGGCACCATTTGCATGCAGGTGCACTAATCCCCAGCAACTTGCACCTGGCGCCCTGCCAGGCTGCAGCCATCGGGTCCAATGCCCCCTGCTCATCACGGAAAAGTGCCTCACTGCCTGATTGCGGGCATATGTAGAATATATTGAACGTCCAATATCCCTGGTGGTTCAGTAGACCGCCCACGCCCGATCGTACTTAAGTATTAAATATACCGTCCACTATCCCTGGTGGTCCAGTGGACCGCTTCACACCCAATCATGGGTTTAAGTATAAAAATAAACCATCCAATATCCCTGGTGGTCCAGTGGCAAGCTAGTGGCAAGTGCAGCCCCACCGTCTGCCAACTGACACTGTGCAGGTAGGGCTGTACCCACTGGTCCACAGCATGAGCCAATGGGTGTGCAGCCTGTACCATACTACACAGTCCAGATATGTGAATGGATCCATTCCCATGTTCGACTGTGGTACGTATAGCTGGCATGCCCATTGTCTCACGCTGTGGACCAATGGAGTACAGCCCTCACCATACAGTGTCGTCGCGGGGGCAAGTGGGTGAGCTGCTGCCTGCCACTGACTGGGGAGCGGCAGTGGACTCAGTGGGCGGGTGGGGAGGGGGTACCTCTAGTCCACCAGGGTCATTTTGGGGTGGCATTATTTTCTACTGACGCCTGTGATTGGCTGCAGTGGTCCACTGGACCACCAGGGATAATGGACGGTTTATTTTTATACTTAAGCTCGCAATCAGGCGTGAAGCAGTCCACTGGACCACCAGGGATTTAGGACTTTTATTTGCTACTGCAAATGCCCACGATCGGGCTGCAAGCAGTCCACTAGACCACCAGGGATATTGGACATTTATTTTCTTCTACAGGTGCCTATGATCGGGCATGGGGGTGGCGCCACCATGAAGGTGCAGCTGGAGCTCGGGTGGCCCTGCAATACAGCAGCTCACCTGTGGGTGGCCAGCTGTTGCTCCTTTTTTGGCTCACCTGTGTGCAGCACAAGTAGGGGTTGCACATGCATGGGCTCAGCACATCCTGGGATGAATATCAGGATGTGCGGGTGTCGCATGGGCATGCCCTCCCCACCTGTGCCATATACATTACTGATGCGCCCGCACGCCGATTTGTGCCAGGCTCAACCCCGCTTGAATATCGTGGTTGGGTGTAATAGTACAAGATGGCACAACAGTGTTGCACCATGCACAACTCTTCTGAATATCCAGGCCCAAATATTTTTATGTTGTTTATTGAACTGTTTTACTGACCCTTCTACTTAGCAAGGTTGCAGTGACCTGAAGTAGTTTCTGGTGATACTGGTGCATGCATTACTCATTCCATTTATAGGGTTCCTACACCCTTCATTGCAATGGGGTGAGCAATGGTACAATGATGTGAATGTGCCTTGTTAAGGATAATACAAGAGCATTGGCATAACTCCTCCCAGAGATTAGTTCTGGACCAGGACCTCAGCCAGCTGCTTCTCCTCTGAGCGTATCTACCAGTGTGCTAAAGCAGTCATCTAGGCCCTCTCCTTCGGATTGCACACTCATACTCAGGGTTCATTTTTGGATGGGGGACTGGAACAATTGGCACACAGTTTTTAATTTTGACCCACCTTTCTTCTACCTTGGGGACAACCTGGACACTGTTCTAGAGGTTTTAAACTGCTGTTTTATGCATATGGGCTTGGTTGAACAACATGACCCATTCTTTTTTTCATTTGACCCTTAGTTTTATACTCAGTGGGTCAGTATCCCACATAGATAAATATCTGAAATGAACCCTGCATACCTGTAGGTCATGCCCTCCTATCATCATTCATATCATTATGTCTTGGACCTGGAACACGTCCTTATCATTATTATCATCATCATTATTATTATTATTCATTCCTTGTCACTCAATAATTTATTTAATCATCTCATTGTCATAATATTTTACTCTTGCTCCTCAATTCACCATCCATGCTACCCTTCAAGGGCTTTTCCATCCTACCCTTCAAGGGCTATCAACTTATAGCTTTGCCCATCTTTGGCATGGTTCAAGCTTAGCCGTCAGATACCTAACTCTATCATTTAATAATGAGCCTTGGTCTCAGAGGAGAGTATCTAAGCAACCAAGCCTGAAGCAGTTACTATCACTTTCATTCTCTTTGGGATTTATTCAGTAATCCCATCATTCATTTGGATTGACTCTAGCCTTGGCAATTCTCCAAGAGTGGAGTCATTCCCATAGGGATTCCTTTGATTGCATTACCAGTTGTGCAACACCTTCAGAAGCATGGAAGTAATAAGATAGAAGCGAGACATTTCTTCATCCTGTAAATGAAGCAGCATGTCAGAGATCCTCTTCCAGACATAAAAGGTAGTCCTGGACCTGGAAGGATATTGAACTAGACCTTGGTTCCCCAGAGGTTTCCTCCATGGGTGCAGGTCCTCTCCTTCATGTCAAAGGTCAAAATATTTTTATTATATATTTAATTATTCCATTGAGAAGTGGTGTGTGTGATAGTGGTTACATTTCAACACTAATATTCCTGGTCTTGTTTTCTCTGTCTGTTTCTCTCTCCTTAAGTGTTGTGTCTGTTTCATTAATTTTGTTGTGTGGCCTTTCCCAGAAGTACCTTTGGCTAAAAGAAGGCCTTGCCCCGTGGCACTTCTATAACGGGATCTTCATCAAGAGGGTTTGTGTGCTTCACAGCACCCTGGAAGTGGTAATCCCTGTAGTAGGAACAGAGAGTGCACTGGCCAAAGTTATATCTATGGTGTACAACACCATACTATATCTACCTCTTCTACCAAATGTTCACTCCTGTTAATCATCAGTTACTGTTCCACTCATATCAGGAGCCCGATGTTCCATTCAATTGATACATACAGTCAATATGAAGGTATATAGATGGTTAAGGAAAGAAAAGTTTGAGTCCTTACGTTATTTTACTCTGCCCTTTCGAGCCACCCTACTCTAACAACCTTTACACCTTGTAAATAGTTTACTGATATTATAGGGATTGTTATCCTTGTTCCTTATATACCTCTGTAGTCTGTTACACAATGTATTACATGTAGCTGCACCTTGTACAATGTTTGCTAATTTTGTTGATGAATATATGTTTTTGTAACTCTCCTGGTTATTCTTCAGTACCCCAAGGAAGTACCTGAAAATGAGCTTTGGCACAGTACACCCTTCCGTGTTTCCAAATTGTAAACAAAAATACTTCATGTTGTTCCTAATTAACCCCTAGCAAATATCCCATTGGATTTTGAACCTACATTAAGGAGTAGGCTGTTCCACCTATTCACCCCCGCTCATGAAGAAATACTTCCTTACACCCTTCCTGACCATCCCTCCTTCCACTAAAAGGTGGTGCCCCATGGTGGTCATACTGTTTCTTAACTTAAATAACTCTGAAACCCACCCTATTATGTTCCTGCATATATTTGTACATTTCTGCCATATTCACTTTCCCTCCTGTCCTCCAGAGATCATAATGTTTAGACTGCACAGTCTATCTTCATAGACCTTCGTCTGCTGTGTAAATTTCCTGTGTATCTTTATTTCCACAGTACATCTGGAAACCAGCTGCTGTCAACTCAGTATGCTTTTCTTGTCAAAAGTTTTCCTTTTTTTGGTTACAGAAGCCTGTTGTCTGTAAGCCACACTGATATCTGAAGTCTGAATGGAACTTGCGCTGAATATGTGAAAGACATTACTTCTGACCAGATGTCATGTCAGTTCTTTTTGTTTGCTTGCACGCATGTGCAAGAAACATAATGCCATCATCCGAGATTTTGGAGGTGTGGCATCCGTGTTCCAATTCAGTCAATGTGTTTGCAGGCGCGGCCACCATTCACCAATGAATGCTGCAGCTGTCTATGACAGCAGTTGAAAATGCAGTGCCGTACAGCTGAAAGGGAGAGTTTCACTTCAGTGAGCAGCGATAAGATATCATGTGCTCATGCACGCTTCCCACACACACACGCATGCATATTGCGTGCTCATGTGCCCCCCCATACGCACACACTGTGAGTACGATGGGTGCCTAATCCTCCATCGGCTGTGATGCACTCCTCAACAGAGTTCCAGGTGCTGTGCTGGGAGCTCACCTGGCATGACAGCAGTCTGTATGGCCAATAGGGTGCCCAATCCCCTGTCGGCTCCACTGTCCCCCAAGAGACTATCGGGTGCCACACTGGGAGCCCACCCCAGTGTGGCAACAGTTCCTATGGCTGAGGGGGGTGCCAATCTCCCATTAGCTCCACGCCCCCCCAAACAGCATTCCAGCTGCTACACTGGGAGCCCACACCAGCATGGCACAAGTCCCATGTCATCTAAGTAAAAAAAACCTGAAAGAAAAAATCTTCCCTCAATGACTGTCCTGACCCCCTCCCTCCACCCACGCCCACCTTCTGTGCATCCACCTCCCCACACCCCCACCTCACCCCATACTTACCTCCAGAGTCTGGTGCGACGATCTTCGGTGGACCAGGAACACATCTGCACTCTTCAAAGCTGACCGCGAGCTGAGGAAATGCCGATAAGCTGTATAATGTAATAAATAGGGTTTTTTCAACTTTAGTGCATATCTCTGGCATTTTGGGGAAATTTTTCACCAAATTTTCATCATGGGGTTTTTGAGACCCCATCTCAGAATTCTGACACTGTCAAGGCATTAATAGGCCCTGAAAGGTGATTCCACGGTCACTGCGCGGAACCACCTTTTGGGACCAGTTTATGAAACAACAGTGTCACAGTTCATGAGGTAGGCCCCCAAAAACCCTGTGTCGAAAATTTTGTGAAAAAAATTCCCAAAATGACTGTTTTACGAGCATGTGTTGCGCTGTTCCTACGCACGCTCGTAAGTTTGCGAATTTTCAATATGTTAACTCCAGATTTTCAACATTGCCATTTTACCACATATCCCTATGAGCAGTATAGCTGTCATTTTTCACATCTCACCCAAAACGTGTTACAGCCCATGTAGCGCACAATGGCACAGTCGGTGTGCGAAATCAATGTTAAGAAAATCACAGTGACACTGTTCATCAGCAGAGGTATTAAAATGGCTATGTTAAAAATTTGGTGAGAAAAGTCCATAAGATGACTGTGTTATGAGTGACCATTGAGCAGGTTTCATGCACACTCATAACTTCATGGATTTCTAATATTTTCAGTCCAGATTTTCACCACTGGCATTTTTCCACACTTCCTTATGAGCAGTACAGCTGTCATTTTTCACACCATGGCCGAAATGTGTTTTTGCACTTCCAGCACAGAAATGCATGGTTGCTGTGGGAAATCACTGTTTGGGACAGATTAAGAAAATCACAGTGACAATGTTCATGAGTGGAGGTTCCAAAATCCCTGTGTTGACAATCTGCTGTAAAAATCCCCAAACTAATTGCATTATGGGATAGTTGTGCATTTTCTCACGCGACTCATGACTTCATCTGTTTTTTTAATATTTTCACTGCAGAATTTCAACATTGCCATTTTTGTACCTCCCCATGAACAGTACAGCTGTCATTTTTCACATCTTGTTTGAAATGTGTTTTCACACCTGTGGTGCCAAATGGCATAGTTGCTGCTGCGAAATCAGCTTTCAGCTAACAAACTGATATTGCCACTGTTCATAAGGTGGGGCCACAAAACCCATGTTGGAAATTTGTAGTGAAAATGCCAACAAACACCTGAGGCATTAGGATTCTATCCATAACGCCCAGCCTGTAGAGATTGACAGGCATCAGGGGTGTGACTTGGGATTCTCGCCTGTAATACTCATACCATTTCACACCCTGCAGCCAGTGAGAGGATCGAGGTGTGCCTTTGACTCTTTGGCCCCAAAGTTCACCCCATTCTCCTATATAGGAACCATCTCACTGTATTTCCTAATGGAATGGGTGAGCATAATGAGCAAGACCCAAAGGCACACCCGATACTTGCCAGTGTCTGGGCAGGGTGTGGGGTGTAGCCAATGGCGTGTACGTTATGCCTGATGTCAAAAGGCACACCCCAAGGCCTGTCACTCTCTGCAGGGTGGGGGGGGCTTCAGTTCAATACTTCACTGCCATTCCTATTATGCAGCTCTCTAACTCCTACACTACCAATGCCAGCAAGCAAACTTTTGGCATTGACAAATGCTTGTTTAAAGATGCTCCTGGCAAAGCAGAGACATCCTCAGTACAGAGGATCAACAGAATTCTGGTCCTTGATGTTTTATTTTTTTTATTTACTATCATAAGTCATAGGTTATGGGCCTTGATTCCTAGGAAGACCTTAGAAATATAGAAACATAGAAGTTGTCGGCAGATGGGGACTGTATGATCAATCAAGTCTGCCCTTGGTTTCCTACTCCCCCTTACTTAGCTGCCTGCTTGAGTATCCCACATTGTCTGTCCCATGCCCACTTGAATTCCCCACCGTCTTGACTCCACCCCCACCCCCACCCCGGCTGGCTATTTTATGGTTCCTCAACTCGCTCTGTAAAGAAGAATTTCCTCGTATTGCTCCTGAACCTTCCTCCCTTAAGTCTAAGATCATGCCCTCTAGTCCTTTTGTAGTCTTTTAACTGAAAGAGGTTCTGCACATGCACCCTGTTGTTGCCTTTAAGGTATTTAAATGTTTCAATCAAGTCCCCATGATTCCTGCATTGCTCTAGGGAGTATAATTTGAGGTCATCTAGTTTTGCCTTATATGTTTTCTGATGCAAGCCCTGCACCATCATTGTTGCTCTTCTCTGTACCATCTCTAGCCTATCTATGTCTTTCCTGAGGTGTAGCCTCCAGAATTGGACACTGTACTCCAGATGAGGCCTTATCAGGGACTGATACAGAGGCATGATTACGTCATGCCTTCTGCTTGTAATGCCCCTCTCTGTGTATCCCAGGATGCCACCAGCTTTTAGTGCTGCCTTTTCACATTGTTTACTGACCTTGAGGTCATCTGACATGATCACCTCCAGGTCTCACTCCTGCCTAGTAGCCACCAGCTGCTCTCCTCACATAAGAGTAGAATTTCCCAGGGTAACGTTTCCCAGGTGCATGACCTTGCCTTTTTGCCATTGAATTTTGATTGCCAGGTCTTGGACTATTCCTCCAGTTTTCAGAGATCAGCTTCCATACTATGCAGTTCCTCTGGTGTGTCCACCTTGTTGCCAATTTTGGTGTCATCTGCAAAGAGGCACAGGGTTAGATACAGACTTCTTCTCAGGGGAGGAAATGGACAAGGAAATGATAGAAAGTATACTTAGAATGGCAGAAAGAGGGAGATTTTGCTGATGGGTGATCTGAATATGCCAGATGTTAACTGGAGTGCAGTTGCAGCTGCCACTTCGAAGAGTGCAGTTATTCTAGATGCCCTACAGGGGCATGTCTTAGAACAACTAGTACTGGAGCCCACTCAAGAGGGAGCATTAGATGATACTCTCAAATGGAGATGGAGAGAGATCACAGACGAGAAGTGGGTAGCCATCTGGGAACTAGCGACCATCCAACAGTATGGTTCACAATAAACACAGCAATAGAGTCAAGCCATACAAAGACAAAAGTACTGGACTTTAGGAGGGCTGACTTTGCCAAAATGGGTGAGCGCCTAAGGAATGCACTAGCAAATGGGCAGGAAGGAGGGGTGGAAGAACAATGGGGAATAATAAAAACTGCCATCACAGAGGTAACGAGCCTTTGTGTGAAGCAAATAAAAAAAACAAGATGATGTAAGAAACCACTATGGTACTCAAAGGAAGTGGCAGTGAAGGTTCAAGAGAAAAAGAAAGCATTCAGGAAGTACAAGGAATCACAGAAGGAGCAGGACAGAGAACTATATCAGTTAAAGCAAAAGGAGGCTGGGAAGGTAATCAGAACAGCAAAGGCCCAAACCGGAGAAAAGATAGTCAACTCAGTTAAGAAGGGGATAAAACCTTTATAGGTACATCAGGGAGCAAAGGAAGACCAAGGGAGGATAGTGAGGCTTAATAAAGGGAGGGAGGGTGGGCAGAGGGAGACTGTGAAAAGGCAGAGATAGTAAACAAATATTTTGCTCAGTATTTACAAATGAAGAGGGGGAGGTACATAAAACAAACAATAGTAACACTCTGGATACAGAAGTTGATACCAGCCCATTTACAGAAGAAAGGGTTCTGAAAGAACTCTTAAAACTGAAGGTGGACAAAGCAATGGGGCCTGATGGGATTCATCCCAGAACTCTAAAGAACTAAGGGTAGAACTAGTGACACCACTGACTACCCTTTTAACAAATCATGGGAGGAAGGGGTGGTACCGAGGATTGGAGGAGGGGATGTGATTCCCTTCACCAAAGCGGAGCAAGGCAGAAGCAGGAAACTACAGACCTGTTAGTTTAACTCAGTGATAGGGAAAATGATGGAATCACTTCTAAAGGAAAGAATTGTTGAGTATCTAGAGACCAGAGGGCACAGGACCCTGGGCAGCATGGATTCACAGTGGAAGATCATGCCAGACAAATCTAATAGATTTCTTTGACTGGGTGACCAAAGTAGTAGATCAGGGAGGGGCTGTGGACATGGCCTACCTAGATTTTAGCAAGGCATTTGACACAGTCCCACACAAAAGATTAATATACAAGTTAGCCAGCCTGGGAGTGGGTCCCAAGATGACAGCCTGGGTAAAGAATTGGCTGGAGAATAGGACACAGAGAGTAATAGTAAATGGAGTCCACTCAGAAGAAAGTAGGGTTACTAGTGGGGTACCGCAGTGTTCAGTATTAGGACTGGTCCCTTCAATGTCTTTTATAAGCGGCCATTGCAGAAGGACTGGAAGAAAAGTATGTCTCTTTGCAGATGACACTAAGACCTGCAACAGAGTTGATGCACAGGGTGGGGTGGAAAGGATGAGAAGGGACTTGACAAGGTTAGAGGAATGGTCAAATGTATGGCAGCTTAGATTCAATGCTAAGAAGTGTAGGTAATGCACCTGGGAAACAAAAACCCAGGGAAGAGTACACAATGGGGGTGAGATACTAACAATGACAAAATGGAAAGGGACCTGGGGTAGTCATATCAGATGACCTAAAGATGGGCAAGCAATGTGAGAGGCAGCAAGGAGGGTTGGGGGATACCGGGATGCATAGGGAGAGGCACCACCAGTAGAAAACAGGAAGTTATTATCCCTCTGTACAGACAGCTGGTGAGACCCCATCTGGAGTACTGTGTGCAGTTCTGGAGACCCAGTCTCCACAAAGACATAGACAGGATGGAAGCTGTCCAGAGGAGGGTAGCTAAAATGGTGCAGGGTCTGCACCGAAGACATATGAAGAGAGACTTAAGGAGCTTAATATGTATAGCCTCGAGGAAAGTAGGGAGGGGTCATGATAGAAACTTTCAAGTACCTCAAAGGAATCAACAAAGTCCAAGAGGGTAGCATCTTTAAAAAGAGGTGTGTTGAAGGCAGTGGTGAGAAAGACTGGAGGGTTTTTCGGATGGGTCATTCACTTGGGAATTTTTAAAGGCAGTGGATCCAAGGCAAATATTTTTCTCAGATTTACAGGAAGCTGGTGGAGTTTGTTAGTCCACCCTTGCCCATACAGGTGGCGTGATTGGGATAAGGTTATATTCCCCAAGAATCTTGCTTGGGATTCAATTTGGAAGCTCATAGGTATATAACATTCTAAGTTTAGGACCATGCAGTATTTTATCGCATCTGATCTTTATTTTACCCCGGCAAAATTATATGATAGAAAGCTTAGGCAAATGGACCGTTGTTTCAGATGTGGGAATGGAATTGGAGATTTGCTCCACGTGATGTGGGAGTGCTGTAAAATCTCCCCTTTGTGGCTGGAGATTAGGCAACATATGGATCCACTGATGAATTATTCTGATTACATAACCCCAGAGTTGTGTGTTCTGGGCGATTTCTCAAAAGTTCCTGGTGTTTTGTCCAAATTTCATTTGGCTTTGATGTCGTCATTAGTCAAGTCCTTTTTAGTACAACATTGGAAAGACGACCAGGAATACTCCTATGGCCAGTGGGTGTGGGATTTGGTGATCACATTGAGTAGAATAAGGAGACAGCTTTGGGGTGAGGGGAATAAAAGGCTGTATACTAAGAGATGGGCATCTTTAGAAGCAATTTACTTATCTCAGAAATAGCTGCAGGTCCGTCTGTCTTGCTTTGACTAGCATGGGCTTAGTTAACTTCTCTTTTCAGAATGGGAAGTTGCTGATTTGTATTTTGCCTTCTTTTTTTTTTTTCTTTTTTTTTCTTCTTTTCTTTTCGATTACTTGATTGAGTAAGGTGGTCAGTATATAAATAACTTGAGATTCTGGCAAGGGTTAAAGGATCGGAGTGTAAGCTTTCCAGATGTCAGGTGGGATGGGGACCTCTCTCTCTCTCTCTCTCTCTCTAGGGATACGGCAGGACTCCACCTCTGGTTTATTTCAGAGGCTGTCTACGATCTTCACTACTGTAATAGTACTGTGGACAGGTATGTTTATGGTATGGTGGAGTTGACTCCTGTTTTGGCTCCTTTCTATCTTCTCTTTTTTCTCTACAGGTTGATTGTGAGTTGTTCTTATTTGTTTATATGACCTATATCTCTTGCTAATACTTTATTATTTGGCAATGTGGGTTGTAATTTTTTTTTTACAGGGGTCTCTATTGGACACATGTACTGCTTTAAGATGGATTCCTGCTGTCTATGTATATATGGGATTGTATATAGTTCATACAGCCAGTTTGTGGGCTGTATACCCTGGTTATGCTAGGTCTTTATCTTCTTTTTTTTTCTAGTTGTAAAAAATGATGATTGTTAATCAAAATTCAATAAAGACATGTTGAACAAAAAAAAAAGAGGTGTGTAAGAACAAGAGGGCACAATTTGAAGATGGGGGGGCTGCTCAGAGGTAATTTAAGGAAGTATTTTTTCACAGAGAGGGTTGTGGATGCATGGAACGGCCTTCTGGAGGAGGTTGTGGAGTCAAAATCAGTGGCAGAATTCAAGCATGCATGGGATAGTCATAAGGCAATTCTGGGGGTGGGGTAGGAAAAAGTAGGCTGCTGGTTAACTAGGATCTGCAGCTTATCCAGTAGGTAGGAAATGGGCAGACTGGGTGGGCCAGCGGTCCTTATCTGCCATAAATTCTATGTTTCTATGTTTCTATGAGGCACACCTTCCTTTCAGTCCATATGTAATGTCGCTGATGAACATGTTGAAGAGGATTGGTCCCAGAACCGAACCCTGCTGGACCCCACTAGTCACCTTTCCTTCTTCTGGCAGAGTGCCATTCATTAATACTCTCTGAATTCTCCCACATAACTAGTTTCTGACCCAGTTCATTACCTCAGGCCCGACTCCTATGTTCTCCAGTTTTTTGACTAGTCTCCTATGAGGAATGGGGTCAAAAGCTTTGCTGAAGTTCAAGTAAACCACATCCACTGCCCCACCCTGATCTACTGTTTTGGTGACTCAATTGAAAAAATTTACCAGATTTGTCTGACAGGACTTTCCTGCAGTGAAACCATGTTGATTTTTGTTGAGCTGACCAGTTTGCTCCAAAAAAGCTACGATTATTTCCTTCAGCAGGGACTCCATCAGTTTTCCCACGACTAACGTTAGACTAACCGGACAGTAGTTTCCTGGTTGTTCCTTTGCTTCCACTCTTGTGGAGTGGTACTACAGTTGCTCTCCTCCTATCCTCTTGCACCTTCCCATTCCTCAGTAATTTGTTGGTGAGCATTGCTAAGGAGGCTGCCAGTTATCTTCCAAGTTCTTTAAGCATTCTTGGGTGTATCCCATCTTGCCCCATAGCTTTATTCACCTTTAACTTGTCTATTTCCTCTAGGACCATTTCTTCTGTGAAGAGATCCATGTCTGTTCTTTCAATTGGACACTTCTTTATGCCTATTGTTGGTCCTTTTCCATCAGTTTTCTGTGCGAAGACTGAGCAGAAGTACTCACAGAGTGCCTCTTCCTTCTCTTCATTTTGCTCTGTGGGTTGTCCATTATTTTTTGTGATTCTAACAATGCCCTCTTTGGTCTTCCTTTTTTCTCATATGTACCAGTAGAAGGTTTTGTTACCCTTCTTTACTTCCTGAGCTATCCTAACTCTGTCTGAGGCCTTGCATTTCTTATCACTTTTCCTGTCTCTTTTTAGTTTCTGTTTGTATTCTGCTTTGTCCACCTGCTCCTGACTCCTTGTACTTTCTGAAGGTTATGCTATTCTTTTTGCCATGGTTGCCACTTCCTGGAAAACCATAGTGAGTTTTTCCTCCTTGTGTTCTTACCAACCTGATGGGTGCACTGTGATTTGACCATGGTTATTGCATCCTTCAACCTTATCCAGCATTCCTCAATGCTCCTTCCGTGTATTACTAAGGTTGTCCCTCAGGCAGGTTTTCATTTTGTGAAGTCTGCCCTCCTGAAGTCAAGGACCTTCAGTTTGGAGTGCGTGGAGTCTTCAGTCCTTTTTACCCTGAACCATACCGTATCATGATCACTGTTGCCCAGATGGTTCCCTACTTCGACACCCAGAACCCTGCTACTATTTGTGAATATCAGATCTAGAATCATGCTACCCCATGTGGGTGATGTCACTAGTTGACTTAGGCCTGCTTCCTGTAGTGTGAATAGGAATTCCCTGCCTTTTTGTGATGCCACTGTGTGGGTACTCCAATCAATATCTGGCAGATTGAAATCTCCCACCAGCACCACCTGGTGCACCACCTGGGTAACACCACCAGCACCTTAAAAAACACTGGAAATTAAAAATATAATTGTTAGATTTTTACTGGTAGAATGCACAAAAATACAAACTGTTTTTAAGTAAAAAAAAAGTTCTACAGACTAAGCAGGGTGTTGTGCCAATACGATATGGATTTTCCACTGCTGCTCCAGAACCAATCTCCCAGGCCCACAATACTTTAATGACATACGCTTAGCCCTTTGTCTTGAATTATTTCTTCCACAGTCCTTCCTGAATTTTTTTTTTAAAGGTAATAACATTTAACACCCATCTTCTGCAAGAGGGAGGGCTATTGTAGTTAGGCTTCCTTGAGTGGATTAAGGAAAATTAGGTAGGGTCCTGTTTGTTAGAGTTCCAAAGTGGAAGAGCCTAGCTGCATACTTAAGGGTATGCAGAGACTGTTTCTCTTGTTCTTTCATGCTCTCTCCCTCTCTCTCTTAGGAGCAGATGCAGAGGATGAGCATATGGACACCTTGTAAAGGGATGGTGAGACCCTCGGTATTCCCCAGTGGTGGTGGTGGGGGGCTTCTTTTTAGTTGGTTACTAGAGCTAGAGCGATGCTAATATATCGAGGACACAGAATTTGCAGGACATTTGTCTGTCAATTCATTGAGAACAGAAGATGGGCATTATTAATTAGTGGACACCTTAGTTCTGTAGACCTTGAGTCTGGGACACAAGTGGAGCTATCCTCTATAGATCTGGTTGAGAAGGTGACAGACTGGGAACACTAATAGGTGCAGAGCATGCCTAAGAACTGCATGCTGTGTGCAACAGTATGCATGTTGCCAGCTGATGATCAGTAAAGAAAAAATATATGCACTGCATAATGTCTATTCATCAACCTTCCAGTCTGAGTAAATAAGAGAGAGAGTAAGCAACATGCACCATTGCCCAGCAAGTCTCTGGTACACCCCCAAATCCTGGAATATATTTCATATTTCTATACAACCAGTCACAGCCATATGCTCACAGTTTGAATCAGGTAGTCATCATGATCAGCAAAGGACAGTGACTTTTCAAAACCCAAGCCCAAGTATTTTCATTTTTTTTTAACAGTTTCAGTTTGCTGGTTGTCTAGAGCAATGATTTGCAGGGAAGGGGTGTCCTGATTTTGCTTGAGCCAAAACACAGACCTAGTCTTTTTCATGGTTAATCCAAGGGCATTTTCTAAGAGTCACCTTTGCACTTTTTCAAACGTCTGTTGTGGACTGGCAGAAAAGGCAGTTAAGGGGACGGGGGTCCTGGTGTACAGGATTGCACTGTCAGCATATAAAAGGACTTGGGTCTTAGTGCACATACAAGGTAGATTGTTAACAAAATGGCTATAAGAAAGAGAGACCCGTATGGGAACCACTTCTGTTAAACCCTATAAATGAGGAAAGTACGTTGCTAAGTTTCATTCCAGATTCCCCGTAAGTTAAATAATCAGAGAATCAGGCAACAACATTACTGAACATCACTGGATGGAACCTGTTCTATTAGCTTGCACATTAGGAGCTCACCTGTATGCTTAACAAGGTCAAAGACTTTAGTTAAACAGGTAGAAACATGGACAGCAAGGGTCACCATGGTGGCTCAGCAGCAGTGCATTGCACTGCGTACTGGCAACCCAGGTTCAGAAGCAAGCCTGGGAAGGAACTTGAGGGCCTAGATCAGGGCTCAAGACAGCTGCCGCCAGGCAGTGTGCCTAGGTCAGGAGGGCTGGTGGCAGACTCTGCCCCCACAGCGACCTCTGTGGCTGGGCCAGGGAGCTTGCTTCTGCCACATGGGGATAGCTGCAGCTGTGTGAGGCTGACTCAGGCATCATTCCTACCTCGGGGAGGGGGAGTGAGTGGAAAAATGGCAGATTCGGGCTCCATGATGTTCTGCCTGTTCTGACTCATGCTGTCACTTGGACAACTGAACCATGCTGAATTATTCTTCAGGTGGGGGGAACACAGTCCTCACCGTCCTTGCCCTGCCACAGAGGGAATCTATGGTGGTCTCTGGATCAGGTGAGTACCAGGGGAGGTAGTAGCCGGTTGAGGTGGTGGCAGGGGTAGAAAAGAACAAACTACCCAAGTTCGGCCAGGGAGGAAAAAAGCAATATCAAAAAAACAAACATAGACAATGATGTCATAAAAACACCACAGGTTCATCTAGTGTGCCTGGACTTCCCTATCTGCCCTGGGACCTTCTGTCTATGCAGGGTTTTATCTCTTCCCATCCACCTCCCTGCTCCCATTACTACTGCTACTGACCTGAGCAACCAACCACCAAACCATTTGCTCTGTCCCAACCATACTTGAAACCATTTATTGCCTTGGCACCCATCACCTCCTCCTCCGGCAGACAGTTCCATGGTGCCTCCCCCATTTCTGTAAAAACAGAACTTCCCCACATCCTTTTTAAACCTCCCCACCCCACCAGTTTCCACTCAGTCGAGACCTCACTTTCTTGGCTCTGTACTTTTCTAGTTCCCCACAGTTCACCTTGTTTATTCCCTTCAGGAACTTGAAGGTCTCTGTCATATCACTGCCTCTCTGGTCAAGAAAGTACATGTTCAGTGCCTTAAGATGACCTTCATAAGAACTGCCCTTTTGGCCCCAAGTCATCTTGGTCACACTGTGATGCAATGATTACTAGCCTGTCCCTGTTCTTCCATAATTGAGGACTCCAGATCTGAGCACAGTATTCTAGGTGTGATGTCAATGCTGACTTATATAAAAGTAATAGTACCTCCTTTATCCTGCTGCCAATTCCCCTTCTGATTACCCCAGCATCCTATTAGCCTTACTATAAGCCTCATTTCACTGGCCTGATTGTTTGAGGCAGTCACTAATGAAGATTCCCAGGTCCCTTTACTCTGCCATAGTGCTTATACTGATGGAGTACTGCTTGCAGTACTGGCACCCGCTCCTGAAGAAGGACATCAGATTGTTGGAGGGTGCAGCGAAGAGCCACAAAGATGATCCAGGGATTGGAGAACAAGCCCTACGAGGACAGATTGGGAGAGCTGAATATGTATTCACTGGAGGAGAGAAGGGATAGTGGAGATATGATCGAGGCCTTTAAGTATCTGAAGGGGATAAACAAGACCAACACAGAAAAGATTTTTCAGATGAGAAGGGGGAGGGACACAAGAGGGCATAGACTAAGGCTGGAGGCAGGAAGATTCAAGAGGAAAATGAGGAGACATTTTTTCACGAGAAGAGTGGTGGACAAATGGAACACTTTAGCAGATGAGATAGTGTCCTGTAAGATGGTGGGCAGTTTCAGGAGGGGTTAGGATAGGGTAAGGGGAAGAGATACTGGGAAGGCGGGATGGGGGGCAGCTGCGAGATGAGGGGCAAGCTGTACACTCAAGCAGACTCGATAGTTCATGAGGCCCATTTCTGTTGGCAATTTCATACGTTCATAGTACTCTGTCTTGTTGTTTTTCCTCTAGATTCATAACCCTGCATTTTATGGTGTTGAATTTCAACTGTCAAACCTCAGACCACATCTCTAGCCTTTGTAGATCCCTCAGTATCTCCTTGATCTCTTCATCACCATCTACCCTACTGCAAATCTTCATGTCACTTTAGAAGAGACACAAACTTGCCCCATATGCCCTCTCCAACGTCACTGATGAACATATTGATGAGGACAGGACCCATGACAGATCCCCGTGGCACCCCACTCATGTCTCTATCAATTTGAGTCTGTTAAACACCACCCATTGCAGTCTCTTCTTCAAAAAGCCCAGTTTCCTACTCATCTAACTATGTCCCTTGCAATGCCCTGGCTCTCCAGCTTCTTCAGCAATCTCCTGTGTGGCACCAAGTTGAAAGCCTTGCTGAAATCAAAGTAGAGCAAATCCACAGCATCCCCTTTATCTACTACTTTTGTTACCCAGTCAAAGAAAACTATCAGGTTAGTCTGACAAGACCTCCCTGCCACAGACCTATGCTGTTTACTGTCCTGTAGACAATTGTTCTCTAGATAATCCACAAGGTCCTCTTTGATCAGTAACTCCCATCAGTTTACCCACAACAGGCTTAAGGCTGAAAGGTCTGTAATTCCCTAGTTACTCCTTGCCCACCCTTGTGTAGGGGGACTATGTCTGCTACCCTCCAGTCTTTTGGAACCACCCCTATCTGAATTAAGCTATTGAACAACACTGCAAGGAGTTCAGTGGTTCTGCAGTCAATGCCTTGAGCACCCTTAGATGCATCTCTTCCAGCACTGGAGCTTCATCTGCCTTTAGGGCTTCATTCCTCTTCTGGACCCTTTCTCTGGCAAATACTAGCTGCTTCATTTCAGGGGTGTCCCTGATAGCCACCTTGATGACACTTTCAGACAGGGGCCTGATGTCTTCTCTTGTGAAGACAGAGCTGAAGTAATCATTAAGGATTGCTGCCTTTTGTTCATCTTCCTCTAGTACCCCCCCCCCGTAGCCTAGTTTCCTAAATATATCTAAAGATTTGTTTTTCCCAGCCATTGATCATCTCCACAATATGGTCCTTTTGATTACCCCCATCTTTCCTCTACACCTCTGATGCTGTCCATCCTGGTCAATTTGTCTCAGACCAGCTTCCTCATCTGGTTTAAGTCTGCTCTTCTGAAGTCTAGGACTTCAGCTTTTGATAGGGGAATTCTAGTCTCAAGGGACAGCCAGAATCAAATGGAATTATGTTGCTGGACTGGCTCCCTTACCCTCACTCCACCCAACATCTCCAAGTTGGTGAACATCAAATCGAGAATGGGCATTTGTCTAGTGGATTCCTTAACTAATTACACCATTGGGCATTACTGGAATGTATCTAACAGGAATGCAAAAACGCTGCGCTTACGGCAAGAACTGGATGCTGATAAACTGGATTCTGGCAAAGCAAAGAACACCAGCATGCCAATGTATTGGTGAAATTCTGTTTTAATGTGCAAAACTTGCAATTTGTAACAAAATCTGTGTGAAGTCATAACAATCAGTGCAAAATTGAAAAATCTATTATCAATAGTAACAGAGACCAAAATCTGAACTTTGTGACTATCTTCTCTCAACAGGCACACGATGTGAAACAGCAGCTCCCTGGAGTGAACTGTCTCCTCCCAAAGTGCCAGCAGCTGCAGCCATGGAGTTTCAGGGGACTCCAGGCCTGAATCCCATCTGGGGCCACTGACGAGATGCCACATGCCCAAACCCCACCTGGGACCACTGATGAGATGCCACAGAGCACATACAGTAAATAGTACATGCTCATTGGTTGGCGACAGCCAATGAGCACGTATTATTTACTGTATGCACTCAGGTACAGATCAGTCAGCAGCTGTCCATGGCTGGGTGAGGAAGGCCGTGCCAGTCGTGGGCACAGGTAGGAATGAGGGGTGCGGGGTGGTGGGTTACTGCCTACTGGGGTGGAAGGGTTGGGAAACACTCCACTTTGGAAAAGGTAATCACTTTATTCATTTTATTTCATACAGTGATTGGGGCAAGGGGGGTCCCTCCACTATAGAAAAGGGGCTAGGGACAATATTGTATTTTACGGTGATTGGAGCCAGGGAGGGGGACCCTACACTATTGAAAAGGGGCTAGGGACAATATTGTATTTTATGGTGATCAGGGCCAGGGAAGGGGGACCTTACACTATGCAAAAGGGGCTAGGGACAATATTGTCTTTTACATAGATAGGGGCCAGGGAGAGGGGACCCTACACTACAGAAAGGGAGCTAGGGACAATAATGTATTTTACAGTGCTCTGGGCTGGGGAGGGGGGAACCCTACATTGTAGAAAAGGGACTAGGGACAATATTGTATCTTACAGTGATTGGGGCCAGGGAGGGGGGACCCTACACTGTGGAAAAGTAGCTAGGGTACACATTTTCATGTACGGTGATTGGGACTGGGGAGGGGGAAGGCTGATCTGGTGCATTCAGCCTCATGCAGCCATGCTAATGAGCCCATAACGGGCATGCATGAGGCCCCTTTGTGCCATGCATGGCCAATGAGCTCATTAGCATGTCTGGGATGAATATCATCCATGGCAGACATGGTGCATCCAGGTATGTTTATTTTATTTTATTTTATTTAAATTTTGGTGACTGGTTAGGCTCACTGAGACCATGACAGTCCCTTTTTCAGGGGCGACCTGGAATTAGTTACAAGTACTCAATGGGAAAAAAGGTGGGGGTTAGCACATACAATTGAGAGGCTACAACTTGACAAATACATGATAATGGTTCCATATATAGATGGCTGAGAAGTTATACAAAGTTGACAAGTAAAGAACAAAGTGTGTTAGCAAATGCAACATATAGCCAAAGGCATACGGTTCTAAGCCATGTTTTAGTTTATAGGTTCCCAAACTGAATTCAACATGGGGAAGTTATCCAAGCATGAGGTTGTGTGCCACACATTTCCCCATTGGGGGTCTTTAGCACCGCACCCTGGATGCGCCGCACCATATATGACTGCCACCTGCCATGCGTGGCACATCCACAGTCCAATATTCAAACAGAATGTGCAATCTCTTCCGAGCGTGCATTCTGTTTGAATATCATGACAGAGCTGGTCAGCTCAATTTGTTTGTGTGGTGCATCGATTTGCACTCGCATTCGGCTGACTCTGAATATGGGGCCCATTGCCCTCAAAAGCTAAGAACAAATTACAAGGTGTTGTGCTGCATCAGCACTTGGTCTGAAAGCAAAACAAAAATAATTTTATAAATGCATGCTGACAGTAGGAAACAGAGTTAGAACTGATGCTTTGACAATAAGTCTTCTTCAGGAAATCTCTGAAAGAGAAAAAATCTAAAAGAGAAAAAAAGAGCAAGGTGAAATAAGGGATATATACAGTATGTGAGGAAAGAAAACAGGGGCAGACTCTAGGAGAACAAGCATTTGTCAATGCTGTATGTTCACCACAGGTATTGGTATAGTACCGAGTCTTGCTTGTACACATTTTTACTATATATTTACCCAGGACAGAGCAGATGAGATGCAATATCTCATTTTCAGTGGTGTCCTGCTTTGACACATTGTTAAACTGTAACTACCCAGGATAGGGCAGCTAAGAGGCAATATCTACTTTTAAGTGGGTTCCACATTTTGAGCCCAAATGTCTAACAGTCTTTTTATGACCTGATGTTATAATCAAGACAAGGGGGGGAGGCACTGGAAAGGAGCAGGGAAATCCCAGCCCCCCCCCAAAAAAAATCAGGGTAGAAAGTGAAGTAAACACAAAGATAGAGCAGTCTATAGGAAAAGGGCAGGGGTAAATGGAGAAAGTGACAAAGGCAATAAGGACAGGGATGGGGTAAAAGAAGGAAATGGAGGATAATGAGTACCAATGCCCGTAATCTGGGCAACAAGCTCCCGGAACTGGTGGCCTTGATGGAAGAGGGATGCCTGGATATTGTAGCAGTCACAGAAACATGGTACACAGAGAACTATGACTGGGATGTTAATATAACTGGGTACACAACCTACAGGAGAGACAGGGAGGGGCAACGAGGGGAAGGGGTAGCTCTCTATGTAAGGGAAGGGATAAAAGCAACTGAACAAAAGAGTAAACAGGGAGGAGAGGAGGCACTGTGGGTCATGTTAGAGACTGGAAATGGCACCACAATCCACACAGGTGTTCTATACAGACCCCCATCTCAGGGGGAAGGAATGAACAAGGATATGATAAAAGGCATCCTTAGGATGGCAGAGAAAGGGGAGATACTATTGATGAGAGACCTGAATATGAAAGATGTATACTGGAGCACCTTTGCTGCAGCCACATCCAAGAGCAGAGCCATTCTCGATGCCCTACAGGTGGCATGCCTCAGACAGCTAGTTTTGGAACTCACTCATGAGGGAGCAATCTTAGACCTCATACTCTCAAATGGGGACAGTGAGAGGATCTCAGATCTAGAAGTGTGTAGCCATCTGGGAACAAGTGACCACCAAACAGTGTGGTTCATGATAAACTCAGCTGCAGGGTCAAACCATACAAAAGTGAGGGTACTGGACTTCAGGAGGGCTGACTTTAGCAAAATGGGAGAGTGCCTTAGAAAAGCATTAGCAAACAGGCTAGAAGGAGGGTGGAGCAACAGTGGAAAACATCAAAACTGCCATCACAGAGGCAACAAGCCTTTATGTGAAGCAAATAAACAAATCAAAACAAAAGAAAAGCCACTATGGTTCCTCAAAAGAGGTAGGGAAGGTCAGGGAGAAAAGATAGCATTCAAGAAGTATAAGGAAACACAGAAGGAGCAGGACAAAGAGCTGTACCAGTTAAGGCAGAAGGAAGCAGGAAGGGAAGTCAGAATAGCAAAGGCCCAGACTGAGGAAAAGATAGCCAACTCGTTAAGAAGGGGATAAACTTTATAGGTACATCAGGAGTATAGAAAGACAAAGGGAGGAATAGTGAGGCTGAATAAAATGGACGGTGGGTAGGCAGAGAGGACAGTGAAAAAGCAAGGATACTGAATGAATACTTCTGCTCAGTATTCACAAAAGAGGAGGAGGGGGAGGTGCCTAATACAGTTAACAGAAGCACTCTGGATAGGGGGTCGATCCCAGTCCTTTCACAGAAGAAAGAGTTCTGAAAGAACTCCTAAAACTGAAGGTGGACAAAGCAATGGTGCCTGATGGAATTCACCCCAGAATTTTAAAAGAATTAAGGGGAGAACTATTGAAACCACTGACTACCCTTTTTAACAAATTGTGGGAGGATGGTGTGGTACCTGAGGACTGGAGGAAGGCAGATGTGATTCCCCTTCACAAAAGTGGGACCAAGACAGAGGCAGTAAACTACAGACCTGTCAGTTTGACCTCTGTGGTAAGGAAAGTGATGGAATTAACCAGCCTGGGAGTGGGTCCCAGGGTGGTAGCCTGGGTAAAACACTGACTGGACAGCAGGACACAGAAGGCAATTGTAAGAAAGAGGGGTTACTAGTGGGGTACTGCAGGGTTCAGTACTGGGTCCAGTCCTTTTCAATGTCTTTATAAGTGACATTGCAGAGGGACTAGAAGGAAAAGTATGCCTTTTGCAGATGACACAAAATCTGCTACAGGGTTGATACACAAGGAGGCATGGAAAGGATGAGAAGGGACTTGGCAAGGTTGGAGGAATGGTCAGAAGTATGGCAGCTTAGATTGAATGCAAAGAAGTGCAAATAATGCACCTGGGAAATAAAATCCCAGGGGAAGATTAAACAATGGGGGGGGGGGAGTAACAACAACAAAAATGGAAAGGGACCTGGGGGTAATCATATCAGATAACCTTAAGGTTAGCAAGCAATGTGAGAAGGCAGCAGGGAGTGCTGGGGGGATATTGGGATGTATCCAGCAGAAAACAGGAAGTTGTAATCCCTCTGTACAGACAGTTGGTGAGACACCATCTGGGGTACTGTTTCCAGTTCTGAAGACCCCATCTTCACAAGGACATAGACAGAATAGAGGCAGTCCAGAGGAGGGCAACTAAAACTGTACAGGGTCTGCAAGAGAAACCATATGAGGAGAGACTAAAGGAGCTTAATATGTACACCCTTGAGCAATGGAGGGAGAGGGGGGGATATGATAGAAACTTTTAAGTACCTCAGTGGAATCAACAAAGTCCAAAAGGGTAGCATCTTTCAGAAAAAGAGATGTGCAAGAACAAGGGGACACAATTTAAAGATGGGGGCAGTTCACGGGCAATGTGAGGAAGTATTTTTTTCACAGAGATGGTAGTGGACACTTGAAAAGCCTTCCTGAGGAGGTTGTGGGGTCTAAAACTGTGAGAAAATTCAAGAATGCATGGGACAGACATAAGCAATTTTGTGGGGGTAGGAAGAAATAAATGGACGGTGGGTTAACTAGGATCTGCAGCTTATCCTGTAAGTAGGGAAATGGGCAGACTAGGTGGGCCAAGCAGTCCTTTTCTGCCATCAAAGCCTATGTTTCTAAGACAGGTGGAATTTTAAAATCCCATCTGAAAGATGGTTTTGCTGCCGACAAGTTTCAGAGGATTTGAAAATGACACCTGCCATGTTCAGGAAGTGGGTAACAGAGGGATATGTTGAACATTAGGGGCCAAAATCTGCAAAACTGAAGTTATAAGTAAATGTTGAAACAGCTTGTTTGCTTATAACTTAGTTGGCTTTCACATTTTTACTCCAAATTTTCAACACAATCTTTTATGACCAGTCCTTCTGAGCATGACAGAGTCCTTTATAAAACAATGGCTCAAAAGCCATTTTGCACCACAAGTGTTAGAACACATTTTGGGTAGGATTTGAGAAGTGACAACTGTCACATTCATGAGGTGGTGCGAAAAATGGCTATGTTGAAAAGCTGGGGTCAAAACGTTGAAAATTACATTTACGAACATGCGTTGAAAATGTGCAATGTAGACTCATAAGTTTGTTGTTTTCTCATATTTTTACCCCAACATTTCAACAGACTTTTTTATTGGTTATTGAAATTTTCTTTACCAGGTAGGCCCACTGAGACAAGATGTCCCTTTTTCAGGGGCGACCTGGAATTAATTACACTTAATTACATAAGTATACATACAGTTTAATAAAATGTATAAGAGATGATCGCAACATTACAAATGTTGTTCTGAAATAGGAACAGAAGTACACAAACAAGATATAAAAACAGGCACGGGGTAGAGCTGTGCAGAATGAGAAAATTCTGAATTTGCAGAATTTTGATGACATCTTGTAAAAGTTTGCAGAATTTCATCTGAATTTTGTGTAATTTTTCAAATGTATTCATTTGCTCATAACTCAGACATCTTTTATGGTACAGCTCTAACATTGGGCTTGCATACTGTCTGGAAGGAGTTACAATAATGTGACAATTACCATGAAATTAGGATGCAGCGCCTCAGAATTGAATGTGCTCAAAATCTGTCCTTTTTTGTGCTGGAAATTTCATGAAAATGTTTATCTGCATATACCTCAGCCATCTATTGGGCCAGAGATCTTATATTTTGTAAGAGTATTGCATAGAGTCATTCAAAATGTGCCAAATTTCATTATATCATCATGCATCGCTTCAAGATTATGTGTGTTCAAAGTCTGCTATTTTATTTTTGCAAGAAATTTCATGAAACATTTTATCTGAATATAACTTGGGCACCTTTGGAGCTAGACGTGTAAATTTGCATGAATAACCTTTTTGTAGTGGTTATAGAATCTTTCAGATATGGAGAGAATTGGACTAGTGACTTTTATGTTACATAGGTTCAAAACTGTACTATGTAAATATTTGCTAATTTATTTGAAAACTCTCACACATGTGGATGTTTGCAACTTCTCTGCTCGTGCAGGTATCGACTCAACATTTGATATGCATAACTACAAAAGAACCCCAGAACAAATGTACTGGGGCATGGGTTATCCCAGAGGATATTGGCCCTCCAGACAAATTTTGAAGAAAACACAAATTGAACATATCCTAATAATGCAAGGCATCATGGAAAGCATATGCAAATGCCCATAAATTAATTTGGACTGATTCAACTTTAAGCAGAATTGCATGGTGCCAGAAGGCCTCACAATACAATCAGCAAAGGCTGAGAACAGCAGACACAGACTCATGTTTTATCCTCATTTGGACTCATCAGTGTGCCATATCTGTATCTTATCCCAAGGTAGGGAATAGCCAATTCGATAGGGGTTTTATTTGTTTGGGTCATGGCAGCCCACGTAGAGAGAAGAGAACTACAAATAAACTCAGAGCAAATGTAATGGGAATGGGTTATCCTGGAGGATTTTGGCCACAGCAAATTAAAATATAATTGCACATACCCATGAATGCAAGCATCATGGGAAACATATGCAAATTCCCATTAATTAATTTGGACTGGTTCAACTTTAAGTAGAATTGCATGGTGCCAGAATGCCTCACAATACAATCAGCAAAGGTTGAGAACAGCAGACACAGACACGTGTTTCATCCTCATTTGGACTCATCGGTGTGCCATATTTTCTTTAAAATTTTGCTATATGGCCAATATCCTCCGAGATAAATCATGCCCCCGGTGCATTTGCTCTGGGGTTCTTTTATAGTTCTCTTCTCTCTCTCTACTTTGGGTTGCTCATGACCCAACAAATAAGATCCCCTATAGGGTGGCTGTCTCCCTCTCCCTGGGCTGAGATACAGATATGGCACACTGATGAGTCCAAATGAGGATGAAACACGTCTGTGTCTGCTGTTCTCAGCCTTTGCTGAATGTATCGTGAGGCCTTCTGGTATCATGCAATAGTTGAGCCAGACCAAACTAATTCATGGGCATCTGCATATGCTTCCCGTGATGCTTTGCATTATTGGGGGTAGTATGTGCAATTTGTCTTTTCTTTAAAATGTGACATATATTTGATATCAGTGTATCCTGGTATCTAACACAACTGGATAAATTGGTTTAGCAGTTTTAAATGTACAGTGGAAAAAACGGCAACAAAAATGTTTGGTAATGGGGGCGTTGTGGAGCAGTGGCATGACAACAACAATTTGAGATAGCTCAGTTCTGCAATTTCTCATAAACAAACTAAAGTAACTTCCAACGTGGCTAGAGAAAAGCAAAAGTATCTATCATCCATCAGACACTCTGCTGGACACAATGGGCCCAAAAAAAGACAGTAAACACCATGAACAAAACCTAGATCCCTACCTTACTTCTGCAGGCTCCTGCAAAGGGTCAGGGTCTACACCACCAGTTAATTTAGTGGTACCTGATCTACCATCAGTGCAAATCATGGTGATGTTGTCCAAAATACAAGCCATGGGGGAAGATACAAACAAGTGGGTCATTGCAGTTGAAACAAAAATCCTGACTACCGAGCAACAAATCAAACATAATTCACTGGCTATTAGGGATCTTTCAGATGCGCAGATACACCATAATGACTGTACTGCCACTTTAGTGCATGATGTCTTGTACCTGAAATCCAAAACTGAGTCCCTAGAGAACGCACGGCGTCAGGCCAATGTCCAGATCATGGGGTTTCCCCCACGTTTCCCTGGAAAGTCAGCAATTCTGGATACAATCATCAAACTGATATTTAACAATCTGCATCTTATACCACAAGATTCCGAAGTGGAAATTCTCAAGGCTTTCACGATTCCACAATGACTGCACTCCAGGAGAGACATATCCCAAAGGCCTCTCACCACAATTGCTACTATGTCACCTCTTGAAGCACAAATTACCCTATTACAGGCTGCACAATCTAAGGGTGAGATCATCTGGGAAGGTAGTCATGTTGCCTTTTTCTCTGACTTAGCTGCTAGCACCCAGAGCCCGGAAAAAGAAGCTTCAGGTGGTTAAAAAATACCCTATTAAGAATGGGGTCCAGGCACAGCTGAACTACCCGGAGAGTCTCCTTGTGTGCCACGAAGCCAAAACCCATCTGTTTACTGAACCAATGGCTGTGGCAGGTTTCTCTGAAAAGTTGCTGGGCAAGATGAGCCCTTCCAAACCTTCATCGGATGGTGAGGGATGAAGAAATGCACCTTTTACCCTACTTTTAAAATGTTTCTAACTTTCTCACTTTGCGGGGTTCTTTGTCCCCACATTGGGAAAGTTGAGTAAATTCCTAGCTGCAAGGCATATTCTAAGAGCTAAGTACTTTCAATATCTGAACTAACTAGCTGCATTTTTTAATGTAATTGCTGTTTGTTATTGTTGTTCTTTAATATATTGCTGCTCTGGCATAAGGTCTTTAGAAGTAATTCTAAAATAAGTTGCCTTTATGGAATTTAATAATAGAGGGTGCCTGTGTATACTGCTCGGTTTGTGAGCTAATACCATATCCTAAGATAATGCACTGAACTCCCACAAGGAAGGTTGCTTACCTTACCCAGTAATGTGTGCTTGAATATATAACTTAACTGAGATCGGAGATCTTAAGAGTGTCGTTCCATAGAGTAACAACTAATCAGCCTCTCTCATACGTAGACGTTCTGCATGGGGTTTGCTATGAATGTGTTCTTAACCTACTATTATTGCAGGTGGTGAGAGCATCAATGACCTACAACATAACCAAATCGGACTTTACTCTGTATATTAAATAACCGCAGTAGCACCTGAAATGTATGGACACATTTTGAGATCTTATACCCGGAAGGGCTAAGTGTTTTGTTGCAATATCCTGTACTTACACTGTGGAGACCTGTGAGTCTCTCTGTCTGTATCTTTTATGTATTACAGTTTCAGCTGTATTATCCATAAAACCAATAAATATAAATAAAAAAAAAATATTGGTAACATTTTCTCAAATATTTATGGCTGCATATAGATGAAGCATCCAGAATTCTTTGTGTGGAACTTAACATTCACACTGCATGTGTCACGACTTCATTTGATAAGCAGGGCTGAGCTTTTTGCAGTCATGCTGTTATTCTCTGAGTGACTAGTTCCTCCCCCCCCCCAGTATACTAGACTGACGTAGTAGAACTACTGATTATACTGATATCCTCTTTGTTCTTTACAGTGACAAAATCCTTTAAAACATGAGTCACCTACTCCTTTTCCAATCAATCTAGCCTGTTGGAATAGCCAGAATTCTTTCTTTCGGATGCTGCAGACATTGTTTTCCCCCACTACATCTTTCTGAGCACAGTACCTCTAAGTCCCAGACTTACATGTATGTCAGGCTCCCTGGATAATCAATTTACTGGGTGTGATCTTTATATATCTTGCATTCAGGTTGGAATTTTTGACACTTTGTGCTTCCTTGCTCCAACTGGGGAGGGTCTACCTCCGGAGTGCTACCCAGCTCAGCTGTCCATTTCTTTTGTGAAACTAATGTATCTAACTCCTGAACCTAGTGCCCCCTGCATTACCTGCCTCTCACACCCCTAACCTTTAATTAGAATCCCACAGATAAGGCTGAGTGAAATCAGCAAATTCCACTTTTATGGAAATTTCATGAAATTCCACACTTTTCACAAAGACTCATGGAATTTGACTTTACATACAGAAGTTGCTTTGCAATTTCTGGGAGCAATTACATTTTTTTTGTGGCTATCACTTTATTCCTCCTACCTGATCATCTATCCCATTTGTCCCTGCATCTTGGAGGGATTCCGGCCCCCATCCATCTCTACCGTGCTTCAGCTTCCCCCAGAAAACCCCTACAGCTTATCCCCCCACAGTGGAGGTGGCAGGGAGCCCCCAACTCCCCACCTGGTACGGATCCAGTCTGAGAGAAGCAGAGCCAGCAAATGTGCAGACGGCCATCAAGCTGAGATCAGAGTGACATTTTTCCATTTTCTTACCCTGAAAATGGGGACGTGCAGTGACGCCAGGTGGAGGGGAGCATGCACGCATCCATACACGCTCCCTCCAGGTGTCTGTCCCAGCTCCTCCCCAAGAATTGTTGTGATGTGTCCTGTCTCCTAGCCTCTGCCAGGGGGTGAATGGGTACTGACAGCTACTGACCCCCCTCCCTGGAGAAGGAGAGCAGTCCTATGGATGCTCCATCCTTCTTTACCCCTGCTGACACCCAGCAGCCCATGCTTATTCCCGAACACGGGTTGCTGGTGTAGCGCTAGGTAAGGCATCCAGTACCTCAGCCCTCAGCGCCACTGGGCAGGCCAAGGAAGCAATTAATTAATAAGATTGACACACACAGTCTCCTTGTAAGGTCTAAGAACCTGCCAAATTTATTGACATTGCATTTTTCAGTTTTAAAGTTTGAGGGTTTATAAATTCACAGTTTACATTCTTGCAAAATTTAATTTTAAAATGTTGTGAAAGTCTGACTACTTTTAATTCAGTCCCATTTAAAGCTATAGATATGAACTTTGTCAGAAATAACCAGGCGGAATAGTAGCTTAAATGTTTTGAATCTTATTAAATTTGGATAGGTTGTTTAAATTTTAGAGGGAAATAACTCCACACCCACTGTGTCCCCTGTGTGGGATGCACAAATGTGGGCCACACAGCACATATGTGCCCAATCCCCCAGCCATGCAATAAGCAATGTGCTGGGGACAGGCAAGGGGTGGGCCAGCACTACATGCCATGCACAAATGCATTTAGTGCTGGCCACAGGGGTGCATAAGGAGTGCGGGGTACACCAGGAAGACCCAGCCATAAACCCTCTACACACCCTGTGCACACCCTGGGACATGCCAAAGAACAGGGCGGACAGCCCTACCACACATCAGTGCCATGGTACATGGCTGCCCAGTACCACCCTCCCACCCCAGCACACAGAGGTGAGTGTGGCATAGCACCCCCCCACTAAACCCATACCCCTTGCAGGGGCACTGGCATGGGCTGAGGCCCTCCCACCAGATGCACTGCATATGTGCCCCCCTCTCAGCTACCAGTGATACAGTTACCCCCCTGGGCCACCCAACATAGGCTCCCAGCCCACTGCACCGCTGCGGTGCCATTGTATGGCCGGTGACATTGCCCTCCTACCACCCACCAGAGCCACTGGCCTCAAACATCCATGGGTGTGCTGCCAATGCACACCGCACCATGCAGGATCCACTGGTGGACCCATGCCAGGTAAAATTGATTGGATGCATGGCTGGGTCAGTGACTCTGCCTGTGCCCACCATGTGCGGACCTGCACACCGGGGGGGGCTGGGCTGTGGACAGGTGGCTGGCATTAGTGAATGCTGGTACCAGCGCACCTGTCCGTGGGTGTGCAGCTCCGCAGGAGGGGTGCGCATATTTAGCATATCCCTACACCCAGATCATGCATAGGGGCCAATGTACATATATACAGTACATGTAGCGATAACCTATATACCTGTAAAAGATTAGAACATTTCAAAGAATACTCTCAAAATTATACTAAAATAACAGAAATCTAAATGTTGGCAAAATCTTTGGCGACCTATAACTCAGAACCTTTTTAAGCTTGAGACTTAAAATGTAGTACATATGTAAGCTTTATCTTTCTCCAAATCATAAAACTGTGGAGAAAATTGGATAAGAAGTGTTAAAATTATGTTGAAATATCTGAAAACTACATATTGATTAAATGTTTGTCACCCACAACTCCTCCTTTCAACCTAGGAATCTGACACTTTATTTATTTAGTTAGTTAGTTTTCAGCTACCAATAACTCAGCCCTTTTAAGCTTGAAACTGAAAGTGGGGTACACTTATGTAAGCCATTCACACTGTCTGCCTACCAGAGTTGGTGTCAGTTAGACACATGCTTTTAAAATTATAGTATTTATTTATTTATTGCAAACTAGGATTACAATACCTTTGAACCAGAGGTTCTTTTACAAAGGTTCCATGTTAACAGGGAGGGATACAAGTCAGGGTACAAGCTTGACGGTTCATATTACAAAATCACACAGTTACAAAAGACTAGCCAAGATTGCACATACATTAATCAGTCAGAAGAAGACCTTGTCAGAAGATAAGTACAAGGGGGTGGAATGTAAGTGCAAGGCAAAGGGTAAAAAAGAAGGGAAGGTGGGGGGGGGAAGCAGAGGAGAGGAAGGGAGGGAAATCCTGGGGAAGGATGTGAATGGAGGAGAAACTATAGGGAGGGAAGACAGTAGGGAGATGAGGAGGTGGGAGAAAGCGGAGGGAGGGAGGGGGAGGAGAGGGAGAAGATATGGTTGAAGGGGTGCCAGGCAAGAAATAGTTTAGGTAAAGCAGTCACAGCGACTTTGAGCTAGTAGGTGTTGACAAAGTTTAAGCTTGAAGGTGCCCAGTTTTGGTTCAGCATTAACATCAGGGGGTAGACAGTTAAGAAGGGTGGGTTCTCTGTAAGCAGACATCCACTGAGCACGGGAGGTCCTGGCGAAGGGGGCAAGGTAGGAGTGCTTGGAGGAGCACTGTGTGTACTTTGTTTTAGGCGCCAACATGATTATGGTCTCAGTGAAAGAGGGAGTAAGGCCTAGACAGGTCTTCTTTGCAAGTAGGCACATGTGATAGGTGATTCTTTCCTTGAGAGGAAGCCTGGTGGCTTTCTACAGAGTTCACAGGTGTAGGTCCGCTTTGTCAGATCTAGAGACAGTCTGCATGACTTGTTCAGCACAAGTGAGATACGCTTCAGGGAAATGTTGGAGGCAGCACCATAGATAACAAGGCCATAATCAACCAGCAAAAGGACTGAGCTGGTAACCGCAGTTCTCGGAGCCTCAGTGGTCATATAATGTCGGTGTTAATATAGAATCCCGATCCTAGAGTTAATAACTTTGGCAATTAGGTTGATATGGAAGTTATATGAGAGAGCAGCATCCAGCATAATACCAAGATATTTAAATGCTTTTACATGCTCCATGGTTTTGGTTATCACAGATAACGGTGCTGGCCGCTTAGTGTGCATGGTGGGGTTAGCAAAGAGCATGACCTTGGTCTTTTGTAATTTATGAGTGGTTTGTGCTGCTCAAACCAGGTCTCCACCAATTTAAAGTTAGATTGAAAGTCAGCAGTAAGCAAGTGTGGATCAGGGCTACCGGAATAGAGGACAGCATTGTCAGCATACAGGAGCATGTTGTTGTTACAGACATAGGGGAGATTATTGATGGACAAGCTAAAGAGTAGTGGGTCAAGAATGGAGCCCTGAGGGACTTCTGAATAAACAGGAAGACTGTTAGAGAGTGTGTCTCAGATCTGCGGGGTTCATCCAGTAAGGTGGCTACTGAACCAGCAATTAACCTCAGAAGAGAGCCTAGTGAGGGGAGGAAGTGCAGCAGAATGGAATGGTTCACAGTATCAAATGCCTTAGTTAAATCATAGTAGATTGATCCAACTAAGTGGCCCCCATCCAAGGCCTTATGTATGTAATTGGTGTAGGCCAGTAGGGCAGTGGTGGTGCTGTATGACTTTCCAAAGCCGTGCTGCTGAGGCATGGTAGGTTATATTTTGTCAGGTACTCTGTGAGCTGGACAGCAACAATGCATTCAAGGGCTTGGGGGTGGATATTGGACAGTAATTATTACTTGATGTTTGTCCCCAGTTTTGTGGACTGCAGTGACTATGACAGCTTTCAAAGGCTGGGAAATTGTTTAGGGGAGAGAGATAAGTTAAGGATCCTGGTGAAGGGGGCAATGACAGCATCAAGAGAGAAGTGGAGAAGTTTGAGGTCCAGAGTGTCACCACTGAACCCGTACTTTCCAATGACCCTTTGTATGTATTCTTTGGCCTTGGACAGTGTTATACATCTGAAGTAAAAGAGTGGAGTATTTGGCACGAGGGTAGAAGAGACAGCCACATGGGCCAGGATAGGCGAGTCATAGAAATCTGGCAGGAGAATGCCACTTAGGTAAAGAAAATGTGCTGTTAAATGTATTTGCTATTAGTTTGTGGTCTTGTTTGTTTACACCATTTACTTGGAACAGAGAGGGGGAAGCTTTATTGGATATGCTAGTGGGATCTTTAAGATTTTCCCATAAACTGCGGCTGTTGTCCCATGTGTTAGTAAGCTCGCCTTTTAAATTTTCTTTTTTTGCCTCAAGGATTTCTCAGGTGTAGTGATTTCTAGCAGCCCTGTAAACCTGCATATCATTTGGTTTCCCGGTGGCCTTAGCCCGATGCCACAGTTTATCCCTTTGTTTCATAAGATTAATTAGGGAGGTGCTGATCCAGGGGTTGCAATGACCCTTAGTCTTAGTTTTGCAGTATGGGGCAAGGAGATCACAGGCTTTGTTGAATTTGGAGATAAAGAAGGAGAGAGCGTCATCCACATTTTTGACAGTACTGAGGGGGGAGCAGTTGCTTTGAGCAAGATAGGTTTTGAAGTTGGAGAGATTACCTTTTTTGAGGGTCCTATAGTAAACGATTTTTGTAGGTGGTTTGTTGACCTTATTTGACCAAAAACACAGAACAGGGGAGTGGTCACTTATGTAATCAGGCAGGACCATAGTACCTGTGATCCTATCCTGGTGTGTGGTGAGGATTAGGTCCAGGGGAGAGCTAGTGTCAGACCTACTGTTGAATCTTGTGTGGGCAGTCACCATCTGGGTGATGCCTATAGTTGCAATGACATCTTTAAAGGGTGCAGCTTTTGGAGTAAGCCAATTTATGTTTAGATCACCCAGGATCACCATCTCAGAGTGATGAGGGAGCGTTTCAAAGTAGTTGGTGACCATTTAGAGGCCAGGAGACTGTTACTGAGGGGGGATACAGACTGAAAGTACAGTACGGGATTTTACCATGTTGCCTCAGAAAAAGCTTGATGGTGAGTATCTGGGAGTTGTTGCATTGGGCAATAGTAGGGAGGTTGAGACATTTCAGGTGTTCTTTAATGTATAAAGCAAAGCCCCAGCCTCGTTAACCTGACCTGTCCTGCCTGTATAGGTTATAGCCTGGCAAGAAAACTGTATTATCAGGCACCCTGGGGAGAGCCATGTCTCACTGATGGAGAGAACATCAGGAATATGCTGTGCCATCCAGACTTGCAGATCCAGAAGTCTGGGTAGTGGACTCCGGATGCTGGCATAGGCGAGTTTGAAGGGTTTGTTCTTGTTTAGGTGTTGTGTCGGGTTGTGTAGTGGGCCAGGATAGGGTGGATGTTGCTCAAGAGGAGGAGAAGAAGTAATGTAATCCTGGCTAGATACTGCCTGACAATTTTGTATGACAGGGTGCACCTACGCCTGGGTGGGCAGGTAGGTTTGCAGTGCAGGTAAGAGACCACCAGCAGGTGGAGCAAGGGGTATGCATGGGGGGGTGTCAAGATGCCACAGTGGTGTGTGAGTGGGGTTTACCTGGGCAGTAGTGGACAGTCAAGCAGGGGCTCATGCCACAGACCATGTGGAGCCTACAGCTGGGGGAGGGCTGCAGTGAGTAATTTGGAAGAACATAGCATGTTGGAAGGAGTAAGAGAATGAAGAGAGTTAACAGTGTCATTAGGAGGGGCTGAGACTGGAGATCAAAGGCAGAACAGAGCAGGTTTCAGCAGCTGAGGAGAGTAGATGGAAGGGTCAAGGTGAGGGCATGGGGGGTAGGAGACCAGGCAAAATAGTGAGGGTTGCCTGCAAGGGCGGGGAGCAGAGGAATTGTTGGGGTGTCAGTCAAAGTTGTGTACAATTAAAATAGTAGGAACAGGTCTGGTGGGTAAGCATGGAGATAGGATTACCGAAATGACTGAGAGAATGTTGAAGCCTGTGGAAGTGTAGGGGGGAAGGTGCAACACTTATTGCAGGAGCACTTGAGGTGGTGAGGCTTTCAGGACAGAAAGCCAGTTTAAAGAGTGATGGGGCAAGGGAGAGTGGGTGGGAGAAAATTTAGGTTGGAGTAAGTTAGAGAGGAGAGAGACAGAGGAGCATAGAAGAAAGGGAAAGCTAGCTGTACAGAAAGATTACAATGTAGCCGCTTGACAATGGAGATCGGAGTCAGGAAAGATTCAGCCAATGGAATGCTCCAGTTAAGCGGTGTAGCCCAATCAAATTTGCGTCTTTGGATGCCTCAGAGGAGCAGGTCTAAGGAGTTCCATGTTCGTACCTTTGCTGGGAAATCTGGGCGGCAGTCAGGAGAGTGCAGCTGGTGGTAGGTAGGTGCTGAGCCATGATCACTGGAGCAGCAGGTAGTGCCCTTAGAGGGGCAGAGAAGTCTTTGCTGGGGAATCTGGGCAGCAGTCTTTTTTTGCCAATGGGGGGGCCAACCTCGTCGGCTCAGTCCCCTTCTCAGTTCGATTTGCCGACAGGGAGCCCACTCCCCATTGGCATAATGTCCCCCCCCAATTTGTTGTGTGCCAACAGGGGTGCCCAATCCTTCGTTGGCTACAGCTCCCCCCAAAAAAACACTCAGGTGGCATTCTGGGAGTCCACCCAGTGTGCCAAATGTCCCTGCAAAAAAAAAAAGTGCTGTTTTTTTGTGTTAAACCTATAAAACAGAAAACAGTCCCTCGTTGAGTTTGGTGGCCCCTTCCCCAACCTGCGCCCACCCTCTGTGCACCCTGCCTTCCCCACCTGCTCGCAACCCATACTTACCTCCGGAGCCCGCACGATGATCTTCGGTGGGCCGAGAACACATCTGCACTCTTCAAAGCCGACCGCGAACTGAAGACATGCCGGTAAGCTGTATAATGGCATAAATAGGGTTTTTTTCAACTTTGGTGCATATCTCAGGCATTTTTGGGAATTTTGGTACCAAATTTTCAACATGGAGTTATTGGGACCCCTCCTCATGAATTCAGTCACTGTCATGGCGCTATTCCATCCCAAAAGGTTATTTCGCAGTCACTGCGCGGAATCACCTTTCAGGACCAAGTAACAAATGATAGTGCCAGTGTTCATGAGGTGGGCTCTCAAAAAGCCTATGTTGCAAATCTGGTGGAAAAATTAAAAAAATGACTGTTTTACGAGTGTGTGTTGCGCAGTTTCCACGTATGCTCCTACCTTGACAAATTTGTAGTATTTTCACTCCAGATTTTCAGCATTGGCATTTTTCCACACCTCCTTCTGAACAATACAGCTGTCATTTTTCACATCCTGACCAAAATGTGTATTCGCACTTCTGATGCAGAATAAGCGAGGTCACTGTGGGAAATCAGTTTTTGGAACACATTAAGAAACTCACAGTGACACTGTTCATGAGCAGAGGTCCTAAAATGCCTATATTGAAAATTTGATGACTGAAGTCCATAAAATGACTGTGGTACTAGCGTGCGTTTCGCAGTTTCTGCAGAAGTGTGCAAATTTGTAATATTTTCACTTCAGATTTTCAACATCGGCATTTTGCCACACCTCCTTATGAACAGTACAGCTGTCATTTTTCACATCCTGGCCAAAATGTGTTTTTGCACTTCCGGAGCAGAATAGTGTGGTTGCTGTGGGAAATCAGTGTTTGGGACACATTAAGTAAATCATAGAGACACTGTTCATGAGCAGAGGACCTAAAATGCCTATGTTGAAAATTTGGTGACAAAAGTTCATAAAATGACTGTGGTACTAGCGTGCGTTGCGCAGTTTCCGCAGAAGTGTGCAAATTTGTAATATTTTCACTTCAGATTTTCAACATTGGCATTTTGCCACACCTCCTTATGAACAGTACAGCTGTCATTTTTTCATATCCTGCCCAAAATATGCATTTGCACATCTGGCACACAATGGCACAGTATCTGTGGGAAATTAATGGTTCGGACAGATTAAGAAATCATAGTGACAGTGTTCATGAGCAGAGGTCATAAAATGCCTATATTGAAATTTTGGTGAAATAATTCCACTAAGTGACAGCGGTACAAGCATGTGTTGCGTAGTTTCCATGTACGCTCAGAACTTGAGCATTTTTATATTTTCTACAGATTTTCAACATTGCCATCTCTACACACCTCTAGGGATGGTCCAGCTCTCATTCTTCACATCCTGCCTGATCTGTGTTTTCACACATCTGGCACAGTGCAGTCTCTGTGGAACTCAAAGTTGGGACACATTAACAAAATCACACTGCCACTGTTCTTGAGAAGAGGTCCCAAATGCTTTCATGAGGTGGTGGTCACAAAAGGCCATGTTGAAAATTTGTAGTGCAATACCAACACACGCCTCACGTTAGAGTTTCTAGTCATAACATCACAACCTGTAATAGACTGACATGCTTCTGAGGTGTAGCGCTGGATCATTGGCTGTAATAATCATGCCATCCCACCCCCACCCTGAAGCCAGTGACAGGCATTGAGGTGTGCCTTGCACTCTTCAGCCCCAGACTTCACCCATTCTCCTGTACTGCACCTATTTCAGTGTATGTCCTTATGAAATAGGGTGACTGTGAAGCCAAACACCCCAAAGCACACCTCAACACTTGTCGGTATCTACAGAATAGGGTGAGGTGAAATGCCGTGAGCGTTATGGGCAACGACCCACAGGCACACCCCAATGCATGTTCATCTGTGAAGGGTGGAGGTGGGATTGGTGTGAGTTCAATACTTCACTGCCACTCCTATTTTGCATTTGCCTAACTCCTGCATGTCTGATGCTAATATCAGCAAGCAAACATTTGGCATTGACAAATGCTTGTTTTTATACTGAGTATGCTTTTTCCTCTTATGTCCAGCTGGCCCCCATTGTCCCACACACATGCACCAGCTCTCCCCAGCTACATGCCCCAGGACTTGCCTCACTCCTGAATTCCCCCAGTTTACTTCCCCTGGGGCAGGACCACCAGGGTGCCCCCGCCCCCCCCAATAGAGACTGAATGGAACAGTGAGAATGAGAGCCCAGTTGGTGGTACAGGGTCAGCAGCATGGAGGTGGGCATCATTGTATAGCAGATGGACCTCCATTTTCTCTTTCACCGAAGGAGGCATGGCTGCAGTGATGTGGAATCAGTGAGTCGTAAACCTGCCATGCTTCTCAAACAAACTCAGCCCCAGCTGTTGCACCCATGGCTGCTGCATGGGGCCACTCGAACACGGCAACTTCCCCACCCTCACCCCAGAGAAGACCAGTCCATAGGATGCTCCATCCTCTAACCCCCCCCCGGTGGACATTCCTAAGTCCCTAGCTCATTTTTGACCTTGGGTCATCAGTGTCACAAGCAGTAGAGCTGTAGCCCCGAGCACCTAAGGCATCAGTCTCACACTGCTGCCTGTTGACCGCTAGTCTTTTAATGTACAAGGTTTCATTGGTAGATGTCAGCTGCCTCTCATTCTGTCCTTCCAGAATATGGTCCAGAAAGATATACACTGCATATTTACTTCACTGGAGCCTTAAAAACAAAAATGCACTTTCTTAAAATTATGATTATGTCTGTTCAGTTAGTGGTATTGACTAATTACAGAATGAAGACATTGTTTCTTTAAGTCACTGTGTTTAATCTGAGTGTGTGTGTACCTAAGTGATGGTAACCCCAAGATTGGTCACAGAACAAACAGTTTTTAACAGTACTTGACTGGTCCGTCTCTCAATCTGTAGACATGCTCCTGACACAGTACTTGTTCCAGTGGTCAGTGGATGGGGTTGATAAAATGTCTAAGTAACTTGTTATTTCTATCTGTCAACAGTCTGAGTTCAGTACCACTGCACTCAACAGTGACCCTTTATTGCAATGAATGAATCAGTAAACCAAATACGTTGTTTGGTTTGGCTTCACACTGTACCTTCTCAATGTGCTTGACAATGCTGTGGCAGAGATACTAGCTGTGCAGGGGCTGTGTGCAGTCATTTACAGTTAATACCCTACCCACATACAGATATGCACCATTGCATCAACACAGGAACATGGTATTTCAGTGTTGTGTTGAAAACTTGAAATGATTCACACTCAAATGAGGAAATTGTTGTATTAACATTAAATTATACAAAGAAGCATTTTTCAGTGCAGAATTTTTAGCTTGCTTTTAACAGAAGCAGATAATAGATTTGGGGGGGGGGGGGCACTGGTGCCCAGTAACCCCCTCCCATCCTGTTTCCATTATGTTTTCAGAAATTGTTTTGGTGATGCACACCCTCCATTCCCAAACCCTGGTTATTCCTCTGCAGATATACATTCTTTCAGGCAGCCAGTTCTGTTAACCTGTCATACATTTATGCATTTTCAAGCATGTCCATTCTGACATTATAGAAAATAACCGTGGCATAATAAATGTATTTAGTTTATAATTATATGTGATAGCAAACATACAGTGCTATCTGTTTCAAGAAAAGTTTCCACCATGCAAATATTTGACAGCAACATCATTTATTTCTCGGGTGCCCTAGTCCTAGTCCCACCTGCCATAGCCGCATCCAGCCAGTCAGAAGTCAGCTTTCATCAACAGGGGTGGCATCAGTTGAGCCCAGGAGATTCAAGGAGTGAACACAGACACTGTTATTTTCTCCCTCCATGCCAATTCCTTACAGCGTCCAGGATCAACAGTCAGGGATCAAGAAAGAGGGCTACAGCACTGCCCTAAGTAGCCCCTCCCCCCACAATCACCTCACAGTGACAGCATCTCATCCTCAGGAGTCCAGCATCCTATCCCAACTCCTACAGCTGTCTCCAGTCAATCAGGAGGCAGTTCTCATCCACAGACAGGGTACCAGCTCAATCCCAGGAAATTCAAGGACTGAACAACGACACTGGCATTTTATGCCTCCATGCCACTTCAATACAGCAAATACAGCATCAGAGACCCAAAGTCGAGGGTTGAGAGGGCTACAGTCCTACCCTAAGATGCCTCTTCCACCAACAATTACCTCCAGTGGTGACAGCATCTCATCCTTGGGAGCCTAGTGTTCTAGTCACACCTCTCACAGCCACCTCCAGCCAATCAGGAGGCAGCACTCATCAGTAGGGATGGCATCAGCTCAAGCTTAGGAAATTCAAGGACCAAACAAAGACACTGGTATTTTCTGCCTCCATGCCACTTCCCTATAGCAGCTGGGACCAACATTCAGGAGTCAAGAGGGCTACAGCCCTGCCCTAAGAACCCCCCCCAAGATCAATGTCAGTGGCAGCGGCAACAGCATCTTGTCCTTTGGAGTCTAGTATTCTAGTCCCACCTCCAACACCACCTCCATCCTATCAGGAGGCAGCTTTCATGCCTGTAAAACAATTTTACAAGTGGTCCAGAGTACTGCAGTCCAGAGTGCTAAGAACTGTAGTGCAAATGACACCAAGGGAGTTTGCCTGGAGTCCGCTTAGAGAGACAGCTGTCAGCTAAATATTCTGACCTAACCACAAGAGCTATTTGAATGGTTGCAGCCAACAGGGCTTGTTCACAGACTCTGCTGTACTTATATGCATGTACTTTCAGTCCACTGCCTAGCTCCACTTATGTTGAGGTGTTTTCAAGTGGTAATACGTGTATCCAATGCTTTTTATGCCACCAGTTATTGTACATTATTGAATGCTAATCACTTGCATCCCTGCTGCAAGCCTCTTCTCCTGAAATCTCTTATTAATTTACACCTCTTACCTAAGGAGAGTGCATTTATAAAGGCCTCACACAGACAACAATGTTAAGCCCAATCTCTATTCACTAAACAGTCTCAGCGCCAACCTCCATATGTGCAAATAAATTATTGTAATCTTATTATGCTCAGGAAATGTAGACGTTAACCCAAGCCCAAAATTCCCAGTGCCCTTCCCCACTGAATTTGATTCACTAAAGGGCCTGATATTTATGTCTTATTAATGTGTGCATTATGTTAAAAAAATCAGATGAGATTAAAACTTGTCATTACATACTAGTCCAGATATATTTATTCTTACAGAGACCTGATTTAATGGTTCTGTGTGCACACCCATGAGATTGCCATTCCCAATGTTAATTGGCTGCTCCCTCCCCACCCCCATACCCTCCCACCCTTAGCTGTAGTTACTTATATAGGGTGCAGGAGTCACGTGTTGAGTGTTGGATTTGTTTGTTTCCTATCTGCCTAATTTGCCATTTGCAGGTTATCTTTTCCTACCTGCAGGTGTTGCCATTTCTCCAAACCTCTCCTCTGTGCATCCAATTTCTCAGCACAATTTCAGCTTCTGTGGGGATGCTTATTCCGCTGTCTGACTTCCCTGCTCCCCACTTGATCTCTGTTGCCTGTCCTGGCCTGATATTTTAAGGTGGACCTGTTCTCTTTCCCCTTTGGGACCAAGTCCTATCTATACTTCTTGCCCCATACTCTTCATTTCTTTGCCATTCTTTCCTGATCTACCAGCTTTGAGCCCACGAGAGCCCTCTGCCATAATGTCTAGCTTTGCTTGTGCTACCTTGCTCCCCGTTTTTGCCTTTCTGGCAATCCACTCTCTCCCACAAGTCCTCGAGCAACCAGTTCCTCGCCTATGGCGCCCCTTGGACTTTATCTTCTCCAACTTAGTGGCTGAATACTCCAACATGACAACTCACCCAGCCTACCTCAGCTACAGACTCTTTGAGTCTTTATTTAGGCACATCGTCCTCAAAAAACTTATCTCCCCCATGAAAGTCACCCGTGTCCTTGCACCAGCAATTCTCTGGATTACTTCACTATCTCTTACCCTAGCTGGCGACATTGAAACCAATCCAGGTCCCTCGGCTAATTCACACCAGACTCACCCCTCTGCCCCAGATCTTCTGCCCCAGACTCATGGATTTACCTTTGCCCACCTTAACATCCGGAGCCTTGCTGCCAATCTTCCTGAACTAGAGGTCTGGGTCCAGGCAAACAATCCTGACATCCTTGTTCTATCAGAAACCTGGCTGAAACCTACCATCCTTGACTCTAGCTGTGCACTACCAGGCTATAACATGTACCGGGCGGACCGACCTTCTCCCAAGAGAGGTGGTGGCCTGGCGTTGTACTATAAGGCTGACCTGAGCATCTCACTCCAGCTTACCCCCTTTCTCACCAATAGTGAGGTTATTCATACTCTCCTTCTCCTTGGGAAACTACACATAGTTGGGATGTACCTACCTCCGTGTAACAACAACCTGGGTCTAGAAGAACTCACTGCACTGATTCCTACCTTGACCAAAAACAACGAGGTGATCTGTCTGGCTGACTTTAACCTCAACTGGCTTGGACCTAACTCATCCTCCCTTGCTTCTACAATCAGTATGGCCAACCTCTTTCAACTCATTGCTCCCCCTACTTGGATTTCACAGAGTAGCAATAGCCATACACTGATAGACTGGATCCTCACCAACCGGCAGGACTGTTACCCCACCACTGGGGTTTTTCCCGACTCAATCAGTGACCACTGCCCAGTCTATGGTGTGCAATATGCTTCCCTCCTCTCTCCACCTCCCAAAGTTTTACCGCTTGCCAGCTTCGCTAATCTCACCCCGCTGCATTCCTCAATGACCTAAAGCATGTCGACTGGTCTCCACTGTTTCTGACTGATGATATCAACCTGGCCACTGAATATATTAATACGACTTTACTTGCATTACAGCACAAATATATTCTGTACTCTACGCGCAGGGTAAGAGGGAGAGTGACCAAGTGACTGACGCACCCCCTCCTGCAGCTGCTCAAGCAGCGAGACAAGCTCTGGTCTAAATGGAAGTCCTCCTCCAATCAGTCTGACTTTGATGTGTATCACACCTTTCGGAACACCTGCAAGTAGGAAATTCGGGCAGCTAAGAGTTGCTACTACCGCAGACTCCTTCATTACTCTGCTTCTGACCTAAGGAGATATTGGCACCAGATTAAGAGATCCTAGGGAACTCCAAGCCACTTTCTCCTAAGGACATGCTAATGAATGACTCCATTTGCAACAATGCCAGGACTGTTGCAAATGCTTTCAACTCAATCTTTACAGAGGTTCCCAATATCCCCTCCTGTAGCCTGCGCCACCCAGCCCCCACACAGCTCCACCCAGTACTACTCCAGCCTTGGTTCTTTCCCCTATCTCGCGCCTGGACATTCTTAAACTACTTCAGTCAATTCCCACACATGGTACTGCTGGATCAGACAGTATTGAACCCTGGATCCTGAGGCTGGGTGCCCCGCTCCTAGCCGCCCCCATCACTAGGCTTTTCAATTTGTCCATCTGTACCTCCACAGTGCCACAGACCTGGAAAACTGCCAGGATAATTCCAGTCTTTAAGACAGATAACCCTAAACTTCTGTCCAATTATTGCCCCATTGTCTTGCTACCTACCCTCAGCAAAACTTTGAAGAAACTTATCCACAAACAGATCTCTGCACATCTACAAAATTTTAACCTACAGTCCCCGATCCAACATGGCTTCATGGTGGACCACAGCACCACCATGGCCCTTACTCTACTAACCAGTGAGAATAAGTCCAATATGGAAAAAGGTCTTCTTACTGGTGCCATCTTCAAAGACCTCACCAAGGCTTTTGACCTGGTTAGCCACCCCCTGATAGTTCATAAATTGCAATCTCTCGGTGCTTCCAGTTCCACAGTTTCCTGGATCAAGCACTATCTCTCTGGCCGATCCCAATCTGTCTCCTTCAACAGGGTTCTCTCTTCTTCGGCCCCTACCTTCTGTGGTGTTCCACAAGGATCCATCCTGGGACCCTTGTTATTCTCTATTTTTGTAAATGACAGTCCCACTTCCTTTATCCACTGTCGCTCTATCATGTACACAGACGACCTTGTGCCTCTCACTCAGTCGCTGACCTAAACACATAGTTGTCATCAGCGTTCCATCAGATCCAATCCTGGCTCTCCTCTAACTCCCTAGTCCTTAATCTACCAAAGGCTGAGGCCATGCTCTTTGGGTCTGCCAGAAAAGTTCATGCTGAGACTCCTAAGCTTCACGTCCAGGGTAACAATGGGTCTGCAATCTCAACAACCGACTCTTTCAAATACCTTGGAGTGACACTGGACGCTGCACTTGACTTCCCTGCCCACATAAACAAGATATGCAGATCAGTTAACATCAGGATAGGAGCTGCCTACCATGTGCGCCACTCGATCACCCCTATTGCCAGGATCTCAGTGGCCAGAGGCGTCCTGCTCCCTAGGCTACGGTAAGACCTACCTATCTTTTCGCACGCCAACACTGCTATTCTTCATAAATGGGACACCACTTACAATAACATCTGCAGAATTGTTCTATTAGCCCTCGCCTACGCACCACTGCCTCCTGTACCCTGCCTACACTGGCTATCCCCTAAAATCTACAGTCCTACTCCTTGGGCTGCTTCACTGATTCTATGACTAGGAACCCTTGCCCTGGCAGTCTCGGGGTGATGCTCACCACTGTGACTCCTTCCCATCCGCTTAGGTCATCAAACTCCTTACAACTCTCTGTCCCTCTCTGTTCCACTAGGATGGGGGAGCAAGCTTTTGCCCACTTTGCCCCCAAATTCTGGAACTCTCTACCTCCCATCCTTAAGTGCTCACCATCTCATTCCTCCTTCAGGTCTGCACTTTTCTCCTACCTTTATGCACTTGATTCCTGTGACTGCTCCTAACCTCCCCTGGCCCCAGTTTCAGCACACAGCTATCTGCTACTGCCTGGCATCTGGGTCTCTGCATTGTATTTGATTGTCATCCCATGTAGTTGATTAGCTCCTGCTGATTTATTCCCCCTCTATCCCTGCGAGGATAACTGTGCTGTTCAGCACTCATTATTTGCCTGTATCTTATTTGTCGTAAACATGTATACTGTATTTTCTGTGTATGTGCTGCAAGGATATCTGCTTTATAACATCACTAGCTGATTGTAGTCCTCAAGTGTCCTTGCTCATTGATTGTACTGTTTTGCATACCCTCCTGGTGCGGTATTGAAAATAGGCAGGTTCTGTTTAATGCACCCACCCGTCAGCAAAAATGAATAAATAAATAAATAAAATCTATTCTGCCTGGTGGGATCATCTAGAGGGGTGGTCCAGCTCTCTATATCAGTGACAGGTTCACATCCACCTTGGATAGCTCCCTCTCTGTGCCAACTGATTCTGAGCGTCTGGCTGTTAAGATATCATAGAAACATAAAAGTTGATGGCGGATAAGGACTGCAAGGCCCATCCAGTCTGCCCATTTCTTTTTCTACCTTATAAATGTGCCATCGGCCTTTGCTCTGTCAATGGCCTATCTATTCATACTCATCTGTACTGCTCCCTTATGCCTATCCCATGCCTGTTTGAAGCCCTGCACTGTATTCATATCCACCACTTCCTGAGGTAGGCCGTTCCATGCATCCATCACCCTGTCTGTGAAAAAGAACTTCCTCACATTACCCCTTAATCAGTCTCCCTCTAATCTCATGCTGTGTCCTCTTGTCCTGCTATTTTTCTTATATTGAAACATGTTAGACTTTTTCACCTTGTTAATGCCCTTAAGGTGTCTGAATGTTTTGATCATATCACCTCTCTCTCTCTTCTTTGCTCTAGGGTATACATATTGAGCTCTGCTAATCTGTCCTCATATGTTTTCTGATGCAGTCCCTGCCCCATTTTGGTTGCCTTCTCTGGACTGCCTCAACTTGGTTAATGTCCTTGTGAAGGTGTGGCCTCCAGTACTGCCACAGTACTCCAGATGGGGCCTAACCAGTGTCTTGTAAAGAGGGATCATTACTCTCTCTTCCAACTTATGATATCCCTACTAATACACCCCCTATTCAGAAAGGAAACCATCATGGTGATTGGTTGTCACAGATCGGTTGTCATAGACTGCCCAAAGGTGACTCAGATCTCCTGCACCACATAACCAGCTTGGTTAGCTCCTACCCAGATGAAATCCTACTTCTTAGACATAAATATAGACTGGTTCTTTCATAAATCTGCTAACCTAAAAAACTCAGTGATGAACTTGGACTTGTGCAACTTATTACCGAATTGAAAAACTAACCTATTAAATCCCACAAAAGCCTTCTTATTGCAATACAGGAGTGCCACTGGAGCCTGCACTACAGATAGCAGGCACTCAGATGCCCGGATGTCCCCACCTTGGTGGCAAAACAGGAGTGGCACAGGAGCCTATACTATAAATAGCAGGCAGTCAGACATCCAGATGTCCCCACCTCAGCCACAACACTGGAGTGGCACTGGAGCCTGCACTACAGATAACAGGCAGTCAGATACTGGGACATCCCCACCTTGGCAGCAACACAGGAGTGGCACCATAACCTGCACTTCAGATAGCAGGCAGTCAGACACCTAGATGTCCCCACCTCAGCTGCAACACAGGAGCAGCACTGGAGCCTGCACTACAGATAGCAGGCAGTCAGACATACAGATGTCCCAACCTCGGTGGCAACACAGGAACAGCACTGGAGTCTGCACTACAGATAGCAGGCAGTCAGACATATGGGTGTCCCCACCTCAGCTACAACACAGGAACAGCACTGGAGCCTGCAGTACAGATAGCAGGTACTTCAGCTGTTCACACATGCCTGAGGCAGTTTCAGCACACTGAGGGTATTTTTCTGTCGGTATAACAGTTCTGATCACATTTCACCCTGCATTGCCACTGTTCCAACCTGGTGTTTTGATTGTATTTGCTCTGTTCCTTAAAGGACTATATAACAGACTCATTTACATACCTGTAAGAATGCAGACAGACACCCAGACATCCCCACCTTGACCACAACACAAGAGCGGCACTGGAGCCTGCACTACAGATAGCAGGCAGTCAGACACTGGACATCCTCACCTCAGCTGCAACACAGGAGCTGCACCAGAGCCTGCACTACAGATAGCAGACAGTCAGACACCTGGACATCTCCACCTTGGGGCAACACAGGAGCAACACTGGAGCCTGTAATACAGATAGCAGGCAGTCAGACACCTGGACATCCCACCTCAGCCGCAACACAGGAGCAGCAATTGAATCCTCCACTACAGATAGCAGAGCAGTCAGACATCGGGATGTCCCTCAGCCTCACACCGGAGCAGCACTAACACAGGAGCAGCACTGGAGCCTGCACTACGATAGCAGGCAGTCAGACATTGGGACATCCCCACCTCAGCCACAACACAGGAGCGGCACTGGAGCCTGCACTACAGATAGCAGGCAGACACCCAGACATCTCCACCTCAGTTGCAATGCAGGATGGGCACTGGACCTGCACTACAGATAGCAGGCAGTCAGACACCGGGATGTCCCAACCTCAGCCACAACACAGGAGCAGTACTGGAGCCTGCACTACAGATAGCAGGCAGACACCCGGACATCTCCACCTCAGCCGTAATGCAGGATGGGCACTGGACCTGCACTACAGATAGCAGGCAGTCAGACACCCAGACGTGCCCACCTCAGCCGCAACACAGGAGTGGCACTGGAGCCTGCACTACAGATAGCAGACAGTCAGATACTGGGACATCCCCACCTCAGCCACAACACAGGAGTGGCACTGGAGCCTGCACTACAGATTTATTTATTTATTTAGTTTTTTTTTACCAGGTAAGTACACTAGACAAGTTTTATGCCTATTTTCAGGAATGACCCGGGAGAGTACAAAAGGGTACAACAGGTACATTGATACAGTAATTGGTTCAGACGAATACATTCAGGTATAAAACAGGAGAAAAGACAATTTTTACAGTTTTTACATTTACGTGGAAGGTACACCCAGATACAGTGCTGGGGCAAGGTATAAATTAGAGATAAATTCAATGACCAACAGGACTGGTGAGGATTATGAGCATAGTAACATCATAGCATCGGTCAAGCAAGGGAGGGGGGATTTGGACGAGGACATAGCGCAAGAGTGGTGACGCCAGAGCAGGAGAGAAGAAGCCGGCACCAGTGGACACCGGGAGGCTAAGGAGGCTTAGGACATTCACAGCGAGAAGCCACCTTAAGATGATCCCACAGGGAGGTCCGAAACTCTTGTGAGAGGAGGCAGTATGGACTCTTTCAGGAAAGGAGTTCCAGAGCCTGGGGCCATGGACAGCAAAACTCCAGTCCCCCATGTTGGTGCGGGAAGTAGGTACACTTAGTAGGCCGGGGCCTTGGGATCTAAGCAGGTAGGGGGAGAGGTCAGCAGGAGCAAGAAACCGGGAAACAGACAGACACTCGGACATCTCCACCTCAGCTGCAATGCAGGATGGGCACTGGACCTGCACTACAGATAGCAGGCAGTCAGACACCGTGACATCCCAACTTTTGCGGCAATGCAGGAGCTGCACTTGAGTCTCCACTTCCAGATAGCAGGCAGTCAGACACCAGACGTGCCCACCTCAGCCACAACACAGGAGTGGCACTGGAGCCTGCACTACAGATATTAGGCAGTCAGATACAGATGTCCCCACCTCGGAGGCAACACAGGAGTGGCACTGGAGCCTGCAGTACAGATAGCAGGTACTTCAGCTGCTCACACATGCCTGTGGCAGTTTCAGAACACTGGGGTATTTTTCTGTTGGCGTAACAGTTCTGATTGCATTTCACCCTGTATTGTCACTGTTTCAACCTGGTGTATTGATTGTATTTGCTTGTTACCTTAAGGGACTATAACAGTTTAATTTATATGCCTGTAAGAATGCAGTCAGACACTCAGATGTCCCTACTTTGGCTGCAACACAGGAGTGGCACCGGATCCTGCGCTACAAATAGCAAGCAGTCAGACACCCGGATGCCCCACCTCAGCTGTAATACAGGAGCAGCATCAGTGCCTGCACCACAGATTGCAGGCAGTAAAACACCTGGCTGTCCCCACCTCAGCCACAATACAGGAGTGGCACTGGAGGCTGCACTATAGATAGCAGGCAGTAGAACACCTGGGTGTCCCAACCTCAGCCACAACACAGGAGTGGCACTGGAGCCTGCACTACAGATAACAGACAGACACCCGGACATCTCCACCTCAGCTGCAATGCAGGATGGGCACTGGACCTGCACTACAGATAGCAGGCAGTCAGACACCGGGACATCCCAACTTTTGCGGCAATGCAGGAGTGGCACTTGAGTCTCCACTACAGATAGCAGGCAGTCAGACACCCAGATGTGCCCACCTCAGCCACAACACAGGAGTGGCACTGGAGCCTGCACTACAGATAGTAGGCAGTCAGACACCCAGATGTCCCCACCTCGGCTGTAACACAGGAGCGGCACTGGAGCCTGCACTACAGATAGCAGGCAGTCAGACATCCAGATGTCCTCACCTCAGCAGCAACACAGGAATGGCACTGGAGCCTGCAGTACAGATAGCAGGTACTTCAGCTGCTCGCACATGCCTGTGGCAGTTTCAGAACACTGGGGGTATTTTTCTGTTGGCATAACAGTTCTGATTGCATTTCACCCTGTAATGTCACTGTTTCAACCTGGTGTATTGATTGTATTTGCTTTGTTACCTTAAGGGACTATAACAGATTAATTTATATGCCTGTAAGAATGCAGTCAGACACTCAGACGTCCCTACTTTGGCTGCAACACAGGAGTGGCACCGGATCCTGCGCTACAGATAGCAGGCAGTCAGACACCCGGATGCCCCACCTCAGCTGTAATACAGGAGCAGCATCAGTGCCTGCACTACAGATTGCAGGCAGTAAAACACCTGGGTGTCCCCACCTCAGCTCAAATAATGAGTGGCACTGGAGCCTGCACCACAGATAGCAGGTAGCCTATATTGGGACATCCCCTACCAGCCACAACATGGGAGTGGCACTGGAGCCTCACTACAGATAACAGACAGACACCCGGACATCTCCACCTCAGCTGCAATGCAGGATGGGCACTGGACCTGCACTACAGATAGCAGGCAGTCAGACACGGGACATCCCAACTGCGGCAATGCAGGGGCCGCACTTGAGTCCACTACAGATGGCAGGCAGTCAGACGCAGGCGTGCCCACCTCAGCCACAACACAGGAGCGGCACTGGAGCCTGCACTACAGATAGCAGGCAATCAGACATCCAGATGTCCCCACCTCAGCAGCAACACAGGAATGGTACTGGAGCCTGCAGTACAGATAGCAGGTACTTCAGCTGCTCACACATGCCTGTGCAGTTTCAGAACACTGGGGTATTTTTCTGTTGGCGTAACAGTTCTGATTTCATTTCACCCTGTATTGTCACTGTTTCAACCTGGTGTATTGATTGTATTTGCTTTGTTACCTTAAGGGACTATAACAGATTAATTTATATGCCTGTAAGAATGCAGTCAGACACTCAGATGTCCCTACTTTGGCTGCAACACAGGAATGGCACCGGATCCTGCGCTACAGATAGCAGGCAGTCAGACACCCGGATGCCCCACCTCAGCTGTAATACAGGAGCAGCATCAGTGCCTGCACTACAGATTGCAGGCAGTAAAACACCTGGGTGTTGCCACCTCAGCCACAATACAGGAGTGGCACTGGAGGCTGCACTATAGATAGCAGGCAATCAGACACCTGGACACCACCACATTGGCGGCAACACAGGAGTGGTACTGGAGCCTGCAGTACAGTTAGCAGGCAGTCAGACACCTGGATGTCCCCACCTCAGCTGCAACACGGGGGGGCACCGAAGCCTGCACTACAGATAGCAGGCAGTCAGATATCCAGGTGTCCCCACCTCGGCCGCAACACAGAAATAGTACCAGAGCCTGCACTACAGATAGCAGGCAGTCAGACAGCGGGACATCCCCACCTCAGCCATAACATAGGAGCTTCACCGGAGCCTGCACTGCAGATAGCAGACAGTCAGACACCCAGATGTCCCTACCTTGGCAGCAACACAGGAGCAGCATTGAAGCATGCACTACAGATAGCAGGCAGTCAGACATCTCGATGTCCCCACCTCAGCCACAACACAGGGGCAGCACTAGAGCCTGTGCTACAGATAGCAAGTACTTCAGCTGCTCACACACGTCTGAGGCAGTTTCAACACACTGGCAGTATTTTTCTGTCGGTGTAACAGTTCTTATTGTATTTCACCCTGTATTGCCACTGTTCCAACCTGGTGTTTTGATTGCATTTGCTCTGTTACCTTGAGGGACTATAGCAGACTAATTTACATGCCTGTAAGAATGCAGTCAAACACCCAGACGTCCCACCTTGGCCAAACATAGGAGTGGCACCGAGCCTGCACTTCAGATAGTAGGCAGTCAGACACCCAGACAGAACCACCTTGGCTGCAACACAGCAGTGGCTCAGAGTCTGCACCACAGTTAGCAGATGCTTCAGCTGCTCACACATGCCTGTGGCAGTTTCAGCACACTGGTAGTACCATGCAAGCTTAGTCTCTTCCCGCCTCCCTCCTCAGCCATCCCACCCCCACTGTAAGCTGGTCTACCTTTTATAGGGTAGTGTGGAACAATCAATCAACTTTGAACCCTCCCAAACAACAAAGAAACATAGACTTTGATAGCAGATAAGGACTGTCTGGCCCACCTAGTCTGCCCATTTCTCTACCTACAGATAAGCCGCAGATCCTAGTTAACCAACAGCCTACTTCTTCCTACCTCCCCACAAGAATTGCCTTATGTCTGTCCCATGTATTCTTGAATTCCCCACTGTTTTAGACCCCATAACTTCCTCAGAAAGGCTGTTCCATGCATCAACTACTCTCTCTGTGAAAAATATTTCCTACGTTGTCCCTGAACCGCCCCATCTTTAAATTGTGTCCCTTGTTCTTGCATGTCTCTTTTCTGAAAGATGCTACCCTCTTGGACTTTGTTGATCCCACTGAGGTACTTAAACGCTTCTATCGTGGTCCCCCTCTCCTTCCTTTTCCTCAAGGCATACATATTAAGCTCTTTTAGTCTCTCTCCATATGGCTTCTCTTGCAGACCCTGTACCATTCTAGTTGCCCTCCTCTGACTGCCTCTATCCTGTCTATGTCCTCGCAGAGATGGGGTCTCCAGAACTGGACGCAGTACTCCAGATGGGGTCTCACCAACTGTCTGTACAGAGGGATAACAACTTCATGTTTTCAGCTGATGATGCCTGTCCCTATGCATCCCAGTATACTCCCAGCAATCTCTACTGCCTTGTCACATTGCTTGCTAACCTTAAGGTCATCTGATATGATTACCCCCAGGTCCCTTTCCTTTTTTGTTTTTGTTACTACCTCCCCCATTGTGTAATCTTCCCCTGGGTTTTTGTTTCCCAGGTGCATTATTTTGCACTTCTTTGCATTGAATCCTAGCTGCCATACTTCCGACCATTCCTCCAACCTTGCCAAGTCCCTTCTCATCCTTTCCACGCCTCCTTGTGTATCAACCCTGTTGCAGATCTTTGTGACATCTGCAAAGAGGCATACTTTTCCTTCCAGTCCCTCTGCAATGTCACTTATAAAGACATTAAAAAGGACTGGACCCAGTACTGAACCCTGCGGTACCCCACTAGTAACCCCTCTTTCTTCAGAGTGGACTCCATTTACAATTACCTTCTGTGTCCTGTTGTCCAGCCAATGTTTTACCCAGGCTACCACCCTGGGACCCACTGCCAGGCTAGTTAGTCTGACTATTAATCTTTGGTGTGGGACTGTATCAAATGCTTTGCTAAAGTCTAGATAGGCCATGTCCACAGCCCCTCCCTGGTCTATTACTTTGGTCACCCAGTCAAAGAAATCAATTAGTCTTCTGACATGACCTTCCCACTGTGAACCCATGCTGCCTTGGGTCCTGTGCCCACTGGCCTCTAGGTACTCAACAATTTTTTCCATCAGAAGTGATTCCATCACTTTCCTACCACAGAGTTCAAACTGACAGGTCTATAGTTTCCTGCCTCTGTCTTGCTCCCACTTTGTGAAGGGGAATCACATCCGCCTTCCTCCAGTCCTCGGTACCATACCATCCTCCCATGATTTGTTAAAAGGGTAGCCAGTGGTTTCACTAGTTCTCCCTTAATTGTTTTAGAATTCTGGGGTGAATTCTGTCAGGCCCCATTGCTTTTGTCCACCTTCAGTTTTAGGAGTTCTTTCAGAACCCATTCTTCTGTGAAAGAAATGGGATAGACCCCTATCCAGAGTGCTTCTGTTAATTGGATTAGGCACTTCTCCACTTTTTGTGAATACTGAGCAGAAATATTCATCTGTATCCCTGCTTTTCACTATCCCTCTGCCCACCCACCGTCATTCTATTCAGCCACCATTCCTCCTTGTGTTTTTTATATTCTGATGTATTTATAAAAGGTTTTATCTTTCTTAATTGAGTGGTTATTCTTTTCTGTTTTGGGCTGTGTTTTTTGTGATTTCTTTTCTTTTCTGTTTTAATTGGTGTAGCTTTGTTCTGTTTTTGTGCTTTTGTATATTTCTTTGAATGTTATTTTTTCTTCTCTTACTTTTCTGCTAATTTCTTGAGTGGTTTTTTTTTCTTTTTTTGTTTATTAGTTTACATAAAGGTTGTTTTGGGATGGTAAAGTTTGATGATTTTGTTGTTGTTTTCTCATTTTGTTTACTAGTGTTTTGAGGTATTTCTTTTTTGTTAGTTTTCAGATTTGTTTTTCTATTTTATTTTCAGAAATATTGTTCTTGCATAGTTGTTTTGTTGTGTTTCTGTTGTTTTTGTGTAATACTACAAATTGTTATTTAGTTAGTTGCTTTTATTTTGTGTATTTTAAATTTTGCATTAGTACTTTTGTGGAAAGATGTTTTTTTACGGATTTGGTATGTTTTTTTTTACTTTGATTTAGTATAAGATATGGTTGTATATACTATTTTTGTATGCTAGATATGTATAGGTGCCTTTTTAAATTGGTAGTGGATGTTTGTATATAAAGAATATGGGTAGGGGTGTGTTTTTGTTTGTTTGTTTTTGTTGGTGTCAGTATTTATGTACTATTGTTATTGATTTTGAATGCTTTTGCTGAGGGTGCTGCTTGAGGAAATATACTTAGTGTTCTACAATGTTGAGACTTCTGATTTACTTGCTACTAACAAATTTTATGTTTTCACTTGGTCAGTAGGGGCTAGATGATGGTGAAATTGGCTTTCTCTTTGGTTTAAAGTTAAAATACTTATAATTATGTTTTGGCTTTTTTTTGTTTGGGAATGTCGGCCTAAAACTTCTGTGTTCTAGCTTATAGTAAGGTATATATACTATAGAAAAATAAATTTAGAGTAGTATTTTTGGGGTTGTGTTTACTTTTGTTATTTTGAGGTTTGGGTAATTTAGACAAACTTGGGATATTGTTTCTAATAATGTGTTGAATTAAAATAATTGGATAATAGCTAGTTTTTGATGTGGTTATAATGTTTATTGTGCAAGACGAAGTTTGTAAAGGTGGGTGTGTTTGCATTTTTGCCTAGACATAGTAGTGGTTTTGTATTTACTTGGATTGTGATTGTTTAGTTGTAATTTTTCGGGTGATAGTAAAATTACTAAATTTGGCTAATATTTTATATCTCTGGGAAGTAACAGGCAGGTCTTAACTTCGTTCATTAATTACTATGCCCAAGCCTGCTACAATGGGGAAACAATAGTAGGGAGACTTCAACATCAACTGGTAGTCTAGCACAAACACCACTCACAAGGACCTAATTGCAAGCCTCTACTTAACTCAGGTAGCAAAGGACTACATGAAAGTGAATTATAGGAAGGAACCAAAACGTTAATTGATTTGGTACTCACCAGCCATCCTGACAGGTTGGTCAGGGTTCAAGTGCTACCAGATGCTATTAGTAACCACTCACCAGTATTGTGTGAGTGGTTGGCAATTGTTAAGATGTGTCCCTGATTTGGAAGCTTTGTCCATGATTTTTTTAAGCTTTGTCCCCGATTCATAAGGCAAGCGGTTGAGAGGTAGGGTCAGCACAGATACAGAAATTCCTTCCTAGAATTATCAACAGCAGGGTCCTACGTAAGCACCTTGTTGATGACTTCAAGGAGTATCTAACCAAAATTAACTGGACCCCCCTGGATAACTATTCTGATATTTAATCTAGCCCTAGAATACTTCACAACGCAGTTTACTACAGTCTATGATAAGTTTGCCCCTTACAAGAGGTGTAAAGTCAAAGGCTCTGCAGCAGATTGGATCACACCTGTCTTTCGAACCCTCACGTGAACAAGAAACAATCTATGGAATAGGGCAAAAACACCAGAGCTCTTGCTGATCTCAGCAAATACAAGGAAGCCCAAAACAAATGCACCAGGTCATTAAGAGCAGCAAAGGTGGATTACTACAAAGAACTATACCTGGTGTGCTATACATATATACATATATATATATATATATATATATATATATATATATATATATATATATATATATATATATATATATATACATATATATATATATATATATACATATATATATACATATATATATATATATATATATATATATATATATATATATATATATATATATATATATATATATATATATATATATATATATATACATATATATATACATATATACATACATACATACATACATACATACATACATATACATATATATATATATATATATATATATATATATATATATATGCTATACCTATTAAACAACTAAAAAAAAAAAACAGTTTAAAGACAGCCATGGGAACAGCCAGAAATTATGGGCTACTCTAAAAGAGCTAATGGGAAAGAGTAACAAAGTCCCATCAACCATGTTAAACACCCCTAGAGGTGTGATTACCTCCCTAGTAGACATTTTTATTTTATTTTATTCAAGTCTTGTATTACAACCTTTGAGCTATGAGCTCATTTACAAAGGTTCCATGTCAAACAACAAACATAAAATGACAAAGCAAGCAATTTTACAGAATGAAGCAGTTGATTACAGCAGCAACAGTTGCACATATAGTTTCAATAAAAACTTAAGAGAGGGAAACTTAAATTGCATAATAAGGGACAAAAATCAGGTGTTCTGGGAGGAAGGATAATGGGCAGGAGAACAAAGTGGGAAAACCAGTTTCCTGTGTAAGAGGGAGTGGAGAAAATAGGAGAGCAGGGTAAGAATTTAAATAAAAGAGTTAATACATGGTTTATTGTTTATTGTTTATTGTAAAATCTAGGAATTAATACCTTTGAGCCAAGGCTCTTTTACAAAGGTTCCGCGTCGAGACATTTACATTAACAGAACAGACAAGGTACAGAGTTGCACAATTAGGTAACATAAGAGAAAAAAAAAGAAAAAAAGAAAAACTAGATAAAAATTGATGTAGCTGTACAGCAGAAAGATTAACTTAAGCACTATCAATCAGTACATTGGTCACATGTGCTCAATCCTCCCTACCCTATGGTCCAAAAGGTAAGATATGAGAGGGCGGTGTGCAGCAGCATAGGAATTGCAAGAGGTGGAAGGAGGACAAGAGAAGAGGGAGAAAGAGAAGGGGGGAGAGTGAGGACAACAGGAGCAGACCTCAGTAAGGGATGAGGACCCATAACTAGGCCATTGTCAGGTAGAGGGGCAAGGAAGATAGGAAAGAATAGATTATGAGATAATCAGATACAGTCACAGGAGTTTGTGGTGGTTAGGTGAGAGAATAGTTTGGATTTAAAAACTCCTAACGAGCAAGGGGCAGTTATAGAGGTGCTGAGGATATTTAGCCAGTTGGGGGCACGGTAGGCAAAAGATCGTTGACCCTGTGTGGTCCGACAGTGGGGGACTTGCAGAAGCTGGGTTACTGAGCTTCTCGTGGATCGTATACTAGGGTTCTGACATAGTAGGCCTTGTATGCAGGGAGGGGTGAGGCCCATGATGGATTTCTTGGCCATTATGCAGGGAAGAACTTGATCCGTTTGATAGCTGTAGCCACCCAGTCTCAGTATAGAGTTCACAGGTATGAGTAAGTCGATGAGCACCAGTGAGCAGCTGACATGCCTTGTTTAGGGAGGTTGTGACCCGCTTCAATGTGCTTGAAGGGGCGGACCATAAATAACTAATCCATAGTCGATGACCGAGATGATCGAGATTGAATAGCTAGCTTCAGCGCTGGACGGAGAACAGTTGTCTGTTCCGTAGAGTATTCCGAGCCGCTGATTAATAGTTTTGAGATACCATCAATATGTGATGAAAGACAAGGCCTTGATCAAATGTGACTCAAGATATTTAAAGATAGTCACTTGTTCAAGGGCAATTCCAGTGAGGTGTTGATAGTAAGTGGTGCCTGCTTGTTTTTGTTCTGTGGACTAGCGAAAGAGCATAGATTTTGTTTTTTTTCTGTTTAGGACTAGCTTGTGACCAACAAACCACTCCTCAACACCAGTAAACGCCTGTTGTAGGCTGTATGCAAACAGTTAGGGTCTCTGTGGGTGGATAGAATCACAGCATCATCAGCATAAAGTAGAGTTTTCCCGGCAGGATTTAGGGAGGAGTTTAGAAAAGGCTGAAAAGTAGTGGACCTAGAATTGATCCTTGAGGAACTCCTGAGTGGACAGGTTTAGGGTCTGAGAGGATACCAGATATTTTTACCACCTGGGTGCGCAGTAAGGTAGCTTTTTATCCAGGCACCAGCGCCTATGGAGCCCAAGCGAGTGAAGTTGATTAACAAGTAGGCCATGGTGACAGTGTCAAATGCCTTTGTGAGATCTATAAACACAGTTCCAGTGAGGAGTCCTTTATCCAAAGCCTTGTGGATAACTTCTGAGAATTCGAGCAGGGCAGTGGTGGTGCTATGCCTTTGTCTGAATCCATGTTGCTGGTCACAGAGAATGTTATATTTCTCCAGGTAGTCTGTAAGCTGATCAGCTACCATTCGTTCAAGGGCTTTAGATAATGGGGGTAGTATTGAAATTGGTCTATAGTTGCCAGGTAGGGACTTGTCCCCACTTTTGTGCACCGGAGTGATTATAGCGGCCTTCCATATTCCAGGGAATTTGCTAGAACAGAGGGAGAGATTGAATATTCTGGTGAGGGGGAGTAGTACTGTATCCAGGGTAAGGGATAGAATTTTGAGGTCAAGAGAGTCACTGCTTGCCCTTGTATTAGATATAGCCTTCTTTACGTATCTGTAAACTTCGTGCGCTTTCACTATTTTTAGGTGGAAAGGTGGAGCGATTGTGGAGGTAGTGGCGGGTGTAGAGATATAGGGGTCCGCAGCGGCGAAGAAGTCAGACGCAATGACTCCACTGAGGTCGGTAAAGGTTTCATTTAAAGAGTTTGCTATGATCATAGGGTCAAGGGTGGTAGTGCCTGCCACATTCATTGCGGTAGGAGAGGATTTTGACTGATTTCCCGTGATATTTCTTAGATAGTCCCAGAAAGGTTTTCCTTTACCCCAGGTATTAGAAAGAGCTGTTTTGAAGTAGTCGCTCTTGACTCGACGGGTCTCTTTGGTGCAGAAGTTACGGGCTTGTTTATATTTTAGAGTGTCGGCCGGAGAGCCAGAGTCTCTTGCAATAGCCCATAGGTGGTCCCTTCCTTTGTAGCGCCATTAGCTTGGCAGTAAGCCATGGTGTTGAGTGTGCTTTCACTTTGCGCTTTTTATAGGATGCATAAGTCACAGGCAGCATTGAAGGTGCAGATAAAGTAGTTTAGTGCCCCATCAACGCCTTGCATAGCGTAGATGGGAGACCAGTCCTTTGTCTAAGATTTTCCTTGAGTGGAGTAAGGTTTCTAAATGGTAGTACTCTGCTAGTGATGGTTCTAGGGGTGGTGGAAGAGGACAAAAGAAGGAGGGTCATGTAAGGACAGAATTGTAGTGGTAAGGGGGAAGGGGTGGTGAGGTATGGGGAATGTAGTGAGGGGGGAGGGTGAAATGTGGAGAAAGGGGGGACAGTGGCAGTGGAGAGATGATGGTGAGAGGGCAGTGACTGGGGTTGAAGGATGGCTGCAGAGGGGAAAGCTGGATGTTATCATGAAAAGAGGAGGGTGAACTTAAGTGGATATAAGGGGGTGCAAGTGAGGGGGGTTAAGTGCGGGAATGATCGGAGTCAAAAACCTGGGGTGAGATTAAGTGCAGATGATATCGATGCCAGCCAGGTCACTGACATTTGTTACTGGAAGCAGGAAGCATATCGTTTGACTGGAGAGAAGGGAACAGAGTTTAGCTTTGAATGGCACTATTTTAGGTTCAGCTAGTAGGTCACACGGGAAGGAGTTAAGCCAAGTTAGGGCATGGTATCCAAAGGGTCACTGTTCTTGAGAAGTGCAGCAGAAAGGAACATTGTAGGAGTTGTCATGAGACCCTCTAGTCAGCCTAGTTGTTGCAGCTGGGCTTAGTATGGTTTGGACCACAGGAGGTTGAAAGCTAAGGTAGCTTTCTTGGCAAGAAGGCGGGCTTATAACGAATATGGTTTCCAAATCCAGCCAGCCAGTGAGGGAATAAATGTTGCTGGTGTGGGTTAGGGCGGGAACACCCAGGAGTAGCCTGCATGCTTTATTCGGTATAAGAGCTATTCTTTTAGGGCTTCAAGTCAGCCAAACTGTAAACAACGATGCCGTGACTCTATTACTGAGAAGACAGAACTATTTATGACAAGTTTAAGGGCATCCACAGTGAGGCAATGTCTGTGTTCATACAACTTTCCAATCTTCCTATTTGCTGACCTGGAGACCTGGTCAATGTGTATTGAATAGGATAAGGAGGTATCCAGGGTAATCTCAAGATATTTGAAGGTGGACCATCTCGAGAGTTTAATTTAGTTTGCTACAGATGGATAATTTAAATGTTTTATGTCTACTGTGTGTGAGGTGAACAGCATTGTTTTGCTTCCTTGTAGTGCAGCAGCAAACAAGAATTAATGAACAGTCTTTGGCAAGTTTGAAATTATACTGCAAACATTGTTCAAGGGTGTCGGGGTCTGATGGCTAGTGTAAAGGAAGTTGTCATCTGTGTATAGGAGGATTTTGTCCTGACACACTTGTAGGAGGTAGTTTAGGAAAAGTCTAAATAGAAATAGCAAAGGGCCCAATATGGACCCTTGAGGAACACCTGTGTTTCCACTTTGACAGTCGGAGATTGTGTTGCCAATTTTATCCTGTTAAACCCTCCCAGTGAGATAGCTTCAAAACCAGCTTAGAGAGGTGGAGAACACAGTGAACACACCTAACTGAGTTAGAAGGAGGTCATGATTGACTGTGTCATGAAGGTCTTAGTGAGGTCAATGAAGGTAGCCCCTCACTAAGTGCACCCAGTTGACAGTGTCATGTATAAAACATATAAATCAACTAGAGTTGTTGTTTTGCTATGCTGTTTCCTAAAGCTGTGTTGTTCCTTACATTGTAGTCAATACTTTCCCGCTTAAGTTCAGTATTGTAGGTGGCTATTTATTAGGTTTCCCTGTTAGTGCTTTTATATTAACCCAGAATTTTCAGCTATCATCTTAGGTGTTGAGTTTGGACCTAAAATAGTGGGTTTTGGCCTGCAGAATGGCCTGGGCACATTTGTTCTGGGCCGACCTGTAGTTTTGTAGATCAACGTGGGAGCCTGTTCTTTTTGTCTTATGCCAAATGCTATCCCTGGCATGTAGTTGAGCAATGAGAGGGAGTTATCCAGGACTTCGGGAACTTCTAACCTGCCTTGTGGAGATAGGGGTGAAGATATCACAAGCAGTACTGAACTTCTGAATTAAGCAGTCTAACACAGCATAAACATTAACATGGAATATACTGCAGACCAATCTAACTGACTAAGGTATTCTTTAGCAGTCCTAGTTGCCCTTTTCCTAAGACATGAGTAGAGCCTTCTTTGCCAGGAGTTTTGGTGACTTGTTTGTCCAGGTACAGAGAATGGAGGAGTGGTCACTTATGGAGTCTGGGAGAATGACTGTGCTGGTGATATGTTCTGGTGGTTATTTAACAGCCAGTCCAATAGGGTACTGGACCCAGAGCTGTAGTTGGCACGCATGGGGATACTACCAGCTGGTCAAAAATGTCTATCGCAGCGATGGCATCTCTGTATGGGGTGGGGGGACAGCCATTTTTTATTGAAATTGCCCACTACTAGTATCTCAGAGTTACATGGAGGGCAGAAAAGTACTTGTGAAGTACATTAAAACCTTCTGCCTGTTCTTTTGTGGAATTTAGGTGGAAAGAATGGTTATACCCTTCCGAGTGCCCAAGAATAATTTTTATTGGGATTATTTGTACATTGTCACTTGATTTTATGGGTAGAAGAACCTGGTACTGTAGGTGGTCCTTAGTATAAATGATGCAACCTCCTGCACATTTCCCAACTCTATCCAGTCAAAATGAGGTATAGCCATTTAACTGGATTTCAGAGTCAGAAGTCCTTCATGTGAACCATGTCTTAACAACCAATAATATATCTGGATGGTATTGGGTTACCCATACTTGCAGCTGGTCGAATTTGGATAACAGACTGCAGATGTTGATTGAAGCAACATTAAGATTGCTTCGCTGGTCGGAGAGATTGGTGCCCACAGCTTTGGGGCCAAGGTTAGGGTGAATGTTGCCTGATGGGAGCAAAAGCAGCCAGATCAGTCGAATTGCTTGCTGCCTGAGTTGTTTTAGAGTTTGCAAGTGGATTCAGCGGGTTGTGGATCCCTTAGTGTTTTACTAGTAAGTAGGGGCATATTTATTATAAGAGGAGTGAGGGGATTTTTGTTGACCAATGTAAATTGTAGGACATTTATACTGTAGAGGCAGTCATTAAATAATGAGAGTGCCAGGACCGATGTAGAGTTCGGGCAGTTTGCACTATGCAGTCATACCTCTCAACCTCCTGCCCTCATAAATCAGGGACAAGGCTTGAAAAATCAGGACAAAGGACCAAAATCAGGGATACATCTTCAAAATTGAGATATCCACCAGGAAGCAGGTAGAATAAGGTGCCTAGTGCAAATGCATTTTCTAAGGAAGAACAAGTCTGTAACTTTAATGTTTGACACTATTTTGTGCTTACAACTCCCATTATTTGGTCATGGAGACACTATTTTAGGAGGGACAGAGTCAAATTTTGAGGCCAAATCAGGGACTTCCTGAAAATCAGGGACAGTTTAGAGGTATGTATGCAGTGTTAATACGCCTCAATTGCCACCTGAGGTGGGGGGTGACAATAAGGTTAATACCATGAGGAGATACATTAATGGCTCCCTGCTTCAGTTTAGTTGAATTGTTGGCAGCAGAGTACAAACCAGGGTGTAAGTGGAAGCAGGCTCTTAGGGCATAAGCTACAACATTTTCTCCTTTCAGAGAGATGGAGCCTGCCAACAACATTGACAAATCAGTGGGGTGTGAGGGCCGGAGACTCAGGGCACAAAGTAGATTTAAAGAGTGCTAGGGTTGAGGGTGGAAGGGTGAGAGAAAATTTAAATTTGAATCCTCTAGTTTGAAACAAAATCCTCTAAAGTTCAAGTCCCACAGAAAGAGCAAAAAGGAGTGTAACAAATCGGTAGAGCCGAGCAGGGAGCTGCAGCCAGTGGCCTGCCTGCTGGAGAAGGGCAGTAGCCAATGGATTAGTGGAGTTTGTATTCCCCTTGTAGGAGTAGAGGGCTGTGACATACCTGAGCTTCGGTGTTGGCAGTTGGGCGGGTTGCTATGGTGGGGCTGGCTGGTAGGGAGCTGAGCCGTGGCCACCGCAGAGGAATGGTATGCCTTGTTAGGGGAAAATCTGAAAGGATAGAGGACAGGATGTTAGCAATTTTTAAGTAACTGCAGGGCTAGCCGAATACTTAAACAGTGGAAGGGTTAGAGCTAAACAAAAGAAAGAAAGTTGACATGGTGGGGGTTGAGGAGAGGTAATCAGGGAGCGGGTGTCTGACCAAGTGGCGTCAGAGGGGAGTGGGGCCATTATTTTACAAAATAGAGCAGATTAGCAGGGGAGCCCATGACAGGATAGGGGGGAGGACAAAGGTACAGGTGACAGGCACTAGCAGAAAGAGAAAAAAATCAACAGATCAGTGGTATGAGGGTGTGAGCGTGGTAAGAAGATAAAGAAAAAAGAAAATCTGGAACTCAGTGAAAGGATAGGAAGGAGGGAAAGCCATTCAAATGAGAGACAGAGAAATGGGGAGAGGGAGACAGCTGGGGAGTGAGAGGGGAGAAATCAGCAGTATTCATAACAAATCAAATGATTAACAGTGCAGGCTATCCTGGAAAAGTCAAACAGTTCATGCAGCTATCAGAAATTAAAGGGCACTGTCAACCTTTTTTGCATCATATTATTTCTAGGTAAAAACCCACATTTTATGATTGCTCACCTTCTCTAAAATTCATTGATGTTTCTGGTTGTTTAATCTGCCTCTTTGCTTATTAGAACTGAAGTGCATGGGAATTTGTAGTTATACACAGCCTTCTTTTGCTCCAAATTGTTGTTTACCTAGTCGTTCTGCATATTTTGTGAACATTAGAAACACTTTCAGGCAGTGCAGTCACTCGTGATACAACAGTTTCATCTACTCCCACTGCATAATGAGTAGCTAGATTGTGTTGGGGTGTTCCTGAGTCCAGAAAAGATGCAGTTGTAGTTAGTCAAGAAATGTTAACAAACATGTTTAGGTGCGGTAACACAAGTACGGTTGACACTCAGTTTTTTAATCTTTAAAAGGAAAAAGGAGTCCGAGACAAACAACCAGCTGCATCAGCAGTCTCTAAAGAATGAGAACAATCATGACATATGTTTTTTAAACTAGGGACACTTTGAGGCCAAATGAGGTTTACAGTGTCTCTTTAACTGATAAGGTAACCACATTAGCTAACAAAACCTGAAAAATCCTATCTAATTCACTGTTACAGGCTATGCAAAAATTCAAGTTTGAATCCTCTACTTTGAAACAAAATCCTTTAAAGTTCAAGTCCCACAGAAAAAGCAGAAAGGAATGCAGCCAATCGGTACAGCTGAGCAGGGAACTGCAGTCAATGGCCTGCCTGCTGGAGAAGGCCAGGAGTCAGTGAATTAGAAGAGTTTGTATTCCCCTTGTAGGAGTAGAGGGCTGTGGCATACCTGAGCTTCGTTGTTCATGGGCAGGCATGTTGCTGTGGCATGGCTGGCATGTAGGGAGCCATGCTGCGGCCGCCACAGAGGAAAGGTGCCACTGGTCAGAGGTGAATCTGAGCTTTGGTGCTGGGGGGCAGGTGGGTTGCTGTGGTGTGGCTGGCCACTAGGGAGCCATGCCATGGCTCCCACAAAGGAAAGGTACATCCGGTCAGGGGTGAATCTGAGCTCCAGTGCTGGAGGACAGGTTGCTGTGGTGCAGCCAGCCAGTAATTAGCTGTGCCGTGGCCACTGCAGAGGAAAGGTGTGGTCAGTCAGGGTCAAATCTGAGCTTCGGTGCTGGTGGGCAGGTGGGTTGCTGTGACACAGCCAGCTGGTAGGGAGCCATGCCACGGCCACTGCAGAGGAAGGGTGCACCCGGTCAGGGGAGAATCTGAGCATTGGTGCTAGTGGGCAGGCGAAGTAGCTGAAGCCTTAAATAAAGCCTTCTCTGACCTAAGCGCAGTGCTCCCAGCCAAGCTGCCACACTTACAAACAACCAAGGAAATCCACAAGGACACCAACTCAAGCATCACTACATCTTACTTTAGGCATATCACTTTAAAGGAAACCATCAAATCCATAAAGCAAGCTCTAGCTAAAACCAGGATCGGGAGTGATGTGGTTGACCTGAAGCTGCTAACTACAGCTCTGAATGAGGTAGCCCCCCCCTAAATAAAATCTCCAACCTCTCACTGAGGTTCTCCCAATTTCTACAGGTCTGGAAGAAAGCAATAGTTACACCGGTCTTTTAGACAGGGGGCAGTTCAAATGTCACTAACTATAGGCCTATCTTGATTTTGTCCCCCTCTGTCTAGGGTGCTAGAAAGGATGGTGTCTGATCAGCTTGTGGAGTACTTAAACAAGCATAACCAAATGTGAGTGAAACAACATGGTTTCAGAAAGCAGCACAGTAGTTACAGCTCTTACTGAGTACGCCAACTCTCTCCTTGAGGCTCTGGACAAATGGCAAGTAGCTGGTGCCATATACATAGACCTAACAAAAGCATTTGATCTCATGGACCATCCACTGATAATCACGAAGCTGCACTCGCTTGGCCTCTCTAAGAAAGCTACATAGTGGTTCAGGTGTTATCTTTCTGATCAAGTATAGAGAGTTAAGATAAATGGGATCCTCTCGAGTGATAGGAGTGTCATGGTAGGGGTCCCACAGGGGTCAATCTTTGGTCCTCTACTATTCAATCTGTTTATAAACAGTCAGTGTATAGTGAGTGCTAGGGCAAATATGCTGCTGTATGAAGATTAGGCAGTAATATACTATAGCAGTTCCCTGTACACCAACCTTACTCAAGAACTCCAGCACAGCTTTGAGGCCCTAGATTCTTTGCTTAAGTGCAATAAACCTGTTCTTAACTATAAAAAACCTAAAACTATGCTCTTCACGGGGCAACCAGTAAGACTAGGTCAACTCCACTCAACTTACACAATGCACCGGGCACCCCACTAGAGCAAGTAAAAACTTTTAGATACCTGAGTTTCATCTTAGACAATACCCTATCATTCAAGGAACATTTTGACAATGTTGTACAGATTGATAATAGGACGCTGGGAGCACTCTTCAGACAAAGGCTGAAGCTAACCAAGGAAGCAAAATGCCTGGCAGTATCCAGCTCTGTGCTCTCATTCACTGACTACGGTCTTCTGATCTATGAGTCAGCCACTGACACGGTCTTAGACAGAGTCAGGATGGTGCTCAATAAAGCATGTCACTTTGTAACTGACTCACATAAATACACACACACCTGCAACCTATACGCCTGTACAAACTGGCTCCCCTTCTCTGCCAGACTCTGCTATAAAACAATCTTATTGGCCAAGAAAGCAATCCTAGGCCTTACACCACCCACCATTAGCTCCCTTATGAGGCCTGTCCACAATGCCTACACTGCATGGAGCATGACCCGGCAGGCTCTAGCAATCCCAATGCGCTGAACAAGCCTCGCTCAACACTCCTTTACTAACCGGGCACCCATGTGGCTAAATGAACTCCCTGTCAACATAACCAGTCTACCCAAGATCTCACAATTCAGACAGGCCCTCAGGGCTAATATTGTCCAGAACTCAGCTTGCCACTGCCCTGACCCAACCTGAACGGGGTGATGTTAGCATTATCCTGATCATACTTTGTTTCATGCTATTACCTGATCTTCCCACAAATTAGTTAATCATGCTATATTGCATTATACACACAGTTACCTTACGTACTGCAAACGGATTATTTATTTGTATTATAGCCTACCATACCAATCTTATATTACATTATATAACCACAAGAAGCCCTACAATGAGACTCCACTTGAGCAAATTATGAAACTTACAGTGAACTTGTGCACTGTGTTGTCTTCTATATTGTTTCTCATTTGACATGGAACCTTTGCAAATGAGCAATTTGTTTTCAAAGGTTATCCCTGATTATTTTCAATAAACAACAAAAAACAAACAATAAAAATATAAGATCTTATGCTAACAAGCCACATAAATTTACTCATTCTGCTGTCTTCCACAATGATATTAGCGACTATAATGTGGTTGCTTGTGTCAGGAGGTCTAAAGCCCATCTACCTCTATCTATTTATTTATTTATTCATATATTTATTTATTTTAAAGGTTTTACTAGAGAAGACATAGTGAGCTGATAATAGCTCATTTCCAGATGGGCCCTGGGAAAAGGGGAAAAGATAACAGGTATAAAATACAGCATATAGTATTTGACCTCTAGCCAAATTCATTCTCAAAAGACACTTTGACAACTTTAATATTCAGAATTTTCTATCAGACCTGGCCACCATTTAGTAGTAACATTTGTATCTTACCTCTTCTCTTCAGAAGACAACAATCATCTTCAATAATCTACTTCTGGGGGGTATTAACAAACATACACCCCAGGTTAAATGGAGAGTAAAGAAGGTTTCCTGTCCTTGGTTCAACAGAGACCTAAAAGAGGCACTTAGAGAAAGGGACATGTTCTGTGACACTGCCTAGCACATGAAAACTGATACGGACTGGGAGTCTGTGTGCACCTTTGTGGCCCAGTGAGTGAGTGAGTGGAACAGCCAAGTAGTGGAACAGGCAAGTGGCATCTTAGGTAATGTCAAGCATTAGCATAAGGAAGCAAGGAAGAGGGGAACTCTGTGACTAAGGTAAGGTACCTGTTTACTACTATGTGACAGTCACTACTGGGAAGGGCAGAAGGTAAAAGGTAGGCCAAAACTGCATAGGAGCAACACCCTAACTAGGGTAAGCATATAAAGAAATTTAAACAAGGCATGGGGAACCACAAACAGAAACAAAAAAACAAAAGGGGAGAACCTGAAACACATTATCAGGGATAAGGGTACAAAAATACTTCCAAGAAACAAAGGGAGAACATAATCTGGGAAAGTTGGGAGTGGTGAAGTGCAGTGGCTGTGGGGCAGCTGCTTTCAAAGAAAGTCCATCTGGAGACTGCAGTGCTACCCCATCTGTATGCATCACTCTGGATTGAGGGAGGAGGTCATTAGGTTCCAGGCCAAGTTGGCTGGAATTTGGGTGACCTTTTCCCCCAACCAGGGTCCACCAAGTCTGCCACAGTTGTCTCAGATGATGCAAGGAAGAAGGAACGGCTAGACTGTGGTGGGTTCAGGAAGGGTGGGGGTGGTGGGTCAAAGGCACATTCCTCAACTGGTACCTCTATGCAATTCCAGTGCTGCTCTGGCAAGCCTGGACTGCCAGGAGGAGGCACCTGTGGTAGATGCCATGGAGGATGTTGGGGTCCTCCATACAGAAGACTACAAAGAGGGTGGAAGAGGACCCAAGAGCAGGAGGAAGACATTTTTGGTGGGGGACTTGAATGTAAGGGGGATAGATTTGGGAATAGGAAAGGGAGAGGGAGGTTAGGTGCCTACGTGGTACCGCAGCCCAGTTGGATGGGAAGTAGATCCTAAGAATCACTACAGCAACAGGACAGGTGGCAGAACTGGATGTCACAATCCACCTGGGGACTCATTACCTGGCTAGGGACAGGGCTAGGATAGTGCAGGGGGAATTTAGGGAGCTGGGAAGGGGTCTTTCATAGGTAGTGTGCTTAGTGACTTTTCTTTGAGGTGCTGCCAGTCTACAACAGGGGGGGAAGAAAGGGATCTCCATACCAGGAGCTTCAACTCATGCCTAATGGTACAGAGAGGTAGGTTTGGCTACACTGGGAACTGGAGACCACCTGGGAGGATAAGGGCTTATACAAGGGTGATGGCCTGCATCCATCCTGGAGAGGAACCATAGCCCTTGATGGACAGTTTAAATGTTACTTTATGAATATTTAAACTAACCGAGAGGGTGCCGGCCGGTGGTGGAGAGTTGAGGTACTGAACACCACACGTCACTCCACACTGGCGATCCATGATTGGGAGTGAACTCAGGTTGCTGGGGGTCAGCTGGGGGAGTGATTGATCGAACATCTGGAGGGCTGCTCTCCTCACCCGAGTTGGAAGGGTTGCCACTCCCTGTCGAATGACTGCCCCCAGGTGGAGGCTTGAGGAGTAGTACAAGATGGGGCAGGGACATGGAGGGTGGGGGTTATGAGCGGCCGCATGCGCATGCCTCCACATCCTACATGAACCAGCATCAAAGGGGGGAGGGACAAAACAGGAAAATTGGAGCTGGCAGACTCCATGAAGGCTGGCTTGCCTTGCACCAGCCACCCAAGATTCTGAATTTCTGTATTCTTGGGGGATCAAAGTCAACTCTCCTCACCCTGGCCCTGCCAAGGGCAATCCATGGGGGAACTTCCTGGGGCAGTACTGGGGTAGGGAGCCTGGGCCAGAGAACAAGCCCTCCAAGGGTGGGCCAGAGCTGCCTGCCAGCTCCATGGAAGGTGGAGAGAAATGCAATAGGAAAAAAAACTAACTGAGAGGAGCAGCAGAACAGATTGGGGAGGCAGTAACTGCCATTCCCCGTAAGCTGAAATAGAGAGTAGTGAGAACCCAAGAGGAGTGGAATACCCTGGGATGTAAATTAATGTAGAAAGCAGGGTGGAAGAAATGAAGGGCATGGTGTCATTGAGGCACAGGTCAGGAAGCATAGGAAAAACCAGGAGCAGTTGCAGAATTCACAAAAAGTGTTTATTAGTACAAGCAGTAACAAAAAAATTGAATTGTTCAGAATAATTATTTACAAATGCAGAACAAATAGAAGATCCAGCTGAGTTTTCCTTCAGTCTCTGTGTCTCAAAATATTGAGACTCTCTCTTATAAGTCTTTATAACCCTTCTTCTTAACAAGCATCCTGATTTTTTCTAAAATGTTCTTGTCAATTTCATGCAGGCGCAGCAAGAACAGAATGTCCCAAAACTGAGGCTCCTTCTACACAGCTTCTGAAAAACAGCTTAAAAACTGCTCTCAGGTTAACCCTTGAGTTCCCAACAGCTTTTGCAATCATCTCAAACCAAAATTATATACAGTTCAACAGTAACACTATATCATGTCTAAACAAAGGGATCCCAGTATCAATTACATTTCCACATAATAGTTTGCATATATTTTTATGCCAGCAGATATGCAAGGGAGAAAAAAGACAGAAACAGCAAGGGAAGGAAGAGACATAACGAGAGGTAGAGAATTGCAAGATTGTCGGGGTGATCAAATCCTAGGTTTCAGGAAAATCTGGTTGCACAACCAGACAGACAAGAGATAGGAAAGGAAAGAACAGAACAAATCCTTGCATTCAAACTCTCCACAACAACTGGAACAGGGTCCTATTCAACCCTGTTACATACATCCCCTCCTTAAGAGGGAATCTGTTGTATTAAACAGATTTCCAAAACTTTCTATTAATTCCCTACTAATATTAGCTTCTTTCATAAATTAAGCACATGTGCAGTATCCTTTTCTCTATAACAGTACAACAAACAGTAAAGTTTAAACTCATACATTTGTTTTTCAACCTTCAGAACCCTCAATCCCTGATCCATAGCTTGACAGAAAATCAGCATTGCTATTCTCTTTACCAGATTTTTGTATCACCTTGAATTTAAATGGCTATAGTTCCAGGTACCACCTTGTGATTCTGGAATTATCTTTCATTTGGTTAAGACAACAGAGATGATTGTGATCTGTTATAAGTACAAAGTCAGTTTCTAGCAAATAAAACGTAAGGGCTCCATGGCCCACTTTGCTGCTAAACATGCCTTTTCAATGGTGGAGTACCTTTTCTCATTGTCATGCAATTTCCTGCTTATGTACAGAATAGGATGTTCTTTCCCATCTTGATTTGGACTCAGCACTGCACCTAGTCCTACCTCTGATGCATGTGTTTGTAACAAAAATGGTTTCTCAAAGTCTGGGCTTCTTAAAACAGGGGCTGAACATAATGCAGCCTTAATGGCCCAAAAAGCCTCATCACACTCTGAGGACCATTTCACATCATTTGGGTAATATTTTTTCGTTGAGTTCAGTGAGAGAAGTAGCTAACTCAGCAAAGTTGGGAATACATCTCTGATAATAACCAGCCAGCCCTAAAAATTACCCAACATGTTTTTTGGTTTTAGGGACAGGGCTGTTAGCTACAGCTTCCATTATAGAAACCTCAGGCTTGACGTCTACATTTCCCAAAACATGGCCCAAATATCTGATTTTCTGCATACCCAATTCACACTTGGTAGGATTAATTGTCAGACCTGCCTTTTTGATTGATTGGATAACTGCTCATAGGTGTTCCAGGTGGCTTTTGCAATCTGGACTGTACACCGTGACATCATCCAGGTACACAGCACAATAACTAGTGTGAGGTGATAAAATGATATCCATGTACCACTGCAATGTAGCTGGCACACCATGTAGACCAAATAGCATGGTGGTGAACTGATAGAATCCAACAAGAGTGGCAAATGCAGTTTTGTCTCTGGGTTCTTTAACTAAAGGGATTTGCCAGTAACCCTTGGTGAGATCAAGGATGCTGATATACTTTGCACTCCCCAGTCTTTCCCCTCCCCTTTTACAAACGTGTTTAACATTGGTTCACCCTGTTTTGGTTTCAAGCCCAGTTGCTTAAAATAATCCTGGAGAAAAACATCACCAGCTTGCTCTGAAACAAAATCACAATTAGTTTAGCTTCAGCATTTTCATATTTTAACCCTTTATGTCCATCAGTCTTTTGTTGCCACTTTTGTTTCAGACATCTTCTTTCTTTCCTGGACTTCTGGACCTTGAAGCTGTTCTCAAACAAGTCCAAATCAAGGTCACAGAAAGGAAAAGCGTCCCCACCATTTGAGATTTTCTTTGCTGAGCTCTTGTTACCACTGCTGCTGAAACTGCAGGGTTCAGTTCCTCTGAAATTAATTCAGTAAATCCTGGACAGTAATTTCCAATAATCATGGGTACAGGTAACTTAGGTACTACCCCCACTTTCATTTGGTGTGACACACCCTTAATGGTCAGAGTCACTTGGGTGGTAGGATAGTATCAAGTGTCCCCATGGATGCAAATGACACCAGTACCTGTTCCCTTTGCACAGTGTTTTCCCAGCACGTCAACATGCACAAGGGTCTGTCTGCTTCCCGAATCAATGAGTCCCTTTACAGTCTTATCCCCCACCTTCATATCTGTTACTGTAAATACTTGCCCAATTGGCCAAGAACAAACCTACTCTAGTGTCACTCTTCTTATGACAATTTTTAGCAATATGACCTGGCTTATTATAGTTATATCAAATAACATCTTTGGGCACAGATTTGTTATCTCCACCAGAGTTATCAGAGTTGGAGTTTAAACGGGAAAAATAGTTTCTTACCAGCGATTGGCTGTTACCTCACTGCTGTGGCATCTGTCTGGCCATTTGGTAGTCTTCTGCCAAAGAAGCAGCCTATTCCCCACTTTCCGGTTGGTGTTCCTTTATTCAAAGCTGCACATCTGTAGGCAGGATGTTGATGCATCGCTCCATGGCAAACGTGTTGATGATCTGACTTGCAGCTGAAGAATCCATACCTTTCTCTATGCTCCCCTGGTACAAGGTCCAGTACCCATACACAAAACTCCTGGTTTAGAGTATGAACAGCGTAATCCCACTTAGGCTGACACCATCTGTCATTGAGGCACAGATCAGGAAGCATAGGAAAAATCAGAAGCAGCTGCAGAATTCACAAAAAGTGTTTATTAGTACTAGCAGCAACATAAAAAAATAAAATTGTTCAAAATAACTATTTACAAATGCAGAATAAACAGAGAAGACCCAGCTGAGTTTTCCTTCAATCTCTGTGTCTCAAAACATTGCAGCTCTCTCTTATAAGTCTTTGCAACCCTCCTTCTTAACAAGCATTCTGATTTTTTCTAAAATATTCTTGTCAATTTCATACAGGTACAGCAAGAACATAATGTCCCAGAACTGAGGCCCCTTCTCCACCGCTTCTGAAAAAGGGCTTAAAACCATTGTCAGGTTAACACCTTGAGATCCCAGTAGCTTTTTGCAGTCATCTCAAACTAATTATATACACTTACTAGTGGAACAGTAACACTATATAACTTCAAGACAAAGGGATCCCAATATCAGTTACATTTCCATATAATGGTCTGTATATATTTTTATATCAGCAGATATGCAAGGGAGAAAAAAGACAGAAAAAAGCAAGAGACGGTAGAGAGACATCGAGAGGCAGAGAACTGAAGACTGTTGGGGTGATCAAATCCTAGGTCTCACAGGAAAATTTGGTTGGGCAACCAGACAGACAAGAGATAGGAAAGGAAAGAACAGAATAGATCCTTGCATCCAAACTCTCCATAACAACTGGGACAGGGTCCTATTCAATCCTGTCATATATGGGAGCAGGTGAATTAAAAGAGAGGGGGAAAGAGGGTAATCAAAAGGAGAAATGGGTGGTAATAAACAGAGTGATAACAAAATCTGGAAAGCCTTGTGTGCAAATCCTAGAAGTCTAGGAAATAAGATTCCAGACCTACAGGCCATGATGGCAGAGGCTGACTTGAATATTGTGCCCATTATTGAGTCATGGTCCACTGAAAACCATAACTGGGACATGGCCATACCAGGCTATACTCTGTTCAGGAAGGACAGGGTGGGAATGAAAGAAGGGGGTATGATACTTTATCCGAGGGAGGGCAGTAAAGTGACAAAGATAACGGGAATACAGAGGGGCAGAGGTACTGTGGGTCATCCTAGAGATGAATGGGGCCTCTATTCACACTGTTGTGATCTATAGACCTCCAGCACAGGGGGAGGAGTTAGATAAGATACTGATGGAAGCCATTGGCAAGATTGTAGTAAAGAGGGAGGTGCTGTTGAAGCAGGGGACTCTTAAACTCCCTGCTGGAGGGCATTCCTCAGGCAACTAGTCAGTGAACCCAATCATGATGGGGCAACACTGAACCAAGAACTCACCAACGGGGACAGTTTTGGACATGTCAAGGTAAGGGGCCATCTGGGGACCAGTGATCACTCACCATACAGTGTGATTCAATAAAAGGACAGCTGAGAAATTGAACCACACAAAGGCAAGGGTACTGAGCTTTAGGAGGGCAGCTTTTAAAAAGGTGAATGAATGCCTCAGGGATGACTAGCAGGAGGGATGAACTAAATGGGTGGAAAAAGTGGGGGAAACTAAAAAGGGCCATGAGGAAGGCAGCAAACCTCTGAATCAAGCAAGGAAAACAGGGAGAGCAGTAAGGACTGCAAAGGAGAAAACTGAAGAGAATAGCCAAGGCAGTAACTGAAGGGGAACATACATTTTTTAGATATATCAGCAAAAAAAAGGAAGACCGGGGTAGGACTGTAAGGTTAAGAATGGAATGGAGTATTGTGCAGAGGAAGAATTAGAAAAGGCAGACATCCTGAAGAAATATGTTTGTTTAGTATTCACAGTGGAAAGAGGTAAGGAGGGGGCCACAAAAATATAACAGGAGCATTGGAGGGAGGGAGGGCAGCAGGTGGACACTAGTCTGTTTTCAGAGGAGATAGTCCTGAGAGACTCACAAATCTGAAAGTGGAAGAAGCAATGGGACCAGATGAGATCCACCCAAGGGTATTCATGGAGCTCACAGAGGTACTGATTGCTCCTTTGATGGCCCTATTTAGCAGCTCATTGGAAACAGGAGTGGTCCAGTAGGTCTTGAGGAGGGCACAAAAGTGGTAGCAGAGAAGAGGATGGCAACTGCAGGTAATTGCAGGCCAATCAGTCTGACCTCGGTGGAGCGAAAGTTAATGGAATCACTTATGAAAGAATGTACTGTGGAATATCTTGAATCCAGCAGGTTATAAGACCCATGGCAGCATGGATTCATGGGGGGGGGGGCAAATCATGACAAATTAATCTGATAGTTTTCTTTGACTGGGTGACCAAAGAACTAGATCAGGGTGGAGTCATGGATGTAGTCTACCTAGATTTCAGTAAGGCATTCAACACCGTTCCACACAGGAGACTAGTAAGAAAGTTGGTTAGTTTAGGAGTGGGTCCAAAAGTGGTAAAGTTGGTAAGAATATGATTTAGTGATAGGCGGTAGAGAGTGGTGGTAAGCAGAGTTAACTCAGAGGAAGGAAGGGTGATCAGTGGGGTACCTCAGGGATCAGTGCTAGGACTGATCCTCTTTAATGTCTTTTTAAGTGACATTGCAGAGGAACTGGAAGGGAAGGTCTACCTCTTTGTGGATGACACCAAACTCTACAATAGGATGGGCACTCCAGAGGGGTAGAAAGGATCAGCAGCAACCTGAGAAAACTCGAGAAGTGATCAGGAGTATGTCAGCTGGGTTTCAATGTGTGAAAAGGTAAAAATAATGCACTTGGGGCAAGGAATCCAAGGTGCAGAGTAGAAAATAAGGGGGGGATGGTACTGCTGACCACCAAGCAGGAAAGAGAACTGGGGGTGATCATATTGGATGACCTAAATGTGGCCAAGCAGTGCAACAAGGCAGTTGAGAGCGCAAGTGGGATGTTGAGGTGCAGAAGGCGAGGTATAATCAGCAGAAAGAATGAGATGGTGTTGCCTCTGTATAGATCACTGGTAAGACCCCACCTAGAGTACTGTATCCAGTTCTTGAGATCACATCTCAGAAAGGACATAGACAGCGTGGAAGCAGTCCAGAGGAGGGCAACTATAATGATGCTGGGCTGCATCAGAAGCCTTATGAGGAGAGATTAAAGCATCTAAATATGTACACCCTGGAAGGGGGGATATGATAGATACCTCTAAATACCTCACCAGAGTAAACAAGGTACAAGAAGGAAGTATTTTTCACAAAAGAAAGTACTCGGGGACAAGCTGGCATGATAAGAAGCTGGGGGTAGATTTAGTAAATATGTGAGGAAGTCCTTCTGCACAGAGACGGTATGGATTCTGGGAAGACTTCCAGCAGAGGTGGTGGGGGTAAAAACAGTGGTGAGGTTCAAGAATGCATTGGATAATCTTAAGGAGATCATAGAGAAAGGGAAGGGGAGGTGAATAGGCCAGAGATCAAGAAGGACCTGTGGTGATACAATAGGCAGGAAAAACTGGGCAGACTACGTGGACCAAGTGGACCTTATATAATGGCAAATTTTCTGTTTCTGCTCAGGCAGATAAGAAATCACTGTACCAAACTGATTAGGGACACCAAGTTCCAGTAATACTTTCATTCTTTGGACTACACCAAAAATGATGTGGCTAATTTTGGAAAACAATAAAACCAATTGAGGGTGCCACATCCACTCCCAACCTGCTTCTACAAATTTCAGCTGGTGGTAAGCTGATCACACAAAAGCAAGTCATCTTAGAAGAAACAAATGCCTATTTTTCATCCGAAGGTCTAGACTTTGACAATTCTCCAGCTGCATCTTATTTTATCCCTTCCCAGGAGTTCACAAATTGTCCAGTTCATGTCTAGGTATTATGAGCTGCCAGAGGTGCAGGGTAGTATAAATCTGTGGCACAACAACTAAAGCAAAGACATGCCACTTTGTCACATTTAGCCTAGGAATGTTGACCTAATACTGCTTTACCCTATGAGATCTTTGCTCTAACACAGCGGCTACAACTACAACCTAGCCTCATTTATTGCACCACTGCTTTCTATATGGTTACTGTCTCACTACCTTTGAGTGTTGGAGTTGTTTTTGCCAGTTGTCTCATTACAGAAAATGCTGTTAGGCTAAATGGTGAGGTGTACTTGCATTGGGTGTCCTTGTACCAATTCATTGAATCATAGAAATCTGGTGGCAGAAAAGGACCTTCTGGCCAATCGAGTATGCCCCTTTTGTCACAGATCCGGTGTAAATCACACTGGCCCCTCCAGTCAGAGTATTTATTTAATCTGTAGAAAATGAAAATGATTGTGCACACATAGCTTTCACCTTTCAACCTTCTTACTAGGTCCTGTTATTTAGCCCCCACTTAAAGACTTCTCAGCCCATTCACTTCTACTCTGCCTTTTAATACCTATCATCACCTTTTCATTTTCCAGATTCTAGTCTTACCTTAACTATTATCACTTTATAATAACTGGCTAGTGGGTTTTTCCCTAAGGGAAACTGGGTTATAATTTGCCATTATAACCTGCAGGTTATAATGGCGAACATGCACTGTCTTTCCCTTGGTCAACACATGAGCAGCTCTTCTCTCCCTCTCTGCCTTTTTGTAGCACTGCATACCTGCACACTTCACTGTGACTGGCACTCAGTGGTAAGTTAACTTGAAAAAGTAAATAACTGGCCTCTGTCTACTATTATATCTAAGCTGTAAAAAACAAAGAAAAAAAAGTAGGACACATAATGTTTCAGCAGCAGGGCTCTGACAGTGGACTGTGCTGGAACTCTGGGATGGCGGCTACATGAGGATGTGAGTTTATTTTGATTTGATTTGTTGAAAATTTTGAAATTACAATCCTTGGAGTCATAGACTCCTTTGCAAATGCTCCACATCAGTACAAAGCAGAAACATTACATTCAGACATATTGTACATAAAGTTCATAAATTACATTTAGACATATTTTACATAGTTCACAGTACAAGAGTACAGTATTTACATAGATTGATTACTATCTCAAGGGTTTTTAGAGGACACTGGGTCATCAAGGTGGGATGGGTCAGGTTACTGATTTGTAGGGACTTTACCAAGCCCTGATTTGAGGTTTAAGTACAGCAAGGTTATAGGTCTGGGTGAGAAGTCATGGAATAAGTTAGTTTTCTATCACCTTTAGACAAGATGAGGACTGTTGGAAACAGCCACAGGCCTCCAATTCAAGAAGAAGGCACTTGATACCAGTTCTGAATTGGACAAGACTAGGGGCCAGGGAGATGGAGGATGGTAGGTTGTTAAGCTAGAGGGGAGCACAATAATGGAAAGACCTTTGCCCTAGTGAGGTCCTACAGTGGGGGACTATGAGGGAGGTGCTAGCCAGGCACCTAGGGGTACTCCTGTATGGGGCTGGCTGGATGAGGGGGTGGAGGGCCTTAGGTGTCAGATTCATAAGTTTTTTGGGGCTTGGAGGCAAGTGTGGTATTTGAGTCTCCCTTCAAAGGTCAGCCGGTCTGCTAGCTTGTAGAGCACACACATGTGGGTTAATCTATCACAACTTGTGACCAGTCGGTAAGCTTTGTTGAGGGTTAGATTGATGCAGTTTAGGACTGTTTGGTCAGCGGTGCTATAAATTGTTATCCCGTAATCGACCAATGAAGGGACTGAGCAGGTTACAGCCAGAAGTAGGGCCTGGGAGGGTAGGCAGTGTTTATGCCTGTATAGAATCCCTAATCAGGAGTTAACAGAGGAGGAGAGGTGTTTAATGTGTGTGTGTGTGGTAGGTGAGGGATGTGTCCAGCATGACACCTAGATATTTGAAATTTAGAACCTGTTCAAAGTGGAGGCCCTGTGCATTTGACATGGATAGCAGGGCATTACTGTAAGGGCATTGCCGGTGAGCAAGGATCATGGATTTCATCTTGTTGTAGTTTAGTATCAACTGATGGTCAGTGAACCAGGATTCTAGTTCTCTAAAAAAGTCTTGTAGGGCATTTTGAAGAGAGTTAGGATTGGTGTGTTTCCCGTATACTACGGCATCATCTGTGTATAGCAGTAGCTTTCCACTGCAGGACTGTGAGAGGGTGTTTAGGAAGAAAGTGAGAGGTAGAGGGCCTAAGATCAACCCTTGAGGGACACCAGCTAGAACTGGTCACTTGGAGGAGAGGGTGGTGCTAATTTTTACTTGTTGTGTCTGGTCTGTGAGATAGTTTTGAACCAGGCAATACCTCAGGGGTGAAATAAAGGGAGGGAGGGAGGGAGGGAGGGAGAAGTAGTGCATGACTGATGGTGTCAAGTGCCTTGGTCAGATCAACATAGATTGCTCCTGCCATTGACCCCTGTTCCAGTGCTTTATGTATGTGGGATGTAAATTGAGTAGGGCTGTGGTAGTGCTGTGTCCCGCCTGAAACCATGTTGTTCATGGCAGAGCAGGTTGTGTTTGGCCAGGTAATCGGTGAGCTGGACCAACAATTTTTAGAGAGCTTTTTGGGGGGGGGGATAGTAATGGGCCTATAGTTATCAAGGGAGGTGGAGTCACCATTCTTTAGGATCAAAGTGATAATTCCTCTTTTCCAGAGAGCAGGGACTTGACCTAGGTGCAGTGAGCAGTTTAGGAGCTTGGTGAGGTGAGGCAGGGTCTCATCCAGTGTTAGAGAATTTTGAGGTCTAGGGAGTCGCTGCTGTAGCGTGAGTTGCACAAAGCTTTGGAGAGGTAGTGTTTAGCCTCCTTGCAGGAGATGATAAGCAGCCGTAAGGGGGGGGTTGTTGTGGGAGGGGTGACAGAGGGGCGGCTGGAGATAGGGTCAAAGAAGTTTTGTGGGAGGATGTGACTGAGGTCAGAGAAGGAGGTGTTTAGGGCATTGGATATGGTGGTAGGATCATAGTAGAGAGCTCCCATGACTTGGAGTTGTGTTGGGGAGGGGGAGATAGTTTTTCCACAGAGTTCCTTGACATTATTCCAGAAGTTTTTCCAGGAGCCCCATGAGGAGGTGAGTACTTGCTTATTGTAGGTTGTCTTAGCTAGCCAAATGGCCCAGGTACATTTCTTTCTTGCTTCTCTGTAGAGTTGCCTGTCCTGGGAAAGCTGGAAGTTCAGGGCCTTATGCTAGAGGTTATCTCTGTTGTGAATCTGTTCAAGGAGGGTCTGCGAGATCCACAGAGTATCCTTGTTTTTTATGACCTGCTTTGTGATGGGGGCAAAGATGTCACAGGCAGTGTTGAAGGTGGTAATAAAGAAGGTGAGGGCAGCATCTACAGTCTGGACAGTGTGGACGGGTGACCAGTCACAGGAGAAGAGATACATTTTGAGGCAAGAGAGGACACCTTTTTTGAGTTGCCTATGGATGGCAACTTTAGGGTGGCTGGGAGTGATTTTATTTGACCACCAGCAGGAAATGGGAGAGTGGTCATTTAGCACGTCGGGGAGCCCTTTAACTTTGGAGAGGTGGTTGGAAAGGTTTGTAAAGATGAGGTCGATTAGAGTGGAAGACTCTGACCTGGGGTCATGACTGGTGGGGGACTGGACAACCTGGGCAGGGTTGTAGGCTCAGATAGCATCTTTGTAGGTGGCTGGTGCCGGGAATAGCCAATCAACATTAAAATCACCCATAATAATCAGTTCGCTCTTGGGGGGGAGATGGATGATGCTGGATAGAATAGAATCAAAGGTGTATTTTTGGTTCGAGGGGGGGATGTAGACCACCATAATGTATAGCGGTTTACCAGGAGTGCCAAGGGTGACTTTGATAGTTATGGCTTGGGCACCGTGGGCAGGCAGGGGGACCAAGTGGGGTTGCAGATAAGTTTTGGCATTGATGGCACAACCACCTCCCCTTTTTCAGTCCTGTCTGCTGTGAAGATGGAGTAGTCACTGAGTGAGACAGAGGCGTCTGAGATATTTTTAGAGAGCCAGGTTTCAGATAAGGCCAGGATGTCAGGGGTGTGTTGGGCGATCCATCCCTGGAACGGAGTGAGCTTCCTAGGTAGGCTACAGATGTTAAGGGAGGCCAGTAGTAGGGCACCAAGCCTGCTCTCCTTGGGAACACTAGTCGAGGGAGGTCCTGGATTGGGATGTACATTCCCTGAGAGAAGAAGGAGGAGGAGGAGAGCATGCTGTAGAGCAGCTTTCTGGAGCAATTTAGATACGGAGTGACAGAAGCGTGGATTAGTAGGTATTTTGGTGAGCCAGACTGGTATAGGTATGGTACAGACAAGTTGGGCTAACAGTGCTGGAGATAAGGAGTGATGGGGACTACTTAGTGAGTGATTATATGGGGGAGAGGTAGTTCCAACAAGGTCCAGATTGCAGTGTTGCTTAGGTTAGGGGGTATAATTATTACTGAGTAGAACTGGGGAGAAGAAATTTAGGTGATATGGGAGAGGGGTAATTCTGAGTTGGCGATTAGTGAAGCAGATATGGGGGTCCCAGGAAAGGGGCTTTTCCATAGGGAGAGTGGAGGGGGGGAGGGAGAAAACAAGACAGTATTATGACGGTTTAGGTAAGGACCCAAAGGAAGCTAATCATGCTGTAAATGTGATGCGTTTTTAAATGCAATTGACTTGAGAAGGGGCCCTCTAGTGGTGTGCAAGTATAGGCTGCAGATGACAAAGTGGGTTGATAGGGTTTCAGACGATCATGTGATCGGATCGGATCATGAGTATATAGGCCGATGCCGACCAAGGGTGGTGGTGGGGGCGGTGGGGCAGCCGGCGTGGAGAAAGATCACAGCTATGCAGCGAATGAGCAGCACTATTTCTGGCATGCTCCTCTAATGAAAGAAATCCCGGCATACCTGATTCAAGTTCAGTGTGGAGGAGGGCTGCTATCGGGACCCTCACGACCTCCAAGTAAGTGGCCCAGCTGTGGACAAAGGAGAGGGAGAAAGGGAACAAGATTAAGTATGGTTACAGGCTAGAGGGAAGGTTTGCAATCCAATCTAAGACCAGGATTAAGCTATGGTTCAGACTTGTGGGAGGGCTTGCAATTGCACAGAAAGCATCAGTTATTGGACTGGCACCACTATGAAAACAGAGCAGGCTCTGGATTTAACTTTAACTTTACTACAGGCTTATTTCATAGCCCCAATCATAGCTTTATGTTAAATTGTGGAAGGCAGCCCAGCTTAGATTTAGCTGTTTAAAACGGAGCAGGCTCAGGATTTAACTTTAACTTACTGCAGGCTTATTTCACAGCCCCATCATAGCGTTACATTGCATTAAAAGTAGGCAGCCTGGCTGAGATTTAGCTGTATAAATTGGTTCCTTTATTTTAGTCAAGCCTGGGTTGCTGTTAATAAGAGCTGGTGAAGGATACAATTATTAAAGGCAGGTTCGCTTCAGTCCCATCACAGACAGTCAGGTAGGTTACATTTTTTTTTTGTTTTTTTCCAACAATGACTTGGCGCCAAAACACAAGCCACAGTACAGGGCACCCTGCTTACAAACATTTTTTAAGCTCCAAAAGAGGAAACAAAGACAAAAAAAAACCTATCTCCACATATGTGGGGACACAAAAGAAATTTTGCTTCTTTAACAGTATACATTTAAGGAAATTAAAAAGTCCAAGTTCACAGCTATGCAGCGAACAAGCAGCACTATTTCTGGCAGGCTCCTCTAGCAAGTAAAATCCCGGGCATACCTGATTGAAGTTCGGTGTTGGGGAGGGCTGCTATCAGGAACCTCGAGACCTCCAAGAAAGTGGCCTGGCTGATTCAAGTTCAGTGTGGGGGGAGGGCTGCTACCGGGACCCTCGCAACCTCCAAGTAAGTGGCCCAGCTGATTCAAATTTGGTGTGGGGGGAGGGCTGCTATTGGGACCCTAGCGACCTCCAAGTAAGTGGCCTAGCTGATCAAGTTTGGTGTAGGGGAGGGTTGCTATCGGGACCCTTGTAACTTCCAAGTAAGAGGCTCAGCTGATTCAAGTTCGGTGTGGGGGAGGGCTGTTATTGGGACCCTTGTGACCTCCAAGTAAGTGGCCCAGCTGATTCAAGTTCGGTGTAGGGGAGGGCTGCTATTGGGACCTCATGACTTCAGGTAAGTGGCCCCAGATTTTATATAATGTGCTGTGGCAAAAAACACTTCCAGCAATTATATAAACTAAAACTTGGGGTGATAGTGAATCCTCAAGATTTTACACACACCCTTGGAGCTGGATGCTTAAATAAACCCCTTGAGCTTCGCTCTTGGGATTTATGTGGCATCCAACACATCAGGTGTGTATAAAATCTCGTTAAATATGAATCCTCATGTATTAGTCAATATTTCTCTTACAGCCTCCCCCTATTTTCTTTCCTAACATATATTACACTAACCTGCTTTTTTTCTCTTTTAGATATTTCCTGAAGGAGACCTATGGGTAAAAACATCAGTTCTAACTCAGTTTTCTATTTTTCAGCATGCATTTAATATCACCATTTTGTTCTATATCTGTAACATGTACTGTGCAAATAAAAGTCAGAAAACATAATTTTATTTGTTGGTTTATTATTAAATATATCATTTTGTAACATTTGATATACAATTTATACTACTTAAGCTCCGCTACCTGGTACAGCTAAGAATAGCTATAAGAATTGATGAAATTTGTTTGATGGGGCAACAGATTGGCCAGTTAATGTATAATTTATACATAGCTTGCTACACCTATGTATGTCATTAGTCATGGCCCTCTACAGTAGCCACTGTGAACCCCAAGAGAATTGGGGGCAGAATAGCTGTTGTAGGGAAAAATGCACATAGTTCATCTGCAGGCAGGGCTCAAGGCCCATTTCCATCAACACCACATGTGCCAGACTGCCACAGCAGGCCACTGGATCATCTGTTCACCCACTGGCCAGGTCTATCACCATCTCCTGCCCCATCTGAAAGAAAGTCCTCATCAAAGGGGTATGTGCAACAAGTGTTTTGTGTTGTGTGATAATTCGATTGTAAGTGACTCTGTCTGACTTCAGTTGTGGAATACTGGCAGTGGCATAAGAGTCATGGCAGACTTAGTTATAATTATAACTGTGTCCCAGTGGCAGTGGCAGTGGCAAGTCAAGGTTCAGCTGTGTGAAAGAGTGTTTAAATTTTGTTGGAGTAAGCAGGTGTGTGCTGGTGGAATTTATTGTATATGATGTGGGGTGGATCTGTGGCTGGCAATGGCGAAGTTAGGATTCAGGCTGCTGTGGGGAAATAATAAAAGATCACCAAGGCAAGGAAGGGCAGTAGATCTTCAGGGTGGGTTTGTGTGAGTATAGAGGCAGCTATGTGAGGGTGGGATTTTATTATAGAAATTTAAAGGGGTAGTTGTCACTCTTGCATAGTCAGGAGGAGAATACAGGCTAGATGTGGGAAACATTGCCAAGTGCAGAAGATGCCTCAGGGTGTGTGTGGCAGTGGGGTAAGGGTGGGATATAAAGGGGTAGTTGTGGCTTGCATTGTCAGGATATACTGCTGTATGGTAAATATCCCTAAGGGCACTGGCAGTAGATGCAGGGGGTGTGTGTCTGTATGTTGGAGGGTGATTGTGGGTGTTATGGCAGATAACCTTCAAGGTCACATCGCTGACCTATAAAGCCCTACATGACCAGGGATGCCAGTACTTGCAAGATCTTCTGCACCCCTACTGTCCCTACTGCTGACTCCAATCCTCTGACAAGGGATTGCTAGAGATTCCCAGGGTACATTTAAAAACATCTGGAGGATGATCTTTTGCCTTTATGGTTCCTACCCTGTTGAATTCTCTACCTCGTTGGCTATTAGATAGCCTGACCATTGAGGGTTTTAAAACTGCCCTCAAAATGCATCTGTCCCTCCAGACCTTTCAAGGGGCTTGAGAGAGACTGTAAAGAAGATTTCTATTATAAGACTGAATAGTTTTTATAGTTGTATTTTACTGTATTAGTACTGTATTTTATGATGTTGGATGGATGGATGGATGGATGGATGGATGGATGGATGGATGGATGATGGATGGATGGATGGATGATTGATGGATGATGGATAGATGATGGATAATGATGTATAATGATGGATAATGATGATGATAAAAAAGTCATGGACAGGATTCAGCTGTGGGGGAAACGATTGCAGAGGGCAGCAGTAGATGCAGGGTGTATGTTTAAATGTTTTTTTTTTTTAATACAGCTCTTATTTATGGAAATGTAAAGGAATTGATTTGGCTGGCAATATCAGATGGGTGCTCTGTTATAAAATTAGTTATTTTATTTATTTATTGAAATCTTGGTGTAACAACCCCACCGGTCTCCCCTTCTTTAACTAGCAGGACTGCTCCTATCACCACAGATGTCTAGGGGAAAATGAGAGGGGGGGGGGTTTATATAAGTGAATACAGATTTGGAAAACAGGGAAATGGCCACCATTAGGCTAGGTGACCCGACTGTTACACTAGAACAGTCAAACCCAAGTGTGGCTACATGGCACACACCTGGGGGGACCAATTACCATGGTCAGCAACCCAGGTCTCTGAGAGAAAACGTTTGCTCATAATTATTCTAGGTTTGCACTTCTGGACAGGGGCACCCAAGAAAATCCAGACACAAGGAAGCAATAACAATACTGTCCAAACCAGGTTGAGATTCTAGAGTGTGGCTTTTATTCACGTAACAAAGTAGGAATAATCACAAAGTGAAGATGGACCCCCATAGGGCTACACATACTGGTATTGCAAATTCTCCAGGGTACAGAAATTCCTGACATTCCCATTTAGCATTGGCTGAAGAAACACAAAAAAGCAAACACCCTGATTCTAAAATGGAGATTGGCACACATGGCCAGAACTGGTACATTTCCCATCGATTATGCACATATGGCCAGTATTAGGACATTTTCCCATATTTCATGAGGAATGAAGGTGGTGCACATGACCACAAATGAGCACATCCAGGCTCAGAAACTTTCAGAACCCACCATACTGGGATACTGAGAGAAAACAACCCACATGCTGGGGTAACTACTTCCATTAGACATTGGCCAGATGCACTAAATGAAAAAAGTACTGGTGCCCAGACTGAACCCGGAGAGGTAAACAGGGTCACTCCAGATGGGGGATCTCCCACCTTTTGCTTCCAAGTTTATACTCAGCCATTCATCTGGTTAAAAACACCACACAACTGTAGAAAACTGTAGATGCTGTCTTGAAATGTATTCCACGCTTAACATACCACACACACACACACACACCTCAGAGGTGTCAGAAATAAAAAGTTCTGTACTTGGACGGTCACATACTGGACTCCAACATAGGGCAGACACTTTTAAAACACAGAAAGTCTAGGTGACAGAGTCCCTTTGTCAGAGAAATTCACCCCTAGTTATTGCAGGTGCCCCTCCTGGGCTTACTCAGAAGAAAAGTTCTACTCACAACAAATGAAGATATGTAAGGCAGCTTCACCAGACAGGATGAATTCAGGGGATTGCCCCTGAACCCTGAAGATCACCCCCATGCCTTCTGGGATGGGGCAAAGGAAAACCCAATTTAGCAAGGTCTCCACCACTTATGACACTGTCTTCTATGTTCTTCTTCTAGGGGTGAGAATGAACTACACAAAACTAAAGAGGTAGCTCTCTGTCAGAGCTAAATGAGGAGCTGCACAGCAAGCTGAAGCCTCCTCCAGGAAGACTCACTCACAGACTACTGAACATTCTGCTCTAGCTGACAACTGCTTGTCAGAGTGTGGCTTATGCTGCTGCGAGAGTTCTAAGATTACATTATCACTCTACCTCAGCTGAGACTAAAAACAGAGTGTGACAGTGTGAAACTCATTTACCTGGCATTTCAAAAGCTGCCTTCCCTGCCTGCCACTGATTCTAACTGGGATTCTAGTAACCCCTGGGAACAAAGGGGTTACATTGCAATTCCAATCTTTGAGTCAAAGTCTGTTTTGCAAAGCCTCCAAGTCATAGCACAAAACAGATACAAAAATCATACAGCTAGATATCAAACAAGGTAACTCAAAGTAAGCAGTAAAGAGCAGGAAACATTATAAGAGAGTTTACAATTCACAAACTTAATCTCAACATATTTACAAGCCACAGAATTTAAGGCAATTTGTATGAGGTATATCTGCGGCTATGCTTTGACTCAAGCAAGGCAAGCAGGGAACATTGCAGATGATGGAAAATCAAGAATGTAATATGAGGGGAGGGACATAGCAGCAGCAGCCAAAGTGGCTTTGTCAGACCAGAAGAGAGAGTGGGCACAGCCAGTTAATAGTATCACAAAGTTGTGGGCAGTCACAATGATATGAAGTAAGGAGATGTTGCCTGAGATTTCATTTGAAGGGACCCAGTTTTACTTCCGAGGAGATCGCACATGGTAGGTTAACATATTGGGCTGGATATTCAAAAGGGTTGCGCCATGCGCAATAGGGTTGTGCCAGCGCAAGTCCAAAAATGCGCCATTCTGCGATATTCAGCAGGAGGCAGTTGCGCCACCGAAAACATGCTGAGCAACAGCGCAATGATAATGAAGGCATGCGCAACCGAAGGGGGAGGAACCATGCATAAAGTGCACAGCATGATGTTCAAAGACTTGTGCAATATGCAACAGTGGATCAAGCGGAAGTTGCACCATAGTGGAAATGAGCCAAAATAAAAAGGAGCAAGGAATAGGTGCAAGAACGCTACAGGGAAGCCACATGAGGCAGGGGGAGAGACAGGCACAGGAAAGCTGCGAGAAAGAGGGCAGGCCAGGAAAACCACACCGCAGAAGAGAGGCACAGGGATGGTGTGTGGTGACAGACAAACCAGAGGCTAGTACAGATAGGTGTACCCGGTGCAGGGGAGGTAGCAGTCAGGACAGCGGGGACAAAGCAACAGCTGCTGGGGAGCAAGCCAGGGACATGGCCAGTGCCACCTTCCACATGGAGAGCCACTACGAGGGGTGAGAAGGCATGCAGCAGGGGCGTGGCCGTGGAAGGGCCCGTCAGCGGTATGCCCCCAACAGGCAGTACTGAGCCCACACCAGCTTTGAGCTGTATACAGATATCGAGACTGTGGGCCGGTACCACCTGAACAGGGCAATACTGAGGCGGCTCTGTGAGCTGTGCAGTGATGTGATGCAGGCACCCACACGACAGAGTCATGCTCTGTCAGTGGAGACAAAGGTAACAGCCTGCATGCGCTTGCTCACCACAGGTACCTTCCAGAGACCAACAGGGGACACCACAGGAATAACACAGTCAGCCACGTCACGCATCCTCACCCAATTCCTCAGCGCACTGCTGCCACATGCTGCGGAGTACATCCATTTCCCCAGCACTGTGGTGGAGCAGACAGCAAACATACAGGAGTTCTACAGGGTTGCACGTATGCCTGGCATGCTAGGGACAATAGACTGCACCCATGTGGCCATATGCACACCACCTGGCGAGGAGGGGGCCACTTACATGAACTGCAAGGGCTATTCCAGTGTCAACTGCCAGGTGGTGTGCAATGCCAGTGGGCGCATCATTAATGTCTGTGCCATGCACCCTGAGGGAGCACATGATTCATACATCTGGCACCAGTCGGCACTGTGCCACCGATTTGAGAGTGGGGACATTCCCACAGGACATCTAGTGGGTGAGTATGCAAATCAAATGGACATATCACGCGCATGAGGGGGTATGGCCAGAGGTGTCATGGGTGTAGCCCACAGGGCTTGGGGCAGTCCGGAGCTGAACATGAAACTAACCTCCACTCTGCACACAGGTGACAGTGGACACCCACTCTGTCCCTGGCTGATCACACCCTACCGGCGGCCCACGACCCCATCGCAGCAATGCTACAATGAGGCACATGCCACCACATGCAATGTCATTGAGTGGGTGTTCGGGATGCTGAAGACACGTTTCCATTGCCTGGACACCTCTGGTGGTGCCCTACAGTACAGTCCCTCAAAGGCCTGTGGGATATTCCTGGCCTGTTGCATCCTGCACAACATAGCCAAAGAAAGTGGGATAGCCATACAGGTCAAAGAGGGGGACAGCAATGGGGATGATGGTGATGCCAGTGACGATAGTGGTGGGCAGCCCCCTCCTTGGCCCACGGGACCCCTGACTGATCCGGCTGGCACAGCTGCACCGGGACACCATCACAGAGGAGCACTTCAGCCATGCCAGGTAAGTCATGGTGCCATGTGCAACCACCAGTGGCTAAGGCACAACCCACAGACACTCATGGAAACACACCAGGGGTGCATGCTAGCAAGGGATGTGGTAGGGCACAGAAGCACACACACAACCAGGGATGGGTGAACAGTAACATGCCACATGGACACACACACACACACACAGTACACCAAACATGCACAGAGGGCAGGTGGAAAACAGAGCCAGAATGCCAACACTAGCAACACACATGTCCACAGGCCACCACGTCCACTGTCTGTCCATGTGCGTGTGTCAGATGCTGGGCACCATCGCACTTTGGTGTACAGTGCAATGCAGGCATCATCATGCACATGTACCTGTGGACAGCAGCCGGGAGGGTGTGCAGGTGGACAGTGTTTCCATGTGCATGGCCGGGCACCCACCCATGCACTACCCACCAAAACACGCAATGCACACAGGGCAGCACCAGACAGTGCCTGTGCTGGGAGACAGGTCATTCTCGCAGCACAGTGCCACATCCACCTCGGATGCGTGGGTGGCCCTACCGAGACCCGCCAGCACTGGCAGGCTGACCACGGGCCTCATGGGGTGGCACTGATGGTTCCCCAGGGGTTCCACTGAATGAACGCGACCATGCCCGTGCAGGGTTCTGCAGCACACCGAACCTGCCTACACCAGGAGTGCTCGGGATGCCCACAGCTGAACCTGGCGTTGACAGGGTGGGGGTAGCACAATGCCGGGAATGGGAGTGGATAGCACACTGCGTGGTGTGAGCGACGCATGGGCACCTGACTGTGTGCCCATTGTGACCATGACAGCAATGAACGCCTGTGCATGCCTGTCAATGGCAGCAGTCACATCCTCCTGCAAACGGTCCATCTGTGACAAGATCCTATCGGCGTCCCTGCTGTGATGCTCCTCTGCCCACTCCAGAGCCACACACAGTGCCTCCATGGACGTTGCAAGCCTCATCTGCTGCTGGACCGATGTCTGCAGTAGGAGGGTGTGCTCATTAAAGAGGTTGTCTGCCTCCTCTGCATCCTGACCCTCAGGGTGTGCATGGGCCTGATGATCAGCTCCCCTTGAGAGTGGGTGCTGCACACCAGGACCAGGTATGGGCAAGTCCACAGGCGTTGCACAGACATCACTGCCGAACCTTGAACCCCCAGTCCCGGTGGGCGACTGCCGCTGCCACCCCTCTGGCCACTGCACCCAAGGGCTCAGTAGTGCCACTGCTGTGGCCACAACAGTCCCACTGTCCTGACCAGCCACCGGTGCTGCCCCCACTGTTGCTGACAGGCACAGCCTGGGACTGTGCTGACACGGTGGCCCACATGGCAGCACCAGCTAGAGCCATGGGCACGAGCCGACCTGCTGTGTGTCCATTCCATGGCACACACATGTCACTGCCCATGATGGTCGTGTCTGCATCACTGGTGCAGGTGTCTGCCCCAGCCACAGCCACAGCCACAGCCACAGCCACTGCATGCTGGCATCCTTGGATGCCACAACACTGAGACACAGGAAGGGCTTCCCCCACACCTGTCTCAACGACATCAGTGTGGACAGCCAGGTGGCACCACTGTCGTGCTGATCCACATAAACCTGTGGAGGTGGATGGTCCAAACTCCGACTCTGTCCGACTGTCCTCAGTGGACAGGCCCACCAACGTTGACTCATGCAGACAATCAGGATCTGTAAGGGAAAGCAAAGTCATGTTACTGCATGTAATCTAAAAGCCCACCCCAAGGCACACCATGGCTTACCATGCAGAGATGGGCCACCACCCGTCTGGAAGCCACTGCCTGGAACTCCCTCTATGGCACTGCGGTGCATGCTTGCAGCAAGCCTGTCCTCTGCTGGTGTGAGCTGCACCACCTCCGGCTGTCTACCGCCTGTTGCAGCACGTGCCGCCCTGATGGCAGTCACCTTCTCCTTCACCCTTCTCTAGTCAGTACCCATCTTCTTCTTACACTCCTACACAGAGCGCTGGTGGCTGCCACGCAGGTTGACGACACGTGCCACCTCCTCCCATGCAGCAGCACGGGACAGAGGGGTGCCCCGCCATCCACTGAGCAGTGACTCCTGATCCAGGTAGGCCTCGAAAAATGCCTCGGTCTTGGCCTTCGTGAACTTGGGCCTCCTCTTCCGCCCACCATCATTGTCCTCCTCACTCAGACCTTGCTCGGTCATTATTCAGCCTGTAAGGATGGCAGTGGTTACCTGTGACTGTGCAGTCCAAAGCATGTCCCTGAATCCACAGTCCACACTCCCACACAGCATGCAACTCACCAATAAACTGCAGTAACCGAATATGGCCACTGCAGAACACTGTTGCAGTTTTATAGCGCAATCCATGCAAATTAGGTGAAAGAAACTTTAATTAGATGCAAATCGCAGTGCTGCACCATTGCATGGCTGATCGGATGATTAGCATATGACAGCTGAATATTGTGCTTTTGCGCTTTGCGCAATTGTGTTGAATGGGCTGAGCCAATGGCACAGTTCCATGGCATGTGTAGTACACCTCACTGCGCATGCCCAGGCTGCTGACGCTGGTGTCTGCTGTGCTGATGATGTGCTGTGCACGATGGTCAATACAGGGCATGGCCACCATTGTGCCAGTGGTGCTATAGCGAGGGTCACTACATGGCACTGTGACAATCGGCCTCCATAGGCGCAATGGCATAACTGCACGATAGTCCGCTGTGGCACTGGCAAACAGGCAACCAATCACGCTATATGCATATTCATCCAATGGCACTGTGCGTGTCCTTGTGCCAGAGACCCTTGACCCTGTGCCTGACCTTTGCCCCCTTGGCGCCATGCATCCGGCATGGCTGCACCTCTATCACGCTGTTCGGTAACAGTGCGATAGGGAATGGCGGTGCTGTACCGCGCAGCATTTGCACATGTGGTACCGCACTGCAGAGTGCCATATTGCCCACTATAGTATTTGAGATTGCATGCAGGAGAGCCCCACAGTGGACTGCCTTTGAGTTGGCAAACCTTGTGGCCATTGTGGAGCCACACCATGGGCCTCTGTTTGGGGAGGAGCCACTGGACAGGGCCAGGACCCAGGTCTGGCAGGATGTGGCCACTGATCTTGGGGAGGCCACCGGATGGAGAAGGACCATGGAGCAGTGCAGGCATCGCTATGGGGACCTCAGGAGGAGGGAGCCAGAGCTACTTGCCCGTCTGTGGTCACGTGCCAGGAGGGTCATGGTGCCTCCTCCAGGTGGGTAATACATCTATGCACTTGTATTGTCCATATGGGTAACAGTGTTTTATGTGTCCAGCACATAGGGGAGGGCTAGTCTAGGGTTGGCTGTGGTGGTGTTTACAGGGTGTGGGGTGGATGGATCTGGCTGGGTGGGTGGGTACACACATTGGGGCAGGGGGACTTTGCTTTGGGATTGTACTGATGTTCTTCTCTCCATGTTTCCCCCACAGGCATGGACGAGCGGCAATGGCTGAGGGAGAAGCAGCAGAGGGAGGAGGACAGAGCACCCAGGAGGGACGGGGACCATCACCGCCAACCTGACCAGCCCGATGAGGCTAAGTGCCATGACTCCATGATTACTATTGCATGCTGTGTAACAGGGTGGGCAGCAGAGCATGGCCACCATCCATGGACACCACTGCCATGCACGTGACTTGTGACAGTCAGTACTGTCCAGTGGCACTGCATGTCTGGGAGCACATCAGTGGTGGTGTCGCGTGCACGGGCACATAGCTGTGGCACTGCCTGCACCGCCTGATAGCCACGCTACTGCACGGCCTTGGTGGTGCTGTGCAGGACATGGGTGGTGGGCTTGTGCAGTGGTCCACATGGCTGTTGCTGCCTGGATGGGCAGGTCTTGTGGACACGGTCACTGTGGGTAGGCACACACCATCACAGGGGCGTGGCACATGGCTGTATGCCATGCACAATAGGTTGCCTGCAGGGGGATGGACAGTCACACCTATTGACTCTGCTTCCTCATCCTAGGTGACCGGAGGCTCCTGCAATTACAGCGGTCTGTCAATGAGCTGCTCCAGGTGGCCAGGGAGACTCTGCAGCTCCTATTGGACATGAACCAGCATGGGGTCAGGAGGAGGAGGGGGGCCAGACAACAGTACCAGGAGGAGGAGGAGGAGGACCGGGGCGGACATTGATGTCCCCATGCCCCAACTACCACCTTTGCCCCTTTGACCCACCCTTGCACCCCTTCTTCCCTCTCCCATATGTTCACCCCTACCCCTTACCCACCCCCACCTTGTTTCTGTCCCTCACCCCCCCGTGTATATTTCTCTATATAGTTGATTTTTGATTGTTACAATACATCTATTTTGATATGAATACTGTGGTGGTCTCTGATTTACAGCGGGCTATAGGTGCTCAGCTGCAGTGATGTGCATGGTGTCTGGGGTGGTGCAGTCATGGGTATGTGTGTATGTGGGTGGGGAAGTGACTATGGTGTGGGAGTAGCTATCAGTCAGTGTCTGTGGTGTGTGTGTTGTTCCCTGTGCATTGGATTACTGTGTGCAGTGGTCCATGGCGCATGGTCTGTGTCCATGGTGCCCCCTTCAACCCGTCCTGGCCTGTGCAGCTGACACCCTGCATGTCTGTGACCTGCAAGGTCTGCTGCCATGTCACTGGTGGCTGTCCATGCAGGTCAGCCACTGTAACCATCACAATGCTGGGTTGCCTCCTGTCACTGGTGTGGTGCATGTTTGCCTCAGGTAACACTGTGGCCTCCGCGGTTGTTGTCCCACCTCCATGCTGTGGCTTGTGTGTGTTGCAGAGGCTGTGCACCACTGTCTGTGACTTGTGCTCCAGGCATATGATGGTGGCGTACGGGTCCACAGTGCCTAGCGCAGAGTGGCTGGCACTCCTGTGCCATGGAGGACTGCAGGCTGAGTGTGCACAGTTTTCATGGGCCCACACTGGGGTCTTGGTTGCCATGCTACTGCATCCCTGTGTTGTTGTCCCTTCGGTATGGGGTGTGTGTTTGTCCCTACACTGTGTTGCATCTGGTGTGATGCATGCTTCCACACACCACTGTGGGTGTCTGTGCTGGCTGTTGTGGCCAGTGGTGGTCAGGATGTGTCACTTGTCTACTGTGCAGGATGCTGTATCAATGGTGGTGATGTCAGGGACACGCCCTTTCCCATGTGGGGTACTTCTTGTGCTGACGCATGGTCGGTCTATCAGCTGTGCCTCAGGGGGATTGTGCATGTTGACACTGTGTCTGCCATTGTTGCATTGCTGTGTGCTGCCACCCACTGCTGGGTGCTCATGGTGGGGCTGGCTTGTATGGTTCTGTGGTACACGAGGTTGCAGTGTGATGGTGGGGTGGTGGTATGCATGGGGTTTACTGCAGTGGTGGTCACTGCTCATGGGGGGTGTCTGGGGGTCATGGTGCAGGGTGTGCTGTGCACTGGGGGATGGTGTGGCATGGGATGGTCCGCCCTCCTTGTGAGTCTCAGCTTGCCGGTGGGTGTAATGGGGCACCTTGGCCCAGCTGTGAGTTGTTTGCTTGTCCCCATGGGCGATGATTATCCAGCCCTCCACCTGTTGTGCTGTGCTTGGGGTGTGAGGGCACAATGTCAGTTCTGCTGTGTGTTCCTGTGCCCATCTGTGGCATGGGAGGTGGCCCCTACCTGCCTGGTTGTACAGTTACATTGCTCTGCTGCTGGGGCTCCTTTGCTTATGCGTAGTGGCGCCTGACTGCTCCGCTGGACATCTCTTGTTGCGCCCATAGCGCATCGTTATCTGCTCAGCTTCCTCCCTAGTTGCACTATGGCACAGGTTGTGCGATATTCAGACGTTAGCTGTTGGCACAATTTGGCTTGCTCCTTTTTTGAATATCACATCTGTTGTGCATGGGCGCAATGGACTTGTGCTTACTCCTGCTATTGCGCACTTTTTGGGCACAGTTTGAATATCCAGCCCCTTGTCTTTAGAATCTGTTTTATTTCTCTTACACACTTCTTGGGGTTTCATGAGCACACAGCTATGTTCAATGAGTAAATACAACCATATTATCAAAAGTAATATAAAGTAATATGAAAAGTAATATGCATTGCAGTTACAGTTACTAGTTACTTTTTATATAAAAGTAATTAGTAACTGTAACCGATTACATTTATTTGAAAGTAACTATTAACTGTAACTGACTACTTTTTAAAAGCAACTTACTCACCACTAAGTCCCTTCTAAATGCCAGTAAAACTAAGGTGATGTTCTTCTCCAATACTATGACCATATTAGAGTGTGGAATATAAAATTCTGCTGGTGGAATGCCTGCAGAATTATCATTCCAATTCCATGGAATTTCACCGAATCTGTGTGACAATTCTGTGGAATTTTGCCAAATTTTAAATTTCAGTTATTTTGGTCTAGTTTTTGAGTGTGTATTCAAATGATAACATATTTAGCAAGTATACAGGTACTTTTGTCTTGCATAAATTTACCAAATGTCAGAGTCCTAGGTTGAAAGGGAGCTGAGTTATGGGTGGCCAAAGATTTAAACAACATATAATTTTCAGGGTTTTTTTCTATCTAGTTTTAAAAGTTCTTATCTAAATTTCTCTGCAGTTTCAGGATTTAAAGAAACATGCAAAATGGTTATGTGCAATAAGTCTTAAGCCTCAAGTTTTAAAGGGGGCTCTGTGTAATAGATAGTCAAACATTTCCCCACAATTTAGATTTAAGTTTAGTATAATTCTGAAACCATTCCTCGATATGTTATAAAATTGATAGATCTATATGGGGTATTATTACATTTAAATATGTCAAGTCTGATTTCTAGCTCCAAATATGCTAGAGTTATATGCAGATAACAGTTTTTATGAAATAGACCACAAAAAATAAAACAGATTTTGAGTACCTATCATTTTGAGACAATGTGTCCTAATATCAAGATATTTGGCACATCACTAGAAATCCTATTAGCAAGTAATTACACCATATTTTACATTTCTAGCTCAATAGAAGGCTGAGTTATGAAAAACTATATAAATTTCAAATATTCCACTGAATTCATCAAATTTTACATGTCAGTTATTTTGGTCTAGTTTTCAAAGTATGTATCCAAATGATACCAGATCTGGCAGGCATACAGGTACTAATGGCTTTCATAAGTATACCAAATGTCAGAGTCATAGGTTAAAAGGGGATGAGTTGTGGGTAGCCAAACTTTGAATCAAAATTTAATTTTCACTTATGTCCACCTCATTTTAAAAATTCTTATCCAAATTTCTCCATAGTGTCAGGATTTAGAGAATGTGCACATGTTTGAAGTATGATACCAGCCCATTTACAGAAGAAAGAGTTCTGAAAGAACTCTTAAAACTGAAGGTGGACAAAGCAATGGGGCCTGATGGGATTCATCCCAGAATTCTAAAAGAACTAAGGGTAGAACTAGTGACACCACTGACTACCCTCTTTAACAAATCATGGGAGGATGGGGTGGTACCCGAGGACTGGAGGAGGGCAGATGTGATTCCCCTTCACAAAAGTGGGAGCAAGGCAGAAGCAGGAAACTATAGACCTGTTAGTTTAACCTCAGTGATAGGAAAATGATGGAATCACTTCTAAGGAAAGAATTGTCAGTATCTAGAGGCCAGAGGCACTAGGACCCTAGGCAGCATGGATTCACAGCGGAAGGTCATGCCAGACCAGATCTGATAGATTTCTTTGACTGGGTGACCAAAGTAGTAGATCAGGGAGGGGCTGTGGACATGGCCTACCTAGACTTTAGCAAGGCATTTGACACAGTCCCACACAAAAGATTAATATTATTATTTTACCAATGTTAGTACCTATTAGCTTGTGACTTGCTGTCAGATTGAATATGCATCTCCTGTTCCACCAATGTAGTACCTTACGCAAGCTTTAATCCAGCGTAGCTCGCTGCCTGCTCTCTCTAAGTGTATATTTTTTATGTATTCTAACCTGTTCGTCACTCCATGTCCTAACCTCGCACTATTGTTGTCTCCCCCCCCTTTTTTTGACAAGGTACCTTTGTAAACGAGTCTTTGACTCAAAGGTTGTAAAACTGATCTCTACAATAAATAAATAAATAAATAATATACAAGTTAGCCAGCCTGGGAGTGGGTCCCAAGATGACAGCCTGGGTAAAGAATTGGCTGGAGAATAGGACACAGAGAGTAATAGTAAATGGAGTCCACTCAGAAGAAAGGAGGATTACTAGCGGGTACCGAGGGTTCAGTAATAGGACCAGTCCTCTTCAATGTTTTATAGCGACATTGCAGAAGGACTGGAAGGAAAAGTATGTCTCTTTGCAGATGACACTAAGATCTGCAACAGAGTTGATTCACAGGGTGGGGTGGAAAGGATGAGAAGGGACTTGGCAAGGTTAGAGGAATGGTCAAATGTATGGCAGCTTAGATTCAATGCTAAGAAGTGCAAGGTAATGCACCTGGGAAACAAAAACCCAGGGGAAGAGTACACAATGGGGGGTGAGATACTAACAACTACAAAAATGGAAAGGGACCTGGGGGTAGTCATATCAGATGACCTAAAGGTGGGCAAGCAATGTGAGAGGGCAGCAAGGAGGGCTGGGGGGATACTGGGATGCATAGGGAGAGGCATCACCAGTAGAAAACAGGAAGTTATTATCCCTCTGTACAGACAGCTGGTGAGACCCCATCTGGAGTACTGTGTGCAGTTCTGGAGACCCAATCTCCGGAAAGACATGGACAGGATGGAAGCTGTCCAGAGGAGGGCAAATAAAATGGTGCAGGGTCTGCACCGGAGGACATATGAAGAGAGACTTAAGGAGCTTAATATGTATAGCCTCGAGGAAAGGAGGGAGAGGGGGGACATGATAGAAACTTTCAAGTACCTCAAGGGAATCAACAAAGTCCAAGAGGGTAGCATCTTTCAAAAAAAGAGGTGTGCAAGAACAAGAGGCACAATTTGAAGATAGAGGGGCGGCTCGAGGTAATTTAAGGAAGTATTTTTCACAGAGAGGGTTGTGGATGCATGGAATGGCCTTCCGGAGGAGGTTGTGGAGTCAAAATCAGTGGTGGAATTCAAGCATGCATGGGATAGTCATAAGGCAATTCTGGGGGGTGGGGGTAGGAAGAAGTAGGCTGCTGGTTAACTAGGATCTGCAGCTTATCCAGTAGGTAGGGAAATGGGCAGACTGGGTGGGCCAAGCGGTCCTTATCTGCCGTCAAATTCTATGTTTCTATGTTTCTATGTATCACACTTTAAAGGGGGCTGTGTTATAGGTAGGCAACTATTTTGCCAAAATTTAGATTTTAGGTATTTTGGTATAATTTCAAAGCATTTATCAAAATGTCATATCATTTTGAAGTTATAAGGTTATTACTACATTTATATGTACCTAGTTTTATATTTCTAGCTCCAAAGGTGCCTGAGTTACATGCAGATAAAAATGTTCATGGAATTTCCCACAAAAAATAAAATGGCAGGCCTTGAGCACCTAAAATTTTGAGATGATGTATTCTAATGTCAAGACATTTGGCACATTATTAGAACAGATATCAAGAAGTAACTATGTCACCGGCCCAGTGGAGCTGAGGGCTAAGGCACTGGTCAACTTACCTTGCACCACACCGGCTACCCAAGTTCAGGAACAACCTCAAGCGCTGGGGCTCGGCAGGGGAGAGAGAAGATTGAGCATCTGGAGGACTGCTCTCCTCTCTATAGGGAGGGATTTTAAGGCCCACCTGGTACAGTAGTAGCCCTCGGTTGAAACTGGAGGCACTACACAGCTTAGGGCTGAAGTAAGAGGGAGGGTATGGTGGACATCTACGGCACAGCTGTATTGACATCATTGCACAACCACACTCCAGGGGATAAACAAATGGAAAACCCCCCACTACAGCACCACGGAGATGAAGAGGGCTCCAGGGACAGGCCCACATTCCACTGCTGGCCCATCACTGTAGAGGACTCCACGGCTGGACCAATGCCAAAGTAAGGCCTCTCTAATCTCAGAAAGGCTGCCAAGGGGAAGGCGGACCCACCCCGGGGGGTGATCTGGGGGGCTAGGCCTATCTGGGCAATCTGGAGAGTCTTGCAGATGAGGGGTTCAGGCAGGGAGTAGAGGTCTAGTCGAGCGAGCACCCCGGAAGGATGCCCAGGCTGTGGAGGGAGCAAAATTAGAATATACAAAAAAAAAAAGGAAGCAACTATGTCAATTTTCAGATCTCTAGCACAATTGACAGCTGGGTTATGCTCAAATTGATACATTTCAAAAAGTTTGCATAAGTCTGATGTAATTCCATGATATTTTGTGGAATTTCAAAGAATTCCATCAAAATTCCAAGAATTCAGAATGTTCTCATTCCGTACAGCTCTAGACCACATCTTGTGTTTCAGCTGCTTCTTTCACTACATTAGTGGAGGGCACCCTCGAGGTGGTTGACAGTTATAAATATCTTGGCATCTGATTTGATAATAGATTGGTCCCTTTCTATGCACATTGAGATGCTATGCAAAAAAATTGTAGGACAGGCTTGGATTCTATTATAGAAAGCAGTGCTGTTTCCTAGCTAATGCCCTAAAGCATCTAGTCCAAGTAACCTTCCTCCCGTTGCTAGATTATGTAGACTCAGTGTACAACCATTGCTCCAGTTGTTTCCAAGTCAAACTTGATGTGCTTTATCATATGGCTCTCAGATTCATTATGGATTCACCCCCAAGGACTCATAATTGCACATTGTATGCATCCATTGGTTGGATTTCTTTAGCAAGTTGGAGGCTAAAGACATATTTTAGGTATACAAGGTCCTGTCGAACAAATTGCCATGTTATATCACTGAACACACCCAAAGGTCCCATAGTAACTACACCCTAAGAAAAAGTCAACTCATCCCCAAGGACAGTTCAAGATAGGCCATGCTGTTTGGTAAATCTGCAGTTACCTGTGTTATTCCCACAACTTGGATCTCTCTGCAAAACACATTAAAATTTAACCCCTAGTCAACTGAAGTGTTCAAAACCTGCATCGAAGATCTTTGTTCTGAGGTCTGTTGTTCGTATGGCTAAACATTGTGTCTATGATTGGTTTCCACTCCATCTATGTCCAAGCCACACACATGTCCTCCACCTTCTCCAACAATCTTCTCTGTGGCACCAAGTTGAAAGACTTGCAGAAATCAAAGAAGAGCAAATCCACAGCATAGACCTTATATGCTACTTTCGTTACCCAGTCAAAGAAAATGATCAGATTGGTCTTAAAAGACCTCTCTGTCACAAAGCCATACTGTTTACTATCCTGTAAACCATTACTCTCTATGTAGTACACAAGGTCCACTTTGATCAGTGATTCTATCAGTTTACCCACTACAGAGGTAAGGCTGACAGGTCTGTAATTCCCTGGTTACTCCTTGTCCACTACTCACCCCCTTGTTTAGTGGGACTATGTCTGCTACCCTTTTATCTTTTGGATCTACCCCTGTCACAATTGAGCAATTGAATAATATTTTTAAGGGTTCAGCCAGATCTGCAGCCAATTTTTTGAATACCCTTGGGTGCATCCCATCCAGCCCTTGGGCGTTATCTACCTTTAGGGCTTCAAGCCCCTTCTGGATCCTTTCTCTGGTACATACTAGTTGCCTCCTTTAAGGAATGCCTCTGAAAGCGGCCTTGATTCCCCATTCAGTTGGGGGCCTGTTGTCTTCTCTTGTGGAGACAGAGCAGAACTGATAGTTAAGAATGGCTGCTTTTTGTTCATCTTCCTCTAGTACCCTCTCCACCTTGCAGCCCAGCAATATCCCTCTCTTCTTCCTCTCTTCCTTAATATATCTGAAGAATCTGCAGAAACCAATCACCACAGGCAACAGTTTAATATAATGCACACAAAGAAGCTCAATGAACCTCACAGAAAAACAATTAATGCTTCACCTACCAAGATTTTCGTCAATTCTTTATTTTCTCAGACCTATCCAGTTCATTTCATGGCACTGCTTGAACATTCATTCACCAAATTATCCAAAAACAATCACTTGCCTGCTGCCAAACAAAACATGCATTTGTCAATGCCAATGTTGTCTTGCTGCCATCGGCAATACAGGAGTTAGAGAGATACAGCATAGGGTGGCAGTCAAGTATTGAACTGATGCTCACCCTCCCCACCCTGCAGAGAGAGAGAGGCATTAGGGTGTCCCTGTGGGTGTTAGTTAGTGCAGTCGGGAAAACATGCTGGGCAGGATGTGAAAATGACACCTGCACAGTTCATAAGAAGATGTAATTAAATGCCAGTGCTGAAAATGTGGCATACAAATATCGAATTTCGGAGTAGCAAGGGTGTGGGAAATATGCAAGGCATGCTTGCCTTTAAGTCTCTGTTGAAGAACCTGAGATCCACTCTTTCTCTCCAGACTACAGACATCGATCCTGGGAAGATATTAAGACTCCAGTATCTTCATGCTTGGAGATCCCCACGGATTTGACTCCTCCGATCCAGCTTTTCCTTCGAGACGCTGTCTCAAATGGTATGGAATAATCCTGCTCTTATTCCCCAGTGGCTAAATCCATTGATAAGAAGTATCAGCCCCAAGGATCGTCCCCTTTGGCATCCCAAGCTCTTTGTGATCCTATTGTAGTCCTGGCAAGAATGCACAAGGTCGCTCTTCCTCAACTATCACAGCTCCTACCTTATTAACAAAGAGTCTCGTAAGATTGATACATTAGGTAAGAGAGTCTTGCTGCCTCCACTCTAAGTATGCTGTGACACAGTTATCAAGCGCTTTTTCTGTATGAGTATATCCTGTGGCACTCTATGCAAAGAATGGTTGAAGCTCCTTCCAGATTCGACTCCAAGTCAGAGCTTCTTCTGACCGCTATTAGAGGTATTGAGTCCAATAACCAACAGGTCAAAGCCGCCATGGACGCCGACACTGCTTCTCACCAGCAGCCGCAGGGATTTGTACTGCGCCATTCCTGGCTCGTGCTCTTCTGGCTTCACGAATGATGCTCAGCAGCAGGTAATGGCGCCTGCCTTTTGATGGCTCCTATCTTTTGGCCCTCAGGTGGAGCAAGCCTTAGAGGCCACTCAGAAGACTAGATCGGCCATTAAATTGGCTCAGACCTCCACCTGCCCCCTCTGGGGGCATGTGAACAGACATCAGTTTCATAGTCGTCAGTCCTTCCGGGGCAGAGGCAGGAAGCTTCCAAAAAGCCAACCTGCCCAACCTCAAAAGAAGACGAGCTAGAAAGCGCAGGGCCTAAAGCCCCCAGCGCCACCATGAATTGCTGGCCCAAGTTCCATCCACTCTGCCCGAGGTGAAACTTTTCCTCCGTGGGAGGTCGCCTGATGTACTTCACAACCAGTGGAAGTCCATAACTTCGGCACAACTCGGATAATTCGCGAGGGTTCTCTCAACCCCTTGGAAACTTCAATTATTCCTCCTGGCATTCCACAACCCAGGTTGTCGGCCTCAGTCAAACCTCCTCACCGCCGAGATCCAGGGCCTTCTGAACAACAGGGCAATAGAACTGGTGCTCTCATCTGCGTAAACACAGGGTTCTGTTCCCATTACTTTCTGGTTCCAAGAAATCTGGGGATGCGCCCATTCTAGACCTCAGAAAGTTAAACAAATTTCTCCCAGGAGAAATTCAAATGATTTCTAGGTACCCTGTTACCCTTTGCTGCATCAGCACGACTGGCTGGCCTCCTGGATATGCAGGATGCTTACCAGCATATCCTCGTCCACCCGACCACGCATGAGTTCTCAGGTTTGTAGCTTTGGGTCAGCATTATCAGTTCAGAGTCCTGCCCTTTGGGCTATCCTCGGCGCCCGCGAGTTTTGCAAAGTGTTGTGCAGTTCTCGCAGCGCATCTCAGGAAGATCGGACTCCGAGTGTTTCCCTACCTGGACGATTGGCTTCTAGCAAGCCCTTCCAGCCAAGGGACTTTGAAGCCGTGCAAATGACTTCTCGTCTTCTCATGTCCATGGGAGTTCTGCTGAATTTGAAAAATCTCAACTGCAGCCCTCCCAGAGGCCCTTTTCATAGGGACGCTCTAGACACCTCTTCCGCGAAGGCTTTCCTTCCAGAGGACAGAAGACTCGACATCCTTCGGATGGCCTCACATCGGGAGAACCAATCGGTTACAGCTCTCTCGATGCAACGCATGTTGGGTCTCATGGCGTCCTCGGTGTTCGCTGTACCCCTGGCCCGGTTGCACATGAGAACCACCCAATGGATGCTCTTCACTCAGTGGTCTCCAACCTCTCACCCCCAGTCTTATCCCATCAAGGTGACAGAGCCCCTTCGAAGGTCTCTCACCTGGTGGTCTCAAGAGAGCAATCTCCTGGAAGGATTCCCCTTTGCTCCCCCGGATCATCAGATCTCCATCACCACAGACGCATCGCTAATGGGATGGGGGGCTCACTGTCACTCCCTCCACACTCAAGGTGTATGGACTCAGTTCAAACTCATCTCCACATAAATGTCCTGGAGATGAGAGCGTCCTTATGCGATCCGAGCTCTGAAGGATGTCCTTTGTCACAAGAACATTCTCCTTCAAATGGACAACAAAGCTGTGATGTATTACATCAAGCAAGGCGGTCATTCTTATCCTCTTGCAGGAAGCAATGAGGGTGTGGGAGTGGTGCTTGGAGCACAAGTCTCTGATTCAAGCGGTTTATCTGCCAGGTATACAAAACGACCTAGCAGATCCTCCTCGGCAGAACGTGAGGCAGACCCTCACGAGTGGTCTCGATCCAGCCGTAGCTCGGTCTCTGTTCAAAGAGTGGGGACTCCAGACCTGGACCTTTTGCATCCCCACTCAACGAAAACTGCCTTTCTTCTACTCCAGAAATCCAGGGCCTGGCATTTTCTGTCAGGATGCTCAGGCTGTGGTGGACAAAACGCTTTATGCCTTTCCACCGCCTCTAATCCAGAGAGTACTCAAGTTCGAGTCTCAGGGGACCAAAATGATTCTCATTGCTCCTCCTGGCCTCGCAACTATGGTTTCTCTACTCAACAGTATGTTGGCAGCCCTCCCAGACCACTTCCTTGCAAATCAATCTTTGACTCAGGGTTCGTTGGTCCATCCAACCTGAAATCACTTCACCTTCATGCTTGGCTCCTGAAGAGGTGGAAGTGAATCGGTTCAACGCCTCGTGGAGAGTCTCAGACATCCTTCTGGCTGCTCGCAGCCAGCCACCCGAAAACGACGCCCAATGGAACGCTTCTCTCTGGTGTGCAAAGTCCTCTTGAACTTTTCCTGTCCTCCCTGACAAGGTTCTGAGTATCTTTTGGACCTATCAAACCTCAGGTCTCCAGTACTCACAGTTAAAGTTCACCTTAGTGCCACTCAGCCTCCATGAGCCGGTTTCTTCCTTGACTCTGGCTCAGTTACCTATGGTGAAGAGATTTTCAAGGATTCTTCATACAGACCCCTGTTAAGCGCCCAGTTGCAGCCTGGGACATTAACCTGGTGCTGGACATGCTCACCGGAAGCCTTTGAACCCTAGCTACCTGTGAGCTAAAATTCTTACCTGGAAGACTGCTTCCTGGTGGCCATTACCTCAGCCCGCAGGGTCTCTGAGATACATGCCCTGGTTACGGACCTCCGTATACTGTATTCCATAAAGACAAGGTAGTTCTCCGTGACTATCCTAAATTTTCCAAGGTTGTGTCAGAATTCCATCTAAACCAACCTCTGGTACTTCCCCACATTTCGCTAATTTCCAAAATGAAGGGAACGAGCTCTTCATTCCTTGATGTTAAGAGATTTCTGTGTCTATTTAGATAGAACCAAGGATGTTCTGCAAGACTCAGCAACTGTTTGTTTTTCTCAGACACCGGCTGGGTCAACCTGTCGCTATCAGATGCATCTCATCATGGTTAGTGGCATGCCTTGGCATTGCTATTCCATGGCTCAAGTTAAATTAGAAGGTAGAGGTATCGCCACTTCTATTAGGCGTCATGCATCCCTAGCAGAAATTTGCAATGTTCCAATTGCAGATATCTGCAACCGCCACCCTGTAGCTCAGTGCATACCTTCGCTAGCATTATGCACTGGATGTTCATGCCAGGCGTCATTCCGCATCGGCAGAACTATCCTAATGGTTCTGTCTAGTCGTGAGCTCTGGCCTCCTGCCCTCCTTTTGGGGATTATCAGCTTGGTACTCTCCTACTGTGGAATGAGTGGTGGAGACTTATGTCCAGGAAGATATGAAAATTACGACTCTACCGTAATTCTTGATCTTCTTGGATGAGTCTCCACCACTCATTCACACGCCCACCCTCCATCCCCCGAGCTCACTATTGTGTTGGTCTTCACTCCTCAAATCTTTAGGCCGTGAAGACTTCTTTGTTGACCCTTCTTACACAGGTCATATGGACTATCTTATGTCCGCTTTTTAGGTTAGATTTACTCTTACGTTAGTTGCACTGCACTCCTTGGTAAAAGGTACTGAGGCGGTTGGAGGGTCGTCGCGAGATAGTCATTATCATTGAGCCGCTGTCACAAGGCGCCTGCAAGGCTCGCTACCGACTCTCCAGCAAAAGTTTGTTCCCGATGGTCCTAGTGCTCTCCGCGCGCTAATCCCATCTAGTGTGAATGAGTGGTGGAGACTCGTCCAAGAAGATCAAGAATTACGGTAGGTACGTAATTTTCATTTTTGGGGAATCCACTGTGGCCTATATGAAGAAGGTGGCTGAGTATAAGGCCACTTACAGAAGCAACTCGGCCAAAGAGAGAGCTTCTCCATCCACCAGGCCTTATGTAACGGGAGGCCAGGGCAGGTCCTTTTATACCAGGCCCTTCTTCCAGCCATTGGCCTTACCCCAGTACCAGTAGTATCCACAGCAGGGATACTCCAGGGGCAGGGGTGGAAGGGGCTCAAGGCAAGGATCCCAAGCTCGGCCTCAGTCACAACCCAAACAGACTCCCTGAGCTACAGGTCGCTTCCTCCCTACCTGTGGGAGGCAGAATGTCTCACTTCCTCCATGCCTGGCTGAACATCACTACATACAAGTGGGTTCTGGAGGTAGTGGGTCAGGGTCTCTCTGGAATTCAAATCTCTTCCTCGTCAAAAGATCAGAGTTTTCAGCTCTCCCTCCCTAGCAGAAAAAACACTGCTAGAGGCACAGGTTCGAAACTTGCTACAGCTAAGTGCAGTAGAACCAGTTCCAAAATCTCTGAGAGGAAGGGGTTTTTATTCCAGATACTTCCTAACAACAAAGAAAAGTGGGGAGTGGTGGCCTATATTGGATCTCAGAGCTTTAAACAAGCAACTGAAGAAACAAAAGTTCAGAATTGTAACTCTAGCTGTGATTTTGCCAGTGCTCCAAAAGGGAGATTGGCTGGCATCACTGGACTTAAAGGATGCCAATTTCCACACCCCCATAAGGGATTCTTACTGGAGATATCTCAGATTCAGACTCCCTTCAGGTCACTACCAGTTTTCAACCCTGCCTTTTGGCCTTTCTTCAGCCCCAAGGGTATTCACAAAATGCCTCGCTGCTGTAGTAGCACATCTTCGGAGACAGGGAATCACTGTCTTCTCTTATCTGGACGACTGGTCAGTGGTGGGAAAATCCCCACTGCAAGCATAGCAGGATATGAAAGTCACCCAGGACCTTCAAGAGTCTTTGGGGTTTCTGATCAGTCACAAAGTCTGCCTTCACTCCTGCACATGTGTTGCAGTTCATAGAGCTGAAATGAATACCTTACAAGCAGGAATGTAGCCAGGGATTTCAGATCTGCACACCAAGTGGACTCACTGCTACCCCCCTTGTTATGGTGAGCTACCCCCCCACCCCCGTGGTGTAGCCAGACAGTATACAAATGTACACCAGGACTGTGTTTGTTGCCTCATTTGGCACAATAAATAGAACTTTTGTATCTCATCACAATGGTTGTTGCCATGCATGGGTAAATACAAATGCCATGCATTGTTCCCTAAAACACCCACATACCAGCCCAGAGCCTATAAAGTTGTATTGTCCTTGGGATGCAAAGAGAGTATTTGTGACCAGTCCTTCTAGTTTCGACTCCTATGAATAAAATTACAGAAAAGTTCAGTATTTTCTTTGTTAGTTTTCATGGAAGAAGGAAGCAGTTCAGAGCCTATTTGCTACCCCCCTTAAATAAAATTGCACACCATGGAGTGCTTGGAGTATGCCTGCCTACACCCATGCTTACAAGCCAGAGTCTGTCTGCCTTTGGAAAGAGTAAAAAGTCTTCAGTCAGTAGCAAATTCCTTCAGGTTACACAAACCAAGAACTGCAACACAGTTTCTTCGGCTACTGGGCCACAAGGCTGCTTCCATAGGCACGATGCTGGGTTCCAGGTTCCACATGACAGACATCCAGTTCCGCCTAAGGTCTCACTGGTGTCAGAAAAATTACCCTTTTTCAAAACTCATTCCAGTAACAAGGGCACTATTACAGGCCCTCTTGTGGTGGAAAAAGGAATCCAACTTAAGACAGGGAATCCCTTTTCAGAAAGAGAACCCCTCAGCAGTTCTCACAACAGATGCATCCCTCTTGGGCTGGGGTGCTCATCTAGGGCAGCACACCACCCAGGGTACCTGGTCTGTTGCAGAGTCCCTTCAGCACATAAACTTGCTGGAACTCAGAGCAGTTTTGCTAGCTCTAAGAGCTTTCTCTTCCCTAGTACAATTCAAGGTGGTACAGATCAGAACAGACAATACCACCACAATGTATTACATAAACAAGCAGGGAGGCACCAAGTCAGGCCTCCTTTGCACAGAAGCCATATGAATCTGTACTCTAGATTACTCTTTGGGAATATCCCTGCAGGCAATCTATTTGCCAGGGAAAGACAACATCCTGTCAGATGCCTTGAGAGGCCCATCACGATTGGACCCTACACAGACAGGTGGTACAGGTTATTTTCAGAAGGTGGGGTATTCCACAAATAGACTTGTTTGCATCCCACCAGAACCATCACCTGCTCAGTATTGTTGCAGACCACCAGACCAGGGCACACTCCCTCTGGATGCCCTGACCCTGGATTGGTCAGGGAGGTTCCTGTATGCCTTTCCTCCTTTTCCTCTGGTTCGCAGGGTATTGCTCAAGCTCAGGTTCCATGCAGCATCACTGATCTTGACAGCTCCAGATTGGCCAAGGCAGCCATGGTACTCTCTTTTGCTCTCCATGTCTGTCACCAAACCAATACACCTCCTTCCGAGGCACGACCTATTGACATCCAGCCAGGAACTCTGTTGTGTCCGAATTTCAAGTCCCTCAACCTAAATTCTTGGTTCTTGAGGACATAGAATATGCTAAATTGAACCTCTTTGAATCTGTGTTAAGCATTTTAAGAGCTTACAGAAAACCTTCTACTACGAAAACCTATTCTAAATGGAAAAGATTTTCTATTTGGTTCTCAAGTAAATCTCTGATACCAGGCCAAGATGGAATTCCAGTTGTCCTGGATTATCTCTCCCATTTACATTCCTCTGGTTTACAACCCAGTTCCTTGAAGGTTCATCTGGCAGCTGTGTCTGCCTACCTTTCTGCTGGGGAAAGGGTCACCATAGCTTCGGATCCTGTTTTTAAAAGATCCTTCAAAGGCTTGAATCATTTGCATCCCCCTCACAAGGCACCAGTGCCAGCTTGGGATTTGATTGTGTGTATAGCTAAACTCATGGGCTCTCCCTTTGAACCTATGGCTATAGCTCATCTAAAATATGTCACTTGGAAAACGTTTTTTCTTGTGGCAATGACTTCTGCAAGAAGGATTAGTGAGCTTCAGACTCTGTATAGATCAGGACTGTATCTCCTTTCATAGGGATAAGGTAGTCCTGAGAACAAACAGAAAATTTCTTCCCAAGGTGGTCTCAGACTTCCACTTAAACCAGTCCATCACTCTCCCTGTCTTTTTCACTGATCATACTACCTCTGGTGAAAGATGACTCCACAGTTTGGATGTAAAAAGGGCTCTCAGTTACTACATGACAGCCACAAAGGGCCATAGACAGGACAGACAACAGTTGTTCCTGATGTAAGGGGATGTGGGAAAAGGTAATCCAGCCTCTAAAAGTTCCATTTCTCTGTGGATAGTCCAGTGTATCCAGTTCTGTTACACTAAAGCTGGTAAGGAGTCCCCATCAGGATTGAGGCCCATTCCACAAGAGGAACAGCTGCCACTTAGCAGCTGCCAGGATGTTCTGCTGGTGGATATCTGTAAAGCAGCCACCTGGAAAACAGTACACACTTTTACAAAACACTACAACCTGGATATTCTGTCCAGGGTAATTTTAGATTTGTCACAGCAGTCCTGCAAAGTCTGTTTCCAAAATAAAGTTCTGTGCCCACCTCCAGTGGTACTGCTTGGTAGTCTGCATAAAGTTAGGAATATTCTGAGCATTACTGGGGTTAGAAGAAAAAATTACTGAACCATAGTAATCTTCTTTCTTCCCAGTGATGCTCAGATATTCATAACTTCCCTCCCTACCTCCCCTTCCAGAACTTCATCCTCTGCATTCTGCATGCTGGTGCCACCATATCACTATACACCCTCTGAGTGTTTTTTACCCTGCACCTGCTAATAGTTAAGGTGAACAGGGCTTATTGTGTTTTAACTTTTTTGGTATTTCTCTGGCATTTTGTTCTAACTCTGTTGAATTGTTGGTTCCTCCAGTTGGAGGTTTGTTTTACAAATTCATATTGTTGGGAAAACCCCAATTTTAATAATAAAATTATAGTACTGTATTATTTTGTGCCTGCCTTTCCAGACTCCTTTTATAAAAATCTGAAGAGGTTAGAACACAGGCAGTTAGCAGAGGCAGTGTTTGAAAGATGCTCACATGCAAAGTGTTCCATCATTTGCATGTGTTCTATCTCTCCAGGCAGTCCAACCCCTCAGGCTTACTGCATAAAGTTATGAATATCTGAGCATCACTGGGAAGAAAGAAGATTACTATGGTAAGTAATTTTTTCTTCCATGACTCCCTCTGGCCCTGTAGCACTGTATAAGTTCCCTACCTACCCTCTTATGTAACCTAAAAGTCAATGAACCTCAGCACAAAAGCACTGAGGCAAGGGGTACCTGGAAAGGGCATTTTCAGTAAAGCCAGGTTTCAAGTACATGTAAAATTACACACATCCCCATAATTCAAAGCATCGCTGGAAATACATGTAAATTGCCATGAAAGAGTTTAGACAGGTTCCACATTAAGCAAGAATGTATGGTGCCAAATGGCCTCTCCTACACTCTGCAAAGGCTGAAAACAGAAGACACAGACATGTGTTTCATCCTAAACAAGACTTATCAGATTGTCTTGTCTCTTAACAGCCCAAGGAAGGATGAACCAGTCATCATTTGATGTTACTAGTTTGGGTCATGGTGCCCTTTCCGGGTAACCCTTGTCTCGGTGCTTTTGTGCTGATGTTCTCTGACTTTAGCTTACTTTACTATTCAGGCTTCACTATGACCCAAACCAGTAAGACCAAACTATGAGTGGTTCATCCTTCCTTGGGCTGTTAGAGGCAGACACACTCATAAATCTTGTGTAGGACCTAAACACGCCTGTGTCTTCTGTTTCTGCCTTTGCAGTGTGTGTGAGAGGCCATTTGGCACCATACACTCTTGCTTAATGTGAAACCAGTCTAAAGTCATGGTGATTTGCATATACTTGTCACAATCCTTTGCATTATGTGAATATGTGTAATTTTACATTTCTCTAATGTAAAGTTACTTCCATAACTCCCACTGGCCCTGTAGCTCTGCATAAGCTCCCTCTCTACTATCAAATGTAATGTATGTTCATTGATTCCCACAGTTGCCTCATAGCTTTGTGTTATCACCCTTGTTCTCTATTATAATGTAAGTACCAGAACTTCTGGTAGCCCTGTATAAGTACTCTTTCTGCCCTCTAATGTGCAGTAACATTAGTGTACCATGGCTTCCAGAAGTACACTAAAGAATATCATGCAAAGTGATTGTTCCTCATTGCAGAGATTGGGTTTCTGTACCTCCGTATTAGTGTAGATGCTGTCTTTCTCACTGGACTCATTTTGAAAAGGTGTGTTTCATTCTTCACATATTGATTTCCTGTATTTAAAAGGAATGCAGCTGTCTGATGTTTGGTGTCAGCAACATTTGAGTTGGCTGGTGTTTTAGGGGTCAGTAGGTAGGCTCAAAACTAGAAATGTTCAAACCAGAATCGGATTAATTATATTTTGGGCCTTTCTTCAGAGTTCGGAATTATGGTATTGAAGGCCAACATTTGAATTCTTAAAAAAAGGGGTTGAATGCAGAATCAGAAGACCGCAGTACAGACATGGAAGACATTCCACTACCAGGTAAAACAATAGGTTAGGCACCCTAAAAGTCCTTCCTCCTTCCCCCACTGTTGCCTCCCCCCTTACCTTGAGTGCTGCTGCAGGTCTGCTGGATGGTCTGGTTCCAGCTAGTTCCATGTCCCTGGTCCACCACCTGCCACAGAGACCACCAGTGCATCCAGTCGCCACTACAGTTGCTGCCAACAGAGGAGGAAGTGAGAGCCCCACCCATCCCCAACCTGCCACTTCACCTCTCGCCATTCCGCCTATCAGCTTGTCACCCTTCATGGCCTCTTCCTGCTGTACCACTAAATGCCTGCCAGTTGCATAACAGTAACTAATGTAATGACTACTCCGCTACTAACCTAGCAAGTCCTGAGGATCCCACCCCCATCTGCTGACCCAGAATGCAATTATCCATGTCCTTGACAGTCAGCCAATCGCTTGATCCAAAATCAATTAAATGAGGCAGTAGTCCTCCTGATTACTCCTACTACTGAACCATATGCACAGTAGCAGCAGCAGGAGTCACAGAAAAGGCATGTCTGGCCATCAGTCCACCTGTAACTGAGTCTGGGAGGTGGCCTACCAGCATCAGTGCCTGGGTTAGCCATCCTCCTGTCACTGGACTGGGACCAAGTTGTTTGCTGGTTTACCTGGGGTTTGGTGCAGGCAGACCAACCCAGTTTTCCCAACAGACACCTCAGTACAGGTCAGGACAGGACGATTACAGACTGTGGTGTGAGTTGTGTTTGGATCAGTGATGGCAGTGGTGGCATGGGAGCTTAGTTGGGGCTAGTAGCTTTGCCAATAGCAAAATTCCAAGCCTGGCCTACTGCCATCTACAGTATGAACCAAGAGATCATTAGGTGTGATTTTGAGATGGCAAGCTGGGGAGTTGGTCTAGATAAAGACGGAGAAGAGATATTCATCGGCAGAGCTGGACCCAGAGTAACAACGTGACCACCAGATAGTAGTTGAGAGACCCCAGTGGCCAGCCAGCTTAAAGTTGGGGGCTTTGGAGACTGGGGAAACACCGTGGGGAAATGGGGAGGTCACAGAGTGAGGACATCATTTCTGTGTAGTGCATTTATTGTACCACTCATGTACAGGGTGGGGAGAAGGTTTTATTTTGCATGTTCATAGGATGCGGAATTATTAAATTCCAGTTCTGTATCAGTGCCATAATTGGATCAGACTCAGAATTTCCCAAATTCCAGCTGTTACAAATGGAACAGATTCCAGAGAATCCAAGTACCCCTTCTCAGGACAGACTGGATTGGCCTTGGACCTTTTTCCTGCCCTTAGCACTCTTTAAAGAGCAGCTGATGCCTTCAGGAGAACTTTAACATTAACAAAACATAATATTTAGACACTGTCCAGCTGGTATTTCACACTAGTTCTGTATTTCTCATGCCTGTTATTTTTTACTGAGGTTATTTGCATGAAAACAGGATATGTGCTCCTGAAAAGTTTATATTTATTCCTGCTGCTTTTTCCCTACCTGAGGTCATAATGCACTGCTTGTGATATCAGAGTTACTTCTATGGCAACAGATTGTCATGTAGCAACACAGGCTTATGACTTGAAGTAGGGAGTAAGCTACAGAGGCAGATGAACTCTAAGGGATAAAGATTATGTATTCATGCAAATTTCCTCAGTAATAAATAATTGGGAGGAGGAATCTATAGAGTATATATGGAATGCAAGCTGAATTGTACATAATTATATTTTTCAAAGTTTTTTGAGCGCCAGCTGCTCTTTAAGTTTGCATCTGGGATGAACCTTCTGTAGGGGACAGGATTAAAAGGTGAGTTAACTCTCACTCTTGAAGGCTGTTGGTTTCTGCTGCTATACAGTAGCTTGAGAAACCAAAATCATGCCACTGAGAAGAGGATGAAGAGACATACTGTACTAGGGTTGACTAGACAATTGGGTTTGTCCTGCTGTTTGTTACAAGAATGGCTAACAGTGCTAACAAGTTAAACAGAAACACCAAATGAAGTGCAGCAGACTCTGCACATCAGGTCATGGTCAGGTGGATGTAATGGTGAACCCTCATACCCCATGTAGGGAGGAATACTCTTGCATTACATGAGAGCTTTTCTGTTCCACTTTCAATTTGTTAATGAGTAAGTCTTACACATAGGTATATATGTGCACCCCAACAAGGGGCTACAGGTACAGCTATAGCTTTAAAAAGCTTTGCCTGCAGCTTGGAATGTTGGTGTCTTCAGTGGTTCAGTATCAGTGATGGGCTGCAGCTTGAGAGAGAGCTCTTCACAAAAAGTACTGTACTATGTTCTACCAAAGTGGAGGGAGACTGCTACAGATGCTTGGGTTCTAGAGGAGGTTCAGCACAGACATGCCCTAGAGCTCCTGACTGTTTCCCAGTTACTGCCCCTGCTGCCAGACAGATATCCTCCGGGATGTCTTGTCCTTCTGCTGGAAAAGATTCAATCCCTTCTCTGCAAAAGGGCTGTAGCATTAGTCCTGGCTGCAGAAATAAATCAAGGTACTTTCTCATTCCAATTGGACTGAGGATTTACGTCCTGTACTAGACCTCAGGGTCTGAACTTGAACGTAGAGTACAAGAAGTTCAGAATGGTGTCCTTGCACTCCCTGTCACCCTCTTGGTAAAGGGGCTGGATGTGGCGACTGGATATGAACGATGTTTCCCTTCACATCTCTCACTATCAATTTTGTGTTTTGCCCTTTGGCTTATGGTCTGCCCTGTGCGTCTTTACCAGAGTATTTGCAGCAATGCAAATGGCACTCCAAAAGGGAGGGTCTGTATGTCTTCTCTTACATAGATAATTGGCTGTTAAGTAAGCGATTGAATATACACTGTTTTGGACCTGGCAATTGTTCAACCAACTGGGTATTGGTCAATGAGCTGAAGTCCATCCTTACTCCCTGCCAGAGGCTCCAATACATAGGGTTCATGCAGCACACAGGTCTCAGTCCAGCATTTCTGCACTCTGACTGTGTACAGCACTAGTGGTACAGGCACAGCTGGTTACCTCCAGTGATTATATGTCAGCCCCCTGTCTCTTACATCTGATAGGCCTGTTGGCAGCTGCCAGCCTGACAGTTCCACTGGCGCAATTACATTTGAGGATTCCACAGTGGTTCCTCGGAGCGCAAAGGGCTCAGCCCTCAGACAAGTTGGAGCACCTCATACAGATCACTCCTCCTTCATTCCCTACTCTGGTGGCTGAACTGATCCCACCTAGAGAAAGGCCCTCCATTCCTGCAGCCATTCCCCTGGTGATTATGACCACGGATGTCTCAGAGACAGGTTGGGGGGCTCATTTGAGTTTCTTCAGAACCCATGGTCAATGGGGCCCTCTGGATATGGTGCTTCACAGGAATACTTTGGAGATGAGAGCTGTTCTACATGGCCTACGGGCCTTTGCCATCCTCCTTCAGAAATCAGCCATTGAGCAGCATGGACAATATGTTGGTGATGTATTACATCAGTCGACAAGGTGGAGTTCATTTGTACTCTCTCTGCAGAGAAGCAATGAGAGTTTGGCACTGGGCGGTGGAATGCAACATGTTTCTGCCAACGGTCCTCCTCCCCGAGACCCTGAACTCACTTGCTTTTCACCTCAGTCAATCTTGCTGCCCATGCGTCTGACGTGCTGCATGGAGCATGAGGGTTGGCCATTAGGCACCACAGACTCCACCTCCATCCCAGTTCTGTTTCTCCTGCCGTCAAGGTAGCACCTGCTGTGTGAGTCACAGTTTTATCCTGTACCATCGGGCCAAACCGCCAATTCGATCTCCATCCCATTCTTTTGAAGTTCACTAGGCACCGCTTATTGGGATCCAACAAGATCTTTCCATGTAATTTTATTAAATGGTGCTGGATCTTTTCTTAGCTTTTATTATTGTTTCACATCATGTCACATCTGGGGGCTAGTAAAAATCCAAAGCGGGCTATGTCTTCATGCATCTGTGCCTGCGGGTCGCATTTTTCCATTTTGGGCCAGCACGAGTCTACTATGTATGCCTGTGACCTAATCATGATATGGACCATTGCGATGCCTGCTTCTCCATGGACTGCCATGTTCTCAAGTTTGCACACTTAAAGTTGTCAGGGCTCTGCTGATTCTCAGAGGCCAGCGCGCTCAAGGGTCATCAAGGTCAGAACACTTGACCCCTCCTCTCGGTCCTCTCCTGGGTCTATTCGGCCCAGCTAGGAGGAAGCCTCCTCTGATTCTAGCCTTGCTGAAGAGGAGGCCTCTTCTGTGGTGACGGAGGAATGACATGGTTCCCTGTGGAGCCGTGTCGCTGACACCACCTCGGCAGTCACCTCCACAAGGGTGCAAGCTCCCCCAGTGTGGTGGACCACGGCTGTTGGGTCTGGCACTGGTGGACCTCCTGCACTGTCGCAGATCCCAGTGCCATTCGCTGTGCCGGTGATCAGGGTGGTGCTGTGGGCGGTGCCATATCCTGCTGTGGCACCGCTTGAGACACCATCACCAAGGGCCTTCCTGCGGTCACCAGTCAGGAGATCTGCCTGGTCTCTTCCTCTTTGGAGGAGGATGACTCGCAGGCCAACCCAGACTGGCATCCTGACTCTCGGAGACCCTTTGGGATGTGGCACTAGGCAGCCCAGCATTCCTCCCAGAATCCCCAGAGCCCAGAGGTTCCAGCAGTTCACACTGCCGAGGACAGCCATGGAGGGTCCGTTCAGGACAGCAGCCTGGGGCTCAGGGTGTAGTGTCCTCTTCTGGGGTGGGCATGGTAGCTGCCATTTCTGGTGTTGCCATGACCTCCTGGGTGGGGACTGGGGCCCCCTCTTCTGCAACCTCACTCAGGAGGCCTGCGGGATTGGGGGACCTGACCTCGCTGGGAACAAGGAAGAGAGCAGCTTCGGAGTCTGGAGGGTTGAGGAGCCGGGGTGAGGTGTGGGTATCCCTTCCACTTCTCTGCAGGGAGAGGGGAGGAGTCGAAGTGCTGAACCCCGTCTCTCCCACGAGGTCTCAGAAACACCCTTAGTTGGCAGTGTGGAGGGCTGTCCTCCTGGAGCCAGGCAACCCCAGTCATGCCACAGGGAGATTCTTTTCAGGGCTCATCCGGGTTTGTCTTCTCAGCTATAGCCTTCGCTGCCCGGTTTGACCCCTGGTCCCCCTGTATGGTGGGACCAACTTCTGAGTCGCAGAGACCAGGCACTATCTGTTAGTGCCCATCTCCCATTCCTCTGCAGACACCTCCTCTCTGCCTAGCCATGTGGGTCCCATGGGTCCCTTTAACCTGAGAGATCTTCAGGCCCACTGTGGTGGCGCTCTCACCTATGTGAGAACCATGGACAAGTGGGTCTTTCACCTGTCTCGCCGCAGGAGGACCCTGAGCATTCACGCTCCTTTTCCACCTCGTTTCCCTCCTGTGAGGGAGAGGAATGCTCGCCACCTGTCCTGCGATGCTGATTTCACTGAAATAAGTGGTTTCTTTTGAGGCTGGTCCAGGAGCTCCACATCTCTCACATAGTGAGAAGCAATACTGAGTGAGTGACATGCTCATTCCTGAGTGAATTCACTGCTCACCACCTGGAGGTGCCCTCCTGGCTGTCCCTTTCCAGGAAGTGTCTATCCGCACCTGGCAGTCTCCAGCCACCTCTTCCCTCAGCCCCAGAGGATTGCAGAAGATGGTATTGTGCCCCCCAGGAGTCTCTGGGTTCTCTAACTCCACCTTTGGGGATGACGTCCCTAGACACCTTTTCCGGGTTTCAGTGCCTGGCGCACGACTGACCCCCGGATCCGTATTCCGCAGAGTTCGACCGGTGGGGAAGAAGAGTTTTCTCTTCGGTTTGGGCTTTACGGTGTATAGGATCTCATCAGGCTCACCATGCTGCCTATAACAGGCACCTATGGTCGATGCTGGCACAAGTCCTGGCATCCTTGCCTGATACAGAGCAATCTAGACAGGCCATTGCACTCTCTGCATGGAGTCTGGAGCTTGCAAGGCATCAAGCAAGGGTGTCTTGTAATGCCAGTGAGGTGACGTCCACACTTGTGGGGACAGTGATCTGCATTAGGCGGATGACATGGCTTCGTCTATCCAGATTGTCACCCATTGCCCAGCATAGGGTGACCTCCTCAGCCTTCCGGGGGACCCATCTTTTTTTCTGCAGGGCAAGAAGAACCTTACAGGGGCGCCTCCCATCCCCCCGGCCATGGGGGACACCTCTTTGTCTTGAACAGCCTTAGGTCTTGCTGGTCTAGCAGGGTTTTAGGGCCTCCCCCTCCTGAGTTTCTCCCACAGAAGGCTGAGGGATCTGTTCCCTCAGGACTGTCAGGTCCCTTCGGGGGGGGGAAGGGCTTGGTACTCACCCAGCAATAATGAATGGTGAAGATTGACAAGGAAGATATGAACCTTACGTACCTACCGTAATTCTTGATCTTCTCTTGTATCTTCACCATTCATTACTGATTCCCTCCCACCTTCTCCTCATGGGCCTCAGTTCTTGGGCATCACCTCTACCCTGCTCACCTTCCCCCTCCTAGAGGCCAGTTGGGGGCTGAGTCCCCCTGGTACCTCAGGACTCTCTGTTTCTTTCTCTAAAAAATCATAGAGCATTCAACCTGGAGGCGGTGAGCAGGTCTCACCCTAACTTCTGAGGAACTCCCTGAGATTCTCTTCAGGATGCACTAGGGTGTCCCCCTCTGGCTTGGGTAACCTCTGGCTTAGGTTACCTCCTAGCTGTTAAACTGCTTCAGTGCATTCCTGGGAGACTTCAGGGGTTTTCCTCCCTGCTTCCTCTTCTTCTCCTTCTCTTGTGGCTCAAATGTCCCATGGTCCTCTTCTGCTGAAGTGGGGACTATGCCTGTACACAATGGGAAACTCTAGCTGGGTTGTTCCCATTTCTTGCTTCTTACAAGTCTGGATTCACTCCTCTTCTGAGCAGGACTGCCCTACTTCCCTCCAGGGGATGGTCTGTGAGGCCTAGACTCTGTCATGCTTGACACAGGAATGTGTAAAAAGTGGGAAGAGAGAGCAGCCTCCACCATGGCTACATGGCCAGCTAAATACCCTCAGGCCTTGGTCCTTAATCCCTGCAGTGACGGGATCCTTGCTTCCTTGTCTTCATCCGCAGGGTTTTTGAACTTCCAAATTAATGTGGCGGAGGTCCTCTTTTCCCTCCTTTTACCCACAAGCTTTCTCTTTTCTTCTCCTTCTTTCTATCCTTTGCCTTCTACAAGGAGTAATGGAAAGATGAGAAGGGACTTAGCAAGGTTGGAGGAATGGTCAGTATGGCAGCTTGGATTCAATGCAAAAGAAGTGCAAAATAATGCACCTGGGAAACAACAACCCAGGGGAAGATTACATAGTGGGGGTAGTAACAACAACAAAATGGAAAGGACTGGGGTAATCATATCAGATGACCTTAAGGTTAGCAAGCAATGGAGAAGGCAGTAGGGAGGGGCTGAGGGGACACTGGAATGTATAGGGAGAGGCATCACCAGCAGAAAACAGGAAGTTGTTATCCCTCTGTACAGACAGTTGGTGAGACCCCATCTGGAGTACTGCATCCAGTTCTGGAAACCTCATCTCCGCAAGGACATAGACAGGATGGAGGCAGTCCAGAGGAGGGCAACTAAAATGGTGCAGGGTCTGCAAGAGAAGCCATACGAGAAGAGACTAAAGGAGCTTAATATGTATACGTTTGAGGAAAGGAGGGAGAGGGGGGACATAATAGAAACTTTTAAGTACCTCAGTGGAATCAACAAAGTCCAAGAGGGTAGCATCTTTTAGAAAAAAGAGATGTGCAAGAACAAGAGGACACAATTTGAAGATAGAGGGGGGACGGCTCAGGGGCAATGTGAGGAAGTATTTTTTCACAGAGGTGGATGCATGGAACAGCGTTCCTGAGGAGGTTGTGGGGTCTAAAACTGGGAGAATTCAAGAATGCATGGGGCAGACATAAGTCAATTCTTGTGGGGAGTAGGAAGAAATAGGCTGTTGGTTAAGTAGGATCTGCAGCTTATCCTGTAGGTAGGGAAATGAACAGACTAGGTGGGCCAAGCAGTCCTTATCTGCTGTCAAAGTCTATGTTTCTGTGCTTCTCTTCTCTTGAGACCACCCAAGGATTTGGGCCCCATGGCCACTAAGGGTAGGGTTCTCTTCTCTCTGTCCCCTATTGGGCTTATGCCTTTTTCAGTTTATATCCTTTCCTTTCAAACAACATGAAGTCTTGCTGTATTCTGACAAATTGCAGTGAGGTCCAACTTTCGAACTGCCCCAGAGATGAAAGAGTTAACTTTCCATGCCAGGCATGGAACGCTGAGCTCAAGCTTGGTTGAGACTCTGTCTGTTGCTGTTTGAACTCAAACCATCAGATTCTTTACTCTGCCTCACTGAACAGTCGCTCCGGAGAATTCTCCTTTGCTCGGTTCAATTTGTCGGTTAAAGTGCCGTTTTCTCGGTTTTTGACCGAATTTAAACTGTAACCTATCGGTTCAGTCTCTGTCTGTGGTATCGTGAGTACTAGATAGGCTTAATTTTGTTATTTTTCTGTGTGGAACTTGTAAACGTGGGATCGATTTGGTTTGAACCGATCAGATTTTAAAAAAAACTTTATTCTGCATTTAGAGTGTGGTTACCGGTTCTTATCGGTTCTAAAAAAAAACGGACTTTATTACCGTTTTTTCCACGACCCGTAACACGGTCAGGAACCGATAAGGGTGTCTTGCCTGGCGGATTGCCGAAAAAGGGGAAGTTTTGTTAGGACTGGCCATGTCTGAGAAACCCAAAAGAAAAACCGGGCCCACTGGGTTTCAACACTGTAGTGTGTTTGGGGAAGTCTTTGCTAAGGCTGATCCCCACACCACCTGTGTTTATTGTCTGGGGTTTGTCCACCTCGATTCAAACTGCCAGATTTGTAAAAATTTTCCTGCAGCTACCCTGGAAAAAAGAGTTGGTAGGCTCAGGGAAAGGGAGGCCAAGAAGTCTGCTGACCCGCATGGCCAGCCTGGTTCGGTTCCAACCGAACCAGAAGGAGTGCCCTCTGACCAGGGCGAAACTTCTTCGGGCAAAAGGAGAACCGATTCCGAGGAGTCGGTTCTGGTTAAGAGAACAAGAAGGGATAAATCAGCCGGTGCGGATCCAAAAGTTCTTTCTCCGACCACTGATGAAATAGCCAAAGTGATAAAAATTGTTCAGTCGCTATCCCCAGTTCCAACCGAACCGGCACCATTAGGAAGGCGCTCAGTTCGGTCGGTTCCACCGGTTCCGGATTATGATTTAGAGGAATTTTATGAACTGGAGGAGGAGGAAGGAGAGTATGAGGAAAGTAAGTGTGATTGTGAAAGTCTGGATGTGCCCATTGACCCGGACATCTCCCCAGACAGACCTTCAGGGGTGTCTCCTCCTAGGCTTCCTGAGTCCTCTTCCCTTTTCATGTTTTACAAGAAAGTGGCTGAAACTCTTCAGCTTCCTATGGAAGAAGCTGTGGATGACCAGGAGGAGCCTGACTATGTTGAAATGATGGATATCCCAGAGTCCAGGAGGCTGTCTATTCCCCTTCATAAGTCCTTTGGGAAACAGACAATGAAAATTTTAAAGACTCCTAATTTTATACCTCCTGTGGATAAGAGAATGGACAAGAGGTATACTCTCTCAGGCTCAGATAAGGAGTTCCTTACCCAGCAATGCAGCCATGTTGGGGTAGTGCAGGCTGCAGCCTGTGATAAGGCAACTATACCCTTGGCTTCACACCCCCCAGATAAGGACTCCAGGAGGATTGATGCCATGGCAAAGAAACAGTACATGGCAGCATCCTTGGGACTCAGGCAGGCCAATTATATGGCCTGTACAGCTAGATATCAGAAATCTAGATGGGACACTGTAATGGCTTTAGCTAAACAGGTCCCTGGCCAGCTTGCCAAGGAGCTGGAGCAGGTGGCTGCTGCAGGGGACTCCAATGATGTTTCATCTAGTGTCATGGCTACATCTGTGGCCCTTCGTAGGATGGCTTGGCTCAGATGTACTAGCCTGTCTCAGGATACCCAGACTAAGGCCATGGATTTTCCTGTTAGGGTAATTCTCTGTTTGGGGAGCAAACAGAGAACTACATGAAGAAAATGGATGAGTACAGGACCACCTACAGGAGTGCTCAGGCCAAGGAAAGGCAAGCTCCCTCAGAGGCAGCATCCCAGGGGCAGGGCAGGCCTTTTCAGGCCTTTCTACCAAGCCCAGGCCTCCTCTTCTGCTTATGCTCATAGGGGTTCTTTAGAGGAGAGGCCGGGGTGCACAAGCAGGCCTGCTTCCACCCCTCAGCCTAAAGCCCCTGCCAAACAGGCACCTTGATGGGTTTGCCAGGGCCGATTCTCCACTACCTGTAGGGGGCAGGCTGGCTTACTTTGTCCACGACTGGATGTCTTTAACATCAGACAAATGGGTCCTGGAAGTAGTAAGCCAGGGACTGGTTCTCAGCTTCAAAAAATTTCCACAGATGAGAACCAGATCCTTTACACCTGCAAATCCTTCAGAGACACTTGCCCTAGAGGCAGAGGTCTCTTCCCTCTTGGCTCTCAGAGCTATAGAAAAGGTTCCACCCCTACACAAAGGGAAAGGATTGTACTCCAGGTACTTCCTCACCCCCAAAAAGACAGGAGAATGGCGGCCCATCCTGGATCTCAGAGATTTAGACAAGCACCTTTTAAGCCAAAGTTCAAAATGGTGACTCTGGGAATAATTCTACCTCTCTAAGGCCAGAGGACAGCTAGTCTCCCTGGACCTCAAGGATGCTATTTCATATTCTCATCAGAAGCTCCCATCGAAAATACCTCAGGTTTGAGCTGCCCTCAGGCCACTACCAATTCAGAGCAATGCCCTTCGGCATAACCTCTGCTCCAAGGGTGTTCACAAAATGCCTGGCAGTAGTAGTTGCCTTCCTAAGAAGAAAAAGGATTTCCATCTTCCCATACCTGGATGACTGGTTCGTAGTAGGCCCGTCCTCAGACCAAGTCAAGTTACACCTACAGATAACTCAGCAACTGCTTACTTCTCTAGGTTTCCTTCTGAATCTTTCAAAGTCAGTTCTAGAGCCTGTACAGCTCCTCACCTTCATAGGCGCAGAGCTAGATACAGTAAAGGCAAGAGCCTTCCTTCCCCTGGACAGGGCAAGGACCCTTACTTCACTGGCCTCTTCATTCACCCTTCAGGTGTCTCGACCAGCAAGGCATTTTCTACAGCTCCTGGGGCACATGGCTGCTTCTGCAGCAGTGGTGCAGGGAGCAAGATTTCAGATGAGGGACATTCAGTTACACTTGATAGCCTTTTGGTCTCAGAAAAAGGACCCTCTGACCAAACTGATTCCAGTGACTCGAACCCTGATCCAGGCATTGCAGTGGTGGCAGGATCAGGACAATCTAAGACAGGAGTTCCTTTGTCACTCAGTCTCACTCTCTAATCCTTACTACAGATGCCTCCCTCTTGGGGTGGGGAGCCCACTTGGGAGACCTGACCACCCAAGGGTTGTGGTCTCCTCAGGAATCTCTGCTTCACATCAATCTATTAGAATTCAGAGCAGTGTTTCTAGCACTTCAAGCTTTTTTCAGGTCTCAACCCTGCAAGGTGATTCTGATTGCTCCAGACTGGGCCAGACAGCCCTGGTACCCTCTTCTGTTGTCCTTAGAAGTCCACCTTCCCCTGTCTCTTCCCAGGAATTACAACCTGTTAACATATGCTCAGGGGAGGGTTTGGTATCCAAATCTCAGATCTCTCAATCTCAAGGCCTGGCTCTTGAAGAGTTAGAGTTTGCTGATTTGCACCTCTCTCAAGGTGTTATGGATATCCTAAAGGCTTCTCGGAAGCCTTCCACCAGAAACACTTACAACTCCAAATGGAAAAGATTCTCTATATGGTGCTCTGGGAACCACATTTCTCCAGAGTCTGCTGGCCTGCCCACAGTTCTTGACTATATGGTTCATCTTAATAGCTTGGGACTCAGACCAGCTACATTAAGAGTTCATCTGGCAGCTGTCTCTGCTTTCCTTTCAGCAGGTAAGCCTTCTTCCCTTTCAGCTCATCCTGTATTCTCTAAATTTTTCAAGGGATTGCTTCATACCAATCCTCCATTCAGGGACCCTGCCCCTGTTTGGGACCTTAATGTTTGCATTGCACAGCTTATGCAACCTCCTTTTGAGCCTTTGTCCTCAGCAGAGCTTAAGTACTTGACTTGGAAAACTGTTTTCTTGGTGGCCATCACTTCTGCCAGGCGCATAAGCGAGTTACAAGCCCTGTCAGTGGAGCCTGATTTTATCTCTTTTCATAGAAACAAGGTGGTTCTCAGGACTAACAGGAAGTTTTTACCTAAGGTGGTCTCAGACTGCCACCTTAACCAGTCTATGTCTCTTCCTGTTTTCTTCACTGACCCTTCCTCCTCTGGGGAGAGGAGGCTGCATAGTTTGGATGTGAAAAGGGCCCTTAGCTACTTCATAGAGCGTACCAAGGGTCACAGGTTTGACTCCCTTCAACTGTTCCTCACTTATGGTGAGGTTGGTAAGGGAAAACCTGCCACTAAGAGATCTATTGCCAGGTGGATTGTCTCTTGCATCCAATTTGCTATGAAAAACTAGGCAGGACTCCACCCTCAGGCCTGAGGGCTCATTCTACCAGAGGTACAAGCTGCTTCCTGGCTGCTGCAGGATATTCCTATCTTAGAGATATGTCAAGCAGCTACCTGGAAAACAGTACACACTTTACCAAGCATTACTCTGGATATCCAGGCTAGGAGTGATGCTGGTTGTACAGCAGTGCTCTAGAGCCTATTTCCTAAGTAGGTTCTGTCCCTCCTCCATGGAGGTACTGCTTGGTAGTCTGCAATTTGTCAGAATACAGCAAGACTTCATATTGTTTGAAGAAAAAATTACTCACCTTAGTAATGTTGTTTCTTCTAATGGAGTCTTGCTGTATTCTGACCTCCCCCCTGCCTCCCCTCTCAGAACCTTTGTTTTGGGATGTGGGTGGGCAGTAGCAGTGTTGGCACTCAAGAGGTGCCACATCCTTTATTTATCACCCCTTTGCTTTGGGTGAGTGGGTGTTGTGTTTGTTTCATTTTTTGGGTTTCCTGACTTGAGTCTTTGTTTTGGGACCAAAAAATCTGTTTATTATATTTAGTAGCCGGTTGGCTAGTGTAGGTTTACAGCTTCCACACAGGACTCTCAGTGAGTATAGCTCTTAAAGATCTGACGGTTTGAGTTCAAACAGCAACAGAGTCTCAACCGAGCTCGAGCTCAGCGTTCCATGCCTTGCATGGAAAGTTAACTCTTTCATCTCCGGGGCAGTTTGAAGGTTGGACCTCACTGCAATTTGCCAGAATATAGCAAGACTCCATTAGAAGGAACAACATTACTAAGGTGAGTTATTTTTTCTTTCTAGGGACATGGATATGTTGTTCATCCACACTGTCTGGCAGGTATCCTTGCCGTTTTAAATCTTGCCAGAAGGTTTTCAAGCTGGCTCCTCCCATCCACCGGTGGTAAAACTCTCAGCTCTGCCCCATGGCGCCAGATCTTCCTTACCGCTTGGAAGCTCAGGTTCCTCCTTACGCTCTGCGTATAAGACTGGTTCCTAACTCTTGGTTTGCGAATTTAAAGTTTTGCATTTCTAGACTTTTGTCTTCTATCCCTCATGACTCGCGATGGACAAATTGACTCCAGTTTTTGGAGATGCCCTTGCGGGCCAGAAGATGTCTCGGACGGATCTGCACTCCAGTGTGTCTACTGTTTGGGCCTTGAGCACGACCCACTGAGCTTGCGACCTGAGCTCTTCCTTCTCGGCCTCGTCCTCGAGGCCTGCTGCCCGTTTAAGCTGGGGCATCGACGTTTCCTCGGTGAAGTCAAAGAGGCCGGTCAGGGTTTCAGCAGCGGCGGGCTCGGCCGGATCAGCTAGAGCAGATGATACGCCTCGAAGAAGGCGGACGCTGGCTGCATCTTCCTCGACGGCGTTTATCCCGCTGTCCTGGGTTCCTCTTATACAGCTTCCTTTAAGGAGCTTTTTTCGTCCCTCTCCACTAAGGGAGAGGGACCAACGCTTGCTGGACCTTCTTCTCGGTCCAAAGAAAGACAAGGTAAGTCCTCCGTCGGCGCTCTTGGGAGGCGGAAAGGTCCTCTCCCAAGTTGTCGACCATCGACTTGGTCGATCGTTAAACCGGCCACTGGTCTCCGCGGTGTACCCGTCAGGTCAGCTGACCGAGACTCCCGTCGGCCTGTCGAGATTTCTCGACCCATTGGATGGGCTGTCGCCGCATGACCAAGCCTCTCTCCCGGTTCCCCGGTGCAAGTTGAGGATCCGTGGGCTTGCCAGTGCCTCCGGTTCGGAGCCCCGGGTGAACCCTCCGAGCGAGGAGAGCGGTTCCACCCGTCCCTCCCACACACCGTCCTCGGAAAACCCGGTTCTCGGTCTCGATCTCGGACTTCTTCATGATCCAGCCGATCCCGCTGTCATAGCGGTCTTGGTCTCGGCACTGTGGTAAAGCGGCGCGCGCCACTCATCTCGTCCTCCTCTCTCCCGGACGAGGAGGCTTCGATGTAAATTCGTCGATGATCTGAGAGGACCTCATGTGGCAACAGCTCCTTCTGACCCGGAACAAGCTGGCGCGTTGCCTTCTGACCATTAAGTGGCTGTCACGGAGCCGAAACAACCCTCGACTTACCCGAGGAACCTGTTCCCAGGCCGGGTTGCCCGGCCAAAACAGCTGCTCCACCGATTCGGTGGAACCTCCGCCTCCACAGCCGTTATTTGGAGCTCTGACCAAGAATTCTCGGTCGGCTCAGGGCCTGTCCGTGGGATGTCTGTTACCCTCACTCCTGATCGACCTCGGCAGGTGGAGGGTGGCTCAGGCCGAGGAGCTTTCTTTCGGACTCTTCCGAGTCCGGCCAGCGATTCCTCCCTTTTCTCCAGGCGAGTAGACTTGGAGTCCTCTGGAGGTCAGTCGATGGACGATAGCCCTTCGTCCTATCTGGGATTGCTTCGGCTCATCTCGGAGTCCACCGGGATGAAGCTCGAACCCGTGTCTAAGTGGGCCAAATATCCCCTCACGGAGATACTGGACCGAGGGGATTCCCTATGAGGCCTTTCCGTGGCCAAGGCCATAGTGGGCCGACCTTGGAGCTCTGGCGGCCTTCTTCCTGTCCTGCACCCTCGGCCAGGATGGCCAAGTATCATGGTCCCTACCCGTTCCTTGTCGGTTTTTGAACCTCAGCCGAGGGGCTAGTTACCGACAGCGTTTTCCGGCACGCTGGGAAAGCTAGGGACGTGGACAAACCCCCCGACAAAGAGTCCAAGAAAGTGGATTATGCTGGGTGCAAAGTCTACGCTGTGTCCTCCCTCGGCCTTCGTCAGGCCAGTTCGGCTACTCATGGCACATTTCTCTCATGCCCTGTTGGGCTCCCTGGACGAGGTAGTTCCTCATCTTCCGGCGGACCAGTAGACCATGGTTAGGCAGATGCGGGACCAGGGCAGGGCAGTGGCCAAACAGCAGCTTCAGACTGCTCTGGACATTGGAGACTCATGTGCCAGGTCAGTAGCGGCCGTGAGGCTATCGCGCTCGGAGCATGGCTGAGATATCTACCTTGACTTTGGATACCCAGCACAAGTTGGCGGATGTCCCTTCCTGGGGACCGACCTTTCGGCCCTGGGGTGGAAGGTCACCTGCAGAGGATCGAGTAGTCCAATGCTACCTTGGACTCGGTCTCATCCGCACAGAAGGACAAGGCCGCAGACCACAGCCCAAGCCCTTTAGGTCCTCTGCACCATGACACGTCCGGCCCAGCAGCGTCCAGGGCCAGCAGGCTCGAGCCTTGGCATCCCAAACCCAAGCCTCGGCTTCCTCCTCCAGGAAGCAGGAGGAAGGCCCTGGAGGTCCCTCGGTCGGTCCCTCCTCCAAGCCTGCCCAGTGACGGGTTGAGGGTGTCGCAGAACCGAGGTTTGTGTCCAGGTACTTCCTGGTTCTGAAACAGACGGGGGCTGGCACCCATTCTCGACCTCACGACCTAAACAAGTTCCTAAGGTCTGGACCTTCAGGATGGTCACTCTGGCTCAGATAATACCATTCTTGGAGCAGCATGTGGTTCTGCTCTCTGGACCTGCAGGGCGTTCTTTCCCATCCTATCCATCCGTCACATCAGAGATTCCTTCGCTTTCGGCGGAGGGATCCTTTTCGAGTTCAGAGCCATGCCCTTGGTTTGTCTCAGCTCCCAGGGTCTTCACCAAATGCATGGCAGTGGTGACAGCATTCCTGCGGCGCTGAGGTCTGGGTGTGCCCTTACCTGGACGACTGGCTGATAGCAGCCCCTCCAGGCAGGAGGTGGAGCGGTCCAGAGATCTGGCCCTCAGGTTTGCTCTCAAACGGTCTTCTCATCAACGAGGCCAAGTCGAACTCAAGTCAAGCAGGTGATTCTTTCATCGGGCAGAGCTCGACTCTCTTCGAGCCAGAGCACGGCTCCCAGCGGACAGGGCCGAGGTTCTTTCCTCCTTTGCCCAATCATTTCTGGTTGGGCAATCGCGCCCTGCCCGGGACTTCCTGCGCCTCCTGGGTCTCATGGCGGCCTGTACCAACGTGGTCCGCTGGGCCCGCTGGAACACGCGCCCCCTTCAATGGGGGCTGGCCAGCCAGTGGTCTCAATGCTGCGATCCTTTGGACCAGCTAGTGACAGTGACCCAGGGGATGTGGAACGCTCTCCAGTGGTGGACCATTCCAGTTCATCTGCAGGAGGGCATCCCGTTTGTCCGCCCCGAGCCGACGGTCTCTCTATCGACCGATGCCGCTCTGATGGGTTGGGGTGCCCATCTGGGGGAACACCTAGCGCACTGCCTCTGGTCCCCGGGGAGTCCCGATGTCACATTAACCTGCTGGAGCTCCGGCGGTCCACCTAGCTCTCACTGCCTTTGCTCCGTTTCTCAGGGGTCAGTGGTCCGAGTCAGAGCGGACAATACCACGACCATGTACTATCTAAACCGCCAGAGGCGGCAGCTCCATGCTTCTATGCAGGAAGCTCTCCATTTGGTCACTCGTGCACAGCCTGGGCGGATCTCCTAGCCATTCACGTGGCAGGAGCCTCCAACACCCTGGCCGATGCCCTAAGCCGGATAGGGGCTGTGTCCCACGAGTGGTCTCTCCTGCCGGAGGTAGTACAAGATCTGTTCTCCCATTGGGGCACACCTCAGGTGGATCTGTTTGTCTCCAGGGAGAACGCGAAGCTGAGGCTGTTCCATGCCCGCCCCCCTCAGCAGGGCTCGCTGCAGGGGGATGCCTTCTCGAGGCCGTGGACCCCGGGCCTCTTCTATGCCTTTCCCCATTTCCCCTTGATACACAAGGTGCTTCTCAAAGCAAGGAGGGACAAGGCGCAGGTGATTCTGATAGCCCCATACTCTCCCCGCCAGTTCTGGTACCCAGATCTCCTCAGCCTCAGCTCCAGGCTCCCGAGGCAGCTTCCAGCTCCAAGGACCTGCTCTCAGTCAATCAGGGAAGGTGTTCCATCCGGACCTTCAGTCCCTGCACCTGATGGCCCTGGTTCCTGAGCGGCTAGAGTTCCAGGCCTTGGGTCTTTCCGCGAGATCCTCAATGTGTTGAGGCGTCCCGTAGAGTCGACCAGGAATGCTCGCCTTCAAATGGAAGAGATTTTCCATTTGGTGTCAGGGTAAGGGCCTTGACCCTTCCTCCTGTTCCCTAGCAAGCATATTGGACTACCTGTGGTCCCTTTCTCAGCAAGGGCTTAGGTCGATGACCCTTAAGGTGCACCTGGCAGCCATCTCTGCTTACAGGCGTGGGCCAGGAGCAGTCGGTGGTGCGAGGAAGGTGGTCTGGCACTTTTCAAGGCCTTGACCACATTTCCCCTCAGTCGAGAACCTCCACCTCCGTGGGATCTACTGCTGGTACTGGCTAAGCTCATGGGCAAGCCATTCGAACCAATGCACAGGTGTGATCTCTCTCACCTGTCGTGGAAGACCGCCTTCTTGGTGGCTATCACGTCAGCCAGAAGGATGGGAGAGCTCCAGGTGCTTTCCATGGAGTCTCCTTACCTGGTCTTCCACAGGGACAAGGTTGTCCTGCGCCCCCACCCGAAATTCCTTCCGAAGGTGGTGTCGGAGTTTCACCTTAACCAGGTGTTGACTCTGCCGGTGTTCTACCCCAGTCACACCTCGGAGGCCGAATATAGGCTCCATACTCTGGACCCTAGAAGGGCGCTCGCTTACTATAAGGAGCGCACGGCTGAAATTCGGGGAGAGGTTCGTCTGCTGTTTGTCACCTACATTGAAGCCGCACCTGGCTGACCTGCAGCCAAGCGGACGATAAGCAGGTGGGTCACCTCCTGCATAGATCTCTGCTATAAGTTGGCGGGCATGGAGTCTCCCAGAGGGATAAGAGCGCATTCTACCCGCCATACTGCTGCATCGATGGCTGCTTCCAGGGACGTCCCTATCCAGGAAATCTGCAGGGCTGCTACCTGGAGTCAGCACACACCTTCATCACCCATTACCACATGGTGACCTTGAGTCACGCCGGGATGCTGGTTTTGGGCCTCGGTTCTCAGTCTCTATTCCCTAAGTAGGGGTGCTCTTGCCTCCCTCCTCCCGGAGAACTGCTAGGAGTCTGCCAGACAGTGTGGATGAACAACATATCCATGTCCCTAGAAATACAGATTACTCACCTGTAACAGGAGTTCTAGGAATGGTATATGTTGTTCATCCTGACTCCCACCTCCTGCTTCGACGCACAACCTGAGCTTCCAGCGGGCCAGATCTGGCGTCATGGGGGCCGGGAGTTTACCACCGGGTGGGTGGGAGGAGCCAGCTTGAAGACCTTCCAGCAAGATTTAAAGCGGCAAGGATACCTGCCAGACAGTGTGGATGAACAACATATACCATTCCTAGAACTCCTGTTACAGGTGAGTAACCTGTATTTTCTGTCCCTCTGCTCTCTTGCCGCCCCTTTTTCTAAAACCTGTTTTTCATCCTCTCTGGCTAAACAGGACTGGGATAGAGGAGGAGTCTGCGGCTCCAAATGGCCAACCCTTGTGCTCCATGCAGCACATCAGACATGTGGGCATCGTCGTTGGTGCTGACTCCTCCCTCCAAACAAAAAAAAACCTCTCATAGTGGGTGCACACCTCCGGCTACACCCAGCAGTAATGAATGGTGAAGATACGAGAGAAGAGCAAGAATTATGGTAGGTACATAATTTTCATTTCTTGAGCACTTTTTTTTCTGAAAAATGCTTCCCTCCTGTACCTTTTTTATCCCTGTGAGGTATTTAAAGATCTCTATATCCTTATGGAGGTGTGGGCTGCAGAACTGGACACATTACTGCAGGTGGGGTTTCACCAGCGATCTATACAGAGAAGACGCCTCCTTCCTCTTTCTGCTGGTGATACACCTCCCCATGCACCCCAGCATCCTACTAGCCCTTCCAACTGCCTTGGTGCACTGCATGGACATGTTTAAGTCATCCAGTATGATTACTTCCTGATCTCTCCTGTTCAATGATCATCAGTGCCACACCACCCGTTGTGTACTTCGAGCCCGGGTTTCTGTTCCCAAGAGTGCATTATCTTGCACTTTTTGGCATTGAAACCCTGCTGCCATTCTGTTGATGATTCTTCTAGTTTTCTCAGGTCACTGCTCATTCTGTCCACCCCGTGGAGTGTCCACTCTTTTGCAGATTTTGGTGTCATCCACAACAAGGCAGATCTTCCCTTCTGGTTCCTCTGTAATGTCACTTTTAAAAGAAATTAAAGAGGACCAGTTCCAGTAATGATCCTGAGGCACCTCACTGGTCACTTTTCCTTCCTAAGAGTGGACTTCATTTACCACCACCCGCTGCCAGCTATCCTAACCAGTTTCTTACCAGCTAACCACCTTTGGACCCATGCCCAAGTACCCAGCTTGCTTATGAGCAAGGTCACTGGATTTTGATTTGTACCAGAAAACCTGGTAACATTTCAAATTTTGACTGCCTGAACACTGGTAAAACAATTTCATAAAATTTGGTATTTCATACCAAAACAGTAAATCTCAGAACTGGTATTTTTCTTATAATTGCTTCCTGTACTATTTTCAGTTTGCTTCATTTAGTGCTCTGTATATAAAGCCTTCTTTTATTCTGATTGTTCATACACATACTAAAAGAATGACAACAGAAACTAACAATCACTAGTACAATTTCCAGAATTTCATTATTTTAATCACCATAAATCAGTGGCCTTGCTTATGAGTCTCCTATGTGGAATGGTGTCACAAGCCTTAATGAAACCTAGGTAAGCTGTGTCCACTGCCCCATCCGGATTTAATTCCTTGGTCATCCACTCAATGAAATCTTATCAGACTGTTTGACAGGACCCCCTCCCCCCCGGTAAATCCATGCTGCCTCAGGTCCTGTAACCCATTGGATTCAAGGTATTCTACAGTCCCTTCCATCAGTAGTGATTCCATTAAATTTCCCACCACAGGTGTCTGGCTGACTGGCCTATAATTGTCAGCTTCTTTCCTGCTACCGCTTTTGTGTAGTGGGACTTCATCCGGCCTCCTCAGTCCTCCAGAACCACTCCTGTTTCCAATGAGCTGTTAAACAGAACTGTCAGAGGTGCAGCCAGTACCTCCTTTATCTCCCTCAATATCCTTGGATGCACCTTGTCTAGCCCCATTGCTTTGTCCACTTTCAGATAAGCGAGTCCTTTCAGGACTCTCTCTTTTGAGAATGGACTGGTGTCCACCTCCCTCCAGCATGCCTGTTACTTTTATGTGGCCCCTCCACTTCTCCTTCCTCTGTGAACACCGAACAAAAATATTGAATCTTCTTCGAGGTACAGCTCTTGCAGCAGGTTACACCATTAGGACTGAAGCCGGCAGGCGTCAGGACCCCATGGAAATTTTCTAGCTAGCAGTCTTCAGCGGGGACTGCCTCCGACGTCGGTCCTGCCCCCGACGTCAGGCATAGTACATAAGGAGGTGGTCCCGCCAGAATCCCCAGTTCTTTCCCGCCATTGACTTGCATGTCTCGACCCTTCAGTCAGTTCTAGCGCACGCGATGACCAGGGATTTCTTCTGAACATCCAAATTTGTTCAAGAATACCTTCTTCAAGATCTACTCTTCTATCTGATGTCCTCCCCAACTTCTGTGGAGGGCCATTCTTCCAAGTGCGCCTGTGGGAAGCAGATCCCGTTCAAAGACCCCCACTCAGCCTGTGTCCAGTGCCTGGGCCTGGATCACGATACCCAGGCTTGCTCCTTTTGTCAGGGCTTTAGCAGCCGGACCCGGATCTGCCATCAGAAGGCTCTCCAGGCTTTCCTCTTAGAAGAAAAGCTCAAGGCCATGTTATCCTTCCTCCAAGAGGGAATCTTTGGAGAAATCCCGCAAGCACCATGAGAAGCACCGGGAAAAGGTGAAACCTAGATCCCTCTCTAGGGCCTCGGACTCCCGAAGCTCTAGCTCCAGGTCTGACCGCTCTCTGTCTCGGGCCCATTCTCAGCCTCCCCCGGTCGTGGTCAAGTCAGCCAGCAGTTCTTCTACCCTGCGGCCTGCTAAGACCTCCAGGCCTACTTCTTCTTCCAAGGCCTCACCTAGGTCAGGGGAGCATCACAAGTCCTCGTCCCGGCACTCGGCCTCCGACGTCCGGTCAGTCTCCCTGCCACACCTCCCCAATGTAAGACCAAGGAGATGACCTCCCTGAAGCGGACGTCGGACCCGACGTCGGCCCATCCGACATCGGCTAAACTTCACAGACACTCCCAGGAGCCAGCAACAGTTTGTCACCCATCGCCGGACAGGCACTCACCTACCAGGATGCCGGCCGGGGGAACGGCGTCCGACACAGCAGCTAGAAGAACCACACCGTCACCTACCGGCGTTGGTCAGGAGGCGTTGAGGAGGAGGAGTCCACTCAGCCCGAGGACCAGGCGGGGCGACCCTGAGTCCAGTCAAGCTCCAGCAGAACCCTCCCCAGAACCAGAGACCCCGGGGAACCGGCGCGGGACCCGATGACAGAGCCACGGTGCCCGGCCCGTCGTCGGGCCTTAACAGAGTGAAGGCACTATTAACTTTCTGGTGGGACACCATCAAAGGATGTGGTCACACGCACCCTCCTCCCATTCCCCACAACCCCTCGCCCCTCCTTCACCAAAAGGGCGGCAGGTGAGTACCTTCCCCAGGGCCAGTGGGACCTCCTAGGGCAGACCTACAAACAAGAGAAGACCGTCCAGATCCTCTTCAAGGTCACCTAGCCCCAAGAGACCCAGAAGGCGTCGCTATTCACCGTCTACGGAGGATTCACGATCTGATATCTTGGTATGCTCCAGATCTCCTTCACTGATCAGCATCCCTTCTCCGGACCCACATGAACTTCCTAGGTCTCCTCCGGATGACCCTCATTCTCTGAGATCATGAGGCACATCCAAGAGAACATGGGATGTGATGCAGAGGAACTCGACCCCGAGAGGCTACGCCTCACCCGCTATCTTCGGTAGAAAGACCCTAAGCCTGTGGTGGTACCACCCTTGGTGGACACCTTCGTGGACGTCACCAAGGCAGCGTGGAAACGTCCACATTCGCTCCCGGCTATGCCGAAGAAGGCTGACTGCCTGTACAAGGCCCCAAGGGAGGACCAGTACTTGGCTAATCATCCTCTGGCCGACTTTCTGGTCATTACAGCCTCTCATGACTGGTCCCAGAGACCGCAACATCTGAGCACACAGCCACCGGACCTGGAGTCCAAGCAACTGGACGCGCTGGGTAGGCGCACTTACGCAGCTGCGACCTGCGCCATCAGATTGCTGAATTACCTATCCCACATGGTTCAATTTCAGAATGCATTGTGGGAACAGGGACAGGAAGTGGCAGAGAAGTTGCCAGATGGTGACCAAAAACAGGAGCTTCTCCAGCATCTCTGCATGGGTTCCGACGTGGGGACCCAGGTGCTCCTAGCCGCGTATGACTCCGCGGACTCCTTGACCAGAGCGGCAGCCTCAGGCGTATGACTCCGGAGACACTCATGGCTCCGGATTTACCCCGGACATCCAGAAGAACATTTTGGACGCCCCCTTCCATGGTGAAATTTTGTGCGGTGAGGCATCTGAGAAGGTCATCAGCAAGCTACAAGAGGCTGGGAAGGCTGTTAGATCTGTCCAAGCAATGTACAGCTCTAGACTCAGTTCCTTTCATAGAAACCAGAGTCATTTTCGTAGCCGGATTCAGACGCAACAACCTCGTCCCCGCCAACAACAGAGGGGCTCCTTCTCCCGAAAAGCCCAGGTCAAGGCGTCCTCAGGTAGAGGCCAACGTTCTACCAAGTCAGCCCAACCTGCAGGACCCTCTGCTGCCACAGCATGACTCCTTCCCTGCCCCGCCCCTCAGGATCAGCGGAAACAAAGGTCGGGGTCACCAGAATCACCTGCCAGGGTGGCAGTCAATCACCACCGACACGTGGGTGTTACAGTTGGTCAAAAGGCCACTTTATAGAATTCTTGGACAAGCCCCCACAAGGCCTCCTCTGCTCTCTCGTTATTCGGGTCAGCATGCCCTGCTCATTAGGGAAGAAGTGCGCACGTTTCTACAGAAAGAAGCTTTGGAGTACGTCCCAGGGAACCAGAGAGGAACAGGATATTATTCCCACTTCTTCCTGGTTTCAAAGAAAACAGGGGACCTCCGTCCAATCTTGGACCTCAGCAACCTCAATATGTCGGTTGTCTACAAACGCTTCTGCATGGTGACCCTTCCGGGTCTAATCCCCATGCTGAAGAAGGGCGCATTCTTGGCGTCCTTGGACATACAGAACGCTTACCTGCACATCCCCATCGTTCAAGCGCACAGGAGGTTCCTGCGCTTCGAGTTTCTCAGCCACCACTTTCAGTTCCAAGCGCTTCCCTTCAGGCTGTCATCAGCCCCCAGGGTCTTTACCAAGTGCATGGCAGTTGTGGCAGCGTCTCTGAGGAGACAGGGCCACTATGTGTTCCCGTACCTCGACGATTGGCTTCTCATGGCCTCCTCCCAGGAGGCGCTGTTGATAGCCATCCAGCACACCCAGGCCCTTTTTCAGTCCCTGGGCATCCTAATCAACTATGAAGTCTCTCCTGGTACCGTCCCAGAAACTGCAATTCATAGGGGAGTTCTGGACACCATCACAGGGAAAGCCTTTCTTCCCGAAGACAGAGCAGAACGCATTCGATCCCTCATCAGGGACCTATCTGCGAAGAAGACTGTCCCAGCCAGACTGGTCCTTCGCCTGCTCGGACACATGGCTGCAGCCATTCCTACAGTCCCGATGGCGAGGCTCCACATGCGGGTAACCCAGTGGATGCTAAGAGTGCAATGGGACCAAAGGCAAGACCATATGCAGCATCCAGTAAGAATCATGAAGTCTGTGGTTCGGGACTGGCAATGGTGGCTAGACCCGGGAACCCTCTCCGTGGGAGTTCCATTCACAGCGTTGTTCCCAGTGATAACACTCTCCACAGATGCCTCAGGGCTGGGGTGGGGAGCACACTTGAACGGGGTGAGGTCTCAGGGAACCTGGACCACTCAAGAATCTCATCTCCATATCAATATATTGGAGATGAGGGCGGTCCTTTATGCCTTGCAAGCTTTCCAGTAGGACATTCCACCAAGTACTCTTCTGTTACAAACAGACAATACAGCGGTGATGTATTACCTCAACAAACAAGGAGGCACACACTCTTACCCCCTCTGCAGGGAGGCCATGAGAGTGTGGGATTGGGTAATATGACACGGCGCAAACCTCATTGCAGTTCACGTTCCCGGAGTGGACAATACCGTCGCAGACAGCCTGAGCCATTCCCAGGCCAGAGTCCACAAATGGGAACTTCTACAGGAGGTGGCAGAGGATCTGTTTCTCAGATGGGGCACTCCAGAATTGGATTTATTCGCATCCCCATCCAATGCAAAATTGCCCAATTTTTGCTCGCTAGATCCAGGGCCTGGTGTTTTCTGGCAAGACGCGTTGTCCCTCTCTTGGGCGGGCAGATTCCTCTATGCCTTCTTTCCCTTCCCGTTGATCCAGAGAGTCCTTCTCAAACTTCGCAGGGAACATGCGACGCTTATTTTAATAGCGCCCTTTTGGCCCAGACAGATTTGGTTCCCGCTGCTGAGTCAATTGGCCTGGGAACCTCCGCTTCCTTTGCCAATCAGCTCCCACCTGTTGTCTCAGGAGGAGGGTTCGCTAGTCCACCCAGACTTGCTTTCTCTGAACCTGCACACCTGGCTCCTAGAGACATAGCCATCTTGTGACATGAGGTCTCGCAGGAGGTGGCGGAAGTTCTTTCTGCCGCCAGAAAACCGTCGACACACGCTACATACGCCATGAAATGGCGTAGGTTTTGCTTGTGGTCTCAGGCACGCAGTTTCTCACCCTTAGACTGCCCAGAGAATCTAGTTCTGGAATACTTGCTTTCCCTTTTTCAATCAGGGTTGGCTTACTCTCGATCAAAGTGCACCCTGTGCAATCTCAGCCTACCATGCCCCCATAGGCCAATGCACGGTGGCACAGCTGGATACCTCCCATGCCTTTTTAAGAGGGGTCCTCCACCTTAGGCCACCTATTAGGGATCCCGTCCCTCCTTGGGATTTACCCTTCGTCCTGGAGCAGCTTACGCTGCCACCATTTGAACCTGCCGTAGATTGTGGGCTGCGTTTTCTGTCATGGAAAACATTGTTTTTAGTTGCTGCTACATCGGCGAGAAGAATTTCTGAACTACACGCTCTCATGTGCAAGGAGCCTTATTTAATTTTGCATCAGGACAGGGTGTCCCTGAGGATGAATCCCAAGTTTCTGCCTAAGGTGGTCTCAGCCCTCACTCTTAACCAGGACATTGATTTACCAGTGTACTTCCCTAGGTACGCTAATCGAGGAGAAGCACTGCTTCACACCCTGGATGTTCACGGTGTCTTAGATACTATTTGACCAGGACCAAACAGCACCGCAAGGTGGAACAGCTATTCATCTCATTCGCTGAGAGGATGATGGGGGTTCCAGTCTCGAAACAGACCCTTTTGTGCTGGCTCATTCAGTGCATTTCCTTTTGCTACAACAAGCCAGAAACCCTTACCAGGTGTGGTCAAGGGCCATTCGACAAGGGGATTGGCTACATCCTTTGCAGCACTCAAGAACGTGTCCACATCGGCCGTATGTGCTGCAGCCACCTAGAGCTCGGTGCACACCTTTATCAGGCATTATAGCCTTGACATCGCTTCACGGCGAAGAGCGGGTTTCGGCCTTGCTGTCCTACAAGGCCTCCTGTCCTAAGCTCAGGACGGGTTGGAACTTAGGTATTGCCTCCTCCCGATGACTTTCAAGGCGCCATTGCTTGGGAATCAGTCCTAATGGTGTAACCTGCTGCAAGAGCTGTACCTCGAAGAAGATAGTACAGTTACGTAAGAACTTATCGTAACAGTAGATCTTCGAGTACAGCTCTTGCAGCAGGTACCTTCCCACCCACCATTCCCCCTTGGAGGAAGTAGGTTCCAGCCTACACTTGGAAAGGTCGTTTTTTTGTCTTGGCCATCTGATGGTGGGTCTTCGGTCTCCCTTTCTGATGTCATCCAGCGGCCGGGAGTCTCCGGCGGGAGAACTGGGGATTCTGGCGGGACCGCCTCCTTCTGTACTACGCCTGACATCGGGGGCGGGACCAACGTCGGAAGCGGTCCCCGCTGAAGACTGCTAGCTAGAAAGTTTCCGTGGGGTCCTGACGCCTGCCGGCTTCAGTCCTAATGGTGTAACCTGCTGCAAGAGCTGTTCTCGAAGATCTACTGTTACAGTAAGTTCTTATGTAACTGTACTTTCAGGATGTTTGCCCTTTCCTGGTCACCCTCTGCATAGTCCTCCCCTTTCCTCTTTATCTTTCCAGTCCCACTCCTGGTCATCTTCTTTTCACTTACATACCTAAAGAAAATGTCCCCTTTCATTACCACTTGGGCTGTTCTCTCTTCCATTTGCAGCTCTGCACTCCTTATTACTGTCACTCCTTCCCTCTGTTTCCCCTGATACACTTCCTTATCCTCCTTCCTCTTCATCTCCTTATACCTTCTGAACACTACCCTCTTAGCTTTTACTTTTTTTCCACCTCTTTCGAGAATCATAGCAGTCTCTTTTTCCTCTTGCTTTTGCTCGCTTGATGCAGAGGTTTGTTGCCCTCACTGTGGCACTTTTATCTTGGCCCACAGCTCCACCATCCCACCCAGTCATTCCTTACCCCCTCCTCCTACCATCACCAGGTTATCCCTGAGGCATTCACCCACCTTTATAAAATCTGCTCTCTTAAAGTGCAGGACCCTCGCCCTTGTGTGGTTTGCTTCTGCAGTCATCCTTATATTGAGTCCAGAACCCTTGTCCTCGTATGGTTCGATTCTGCAGTTGTCCTTATATTGAACCACACTGTATGGTGATGCTGGCCCCCAGATGGCCTCTCACTTTGATGTCTGCAATGCTGTCCCTGTTAGTGAATACCAGGTCCAGTATTACCCCTTCTTGAGTGGGTTCACTGACTAGTCCCTTGCAGGAAGTCCAGGATATCTGTGCTCCTAGTTGAAGTCATAACTGGGAGGCTTCAGACTACGTCCAGCAGATCGGTCCCCCACCAGAAGTATCTCCCCCTTTTTCTGCCATTTTGCCAATGGCTTCTACCAGTACCTTATCTAACTTCTCCCTTGAGTGCCAGAGGACTATAGATCATGCCAGTGCAAATAGTATATCTGTTCACTGTCATCAGGGTAACCCACAGTACCTTTGCCCCCCCATTCCCCGTATTTCTGTTGCTTTTATGCTTTCCCTCACATAAAGCACTACACCCTCTCCTTCCCTTCCTATCTTACCTTTCCTAAACAGAGTATAGCTGCTATGGCCATGTCCAAGTCATAGTTTTCAGTGCACCATGACCCAGCAATGGCACAATATGTAGTCAGCCTCTGCCATGATCATCTCTAGGTCCAAAATCTTGTTACCTAGACTTCTAGCATTCACATACATGACCTTCCAGATTGTCTTAACACTCTGCTTGTTAACCCCCTTTTTCCTTTTTGCCCTCTCCCTTTTTTTAAAACTCATGTTTATTGGTTCACCTGGAGGAGAAATTCAGTCTTATAAACCACAGTGGTACAAAGCTTAAAGAAATAAATGTGAGCAGTTGATACAGACTTATCATTGGGACTGCTACAAGTGCTAAGTCAAATACAAAAATGTGAGAAAGAGTCCTATAGAATGGGCTAGAGGTATCATTAGTAAAAAAGCATAATATATATGAAAAATGATGAATAACTTATGTATAAAGTGTAGAAACGATAGCTCATGAATGTCCATATTATATTCAAGGTCTTCTTGTGTGTGTCTGGTGGGCTATAATCACAAAGTCATATAAATGGATCCAACCAGGATGTGAACCTGCAAAGAAGTAACACACATCTACGATAATATAAAGTCAGCACAGTAATAACAAAGAATAGAACCAACAGATTTTCTGGTGGTGCACCACCACCCTGACCATCAATATGTAGTTATATAGGAAAAGAGAGGCCATAGTGTTTTCTATTGGGAATCTAAAAGTCGTCCCTGCTACTCCTCCACACTCAGCTTCACCCAGGTGCCATGGTCACCACATGTCATTGAATTTGTCTATACTTAAGTGACTACTGTGACGTGGACAGCCAGTTCTGAGTGCTGTATCATTTTTTAAAATATAAAATGTATTACTGACTGACTGTGCTGAAAATCTGGTGCTTTAGGAGTGACCTTGCTCCCCCCCAGGTTTCAGCTGAAAGATGAAAGCCATGAGAAAATGCTGAAACAGCATGCGAGATCACCCACACACAGGTTTTTAGATACCAGGTGTTATGGAAGGCCTGAAGCTAATTACAGGGTGGAAGAAGCTTGAGTTGAGCATCTCCCTTTATGACGTTTCCAGAGAAAGAAAAGCAGGTTGTAATGTATGAGTGCGATATCATAAAGATGCTTTCATGTCCTGGAAGGGGAAGCTTATCATGAGATCAAAGAAGTGTCATTTGAAGGACATTAGTCATGCTGAGGATTGCAGAATTTAATTTCTTGAAAAAAGACATCCTTTTTTTTTATTACTAAATATATATTTTTTAAAATATATTATGACAGAGGAGGAGCTAGATGACCTCACACAAAAGGGGTTGGCAAATACAGTTTGCTTAAGGAATATTCTGTTTTACTTCAGACACTTTTTATCTAGACTCTGACAAGGACAAATCTGTGAGCACTTTAGAGAATAAGTACTGTAGTAGGAATTGCACTGTTAAAACCTGTTTTGTTCAAGACATTTGTATGTCTTGTGATATAACAGTTCTGTATTTTGTGTTTGACATATTTTCATCCATTTTTAGTAAAAACTCTTTTTAAAGCATACTTGGTTTGTCTTTGTTTTTCCTTCACTTGCAAGAAGAATATTTTATTTTTATTTATTTAGGATTCATATCATACCTTTGAGCTCAGAGCTCTTTACAAAGGTTCCACATCAAACAGTGACAATGACAGCAATAACAAACAGTTTACATATAATACTCAAATAGTAGGTAGCTAGTATACAAGGTTACAATGTAATTCATAGTACCAATGGTGATAGTACAGCATCAAGAGCATTCAACTAGGATAAAGGACAGTGTTTATATGTAGCGAAGGAGATAAAGAGGTGTGACACCTAGTGTGAGAGTCCAAAGAGGAGTCAAGGGAGGGAGACGGGGGGGGGGCCGGCCAAAAGAAGTGGCTTTGTCTAGGAGATTGGGAGGTAGTGGTAGTAGGTTGGTTTTAAGGTTGATCCAGTGGGAGAAAAGGCACAGGAGGGAGAGGAAGACAGAGGGATAGGGCAACAGGGAGGAGTGGGTTAAAGAAAGGGAAGGAGAATGTGGATGAGTGGGCATTATGGGTGTTATATGTGGTTATATATATATGGTTATAGCAGACATGAAGCATAAGCTTGAATGGTGGTACCAAACTGGAATGAGAAGCATTTTAAATCTGAAGTCTTTATTAAAGTTTTAAGGGTTTGTCTCTGTGTACCTGGTTAGATGCCCATAGGCCAAGATATCTGGCCCCCCGAAGACAGAAATATCTGAGCCTGTGCATTGGGCACTCTAGCAAGAGGTTCACAGTTTGAATCCCTCCAAGGCTTGAGACCAAAGTTTGATCCAAACTCTGTTCTGTTAAACTGTTCACAAGACTGCGCTCGGAGGTTGGCACTTTGGGAATAGAGGGCCTGACCTGCTGAGTGGGTTTGTGACAAATACTACTGGTAATATGCTCCATTCTCTCTGTTTCTATTACTTTTGCCTGCCATTGCACTAGCGAAGGAGACTTAGGGGTCAGCCAATTAAGAGTGATGCACTTGAGTGCTGCTACTTGTAGAATCTGGCCTAACTTCCGAATAGCACTACTGCAGGATAGTAGTGCCAGGAAACCCAGGACCAAGTCTATAAAAGGAAAGGGGATACCAGTTAAGTTTTGAATCTCAGTATGAACTGAGCACTAAAAGTTCTGAAGAAGTGGGAACTCCCAAACGATATGGTAATGGATCCCCCGGACACCTCCACATTTTCGCCAGCAGGCATCCTTATAACTAGCATTAATATGTTCAGTAACAACTGGGGTTCGAAAAAAGCAGATGAGCACCTTCCAATTAAATTCCTGCCAAGTCAGGGATGCAGTAACCTGCCAACCCAAATGGAGGTGGTGGGAACATTGATCTGAGGTAATCTACTGTCTTGTCCCCAATTAAGCCTGACATTATCTAATAGGGCAACATTCATTCTAGGATCATGGATATGTTGTTCATCCACACTTATTGGCATGTCCCTTTCCCCTTTAAGGATCACCAGAAGTCTTCAGGCTGGCTCCTCCCATCCACCCGGGTGGTATATATCTTGGCTCTGCCCCATGATGCCAGATCTTCCTTTCCATTGGAAGATTCAGGTTGCCTCCCTCGTGCTCTCGCATTTTGTAGGCCCTGGCTTTCAAAACTTCAGTTTTGATGAAATTAAAACTCATTTGAGGTAGCGATTGCACTTTTGTGTCTTCGATTATGGAAGAAAAATCTTCCCCTGGATTTCACCAGTGTTCTTGCGGCCAGAAAGGTTGCACACCGATCCCCACCTCACGCGCATCTGCTGCCTAGGTGTTGGCCATGACACCTCGTCCTGCAGCTTTTGCTTGGCCCTCCATTCTAACGATCTTGATGATCACCTGGCACAATTAAAATTGGGGAGACTGGGGAAAATGAAATCCAAGGAAGCTAGGTGGGTGGTTACTGCAGCTACGGGCTCCGCCGAGCAACTGGGCATGGCGGTGTTCGAGGAAGAGTGGCTCATGCCGCTGCTCTCGGGCTTCTTCATTCCTCTCAGCCTAGGCTCTCTTTCTCGGCTCCTTCCGGGAGTTGTGAGAGTCTCTTCCCACCCGAGAGAGATGCCTGCAGGTTCGCACTCCTCCCGATCCGTGAGTGGGAGAAGGAACTGAGTAAGCCTTTGTCCCGTGAAGGTGCTCTTGGGACTGAGAGAGACCCAGGAGCATGTGGTCTCAGCAGCGGTCGAGATCGCTTCTTCCGCCGATGGCTTCTCAGATCTTCCATCACGGGCCAGCCGATCGAGGATGCGGTCAACGAGGTCGAGATTGTCATTGACCCCATTGACCCCCTCTCACCGGCTCCTGCCAACGACTCCTTGGAAAGGACTACGGTCCTTGTCTTCCCTGATGAGGAGACCCAGCCTATGGGTGTTTTCATCGAGGACCCTGTTCTGGATCCCCAGAAGTCACCGGTCCTGCCAGTGTCCCCAGAGTGGCCGAGTTGGCCTGCCCGATCTCAGTCGCGGTCTAGAACCCCCTCGACTGAAAGGCTGAGGAAGTGCTCTAAGATGAGGCGATGCCATCGGTCGTCCTCGTCCTCCTTGGATGAGGAGAGGCTCTGGTGGAAACTGCATCGGTGCTATGAGGACCTCATGTGGCAATAGCTGATCTTGTCCAGGCACAAGCCTACTCCGGCTCCTTCCCCAGCCATTTCTTGGCTGTTGCCTCCTAGGCCAAAGCCAACCCCTCTGGAGCCAAAAGCTTTGGTTCCCCTGCCCTCGGGGATGGCATCTCTACCTCTTTGGTCTAAACCGGTCTCTCCACTCATTGTGGTGGAACCCGCCGCCTAAGCAGCCTGTGGGAGAGGCTTCTTCTAAAGAAGACAGACTGGACATCAGGCTCTCCTGGCGTTTATAAGTCACAGTCACCCCGGACCACCCTCGGCACTTCTAGGGTGATTACGGCGGCAGGTCATTGTATCCTGACTCCTTGGATTCGGATGTCACTGGGCTTCACTCTCATCCTGGGGATGATGAGTCATCCATTGACCTAGGGATGGAGGAAGGTCCTTCCTCCTTCCAAGGGATCCTTTGCCTCATCTCTCAGTCCACAGGGATGCCCTGGAACCCATCCAGAAAAAGCGGAGTACCCTCTTCGGACATCCTTAAAGAGGACACCCTGACAGAGCCTTTCTGGTGGCCGAGGCCATTTTTGATCCTGACCTTGAACTCTGGCAATGCCCTGTCTCTTGCCCAGCTCCATCTGCCTGCATGGCCTGCAAGTATGTTGTGCCTATGGGGTCCCTAGTGGGGTTCACAGAGCACCCTTTGGCCGAGAGCCTGGTGACTGCTTCTGTGTTCAGGTGTACTGGCAGTTCTGCCGACATGGACCGACCTCCCGATAAAGAGTCCAAGCTCTTGGACCATTCAGCGAGGAAGATCTATGCAGCCTCCTCCTTGAGCCTTCATCAGGCAAATTCGGCTGTCATGGCACACTTCTCTCACACCCTTCTTGGGTCACTAGATGAAGCCCTCCCACATCTCCCCACGGACATACAGACCATGATCAAGCAGGTCCGAAACCATGGCTGAGCTGTTGCCAAACAGCAGCTCCAGACAGCCTTGGACATTGGGGACTCTTGTGCCCACTCGATGGCTGCCGCAGTTGCCTCTCACTGCAGGGCTTGCCTAAGGCTCTCCTCCTTGCCAGTGGATACTCAGCAGAAATTAGCTGATGTGCCCTTCATTGGGACCGACTTGTTTGGCCCAGGAGTGGCCGGTCACCTTCAGCGCATAGAACAGTCCAGTGCCACCTTGGATGCCACTTCTGCCAAGGATTCTTCAGGCAAGAACCAGCAGAAGAAGAAGCCCTTTCAGCACTCTCCTCTGCAGCTCAGCAGTCCTCCCTCCAAAGGCACCAGCATCAGCAGCAGGCTCAAGCTTGGCACCCTCGGCTCAAGCCTGGACCCCAACAGGCCTATAAAGGAGGCCAAGGCTTGGGTCCTGGAGCCTCCTTCTCCTCCAAACCTGCTCAGTGACGGGGTGGGGGCTGCCACCCCTACTCCCTTCATGACAGCTCTGGGCCCTTCCGTGGGGTGCCGGCTCCACTACTTCCTTTCCACCTGGTCTACTGTCACCTTGGACAGGTGGGTTCTCAAAGTGGTTGGTCAGGGACTGCCTCTAGAGTTCGAGCAGTACCCTCCCAGCTGAGACCATGCCCTTGGGAGGAATGGATATCCACTCACACCCAGTCGTCTCTTCAGATGACATTGCTCAGCTGCTCCTTAAGGAGGCAATAGCTCCCATGGCAGATCCTCCAGCAGACCCAGGCTTTGTCTCCAGATACTTCCTGGTGCCCAAGTGGACGGGGGGCTGGTGGGATGAAGAAATATTACAACTACTAAAGGTCATTTCTCCACCGGGTGACCCCTCATTCCCAGAAATGATGTTACAAATACAAAAAACCATAGGGTTTACCACAACAGAGCAAGATAGATTAGTCAAAGAAATGGCTAAATATCTTGACATCCCGGAAGAACCTATCCGGGTAGTCCCTCCTTTTATACCAGCGTTCAGAAATGTGATTACTGAAGCATGGAGTCAACCCATAGCAGCACAGGAGCTACCTGGAAAAGCACATAGGCTATATCAGGCTCCTCTTGATTATCAATATTTAACAAATATTCCCATCATGGATTCTGTGGTTATTGCATCCCTCACGATTGTACTGGCAAACCTAAACATACAATTATAGCACCTCCTGAAAAAGGCTCTAAACATCTTGATTATATGGGGAAGAAAGTGTTTGCTCTAAACACATTAAATATTAGAATACTTAACTGCATGGGACATATGCTGAAATTTCATCGTACAGTGGGCACCTCTGCTGGAGGCATTATAAGTAAACTACCTACATCCCCTGAAATAGAGCAACTCACATCAATGATAAACACAATTTCTTCCCTGTCTCGACAGTTATTAAGATTAGGATATGACGTTGCCACGCTTCGGCTAGAGCCTCTGAAGTTTGTATTCTTATATGCTGTCAGGCATGGCTCCGACTCTCAGGGCTAGCACCTGATATTCAACAAAAAGTGGCTAATGCCCTTTTTTCTGGCGACCATCTCTTTGGACCAGGGGCATAAACAATACTGGACAACCTACAAGCCTCAGGCAGACAACTAAAAACAGTATAATATATGTACCACAAACCACGCCCTTAGTGTAATTATTCATACAAAACTGGAAATTACTATAACCAAAGAAGAAACTTCAGAGGCAAAGAATGAAGGACAAGGAACACATCTAAACTGACTCATGACTGCCCCTTAGGATGGCCGGGTGCCTCTTCCTCTCATTAAAAAACTTCAGACTATGCCCCAGTCTCCTCCTCTAGGCCTCAGAGACCTTTTTCTTGGGGCTTTGATTCGAAATTATACTGAGGCCTTTCCCATTAGGCTTTATACATCTAGCCACTTTTTGAGGTCTCACTGTTACAGGCCATTACGGTCATTTCATTGGGCTGCCTCTTGGCCTGTTGTGTGCTGGACCCTCATGTCCCTCCCATGAACAGGGCCTGCTACTATTCACATGCTAAAAAAAAAATCTATGTATCTTGATAATATTATAATATGGATCATAAAATTCTTACCAAACTTTTACTGCTACATTCGGTCTTCACCTGGCCATAGATAAAGGCCACAGAGACAGTGGTGAGTACATATATATGATAAACCTTATAAACGCTACAAGACTTATCAATTTTCTGATCCACACTACTTGGACAATAAAATGTGTGCATGTCACAAACCTTATGACTTTTCTCAGATTAACATGTTTGGAATCTCAAAGATGAGATCTACTGGCTCATAATTTGCAATTATCCAGATCATTATTTAAACTTCTGCTCATCCAACAACATAAATAAAGGGCACAGCATACTAATATTTCAGGTTTACACCTTACAAGGTTGCAGGCCCTGGCATACTTGGGACCCCCTTGCAAATGAGATTACTAAATGCACGATGGAACTGACTACATCATTCGGTGGCATTCCATGTCTTTACCCTAAAACGGGTACAATATTGACTACAACAATACTACGGACTCTAAGTGCCACTGGATTCCATTATGAAATAGATACACTGTTTCATTTCACAATATCATTGTTTGCTACTTATGTAGCCTATTTATTCCAAAAATGGATACATTTCTTTAATGACTTGACAGGCATGGCAAAAAAAAACTGTACTAACTTGCTACATTGTAGCACTACAAAATAATAATATTGTATTATTTGGGTTACTGTTCAAAACTCAGAACTCAATAGGCTTTGACATATACTGTCTTTTACAGTGCATGCCACTGAGACCTACCAATTACTCCATTATCGGCTGAATTTCTTCTGATTTATTACAGTATCTGATATGCCATACCTTGATCGGGTTTACTTCTGCTTAACTCATCTGGCGATGCCCAGTAATAGCCAATCTGGCCTGTTTTTCAGCCATAGCCCTATAACGAACACTATAATGGAGTACTTACAGACAGAATACAAAATTCTCTTTATATGCTGATATACTGCTCTCAGCACCTACCGGTCCTAAGGCCACACTATACGTATGGCAGAATGCCATATCTGGCCACCCCACTGCCATATAACTGCTTGGGAATCTCCCAGAAATAATGACTTACTGCAAGAGACCTTTCCATGGAAGATAGATCAGTTGCACAAAGACTTTTGCCACAACAGTAGAACTTTTAGGAATGTCTCTTGCAGTAAGTAGCTTCCCTCCCTCCGACTCCCTGTCATTCTGTAGCAGGGAAAACGATGTAGAGTTGGGAGGCTTAGGTACCTTGGTTCCCCTTGGTCCCTCACCTTTATGAGCTGAAATCGGCAGGGAATGGAGACTACCAGGGACCACCCACTTTTATAGGCACAGCCCAGGAAGTGAGGTCATGTGGGTGGTCCCTGGTGTGGAGACTGCTAGAAGAAACTGCTGTGTTAGAGCGCCACCTATCGGGAACTCCCAGAAGTATTGACTTACTGCAAGAGACATTCCTAGAAGATCTACTGTTATGGCAAAAGTATTTGCGTAACTGATCTTTCTAGAAGTGGTATATGTTGTTCATCCACACAGACCCACCCGACCTCCCCGGCTGCGGACACACAACACCTGGCTTCCAGCAGGCTAAGATCTGGCATCATGGGGTGGAGCAGAGGTATATACCACCTGTGGGTAGGAGGAGCCAGCTTGAAGACTTCTGATGATCCTTAAAGGGAAAGGGACATGCCAATAAGTGTGAATGAACAACATATACCACTCCTAGAACTACTGTTACAGGTGAGTAACCTGTTCTTTTCTGACAGGTTGTATATAACTCAACTAGGTAGCGTGCTTTAACCTGCAGTCTAACTATGTGATAAAAGAAGTCTTCTAAAGTAGTGTGTTCCTTCAGAGGGACCAAGTGTCCTGATGACAGGATAAAATCCCAAACTTGTAAAAAATGAAAATGATCTTCCCTGCAGAGGGAACAAATTTATTTTAACCTTGAAAATGGGAAATAACCCTTTTCATCCGTGCATTGTCTAAAAGTAGTTAGAGCATGCACTTCCCAACAGGTAAACCCTGGGTCCAATCTGGGGGGGTTGGGGGGACAGATCTTCATGTTGTATGAGAGAAAGGGATCCAATAGTGTTAGGGGTATTGGTTAGTTTCCTAAGATATAAGAGACTATGTAAGGAATGTTTAATCCAAGTGTTATGAATCTGAGGCCAGAGGCAAGTAGGAATTGCAGTTGTACAGTAGGTAAAGTCCATAGAGCCCAGCTAGGCAAAGAAGCAGCCTCAATCTGATACCAGTCCGAATCCTCACATCGTTTAGCCCATGTACACAGCTGGACACCCTGGGTGGCCAAATAATAAAATGTAAAGTTGGGGAGCGCTAACCCTCCCATCTGTCGAGGGGCCTGTAAGTTTGTTTTGGAGAGACATGGTCATTTTCCAGACAACAGAAAGTGTTGGATGGCTTTATACAAGTTGTTCCAAAAGGATTTGGAAATAGGTAAGGTCTGGAATAAAAATGAAAGGCGGGGAAGTACATTAATTTTAATCATCTGTATTCTAGTGTAAAGGGTAGGAGTGTCCAGTGGGCAAAGTCCACTTGGAGGGTACTGTCATAAACGCACTCAGCAGGTCAAGCCCTCTGCTCCCAGAGTGCCAGCCTCCGAGCGCAGTTTTGTGAACAGGCAACAGAACAGGATAACCCTCCTGCCTGCTTGTGGGTCCGAATCACCTTTGGTCTCAAGTTCTGGGGGTATTCAAACTGTGAACCTTGCTAGTGTACCCAAAATGTACAGGCTCATCTTTGGGGATGCCAGATATATTTTGCCTAAGGGCACCTAACCAGGTGTCCAAATGAACCCTTAAAACTCTATAAAAGACCTTAGGTATATTCTTACCTTTTTCCAGTTCAGTAACACCATTAAGCTTATGAACAGTTGTCAGATTTAACTGTCCACACTTCACATGCAAAAGAAAGAACTTGGAAGACACACCCAGGCAGTCTCTTTAAAATAAGAGGTTTACTTAAAAAAATTGATAAAAATAGGTAAAATGTAAACACAGAACACTATATCACAAAGCATATAATCACTTCAAAGAAAACAAGGAAAAGTACAAAAAAACTCCTACCACAATACAGTTAGACTTTTTCTATCTAATGTATTACCTCTGTAAGTGCCTTAGTTAGGTCTTGTTTCTTAAGAGTCCACAAAATAAATGTCACTAAGATCAGACACAGTATAGCTTAAATTGTTTCTTTCACATACACACCTCACACCCCTTCCACGATGTCATGCAGCTCCTCCTTTAGAATATAAAAATATACAAGCAATGATTTTCCTGTCAGGAGATATTTTAAATACTGTGACTTCAGCAAAACTAATTTCCCAAATTATAAGTCTGTGATTTCCCATTCTTTCTTTGATCTTTGAGCAGTTCCGGTTCCCAGGCCATATCAAAGGACCTTTACTACTCTACAGTTTCTCACCTAGATGCAATATAACTTTTTAACACCAGTTGATATTAAATGTGCTTCTTCTAAAACATCATAAAAGTTTATGATCTCCATCCTCTGGCAGACTCATAAAGTCCCATTTCATTTCCACTTCAAAGCAGCAACAGGCCATAAAATGGAAGTCTTGGAAGTTAATCACATTACAGAGATCTGCTGTTTAATATATATCCTGTCATTTTAACTGAAACCTGGGGGGGGGGGGCATCCCACAGGCTGTCTCATGAGAGACACTCACATGCCACATTCTATATACAAATATCATAGAGCAATCATAACCAGCTGGCCAAGCATCACAGGTACTACATAATTTAAGACAGTTATTTTTAAATAGTAGTGAAGTGTCCCCAGATATTTAGATGCCTAAATAATGAAACTTGGTTTTTTTTGGTTCACACAAAGGGACATGCACATCTAAATTCCATAGAGAACGTACACCTCCCTTTTCATGCTCCTGTTCCCATCCTCTTATCTCTGTCATCCTGCTTCCATCTTTACTTTGCACCCTGGGGTCCTTCTCCTTCGGGTTCTCCCTACTTATCTCTGCCTGTAGGGGACAGTTTCTTCCCCTGTTTCTTCCCCACCCCTTGGCAAGTTTAATTGTTCAGAGTATATTTAAACTATCCTTCAAGGACTGTGGTTCTCCTCCTGGATGGATACAGTCCATTTATTTTATTTACTGAAAACTTTAGAGATTATCTTTGAGCACAAGTGCTCATTCACATAGGTGCCACATCAAATACATAGTCACAACAAACCTTACCAGTACAATAAGCAGTTCCAGAGGAAATGCAGTCAAGTCAGTCTCAAAGCACTTAACACAGAACAACTACCTTCAATTTTGAAAAAAATCCATATAGTTTGTTGTACAAAAAGTCACAGGATATGTTCAGATAGAAACCAAATAAAACAGTTTAATGGTTACAGTTGCACTGGACTGCAAAGGTAGACCACAATGATCTCTTAAACTGATTGAACTTGGAGAGATTCAGCAGAATATCAGGCAGTTCATTTAACCAGTTAGCAGCCCTGACAGCAAATGATCACTTGCCCAGCTAAGTACACTGGAAAGGAGGCTTAAGGGCATTCCTGGCCATTACCCTCTGTAGGCCCTTTTCCATCCAGGTGGATTCCCAATTCCCAGTATATTAATTTATTTGTTTTTGATAACTGGCTAAGTACTTGTGACAGCCTGTTTTCAGGCATGACCCAACTCTCTTCCTTCTGCACCATATTCCTTCAACCATGAGTTGGAAGCTCTTGGTGCAGAGATCCTCCTTCCCATAGATGGACAGCACCTCAGAGAAAGCCACTGAGCATGTTATCTGTCTAAGACCATTCCCCAGCTGTAAACCCCCTGCACTATCTCAGCTCAGTCCCTAGCCAGGTCATTGGTCCCCAGGTGGACAGTAACATCCAGCTCCCTTCTGTACTGCTGCCCTAGTGATCCCCAGAATCCATTTCCCCTCCCTCCAGGCCATGGCACCATGTAGACACCTGACGTCCCTCTCCGACACCCTTCTTGTTCCCACATCTGCCCCCCTGACAATCGATTCCTCCACCAGAAGTTGCTTTCTCCTCTCTGGGGTCTTCTCCCACCCTCCTTGGGGTCTCCACTACAGAGGACCCCACATCTTCCCAGGCCATTACCATGGGTGCCTACTCCTCCTGGCAGTCCCACCCTGCCAGAGCAGCATAGGAATTTTGTAGTGGTACTGGCTGAGGAATGTGCCTCCAACCCACCACCCCACCCTTCTAGAGCTCACCATAGTCCAGCCGATCCTTCTCTCTGGCATCCTCTGAGGTAAGGGTGACACACTTGATGGTCCCTGGGTAGGGGAGAAGGTCCCCCAAAGTCTAGTCAAGTGGGCCTGGAGTCTAGTGTCCTCCTCCCTCAGCCCAGAGAGATACATGCAGATGGGGCAGCACCACAGTCTCCAGAAGGTCTCTGTGAAAACTGCAACCCACAGCCACTGCACTGCACCACTCCCAGCATTCCCCGTTCCTACTCTCCCTGTGCTACTTAGAAGTACTTTTGTACCCTCACCCTGAATAGGGTGCTTCTAATTTTTCCCCTTATCTTGTTTTTTATACCCATTTGTACACCTACCCTAGATAGGGTGTTGCTTCTGTTCCCAGTTTTGCCCTACCCTTTTGCTTTTATCCATCCCTTCTGTACTGTTTATCCCTGGTAGTGTGTTTTAAATTTTTGCCCCTTTTGTTGTTTGTTGTTTCCCTCTTTGTACACTTACTATATATAGGGTGTTGCTCTATTCCTTGTTTTGGTCTGCTGTTTATCTTCCACCCATCCTGGTGAATGCAACAACAGGAGTGAACAGGTACCTTGCTTTAGGTGACTGACAAGAGTCCTTGGTTCCATGCTTCCTCCTGCTGATGCCCAAGATGCCAGTCTTACTCCTGTTCCATTCATATGCTGGGACATGACCATGTGTGGGGACATGTTAGGGAGAACCTGCTTTTATACACCAGTGGAACTTCCTCCAGGTGGGACTTCCTGTCCAGCTGTAGAGATCCCAATGGGTCCTGAGCATGTCACAGCTCCTATCCCCTACCTGGAGAGAGGGAAAGATTGAATGCAGGACAGGGATCTGCATCCTGTCTGAAAGAAAACAGCTCAGAACAGGTTAGTTTGCATAGGGAACAAAAGAAGTTTCTGTGTTGCAGAGGTTGTTGCTAATGAACTGGGATTAAACAGATGCTGTGTAGAGCAAAAAAGAACACTTTGTAATACAGAGCATGTTTCGATCCCCTTGTATTTTCTGCCTTTCTCAATCCTGAGTCTTTTAACATGCTGCTGCTAGTTTAGCTCCCGTCCAAGTTTCACTTTTAGTCTTCCTGCTGTTCTAGTGGCTTCTCACTCATTCCTGAATCCCTTCCGATGCACTCCACCTGCTGCTTAATTTAAAACCCCATGTGAATGTTGTGTTTTTCTGCTGCTATTGCTGCATGCCTGTTTGGGACTCCTCCTGATGCTCTCTGCTTGCTGCCTCTGCTTGCTGCTTCCCAAGATGGTGCAGTGCCAAAAAAGTGTACCAACAGAGAACCTCTTAGCTCAGCCTTCATCGTCTAGGGCTCTGGCTTGTTTGACCTGGGGCTCGATAGCCCAGGAGTGCAATCTCTTACATGTAGGGACTTTTAAATCCCTTCATGGGTTCCCGGTCTGTCTGTTCAGCTCCCAATTGATCCTGAGCATGTCACATGACCTCCAATCTCCTACCTGGAGAAAGGGAGATCTAGTGTGTGACAAGGATCTACTTTCTGTATGAAAGAAAAGCAGCTCAGAATAGGTTCGTTTGCTGTTGGGGGAAAAAGAAGTCACTATTTGTGTTGCAGCGGCTGCTGCCTCAAGAATAGGGATTAAACAGATGCTGTGTAGAGCAAAAAAGGTGCCTTTGGTAATTAAATACTGGACTACTGCTTGTCCCTGAAGGACTTGGGACTAGGATATTCCTCAGTAAAGGTCCACATGGTCGCTCTGTTAGTCTATCATGCCTTATCAGAGGGTAAGACAGTGGCCCAGTTAGAGGTTTCCTCTAGATTGCTAAGTGGCATCCTCCTTCTGCACCCCTCGGTCCAAGATCTGGTTCTGGTGTGGGACTATGATCTGGTCTTAGAGACCCTGACTGCACCTCCTTGCAGTTACATGTGAGCTGCATGTCCTCTCCCAGAAGACACTGTTTCTGGTGACTATGACATCTGCTAGACACATCTCAGAGTTACAGGCTCTGGTCACAGATCCTCAGTGTTCTGCAAGGCTTCCTTATTCAGGGTTGTATGTCTTTCAAGCCAGGTATGACTGAAATAGGACTGTGCCCAGTTCACCACCTGGTAAAAAAATAGAAAATGAAATGAAAGGATCATTAGGTCCTGCTGGCCTCCCTCAGTGTTGGGTACTGCTTGAGAATTGTTTCACATGAACATACGAAAATGCCAGCAGAAACAGGCCTAATGGTCTATCAAGTCTGCTCGATTGTGCAGCTAGCCCCTCAACGTGCAGCTGCCCCACCCTCCCTCCAACTCCTCTTAATTACCTCTCCCCTGACTCTGTCCCACCCCCTCTTAAACCACCCCCACCATACTACAGGCTACCACCTCCTCAGGCAGGGCATTCCACTTATCCACCACCCATTCAGTGAAAAAGTTGCTCCTGATTTCCCTCCTGAATCTTCTCCCCACCAATCTCAATTTATGCTCTCTCATGTCCCTCCCACTTCTAATCTGGAGGATCCTCTCTGTGTCAGTTTTGTTAATCCTCTTTAAGTATTTAAAGGTTTCGATCATATCTCTCCATCCCTCCTCTCCTCCAGTGAATACATGTTCAGCTTGCCCAGCCTGTCATCGTAGGACGTACCCTCCAGACCCTGGACCATCTTTGTCACCCTGCGCGGTACCCCTTCTAATAATCTGGTGTTTTTCTTCAGGAATGGGTGCCAGAACTGCGCACAGTGTTCCAGGTGTGGTCTGACCAGTGACCTGTACAGGGGAAGGATCACCTCCTATTCCTGGAAGAGATACTTCTCACTATACACCTCAGCATCTTGTTGGCTTTTGCTGCCGCCTTCCTACACTGTGCTGAGTTGTTCATATTTCCCATTATAATCACCCTGAGATCCTTCTCTCCAATGCTTTCCATCTGAACCCTCCAAGCTGATAGCTCCTCCTGGTTCCTAGTTCCAAAGTGCAGTACTTTGCAGTTCTTGGCATTGAACCCCAGCTGCCATGTTGCTGACCATTCCTGTAGTTTGGTCAGGTCATCCTGCAGCCCTTTCCACAGATCTGTGTCATCTACCACAGCTTTCATTTTGCATCAGTCTGCAAACAGACTGATCTTACTGTGGATTCCATGTGAGATATCTGCTATGAATATCCCAAACAGCACCGGTCCTAGTACTGATCCCTGTGGCACTCTGCTCATCACATCCCTTGGTGATGAGAGCTCCTCCCACTACTACCCTCTGCTGCCTTCCTTCAGCCAATTGGTGATCCATTTGACCATTTTGTTCCCACCCCAGTATCCTCCAGCTTCCCCCAGCCTCCCATTGGCACCGAATCAAAGGCCTTGCTGAAATCCATATACAGGACATCCACCACATGGCTTTGTCCAGTTCCCTGATCACCCAGTCGTGCTACTCAACTAGGTTTGTCTGGCATGATCTTCCTGAGACAAACCCATGTTGCTGAACATCCTGGAGTCCACTGTCCTCCAAAATGCCACCAGCCTGTCCCTCAGGATTGTCTCCATGAGCTTTCCCACAATCGACGTGAGGCTCACTGGTCTGTAGTTCCCCGGCTCATCCCTAGGGCCACTTTTGTGAATGGGCACCATGTGGGCCATCCTCCAGTCTTCTTGTACACATCCTGTGTCCAGGGAGGTACTAAACAGGTCAGCCAGTGGTCCCGCCAGGATCACCACCAGTTCTTACAGCACCTAGGGTGAATGCCATCCAGACCCGGTGCCTTGTTCACCCTCAGTGACCTTAACCCCTCCAGAACCCTGGCATCCGTAATCCCTGTATCAGTCACCCCCTCTCTGCCCCTCTCCTTCCCCGAGGTATCTGACCCCCTTTCTCCTTCGTGAACACAGAACAGAAGTACTCATTTAGTGCCTCTGCCTGATCCCCCTCCTTCTCTACCCATCCCCTCCATCCTTCTTAATCCTCATGATCTGGTCCTTTTTCTTCCATCTCTCCCTAATGTATCTGAATTGGAACTGTATTCATGATGAGGTTCAATGTAGGGAGATATCACAGATAACTCCAGGTTGGAAGTAGTGGGCCAGGGGTTTTGTCTTCAGAAACACAGAGGTTTTCCACCTCACTCTCTGACAGAGAAAAGTCTGCTGGAACTGGAAGTAAAAAACTATTAATATCCAAAGGCTATAGAAAAATACTTGCCTCCCAGTGGGCAGGGGCCTATTCTCAACATACTTCCTGACCCCCAAGAAAAATGAGAAGTGATGACCCATTTTAGACCTCAGGTTTCTGAACAAACGTTTGAAAAAAGTAAAATTCAAAATGGCCACACTAAGGACAGTGATACCATCTTTTGCAGAAAGGCCATTGGCTGGGATCTATGGATTTGAAAGATGCATATTTTCATATCCCAGCCAGACAGTGTCACAAAAAATAGCTCAGATTTAAGCTGGGGAACTGCCAGTACCACTTCACAGCTCTTCCATTTGGTCTCACCTCAGCTGTAAAGGTTTTCACAAAGTGCCTGGCTGTGGTAGCACATCTGAGAAAACAAGGCCTGGTGATTTTCCCCACAATACCTGGATGACTGGCTGGTCTCAGGGAAATCAGAACAGGAGGCAAGGTTCTCAGTTCAGGTGGTAAAAGCACCCTGGAGAATATGGGATTCTGATAAACCTACAGAAGTCCCAGCTAGAGTCTGTTCAAAACTGGACTTGATAGGAGCAGAGCTAAGCACCTTGCGGGAAAGCTTTCCTTGCAGGCCAGAGTTACAGCTTTAACAATGATGGCAGTCCTTCACAGTTGGTCAGCTAAGACCTGCAAGAGACTTCCTGCAGTTACTAAGTCCCATGGACACATCCTCAGCTGTAGTTCCATGGGCCAGGTTCCAAATGAGAGCTACCCGTTACTACTTAAGAGACAACTGGCCCCAGCGATGAGATTCCCTATCAAGGCTAGTCCCAATGACAGAAGCAGTAGTGGAATCTTTAGAGTGGCAGAAGGAAGAAGGCCACCTCAGAGAGAACATTCTCTTCCTTCAGCAATCACCAACAAGTATCCTTACTACAGATGCCTCACTCCTGGGGTGGGGCGCTCACCTACAGGACCTACAGTGAGTGGTGCATGGAGCCCACAGGAGTCACTAGAACATATGAACCTCCTAGAGTGCAAAGCAATATTGCTAGCAATACAATCTTTCTCCTCCCACATACAGGGTCAGACTGTCCAAATGAGGACAAACAACACCACAGCAATGTACTACATAAACAAGCAGGGAGGAACAAGATCCTCAAAACTGTGCACAGAGTCAATGAGGATCTGGGACCTGGCTTCTTCCTTAGAAGCAAACATATCTGCAGTACATCTGCCAGGCAAAGACAATGTCCTAGCAGATTCCCTAAGAAGAATCAGCTAGGGAAATCATGAAGGGGCCTTAAACCAGCAGGTACTGGCCACAGTGTTCAGAAGATGGGGCAATGGGGCACTGCTGATATAGAACTGTTTGCATCTTGGGAAACATAGAAACATAGAATTTGATGGCAGATCAGGACCACTTGGCCCACCGAGTCTGCCCATTTCCCTACCTAATGGATAAGCTGCAGATCCTAGTTAACCACAGCCTACCTACTCCTACCCCCCCAAATTGCCTTATGTCTGTCCAATGCATTCTTGAATTTCTCCCGGTTTTGACTCCACAACATCCTCAGCAAGACTGTTCCATGCATTCACAACCCTCTCCGTGAAAAAATACTTCCTCACATTACCTCTGAGCCGCCTCGTCTTCAAATTGTGCCCCTTGTTCTTGCACACCTCTTTTCTGAAATATGCTACCTCTTGGATTGCTGATTCCTTTAAGGCACTTGAAAGTTTTTATCATGTCCCACCTCTCCCTTCTTTCCTTGAGGGCATACATATTAAGTGAGAACTATTTGCTCCTATAGTTTTGTTGCAGAGCATCAGAGGATGCCCTGGTGCTGGACTGGACAAGGAAGTTCCTATATGCCTCCCCACCATTTCCACTCATTCAGAAAGTACAGTACTCCTAAAACTCAGGAGGAAACCTGCCACAGTGATTATGATAGCCCCAGCCTGAGCCAGACAGGCCTGATACTCGATGCTTGGTCCTGTCCTATAAGAATCCAGTCAGCCTGCCACTCGGTCACAATCTGTTGACTTTGTCCCACTGCAGAATAGCATTTCCAAACCCCAGAAACCTATGCTAAGGGCATGGATCTTGAGGAGTTAGGATTTTCTGGATTGAATCTCTCAGGAGATGTCCTGAAGGTGCTTAGGGTTTGAAGGAATCTGTTTAGGGGTGTCATTTAAATTCAGGCTTGGGGTATATTGCATTTGGGTAGAAGAGTTGGATTGAATGTGTGTTTGTAAATTAGAGTTTTTCTTTCCATTATTCCTTTTTAACTACTGATGTACTAGGGTTGTTTGAGGGGGCTAAGGAGGGCCAGGATAGTGTATGGAGCATCCCTTCTGCACAATTTATGTCCCTTCTCCTGCCTCCTGGTTTCTGATACTTCTGTAAGACGTTGCCAAGAGGTGGGGATTTGGAAGGGCCAGAGTGATCTTGGGCAGTGGGGAGCCCTGTGCATGGTGGAGGGCGGTAAGATGGAGATTGTTGGGTCCGGAAGGCACCCTGGATTATGACGGGCACAAGAGAGAGGCCAGATGTGTTTGATGCCTATCTTCAGGGAGTCCTCCAGACCGAGTGGCCAGGTAACCCGAGGGGCTGCTTTTCACACCAATCCCCTGAGGCAGTGCTATGCGATCCCAGATCGATCAGGAACAAGACTGCAATTATTCTGGCTTGCATCACAGAGACCTGGGTTGGAGACGATGCTGGCCCAGTGTTTGAGGCTGCTGCCCCCCCCCCAGTATACCATGGTGCACTGCCCAGAGAGGAATATAGGGGCGGTGGGTAGCCATCTGTTTTTGATCCGGACTGTCAATTGCACCCAGTGAGAACCCTGGGTTCTTTTGAATGTGTAACCATTTGTGGGGGTCCAGGCACAGGCTGCAGGATTCTCCTTATTTACCGCCCTCCTGGGGTGGTCAGGGAATTTCCTGCAGGAGGTTGCCAGATTTGTCATTGGTGAAACATTGGAAGTCCCAGATGTATTATCTTGGGGGATTTCAATGTTTGGGCTGACAATGAATCTTCTCGGCTTGGTCATAATCTCCAGATTATGTCATCGCTGGAGCCTGTCACAAGTTGTTTCTGCTGAGACAACCAGGGCGGAAGTACACGTTGAACCTGATGTTCTCACTGGGGCTTGAGATAAATGATCTCAAGATTGATCGGGTGGTATGGTCCAATCACTGCATGGTGCAGTTCATGTTCAGGGCTTCCACCAGATGCCCTTCCCCTACAGAGATGATGAGCTATCATCTTTTGTGGGGATTGACCCTGGAGGGCTTTTTGGCAGTAGCCAATCTATCTGGTGTGGGTAATGCATACGTTGGAGGCATTGGTGCCATGGTGGACTCTTCTAATAGAGTGCTATCTGACACCATTGACTCCCTCGCAGCTGTCTGTGTATGACCCAAATCTTCCTACCTGAGGTCCTCATGGTTTGATGGGGACCTCGGGAGATGAAGAGAAAGGGTCGGAGGTTGGAGCACCGCTGGAGGAGATCCGCATGAGGAGGACAACTGGCTCTGTGTATGCATTATAAGCATACCAGGGGCAATCAACCATAAGAAGGCAGTGTTCCTGTCCAGGGAGATTGCTGCTGGGAAGAATTGACCAGCTATACTCTTTCGGACTGTGGACAGGCTACTTCACCAGCTTGTCCACAGCTGAAGAAAGGTTTATCTAATGCTGAATCTGAAGAGTTTGCTTGGTTCTCCTCAGACATAGTGTCTGGTATCTGGCAGGGAGTCCCCCCAGTCAGCAATGTTATAGCTGGCAGTGGTCACTCAAAGTGTTCTGAGTGCACTCCGCATGGTTGGGGAGTTTAGACCAGTGGAGGTAAGTGAGATCATTGGGGTGGTGATCAATCCGGAAGCACAATTTTGCAAACTGGATCCAGTGCCGAGCTTCTTGATGAGATGTATCGACACCATTGACCCAGTGTTTGCTCTGGTTGTCCAGTGTTCCTATCTGAGGGGTCTTCCTGATGCATTGAAGGAAGCATTGGTAAGACCATTCCTAAAGAAACCATCTTTGGACCTGGAGACTAGGGCAAATTACTGACCTATCTCCAACCTTCCCTTTTTGGTGAAGATTGTGGAGAAGATAGTGGCGCTTCAGTTGGAGGACACCTCGTGACCCATGAGTTTTGCGAACACTTCCAGTCAGGGTTTCAGGCAAGGCATAGCAAAGAAACCGCACTTGTTCAGATGCAGAATGATGTCCTCAGGGCAAGAGATCAAGGAGAAAAGACAATTCTTGTTCTCCTTGATCTCTCTTCAGAATTTGACACTGTGGACCATTGTGTATTGCTTGACCACTCAGGAACTCTATGGACTCACTGGCACTGTCATCTGCTGGTTCGAGTCCTTTTAACCAACAAGAGGCAACAGGTTGTGATGGGGAATTCTCTCCACCCCTAGCCCCTATCTTGTGGAGTACCTCAGGGGTCAGTGTTAGCCCCAATGTTGTTTGCAGTGTACATGCTACCTCTGGGAGGACATTAGGAAGTATGGCTTGGTTTCACTGTATGCTGATGATACTCAGCTATACCTATCCTTTACTCCAGGAACACCCAACATAGTAGATGTGCTAAAGAGCTGCCTTGCTGAGATCAACAACTGGATGGCCTCTAGCTGGTTGTGACTGAACCCCAATAAGATGGAGGCATTGGTGGTGGAGTTGAACAGAGTGCATGATAGGATGGCCTCTGGATCAGAGACTGGACTTGTTCTGGGATCTGTTCCATTGAAGTCCTCCTCTAGGGTGCGAAATCTTGGTGTAATTCTGGATAGGAGTTTGATGATGGAGGCGCAGATATCTTTCACCATCTGCTCCTGCTTTTTCCATCTCAGAAATGTCGCCAGGATAAAGCCCCTGTTTCTGCCTCTGGTCCTCCCCACTTTGATGCATACCTAGTTACATCAAGGCTTGACTACTGTAATGCACTCTACCTCAGGGTCATGGGAAGATCTTCTGCAGACTGCAGCTAGTGCAGAATGCAGCTGCTCTATTACTTACTGGGCAGCCAGAATTTTGACACATTATACCGGTGCTAGTGAGCTGCACTGGCTGCCAGTCAGGTGGAGGATCCTCTTAAAGGTGGGAATTCTCACCTATAATGCCCTGCAGGGTCAGGGACCTGGTTATCTGTTAGACTTTCTTGCACCTGCTCTCTTGGTTCGCCTCCGCTCTTCCTGTGGAGGCCTCCTGGTGATTCCCAGGACAAGGTTGAAATTGGCTGGCAACAGGGCCTTCAGTGTCGCCACCCCCGTCCTGTGGAATTCGCTGCCCCTTGGGGTTAAGGGGGCCCCCACTTTGGAGGTATTCAAAGCCCGCCTTAAGGCCCTCCTATTTGCCCAGGCCTTTTTGGATTACACTGTCAATTTACAGATTTGATTATAGTAGTTGGCAATCTGATGTTTAGTTTATTATTTATGGGAACTGTTTTTTATCAGGAGTTCATTATTTATATGCTTATAGTTATCTTGTTTTATTGATTTGTTTTTGAAATATGTGTTTATTTATTTGTATGGCACCCAGAGCCTCCGGGATTGGGTGTCTTTTAAATAAATTTTGCCTTGCCTCAAGAAAAGCCGCTACCAGGAAAGCTTATTACTGTAAATGGAAAAGGTTTTCTTACTGGTGTGCATCCAGAAAAATGAACCCGAGAGAGCAGTTACCTATAATTCTGCAGTACCTTGTGCACCTACAGTCTTTAGGCCTACAGTCTTCAACTTTAAAGGTGCATGTAGCATCAGTATCAACATACATAACAGCTGGCAAGGAAAGGTCTTTGGCCTCATGACCCATTTTCAAAGTTTTCTTTAAAGGCATAAGCCACTTGTACACACCTCTGATGGACTCTGTTCCACTGTGGGACCTCGATATACACCTTGCCCAGCTAACAGAGGCCTTTGAGCTTATGAAACTGCTAACCTGAAGTATGTTACATGGGAAACCATATTCCTGGTCGCAGTGACCTCTGCTAGGAGGGTTAGTGAACTGCAAGCTCTCTGCACAGAGCCAGATTACACAATTCCCCACAAGGATAGAGTAGAGTTTAGAACCAACAGAAAAATCCCTTCCCAAGGTGGTATCTGAATTCCACCTCCAGCAGTCCAGTGACCCTCCCTGTACTGTATCCAGAGCATTTCAGTCAAGATGAGGAAAAGTTGCATAGCCTGGACTTAAAGCAAGTGCCGTCTACGTGGACTGGACAAAAGATGTCGGGTCTCACAGCACCCAGCTTTTTGTTACCTATAGTGAGGCTGTCAAAGGCAAACCAGCTACAAAGAGATCTCTTGCTGGATAGTCTCATGCACTCAGTTCTGCTATGAAGAAGCTGGGAAAATGCCACCAAGAGGCTTAAGGGCACACTCCACAATGGGTATCTCTGCTTCTGTGGCATCCTCAAGGGGCATCCCATTGTTAAGACATTTACAAAGCAGCTACTTGGAAATCAATACACTCTTTCACAAAGCGTTACTGTTTGGACATACTGTACTGTCCAGCCGGGATACCAGCTTTGGAACAGCTGTCATATGAACCCTTTTACCCAGTTCCCCAAGGTACTACTACTGAATCTGCATAAAGTGTAAACATTATGATGGATTCTGGGGTTAGAAGAAAATACTCACTATAGTAATGTTTCTTTTAAGGATCCTCACCATGTTTACACCCTGCATCCTGCCTCGCCTTCCAGAACCTGGAATAGGTTTGCACAAGAATCAGTTATTTTGTAACTGAGGTTGCTTGAGCATTACTGTTGCTGTCTCTACAAGTGTAAGCTTGTTGTTATGGTTTACATGACAACATTTTTTCTCAAGTCTGCTTTCAGATTGTCTTCTGTTTGTTAAAATTCTATAGCAAGTTTTTCAATTTTTGTTAGCCTTTTAGCTAGATTTGCCAGCTGCTGCTGCTGCTCCACTTAGGCTTTCATTTCATTTCATTTTTATTTTTTATACTTGTAAATCTGATGAGCAAATTGACCATTTTCACAGATGACAAGTTACAGAAGTACAAAACACACTGATAACAAATTGAGACAATCATACAAATACAATCAACAACTTGGAAATGGATCAAAGCTACTGCCAGAGTGGAACGCGGATGCAGAGTTTGAACCTACATTCCACATTCTAAAGTTTGCATAGGTCCTGTCTCTGTGGCGTCACTCTCGTCCGAGATGACTGCATAAAGTGTAAACATAGTGAGGGATCCCTTAAGAGGAAGCAACATTACTATGGTAATTTTTTCTTTCTCTCTCAAAAGGAGAAAAAGCTCTATTTTGAAAAAAATGAATCCTTAGCTGCTTCCTTGATAGAACCAAAGACTACAAGCAAGCTTTGTACCTGTTTGTCTCTTTTGAACCCAATCTAAAAGGGCTCCCAAATTCCAAACAATGCTTACGGAATTGGATAGTTAATTGCATCCAGCACTATTCTGCACTGTGGGGGTAACAATTGATGAGGCTTTGTCTGAGCTCATTCCAGTGGAGGAATGGCTACCTCAGTGGCCTTGCTCCACTGGGTCCATGTTTTAGACTAAGATACGCAGGGCCACTACCTGGAATAATGTTCACACCTTCACCAGACTTTAAGCTCTGGATATTAACTCCAGAAAGCACGCAGGTTTCTGGTTAGCTGCATTGTATTACAGGGCCTGCTCTCCTCGTGAGTCTTGGGTCACCCATCTCCCTAGTGCCTCAGCCTTCCATATGTGATGTAAACCCACACTTTTTATGATGACGTTATCCCATCTGTCGTGAGGCCCAGAGTAGGATATGATTTTATTCATACAGAGTGCCCTTCTCAAGACCCAGAGTGCTTTACATTATATATTTTCACAATTGAAACACTGTATTCTAAATCAAATAAGTTACTACGGAATCGGGAGCATGGCAGCTATATGAAATTTAAAAGGAAAATATAGCATAATGCAGACAGGATATGCAGAATTGTGTAGGCGCCCAGACCTTCACCCTCAGTTGTACAACTGGAGGGGTACTTGACTGGCTATGATGCTCCAAAGAATGGCACAGTTCACAGTTTGATAGGCGTTTTCTTGCTTATTCATGCATTAACATGTGCAAGGAGATTGATACTAGGATCTTTTGGAGCCCCACACTATCAGATTAACTTTACCATTCTTTGTAGTCTCCTAGCAAGTCTGGGTACACCTTTCCTGTTGTACATTTGTGTATGGTTGACTACCCAGCAGTGCACCAAAGATCCCTGCACCACAAGCGTGAGCAATCTTTGTGTGAAGGCTTCTTTGCCCTGAATTTACTGTACCTAAATATTTTCCAGCCTAAAGGGGATGGGATTTCCACATGGTAGGGGCTGCCATGAGAAATGCCGTAACCCAACAGATTCTAAACTTGAGCATGGATAGTATGCAGCCCCTGGTTCCTGGAATGGAATGCTTTACCTGAGTGGTGTGAGGTCAGCTTCTGGTGGAGAATGGCGGTACCCAGCCTGTTTTGGGCATAAATACTAACATATTAACCTTATAGTCAGTTTTCTGCCTAACTGGCAGCCATTATAGATTCTATAGCGCCAGGGTGATGTGGTCTGACCTATGTGCTTGGGAGGTGTGCTGCTTCTTTTTGTACTGCTGCAGCATTAGATCTGTCCACAGGTGGGACCAGACTAACATAATGTGGCATACAGCTAGTGCTGAATTTTAAAGCCTCCACAGGCCACCTGCTAGTAAGGCACATTACACAAAGCAGAAACAGAATTTGGCGGCAGAAAAGGACCAGTAGGCCCATCCACCTGCTCTATTTTTCCTGACTATTCCAGCACCTTGGACCCTATTTGGTCACAGGATCTCTTCCGCCTCCCTTTACTTTTATTATGCCAGTGTGCCTACCCCAAGCATACTTGAAGCTTCCCACTGTCTTCAATCTCACTACCTCTTCCATCAGGCTGTTCCAGGCATCTACCACCCTTTCTGTGAAGAAGTATTTCCTCGCATCCCTCTTAAAGTCACCCCCCACCAAGCTTCATTGCATGCCCCCATGTTCTGGTGCTTTTATTCCTTTGAAAGAAATTCCCCACCTGCACCTTGTTCACCCCCGTGAGGTTCTTCTACGTCTCAGTCATGTCCCCTATCACACTCCTGTCCTCCATGGAGTACACATTCGATCATAAAATGAAAGGCAGACAGAAAATTAGGACTGTTTTATTCATTTAGGAACACAAACACTTCATTTAAATAAACAGTGATTTCCACAAAGACAATGAACTTCAGTGTCAAAATAAATATAATAAACTATGCAAACTGCCTGTCTGAAGAGGAGTGTCTCAGTTATACTACCTCAGAAACCACATCTGTCACTGTTGAGGGGGTTTCAGGGGATATGGAGGGGGCCCATAACACTGGATGTATAGCCTGCACTGTCAGGGCACTGCCGAGGGTTCAGGGGGTATGAAAAAGGGTTCGTAGCACTGATTGAAGCCTTATGGGACACCAGTGGGGCACTACTGAAAGAGTTCAGGTGGTTCAGAACACTAGAGCTATAGTCAACGCTGGCGGGCAGTGTGGAACTGGTTCAGGGGCTATGGCTGAGCCCATACCACAGCCATATTAGTCAGTGGCAGGGCACTGCTGTGGGGGGCTGTCTAGGAATATGGTGGGGATCCATAACACTGGAGCCAGAGCTGACACTGGTAAGGCAGTACTGAGGGGTTTTAGGGATACGGAGGGCCCCACTACACTGGAACCACCGTTGACCTTGTCAGAGCAGTGCTCAGGTGGTGCAAGGGGCATTGTGCCCATTACAATGAACCACACCAGATATGGGCAGGGCACTGCTGAGGAGAAACTCCATGAGGAAATGTGTCTTAGGACTGCGGCCTACAGGTATAACTGAGATTTTCCTCCCCTGTACACACAGGCAAACAGTTACAGTAGGAATGGAGTGCAAATCTCATGTAAGCAGCTAAACAGAGGATATTCATTATTATACTATACTACTTTAAATTACATTATCTGTAGCAAGTTACAATTTACAATATCTGACATTTATTTAATTTTATAACAGTGACCCTTCTCTCTCTGAGAGACACTTATGAAAATAGGAATTTATTTAGCAGCGAAATAAACAAAAGTTATCACTCTAAGTGCATAGTCTAAAAAACTCAAAGTTGGCACCTGTGCCAACCAGTCAGAACATGAAGAAACTCAATTTCATTTCACATTTTAAATCCTTACATAGAATATATATTAAAATGAAATAGGTTGTGGCTTAACTTTGAAAATAATGCATCACCAGGCAGCCCTTCATCAGCAACAGTGGTCAGCCAGAATATTCTGGCCCTCAGATGACCTTACTTAGCCAGTTATAAGGTGCCTAGTGATGACTTGACATACCATAAATTATTGTTTGAAGAAAATGTGCTAAATCAAGGGATGACTAATGCAGAGCAGCTAGCCACAAGTAAGTGCAGAGTAGCCAGCCACAAGTAAGCGTACTGCATTGCATCATCTGTAACCAAGTGCGGTTCCATTCCTAAAGGTCATCCAATGAATTCTAAACTCTTGAATGGATTTTTCCTCACTTGATACTGGCACTTCATTTGACCTCAATAAACACTTACTGTATTAATAATGTTTAGTAGTTAACAATTCCAGTTTCATTAAAAAAAAAAAAAGACTTTGTTGGGGCGAGCTGAATTTATGCATCAGAAACTACTGTACCACTATGAAAAGTCTACTGGCCTATAAGCTCAGCATTTAAATTGGCACAGCAGGTTTGTTCGCCTCACTCAGCCAGCATCCCGCTTTGGTAAATCTGCAGTGAGAATTGATTATGAGAAAGGTGAGGGAGCTGCTCACCCATGACGTTAGTGTCTCATCCAACAGATTTACCAGCCAAGTAAAATTGGCATATGCCATACCAAAGATCACCAACGCTGTTGATTAAAATAAAGTGCATTTTCTTTTCTTTCTTTTTTTTAAATTGTAAACACAGTGATGGAAAATCATAACATTATTTTATACTAAAAGATCCTGCAGACAGAGAAAGAGATGGAGACAGTTCTCCATTTGGAGGCTGTAGTGAAGATTTCTAGTCAGCAGAAAGGTCTCTTGAGATCCTTCGAGTCATTTGCTGCATCGCTGATCTCAGTCTTAGTTGTCTCATTCTCAGATTCCCTCCCTGAAAAGCTGGAAGGTTCACTTGCAACTACACATCCCATGATCCGTAGCACTTATGTGAAGAATAGTGTTTTATAGTTTTATCCCAGTTTTCAGCTTTCACATGTATGAAAGCAACAGTGCTGTGGATGAGATCCTTGCTGTATCCATGTGATCAGACCACTTCAGATTCTGTAAGCTGCTTCTGCAGTCCCTTGTGTCTGGATTAAATACATTCCAATAAATAAATAAAACTATTGTAACAAGGAGGATGAAGCCAGAAAGGAGTAAAGGCAACTCCAAAACGTCCTGTCATTTATCCCTGCCCATCTGCTTCAGTTTGTTGCAGTACCATTATCTGAAGAACTTTTATCGCTCTTCCTCCTCCTCTCCAGAGCGAGACAGAGAATGGATCCTGACTTCACCTCACGAGCGCAGTAAAGACCAAATATATCCTCATGGTATCGTTTCTGCTTCTGTTAAAGGATCAGGGAAGGAAAAAAAAAAGCAGTAAGATATGAATCCTCAAGGTATATGACATGGCCATCTAAAATGGAGGACTGATTTATTGAGTCATTTAACAGAGGTAATTATTCAGCTGAGACAGAGGGCCTGATTCCAGAATGGGTTGCGAGTGCCATAAGGGACTTGAGGAAGGGTGTATGATGTAAGAGCTGACTTGCATCAAACACGCTATTCCAGAAACCGATGCCGCAAGTCCTCTAATGCTGCAAAGTTAGACCATCTTCCCGCTGGGTCTAACTGTGCATCCATGGGGGTATCTTTTATGGGGCTTGTACCAAACCTATGGTGTAAGCTGCTGTAAAGCAGGAAAAGTGTTGTAAATGTATCAACCCTTCTGGAATACCGCAGGGTTGCATCGAGGGCTTTGGTGCAGTTGTGCAAACTTCACGGCAGATACAGGGCTTGGCACAAGCCCTGCGTCAACCTTCTAGAATCAGGCCCAAAGTCTCCATTACTATGAAGTCCCAGTGCAATAGGAAACAGGATTGTAATTATCGAACACTAATTGTATCAAGTTCACGCCTGCATAATGTCCTGAGACCTTTGAGGGACTGAAAGAATGTCCTCGTACTGTGCTGGTCTCCTGCTCCCTGACCTCAGTAACCATCACATTCTTTCTCCCTGCAGAAAAAGTGGTTTTCCTGAGCTAGCTCCTCTGAAAACTGCTAAGCCTGTTTTATTTTAGTTTGCTTCTTTTGTTTTGCTTTATAGCTAAATATTTTTGAATTAGTTTATCATTTTATTTGTTTTATCTGTTCCTGACAATAAAAGAAGGAGTAGCTCTATCTTTTCAGAACTTTCCAAAACTATCTAAAGAGAAAATGCTAAACAGCATCATACTAGAGGGAAAGAACTGCTTAGATTGGGATTAAAAAAAATATCTTAAGAATTTAAAAGTGCAGTAGAGAGACAGAGTACCAAAAACCCAAATAAGGAAAAAGGTTTTCTCAAGGTGGAAAAATGGAGAGCGTCAGCCAGTTATGAACATGAGGTTCCTAAACAGGCATGTCAGAAAAGAAATATTTAGAATCATGCTCTTAAAAATGCTAATCCCTTTCGTACAGGTGGGAGACTTATGTGTTCACCAGACCTCATGGATGCATACTTTTACATTCCAACATAGTTACAGAAAAGATTATTAGATTGCTTTACAATCACAGAAAATATCTATTTTACATACAGCAGCACGTGTTACATTTGTCTGCACTTTGTGGCTCCTCAAAGATGTGAGAGCACAGTTCAAATGACTGGAGGAGGCTAGATCTTTTTTGCCATTTGTCAGATATTACAGGTTGTTTTTTTTTTGATAACATGCTATCTGTATTTTTTTTTCATAATGGCTATTTCAGTCAACTAAATATAGTATAGAAACTTTGAAAGGTAAGTGCAGGAAAAGACTTGTAGAATATCTAGTCTACCCTGTAACCTCTAGCAGGAGCTAATCTGAGATGACTCCTCTCTACCATGGTCTTCTGCACCTGCTCCTAGTTAGAGTAAAACAAACCCTTTGTAACCATCCCAGCCATTTTTAAACACAGCAATAGTTTTACATTGACTACAGTGCTGGTTAGCTATTCCACTACAACCTCCATGAAAAACTAAATTTTTTTCAGAAATCCCACCGCCACCACCACAACCACCACCACCACTAGCATCAAATGGTTCCTCTGGTGAATTAACTTTCATTCTTTCAGAACAGCTGTGTGTAGTCCACACTGTTGTAACCCTTACAGGTATTTGTGTGTGCCATGTTCCCCTTTCTCACCTGTCTTCCAGGGAGTACATATTGAGGTTCTCTAACTTGTTCTCAACTTGCCCTGCTGCCCCGTATCATCTTTATAGTTATTGCATGTAGTCAGTGTCAGCATTTGTCACGTACTTATGCCACTGGTATACAATATTCTTCCCAGGCTCAAATCTCTGTTAACAACAGCCATGACTGTCTGATATTTGGGCAACAAGATGCGTAATAACTATCTTGTTTATTCAAGGTATATATTATAGCTGTTTTTTTTATCTGCCCTGACCTGTTGTGACTAAAGAGCAAGACAAAAGCCGACCACCAAAGCACAAATGAATACTGGCACTTACTAACCATAAAGAAGCATTCTTGCATTGCCAAATGTTTGACGCTTGCTTTGATGTTGTACGGTCCTTCTTGTACACATTTAACTACATATTACCACAAGCTGGAGCAGGTGAGATGTAATATGTCATTTGCAACGGGTACAGATTTTACACAGTATTGTGCTAAATTTACTCAGTATAGAAGAGGTGAGGTGCTGATATCTCATTTTTAGTGTGGTCCTACTTTTATAATGTATTTTCTAGCACAGATCATTTTAGATGCAGCATCTCTTACTCAATGGGGTTCTGCCATAGGGTCCTGTTTTTACATAGTTTTGTAACACAGTTCACCTGGTTAACAAAAACCAAATAACTAACTAAATAAACAAATACATAAAACAGTGATTGCCATGTATGTACTGTATATGCGTGTGTGTTGGGGGGGGGGGGTCTAGCACAAAGAGAGCCACACCCTTTTACAGCACTCTATGATTATTACTGCCAACCTGCATTCTAGAAAATAACTGCTGGGACAGAAGGGTGAAACTGGTGCAGGCTTTCACGTAAATTGTGGTTCTGTTCATAATTGCTGGGGTCCGCTGCCTACAATATCACTATACGCATAAATTATTATGCATCTCTTTTAACATCATGTTACTATAATGAGTTTCTTGCATAAAACTATTCACTTGAAACATTCTGGCTGTGTTCAGAGTTTCCCAGCGAGGCATCAGCAATAATAGATAAGTTAACCAAGGCCACTGGAAATGGTATGGAATAGATAAGTTAACCTAGGCCACTGGAAATGGTACAGGAATAGATAAGTTAACCTAGGCCACTGGAAATGGTACATGAATAGATAAATTAACCTCGGCCACTGGAAATGGTTCACTTAATAGATAAGTTGACCTAGGCCACAAAATGGTACAGAATAAACAAGTTAACCTAAACCACTGGAAATGGTACGGAATAGATAAGTTAACCTAGGCCACTGGAAATGGTACAGGAATAGATAAATTAACCTAGGCCACTGGAAATGGTTCATGAATATATAAGTTGTCCTAGGCCACGAAAATGGTACATGAATAGGTAAGTTAACCTAAGCCATTGGAAATTGTACAGGAATAGATAAATTAACCTAGGCTACTGGAAATGGTTCATGAATAGATAAGTTGACCTAGGCCACGAAAATGGTACAGGAATAGATAAGTTAACCTAGGCCACTGGAAATGGTACAGGAATAGATAAGTTAACCTAAACCACTGGAAATGGTGCGGGGATAGAAAAATTAACCTAAACCACTGGAAATGGTACAGGAATAGATAGCTTAACCTAAGCCACTGGAAATGGTACAGGAACAGATAAGTTAACCTAAGCCACTGGAAATGGTATGGGCCTACAATAAAGTTCTAAGAAATTCATACTGCCGTGACAGCACAACTTTCTCAGATTTATCTTTTCAAGGTAATGTGCAGAAGGCCAAGTATGTGAAGCATTCTTTGTGATCTTTGTTGTTGCTACAAATAGTATTTCAGAACAAAGCAGCATGTTTCTATACATGATGGAGATAAAACAAAACAAAACAAAATCCATTGGCAGCTTACGATCATCAGTCTATTTGCAAAATGTTGACAGAGAAATCAAGTGCAATACAGTTAAGAGCTGACTACAGATAGAAATATGTTAGGCAAACCTACCCTGGATCTTCTATTTTAGCTACATTGTTGTATTTGTAGTACAATTCAGAAAAGATGACTAGTGGAAACTCATAAAACCATATAGTTAGCAATGCACTGGAGATAAAAGAATGCCATTTACTGGCCAGCAGGTGATGTGAGTTTTTCTCCAAAAATGTACTTCCCTTGACTCACTCCCATATGGCCAGACTCTGAGTGCCTCAAGGAAGGTAAGTCCTATAGTTAGCAGTACAGTAGAAATATAAGAATGCTGTTTGCAGGTTGTCACTTTATGGACACTGTCAGCTTTTGGCTGAATTTTTTATGTCCCACATAAAACGATAACTACAGGCATCAACTTTAGCAGACTTCCTGTGTGAACTTGCAGTGCTTGCCTTACAATGACCATTCAGAGTGGGTTTTGGCAACATTTCTGACATTTATGTGACTTGAGTAATTCCCGAGTGGAGCACTGCTCCCACTTGTGCTCACCTCAACATGGTGCTGAAGTGCATGAAACTCATTCATGCCAAGTTTGAATTCTGTAACACTTATCGGGTAAAGTCCAGTTCACTAAGTGGGAAGTGTCCCGAGTGCCACATAATGTGCGAAATTTTTAAATGAGCACTCTAAGATATATATTTCTCAGTTTGAAAAATAAAGCCATGATTCCGGGCAAATGCAATGATGATTCCCCCAAATGGGACAGATAATGCTCTAACCTTACATTTTGTACAGACAAAAAATTAGGTTGGGGCTTTGTCCCATTCATTGGCTCACCTCTTTTTACAATGTGGCATTTAATAAAGTTCTTCTTAGTGTTTTGTGGTTAGTGAGTGCTGTTTCTTTTTTGTGCTTTTCTTGCGCAACTACCCTCAATGCATGGGGATAGATGGTGACTATCCAGTGTAACTATCCTGATTATCTGGGGGTGGACAGTACCTTTACAGTTGTTAGTTTTTGGCAGTCAGGAAAGAAAGACTTGGCAGATCTTACTTCGAGAGGGCTCTTGAAGTAGGTACTAACCAGTAGAACTAAGCCGGCAGGCACCAGGACCCCACAGAAAAATCTTCTAGCCAGCAGTCTCTGGCGGGGACCGCCCCTACATCAGCCGATGGACATCAGCGTGAGACAGATAAAAAGGGCGGTCCCCCACCCACCCTCCAGTCCTTTTCTGCCGTCGGCTCCATATAGATTGCCTCATGAAAGATCAGCACTTAGCATTGCCGTCTTGGATGAGTATTCGCTCTTTTTTCTCCTCTGAAAAATAATCGCTTTAAAGTGTTTTTCTCGCTTCAAAAAGTATGTTTTACCAGCTGTGCATGTCATCCCCAATGCCCTCTGAATTGCATAAAAATAAGTCTGACTCATGTGGATCCCGACTACTGCACAAGGATGGCCATTCCCTGTACCTCTTCTGCCTAGGCTCAGACCATTGCATGGCAGAGTGCACCCACTGCCAGAAATTCAATTCTACCACCCGCAAGAGAAGGCAGCAGGCCATGGAAGCTCATACCCTTTAAGAGAAGATGGCCTCCATGGAAAAAGAATTGAAAAAACTCAGGCAGGCATCAAACTCTCCCGAAGGGCACCACAAAAAGAAACGGGACAAGGAGAAGCACAGGGAACCAGGACTCCTCTTCCACAGCCCAGTCGGCTCTGGCTGGAGTCGTGGTTCTGCAGGTAAATGCCCTTCTGGGGGATCATTCTCTGATGGCTGCCTTGGTGGTGTCAAAGCATGCATTGGTCCCCCCGTTGGACTTGCGATCAAGTCCGATGGGAGCCTCTGGGGCAAAGGAGGCCTCCACCCCCACTCAGGCTTATGCTCCACAGCCCAGCGGTGTGGGTGGGTCTGGTAAGTCAGGCTCTGGCTCCGCTATTCCCCACCTGGACAAGGCTGATAAGCTACCCATTGACTCTTCCAATGAGTGCCCAGCCAGCAATCCTTTGTTGGGTCCTCAGACTCGCCCAATGTCAGAACATCGCCATAGCTGATGATAGATCAGCTGCCATCAGAAAGTTCCTCCGTCTCCTCCTCCTCCTCCTCCTTTGGAGTTGGCCCCTCATTCCCTGTGGGATCAGGAACCAGAGACACCTTTGCCATTGGGGTGCCCCTGACACTGATCCTTTCAACACTGGATCCGGCCCGGCTGCTCTGCTGTCACCTTCTGGAACACCTGTGCCCAAGAGCTGGCCTGCAGGTCCGCCATCAAGGCCAACCAGAGAGAATTTGCTGGGCCCTCCTTCTGGGCCATCTCTTCCACCCCAGCTGCCCCCCCAGCTGACTCCTAACCACTCACCCCCGGTTGGGCCCTCAGCGGGACCGCTGGGTCACTCAGTGCCAGCTTACTCAACGCTGCATTTGCCAACGCCGGGTTATCCAGAACCACAGTATTCAATGCCTCAATACCTAACACCGCAGTACCTGCTGCCGGTCTATCCTGGTCCAGGCTTCCCACCATCGGCTATGATTATCCATGCTATGGCTACCCAGGTTACCCCCCCCCGCTTCCTCTACCTCTCCCTCAGGTGGACCTCAAAGTGGTCCTCTCCACCTGATTCACTGAGGCCAAGTCCCAGCTAACATCTGAGCTGGACAAACATCAGCCAATGCTGGGTCCTTCATCATCCCTTGGACATCAGCTGGATGAGCTGCGTCTGTCAGTCCCCGAGTCTGAATAAGGGCCTTTGGAGGTGCATGCCCCAGGGAGTATATTCTACTGTGGGACACTTCCAAGTCTGTGGACCTTTCTGTCCCTCCTGTGGACTTTTCCAGTTCAAACGAGTCTTCCGACTCTGAAGGGGATTACTCTCCTTCAGGTTCTGGGGAGGACCTTCACACTCCAGAAACGCCTAAACTGAAGGATTCCTCCAAATCCCCTCCAGAAGATCTTTCCCTTCTGGAGTTATTAAAGAAAATCCAGGAAGCTTACGACTGGAAGACGGTGAAGCAAGATATCCAACGTCAGAGGTTGACAGAGCACTTGGACCTAGCCAAAGCCTCTTCCATGCTCATCCCTCCATGGATAGAGCCACATGAAGATTTAGTCATGACCATTTGGAAGAGCCATCCTCCTTGGCCACCATGGCATGCAAAGGCGGACAGGCTGTACCAGTGCGGAAGGCAAAGACTTCTTAGCCTCCAACCTAAGGCGGATTTGGTGGTCATTAACGCCGCCCATGATAGGTCCACCCAAAGCACCTTAGCTCCACTCCCCCAGACCGAGAGTCTAAGGTTTTTGACCAGTTTGGCAAGAAGTTCTTTTCTTCCTCCACTCTCGGCATGAGAGCTCTCAATTATGAGGGGGATTACCAGAAGTCTATCTTGGGCCAACTGTCCTCCAAAATAGACTCCTTGCCTGATTCCTCAACCAAACAGGAACTAGATGACCTCGTCCGTTCAGCCAGGACCACCTGTAGACACATGCTCCATGCCACTTATGATGCAGTGGATTTGGCTGGCTGAAGCTCAGCTTTCACCACTGGCCTATGCCAACATGCCTGGCTCAGGATCTCTGGTCTTGCCCCCGGAGTGCAGACCGCTATTATGGATGCCCCTTTTAGGGGGTCTGTCCTCTTTGGAGGTGGTGTAAAAGACATCATAACTGATCTACAGGACAAGGGACAGGCACTACATTCTGTCCAGTCCATGTATCACAAGCCTCAAGGGCAGAGACATCCCTTTCGGTGGCAGACTCATCGCCAGACGAAACCGATGCAGGCCCATCCCCAGCCTAAGTGCGGGGCCGCTCCAGTGACCAAAGCCCCCCTAGCCAAAACCCGCTGAGCTGTGGCCACCCTCCCGCTCTCAACCTCCTGACTCATTGCCTCTCCATTTCCTACTGGACCTCAGCCCACTGGAGTCCTTACTCTGGAGATCTTCTTCAAGTTGGGCATCACACTCAATCATACCAAATCCATGTGGTTCCCCGTCAGCATCTACAGTTTATTGGGGCAGTGTAGGACACCCTCACAGGCAAGGCCTTCCTACCTCCAGACAGGATAGAGTTCTTGCACCTCAGACCCTCCTGTTGGTCTCACAGAAAAGAGCACCAGCCAGGAAAGTCCTCCAACTTCTCGGTCTTATGGTGGTTGCCATACCTACGATTCCCCTAGCCTGGATGCACATGAGGGTCTCTCAGTGGACCCTCAAGGCCCAGTGTGACCAGTTGCAGGATGATTTGGACAGTGAAATGTTTATTTCCAGTCCAATGATCAGAGATCTGGAATGGTGGCTCTTTCAGGAGAACCTTTCCATTGGAATGGTCTTCTGCCCTGAGCACCCCAACCAGTCCCTGATGATGGATGCCTAACGGCTGGGATGGGGGGCTCATTTTGGACCTCACAGAACTCAGGGGAGTTGGTCCCTGGTTGAGTCTCAGCTGCACATGAATGTGCTGGAGATGAGGGCAATGCTTTATGCCCTTGGGGCTTTTCAGACCCTCATCCCTCCTGGGCCCCTCATGGTTTCATCAGACATCATGGCCATTGTCTGGTATCTCAACAAGCAGGGTGGCACTTGTTCCTATCCTCTGTGCTGGAAAGCCTCGAGGGTGTGGTATTGGGCCTCTCAGCACAATGTCCACCTGACAGTGCTCCATGTGCCAGGTGTCCAGAACTCCCTGGCAGATGCACTAAGCCACTCATCAGCGAGAGCCCACAAGTGGGAGCTGAAACAGGCCATGGCAAATGACATGTTCACATGGTGGGGCACTCCTCAGATAGATCTTTTTGCATCCCCCCAAAACACCAAACTTCCCGCTTTTTGCTCGCTTGCTCCAGGGTGAGACTTTTTTGGCAAAACATACTGTCTCTGTCTTGGAGGGGCAGATTTGTTTATGCCTTCCCTCTAATCCCACTGATCCTGGGAGTACTACACAAGCTTTGGGCAGAAGTGGCATGCATGATTCCCATCACTCCCATCTGGCCCAGGCAAGTCTGGTTCTCTCTTCTGCATCAGTTTTAGGAAGAGCCTCCGCTTCCTCTTCCACTGTCCCAGGATCATGGGACCCTGGTGCATCCAGCCCTAAAATCTCTTCACCTTCATGCCTGGCTCCTACAGACGTAGCGGCTGCCCACTTTGGAGTGTCTCCAGAGGTAGCTCATATCCTGGAGGAGGCCAGAAAGTCTTCCACCAGGTCCACCTATGCCATGAAGTTGGAAGCGGTTTTCTATTTGGGCAGACTCCCAGTCCCTGGAACCCTTTTCCTGCCCAGTAGCCAGGATCCTGGATTATCTCAGACATCTTTTTGATCTTGGGCTCAGTTTTTCTTTGCTCAAGGTCCACGTGTCAGCCATCTCTGCCTACCATTTCCTGATGGTAGATAACTCTGTGGATCAGCTTGAGGTCTCCAAGACCTTCCTCAGAGGGGTGCTTCATTTGAAACCCCCCATCTGCAACCTGGCCCCTCCATGGGATCTGAATTTCATTCTAGGAAAAACTCATGCTGCCTCCCTTCGAGCCAGCAATGGAGGCCAAGTTGCATTTTCTGTCATTGAAGACCTTGTTTCTAGTGGCTATCACCTCTGCTCAGAGAATATTTGAGCTTCAGGTGCTTATGTGCTGAATTCCTTATCTTATATTTCATAGGGATCGGGTAGCCATGAGGACAAATCTTAAATTCTTTCCTAAAGTGTGCTGAATCCATGCTCAATCAGTCTATCGAGCTTCCGGTTTTCTTCCCAGAATACTCCAACCAAGGGGAGCATCTCCTTCACACCTTGGACATCCATAGAATCTCACGGTATTATACCAACAGAAACATGGACTATAGAAATACGGAACAGCTGTTCATCTCCTTTGCTACTAAGAAAGAGGGCTTTGCTGTTTCCAAGTGATGCCTTTCAAAATGGTTGGCCAATTCTATCACTTTCTGCTATAACATGTACAAGACCCTCTCAGGTCAGGTGAAAGTTAATTCTACCAGGGGCATGGCAGCTTCTGCTGCCTGCTTCAGAAATGTCTCAGCTGCTGAAATTTGTGCCATGGCTACCTGGACTTCTGTTCACACATTCACCAAGCATTACAGCTTGGATGTCGCATCCCGCTGCAAAGTGGGATTCGGGCTGGCAGTTTTGCAGGGACTCCTCTCTTGGGTCTCTCTCTTTCTGTCGCCTTTTTCTCTGGACAGATCTGGCTTTCCTCCTTTCTGGTTTGTTCCTTGTCCAGTACTGCTTGGGACTCAGTCCTGCTGGTTAGTACCTACTGCAAGAGCCCTCTTGAAATAAGATTGTACAGTTACATAAGAACTTACCGTAACAGTAGATCTTTGAGAGAGGCTCTTGCAGTAATCTCTCTCCTCCCTCCCCGAGTTTCTTCTCTTCTCTCTATTTTAGGGGCTTTTCCTCTTCTCCTGACATGCCCCATGGGCCTCTGGTGGGAGAACTGGAGGCGGGGACTGCCCTTTTATCTGATGCATGCTGACATCTGTCAGCTGACGTAGGGGGCGGTCCCCACCAGAGACAGCTGGCTAGAAGATTTTTCCATGGGGTTCTGGCACCTGCCGGCTTAGTCCTACTGGTTAGTACCTACTGCAAAAGCCTCTCTTGAAGATCTACTATTATGGTAAGTTCTTATGTAACTGTATTTTCTGCTTATTTTCAGTTAATTCCAGGGTGGGGGACTGGGATGCTGGGATGCTGGTGCAAACTGACATACTGAATCAGGTTACGCTATTGGTGGCATTTTTAGTGAAAGAGGGGAATTTGGCCAGGACCCTGAGGACATTTCTTATTCCTTTTGGGAGATGCCATGGGATCGTCAACGTCCACTAGAACAGGCAGACAGGACCTTGGTTTAACGTCTGATCTGAATGCACCTCTGGCATGCAGCAGCCCCCTCATGCTGCAATACAGTGTTAGTATTGGGATTTACCCCAAGTTCCTTGTGTGGGGCTAGAACCCACAACCTTTCAGTCTTCTAGCCTCAGAGATAAGTGTGCAACCTGATGAGCCTCTGACATTGGTAATGACTATCCTGATTATCTAAGAAATATAGCAACTATCCTGCTTGCACTGTAATCACCCATGCTGTACCTGTCATGTGGATAAATAGAGGGCTTTAGGCTCTATTGCTGTTAATCCAGCACCTTTCAAAGCACTAAATTTACATACAGGTAAAAAAAGGGAAAAAAATAAGTCACTGACCAGATAACAGTTATTCTTTTGACTCATTTCAGATGAATTGGAAAGATAACCACTAGATAATGGGGCTGTATAAAGCTCTGGGGGGGGGGACAACCCACTTGTTGCTGACCTCTGGCTGCAAGTTGCATGACTTACTTTGAGTAGACTGAGGTGCTCTTCAACTTCGCTGAAGCTCATGCCTCCCTGGGACATCAGGATCTTCTGTACTATACACATAACATCCCTCGCCATGGTGACATCACCACACACGTACATGTGACCTTTCTCTCCATGAAGGGCTTGGAAGACTTCTGTGGACAGCTTGTTTTTCAAAATATCCTGCACGTAGGTCTGTGAAAAAACATTTTACAAAATGGGTTAAAATGCTGTTCACTTGCATGGGATACTGACTTGCAAAGCATATTCAAAGAGTGATCTGCATCCTTATTATATCCACAGAGGCAAAAACAACACTAAGATTTAGGATCAGGGCATTCAAATTCAAGACTGCACTGCAGTAATAGCACCTCCTCAGAACTTCTGGAAGATTTTTGGCACTCTTTAAGGAAAGGATAGTGCAACACCTGGAATCCATAGGAGCATAGGATCCAAGACAGCATGGGTTTACAACAGGAAGGTCCTGTCAAGCTAATCTCATAGATTTCTTTGACTGGGTAATCAGAGTGGTGGACCAAGGGGGAACAGATGATGTTGCCTACCCTGACTTTAACAAAGCTTTCTATACTGTTCCAGATACTGTAGAAGATTGATTAATAAGCTTGGTAGGCTCGGGTGGGTCAGAAGTTGGTCAACTGGGTGGCAAACTGGTTGACGGGCAGAAAACAGAGAGTGGTGGTAAACAATATACAGTCAGAAGAGATGCAAGTCACAAGTGGGGTACCTCAGGGATCAGTCCTGGGGCCAGTCCTCTTCAATATCTTCATCAGTGACATTGCAGATGGACTGGTAGGTAAGGTTTGTCTGTTTGCAGATGACACCAAGATCTGCAACAGAGTAGATGATCCAGATGGGGTGGGAAGAATGAGAAGAGATCTGGGTAAACTAGCAAAATGATTGGAAGAGTGGCAACTGGGGTTTAATGCAAAGAAGTGCAAGATCATGCACATGGGGAAGAGAAACCCTGAAGCCTCCTATAGGCTGAGAGGGGAGTTGCTGGCAGTCACAGGGGAAGAAAGGGACATAGGCATCATCATCACAGATGACCTGAAATCATCCAAGCAGACCACTAAAGCAGTAGGTAAGGCTAGGGGGATGTTGGGGTATATTAGTAGGGGTATCACAAATTGTAAGAGGGAGGTAATATAATAATCCCTCTATACAAGACACTGGTTAGGCCCCATCTGGAGTACTGCATGCAGTACTGGAGGCCACACCTTCACAAGGGCATTAACCAAACTGAGGCAGTCCAGAGAAGGCAGCAAAATGGTGCAGGGACTGCATCAGAAAACATATGAGGACAGATTAACAGAGCTCAATATGTATACCCTAGAGCAAAGGAGGGAGAGAGGTGGTAGATCGAAACATTCAAACACCTTAAGGGCATTAACAAAGTGAAAGAGTCTAACATGTTTCAGTATAAGAAAAATAGCAGGACAAGAGGACACAGCATGAGATTAGAGGGAGGCTGATTAAGGGGTAATGTGAGGAAATTCTTTTTCACAGAAAGGGTGGTGGATGCATGGAACGGCCTACCGCAGGAAGTGGTGGATATGAATACAGTGCAGAGCTTCAAACAGGCAGGGGATGGGCATAAGGGAGCAATACAGTTGGATATGAATAGATAGGCCATTGACAGAGCAAAGCCCGATGGTACATTCATAAGGTAGAAAAAGAAATGGACAGACTGGATGGGCCTTGTGGTCCTTATCTGCCATCAACTTCAATGTTTCTATGATTTTATGTGCTAGGGGAGGGGGAACATCTGTTACTGATTTTCATGGGTACCACACAAAACTGTTCCAGGTCCCATTCCAGGAAAAGTCTTTCTTTGTATGGTAACAAAAGGAATCAAAATAATTTTAAAGATGTTTTGAAAAACTGTGATGCTCCGTTATCCCCCCACACACACATATACACACTGTCTCTAGTCAAGCAAACAAAATTCAGGTGTTCTGGGACAATCATGGTAGGGTTCATGGAAGATCTGAGCTCATTCATGAAGACTGAAGAGCACTGGAAATACAAATCTTACTTTGTGTTATTTTTCATTGCTGGAGTACGTATAACAAAATACTCCCTTCCAAAAATAAAACTGAAGTGTCATCAAACTGTATTTCTTTTTATTAAAGAAATGTTGGGGTACGTATAACAAAATACTCCCTTCCAAAAATAACGTTGAAGTGTCATCAAACTGTAGTTCTTTTTATTAAAGAAATGTTGGGGTATGTATAACAAAATACTCCCTTCCAAAAATAACGTTGAAGTGTCATCAAACTGTATTTCTTTTTATTAAAGAAATTTTGGGGTACGTATAACCAAATTCTCCCTTCCCAAAATAATGCTGAAGTGTCTTCAAACTGTATTTCTTTTTATAAAAAAATGTTGGAGTACGTATAACAAAATAATCCCTTCCAAAAATAATGCTGCAGTGTCATCACACTGTATTTATTTTTAGTAAAGAAAAACATTTTATAAAAAGGTTGGCCTTCAAATAATTAAAGCAGCAGTATTTGTTAGCAGAAAGAGAAATAATCATCATATAGTCTTTTAGTAGTAATGTATTTCTAGAAATAAAATCAACATATCTACTTCTCTTTTATTGTACTTTCCTCCAGAAGTGGGATATGGGGTTTTCAAAAGTCACTGTTCTCTGGCCATGCCCACTGTCAATAAATTAAACAACTTTGTGTGGTGTTGTGCTGTTTATCATTAGAAACCTCTGCTAGCAACCTACTATTGCATCCACAGTATGAATCTAATACATAAAGTCAAAAGGTAAACTTGACTTAGATATTATTGTGTTCCTGGATTTTACTTTGGTGCTAGCAAATAGTAAAGCATTAAGGTCAATTATTTTATATTTTCAACAGATTTGCGTCTATACCTAGCTATTCAGGAATCACATTGGCATTCTTGGGATGAATGAGCCACGTGTAGTGCTGATTATTTCTTATGGCACAATGATATAAGAGTAGATCCGATACTTTAATGCCTCCCAGATCCTTTGGTTTAGATGCTTTTGGTCTTCTGAATCGTATTATGTCTAACTAGGCTTATATGCTAACTTTTGTTAGCAATGTTGCTTGTTAGTTTTATGCCTACCCTTTAACACATCTTTTGAAATCAAATTTTGTTGATTTTATTTTGAAATTTAGTTTGATTACTCAAAGTTCACCTTATAATATTTTGGTGTTTTTATTCTCATACTTAATTGTATTTTCATTAAATGCAATAAGTTATATTAATGGTGTATTTATTTATACCACAGGGGTGAGAGTTGTCTCAATAGGATATCCTGTGTTGTTTCCACTGGAGTGAGGATTAATCCTGATGACATTTATCCACATTCTGCTGATGTCACCAGAGTGAGTATATCTGCACTGCAGCTTGCATTCTAAAGGAAACTGCTTCAGATAAGTTTATCTTTCTCACTGAAGCTGCAACTTACTCAATTAGCTTTGCAAAACACTCTCACCTGTGTCCCATTGTGTTTCTAACACTCCTAGCCCACTACTGTGCTGATCTCAGCTTCAAAACAACCTGAATTCTAAATTAAACTTTTTACAAAGCAGGTTCTGTTTCTCAGTGCTACCTGCAGCACTTTGTCTTTTTCACTGATCCTCTGACATACTCAATTAGCTTTGCAAAACACTCTCACCTGTGTTTCTGACTCCCAGTCCATTCAGAACACGAACACACGCGCACACACACACAGACACACACACACACAGAATGAGCAGGAAACACACAGAAACAGAATTTTTTTTTTCCTAAAGCTCTCACCCCATGGTATAAATCACACACATGATGGGAAGATCATGGGATATGGAAAATATTCTCAGTCCTGCAGAGTGAGCTGTGCATTCTCACTCATGCCTTCGGCACTCATGAGAATACAGAGCTCACTCCGCAGGAGTGAGAATATTTTCCATATCCCACTCCTGCCCATCATGTATCCCCTATATATTCTTATGCAATAAACTTTCATTGGTAAAAAAAATAACCTTGAAGGAAAGGATTAAAAAAAATATGTTAATGAAAGCCATCTTTCATGACTTGAGTCATTAATTATAACATTTGTAATAGAAACATTTTTTAAAAGCATCCATGAGAAATAAAAAATATACTGATGAGGAATCTAATTATATCAAGACAACATTAATGCTAAAAAATCTATAATAAAATGTTCTGCTGACTAACAAATACTGCTGCTTTAAATTAGAAACTGCAGAGTAACATAACATCATCGATGTAGTGTGGACCTATGAGACACCAGCAAAGGTGCAGCAGAGAATAAAGTGCTTTGGCCCAGCCCCATGATAAGTCTGAGGAATTCTTTATTTTAGTTTAACACCATTTGTTTTGGCAGTAGATGTTAGCAGTAAAAATAAAACCAACTATAGTTTCAGTTTCTATTTATCATTAAAGATTTGTGCAGTGGCCTTTTGGACCACAGATATATTTCATGACACAGCCAGCTCATGCCCCCAAAAAAAATCCCCACATCTTGACATGAATGAGCTGGGCAGAATCATGGGTTGAAATAATAGCCATTGTCCTACCTTCGGAACTCCAGGTTCTCGAGAGTAGCCAGTATAAATCTCTTGAAAAGCACCTCTCTTTTTAGCTTCCAGTGTCTCCTCCTTGTAGATGTGATCCATGTCAGCCTGACGGCAACCGAAGACCAGAGTCATCCCTGAGAGTTTGGCACCTGAAAATGGGACATAGGCGGACAGTTAGATACAGTGCCAGCAAAAAGAGTACAAGCAGTAAAGTACAAAAATAAGTTAAAACAAATATGTTAAACCAGTGACTTAATATTTAACATATTTAATATGATAGTATAGGAGGCAATACAGTGTTGTGTTTTAGGGCACTCAGCTGCAAACCTGGAGACCTGGGTTTGAATCCCACAGCCCTCACTTACATACTGTGTGACCCTGAGCACGTCACTTAACTTCCTTGTGCCCCCAGGTCACATGTGGAAACAAGCCTTGGCTTTGTGTGCCTTTTCTGTTTAAAAAATGTCCCCTTTCCCTTAATATTCAGTGACTGTTAAAGAACTGCATTTATCACAGGGAAACATTGAAGGATGCATAAGTTTAAATACAACTCAGCTTCATTTTCATTTATCTTCTTTAGATTTTACAGCCCCATTATTTATTACTCAGGAAATGTACATGAACACAAAGACCAGTATTTTCAATGTGCGCGTGACCGCATGGTCTAACTTTCGGTTACCACAATTTGCATTTAGAAAATGATTAATGCCTCAATAAACATATGTTTTTGCCATAAATGAAGGAAATGGTCACAAATGTGTCAGAATATTTTAAAATCGCATCAAAATGTTTTGACGTGTTTGGCTGAGTGCAGGCTTTGTACAAAATCAGGGAATTTTGCCTGTGTCATGCCTTTTGTAAATACTGCCCTGGGTATTTATCCCTTAGAATTCATCTGTCCTAGCAGCTCATTCTGCACTTGAAATCATAATCTTCTGTTGTGACATCACACTCTGTTGCCAAGGGAATGACTGTGATGTCACACACAGGTTGTTCTGACTTCAGGTGGTGAATAAGCAACTGGAACAGATGAACGCTCAAGGGCAAAGATATTGTTTTTATTCAGATGGCCTGAGTTATAACTAGCAGGTACGAGAAATACAGGACTAATGTGAAATTTAAGAACTGTCTATTTTTTTTTAAATGTTCTGGAGGCATTGGCTGCTGTACGTCAAATATGTTGCACATCCACAGGAATTTCTAATGAGAAATTGTGGTTATGCTGACGTTTGACAGCCACTATCATACAATGGAAACAACAAAATATTTTTATCTTACCAACAAATTTATTGATACTGTATATTGGATACAAATGCTGTGTAATGCAATGTAAATGTAAAATGTGAAGTGAAATTCAAGATGGAAAGGTACAAGGTGATGCACATAGGGACCAAGAACCCAAGAGCAGAGCATAGGCTGAACAGGGTGGTAGTAGAGAGCACAACATAAGAAAGGGACCTGGGTGTATTAATAATAGAGAACATGAAGGCTTCAGCACAATGTACTAGAGCTGTTTGTAGGGCAACAGACAGAACAGTCATGAAGGGCTTTGTGGGGGGAAGGGATAGATCTTGAAATCGCATCTCTACAGTACTCGAAGCAAGTGCAGATCTCCAAGGATGACAGTTATAGGATCAGCGAGGAGAAAGATTCTCAGGGAGAGTATTATAAGGTGCGGAGACAGTCCATGGTGTCAAATGCAGGCTCATCCTATGTGATCATTGAGAGCCCATTTCTAAAGAAGCCTGCAATACAGGGGTACAATCTAGAGAAAACAAACCTTTGTGTTCTATCTCATAGAGTCGCTGTTGCCAGAAGCTCCTGAAAGGGGCGATACCAGTGCCAGGTCCAACCAGGATGCAGGGTGCTGAGGGGTCGGAGGGCAGATGGAAAGTTGGAGCCCTGTATGGAGACAGAAACAGAGGGTCATTTTTCAGTAGGAGCTGAAACATAAAGATTTCTTTTATATTAATTCATAGATAGTTACAGTACCAACAAAAATCCTAGGAAAGCCAGTCAGTAAGTGTGCCTACTGAGTGTGCAACATTTTTTTTTTTGCACGTAGCAAAGTTATCATGGGAGTTGCTTGGTTTTGTAATCCACAATGGAAGAGGTGGCAGATTACATGCTGAGCACCTCCCCTTCTCCTCCCATGATGACATCACACTGAAGAAATCTGTAGTAGTATTATACAGTTAATTCCTCACCCTGAGGACGTGACACGGAGAGAAAGCTGTGAATGAGCTGCATAGCTAAAAACCCTTAATTATGACATCTCCGTAGAAGACAGCAACAACAGGATTACACAGCTGTGCCCCTTCCATGACAGCATTACAGATGAAAAGCGCTGTGACAGACTTACATAACTGAACCCCTTCCTTGATGACTTCACAGTATAGGAGAACTGTGATTAGGTTATAGAGCTGATTCCCCCTCCTATGAAGATATCACATTTGTATGGACTGTTGTTGTGAAGGTACCGTGAAATAGTCCTGTCAGACTGTGGGGTAGCGCTGAGACAAGATTACAAAGTCAAGCCCCTCCCATGATGATATCACAAAAAGGAGAGAGCTGAGACAGGATTAGACAGCTGACCCCTCACATGATGACATTACAGTGAGAGAGGGTTGTGACAGCATCACAGCCCCCTCCTGCTGCTGCCCCTAGCCTTCCTCAACCTAGCCCCTTTCCACTATCAACCTCTTAACAACTGCATTATTTTTGTACCTTAAAATTCTGACACCAAACCAGCCCCATGGTGCTGATGGTTGAGGTGCTGGACGCCACACATCGTGCCACGCTGGCAACCCAGGTTCAGGAACAAGCCCAGGCTGCTGGGGGTCGGCAGAGACGAGAAAGGATTGAGCGTTCAGAGGACTACTCTCCTCTCTCGGGGAGGAAGGGATAGCTGTCCCACCCCCTGATCACCCTCTACTGATAGATGGAGGGGGATACGGGTTGAGAAGCTCAAGCTAATGAACAAGTCGGTGGAGAGGAGGGAGGAAAATCAGGAAATCGAGCCTGGCAGGCTCAATGATGGCCAGTCACCCTTGGCAGCGGTCCTGGATTCTGGATTGGGTCTCCAGGGGAGGGGGAAGCTGGCAACCTCCCCCTGGCCCCACCACGAGGGGCAATCTTCAGGAGAATTTCTGGGGCCACCTAGTACGGGAGTGGCAGAGCCAGAGAGAGAGAGAGAGAGAGAGTCCCTCCATTTGGAGGGCCGAAGCCACCTGCCAGGGCTTAAGAGTAGCAAACAAATCTATAAAGAAAAAAAGATTCTGACACCAGTCACATAGTAGCTGCTGGCCTTATACAGTCTTTGGCCTCTTAAAACTTAGCACAGCATTTGAACCCTGTTGATACCATTTTTTTTATTACCACTTCTTTACAAAAATGATTGCATTATGAACTGGTAACTGTGTATTTATGTATTTGTTTTCCATTGTATTTGATTTATCACATATTTGCATAGCTATCTTCCATTATGATCTCTAATCATTTAATGTACAAAAACAAGGTAAAATGAAAACCAAATACTTTGTGTATTTTTCCATGTTCTGAACCCAAATTGATCCAGTATGAGTAAATTCATTTTGTGGATCATCACAACTTCTTAGACTGCAGTACAGCTGAAAAGCATACCTCCTCACAAAACAGGGGACTGTCCCTTTTGGCTCGACGCAGTTCAGCCACGTAGAGCACACCCCATGGTGAAGGGGGCCTTTTCCATCTGCAAAGAAAACAGAGAAGGGAAATCAGGAATCACTTTGGTCTTGTCTATCAGCAATAATGAGGTACTTTGAATATTTCATTGAGTTCTGTTGAGAACACTTTACTTAGACATGATGAGTACAGATGCTACCAGAAGAAACTGAACTAAAACCAACAGGACCCCAGTATAACACTCCATGCTGAAAAGCTGGCTGCCTCTTTATCAGGGTTAACTGTAATTTACTGAGTGTCACACACATTTGTTAAGCTGACCCCTTATCAGGGTGTGACAGTAATACAGTAACTGTCATACTCATTTGCTATACAGATTGCCTCTGTTTGATGACTTGATTGTAATACAGTGAGTGCCATGCACATTTACTGTGCTAATGGTCCCCTTATCATGGTCTGACTGTAGTACAGTGAGTCCACACACCTTTTCTAAGCTGGCTGTCCTCTTATCAGGGTTTGACACCAATACATTGATTTTTGCTAATAGTGCTGACTTGTAATAATACCACTCACCCTGGGTCCTGTAGGAAAGGACTCCCACTGTGGTGTGGATCTCACTGGGATGGGCATCTGGGGAGGAGCTAATGGAGTAGTAGCGAGGTTGCAGCAGGGGAAGACTGGTAAGGAGCAGGGAGGTGGGAACCGGCACAGATGGAAACTCCTCCAATGCCTCAACTATGGTGGGACTGTTGTACCATTTCCATTCCTCATATTCCTGTGTGCCCTGGGGAGAGAGAAAGAAACAGTCAGTGTGTTTGTTGGGATGAGACTGGAAACCATAAATGGGGCAAATCAAAGCTATATCCTGGGGTATGACATAAGGAGGATCAGTTGGCCTGTGTGTGTGTGTGTGTGTGTGTGTGTGTGTGGGGGGTGTCGGAGAGAGATATTTGAGATCACATGCATTGCAGAAAAAAAGCTGTCTACTGATGTAATACCACATTTTAACTTAGAGTGCAGTTTTAAATCAGAAAGATGGCATTTTACTATGACTCTTTTCCTACTGAACCAGGTTGCTCTTGGCAGCGTTTGACTACATGTATTGAAGAACAAAATCTTAGTTATCCACCTAATGTAATGCATCATAAGCACTACAATACAGTCCTGAAGCCTGAAATTAACATGTCACTCTAGCTGTACATCTTCCACTTCTGGTCCTGAAGCCTGAAATGCAAATCTTTTTGCTGTGGTGGGTTCTAAAGCTTATATAAATGTTGTTTTTTAACCTCACACTTTTGGCGTGTCCTAAGCCTTTTCACAAAGAGGAGAAGCAGCAGAAGGGTTTCCTTTTGTTATGGTCCTGAACCATTTGGCTGCAGCTGTGGGTGCTCACATCCCTTTTACATAATGGAACCTTGCCAGTTTCGGTGTGGCCTAAAGCAAGCAAGTTGAACGTAGCAACAAATGGAAGTAAGGAAGAAGCAAGGCCAAGACTCAGTTGTGAAAGCATTTATTAGTTACTGCTGGCAAACTGTGAGGCTATTGATAGCACTGTAATCTATTTTTAATTAGGTCAGACAGCTGCTTATGATGGACAAAAAGGAGGCACACATAGTAGTCCATTACAAGTGGCATGTTCTGTCTGTGGTCAATTACCATGATCAGATGTAGACTGGACAGGATGGTAAGTCACTGCAAGGGCTCACAAACAAAATTTCTAATGGCTGAAACAGGATTGAAACATTTTCATGATCAGTGCATAGAAGCATGTTTCAGGAAACATTTAGTCATACTAGTGGACAACTGATTTTCATACAGGTACCAAAAATATTTTGCACTGGAAGTAAAAAGATATATCTATGTTCTCGCGGTAACTGCACTGTGTCTCTTTTACCATCTCTGTACAAATGTACCTCATGTTTCCAACAAAATTGTCCAATTATACCTCATGCTGCATGTAACTCCGTACAATACACTTCCACCACCTTCGTACAAATGCATCTCATGCAACTTCACCATGTTTGTACAAATACACTTCATGTACTTCCACCATCTTTGCGTAAATACACCCCATGTACTTCTTTCTTTCTGCAATGAAACTTCATGTACTTCCACCATCTTGGTACAAATATATCTTATTCACTTCCACCATCGTTGTACAAATACACTACTTATACTTCCACTATCTTTGTACAAATGTGTACTTCCTCCATCCTTGCACAAATACAACTAATGAACATCCACCATCTTTGTGCAAATACAGCACATCCCTCCATCTTTGTAGACACCATCTCTTGTGCCCACATTTTTGTACAAATACACTCCTGTACCACTGCCATCTTTATACAAACACACCTCATGTACTCCTACCATCTTTGTACAAATACACCTCATGTACTCCCATCTTTGCATAAATACACCGCTTTCACTCCCACTATTTTATACAAATGCATCTCATGCATATCTAGTATCTTTGTACAAGTACACCTCATGTACTTCCATCATCATTGTACAAGTACATCTCATGTACTTCCATCATCTTTGTACAAGTACACCTCATGTACTTCCATCATCTTTGTACAAGTACACCTCATGTACTTCCATCATCTTTGTACAAATGCCCCTCATGTACTTCCATCATCTTTGTAAAAGTACACCTCAAGTACTTCCACTGCCTTTGTACAAGTACACCTCATGTACTTCCATCATCTTTGTACAAGTACACCTCATGTACTTCCATCATCTTTGTACAAGTACACCTCATGTACTTCCATCATCTTTGTACAAATACACTTCATGTACTTCCATCCTCTTTGTACAAATGCCCCTCATGTACTTCCATCATCTTTGTAAAAGTACACCTCAAGTACTTCCAGTATCTTTGTACAAGTACACCTCATGTACTTCCATCATGTTTGTACAAGTACACCTCATGTACATCCATCCTCTGTACAAATACACCTTGTGTACTCCCTCCATTTTTGTACAAATTCATCTTATGTACTCTTTCCATCGTTGTACAAATACACCACATACACTTCCACTATCTTTGTACAAATGTGTACTTCCTCCATCTTTGTACAGATATAGCATATCAGAAAAGTCAGCAAAGGGCCATACCTGACTAAGGACTTCCAGCCTAGACTTCTCTGTAGGGTCTGAGGCTTGTGTTGCCAGAAGCTGCAGAAACTGAGGAGTTGGTGGGCTGGTGATGTCCAGGAAATTGGAAAATGCCTGGATGATGTTGCAGGGGGGCAACCTGTTGTCAGGAACCCACATGCTGATAACCCCTAAATTAAAACAGAAAGAAAAAAGCCAGTCAGTTCCTTAAGCCATTTCTCCAGCTGCCTGAATCAGAATTTACTCTAGCTGAACTTGTATTTGCTTGCTTTATTGAACAGGCATTGATGGAAATCAGTGCAATCAGATACAAGCTGCAATATTTTCTGTAGCCATCAATCAATACAGCCCCCCATTCTTCCAAGGATAGCGAATGATCAATATGAAATGGGGGCAGCTGAGATCTATGTGATAAACAAGCCAACTCAGCCTATGAGGCCATGTTGTTCATACATTGACTCAGTCTGTGGAGTCTCAATGTAAATAAACCCTCAGCATACAGGTCCTTATTGCAAATATACTAAGTTTATAGGGCCTCTATCTAAAATATCTTTCAGAACCTAATCCTCAACAAGTTGACTCAGTTTACATGGCCACACTCTGTGAACAAGCTGACTCAGCTTGAATGAACATGCTGTTACCAAGCTGCCTCATTTTACAGACCTCAATATAAACAAGTCAATTCAGTTTAAAGGGCCTTTTTGTGAACTAAGTGACTGGTTCAAGGGACTCATTGTAAACATGCTGATTCAGCTTATGGGACCCCATTGCAAACAAAAGCACTATACACAGTGGGCTTCTTAAAACATTTTAAGACCCGTAAAATGATATAAGAAGTCCAAACACAGTTCCCATCTGCACTGACCATGGTTTGAAACAGTGTTTAAAAACTGTGTTTAAGCCCTGCAAAAAACTTAGTCCTAAAACATTTTTAAACCCGGTTTCAAAGTTAACACGATTTACCTTGCAGTGTAAATGGGTGCTTGAGCCATGCTTCTCCTTCTGGCAGTGCTTTACAGTGACCACCAGATGGAACACAACCATGTTTAACAACGTTACTAGCCAGAGAGTATGGATGTGGGTTTACTGTGTTAAAACACAGTTACTGGCAAATGTGGATGGGTGATCGTGGTGAGTTTATTTATTTATTCAATTTTGATAACTGGGTAAGCCCTCTGGGCCCCGAGGGTCCCTTTTTCAGGGGCGACCCAGAATAATTACATAAAAAAAGATCTTCTCGCATATACAGTACATGTGTGAGCAGATGACATTTGGTTACATTCAAGACATTTCACAACAGAGTATTAGACAGGGTAAGTTCATTCATTAGGTGACATTCAATACATTTCACAACAGAGTATCAGGCAGTTCCCTTAAAGAAGTCCTTTGTTCAGTCACACTGGAACTGGATCTTCAGCCTAGGGTGGGTTAGTGCAGAACATGAGCAGAGGGTAGCTCGCTTTCTGCTTGGTGATGAAGGATTCTGCAATTGTTTTAGGGGCCTGCCCAGTTAACAAACGTAATTAGTAAATAAATGTAGTATATGGCTAGTGATTGTCATATATAAAAATCATCTTCAAAAATGCTGTTGTGCATGTTTTAAAAATGTTGCTGTGCAGGTTCCAAAATCAGTTTTGGCTGTGTCCCAGCTCATGCTGTCTCATGCCACACTGTAGTACTTCACTCAAAAAATGAAAGTAAAAGTCATGGCACTTGGGGTGTTTTAAAGAAATTAAAAATTTCACTCATTCAGAACCATATCCTATAACAAATAAACTATGGGCAGCCATATAGAACTTGCCTTGTGTTTCTGTCTCTGGGTTGATAAAGCATAGACCTCTCATGCTTCACTGTCAAGTTCCATATGCTGTTATCTCAACACCTTGACAGAAACATAAGCTTGTTGTGTAAGGTCACCTATACATTATTCCTTATATGGAATATACCAACTCATTTTACACAGCGTGCTGTAAACTGGCTGACTCAGCTTTATTCAGCAGCTCTGTACAAGGATGGAACAAGAAAGGATGCTATTCAATAGCACAGCATTTCATCACAGGTTGAATCTGGATTGGTATGTCTGGGGTACGGCACCCATCTCCCCTGTGATAGGACCATTCCCAGCCTTGAGGCACTTCTGAGTATTACAGCAAAGATGGTTATGAGATACCTCACTGTGCTAGTGTAGCTACAAATATCTGTTTATCTGTACTGCTGCTTGAGTGGGAACAGGAGGCAGAGAAGGGAAGGCCTTGCCCTACTTCAGTCTGAATGGGGACGAGAGGAAAAGGAACAGAAGGAAGAATGGGTGTCAGTCCTTCATCTGCCGGAACAGGTAGAGGAAGAAGAAGAGGAAGAACAGAACAGCCTGAAGTGCAGATAGGGAGCAATGGATTGTGAAGCAACTAGAACCATATCTCTCAACTGGTCAGCAATAAAATGTGTGGCACTAATCCTAACATTTGGAAACAAATCATCAAAATGCATAGCACATTTATTAAAGAGCTAGTGTACTACCTGGAATTAATAGTAACTTTCAGATGCCAGCTATCACTTCTTAGATCTGAAGTATTTTTCCTTTTATGTTTGCTATTTAGAAAATTTTCCACCTAGCAGTACTGGAGTGATGTGTGAAGCAGCACTCTTTCTGGAGGCTAAAAAAGGTCAGTTCTCTTCCTCTCACTGCATTATCAACACTGAGACAACACTGACTGTGACATCATTAATAACCAGGGAGAACAATTTTTCGCTGCCAGATTATTCTTTTTCACATGAAGCAACAGGGATTGGCTCTTCTTGGTTACTAGTGATGTCACAATTTCCTGAATTTTGACTGGTAACTTATGAAAGTCACTGTTCTGGCTGCAAGGGGTGTGATACTTCAATGTGTTTGGTCACATTTCTGATGATGTAGTGGGAGGAACAGAACTGACTTTTTTAGTCTCCAGAGAGTTGCTCCACATATCAGCCTACTACTGCCAGCTGGGAAGTCTAATTAGCAAACAGAAAAGAAAAACAAATACCTCAAATACAAGACGTGATAGTTGACTGCATCTGAAAGTTACTATTAATTCCAGGCAGTGTAGTATCTCTCTCTTTGATTTAAAGACTAATAAAAATAAAAAAGTAAGCACTGTATGCTTAAAGTTTTTAATACTTTGTGTACAGAAATGTTTCCAAGATGATGTGGAATATCAGTATATCTTCCTTGAGCACAAGAACATATTAGTGGAATATGCATAGTGCTTGTGGAATGCCAAGCACTTGAGAGGTATGCCTAACACCAAACTCACCATTCTCAGTTTTCTTTTCTTCCTGAAACTCCACCATAATTGTCTCATTGATTGGCGGAGCATCCACCACATGATCCAGCAGTGCCTGTACCAGCTCCTTACGATTTGTGGGAAATACCCCAATGTGGTCCCCAGGGAGGTACTGCAGCTCCTTCTGCCCACCTGTGTCCAGGCGCATTAGGATGGTTGACCGGCTAAACATAAATAAAGAGCAGTGAAGTTAACATTTGTAAGGTATACATTTCTCACACCATCAGTGAAACCCCCCATCTCAGGTTACTGTATGTGATGGAGAACTAATCTGAGGTACTTATTTTATGAGGGAGACCCCCCTAACCTAACTATTATGGGTTAACAGAAATCACATGGGGAACGGTATGATGAAAATGTGTGCTCTTTCCAAGTCTATCCTACAGTGAGGAGACAGGAGAACCAAAATGGTCTGTTTCATGCCAATTTAGTGTAACATTTTGTGATAAAACTTGGAAGAGCCTCATGCCAGTCTGTAGGAGTCAAAAAGATGAATCGATCATATAATGCCATATTTCTTTTCCTTTTGATTTGAATGCCCCACATAAGAAAACCAACCATGCCAAAGTATTCCGAGTCACTCACCTGGACTTCTCACCCTGCAGGTTCTTTCTGGACAGCACTGTGGAGGAAAAGATCTTCCGTTTGTGCAGCTGTGAAAGAGCTAAAAACAGAGATAAAAAAATGTTCAGTTTCTAAAACAAGTGGCAGAGCCATCTGCAGTTGAGTCAGTGTAAGTAGGTGAATCTATATCCTATTGCTACTCCTTCCTTCCGTAGCTTATTACCCCTCACCCTATTTTAGTCATATTATACATATGTATATGGGTTGTGATGTATATTCAGAGTACTGTATTTGTTGATATTATTTTGCATTTTTTTTTGTTCTGTCTTGATGTAACTTTGTCATTATACAACTGTGTTGTATTCTTGACCTACCCATGTCCACCTTGTAAATGAGTTCCCTCAATGGTATTTCATCTGGTAAAATAAAGATTGACTGATTGAATCACTCTCCCTCTTCCTCAGCACAGGAAGAGGGGGTAGTCAGGTCCCTATCACACTCAGCTAGGGGAGGCAGGGTGAAGGAAGGCCACCCTCCCTTTATCCAGAGGAGGAGGTCTTGGATGGAGCTGGTCAACCCCCCTCCCCATACAGAGAAGGATGTGGTAGAGGGGGCAGGTTACTGTTCACTTCAGCTGGCAAACGTTGGGGCATGCAGATTATTTCCCTCTCCTGCTCTGAGAACATACCAGAGGTAGGTATAGGCTAGTACATTACGACATGTAACCATACCAGAGGTAAGTTTACCACACTGTGGATACCAGAGGTAGTTACAGTTGCAGCCAGAGACATGATCAGATATTTCACAATATTTCTAAATAGACTCTCTCAGGTGGTCTACTGAGGTACTGCAGGCAGGCAGTTAATTTCTTTAGAGATATCACAGAAATACTGGGCCATACGACTGTACTAGGAGTACTACAAAGGGAAAAGACTGAAATGTGTCATGCAGCTATGAAAGGTATTGAACTGGGAACACTGGTGGTAGATGAGGACTGGGACATGTCATACAGGAAGTACATGTGCTGCACTGTGGACACTGGTATAGGTATGGACGTGTTTGTGTAACTATACAGTAAGTGAACATATCACACCGGGGACCCTGGCAGTAGTTATGGACTGCTGCATTTGATAAACAGGAAGTAAGTGTCCCGCAGTGGGGACACAACTGACTTCCTGTATAGTCACATGCACCAGTCCATATCTCCTACTGTGTCCCATGCATCCACAGTTTGCATGGAAACCAGCTTCTGGCTGCAGGATGACATAAAATGGAGAATTGGTAGAATCATCTTACCTGTTATGTGGTCCAGGGAGGTTGCTGTTATGGTCAGACGACATTTGCCAGGCTGCCAGTTGTGTTCAGTTTCAAAAATGTCATCGCCAGCATCATCTTCATTACTGTTAGCAACACAGAATGTGCTGCATGCAGCCTATGGGAAAGGGGACACATGGTGTTAGAGGTAGAGATCTTGGGACTGAGGATTTAAATATCACTATGGTGTCTAAGTGATCTTGGAGGGAGGGAGGTAGACTCTGGGACAGGATACCAACATCCCCATGGTATGTAACTGATCTTGGAGGGAGAGAGACCCTGGGATGTTGGATACTGACATCTTGGTGGTATGTAACTAACCTTGGAGAGAGAAAGAGACCCTGGGATAGAGGATACTGCCATCTCCATGGTATGTACCTGATCTTTGAGGGAGGAAGGTAGGGAGGGACAGAGATCCAGAGACTGAGGATACTAATGATGTATAATTGATTTTGGAAGGGACAGAGAGAGAGACTCCAGGAGAGGATACAGACATCTCCATGATGTGTAACTGATCCTGACATGAAAGAGGGAGACCTTGGGACTTAGGATACCAAAACCTTCATGGTGTGTAACTGACCTTAGCATGAGGGAGGGAAGGAGACCCCAGGAGTGAGCTAACCTACAGCACATGTCCATGATGTGTAACTACTCTCACTGTGATGGAGAAAAGGAGACCCTGAGGCCAAGAATACTGACATTTCTATGGTATGTAACTGATCTCAATGGAGGGAGGGAGGAGAGAGATGGGGGACCCAGTACTGAAAATACAGGTGACTCCAAACAGCTCTCCAGTTCAAATGGATGGATTCTCTTAATATAAGTCAATGTCTATAGAACGTAATACTGCCCGCCAGTTCCCATCATCTCTGCTGGTGCTTGCTATAGGCACAGTAGTATTTTCTAGGAAGAAGTAAGACCAATCGTCCATCAAGCTAATCCCCCTGCTGCCCTGATAGTTGTATCCTGTGATCAGTACATGGGCATATCATGGGATGGAGTAAGACCAATGGTCCATCAAGTTCATCCTCTGCTGTCTTAGCAGTTGTATCCTGTGATAGGCTCAGAGGCATATTGCAGGATGGAAGAAGTCTAATGGTCCATCAAGTCTATCCCTTGCTGTTCAAACAGTTGTATCATGTTTATTTTATTTATTTATGTAGTTGTTAACTGAGTAAGTACACTGATACAAAGGACCATTTTCAGGTATGACTAGGGCCATCTAGATGGCACACAGTACAAAGACATGATCATCATGACATTAGAACAGCAGTCTTCACAATGGTTACAGAGAAGTGTGTATTATGAGTACAGCACATATACATTTCAGCTCCACACAATGGATAACAACTACAATGAAAATAAACAGTATCAGATTATACAAGTAACATAACAAATGTCAGTGAATACACAATAATCAGTGCCGGCATTAGAGCTACTTAGCAATTACAGGTCATACTGGATGTTAGAGCATTCTTGAAGTTCCATTTAAAGGTTTGTGGGAATTCCAAGGAGTGGAGTTCAACAGGGAGAAAGTTCCAGAACTTTGGGGCTGCCCAGGAAAAAGCCCTTTGACCCACGGCTGTAGATAACCTGAGGCAGGAATGGATTTGACTAGTGGAGGACCTCAATTGATGAGAACACCGTCTGATGGCAAGCATGCCCATGAGTGGTGATTTAGACCCATTGTGGAGCGATGTAAAAATGAAAGAACCAAACAAAAGATCCCAGTGCGCCTGGGGAGATAACCATCCTATCGACTGATATAGCGTACAGTGGTGGGTGCAATAAGGAGCAAGCGTAAAAAGCCTACATATGCTGTTGTATGCTGTTCAGTCTATTTGGTAGTTTAGGTGAGATAGGGTGTAAAATGGGAGGGCAGTACTCTAGAACTGGGAGAAGGGTGCTCTGTGTTTCAGTTGGTAGCACACATCCAACTGCTGGTTAACCCTATTTACAACCTGGTCTATGTGTGTGGTGAAGCTAAGGGCGGGGTCAAGAGTTATGCCAAGATATCTGAATTTGTCAACCTGTTCCAGAGTAGATCCATCAAAGGTATGAATATTGAGTGAGTGCTGGGGATTAGCTGAGTGCCTAGTAAGCTTATGTTTGGAGCCGAACAGCATGGCTTTAGTTTTCTTCGCATTGCCAACTAACCTGTTTTGAGCTAGCAATATAGGCATATTATGAGATAGAGTGAGTCCAATGGTCCATCAAGTCCACCCTCCTAGCAGTTGTATACTGGGATAGGTACATAGGGTATTATAGGATGGAGTCAGACCCATGGCACAGCATGTCCGGTTTTTCTAGCAGATGTATTCCCGTGATGTTATTCCTCTGTTGGAACTTATCCGGTTTTCAGTTAGGACATTTATTTAAATTTGATTGTATGGCCTCCTTATGCCTATATACACAAGTTCATGCCACTGTGTTCTGAGCAGTGGGGTTAAAGAAAAGTAAAGGATAAGAAAGGGAGAATGTGAGGTAGACATATGGAGCACAAGGATAAATATTGGATAGATTTGGTAGGAGACAAAGGATCAGTAGGAATTTTCTAGGAGGAGGAGGAGGATGGGATGAGGTGGAGGGGGTGAGTCAGGGGAGAGGGTGGTAGCAAAAGAGGGAGGAGGTAGGTGGTGGGACAGGAGGTGCAGAGGAGAACAGGAAGTGGGGGAACTTAGGGGAAGGATGTTGAGTGAAGGGGCAGGGTAGGGGTGAAAGAGATGGTGGCAGAGGAGAGATTTAGGGTGGGAGGTGGGGCAGAAGTTACTGGGGAGCAGGGAAATAGGGGAGTGGGGAGGGATGGAATGCTTGGGAGGGGTAAGGGAGTATAAGAAGGCAAATGAGAGGAGAGGGTGAAAGTGGGAAGGGGTTGTAGGGAAAGACATTACAGTGGGGGGGAGGGACAGATAGGAAAGGGCAGGATTGGGTGGGAGAGAAGAGGGCTCAGTGGCATACACAAGAGTCACCAATTTCATTTGAGACTAGTGCTTTGAAATTGCATAGGGGTATGAGATTTTGGAGTCTGAGACAGGATTGTGCTTCATTCCAAGCAGCCAGAAGTACTCCAACTGGGGTCTCAGTATTACAGTACTTACTACACAGTGGCAATATCACTTCTCTTGGTTTGTTTTGTATCCTTTGCTTGATGCATCCAAGCATCCTACTGTTTTTAGTAAGCGTGGCTGCTGAACAGTTCTGCACCTGTTTAGAATCTTTCCTTTTGACCCCTGGAACTCTTTCCTGCAGTTACCAAAAGTTACATCCTCTTTAGGATCTTGATTTGGGCAATAATGGCACTCACCTTGAAGACCTTCCTGGCCCAGGTTCGGAAGGCATCCTCCTGTCCACACAGCTCATCTCCCTCTGCCATCTTCAGGATCCGCTCTGCTCCCTGCTTCTCTAACTGTTTGTCAACCAAGTGAGCAAAAGCGCAGAAGTTTGGGTAAGCGCGGGATCCCAGTCCAAACACAGAGAATCTAAAGGTAAGAGATTATTTCCAGCTTTATTGAAATTACAAGAGTGCTGTTTTATATCCTGCCAATTTACAGAACCCAGCCCAATAGGACATCTTTAGTTCCTATGTCAATGGGCCATTTAAACCATATAAAAGGATACGGGGTCATGCACATTGCTGAGATCCTATCAGGCTAGTGGGTTGTGACTCTGTCCAAGAGCTTTTTTGTAGTCACAGAAACATAAGACGTTTATGGACAGAAAAAGACTCCTGGTCTATTCAGTCTGCCCAGTTCCTGCTTCTGTCCCTATTAGTCTACCACTAGTAGGTCTTCTGTGGAGCTCCGGTCTTGTAACTCCACTTGTTCTGCCCCAAAGCCTCCATTTTCCCCTTTCTCACTGTCATATTCACCAATCCCATGTGTCTGTCCTACCCTCTCTTGAAACTTGTGACCATCTCAACACTGACCAGCTTCTCTGGTAGATGGTTTCTCTACTCTACCACCCTTTTCATGAAGAAGTACTACCACATGTTCCTTCTAAATGCTCCCCTATGAGTTCATTGTTATAACCCCTTGTAATGGACTCCTCATTTGGCTTAAAGAGCAGCTGATGCCTTTTTGAAAACTGTGGGAAACAATAATATTTAGTCACAATTCAGCTTGTATTTCATATATTTACTATATACTGTATTTCTCCTCTCCATTATTTATTACAGATGAAATTCCCACAAAAACAAGATATTTATCTCTCAATGTTCATCTGGTTATATAGTGTATTCCGTACTTGAAAGCATAATGCTCTATTGTGATATCACAGTCAGTTGCTATGGGAATAACTGTGATGTCACAAGCGGAGTATTACAATACCAGGTTGTGGAGAAGTAATAAGAGATGATGAACCCTCAAAGAACAGCTCTTTTGTTTTCATGCATATGACCTTAGTAATAAATAATGTGGAAAAGAAATACAGAGCTAATGAGAAATATAAGCTGCTTTGTGTCCAAATATTATGTTTTCAAAGTTCTTCTCAAGGCGTCAATGGCTCTTCAAGCTGTTATTGGCAGTCCACCCTGTTTATTGTCTTTAAAAAGTTAAGTTTTTGATCATGTTTTTTGTATGTCCTTGCCTTCAGGTAATGCATTTTGTGATCAGCGAGTCCTCCCCTGTTGGCCGTAAATAATATTGTTTGCTCTCCTCTTGACCAGCACCAGATAATCTTTGTCCTTTTTCAGATAAGAGTTCCAAGGGGCAGGATCACGTCTTCCCTTCTGCTTGAGAAGGCCCTGCCTATGCACCCCAGCATCTTGCTAGCCTTACCATACACCTTGTTACTTCGGGCTGAGATCCTGAGGCTGTTGCTTACTACAACACCCAGATCTCTCACTCAGAGGTATATTCTAGCCTTGTCCCCATCATCCAGTATTTAGTTCTCAGATTCACTTTCCTAAAATGTATAAACCTGCAATTGTTAGTGTTAAATTTCAGTTGCAAAATTTTGGAACACCTTTTCCAATTTTTCTAGGTCCCTTTTCAGTTTGCTTACTTTCTCCTCATACTTTTTGGCTATGGTGATAGGCAATGCCAGTGCAGTCAGAAGGAAGAAAATTGGAGTCAGCAGAAACAATAAGGGAAGTAAGGGATTTAGGAGTAACTGTAACTAGTGATCTTAAGATTTCTAAGCAGGGCTATAAGTTACGTAGGACAGCAAACAGAGTGCTGGGTAACGTAAGGAGAAGCTTCATGAGCAGATCTAAGGATGTGATTGACCCCTTAGTTTATGACCTATGCTGGACCACACCTAGAGTACTGCACAATGGTGTAGTCTTAATATGCAGTAAGGGATATGGTCAAACAGACTTCTAGCTTAGTCTCAAAACTCTGAGACAAGCAGTGGCATGGATGTCATCAAAATTAACAAATGATTTCACAAAACTTTAGGAGCTTAATAAAGAAGCGATTTGGCCTTGCTGTGATGTGCAAAGTAATTTATCACATTGTCTTAAATACTCACTTTTGCTGCTGCAGGGCTCTTGGGCGTGTGTGGGACAGTTCCAACAGTGCTTTAGCAAACCTCTGTAGATCATAAAATGAAGAATGGAACAGTTGATCAGAAAATAAGATGGATATGCATGTGCACAATATTGTCATCTAGAAAATGCTGTGCAGAAACCAAGTCCAGGATACTGGTTTTCCAGTCTAGACCACGAATAAACCAGTGGATATTACTCAAGAACCTCAGTTCTGATAACTTGAATATTCTATTTTTTCTTTGGCCTAGTATTTTGGGCAACAGTCCACTACAGGTTACCTAGAACCTCCTCCTCTTCCACTTGTGTTAAACCCCCAAAAGCCTGACATTCCTCTTATCTGATATCGGCCCAATTCACTGCGCAGAGTAACTGACACCCTGATTGCCAGAATCTGACCGTAGCACAGTGAGTGTAACTACCACATTATGGTAGGTAAAATATCAAAGTGGAATTAGAACAGTTTTGTCCCTTCCTGATAATTAGAGTCTGACTGTAATACGATGAGTACAACTACCAGAATAGATAGGATCCCAATCCAATTCAGAACAATTTTGTCTCATGCTGATAAAATTATCCTTTTTCAGACTGACCTTTATATGTACAGCGAGTGAGACAGCCAAAACTTGATGAGACTGCAGATGAGATGTTTGGGGAGACTTAATGACTATTGACTACCCAAATCATTTATCTCCTGTCATCTTTGCCCATCTGCTGTTTCCAAGACTCACAGACTCATCCTTTTTCTTGGTCTGGGGGGGCATTCAGATAGAGATTTCCCTGGCGTACCCCATGATCATTGTCTGCCAACGCCATCTCCACTGTAGGTAGCTGGGCATCCTACCCAGCATTCTGTCAGAATGAAGGTGCTGTACAGGGCACATGGACTGCACAGGGACACAAGCTCCTCCTACCTGATCTAAGAAATGAATTAGAGCTACTACAGTAGACACTACTAAAGACATGCTATCATTCTAGGCAGTGCTGTTCCCTCACCCTAGTTGGATTTGAATAGTTTGGGGTAGGTATGTCAGTGATTCAACAAGAACTCATGGTTACCTCTCCATTTTCTGGTGCATCACCATTGCCAAATGTACTGGTGACTACTAACACAAGGGTCTCATGTTCAAGCCTGGCTGGGTCATACTCATCCATGCAGATGACCTACAAAAACCAAAACAAGACTGATGAGTTCCATTAAGTTGAGACAAACTGTTCACTGCCATATTGAAATGGACAAAAGACTATCCCAGAATTCCAGCCACAGCTGGTTCCTCAATTTTCTGACCCATTTGTGTTAAGCATACAGTGGTTTATGTACACAGTGAAACAGAGTATGAATGACAAGTCTATTTATTTTTAAAACTGACATGCATGCACATTATTATTGTCATGGCAACCAAGGGAAATGTGTATACAATAGCGGTGGGAAGATCTTAAGGCACACATCTTCACTTCTACTGCTTAACATATTCCAGACTTATTCTCAGAGGTGGAGCTACTGGGGCATGAACCCCAGAGAGTAAAAAAAAACAGAACCATTAACATACAACATCAACATATACAGCGCCGATCATGAAAATGTTCCACTTTACTGCAGCATGGGTTAAAGTATCAAATGCTAATTGGAACAAAGTCCCATTAGAAAACAAGACTTGCTATAACATGCAGTATCTCACTTGCTGCAGCATCCTACAGCAATGGTGAACCTTGTTGTGATCTGACCTTCAGCTCTGGGTCATCAGATGCCAGATCTTGTCTTCCATGCATATCCATGACTCTGGACCGACTCTATCACACCCATGGGCAGGCATGGCAAGTTATGTTTTGTATGAGGGCCCATGACTCTGCAGTCAATCTACAGTGCATATAGGTAGGCATGGTGTGTCTTTTTTTTGCACAAGTGCTCATGACTTTATAGTAACTCCATTGTCCTCATGGGGTGCATGGCAGGTTTTGTCTTGAACAAGTACCCATGACTCTACAGTGACTCTCTAGTGCGCATGGTCAGGCATGGCAAGTCTTGTGCATGAGTACCCATGCCTCTACAGTGGCTCAATAGTGCACATCGGTTGGCATGGTAAGTCTTGTTTTGTGCAAGTGCCTGTGACTGTCTAGTGCCCATGGTCAGGCATGGCAGGTCTTGTAGTGCATGAGTACCCATGCCTCTACAGTGACTCAATAGTGCACATCGGTTGGCATGGTAAGTCTTGTTTTGTGCAAGTGCCTGTGACTGTCTAGTGCCCATGGTCAGGCATGGCAGGTCTTGTAGTGCATGAGTACCCATGCCTCTACAGTGACTCAATAGTGCACATCGGTTGGCATGGTAAGTCTTGTTTTGTGCAAGTGCCTGTGACTCTATAGTGCCCATTAGTAGGCATGGCAGTTCTTGTCTTGCACAGCACTCATGACTTTACAGCAACTCTTCTGTACTGGCCAAGGACAGCTGTGGCAGGTTAACCCCCTGACCAGAACTGACAGCAGACAAACAGTAGTCTGAGAACACCGCAGCATATAAATGCAAGCCTACTACACAGTGCTTTAGTACACTTTTCTGGTGATAATACCTAACTCTAGTTTAGGAGAGGTTTTCTTCCTTCTTACCTTTGGGTCAAAGGCACGTTTAAAGATTTTGCACAGGGTCTTGGCATAATTCTCTGATTTTCCAGTTTCCGTGGCATACAGAATTGTTACCTTCACTCGCCTCGCCATGGCCCGGCTGGCCAGCTTCACTACAAACCTTGCTGCACTGTGGAGGAACAACAAATATCACCTATAATGATGTCACTTGAGATGAAAACCCTCTGTTTATGCAACCCAATACAGTTTTTCTTTGTAGAACACCATACAGTACATGCATGACATCTAAAATGCAGGTTAAGTTACGTGTATAAAACAGTAAAATAACATAAACAATAACATGCAAGGCAGGTGAAACAATCTAATCATGTGAAATATAATACAGTTAATTAAAAGAAAGCAGGTTAGCCGGCCTGGTGGTGCTGAGGGTTGAGGTGCTGGATGCCACACCCCCACACCACGCTGGTGACCTGGGTTCGGGAACAAGCCTGGGACATTGGGGGTTGGCAGGGGAGGGAGAGGATTGAGCATCTAAGGACAGCTCTCCTCTCTTGGGAGGGAGGGGGGACACATGATCGGTGCCTGACTGGCCTCTGGTGGAAGCTGGAGGCATAGCAGACACATGAGCACACAAAGGGGTTGGGAAGTGGCGGACGTCAGCGGAGATGCCTTGACATTGGGGCATAGCCACTCCCCCAGAACATCGGAAAAAACACCCGTGGCACTCCCAGGTAGACGGAGCGCCAGGCCCCGATCCCCAGTACCCCTACCTGCCCCAGTGACTGGCATCCTGACGAGACTCAGGAATCTGGTGGTGCTTGCCCCCCACCTTATCTCCACGTGGGGTTAAACCAAGACTATGTGGAGGATGGACCACCATGGGGATACAGGTAGGAGGTGGGGATTAGAATGGCCATAGGCATCTCCCAAAGGGAGTGGAGTGCCACGGGAGGAGAGGAGTATAAACAGATAGTAAAAAAAAATAAAAAAATAAAAGAAAGCAGGTTAAAGATATCATACAGCAGTATGAACATAAACTATGGGAAGAAAAGAGTAAAAGAAGAGACAGGTACATAGTGGCTGAAATCTGTTTCCTTTGGAACTGATGTTGATGAGAAGGGGAACAAGAGTAAACTGATACCAGAGGAGCAGAGGACAGGATGAGTATGGAGTTCTGTAATTAGAGAAGTAAGATGGGGCATAATAAGAACTTTATACAGGAGGGGAGCTTTGGGTGATTATCAGCCAGTGATGGCCTTTAAAGAATGGGATGATGTGATATAATTATGTTTACAGCATGTGTGATTATACACTGAGCTTGCGCATTTTGGAGTTTAGTAATATGGGAATATGAGAAGTCTTGGGGGGAGAGAAGAAAGTTGATAAAGTCAATAAAAGAAAAATTAAAAAAACATGTCAACAACACAAATTAAGGTTTGGGTGGGTAAGTTGAGATGTGATTGTTCAAGATATGATTAGATGCAAGTAATATTGCAGAAGTGACAGTTTGAAGATTGTGTGATGTGGCTGACATGGGATGCAAAAGGTTAATTCAGGATAAAGACGGGCACCATTGGTAATGGGCACTGCTTTTGTGGTCAAAGATGGAGGAGGCAGGAACTGTGGAGTGGCCTTTTGCTCAGAAACATGATTTCAGATTTGAAAATGTTCCATTTAAGAAAACTGACTTGTAGCCAGGAATTGACTGAGACATGAGAACCCCTTTTAAGAGTCAGAGAAGCAAAGTTGAGTGTCACCAGAAAATATTTTGCAGCCCAGACTATGCTGATGGGAAGGAAATGGCACGATGATACTGGTGGTGAATGAGTAACTCTTGCCCGTGACAAAGGAACTAATTGAAATGGTTGGAGAAGATCTTGAAGAGATGGATAAGAAAAATATCTGGAATCTGGTCAAGAAGACTATTGCAATCAATGGGGTTGAAAGCAACACAGTACATTACTGAGTATTAATAGGTAAAGAGAACATTCATTGTATGTTAGTAAACAGTAACTGACAACATGGAGAGATGCGGTTTTGTTGCTATAGCAAGAGTATAAGCCAGGCTTATAGCTGATGGAAAAGTCAGAGCAGCAAAGACAACATACAGCTGAATGAAGAGGTCTTCTCAAGCATGTTGAAACAAAACAATGTAAGGGTACATTTTTACATTCAAAGGAAAGGGAAGGCCATACTTAGCCATTTCTTTAAAGTGTATCTTCTTCTTGTTTGAGAGGCAGTTCATCTCCCTCCAGGCATCCGGCTAGAACAACAAAGAAATTTAAATAAGTTGTTGGGGGATGTTTATGAGACAGAATTATGTTGGGGACTGCAGATCTTCAGTAAAAGATTCTCAAGTGTTCAACCAAACCAACATGAAGCTGTGACTCTGGCGTTAGAGCTCAATGAGCAGGTAACACTAGCTCAGCCAGTAAGGGATTACCTTATACTTAGCTAGACAGTCAGAAATATGTGGCTGTATCGGATGAGCTAAAGGAGTAAGTCTGCTGTCTCAGCTAATAGGAGATTATTAGACATTCAATGGACAGACATACAGGTGCCCATGCACCGATGAACACAACCCCATCTTGCAAACAGACTCCAGGCAGGTGTCTGACAAAGTACTGTTGCACATTATTATGCAAGAAATAAGATGTGACTGGGTGTGTTGTTGTGCTGGCATAATCACATGCCCTGGGATGTGGGCACGAAGCTGGCTGAGTGTGGTTAACCTCTTGAAGTGTGTTTGTGCATCACAACCACACACCTTTTTGTGTCTTATTGCACTTATGCACTGAGTTGTACAAGTCAAAAGAAGATACACGGAGACAGACTGTTGTTTGCAATTAAATCCATAGAGTGCTTTTTGAAACAAGGAAAAAAAACAGATTTCTTCCCTGTTTGTGTGGCTGGGGTTCCTTGAAATACTAATGAACAGACACAGGTGAGTCATTGACAGTGTAATTTGCTAGGGCCTCAGGGCAATGACACAGATGAAATGGATTAAGAGAGTAACTTTGGAACTGTTTCAAGGAACCCCAACAAAGCTGTATGATTGTACTCTAATAATCACACACCTTTTGGACTCAACAGCCAATCAGAGTAGAGAATTTTAGGAATCTATTATATAAACAAGGTTGACAGGGCACTGACATCTGTTGATGAGAGAAATACATTATATACAGTATGTACTTTATTAGTTTCTGTATTGGCATCTGTTGTGCAAAAAAAGGACATTAGCCTCAGACTGTGTTAACTGTATAAAATGACATGTCGAGTATAGTGGTGCTTAGATAGTGCTTTTGTAGATCTGACTACCCTCCATTGGATAGTGCTGGTATCAGCTTCCAAATCTGACTGTAATCCAAACAAAGTCAGATGCTGGGTCCAGAGCTGAATATGCAGATCCGCTGGTTGGATACCTGGATCTGATGGTCAGATCCATTGGATCGTGGTTGTATCCACATATACCTTGGATACTTACTGTGGATCCTAGGAGTTTGGATCCATGGTTAACAGTCTATGCTATCCAAGGCCATCAAGAATCCAATCAGAATGATGGTATTCACCCTGGTAGGATATTACCTGAGCAACTCCAGTCAAGTAAAGGCATTTACTAAAGCAATCAGGCATGATAAGGGGTGCATTATGGTGTGATAACAGCCCAACTTGGGTGAGTTGAAGCATGAGGTGAGGCCGGGTGCTTCCACCACCAGAAGAGGGCCATCAGCCTACCATAATGGAACCTTTGAGTGCCCTACTGTGATTATAACATGGGTCCTTTTCAGTAGACTGGATGTACAGTATTTTTTAAACATATTTTTGTTGCGCTACTTTCCACCGGGCTGTTGTGCATGGATAATGACCTGGCTGAAAGTACTTCATGGCCAATCAGGAGTCAGAATTCTTCCTACCCATTTCATAATATGTAATAACTTGTGCGCAGAGTTATTTCAAACTGGGATGATATATTTTAGAGGCGTGCTGCTGTAGCATGCATGCTACTATGATTTGTCCAGAGAGTACACAGTCAAACTTTTCAGACAGAATGGATTGAATTCTTATATCTTACCTGATAGAAGTAGCACGGAGTAATGATGTAATTCAGCATTTCTTGATGAAACACGGGTGTCAGGCTCCCTGACAGTGGGGGAACAATCCACACCCAGTCTGCTGGGCACCCTCCTCGAACCCGGTATTCATTCTCCATGTGCTTCATAAAGGACTCTGTAGCCACATGGTGGTCCATGATTGTCACTTTCGCACTCTAAGGAGGATGAAAGAAGTTTACAAAGATTATAAAGTGCCCAACTGGCATGGATAAACACTAGCCAGGGGAGTTCTGAATATATAGATTTTGCTAGTTCTGGAAGTCATGGTCTCCAACCCAAAGATATGCTAAAGGATTGCTTTTAGAGTCCTTGAATTATGAGATATTAACCTGGAGGGGAGAGGTTATTGTAACGATGTTGGATATTTTATTTATTTATTCCACATAAAACCCTTTAGGCGGGTCATATTTACAAAGGGTTTAGAGTTAGCGTCAATAGGAAAAATAACAAGTGAATGCAACTGGGGGCTGAAATACAACACGATAATTAATTTCTAAGTTCTCCCCCTTTACTGCATCACACCCCCCCTTATCTTGTCTGTCACATGATTGCATTGCTCCTCTGTGGGCATTAGGCTCTGCTATTTGCAAGACAAATTAATCAGTTATGACAATGTACAGTACCGTATGTTAATATAAACAGTTTAGAAATTCTGGTTGAGGACCTCATAGAGAGGAATGGGCTATACTATAACTACAGTTACCCCCTATATATTTACAGTAGCCAGAAATAAGTTACAAAGAACCCAGTTAATGGATGATATTAAGGGAAATGAAGTGATAAGTTCATGATATTTTTAGATGTCTTGAAAAAATTCAGGTATGCAATCAGCAGAACTCAGTTACATAAAATTCCCACTACATTTGAATTTCAGGATCTTCCATTGTATTGCTGAAGACATTTTCATTAATGGGAATATATACCTTATTTTTTATTTTTAATGTAATTGGAAATTTGGGATGGCAATGCATGGTTCTGGAATGGTACCCCCAGGTGCTCAGGATAACACAATGGTCCTGGAATGGTAGCCCAGTTGACCTGGAATGGTACTGTAACTTAATGGTTCTGGACTGGTACTCCCAGGGCAGGGGCCCAGAATGGTAACTCAGTGGTCCTAAAATTGTAACCTATGTGCCTGGAATGGTTCCTCATTGGCTCTGGAAAAACATATGTCTGTGGTCCTGAAATGGTAGCACGGAGTGCAGAATTTTAAGTCAGTGGTCTCTGGATGATACTCCATGGAGATAAAGAAGAATGTGTCTGTATTTACCTGGAAACTATGCAGAACAGCAATATTCATCTCAACAGCTGCTTTATCTTTCCAAAGGGCCGGTGACCGCTTGGTATCCAGACCCAGTCGTTCAGCTATCTCCTACAGAAAGCAATAAAGAGGCTTATTTATTATATTTTTATTTACCAGGTAGGTGCACTAGATAGACATTTGCATATTTTCAGACATATCCTGGGGAGGGTACAACAAGGAGAACAATACAGTAACTGATGGCAATATTGCATACTGTACATATTTCAGGTGTATTCAAATTCTGAGGTACTATGTACGGCACAAAGCAGATAATGGTATACTGGTAAAGTAGAAGTAAGCTAAACGCTACATACAGTAAAAATACCCAAATTAACAAGTGCAATGAACACAGGGTAACAAACACATTATGACCACAGCATTTCAGAGAAAGCCATACAGACAGAAACCAGCTATTGGCAAGAGCATGTTGTCAACTTGTGCAGGTAATTATGGTACAGTAGCACGATAACACTGACTTCCCATCCCCCTTCAGCAGGAGGCATTAAATGGAAAACATGATGGTTAACTTTACCTGCAACAGGTTGTATCGTTGAGGGTCACAGAAATTTCTTATAGCAATCTCAACTGTTAAGTACCAGCCATTGAAGGGGGCCGCAGGGAACTCCAACCCCCCAATCTCCAAAAGCATGCTAGCAGCAGTAGGCAGGACATGCCACTTCAAGTCCAAATCATCAAAGCAGTTGCTCCTGTGGAACAGAAAGGGAGAAATGAGAAGGTTGATAAGATTTTCAGAGTTTGGGGGAGGGGCTGATACTGATGAGATGTAACAATCTGTATCTGGAATTGATCACACATGGTATGAGGTTGTGTTTAGTCTCTGCGAGTTACAAAAAATGAAAACACATCTGGCAGAGAACTAATAGAAACCAGTTATTAAAGTGACTGCTATAGGAAGAGGATGGTAATAGAGTACCTGTGGGCTCCCACACAGCAATGCCTGCAGTGACTCCTGCTGGAAGGAGGTTGGGATTAGAAACAAGAAACATAGAAATTCTCAGCAGATAAGGACCGCTAGGCCCATCCAGTCTGCCCATATGCCCTATACATTGTATGTGGCCACTGACCCTATGTGATCAATGGATTTTCATCTCTTCCTCCCTTTGCATAGATTGGAGTAGCTGTGAGCTCCCCCGGAGTAAACGCAACAATGACTCCACCCGGAACAGAGGTAGCTATAAGCTTCCCCCACAGTCAGCTCTCCTAAATCATTATGTACAGTGAGTGACTCTGTCAGGGACTGGGGTAGCTAAGAGCTTCCTCCCGCCACTCAGCTCCCCTTTATCATTGCATTACAGAGCCCCTGTCAGGACAGGCTGAAACTAGGAAGTAGCTGTGAGCTCTCCCTGCTGCTGCTCTTACAAAATTACCTGAAGTGACTCCTAGTTGGGGGGTTGGGGCAGTACTATAAGTACTGTAGTTCCTGTACCATGTCCCTGTAAACACAAGAGGTTAGCTAGCCCTAGACCATGCACAGAATGCCTTGTGGGATGAAATTAGAGTGTAATCCACAGAATGAACTCCAATATGACATCAACACTGAGGCCATCCACTGTTCTGTCTCCATGTAGAGCAATGACTGAAGACCCCCCAGTACTGTTGCTTTGTAAAACTTGGTTTGAAAGGACACCCACTACACTGTCTCCTAAGCTATCCCACATCACCTCCTTGTGAAACTAGGAAAGAAGAGACCACCCCATGTCATTTATTGATTGGGGTAAAAGAATTCGGACTGCACACAGCTCTCACTCTCCCATTCAGTGCCAAATACTTACGTAGGGTGACGAATTGGAACCTCCATAATCAGTTCCCGGGGAATCTCAAACAATTCTGGGGCTTCACCATTTGCTTGAAGCAGCAAGGGCAACATCTCAAAGCGTCCATGGGGAGGGTTCCAGCCATGTTGAAGACAAATCTGTTGAACAAAAAAAGGGACAAGTCAAACTCTTTGTCCAGCAGGGTGACTAGCTGGCCTTCAAAACAGCAATCTATACCCCTATAGAACAGTAATACATCTAAGCATGCTGCCTGCTGTCTTCACCATACTTGGATATCCAGGCATTACAGTGGGGCTGCCAACTGCTGTGACTCTTGACAAAGTGCTTACATGTGCAAGGCATTGGGTCTTTGTTGTCCTGGTTGTCTGCTGTTGTCTGTAAGTGTTCTTGCCTGCCTATATGCTATAAGCAAATAAAATATTTATAGCTGTATGCAGTGGCTTCTAGTGTGGTAATTGAACATGAATTTGTAGGGGTGACTTGATATATTCCAACCCTCTGCCATTCTGTTAGAGTGGTTTATTTTTGCTGGTAATATACTGACATAGCAATCTGCTCGCCTACCAGAGGAGAAGCCCCTGTGGTCCTGTGATCTTGGAAAACACAGGGACCAATTTACAGAGTTTAAGTCAAGCAGGAATGGAGTCACAGACTTTACAGTCTCACAGGAACCAAATCATGGAGTTTACAGTCACAAAATAAATGGTTTACAATACCCAATATACAAAAATGGACAACTGTGCAGTCACTTAGAATTTCAGATGTTCAGAAATGTAAACAACAGTTTTAAAAAGTGGAGACCACACTAGTCTTTCCAGTTACAGACTCATTTCTATTCTCTTCCCCCCACCCAAGACCCTCGAGAAAATAGTCCCTGAAACAACTTGTCACGTACCTTGAAAAATACAGTGTCCAGTGTGTACAGCTGTTCCACCAAGCCAGTTCAACAGAAAACCTGCCGACCAGCTTTACAGCAATGGCACAATGTTGACCACGATCCGAATTATGCCATTGGGAACACTAGTATGTTTTCCACGGAGGGGCTATGCCCCCAGCACCCCCCCCCCGGATTTTATTATAGTCACCGCCATGGCAGAGGTGTTTTGGGGAGGTGGTACAAGACTTGGAGAAGCTGTGCCGAGGTCCAACATGACCATTACAATGACCAGCCATTTTGTTGGTTTTGTCGCGGTAATATTTTCAATGAAGTAACATGCTACTGTGTACAGCAGCATGAACTCCTGGAAGCTCCACAGCACCAACATGGCACTATTAGAATACAATACATCATATACATGAGGCCCTTGATAATGGTGACCTCATCAGAGCTATACATATTGACCTTACTATGGCCTTTAACCTGGTCAACTGCAAGCTCCTACTTAACAAACATCTTGGCCGAGGTTTGTCACAGAACACAGTTAACTGGTTCCACAGCTATCTCACCACTCACTCCCAGCATGTGAAGATTGATAAATCAATATTCTGACACTAGGGGAATATCTACTGGTGTGCCCTAGGGCTCCATCTTTGGCCCACTCCTATTTGGTCTTTTCATAAATCAACTGCCCAATGCCTATCAGAGAGCAAACATACGCCTCTATGCCGATAATGCTATCATCTATTCCAAAATGCATTCACAGTGATAAAGGGTCAAGCAAATGCAGATTTTGCTTGTTGATCTTTTCAATATTGGAATCTGCTGAAATGGAGCAACTAAGACCACCACCAGAGATCAGATTTGTGGACAATTTAGAAAGAAACGTGGAAACATTTCAAGCACTGTTTTAACTTGTATTTAAAAATAACTGGGGCAGATGAGAAAAAGAGCTCACAAAAAGTAACATTATTACTCACTGTGGCAGACTCAGAAGCACTAGTTATATACAATACTTTTCAATTGTCTGTGGCTGCTGGTGAGGAATATGATATTATAAATATATATATATAATTATAAACAAGAGAGGCAGTATAGCGCAGTGGTTTAAGGCTCTGAGCTGCAAATCTGGAGACCTGGGTTTGAATCCCACAGCCCCCACTTGCATATTGTGTGAACCTGAGCAAATCACTTAACTTCCCTGTGCTCCCAGGTTGCACCTGCAAACAAGCTTTCAGCTTAGTGTGTCTCACCTGGTTAAACAATTGGGGGGAAAAAATAATAATGGTGCAGTTTGAGGCTTACTGTGTGCCTAGAAAAAAATGGATTTATGAGAGATTTATATTGAGAGCCTGAATGCAGAAGGAGCAAGAAACTATAGAAGAATGTGTCACTCACTAAAAGCTCAGTCTTGCAAATTTGGCACTCTGCAGTTTCTTGATATAGGAACAAATTGTTATGGGCTGTTATGATGAAGATGTAAAAGAACATTTACTAAGAGAATGTGAGCTTACAATGAAAAAAACTGTTCAGATTTGCCAGGCCACTGAACAAACTTAGATGCATCTTGATTAACAGTACTAAAGCAAAAAGTGACAAAACTGATGTAGCTGCAGTGCATACAGCACAGAAACAAGTGCAAAAGTCTCCTACAAGTTTAGTAAGGCAAGAGTAACAACAAAATAAGAAAGGAAGGACTGCAACAATGCAGAGAAAGTTTGCAGGTAAAGTATGCTGTAAATGTGGAAAAGAGCAAGCCTACAGAAACTGTCCAGCATTTGGTCAGCAATACAGATCCTGTGAAAAATTGAATCATTTTGCTAGATGTTGCAGACAGAAAAAAGCTGTACATGCTGTTACTGGAATGAAAGACTGTAGCAGTGAAAATGGCTTATTGAAAGCGGCAGTAGAAAAACAGGGCTTCTCTAGAGAAAAAGGAATACACTATTCAGACAGATACTAATGGATTGAAGGTTTGGTACATGATCAGTATTGGTGCAGAAATAAATGTACTGTTGACCCAACTGTAGCATTTGCTAGGAAAGAAACCACAGATCAAAATACAGACTGCAGTTTTAAAGGCATACAATGGACTAAGTATACCCACAGTAGGATACTGTATGCTGCACCTGAAGTATAAAGACAACGTCAGTAAACACAATTCTGTCATTGTCACAGAGAGACAAAAAGGCAAATTTGGGGCTTGAAACCATTCAGAAGTTGGGTCTGATAGAAAAATTATTCACAATAGAAAATGAAATGCCTCCCACTGACAAGACTACTGTATGGAGGCAGTATAGCGCAGTGGTCTAAGGCTCTGAGCTGCAAATCTGGTGACATCCAGCAGACCAGACCTGGGTTTGAATCCCACAGCTTCCACTTGCATACTGTGTGACCCTGAGCACTTAACCTCCTTGTGCTCCCAGGTTGCTCCTGTAAAAAAGCTTTCAGCTTAGTGTGCTATACCTGGTTAAACAACTAAATAAAAAAAAAATGTCTGAATGCAGTGATGTTTTAAGGGACTGGGGCATGTAACCAATTACACATCAGATTACAATTTCTGAGAATGCAATGCCAGTGATACATGCTTCCTGAAGAATACCTGTTGTGCTGAGAGACAGACTAAAGAAATAATTGCAATCTTTAATAGACGTGGATGTAATAGAAAAGGTGGAGGAACCAACACCCAGGATTCACTCTTCGGTTGCTCACTCTAGTTGTGTTTGGATCCCAAAGAGTTAAATTCTTGCATTAAAAGAGAACGTTTCCATATTCCAACTAGACATCAAATTCTGGCTGACACAGCCGAGGCCAAGTACTTTTCAATATTGGATGCCTGCTCATCAGGATTCTAACAAATACCACTGGCACCTGAAAGTGCTCGCTTATGTACTTTTAAGACTCCCTATGGAAGACACTGTTTTAAAAGATTACCATTTGGTGTTTTTTTCCTTGTTTGTTCCACACCAGAAATCCTTCATAGAACAATGCAGCAACTTCTGGAAGGCATTAAAGAAGGTATGATGCGCTTCAAAGGCACGAACAAAGATCCCACGCAAGTGTAAGAATGCGCCTCTGAAGCGCAAGCGTGAGGTTTCAGCAACAGCGAGAAATTCAAAATTGTACACTGCACCACGCTTAGTTTCCAGGGAGATACCAGCAACATTATATTTCAACATGAGGAGCAGGCTTATTATTCTATCTCGGTTTTCTTCAGAAAAAAATCACTGTTCGGGACAGCACTCGTGCCAGAGGCGTGTTCCTGACCTCATTGTGCTTCCGGGACACGGGTGAGTTTTCACCAGACTGAGTATCTGAATATTTTTGCACAAATCTCAAAAAACAGCCACAAGGATATAAGTTTGTACATGCAGGGACACTGTGGAGTGCATCTAGGATAGATGTGCGCCAAGAAGCACACTGCTCACTTTACTTATAAAATGAAGGGGCAGAGCTGGCAGTGCCCCTTTAAATGCTCTGTCTGATACACAGTTGAATCTTCCCAAGATTAATCAATTTAAGAGATCTTTGTGGCCTGCCCTTGTAGTCCAACACAACTATAACCATTAAACTATTGCATTGGGTTTCTCTCTATACATACCCTGTGACCTTTTATGCAGTGATATGTATGGGTTTTTTTAAACTGTTATGAAAAAATGAACAAAATTGGTAGTTTGATACCTTCTCCTGAACCAACAAAATTTTTTTTTACAAAATGTTTAAGCTTTCATACTCACATAGTCCTTAATCAGAAACATGGTAGTCCAGGAAAGATATCGCTTTCAATACTCAAAGCAGAATTTGTAAAAACCTTCACATATGGATTGGACATCTTAGCTGATAATAAGATTTAAAAGAGAGACCGAAACCAGAGATAAAAAGCCAGTCCTAGGGAACTTAATCAGGTGTAAATCGCAAATTCTAACAATATGTAATGCATATGACTGTGTGTGTGTTCAGAACAACTGTATGTCAGTGTATATGAATCTGAGACAAGAAAAACACAATATAGAACTGGCTTTTTATCTCTGATTTTGGTCTCTGTTTTTAATCTTATCAACTAAGATATCCAATACATACAGTACGTGAAGGTATTTACTAATTCTGTTCTGAGAATTTAAAGTGATATTTTTCCTTAACTGCCATGTTTCCGATGAAGGACTCTGTGAGTCCAAGAGCTTAAACATTTTGCAAACAGTTTTTTTGTTGGTCCAATAAAAGGTATCAAACAACCCATTTTGTACATCTTTTTGTACAAGGACCAATATGGCAAGTAACATTTTTCTTAAAATCTTTATGTAACTGTTCTGTCTTAAGTGCTGTGAGCCTGACTTGACTATTTCCTCTGGAAATGCCTGCTGTACTTGTAATGTTTTTTTCTTGTGGCTATGTATTTGATGTGGAACCTTTGTAAATGAGCAGTTGTGCTTAAAGGTTGTCTCAAAAGTTTTCAATAAATAAATAAAAGTAGATGTGACACACTTCACCAGATTGAAAGACCTGTATGCTAGGGAAAAAAAGCAGTTCCTCTGTGATTTAAGTCGTATACTGTACTTCAGCTGTGCCCATAAAAATCAACGTTTCATCAATGACCCACACCATACTGGCATTCAGATATGGTATAAGGAGCAACGTATGGCCAATATTACTCTGTAGGATTTGAAGAGAGATACCTCCTTAGTCATCAAAACTGTTGGCAGTTAGAGCATTGGTGAGGGGATCTTTTCCCCTGGGAACATTTTGAGCTTCCTGCAAAAGATATTTCCTGGGAGTGATCAACACCATCCGCTGTCATGGACAAAACAGATAAAGGCTACAGCACTTCTGCTTCCAAACGTGCAGCTATAAAACTAAACTTGAGGTACAAAATAAAATAGCAAACACACCAAATACATAAGGCTATAAATGTATTGGTGCAATATCAGGATACCAAAATCAACCACCCTACGTATTGTTGTGCTCTGTGGCTTCCTCAAGGGCCATCTACTATCATGTCAAAGAGTGCTCTCTTATTTTCAAAGAACCTTCTACTCTTAAATTGTCCTTCATTATGTAGAAACCTCCAAACTATCTTTTAAATTGACAGATTACCGAATTACCAGAGTTATAATGTTTCTCACCTCTGTTATCTCCACACTTCCTGGATCACCCACTACAGAGCCATCTGGCTGAGTAAAGCCAGCATAGCGAAACATCTGAGAATTCCAAACGCGAAAATCAGTCTTCCCGTCTGTCCTTTGGGGGAAGATCGTAACAGCAGACCTGGGAACACAAAGCAGAATGAACAAATATTTAGTGATTCTTGGTGATTCAATGCAAAGGTTGTTAAATGCAGCTCTAAGAATATGGTCCCAGACTGTCACTTGACAGAGCACATGCTCGTGAAAGGTTGAGGCATTCTGTTCCATCCTGTTCATGTCCTGATTTCTGACTGGCTGCATTTCAACAACTGAATTAAATGCTGTGTGAAATAACATCTTCTGTTTGGTGTGAATCAATAAAAGCGTGGGTGAGTTGCACCAGTTTTCTGTTGCTCCTCTGTGCACAGTACTTCTACACTCCATTCCAATGTTGACTCTTTTGTTTAGTTGGCCTATCAATCCTTGGTGACCAACCAGTGTAGAGGAAGTGTGATCTCACAGCTAGACCGCAGGAGATCAAGGTTCATATCTCTCCCAAGCCAATTACTCACACTGTGAACCCTGAGCAACTTAACCTTCTAGTCCCTCAGACCCTCTAGCCATAAAAATGGCTAAATGCAGGACTCCATTAAGAAAATAATATTGCCTCTCATGTAAACAATTTATTTTTTTCTAAATCAATTGCTATTAGCACCAGTCTGTTTTTGGGCATCCTCTGTTCCCTTGGAGTACTCTACAGTGCCTCAATTTGCCACTGAGCACTGCACCAGGCAACACTAGTAGTCCATGCAAAAGATCTGTGACATTTTACAGGGAATGAAAAATACGTGTGGTGTATATTAAGTGGCAATTAGTTAGCCCTCTAAAATACCAGTGACACAATTTTAGTATCATGTCACCCACACCAATCGGAGCTCCATCAATGCAGCTACTGACAGTTCCTGTTAGAAAATGTAGAAAAGAGGATCCAAGAGGATATTTATCATAGGTGCACCCTCTTGTCTGGGGGAAGGGGTCTAAGTTAGTGGCTGTTATGTCACCAGGGTTCTATGGCAATGGTTAAACATTTTAACTGCTAACAAAATATGATTATTTTGGTTGACCTTGTTTGGAAAGATTGCCAAGCTGGCACCAGACTATCAGATTTGCATAATTTAGAGTCTTTTGCAGAGCGTGGACTTCTTAATTCACTGAATTTAGACTGCTTTTCCCAGCTGATTTTGGACTGGCTGGCTGAGTTTGGACTGTTTGGTTGACTGGGTGTTGCATGTGTTGCTGACTGAGTTTGGATTGTGGTTGTCCCAGTTTTGCTTGTTTGGTTGGCTGATTTAGGAGTGTGGTTGGCCAAGTGTGACCTGTCTAGCCGGCTGAGTTCGGAGTGTGGTTAACTGAATGTGGCCTGTTTGGCTGGCTGAATGTGGCCTGTTTGGTTGGCTGAGTGTGGACTGTTTGGCTGGATGAGTATGTCCTGTTTGGTTGGCTGAATGTGGCTTCTTTGATTGGCTGACTATGTCCTGTTTGGTTGCCTGAGAGTGACCTCTTTGGTTGACTGTGTCCTATTTGGTTGCCTGAGTGTAGGACATTTGGTTGACTGTGTCTTGTTTGGTTGCCTGAGCTTAGACTGTGTAGCTAGCTGAGTTTGGACTGTGGTTGTCTCTGTTTATTGTCCCTTACCATGACTTCAGGCAGGTCAATATGCTGGGGTACGGCACACACATTTGTAACTTATTTTCATGTTCTTTCAGTGCTCTGTTTGACTGTTCCTTTGCCCCCAGCATCCTACGATGTCATTGAATAATATTGCAGTTTCTAGAACGTTTAGAGATGAGAAGAGAGATTCTGCACTTTGTAGTGAAAAAGGATTTCACACCACAGGATTCCCCCCATCTTCCCATAATCATGGTTCATATTATTTTATAAATCCTTTAGGCCCTGAATATACCAGAGGAAACCATCTAAGTACACAGTTTGAATGGTTTTAAGAGACAACTTGTACTGTATTTCTTGAGGAAATGGGATTAAAGGAGAGGATGTTTTGAAAATAGCAGAGAAGGATTGAAATCCATCAAAATGGGTCAAGCCCCTTATTTCAAATGATTTTTTACTATTCATTGATTTCTTATGTTCTAACATGTGTAGCTATACATCTTTTAAGTAGTCTTAGAGAATCAGTTTTTCAGAAAGACAATCACAAGAAGCACTCTTATAACCATTAGAGTACTTCCCACACGGTTACAAAGAACTGCTTGCTGCGCACTGTAATGTTCCATTATAGGCATGTCCCCAGCAGCTCAAGATCTCAAAGGCTCCAGGGTTGCCATGGCAAAAGGAGTGTAACTATGCTCCACGCGCGTGCCTGGGAACAATAAGATTTAATTTTACGGTATTTTCAAATAACAAAAACAAACAAACAAACAAGAAAGTGATCCATGATAAATTTATAGGGAAACAAAGAGATCCTCTTGCTGACACAAGATTGTTGCCACTTGCATCCTTAGGTTGCCAGAACTACTCATTTTTGGTTCACACTTTTCCTGCCCTAAAAGATGGGAATCAGCACTCTTATATCCATAAGAGGCCCTCTTGACATTCCTATAAACTTAAAAGTATGAGCAAATGTCAGAACCTTTGAAGAATATACTCCTAGCACGAAAAAGAGGTCAAAATGTTCACGTAAGTCAGGTTGATCTAAAATGCCAAGTACCAAGATTAAATGGTATTCTCTTGGTTTCTTACCTTATGTTCCCACCATTGATAGCATAGTCAATGTGATTGCACATGTGGGCAAACATTTCCTGAGCTGTGGTGCAAGTACGAGCATCAAAGACCTGCATGGTGATAGAGGAGGTTTTTAATTACTGATTAGCTAAAATTAAAAGTAGAAATCAGTGTCTTGAGTTCTCCATTAAACACCAATTTGACTAGATCTCAGTATATAAAACTTGTCTTAGAATGCAAAACAAACAATAGGTAAACAAACAAACAAACAGGATGAGCATGTCAGTAAGTAATTCATAACCTCATACATCATGTCCTTGTTTGAGAACTGAGTGGGTGACTGATTCAGTTATTCCACTTACTGGAAAATTACAGCTAAGTGTAGAATAAGTAAGCAATAACACTCAACTGGTTGTGTATTAAGCTATAACACCGCATGCCCTGTATTTAGTGTGAGGCACAAGACAGCAGGCCGAGTGCATTCAGTGACGCGGGAAGTGTGGTGATTATAGCCTAACGCACACCGTGGATTGTGTAACTGCAATTACAAAACTTGGGTCTTTAACACTGAAAATATGTAACAAGAAAACCAAACCTGCGACTGTGCATTACGTAATATTACAAAATGGTTATGTGATGGGTCTCTGGCAGTCACAGTTCTTTATTTTATCTACACATTTTATGAGCAACAGTGTCTAAACAAAGTGGTGTCAATTACACCTATCCACCAACTTTACATCCATTGGAATTATTTAGTTTCAAGAGCAGGTGAAGGAGAAGCAGGAAACAATTGTGATTTATGAAATGGGTATAAAATGCAGAAACTTGATTGGCCGAGGAGCATAGAACCCAGTGCTGATATCCCATCATGACAGCACTGGAAAAAGATCTGTAATCTCACTGACATGTTTACATTAAGCAGGCACAGCTGTATCAATACACCTCAATGTACTTACTTGTATTTTAAATAAATGTAGCATCTGCCATCTACTGGCCATACAACAAAATTACAATGGCTCAAAATGTCTCTTTTTTCATCTTTTCTATTATTTCAATTATGTTTTATATATATTTCATGAATTATCCTAAGGGGACCCATTTCATAATCATAACAAGGCACTCCAGGGTAACTTAACTTTCTGGGTGGTAGAAGCACTCAGCCTTGGACGTCAAGCTTCAACTCATCCAAAGACGTGCCATTATCCCAGCACAAAGCACATCCCGTCATGCCTTATTGCTTAAATGTATCGTATATGTATTGCTTAAAGAGCCACTAATGCCATGAGGGCAACTCTGAACAATAACGTTTGCACAATTCATCTTCCATTTCATGGATCGTTAGCTGCCTCTCATACTTTAGTATGTATGAATGTGTCATGAGAACAGGATTCATTGTCACTTGGCAGTCATCTGGTCTGGCTGCTTGTCTACTAGTGGCATCACAACTGGTTGATGTGGAAACATTTATGATATCACAAGCAGATTATTAAGATGATGCGTGAAAAAAAGCATGAAGATCAGATGAAGGAGACCAAGCAAGGGAATATTCTGTTCTCATAAAAAATATTCTTAGTAATAAAGAATAAGGGGAAGATAAATATTGAAAACATCTAAATTGTAGGTTGCATTCTGTTGAAATACTATGTTTTTCCAAGTTTTATGGATTAACCCTTGCTGTGTCATGGACTGATATACCAGTCCAGAAGTCCTATACCTTCTAATTTTGTTAGCAGCTTAATGGTTAAAAATAAATAAATTGGAGTGTTAAATGAGTCTTTTGGTACCACTATACCACTGCAGTATCAGTGACTCAGGAGGCAGCACACTTGTCTCTGGGGCCAGAAGATCACAAGACCACGGGTTCCAGCCCTACACCAGGAACTTGGGGTAATACCCATAACTGGCACTGTACAGTGGTATGAGGGGGTGCTGTATGGTTGAGGTGCTGTCCTTCAGATGCAATATCAAACTGCGGCCCCTTCTGCCTATCTCTGGTCATTGTCCAGGTAGAAGGTGAAGATCCTATGACACCTACTGAAGAAGGGTAGGGGAGTTTCCCAGTGTCATGACCAGCATTCCCTGACCAGTAAAACAGGTCCATGTAACCCTTCCCCAGGATGTACCTGGAAACAAACTATCAGAGTTCATTAGGCCTTTCCTGGTAAAAAAAAAAATTCAACTAACTACCGTAAATAAATAACTAAATAAACTTCTAAATAAATGAATTACTAGTTCCTTGAGTACAAGAGGGAAATCTGCACTGCCCCATCTCAAATCCATACACCTCTGTGGATCAGCAGATTGTTCCATTTACAGTGTTATTAACTTGCTGCAAGTCAGGAGCTGAACTTGTGAGAATTACCTTTAACTTTGTCCACTGTATTCTTCCGATGCATCGAGACGCATTGCGCCAGGACTGCTTTGCCCCATAAATCAGTTCATCCTCTGTCAACTGATATGTTCCAGTTGTCTCAATGTCTCTTTTTACCTCCTCTAGACGGTCTAGGTGGGCTGGCGACTTCAACCTGTACCAGGGAAATCAAGATTAATATCACGGAGTGACGGTGGGATTGGTCAGCATTATGCACCATCAACTGATAGGTTTAAGAAGCTACTGAAAACTGGGCTGCTTAGATGGGCATTCCTGTGTGATACCTCTATTCCTTTATGTTTATTCTCTCTCTTACATACTGCTGTAAAATGTCCAGTTTATTACTCATGAATTTAAAGCACTTTCAGCATTTAGAAAAAGGCTACATAACAAAAGGATAATGGCAGCAATATATTCATTGAAAACAACATATAAAATACTGTAGCTAGATGGGCATTGGGATTGGACATCATGCAGTGACATTGGGACAGGGAGCCATGTGGAGATATTGGAACTGGATGTCATGTAGTGATACTAGGACTGGGTGTCAAACTGCGATGATGGGATTGGGTGTTATGCTGTGATAATGGGATTGGGTGCCATGCAGTGACACTGGGATTGAGTGCCATGCAGTGACACTGGGCTTGGGAGCCATACAGTGACACTGAAATTGATTGTCCTGCAGTGACATTAGAATTAGGTGCTAGGTAGTGACACTGGGATTAGGTTCCATGCAGTGACACTGGAACTAGGTGTAATGCAGTAATACTGCAAATGGGTGCCATGCAGTGACACTGTGACTGGATAGCATGCAATGTCAATCGTATTGGTTGAATGCCACGAAGGGACATTGGGGCTGGGTGTCATGCGGTGACACTGGGTGTGAGTGCCATCAGCTTCACTAGAATGTAGTCTCCCCAAAGCCCCCAGAAGTGGTACTGTTCTACACTGTCTACAGTTCCATTAACCTCAAGGATATCACCAGCACTGCAACATTGTGATCCTGTTCTCCAGTGTCTAGACAGACCTAAACAAGCAGGATATCTCCATCACTCAGATACTGGGATCCAGTGCCCCAGGGTTTGGTCTCCCCAGAGTGCCCTCGTAGCCTTCTGCACCTCCAGCTGCCTTACCGTTTGAGAGAGGAGTAGTACTCATTAATGAACTGGATGGCCAGGGGGAGGAGCTCTTCCTTGGGGCGAGGTTCACTGCGGGATCTGCGGATCATTTCATTGGGAAACACAACAGATCCTCGGCACTTTGTGCTGCCACAAGGGAAATCCTGCAATCAAAGACAAAAATAAATACATTTATTAGCTGCATTTCTTCTTTTTAGGGCTGGTCTCAATTTTCTTTTGGAGTGTACATAAATCAGTTTTGTATCTTGCCTCAGAAATTCAAATGAGTTCATCTAAGGATGTGTCCAACAGCAATTAGTGAAACTTACTACAACAAAAGTTCCCAGTGATAAAACTGCTGACTGATTTGCTTCTACACTTTAACCCTATCAGTCACTGACAATAATATCTCTTACTAATCCTCAGAGGCATTACAAAGTGCTATTCTAGTTAAAGCCATTCAATACATAACATTACACTAAAATTATAAAGATAGGTACAGGGAAACTCAACCCCTGCCCTCAGCCATTGGGAAATTCAAAAACAATGTTGGAGAGTCTAAATAATTTTATAGAAATTATCCATAGAAGTTTCTCATTCACTGAACCACGATCAACAGTACAGGACATGGTGTTGCACCATAGGTTATCTTACATAGCTGAGAAGAATCCTTTGGTGATTGGGCAGGGAAACATAGAGGGCCGAATACCAGCAGTATGACTTTGTGTTCCTGCCTGCTAGGGAAAAGGTCCCCTCTTACATGAAGGGCAAGTCCTGCTGTTTGGGGCTCTGCCATGCCCTTTGTTCCCAATGTCAGTACATCATTCCTGTCTCCCGGGGGGACCACCTTTCCAAACCTGCCAACCACTAGATTCTCCAAACGTTGAGAGTGCCAGAGAACAGTTGTTTAATGTATTTGTTACGATACAAATGTATACTTAACATATTCATTTATGTTAAACATTGAATTGTTGTATTATAACAATCAGTTTTGGTGTCACTCTAAAAGTCACAGTGCATGTAACAGGGGGACATTTCAAACCTACATCTTTTTATTCTACCTGAGATAACCTTTTTTCTTCTTCACAGATATGGCACACTGATGAGTCCAAATAAGGACGAAACACGTGTCTGTGTCTACTGTTCTTAGCCTTTACTGATTGCACTGTGAGGCCTTCTGGCACCATGCAATTCTGCTTAAAGTAGAGCCAGTCCAAATTATCTCATGGGGATTTGCATATGTTTCCCTTGATTCTTTGCATTATTGGGGTATGTGCAATTTTGTTTCCTTCAAAACTTGGCTGTATGGCCAGTATCCACTGGGACAACCTATGCCTCAGGTTATTTGCTCTGGGGTTCTTTTGTAGTTCTTTTCCTTCTCTATTTTGCGGTCCCCATGACCCAAACAAATAACATCCCCCTTAAGGGGTGGCTGGCTCCCACTCCTTGGGCTAAAACACAAATATGGCACACTGGTGAGTCCAAATTAGGATGAAAACCATGTATGTGTCTGCTGTTCTTAGCCTTTGCTAAGTGCACTGTGAGACCTTCTGACACCATGCAATTCTGCTTAAAGTAGAGCCAGTCTAAATTCTCTCTTGGTGATTTGTATGTGTTTCCTATGATGCTTTGTATTATTGGGGTATATGCAATTGTGTTTCCTTTTTTCTTCTGCCAATCCTATTGTTTAGCATGGACTTAAGTATTTATTTTGCAGTTTCAAAATGACATTTCTGAACCCCCATTGAACCATGAAGTTCAGGGAGCAGTTTCTGTTGCATGATAATTAATTTAATCACAAGAAAAGAAATGATAAACAGTGGGGATTCCTAATTCTGAGTTGCAAAGGACTGTCACAGAATTGGTGCATACTGATTTTGCCACAGTCCTTTGCTTGTGACCCTCTCAAGCTTTGCTGGGGGAGAGTCGGTGGGGCAGTGCATATCATTGCATGCTGGTGCATGGAAGGGGGTATAGTTGGCATGTGAATGACATGCAGTACCCTTCACATTTTCAGCTACTACTGGCACAGTCTGCACAGCACTTTCATGCCAGTCCTTAACTACTGCCAGAAAATGCTGGAAGTGGGGAGGCGGAGAGGGGAATAACAGTAATGCACTGAGTGCATCAGGATGTCAAGGGACTGAGATCGTCTGGAACCAGATTATTGAGAGGCATATTCAGGTGCACAGGGCTAGGGATGAAGAAGGTAGTTCACTGGACTACTGGGGAAATGCATTTTTATTGGAACAGGTTTGGGGCTCAATGGGACACCACGCAGTACATCGAGGGACAGGCTGATGAAGTGTATGGTTGGGCCACAGTTCACCCTAAGGTATGGGTTGGGGGGTTGGGGGACAAGCAGAGTTGACGGACCTACTCACCCTGAATAAGTTGTGCAGTTTTCTTACTTTAACAATAAGTACAGACAAAGGGATACTCTTTTAATCATAAGAAGAAACCTTTTCAGTTCAGACTTACTGTATAAATAGATATGGTAGGATACAATATTATAGCATGGGTAATTTAAGTCCTAGATAAGATTTCAGAAGCTGGTATGTATTTGTACAACACACTTACTTCATCTTTACTTATTGGGGGACATAATGAACCTAGAGTCTCTTCAGGCTTTAAATTACTATGTTATTATGTTAAACATTTATTTAGTTTTTGTTGACCGGGAAAGGAGGACTAGACAATTCCGCCTATTTTCAGCCTTGTCCTGGGGGAAGGGGATACAGATGGATGCAAACTGGCAATGAACCAGATTAAGCTGTTGGTGGTATTTTGTTTTAGTGAATGGGGGAAATTTGGTCAGGACACCGGGGAAATTCCCCTGCTGTTTTCGACAAGTGCCATGAGATTTTTAACATCCACCTGAACTACCACCAGAACAGGCAGATGGGACCTCGGTTTAATATCTCATCCAACAGATGGCACCTCAGGAGTGCAGCAGCCTCCTCATTCTGCACAGCAGTATCAGTACTGGGATTTAACCCAAGTGCCTGGTGTGGGGATAGAATCCACAGCCTTCTGATCTTTTGGCCTCAGGAGTAAGTGTGCAACCTGCTGAGCTACTGACACTACCAAATATGTGTTTCATTTCTTTTTTCTTTCCTAACATAAGGAATATCTATTAAACATAAAATGTGTAGCCTTAGACAAGTGACACTATGCCATGTGTCTGAATTTTTAGTGGTCTACCTCTTCATATTATTTTTATTTATTTAAAAATTTTACCAGGAAGGCATGCTGAGCAGGCTACTGCTCAATTCAAGATGCATCCTGGGGGTGTTGGGGATGAGAGGACACAGAATATTTACAGTAGCAAGTAATACAGTACAAACTGAGATAATAAGGCAACAAATTGGTACAAAGTGCAAATGACAACCACTCAGGATCAGAGATATAACATTAAGAGTAACCACAGTTTGAGAGCTAAGTTGGAGAGCTAAGCCCTCGTCTAGTGTGAATTCAGGCTGCATGTGCAGGTGAAGGAGAAGTGCCATTTGAGGAGGGAGTTGAGTTGCCAAAGGGAAGGAGTGTGCTAAATGTCCTCAGACAGGGAGTTCCATAGTTTTGGCATGCAAGCTTTAAAGGCTGACTGGCCGTCAAAGGTTGCCATGTAGGGGACATGCAGGAGCTGGGAGTCGAAGTTCCTGAGTGAGTATGCGGGGGATTGGGTAGAAGTGAGGTAGGAGTGCAATAACTGACCCCAGAAGCTGGCTGTGAGTCTAGAACAGTTGGACCGACACCTATCCAAGAGCAAGGGGAGGTTAAGGGACTGGTAGAGGTCGCAGTGGTGGGTGGAGGGAGTACAGTTCAGAGCAAAGTGACAGAAGGGGTGGAAAAGAGGATCCAGTTTAGCCGTGGTGGACTTAGGAATGGCACTGTAAACTACGTCCCTGTAGTTAAAAATAGGGAGGGTCGTTTTCTGAACAATTGCCTTGTGAGCTGGCAGAGGGATGCAGCCACGGTTATGGTTTAAGGTGCCCAGTCTGGGGTGCAGTTTATTGTGGGTAGCATTGATATGTACAGAAAAGTCAAGGTGCTGGTCAAGCCAGACCCCTAGATATCTGAAGGAGGTGAGTCCCATCTAAGGTATTGAAGATAGGGGTGGTGGGGAGTCAGGAGAGCCTCTGCCTCATGCTGAAGGTTAAGGAGGCAGTTTTCTTGACATTGAGAAAAAGCAGATTTGAGCTAAACCAGAGCCGGACATCACTGAAGTCCTGCTGACGTCTAGGCGCCACTTCCAGGGGGAGCTGGAGTAAAATGTTTGCGCTGAATAGTTCTCCATAGGCTGGCATAAGATTTCACTAGAGTCAGTCTAAAATTATTTTCATACCACAACATCCATGGCACTTCATGGAAAAATGGGTTTGAGAGGTAGAAAAAAATGGTACCTGGGGCGACTCCCTGTGTAGTGTATCGTTAAATGTGCTCCCATTCTCCCAGTTCTTGATGCGACTGTACCTTGGAGTTCTAGGGGGAGGGAGAAGAAAAGGGAACAGTTATACATCATTAGCAAGCAGTAACAACTCAACTCAGCCATTAATTACAGCATTTAAAATACAGTGAACCCCATGGGTGGGGCGTAATGACCTGTTTCTATTTTTCACACTAATATCACCCTGTGTAAAGTAAGACTCTCAGCTTCCTTCTTACCCTAATACTTGCTATGTCACTTCATTCCATCAGTACTAGTTAGGTGTTTCTACAACTTGAAAACTGGGTTGTAATTATCCATTATCCATGAGTATGTATAACAGTTCAATAAACAGCCTCAGTTGTCTCCAGAACAGTCCAGTTCTGGAGGCTGCATCTCCAGAAGGACATAGACAGAGTACAGACGGTTCAAAGAAGAGCAGCTAAAATGGTGCAAGGGTTGCACAAGAAGTCATATGAGGAGAGACTAAGGGATCTCAATATGTATTCACTGGAGAAGAGAAGGGAGAGGTAGGATATGATAAAGACTTTCAAATACCTCAAGGGTATAAACAAGGTACAGGAAGGTAGCATCTTTCAGAAAAGAAGAGGTTCAAGAGCAAGGGGTCATGACATGAGACGAGACGAGGTAGACTCAAGGGTAACATGAGGAAGTACTTCTTCACTGAGAGAGTGGTGGATACATGGAACAGCTTCCCTTTGGAGGTGCTGGGAATGAAAATGGTGGAGGAATTCAAAAATGCAGGGGGGTAGACATAAGGGCACCCTAACTATAGAGAAGAGAGGGTGAGTCACATACCAATTAGGGTCTGTGGTAGATGCAGTGGATAGGTAAAAATGAGCAGACTGAATGGACCAGACTGTCCTTATCTGCTGACAAAAAATATGTTAGCTTTCTGTATCAATGAAAAACACTGCCATGTTCTCCTTACAGCACAGAGAGAGACTGGATGGCTTGAAAAACCTAGACTGATTTTATAGCTTTACTTTTAAAACCATCAATTGTAAAATACATTAAAAGTATGGTAACTCATTTATTTGAACACCCTCAGTGTGTGATATAAACAATAAGCCATGGCAGGGTGTGCATTAAGCCTGGTTAGACCATTCAAGCTTTGCCCATGTGGTTTAAGTGGTTTCCGACTCTGAGTGTGTAAATAAATCTCCTTACACACTACGCCCTATGCATTATTCTATCTATAATTATTAGTGAGCATTTTATTGCTCAGATAACTGGTTTGTAAAAGTGCGTTACAACTGGGCATTGTAATCGCTCCCTGTCAATCAAGCTGACTCTGGGAGTGGCATAAGCACTAGTCCCACAATTGCCAAAGTAATTAAACATGCTATTAGCTATTCAACAACAAAGACAGGCACCTGTGGAAAACACAGAATTTTACACAAATCCTTTGTGCAGGATGCTTTTATAAACCTCTTGAGGTTTATGTAGCAACCCACACCTTGTGTGTGTGTAAAATTCTGGTTATGTGCACCCACTAATGTATTATTTTCTATGTTATGGCCAGACTCTCACCCAGAAACCAAATGGGTAACCCAGGAAAACAGTGCTATCTCTGCATAGAAAATGCAAATATTTGGGACAGGAGCAAGCCCTCACAATTAAGAGCTGTAATTTAGTGCAAAAAGAAGTAAAAGAACCTCACTTCCTGTGACTTGTCCAACCGCAGACCTCAACACTAGTCTGGAAGGGGTCCAGCTATCCACCCCTGGTCCCATTGTCCTTTATGCAGAGCTACAACAAAACCAGACAATGGCACAGAAATGGGGACAATTGGGACTACACAGATCAGTGTTATGAAACTGTGACTGGGAATGGAGCATTCTGAAGAATTATATTAATAGGTGGGTAGGTCTTTATATAAAGGTCTTTAGTACATATATCACATCTTGCCAAGGCTCAGAGAGTTTAACTGTAAAGTAGAGATATAGAGAATACTGGATGGGCAACTATACAGAAGCAGTGTGTTCTGCCACAGAGGGATTCTGATTCCCTCGGACCTCGAGAGCGAAGCTCTCGAGGTCCATGGGAATCAGAACCCTGAGGTGGCAAAACATACTGGTTGTGCATAGAGTTGTTCAGCCTGTGTTTTTATGTTGCTTGCATGCATGTGCAAGAAACGTGGTGCCATCATCGGAGATTTCGGAGGTGTGTCACCTCCTCCTCCAATTCAGTCAGTGAGCTGGCAGGCGCGGCCCCTGTAAGCCCATGCATTTTGGAGCCGTCTATGACATGCTCCAAAATGCAGTGGCATACAGTTGAAAGGGGGAGCTACGCTCAGTGAGCAGCTATAAGAAGCGAGCTCCCCCACACGCAGGCGTGCACACCTCAAGACGCATTGTGTGTAGCCGACGGGTGCCCAATCCCCGCCGGGCTGAGCTGCGCGCCTCCCCCCTCAGAGGTGCCACGCTGGGAGCCCACCCCAGCGTGGCAATCAGTCCTCTGGCCGACAGGGTGCCCAATCCTCGCCGGCTGAATGCCCCATCCTGTGTGCCACGCGGAGGCCCCACCCAGCGTGGCAAACGCCCCACAACGTCTTTTTTGTTTTAAAACCTGTAAAACAAAACGGTCCCGACACGCCTCCCGACCCCTCCCACAACCTGCACCCACCCACTGCGCACCCAGCCTCCCCACCCCCCTCACCCATACTTACCTCTGGACTCCGGTGTGGCGATCTTCGTGGACGGGAACACGTCTGCACTCTTCAATGCTGACGCGAACTGAGGAAATGCGGTAAGCTGTATAATGGGCTAGATAGGGGTTTCAACTTTGTTGCATATCTCAGGCATTTTTGGGAAATTTTGCACCAAATTTTCAACATGGGGTTTTTGGACCCTTCTCATGAATGATGTCACTGTCATGGCGTTATTCAGGCCTCGACGGGTGATTTCGCGCAGTGACTGCGAAATCACCCTTTGGGCCTGAATACCACCATGACAGTGACATCATTCATGAGAAGGGGTCCCAAAAACCCCATGTTGAAAATTTGGTGCCAAAATTCCAAAAAATGACTGTTTTACGAGCGTGCGTTGCGCAGTTCCTACGCAGGCTCATAAGTTCGTGAAATTGAAATATTTTCACTCCAGATTTTCAACATTGCCATTTTACCACACCTTCTCATGAGTAGTATAGCTTTCATTTTTCACATCTCACCCAAAATGTGTTTCCGCCCATGTAGCGCAGAATGGCGCATTCGGTGTGCGAAATCAATGTCGGGACAAATTAAGAAAATCACAGTGACACTATTCATGAGCAGAGGTCTTAAATGACTATGTTGGAAAATTTGGTGAAAAAATTCTAAAATGACTGTTTTATTAGCGTGCTGCATTAGATCCTCATCGCGTAAGGGTCGAAATTTTCAATATTTTCACCCAGATTTCCAACATTGCCATTTTATCACACCTTCTTGTGGAGCAGTACAGCTGCCATTTTTTATCTCACCCAAAAGCGTGCTTCTACCATGTAGCACACAATGGCGCAGTCGTGTTGCGAGATCAATGTCAAGGGACAAATTAAGAAAATCACAGTGACACTGTTCATGAGCTCAGGTGTTAAAATGGCTATGTTGAAAATTTGGTGAAAAAATTCAAAAAATGACTGTTTATGGCGATGCGTTGTACACAGTTCTATGCATTTCGTGGTTTGCGAATTTCAATATTTTCACTCGATTTCCAACATTGCCATTTCACACCTTCTTATAAACAGTACAGCTGTCATTTTCACATCTCACCCAAACGTGTTTCCCATGAAGCATAATGAAGTAGTCGGTGTGCGAAATCAATGTACGGGACAAATTAAGAAAATCACAGTGACACTGTTCATGAGCAGAGGTCTTAAAATAGCTATGTTGAAAATTTGGTAAAAAAATTCCCTTCAGATGTATAGCAATATTACTAACGAAGACATTGAACAGAACTGGCCCCAGGACCGATCCCTGCAGCACCCCACTGGTCGCCCCTCTCCCTAGACTGCATACCATTTACCACCACTCTCTGCCTCCTGTCTGTTAGCCAGTTTCTAACCCAGTTTACCACCCCTTCCCCCATGTCCAGCCTACCTAGCTAGTTTATCAGCCTCCTATATGGGATGGTGTCAAAGACTTTGCTGAAATCAAGGTAAGCATTGTCCGCTGCCCCACCCTGATTCACTTCCTTTGTCGCCCAGTCAAATAAATCAACCAGATTTATCTGACATGATGTCCCCACTGTGAATCCATGTTGTCTATGGTCCTGGGTTCCGATGGCATCTAGATGCCCCACTAATCTTTCTTTAAGCAATGTCTCCATGATCTTCCCCACTACTGAGGTGAGGCTGAATGGCCTATTGTTCCCTGCCTCCTCCCTGCTGCCGGACTTGTGTAGAGGGACCACATGTGCCCTCCTCCAATTCACTCATGCCGAATGACTCATAGAAACATAGAATTTGACGGCAGATAAGGACCGCTTGGCCCACCCAGTCTGCCCATTTCCCTACCTACTGGATAAGCTGCAGATCCTAGTTAACCAGCAGCCTACTTCTTCCTACCCCCACCCCCCAGAATTGCCTTATGACTATCCCATGCATGCTTGAATTCCACCACTGATTTTGACTCCACAACCTCCTCTGGAAGGGCGTTCCATGCATCCACAGCCCTCTCTGTGAAAAAATACTTCCTTAAATTACCTCTGAGCCGCCCCTCTATCTTCAAATTGTGCCCTCTTGTTCTTGCACACCTCTTTTTTTTTGAAGATGCTACCCTCTTGGACTTTGTTGATTCCCTTGAGGTACCTGAAAGTTTCTATCATGTCCCCCCTCTCCCTCCTTTCCTCGAGGCTATACATATTAAGCTCCTTAAGTCTCTCTTCATATGTCTTCCGGTGCAGACCCTGCACCATTTTAGTTGCCCTCCTCTGGACAGCTTCCATCCTGTCTATGTCTTTGCGGAGATTGGGTCTCCAGAACTGCACACAGTACTCCAGATGGGGTCTCACCAGCTGTCTGTACAGAGGGATAATAACTTCCTGTTTTCTACTGGTGATGCCTCTCCCTATGCACCCAGTATCCCCCCAGCCCTCCTTGCTGCCCTCTCACATTGCTTGCCCACCTTTAGGTCATCTGATATGACTACCCCCAGGTCCCTTTCCATTTTTGTTGTTGTTAGTATCTCACCCCCCATTGTGTACTCTTCCCCTGGGTTTTTGTTTCCCAGGTGCATTACCTTGCACTTCTTAGCATTGAATCTAAGCTGCCATACATTTGACCATTCCTCTAACCTTGCCAAGTCCCTTCTCATCCTTTCCACCCCACCCTGTGCATCAACTCTGTTGCCGATCTTAGTGTCATCTGCAAAGAGACATACTTTTCCTTCCAGTCCTTCTGCAATGTCGCTTATAAAGACATTGAAGAGGACCAGTCCTAATACTGAACCCTGCGGTAGCCCACTAGTAACCCTCCTTTCTTCTGAGTGGACTCCATTTACTATTACTCTCTGTGTCCTATTCTCCAGCCAGTGAGGCTGACTCAGTGAACATGGCTGCCAGAGGTACTGCTATCTCCCTTCGCAGTTCTGTTAATATCCTTGGGCGTATGCAATCTGGTTCCATCACTTTGTCTACCTTCAATTTAGTGAGCTCCTGCAGGACTCTTTTGTCCACCTCTTCACCCCCTTGGCAACTGCTGTACTGCTATGGCCCTTGCCCCTTCCACTCTTCTGTGAATACTGAGCGGAAAGACACAGTGGATGTCTTGGGAGGAAGGCATGACACTGTCACTTCCAAATACCTAAACAGCACATACAAGCAAGCAACATTCGGCATTGACAAATGCTTGTTTATAGTGTATAGTACTGTGTGAAAAATGTGTTTTGTGAGTTCTTTTGCTTTCAAAATGAAACTGACCCATGCAGTCTCTAGAGGTTCTAGAATGCTGTTCTACCACAGTAGAGTAGAGTAGAACAGCATTCCATGACCTTGGAACTGTGGTAGAACTGCATTTTGAAAGGGATGGAATTATACACAGAACAACATTCCACTATTCACTATAAGATTATTGAGCAGTGTCTCTTGCATCAGAGTTTGTGTTAGGCATAAAAAAGTGACCTTAAACAACCAGTGCTCAAAAACGGCCAAGAATAATACAGACTCAAAATGGAGAAAAAGGGGCATTTTACAAAATGGAGAAAAAGGGGCATTTTACCCAAGTGTAATAAAAAGGTATGGGCCAAAATGTGTAGTCATGGTAACATGCATAGCTGCTTTACAACATCTGGTTATCTCCCCAAACAGGTGAGCTACAGCTCCCGTGTAAACCAGGAAGGCATGTGCTGACATGTAGGTTAGAATCTATAACTGAGGCATCGAATCTGGCGATGAGTTCCGGAACCCTTTGTGTGACTCAGCATAATACACGTTACTCAAGCTCTCGGAATTACTTACAGCGGGCCTCTTCGCGTGTTATGGAAGGAAACCAAGCAGCAGGCAGGGTTGCTTCCCACGATTATGTAATAATGCGATGGCCAATAAAAAAGATACTGGCAGCTATGTCGCAACAGTATAGGAGTGTCTGTAAGATGTAACTGGAGATGTTGTAACACTTGCACACCTTGGAGTAACAGGATGAAACAGTGAGAAATTCTCAGAATGAAATGTATCTATTTCGTATGTAACTCTGTTCATCTAATTAATGTATCTCTATGGTGATATCCTGCTGTTATCCTCCCTGTGTACCTTTTCCCCCAGGTCGCACCGAGAGACGGGGATCGATTTGCTCAGTGTGCTTTTCCGGGTGAAACAATTGCAATCAATAAATAAATGTTGGCACTTTCCGTTTCTGATTATTACGGTAAACCAGGACTGGATCCGAAGACGCCAGAAAACCGTCACTGAGTGAGTTCTAAGAAAAGCTCAATTCTTCAACGTTCGGCAATGTTTACACTGCTATTTTTCAACACTGCGCAGAGGTTGATGAGCTGCAAATACTGCAGTGTAGAGACTTTCTACAGCGCTTTATGTGCCTTTCGGATTCGTTTTTTTATCCGACTGAGTTGAGGGATCATCGGACCGAGTGCAGCAGATGCACCCGCTCAGATAAAAAGGCTGTTTCCACTCCTCTGTCAATTTACAGCCCTCTCTTCAGAGCGACCTGGAGCGCCGAGGGGCGAGGGGCGAGGGGAGGGAGGGGGGCTGAGGTGTAACCACGTGTGGCAAGCTCATTAGGAAGACAGCGGGCAGATTTTGGAGCGCTGCTGCCATGTAAACACGAATTCGAAGGGGGAATCTGAGCCTCGTAAAATGGACCCCATAGCCCTGGAGGGGTTGTATTTACCAGCTGACGACTTTGATGCTAGTCCGTCCTGATGCACGTTCTGTCCTTTTTAGATTGTTGGGTCTCTTTCGTGCTGTCGTGCAAGAACTGTATCATTATGGGCTGCTATTGTTGGAAGAACTCAAGTTTTCACAAAAAAAAAACACTTCACGTTTCTGCGCTTAACAGTTCAAAATTTACAGCTTTCGAAATATTATTGCAAGCATTACAAATGCACCAAATTAGTGCACCGATTCTAGGGACTTCAGTTTTCAAATTTTATGTAAATGCGGTCGGAACTCGAAACTCAGTGCGCACGCTCTGTAAACTTCTTGTACCCAATTAACATGCAAGGTACAATCGTTTACATGACATGGTTATAAATAACCTTGTTGTAATCGAATATTATCCTGAATGTACACATGTTCTCTTCTGGGTGCATGGATTGATGCCCTTGTAAACGTGAACTGAGTTGGTAAGCCATGGAAAAATATTTACAGTTTTAACTTTTATTTAGGTACAGTTAAATATGGATCGTTTGCAGAGTATGACTCTCGGTTCTGAAACTATGAAGATTACAGGAAAATGCAAATGCACACGAATTTCCTTTTCTCTTTGTGGTGGTTGGGGGGGGAGTGGGAACAGAAGTACAGCAACAGTCAGGATTATCAACGATCCCAGCTGAGGCTTTATTTAGGTAGTCATTTTGGCAACTGATAACAAATTTAACTGGTTAAAACCTCAACTAAAACGCCATATCATGTGTGTATATATATATATATATATATATATATATATATATATATATATATGTAATAGATATACTCTTAGGTCTGCCAGATAACCCACTCTTAGGTCTGCCATTGCACTCTGATATACGCACTGGTGTGCGTTGTACCTGAGGCACGGGCGAGTGTATCCACCCGCGTGCATATATCAGGAGTGTAACTGCACATGTAGGGTGGGTTATCTATCTTATAAAATGGCAAAATTGCTTTTTAAGGGGGGTAAAAGTGAAGGTGTGCGCCTGCTCTGATATACACACGGTCATGTGATGTGTTTTATATAATCAGAAGTTTAGATTTGACCCACCATTTATCCATTTTATAAATATATATTTATATAATAATGATGTGCAACTTTTTAATTTTTTTCACCTCAGCACGCAGGCTGTATACTGTGGTTGGAGAAGGAAAAACGGAGATTCTGGACTCGGGCATGTATTTATTTACTGTAAAACCGACTGAATACATGACAGTTGCAAATAGCTACTTGAAATTGTGTTAGGTGTGACCTGCTTATTGCAAAATTAAATTTGAGCATTTTCAGTCAGGCTGCAGGATTCATGAAATATAACTAATACAAAAAAAAAAAAGTCCAGTTTTGCAGTATATGTTTATTAAGGAATAATAGCAGAATGCACTGTGAGTACAGTGTTATATAATTAAGCAATAAGGCATGTTGGGGTGCTATGGTGGTGGAATAATGGCACAGCTTCCACCACCGGGGAAGGGCCACTGGAGTGCCTTATTGCTTAATTATATAACACTGCACTCACAGTGCAGTCTGCTGTTGTTCCTTAACATTTTTTTTTTGCATTAGTTATATTTCACGAATGCTGGGGGGTGCTGACCTTCATTTCACATAAACCCATTATTTTACATAAGTATGTCTAATCCTATGTTTAAAAATAATCAGATTTTTACTGTCAACCAGTGCAGCAGAGTGTTTATTCCACATTGAAATAACTCCCTGTGTAAATCAATGTCTCCATTGCTCAGTTCTAAACAGTTCGCCAGCTACCTGTCAGGAGTGTCTCCTAATAACCTTTAATGTTGCCCTCCTGGCAATATGCCAATTGTCAGATACAGTTATGCTCGGTAGATGCCTGATCCAGCAATATCAAATTGCCTCTCAGTGGTAATCTCTGCCATCCAAACAAGCCCAAATAGTTTAACCTATCATCATATAACATCCCTTTGGTGCCTTTAATGAGTTTAGTAAACCTCTGGATTGTCTCTAAATGGGTCACATCCTTACTTAACCAGGGGCACCTGCTATGAAATCCTGAAAAGTGCTTGCTTCCGAGCTGACTGGATAGGATTTTCACCTGAACCACTTTCTGTATGTAGTGATGCTTTCTAATGTTTACCCTTGTCCTGCCCCCAGTTTAATGGCATGTTATTTAGTTCTGCTTGCAGGCATCAGCTAAAATATCTGCATATCCCCATATGTCTACCTTGTTTATGTCCTTGGTATTGGTCAGTGGCATAGTAGGTTGTGTTCTCTTTGGCTGGAAGATCAGATTGTTGAAGGTTGAGCCCCCCAACAGAAACTTGGAACAATACTGTATGGTAGCAGTGGGGGTGCTGCACTGTTGAGGTATCACCCTTTGAATGAGCTATTAAACCAAGGTCCATTCAGCCCATCTTGGGAGGCTGTCCAGGTAAACATTACAATTTCCATGGCACATATTGTATCCTGAGAGTAAATGATTTTCCTGGTGTCCTGGCCAGTATTCCCCCATCACCCCCCATGCACCTGGATTCACCTGTGAATGAGGTGTCATGCCACACTCTGCTTTAGATTATAAAAAACAAACAAACATTGAATGTCCTCTGGGAGTTTTCTCTTGTCTAACCTAACTATACAGTGTGTAAGATAACTTCCAGTCAATATCTCTGTTCTACTTAAAGCAGCTGTATTTGTTAGTTGACAAAAGAAAAAAAAATCATCATATAGTTGTCTTTGGCAAAAAAATGCATTTCTAACATCCTTAAGTTCAGAATCAGCATTTTTGCATTTCTTCAGATATTAAAAAAAATTTTTATAATTCTTTCTGTAACTAATGTCTTAAGTCATTGAAGGTGGCCACCACTGGCAAATATTTAAAAACCTCTACTGTCTGGGGCACCTTTTGATGGTAAATATGGTATTTATACTGTGAATATATTTTTTTGGTGCTATCATGTGTTTTTTTCTCATTATTTGTTTATTTATCTCCCGTGCTGCCCTGGTTGTCCCCTTCGTACTGACCCCCTTAGCCCCATCACTCAGCTTCTCTGGGACTTACCTCCCCACCATCATCCTGTGCCACAGGACTGTGGGGGCTGGCTGGTCATGGGCACGGGGCATGTGAGGGGTCGGTTATCCTGCAGGCGGGAGGGGGTTGCCACTGATTATCTCCCTGGCCCACAGGGTGCAATGGGCACAATGTGATGGCATTGCCTCTGTGGAGGCAGCCCTGGTGCCCTGAAAGTGGCTTCCTTTCCCTTCCCACTCCTGGTGGCGTCACATGCACTGCCACCCATAGTCTATCAGTGAGCCTCAGTAACCCCCTCTCCGAGGGAGGAGAGCAGTCCTACAGACACTCAGTACTCCTTCAACGCCCAGCCCCCAGTGACCCCAGCCCATTTCTGAACCCAGGTCACTGTTGAGCAGGAAGTGAGGTGCGCAGCACCTCATCCCTCCATGCTACTGGGTCACTAGCACATGTTTATAATGGTAAATAACACCACATTACTCCAAATTGATACATTTTTCTCATACTGGGCATTCCAGGGGTGCAAGAACTTTTAAAAGTTTCAAAAATCACATAACTCAGTTCAAGAATGAAAGAAGATGAAAAGAAATGGTTATAGTGATGCTTTTGCTATAAATACATTCTTACAGTACCTAAAAACAACTCGATGAGTAACAAATACTGTTGCTTTAGTCAACTAAAACATACTAGCTATATGCACAGTGGCAAGGCATGGAGGTAAGGAGCACTAGGACAGTCACTGTGGTGCTCAATAAGAAAACAGGCAACAGCAGGCAATGGATGAAGGAGCATCCATAGAAAGCAGTAAGCACCAGGACAAGCAAATTACCAAATAATGTCCTTTAATTGTAGAAAAGCATAGTGCAAAATGCACCCACACCCACACGTGGTGCGCCAACAGAGGCAGATGAGCCTCTCTGGTACTAACGTTTCCCCTGGCTCCTGCCAGGCATCATCAGAATTAAAGATTTACTGTACAGTTAAAGGACATTATTTGGTAATTTGCTTGTCCTGGTGCTTACTGTTTTCTGTGGGTATACCTTCATCCATTGCTTGCTGATATATGCACAGTATTCAAGTCTAAGGTTCATCACAGTACATTCTACAACTCTGATAAATACACCAGTATGAATTTTTTGTTGCATGGTCTGTTTAATGCTTTACAGGTTCTTTCTGTTCTCTTACCTGTCCTGTCTCTGTTTCTCCAGGGGGTAGTTTGCACTGAAACCATTAGAGAAGGGGCAACCCATTGATCGGTCCTGAAGGATCACATCCCCGTGGGAGTTCATCTCCAAAATCTCCAAGTGCAGGTCCCTCTGTGATTGAATGTGTTGCAGGCTACTGCGTGCGTCCCCCTCTCTGTTTATGTCTGGCTCTCTTTCTGTTTATTTCTCTCCACTTCTTATCTGCCTTTCTCTTGCTACTGCCTCTTTCTCTGTCTCCTTGCTGTTGTCTGTATCTCTCTCTGCCTCTTTCACTGCCAGGCTTTATTTGTCTCTGTTTGGCTCTCTGTTTTTTCTATGTCTGTCTGTCACTGACCATCTGGCTGTCCCTTCCTGTCTCTCTCCCTCTGTTCCTATTTCTCTTACTTCCTTGGGCTTCCAGTGTTTAAATAACCCCTCACTACTTAGCATCACTGGCATGGTGATGGTGAAATACACCTGAGCTAAACTTCCCCCCTGACATCTCATTGGGCAAGCCATGCATTTACACATCTGAAACCCCACCCCTGCCCTTACAAGGCAGGGCAAACTCAAGGTTCCTAGTCACACCCTCTGTTCACTAGTGTTTCTTTATTACAGTTATTGGAAAGTTTCCTGTTGTGAAACCAGGGAGCCTGGAAATGAACAAACAGCTGATGATGGAAAAAAATATTTTAAAGGTATACATTTGGTGTGTGTGTGTGTGTGTGTGTGTGTGTATGTTTGTGTGTATAAATAGAGCGGGGGGGGGCAGGGAGCCCAGACGCCACCCTCCATCTTTGCTTCCATTTTCATAAAGACAGTTATTTCTACACCAGGACTAAGTAATGTGATTTTCTTTTGTGCCCATTCCCAAGTCCTGATTACACCCTTGAAAAGTAAGTGTGTGCGTGCGCACATGGGTACCGAAGCTATGAGTTTAACATACTGCTCCCCCAAACAGCGAGATCTGATTCATAAAAGTGTGTCTGTGTGTGCATAGGCATAGATAAGGAAGGTCCTGGATGCCAACCCCCCATCTTGCTTCCATTATGTTTTTATGAAAAAAGCTTTTTGGCACCAGAACTAAATATTGGATTTCTTTGGTGGACCCGCATTCTAAAATTCTGCCTACTCCCTTGGTATATCTGTGTGTGTGTGTGTGTGTGTGTGTGTGTGTGTGTGTGTGTGTGTGTTTGTGCACATAGATAGAGCTGGGGCATGGAGCCCAGACCCCCCATCTTTGCTTCCATTTTCATAAAAAAAGTTATTTCTATACCAGGACAAAGTAATGTGATTTTCTTTTGTGCCCATTCACAAATCCTGATTACACCCTTGATTAGTGTCTGTGTGTGTGTGTGTTTGTGTTTTCATGGGCACACACGTATACCGAAGCTATGAGTGTAACACACTGCTCCCCCAGACAGCGAGATCTGATCTTTAAAGGTATGTCTGTGTGTACATAGGCATAGACGAGGAAGGGGAGTCTGGATGCCCAGAACCCCCCCTCCCATCTTACTTCCATTATGTTTTTATTAATAAAGCTTTTTGGCACCAGAACTTAATAATCACATTTCTTTGGTGGCCCCCCCCCCATTCTAAAATTCTGGCTATTCCTTTGGTATATCTGTGTGTGTGTGTGTGTGTGTGTGTGTGTGTGTGTGTGTGTGTGTGTGTGTGTGTTTGTGCACATAGATAGAGCCGGGGCATGGAGCCCAGACGCCACCCTCCATCTTTGCTTCCATTTTCATAAAGAGAGTTATTTCTACACCAGGACTAAGTAATGTGATTTTCTTTTGTGCCCATTCCCAAGTCCTGATTACACCCTTGATAAGTAAGTATGTGCGTGCGCACATGGGTACCGTAGCTATGAGTTTAACATACTGCTCCCCCAAACAGCGAGATCTGATTCATAAAAGTGTGTCTGTGTGTGCATAGGCATAGATAAGGAAGGTCCTGGATGCCAACCCCCCCCCCCATCTTGCTTCCATTATGTTTTTATAAAAAAGGCTTTTTGGCACCAGAACTAAATACTGGATTTCTTTGGTGGACCCCCATTCTAAAATTCTGTCTACTCCCTTGGTATATCTGTGTGTGTGTGTGTGTGTGTGTGTGTGTGTGTCCGTGTTTATGCACATAGATAGAGCTGGGGCATGGAGACCAGACCCCCCCCTTTCATCTTTGCTTCCATTTTCATAAAAAGAGTTATTTCTGCACCAGGACTAAGTAATGTGATTATTTTTTTGTGCTCATTCCCAAATCTTGATTACACCCATGGTGTGTGTGTGTGTGTGTGTGTGTGTGTGTGTGTGCGTGGATGTGTGTACCGAAGCTATGAGTGTAACATACTGCTCCCCCAGTGAGCGAGATCTGATCTATAAAAGTGTGTCTGTGTATGCATCAGCATAGATGAGGAAGGGGGTCTGGATGCCCAACCCCCATCTTACCTCCATTATGTTTTATAAAAAAGCTTTTTGCAAACCAGAACTAAATAATCTGATTTCTTTGGTGGACCCCCATTCTACAATTCTGACTACTCCCTTGGTATAACTGTATATATATATATATATGTGTGTGTGTGTGTGTGTGTGTGTGTGTGTGTGTGTGTGTGTGTGTGTGTGTGAGATAAGTCTAATAGTCCTCTACTGTTCCCTCTGCAAGTGAGATCTGATTCAAAAAGGTAGGGTTTGGGATGTGAGTGGAGTTGGGGTGGAACTGAAGGCCTACGCTAGTCCTGTATCTCCCTCTCCTTTATTTGTTTGTTTGTGGCATTTCTTAGGGCATGTTTTGAACTCTCCTTTATTGGAACACAGTAATAGAGGAATCTTCACTTAACACCTGGGGCAAAGACAACATGGAAGGGTTACTATAAGTCAATTTACTACTTCTTTTCATCAAGATGATCCATGAAGAAGACTCTTAATGTCAATCCTTACTTTTATATTCTGATTTTAGTGAGCTTCTCATTTAACCCTTTCATGTTAGTTTCAGCCCACATACATGCTGATGCAATGCTGTCTATTTTGCTTTGTTCTTCGTTTTAGATGTCAGGAAATAAATATAATTACACACAAGGACACTCTTTTTACAAGCGGGCTTCTCCTAAATAAAACAGAAACATAGACAATGATGGCAGAAAAAGAGCATTGATTAATCCAGTGTGCCCAGCAAAACCCCAACAAAACCAGAACCTGTAGTCCATACAGTGTTGTAACCCACACTGTCCACCCCATGCTCCCCGCCCTACTGTTACCACCCTTAACAACCACTAAGCCCTGCACTCTTTCCCAACCATGTCTGAAACCATTGATAGTTTTGGCTCCCACCATATCAGCTGGCAGATTGTTCTATGGCTCCACCACCCTTTCTGTAGAATAAAACTTTCTCATGTCACCTCTTGAACCTCACCCATCAGTTTCCACTCATGCTTGGTGTTCTTGATGCACTACTTATGCTAAATAGTTCCTTGCAGTTAACCTTATTTAATTCCATTCAGGAAATTGAAGGTTTCTATTGTGTCTCCCCTCTTCCTTCTGGTCTCCAGTGAGCACATGTTTAGTGCCTTGAGCCGATCCTTGTAAGATCTGCCCTGCTGGCCCCGAATCATTTTGTTTAACCTACATTGCACTGCCTCCAACCTGTCCATTCCTTTCCTTAGCTGAGCACTTCAAAACTGGGCACAGTGTTCAAGGTGGGGCCTCAACAGTGCTCTGTAGAGCGGTAATAATACCTCCTTCCTTCTGCTGTCGATAGCCCTTGTTATAGACCCCAGCATTCTGTCTTACTGTAGGCCCTGTTACACTGGTCACTGATGATGACCCCTAGGTCTCTTTCCTCAGAGGCTGTGCCCAGCTTTACTCTCCCAACCCATCCAGTACTCTGTCCTGGGATTCTTGTTCCCTATGTGCATCACCTTGCACTTTTTGTCATTGAACATCAACTGCCAAGTCTTTAACAACCTCTCTAGCCTTTGTAAGTCTCTTTATGTCTCCCTAACCCCATCCTGACTGTTTACCCTGCCACAGAGCAGAGTGCCATCTGTGAAGAGACACGTCTTGCCCTGGATTCCTTCTCTCGTGTGGTTGATGAACATACTGAAAAGCACTGGACCCAGAACTGGTCCTTGTGGCACCCCACTGGTGCCCTCCCTCTCTTCTCATTTTACTCAGTTAATCACAACCCTTTGTTGTCTCCCTTCCAACCAGTTTCTCACCCACCTGTGTCCTTCACTGCACACGGATCCTGTAGCTTCTTCATTAACCTTCTGTGAGGCACCAAATTGAAAGCCTGGCTGAAATTAAACCAGGGTAAATTTACAGTGTGGCATTTATCTACTACCCTCGCTACCCCATCAGAGAATACTATCAGCCTCCTTATAAATGTTTAAAGCGATTATGTTTTTTATAACATAGGCTATGCAAATCCTGTAACCTCACTGGTTAAAACACATCACACGACCATTTATTTTCTGGCAAACACACACCTCAACTGAATTTCAAATTATTGCAACAAATGAAAGCCAATTTTATAAGTGGGATATCATACTCTGGGGTGTGCAGTATTAGAAATATAGAAGCATAGAAGCTGATGGCAGATAAGGGCAGCATGGCCCATGCAGTCTGCCCTTTTCTGTTGCATTGCTTATACTGTAGACCCCTCCAGATCTATGCACTTTCTCTGCCACCCCCTTACCTATTCCTTATGACTCCCTTGTACTTATCTGAGGCTTTTTTGAATCCCACCACTGTTTTCACCCCCACAACCTCTGTTGGAAAACCGTTCCAGGCATCCATCACCCTTTCTAAATCATCCCATTCCAAGGCAAAAATATGGGACTTCAGAAGAGCTGACTTTGATACAATGGCCAGCAGAGTTAAGCTACCTCTGGCGAAAAGAAATACAGGTGAGGGGGTACAGGCAAAGTGGGCAACCATTAAGGATGCAATACTTGAAGCAACATCCCATTGTTATAGAGAAAAGGAAGTGCAAAAGAAGAAGGAAACCACTTTGGTTCTCAAAAATAGTAGCAGAAAAGGTCAGAGCCAAAAGGCTGGCCTTCAGGAAATATAAGGGAACACAGTGTGATGAAGATAGGGAGGCATACCAAACTTCCCTAAGGGAAGCAGGGAAGGCAGTAAGGCAGGCAAAGGCCCAAACCAAGGAAACAGTAGCACAAACAGTAAAAGAAGGTGACAAGACGTTCTATAGATACATTAGTGAAAGGAGAAAGTCCAGAGGAAGAATTGCTAAGATCAAAGGAGATAAGGGAGCATGTGAGGAGGAGGACCATGTAAAAGCATCTATCCTAAATAGATACTTCTCAGTATTTACTAAAGAGAAGGTAAGGCAGGGCCCACAGCTCAGCACCATGGACACAATGGGGAGGGAGGTGAGCACTAGTCCCTTCACAAAAGAAAGGGCCTTACAAGAACTCAATAAGCTCAGGGTGGACAAGGCAATGGGAACTGATGGCATACATCCCAGGGTGCTAAAGGAGCTAAGGGTGAAACTAGCAGAGCCATTAGCAGAACTGTTTAGTGAGTCTCTGAGCACAGGAGAGGTTCCAGAAGACTGGAGAAGGGCTCGTGTGATCCTGCTCCACAAGAGTGGTAGCAGGGAGGAGGCAGGGAACTACAGACCAGTCAGTCTTACCTCAGTAGTGGGCAAGATTATGGAGGCACTGCTTAAGGAAAGGATAGTGCAACACCTGGAATCATAGGAGCACAGGATCCAAGACAGCATTAGTTTACAGAAGGAAGGCCCTGTCAAATTAATCTCATAGATTTCTTTGACTGGGTAGCCAGAGTGGTGGACCAAGGGGGAGCAGTTGATGTCGCCTACCTTGACTTCAGCAAAGCTTTCGATACTGTTCCACATAGAAGATTGATTAATAAGCTGGGTAGGCTTGGGTGGGTCAGAAAAAGTTGGTCAACTGGGTGGCAAACTGGTTGACGGGCAGAAAACAGAGAATGGTGGTAAACGATATACAGTCTGAAGAAATGCAAGTCACAAGTGGGGGTACCTCAGGGATCAGTCCTGGGGCCAGTCTTCTTCAGTATCTTCATCAGTGACATTGCAGATAGACTGGAAAGTAAGGCTTGTCTGTTTGCAGATGACATAAAGATCTGCAACAGAGTAGATGATCCAGATGGGGTGGGCAGAATGAGAAGAGATCTGGATAAACTAGCAAAATGGTCGGAAGAGTGGCAACTGGGGTTTAATGCAAAGAAATGCAAGATCATGCACACAGGGAAGAGAAACCCTAAGGCCACCTATAGGCTGGGAGGAGAGTTGATGGTAGTCACAAGGGAAGAAAGAGGCTTGGGCATCATCATCACTGATGATCTGAAATCATCCAAGCAGACCACTAAAGTAGTAGGTAAGGCTAGGGGGATGTTATGGTGTATTAGTAGGGGTATCACAAGTCAGAAGAGGGAGGTAGTAATCCCTCTTTGCAAGACACTGGTTGGGCCCCATCTGGAGTACTGCATCCAGTACTGAAGGCCACAACTTCACAGGGACATTAACCAAATTGAGGCAATCCAGAGAAGGGCAACCAAAATGGTGCAGGGACTGCATCAAAAAACATATGAGGACAGATTAATGGAGCTCAATATGTATACCCTAGAGCAAAGGAGGGAGTTAGGTGATATGATCGAAACATTCAAACACCTTAAGGGCATTAACAAGATGAAAGAGTCTAACATGTTTCAATATAAGAAAATAGCAGGACAAGAGGACACAGCATGAGATTAGAGGGAGGCTGATTAAGGGGTTATGTGAGGAAGTTATTTTGCACAGAAAGGGCGGTGGATGCATGGAACGGCTTACCTCAGGAAGTGGTGGATATGAATACAGTGCAGGGCTTCAAACAGGCAAGGGATAGGCATAGGGGAGCAATACAGATGAGTATGAATAGATAGGCCATTGACAGAACAAAGGCCGATGGCACATTTATAAGGAAGAAAAAGAAATGGGCAGACTGGATGGGCCTTGTGGGCCTTATCTGCCGTCAACTTCTATGTTTCTGTGAAGAAGTATTTCCTCACATCTCTTCCAAATTTATGCCCCTCCAGCTTGATATCATGGCCCCTTGTTCTGGAGTACTCTTTCTTCTGAAAAATACCTCCCAGTTGTACCTTATCCACCTGTGTGATGTATTTAAAGGTCTTGATTATATCTGCCCCCTAATCTCTTCCAAGGTGTACATATTTAATTCCTTTATCCTGTCCTTATAGGACATTTGCTGTAGACCCTGAACCATCTTGGTAGCCCTGCTTTGGACAGCCTGCATCTTGTCTATATCCTTCCTGAAATGTGGTCTCCAAAACAGGACACAGTATTTCACGTGGGGTCTTACTAAAGACTTATATATTGGCAACACCATTTCCCTCTTCCTGCTGATGATACCCCTACCTATACATCCCAGCATCCCACTAGTCCTCCTGATCACTTTGTTGCATTGTCTGGCCACCTTCAGGTTATCCGATATGATTACCCCCAGGTCTTTTTCCTGCTTGGTCACTGCTAGTGTCTCTCCTCACATTTTGTACTGTATCCCTGTGTTTCTGTGTCCCAAGTGCATTATTTTGGACTTTTTTGCATTAAACTTTAGCTGCCAAACTTTTGGCCACTCCTCCAGTCATTTCAAGTCTCTTTCCATCCTTTGCAGCCCCTCCGGAGTGCCCACCCAGGTACTCTGTAGTGCACTGCCTCAGAGTGGAGCACAGGGGCGGTGGAGTGGCCATCTGTTTTAGTCTGACTTGGGCTTCACTGTGCATTCAGTGAGAACTGCTGGGACCTTTGAATATGTGGCCGTGCATGGGGGTCTGGGTGCAGGCTTCAGGATTCTCCTGATTTTTCTGTCACCCTGGGATAGCAGGAGATTTCATGCAGAATGTACAAACTTCATTGTCTGAAGGTGTTGGAGGCCCCCAGATGCTTAATACTGGGGGACTTCAATGCCTGAGCCAATGTTGAATCCTTTGGGCTTGGTACCAACGACGATGTCTTCTCTGGGTCTGACACAGGAGGTTACTTCTGCAACCCATCATGGTGGCCACATGTTTGACCTGGTGTTCTCATTGGGGCTTGAGGTCTGTAATCTCAAGATGGATCAGGTGAGTTTGTCTGATCATCGCACAGTGAAGTTCTCATCTGGGGCCTCCATCGAGAGCCCTCCCCCTGCAGAGATGGTCAGCTGCCGCCCTTTGTGGGGACTGTCCCCAGAGGTTTTTTTGGCAGTGGCTGATTTTTACAGTAGATATTGCATGTGCAGAGGGCATGAGTGATGTGGTTACTGCCTGTAATAAGGCAATGTCCAGTGCGCTCGATGCCCTAGCTCCAGTCCATGTACATCCCAAATCCTCTCACTTGAGATCCCCATGGTTTGATTGGGAGCTCAAGGTGATGAAGATTTTGGGTCGGAAGTTGGAGTGCCACTGGTGGAAGTCCAGGCTAGAGGAGGATAAACTGACTTGTGTGTTCAATACGGTGAGTACCAGGGAGCAATCAACTGTAAGAAGGCAGAATTTCTGTCCAGGGAGATTGCCATAGGGAAAAACTGCCTTACTGTGCTATTTTGGACTGTGGACAGGTTGTTACATCCAGCCTGCCTACAGCCGAAAAAAGCTTTTTCAGATTCCCCGTGTGAAGCGTTTGCTCGGTTCTTCTCAGACACGGTATCATCCATCAGGCAGGGTATTCCACCAGTGAGCCCGAGTATGGCTAAGAGGGGTCACCATAGATGTCGCAATGGCATGCCACCTGTCTGGGATGAGTTTAAACTAGTGGAGGTGGCTGAGGTCATATGGGTTGCTTCTGAGCTAAAGCACACATACAGTGAACTGGACCCGGTGCTGGCACATTTCTTGATGGGATGTGTTGGCTCCATTGGCCTGGTATTCACCTTGATTGTCTGGTGTTCTTTGTAGGAGGGAATCTTCCCAGATTCCATGAAAGAGGCGCTGGTGAGACCCCTTCTGAAGAAACCATCTCTGGACTTGGACATCTTGGTGAATTACCGTCCCATCTCCAGCCTACCCTTTTTAGGCAAGGTTGTAAAGAACATTGTGGCACAGCAGCTCAAGGAGCACCTTAAAGCCTCTAATATCTATGAGCCACTCCAGTCTGGATTTTATGCGAAGTGTGGAACTGAAACAGTGTTAGCTTGGGTGCAAAATGACCTCCTCAGGGCAAGAGATAGAGGAGAGGGGTCAATTCTCATTCTCCTTGATCTCTCTTTAGCCTTTGACATGGTGGACCATGCCGTGTTGCTTGACTACCTTAGAGAGTACTGTGGACTCGCCGGCACTATCATCTGCTGGTTTGAGTCCTATTTAGCGAATAGGAGGCAACAGGTGGTGATGGGGAATTTCTCCTCCTCTTCAAGCCTCCTGTCCTGCAGAGTATCTCAGGGCTGGGTCTTGTCACCAGTGTTGTTCACCATGTAGATGCTGCCCCTGGATGAGCTCATTAGGAAATACAACATGGGTTTCCACTGCTACGCAAATGATACCCAGTTGTATCTTTCCTTTGCCCCTGGAACACCCAGTGCTTTGGATGTGCTGAATAACTACCTCACCGAGATCAATGACTGGGTGTCCTCCAGCTGGTTACGACTGAATCCCGATAAGACGGAGGCACTGGTAGTGGAGTTGAACTACAGGTGTGATAGGATTGCCCCTGGTACGGCAATAGATTTATTCCTGGGGCCTACACCATTGATGGCTTCCTTTATGGTGCACGATCTGGGCATCTTTCTCGATGACAGATTGACATTTGAACCCCAGATGTTGTCGATCATCAAAAACAGTTTCTATCATCTGAGGATATGATTAGGATCAAACCCCCAGTTCCACCTGAGGACCTCCCTACCCATGTACATGCCTTTGTGATGTTCAGACTCAACTACTGTAGTGCGCTTTACTTCGGGTCTCTGGAGGTACCATCCACTGGCTGCAGCTGTTTCAAAATGCTGCCACCAGACTACTGACTGGCCTTTGTGTTCAATCATGTCACCCCCATGTTGCGCGAATTGCACGAGCTGCTGGTCAGGTGGAGGATCCGCTTTAAGGTGAGATTGCGCACCTTTAAGGCCCTACATGGACTAGGCCCCTGCTATCTCTCTGACCTCCTTACACCTGCTGCTCCTGTCCATCCCCTTCGTTCCTCCTCTAGGGGCCTCCTTGTAGTTTCCAGGACAAGGTTAAAAACTGCTGGTGACAGGATGTCCAGTGTTGCTGTCCCCATCCTGTGGAACTCATTACCTCCAACCGTCAGGGAGGCCCCTTCAGTCACGGCTTTTAAGACCCACCTAAAGACCCACCTGTATGCTTTAGCATTCCCAGATATTGAATTTTAGATTGTACCATCAGCTGACAATACTTGCTTTTATCTGCAGCCTGCTGTTCTATTTCTGCTATTTTAATTTTATTTTATAACAACGTACTGTATAGTTTATTGCTTATCTATTTTATTGTATTTTTAAATCTTTGTATTGTTTTATTTATTTACTTTATGCCTGTATCTGTACAGCACCCAGAGCCTCTTGGATTGGGCGCCCAAGAAATAAAAGTTGCCTTGCCTTGCCTTGCCACCCTGTTGCTATCTTGGTGTCATCTGCAAAGAGGCAGACCTTCCCTACCAGTTCCTCTGCTATATCACTAATGAAGACATTAAAGAGTTCTGGCCCAGTACTGACCCCTGCAGTACCCCACTGGTCACTCTCCCCTCTTCAGAGGGGACTTCATTTACCACCATCCTCTGCTTCCTATCCTCTAACCAGTTTCTTCCCCAGGTTACCACCTTATTGCTCACCCCATGCTTCCCAACTAGTTTGCCAATCTCCTATATGGAATGGTGTCAAAGGCCTTGCTGAAGTACAAGTAGGCCACCCCCCATGATTCAGCACCCTGGTTACCCAGTCAATGTTTGGCATGACCTCCCCTCTGTAAAGCAGTGCTGTCTCAGGTCCTGCAGTCTTTTGGATTCCAGGTGCTCCACAGTTCTTTCCTTTACTGGTGTTTCCATCAATTTCCCTAGTACCGATGTCAGGCTGACAGTCTTGTAATTTCCCTCCTCCTCCGTGATGCCACTTTTGTGAAGTGGGACTACGTTTGCCCTTCACCAGTCCTCCAGGACCACGCCAGTCTCCAGTAAACTGTTAAACAAGTCTGTCAGGGGTGCACCTAGCACCTCCCTGAGTTCCTTTAACACTCATGGATGCAGCCCCTCTTGCTTCATGACCTTGTTTGCCAACCTCCTATACGGAGTAGTGTCAAAGGCCTTGCATCTCAATCTTCGCACTTTGACACTAGAGGAACTGCCACTCCTGCTCACTATGATTCCTCCAATCATGTTTACTGTATAAACTTTAGCTCATTACCTTACGTCCATTTATCTGTATCCATGCAATTGTATTTAAATGGCACTACCTCCTGTTGAACCTTTTGCTATATTCTGGTGAAAGTATCTTGTCACACATGATGTTATTATGTTGTTATTATTACTATATAATTGTTATGTACGTTCACTCAACCTGTTATATCTTAACCCTGTTGGCAATTGTTTGGCCCCAGGTCCATCTTGTAAATGAGCTTGTCTCAATGATGTTTCACCTGGCAAAATAAAGATTTTGACTGATTAATTGTCCACCCCAGATTTGGAGTGCTTTGCTGAACCTCTCTTCAGAAAAGGGACTTTCCCATTTCCCTCCCTCTAATCTCTTGGTGTTTACTTGTGGTCCCTCCCCTTCCCCCTCAACTGCGAATACTAATTAGAAATATTTAAGATATTTGCTTTTCCTTGGTCCTTCTTAGTAAAGCCCCATGTCTCCTTTTATTAACTGTGAAATCCCTCCCTTTGTCTTCCTTTTCTTGCTGATAAATCTGAAAAAAATATCTTGTCCCCCTTTGATACTGTCTGGACTAGTCTTTCCTCAGCTTGCGCTTTTGTGCCCCTTACTGCCTTGCCTGACTCCCTCCATTTCCCCAGATACACTTTTCTGTCCTCCTCTCTCTGGATCTCCTTATACCTTCTCAATGCCACTGTTTTTGCCCTTACCTTTTCTGCCACTTCCCCCAAGAATCGTAATGGTCTCCTCCTCCTTCTGCTTTTGCTTATTTGCCTGACATACCTTGTACAAGTTTGTAATCTTTACTATGCTGTTTTTTATTCTGGCACATTTTTTCTCCACTGCCCCTCAACATCTCCCTCCCCCACCAGTTCTTCTTGGAGGCATTCCCCCATCCTTGTAAAGTCAGCTGTTCTGAAATCCAGGACTCTCACCTGTGTGCAGCTGGATTCTGCTGTTGTTCTTATATTAAACCTTGCTGTGCAGTGGTCACTGGTCCCCTGATGACTCCCCGCTCTGACATCTGCCACACTGTCCCCGTTTGTAAGTACCAGGTTCAGTATTGCTCCAGCCTGAGTGGATTCACTGACCAGCTGCCTGAAGAATGCCCCCTGAGGCTGCAGCAGGTAGGCTTTACTCTGCATCTGTTAGATTAAAGTCCCCCACCAGCATCACCTCCCCTTCTTAGCCAATTTGCCTATGTCTTCCAACATCTTTTTGTCCAGATGTCCTCTCCCTGTATTGGAGGCCTATACACCATTCCCATGCTAATGTTGGGTCTGTTTCCAGACTCAAGATTGACTCACAACATCTCAACACCCCTATCCTCCCTGTAACTCTGTCTTTTTGATGTTTTCCTTAACATAAAGTGTCGCTGCCCCAACTTTCTTTCCTACCCTATCCCTTCTAAACATTGTGTAGCCAGGTATGACAATTTTCCAGTCATGGTTGTCAGTGCACCATGTTTCATTGATGGCCACGGTATCCAGGCCTGCCTCAGCCATGGAGGCCTCCAGGTCTGGTATCTTATTTCCCAGACTTCTAGCATTGGCACACATAGCTGTCCAGATTTTGTTACTGCTACTCTTCTCCCTTCTTATGTATTCTAGTTGTTCCCCCTTCTCCTTTGCATACTGCCTGCTTCTTTTCCCCGTCCTCCTATGCTGATCCCTTGAATCCTTGCATGTCCTTCATTTTGGTGGGAATCCTTCTCCTAAACTTCTCTACCCTCCATCACATCCAGGGGGGGCAGTTTCTGCCACACATTTGCTTTCTGCCACCCCCCCTTGGCTAGTTTAAATGCCTATCAGAGTAACACTTAAACTGTCTACTGAGGACTGCTGCTCCCTTCCTGGATGGATGCATGCCCTTCCCCTAGTTCAAGCTCTGATCCCTTCAGGTGGAGCCACAGTCCCCAATGTAGCCATACCCTTCCTTTCTGCACTATTCCTTCAACCATGAGTTGAAGGCCTTAGTGTGGAGCTCCCTCACCTTCTCCGCATTGTAGACAGGCAGCACTTCCATAATGGCTACAGTGCATGCTACATGCCTAAGACCCTTCCACAGCTCCCTAAACTGCTCCTGCACTGCCTCTGTCCCTTCCAGAGCTAGATCATTCATCGTCAGGTGGATAATGATGTCCAGCTCCTCCTTCCTTCCTATAGCTTGTGGGATCTGCTAGATATGCCTTCCATCCCTCTGAGCCGATGCGCCAGGTAGGCACATAACTCCCTCTCTATCCCCTTTCCTTCCCCCAACTCTATCTCCCAGACCACAAAGTCCCCCACTAGAAGTTGTTTTCTCCTTCTTTAGGAGTCTCTTTCCCCCCTCCTGGGGACTTCAGTTGGGTGTTCCTCCACATCCTCTCCGTCCACCACCTCAGGTACCCCTTCATGGCAGTCTCGCTCTACTAGAATGGCATAGGAGGTTTTTAGTGCCACTAGATGAGGAGTGTGCATGTTACCTGCTCCCCCAGCCTTATTGATCCTACCACCCCTGCCCTCCTTGAGTCCACCTTAGTCCAACCAGTCCTTTTTTCTGGCAACCTTTGAAGTAGTGGTGTCTGGCAAGGTGGCCCCTGGGCAGGAGAGATGGTCCCCCGACTCCTTGCCAGTGCGACTCTGAGTATTGCAACAGTCTCCTGACTCTCTGTCACCACTACTTGGAGCCTTGAGATCTGTTCCCTCCACCCAGAGAGGCGCACACAGATGGGAGAGCACTGCAATCTCCAGAAGGTCTCCCTGTAGACTGAGGCCCCAAAGCCACTGCATTGCACCCCCACAGCCACTACATAAGGGAATAATGCACTTTTTGGGTGGTTGTGGCACTCATATATGCCTTGTGCATAACAACCACCTGCAGCATACATTATTCCTTTATAACCACAGACCCTGTCATGTGTTATTCCTTACATATAAAATTAATGATAGAACAGTGGTCTGTATGTGTGATATGCAGTGGCCTAACTCACAATATGCAATTTATCTTCATGAGTTGGGGAGAAGGATCATAACTCAGAAATGCCAGAGCCACAACTGAGTTACAATATGTAAATCTTGACCCCTCACGAATAATGTTAAGTGGTTTGTTCTGAGTCTGGTCATTGTGTCCAATTTATTCAACATATTTTGAGTTGTAAAGTATTTAAACATGTTATTTTTATGCATGTTAATTAGGGGTGCTTGGATTTACTAGAATCTGTCTTGTCTGCATCCCATCGGAATTTCAATAGTTCCAAATCCAACTCCAATTCAGTTCTGCTTACGCTAAGGTGCTAGAGTTGAAATCAGAGTGGGAATCAGAATTCTGAATCTGCCTTCAGATACTGGCAGCCAGTCACTAAAATGATTAAACACTCTCTTCCACCCAGTGCAAAGAAAGAAAAAAGCTAATTTTAGATCACCCCATGCCAAACTCCCTTTTGGGCCTGCTTTCATTCATCTGTCATCTCATTCAGCTTACCTTGGTCTGCCAGGTGGATCCATTGCCCACTGCCAGGCCAGCTGATGGTGTTGTGGTCTAGAAGAGAGTGACAGACAAGCCCTGGATCCCTTCCCAGCTCTCTCCCTCCATCAGCCTGGTAGCAGTTGTGTTGCAGCATGCATTCACTGGTCTGGAAAGGAAAGTTTGATAACCACAACATGGGACCAGTAATGCCATGGTTGAAAAGCAAAATTCAGTCTGTGGTGTTTGCTACTATGCAAAGGTTCAACCTCTTTGAGACCATCATGGATGTAAATAAGTCTGCATGCGACTTGAGTTTAAAATCCTTTTTTTTTTTTTAAAGAAAACAGGATTTGGACAATGCGGGGAACCTCAGGGGTAAATGTATATGTTCCACTTGCTTGAAACTGATGAAACTGTTGAAACCAATTATGACTACCAGTCCAAGTTAAAACCAAAGTCTGTTTTCTGTCCTCCCATGACAGCTGTTCTCCAAACATTTGTTAAATGTGTGAAGAGGACATTATACAACTGAACTATGAAACAGACAATATTGTTTTTTTTCATAACAAACAACCAGGAAAAGCTGGCCTTAAAAATTACGGTCAGCAATACATTTGTTACCATCAAGCCTGCCGATAGGGCGTGTCAGTGGTTGTTTTGGGCAGTAGGAAATATGATGAAGAGGTATTCAGGTAGCTTAATAACACAGTGTACAATGATAAATTACAGTATGATAAGACCACTATGTTCAAAAATGCTATTGATAAATACCTTACACTTGCCAAATAAAAAAAATGGATGCCTACAAAAGTTGTAGAATACTTGATAGTTAAATTTCCTGTTGGACCTTCTTTCTACTGCCTCCCAAAAAAATCCACAAAGACTGCCAATCTACCAGGAAGGCCAGATGTTTCAGGGCATGAATCTTTAAGTGAGCCTTTGGCTAAATATGGTGACCAGTTTATTGCACCTTTTGTTAAAGAATGACCCTTTTACATAAAAGATACTGGTGACATATTGAGAATTTTTGGAAGAGTTGGCAGTTGTCTTCAAACCACAATGGATGGGAAAGACTTGGGTGTGTTAGTAACTGATAATTTATCTTTTGATATACACAACAAATTTACTGCCCCAAAAGGTAATACAATACTAGACTGAATAATGAAATCTGTTAAGAGTAGAGAGCCGGAGACTGTTGTTCCCTTATACTCTAGTTTGGTGAGACCAGACCTGGAGTATTGTACACAGGTTTGTGCTGCACCACAAAACATTAGGGGAAAAAATGCATTGAGAAAGTGCAGACAAAAGCTACTAAAAAGATTAAAAACACGCAACACTTTAGCTACTCTAAGAGGTTAAAAGAATTGGGCCTCTGCTCGATGGAATATAGAAGAATTAGGGGAGATCTCTGTCTCGCATACAAAGCTTTTAAGGTTCAAGCACTTACAGAAACAATGGGGTTAGTTAACTATAAAACAAAGACAAAAACTAGATCACATGAGAATAAATTAATTGTCGAGATAAATAAAACGACCAGGAGATGCAAGTGGTTTACTCAGAGAATAGTTATTATCTGGAATACTTTACCAAAGCATATAGTGGAAAGTAATAATATAGTAACTTTTAAAAATAGACTAGGTGCTTACATGGGTGGTATGAGTACCACCTCTAAAGAACTGAGGTGGCATGTTCCTAATAGGCATAAGCCTCTTGCACTTGTAAACAGCCTATGAACCTATGAAAAACAGCTGGCTGGTTAACTTGATGAAGAATCCCTATAGTCTAACATTCCCCATTCAGAAGGGTTGGAGGCAGTGTAGTATTATCTTGAGTCATGTGCAGATAAAACTCCTCCTGCTGAAGCTGTGGTGCAGTTAGCATATTTTGTATTGGAGTGTGGTACTTTTTTATAAAGATAATTTTTACTTGTAGAAAAAAGGGACAGATATGGGGGCTACTTTTGGCCCCCAACTCTGCTAATCTGTTTTTAGGTAAATGAGAGCAGGAGGTGTTACGCAATGCTGAGTACAACGCCTTTTTGCAAAAAGATGACCTACTGAGATGTTTTATTGATGATGTCATCCTTATAAAGAAGGAAAGTGAAGCAGAGCCTTTTGTGATGGTTCATTGGCTTACCACAAGAAGTGGTGGCTATGAATACAGTGCAGGGCTTCAAACAGGCATGGGATAGGCATAAGGGAGCAATAAGGGAGCAATACAAATGACTATGAATAGATAGGTCACTGACAGAGCAAAGGCCGATGGCACATTTATAAGGTAGAAAAAGAAATGGGCAGACTGGATGGGCCTTGCGGTCCTTATCTGCCGTCAACTTCTATGTTTCTGTGTTATTTCCTAAAAAAAAAAAGAGAAATGTGGTAGCCGTGTTAGTCCAGTCCAGAGTCAGAGTAAAATTAGGCAGCCTTTTGATCTCACAAGTTGATCTCTCCAACAGACACACCCCAGTGAAAATTAGTCTTCCTGTTTTGTAAGAGGTGCAAATTGACTGCAATGCTTTGATCTGTAACTTGCTAGTCTAGGCTTTGAATCCACATCCAACCTTTATATCTGTCACACTGCTCAGCTGTTTTCACTTTTGACCTGAGGAAGAGAGTTTCACCTCTGGAAAGCTAGTCTTAAAAATAGTTTTGTTAGTCCAATAAAAGCTATCACCTGCAACATATATTTGTTGTATTTTTTCTCTTCATTTCCTAGAAAGTAGAAACAAGAACCTGACATTTAGTGTCAGCTTTCATCATACTCAGATTAATTTTCTTGATCTCATCATTATGGGGGGGGGGGGTCATCATGGACCCCTTCTGCAGAAGTATTGATACTGACAGAAATGCACAGTCACTGGTCAGTAGTAGCTATCCACAGCATACTATTCTACCATTCCAAAGGGACACTTCATCAAAACCAAGAGAAGTTGTTCTGATGAAAAATATCAGGCATAAGCTGATGAGCTTCTGGAAAGGCTATGAGAGAGGGCACAATGAAAATGTCCACATCTGAACTATTACAAGGAAAAGAGAGAAACAGTACATGTGATCTGCAGATTACGTTTGTATCCACCTACAACCCACAGTCCAGTAAAATAGGAGCCATCATTCAGAAACACTGGCATCTAGTAGGTGGGGAACCAGGGCTGAGGGAACTTGCCAATGATGGCCCCAGATTGGTTTACCGAAGAGGCAAACACAAACGAAATACTGTTGTGCATTCAGTACAGCCTACACAAGATAGGCCTAGCATGTGGCTACCTGAAAGGAGGGATGGCTGCAGTAAATGTGGCAATTGCAAATCCTGCCTGGTAGTCAATATAGCAAAGCCATATATAAATCCGACTACTAAGAGGGAGGAACACCAATGGGGTCATATGTATGGCTAGGTGTAACTGGGGATGTTTTTGCATTGGCAAAACAGAGGTCAGGATTGGGGAACACATGAGGGCTGTTGGGAAAGGTGACCTAAGCAATGTGCTTGCTGCACACATCTTTAAAGCTAGGAACAGATGTGATTATGATGTTTCCTTTCTAGGAATGAAAAAAACAATTCAGACTAGATGAGGAGGCGATTATGATGAAGTATCACTAAGGATGGAGCAATACTGTTTTTTTTTTTTTTTTTTTGCACTTATCGAGTCACTGGAAAAAAGGAACTGAATAAGAGATTAGAGGTCAGTCCCTTTGTTTGAATATGTCTCTTAGAGATACCCAGATAGTTTAAGCTTGATGTCGAGTAGACCCCTATATGTGAAAACAAAATATCTGCTGATAAAATATCACCAGTTTAATGAGTTATGTTTAGTTGCTCTCAGATATTTACTGAGTGTTTATCTTGTCTTCTCTGAAGATCACACAGGTGACTGGCCCAGTACTCTGGGAATCTGTACCCCAAATATCATGGAGCGAGAAGGCGGAAATTAAAATCTTTTCTATGTGCTGATTACACTAAATGTGATAATTCGAATTTTCATTGGTGCCTATGATTAAGCTTCATGGTGGCACACTGATTAGTTTGCTCTAGTGACAATTGCATGTATTAGTATTTTTTCACAAAATGTTTTAAAATATTTCTGTCATTGGCATTGCTTCATTTATTTAAATTTAGTTAACTGGATGAGCCCATTGGAACCTAATGTTCCTTTTTCAGGGGCGACCCGGAATTAATTACAGACAATATATTCAGACAATTGACAGACACGGTAATGGCATTATTTACAGGCAGAATATACAGACAGTAGGCAGGCAAGGAGCATACCATACAGTACATATTATTGGAGTACATTAATAGTTCTGCTCTACAGACATCAAACATACGTGGCCAGTACAGTATATTGAGGGAACCCAAGAGCTTATGTAAGTCACACAGTACCATATAGAATAAGGCACCTATGAGCATTATCACAGAACATCTCTGTGGTCAAAATGGTAACAGGGCAGCATGTTAAGAGCATCATTCAGTGATAACAGGAACAGCGACATCTTTCTAGTAGCAGAATGTTCAACCCTTTTTTAAAACCCTCGCGGGAAGAGGAGTTTTGCAGTTCTGCAAGGAGTGAGTTCTAGTGATATGGCATGGAGCATGCAAAAGACCTCCTGCCTGTACTTGATTTTATCTGGGGACTTCATAGAAACACAGAATTTGACGGCAGATAAGGACCGCATGGCCCACCCAGTCTGCCCATTTCCCTACCTAATGGATAAGCTGCAGATCCTAGTTAACCAGCAACCTACTTCTTTCTACCCCCACCCCCTAAAATTGCCTTATGGCTGTCCCATGCATGCTTGAATTCAACCGCTGTTTTTGACTCCCCAACCTCCTCCGAAAGGCTGTTCCATGCATCCACAACCCTCTCTGTGAAAAGATACTTCCTTACATTGCCTCTGAGCCGCCCCCCAATCTTCAAATTGTGCCCCCTTGTTCTTGCACACCTCTTTTTTTGAAAGATGCTACTCTCTTGGACTTTGTTGATTCCCTTGAGGTGCTTGAAAGTTTCTATCATGCCCCCGCCTTTCCTCGAGGCTATACATATTAAGCTCCTTTAGTCTCTCTCTCTTCATATGTCTTCCGGTGCAGACCCTGCACCATTTTAGTTGCCCTCCTCTGGACAGCTTCCATCTTGTCTATGTCCTTGCGGAGATTGGGTTTCCAGAACTGCACACAGTACTCCAGATGGGGTCTCACCAGCTGTCTGTACAGAGGGATAACAACTTCCTGTTTTCTACTGGTGATGCCTCTACCTATGCATCCCAGTATCCCCCCAGCCCTCCTTACTGCCCTCTCACATTGCTTGCCCACCTTTAAGTCATCTGATATGACTACCCCCAGGTTCTTTTCTATTTTTATTGTTGTTAGTATCTCACCTCCTGTTGTGTACTCTTCCCCTTGGTTTTTGTTTCCCAGGTGCATTACCTTGCACTTCTTAGCATTAAATCTAAGCTGCCATACATTTGACCATTCCTCTAACCTTGCCAAGTCCCTTCAAGCAAGTAACAGTTTGAAGACTGAAGTAAGAACCTTTCATAGATTCATAGAAGTAGCTGGCAGATAAGGAGCATGTGTCCCATCTAGTCTGCTCATGAAAACCCTTAAGTAGTGTCCATCTGCTGGGGGGCCTCCAACCTGCCTTCTCATCCGCAGTATGCCCATGTACTTTTCCCATGTATGTTTGCTCCCCATGATTGTTTCTGCACCACCACCTCCTCTGGCAATTTAGTCCAGTCATTCACCAACCTCTCTGTGAAGAAGAACTTCTTCACATTATCCAGGACCCTGCCCCCCCAAATAACTTTATTTTGTGCCCCCTAGTGTTAGAAACTCCACTGAGTTGAAGCAGACTCTCTATCTTTGTCTTGTTAATCACCTTTAAATATTTAAACATCTCAATCAAATCCCCCCCTTCTTCTCCTGTCCTCCAGGGAGTACAGGTTTAATTCCTCAAGCCTGTCCTCATAGGACATCCCCTGAAGACCCAGCATTGTCCTGGTGGTCCTCCTTTGCACAGCTTTTAATTTGTCTTTGTCCCTGCGGAGGTAGGATCTCCAAAACCACACACAGTATTCGAGGTGTGGTCGTACCAATGATAAATACAGGGGGAGAAACACCTCCCTCCTCCTGCTGGTGATCCCCCTTCCTATGCATCTGAGCATTTGGTTAGCTTGTCCCACCACTTTCCCACACTGCTATGCCCCCTTAAGGTCATCAGTAATAATTACTCCCAGGTCTGTCTCCTCCCTGGTGACCTCCAGCACCCCCCAAAGTGTGTAATCCACTGGGTTCCTGTGGCCCAAGTGCATGATTTTGCATTTCTTAGCATTGAACCTCAGTTGCCAGCTCCTGGACCACTCCTCCAACTTCTCCAAGTCTGCTCTCATCCTATCCACCCCCCTATATGTCCACCCTGTTACAGAGTTTTGCATCATCTGCAAACAGGCATACTCTCCCTCCCACACCGTCTGCGATATCACTGAGCTTTGGGAACTAATATACCAACTAGATTGAAAGGGGTACAAACTTTCATGAGCTTCTGTGTAAGGCACACTAGGGGGTACAACAAACTTCTTTCCAGGGAGGGCCAATTAAGAGAGAAGAGGACTTCGCAGTGATGTTTTGTGGGGTGTGGGGGGGGCACCGGATGCAAAAACGACTGGTTTTATTATACAGCATCTTGAACCTATGGGTCTCTGAGTTCCTAAGAAACTGGAAAATAGGGGCATCCTACAGCAACATGGGGAGAAGGACACTGTTTGCAATGGCAAGCTTATATATGGTGTATTTTTGAAAATAGTTGTTTGCGTCAGGCTGTATAGCTGAGCACGCCTAACTCACTGCACTCTTGTTTTTGTAAGTGCTTTCTCTTTAACAGTCCTGAAATAAATGTGTGCCTGGTCCTGCCCATGTCAGCCTTTGAGGAACAGCCAATTGCTCCAAGTGCATCAAGTGATGTCAGCCAGGTGAGGGAAGTGGGGGTTCTGCCACCACGCCAGCCAGCGTGTGCTCCGAAATGGACTACCATATGATGTTCTGCAAGCTACCTGCTCTTTTAACTTCTGTGAGGATTTTATTGTTTGTATGCAGTTGTACAAGAGTGAAGTGGACCCTTTTGCACACAACAAATGAATAACAGAGGTAATCGAGTTTCATGGTATTTCTTTGTGGCACATCAGGAGAACTGAATGAAAAATATTTCATCAGGCATACAGTAGGTGTTGGTCCCCCATCCCACAGACTAAACTTCATTGATCTGGCCCTCTCTGAGTGCTGTCCTGTTCCTCCCATACCACTGGTCTCTTGTTTCCTCCATTGAGTCCCTCAGTCCAGTACCCTTGGTGGCCTGGCCCCAACCAAAATATTCAGCATTGCCCTCCACATCATGTCACCTGCTTGCCATCTGATCCCCACCATGTGTGAGAAACTCATCAGTGTGGTCGGGAAATTGGACTCTCATGCTTAAGTCTGATGTGAATGTGACACTTGAGGTGACGCTGGCCAATCAAAGTTTAGCCCTGGGAAAGGGTGCCACTCCACTGTGGAATGTGTTGTTAGGGCACCGTTCCCTGGGTCTGTATTTGTAGGGCTGGCAATAGTAGGAGAATCTCTCTTGTGGGACTAGCCAGACTGGTGGCAGAGTCAGCTAAACCAAGCAGGGCTTTGGGTCAGTAGATTGTGACATGGGGCAGTTCTTTTTTTGCTGAGGGAATGCCAGCTAAGGACTTACGCAGCACAGTGTGACAGGGAGCCCAGTGGATTTACCCTGCTAGACCAACACATAGGACAGAGTGGACTTGGAGGACAGACCGGCACTAAGAGCAGACTGACAGTCTGTTTCACTGCTGCAGCCAGCCAAAGGTAGGACAAGGAGGTAGGGAAGATTTTACGTCTTTTCCCTCATCCTCTTCCTCGATGTGTGGTGGGTGGGGATGTTTCTCTTTTATGCTTTGGAAGCAGATTACATTAGATGTGGAATGGAATTTGAATTGGATCGTGATTCCATGGCCAGGGAATTCAGATTTTTGAGCCTAAATACAGAAATTCTGAAAAATTATTCAGCATCTAAAGTATCAGATTCCGTCCGACGTATTCCGATCAACCCTAATGTTCATACCACCACTGTGGCCACTTTTGTGGTTGTAAGAGAGACATCATTTGTATTCTTAGAGTATGTGAACTGAAGGTAATTGGCTCTGATACCAGCTTTTCCCAAATAGTAAAAATAGATCCAGAAGCAAATGATTTGATACCTTTTAATGGACCAACATAGATGTAACAACAAGAACAAAGTGCTCTAGCTTTCAGACCAACCAGTCCTTCTTCAGAAGCTCATGGCAGTTGTTTAGAAAATACAATACATATAACAGCTAGATAATGCAGAGAAAAACAGAAAAAAATCCCCATTGGTTTAAAATACTCATTTAAAAAAAAAAAAAAAAAAAATAGAAGATGATGTCAGAGAAGTTTAACAGTACCATACTGCCTTCAGCCAGAAGCAACCTTAGGTTAAACGTGCTTGGTGGAACACACATACAAAGAATCCTACTGCATATAAATTTAATTGACATAAGATAACACTGCTGAAGCAGATAACTCTTAAATCAAGCTATGAGTGTCACAGTTAGTATAAGGATGTGATTACTGAAAGGCAACCCCCACACAGAGTAAAGACAAACTAAGATTGTTTTAAGGCTCCACGAAGTTTCAATGCCTGCATTATAGACAATAATTTACCAGTAAAGTTGTCTTAAAGACATCAGTGCACACTGTGTGATGTGTAAAACCTAGCTGGACCTGTCACCCAGCTGTACTCTCCAGCTAGATATAAGGCCCAAGAAATTTCAAAAACCTCAGGACTATATAAATGATAATTTAAATATAAATTGATAATATTAGTGTCAAACAAAAAACTCTAGTCGAGGAACCTCAAGGAATTAAGATCATGTAGCCTGATATGTACTGATGTCAATATATACTGAGAATGTAGCAACTTGATGTACCACAAGTGTCTAAGGAATCTGAAAAAGAGATAAAAATGTAATTTCTCTCCTCCTCTTCATACAAACAATACACCCAAACCCACCCCACATCACCATAATGTGGGTGGGGGAGATATATAGTTTTAAGGAGATCTCTCTCTCTCTCTCTCTCTCTCCCCCTTTTTTCCCTCTCTCTCTTTCTCTCTCTCGGTCTCTCCCCCCCCTCCTCTCTCTCCCACACACACACACACACTCTATCTCTCTCTCTCTCTCTCTCTCTCCTAGTGAACCTATATTCACTTCAGTCACTGCAGTTGTTCCCCAAAGGAATTCAACTTGTCATGAAATCCTGAGTAAAAGGGCTTATGTCTCCTAATACCTACAGAACAAAAATGTGACACTATTTACACACTATTATGTGACACTATTGATTTTTTTCTGTTTTTCTCTACATTATCTAGCTGTTGTAAGTATTGTATTTTCTAAACAACTGCCATGAGCTTCTGAAGAAGGACTGGTTGGTCCGAAAGCTAGAGCACGTTGTTCTTGTTGTTACATCTATGTTGGTCCATTAAAAGGTATCAAATCATTTGCTTCTGGATCTATTCTTGCAAGGACCAATACGGCAACTACTAAATCTAGATCCCAAATAGTAAAGCACAGTATATCAATTAAGAGGAAGAACTGTCAAATGTATTCAGCACACAGTCTTGCTGTTAAACTTTAAGGGTAGTTACATTCATTCGAATAAAGGCTCACACGGCATTGGTTATAGTTTGTTTGCTGTTCTCATGATCATAAAACTTTTACCTTGATAGTTTCAGGCAGAGAGGATTCAAAGCAACACAGAAGTAGTAGACTTGATCAACCCAGCACTTTGTAAGGAAAATCACTTCATCAGAGATCTGGTAAGTAAGGACGTAAGTGAGACACTATGAGTCGCACTATTCTTTTCGAAATGGTTCTTCAAGCTGCCTCCTCCCCTCTCTTCCGCCCTTCTTTCCCCCTTTCTTTCCCCCAATCTGCACTTTACTTCTTCTAACTGAGCTTGTTCACCCCTTCTTTGTTTCCTTCTCCACCCTATAGCAAACTTTCCCATCATGCCTCTGCACCTTGAAATGTATTCCCTTGAAACCCAAGGGGCAGGCCCTTCCCCCTCTCCTTGTATAAATTGCCTTTTGCTGATGCTCACTTTATTGTGCTGTTTGTTGATTTAATGTACAAGTTACTGTCCGCTTGTTTCTTTTTACTCCCACCCCCGGACGCATCTGAAACAAGCTATTTATCTGCTCATTATGTTTTTCCTGGTGAAACTTTTTAAATTAAACAAAATACATGAGTTATTATGGGAATTCCTATAATGCAGCAGATTGTCAACTGTAGCACAGAACTGAACTTTAGCACTAGTTTGGATGCTGTAGTACAGTCTTATTGACCCTTGCTTTCAGGTCTCAGCTCAGCAGACCAGTTTAGTTAAAATGGTTTTGAGAAGCATTTACCAGAATTGTTCTGCAATCTGGATGAGGCCTTCCACCTGGACAACCATCAGAGTTCTACAGAAGGGACCTCAAATTAACATCTCATCTGAAGTACGGAATCCAAACACTGCAGCGCCACCTAGTGCTGCATTGCAGTGTCAGTACTGGGTATTAGCCTAAGCTCCTGGTGTGGGACGACAGCCCAAGAATATCTGATCTTCTGAGTCCAGAGACGAGTGTGCGTCTACAAAGCCGCTAACTGTGTAGTGTTCGAAATGTATGCTTGTGTTGTGTGCTGCCATCGAGTGTCTATCCAGCCATCACTGTGAGTCTGTCTTACACCGGCTGCTGATGTTAGATCTTACAGACTGCTAAAGGGGTGCATTCTTTTTCCTTTTTGCTGGTAATGCAGTGACTGGCATATGAAGTAATTATAGAGACTGAATTATTTTATATTTAAAAGGTGCATTCAGTTTTAAATATAATAAGTGCATTCAATTTTAAATATAAAAAGCACACTCAATTTTAAAAATATAAAAATTGCATTCAATTTCAAATATAAAAGCACACTCAATTTTAATAATAATAATAAATTACATAGAAACATAGAATTTGACGGTAGATAAGGACCGCTTGGCCCACCCAGTCTGCCCATTTCCCTACCTAATGGATAAGCTGCAGATCCTAGTTAACTAGCAGCCTACTTCTTCCTGCCCCACCCCCTAGAATTGCCTTATGACTGTCCCATGCATGCTTGAATTCCACCACTGTTTTTGACTCCACAACCTCCTCCAGAAGGCCGTTCCATGCATCCACAACCCTCTCTGTGAAAAAATACTTCCTTAAATTACCTCTGAGCCACCCCCATCTTCAAATTGTGCCCCCTTGTTCTTGCACACCTCTTTTTTTGAAAGATGCAACCCTCTTGGACTTTGTTGATTCCCTTGAGGTACTTGAAAGTTTCTATCATGTCCCCCCTCTCCCTCCTTTTCTCGAGGCTATACATATTAAGCTCCTTAAGTCTCTCTTCATATGTCTTCTGGTGCAGACCCTGCACCATTGTAGTTGCCCTCCTCTGGACAGCTTCCATCCTGTCTGTCTTTGCGGAGACTGGGTCTCCAGAACTGCATGCAGTACTCTAGATTATTTTTAAAGCACCTATCTGCAACCAAGGCATTGTACAGCTTTAAGAACAGATAAAATCCAATAAAAAACATAAAAGTCACACACAATAAGTTAGGTTAATAAATAAAAGTCTGAATATAATTAATTTTCATAGGCAAGATGCCATAAATGGGTCTTCAAGGCCCTCTTAAAACTCTCCACAGTTGTGCACTCATGTATCTGATAAGGTAGAGAATTCCACAGGGATGAGGCTGCATACATAAAAGCATGGGTCCTTGATGTTTTAAGATGTACCTATCATCAGCTGAGCAGAGCGGTTGTCCGGGGCAGTAAGGCAACAGGGGCTCTTGCAGATAGCCCGGGCCCAGTCTGTGTTGGGCCTTAAAGGTCAGAAGCCCGACCTTGAAGATGATCCACCACTGAATTGGCAGCCAGTGCAGTTCACGCAGCACTGGTGTGATGTGACTCAAATGAGAAGTCCCTATTAATAACCACATCGCAGCATTCTGCACTATCTGCAAGTGGCAGATATCAACCCCTGGTAGCCCTAAGTACAGGGAGTTGCAGTAGTCCAGGCGCGAGGTCACAAAGGCATGGATTAATGTTGGAAGGTCGCCGGATGGAACAAGGTGCTTAATCGTGGCGATGTTCCTGAGGTGGGAAAACGAGGACTAACGCATTGTCAACCCATCGTCAAAAACCACCCCCAGGTTTTGCACTCACTCAGAGGAAGGCAGCCGGACACCTCTGAGACAGAGTTCAGAAGGTTGTCCTGCCACCAACCCCTCTGTTCAGTGACCTGGATCCACCACCAACACCTCAGTCTTTCCAGAGTTCAATTTCAAAGAGCTGGATTTCATCCAGTCCTGGATTTCTGTGAGGCAGTTATTAAAGACCGAGCCTTCACTATCCTGGTCGGGTACAAAAGACAGGTAGAGCTGGGTATCATCAGCATAGCAGTGAAACCTCAGCCCATACCATCTTACAATGTCTCCTGAGGGGCAGCATATACACCGTGAACAACATGGGGGGAAACGCCGACTCCTGAGGGACCCCACATGGCAGAGAGACTGGGCTGGAGGAACAAATCCCCGACACCACCCTCTGAGATCTGCCAGTGAGGAAGGATTGAAACTATCTGAGAACTGTTCCAGACAGGCCACATATGACCCTCAGGCACCCAAGAAGCACCCCATGGTCCATGGCGTCGAAGGCTAAAGAGCGATCAAGAAGTACCAAGATGGAATGGTGCTTTTGATCCCTCACCATCAGGAGATCATTGAGCACCCAAACCAGAGCGGTCTCGGTACTATGCCTCTTATGAAAACCAGACTGGAGAGGTTTGTAGATATCGTGGATGGTAAGGTGGTTCTCCAGCTGTAGTGCAACAACTTTCTCGATCACCTTCCCTGAGAAGGGAAGATTTGAGATAGGTCTGTAGTTAGTGAAGCAGTTTGGGTCCATAGCAGCTTTCTTCAGGAGTGGTATCACCACCACCTCCTTCAGGGAGCTAGGAAACTCACCCGACTCTAGGGAACACCAAACTATCTTTGCGAGGACAAGGCCAATGATGTCAGAGCACCCCATAACCAGGGGAGTTGGGCCAGGATCCAAACTACAGCATGTTGAGAGCATACACTGGGCAATCCACATGATATCCACAATTTCCAGCTGGTCGAAAGAGCTCCAGGCAAACTGAAGAGGAGTGACTAGGCACCGACCACCATCCGCTCCCACAGAGTGAGTCAGCAAGATCTCAGCCCTGATGCTGGCCACCTTATCCACAAAGAAACGAGCCAACTCATTACACTCAATTTGTGAAAAAGCTCTTCGAACCTGCAGACAGGTTGGGTCGCATAACCTGTCCATGGTTCAAAAGAGCTGAGCAGGTTGACATAAACATAAAAACTGCATTCAGTTTTAAATATAAAAGTGCACTCAATTTTAAATATGAAAAGCACACTTGCATTCAATTTTAAATATAAAAAGCACACTCAATTTTAAATATAAAAAGTGCACTTACATTCAATTTTAAATATAAAAGCACACTCAGTTTTAAATTCAGAGTCTGACTCCCCTCTGAGGCTGGAAGATCAGAAGGCTGTGGGGTTCTATCACCACACAAGGCACTTGGATTAAAATCCCAATACTGACACTGTAGTGCAGCATGAGGGGGTGCTGCACTCCTGAGGTGCCATCTTTCGGATGACACGTTAAACTGAGGACCCATCTGCCTGTTCTGGTGGTAGCTCTGGTGGATGTTAAAGACCCCATGGCACTTGTCGAAAAGATCAGAGGAATTTCTCTGGTGTCCTGGCCAAATTTCCCCCATTTACTAAAAATACCACTGACAGTTAAATCTGGTTCAGTGTCAGCTGGCATCCATCTATATCCCCCTTCCCCGGATGAGGCTGAAAATAGGAAGAATTGTCTAGTCCTTCTTTCCCGGTCAACAAAAACTAAAATAAATAAATAAAAACTGCACTCAGTTTTATATTTAAAACTCAGTGCACATTTTGTTGGTTTTGAAATCCCAGAAAAGTTGTGTGTTTTGGTATAATTGCACTGTCTGTTTCAAGAACGGCATTCTGTACCCAGTTGTGTTTGTGGCATCACCATCTTTTGTCGTAGAAAGCACTATGATGTCATAACAAGTAAACTATGAAGTTAGAAATCCTAAGGAATTTTTTGTTTTATAATATAGTAGACGTTATTGGAGTGTTTTAAATACAGTCACATTGGCACAATAAATTACAATAAAAATAAATACTATTACATTACAAAAAAGAGAATAGCGGGGTTTCAACAAAAGGCAAAATAGCAAGAGTCAATCAAGATACCTACATGGTCATCAGTATCATTTACAGATTTTATTTTATTTATTTATTTACTTTAGTAATCAGAATTACAACCTTTGAGCTAAAAGCTCATTTACAAAGGATCATCGTCATAAGGGTAGGGGAAGGTACATATGTTTGGGACCAGGATGCCCGCCTGCAGCTCCTTGGAAGCTGCCTGCCCTTGAACAGGACTGCTTTGGCTCCCCCACGGTCAGACGGCACCTAGCCAGCCACTGACTGAGACCAGGACGCCCGCCTGCAGTGTCTTGGAAGCTGCCTGCCCTTGAACAGGACTGCTTCGGCTCCCCCATGGTCAGACGGCACCTAGCCAGCCACTGACTGAGACCAGGACACCCGCCTGCAGTGCCTTGGAAGCTGTCTGCCCTTGAACAGGGCTGCTTCAGCTCCCCCATGGTGGGATGGCACCCAGCCAGCCACTGACCTAGACCAGGATGCCTGCCTGCAGCTCGTTGGAAGCTGCCTGCCCTTGAACAGGGCTGCTTCAGCTCCCCATTGTTGGACGGCACCCAGCCAACTGCTGACCTAGACCAGGACGCACTACTGAAACTCTTTGGAAGCTGCCTGCCCTTGAACAGGGCTGCTTCAGCTCCCCCATGGTTGGACGACACCCAGCCAGCCGCCGTCCAAGACCAGGACATCCGCCTGCAGCTCCTTGGAAGGTACGGTGACAGCGCAGCCAATCGGAACACAGGTGCTTCCAGCAAACCCGCTCCAATTGTCCAGGATGTTTCCCCTGCTTTTGCTGCCTGGCACTTTTTACAAATAGATTTTGCTGCAACTAAGCAAAATTCAAGTGTCTCATAGAAGGATTTCAACTCTATTAGCTGGATTGTAATTTCTACTACTGTTTTAAAGTGCTTACAGCTCTTCTGTTGTTTCCTTGCTCCTGCATCCCCACCCCTCATCCAAGCACTCTGCCTTGGTGCCGAAAATTCTCACTCTCCTTTGTCTTGCTAAATTGCTCAATCTAAATATGTCCTGCCTCTTTAACCCCTGCTATTTTGCTTCTCTCCAGCTGCCTGCCCTTGAAAAGGGCTGCTTCAGCTCCTCCATGGTCAGGCGGCACCCAGCCAGCCGCCGACTGAGACCAGGACACCCACCATCAGCTCCTTGGAAGGTACGGTGACAGCGCAGCCAATCAGAACATGGGCGGTTCCAGCAAACCCGCTCTGATTGGCCAGGACTTTTCCCCCCTGCTTTTGCCACCTAGCGCTTTTTACAAATAGATTTAGCTGCAACTAAGCAAAATTCAGGTGTCTTGTAGAAGGATTTTGGCCCTCCCACGCCCACCCCTCCACTGATTAAATACACCTATTGCCTTCCCTCTCACTCCATCATTGGTTAGTAAGCCTAGCAGCACTCGCTCCCTCATTGGCTAATAAGCCTAGCAGCACTGCTCGCTCCCTCATTGGCTACCTAAAACCCTCATTCTCTCTGCTCCCCCATTGGTTCCTAGTCCTTACAGGTCCCTATCATTTCCTGCCCCCGCATCCCAGCCCGCCACCTTCTCCACTAAGTAACTACAGCACCTAGCTTCCAGCTAAGTAACCACAGCAGTAAGGTCCTCCTAGCACCTGATCGTGCCATGATCCTTCTACCAGGCCACCTGACCCTGCTCATCCCTATTCTCTTCTCCTCCCTCCTTTCCTTTCCAACATGCCACCCACCTCTCCCATGTCCCCGTCCCAAATCCTGCCAAACCTCGTTGAGCTCTCCCACCCCTCCAGCCTGGCGTCCACTTCTCCTTTCACCCAAGCATGGACTCACTCTGCCACACGTCTCAGCCTATTTCTTTTCAACCCATCGCTCCCCTGGGTCATTTTTCAACTTATTCTCCTATGCCCAGCTCATACACACCATCAATCTAAGAGATGACCGCTCGCAATCAGTCATATACAGCTATTCGCTCACTACGTAACTCTCGGTCTCCTGCTCCTTGCAGCAGGTGACATCCACCATAACCCCGGCCCCAATACTAACCCCCCTCATGTACCCTCTCCAACATCGGCCTCTTCTTCACCTCACTCTGGGGACCTTCTACCACGTGGCCTGCGCCTCGTGCACCTAAATATAAGAAGCCTTGCCCTCAAGCTTGACTCCCTTCAGGTTCTTGCCAGCCATTATGCTCCAGATATCCTCACCCTGTCCGAAACCTGGCTCAACAAAAAACATCGACTTCTCCTCTGTCGCTATCCCAGGCTACACTATGGCCCGCCAGGATAGAGCTTGTAGAGGTGGCGGAATAGCCATCTACTTAAACTTGGACTTGCAGTATTCAGTGGTCCTGACCAAGTCCGAACCAAAAGTCCCTGAAGTAATATTAATTCAGCTTGTCCTTCTCTTCTCACTACCAATCTACATTGCTGGGATATACTGCCCAACCTGGTACACCAGCTTCTGCTGTCACCGACCTCCTCAGGCAAATCTCCTGCCTAACCACGGTGGGGAACTCTACATTATGGGCGATCTTAACCACAATTGGCTAGCTCCTGCCCTCAACAAAACCAGAACTGAAATTTCCCCCCTAAACCTCTCACAAATCATTACTGAGCCCATCCAGCTTAACCTAAAATCTGGTAACCACTCGCTCATCGACTGGGTCCTTACCACACCCCCCCACCAGGTCAAACAAGCCGGTATTCTTCCTGACTCCCTCAGCGACCACCACGTAACCTTCTTAGTGCATAAAATCCACCACCCCAAATCCCCCCATTAAATTTGTAGTCCAAAGCTCCTATAAATCCCTCAATCTAGCCTCTGTATTAGATGATCTTGTGCTAGCAAACTGGGCCCCTGCCCCTCCTATGATCTCCATTGATGATGCCTTCCTACACTTTAAAAACACATTCCTCAGTGTCTGGAACACACACACCCCACTGCATCATAAAAGAGAATGAGAAAACCGCCTACCTTGGATCTACCAAGAACTGATTGCATGTCAAATCGCACGGGATAAAGCCTGGAAAACGCATAAATCCTCATGCCTCCCACAGCATCTTTCCACATACCGCATGCTCCATAACAAGTGCACCAGAGCCACTTGTCTTGCAAAAGCAGGGTACTTCAGCAGTTCCCTCCAGTCAAACCTAAATAAACCCTCAACATTCTGGAAGGTCATTCTGTCCCTTTTCACACCACTGGCTGCCAATCCCACTCCAATGCTAAATGTTAATGATTCTCTCCTGTCAGAGCCCACAGCAGTCGTCACTGAGTTCAATGTGTACTTCTCCACTTGTGCTGCCACCCTCCTCTCTTCCCTGCCCAACACTACACCTCTTGCACCACCTACAGCCATAAAGACCCAGACTAGACCTCACTCCTTTTCCTTCAAAGACATCTCTGCAACTGAGGCCCTAGATACATTACTTTCTCTCAACCCTTCAAAAGGCAAATCCCTGAATGGAGTAGACCCCAAACTTCTATACCTCTCCAACCCCACTATAGCAACTCCGCTTGACAAACTCATAAACCAATCCTTTGCTGCCGCTGCCATGCCCCATGCATGGAAGCATGCCATTGTCATCCCTCTGCCAAAAGGAGGTGCCCCTACCTCCCCCTCTAACTACCACCCTATCTCCCTCCTCCCAGCCCTAGCAAAACTACAAGAGCACCTTGTGCTCAGCCAAATTACCTCCTTCCTCACTGACTCCAAATTCTTCATGCCATTCCAGTCTGGCTTCAGGAAGGGACACTCCATCACCTTCTCTCTGATAAGGCTTACAGACACTATCCTGACAGGCATGGACAGTGGACTGATCATCTCAGCCGTTTTTGTCGACCTTGCAAAAGCCTTTGACACTATCTCCCACCCCATATTGCTCTTGAGTCTTGCTGAAACAGGCCTCTTTGTCACAGCCACAAACTGGTTCAGATCATACCTCTCTGATAGAACTCAGTCCATTAGAGTCTCAAATGCGATCTCCACCCCCCTTCCCTTAACTACCGGTGTCCCACAGGGGTCGGTTCTTGGTCCCATTCTGTTCTCTATATTCCTAAATGACCTGCCACTTATCTGCTCTAATTCCTCAATCCATATGTATGCAGATGATACTGTACTCTACTACTCGGGCTCTGCCCTGATGTGGTACAATCAAACCTCCAAGCTGACTTCAGCAAGGAACAGCAATGGTTTAGCTCACACCAGCTCTCCCTAAATGCAAGAAAAACTGTCACTATGACCTTCGGCACATGACAATGCCTGGCCAGACTCTCCTCCCTTCCCTACTTCGCCAGCCTGGATGGCTAAAAACTTGAAGATGTCTCCTCGTTCCGTTACTTGGGGGTCTGGCTTGACAGCCATCTCTCTTTCTCTGACCACATCGATGCTATCTCAGAAAAACTACACCCCATGCTCAGCGCACTATATAGGAACCGCAGCAGCCTCCCTCACGGGTCCGATGTGAACTGGTCCTGAAGATGATACTGCCCTCCATTGACTACTGCGACATTGTATACAGTGTAGACCCTAAGTCCACCCTATCTAAATTGGACACACTTTATAATGCCTTCTGCCGCTTTGCTCTCGATGCCTCTCCCCTCACCCGCCACTGTGACCTCTACCAAGCCTTGGCACTACCATCCCTCAAAAAACGCTGCATCTCTCACTGTGCTAAATTTGTCTCCAACCTATGGCTCTGGTCCATCCCCTCTTACCTTGCCACCGTGCTCACAGATGCCCCACCCCCTCCCATCATCTTAGATCCAGTGACTCCTGCCAACTTTCAGTCACTAGGTGGAAGACCTCTGCTGGTCAAGCTGCCTTCTCACACCGGCTACCCAAGCTCTGGAATGCCCTCCCACCACAAATTCGGCACTCCTCCTCTTCCTACTGTCTGTCTACTGCCCTAGCAAACTTCCTTACTACAGACTGCTCCTGTTCCTGAACCTGCCATGCCCCACTATCCCCTCCCCAATGCCTGACCAGTGGCCTTAGCCTTGCTACAGAAGCTGGCTTATAACCTCAACCTTGCACTTATGTCCTGGGCCTAATTTGACCCATGTACTGTGTATAACTGTATAACTGTGATATACATCCTCTGTTGTTTGCAGCTGTTACTACTGTGCTAATTTACCTTGTCTGCTGCTTCTTGTCACAAAAATTGTTATTTGATACTATAATATCATAAGCATTCAATGTGCGCTGCTTGTATATTCATGTAATCGTGTATCCTTATGCTGCTTTTTATTTGCTTCTGTTAACTGTTCACTTGATAACCTGCGTGTTATCATATCCATGTGTACACCCCCAGGTTGCACTGGGAGACGAGCATCTTGGTGCTCAGTGTGCCTTTCTTGGTGAAACAATTGCAATAAATAAATAAATAACTTAGTTTGGAGTCAGTAGCAGTTTAATATGCATTTTCAAGAACATCTAATAATAAGAAAAATGTGAACAGGAGAAATCAGTAAACATTGGCAATGGCATAACAATGTAGGATAACATAGGCAAATAACACATAACCAAAACAAGGGTACATAGACAATGGGGTTGGGTTCACATGTCATGGCATACAAGTAAGTGCTTAAGTCAGAGTTATGTACTAGTTTGAGAAAAAATCAGAGGTGGAAGCTGGGCAGGATTTTGTATTGGGAGGAAACAGGAGATGGAGCTGTTCATCAAAACTGATACCTAAAGGTTACTAGGCTATAGCCAGAGAAGTCAACCTAGGCATAGTAGTCAGAAAGGGTAGAGGGAACCAATCAGGAGTAGGTAGAAGAAGAGGAATCAGAGGAGGGGGATGACGGTAGGCTCAAAGCTGGATGGGTTACGGAGGTCAGCGGGTGAAGGTTTGTCAGAGAGAGTGTGAGAGGAGAAAGGTAAGCAGGCAGGTGGGCAGACATGAGCAGGTGGTGAGCAAGGAATTTTGCGTCAAATTGTAGAGTGAAAGAAGAACCTTGGCAAGTCTAGGGTTCTGGTACCTGCTAGGCTAAGAGTGGCTGTGGCAGCGTACAGGAGGGGAGATAGTCTTTAGGAGCATGGCTTTGAGGAACAGAGGCATGCTGGCTCGTGGGTTAAGAGTGGCAATGCCAACATACAGGAGGGTGGATAGACTTCCTTAGCTCGGACTTGAAAGGCCCAAGTTGGGTAAGGCTTTTGGTGGCAGTTGGTAACTCGCAGGGGCCCTGATGGCAAAGGCTCGTCTCCTCAAGGCAGTCCTTCTGAATGGAATAGCTAGTGCATGTTTGGTAACACTCCTTGTGGCATGTTCAGCTGGAGAGGAATGGAATAAGGCTTGTATACAGGGAGGTGCAAGTCCGAGTAGGGCCTTCTGTCCCAAGATGCAGGCATTGAGCTTAATGCGGTCCACAGGTGGGAGCCATTCAGTCTCTATGTACAGTTCACATGTATGCAATAGGCGATCTGTCCCTAATGCAAACCTACAGGCTTTATTTAAGGAGGTGTGCACTTTGAGCAGGCTAGTTTCAGTAGCGGCCTCATAGACTACATTCCCATAGTCCAGGATTGGAAGGATTGTACCTCTGACTGCCTGTGCCCTGGCCTCGGGAGTAAGACAGAACCACTGCCTATACAGAGCCCCTAGTTTCTTATTGATCACCGTGGTAATATTGCGTATGTGTTCATCGAATGATAGGGACTCATCTACGGTGAGACCAAGATACCGGAAGGAGGTTACCTGCTCCAGGGTGGTGTGAGAGCTGCAGGTAATTGAGAGAGGTGTGGTGGATCTCTTCTTTTGTCACCTGGCAAAGAGCATTGTCTTGGTTTTTTTTCTATTGAGCACCAGCATGCTGTCCTTGAACATTTAGTAGGTTAAAGTTGTTCTGCAACTCCTTAGTCAGTGCTTCCAGGCAGGAGTTTTGTGAGAATAGCACTGTGTCATCTGCATATAGCAGGATCTCAGACATGGGGCAGGCATCAGGGAGGTGGTTCACAAAGATGCTGAAGAGGAGAGGGCCCAGTATAGACCCTGGGGTACACCTACTGACACCTCACAGGTGTTGGAGGTAGCACCGTTAATTTTGGCTTTTTGAGATCGCCCGGATAAATAGCTGGAGAACCATTGGACTGAGTCAGGGGACAGCCCTAGGCCTCTTAACCTGTGGAGCAGCAGCTGGTGGTCCATGGGGTCAAAGGCTTTGGTTAGGTCTATAAAGATTGCCCCAACCAGCTGACCCCAGTTAAGTGCCTCATGTACATATCCAGTGAAGTTAATAAGGGTGGTATTAGTACTGTGCAGTCTGCGAAAGCCATGCTGTTGGTGGGAGAAGAGGTCATATTTGTGTAAATGGTCCATTAATTGGTCAGCTATGATTCTCTCCAGAGCTTTTGAGAGTGGTGAGAGAATTGAGATGGGCCTATAATTTGAGACTAGTGGCTGGTCACCCCCTTTGTGCACAGGTGTGAAGAGGGAGGTATTCAATGTGGAGGGGAAGGTAGCCAGTTGGAGTGACAGATTGAATAGCTTGTTGATGGGTCTGATGACCTCGGGAAGGGCTGTAGAGATCAATTTCATGTCTATACCATCACCACCCATCCTAGTTTTGCCAAGGACTCTGGTAAGGTATTTTTTTGTTTCATTGATGGTTACCCTTCTAAAGTAAAAGGCTGGGGAGGTCCTGGTATTGGAGGAAGAGGGTGAGTGGTCAGAGGTTGCTGTTCCATCCCGGTACATAGCCGGTTTTGGGGGAAGGATGGCACTGTAATCCATAAATACCTTGATGAAAATACTAGCCATATTATCTCCATCAAGTATTACTTCTTTGTTGTGGTGAAGCATGGAAGGGAGCGATCTGTCGCCGCTTCCAATTAGGTTTTTTATAGATGGCCAGAATTATGTGCCATCACCCCAGCATTGAGACTGAAGGTTTTTGTGGTAAGTAGCCTTAGCCTGTTGGATAGCCCAAGTGCACCTGTTTCGGGCCACTTTGTAGCTCTGGATATCCATAGCAGTCCCAGTTGCTCTAGCTCGGTGCCAAAGTAGATCACGCTGTCGCATCAGGCTTAGGATTTGTGGGGTGGCCCAGTCCATGCTGCAGCCTTTAATCAGTTTCTTTCGAAATGGGGTGAATTTATCTGCTGATGCATTGAAGTGGTTGAGGAAGAGCTCCAGGGCTATGTCAACAGAGGGGCATGAGTCAAGGAAGCTCCAATCTATCCCTTTGAGGTAATTCCTAAAGCCACCCATTGTGGGATTTTTTTATGACTCGGTTCTTCACCATTGTAGGGGGAGACTTAGTCTGTTTAGTCGTCCACTCACATTGGACATGTCAGTGGTCACTGAGGGTGTCAGGGAGCACCTTGACATTCTTTAGCTGCTCCGGTTGCGTTGTCAGCACCCAGTCAATCAGTGTGCTAGAGCCTGTGTGCTAATTTGTGCGGGTGCAGCACTTGACCATCTGTGTTAGATATAGCCCTGATACCAGATCTCTGTGTGCAGAGCTGGAGCTGGCAAGCCAGTTGGAGTTAGTCTCCAACTATGATTGTTTCTTTATTCTGGCTAGCCTGGGTGCAGATGTTAGCAAAGACTTCTAGCCCCATTTGCTGCCACCTTAGTGGGATGTGTACAGCCATAGCAATCAGACTTTTACCCCCTTTGCCTATCAGGATTTTTATAGCTAGGCATTGACAGTCATTATTAGTGGCTGACAGTTGAACTCCGTGGCACTGCAGATTGTTGCGGGTATGGATTAAACAGCCACCTCTTTTTTTCCCTGTGCGGTCCAGCCTATGCTGGTTGTAGCCAGATATGGAGACTGCTGAGTTGGGTGTGTGTGTTGTGAGCCAAGTCTCTGTTAATGCAGTGATGTTAGGCTGAGTAAGTGTCACCCAAGCCTCAATCTGTGTCAATTTGGCTAAGAGGCTGCATATACTCATAGCCACAATCCTTAGTTGTCCATTATTAGCAGGGGTCTGGGCTGATGAAGCCAGTGGGCCTGGGTTGGGATGGATGTTTCCAGACATCAACAGTAGTATTAAAATGAGTGTCCTGCTTATTTTTTGGGAAGAGAAACTTTACTTTAGACTTCTGGTGATCTTGTGAGTTGCAATTAATAGCTAGGGTTCTAATTGCCGCGCTTAAGCTGGGGAATAGTCATAAGGTCAGAAATGAGATCCCTGCGATAGTGGTGGACCAAGACGGTTGTTGCAAGGGGTGATCTTGTGGGGTGCTCCGATGCTAGTCTCCCACTTTGATGGTTTTTACTCTGTTGGACAGGATAGTCAGTGCGGCAAGTGGTGTTAGTAGAATCATGGTGTTTTTGCCCCAGGATAGTCACCAGGAGAAGGATCAGCTGCAAATGGGTACCCCCCTTGGAATGTAGTGAACTCTCCCTTTGGTGGTCATTATTAGGAGTAATAATATGTAGCCTCCCTTGCAGTGGAAACTTTACAGTCTTGAGCTGCTAGAAGTGTGTGCCATGCAGGGTGGCGGGCCTTTTTATATAGACTCCTTATGCTTTTGTGCTTCTGACAGCTCCCCCTTATTAATGAGATGAGCCTCCACAAGCACTTCTGTTACTGCTGGGTTCCTGTTATTTTATAGTGAGGAGGGCAGCCTAGTCCTGAGCAGATAATATAACAGATGCAACAGTATATCTCGTATCAGGGATCCAGAGTAACGAAGACCATCAGGAAGTAGCTTGTATCAACTTAGGGATTATTAATGGCATAACCTTTTATTTCATTTTATTTAGACCAGTCTTATTCAGTATCCATTAGAAATGTTAAGAAACGTCCCTACCTGGCTTTAAAGTTCCCTAAATTCTTATTTAAGCTGTGCGACATTGTATCTAACGCAACGATGCTAAGGATAGACCTGTACCACTCATTATAACTTAATGTATTATTATCTGTCCAATGTTTTAATATTTGCCGCTCAACAATTATAGCTACCATTAATATGTAATGCTTAGTTTTATCACACTTATTAGGTAAAAAATATCAAGCAATAATATTTCAAGTTTGAAGACATCCCAGACCCAGATACCCTTTAAATGTTGTTCTCAGGGTATCCCACAACTACTTTTTTTGTGTTATTGTTTGGTAATCAGGTAAGGCCCACAAGGCACAAGTGCCTGTTGTCAGGGGTGACCCCGGAGCACTGGGGCAGTTAAGTGACTTGCTCAGGGTCACACAGTATGCAGGTGAAGGTTGTGGTAATCAGACCCAGCTCTGCTGAATGTACGAAGCTCATTCACAGCTCGTTACTCTAACCTCTAGGTTATACTGCCAGCCCAGCCACGGCTTCCCTCTGTCGCATTCCCAGAATATATAATAAGGAAATAAATGAAGAATGAATGTTTTCGACACAGACTTCATGAATACACTTGCAACAACATACTTCCAAGCCTAGGCAAGAGGACAACAGTCTTAAAAATGTGTCAACAGAGTGCATGTGAATTTCTCATTTTTTTGCCTTGACTATTAAAATATCTGATATGTAGGGATATTCTGTTTTATTAGACTATAGCAACCTGTCATTCTGCCCTTGAAGATCTTTACTGCTTAACTAATCAATACAGGGAGAGGCTCTTTCATTCTGACTGTGAGGAATCAGAAGGGATGCCACTCAAAAGAAGCTGGGACAATAGGCTCACTCACCAAATGTATTTAAATGTTAATGGTGTGCTTTATTAAGTCCACTCTCTTTTTTATACTGTCAGTACATAACATTTCCAACATTTTGTAGGAAAAACCGTAGTTCTTCAGGGAAGCTTTACTTCTATTCCGAATCAAAGAAACTTATATATATAATCATTCATTGGAGAGGTGGTGGATATACATACCTGCTAATAATCTTTGGAAAAATAAATTAGTTGCAGAACACAATTCATGTGGCATCTTAGTACTGCCATCACAAATCCACACAACACTTTTATTCCAATATAGTGATATTTCTTCTCTGTTAATATTACCAAGCAACAAAGGACAGTAAAAAGACCCAAGTACAGCCTTAATGAAGGAAAGGTTATGAGCGGACAGCATAAAAAAAGAGAGAGTATGCTTAAAACAGTCCATTGATGTTTAAATACATTTGGTGAGTGGGTTTATTGTCCAACTTCTTTTGAGTGCTTTTCTGCCCTGGTTGGAATAAGCTCCTCCCATTTTTTGTTACTTTTGCATGGTCCGAGGAACCAGACTGCCTATTTTTGCTTTCAGGTATAAGGGGTGTTGGGATCTCTGGGAGGCTTATGGTGAACAAAGGCTCCCTGCTGTGCCCCTTGCCAGTCCACACTAAACAGTACTAGAGGTGGCGTGCCTTAGCCTGTGAAAAGAAGAATCTGCTTAAATTTAAATAGATAGCAAGTCTGCGGGAAGCTGGGTTAAGCCTAGATGACAGTGGCCTTCTTGTGTAACAGAAGATTGGTAGGGCCAAGATAAAAGGGATCGATCACTGTCTGTGAGTTGTGGAGACAGGTTTGTAAGTCAGAGTGGTCTGGAACTTTGAATTTGGCACACCTAAAATGGCCTGCCTCAAGTTTGTGTGAAGTTCTTCATTTTGAGGAATGAGATGCGGTGGGTGAAAGCCTGTTTTCAAGGAGAAATTTGGATATCCTTAGCATGTTATGTATTCTCCAATTGTTGTTCGTATATTATGTAAATTTGTTTAATAAAGTAATTTATATTTACTATATCTGTGACTGTTCAGTGTTTTAAAAGGTACAGGTAATCTATTTTACTGTATATTCCATGATCTGCCACTGAGGCCACGTACCAGATCCATGTAGTACTGCTTCTATTACAGGAGAAGAATGGCAGGTTGCCTGGAGAGAACTGGGTGGGTTCTGAGATCCATAAGCATTGTACTGTGTAAGCAAGAGACTGCTGGTGGACAAGAATTTGATAGCCCCATGTGGGTTCATAACCAGGCTGGTGGCAACATTGGTGAAGCTGTCAATCAGAGGGCTCTGTGACAGTGACTGCTTAGTATACAGTATTTCAACTGTTGAACACAGTGCCATATACTGTAAAACACCAAATATTCGCTGTTAAATAAATCTCACTATGTTCACTGAACGATTCAAATCGCTAAATCGTTGAAACAGCATTCTTTGTTACACATTGTACTTTATTAACAGCTACATTAAAATAAAACACAAAAGTGAATGAAAAGTGAAATGGGGAGCTGGAAAAAACAGGTTCAGTAGTCTGATATACTGCTGTTGCTCTCGAAGATCTTCATCTGCTGGGTCCTGAAATAAACAGAAATAACACTGTATAGTGTACATTGTGTGGACTAATAAAAACAAATTCTACTTTAAACTGGGTTTGTTAAATTCAGTAGTGTTACTCACCACATCCAAGCAGGTAGTATGTACCTCCATGATACCTGCATGCTGGAAGCCATGGATACAGCCCTCCCTTCGGGTCCTCAAATGTTGGAATGTGGTTACCAGCCATTCAGCATGTTTTGTTTTAATATTCGTCATGCACAATCCACCTTTCCATCTTTGGATTGTGAACCTGCATTAAACTGCTCAGTAATGATGTCAGCATACCACTCAGCAAAGCCAGTCTTCATGCAGTCTTTAAACAGTTTGTTAATAGACACATCTAGTGGCTGTAGTAAGTCCGGTCAAGAAGCTGGCATGAATACATGGATTATCACAAGGCTCTCCAGGTTTGCTATAATTTCTGAGGTAGTGTGAGCATGGTAGAGACCAAGAATAAGTATTGATCTTTGCTCCGGTGGGAGCTCGTGGTTTTTTATAAGGGTGGCAATTTAGGGCTTAAGAATTTCATTGGTAAAATGGAGGGTGGTCTTTGTATTAGCCCAGTGGTTCTCACTGTTGGTAATGCTCCAGTCAGGGGGGGACTTGTACTGCGGAGTGCACCCAGTGGTCTTGCCCTGGTATATGACTTGTGGTGGTGGAAAATCTCTGGACAGTATGCACCCCATCACCAGTGACACCTGTCGCTTGTCCCCCAAGCCTGTTACCTTGACCTGCCGTGCCCCACTCTCCTCCATGGTCCACTGGCTATAGGGAACTAAGTGCACACCGGTTTCATCAAAATTAATAACCAACTCTGGTGGCACTAGCTCCTATCTTGCTGCCTTACTGATCCTGGCCAAGAAATTTTCTTTGAAGTTCAAAAAATCATTTGGGGTTTTGCGACCAGCCTTGGTTCCCTTCCTTTGAACAAACCCCATCCTGCAAGGAAGTGCCATGCCCAGTGCTGTGTAATGTTCAGAGGTCCACCAAATTCAGAAAGCATTTTTTGATCAGTAGCTTTCACAACTCCAAGTGCTACCACAGCCACCACCACCCTCACATTTACAACTGCCCCTTCAGTCCTGAGTGACTTTATGATTTTTTTTTAATTTCCAACTCAACATCCTCCAGAACGAGAGTTGGTCTGCCTCGAGGTTTGGTGGGGAGAGAAGGGACAGGTAATGCAGGATCCTTAACAATTTTTACTTGGTCCTGATAGTCCTTTTTGAATTTTCTGATGGTACTTTCATTTATTGTCTGCCCATGCCGAGGCCTGTATAGGCAGACTACATTCATCACCCCACTATTTGCTGCATACTGCCCAAGCTCAAAGCAAATCTCTGGACTGTAATGGGTGTATTCTGTGTGTCATGGGAGGATGGGGTGGTTCCTGAGGACTGGAGGAGGGCAGATGTGATTCCCCTTCACAAAAGTGGGAGCAAGACAGAGGCAGGAAACTACAGACCTGTCAGTTTGACCTCAGTGGTAGGGAAAATGATGGAATCACTGCTGAAAGAAAGAATTGTTGAGTACCTAGAGGCCAGTGGGGCATAGGACCCAAGGCAGCATGGATTCACAGCAGGAAGGTCATGTCAGACAAATCTAATTGACTTCTTTGACTGGGTGACCAAAGTAGTGGACCAGGAAGGGGCTGTGGACATGGCCTACCTAGACTTTAACAAGGCATTTGACACAGTCCCTCACAAAAGATTAATAAACAAATTAGCCAGCCTGGGAGTGGGTCTCAGTGTGGTAGCCTGGGTAAAACACTGGCTGGACAACAGGACACAGCGGGTAATAGTAAATGGAGTCTACAGTGAAGAAAGGAGGGTTACTAGCGGGGGTACTGCAGGGTTCAATACTGGGACTGGTCCTTTTTCATTTCTTTATGTAACCCCCCCTGCAATTGGGGGTTCCCAAAAGACTCCTGGGAGCTTGCCTAAGTGCTCCCAGCCTGAATGGTGTTCGGCGTTTAAGCCATTTATTTGTGAGTGCTTTTAGAGCCTCTGGTACTGTCTGTTTAAGAGCTATCTCCTTGCAGGCATGATTAGTTTACATGGGGGGACTGTGTGTTTCCCTGCTCAAGTCCCACTCGAGCTGCTGACAAATCGCTTCGTTAGTACTGTCGCTAAGTGGGTAGAAGGGGGCAATTATTAGAGATGCAACTGTTTGCCCCATATCATTTAGAGTATTAGTGGAAATGTAATTTGTCTAACCTGCTTTTCTTGCAGCTGGGACTCTGTGTGTGTCTTCCCCCTCCATTTTTGGATCTAAACTGCTGAATAGATCCAATCAGGCAGGAGGGGCATCTAAAATGGAACTTAAGTGGACCAACCAGGATAAGGACTCTCTTGGGAGCCGGCTGGCCATAACGAATATAGCTAGTAATTCTGGGAAGTGAAGTTCTGGACCGTAGTGCCTTTTCGCACCACTAAGGGGAATTTTGAGTGATTGACAACTGAAGTCCTCAATTGGACCAAGTGGTGCCCGAAGGGAATTCCCTGCCTTGTGTCTGGAAAGGCAGATCCGTTGTGACCGTGACTGGAGAAGGAGCTCCGAGCGCTTGTGCTGCAGAGTTTTCGAGTGGGAAGCACGTGTGGAGGCCTAAAGGTGGGTAGTGTGTTTGCCGTGGCGAGTCGGACTGAATCCGCATCTACTGAGGAGAGGAGAGGCTGAACACTTGAGAACCAGGCTCGCCCTGAAGAGGACTGGAGAAACTGCTTCATCGCGCTCGGTCTGTCATGAAAGTGAAGCTGTATTGTGAACTCCCAGGTTAGCAGTAAGTGCAATCGGGACCTGAGAGCAGCTGCCTGGTATAATAATTTCCTTTACATATAAATGTGTGGGGTGTTTGGGGAGGACAGCTAAACGAGTCCTCTTGTCCTGTGTGTGTAGACGGGAAGGCAATTGCGTGCAGGTGGACTGAATCTGTTGCTGTTTGAAGCTGTGTGCCTGCTTGCAGAACCTCATCCCCCAGCTGTGCGAAGGGCGTCCAGAAATCCATGACACCCTCGGTGACAGCTTTCATCATTAAGTTAGTGAGTGCAAATCAGGGTAGCTCCCTGCCATCTGTGCCTTTAATTGCAAGTGTTTCATCTGATTTGTTTTCTTTCTTTCTTTCTTTCTTCATGAACTGAGCCATCCGGCTATGGATTACAAATTGGGTATTGTGCAAATGTTTTTTTCCATCACAGGGCTCCAACCAGCTGCAGCGATCCTGGCTAGCCCCCCACCATCCTGGGTACCCAGCCAAGTGACATTTTGGGACTCTGAATATGCATACAGTACTGTGATTATTAATATGCCTAATCTAATTAACCTGATTTCCCCCGTCCTTGTTATAGCCCCTTAAATAAATCAGATCTGTTTGTTTCAGCAAAGTTACAGTGACTGAGGTATGTGTTTATGTTAAAGTATTGTACTGTGGCTGTTGTATTGCGTCATCTTGTTTTACAGGGGGTCCCCAGAGTCAAGCTTGCAGAGCCAGTCCTGGAGGTAAGTGTAAATAGTGAAGATACTCATGGTGTATTGTGTGGGCCACTAGTAGGAATAAAAGGGAGTCTCAGTGTCCCAGAGGGCTGTGACCAAGTTAGTCGAACTACTGTAAACCCTGACCTCTGGGTGGAGGCACCCGCCATAGAACCTAGGCCCCTCAACCTGTTAGCAGTTAGGCAGGCAGGGGTAGCAGCCCTTGGGATAGCGCCACCTGGGGGTTACATTTATAAGTGACATTATAGAGGGACTAGAAAGGAAAGTATGTCTCTTTGCAGATGACTCAAAGATCTGCAACAGGGTTGATATGCAAGGTGGGATGGAGAGGATGAAAAGGGACTTGGCAAGGTTGGAGGAATGGTCAAATGTATGGCAGCTTAGATTCAACGCAAAGAAGTGCAAAGTAATGCACCTGAGAAACAAATACCCAGGGGAGGGGGTGAGATACTGACAACAACAACAATAGAAAGGGACCTGGGGATAGTCATATCAGATGATCTAAAGGTGGGCCAGCAATGTGAGAAGGCAGCAAGGAGGGCTGGGGGGATACTGGGATGTATAGGGAGAGGCATCACCAGTAGAAAACTGGAAGTTGTTGGCCCTCTGTACAGACGGTTGGTAAGACCACATCTGGAGTACTGTGTACAGTTCTGGAGACCCCATCTCTGCAAAGACATAGACAGGGTGGAGGCTGTCCATGGGAGGCAACCAAAATGATGCAGGGTCTGCACCGGAAGACATATGAAGAAAGACTAAAGGAGCTTAAGATGTTTAGCCTAGAGGAAAGGGGGGGGGGCTTGATAGAAACTTTCAAATACCTCTAGAGAATCAACAAAGTCCAAGAGGGTAGCATCTTTCAGAAAAAGAGATGTGCAAGAACAAGGGGTCACAATTTGAAGATAGAGGGGGGACGGCTCAGAGGTAATGTGAGGAAGTATTTCTTCACAGAGAGGGTTGTAGATGCATGGAACAGCCTTCCGGAGGAGGTCGTAGAGTCAAAATCGGCTGTGCTTCTGGTCTCCCTCCCCCCCGGGTACATGGACCCACATCACCCTTGACTTCAGTTGCCTCACAGTGGGGGCATACATAAGGCAGTTCTAGTGGGGGGTAGGAGGAAGTAGGCTGTTTGTTAACTAGGATCTGCAGCTTATCCGTTAGGTAGGGAAATGGGCAGACTAAGTGGGTCATGCGGTCCTTATCTGCCATCAAATTCTATGTTACTATGTTTCTCCATTTGGGGAGGGAGGGTGGTGACTTTCGAACAAGCTCCTGGACAGCCGCATCTGCAGTCTTCATTGACATGCCAGCTAAGCTGCTTAGAGCTGCTGGTGTGAGGTCATCTGTTAGGGATAGTTCAAGCTTCATCTGGATCTGCAGGTTATCTGTTAGGCACTGAAATGGGCAGACTAGGTGGGCCATGAGGTCCTTATCTGGTCTCCCCCCCCCCTGGGTACATGGACCCACATCACCCTTGACTTCAGCTGCCTCACCATGAAGCCTCAGACTAAATCCCTTCAGGTGAGGACAGGGCTGTGGTAGATCACTGAACACATTGTGCTGCATCAGGCAGCATGGCAGGTGGAGGTACAGGGCATGGATTTACTAGGGCCCATCACCCACTGAGCTTGGGCCTTTTATTCCATGTTCTGTGTCTGCATGCAAGGAGCTCGGTGCAGAGGTGTGCACATTGATGCATCAGCTGCAAGCCCAGTGGATGTACTTGGTGCTCTCTGTAGTGCTTCTACCTGTGGTCACCAAGTGGCAGCATGGCAACTTCATAAGTGGTAGCTGTATTGCTGTGCCAATGGGCTAGCATATATGATGTCTTATTTAGTGCACCTATCTGACTACTGAATGCTTTGTATTGGTTCATGTATTGTATTATTCGGTGTATTAACCAAGCTGCACACTTGAGCAAACTCGATAGACCATTACAGCCTGCTTCTATTGGCAAATTCCTATTTCGTATTTCAGCGGACCTGTTTACTTTTCTCATTTATTTTTTAATTTTTTTGGATTGGTAGCGTTTGCACTAGCTTCAGTTACAAACTATTTAAAACAGTTTATGTTATAAGCAAACCTTTTGTATATACTCCACTTCAATAGGCACTAATGTTCAACCCTTGATGACAATCCCTTCTGTTCATCGTTATTTCCTTTTATATTCACCATCTGATGCTTACACTTTCTGTGACCTGTAGGTGATCCTAATGTTCATGATGTCCTGTAAGGACAAGAAACAGTTTATGTTGCATTCCGATTCCTCTCTTTGGCAGTCTGTATTCTCACCATGGTGGTTCAGAAGCTCCCCACTGCTTGATATTCCCAAAATACCCTATGGTATCCAGCAGGCCCCCCAGAGCTGTTTCCACATATGGCTCTGGTAAATGCCAGCACAGAAATAATCCCTGTCCCCATGTCAGCTCTTCCATTGCATTCAAATTCCTCTTAGTCACAAGGAAGTGACGCTAAATGTTGGGGCCGCTATTTACAGTTACCGTGAGTGATGGCACAAAAATTGGGTCTAAACAGGCTCCCCATAGCACTGCCACAAATTTCTGCCATAACCAAGAGAGTGCCTTAGTCGATGGTGGTTGCAATGTGAATGTGGCTGTTAGATGAATGCCTTGATTAGTGACACTCAAACAGTAACTGCAGTGTCACAGTAACCAACAGTCCCCCCTGTCACTCTCCAAACAGCCATGTCCCTCAGTGCTCCAGGTATCGTGTTCGACACCATACCTTCCATACTGCTGCAGACTTCAAACTCCTTCAGCTGCCATCATGCTCTCCATCCTACTGCTATGACTCGAACTCCTGCTACTCCCAACTGAACAAGCCATGCTGGTTCTAGTCCCAGCAACACACAGACAGTACTCCCAACTGCAAACTGCATGGCACTCTTGACCAAACACACCATTCTGAACTAAAGAATGGATGGCTATAGCCATGTCTTATTATATAGGGGTACCCTATGCTAAGGAAGAACAACTGGAACAAACCACAGGCCATACCAAAAAATGCCACTACACTACAGAAGAACCCTAGGACAACAAAACTTAAAAAAGGCAAACCAGGAAACAATCTCAGATGTGATGAAAAAGTACAAAGAAAAACATCCCAAACTATTACATAATACAAAATATGGGTAAATGTGGTTGGAAGTAAACACGTCTCGAGGGCAGGGGATGGGGGGGGGGACTGTGCACATAGGGGTAATGTGTGCTACGTGGCTACACATTTGAGTCCACTATTGTGGAATATAATTTACAAGACAAGGACCTTAATGCAAAAACACGGAAGCAGCGGTTCCAGTAACAGTGCATTAGCTGTGCAGCCAAGTGGAACACAATGGCAATAACACATATAGAGATGAATGACTGATGTGTTAAGAACAAGATATAGATTCATAAAACTTAGGGAAAAGGCAGGCAGTGTGCTAACGTGGAGTGTAATGAAAGAGGAAACTAGCCTATCAACCATGGAAATACTCTTAAGGGGGTACTGGTGAGTAAATACTGCAACCTACAAAAGTTACCAAACCACACTTTAATGTTTTTTTTTTCATTCGTTATATAAATCTGAACTAAAACTAGTGAGAGATGCCCTTTCCACTTTTCAGAAAGACCTCAGCTTTCCCTGGTTAGAGGGGTCAGGTGAGGAGGGCAGATTTTAACTGGAGGAGGGTTTGAAAGCAGAAGTAATCCCATAAGGGCTGAAGTCACTGCAGGGTGGGAAATTCCCAGAGAATCATCATGAATATGGCATTGTGATCCATAAATCATGAACTGACTCATCCTTGTCTCTAGTCTAGTCTAGTGCCTTTTTCCTTGGTTCAGGTGCATATACACTTCCTTTGTATATATTTAAATACATTACATTACCTTTTACATTTAACATTTATTTCAGTGTGCCTTACACATCAATATGGTTTTATTTTAATGGGTTCACCACAATATATCCCAGGCACACTGCCTTAGGGGTAGCTGGTCCAGTCCACTGGGGTGTTAAACAGACGAGGCATACTGATGAGTCCTGGTAGGACGAAACACGTGTCTATGTCTTCTGTTAGCACCCTTTGCAAACTGTGTGAGAGGCCTTTTGGCACCATGCAATTCTGCTTAAAGTTGGACCAGCATAACATTCTGTGGTGATTTGCATATGCAGCCCATGATGTTTTGCATTGTGGGGGGCATGTGTGACTTTGTATTAATATGGTTGTGTTTACAATGCAGTCTCTCTGTCACACACACACACATTCTGGGCTTGATTTCAAGTTGTGGCGACTTAGGGCTGTTTAAAACTGAGGGTGCATCAGGGACCCTATGCCCAATTTTATAAAACTGGCGTCCCTTCACCAAAGACCCATGAGCTGTCACAGCCGCAGGGCTGCACAGAAGATTTGGCACACCTGTGGGGATTTAATTTATTTGTTTAGCTTTTGTTGACCAGGTAAGTATACTAGATAAGTTATATGCCTATTTTCAGGTACGACCTGGGAGAGTACAATGAGATACAGATACAGTGAGATACAAGTTCATACAGAGGACATGACACAAGTTAGGCAGTATACAGAGTCAAAATAGAACCATGTGAACATAACCAGTAGACAGTAAGCACAGTTAAGATGTGTACAGGAATATATATATATATATATATATATATATACACACGTCGAGATATCAAGGCTAAGAACAGTACAATTTTACAAGGTTTACACGGCTCTGAGCCACAAACAGAGCCACAGTCTGTGTATCTCCTGAAATAGAGAAAAAATACATTATATGCACCTCAGAGTCCAGTTAGGCTGCATCAGCAGGAGCTGCAAGAGGGGTGCCAGGAAGGGCATGTGAGTCCGGTGAAGGGGACCGGAACTAGCTATGGAGATCTAGAACACTCACAGCAAGCCTGGGGTCATTTTAGAACAGGAGGTCGCGAGGGACCATTGCAGCTGCCCTCTCCCAACCCCTGAACCGCAAGCACGGACTGCAGCAAGCCTAGAGTTGTTTTGGAACAGGAGGTCACGAGGGACCATTGGAGCTGCCCTCTCCCGCCCCACCGAACCGCAATTGCAGACTGCAGGTGGACGGACTTTACTCAAGAACGCTGTATATTGCGTGTTTGGCGCAATTTTTCCATTAAAAAAAACGGGACTTCAGACCAATCTGCTAACTCAGCGAATGTTTGTCAATAATTCTCTCTGCTTTTAAACCTGCATTTACAGTCGCCACACAAGTGGAGATAGTTTTTGTTTTAGATAAGTCTTTCTGAAAAATGGTACTTTATGCAGCAATAACTAGGTTACTTTAAGTTTCTGAACTCTCTCAGATAACCTGTACTCTGTGCAGCAACCCCTGGTACTTTGTGCAGCAATTACCTAAGTTACTTTAATTAATTCTCTGAGCTCGCTCAGGAAACCAGTACTCAGTCACTTTAATTTTCTGAGCTGTCTCAGGAAACCAGTACTCTGTACAGCAACCCTTAAGGTTTTTGCCTTACATAGAAACATAGACTTTGATGGCAGATAAGGACCGCTAGGCCCATCTAGTCTGCCCATTTCCCTACCTACAGGATAGGTCGCAGATCCTAGTTAACCAACAGCCTATTTCTTCCTACCCCCCACAAGAATTGCCTTATGTCTGTCCCATGCATTCTTGAAATCTCCCACAGTTTTAGACCCTACAACCTCCTCAGGAAGGCTGTTCCATGCATCCACTACCCTCTCTGTGAAATAATACTCCTCACATTGCCCTGAACCGCCTCCTTCTATCTTTAAATTGTGTCCCCTTGTTCTTGTAAGTCTCTTTTCTGAAAGATGCTACCTCTTGGACTTTGTTGATTCCACTGAGGTACTTAAAAGTTTCTATCATGTCCCCTCTCCTTCTTTCCTCAAGGGTATACATATTAAGCTCCTTTAGTCTCTCCTCATATGGCTTCTCTTGCAGACCCTGCACCATTTTAGTTGCCTCCTCTGACTACCTCTGTCCTGTCTATGTCCTTGCAGAGATGAGGTCTCCAGAACTGAACACAGTACTCAGATGGGGTCTCACCAACTGTCTGTACAGAGGGATAACAACTTCCTGTTTTCTGCTGCTGATGCCTCCCTTACATCCCAGTATACCCCCAGCCCTCCCTACTGCCTTCTCACATTGATTGCTAACCTTAAGGTCATCTGATATGATTACCCCCAGGTCCCTTTCCTTTTTTGTTGTTGTCACTACCTACCCACCCATTGTGTATTCTTCCCCTGGGTTCTTGTTTCCCAGGTGCATTATTTTGCACTTCTTTGCATTGAATCCTAGCTGCCATACTTCTGACAATTCCTCCAACCTTGCCAAATCCCTTTTCATCCTTTCCATGCCTCCTTGTGTATCAACCCTGTTGCAGATCTTTGTGTCATCTGCAAAAAGTACTTTTCCTATCAGTCCCTCTGCAATGTCACTGATGAAGACATTAAAAAGGACTGGACCCAATACTGAACCCTGCGGTACCCCACTAGTAACCCCTCTTTCTTCAGAGTGGACTCCATTTACAATTACCTTCTGTGTCCTGTTGTGCAGCCAATGTTTTACAGGCTACCACCCTGGGACCCACTCAAGGCTGGTTAATTTGACTATTAATCTTTTGTGGGACTGTGTCAAATGCCTTGTAAAGTCTAGGTAGGCATGTCCACAGCCCCTCCCTGGTCTACTACTTTGGTCACCCAGTCAAAGAAATCTATTAGATTCGTCTGACATGACCTTCCCTCTGTGAACCCATGCAGCTTGGGTCCTGTGCTCCACTGGCCTCTAGGTACTCAACTATTCTTTCCTTCAGAAGTGACTCCTTCACTTTCCCTACCTCAGAGGTCAGACTGACAGGTCTGTAGTTTCCTGCCTCTGCCTTGGTCCCACTTTTGTGAAGGGGAATCACATCCGCCTTCCTCCAGTCCTTGGGTACCACACCATCCTCCCATAATTTATTAAAAAGAGTAGCCAGCAGTTTCACTAGTTCCTCCCTTAATTCTTTTAGAATTCTGAGGTGAATTCCATCAGGACCCATTGCTTTGTCCACCTTCAGTTTTAGGAGTTCTTGCAGAACCCTTTCTTCTGTGAAAGGACTGGGATCGACCCCCCTATCAAGAGTACTTCTGTTAATTGGATTAGGCACTTCCTCCTCCTCTTTTGTGAATACTGAGCAGAAATATTCATTCAGTATCCCTGCTTTTCACTGTCCCCTCTGCCCACCCACCGTTCATTCTATTCAGCCTCACTATCCTCCCTTTGTCTTTCACGTCGCTGATGTACCTATAAAAGGTTTTATCCCTCTTCTAACTGAGTTGGCGATCTTTTCCTCAGTTTGGGCCTTTGCTATTCTGACTTCCTCCTGCTTCCTTCTGCCTTAACTGGTACAGCTCTCTGTCCTGCTCCTTCTGTGTTTCCTTATACTTCCGGAATGCTATCTTTTTCTTCCTGACTTTCACAGCCACCTCTTTTGAGAACCATAGTGGCTTTTTCTTTCGTTTTGATTTGTTTATTTGCTTCACACAAAGGCTTGTTGCCTCTGTGATGGCAGTTTTGATGATTCCCCATTGTTGCTCCACACCTCCTTCTAGCCTGTTTGCTAGTGCTTTTCTGAGGCACTCTCCCATCTTGCCAAAGTCAGCCCTCCTAAAGTCCAGTACCCTCACTTTTGTATGGCTTGACTCTGTAGCTGAGTTTAATGTGAACCACACTGTTTGATGGTCACTTGTCCCCAGATGGCAACCCACTTCTAGATCAGAGATCCTCTCATTGCCCCCGTATGAGAATATGAGGTCTAAGATTGCTCCCTCACGAGTGGATTCTGAAACTAGCTGTCTAATGCTTGCCACCTGTAGGGCATCAAGAATGGCCCTGCTCTTGGATGTGGCTGCAGCAAATGTGCTCCAGTTAACATCTGGCATATTCAGGTCTCCCATCAACAGTATCTCCCCTTTCTCTGTCATTCTAAGAATGCCTTCTATCATATCCTTGTCCATTCCCTCCCCCTGACATGGGGGTCCATACACAACCCCTGTGCGGATTGTGGTGCCCTTTCCAGTCTCCAAGGTGACCCACAGTGCCTCCTCTCCTCCCTGTTTACTCTTAATTTAATTACTGAGCTCACTGTAAATCAAAAAAACTGGCTGCTCTTACAATGCTGCCTAAGGTTGACTCAAGCTCTCTGGCTGCTTGAATTACTCATTCTGCGTGTCCCCTATCACGGTACTCTCCCGACCCTCCCCCTCTATCCTTAGGTGCTACGGGTATTTAAACTCACCTTCTCTCTCTCTCTTTCCCACAGAAAGCCCGGGATTGTTTTGGAAGAGAGGTCAGGGACTGTCAGAGCTGCCTCCCCACCCCTGAACATAAGCGTGGACTGCAGGTAGATGGACTTTACTCAGAGCGCTGTGTGTGCTGTCCCTGACGACGCAGAGCGTTGGCTCCCCACCACCCCACTACCACCCTCGATGGGCTCTTCACTATATAGGTCTGCTAACTCCCTCCCACTTGTGTATTATCCAATCAGCCAACTTTTCCATTTGCAGGTTATATTCTTTCACCACCAGAGGTCATACTATCCCCTAGGATCTCTCTCACTAGCTACTCAAGCCTTAATCTCCTACCTCTCTCGCTCCCTGCTTCTTAAAGCTAAAATTTCACCTCCTCTGTCCAACATGCTACTGCCCACTCTCATCTCTATCACTGTGCTACTCTCCTTCCCCTTCCATACAAACTGGAACTCCGCATGTGCTCTACATCTGCAAACCAACTGGCACTCTCCCTCCTGCCCTGCCCTCCCTTGCATACCCCTGAGTGGGGAGTTGTCATGACGGCTGACAGATACCCCTCTGCCCTCATCCCACACCCCCACTAAAACTGCAGCCTTAAAACTCCCCACCGTCTTCCTCTCTATCAATTGGCATCAGTATGGGCACTGGACTATATCCAGCCCTGCTCTCTCCTGCCTCCCCCCAGTTGTTCTCCCACAACCGATCTCCCTGCCCAACCTCCTCCTACTCCTGGCTGCTCCCCAAACCCTGAAACTTCCGATACCCACCTACCATCCAGCCAAAGGGTATATGCTATGTAAATGTCACCAATTATTTCTCCTAACAAGAAACTACCGCCTCAGGTCACTTGTCCTATTACTACTACTTACCGGCAATGTCCACCCCAACCCTGGCCCGACTACTACCTCCCAGCCCATCTGCTCCCCCTCAAAGGGTTTGCGCATCGTCTCTCTTAACATCTGCAGCCTGCAAAAAAAATGGGACCCTTTCCAGGGGTGGGTACTCCAGCATCACCCTGACATCATCAGACTGAGTGAAACCTGGCTCTCCCCCTCTGTACCAGACTCTGCTGTTAACCTCCCCGAATACATCCTCTATCGTTCTGATAGAGTGGGTAAATGAGGAGGTGGTGGTTGCACAGCCTACCTCAAAGACTCGCTGTCTGGCCAAATGCTACCTACCTCGCAGCTAGCATCGAGGGCTCAGGCTCTAACATTAAAATTAACTCAAGGCAGTCCACTGCTCCCCTCCTACTCACCATTGTCATTCCACCCAACGAACACAAGCTAGCCTTCCAGGCCGTTCTAAACTATATCTCGACTCTACCTCCCCAATATGAAAAAATAGTTATGGGTGACTTCAACATAAATTGGTTGGCAAAGAAAACTGCCCCATATACTGAAGATGCTGCAGCGCTAAACCTCAAACAGGTTGTCATCTCATCCACTAGGGTTAGCGCCCATACAGGTACATCCTTCCTCCTGGATCTGGTCTTCACAAACTGCCCTCACAGAATAACAATCACCCAGGTACTCCCCAACGCTCTAAGTGATCATTCCCCTGTGCTCTGCTATTGGTCCTGCAGGGTTCCCAAACACCCCCCAAAAATTACCTCACAGTGCAAACGTGGCCCTGGCAAACTCACCCAACTCAAGACCCACCTTTGAAACTGGTACTGGACACACCTCGTTAATACCCCAGACCCCGATCAGGTGCCTGATCTATTTATCCACACATTCAATAGAATCTGTGATAAATTTGCCACCCCCTTACCAAGAAAATGTCCAAAGAAACCAGGTCCCCTGGTTCTCTGATCACCTCCTGGGCCTAATGCAACAGCTTGACTCCCTGTGGCATATTGCTAATGAATCCAAGTGGCCAGCTGACATGCAATGCTATAGGGAGATTCGCAACAAATGCACGTTGGCCCTCTGCACCGCCAAAGTGGACTATTACAAAGCATCCTTAACATCCACCTGGGATGATGGGTGCAAATTCTGGAATAATATTAAGGAACTCTGCGGTAAAACCCCAAACTAGCCCCCAGACCAATTAGAAATAAATGGTAACATCACCATGGATCCCCTCAGCATAGCCTCAGCCCTAAACTCCGCTTTTACAAATCTCAACCATATTCTCCCCCCTAACTTCTTTGACCCTCCGCCGGCCCGGGTCCACCCACCTCCCCTTGCTCCTCTCTTTTGCCTCCGTGTTCTCTCCTGTGCAGATGCCAAACCCTACCTAGCCAAAGCCCTTAGCCACTCAATTAACTGCAGTGATTCCCTTGACCCGAAACTACTCCAAATCATTCTCCTGGAAGTCCTCTACCCTCTCGCTCATATCCTAAATCACTCCCTTTGTCAAGGGAAATTTCCCACCCATTGGAAACTGGCCCACATTACCCCTCTCTTTAAGATTGGGGACTACACCTCCTCAAACAACTACCATCCTATATCCATTCTCCCCACTCCTCTAAAGCCTTAGAATGTATCGTCGCCGACCAAATCACTGACCACCTCACAACATACAATCTTCTCTTCAACCAACAACATGGCTTCCGTAAGGGGCATAGCACCACTACCACCCTCCTAGCTTTCACCTCACATGCCCACTCTGCTCTGGATAGAGGCCACCTCACAGGTGCTATCTTTGTGGGCCTCTCTAAAGCTTTTGACACTGTCAACCACACCTTACTGCTAACCACTCTCTCCTCCAATGGCTTCTCCAACGATACTTTAAACTAGCTCACTAGCTACCTCTCAGGTAGAACCCAACAGGTCAAGGTAGGCACTGTCCTGTCCCCTTGCCTCCCAGCCCATGCTGGTGTTCCACAGGGATCGATTCTCGGCCCCCTACTTTTCAGCCTACATCTAAATTCCCTCCCGTCGGCCATCTCAGGAAACCTGCTTCTCTACGCGGATGATGCAGTACTGTTCACCTCCGACTCCGACCCTCTTTAACTCCTCCAAACACTCCAACATAGCTTACACGTAGCAGAGCATTGGTTCTCCACCCAATGTCTAACAATTAACTACAAGAAAACAAAAGTCATGATCTTCTCCCACCCACATAACCCCCGCAAGAACCTCTGTCCCCCATTTCTCACTGTCAACCACAACCTTCTCAAGCAAGTTAGCAACTTTAAATACCTTGGGATCTCTCTAGACCCGACCTTCAACTATCAGTAACACATTCTCCTTCTTTCCTTGGCCTTAAACTTGAGATTAGGAGTGCTATATAGGTACAAAGATTGTCTCACCCCACAGGCCCTATGGCTCACCATCAATTCTTCTGTCCTTGCCCTCCTTGACTATGGTATTACCATATACGGTGCTGCCCCCACCTCCACACTAAACAGACTCCGCCTTGTACTCAACAAAGCCTGCAGTCTCATCTTAGGCTGTGATCGCCTCACCCACACCTGTACTCTCTACAACTCCTCAAAATGGCTAAACCTAGATAACAGAATCCAGTATCACACATGCCTAATGACAAAGAAGATACTCTTAGGTCTCGCCCCTTCCTCTCTTTCCTCTATTATTCACCCAGCAGCCCCAGCCAGACCAACGCGAAACTCAAACACGCCGCTTTTATGGGTACCCCACCCTCATGCCACCCAACTTCAAAGGACTTTCTGCTACCAAGCCCCTAACTGGATTAACTCTCTCCCCACCCAAATAGCCAATGAAACAAGGCTAGGTCCTTTTAAAGCTAGACTAAGGGAACTCCTCCAAGGCTCTAACGTATGTAACTGCCCCTGACTTAGTCCGGCAGAATGCTGTCCTATTAGCACCTGTAACTTTCTCTGTTTTCTGGTGCAAAATCTCTACTATCTCACTATCTGACTATCAGCCAGTTTACAGTCTTCTCTGCAACCATGTGGCTGTGATTAATTGAGACTCATTTACTACACTGACCTAGGCTTCCTCCTGAACTACCCTTGACTGCCTTGTAATGCAATGTAATGTAATCCTTCATTATATACTGTACTGTTAATGCAATGTAATATAATCCTTCATTATATACTGTACTGTACTGTCATCTCTGTTAGCAAATGTTTGTTCTGTACCTTAATGTTTGACGTGGAACCTTTGTAAACGAGTATCTAATTCAAAGGTCTTTCTGAATATTTACCAATAAACAAAACAAACAATAAACAAATAAACATGCAGAGGAGAGCTTCAAGAGATACCACTGGGAGCTCTGGAGGCACGAGTGAGGGGGGAGCGGACTTGAGCGGGAAAGGAGTTCCATAACCTAGGGGCACATGAAGCAAAATCCCCGTCCCCCATTTGCATGTGGGTGATAGGAACTTTAAGAACACCAGGGCCCAGAGACCTGAGGGAGTAGGTAGAAGAGACAGCTGGTTTGAGAAGCTCAGCCAGCCCTGCAGGAGTGCCAGTACTGAGCACCTTGCCCATGAAGCAGCCCAGGACAAAGTTCATGTGGTTGGGCAGGGAGAGCCACCCGAGTTTGTCATATAGGTCACAATGGTGGGTGAGGTGAGGGGCAGTAAGTGCAAAGTGGCAAATGTTATTGTAGGGTGTGTTCTATCTAGTGAGGTGAACTTTGGAGGTGTGTACAAACAGGCAAAGTCCATAGCAAAGAGAGGGAAGCAACAATCCTCTGGCCAATGCAAGACAAGCAGCAGATGTAAGATTTTTCTTTGCTCTGTAGGCCAGACCCAGTTTGCCATTGACAGCTCTGCATACATTTTGGATATGGCACCCAAGGTCAAGTTGGGGGTCCAGTGTCACCCCAAGGAATTTGATGGAGTCAGTGATTAGAAGAGGAGTACCATTGATACCAATAACATACACACAGGGGCAGGGAAGGCCATAATCTGGGCCAGGGGCCCAAAAAGCATGGGCTGAGTTTTTTTTATGATGAGGACCAACTTGTGAGTCGTTACCCAGGACAGGATATTTCTGAAATCCTCACTCAGTTGATGGTTGATGACCCCAATGTCCCGGGAATGGGTGAGGATGACCAGGTCATCCACGTATAGGATAATACTACAGTTGGTGGCAGTAGCTGGAGATAGTTGTAAAATATAAGAAGAGAAGAGGCCTCAGAACTGATCCCTGGGGGACACCGGAGGTCACAGGAGTGGTGCCCATAGGACCTTTCTGAATTTAGTAAGTTGCTGCCTGCCCTGGAAGTAATTACTGAAACAACTCAGGACAGGTGCAGATGACCAAGGGACTGAATTTGAGAGCAAAGTAAGACTTAGTCAACTAGGTCGAAGGCCTTGGATAGGTCAATGAATATGGCACTTGTGAGTTTGCCCTGGTCCATGGCAGCCTGGATTCCAGAAGACACAGTGACAAGGGCTGAGGACGTACTGTGCCCTTTTCGAAAGCTGTGTTGCACAGAGGACAGTAGCTCAGGGGCCTGGATATAATCCGTGAGTTGCCCAGCCACAGGTTTCTCTAGAACTTTGCTGATAGCTGATAAGATGGCTATTGGTCGGTTATTGTCAAGGATCTTAGGGTTGTCCTGTTTGAGAACAGGGACAATCCTCACTACCTTCCAAATGTCAGGGATGACACCAGAGACAAGGGACATATTGAAGATATGGGCCACTGGGAAGGCTATAAAAGGGGCACCAAGAGGGAGGAACTTAGGTTCCATGCCATCATGGCCAGCACTAGAATGTAGGGAGAGACCAGAAAGAAGTCTCTGCGCCTCCAGTGCCGTCACAGCCTTAAAGTAAAATAATGGATGGGAGGTGAGGGCCACCTGTGGGGTGGAGGCCAGGAGACTGCTATCACTCCCATCAGCAGAGAATAGGGAGGTGAAGACGGACAGGTCTGAGAAGTGGGAGTTGGATGCATTGACAATAGTTAGTGGATTGTTACAATTAGACCCGCCCACGAGGCCAGAGACCCCACAGTTGGAGGAATCACTAACTATATTTTTAATGTTCCTCCAGAAATTTCTAGTGTCCTTAGCTGAATTGAGTAAGGCAGTTTTACAGTATTCACTTTTGGCTGCCCTGATTGCTTTTTTGCATTCATTTCTGAGCCTCCTCTATTGCTGAAATATGGCCTGGTCCATCTTGGCCTTGAAGTTGGCCCAACACTTGTCTCTAGACTTCATAAGGGCTAGGAGACTCCCATGCAGCCATTTTGTGGCAGACCCCCTTACTTTCTGCCTGATAAGGGGGGCATGCTTGTCCTGCAGAGCACCAAGGGTGCTAAGAAACTGACTAACAGCAGTGGAAGGGTCCTGAGCATTAAGCACCGCAGACCAGTCAGTGAGCCTCAGATCCATGTGAAATAACCCCAGGTCAAATCTGGATAAATCCTTTACTTGAATGATTTTGTGGGGGATTTTCGGGGAGGAGAGCTTCCATACACAGTACACAGGGGGATGGTCAGAGATAGAGTCAGGAAGGGTAACAGCGGAACTGATCCTCTCTGGATGATTGGACTGGACCCAGTCCAGGAGTAAGCTAGTACCACAATTGGTAGACCACCTAGTGGGCTCCTGAATAAGTTGAGACAAGGAAAGGTCAGCAAGCAAATGTTCAAACAGCTTAGAATTTCCTCCTTGCCAGTTTAAATTAAAGGAACACTGTCAGCTTTGCCCCTCCATTCTGAGTAAAGTGTGAGCCTTGTGCCTCTATGCACATAGTTAAATAACATTTGCAGTACAGTGCTCCTGCAGATTACAAAAGCCACCAGTTTACCTCATTTTAAATTTTTTTATCATATTTCTCTTTAGAAGCATCCCGTCTGAAATATGGCACTCACCAGAAGCATCTGTTCACCCAGGACCCATGGCTGCCACCAAGCGCTGTCCTGATATTGTGTACAAATTTGTTTGTTCAAAAGCTATCCTAATAAGGAATCAGTCCTGGCATGTTAGAGTTAAAACCGAGCAGTAGTATTGCGCAAAATCCTTTTGAAAGCGCCTCCAAATCGCGTGCATGCTCAAAGAGCAACTGGAGTGAGATCTCTATACGCGAAGAGCGTGTCGTCTTGCACATGCACGCACTGGAAGTGTTTCAAAAGGATTTTGCGGCAATACTATTGCTCGTTTTTAACTCAAACATGCCAGGACTGATTCCTTATTAGGATAGCTTTTGAGTTAACTAATTTGTACTCTATGTTTACAAAAAAAAAAATCCATATTGAGAGAGTGCTTGGTGGCAGACGTGCGTCCTGGGTGAATGGCTGCTTCCGGTGAGTGCCGTATTTCAGACGGGACACTTCTAAAGAGAAGTATGATACATTTCTTTAAAATTAGGTAAACTGGTGGCTTTTGTAATCTACAGGAGCACTGTACTGCAAATATTATTTAACTATATGCCTACAGGCACAAGGCTTGCACTTTACTCAGAATGGAGGGGCAAAGCTGACAGTGTCCCTTTAAGATCTCCCAAGATCATTAGCTCATTATCCCCAGTGTAACCCCTCACCCTTGCCTTTTTAGCAAAATGACAGGTGGCATGCTGTTGAAGCTGACAGCAGCACCTGGTGGGGACTGGGTTCGGGGAGGATGAGGTTACTTGGCACAGGGGGCCTAGGTTTGGCTACTGTGCACAGGGGCACCCAAGTAAATCCGAACACAGGAAGCAATAACTGTAATGTCCAGAACCAGGAATGGGATTCTTCAGTGTGGCTTTTTCTTCACATCCAAGCTGAACAAACAAAGCACAGATGGACCCCCACGGGGCTACATTCCTGGTAATGCAGATTAGAGACAACAGAACACTTTATCACTATTTCCAGCCCTAACAGGCTCTAAACCCACCAGGCACACAGCCCGGGCTTGCATGCAGCTTTGGGTACACAGCCCGACTTGTACACTACTTGGGTTTTCCCCACTGGCCCAGCTCCCCCACCGGCCACTTGATCCTCGGTCCAACTTGGGAATGAACCAATTATCCTGTTGTGGCTCCCCAAACCACACTAGAGCCTTCGACTCCTAGAGAGAATTTTACTTCCAATCCCACTTGGGTACTTCCCCCATCACTGGCCAAGTGCCTGAGGTAAAGTAGAAATCCACAGAGCAAACCAGAGGTGGACCTGGTCACTAAAGATGGGGTCTCCCACCCAGCTCCCACAGCCCATACCGACTGCTTCTCTGGAAACTGAACAATTCTTTTACTGAAAACTTGCAAATGTAGATTCTGGGTAGACGTCTGTCACATCTCCTCTACATATCATTTTCATCCCAACAAGCTCTGGACTTGAACCTACTTTTACTTGTTGCTAAGCCCATTACTCTAGGCTTCCCACTATTTTAGTAGTTCAATTCCCACATTGTCACATAAGTCCCAGGGTGAAAAACATAGGCCCTTTCAGGAAGAGCAGAGACACACCCTCACGTTGCAGGTGCCCCACAGGTGACTCACAAGTCTTCTTGTTCTCCCAAATAAACTCTGGAACACATAGGCAGCGTCACCTTTGCAAGCAGAACTAGGGGGTTGCCCCAGGAATCTGCAGGGAACCCTTTCCTGCCCCCATCCCCGAAGGGAGGGGGCACTGAGACCCAAAAACAGTGGTCTCCACCACTTCAATTATCTTCCGTGTTTCTCTTTCAGGTGGAGACACACACCCTTTTACTTAAAAGTAGCCCTCTGTCAGGGCTGAGGCTCCTAGAGCCTACACTGAGCTGCTGTGCTGCTTTCTCAGCAAGCTCCCAACACCAATTCCACACTGAACTCTGAATGAATCTATTCAAACCTCCCAATGTTCTATACCAACTCCCTTGCTGCAGATTCCAGTGTTCTATTGGTGATGTCATCCCTCAGTCTCAGCTGAGACTGAGAACAGAGTGAGACAGTGTGAAATCCATTTAACTGGAGTTTCACAAGCTGCCTTCCCTGCCTACCACTAGGTCTTACTGAGATTCTAGTAACCCCGGGTAACAAGGGGGTTACACCAGTCTTAGCACCAATAGTATCAAGGAGATAGGATAATCCATGCAGGCCTCCCTTGGGGGTATTGTATGAACAGATGATGTGCAGCTTTTTAGTATTCCCAAGTAATAGGACAGAGTGGAGCAGCTCACACGAAGGCAGGGAGGACTGCTAATGAGACACTACAGACAAATTAAGGTGACTCTTGTAGTAAATCAAGATACCACCCCCTCCTCGCTTTTTCCCAGGCCAATCCTGTCTGATGAGATCAAAGCCAGGGAGGGCACAGGCCGAGTCAGGGGTGGAAGGTTTCAGCCAAGTCTAGGTGATATCCAGGATATCAGGCTTGTAGTGCGTAGCTCAGGCAGAGAGTTCGTCCCAATTGGGCAAAAGGCTATGGGTGTTGAGGTGACCTATTTTCATCCCCTTGCCTGACAGCCAGCCCACAGGAAGTGCAGAGGCCTGGTAGGCAGGACCAGGGTTTCACTCAGTATCCCCAGCCAGGACTAGGATCACCAGAAAGAGCCACAGGAGATGCCTTATGGGGGGGAGCCACCACCTGCTGAAGCCCTACGAGCAGGATGCCTGACCACTATGGCCGGATGTAGAAGACACCTGAGGTCAAGACAGCAGATAGGCCAAAGGGGCTGTCTGTCATGGGCTGATAGATTGGAGAAGGTAAAGTCAAACACCTCATGTTGGACAAAAGTATCCCAACGGCCCCCTGAGGAAGGAGAGTGGCCAGCAAACACATGAGAGAGGCATAAAGCAGTAAAAAGGCCAATAATGAGGGCAGTGCTAAGTGGGAAGGGCTGAGCACCCTCTCTGGGGAGCTTAGGGGCCTCCATAACAGAATGATCGGACAAAAATTAAACCCTCCTTATATAGTAACCCCCCACCAACTGTTGGGAGGGTCACCAGGTTCAGCTGAAGTAAGCTTAAACTGGAGGTGAGTCAAGTCAGGATAGCTAGTGAGCTCAGTACACTAACAAGCTAGCAAAGGCATGCCCTAAGATTGATTAAACATTCTATTTAGGCAGGCAGAAATATCTTGAGATTACAAACAACTCCCACTCTGTAAATTACAGTCAGCTAGGAATAGTAGTGTTAAAACATCAACTCAGCCTGGTCCACTCTGGGTATAAAATAGACTCGGAGCAGGCTGGAGCTAATACAGGATATAGATTACACAGTACAGAAATCACCAACAAATATTAGCAGTGAAGAGCATCTATCCTACTGTAGATATGGTGAGCAAGCAGATCAACAAAGTGGGTGAGGAGACAGAAAGCTTTAAGTTCAGAGCACTAGTACTGGGAGCCAATAGGGCAGGAATGGGGCAGCGGAGGGAGGAGCTTAAGAGTATTTAAAGGTGGCCTGGGAGGGGAAGGGGGTGGAAGAAAAATTTGGCCGCAGGAGTCAGGGAGGCCGGGGCTGTGTTTGGGCAGTACCTGATGCTTGATTCCAGGGGGCTGGTGGCAGCAGGCCCCTTGGCACTGAGAGAGGCGCGGAGTGGTGTCCAGGCATGCAGGAGACAAACCACTGGTGGGGTAGGTAGCCCAGGGGGCTATAAGGATGCCTGTTGGTAAAAGGACAGAACAGGTATTTATAGCACTCCAAGGGGGTGGGAGTGAAACTAAGATTAGCACAGAGACAAAAGAGCTGCAATTTTCTAGAAGAGGACAGCAGCTGGGGAGGCCGGGGCTGTGTATAGGCCGTACCTGATGATTGATTCTAGGGAGCTGGTGGCAGCAGGCTCCTTGGCGCTGAGAGAGGTGCAGAGTGGTGTCCAGGCATGCAGGAGGTGAACCAAGGGTGGGGTAGGTAGCCCAGTGGGCTATAAGGATGCCTGTTGGTAAAGGGACAAAACAGGGATTTATAGCACTCCAAGGGGGTTGGAGTGAAACTAAAGCTAGCACAGAGACAAAAGAGCTGCAATTTTCTAGAAGAGGGACAAATAATGGGTGAGGAAGCAGACAGATAGGCACCAGCTCTGTAACTGAGATTTGTAAAATGGGGGTAGGGGGGGGGACGCAACTAAGGGACAAATTAAAATGGTAGCTGCACTGGATTAAAATGCAACAATTCAGTATGCTATGCAGACTTTCAGCAAAGAAATCATGAACTCTGAATCCTGACTCTAAATTCTGTACATTCATAAACATAGACACAGCAACTGAGGTGACAGGTTAAATACAATACAGATAAATGACTGCAGGCGGAAGCATGGGGAAAAATCAGTAGAGGAGAAGCTGTGAAGAACAGCTTGGTGCACTGAAACTGAAAACTGCACTTGCAGGGATACAGGATCCCTGTGAGTACAGGGTTTCCGCTGCTTGTGGGAGAAAAAAAACAAACAAATCTATTTCTTTACTAGCTTTTTTTTTTTTCCAGTTGTTTAACCAGGTGAGACACACTAAGCTGAAAGCTTTTTTAGAGGTGCAACCTAGTTCCAGAGTGTTTGAACAGAGGCAGCCCAAATTAATTCACTGGCTTAATATCTAAGAGCCGAGTCTGGTACTGGGAAAGCAAAAAGCCAGTCCATTAGTCAGACAGTCAGAATGTTCCCGCTCAGGAGCAGCCAGTGAGGACTTTTCCAGGGAAAGGCGCTGGTTTTTGAAAATTTGGCAGCAGGAGCAGCAGCCGGGGAGGCCGGGGCTGTGTATAGGCCGTGCCTGATGATTGATTCTAGGGGGCTGGTGGCAGCAGGCTCCTTGGTGCTGAGAGAGGTGCAGAGTGGTGTTCAGGCATGCAGAAGGCAAACCATGGGTGGGGTGGGTAGCCCAGTGGGCTATAAGGATACCTGATGCTTGATTTCAGGGGGCTGGTGGCAGCAGGCTCCTTGGCGCTGAGAGAGGCACTGAGTGGTGTCTAGCCGTGCAGGAGGCGAACCACAGGTGGGGTAGGTTTGATGGTGGGATCTGTCATCCCCCCACCCAGCACAACACTAGAGGGGTTGCGAAGGTGGGAGGGGTAATTATTCCTGCCAGGAGGAGACTGGAGGCAGAAAGAGCAGGGGGGGTGGCCTAGGGAGTGATGGGGGCATGTCAGCAATGTGTGGGTGATGAGGAGGCCCCTCGTGGGGATGCCCTGTGCTACCACATACAGCCGATTGACCCAGGGGCAGAAGGTTGGCAGTAAGGGACTGGGACCCAGCCTCAGGGGAACATAATCCTGGCACCTGCCTCATAGGTTCCAATGATCCCAACACTGTTGACGGGAAGTAGTCTGCCTCCAAGGGAGCCTGGTACCAGGGGACTACTATGGTGCCTGGGGTCCGTTCGCATCTACCACTTGCACCCCAAAACCTGCAGCCACTGCTGCCTGTTGACAGTGTTTAGGGTCCATGGCATCTATGGGGCAGGTACCAGGACTATGTCCCCCCCCCGAATCTGGGTCCTGGTCCCTTCCTGTCAGCCCCTTTTACCCAGATCAGTCAGCTGTATGTAGTAGTGCAGGGCATCCCCACAGGGTGCCACCTCATCACCCACATATTGCTGCCATGCCCCCATTGCTCTCTAGGCTACCACAATGCTCCTTCTGCCCCTGGTTGCCTCCATGCAGCCCCCCCAATCACCATCCTGACTGGCAGTGGTGTATGGCCCTTAGACCACCTCCTGGCAGGTCTAAGGGCAGCCCCCTGTTGTGACCATGGCAGGGCTTCTAAAATAGCAAAAAAAAAGGGTTGGTGCAGCCTCACCGTAGCGTAAGCCCCACAGTGACTTGTGACATGGCTGCTTTGGCCGCAAGAGTGGTGCAGGGTGGCTTTGGGGCATGACATTCTGATTTCAACACAGCCTGCTTTCAAAAATCGGGATTGCCACAAACGTTGATGCAAGGTGCCACTTTGCGTCATACCCATTTGGCACAGGCACCTTTCATTAAATATTTACTTTTGAGAATTGAACCCTCGTGGGGGAATGGCTAGCTATCTGCCTGAGAGGATGCACTTCCAGAGAGCTCCCTATCTAGCGTCTACTTTTATTGTATATTTTATCAGTTAATTTTCTGATTTTGCCTCTAAAGTTATTCTCCTGGCTACTGGCTACCATGCTGCTTCTGAGGACACCAAAATTGCCATGATGTGGAGGAAGAATGCGGAACAAAAATCTAATTTTTTTTGCTCCTCATGGCAGGGCCCCTAGGCTGCTGCCTACACCTATCACAACCTTTGTGGCTGAAGCAATGATAGGGGAGCCTGGCCCGGCAACCTTGGAGACACTGCAAACTGCATTGCTTAACTTAACTAAATCTGTCCAGCGCATAGACAAAATAATGGACAGCTACAACACTCGTCTAGTACAAGCTGAGCAAAAATTAGACAGCCTCACAGAAATGACACAAGAAGCTGAGCGATCCTCGTTCTGGGCCCAGGCTGTGGCTGCTACTTGTGTGAAGGAGCAGTCCCTGTTGACCTCGAGATTGGAACACTTGGAGAATTTAACTCGAGTGGCCAATGTTTGAATTATTGAACTCCCAGAAGGTGACGAGAAGGATGACCTTTCTCTTTATTTGCTGCACTGGCTACAGGAGATTTGGGGGCTGGATTTGCATGACCAGATAGTGTGATCCTATAGAGTGAACATTCAGAGACCGCAACCTGTAGAAGGGGCCAGAACTGTAATGTTAATCACTACATCAGTCATAGTACGGGACTGAATTCTGCAGGCAGTAAGGACGTGACGTATTGTCTTGGTGGAAGGCTCCAAAGTCTTGTTTTTTCCCAAACTTGTCTTACTCTACCCGCATGAGGAGGAAAGGCTTTGATGCAATCCGGAGACGTCTACGAGCCGTGGAAGTCCCAAACAATTTGCTGATGCCAGCTAGACTTCACCTTACTGTGGGCAGGAAATTGAATATTTATACGGACCCTAAAGAAGCTTTGAAAATGGTTGAGAAGCTGGAAGTCGAACGAGCGGTTCAAGAAAGTGACTCTGCATCCGATTATGAAGGGGGAGGACACTTGAAACTGAGTAAAATGACTGAACTTCTATTTTGTTTAAGCATTTAAACAAACCCGGTTGTTATTTAAACAAAATGTTTTGCAGTCAGGCCTTAACCTCTCCGGGGGGAGGGGGGCAATTATTATTTTATCATTTAATTGTTTGCTTTCCTGAGTTAAAGGTCACAAATTTGCCAAGCCTAATTTTGTAGACGTAGAGAAGTCTGAACATACAGCTATGTTCCGGGAAAAGTGTTTTGGGGAATTGAGACCATAAGGTTAATGTTGAGAGATGATTTAGCAACCTAGTATTAGGCTCCCCCTTGGTTTAGACGCTGAGGGAGCATTTTGGGAGGTATATAGGAGTTGTACTAATAAAAGAGTATATAACAGCCATAGGGCACTGTAGCCCTGTTTGTGTTTTATATAAGTGAGGTATTATATCGAATTTCCATAATTAGCATTGATAGCGTATAACCAATTCGGAGAATTCCTGTATTAATAAGCCATTGAGAGCTGGAATTCCCCCTACTCCTGTACCGCTTGTTACAATGGATTATATATCTGCATGTCCTTTATGTGCTGCTTACCTAATGATGTACTGCATTGTACAGGATGTTTGAATGCTATGTACTTGCATAAAATTTATAAATAAAAAGTTTAAAAAAAGAGAACATTGAATCCTCTTTAGTTATGGAGTTTCTTGGAATATAAACTTCTTACACATTCTAGGCTTGCTGCTGTCATGTTCTGTCTCAGGAGAGGCGTCTGAATCCTTAGTTTGATTTACAACCACCTAGCATTTCAAGGACTGTTGTGGGATATTTTTGTCTCTGCATACTTCCTTATCAATAGAACTGTTATACTCGTGTCAAAGTTTATTTCCCAGAGGGCTGCTCTATCCAAAGTCAAGAAGCTGGTGTTCTGTAGAACCTGTTTGCTATACCTGATGAAGGGCTCTGTGAAGCCTGAAAGCTTGTGTTTTGTAAATTTCTTGTTGGTCCAATAAAAGGTATCGACTCACTCACTTTGTTTATTGCTAGTCAAGGGAGTCGTTAGGAATATGCAGTACTCCCCCTTCCCCTGCTATGCTAAATGGACTTCCTGCTATACTTACAAATCTTGACAAAGATCCTCTTTTCCCGGGCCGCACCTGGAACTGGGCTTTGGCAAGTGTACTGCCTCTGCTGGCCATCAATTTTTAAATAAATACACTAGAATGCAGCTCATATGGAGCCCACCTCTCTCTCTCTCTCTCTCTCTCTCTCTCTCTCTCTCTCTCTCTCTGTTTGGCTATAAAAGCTCTGCTAAGGCCCTATTTAGCAGGTTAGAGTTAGCCCTTTCATCAGTATTTGCAGTGACTAAATAGGGACGAGTGAGTTAGTTTTCCCAGTTCTGATTGGTCAGGGTGGGAAAGCTGAACAAGAGAGATTATGTACAGTGCTGGAAAGGCCAGCACTTTGATTGGCTGTTGGTGTCCAAATAGAGTGCACTAATCTGAGCACAACCCATGGTTTCTAAAAGCAGTTTCACTTCCAGATTTATTTGTGGATTTTTTTTCTCTCACCAAGAGCGCTCTACAGAAAGAGAATTACTCTCTAAAATGTGCCAGCTAGCAGCAAAAAACTGCATGAAGTGAATTAGTTCCCACTTTGCCCATCCCTAGTGGAAGTGTGTCAGTCTACCATGCTGATTGGGGCAGGCTGCCAGCACCCATAATGACACTACAGTGTTGCCCCACCTCTCCCTTGTGATCATGTGCCCACTCGCTCCATTCATTCAAATTACAGCACAGCTGGCATACTATGGAGCTGGCTGGGGGAGGGCACACTGCAGGATGGAGACCGAACGACTGTCCAGGCTTTATTGCTACTAGTTCTCCCCAATCAGGGATCGGGGTCGCAAAGGGGCTAAAATCTGAAATGTCATGTTTTGGGGAATTAGTTAGTTGGGCTAGGGTGTGGGTGCAATTTCAAAGATGCTGTCCAGCAGTCAGCTATTTAGATTTCTTTTTTTTAAGTCTCTGAGGTGCAGAGGGAGGAAGAGGTGGATCAAGGAAAGGTGTTTCATTCCCCAGTGAATACCATGAATTGTGGTCTATTTGGGAATTATTCCTGACTATTTGGCAAGCCCATTAGTCATGGCATTTAGGAAATAACAGTCAGGGTGTGCACACCCCTACCCATTATCCCTCAAATGATAGTACAGCTACAGTGGTAGCTCCACACTCAGAGAGCTGTGCATGTGATAGAGTTGCATGAAAACAAAAGGGTGTTGTTAGTTAACTGAAAGGTGTCTCTGGCCTGTCTAATTTCTTACTTATAAAAAGACAACTATTAAATGTATTTATTTTAGAAACACTAAAAGCTACTGGTAGAAAAAGACTCACAGGGTAAGATTTTCAGATGGCTGCGCCCATTTTACGGATGTGACCACCCAAAATCTGTCCGGATAGTAAGTGGTGTAATTTTTGGATATAATCTCCTTGACCTATATCCAGAAAATGACACATGTCTAAATTAGATGCATGCATCATTTTTTGTTGGAATCACCTGCAAGTGTCACAGATGCGTTGGGATTTTTGTAAATATGCCGTAGGCATCCCTGCGTATTTGCCTGGATGCAGCACATGTCTGAAATATGGACATGAGTCCTTCATCCATCTGTTTGAAAATACCCCCAATTTGTCTGCCCAGTTTCCAACCTGAGTCACACCAACCTACCATTGGTTGAGCCTAGGCCTCGTGCCCTATTGGCAGCTCAGCATCCCCCCACCTTATTTTGCTTTACACCCCTTGTGGCTGTCCCACCCTCTCTTGAAACATGTCACTGTCTGGGAATTTACCACCACTCTGGGTAAACTGTTCCATCTAGCCACCATGAGGATGCATTTACTCACATCTTTCCAGAATCCCCACTTCCAGTTTATAATTGTGCCCCTGGTTGTTGATCTCTCACTTTGCCTAACCAGGTCCTGACAGTCTACCCTACTCATTGTCTTCAGGAATTTGAATATTTTAGTCATGTCACTCCATCCCTTCTGACCTGCGAGTACATGCTGAGACAGGCCAGATGCTCCTTACATGTTTATCCCTGCTATTCCTGTATCATCTTTGTGGCTCACCTCTGGACTGACTCTATATGGTTTCCATCCTTTTTCAGGTGTGGGCTCCAGAATGGGACACAGTTGTTCAGGAGTGCCTTGGGTCTACTAATTAAATCACTATATAAAAAAACATACATAATACTATATGTAACCCCTAGATGGTGCTATCCCAGGGGCTACTACCCCTGCCTGATTTGCCACTAACAGGTTGAGGGGCCTGGATCCAATGGTGGGTGCCTCCACCCAGAGGTCAGAGTTTGCAATAGTTAAACTTACTTGGTCACAGCCCTCTGGGACACTGCAACCTCTTTCTTCCCACTAGTGGCCCACACAATATATCAGAATTACCTTCACAGTATACACTTACCCCAGGGCTGGTTCAGGCACTGGGACCTCCTGTAAAATAAGATACAGTGCAACAATCACAGTACAATACTTTAACATAGACAAATACCTCAGGCAGTATAACTTTGCTGAAACAAGCAGCTCTGATTTATTTAGGGGAATAGAACAAGGACAGGGGAAATCAGGTTAATTAGCTTATACTTTACTCATCTATTTATGGCTCTGTGCACAGGGCCTATCCCTACCAGTTACTGTCCCTGGGTACCCAAGCCCTAGTGGCTAGTCCAAACCGTGGCAGCTGGTAGGGGCCCTTTCACACAGAGAAAAGAAAATTAGTTAAACAGTCAGCAGTACAGTAATTCTATTTGGATTCAATGTGGCAATTCAACAGGAGCTGACCCTGAATTAGTACTCACGACCTCCAAACAAGATAGGGTCCTTCAATGTCAGCAGGGCTACTCTTGAGCTCACGAGACTCCTCACACATTTATATGGCAAAAGAAAGTACTATACCAGGCAGGCTGCTTCTCTATCCCGATCGAATTACTGCACAATACCCGAGAACACACAGTAGATCTCAGTTCCTGACAGACCGAGTGCACTTCAGCAATTTCTCCAGTCTTCTACAGGGTGAGCCTGGTTTCTACTCTTCAGATATCCTTTGATTCTCTTCACAGGACAGATTCAGTCCTAACAAGCAGTTACACAAGCTGCAGACCGGAACTCTGGGCCTTACACACGCTTCCGACTAAAACTGCACACTGAAAAGCACAGGGCTCCTCTCTCTTCACTGCCAGAGCTCAACTGAAACTCCAGCAGACAAAACCGGCACTTCCTTTGAGTTCCTCCCAGTTCTTGGCTGGATTGGCTGTCACTCACAATAGACTGCCCTTGTTGGTCCAAAAGGCCGAAGTCTAAACTACATCTCCCAGAGTCACTGCCCATACAATCCTCTTGTGGCTGGCTCAGATTACTAGTCCAAGTTCTGATTCGTCCAAGGCACCATTTTAGAGCTACCTTTATCCCACACTGATTGGTCCAGTTCAGCAGTTCAAAACTAGAATGGGGAACTAGGCAGACACAGTTCTGACTGCAAAGAAAGCAGGTTAGACAAACTGTAATTTCATTATTACTCTAAATGATTTCTGGCAAACAGTTACATCTTTCAGATAGGTTCCTTTGCACTCCTAGTGACTGCAAAATGGAGTGAATTAGCAGCAGCTCAGTGGTACTCAAACAGAGAGAAGCACACAGTCCCCCATACAAACTAATTATGTCTGCAAGCAGACAGCTCTTAAAAGAAACAGTACCAGAGGCTCTAAAAACACTCACTGATAAATGGCTTAAATGCCAAACACCATTCAGGCTTGGAGCATTCAAGCAAGCTCCTGGAAGTCTTTTGGGAACCCCCATTTGCAGGGGGGTTACACCTATATTCTAAGATGCAATAAATTAGAACTATTGTCTTTGTAATAAAGCAATACTTCTGAGTTACAGTGTAAATAAGAGTGTATAGAAACATAACTTTGGAGGTGTGGAAATAATGTTATGATTTTTCCTTGAGCACTTAAAATCTATTTGTTTAATCTTTAACTATTTGCTACTTTTACTTATAGTTTTTATGCTGTTATTATTATAAATTATAGGTGTATATTGTTTTATTATATTAGTTTTGTATTTGCTTTGCTGTACAGCACCCTGCCAGTTGGTTTAAAGGTTTTATGAAAAAATAAATACAATACAAGGGAATACAAAATAGTTAGCACGTAGCGATGCAAGAACAAGGGAGTATGTGACAGTAGCGAGTGATATTGCCATCCAGCTTATGCCCAGCAGTCTGCAGGTGAATTGGCTGTGGAGGTGAGTAACTAAGGCTCATTTGAAGAAACATAGTAACATAGACTTTGACGGCAGCTAAGGACCGCTTGGCCCACCTAGTCTGCCCATTTCCCTACCTACAGGATAAGCCGCAGATGCTAGTCAACCAACAGCCTATTTCTTCCTACCCCCCACAAGAATTGCCTTATGTCTGTCCCATGTATTCTTGAATTCTGCTACAGTTTTAGACCCCACATCCTCCTCAGAAAGGCTGTTCCATGCATCCACTACCCTCTCTGTGAAAAAATACTTCCTCACCTTGCCCCGAACTGCCCCCCTGCCATCTTTAAATTGTGTCCTCTTGTTCTTGCATGTCTCTTTTTCTGAAAGATGCTACCCTCTTGGACTTTGTTGATTTCACTGAGGTACTTAAACATTCTATCATGTCCCCCCTCTCCCTCCTTTCCTTGAGGGTATACATATTAAGCTCTTTTAGTCTCTCCTCGTATGGCTTCTCTTGCAGACCCTGCACCATTCTAGTTGCCCTCCTTTGGACTGCCTCTATCTTGTCTATGTTCTTGTGGAGATGGGGTGTCCAGAACTGGATGCAGTACTCCAGATGGGGTCTCACCAACTGTCTGTACAGAGGGATAACAACTTCCTGTTTTCTGCTGGTGATGCCTCTCCCTATGCATCCCAGTATACCCCAGCTCTCCCTACTGCCTTCTCACATTGCTTGCTAACCTTAAGGTCATCTGATATGATTACCCCCAGGTCCCTTTCCTTTTTTGTTTTTGTTACTAACACCCCCCCCCATTGTGTAATCTTCCTCTGGGTTTTTGTTTCCTAGGTGCATTATTTTGTACTTTTTGGCATTGAATCCTAGCTGCCATACTTCCAACTTGAAGAACAACATATTCCCATACTGTCTGGTAAGGAGGGGTCAGGTGATAAGAGCAGCAGCAGCAAAGGTTTTGTCACCAATACCTTCATGAACTCCTGCTGCCTGAAGGAGGTAATTGGAAAGTGACCTGAGGTGGCAGATTTGAGTACCCTTTGCTAACAAGTTGATAGTGCAGCCAGGGTACAGTCCATGTATACATTTGAGTATCAGAGAGATTACATACTGTATAGATCTGCAGGTGAAACTGCAACCAAGATGTGAAAGTCACAGAAATTATAGGAAACATATTTTTTTAGCCATTGAAAAACAAGAGCACTGTGTTTTAGCCATCGGATTTTATTGGTAGCCATTTGACTAACTGGGTAATATCATGAAGGAAGCCAACTTGATTTCCCTATGCTAAAATCCCTCTCAGTTATAAAACTGGGTGGCAGAGGAAGAGAACTTATCTTGTATATAATACTTTTCATGGGGTCTACGATGCTGCTTCGACAACAAATTTTCTGTCTGATAGTGCAGTGGTGGATGTATGTCAACCGTAACTTGTGGTTGACAGAAATCCATCAGATAAACTCTCTCTTTTTTGGGGGGGCTCTGCCCCCGAATCCCCCATGTGGGGGATTCTGCCCTCCATACCACCCATATGTAATGATTATCAACTCCAAGTTGGAGTTGATTCTGGGAAGGGTGCAAGACCCAAAGACAACAGTGCTGGGGTCCTGCAGGTACATTACAGCAGCAACATTGACTTGCCACTGTAATGTCCTTTGATGTCAAAATGTCACTGTTTGGTTGGCATATCCTTTTGATGTACACTGTTTTTCAAAATGTTTTACAAGCAATGAGAGATGGGTAGTGAAGTGACTGTAATTGTGTAGTTGCAGCCATGTTGCTCTTCAACATCCTCACACAGCCATGAACATTTGTCTAAACCAGTTTTATTGAGAAAGCAGTGTTGGCTGGGACACTGGGGACTATGACCCACTCTTGGGGAAGTGCAGCATGTTCTCTGCCTTCATCCTGGGCACTCACCTAGACAGCATCAGAGATGGCCTTGGTTTAACATTTCATCTGAAGGATGGCCTCCCCCCCTCTCCAGTTGTACATCACCCCCTAGTACCACACCAGTGTGCCAACATTTGCAGTTTGAACTCAAGTACTGGTGTTGTAGAACCCACACTCTTCTTACTCAGAGGTGCACGGGCCACTGACTGAGCCACACTGTTCCCTAGTAGATGCAGGACTCCATAGATAAATATTAAATATTATATCTGAGCAGGGCTATTCTGAAAAAAAAATGAGGAAATTTAAAACAGAAAAAAGACTGATTGCACAGAACCCTTAGATCTTACTTCAAGAGGGCTCTTGCAGTAGGTAATTACATATAGGACTGATGCCGGCAGACGTTAGGACCCCACAGAAAAAATTCTAGGTAGCAGTCTCTGGCGGGTGACCTCCCCCACGTCAGGTGACCGACGTCATGCGACGTCAGTATAAAGCGGCGGTCCCCTACGCCTGCCTTCCAGTTCTTTCCCGCTGTTAGCTCATGGAAGCACCTCACGGTAAAGTTCACTGCTCGTCAGTCTGTTGATGGTAGTTCTACTGTCAGTTTTTTCCCAATTTAATTAGACTTTTAGTCAGTTTTTCGGTGGTGTATATCGTCCCCTACACCCTCCGAGCATAAGAATAACTGCAACTCGTGAGGCGCCCAACTCCCTTACAAGGACGGTCACTCCCAGTGCCTCTTCTGTCTGGGCCTAGATCACCCCATGGAGAAGTGCCAGCATTACCTGAAGTTCAACGCCACCACCCGCAGACAGAGGCAGCTGTTCCTGGAGGCCCACATCCTTAAAAAGTGAATGACGTCCATGGAGAAGGAGTTAAAAAAGGTCCGTCAGGCTTCAACTTCCCCTGAGGGCCATCGTAAGAAGAAAGATAAGGAGAAGCACTGGGACTGGGACTCTCGCTCACCAATACTTCTGCTGAGTCGCCGTATTGGAAGGTACATGCCTCTGGGAACCGCCCACGACGGGCCATCTGGAGGCTTCCAAGATGGCATACGCCCACCGCCTGGCTCCATGCTTGGGCTCTTCGGGTGTCTCCAGGCTAAAGGAGGCCTCCTGTCCCAGTAAGACCACCGCCGTGAGGCCTGCTGGTGCGAGTGGCTCTGGTAAGCCGGACGTCAGCTCCTCTGACGTCCACCTGGAGAAGGCTGCTAAGTCGTTTCATCCTTTGGGGCAGTGCACTGCCCCTCTTCCGCTCGACCAGACCGCTCCTCCATCACGGCCTGCCTCAGGCAATGGTTCCGAGGATGTCGGCTCCTCTGACACCCGCCCGGACTCCACCGGTAAGTCGGATGTCGGTCCTTCTGATGCTCGCGTGGTGTCAGAGCCGACGATGGACCCCAAGCAGTCCGCCGTTCCCTGCTCACCGCAGCCTTCGCTGCCCTCCGGGGACCCAGCATCTCCTCAGCCTGACCCCGGGAATTTCACCCTGCCTTCCTTGGGCGATGCCAGGGATCTTCCAATGCTACCATCAAGTCTCCCTCCCGCTGGGCCAGATGACCTGACGTTGGTTCCCCGGATGCCGGCTCCGACGCCGGTCCTCCCGTTGCCCTGCAACATCCCTCTTCCACTCCTGGTTGCTGCACCCACACCGGGCCTGCCACCCGCTGGGCCTCCGCTTCCTGACCTGCCTGCTGGGCACCCTCCCGGGCCGTCTGTCCCAGCAAACCCCCCCCGGTTCCTGGGTATCCGACCCCGTCGTATCCGACGATGTCGTAGCCGGGTCCGCAGTAACCAGCATCCCAGTACCCGATGCCGGCCTATCTGACGCTGCAGTACACAGTGCCTCATTACCCAACGCTGGGGTTCCCACCATCGGGTTATGGATAGGTGCAGTACGGATATGCCCAATATCCGTACCCCCTTCCTCCTCCTCCACCGCCCCCTCAGCCGCCGGTGTATTTGAAGGAGACTCTAGCCTCCTGGTGGGCAGAGGCCAGGGCTCAGCACACCAGGGAGGTGGAGAGTCATCTCCTGATGACAGTACTGGTTCCGGTCCCCGTATGTCCGAGACATGAGACTCCCTCCCCAACTCCGGATACCAGAGGCGAGCCCTCCAGTTCCAGGACGGGGCAGGATACGCTTCCTCGAGGGCTTCCTAAGGGGTCCGTTTCTCCCCAGCACTGGGAGATGGAGTCTTCTTCCTCTTCTTCCTCCTCGGACACCTCGGATCACTCCGATGGTTGTTCCGACCTGGCCGACGAGCTTCGCTCTCTGGATAAGCCCAGGCTGAGGACTCCTCCAAAGTCTCCTCTGGAGGATCCTTCTTTCACGGAGTTGCTGCACAAAATCCAGGAGGTTCATCAGTGGCACTCCTTGGAGCCGGATCCACAGCGTAAAAAACTTGCTGCACACCTGGATCTGCCCGATACTGCTCTGACCTTGGTGCCACCCTGGATTAAGCCTCACGCCGACCTTGTTTCCACTATTTGGAAGCAACCGTCAGTGATAGCCCCTCTTCCTAGGAAGTTAGATAGGCTACACCAGGCTCCCGAGGATGTTGACTCCCTTAATTCTCACCCTCGAGCTGATTTGGTCATAATTAGTACTGCTCATGGCCGGTCAGCTAACCCTAAGCACTTGAGCTTGTTGCCACCTGACAAGGAATCCCGCCTTCTGGACCAGTATGGGAAGAAAGTCTACGCTTCTTCCACTCTGGGTATCAGGGCCCTAAATTATGTCAGTCATATGGGGGATTACCAGAAGGTGATTCTTAGTGAGGTTGAATCCAGGTTGGACTCCCTTCCTGAATCTCAGGTGAAGCAGGAATTGGCTGGTCTTGTCCACTCTGCACGTTCAGCCAGTCGACACATTCTTCATGCCATATACAATGCAGTGGATGCTGCTGGTAGTAGCTTGGCTTTCGCCGTGGGTTTATGGCATCATGCCTGGCTCTGTGTGTCAGGATTGGTCCCGGAAGTGCAGTCCGCTATCCAGGACGCACCTTTCAGGGGTTCGGTGCTGTTCGGTGGCGATGTCAAGGATATCATCACCGATCTGCAGAAGACGGGGACTGCACTGAAGTCTGTGGACTCCATGTACAAACCCCCTCAGACACAGTGTTGTCCCTTTTGCAGACGTAATCAGCAAAAGGCGAAACCTCAGGGAAAGCGGCCAAAAACGCCGGGCCCTCTGTCTGCCAAGCCCCTCACCCAAAAAAGCAGTGGGGGCTTCAGCGGCAATGCTGCTTCGCACCACCTGACTCCTTTCCTCTCCCACAGCCTCTGGGGTTCTCAGAGGGACTGGTTGGAGGGAGGTTCTCCCTCCATCTTCTGGGTTGGGAGAGGATAACATAAGACGCTTGGGTGCTCCAGCTGATCATAGAAGGACACTCAATAGAGTTTCTTCATAAACCTCCTCGAAAGCCCCCCCCCCCAGGTTGTCATACTCCCCAGAGCACCTTCTCCTGGTTCAGGAAGAAATCTCCACTCTTCTCTTGAAGGAGGCGATAGAGCCTGTTCCACCCCCCCTCTTCTGGGGATGGGGTACTATTCCCATTTCTTCCTGGTCCCGAAGAAGTCAGGAGATGTGAGGTAGATTCTCGACCTCAGCTCCCTGAACCTGTTTGTGGAGTACAAAAGGTTCAGGATGCTCTCTTTACAGGGCCTCCTGCCCCTCCTTTGGCCGGGACAGTGGCTGTGCTCTCTGGATATGCAAGATGCTTACCTGCATATCCCTATTCACCCTTCCCACCGCAAATACCTACATTTTGCATTCCAGGGGAACCACTACCAGTTCAAGGCCCTCCCATTTGGTCTCTCCTTAGTGCCCCGAGTGTTCACCAAATGTCTTTCGGTGGTAGCAGCCTACCTGCATACCTACAGGGACAAACTCCTGCACTCCCTTTCCCTTACCCTGCAGGTTTTTGCCTGCCTGGGTATTACCGTCAACCAGACCAAGTCCCACTTGATCCCATCCCAGAGGCTCCAGTTTATCAGGGCGATCCTGGACACCACCTCTGGCATGGCTTTCCTGCCACTGGACAGGGCGGCCCCACTCCAGGCTCAGGTCAGCCTGTTGTCCAGCTGCAGGTGGGTCAGTGCCAAGTCTGTCCTTCGCCTCCTTGGGCTCATGGAGGCTGTGATTCCGACAGTCCCTTGCGCTCGGCTCCACATCAGAATTTCTCAGTGGATGCTTCGGTCTCAATGGGATCAGCTGGCGGATGACCTAGATCAACTAGTTCTGGTCTCCACTCCTATGGCTCAGGACTTGCAATGGTGGATGGTTCAGGAGAACCTTTGCCGGGGAGTTCCCTTCTGTCTTTCTTCCCTCTCCCAGCACTGACCACGGACGTCTCGGTGAGAGTTGGGGAGCCCATCTTGGGTCTCACAGAACGCAGGGCTCCTGGTCCAAGCTCAAGAAATCTCTCCACATCAATGTGCTTGAGCTGCAGGCTGTACTGTACACTTTTCAGGCTCTGCATCTGCATCTGCTTCCCGGGCACCTGGCTGTTCAGATGGACAACGTGTGTGGTCTGGTACATCAACAAGCAGGGAGGAACTCGTTCCTACCCTCTTTGCAGGGAGGCAATGTGAGTTTGGGATTGGGCAGTGCAGTACAACCTTCACCTCATGGCAGTTCATGTGCCGGGGGTCAAAAACATGTTAGCAGAACAACTCAGTCGGTCGTCTGCACACACTCATGAGTGAGAACTGGATCAGAGGGTAGCAGACGATATCTTCCTACATTGGGGAACACCATAGGTAGACCTGTTCGCATCCCTTCACAGCGCAAAACTTCCCGACTTCTGCTCGCTTGCTCCAGGGTGCGGCATTTTTTTGAGAGACGCTCTGTCTCTAGACTGGAAGGGCAGATTCGTTTATGCTCCCCCCCCCCCGATTCCCTTGATTCCGAGGGTCTTACAGAAATTTGCTCAGAAGGAGCTCGAATGATTCTGATCGCCTCCTTTCTGGCCCAGGCAAGTTTGGTTCTCTCTTCTGCAACAGTATTCAGAGGAACCTTCTTCCTCTTCCTTAGTCGCAACTTTTACTGACCAGGATCAGGGACCGGTCCATCTAGGCCTCAGTGTGTCCAGTTGCACGTGGTGGCTCCTGAAGACGAGCTCAAGCCTCACTCGGGGTCTCCCCCGAGTGGCTGAGATTCTGGTGGAGGCCAGGAAACCCTCCACTAGACCTACCTATGCCATGAAATGGAAAAAGTTCACTATCTGGGCTGCCTCCAAAGAGTTTGAGCCTTTCTCGTGCTCTGTGGGGTGACTTCTGGATTACTTGCGGCACCTCTTCGATCTGGGTCTCAGTCATTCATCCTTGAAGGTTCACATGGCGGCCATTTCGGCTTACCATGTCCCCTTTGCAGACAGGATGTTTACTCAGCTGGAGGTCTCTAAGACCTCCCTTAGAGGAGTCCTCCACTCGAGACCCCCTATCGGGGTTCCTGCCCCTCCTTGGGATCTGAATTTTATTATAGAGAAGCTTACTCTGCTGCCTTTTGAGCCAGCAGCCTCAGCAGTCCTGAAGTTCCTCTCATGAAAGGCTCTCTTCCTCGTGGCCATTACTTCTGCTTGAAGGATTTCCGAGCTCCAGGCCCTTATGTGCAAAATCCTGTATTTGATTTTTCACCAGGAACATGTGGCTCTGCGTACCAACCCTAAGTTTCTCCCAAAGGTGGTAGCGGAATCTACACTGAATCAATCCATGGAGTTATCTGCTTTCTTTATGCAGCACTCCAATCAAGGGGAGTACCTCCTGCATACTCTGGATGTTCACCGGATTCTGAGATACTACACCAACAGGATGAAGGATCTCAGAAAGACCGATCAACAGTTTGTCTCTTTTGCTCACAAAAGAGAAGGCAATGCAGTTTCCAAGCAATGCCTTTCTAAATGGTTGGCTCATTGTATCACTTTCTGTTATGACAAGTACGACAAGACCCTGCCGAGTCAGGTCAGAGGCCACTCCACCAGAGGGGTCGCTGCCTCTGCGGCTTGTTTCAAGAATGTGTCAGCAGCTGACATTTGTGCAACTGTTACTTGGACTTCTGTCTATACCTTTACGAAACATTACAGTTTGGACATTGCCTCTCGCCATAGAGCAGGCTTTGGGTTGGCTGTTCTGCAAGGTCTCCTTTCCTAAGACCGTCACAGCCAGAGGGTCTACTTCTGAGAAGTTTTCCTCCTCCCATTTGCTTCTCCTTGTTCCAGACTACTTGGGACTCAGTCCTATGTGTAAATACCTACTGCAAGAAGTAAGATAGTACAGTTATGTAAGAACTTACCGTAACAGTAGATCTTCGAGAGAGGCTCTTGCAATAGGTAATACTTTCCCGCCCTCCATCCCCCTATGCCTTTTCAGCTCCTTTTCCAGGATGGGAAATATCCGCTTCTCTCTCGTCTTGCCTTTTGGCCTTTGGCGGGAAAGAACTGGAAGGCGGTCGTGGGGGACCGCTCCTTTATACTGATGTCGAATGATGTCGGCCACCTGACGTGGGGATGGTCCCCTGCCAGAGACTGCTAGCTAGAAATTTTTCTGTAGGGTCCTGATGCCTGCCGGCATTAGTCCTATATGTAATTACCTATTGCAAGAGCCTCTCTCGAAGATCTACTGTTACTGTAAGCTCTTACGTAACTGTACTTTTTTAGCTGCCTCACCTGCAAATGCTGCAGGACCTGTGCTACCATCCAGGCTGGCCAACTTGAGAGGTACTGTCCATGGGTCACCTCACTGGGGGCAGCTGTTTAGCACTGTGCATGCCCAAGGAAGTATGTGCTTGCTGTAATTGTTCACCGTGCGGGTGGGACTGCAGCACTCATGCTCTACCATTGTTTCATATGTTATGGTTTATTTAGCCAGACTTGCCCAACTGAGATGAAACATCTTGTTTTCAGTGTGGTCCTAACTCTGCCCTGTTTTGCAGCAGGGAGGGACTGAAGTACAGTGAGGTCAGAAGACTTGCTCCAGGTCACACGGTTTAAAGAGCTTGTGCACTATCTGAAATAAATGTTTTCCTTTAAAAGTAGTATTTTTTGTCTCTGAAGTGCATTGTCTCTCCACTATGTCCCAGTCACCAGGAGGAAGGAATGGTTTATGAAACATTCTTTCAATACCACTTCCTGCTTTTTAATATTTGTTAAATATGTTATGGTGACTACTGATATACGTAAAGGATTTGTATTTTACATGGAATTTCTTTTAGCATCAAGAAGTATTATTTTATTTTTTATTTATTTAGTTTTTGTCGACCAGGTAAGTGCACTAGACAAATCCTGCCTATTTTCAGGCACGGCCCGGGGGAGGGGGATACAGATGAATGCCAACTGACCTTGAACCAGATTAAGCTGTTGGTGCAACTGTTTAAGTAACTTCTGCTTATAAGGGCACACTTTTTCATATGCCAAAGGCTCTGCTACAGTAGTTCATTAAAGAGACACTGTCAAACAATTTTTTTCATATTATTTCCAGTTAAAAACTCACATTTTATGATTGCTTACCTTCTCTAACATTCATTGATGTTGCTGTTTGCTTTGTCTGTTCACTTGTTTAGTAGAACTGAAATGCATGCAGCTGTGTATTTATAAACAACCTTGTTTTATTTACAGTATAGAAACATAGACTTTGATGACAGATAAGGACCACTTGGCCCACCCAGTCTGCCCATTTCCCTACCTATTGGATAAGCTGCAGATTCTAGTTAACCAACAGCCTACTTCCGCACCCCCCCCCACTATAACTGCCTTATGTCTGTCCCATGCATGTTTGAATTCCCCCACTGTTTTAGACCCCACAACCTCCCCAGGAAGGCGGTTCCATGCATCCACCACTCTCTCCTTGAAAAATAATTTCCTCACATTGCCCCTGAGTCGTCCCCCCGCTATCTTGGATCTGTTCTTACTACACACTTCCTGAACATTAGAAACACCTCTAAATAGTGCAGTCACTCATTATGCAGTAGCCTCCTAAACTCTCACTGCATCATGAGGGGTTAGACCGTGTTGTGGGTGTTGCCAAGTCCAGGAAAGATACAGCTGGAGCTGATCAAGGAATGTAAACAAACCTATGTTGGTGTGGTAACACCAGTGTGGTGGACAATCAGTTTTTCACTTTTTTAAAGAAAATAAAAGAGTTAGAATCAAACTACCAGTTACATCAGCAATCTTTACACAATGTTGGCAATCATAAAATGTGTTTTTTAAACTAGGGACACTTTGAGATCTAAGGGGGTTGACAATGTCCCTTTAAAGGGAAATGGGACCATTTAGACAGTAGAAGATGGAGAACACAGATGGTAGGGAGGAAATCTTTAGGGAACCACAGCGAGGGTGCAAAAAGATGGCAAAGTGAGCCCATGAAAAAGAGTACTGCCTGGGGATCAAGGCCAATAAAATAAGTAAACATAAAATGTGTCATACAGTCTTGCATTGGTACACACCCAAGATTCAAGATTATTTTTATTGAAATGTATAAAATCTAAAGATTTATAACATCCATAAATAGTGACATGTATGCAAAACATTTAAAAGCAACCAATAAACATAAATTATAAATATACAGTACGTGCAAGAGTGACTGGCTATAATCTTTCCAGTAATCTATTCATAACTCTGCACACCCGAGAAAGCCGCATTTGCAGTGCAGTGGCAGTTAGGGCAGATGTAGCCCTGTTCTTGGGGACAGGGAGAATTTTATTGGTATTTTCAAAAGAAAAAAAAAAGCAAAACAAAATGTTAAGCAATACAAAACTGGATAGGAAAGCAAAACAAATAGAAACACAAGAGAACAGAATGTCTGGAGAGAGACTGGGGTAAAATGTGCCTGCCTGACTTGGGCAATGCCATGGAGGGGCACTGTGAATGCTGTTTTTGTTATCATACTTTCCTTCTGGAAGGGATTTATTTTATTTCGTAGGGAAAAGGAGTGTGATGTAGTGGTTCAGGCACTGAGGTACAACATAGAAGATTATGGGTTCAAATCCCATCATGGCCACTGACTCTCACTGTATTACCTCAAGCAAGTCACTGAACCTCCCTGTACTACAGTACTGTTCATTCTGGCTGTAACAACTGAGTGGAGACAGGATACCAATAAAAGGGGATGTTGCATTCCTGCTGGGCTATCTGCTCCCATGTACTTAAAGAAAACGTGTCATGAGCTGAGGTGGACTAGAAGACCCAGGCATCAGAAATGACGTGCACACATTACAGACTGTCAAAAATTATGAAATGATTGGCTCATTTACTGCATTTTGATTTGTCCACAGCTGTGCAATTTTAGGCTAGAAAGCACAGTTTAGTGACACAAAAAAGCAAAGACTTTTGTTTTACATAGATACATAGACAGTGTGGGCAGATAAGGGCCTATGGCCCACCTAGTCTGCCCATTTGAGCTTATAAGTTCAGTTTATGTTTTCCTAGAAGTCTGTTGCCCCTTACCCTTGACCTCCAGAATTCCTTTATGTATATCCCATGCATTCTTAAATCCCATGATTGTTTCAGCCCCCACCACTTCCTTAGGCAGGGTGTTCCACTTGTCCACCACCCGTTCTGTGAAGAAATTCTTCCTCACATTTCCTCTGAATCGTCCTCCCCCCAACTTCATGCCATGCCCTCTAGTCCTGGAACATCTTTTTTGCTTAAAAATAGTGTATTCCTGCACCCTGTTCCTCCCTGTAAGATACTTGTATGTCTCTATCATGTCCCATTTCTCCCTCCTCTCCTCCAGGGAGTACATATTCAACTCCTTCAACCTGTCCTCATAGGACTTGTGATGCAATCCATGTACCATCTTTGTTGCCCTCCTCTGACCTTCTCTATCCTGTCTATGTCCTTACGTAGGTAAGGTCTCCAGAACTGTACACTGCACTCCAGGTGGGGCCTCACTAGTGTCTTGTATAGTGGAATCATGACCTCCCTTTTCCTGCTGGTGATGCCCTGCCTATGCATCCCAGCATCCTATTTGCTTTACCTGCTGCCTTGTCACACTGTTTCCTACCTTAAGGTCATCAGAGATGATAACTCCAAGATCCCTTTCCTGCTTGGTGCATGCTATATCCTCAACCCCAACTGATATATTGTGCCAGGGTTTTTGTGCCCCATATGTATTATCTTGCACTTCCTTGCATTGAATTTCAACTGCCAAACCCATGACCATTCTTCAAGTTTCTGCAGGTCCCTTCTCATTCTGTCTACACCCTCTGGTGTGTCTAATCTGTTACAGAGCTTGTGTCATCAGCAAACAGTGAAATTATGCCTTCTAGGTCCTGTGCAATGTCACTGATGAAGATGTTGAATAGGACCGGTCCCAGCACTGATCTCTGTGGTACCCCACTGGTCACTCTTCCCTCTGTGGAATGACAGCCATTTACCACCACCCTCTGTGTCCTGCCGCCCAGCCATTTACCTATCCACCACACTACTGTCCTGCCCACACCCATATTCCCCAGTTTGTGTAATAGTCTTCTATGTGGCACAGTGTCAAAGGCCTTGCTGAAGTCCAGATAGGCCATGTCCACTGCCCTCCCCTGATCCACCTCCCTAGTCACCCGGTCAAAAAATTCAGTGAGGTTGGTCTGACATGACCTCCCCCTGGTGAAACCATGCTGCCTTGGATCCTGCAGTCCAGTGACAACCAGATGTTCCACCAATCTCTCCTTCAGTAGTGCTTTCATGATCTTCCCCACTACTGAGGTGAGGCTGGCTGGTCTGTAGTTCCCCACTTCCTCTTTGTTCCCACTTTTGTATAAGGGGACTACATCTGCTATCCTCCAGTCTTTGGGTACCTCCCCTGTTTCCAGTGAAAGGCTAAACAGGATAGCCAGAGGTTCATCCACCACCTCTCTGAGTTCTTTAAGGACCCTGGGGTGCACCCCATCTGGCCCCATTGCTTTATCAACTCTTATTACTTCCAGTTCCTTCAGGATCCTTTCCCATGTAAAGGGACTTGTGTCCATTTCTGCACCATTCTCACCCCTTGTACTCCCTTCAGACCCATTACCCTCCTCTTCCTCAGTAAAGACTGAGCAGAAATACCTGTTCAGTATGTCAGCTTTACTGTTGTCATCCTCCACACGGCCCCCATCCTCACCCTTCAGTCTCACTATCCCTCCCTTTGCCTTTCTTTTCTCACTTATGTACCTGTAAAAGATTTTGTCCCCTCTACCAACTGATTTTGCAATGCACTCTTCTGTCTGAGCTTTGGCTTCCCTTACTGACCTTCTTGCCTCTCTTTGCTTCTCCTGGTACTTCTCCCTATCCCCTTCTGCCTGTGACTTTTTGTATTGCCTGAATGCAGTCTTTTTGGCTTTTACTTTCTTTGCTACCTCTTTGGAAAACCATAATGGCCTCCTCTTCCTTTTCCTCTTGCTAACCTGCTTAATGCATAATTCTATTGCTTTTGTAATCCCCATTTTAAATACTGCCCACTGTTCCTCAACCCCTGATTCCTGCCCCATTCCCCTTAATGCCTCTTTCCAGTATCTCCTCATTTTCCCAAAGTCTGCCCCATAAAATCCAGGATACATGTTTTTGTGTGGTTTGGTTCTGCTACTTCTGTGATTTCGAACCACAATGACTGGTGGTCACTGTTCTCCAGGTGCTCTCCCACTGTTACCCCCATCACACTGTCCCTGTTTGTGAGCACAAGGTCCAGTATTGCCTTCTGCCGAGTTGGTTCCATGACCAGTTGCTTGAGGAAGGCACCCTGAAGGGAGTCCAGGATAAATCTGCTCCTAGTTGGTGCTGTTGCTGGGATGCTTTAGTCCATGTCTGGAATATTGAAGTCTCCAACCAGTACTACCCCCCCCTTGTCTGCCATCCTTTGGATGGCTAGCATCAGCTCCCTATCTGTTTCTTCCTCCTGGGCTGGTGGTCTATAGACCACACCTGTGCTTTTTCATTACTTGCATTTTTCCACCCCCACCTTTTTTCATCCTCTCACATAGTGGACGCGCTTCTCTCCTGGCCCACCCACATGCCTGTATTCCCATGCCCATCTGGAACTGTTGCTTCTGGACTGTAGAGAACATCACTGATCCCAACATGTGTCTTGGACTCACTCCTCAAGGTGAAGCCAACCTTCTGAGAGCCTGAGTCAGGTAGATCACATTCCATTCACAAAGTGGGGTGGTCAGGGGGCCCAGAAGTCTGGGCATTGCAACTAGGTGGGGAAACACTGGTGGTGTTATCTGCCTGAGTACCACCATATCTTCCTCTGTGGCCTGTTTTTAGCCTCACAATCTCCCCTCCCCCCAGGGCATAGGTCGAGATAGATACATGCAGGGCAATCTGAACTGGGCGAGGACTATGTCCACCTGCCACTCTCAGACTGGAACTTGCAAGGCCAGGACTGGATTCTGGATGATTTTAACTTATGCATTATTGTCCTGCATCTCATGGGCAGCTGGGTTTCCCTTTATACTCGAAACCACATATTCCTGCACAAATGACACTCTCCCCTGGGCTACTGGGAGGCATTGATACATCAACAGGAGCCCCCCCCCTTACTGAGGTAGAAGGCACCCAGACTCCCAGCACTGCTTCTGCAGGATGTCTCTGGCTCAGGACTTGAACCCAGGTCATAATGATTGTGGTAAGAAAAGTGCTTAAAATGTAGCCATAAGGCATCAGCAAAGATTTTGTGCTATATTACACATGAACACCAACCTTGCAAAAACAAAGTTGGTTTCACACTAGACACTGATACAGACCTCCTCAAAACAAGGACTCGGTACCATAAAGCACACTAATGCAAACCTTCGAAAACAAAGACTTGGTATCCCCTGGACTCTACTGCATCACTGGGTTCTTTCTAACATAGACTGAGGAAGTCTGTACCAGTTGCCAGCATGGGTTGGGATAGGAGGGAGCAGGGTGGTAGGTCGATGCCTAATGGGGTGGCTGGTGGAGAGACCACTAGCCACCAGGGAATGGGGAGCGGACATTTATTTTTATCTTATCAGTAATCGGGGCTGGGGAAGGGGGACACTACACTATGGAAATGGGTTGGGGATTCATTTTAATTTTATCAGTGATCGGGGATGAGGACGGGGACACTATACTATGGAAAAGGGGATCGGATAATACATTTATTCTACTAGTGATCAGGGCCAGGGAGGGGGGACACTACACTATGGAAAAGGGATCATGGACTTTTTATTAGAAACATAGATTTGATTTTTTGATGGCAGATAAGGACCGCTTGGCCCACCCAGTCTGCCCATTTCCCTACCTAATGGATAAGCTGCAGATCCTAGTTAACCAGCAGCCTACTTCTTCCTACCCCCACCCCCTAGAATTGTCTTATGACTGTCCCATGCATGCTTGAATTCCGCCACTGTTTTTGACTCCACAACCTCCTCCAGAAGGCCGTTCCATGCATCCAAAACCCTCTCTGAGAAAAAATACTTCCTTAAGTTACCTCTGAGCCGACCCCCTTCTATCTTCAAATTGTGCCCCTTGTTCTTGCACACCTCTTTTTTTGAAAGATGCTACCCTCTTGGACTTTGTTGATTCCCTTGAGGTACTTGAAAGTTTCTGTCATGTCCCCCCTCTCCCTCCTTTCCTTGAGGCTATACATATTAAGCTCCTTTAGTCTCTCTTCATATGTCTTCCGGTGCAGACCCTGCACCATTTTAGTTGCCCTCCTCTGGACAGCTTCCATCCTGTCTATGCCTTTGCGGAGATTGGGTCTCCACACACTGATTGGGGCTAGGGAGGGGCCGGCCAAGGACATTCCACCAGGAGCAGCCATGCAAGTGAGCCCACAATAGGCATACAAATAGCCACTTTGCACCATGCATACCTAGTGGACTAATTTGCATGTTTGGGCTGCATATCACCCATGAGGACTGTGGTGCAAACAGGTATGTGCTATATATTCCCCTATGGGTGGTCTTTAGCCCTGCACCCCTGGATGCGCCAGGCCATACATGGATGCCACTTGCTGTGCACCATGCACCCAGAGTCCCATATTCAAACAGAATACGCAGTGTGTTCCAATCATGCATTCTGTTTGACTATCACATCAGAGCTGGCAGGCCCAACTTATTTGTGCAGCGCACTGTTATACGCACACATCTGTCCGGCTCTGTATATGAGGCCCACTGACACAAACCTCCCAAAAGAAAGACTTGGTACAGTATTATTAAACACACTGACACAAACTTCCCAAAACAAAGACTTGGTTCCACAAAACACACTGACATTAACTTGGCACAACAAACAGTTGTCACAGTACCACTGAACACACTGCACAAACCTCCCAAAATAAAGACTTGGTACAGTACTACTTAACATACTGACACAAACCTTTCAAAAGAAAGTCTTGGTACAGTACTACTTAACACACTGACACAAACCTCCCAAAACAAAGACTTGGTTCCACAAAACACATTGACATAAACTTGGCACAACAAACAGTTGTCACAGTAGCACTAAACACACTGATACTAATCTCCCAAAACAAAGACTTGGTAGGGTATCACTAAACATATTGACACAAACCTCCCAAAACAAAGACTTGGTACAGTACCACTAAATGCACTGACACAAACTTCTCAAAACAAAGACTTGATACAATACCACTAAACAAACTGATACAAACCTCCCAAAACAAAGACAGTACAGTACCACTAAACACACTGGGTCTGATTCCCGGACAAATGTTGCAACTCGCAGGGCATATGCGAGTTGTGACATTTGCCGCTATGCCAGGTATCCTATGCCATATTCTAAGAGCAACAGGGTTCCAGCACTTTTGATGTGTGACTTGCGACACATGTAGGCTAATGCCACTGGCATGGCATAATAGTCCCGCATGTCGCAAGTTGCAGCTGCTGCAACCTGCCCCCCCAGGAGCCCCCTACCCTGGAACACCATGGCATGCACCAGAGGGCATGGGGGTCTCTATAGGTGGCACAGGAGTCCAGGGGGCACAGTGGAGAATGGACCCCTGGGGGTCCCTGACAGTCAGGGGGTGGGGGGCATTGTAATGTCCATGGGGGCACGGGGAGCACAGCAGGACCTTTGCTGTAGTGCTGTGGAGTGGGCGTCCATTGGATGGTACTGACAGATGCCTCTTAGATCATCTCTGAGAAGTTCTAAGTTAGCTCCACCAGTGCGGCTCCTGGAATTGTGAATGTGGGTTATGGCAGTCACCCTTCTGGAATAGGGCACAGTTGCTGCTGTAACCCACCCTTGCGCTATGTCGTTGCGGGTTGCAGCATAGTGGGTGGTGTGTCCCATGGTTGGTGTAGCCCACAGCTGACATGGCACAAGGCGCCTTTTGGAATAGGGACTGGTGTAACGCATGGCGCAAGTCGTGAGTTATGCCATGGGGTTTGGCGTAACTCGGCTTGCTCCGGCGAGTGCCATCCTGGAATTGGGCCCTCTGACACAAACCTCCTAAAACAAAGAATTGGTTCACACAAAACACACTGGCACAATCTTCTCAAAACAAACACTTGGTACAGTACCACTAAACATACTGATACAAAATTCCAAAATGAACACTTGGTACAGTATCACTAAACACATTGCACAAACCTGTCAAAATGAAGACTTGGAAGATTATCACTGAACACACTGACACAAACCTCTCAAAACAAACACTTGGTACAGTACCACTAAACATCTTGACACAAACCACCCAAAACAAAGACTTAGTACCACAAAACACACTGACACAAACTTCTCAAAACAAACACTTGGTACAGTACCACTAAACACACTAAAGAACAAAACGGCAGTGATGTATGATTGCACTGCTAATTCTTTGGCTGACCTTGTTTGTATTACTGAGACCTGGTTGGGGGATGACACAGCCCTGTGCTGGAGGCATCTATCCCACCAGGCTATTCGATGGTACATTGCCCGAGGTGGGACCACATGGGTGGTGGGGTGGACATTTAATTGTTTTAAACCCACTTTTTGGGACTCACTGAATACCCCATGGAAACTTTCAGGTTGTCTGAGTGTGTCGCAACTACATGTGCCCTAGGTGCTAGTTGTAAGATCATTCTTATATGTCATCCACCAGAGTATGGAGGTGATTTTCTGCAGAAACTGGTAGATTTCATTATCGATCATACATTGAATACTTCCAGACTTTTAGTGCTGGGGGACTTCAACACCTGACTCGATGATGAGTCCTCACCCGTTGGTGAACAGCTCCTCCAGTTGATTAACTCACTGGGGCTAGTGCAGGCTGTTGCCTCTAGTATGCATCAGCGTGGTCACACCTTGGACCTGATCTTCTCATTGGGTCTTGACATAAGCGTGTTCAGGGTTGATCTGGTCTCTTGGTTGGATCATCATGCAGTGTCATTCCTTTGCAGAGTCCCCTATTTTATTACTCCCTCTGTGGAAATAATCCATTACCACCTGAAATATAATCTGGAGTCTCGCAAACCCCTGGAGGTATTGGATATCTTGGGAATGATGCTCACCTGTGCGCATCAGTCTGAGAATGCTGTGGAACACTATAATGGTGCTTTTACATTGGCCTTGGATTCCTTAGTATCTGTTCCTTGGCCTCCCGGTGCAGCTCACCATGGTTCCGCAATGAGCTGCACGACTGATGACTAAGGGATGGAGGTTAGAACATTCTCAGTGTAGGTCTTGGTCTACGGATAATAAATTAGCATTAAAGACTCACTACAGTGAGTATCAATGAGCAGTTACCCTGAAAAAGACGGAGTTCCTGTCATGGATGATTACTGCAGGGAGAAATCATTCAGCTCAACTCTTTTGCACCATGGACTGGTTATTAAATCCATCCTATCCTTGATCTGTTCTAGTTTTTGCTGCTGAAAAATGCAATGAGTGCAGAAATTTCTTTGCTTACAATGTGTCCTCCATCTGGTATCTGTTCAAGTGGTCTGTCAGGGGCTGGTGAAGATCAGGGCCTGGGTGGCATTGTTGATCTGCCTGCTTGGGGAGAGTTTTGGCCAGCTGTGGAGGAAGATGTGCTCTAGGTGATCTCAAGTTTGTGTCCCACCATCTGTTTGCTGCATTTTGGTCCTACCTGGTTACTATTAGATTGCTAGGAAGTTTTGGTTCCGGTTATCTCCCAGATTGTCAGGTGTTCCATGAGGGAGGGGGTGAGCCCATCTGCCCTGAAATGGGCAGTGGTGAGGCCTCTTCTAAAGAAACCTTCCTTGGACCCTGATGTGATGGGGAATTGCAGACCTGTCTTTAATCTCCTCTTTTTTGGGAAGATTATTGAGAAAGTGGTGGTTGAGCAACTTGTTGAACTCCTTGAGAGGTTTAACATCTATTAACCTCTTCTGTTGGGTTTTTGGTCTCGCTACAGTATGGAGACTGCTCACATCAGCGTGATGAATGATTTCCTTATGGCAAGGGATTGAGAATTTTGTACCGACTTGGTCCTATTAGATCTTTTCTTGGCATCTGTCGCTGTTGATCACAGGGTATTTTTGGATTGCCTGAGGAATAATGTGGGACTCCCTGGCACTGTATTGAGCTGGTTTGAGTCCTACATAACCAGGAGAATGTAGCAGGTGGCATTTGGAAGTCTTGTTTTCAGTGCCTCTTGTGGCATTCCTCAAGGCTCAGTCTTTGCTGCCATGTTGTTTTCAGTGTATATGTTGCCAGTGGGTGAGATCATTAGACAGTCTGATGTTGAATTTCACTGCTATGCAGATTATACCAAACTATACCGTCTAGCAGTTCTGGTTGGTGTGAAGTATTTTCTGTCCTGGAGAAGTGTTTTGACTGAAATACACGACTGGATGGCCTCAAACTGGCAATGTCTTAAACTGGGTAAGACGGAGGTTATGACTGTTCAGCCAGGAAGGCAGGGCCCAGTGATGATGAGTCAACTGACATTACTTCCTTCATTGACTGGTCAACCATTCAGAGCTGTAGATGTGGTTAAAAATCTTGGGGTCATCCTGGACTGCAAGCTGACGCTTGACCAACAGGAGTTGGCTGTGGTTTGGGCTGGCTTTTACCACCTTTGAAATATTGCTAGGATCAAACTGTATCTATTCCCTGCTGACCTAGCTGTGATAGTTCATGCCTTTGCCATCTCTAGGCTTGACTAGTATAATGCTTTATAGACAGAGTTATTTGGAGGTTTGTTGCAACACCTGCAGCTAGTCAGGAGTGCTGCAGCCCAAATGATTGTAGGCTTCTCATCTAGGAATCACATCACGCCGGTTTTGCATTTGTGGCACTGGCTGCCTATGCAGCGACACATAGCCTTCAAGATATGCTTGGTAACATTCCAGGCCCTATACAGTTTGGGATCAGACTACTTAAAATACCTCCTAGTTCCTTGTCACCCGACTTGTGCCCTCTGCTTTTCTGATGTGAGCCTGATGTCTGTCCCTTTATCCAGTGTGTGTCAATCTGAAGACAGAGCTTGTTGTGTTGTGGCACTTTCTCTTTGGAATCCCCGCCTCAACCACGTTAGAGGTGCTGGCACAGTAGACGCCTTTAAGACCTTTTTATAAATGTATCTCTTCCGTGAAGCATTTCCCTGACTGTCTTAAAGCATTACTGAAATTTATCTATACATTTTAACTGCCTTTTTGTTTGCTGTCTAAATTACTGTCCACCATGTTACTGGTGTATTTATTGTGCAGTGCCCTGAGCCCTTGGGAAAAGAAGCTCTACATAGAAACAGAATTTGACGGCAGATAAGGACCACTTGGCCCACCCAGTCTGCCCATTTCCCTACCTACTTTATAAGCTGCAGATCCTAGTTAACCAGCAGCCTACTTCTTCCTACCCCCCCCCAGAATTGCCTTATGACTGTCCCATGCATGCTTGAATTCCACCACTGATTTTGACTCCACAACCTCCTCCGGAAGGCCGTTCCATGCATCCACAACCCTCTCTGTGAAAAAAATAGTTCCTTAAATTACCTCTGAGCCACCCCCCATCTTCAAATTGTGCCCTCTTGTTCTTGCACACCTCTTTTTTTGAAAGATGCTACCCTCTTGGACTTTGTTGATTCCCTTGAGGTACTTGAACATTTCTATCATGTCCCCCCTCTCCTTCCTTTCCTCGAGGCTATACATATTAAACTCCTTTCGTCTCTCTTCATATGTCTTCCGGTGCAGATCCTGCACCATTTTAGTTGCCCTCCTCTGGACAGCTTCCATCCTGTCTATGTCTTTGCGGAGATTGGGTCTCCAGAACTGCACACAGTACTCCAGATGGGGTCTCACCAGCTGTCTGTACAGAGGAATAATAACTTCCTGTTTTCTACTGGTGATGCCTCTCTCTATGCATCCCAGTATCCCCCCAGCCCTCCTTGCTGCCCTCTCACATTGCTTGCCCACCTTTAGGTCATCTGATATGACTACCCCCAGGTCCCTTTCCATTTTGTTGTTGTTAGTATCTCACCCCCATTGTGTACTCTTCCCTGGGTTTTGTTTCCCAGGTGCATTACCTTGCACTTCTTAGCATTGAATCTAAGCTGCCATACATTTGACCATTCCTCTAACCTTGCCAAGTCCCTTCTCATCCTTTCCACCCACTCTGTGCATCAACTCTGTTGCAGATCTTGTGTCATCTGCAAAGAGACATATTTTTCCTTCCAGTCCTTCTGCAATGTCGCTTATAAAGACATTGAAGAGGACCGTCCTAATACTGAACCCTGCAGTACCCCCACTAGTAACCTCCTTTCTTCTGAGTGGACTCCATTTACTATTACTCTCTGTGTCCTATTCTCCAGCCAATTCTTTACCCAGGCTGTCATCTTGGGACTCACTCTCAGGCTGGCTAACTGTATATAATCTTTTGTGTAGGACTGTGTCAAATGCCTTGCTAAAGTCTAGGTAGGCCATGTCCACAGCCCTCCCTGATCTACTACTTTGGTCACCCAGTCAAAGAAATCTATCAGATTCATCTGGCATGACCTTCCGCTGTGAATCCATGCTGCCTAGGGTCCTGTGCCCCTCTGGCCTCTAGATACCGACAATTCTTTCCTTCAGAAGTGATTCCATCATTTTCCCTATCACTGAGGTTAAACTAGCAGGTCTGTAGTTTTCGCTTCTGCCTTGCTCCCACTTTTGTGAAGGGGAATCACATCTGCCCTCCTCCAGTCCTTGGGTACCACCCTCCTCCCATGATTTGTTAAAAGGTAGTCAGTGGTGTCACTAGTTCTACCTTAGTTCTTTAGAATTCTGGGATGAATCCCATCAGGCCCTATTGCTTTGTCCACCTTCAGTTTTAAGAGTTCTTTCAGAACCCTTTCTTCTGTAAATGGCTGCCATCAACTTCTGTATCCAGAGTGTTTCTACTGTTTGTTTTATGTACCTCCCCTTTCATTTGTAAATACTGAGCAAAAATATTTGTTTAGTTTTCTGCTTTCACAGTCTCCTCTGCCCACCCTCCCTCCCCTTTATTAAGCCTCACTATCCCTCCCTTGGTCTTCCTTTGCTCCTGATGTACCTATAAAAGGTTTTATCCCCTTCTTAACTGAGTTGGCTTCTTTTCCTCGGTTTGGGCTTTTGCTGTTCTGACTGCCTTCCCAGCCTCCTTTTGCTTTAACTGATACAGTTCTCTGCCCTGCTCCTTCTCTGATTCCTTGTACTTCCTGAATGCTTTCTTTTCTCTTGAACCTTCACTGCCACTTCCTTTGAGAACCATAGTGGTTTCTACATCGTTTTGTTTTGTTTTTTGCTTCACACAAGGCTCATTACCTCCATGATGGCAGTTTTATTATTCCCCATTGTTCTTCCACCTCCTTCCTGCCCATTTGCTAGTGCATTCCTTAGACACTCACCCATTTTGGCAAAGTCAGCCCTCCTAAAGTCCAGTACTTTTGTCTTTGTATGGCTTGACTCTATTGCTGTGTTTATTGTAGAACCATACTGTTCGATGGTCGCTAGTCTCCAGATGGCTACCCACTTCTACATCTGTGATCCTCTCTCCATCTCCATTTGAGAGAATCAAGTCTAATATTGCTCCCTCGAGTGGGCTCCAGTACTAGTTGTCTAGGCATGCCCTGCAGGGCATCTAGAATAACTCCACTCTTCAAGTGGCAGCTGCAACTGCACTCAGTTAACATCTGGCATATTCAGATCACCCATCAGCAATATCTCCTTTTTCTGCCATTCTAAGTATACTTTCTATCATTTCCTTTGTCCATTTCTCCCTGAGGAGGGGTCTGTATACAACCCCTGTGCAGATTGTGATGCCATTGCCTGTCTCCAAATTTACCCACAGTGCTTCTTCTCCTCCCTGTTTACCCTTTTGTTCTGTTGCTTTGATTCCTTCCCTTATGTAAAGAGCTACTCCTCCTCCTCCTTTTACCCTCCCTGTCCCTCCTGTAGATAGTGTATCCTGGTATGTTTACATCCCAGTCATGGTTTTGTGTGTACCATGTTTCTGTGACTGCCATGATATCCAGATGTTCCTCCTCCATCAAGGTCACTAATTCAGGAAGCTTGTTACCCAGACTACGGGCATTGGTACTTATTGCTCTCCATTTTTTCATGGCTTTACTTTCTGTTGCAGCATCCCCCACTGACCGTTCTACCTCGGTCTTTTTCTCATTTATAAACAGAATTGCCTAATCTTGCCTTGCCACACTGATACAAACCTCCAAAAACAAAGACTTGGTACAGTACCGCTGAACACACTGCACAAACTAAAAATAAAAATGCCAGCAACTAAAAATACCACCAACAGCTTAATCTGGTTTAGTGTCAGTTGGCATCCATCTATATCCCCCTCTCTGGGATGAGGCTGAAAATAGGAAGAATTGTCTAGTCCTCCTTTCCCGGTCAACAAAATCTAAATAAATAAATAGAACTGCAAAAAACAAAAACTTGGTACAATACAAGTAACACACTGACACAAAACTCTCAAACCAAATTCTTAGTACAGTACTACTAAACACACTGACAAAATCTCTGAAAACAAAGACTTGGTACCACAAAGCACAGTGACACAAACCTCTCAAAACAAACACTTGGTACAGTACCACTAAACACACTGACACAAACTTCTCAAATAAAGACTTGGTACCACAAAACACACTGCCAAAAACTTCCCAGGAATGGACTTGGTGTCACAGTAAACACTGACAAAAACTTCTCAAAACAAAGACTGCTACAGTACAAACTAACATAAACCTCTCAGAACCAAAGCTGTGGCATCGCACTGTGCACCCACACAAACCTCCCAGAATCAAATACGTGGTAGCACAGTACACACTGACACAAACAGGAAACTTTGCGGACACTGCACAGAGGAAAACGTTTTGAGGATAACAAAGAATTTGTGCTGCAGTATACACTGACAAAAACAAAGGCACACACAACAAAACAACATACTGTATCACTTATGAGCCATTTTAAAATTACAGAGGGTCTTAGAGCTCTGCAATTTGCTCAGTTCAGGTGTTGTGAAACGAGGCAGTGTAGACATCCACAAGATACTTGCTTGGCTTCAAAAACCCTTCATGGTGTGATTCAAACCCACAGCACATTCATTTCCAGACATTGCTGCTAAATAAAGAAGAAATAGTTGGCAGACAACACAGCACTGAGCCCATGTAATCTGAACACACACACAGCCAGGTCAGCTGCAAAGCTTTCCAGATTGTATTTGTTTTGGGAAGCTGCCAAGCTCAGGTGTACTGTAGCAGGGTCAGTAGGTAAGAAATGTATTACATAACCACATAGAGGAAATAGAGCTGTCAGTGGGAACAGTCATAAGGCTGCAATAACTTGGTTGATCCTTAAGAGGGCATTAAAAACTTTCAGTTACTTAGCCAAGTGAAATTTATCTGCATTTCCATGTTTGCTTTTGTAAAATGAAATTGTGAAAGGCTGCCCTCAATGTCGCCTCCAAGACAGAGTTGCCATACAGGCAGAACTTTACTGTTGCACTTATTCTTTCTTGTAACACAATTCTTTCAGGTCTATGGTTTAATCTGCTGCCCAGTGATATCTCTTCATTACCAAAGTTGGGACCATTTAAAGGTACTCTTCATCAGCATCTTACAGCTAACAGATCCTGTGACTGTTTCAACTGACATGGCACTACCTCAACAGTATTGACACATCCTTGTGTACCTACTTCTTTCCCTTTCTCTGCAAATGACCACATTCACCCTAACCGCTCTGCCCTATTTCCTGCCTCCTTCCCTGATCCTTCTTTCATCTCACCCCTCTCACCCTCCAACTTCTTTCCACTGTTTATCTTCACTTACCTGAACTTTTGTTCACCCAAATCTACCTATACCTATTTGACAAAGCACCTTGGACTGCCTCCTTTTATTAGGTTATTTTTGATTTCCTACCAATTCATAGTTTTAATTTTAGTTGCAATGTTAATGTCATATTGCCATTTTAAATACTTTCTTGTCAAACTTTTATGTAATGCTCTCCATTGTATGTCTGTCACCCTTCCCACTGATGAGTAACCTTTGTAAAAAAGCTGTTATGTGCTCAAAGGTATTGTAATCCAAGAATTAATAAATAAATAAAATAAATAATTACATTTTTCAGGAGAAGGGAGTTTTATTTTGCTTTCAGAGGCAGTCCTACCTCTGAAGTAACTTTCAGGGCAGAAAAAACACTGTTCTGCATGAAGCACAATCAGAAAGTGTTCATGACAACCTATTGCACTTACTCCAGCAGCACGTCTGTGCAGTACAGTGGAGATCATAAAGTGCAAAACAAAAACCAAAATAAAATGCAAAGAAAAAGTAAAGCAACAACACAAATAAATACAAACATAAAGTAAACAAAAAGATGCAAGGTGCAAATGAAATAGTAGAGCAGCCAAAAAACTGAGAACAGACAGAGTAGACATGTAAAATGTAAATAAAAGAGTAAAGCGACAACAAAAAATAATTCAAACAGAAAGTAAACATAATGTAAAATGTTAATAAAATAGTAAAGCAACAACAAAAATAATACAAACAAAGTAAACATAATGTAAAATGTAAATAAAATAGTAAAGTAACAAAAATAATACAAACAGAAAGTAAACATAATGTAAAATGTAAATAAAATAGTAAAGTAACAACAAAAATAATACAAACAGAAAGTAAACATAATGTAAAATGTAAATTAAATAGTAAAGTAACAACAAAAATAATACAAACAAAAAGTAAACATAATGTAAATTGTAAATAAAATAGTAAAGCAACAACAAAAATAATACAAACAGAAAGTAAACATAATGTAAAATGTAAACAAAATAGTAAACCAACAACAAAAAATAATTCAAACAGAAAGTAAACACATAGGCCAAGATATTCAGAAATGCACCAAAGGCCAGCGCAAGTCCAGCACAGCGCAAATCTGATGCACCGTGATGCAACAGGAGCCATATTGAGAGGTTGTGCAGGGTGCACTGCGCTAGAGCAACCTGGCTATATATGGCACAGTTGTGCTATGGCACAACCGTGGATGCACAATGGCACAACCGTGGATACACCATGGCACAACCAGAGGTGCACCATGGCACAAACAGGTGCACCATGGGCAGACAGGGAAGCCTCAGAGCAACCGTAGGAGCAGAACAACAGAGAGGGGCATGGCACAGAGAGGTGATCCAGGGACAGAGCCAGAGAAGCACAGTGACAGGCCACAGGAGGCCACTACCAGCTGGGCACAGCAGGGTGCACACAGGCACCCAGACCGCCACCCCAGAACACAACAGTGGCACAGACAGTAGGCAATGGGGGTGCCAATGGTGTACGGAGGGCCACCAAGGGGGCCCCCAGAGGCTGCAGGCCATGCCCCCCTGCACAGCCAGACCAGGGCAGGCCACACCCAGGACCATGCAGGCAAGCACACACACCTGCCACACACCCCTGACAGCTGCCCTATGGGCACCCCAAGGCACAGCCATCGACCTAGGGGAGGGACAACACCACAGTGGAACACACTGAAGCAAATAGCAGTGATCCACAGAAGCACAACATGCACCACAACACATGCACACCACACGGACATGCACTGGGCCACTGCAGCATGGCTCCTCATGCCAACTGCAAAGCAGACACAGACACAGGCAGGTATGGAAAAAGATATATATTGTGGTAAACAACTATATACAAGAGAAGGGTGTAGGGAAGGGTAGGAAAGTGAGGGGAGGGGATAGGGAACAGAAACTGTACAGTGGGAAGGGGGACTGGAAGGGGAGGTACGGCTGGGGGAACGGGAAATCAGGGCCCGACTAGCGGCGGCCATGGCCTGCCACTGCCTGCAGACGTCGCTGCCTCCTGTCTACTAACGGCATCTGCCTGATATGTAGCACCACCTCCATCATTGTTGAGGGAATCAAAATCAACTGTCGCAGGAGTTGGCAGTAGAGGGGCCTCCTGTGCCGCCGCCAGACACCTAGGGGAAGGGACAGAACAGGTGGCTAGTGCAATGTCCCAAGGAACCATGCCCATCCACAGCATGCAATGGGTAGCAGGTTCACACACTCCCTGAGAACCCATACAGGCCACCCACAGAGGGGTAGGCCAATGCCTGCCAGCAACTCGGCACACCACAACAGTGCACAGCGGTGGTCCTCGCCACACAGTGGTCACCAGACTGCGCCATAGCAGTCATATGGCACAGTGCTCTGGCAGCTCCACAGCAATATCAGTGGCAGCCGAGCGCACACCCACCCCACCAACAGCTGGCACCAGTGTCCAATGGATGCACCATAGTGGCGGGCACCTTGCACTGTGCGACATACACAGCTGCCATGGCACATGGCACAGGTGGCCAGGCCCGTACCCATGCACCCGCCACCCCCCATGGCCGATGCAAAGGACAATGTCAGTCCCTACCTGCTCTCTGTGGCCCCCTCTGGTGTGGGAACTGCTCTGCCACCCTGGGCCACTGCGGCCTGATGTCCTGCCATCGCTGCCTGTCTTTGGTCTTCAGGTCCTGGGAATGAAACAGAAACAGGTACACATCAGTAACCAACCACAGCAGCTGCCTATCACCCCCAACCCTGTGCACAGTGTGAGCCCCTGCCCTACACATCCCATGCAGCAGCATCACAATGCAAGTGGCAGAGGGTGATGCCACCCCACGATGCACACGATGGCAGTACACCCACCCTGCAGGACATGCCAGGCAGCTTAGCCAACACCACAGTACAGCACCAGGGCACACATGCATTATGGACCTACTCACCTGGCTGTGGCACAGCCCCATGCCTGATGTGAGCCTCCAGCCTCCTGAAGTGCTCTGGGTCCCTGCAAAACAAGTCTCCATAGTGGTGGCAACACTACTCCCCTGTCCTGGCCACCCCTGTGCGCTGCCACAGTGAGGCAGCAATGATCTGCTACACAGCCACCCGGGGCTGTTGCAGTGGCGCCTGCCCAAACAGTTGGGGTGTGTGGGACTGGATGCAGGTGACAAGGTTAGCTAACTCAACCTGCATCTAGTTGGCCGCTCATCCTGCTCACTGCTGCGCCATGCTTCTGGTGTGAGCCGCTGAGCAAAATGGCAACGGTAGGCGCACATGCTTGGTATGGGAGTGGCTTGGTGGAGTCATGGGTGTGGGGGTCACCCGGGGCAGAGGTCACAGCAAGGGTCAGAGGTCGGCCACCAAACAGTTCGCACGTGCGTAATAGCAGGCATAGCACAGCATGCGCCATGGCCCATATCACGCAGTTTGCGCACAGTGCACAATTGATTACATCTTGCTGTGTGGTGCATGGACACTGCAGTCCTGCACACCGTGCATGCATGTGCATTGTGCTGCAACTTGCTCCGGAGCAATCTCATTGCGCATGGAGCAAAATCTCGATATTCAGCCACCATATGAAAATTAGCTCATCAGCCATTGCATGATAAACTGGGGGAATCAGCATGTCATTACTGTTGCACCAAAGCTCATTTGCATGTGATACGCTATAAAAGCGCAATGGATCAGCACAGGCCATGAACCGGTATTGCATCCTTTTGAGGTACATTGCGCACACTACTGCAGCACACTGGGTGCAGCCAGCACAGCAGGGGGGGACAGAATGAGGAGCTGCTGCCACTGACACACTGTACTGTCCATGTCCACAGGAAGCAAGATGGCAGAACGAGAGGAGGGTGAGGAGCGTAGGCCTGCTCGCAAGTGCAGGCCCAACTTCACTAAGGCAGAAACAGAGGCCCTGTTCAAGGCCTGCCTCAAAAGGGAGCCTCTGTTGAGTGGTGCCACAGGCACACCACAGGCCAGGGCTGGGGCCTGGGAGGAGGTGGCAGCGTGTGTGAACCAGCAGGGCAGCCACCAGCGGTCAGCGCAGGAGTGCTGCAAGAAGGTGTGCATGGACAAGCGGTGCACAAAGAAGAAGGTGGCAGCCATCCATGCCTCCCAGAATGCCACCAGAGGGGGGCCTGCAGATGTGCCACAGCTCATGGTGGGAGGAGTTGGTGGCAGCCACCATGCACCACAGCACCATGAAGGGTGTGCCTGGAGGAGGATTTTAGATGGGTGGCAGCCCATCACTGCATGGTATGTATATGTCAGCCACGCACAGCCGGTGGCATGGAGGGTGTGTACATGGGCATGCTGCCACCATGCATGTCCTGTGAATGTGTGTACAACACCACTCATGCCATGCTGCAAGACACATGCAGTGGCTGTTTGGGGGAGGCACCTGTCGGCAGTGCATTACTAATGCAATTATTTTCTCTTTCAGCACCAGGTTGCCAATGTGTGGAGGATGGGGCACCAACAGCGGCCGTGGATGCAGGACCAGCCTTGGAGGACCAGTCATCCACCTCCACAGGCATCCGGTGGCCTGATAGGCTGCAGCACACCACCACAGTTCAGGCAGATGTCCTGGGCATGGGGTCAGACGAGGCCCTGGATGTATTCCTGCAGGATGCTAGTCTCAGTGTCCTTTGCTTGGAGGCACAGATCAGGGTGGGGTCCGAAGCCAATGACGACATCACCATCATCCTGGACAACATGAGCAATGTTGTGGGGGAGATGCCTATGCCTGACACCAACACAGGCAGCACGCCCAGCGACCTGACAGTGGGAGAACGTCTGCCTGCCACCACTGCAGGTGCAGCTGTGTGCACTGCCATAGTTGTGCCATGTGGTGGTGGTGTGGCTGTGCAGGTGCTGGGCAGTGTTCAGCGGTCAGACAGGCAACGGCAGCAGGCAGTGGTTGCCACAGGGTGGCCAGACACTGGGTTCACCACTGGGGTGCCAGCTAGGGACATACCCCATGAGGTCCCCACTGTGCAACATCCTCCTGAGAGGGGGGGAATCTGTACAGTGTGGCCGGTCACCACAGGAGGGTCGGCGTCCTGCCCAGGATCCCCAAGATGCCGACCCGCTGGCAGAGCACATCTGTTTGTTGCAGGCCTCCGTACAGCAACAGGTGCAGCTTTCAGCTGGGGTGCATGCACTGCACACAGAGGTGCACCATCTAGCCGAGCAGTGCGAGAGGGGCACTGTGCAGCTCCTGGTAGGGATGCAGCACATGCAGGAGGCCACAAGTGCATCCCTGGATTGCATTGCAAATGTGATCACAGATGGCTTCACGATGCTGGCTGCCTCAGGGCATGGCTGGCCACCACAGACCCCACACTGTACACTGTCGATGACAGGCTCTGCTGTAGGCATCCCAGGCATGCCTGGGGCAGGCCTGTTTGGGTGCTTACACACCCCTGCGTGGACCCAGTCATGGTCCTCCAATTCAACCCCTGGGGGGCTGATGCTAACACCCCCTGTAGCTGATGAGCAGCCTGTGGCTGATGATCAGCCCTGGTGTGGCCACCCCATGGCTGTGGTGGCCATGGTTCCATGCAGTGGCCCTGATGTTTGTCCTGTCCTGACCGCAGTCTGCAGCTGTTACCATGTGCATGCATGGGTGGCGTGTGTGTGTGCATACCACTGATGTGGCACCTGTGTGTCATGCCACATGCTGCCTGTGTGCGTGCTTGCCCTGCCACTGGACAATGTGGCATTGGTGTGATGAGGGCAGTTCAGCACCAGTTGCACCTGTGCACCGGTGCAATGCTTCTGATCCCCCACCACATACCAACGCCTGGGTGTGTGGATTCATGGGTGCGTGGGTGCATGGGTGTGTTGCTGTGTGCGGTTCTGTGTGTGTATGTGCCACTGCCTCCCCTACTCCTGCACCAGGCCTCTGTGTGTACATGCCCATTGCCATGCATGCCCCTACACAGAAACATAGACAGTGTCAGCAGATAAGGGCCTATGGCCCACCTAATCTGCCCATTTGAGTTTGTAACTTCAGTTTATGTTTTCCTAGAACATGTGTGCTGTACCTGTGTGTGTGGCCCATGCATGGGTTTTGCCCCATCTACCTGCGTGCACCATAGTGTTCCTCTGCGATGATGTCCCAATGTTGAAGTGCCATCCACTGCAGCTGGGCATCCCTCCACCGGGGGGGCTCACCACCATCCCCTAGCCCATTGCTTCCATTGTCCCCACTACCGTTGCCCTTGTCAGCCTCAACAGCTATCCCACTGTCAATGGCCATGTTGTGCAGTATGCAGCCGGCCAGGAATAGGCCACAGAAATTCGAGGGGCTGTACTGTAGGGCACAGCCTGACCTATCTAGGTAATGGAAGCATGCCTTCAGCATGCCAAATACACACTCAATGATGTTGGGCATGCTGGCATGTGCCTCGTTGTAGTGTTCCTCTGCTGTGGACAACGGGCACCGGTAAGTGGTGAGCAGCCTGGGCCTCAGTGGATAAGCACTGTCCCCTGTGTGAATAATGACATAGTTAGCCCCCTGCCATCCTTTGCCATGTCCCTTGGCTGTCCCTGGCACCCTCGCCAGCATGCCCACCCTGTCCTCCACCATTCCATGGCCTGCTCTGCCCGTCACCCTCTGCCCCTGCCATACTCACCCACTAGTTGGCCTGTGGGGATGTTCCCATGTTTGAACCTGTGGTACAGCACAGAGCTGTGCCAGATTAATGCATAATGTGCACTCCTAGGGTGTGTGGCACTGACATTGGTGATGCACCCCGTGGTATCGCACACCACCTGGCAGTTGATGCTCAGGATCCCCTTCCACACCTTCAGGGCCAGGTGGCATTTGGATGCCCATGTGGGTGCAGTCAATGACCCCAAGCATGCCAGGCATACATGCTACCCTGTGGAAGTCCTGCATGGCTGCTGTATGCTCCACCTGTGTGCTGGGGAAATGGATGTATTCCGAAGCACATGGCAGCAGAGCATTGAGGAACTGTGTGAGGAGGCATGACATGGCTGACTGGGTTATGCCTGTGGTGTCCCCTGTTGGTCTCTGGAAGGTGCCCATGGCGAGCAGGCACATGACGGCTGTCACTTTTGTCTCCATGGACATTGCGTGGCTCTATCTTGTGGGTGCCTGCATCTCCTCACTGCACAGCTTGCAGAGCTGCCTCAGAATGGCCCTATTCAGGTGGTAGTGGCCCACAATCTCCATATCTGAGTAGTTCTCAAAGGTGGTGTGGGCATGGTACCGCCTGTGTTGGGCATACTGCCAACAGACCCTTCCCCCCTTATAGTAATGCACAATAAAAAATGCATGCCAATAAAAATTTTAACAAATATGTAAAATGCAAATCAAATAGTAACACAACAACAAAAAATACATTCCAATGAAATGGTAACAAAATATGTAAAATGTAAATAAAATAGTTACGCAACAACACAAAGAAAACCAAAGCATCAATATGGAAATAAAATAGTAAAACAGCAACAGAAATCAATGCAACTAAAAGTAAACAAGAAATGTAAACAACATAGAAATGCAAAAAACTAAAAAAGTAAATCAAAAATGCAAAAGGCAAATCAAATAGTAAAGTAACAACAAAAATGAATGCAAGCAAAATATAAACAAAATATGTAAGGCCTGATATTTAGTAAGGCTTAAAAGTGTAGCACAAATGTTTGTGCTACAATTTGCAATTGCCCAAGGGTCCAAGGATGGTATATTCAGTTGAGTGCTACTGGACTGACTATAGGGTCATGTTGGCACAGCGTTAAGTCAGGTAGCAGTACTCCAACATGGCTTCTGAGGTGGGCCTCAAAAGTGGATAGCGCCGGAGCATTATCTGCAGTTTTCAAAGGGATGCATGCAAATGAGTGCATCGGGCATGCAAGGCACTAAGGGTCCATCTGCATGCCCATTATGGGCCCATTTGCATGTGTAGTGGAGACAGGTCGCATGGCAACACTCTCTCCACTGTTCATGACATACGTAGCTAGCCCTGGTGCTAGTGTCCCCCTCCAATTTCTAGCCCATATATATTAAATATATCCCTAGTGCTGGTGGTCCTCCCCTGATTGCCAGCCCATATTTTTTTTTAAATCCCTGGTGCTAGTGGCCCGTCCCCCCGATTGCTACCTCGTATTAAATAAAAGTCTCTCTAGTGCTAGTGGTCCCCCCAATCATCAGCCAGTATTTCATAACAGTTTTCCTAGTGCTAGTGATCCTTCCCCTACAATTGCCAGCCTGTAGTATAACTAACCCCCTGGCATCCAGTGATTCCCTCCTGCATGGATCCATGGTACCTGCTGTCGCTCATCCCTGGTATCTAGTGTCTCCCCCCCACAGAGGCACTGAGCCCCCACCCTCCAGTTATCTTGGTACTATGAGTGTGATTATGGCGACTGGCACAGCCTTCCTCACACCTCCTTGGCCAGCCACCGTATATCCAGGCAGGGAGCGCACTTCTTATTTGTAGGAGAGGATGATGTGCCAAGAAGGTGTGAGGAGGGCTGTGCTGGTTGCCGTATGCACCTGTGGCACCGAGGATATGGGTAAGGTAATGGATTGGTGCTCGTCCGCAGTGGGGGGGGTATTAAACACCAGGGATGTGCAACAGCAGGTACTGTGGATCGGTGGTGAATTACTGGAAGCTGGGGGGTTTAGTTATACTAAGGGCTGGTGATCGGGGGGGTAACTACTGGCACCAGGGAGATCTATAATATATATACAGGCTGACGATTGGAGGGGAGGAGGATCCACTAGCACCAGGGATATTTTTATTGAACATGGGCTGGTGATCAGAGGGTGGGGACCACTAGCACCAGGTAGGATATTATGAAAAATGGGCTGACAATTGAAGAGCGGGACCACTAGTACTAGGGGGACTATTAATATGTACAGGCTGGCGAGTGGAGGGAAGGATCACTAGTACCAGGGAGACTTTTAACATATATGGGCCGGTGACTGCAGGGGGGACCACTATCACTAGGGATACTTTTATTAAATATGGGCTGGTAATCAGAGGGGGAGACCATTAGCACCAGGGAAACTTTTAATATATAAAGGCTGGCGATTGGAGGGTGGGTGTCATGGAATACAGGAGGTGGGTGTGCTGCCCAGCAGCCAACCGCTAGTTGGCTGCAGTACCTCTGGCAGCCACTATGGTTGCATGGAGTGAGTGGGGTTTTGTTCAGACTCAAGGCCAAGCTAGCTAGGGTTTGGAGGACCAATTTCCCCACTCAGGGACCACCAAGGCCTCCTCCACTTCATCAGAGGATGCCGGGAAGGAGAAGCAGATGAACAACAGTGGGCTCAGGGAGGATTAGGGTGATGAAGCGAAGGCACATCCTTACTCCCATACCACTGTGGCACTCCTACCCCACACTGGCAGGGTGGGACAGTCCCACAGAGGCACCTGAAGTAGCGACTGGGACAGATGTGGAAGTTCTGCAGGGTGGAGACCTCAAGGGGTTAGCAGAGCTCCCTAGTGGAAGAGGAAGCAACTCTCCTGGTGGGGGACTCCATAGTCCGGGGAGTGGAGTTGCGGACAGGAAGTGGGGTAGAGAGGGAGTTAAAGTGCATGCCAGGAAGCACAGCTCAGAGGGATGGAGAGCGGATCCAGAGGATTACCAAAGTGGCAGCAAGGAGGGGGGAGCTGGATGTCAATGTCCATCTGGGGACAAATGACCAGACTAGGGATGAGGCAGGAATAGTGAGAGTGCAGGAGGAGTTCAGAGAGTTGGGGAGGGGTATAGGGCAGGTAGCAAGCTCTTGGAAGTGCTACCTCTCCACATCAAGGGGAAGGCTGGGAATCTCCACACCAGGGACTTTTAAAAGAAGGCAGAGGAACTGGTGCAGAGAGAAGGGCTTTGGCTTCATTGGGGACTTGGGACCCACCTCAAGGGGCATGGGCCTTTACAAGGGTGATGGCCTTCATCTGTCCAGGGAGAGGACCAATGTCCTTTGAGAGCAGTTTAAATGTTTCATTGGCAAACATTTAAACTAGCCAAAGGGGAGGCAGAAGGAAGCAGGGAGAATCAAACTGCCCACCCCCACAGGTTAGTGTAGTCAGCAGGGAGGACCCTAAAGTTGGGAAATCACTGATGGTAGATAAACTAGGAAAAGATAAAATGGTGGACAAAAGACAAGACAGGCTTAAAGGCAGACGGTAATGAGGGTAGGCATAAGTATATTCGGGGGATGACTATAGGGGAAGCAACAAAATCTGGAAGGCTATGTGAGTGAATGCTCACAGCCTGGGAAACAAACTCCCAAACCAGGTGGCCTTGATGGCAGAGGCTGACCTGGATATTGTCATTATTATCAAAACATGGTATAATGGGAGCCATGACTGGGATGTAGCTATGCCAGATTATACTCTATTCAGGATAGACAGGGAGGGTAAAAAGAGAGGATGGGTAGGTCTTTAGGTCAGGGAGGGTATAAAATCAACTGAAGTACAGGGATTGTGGATGGGGTAGAGGCTCTGTGGGCCACCCTAGAGATGGGCAATGGCATGGTTATTTTCACTGAAGTGATCTACAGACCTCCAGCACAAAGAAAAGAGATGGACAAACTTCTGGTGAAAGCCATCCATAAGATGGCGACTAAAGGGGACATTCTGCTAGTAGGTGACTTTAATCTGCTAGATGTCAATTGGAGCACTCCAGCCACAGCCACAACCCGAATCAGGGACATTCTGGACACCCTGCAGGGGGCTTGTCTCAGGCAGCTAGTATTAGAGCCCACCCATGAGGGTGTGATTTTGGATCTGGTACTCAGCAACAAGGACAGAAATGCAGATGACATGGGCACCTGGGGTCTAGTAAGTAAGTAAGTAATTTTTTAATTGTTTGGTTCCCAATCCCAGAGGCTCTGGGTGCTGTACAGTAGAACAGTTTAAACACCATCATATGGTGTGATTCAAAATAGGTGTGGCAGCAGAGTCAAGCCACAAGAAAGTGAGGTTCCTGGACTTCAGGAGAACAGACTTTGCAAAGTTGGGGATATGTCTCAGGAAGGCCTTAGTGGGGAAGGAGGACCAGGGTGGGGTTCAGGAACGGTGGTGCAACAAACCTTTGCATTAAGCAAATAAATGAAGGTAAGAGAAAAAGGAAACCACTGTAGTTCTCAAGGGAAGCGGCTGTGAAGGTAAGAGCAAAAAAGTTGACTTTCAGGAAGTACAAGGTAACACAGCAGGAGGAGGACAGGATAGTGTATCTGGACAAGCAGCAGGAGGCAGGGAGGGCACTCAGGAGTGCAAAGGCACAAATGGAGGAGAACATAGCCCAGACAGTAAAGAAAGGTGCCAAGATATTTTTAGGTATGTTAGTGAAAGGAGGAGGACATGGGGTGGGATCATATGGATTAAGGGGGAAGAATGGGACAGTGTGGAAGGAGACTTGGAAAAAGCATCAATCCTGAACAAATATTTTATTTCATCCTGAACAAATATTTTTGTTCAATGTTCACAGAAGAGGGGGAAGGTAAGGGACCACAATTAAGTGGCAGGAGCAGTAAGGGCAGGGAGATGGACACCAGTCAATTTACGGAGGAGAGCATTCTAAAGGAACTCACAAAACTGAAAGTGGACAAAGAAATGGGACCAGATGGGATACATCCTAGAATATTAAGGGAGTCTAGGGAGGTGCTGACAGAACCAATGGCAGCCCTGTTCAATAAATCACTGGAAACAGGAGTGGCTCCAGAGGACTGGAGGAGAGCTCATGAAGCCACTCTACCCAAAAGTGGGAGTAGGGAGGAGGCTGGAAACTATAGACCAGTCAGCCTGACCTTGGTGGTGGGGAAAATAAAGGAATCATTGCTAAAAGGATTGTGGAACATCTTGAATCCAGCGGAGCACATGATCTGAGGCAGCATGGATTCACAGTAGGAAGGTCAAGTCAAACAAATCTGATAGATTTCTTCAACTGGGTGACCAGGGAAGTGGATCAGTGGGGAGTGGTGGATGTGGCCTACCTGGATTTCAGCAAGGCCTTCAACACTGTCCCACATAAAAGGCTTGTAAGCATGTTAGGCAGCCTGGGAATGGGCCCCAAGGTGGTAAACTGGGTTAGAAACTGGTTGAGGGATAGAACACAGAGGGTGGTGGTAAATGGGGCTTGTTTATTTGACTGGGTGACAAGGGAGATGGATCGGGGGGGCAGTGGATGTGGCCTACCTGGACTTCAGCAAGGCCTTTGACACTGTGCCACATAGAAGGCTGTTAAACAAGCTGGGGAACATTGGAGTGGGTCAGAGGGTGGTGAAGTTGGTGAAGTGGGTGGAGAATTGGCTGGATAGCAGGATACAGAGTGTGGTGGTAAATGGCTGTCATTCCACCGAGGAAAAGGTGACTAGTGGGGTCCCACAGGGATCAGTGCTGGGTTCAGTCCTCTTCCATATTTTTATCGGTGACATAACAGAGGACCTAGAGGGGAAATGTTTCTGTTTGCTGATGACACAAAGCTCTGCAACAGGGTGGAAAGACTGGAGGGTGTGGATAGAATGAGGAGAGATCTGCAAAAGCTTGAGGATGAGTCAAGGAATTGGCAGTTGAGATTTAATGCAAAAAAGTGTAAGATCATGCACATGGGGCACAAAAACCCCCGAACAGAATATCAGCTGGGGTTATAGAATGTTCCAAGCAAGAAAGGGTCCCAGGGATTATCACCTCAGATGATCTCAAGATAGGGAGTCAGTACAACAAGGCAGCAGGAAAAGCAAACAGGATGCTGGAATGCATAGGCAGGAGTATCACCAGCAGGAAAAGGGAGGTCATAATTCCACTATACAGGACACCAATGGGGCCACATCTAGAGTACAGTGTCCAGTTCTGGAGGCCTTACCTACATAAGGACATAGTGAGGCTGGAGCCAGTATAGTAGGAGGACAACCAAGATGGTGAAAGGACTACATCACAAACTGTATGAGGACAGGCTGAAAGACTTAAATATGTACTCCCTGGAAGAGAGAAGGGAGTGGGGGGATATGATTGAGACATACAAGTACTTCACACAGAGGAACAAGGTGCAGGAAAACACAATTTTTCAAAGAAAAAGATGCTCCAGGACTAGGGCACATGGGATGAAACTGGAGGGAGACAGGGTCAGAGGGAACGTGAGGAAATACATCTTCACAGAGAGGGTGGTGGACAAATTGAACAGCCTGCTGGAAGAGGTGGTGGGGGTTGAAATGATTACAGGATTTAAGAATGCATGGGATTGGCATAAGGGGATCCTGGTAGTTGGAGAAAGGGACAACCTAGTTCCTAGGAAGCTTGATGAAGCACAGTACTAGCAATCATGGGCAGACTAGGTGTGCCAAAGGCCCTTATCTGCTGACATATGTAACCAGTGGGGTGCCACAGGGGTCAGTTCTGGTGCCAGTCCTATTCAGTATCTTCATAAGTGACATTGCAGAGAGCTTGGAAGGAAAGGTATGCCTATTTGCAGATAATACTAAGATCTGCAACAGGGTAGACACTCCAGGAGGGGTGGAAAAAATGAGGAGGGACCTAGGTAAACTTGAGGAATTGTCAATATTGTGGCAGCTAAAATTCAATGCAAAAAAAGTGTGAAATCATGCATTTAGGGCACAGGAACCCAGGGGAAGAAAGGAGGTGGTGATGCCTCTACAAAAATCATTACTGAGACCTCATCTGGAGTACTGTGTCTAGTTCTGGAGGCCACATCTATGTAAAGACATAGACAGGGTGGAGGCAGTTCAGAGAAGGGCAGCAAAAATAGTGCAGGGCTTGTGTCAAAAGTCATATGAGGAGAGACTGGAGGATCTCAATTTGTACACCCTGGAGGAGAGGGGCTGGGGAATATGATAGAGACCTTCAAATATCTCAAGGGCATAAATACAGAAAGGTAGCATCTTTCAGAAAAAGAGATGTTATAGAACAAGGGGGTATGACATGAGGCTGGGAGGGGGCAGACTAAGGGGTAACGTGAGAAAGTATTTCTTCACAGAAAGAGTGGTGGATGCATGGAACAACCTCCTAGTGGAATGGTGGGGGTAAATTCAGTACAGGAATTCAAAACTGTGTGAGATTTGCATAGGGTACCTTAGCAATAGGTAGAACAAAGCCAGAGATCAAGTAGGATCTTTGTTTTTTGCTGCAGGTAGGGAAACTGGGCAGACTAGGTGGGCCTGGTGGGCATTATCTGCCATCAAATTCTAAGTACCTATGTATCTAGGTATTTGTGAAGCACAAAATGACCATGCTAAACCCTTTTGCAAGGCACAAATCTGCTGAATATTGGATTGTACCGATATTCCTGTCCCCGCACATCCATTTGCATACCCCCCCTCATTTTGGTTTGCAGAGTGATAACCCCATTTGCTAGCACAAATAAGCCTTTTGAATGTTTAGCTCCAGCACAAAACTCAGTCTGCGCAGGCAAACGCCAGTTAGCACCCATGGAAACCATTGAATATTGGGCCCATAATATGTAGATAAAATTAAGCAACAACAAAAATTAATGTAAATAAAAAATAAACAAAAAATCTAAAATACAAGACAAATAGTAAAAAAGGAACGCTATAAGAATGCAAAACAAAAGGTAAATAAAAAATGTAAAATACAAATAAAACAGTAAATCATAAGCAGCAAAAATTAATGCAATAAATAGTAAACAAAAAAGATTGAAAATTCAACTAAAACAGCAAGGCAATAACAAAAAACAAATGCAAATAAATAAGTAGAATAACCATTTAATTTTTATTTGGAATCTTAGGCGGAGGCGCGTTTCCAGGGATGAACTGGGTGGGGGAGCTTACAGCAAGAGCGAGAGGCACTTAAATACAGTTGATAGAAGGCAAAAGACACACAAAGACTCATAAATCCATTGCATCTGCCCTGGTGTTCCTATGCAGTTTTATCCTGCCACTGAAGAGGTAAAGTAGAACATTGAAAATGGCATAGAAACAACAGTACGTACTGTGCAGTCACAAAAACTCACAGAATGTCTGTGGGATATATTAATGAATATTACCCCCAACATTACATTACCACCGCTTTACTTTGCCTTTACTAACCCACCTTTGTGATCCCTCGTGTTGTTCAATGGTACATTTCTGAATCAAAGTAACATATAGTTTGGGGCCCAGGCTTGTAATTTTTTGAGATGTAGCACCCCCCCCGGAACAGAAAGCAGCAACTATGTTATTTTGATAGAAGTGTCCCTTAGGTGCTTATCTAGGGTGGATGTGGTCTTTGTAAAGTGGTCACAAGGTATGCCAATGCAAGATTTTTGTACACATGTCAAAACAATTTTGCGCAAGTGGAAAAAGCCACAAACATGTACTAAAGTTGTCAAGACAAGTTTGAACATACAAATGACAAATAAAATGTGATTTCAATAATTAATTTGAATAGACAAAAACACATTTTAGTCATGCAAAATGTTTTTTTGACATAAATTATTACTAATTTATTTTAAAAGACAAAAATTTAAGTCGAACAAAAGGTTTCTTTGACACGAGTGATTAATAAGGCTAATTACTTAAAGAATGTTGGCCTTGTGGGTTGTATTGATAAATACACAGATTATTCATTGACACAAAAGTTTTAAATAGCATATTCATTATAATAGAAGCCAAGTATACTATTGCACACCATGGTGCTAGCAAAACACTAATATCCAATGGACTCTCTCTCAGCGATGGCCAATATGACAGTATATATCTGTGTCTAGCCTTTTTCAATATATTTGTCATACGCTACATGCCTAAGTCTAAATCATCTGTAGTATCAGACTCATCTGGATCCACACTGACAACTTTATGAGGATTATAACAGTCATTACCAAAAGTACACAAGCAAGCCTGTGTGCATGCCATGCGCAGCTTGGAACAACTGCAGTTGCGCTCACACTTGGCTTTTTTACACCCACATGTAATGAGCTCCAGGAGTGCTTCAGGGGCAGGTGTCTGTGTCATTAGTGTTTGGACAAATGTGTCCATCCTTGTTGTGATTCCAGCAATTTCCAGTTGGGGATGGGATGTCAGGCTGAGCCTCCAGAGCATGGTTCCAGATAAGGGTCTGGTAATTTTCACGCTTGGTATGTTGCAGAAGACCATCAGAAGTTGGGGGAGGGCTTCATTCTGGGCCTGTTTGTGACAGAAAAGCTTATATCACACATCATTTACATCCACTGAGTTAGCCATTTGGTCATAGAGAAGGCTTATCATAAGTTCTACTGATTTCAACTGTGTAGGAGGTATATACACCACAGTGCCAAACTTGGTACAGCTTTTAAATTTGTATGGATTCTTCCTGACAGTCTTCCATGGTTTTAGTTTACCAACCCTTGCAAGACTGCTGATTGAATCACAACCAGTCAGTGTGTGTACTGCTAGCAACATTCTGCATAGTTGTTGGCCAAGTTCAGCTGCTATGGTGTGGGTTGGTATAAACTTGGCTTTATCCTTTACACCAGTATGAAACCAAAGCTCTTGAGTTGCTTCCAACTTGTGAATAAAATGTACACAGAGAACTGTAACATCAGTGTCTGGAGACTACACTACTACACAAGGGTATTCTTGTGAAGCATGTGCAACATGAAGTAGAAACCGAGTATCTGCTTCTTCATGCAATGAGAATAGATCTTCTTGGTCTACAACTCCATCTGAAGTGATCATGCGAGCAATGAGATCATCCTTGAATCCACCTGCAATAACCATTTTCTGATCTGGGCCAATAACGCTTCTGACATATCACACCATGATTCTGACAGGAATTTTACCAGATGTTCTTTATTCTTGGGATTTCCAATGAACTTACTCCACTGCTTTGGGATGGGTGTTTTGTGACCATGGATTTTGTCTTCATTGCTTTGTGAGGATTGCTTTTGTGCAAGCTCAAAAGCTTTAACTGAATCTTTGACATCATATTGATCAAAGATGATATCTACTCTTTTGCAGCTCTCATAACTCTGTAGAGGCTGGCGTACTATTCTGAAGACCAATTCAGCAAGTTCTCCAAAGTTCCACTAGTTGCACCTCCTTGCTTAACCATTTATATAACAGCCATGCCATCCACTATCCAAGCTGTGGGCATGTTGGATGCTGGCAGATGATACAGTGACTCTACTTTTTCTAATTCAGGCAATAGCTTTCTCTTTGCAGTTTTGTTCAGGGTACCTTCAGAGTGTGCTACAGCATATGGAACTGTGGAAAGCTCTGGTGTGAAAACTTCATTCAGATCAATCTCTCTCTTGTTTGTGCAGCTTCTACAAATGGCTAAACAACTCTCTATCTGCATTGATAGTCACTGTCTTATCACTACTAACTTTTAATTTGATCTTCTTGCTTAGAGATGCAAATGTTTTGATGTTGAGCTTGTGCAGTGGTTCAAATAATCCAGTGGTATTTGAATTTAATCTGTCTTCTACAAACTGTTCCATTGCTTTGATTCCTGTATCATTTGCAGTAACAAGCTTGGTGGCAACCTCTGTGGGTGCAACAATGCCAGTTGCAATGTTGGTGAGTGCTATCAAGTCAGCATTCAAATATTCAAATCAAATGGGTTTGTCATGGAGTTGGTGATTGTGTTACTCTCATTTACATCTCCTTCATCTCGCTGCATGCAATGTGGTGTAGCCTCCTTGTGTTTTCCTTGTGAAATGTCTGAGTCTACCATATCACACATTACCTCCTTGGAAGTTATAATAGTTGACTGCTCATGAGCAGTGATGAACCATCTAGACAAGGCTCCTGGTTTCAAATTGAAACCCTCTATACCCCCTTTTACTTTACTATCACAGTTTTCTGTTTGTGCAAGTGCCATATTTGTCCAGACTTTGCTGAATTTATTTCTATACTGAGCTACAGAACGATTTCCTTGCACAAACTACTCATGAACTTCGGGGGCACAATGTGGCAGAAGCTTCATAGCACTGATGTATGCAGATATCCAGCAGGCATAGTTGGTGTGGTCAAAGGTAAAAAATAGTGGTAGAATCTCTACAACCAGATGCATGGCCCAGTTGCTTTCACATTCTGCTCTAATGAACCATATTAGGACGTTACTATTTCAATGTAATCATCTCAGAATGCAAATGACTGGGAAGTTGCTTTTCCAAAATTGTGAAATCTGTGCAGTGCATCCTGTGCATTCTTGAAGGCATCACCAAGCTGGGAAAGTGTTACTGTTAGGCTTGTTTCATCATTGTTTGATACATTTTGACATTTCTAGAGCTTGCTGTTGATGAGATCTACATCACAGTCAATCTCACTGTCATGTACCCAGTGACAAAATGCCTACCACCTCAGTCTGGAAAGAACCTCCATTACAAACTTGTGGGCCCTCACTCCATGGTTGTACGATTTGCCTTTAAGTTAATTGTTTGCTGTGTTGCTACCATACACCTGCGATTCTATGAGGATGTCATCCAGACCATTCTCTTCATACTTCTTTCCAATTACAGCCAGAAATGTCTGTGCTATGTGGAAACCACCAATTCTCAAGACTGTTTTCTGAAATTCCTCCAGGCACCTCCACTGAATCTTTTTGGCCTTACAATATATACAGTAGCCTCATCAAATGTCAAGACACTGTAATCTTGGCCAAGTGTCCTAGACATCTTGCAGACGTTCTTCATTACAGTGAAAACTGTACTCCATTCAGTAGGTGATACTGGTAGCACTGGACAGTACCCAATAGATGTTTCTGTTGGTATGGTAGATAAAATTATCACATTAAAAGCTGTCCATCCTGGTATTTGCTGCGTGTTCATCTTTTCAAACTCAACCTCAAATAGCTAGGAAGCATCTTAGAATTAGCTATTGCAGGTTAAGATTGGCGGCTGATCAACAATCCTCAACATCGGTATACCAGTTACTTTTTACTTTTCCCATAAGATTTGGTGTAGGGCATTTGCCATGAGGTTTGTACTCCAGAATGGCTTGGCACATTGTAGGAGTGTCAAGTGATCAAGTTCATGGTGCTATTTTCTTTGTTTGCGCCTGAGCTGTCACAGTGCCAAAGCTGCCTTCTGGAATTGTAGGAGTCTGATGTTGATATACTACCATAGTTGTGGCATGAGTTGCATGCTTTCCATCTAAGATTTCCTCATTTATATCATTATTGTCAGCAGCAAACTGAACAAACTCCCCATGCTGTATGTTTGATGGAATTATGATATTGTCCCTGGCAGCTTTTTCATGCTGATCCATTGCAATAGCTGTGTCAGTCCTCTCTAGGGCTTCATAACTGACAGTGTGCTAGCTTGTGCACCATTGTTACTACCTGTTTAGATCCTGTCATATGACATATGGACATTGGAAGCCCAACATGTTTATGTGTACACTTTGCACCTCTGGATACTATAAGAATGGAGTCTTGACAAACTGATAATACGGTATATGTCTGTGGAGGGTCTTATTAGTCACTGTTACTAAAGAACTGTCATCTCCAATAGGTTCATCACCAACAACTCCTTGGAATACCCATTTCAGGAACCTATACACATTGTCAGGAATCATGTCTAATGCTTGTTCTAAATTGATAGTGGAATTATCTATTGGCTTGATATCCTGTCCCTCACACACTTTAGAAACATAGAAACATAGAATTTGATGGCAGATAAGGACCGCTTGGCCCACCCAGTCTGCCCATTTCCCTACCTGATGGATAAGCTGCAGATCCTAGTTAACCAGTAGCCTACTTCTTCCTACCCCCACCCCCTAGAATTGCCTTATAACTGTCCCATGCATGCTTGAATTCCACCACTGTTTTTGACTCCACAACCTCCTCTGGAAGGCTGTTCCATACATCCACAACCCTCTCTGTGAAAAAATACTTCCTTAAATTACCTCTGAGCTGCCCCCTTCTATCTTCAAATTGTGCCCCCTTGTTCTTGCACACCTCTTTTTTGAAAGATGCTACCCTCTTGGACTTTGTTGATTCCCTTGAGGTACTTGAAAGTTTCTATCATGTCCCCCCTCTCCCTCCTTTCCTCGAGGCTATACATATTAAGCTCCCTTAGTCTCTCTTCATATGTCTTCCGGTGCAGACCCTGCACCATTTTGTTGCCCTCCTCTGGACAGCTTCCATCCTGTCTATGTCTTTGCGGAGATTGGGTCTCCAGAACTGCACACAGTACTCCAGATGTGGTCTCACCAGCTGTCTGTACAGAGGGATAATAACTTCTTGTTTTCTACTGGTGATGCCTCTCCCTATGCATCCCAGTATCCCCCCAGCCCTCCTTGCTGCCCTCTCACATTGCTTGCCCACCTTTAGGTCATCTGATATGACTACCCCCAGGTCCCTTTCCATTTTTGTTGTTGTTAGTATCTCACCCCCCATTGTGTACTCTTCCCCTGGGTTTTTGTTTCCCAGGTGCATTACCTTGCACTTCTTAGCATTGAATCTAAGCTGCCATACATTTGACCATTCCTTTAACCTTGCCAAGTCCCTTCTCATCCTTTCCACCCACCTTGTGCATCAACTCTGTTGCAGATCATTGTGTCATCTGCAAAGAGACATACTTTCTTTCCAGTCCCTCTGCAATGTCGCTTATAAAGACATTGAAGAGGACCGGTCTAATACTGAACCCTGTGGTACCCACTGCTAACCCTCTTTTTCAGAGTGGACTCCATTTACTATTACTCTCTGTGTCCTATTCTCCAGCCAATTCTTTACCCAGGCTGTTATCTTGGGACCCACCCCAGGCTGGCTAACTTGTATATTAATCTTTTGTGTGGGACTGTGTCAAATGCCTTGCTAAAGTCTAGGTAGGCCATGTCCACAGCCCTCCCTGATCAACTACTTGGTCACCCAGTCAAAGAAATCTATCAGATTTGTCTGGTATGACCTTCCACTGTGAATCCATGCTGCCTTGGGTCCTGTGCCCTCTGGCCTCTAGATATGCAACAATTCTTTCCTTCAGAAGTGATTCCATCATTTTCCCTACCACTGAGGTTAAACTAACAGGTCTGTAGTTTCCTGCTTCTGCCTTGCTCCCACTTTTGTGAAGGGAATCACATCTGCCCTCCTCCAGTCCTCAGGTACCACCCCATCCTCCTATGATTTGTTAAAGAGGGTAGTCAGTGGTGTCACTAGTTCTATCCTTAGTTCTTTTAGAATTCTGGGATGAATCCATCAGGCCCCATTGCTTTGTCCACCTTCAGTTTTAAGAGCTCTTTCAGAACTCTTTCTTCTGTAAATGGGCTGGTATCAACTTCTGTATCCAGAGTGTTTCTACTGTTTGTTTTAGGTACCTCCTCTTCCTTTGTAAATACTGAGCAAAAATATTTTGTTTAGTATTTCTGCCTTTCACAGTCACCCTCTGCCCACCCTCCCTCCCTTTATTAAGCCTCACTATCCCTCCCTTGGTCTTCCTTTGCTCCTGATGTACCTATAAAAGGTTTTATCCCCTTCTTAACTGAGTTGGCTATCTTTTCCTCGGTTTGGGCCTTTGCTGTTCTGACTGCCTTTCCAGCTTCCTTTTGCTTTTAACTGATACAGTTCTCTGTCCTGTTCCTTCTGTAATTCCTTGTACTTCCTGAATGCTTTCTTTTCTCTTGAACCTTCACTGCCACTTCCTTTGAGAACCATAGTGGTTTCTTACCTCGTTTTGTTTTGTTTATTTGCTTTACACAAAGGCTTGTTACCTCTGTGATGGCAGTTTTATTATTCCCCATTGTTCTTCCACCCTCCTTCCTGCCCATTTGCTAGTGCATTCCTTAGGCACTCACCCATTTTAGCAAAGTCACCTCCTAAAGTCCAGTACTTTTGTCTTTGTATGGCTTGACTCTATTGCTGTGTTTATTGTGAACCATACTGTTCGATGGTCGCTAGTTCCCAGATGGCTACCCACTTCTACATCTGTGATCCTCTCTCCATCTCCATTTGAGAGAACCAGGTCTAAGATTGCTCCCTCTCGAGTGGGCTCCAATACTAGTTGTCTAAGGCATGCCCCCTGTAGGGCATCTAGAATAACCTCACTCTTAGAAGTGGCTGCTGCAACTGCACTCCAGTTAACATCTGGCATATTCAGATCACCCATCAGCAATATCTCCCCTTTATCTGCCATTCTAAGTATACTTTCTATCATTTCCTTGTCCATTTCCTCCCCCTGAGAGGGGGGTCTGTATACAACCCCTGTGCGGATTGTGGTGCCATTGCCTGCGTCCAAATTGACCCACAGTGCTTCTTCTCCTCCCTGTTTACCCTTTTGTTCTGTTGCTTTGATTTCTTCTCTTATGTAGAGAGCTACTCCTCCTCCTCTTTTACCCTCCCTGTCCCTCCTGTAGATGGTGTATCCTGGTATGTTTATGTCCCAGTCATGGTTCTGTGTGTACCATGTTTCTGTGACTGCCACAATATCCAGATCTTCCTCCTCCATCAAGGCCACTAATTCAGGAAGCTTGTTACCCAGACTACAGGCATTGGTACTCATTGCTCATTTTTGATGGCTTTACCTTCTATAGCGGCAAAACCCACTGACCTTTCTACCTTGGTCTTTTCTCATTTAGTACCCTGTTTTGTAGAGGGAGGCTGGGATTTTCCTTCTGCTTATCAGTGCCTCCCCTTGACTAGTTTAAAGGCTTGCCAATGAAGCATTTAAACCGATTGCTAAAAGACTTGTTCCCTTCCTGGACAGATGCAGACCATCCTTCCAGTATAGGCTGGTGTCCTCCAGGTGGAACCCAGTCCCCAATGAAGCCAAACCCTTGTGCTCCACACCATTTTTCAACCATTTGTTAAACTGCATGGTGCAAAGTACCCTCGCCTCACTCATGCCACTGACAGGCAGCACCTCTAAGAAGGATACTGTGTGTGCTACTTGTCTTAAGCCCCTCCCCAACTCTACAAAGTCCTTTTGCACTGCTCTAATCTCATGATGAGCCAAGTCATTTGTCCCTAGGAGGACAATGATGTCCAGCTCAGACTCCCGTGCAACTGTTCTCGTGATCCTAAGGATGTGCTTCCTGTCCCTTCACGTTCACTACGGAGGACTTGTGCTGCATGAAGCAGTGTAGATGGGTTTGAATATTTATCTTTATTTTTAGAAGTAGGGAGAGGGTTTTCCTCTTCTTACTGTTGCTTTGAATGCAACCAGGAAGCTATGCCGAGGACATCTTCCAAAGACACAGCACTGCTATACTTAAGCTCTTGTTTGCTTGGGTCATTCTGTATTTGAAAAACAATTTGGTCACCAAAATAGTTTTTTAGTCTCTTCTTTAGCTTCTCACTTTGGTAACTCTCACTGCTAGGAACTTTGCCTTTCAGAATATCCTGGTATCTCTGTAACAGGTAAGACATGGACAAGGTTTTTCTGCTGATAATAAGGTCATTCTCAAGTTCAGAAATCAGTTCACTGAAACATGATTTATACACAGAAGGCTGGATATTCAAAAATGCACCAGAGGCAGGTGCAAGAGGGGTGCAGTGAAATTTCACTGTGCCATGGTGCAATGGGTGCGATATTTAAAAGTTGCGCATGACGGGATGTGCCTGCGCAATGTGGCTGAATATCGCACGGATGCACCAGAGCGCAACCAGGGATGTGCCAAGGAGCAGGTCATGAAGCACAATAGTGCAACCAGGAATGCACAGGGGAGCAAGCCAAGAAGCATAATAGCAGCAGCCAGTGATGTGCAAGGTGCAGAGGAGCATGCTGTAGGACACACATGGAAAGGCCACAGGCACAGCAGGCAGCAAGTCACAGGGGATGGAGGGCCCATCACCAGGGTGCAGAGTGCACCAGGTGAGAGGCAAGGTAGGCACATGAGGCCACGCTGACCAGGGAGCACAAGGCGGCAGTAGGCCCCTGACCATGCACACAACAGTGGGGCATGGTGGCAAGGTGGCAACAATTGCCCCTGCAACACAGACACTGGCAACCCCTACAGGGAGGCATGGGACATGCGACCTGGACAACAGCCAGCAACACACAGGTGAACAGCGCACAAGGCACACACCACATGACCTGAAAAGACAGGCCACGGCCACCCCACCCATCACACAGTGGAGCACCACCAGGTACAACCCCCGTTCCACCCCAGTTGTACCACACAGCAGCCATGCACACCACTGCAGAATGGCTCCACATGCCAGCTGCAAAGCAGACACAGACACAGATGGTTAACCATAAAATAATGTATTGCAACAGGCATATAAAAATGATACACATATATACAAGGAACGGGGCAATGGGAAGAGGGAAAGGTGGGACCACCCACAAACAAAGAGGTCAGAGAAGGGAGGCAGGGGGTCAGGGGTAAAGGCAACAGAAGGAGACAAGGGAGAGCAAGGGAGGGGGCTCAGGGAAGGGGAAATGAAGTGGGCCAATGGGCCCTATGGCTGTCCGTGCCTCACAGTAGGCTGACGCTGTCATTGGTGCTGCTGCCTGTGCTGTGACATCCCAAGCAGCCGTATCACCTGGAGCGTGGCAGTTGACACACGCAGGATCTGCCTCAGTAACTTTGCATGGATGTCAGTGGGACCAACACCTAGGACAAAGGAGTGAACACGGTATGAGTGCATGTCCAGAATGCTGCAGCCCACCTACCATGTGCAGCAGGCATCAGTGACATGCGCCCCTGGGTTGGGCAAGCAGCCACCCACAGTGAGTGCACCCACATGAGCTGCATGCCTAGGGACACATAGCCATGCAGAATATTGCATGCCGACTCCACCCATGTGCATCACTTCACCGCCATGGCAGGCAGACAACATGGCTATGCAGAAGGATGGCAGTGGCCCAGCCAGGAAACAGGTGCACTCACAGCCCAACTGCAGCAGCCACCCACATGTGTGATAGCCACAGCACAGTGCAATGGACACCGCAGGCAGTGCACAGCTGGAGGGGCCATGCGCACAGAGGGCCGTGACCCACCCCACCCCCACTGCCCATCCTGCACAACAAAGAAGCATGGAATAGTGCCTACCTGCATGCTGTGGCACACCTCATGGCTGTCCAGCAGCACTGCCCATGCAGCCTGCAACTGGCGCACTGCTCCCTATGGTGGCCCATCCTGGCCCAACCGCAGTGCCTGCGAAATGAGCACACCTTCAATCTTTAGGGCCTAGGAGGGAAATATGGAGCAAGACACATCAGTACCAGACAACACCACAGGCCCCACCCCGGCACAGTGTGACACCCTGTCCAGCGTGTCAGTGGTGCAGTGGTACAGGACATCCATGGTGTACCACTACAGCCAACAGGACATGCAGCCCCAGCCTCCCCACAGCATATTGTGCCAACAGCACTGCCCCATGGACCACTGGATGGGAATGGACACAGGCAATGTTCACTTACCAGGCCGTGGCACGGCACCCCTCTTGACATGTGCCTGCAGTGTCCATAGCCACTCAGGGTCCCTCCTCTGCAGGTCCCCATAGCAGTGCCTGTACTGCTCCCCAGTGCGCTGAGCACCTGTGGCCTCCTCCAGACCATCAGCCACCTCCTGCCACACCTCTGTCTGAGGCCTGTTGAGGGGCACCTGGCCGAACAAAGTGCCAGCATGTGGCTCCATGAGTGCCATGAGGTTAACTAGCTCCACCTGGGTCCAATTAGGAGCCCTGGAACCTGTACAGAGTGGCCTGTCTGCAGCTCACTCGGCAATACAAAATGGCGCTCAGAAGTGCATGTGCCACATGTGCAAGGGATGCGCACTTCACACTGCAATGTGCTGCCACTGCCTATCACACAGGCACAGAGATGCTCGACTTGGCAACGCAGCACTGCCATGTGCCACAGGGCACCCAAAAGGGCAAAGGACAACCGTGGGGTCAAGGGTGGGCCCACACACCCTGTGCCACAGTGCCATTGGGCATGGCATGCATGGTGCATGTTAGGGGCATATGGGATCCATGGTTCATGGCCCCATTGAGCAGGGGCACCATGGCACCCATAGCGCAGGTGCAACATGGCACCCATAGTGCAGGGGTGCCATGGCACCCATAGCGCTGGGGCACCATTGGTGTCATGGTGCCACAGCACCATCAGCACTGTGGTGCCCGGGTGCCATAGGCTATACAGTGCATGAGTGCCACGTGTGCAATAGCAGACAGGTGCTGTACTGCCTATTGCACAGTGTGCATCAGCTGCACCACTGGTGTCCGTGATGGTGGTGCATGCATGCGCGCAAGGCATGGCTTGTTGTGCAAGCCACAATGTTGTGCCTTGACTTGTGCATACGCAACTTCATTGTGCAATGTGCAATTTTGCGATATTCAGCCACAATATGCAGATCAGCTTATTAGCCTATCCAAGGCACATACACTGCATTTACATCTCATTATGGTTGCACAACCCCTCACTTGTATGCATTGCGCTATGAAGGCGCCGCGGGAATGCACAGGGTATGGACCAGTATTGCATCCCTTAGTGGTGTGAGGAACACTGCGGGGCTGTCAGGACGGTGGAAAGGGAGGGTGGAGGGGGATTGACCTGGCTGTACTAACACGTCATTCCCCATAGGAAAAAGCATGACCAATAGAGAGGAGAATGAAGAGCGTGGGCCTGCACGCACACACAGCCCCAACTTCACCAGGGTGGAGTCAGATGCCCTATTCCAGGTGTACCTGGACTAGGAGCCACTCCTGAGTGGCTCCACAGGCACCCCACAGGCCTGGGCAACAGCATGGGAGGGTGTGGCCCGTGCTGTGAACCAGCAGGGCAGCCACCGACGGTCTGTGCAGGAGTGAGAAAAGAAGATCGGCACAGACCGGAGGCAGATCAAGGAGAAGGTGGCTGTCATCCTGGCAGCATATGCCACCACAGGTGGGGTTCAGCCTGTCATGCTCCAGCTGATGCCACAGGAGGAGATGGTGGCTGCCACCATGTGGTGCAGCACCCTTGAGGGTGTGCCCGGCAGGGGCTTTCAGACAGGTGGCAGCCCATCACTGCATGGTTGGTATGGCTGTGAGGGGGGTACGGAGCAGGGGGGCTGGGGCAGGGGTGGGTGACAGCAACACTAATGCGGCTGTGTTCCCTTTCAGCTCCTGTGCACCTGCACGCAGCAGCAGGGGTGGGGGTGTCCACTGTGGTTTCGGTCCTGGACCTGGAGGACTGTCCATCCACCTCCACTGGACTCTGGGGGCCAGATTGACTGCAGGCCAGCACCGTTGTCTGTCCGGATGCCTGTGAAGTGGGTGCGGACGAGGCCCTGGCTGTATTCCAGCATGACAGCAAGCATGGTGTCCTGTGTGCTTAGACACAGAGTGGGGCAGGGTCTGGATCCGATGACAACGAGAGCTTCATCTCGGACAGCGATAGTGTGGCCGCAGGGGAGGTGCCCATACTACCCACCCACCATGTCAGCGCAGATGGTGTCCCGGTGGTGGTTGCCTGCCCACCCGCCACTGTGTCTGGCATCGCGGAGGCTGTCACTGGTGTGGCAATGGCTGGTGGCAGTGGTGGTGATGGTGGTGGTGCAGCCACACTGGTGATACCCTGCGCACAGTAGCTGGAGAGGCAGCAGCAGCGTCCAGACGGTGTTGAGGGGGGTCCTGGGGCAGTTCCCGCAGATGGTGCACTGCATGACAACCAGTCCCAGGAGAGACCCACCGTGCAGCACCTACCTTTGTAGGGGGCTGGGCCGCAGGGTTGGGCTACACTCGTGGGTCAGCAGAGTGCCCATGTGCCCCAGGGTGATGACCCCTTGGACGAATACACCCATCTGCTCCGGGCTTCCTTTGAGGAGCAGGTGCTGGTTGTGGCAGGGGTGCTTGCACTCCGTGTGGAGCTGCACCAGGCAACAGAGTGGCAGGACAGGGACTTTGCCTACTTCTGGCCGAGAACACATGAATGTGGGCGGACAAGACCACAGCCATGGATCGGCTCACTGCTGCGGTCACAGCCGGACTGGCACCACTGGCCTCCCTGGTGCATGGCTGTCCACCATACTCTGCAGAGTGCATTCTCCACCTCTCAGATCTGGCGTCGTGTGACTCCCACTGTGTCGATGCCGGGGTCCACTGTAGGCATTCCAAGCATGCCTGGAGCAGGAACATTTGGGGGCCTGCAGACATCTGCGAGGACATAGTCATGTTCCTGCAGTGTTACCTCTGGGGGACTGTCTGTGACACCCCCTGAAGCTGACGCTCAGCCTGTGTCCACTGTGCATTCTCGGTGGGCTGTCCATGTGTCCTCAGTGGCCATGCCACTGTCCAGCATTCCTGAACCGCCCACCTCCACGTCTGCTGTATGCTGCTGCCCAGTGTGCACATTGGTGTGGTGTGTGTGTCCCATGGCCGTGGCATCCGTGATTGATGCCACACATGGGCCATGTGCCCACCTGCCCAGCTGCTGGCCACTGTGGAGTGTGCATGATAATGCCAGCATAGCGCTGACTGCCACTGTGCACCGGTGTTGAGCGTCTGACACACGCCTGGTGCCTGCCTTTGGGTGGGGGAATAGTGGGTCATGTGTGGGTTTGTGGGCTGGGTGTGCAGGGCTGTGCTGCGTGCTGCCATGGTGTCTAGACCCACGCCTGACCACACCCCTCTCTGGCTGTCTCTGGCATGGGGCGCGCCCATGCATGCCTGTCCACTGTGCCATAGGCCCTGGGCCCTACATGGTCACCTACCTGTGTGCTCCATAGTGCTCCTCTGCAAGTGTGTCCCTGTGCTGGTGGGCCATCCAGGTCAGCTGGAGATCAGGTCATCTGGGGGGTAGCTGCCCACCACCTCCAGGTGTGGTATCCACGTCGTCCCCACTGCTGTCCCCCTCTTTGACCTCGACAGCTATCCCGCAGTCTGTGGCCATGTTGTGTAGTATGCAGCAGGCCAGGAATAGGCCACAGGCCTTCGAGCGGCTGTACTGTAGGGCACTACCAGACCTGTCCAGGCAACAGAACCAAGCCTTCGGCAGCCCAAACACCCACTCGATGATGTTCTGTGTGCTGGTGTGTGCCTCATTGTATTGCTCCTGTGCTGGGGTCAACGGGTGCCAGTATGGGGTGAGCAGCCATGGCCGGAGTGGGTAGCCACTGTCACCTGTGTGTAGAGATGTCTGGTTAGCATGGTGGACTGTGTCAATGCACCCCCATGGCCTTCCCAGCTACACCCCCTGGCACCCATGCCCTAGCAACCCCCACACCCTGCATTGCTGTTCCCAGCATACCGCATTCACAGCATACTCACTGATTAGGTGGACAGTGGGGATGTCCCCACTCTCGAACCTGTGGCACAGTGCTGACTGGTGCCAGATGAAGGCATCATGTGCTCCTCCAGGGTGTGTGGCACAGACGTTGATTATGTGCCCCCTGGCATCGCATACCACCTGGCAGTTGACACTGGGGTAGCCCTTGCTGTTTATGTACGCTACCCCCTCTGGTTCCTGGTGGTGTGCAGATGCCGACATGGGTGCAGTCGATGGCCCCTAGCCTGGAAGGTCCCCATGGCGAGCAGGCACATGACGGCTGTGATCTTTGTCTCCACCAACAGGGCATGGCTCTGTCTTGTGGGTGCCTGCATCTCTTCACTGCACAGCTCACAGAGCCACCTCAGAATAGCCCGTTTCAGGCAGTACCAGCCCATGATCTCTGTATCACTGCACTGTTCTAAGGTGATGCGGGCACGGTACCACCTGTTCTGGGCGTACCACCAACGGACTCTTCCACAGCCATGCTGGTCTTTGAGCTGCCTCCTCACACCCCTCATTACTGCCTCCATCTGGAATATGGCGCTGACCATGTCCTGGGTTGTACATCCACCCCCCCGGGCAACTGTCTCCCCAGCCCCCGACTGTGTGCTGACATCTGTGCCCCTGCAACAGGTGCACCCCTGTGTCATGGCTGCCTGGCCTGTGGTCTGTGGCCTCTGCCTCTCACCTCTCTGGGCCCTTGTGTAGCCCATCCTGTGCTGGGTGTTACTGGCACTGACTGCATGTTGCCTCGGACCCTGTCTCGCACCCACACACAGTCACACATGCGCGTGCACACAGACACACACACACACATATGCTCACACTCCCAGACTCTGGCAGTGTCAGACTCCGTAGTTCACACAGTGTGCCTCTCCCAGCCTGCCTCACAACCTGTGGCTCCCCTTCAGCTGTTCAATCTGCCCCCTCACTCTCCCTCTTTGTGGCTCCCCTCTGGTGCAAGCCTTCTTCCCTTGCTTGCTCCCTCTTTTTATGCGCACAAGTCTGCTCTGTGCAAGTCCTATTTGCTCCAGGATTGTGCCATTCACCTGCCATTGAATATCACACTGTGACATTTATGCATGGCTATGCCCCCTGGACTTGCGCATACATTCATTGTCATTGTGCATTGGTGCATTGGAACTTGCGCTGCACATCTGCTGCCACTGAATATCGTTTTCCGGTGCATTGACACAGTTGAGCTGGTACATCCCTGTGCCGTGCACAACTGCTCTGAATATCCTGGCCTGACTCATCTACTGTACCTTGTCACTGGATAGTGAACATTTTGTCTGCATGTTTCTTTTGCTGGTGAAAGTACTATGGCAGTCTTTGTGGTATTTTGCTTCAAATGCAATTAAATCCAGTCCAGCTATTTATTTTAAGACTGTGTCATACTCTCTGGCTTCTTGCCCTCTGAAGGTTACAATCTGTGATAGACTTTTGTCTTTTTTGTGATACACCTTCTGGTATATTATACACAAATTACAATTAACAGGCTGGCAAGCTGACTGCCTACTTTGTGAGCTTGAACACTAACCAGTATCAGTAGAAGAGCCAGGACTTGAGCTTCTTCTGGACCTTCAAAATGTTTCAGGTTTGGTTTGCTGGTGTAGGACTGATGACATTGTGCATGATAATGTACTGCAGGCAAAGCTAATAATGCATCAGTGTCTAATGACTGCAGTCACTGATAAACATTTACTTATTTTAGTCTTTGGAAACCAGGTAAAGCCCAGTAGGCAGAAGTGCCTGTTTTTAAGGGCAGCCTGGAAGCACTGGGCAGTTAAGTGATTTGTTCAGAGTCACACAGTATGCAAGTGGAGGTTGTGAGAATCAAACTCAGGTCTGGTTTGTTTTGTGTACCAAGCTTGTTCATAGCTCGCTACTCTAGTCTCTAGGCTATACTGCCAAGTCTGGTCAATATGGTCTTTTCTAACAAAGCATGCATTATAAAATGTCTTTAGTTCTCCAGGGGCTGCAGTCCTCAGGTGTTCCTGTGTTGTTATCTGGCAAATGATACACTTTAACCAGTAACTGGGCAGGCAAGGGGTTTTGGTGAGGAGAGTCAAAAGGCGCTTTTACACACAGGTTTCTATAACGGAATGACTGTTACGGAAACAGTATACTGTTACATCCCCTGAGTGTAAAATGCATCTGTTCCATTACATCGGTGAACGTTCACCAGAACCTCAATCTCTTCCTACCTCAATTTGTCCCTTTGTGATCCGTTTCATCTGGCTGTGTAAAACAGCCATTCTGGCACCAGTAAAAACACAGCCATAGAACACCACACTCCATGGGGGGAGCCGAAACACAAATACAGAAAACGGAGATGAGGGGGTTGCCAGAATACCCTCTGCGTGTAAGGTAAACCACAAATGGAACAGAGTACAATGGTGGCACACCGGTAACGGCCATTCCGTTGTACTCGTCTGTGTGTGAAAGGGCCTTAAGTCTCAGCAGGGTTTTAGCCATTTTGTTGCCTCTCAGTTGTTGTTATTACATGAAAAAAAGAGAAATGTTATTAGGCATATTTTCATTAGTACATTATTCATCTTGTAAAATTATAAAAAGAAAACATTTTGTCCATGTTTTACAGCTGTAAAACATAATGTTGAAATAAGCAATTTTATTTATAAATGATATAGTGTAAGCGGTTCATAAATTATACATATAGACAAAACAACAAACAGAACATATTTAAAGTAATTTTGCCATAATGATATCAATATAGGATGAAAACACTGTAAAATTATACACATGTTAAAGGAGAGTCATTTTTTTGACTTTTTCAAGAAATTCATGAAGGCAGTTTGACATGATTTAGAAAACATCCATATTTCTGAAAGTTACCACTGCATAATACCACGTCCCCTCTAAAATCACTCTTGGGGGTTCATCCCTTCATAAAAAAAGTGTTAAAACTTTTCTGTAGGGGAAGGGTGCTACCAATTTCAAATTTAGGTGGGATTTGCCACTTGGGCCCCCCAGACTAATACAAACATAGAAAAATAAGGACATAACTTGCTTAAATTCATTGAGTCTGTCCTGAATACCATTGTAGTATATGGTTAGCCCTTAATGTGAATTGGTTTCCATATATACGAACATACAAAACTGATAGCAGATACAGGCCATTTGGTCTATCTAGTCTGTGCAACATTTCAGTCCATTAGACTGCAGCTGCCCCCCCCATATGCGCTCCTCCCCATCTCCCACCCCCTCCTGGTTTGTACCCTCCCCTTGAATCTGTCCCACCCCCTCTTGAAGCCCCCAACACTCTGGAGCGATACAACTTCCTCTGGCAGAGCATTCCACCCTGCCACCACCCTTTCTGTGTTTTTCTTGTTGTGGTGTGATTCAAAGGTCATGAAAAGTTGTTGTGGTATTGTTCTGATGGCACAGTGATACCACAACAACTTTTCAGCCTTGACCCATGTGGCTGCAGTGTCCCCGTGCACCACAGTTGCTCAAAATTGCCAGGTTACACCGAAGTAAGGAAGTAAACTTTCTTTTAAATAATCACAAATACTTTAAAATCTTACTGTTACTGCCCATATTTCAAAACAGATGCCATTTGAGAAACATGGTTTATGACTGTATGGTTGTTGGCGGAACACAGGGAGTGGCACTGTAAATGGTGATGCATTGTAAGTCAAGACTTCCAGCGCTGCAGTATCCTTCTATAAAAAGCAATAGGGGCTAACTATATACAGTACTATATAAAATGGTGTATGGGTGACCATGCACAACTAAGGCTGTGTTTCCATCCTGGGATGTGATGCTTTCATAGAGACCTCTTGAGCTTTGATCTCAAGGTCTTTATGATGTCATCACTTCCCCTCAATAGAAACACAGCCTTGTTGTGTATGGTCACTGTGACAAGGCTGGGGCAAGACCCAATCCCATTTGTTACACAGAGAGTGTTAAAAGTAAGGATCTATTTTTCTGTCCTTTCCTATTCTGTCACTTGTTTAGCTCTTGTCTGTCTGATTGCACAATCAAATTTTCCTTGTGGAACCTTGGAACTGGCCAGTCCGAAGGTCTGATATTTTCCCGTTACTGTATTTCCCTTCCTTTACTTGCTGTAGAAACATAGAAGTTGATGGCAGATAAGGACCGCAAGGCCCATCCAATCTGCCCATTTCTTTTTCTACCTAATGAATGTGCCATCAGCCTTTGCTCTGTCAATGGCCTATCTATTCATACTCATCTGTATTGCTCCCTTATACCTATCCCATACCTGTTTGAAGCCCTGCACTGTATTCATGTCCACCACTTCCTGAGGTAGGCCGTTCCATGCATCCACCACCCTTTCTGTGAAAAAGAGCTTCCTCACATTACCCCTTAATCAGCCTCCCTCTAATCTCTTGCTGTGTACATAGACAGTGTCGTCAAATAAGGGCCTATTGCCCACCCAGTCTGCCCATTTGAGCTTGTAAGTTCAGTTTATGTTTTCCTAGAAGTCTGTTGCCCCTTACCCCTGACCTCCAGAATTCCTTTGTGTCTATCCCATGCATTCTTAAATCCCGTGATTGTTTCAGCCCTCACCACTTCCTCTGGCAGGGTGTTCCACTTGTCCACCACCCATTCTGTGAAGAAATGCTTCCTCACTTTTCCTCTGAATTGTTCTCCCTCCAACTTCATCCCATGCCCTCTAGTCCTGGAACATTGTTTTTGCTTAAAAATAGTGTATTCCTGCACCCTGTTCCTCCCTGTAAGATACTTGTATGTCTCTATCATATCCCCCCTCTCTCCCTCCTCTCCTCCAGGGAGTACATGTTCAGTTCCTTCAACCTGTCCTCATAGGACTTGTGATGCAATCCATGCACCATCTTTGTTGCCCTCCTTTGAACCTTCTCTACCCTGTCTATGTCCTTACGTAGGTAAGGTCTCCAGAACTGTATACTGTACTCCAGGTGGGGCCCCACTAGTGTCTTGTATAGTGGAATTATGGCCTCCCTTTTCCTGCTGGTGATGCCCCTGTCTATGCAGCCCAGCATCCTATTTGCTTTATCTGCTGCCTTGTCACACTGTTTCCCTACCTTGAGGTCATCAGAGATGATAACCCCAAGATCCCTTTCTTGCTTGGTGCATGCTATATCTTCACCCCCCCAACTGAGGGTTTTTGTGCCCTATATGCATTATCTTGCACTTCTTTGCATTGAATTTCAACTGCCAAATCCCTGACCATTCTTCAAGTTTCTGCAGGTTCCTTCTCATTCTGTCTACACCCTCTGGTGTGTCTACTCTGTTACAGAGCTTTGTGTCATCAGCGAACAGTGAAATTCTGCCTTCTAGGTCCTGTGCAATGTCGCTGATGAAGATGTTGAATAGGACCGGTCCCAGCACTGATCCCTGTGGTACCCCACTGGTCACTCTTCCCTCTGTGGAGTGACAGCCATTTACCACCACTCTCTGTATCCTGCTGCCCAGCCAGTTACCTACCCACCACACTACTGTCCTGCCCACACCCATATTCTCTAGTTTGTGTAATAGTCTTCTATATGGCACAGTGTCAAAGGCCTTGCTGAAGTCCAGATAGGCCATGCCTACTGCCCTCCCTGATCCACCTCCCAAGTCACCCAGTCAAAAGATTCAACAAGGTTGGTCTGACATGACCTCCCCCTGGTGAAATCATGCTGCCTTGCGTCCTGTAGTCCATTGACAACCAGATGTTCCACCAATCTCTCCTTCAGTAGTGCTTCCATGATCTTCCCCACTACCGAGGTGAGGCTGATTGGTCTGTAGTTCCCGGCTTCCTCTTTGTTCCCACTTTTGTATAAGGGGACTACATCTGCTGTCCTCCAATCTTTGGGTACCTCCCCTGTTTCCAGTGATTGGCCAAACAGGATAGCAAGAGGTTCAGCCACCACCTTTCCTAGTTCTTTAAGGACCCTGGGGTGCACCCCATCTGGCCCCATTGCTTTATCAACTCTTATTACTTCCAGTTCCTTCAGGACCCTTTCTCGTGTAAAGGGACTGGTGTCCATTTCTGCACCATTCTCACCCCTTGTACTCCCTTCAGACCCCTTACCCTCCTCTTCCTCAGTAAAGACTGAGCAGAAATACCTGTTCAATATGTCAGCTTTACTGTTGTCATCCTCCATGCGGCCCCCATCCTCCCCCTTCAGTCTCACTATCCCTCCCTTTGCCTTTCTTTTTTCCCTTATGTACCTGTAAAAGGTTTTGTCCCCTGTACCCACTGATTTTGCAATGTGTTCTTCTGTCTGAGCTTTGGCTTCTCTTACTGACCTTCTTGCCTCTCTTTGCTTCTCCTGGTACTTCTCCCTATCCCCTGCTGCCTGTGTCTTTTTGTATTGCCTGAATACAATCTTTTTGGCTGTCACTTTCTTTGCTACCTCTTTGGAAAACCATAATGGTCTCCTCTTCCTTTTCCTCTTGCCAACCTGCATAATGCATAATTCTGTTGCTCTTGTAATCCCCATTTTAAATACTGCCCACTGTTCCTCAACCCCTGATTCCTGCCCCATTCTCCTTAATGCCTCTTTCAAGTATCTCCCCATTTTCCCAAAGTCTGCCCCCCTAAAATCCAGGATAAATGTTTTTGTGTGGTTTGGTTCTGCTCTTTCTGTCATTTCAAACCAAAATGACTGGCGGTCACTGTTCCCCAGGTGCTCCCCCACTGTTACCCCCACCACACTGTCCCTGTTTGTGAGCACAAGGTCCAGTATTGCCTTCTGCCGAGTTGGTTCCTTGACCAGTTGCTTGAGGAAGGCACCCTGAAGAGAGTCCAGGATAAATCTGCTCCTAGTTGATGCTGCTGCTGCTGGGATGCTCCAGTCCACGTGTGGAATATTGACGTCTCCAACCAGTTCTACCTCCCCCTTGTCTGCCATCCTTTGGATGGCTAGCATCAGCTCCCTATCTGTTTCTCCCTCCTGGGCTGGTGGTCTATAGACCACACCTGTGCGGATTGCTGGCCCCATTTTTCTTTCCAGCTTAACCCACAGTATCTCTCCCCCAATTTGTTCCTCTTGGATCTCTGTGGCCCTTACGTCCTTTTTCACATACAGTGCCACTCCTCCTCCCTTCCTGCCTGCCCTGTCTCTTCTAAATATGTTGTAGCCAGGTATGGCCATCTCCCAGTCGTGGTTATCATTACACAAGGTTTCAGTGATGGCTACAATGTCCAGGTCTGACTGCACCACGGCAGCCTCCAGATGTTCCATCTTGTTGCTAAGGCTCCTGGCATTTGCACACATGGCTTTCCATGATTTGACCTCCCTAGACTGTTTCGCTGTTCTACTCCAGCCCCTTCCTTGGTTGTCCTCTATCCCTGGTTCTCCTTGCTGTCTGCCCTTCTGCTGAATTTTGCCCCTTCTCTGCCTATCCACCTCTTGGGCCCTAATCTCCATCTTTTGCACACTGCTTTGTAGAGCTAGCCACCCCTCTGGTTCACTGGTTCCACTGCTAGCTGTGGGGGGTGAGCAAGTAGATACCCTCCTTGCTGGCCTGCCACCCCCCTTTGCTAGTTTAAATGCTTGTCAATGTAGCATTTAAACTTATCATTGAGTGCTTGGATTCCCCTCTGGGATGGATGTAGGCTATCAGGCTTGAACAAACCTCCATCCCTCCAGGTGGGTCCACAGTCACCAATGAATCCAAACCCTTCCTCACAGCACTAGTTCTTCAACCATGAGTTAAAGTTCCTGGTGCATGCACCCCTATGCTGTCCCTTGCCTCTCACAGGTAGTACTTCTGAGAAAGTGACAGAAGTAGCTACTTGCTTGAGACCCCTCCCCAATTTCCTAAACTCTTCCTGAACTTCCTTTGGCTCCCCATTTGCCAGGTCATTAGTACCTAGTTGGATAATGACATCCAGCTCACCCTCCCGTCTTGCCTTCCCAGTGATTCCCCAGGATCTTCCTTCCATCCCTCCATGCCATGGCACCTGCTAGGCACCTCACCTCCCTGTCCTCCCCCTCCTGTGTTCCTAGCTAGAGCCCTCTTATGATGGAGTCCCCCACCAGGATTCACTTCCTCCTCCTCTGGGGTCCACTGCTTTTCCCACTGAGGTCACCTCCTTGGCTAACCTCCACATCCTTTCCTTCCACTTCTCTGGGTACCTCCATTTGGTTGTCCCCATTTGCCAGTGTGGCATATGAGTTCTTGAGTGGAATAGGATCTGGGATGTGCCTCTGCCTGACCGCTCTAACCCTCCCTGAGCCCACTGTCACCCAAGTGCTCCTCATTCTCGGCATCCTTTGAGGTAGTTGCATTGGACTGGATGGTTTCTGGAGAGGTTTGATGGTACTTCTGACCCAGTTTACTTCCTCTTTGAGTCTGGCTACCTCATCCCACAGTCCAGAGAGATGCATGCAGATAGGGCAGCACCTCAGTGTTCAGAAGGTCTGCCTAAATATGGCTGCCCCACAGCCACTGCATTGCACCACTCCCCACATTATACTGCAATTATACTGCTGTTCCACTACTTGTCTGCTACTGAAGCTCTCCTAGTTCCCTTTTTATTAATTTACTGTCCTAAAAATCCTGCCACTGATCCCCAGATACTTTTCTTTAAAAAAAAAAAGAAAAGAAACCAATAAATAAATGAATGAGTCAAAACACTTGTCATGCTGAGGGTGGGTTTCTTCCCCCTTATGCCCCTTCTACTCCACACCCCTTACTATACCCTGTGTTTAGCTCATGTCAATCAGATTTAACAGGGCATATAATTAAGAGTTGGGGGAAGGGGAGGGGGTGAAAATTTGCAGCAATTATAGACAGCAAAGAAATACACCACCATTGCATTTTAAATTTTCAACAGCCCAAAAACAATTCTAAGTAAAGACAACAAAGAAAGGACAGTGTCACTAAAAGCCCACAATCTAAGTTTAAAAGAAAAATAGCAATTACCAGTTACTGTAAAGCACTGAATCGAATATGTTTCCTTCCCCTTCTGGCTACTTCTGAGAAAATAAAACTCACTTGCTACCTCAACTCTGACTAAGCCCCACCTCCAATTATAATGTAGCTGAGGTCAGAGGCCAGACAATTAACACCTCTCACCCAAACTACTGGGCAAGTCAGACAAGCCAAGACTAAATTTGCAGCAATTAAACACAGCAAAGAAATATACCACCACTGCGTTTTACATTTTCAACAGCCCAAAAACAATTCTAAGTAAAGACAAGAAAGAAAGTACAGTGTCACTAAAAGCCCACAATCTAACTTTAAAAGAAAAATAGCAATTACCAGTTACTGTAAAGCAGTGAACTGAATATGTTTCCTTCCCCTTCTGGCTTCTTTTCTTGTTCTGCTATTTTTGAAACATGTTAGACTATTTCACCTTGTTAATGCCCTTAAAGTGTTTGAATGTTTCGATTGTATCACCTCTCTCCCTCTCCTTTTCTCTAGGGTATACATATTGAGCTCCGTTAATCTGTCCTCATATGTTTTCTGATGCAGTCCCTGCACCATTTTGGTTGCCCTTCTCTGGACTGCCTCAATTTGGTTAATGCCCTTGTGAAGGTGCGGCCTCCAATACTGCACAAAGTACTCCAGATGGGGCCTAACCAGTGTCTTGTAAAGAGGGATTATTACCTCCCTCTTCTGACTTGTGATACCCCTACTAATATACCCCAGCATCCCCCTAACCTTACCTACTGCTTTAGTGGTCTGCTTGGATGATTTCAGCTCATTGGTGATGATGATGATGCCCAAGTCTCTTTCTTCCCTTGTGACTGCCAGCAACTCCCCTCCCAACCTATAGGTGGCTTCAGGGTTTCTCTTCCCTATGTGCATGATCTTGCACTTCTTTGTATTAAACCCCAGTTGCCACTCTTCCAACCATTTTGCCAGTTTATCCAGATCTCTTCTCATTCTGCCCACCCCATCTGGATCATCTACTCTGTTGCAGATCTTGGTGTCATCTGCAAACAGACAAACCTTACCCTCCAGTCCATCTGCAATGTCACTGATGAAGATATTGAAGAGGACTGGCCCCAGGACTGATCTCTGAAGTACCCCACTTGTGACTTGCATCTCTTCTGACTGTATACCATTTACCACCACTCTCTGTTTTCTGCCTGTCAACCAGTTTGCCACCCAGTTGACCAACTTCTGACCCACCCCGAGCCTACCCAGCTTATTAATCAATCTTCTATGTGGAACAGTATTGAAAGCTTTGCTGAAGTCAAGGTAGGCGACATCAACTGCCCCCCCTTGGTCCACTACTCTGGTTACCCAGTCAAAGAAATCTGTGAGATTAGTCTGACAGGACCTTCCTTTTGTAAACCTATACTGTCTTGGATCCTGTGCTCCTATGGATTCCAGGTGTTGCACTATCATTTCCTTAAGGAGTGCCTCCATAATCTTCCCCACTACTGAGGTAAGACTGAATGGTCTGTAGTTCCCTGCCTCCTCCTTGCCACCACTCTTGTGGAGCGGGATCACATGAGCCCTTTTCCAGTCTTCTGGGACCTCTCGTACTCAGAGACTCACTGAACAGTTCTGCTAATGGCTCTGCTAGTTCCACCCTTAGCTCCTTTAGTAACCTGGGATGTATGCCATCAGGTCCCATTGCCTTGTCCACCCTGAGCTTATTGAGCTCTTGTAGGACCCTTTCTTTTGTGAAGGGACTAGTGCACACCTCCCTCTCCTCTGTGTCCATGATGCTGAGCTGTGGGCCCTGCCCTTCCTTCTCTTCAGTAAATACTGAGCAGAAGTATCTGTTTAGGATAGATGCTTTTACATGGTCCTCCTCACATGCCCCTTATCCCCTTTGATCTTAGCAATACCCCCTCTGGACTTTCTCCTTTCACTTATGTATCTATAGAAAGTCTTATCACCTTATTTACTGTTTGTGCTAGTGTTTCCTTGATGTGGGCCTTTGCCCGACTTACTGCCTTCCCTGCTTCCCTTAGGGAAGATTGGTATGTCTCCCTATCTTCATCCTGCTGTGTTCCCTTATATTTTCAGAAAGCTAGCCTTTTGGCTGTGACCTTTTCTGCTACTGTTTCTGAGAACCAAAGTGGTTTCCTTCTTCTTTTGCACTTCCTTTTCTGTCAAACACAGTGGGATGTTGCTTCAAGTATTGCATCCTTAATGCTTGCCCACTTTGCCTGTACCCCCTCACCTGTATTTCTTTTTGCCAGGGCTAGCTTAACTCTGTTGGTCAGCTTATCAAAGTCAGCTCCTCTGAAGACCCACATGTTTGCCTTGGAATGGGATGATTTAGTTCTAGTGACCAAATTGAACCATACCATGTGATGGTCACTGGCCTCCAGGTGACCTTCTACCTGGAGATCTGTGATTTTTTCTGTGTTAGTCAGCACTAGATCTAGGATAGCCTTGTCTGTTGTGGGTTGTTGTACCAGTTGTTTGAGGCCCCCCCCACAGGTAATCCACCATGTGTCTAGTTCTGGCAGATGTTCCTGGTGTTATTGACCAGTCTGTATCTGACATGTTGAAGTCTCCCATTATCAGAACATCCCCTTTAGCTGTCATGTTTTGTATATGTAATGTGTCTATGTCTTCTCCCTGGTCTGGAGGCTGTACATAACCCCAGTTCGTATGGCTGTCCCATTTCCTGTTTCCAGGGTGACCCACAGTTCTTCTGGCTCCTTATGTGTATTCTGAATTTCTGTAGCTTTGATATTTTCATTGACATAAAGGGCCACTCCACCCCCCTTTTGTACCTCGGTCTCTTCTGAACAGTACATAGCCAGGTACTGAAGTCTCCCAAGTTGGTTACTGGTAAACCATGTCTCACTAATGGCTACTATGTCCAGTTTAGCCTCTGTTATTATTGCCTGCAGATCTGGGATCTTGTTTCCCAGACTGTGAGCATTTGTATACATGATTTTCCTTTGGCCAGAGTTCATGTGTGTTAGTTGTTGGGCGAGGTCAGTCATCTGTGTCTGTTTCTTCTTTCTCCCCTTGCTGCTCTGTGGTTAAAACATATATGTGAATCTTTATGTGATACTGAGATCTCTTGGTTTGCAAATGTATATAATTATATTGTTAAAATGTTTGCAAAATGTTTTTTGGAACTCAGAGGGTTAACCTTAAGATGCGGTTTGACATCCATGAGCTCATTTGAAGAGTTGTCAACAAGAGATCAGTTGTGGGACACAGTGTTCTATTTTGTTGCATCTGCAGTAAATAAACTGAAAAGTCCTGATACATGTTATGAGAAACAGGAAATGTATCTTAATGAATTCAGGATGCAGAAGCTAATTGCCAGGAGATGTATCTTAATGAGCTCAGGATGCAGAAGGTAATTGCCAGGAAAATATATTGTATGCAGTATGAAGACAGCAATCTTTTGTTAGAGAGATAGAGAGAAATGAGAGTGAGAGAGAGAGAGAGAGAGAGAGAGAGAGATTTAGATTTAGAGATACCCTCAGATGTAGGACTTTGTTTTGTTTGAACTGCCTGTATAAGAGCTACCCTGCACAATTTTATTTTATTATTGTTATAATAATAATAATAATAATAATAAAATGCTACTTGCAAAGTTCATAACTTCTCCTGGTTTGCTCCTGCTTCCTGACCTATGCTTCGATGACAGTTGGTAGCAGAAGTGGGATTTATGCCATGCATACTCGAAGCCAGGAGTTTTGTGTGTGGGTACTAGACCTGGTACCAGGAAAGCACAGAAGAAAGGTATGAGTCCTGCAACAGCAAGCCCAGGCGTGATTAACAGAAGAATGGCAACCAAACTAGAAGCAGAAACAAAAGTACAAACTGGGACTGCACAGCCGGAACCACTGATGGAAGAAGAACAAGCAGGGACAGAACCTGAAAGCATGCCTGCCTTCTTCAAATGGTGGGCTGTACAATAAAGATAGAAGGAGAAGCATAGAAAAGAAGATACAGTATGTCGTGACAGGAGCAGCAGAGAAAAGAAGAGATGTCATGACAGGAACAGCAGAGAAAAGAAGAGATGTTGTTACAGGAGCAGCAGAAAAAAGAAGAGATGCAGAGGCAGGAGCAGAAGAAAAAATGAGAGATGCAGTGATGGTTGGATGGCTTGCAAGCTGTCAAAGCTAAAGGCTTTGGTACAACTCCAGCAGATCAACAAAACACAAACAACTTAAAAGACATTAAACTTGCAAAACTGTGTCCCTCAGATGATACTGAAGCATACATGTCAACTTCTGAAAGGGTCACTGGAGCCTGCCAATAGCCAAAACAGTGATGGGCAATCAGACTGGTACCTTATCTGACAGGTAAAGTACAACTTTCCTACAGTAATATGGACACTGCGTAGTCAAAAAACTATGACCTAGTGAAAAGAGAAATTCTTAAAAGATATGACATCATGAGCACTGATCTATATGTGTGCAGCACAATCCTGCCTAACACTACCCAGCCAGGCCTTACCTATTTGCCAATAAGTTTAAGTGCACATAACCAATTTTTGTATCCAACTTGTTATTTGTTACTATGTCCAAGGTTAGCTATCCTGACCTGACCAATGTTAATGCCTTGTTGTGTTGCATCCTCCAACTTCTGGTGTGTTGTATTAGCTGACATTTATTGCTTATATTGTCTGTAGCTCCAAACTGTGACCAGGATGAACCACCGGCCATGCTGTGTGGAGCTGTGTTTATCTGTAACTGTGTCACCATATATTGTATTACCTTTGCTGTCTGTAACTATCCTGGGTTGTGCCAGAAAATAGGCAATGCCTTTGCCTAGTGCACCAACCCGGTTAACAAAAACAAACGAACAAATAAATAAATAAATATCTGGAGAGACCTACAGGCAGAGATTCCAGTCCCTGAAGTATCACTCAGTTGACAATCCTCAAAGTCTTCACCTGACTCAGAGAACTACTCATTAAATGGCTTCAACCAGAGGGCAAAACAGCCCCACAGATCTTCGACATATTTGCAGTGGAGCAACTTATCAACATCCTACCTACAGACACACAGCTCTGGCTAAAATAACACCAACCAGAAAGTGGGGTAAAGGCTGTTCCTTTAGCTGAGGATTATCAGATGGCCAGACAGACACCACAGCAATGAAGTAACAGCTGAGGAATGGTAAGACCCTCTTTTTCCCCATTTAACTCCATGTCAGATAGGAACTCTGATGGGGGTAACAAATCTGAACCCAAATACTTTTTTTGCTGTAACTATAATAAGCCAGGCCATACTGCAAGAAACTGCCCCAAAAGTAAGGGTAACAATGGAGCAAATTTGGCCTTAACAAATTGGGCATGTGTTAAACAGATGTCAAGGTGTTGGATAAGACTGTGAAGGGACATATAGATTCAGAAGCTGACAAATCCTGGTGCATGCTGAAGTTCTGAGGAAAGACTGTGCAAAAGAACCAGGTACTGGGGTCTTCTGCATCCACAGGGACACTCAATACTATCCCACCACCCAAATAACTCTAAACATTAATGAGGTATCATGCCAAATGAAAGTGGGGTAGTACCTAAGTTACCTGTAGCTGTGATTATTAGAAATGACTTTCCAGGATTTGTGAAGTTAATCACAGAGGAAGTAAATCCTGCTGTGTCAGCAGCTGTGATAACAAGAGCACAGGCAAAGAAAATATCAGACATTGGGAATTCTTTTTGGTTTGGTGACTTTTGATTCAGACTTCAAAGCAAGTACAAGAAAAGTTCCCAGCTGCCAGTAACAACCAGCAAGTGTACCTGCTCCCAATGGGAAGCAAACCAAAACAAGCAGACTCACTGCCTCCTCCAAGCCTTTGGTGTAGCCAGTACCATGGCGGTTGTAGAAAATGTCGGTGATTACTTAGATAAAAGGCATTGTAACTGTTGTTAAATTTATATCATCCAGAACAAAACTGAAGTTTAGACCAGCATAAAAGTTATGTAGTCTCTCTTTACTTAAGGTGTCTTTCTTATAAAAATCCAGCCACAAATTCAAAATTAAAAGTATATTGCTGGAGAATGTCCACATTCACAAATAATCCTGAATATGCATACTCATGTCCTAGATATCCCAGTATGATGTGTTATACACAATTCAATGCTTTTTGGACAAGTCCAGTTGGTGGCCAAGTCTATTTCAAAGCAGCCTGTAGCGATACTCGCACCCATGGCCCTGCCTCCACTAGGCCAAGGAGACACTGTAACCTCCTTGGGCCAGGCCATGTCAGGCCCAAATTCCAAATTAATAGCCACTACCACACAGGAACACCAGTACCCCATCCAGGACCTGGAAGAGGCTCAGTGGAACCCCACAGGCCTACAGTTTCAGCAACCACCAGGATGACAAATTCATCTTTCACCTGTCCTATTTGACTTCATAAATGGTGGATCCCACAAGTGAGAGTGTCATATAACTCTGATGTCCAATATTGTGTCCTCCACAGCACACAGTTCAGTTAATACTAGAGGCCACCCACTCCAACTGATGAGAAAGAAATTCTGCTAAAAAAAAGAGCCTACTTCTTCTCGCAAAGAATTGTTGGCCCATGGAATAAACTGCCTTTGTCAGTCATTATTAGCCAGAATAAAAATACATTTAAAAATAGGTTTGACTTTTTTGGATACAAACAAATCTTATCCTATTATATGTAATTCTCAGAGTTTGATGGGCCAATTAGCCATTTGCTCCTCCTTTATCCTTAGTATGACACATAAAAAGAATATTACTAATCAGGGTAGTAATTGTGGTGTTGCATTACTGAAGGAGCTGTATCGACTAGTATGCATCACTGCCATAAGAACCTCCTCTTATCATCCTCAGACAGATGGTCTTGTTGAGCATTTTACTCAAACCATAAAATACATGTTAAAAAGGTTTGTGAAAAGGGAATGAAAAACTTGGAACAGTATTTACCTTATCTGCTTTTTGCTTGCAGAGAAGTGCCACAAGCATCAACAGGTTTTTCACCCTTTGAAGTGCTGTATGGTAGACAACCTAGAGGGCCACTAGATGTAACAAAAGAAACATGGGAAGATAAGCCCATTCAGAAAGAATCTAGTGCATCCTTTATGTGTGCCCTGAGAAAGAAATTGGCAAAATATGTTGAAATTGCCCACAGCAACTAGGAATAAGCCCAAAACAGCAGAAGGTGTAGTATGCCCATGGGATAAAGGAAAAAGGTTTTGAGCCAGGTGAAAAGGTCTTGTTACTGTTATCCACTACAGAAAACAAACTGTTAATGAAGTGGCAAGGGCCTTATTTAGAATACTGGTACAGTTAACTCAGAAATTGAGACCCCTGATAGGAAAAATCCTATGGAGATATACTATGCTAACCTCCTGAAGAAATGGGTTGAAAAAATACCAAAGATTGCTTTATTAGTATTACCAGAAGCTTCTTAATAAGACATTGTTTTAGCTTATGACAGATTGCAAACAACTGTAACTTCTGATGCTGTAAAGGTGAAAGTGTCCTTACACACAGAACAAACTGCAGAAATTCATACCTTGGTAAAGACATTTGGAAGTATTTTTACTACAGTGCCAGGCTGAGCAAATGAGTTGAACATGTGATAGTGACAGAGAATGCTCACCCTATTAGACAAAAGACATACAGATTACCTGAGCGGTTGTGAGCAGATGTGGTTAAGGAAATACAAAAAATGAAAGAGTTGGGTATCAGAAGAATCGAGAAATGCTTGGTCATCACCTATGGTGATCGTAAATAGAAAAGAAGGGAGTGTAAGAATCTGCCTTGATTTTAGGAAACTTAATGAAGTGTCCATATTTGACAGCTATCCTGTGCCCAGGATAGAAGATTTGGTGGACAGACTGGGAAGTGACAAGTACATTAGTACCCTTGATCTCACCAAGGGTTACCGGCAAATTCCCATAGCTAAAGAATCCAGAGACAAAACTGCATTTTTCCCCTCCAGTTGGATTCTGTCTGTTGACCACCATGCCGTTTGGTTTACATGGCGTACTCGTTATGTTCCAGTGGTGTATAGATATAGTTCTAGCTCCTTACACTGGTCATTGTGCTGCTTACCTGGATGATGTCATGCTGTACAGTAGAGACTGGAAAAGCCACCTGAAACACCTACGAGCAGTTATCCAGTCTATTAAAAATGCAGATCTGGGGGGCACTGATGAGCAGCTAAGGTGATGAAAAGCATCTGGACCTCGCTCCTCCTCACCGGGAGTAATAATTATTATTAATTAATTATTTGTCTACCACTTTGATTGCATTTCGGTTGTAATCAATAGCTAAGACCAAGCAGTGAAGAAAAATGGATGAATACTTAACCCCGAGTGTCGGGAAAGGCCAGAGAACAACTGGCAAAGCGGCAAAGAAAAACTAAGCCTATGTGCAGCCTGAGAGCCAGAACGTGGTATCCTTATCTGCCACAGAGATGAGCGCCCTTGGCCGAGAACTCACAGGCCAGGTCCTAGCAGTCTTGGGGCCATGTTAATGCAAACTTGAGTCCAAAATTAATGATAAATTGCAGGAAGTACTTACGCAGCAGACACTACAGGCCACTTGCATTACAGAAGCAGAGAAGAGGATCTCATGGCTGGAGGATGAGCCCCAGGGGGTGCCTGGGCAGATTCAGGCATTGCAAATATGAGTTGGAGGAAATGAAGGAGGCAGCGGACTATCAGGAAAACTATCACCAGAGGTTAAATCTGCACTTCAGAGGTCTGCCAGAAGGACTGGAATTTTGTGCAGTTTCATTGCCCAAGCTATTGGCCCTGGATGTTAAAAATGGGAAGCTGAAGTTGGAGTGTGTACACCGCACGGTTATGCCCAGGCCACCGGTGGGGCAACCCCCACATCAAGTTATAATGAGATTTCATCATTTTCAAGATAGGGAAGCAGTCTTGCGAGCATATAGGGAGAAAGGCCGGTTGTAGTGTGAGAGCCACAGATTATTCCTATCACAGGATTACTCTGCATGACTTCTAAAGAAAAGATAAATGTTTAATGAGGTCATGGCCACTCTATGTGTGGTGAAAGTGGAGAACTTTATGAAATACCCCGAGACCTTGAAGATCAGACATGAGGGAGCGGTGTTCTCCTTTTGGGACGTTGAAAAAGCTGAAAGGTTTGTAGAGGAGCTACGGAAGAAGGTAGGATGAATACTGTGTTGCTGCTGCCAAAGAGACAATGTTGTGTTCTGCTGTGGAGCCTGAGAAATCAGCAGGCTTCATAGATGCACATATGATGTTCTGTTACACTCTTGTTGTGATGTGTGCCCAGACCCTAAATGAGAAAGGTGAGAGAAGATCTCCTGCTTGCACTGGAACTTGTGTTCTCCCCATTTTCTCTGTCATGATTGCTAAAGTGTGAGCAGGAAATGCAGTGGACTAAAATTCATGTTATGGGGACATTTGTGGGCCCATGAGGAGACATCGGGTCCAACTGCAGCAGGGAGAATTATTTCTACACTCGCGTCTCAGACGTTCAACATCGTGCTGCACTCCACATGGCTGTATGGATGCTTGGCAATAATTCAGAAGGACCTGTTGGTACAGACTGTTTCTCTCTTCCCGTGCTCCATTCATGGAGGTGCAGGGGATTCTTAATATAACTACTGATCTACCTGTGCACTGGGAGCAGGAGGTGCAGGGGGAAAATGGGATCCATAGTGGAACTTTCATTTTGGAGGGATGGAAGCGAACAGTTTATTTGCTGAGGTGCCTGCAGTTGGGAAAGAGAGAAAGAGAGAGAGAGAGAGAGAGAGAGAGAGAGAGAGTGCGGGGGGGGTGGAGGAGGATGGATGGATAGATCTAAACCTCTCGCTGTTGGATTAACTGCATTTGGCAGTGCCTCAGTTCTTCTGGTGGGCCTCTCAAGATGGACTGATACCTGTTTTCCTGTGCTCTAATCTCGGAGGTGCAGGATGATTCTTCATGGAACCCATGGTGACTGGGAAGTGGAAGGGGTATAGCGCCCCAAAAGGTGGGGGGCTGACTATGTGAGGATGGGTAACGAGTATCTTACAAATATTGAGGATGTGATATAGGGTTATATGCATCCCCACTGATATTGTTTATTTACCATGGCACATTGTCCATTGTTTCAGTCAATATAGGGTAACTACATATGGATTTGATATGTAGACAAGATTTTATGAGTCCCGGGGGGGAGGGGATAAGACATGGACTTTTAGAGGGTAACCATCTGACACTTTTAATGAGTTTTGCGGTTAGTGTCTGAACATGAGGGACAAGGGAGTTGGGCTGGGGGGGTTGTGGCAAGTGAGTTCTAATGTTGAGTGGTATTTTGGTAAACAGGGGAAAATGGCTGATGCAAAGTAAATGGAAAGAAAACATGGAATGAAGAATATGGAAGGGAAAGCTGCTATACATTTGTGTGGGGGAGGGCAATAAGAATTGGCTTGGAAATGGGGGGGTTAGTATGATGTTAAGGTTGTTAAACTGTTCTTGTTGTTTAACTGTTCACATGTTTGTTCACATGTATTCGCATCCAGAAGCTTTTTGTGTTACAGGGTCGATGGAATGGTATGGAAAATATGGAAAGGGGATCTGCCAGGATACCACTGTGTGGGAGGATCTGCTTCAAGGAGAAGGGCGGGGATCAAAGAGCGATATTATTGTCTGTAATGGCTAGCAGACAAGATTTGATCACATGCTTCTGGAATGTGTGGGGGATAGTGACCCCAGTAAAACATACAACCCTGATGACAGCACTCTGGAGGCAGGGAGTGCAAGTGGCCATGTTACAGGAAACGCACCTCACGGCATTAGAGCATGGCAAATTGGTATGGAGTTGGGTGGGGAAATGCTTTGCCACATCTTACAAGGCTCATAAGTGTGGGGTCGCTGTCCTCCTGCACAAAAACCTGCCATTTCAAGTTAAGAGGGTGGTTAAAGATTGAGTAGATGGAAGGTATGTTTTTGTAGTGAGAGAGCTTTGGGGGGAACAAATCACATTTGGAAGTGTATACGTACTAGCAGTATTTGAGTCAACTTTTTATGGCTCCCTCCTCTCACTCTTGGTTAGAGAGCAATTCCCTGGGCTGCTAATGGGGTGGGGGGGATAGGAATTGTACTCTGGATCTCTTACTCAGCCATTCTCAAGGCCAAGGTCAGAAGAGTGAGGTGATATCCCAATGGTGATTGGGAATGGTAGACTTAGGGTTAATAGATAGGTGGAGAGAGGTGAACCTAGGGGTTAAAGAATTTACATTCTACTCCAACCCACATGGTACGTGGTCACATATAGATTATTTGTTCATATTGCAGGACTGGTATGGGAGGGTCCAGGGGGTACGACACAGTCCTTTTCATGTCTCTGACCATGCTGTGATAATTTTATCATTGAGTTTGAACAAGCTGAGGGAAGGACCCCCTCCTTGGAAATTCCTGACATACCTCCTAGGGGACAAGGGATTTAAGGAATATTTGGAAGAGCAATGGAAGGCCTATATGGCAGCAAATATAGACTCCCCTACATCTAAGGCTGTAATTTGGGATGCAGGGAAAGCATTCATGTGAGGGATGATAATTAGATATGTGGCTTGGGTAAAGAAGAGGAAACAAGAAAAGCGGTTGGAATTGGAGGCCAAGGTGTGGGAACTAGAGAGTAGGGTGGCAGGTGGGGAAGAGGAAGAGGTACGGGATTGCTTGAAGGTGATGAGGGAGGCATTGACTGCTTTGCTCAATGGGGAAGCTAGGAAAACATGGACATTCTGTAAGAAGCAGTTGTAGGAATGGGGCAACAAGTTGGGACCAATGTTGGTTAGATTAATGAAGTGTCCCATGCATATTACAGCAATTAAGAACTGGGAGGGAAAGGTGCATAAGCAACCACAGAAGATAAGGGAATGTTTTAAAGAGTTTTTAAGAGCCTGTACCAGGCGGGGGAGGGACGTACTGACTGACTTTTGGAAGCGGTTAGCATGCCGAGGTGTCTAGGGGAAAAAGAAATGATAAATGGCCTGATAACTAAAGCAGAGGTGCTGCAGGCAATCTAGAGATTGAAGAGTAGGAAAGCGAGTGGCCCAGATGGTTACCTGGTGGAATACTATGAATGCATGGCGACCCACTTGATCTGCCCACTTTCTGAGACCTTTCAGCAGAGGGAAGGGGAATCCTTGGAACTTCTGGGCACTTTCTCAAATGCTATAATTTGTTTGATCCCAAAAGCTGGGAAAGATGCTATGGACTGTGCAGCATACAGACTAATATTACTTCTAAACTGTGATATGAAAATTTTGGCTAAGGTTCTGGTAGGAAGATTGGAGACGGTGCTGCTTGATTTTGTCTACCCAGACCAGACCAGGTTCATAAAGGGGCACCTGTCATATCATAATGTCAGAAGACTGCTAAATGTAATATGGAGGGTGAATAGGGATAAGGAGGACACCTGTATCTTCTCTATGGATGCAGAAAAAGCATTTGATCGTGTGGAGTGGGGATGCTTGTTTGAAGTGCTGACCTGGTCTGGTCTGGAGGACACTTTGGGTAAGGGCGATGTATCATTCCCCTCAAGCAAGAGTCTTAATAAATGGTACCCTCTCTGATGGATTCAGGCTAGGCTGGGGTACGTTGTTGTTCACACTGGCAGTGGAACCACTTGCAATTGCAATCAGGCAGAGTGAGAATATTCAAGGGGTGCGGGGGGTCTCAGGGGAGCAGTATAAGATAGCAATGTACGCTGATGACATGCTGCTTTTTATCATGGACCCTATGACTTCGGTGCCTGCATTGCTGGAGGTGGTGGGAGCATTTGCACAGTTTTTGGGATACAAGTTCAACCTCGACAAATCAGAAATAATGCAGTTGCCAAGGGATTTGGGTTCCGGGCAGACATGGGGTCTTAAGCGGGTTGGGAATAGTTTTACCTATTTGAGTATAAAAATAGGATGGACCCTAGGAACACTGTATGACCTGAACTACATACCCATGCTTACTATAGAAGCATGCTGGCCTGGTGGTGCTGAGGGTTGAGGTGCTGGATGCCACACCTCGCGCTACGCTGGCTACCTGGGTTTGGGAACAGACTCGGGTCAGCCGGGGTCAGCTGGGTGAGGAAGGATTGAGTGTCCCAATGGATGCTCTCCTCCCTCTGGGGTGGGATACTAGGGGTGCTGTATGCACCTAACACCCTAAGAGAGCCGGGGGAGACACAGGCTCACGAGAGATTGGTGGCTTCATTCATTGGAGTAGGGGAGGGGAGATGCTATCAGGTGATTGGGAGAGACGTGCATCAGCATGTAGCCTCTTTGGACATACATCCTCGCGCCGCATCTCAGAGGGTTAGGGGTAAGGGACAACAGAAAAAAAAATTTAAAAACACCCTCGGTTGTCCTAGATGACGTCCATTCCGCACCATCCAATCCACCAATTCTGGGACAGACCCTGCTGTGCAGGTGGGGGCAGAAGGAGAAGGCACTCTAGGGGCAGATCCTGAACAGAGGAGAGTGGCATGGAATGAACGGCCTGAAGGAGTGGGCTCCAAGGGCAGGTATGGGATAAAAATGAAAGTAAAAAAAAATAAAATAACTATAGAAGTAGACTAGAAAAGATGGGCAACCCTCCCAATCTCTTGGCTAGGCAGAATAAACCTGATTAAGATGAGCATTCTCTTTTGGCTGATGTACATCATGCAGATGGTACATGTTGGGTTAACGAATCATGATATTAAGAAAGTAGAAGAAATGTTCTCTGCATTTACATGGAAGGTGAAGTGGCCCAGGGTGAGTCTACAAAAACTTAAAGCTGACATGGGGAGGGGCGGACTAAATTTTTCCAGACTTGGGAAGTTACCATCTGGCAGCCCTACAAAAGTATATCAGTAATTGGGTGCATATGCCTACAGTGGCTAGTTGGGTAGACTTTCAACAATGGGGATGCTGAGCTGGACTTTGGCTTACCTAGACTGACAGGGCGTTAGAGCTATTAGATTGCAGGATGGGAGGAACCCGTTGGTTGTTGCAGTGCTGGATAGCTGGGGTAAACTCCTGAAGCAGCAGAATATTAAAAATGTTGATACTTATCTGATCCCTGTAGTGGGGAACCCTTACTTTCTGCCAGGTTGGGAGAATCCTGGGTTTAAGCTGTGTGAGAAGAATGGGATAAGGACCATAGGGGATCTATGTAACAGGGGAGGGCTTGGCCCCTTTGCAGACCTTTCTCAGAAGTTAAACCTGGGGGTAGGGCATTTGTTCTGATTCTTTCAAGTTAGAGCTTATGTTGCAGGATTGGCTAGGGAGGGACTGGGGTTGCATGAAATGAAAAAAATAGAATCACTTGTTCAAACAGTGAAACAGGATCCCAAGGGTTTCATGGGGAAGGCAGTGAAGAATAGACAGTGCTTCCCGGACCTCTCCCTTAGGGTGAGGAGACTCTGGGAAAGAGATCTGAATATCCAGATACAGGATCAGAAATGGACACTGCTACTGTCTATGCATATGGGCCTCTTGGTCTATAATAAGTATAAGGAATCTTTTTATAAATTCATTCATAGGGTCTACAACCCACCTTCTATAGTACGTAAGTACCACCCCACAATATGTCCCCAATGTGGATGATATGGGCTTGAGGGAAATTACTTTCACTGTATTTGGGGGTGCTCTGTCCTCCAGGGATTTTGGGGAAGGGTGGTACAAGAAGTGGAGTGAATGTGAGGGAGGGCACAGCAACCAGACCCCAAGTTGTGTTTGTTTGGGGTGGAGGTGGATGAGAAAGGGGAATGGGAGAGCCTCCCAAGGTGGGTTTGGATTATTTTTAGTTTGGCTAGGCACTGCATCCAAAATACGTGGGTGTCATGTGTAACACCCACAGTACAGTGCTGGCGAACCCTGGCACTGTGGATGCTGGCCCTGGAAAGGTTGACCTTTTTAGTAAAGGATAAAATAGAGGGTTTCACCAGAGAATGGGCACCTTTCTTGGCAGACCTTGTTCAGCATGAAAATATACTTCTTTGGGAAGTAATGGACTACTGAGGAAATTAAAGCAATGCGATGATCCTAGCAATATATGTTCTATGTGAAAAACATGTATTAACTATGGTAAAATAAGTCTAATGTAATGGATTTATGTTGTTTTTGTGTATGGATGTGAACTACTATGTGTTTGTTCACAATAAACCTTTTTATACAAAAAAAAATGCAGATCTGACCAGTAATCCTAGCAAGTGCACATTAAGCATCCAGGAAGATAGATATTTGTGGAAATGGAGATTTCCAAGATAGATACACAAATACGGAACAGAGAATGTCAATGCTGATTTTCTGTCAAGATGTGGTTCAGGAATGGAGAATTCAGAAGGTTGAAAAAATGTGTAAGCTTAAACTGAATTGTTTGCTGAAATATTAGGAGGACACTGCATATATAAAGAATTATAAATGCTATAATGTAATGTTAAAAGAAAAACAAGAGAATGCTTTGGAAACCTGTTTTTTAAAGAGATAAAAACAGGTTCCCTCTCAAAGATGGGAGTATGTGACACGGTTGGTAGATCCTGTTCCATGTGTTATACAGAGAGAGTTAAAAGTAAGGATCTGGTTTTCTGCCCTTTCCTATTCTGTCACTTGTCTAACTCTTGTCTGTCTGACTGCGCAATCACATTTTCCTTGTGGAACCTTGGAACTGGCCTCTCCGATGGTCCTATAATTTTCCCGTTATCTCCCATACTTTACTTGCCCATTGCTTCTCTGTGGTTAAAAATATATGTGAATCTTTGTGTCATACTGAGATCTCTTGGTTTGCAAATGTATATAATCACTAAAACTATCTGACAAATATATTCCCATCAAAAGTCTGTATAATAAAAAAAGTAAAGTACAGAACCAATCTGGTTTACAGTGAAGGTTAATAAATCAATATCTGTTAAAAGGGGCTTATAGGGCCATAAAAAGAGACAACAATGAGTATAACAAACTCAAATATAGAGAGGCCCTGAAAAACTGTAAGACAAATGTAATTAAAGAAAAGCATAAAATGTAATTTAAACTGGCCCATATCAAGGATGGGGGCAAAAGTTTCTACGCTTATATAAATAATAAGAAATGCACCACAAGTACAATAGGGCCACTTAAGTCAAATAACTGTAATTACTAAACTGTTGGAAATGGCCCAGGAGTTCAATAACTACTTATGTTCTGTTTATGGACCTATGAGATCATCAAATTCTACCCTGTATACAGGAAATAATAATGGTCAGCTTCCCGAAATAACCAAAGAGGAGACTAAATCAAAATTGAAAAAAATGGAAGTTAACACATCTTCTGGAACTGATAATCTACACCCCCAGTTTCTTGAAAGAAACTGAAACATGGTTAATTGACCCCTTACATAAACTATTTAATATGTCCCTCAATACTAGTGAGGAACCACGTGATTGGAGATTAAGTATAGTGGTACCAATTTATAAAAAAGGGACCATGGTAACTCAGCAAATTACAGAGCCATCAGTCTGACCAGCATCTTAAGAAAGGCCATGGAATCTATCATTAAGGATAAGTTAGATAACGATTGAATGACATTGATTATTCTGAACCACTCCCAACATGGTTTCAAACATCAGAGGTCTTGTTTGACAGCAAACTTAGTATTCTATGCAAGTAATGATACCTGACAGGGTGGGCAATATTGGGCAATGCCAGACCACCCAGGGGCGTAATGAGGCCTGATGCCGCAGGCAGAGGGCCTTATAGCCCCTGGAAGGTCCAGTATTGCCCATACTGACCACCCTGGAGGGTATTATTATGCTTAGAAAATGGGCTTCACTGTATTTAAGTACATGAAAAGAGTTTCACAATGAATAGAAAGAGTGGAAAAAACTTTATTTGGGTATCCCTCTTTTTTTTTAGCTGTTGTATGTGCTGTTGGTCATTCTTTTTTAGGTAACCCCCCCCCCCGCAGCACAATGTTTAGAAAAAGAGATGTAGTGTTTTAAAATTTCCACCAACAGTGTTTTGTTGCTTAAAATAACAGTTGAATGCTGTTCTTGAGTTTTTTAGGGGGTTTGGAAGATTGTTCTGTTAGGCACGTGATCTTGCCTGCCTGTGGTATGTGAAACCCGGAAGTGGACAGCAACTAGTGTGATCCGATACGGTAATGGTTTAAACCTGCTAGCAATGAAGTCTGCTTATTTTTCAAAACAATACTGGTTGAACTGCTATCAGGGAATGAGCCAGTGAGCACTTCTGAAGAAATTATGTGGCGATGTTTACATGCGGTTGGATGGCAGCGGAACACTGCGAAGAATGATGAGTTCCCGGGGAAGAAATCGTGTTGTTAAAATAATGTTATGTACATTCCTTTTCCTTTTCCAAACAGAAAAATCATAGTTGGGGGTTCTGCATGTGTGTGTGTGATGTGGAGTCACTCATTGTGGTGGCTTTGTGTTTCGGCATTGCGTGTTGGTTGGCAGGATCTCTCACTAAGCGAGAGAAAAAAATGGCGGCATTTGAAAAAGTTTTGTCCAGTGGTTCAGCCAATGATAAAAGAGGCTGGGCAGTAGGATACCACATATGAGGCTGGCAAGGTTGGCATGGCTGGTACTTTTAACTTACAGGGCTCTCACTGTAAGTTAATGTATCCCCTGCCAGCCAATCAGATGGCTTATATTCTTATCCCCATTTTCTAAGAGAAAGTAAGTGCTTTCTTGGATGATAAAAGATCCTTAGAGATCATGTACCTCAACCTCTGTAAAGCTTTTGATAAGACCCCCGATATTACATTACTGGACAAGATGCAGAAATTTAGCATACATAGCATACTTATGAATTGGGTGTACTCTTGGCTAAGAGAAAGAGCTCAAGCTGTAAGAATTAGAGGATACACCTCTGATAAAGGCCATGTGATGAGCGGGGTTCTGCAGAGTTCTGTATTGGGTCCTGCCTGATTTTCAGTATTCATCTCAGATCTTAAAAGTAATTTAAATAGTTTTGCCATTGCATTCGCTGATGATTCAAAACTCGTTGCAGATGTCAGCACTGATCAGGGGATTATTAGCCTTAGGAAGGATGTTGCAGAACTAGAACACTGGGTGGATAAAAATGGTATGGCATTGAATGTCAACAAATGTGTTGTAATGCACCTAGGTGAAACAAATCTTTGTTGTACATATTCACTGGCTGGCAAGGTTTTAAAGTCAGTTGACAGTGAAAAGGACCTGGGCATACTAATCGCAAAAGACCTAAAGTTTAGTAAATATTGTATAAAGTTGTCAACTAAAACCAACGGGATTATAGGTTGTATAAAGAGGTCTATTACCACCAGAAACAGGGATTACATCATGCCATTATTACAGAGCTTATGTCCGTCCACATTTGGACTATTGTTCTTCTCTATGGAATTCACCCCTACGTAGAGACATTAATAAACTGGAAGGGGTACAGAGGAGAATGACAAGAATAATTAATGGCCTAAAACATTTGCACTATGATAATAGAATGAGGGAACTAAACATCTATTCATTGGAACTGAGAAGAACCAGAGGTGACCTGTTACTGATGTTTAAAATTTCAAAGGATGCTTCATTATTGACTGATTTGGGACTTAAGTTTAACAGAATGGGGATTTCACTTAGAAGTCATAATGGTCAACTTATGCTAACAAATGCTACAAGGAATTTTAGAAGAAGTTATTTTAGCCAGAGAATTGTGCCTCCCCAGAGAAGTGGTGGAAGTTGACTCTGTAACCATGTTTAAAATACATTTAGACAGGTAAATGGAGTCCACGCTGAAGAAAGGGGGGTTACTAGTGGGGTACCGCAGGGTTCAGTATTAGGACCGGTCCTCTTCAATGTCTTTATAAGCGACATTGCAGAGGGACTGGAAGGCAAAGTATGTCTCTTTGCAGATGACACAAAGATCTGCAACAGAGTTGATGCACAAGGTGGGGTGGAAAGGATGAGAAGGGACTTGGCAAGGTTAGAGGAATGGTCAAATGTATGGCAGCTTAGATTCAATGCTAAGAAGTGCAAGGTAATGCACCTGGGAAACAAAAACCCAGGGGAAGAGTACACAATGGGGGGTGAGATACTAACAACAACAAAAATGGAAAGGGACCTGGGGGTAGTCATATCAGATGACCTAAAGGTGGGCAAGCAATGTGAGAGGGCAGCAAGGAGGGCTGGAGGGATACTGGGATGCATGGAGAGGCATCCCAGTAGAAAACAGGAAATTATTATCCCTCTGTACAGACAGTTGGTGAGACCCCATCTGGAGTACTGCGTGCAGTTCTGGAGACCCAATCTCCCGCAGGACATAGACAGGATGGAGGCTGTCCAGAGGAGGGCAACTTAAATGGTGCAAGGTCTGCACCGGAAGACATATGAAGAGAGACTTAAGGAGATGAATATGTATAGCCTCGAGGAAAGGAGGAGAGGGGGACATGATAGAAACTTTCAAGCATCTCAAGGAATCAACAAAGTCCAAGAGGGTGCATCTTTCAAAAAGAGGTGTGCAAGAACAAGGGGCACAATTTGAAGATAGAAGGGGGCGGCTCAGAGGTAATTTAAGGAAATATTTTTTCAGAGAGGGTTGTGGATGCATGGAACGGACTTCCGGAGGAGGTTGTGGAGTCAAAAACAGTGGTGAAATTCAAGCATGCATGAGACAGTCATAAGGCAATTCTGGGGTAGGAAGAAGTAGGCTGCTGGTTAACTAGGATCTGCAGCTTATCCAATAGGTAGGGAAATGGGCAGACTGGGTGGGCCAAGCTGTCCTTATCTGCCGTCAAAATCTATGTTTCTATGTTTCTATGTTACTTGTATCATCAAACAGGATGGACTTAATCCCGCTTGCAGGAGATGTACATAAACAGGCTAATGTCTTCTGTACATCTGCTCTTTCCTAGTATAAATCCCAGAGTGAGAGAGAATTTGAGATTTAGATTTAGAGATACCCTCAGATGAAGAACTTGTTTTGTTTGAACTGCATGTATAAGAGTTGTCCTGCACGTTTTTTGTTTCCATATAGGTTTTGATCTCCTTATCACCCCTAGCTGCCCCTTCAGACTGACCCCCCTGACCCTGTCACCCCGGTATCACCAGGATTTACCTCCAGAGTTCTGCCCGGTCACCGGGTGCAGAGCCTGTGGAGGGTGGTTTGTCACCCGCAGCCAGGGGATTTCTGCCTCCATTTTTTATTCTCCCATCCCCATTGCTGGGGTGCACACGCCAGACGTGCATTCATGGAGGTGAGCACACGTCCATGAAAGTCCTGCAGCACTCTCCCTTTCTTGGCGCACACAGACCTGCACTACCTTTGGGCCTTCACTTGGGGGCAGTCGTTCAGCAGGAGCACCAATCCTCCCTTCTCGGGAGAGGAGAGCAGTCCTACAGACCCTCGATCCTCTCCCTTCCCAGTCGACCCCCAGCGACTCGCTCGCACCATGAACATGGGTCACTGGTGTAGCAAGAGATAAGGCATGGATGCCTCAGCTCTCCACACCACTGGGCTGGCTACATTTTTTAATTATTGTTATAATAATAAAATGTTACTTGAGAATTATAACTTCTGGTTTACCTATGCTTCCTGACATATGCCTTGATGACAGCCACCCATACACTATTCTTTATGCTGTATTACTTTCAATAACCCCCTTAAAAACAATCTATTGTTTTGTACCCAGCTATAGTCCCACCATTGACCACATTGCTTGGGTAGCCTAGTCCAGCCATCATCCACCTGCTCTGTGAAAAAAACTAAAGTCAATCTTCCAGCTTTAGATTGTGTCATATGGCAAACGAACTGCTCCTTAATCTGAACAACTCTGTGGAATTTCCCGTTGTACCCCTGTATGTATTTGAATGTTTCTCTCTTTTCACACCATTCCTATCTGTACTCCAAAGAACATAATGAGACTTCAAAACCCTTCACATAAAACCTACCCTGCTCTCCTGGATCCTTTATGTTGCTCTTCTCTGTATGAATTTCAGCCTGTCTCAGTTGTTCCTCAGATGTAGGCTCTAGAACTTCATATAGTGCTCCAGATGTGGTTGAACCAGTGACCTACATAATGGCAGCATTATCTTCCTCCTGTGACTGGTGAAGCATCTCCTTGTGTATCCTAACATCCTGTTTGCCTTCCCATATGTGTTACTGCATTAGGATGAAATGTTTAGAAGATTGCTAACAGATATGTGAGAAGTTGGGAAACTTCGTTTCATGAAATACTTTGTGAGGTTTCCTGACTTTACAAAGTGCAACATCACATAGAAACATAGAAACAGAGAATTTGACAGCAGATAAGGACTGCTTAGCCAACCCAGGCTGCCCATTTCCCTACCTAATGGATAAGCTACAGATCCTAGTTAACCAACAGTCTTCCTCCTACCCCCACCCCCTAGAATTGCCTTATGTCTGTCCCATGCATTCTTGAATTCCCCCACTGTTTTTGACTCCACAACCTCCTCAGGAAGGCCGTTCCATACATCCATAACCCTCTCCATGAAAAAAACACTTCCTCATACTACCTCTGAGCCATCCCCCCTCTATCATAAAATTATGCCCCCTTGTTCCTGCACACCTCTTTTTTTGAAAGATGCTACCCTCTTGGACTTTGTTGATTCCCTTGAGGTACTTGAAGTTTCTATCATGTCCCCCCTCTCCCTCCTTTCCTCAAGGGTATACGTATTAAGCTTCTTAAGTCTCCCTTCATATTTCTTCTGGTGCAGACCCTGCACAATTTAAGTTGTCCTCATCTGGATTGCCTCCATTCTGTCTATGTTCTTGCTGAAACTGGGTCTCCAGAACTGCATGCAGTACTCCAGATGGGGTCTCACCAGCTGTCTGTACTGAGGGATGACAACTTCATGTTTTCTACTGATGATGCCTCTCCCTATGCATCCTGGTATCCCCCAGCCCTTCTTACTGCCCTCTCACATTGCTTGCACACCTTTAGGTCATCTGATATGACTACCTTCAGGTCCCTTTCCATTTTTGTTGTTGTTAGTATTTCACCCCCCATTGTGTACTCTTCCCTTGGGTTTTTGTTTCCCAGGTGCATTACTTTGCACTTCTTTGCATTGAATCTAAGCTGCCATACATTTGACCATTCCTCCAACTTTGCCAAGTGCCTTCTCATCCTTTCCAACCCACCTTGTGTATCAGCCCTGTTGCAAATTTCTATGTCGTCTGCAAAGAGACATACTTTTCCTTCCAGTCCCTCTGCAATGTCACTTATAAAGAAATTGAAGTGGACCGGTCCTAGTACTGAACCCTGTGGTACCCCACTATTAACCCTTCTTTCTTCAGATTGGACTCCGTTTACTATTACCCTCTGTGTCCTGTTCTCCAGCCAATTTTTACCCAGGCTACCATCTTGGGACCCATTCCAAGGCTGGCTAACTTGTATATTAATCTTTTGTGTGGGACTGTGTCAAATGCCTTGCTAAAGTCTAGGTGGGCCATGTACACAGTCCTTCCCTGATCTTCTACTTTGATCACCCAGTCAAAGAACTCTATCAGATTCATCTGACATGACCTTCCTGCTGTGAATCCATGCTGTCTTGGGTCCTGTGTCCCTCTGGCCTCTAGGTACTCAACAGTTCTTTCCTTCAGAAATTATTCCATCATTTTCCCTATCACTGAGGTCAAATTAACAGGTCTGTAGTTTCCTGCCTCTGCCCTGCTCCCACTTTTGTGAAGTGGAATAACATCTGCCCTCCTCCAGTCCTCAGGTAAAACTCCATCCTCCCATGATTTGTTAAAGAGGGTAGTCAGTGGTGTCACTAGTTCTGCTCTTAATTCTTTTAGAATTCTGGGATAAATCCCATGAGGCTCCATTGCTTTGTCCACCTTCAGTTTTAAGAGTTCTTTCAGAACACTTTCTTCTTCATGTGGTTCTTCATGCAATGAAAAACCTATGTTATGAAATGAAGACTGCAAGTAGTGGCACTACAGCAGTGAAGTTGTTGGTGAAGTGCTACTTTACGCAGTTTTCACGGAGCAAAGTAGCATTTTGCTAGCAAAGAGCTACATGAAGTGCCTCTGTCACCGTGTTTGAGACAAATATACAGCCCCTAACCACTGTGCCATAACCTAATCTCCCCCTCTCACCACACATCCCATTTTACCCCCTTTGCCACCCTCTGCTGAAACACCTCCACCTCCTGGCAAAGTTTGCCACCAGCCCACCTAAGTAAAGTCAAATATAGTCAATGTATTCCCTGCCCACACCTGTGCACTAAAACAGCCACATCTGGCTCCCCTCACCTCACACAACCTCCCAAATTTGTCCCAAACCAGGAGCCATGTATCAAAACAAAGACTCCCTCTCTCCTATTGTGTATCAAAAGCTGCTCACTAAAATGATTCTCCCTTTTTGATTATGCTGACATGGTCTTTGGGGTTTCCCGTCTCCTCCTTTTCTAGACTGGATGCCCTCTTTAATAGCTTTTGCCATTTTGCCTCGAATGTTCCCCCCTTCACACACCATTTCTCCCTCTACTTCTCCCTCTCCCTTCCCTCTCTTTACTTACAACAACAGCACCACACCACCAACCTCATCTCCAAATTCTGGTTTGGATTCCTCCCCTCCTATTTCTATTCTCAGGGGAAGATTACACAGTGGGGGGGGGGTAATAACAACAACAAAAATGGAAAGGGACCTAGGGGTAATCATATCAGATGACCTTAAGGTTGGCAAGCAATGTGATAAGGCAGTAGGGAGTGCTGGGGGGATACTGGAATGTATCGGGAGAAGCATCACCAGCAGAAAACAGGAAGTTGTTATCCCTCTGTACAGACAGTTGGTGAGACCCCATCTGGAGTACTGCATCCAGTTCTGGGAGACCCCATCTCTGCAAGGACATAGACAGGATGGAGGCGGTCTAGAGGAGGGCAACTTAAATGGTGCAGGGCCTGCAAGAGAAGCCATATGAGGAGAGACTAAAAGAGCTTAATATCTATACCCTTGAGGAAAAGAGGGAGAGGGGGGACATGATAGAAACTTTTAAGTACCTCAGTGGAATCAACAAAGTCCAAGAGGGTAGCATCTTTCAGAAAAAGATGTGCAAGAACAAGGGGACACAATTTGAAGATAGAGGGGAGATGGCTCAGGGGCAATGTGAGGAAGTATTTTTTCACAGAGAGGGTGGTGGACTCATGGAACAGCCTTCCTAAGGAGGTTGTGGCATCTGAAACTGTGGGAGAATTCAAGGATGCATGGGACAGACATAAGGCAATTCTTGTGGAGGGTAGGAAGAAATAGGCTGTTGGTTAACTAGGATCTGCAGCTTATCCTGTAGGTAGGGAAATGGGCAGACTAGGTGGGCCTAGCAGTCCTTATCTACTGTCAAGGTCTATGTTTCTATGTTTCCTCCTCATCCCCCCTCTTTCTACCAGCTATGCTTCATAGACACCCGTGCTCTGTCTTCCCCCATCCTACTTTCAGTTCGGGGCAGGCAGCCTTCTCCTACTGTCTACCCTCCCCCTGGAACTCTCTTCCAAACTCCCTTTGTCTAGCCCCTTCTCTGCACTGTTTAAAGCTTATTCCCCCCCAATCCGCCCTCCTCCTTGTTCTTGTCCATCCTCCTCCTCCTCCTTGTAGTCAGGGTGACACCATATCATTTCTTCTCACCTGTCTGTTGGCTTTTTCCATACCTTAACTAGCCCTTCTCCCTTTATCACGTTTCTCTCTCTTCATCCAAGCTACTTTTTACAGTTTTTGCTTATGCCTATACAATTTGGCCTGTAATACCCATGCATTAGTTCACACCTTTCTACTCTCATCTCTGTGCTTTTTTGCACCACGTCGTTATTACCTGTGTGCCTTATTTACATTCATCATCAAATTTTATTGGAAAGCAAATTGAGAAATCTTCTCATTTACAATTACAGCCAGTTTCATTATATAAAGTTATGATACAAAGTAACATAGAAGTGACATAAAACACATTTGACATATATGGGATAAGAAAACAGAGATGTACAGACTAATACACATTGCACATAATAAGCATCAGTTCCACTAAAAATACATATATTCATTAGTAACAGTCACATTCCCGATGCAGTAACCCTGTAACATAAAATTGAAATCTGGAAATCAGGATTACAGTACGTAATTTTAAGTATTCCTTAAATTCCTCCTAAGTCTGAGGAACAGAAACAGACAGAAGACAATCACTCAATCTTGAATGTGTTTTAGGGGGTGACAAATTTCTGTAACGTACTAGCAATTTCAGTTGTAATTTCAATTGTTATTGAAATTTCAGTTGTACTTTTGTAATTGTACAATTATAATTGTAATTTCAGTTACACCTTTGCACTTTCCCTGTTCCCCTTTCCCCTGGGTCACACCTGGAAATGAGCTTTGAATCAATATGCCTCTTCTGGTCACCAAATTTTAAATAAATAAATAAATAAACCTCACCTGATCATCATTTAAAATTCCCAGCCAAGCTCTGTGTGGCCCTCATCTTCCTCTTACCTGCAAGCACACCATAAGACCCTGGTTTGCAGGACCTGATAATGAAGAAAAACATCCCCAGTGTGGAGATATCCCCTCTGTTCCATGTAAGCATCGACAAAGGTAGTGGCAGGAGGAAGATGTTAGACTTCCCGCCCCCGAGAAACTATTTTCATCAGCTGAAGTAGCAGAATTTTTCCAATGCACTTGGCTGTCACACCACACAAGCGGATCAACTATTTCACTTTTTACCTAATGACCAGTGTAGGTGCCTGTGATGTTTCCTCTTTCCATGATTGAAACCTCACCCCCCAAAACAGAAATGCTATAACAAGACGGCAAGTCTATCCATGGGGTCCTACATCCCCTACTCAGTGTCTTGGTCTATCTTGGTTGATCCCTTCATGTGAACTCCATTGAATCTCACCAGAGCTAAGAGAACTATTAAGCAGATGTGGAGAATATTGCTCAAAAAACGTTAGAGAAAACACTTTTGATGTTTTTTACATTTTAAACGTCTTTCAGATGAGATGTTAAACCGAGGTCCCATTTGCCTGTTCTGGTGGTTGTTCAGGTGGACATTAAAGATCCCATGGCACTTCTCGAAAAGAGGAGGGGGACTTTCCCCTGGGGCCCTGGCCAATATTCTCCTTCCCATAAAGCTGGTTCATGCAATTGTTCAGGCTGTGTGCGGGCGTCGATGTGCGATATGGCTGCCACAACACATATACAGTCACTTCAAAACCAGTCTAGCATTGCTTGCAAAGTGTTTTGGGATACATTGTGTATGAAAAGCACTATATAAATGCTTCTTCTCCTTCTTCTTCTCCTCCTCACAAGCTCCTGAATTTGTTGATTGAGGGGTCTGATAGTCCTTTCTATGTATAGGGCTGGATAGGGGCCCTGTAGAGCACAGGCCATGAAGCTAGTATTACAGGTCATAAATTTGCTCACCTCTGTTATGCAGTCATAGTCCCTGAGCTGAAAGGTGTCCAAATGATTGTACAGATAGCACACATTACAGTGACAGTACCTTCATACATGTGATATATCCTTCTTTTTGCAGGAGACTCCTGTTTTTTGACTGAACTCCCTCCCTTCCTGGAAACAAAATTTCCTGCTTAAGTAAAGTTCTGTCCAAAGTATCCATTCATGCTTTTTTTTTTTGCAGAAACAGACATATAAAAAGTAAATTAGTGATGAACCAGGTAAGTGTTAACTTTGTACAACTAGTTGTGGATTCTTTTAGGTGCTTATTCTTGACAAAATGAAATATATTAAATGCTTTTAAATGTTTGTTTCTTATTTTTTGATGCCATTTAAGGACAAACTCATGGTGTTACGGCATCTCCCTTCTAAGAGGCCAATCTCCCTACTAATTTGACCCAAATCTCCCTCTTAAGCAAGCTGGACATATCACGTGTATGCACCTCTGCATATCTTTTGGGAGCATTGGGAGTCAGTTAAGATACTCTGGTTTTGAATTTAGAGATCATGCTTTAAACTGACTGTGGACAAGTTTGTCCTTCAAGTTGTATGGTCTACTTAAAGAGATCTTAGGACTGTCACCTAAACTGTCACCCAGAATAGGGTTACCTAAAAGGCTCAGCCAGTACTGCTTTATCAAACCACCAGTTGTTCCTACAGTACAGTCATACTCAGTAACAAAGCAGACCGGGTCATTCCCTGAATCTTCCCTATTATGTAGTGTAAGTGAGTTTCTGTCCCTGTTTTAGCCTTTTCTAGAGAAGTATCACAACGTTCTTGCTGTAACCCCTCTGCATGAAATGCTTACTCAGTTCCCCAGCCTTGCTACAGAAATCCTTCATCTCTGAGCAGCTGCGCCTCAGGTGTAAAAACTGACTATATGGGATAGAGGCATTGAGATGCTTTGGATGGGCACTGTTGGCTCTAAGAAGGGTACGAGTTGCCATGGGCTTTCTACAGCTACTAGAAGTTACTCTTTCCATCAACATCAGCCCTGAGGGTGACATCAAGGAAATTGAGCTCCTATTCCTAAATGTTGGAGGTGAAACTCAAGTTATAGTTATTCCTATTTAGCCAAGACATGAATTGAATTCCATGGCTTCATTCCTGCTACCCCTCCACAGTTACACACACACACACACACACACACACACACACACACACAGCATATCATCTATATGTTGATACCAGCTGTGAATGTCTGTAATAAAGGTGTTGGCTAAGGGATCTAACACAAGAAACCTTTCCCAGTGCCCCAGAAATAAATGGGCAAAAGATGGGGCCAAAGCAGTCCCCATTGCCGGGCCACATTGCTGAAGATAAAAACTGCCATTACGTTTGAAATAATGTTGTACAAATTTCAAGCCTTCAACAATGAATTCAGTGGGAAAGTCTTTCTTCAAAGAGTTCTGGCTGAGAAAATATTCACAGGCCTTCAGCTCTTTATCATGCTGAATAAAAGTATACAGCAACTCAGCATTGATCCCTAACCACCAAAAGTCTACTACCCATTGATACTTGTCAAATGTTAGGGGCACGTCACTAGTATCCCAGTGGCTAACAGCTTTTCACCTCTTTACTTGGCTCTGGCTGTAGTTTTTATGTTGCTTGCACGCATGTGCAAGAAACAGTACCATCATCAGAGTTTTCGGAGGTGTGTCAGCCCTCTTCCAACTCAGTCAGTGTGTTTGCAGGCGCTGTCCCAGTTCTCCAATCACTGCTGGGGCTGTCTATGACAGCAGTTGAAAATGGAGTGGCATACAGTTGAAAGGGAGAGCTACGCTTCAGTGAGCAGCGATAAGATCGCGTGCTCATGCGCGCCCTCCCCCCCACACACACATACATACTGCCACAGACAGACAATTGATGCGAGGCACTTAGTTGTAATCTAAATTGTTAGACCTTTATATTATACCCAATTGCATGACTATTGCTCTGCTCTGTGACAATTTGTCTGTTTCCTTGTGTTTCACGCACTTCATTTTTAATAGAAAACACTGTTCTACATTTTGCTAAACACATTAAACACTGATAGAATGCATTGACGTAAAAGTCTGGCAATTATTTACCGCAATCCGAGCCCAACTACACCCCCAAATTGACCCACACAGTTACAGTTTAATACATGGTACGCCCATTACAGTGTCAAAAGTTATTTGCTTACCCGCTGAGTGCATGAGGTGCACAGGACAGTTCGCAGATACAGATGCTAGTGTCAAGACAGGTTAGTGGTGATAAGTGTCTAGTAGAGGCAAACGGTAAAGTTTAGAGCTTGCCTCAAGTACAGACTTTGGCTCGACGAGGTGAGATTAGACATACCCTGCAGCTTGGTATCTCTTTTTGCAGGGCTGCTGTGAAGAAATACTAACATACTAACATACTAAAATGCCAGCAGAATAGGCCTAACGGTCTTTCGTGTCTGCTCGTTTGGTCAGTCCCCAACCTGGGTGCTGACCTTGCTGTCCCCCTCACCTTCTCTGGCTTCTCCCTTCCCAGTTCCGGATATTCTTGCTGCATTGGATTTTGCTTCCAGAACCCTTCCCCTGTACCTGTCCCACCCCCTCTTGAACCCTCCCACTGTCTCTGCCTCCACCAGCCCCTAGGCAGTGCATTCCATGGCTCCACCAGCCTCTCAGTGAAGTAGCACCTCCTCCTTTCTCCCTGAATCTTCCCCCCCAGCTTCCAGCCATGCCCTCTAGTGGCCCCTTCCTCCTTGCAAGCACCCCGACTGTTCCTCCCTATTTACCCTCTTCATGTACCTAAAGACCTCTATCATGTCCCCCCGGTCCCTTCTCTCTTCCAATGTGTACATATTTAGCTCTTCGAGCCTCTCCTCATAGGTCCTGTCCCCCAAGCCCCAAATCATTTTGGTTGCCCTCCTCTGGACCCTCTCCAGGAGGTTAATGTCCCGCTTTAAGTGTGGCCTCCAAAACTGCACGCAGTACTCAAGCAGTTATACAGAGGGAGTATCACTTCCCTCCTTCTGGAGGTGATCCCCCTAGCGATGCATCCCAGCATCCTGTTGGCCTTGGCTGCTGCCCTCCTACAAGTCTCAGAGTTGTTCATCTTGACATCCACCACCACCCCAGGTCCCTCTCAGCCATCGAGACTTGTAGCATTTCCCCAGGGTGTACACTTGACCTGGGTTTCTGGCCCCCAGGTGGAGTACCTTGCATTCCCTGCATTGAACCTCAGCTTCACTTTCTAGACCATCTTTCCAGAGCCTCCAGGTCCCCCTGTAGGGCCACCCTCCCCTCCTCCCCATCCACCACTGCCCCCAGTTTTGAGTCATCTGCAAAGAGACTCATCTCACTCCTGATTCCTGTCCTTATGTCAGATACGTAGGCGTTGAACAGAAGAGGCCCAAGGACTGATCCCTGTGGGACCCCACTAATGACCCTCCTTGGGGATGAGACTATCCCACCAACTACGACACTCTGGGTCCGGTCCTGGAGCCAATTGCCTATCCATCTGATCATCTGGTTCCCCACCCCATTTCTCCCAGCTTATCCAACAGGCCCACGTGAGGAACAGAGTCAAATGCCTTGCTGAAGTCCAGAAAGAGGACATCCACTGGTCTACCCAGGTCCAAGGCACTTGTCACCCAGTCATAGAACTCCACCAGGTTTGTCTGACACGATTTCCGGGATGAATCCATGCTGTCTATCGTCCAGGCTCCTGACTTATCCAGGTCCCCCCAGCCTCTCCTTGACAATGCCCTCCATCACCTTGCCCACCACCGAGGTCAGGCTGACAGGCCTGTAGTTCCCTGCCACCTCCTTGATCCCCCTTGTGGATAGGCACTATATGCGCCACCTTCCAGTCTTGGGGCACCCACCCTGTCCTCAGAGAGATGGTGAAAAGCTCTGCCAGGGGTTTTGCCAGGACATCTGCAAGTACCTTCAGCACTCTGGGATGTAATTTATCCGGCCCCGGTGCTTTCTCCATCTTAAGGGAGCTGAGGGCTTCCCTCACTCTCTCAGCTGTGATTTCCACTTCCGGTACCCCTTCTCCCTGCTTAGCCCTCCCCCCACCTGCCAGTGATGCCTCCCCCTCTCCCCAGACCTGCCGATCGGTAAGGGTCCCCCCCCTCAGTATCTCTGTCTCCTCCCATGTATGATGCAGCACCCCCATTTTCCTGGGTGAAAACTGAGGTGAAGTACTCATTTAGTACCTAAGCCTGCTCCCCCGGGTCTTGTGCCCATCCCTCCCCTGATTTAATCCTGCTAATCTGCCCCTTCACCCTTCGTTTTTCCCCAATGTATCTAAAGAACCCCTTGTTCCCTCTCCTAATTTCCCTGGCCAGGTTCTGCTCCTTCCTTGCCTTAGCCGCCCTCACCACTCTAGTGGCCCTTCTAGCCATCAGCTCGTACTCCCCTCGATCCCTTTCACTCCTTGAGCACTTGAATTGCTTATAGGCTGCTTTCTTTCCCCGCACCACCTCCTGGACCTCCCTGGTCCACCAACAGGGTTTTGGGCCCCTACCGCATTTCGTCTTACTCTTGCACAGGTGCTGATAGCATCCTGCACCCCTCTCCTGATGATTTCCACCTACTATCAGCCCCATGTCTGACCCAATCCCATCCAAATGCTCCTAAGGATCCTTCCCATTTCCTTAAAATCCACCCCCCTGAAGTCGGTTACTTCCGTCTTTGTGCAGCCTTCTACCCCTCCTAGGTCCAGGCAGAACCAGACCATGGCATGGTCACTCCCCGCCAATGGGTCCCTTACCTCCAGGCCCCCAATCTGGTCACTGTCTGCCAGGACCATGACCGAGAGCTGTGATGTACACAGGAGTAATCCTGAAGTTCCGCAAGTAGAGCAAATCAGAAATTCAAAACACAGATTATCACTGAAGCTGTTAAAAGAAATACTGCTTGCAACAAGTCACAAGTGCACCTCAGATGTACACAGCCTGGTGGACTCCCAAAAACAGAGATTCTGGGTTAGCATTGGACTGGGCATGTAATAAGTGAAGTAATGAGAAGTGTTGATTTTAGGACCCCCCCACACACACTGGTTTAATCACAAGATGATACAGAGGCATTCGAAGGTTGACGGGAACTTTAGTTCCAAATGCAGCTTCAGGCCGTTCAGTACACCCAGCGATACTGAAAATACCTTGGAACTAAATCAGTTAGGATTCGCTCATTTCCCTCAGCATTTAGGTAATAGATAAATTTGGAAGATGTGGGCAAGGTTTGTGTAATACAGACTCTATCCTAAGAAAAACAGTGATTTCAGCTATGGGCACAGCCCGCTGCCAGAAGAGTTTCTAGTGCTCATTCATCCAGGTTTGTGTTTTTTTTTTTTTTTCCTGCCTGTTACAAAAGCGCATACTAACATATCTATGAACCCGGGGTTGACAATACGAGGCTTTGCACAGGAGAAGGCCATCAGACAGCTAAGGGACTGCGGAGTTGTCATTCTAGCTGATACAGTGACAGCCAGATGGCCTGCACTGAATATGGCCTTTCTTTTTTGGTATATTGCAGTAGTATACCTAAACCATTCCCAGTGACTTGGGGGAAATATGAATCACCTTACAAATGTTTCACTTTCAAGCACACTTGCATTTATGCCTTTTTCAGCTGCATCAATATGTGGTAATACTGTGTAACATCGCTGATTTCTTCACACACTGTATTTTATTTCATTTATTTTTAGCCAGTAGGTGGACTGGGACAATGTCTTTTTCCAGCTAGGACTGATATCGACAAACAAAAAATACATAATATTCCAGTAAATACAACAACGAATACAGTGTAACCCCGTTTATCCGAATCTCCATGTTATCGGAATCTCTGTGTTATCCAAAACTGCCTGCTGTCTCCCACTGTTCCCATCACTTATGCTGTCACTTTGAAATTCACCACAAACATTAATTGCATACTGTATATCAACCATGTTGGCAAGTCTGCTACAGAAACTTTGTTGTTTGTTGATAAAGATGTGAAATCTTGCATTACTTATCACATCTTTTTGTGACAATAGCCTTTAGATCCTGTAACTCCATTGAGCAGACTTGCTCTGTAACTGCAGTTATTCTTTCTGATAAAAGCCACCCCTTTTTGTTCCCATTTTTTTGTTAAACAAAAAAAACTCATTTTTATCATGTCATGAATGAAAGTACTATTAAATAGAAGAATAGAGTAAAACATATTTATTTATCCATAGCGCTATTAAAACGCGTTGTGTATGCTACAGGTTTCAAACTGGCTTATTCTTGGCGCTTGAGGTGAAATAGAAGCTGCTGCTTCTGAAACTCCATAAACAAAAGTGTTTGATTTTACTTAAAAATAGCCTCCCTACTCATCCCAGGACCGCTTTAGTACATTTACAATAATTTTTTACTACCATAGCAGTTTGTCACGCTCAAGGAGACCGAGGAAAATAGCGGGGAGAGAACTCGAGCTTCAGATAAGCACTCTCGCTCTCTCTTCCGTGTTGTAGCAAGCACTCTGTCTCTCTTTCTCTCCCTCGCTGCAATTCTAACAAAGTGATTCTTTCAACTGGCATAGAAAATAGAATGCTTTGTTATGTGTTATGTGTTGTCTTCAATAAAGTACCTGTATACTGTAGATGCAATACAGTACTTTACTTTCGTTCAGTTACATTAGCTTAAAGGTGAGCAGCAATGTATTTTCGGTTATCTGAAACCCCGTTTATGTCCACCTGCATGTTCGGATAAAGGGCTACACTGTAGTTTAAAATGTCGAAGTACACAATGTATATTAGCATGCTGAATGCTACTGAACAAAGTATTATTTTAAATTACCACATATATTTTAACACTTTGAAATCATCCTGCCCCTTGGTCATGCCCTGTCTGAGAAAGAACAGTCCTCTGCACAGGTATTGTTTCCAACATTGCTTGATTGTTAGTCTGCAGGGCCAGACGATCTCCTATTCCTTTTTTAGTCACAGAAAGATTTATATGGGTGAACTTTAGTTTTTCAAGGCCAGTTGTTATCAGGATTATTTAGGTACCCCATAAAAAAAACAAACTATACATCATTTATTTCACTTACTTTTCTGCGATTTACAGGATTTTCTTTACTGCTAATATGTAGCAGTAGCAGTAAAAACCTTTACTTTTTATACAGGATATAACTGTTAGGGCTGGAAGCCTTGTTTACAAAGTTGTCCCATGTCATATGAAAATAACTTGAAAGACCTGCACCTGGTAGCTATTTCAATATGCTATACACCTGAACAACTCCGTCATTTGCTGATAGAGTTCAATATGTACATTTATGTATGTATCCTATTGAATCATGGTTTGTATAAAACTCAAAATAGCGACATGTCATGTGTCAAACATGTACCATCTACTTTTATGCTGCTTGCACGCATGTGCAAGAAACATAGTGCCATCATCCGAGTTTTCGGAGGTGTGGCAGCCCTCTTCCAACTCAGTCAGTGTGTTTGCAGGCACGGCCGCAGTTCTCCAATCACTGCTGGAGCTGTCTATGACAGCAGTTGAAAATGCAGTGCTGTACAGTTGAAAGGGAGAGCTATGCTTCAGTGAGCAGCGATAAGATCGCGTGCTCATGCACGCTCTCCCCCCCCACAAACACATATATACTGCGACAGAGAGGGAGCGACAGACAGGCAATTGACACGAGGCACTTCAGTTGTAATATAAATTGTTAGAACCTTATATTATACCCAATTGCATGACTATTGCTCTGCTCTGTGACAATTTGTCTGTTTCCTTGTGTTTCACACACTTCATTTTTAATAGAAAACACTGTTCTATGTTTTGCTAAACACATTAAACACTGATAAAATGCATTCACATAAAAGTCTGGCAATTATTTACCGCAATCTTCTAAAATTACTTCATTTTAACAATTCATGGCATTTTGAAAGACTTGTTTCTCTTTTGTATAATTCATGGGATTTTGAAGGGCTTGTTTCTCATTTGTATAATGCTGTTATTTCTGTTAAATAACAGTTGTTCATAAAATTTGCAAGGTTTAAATAACACAGTTAAGTGACAGTTTTTAATGATGAACTCTGTATACTTTGCGCCAATTTCCAAGTGTCTGGTCTAGATTCATGCATCACTTTGATCATGCCAGTGTGTGTGTCCTTTGTCCCTTTTAAATCTGCTGCAAATTAGACTACAACCAATGCACATAGGAATCACCTGAGCTTTCCACAAGCTTTTATGCAAACAGCTCAAAATTTTACTAGCGACACATTCTTAATACTTTGTATATGGATTTAATCTGAACATGTAATTGGAAATGTGTTTCTTTCATTTTCATAATTTGATGAGTTGACATATTTTCATTAAGAGCTAGCTGGGCACTACACTTTGAATGCCCATATTTGAAGTATCAAAACCTTCACGCAGAATTAAAAAAAATATCATTAATGGAATTACTTTCTCAAACTAAATCTTAATTCGTTATTTTTGTAGCAGCGTTTCTATGTTTTCATCTACTGTATTTATTTCACTTACCTTTTTTGGGGGTGAAATAAACAGACATTTCTTAAACTTATCCACATGCCACTTATGTATACATTAATGTAAAATTAGGAATATGTTCCACTAAAACGTTTATGGGAGGCATGTCGCTATTTTCACAGTAACAAATTACTGTATGTAGTATTGAAGGTGGTCTCTTATAGTCTCATGCAGCTCTAAAATTAATGCATTTCCATCACATATAATGTCCCTATTCTTACAGCTCTGGGGGCCCTAATTTACATAGTTGGCTGAATTAGAACTACAGATACACCTCTCATAGAGAATTATTAAATAGTGTGCAAGCTATGAGGATGGTCTTGACTGTGAAGAAATCTAAAGGTTTTATAAAGTAGAAAGGTTTTGGGATTAATCTACATAACCACAAGCTTTGAATTACAATTTGTGAACTTTTCAATTGCGTTATGTTAATTACAAAATATGACTCATATATGTTTTCAGTTGTTTACGTTGCATTTCTGTTGAGATCTATTTAAACTCATTACAAAAGTACATAGTCATTTAAACACGCAAAGGATGGCAGATTAAAAAAGGCACTGCAAATGTAAATCCCTCTGCTTAGCTATGACTATTAACATGTGCAGAGACAGTTCCAACTGCCTTAAATCCAAGAGCTGCACATGTCCGTCTGAGCCCTGCTATCAGCTGGCTTCAAATGTATTTAACATCTAAAAAAATACTACACTTTTTCTCCTACGCTAAGTTCAGGTGCAACAAGATGCGACCATATGCATACAAACTGAAGAGTTATTAACACACACACATAGCTGGCTCTTTCCCACTGGGAATGGTTCTAAGAAAATGTAAATGTTTAATAATTGTTTCTTTTTATTACTAAATAGCAAACATGTAATTCCTAAAAATGACTATTTTACGAGCGTGCATTTCGCAGTTCCTACGCACCCTCATAATTTCGCAAATTTTTAATATTTGCACTCCACATTTTTAAGTGCATGTCTTGGGAGGAAGGCATGGAACTATCACTTCCAAATACCTAAACAGCACATACAAGCAAGCAACATTTGGCATTGACAAATGCTTGTTATATAATCTTTTGCTTGAAATCCTCTGTGTATTTAAAATGTAAAAGATACCAAAAGTGTTTTCTAAAATCTTTTTCAAGCAATATTCCCCATGTCTAAGTGCTTGAGTAATTGCTTTAAAATATTTTTTCTATTTTTAGTTCACATGTAACTTACGGAGTTTTTGAACCTGCACACTCAAAATGCTTTCAGTTGATGTAAATGAACCAGTCTATTGATTGGTTCTTGAGGGCACTCTAGGAGTATTTAAGGGGCTTGGCTAGAACAGGAGTCTGCTCCTAATGAAGATCCACCTGATCAAAGTGCCAGGGAACCTGGTTGCAGTTCTTGCAGCTGTCTATGCTCACCCGCTGCTGTGCATTAATTTTGATGTGATCCTGTACTTGCAATGAAATATTTTGGCTTCTGATGCATTTTTGAATGGATTTTCACATTGTATGTGTGTGGGTGAGATCTTGTTGGTGACTGCATGGTCTCCTTGTGTGCCTTGTTGAGGTGGAGTTGGTAATCTGACTGTGCACCCAGGCCCTGCATCACTTAACATGCAACAGTTCTTGTCTACATACATACAGTATATAACATGGACACAGAATCGGTCAGCAGAAAAGGACTGCTTGGGCCACTCAGTTTGCCCAGATATTCTCTGCCTCTTCTTTCTCCACAGACCCTAACTGGTCTTTGGTGACACTCCCCCCTCCTTGCTTGCTTGCCAGTATTCACCTATGCCCATCCTATGCATGTTTGAAACCTTTACTGTTTTTGTCCTCACTACCTCTGGTGGCAGGCTGTTCCAGGCATCCATCACTCTTTCAGTAAAGTAGTATATCTTCATGCCCCTCATAAACGTCCCACTTTCTAGCTTTGTTGCATGCCCTCTTGTTCTGGTGCACTTCCTGATTTGAAACAGACTCTCCACTTGTACCCTGTTCACTCCTATAAGGTACTTAAAGGTCCCTATCATGTGTACCCCTTCTCTTCTCTAGGGTGTACAGATTGAGAACCCTCAGTCTCTCCTTGTAGGATTTCATGTGTAACCCCTGCAACAATTTTAGTAGCTGTCCTCTGGACTGTCTCCACCCTGACTATGTCCTTTCTGAAATGCAGCCTCCAGAACTGGAAACAGTGCTGCAGGTGTGGTCTCACCAATGACCTATATAACCCTCCCCCCAAAAATTGGGGGGCTTACCTTGAGTGACTCCCTGAGCTCCTGTAATGCCCATTGTCTGGCTGATGTCCAATAGGGGAAGGTAATTCCAGGCACAGTGGTGTTGTGCTGTGGTCCTGCATGTGATTGCCATAGCATGCTGCCCTGCTGCCTCTTTAAGAAGTTCAGCATGTGTATAGTGTACATGGTCCAGGCTGGGTCTGAGTAAATCAAGGCTCATGACCAGCTAGGCACAACCCCAATTAATTCCATTCAGTAGTCGCTCAACAGTGATGAGGGAGCCTTTCAATGCCCTGTAAATGTTTAATCTCTAAATCCTTCATGTTATTGTATAAATGAGCTGTTTACATTGACTATTTATTCCTCCACTATGGGAGCCACCATGTTTAGTCCAGGACTCAGTGGTTGGACCATTCGGAACCAAGGTGTCCTCAAAGGGGTCCTAATTGCAGTGACTTGTAGGAAAAGCTGTAAACTTTCTTGTTGGTGCCTAAATTAACCTATGAGAGCTCTCAGACTGTGACTAACAGTAAAGGCAGCCAACCAGAATACAATAATCCCTGTCTTCAGTTGGGGCTGTTTTTGAACAAGGTAGAGTTCAGTGCAAGCCAAAGAGAAGGAAGAAGCTTGTGTGGTGAGCTGAAAACAGTCGAGGGGGATTTGGCCTGCCTTGCCGCCCTGCTGGACTTACACTGCCAAAACACAGAACCAGAGAAAGCAATCCTTAGCTATACTGACTAGGTTCAGACTTGGTGCTGAATAAGGAACTTTTTGCTTAAGAAAGGGCAACTGAAAGAACTGTAGAGGACCTTTCAAGTTCAGGACTCTAGTGCCATTTGGAGTCAGTGGACGTTGCATTTGTCTCCTGCAACATTCAATAAAGAGGGAAACTGTTGCAAGTGGTCCCTGTTTGCTTTCTGACAAAGTTAAGCCAGTCTGCGATTTGCAGGTTGAGTGAATCTCCCAAAATGCATACTCAGCTGAACTTCATGTGTTGGTTCTGTGCAAGCTGTGGCCCCAAGAACTGGTCCTGTATCAGATTCAACGTCTGCCTGGCAAGAAACCAGCCTTGGGGAGTCAGCCTCTGTGAAGAAGCAAATCGCAGGTTGCAGCCACCTACAGGGAAAGGCTGTGAAGTGGGGGTGAGTCATGCTGGCCCCGGTCCCCACCATCATCCTGGCAAGCCAGCAGGTCCATGGTGTCTTCATCCTTTTCTCCAGCTGGTCTGAGTGCAGTGAGTGCAATAAAGGTAACCCCCTGCAACAACCAAATATTTGTTTTGTATCATCTGATTTGGCCTATAAGTCCTCGTTGGATGTTGACTGTAATTACAGGTCATCCAACCCAGGATTACAAATACTCTATAGTTTGCAAGTGTTTCAATCTGTCTACTAACAGACTTTTCTCCATCCAGGGCCCCAACCAGCAGCAATGCCGGCCTACCCATGGCAATGCTTCAGGCCTGCACCTAGCCATATCCTGGGTACCCAGCAGCTTGATAAATGGACTGATTCAGGGGCAGACTCAATGATCATTAATTGCTATCTGTTTAATTAAAGTGCCACAATGTTAACCTAAATTTTCATCCCCTCCTTGTGTTCAGTTCCGTGAATAAACCTGATTTGTTTTGCACATTAACTGGGTCTGTGAGCACATTATTTTTGTGGGGGTCAAGTGTGGGAAAAAGTAAATCTACACTGTAGTTGCTGGTTAACTGTTCTTTTGCAGGGGACACAGGGTGTATGCCAGAAGTCCAGACACTGGTAGTAAGTGTGAAGCTGGTGAGTATATTATTAGTGCTAGCCATTAACTGTGGTATTGCAGGCAGAGTACAGCATTTATTGCCAGTCTGTGTGTTTCGCCACTAGCCGGGGTTGTGGGTAGGTATTGCTTCCAAGAGGACTGTACTTGTTTGGCAACTTACCCACTTAAACATTACTCTGGGTGAGGCACCATAATCGTAGCTCTGCTGCTAGTAGGGCAGATACAGTAAACATTAAACCCAAACCCAGGCCCTTCAACCTGCAGACAGAAAAGCAGGCAGGAGTAGTAGCCCTTGGTATAATGGCACCAGGGTTACACTTATATAGTGGTAATACCACTTCCCTCCTCCTGCTGCTGATAACTTTCCCTATGCACCCCCTCATCCCACTGACCCTGCCTACTGCCTTATCACACTGCCCTGCGACTTTGAGGTCGTCAGATATTATAACCCCAAGGCCCCTTTCCTGCTTAGTGATTGATTGTACCTCCCCCCGTTTTATACTCAGTGGGCTGGAGTGGTGCACTTAATATGTCTTAGTATTACAAGTGAAGGGTCAGAGGTTTGATTCCAGCCAAGAGTACATTTCTGACTTTATTTTACAGAAGAAAAAGATGCTCAAGAACAAGGGGACATGCAATGAAGCTGGAGGGGGTAGATGCAGGACAGATGTGAGGAAATACACCTTCACAGAAAGAGTGGCATATGCCTGGAACAGTGTTCCAGTGGAGGTGGTGAGGGTGAAAAAATTGGTGTTGTTTAAGAATATAGAAACATAGAATTTGATGGCAGATAAGGACTGTTTGGCAACCCGGTCTGCCCTTTTTTTCCTTCCTGCAATATCACCGCAGACCCTACTTGATCTCCAGCTCTTTCTCCCACCCCCCTTTCCATTAAGATTCCTGTATGTCTATCTCATGCATTCTTGAACCCCACCCATGTTTTTGCCCCACCACCTCCTCAGGCTGTTCCAGGAATCCACCACTGTGTCTGTTAAGTACTTCCTCACATCCCTCCTGAATCTACCCCCTCCAGCTTCATAGTATATCCCCTTCGTTTTTGAGCTTTTCCCTGTAAAATACTTCCCTCTTGTACCTTATTCACTACTGTGAGGCATTTAAAGGTCTCTATCATATTCCCCTTATCTCTCCTCTCTTCCAGGGTGTACATATTGAGGTCCTTTAGTCTCTCTTCACTGGAATTTTGGTGCAGACCATACACCATTTTCATTGCCCTTCTCTGGACCACATCTGCCCTGTCTATGTCCTTCTGGAGATGTAGGGCCTGATTCTCAAAGAAGACCTTAGAGCAGTGCAAGGTGTGTTGGACACACCATGCGTCAGAGCACCCTGCGTCACTGGCAATGCACCTTATTCTGCAAGGAACACACTATGCACCAGATGCAGTGCACATGACACAAGAACGCACAGTGCATCAAATAAATAGTGTAGGTGAAATGCAAGGTGCAGACAGCATCAAAACACAAGAAGCAGAGGAATGGCCAAACCATGGAGGACGCAGCAAGAAGAGAGGGGGCAGGCAACCCCAGGAACACAGAGGAAGAAGACTGGGTACTCCAAGAAGAAGAACCTCATGGACCAGGAGACAGGCATCCTCCTGGATGCAACAGAGACCCAGGTAGGTGGGACTGAAGGTGACGAGCACATGAGTATGATGACCAATGGTGCAAGGCCCTGACTATGTGTGACATTCAACAGGCAGACCTGCTACTCTCCCGGGGAGGGGACCAGAAGGTATGGACACAGCAGCAGGAAGCATGGGATGAGGTAGCCAGACTGGTGAATGCAGTGGTACCCTGCAGGTGCAGTGTGAGGGAGCTGCAGAAGCAGCATTGTGACATCAAGCTTCATGCCAAGGAGAAGGCAGCCTACAACAGGCGCTGCACAACGACAATGGGTGGAGGACCCTCACAACCATGGCTCCTCAGCAGACATGAGGAATGTATAGTGGCACAGATCAGCATGCGCAGCATACAGGGTGACACTGAGCTAGACCTGTATTGGCAAAAACATGCACAAGGTAAGCACCGGGCATACATGTGGTGGGTAGCACCACCTTGCAGACAGCAGATGTGGCACCACCAGTGGAGGATGATGCATGGCATGGGCACTAGGGAGTCACAATGGATAGGGACCTGGGGGGAAGGCTCAGAAGGACACAGTGTGGTCTGGGCCACCATGCAGATGCATGGGATGCATGAGGCACCAGAAGTAATGCACTGTGCACATCTATCTGTACATCCAGCAGGTGCCCAGACTACATCGACCAAAGGACATGCCACTGCCAGGTGGGCAACACCACCACAATGTCATGCCATGACCCACAGTGACAGTGCAGCATCAGAGCACAGCACAAACAGCAGCAGTGATGAGGAACAACAGCAGGCATCTACCAGTGACAGCACAGTGAGCCAGGTCCACAGGAGGGTGAGAGATAGTGAGGCGGATGACCAACAGGGAAGTGACACTGACAGCAATGCTGTGCTGTCCAACAGCTGCAGCACCATGGGGCACAGCACACCTGTGGCCAGAACAGCAGACCAACACCAGACCATGGTGGACACTCAGCAGCAGAGGACAGAAGGGATGGCACTGTGGAGGGACAGGCAGACAGTGCACTCACCACTGGAGTCTGTGACAGCCAGGCACACAGCACTGCCACGCTGGACCGTGGAGGTGCAGATGGGACAGACGAACATGGTGCAACATCACTGCCACTGTGTGCTGACCTCGAGGATGACCTGTCACAATACTGCTAGGATGTCCTGCTCACCCAGAAGGCAGTACAGCATGAGCTGGCAGGGATATGAGACAGCATACGGGAACACACCACTGCCACAGTAGCACACATGGGACAGCTGCAGCTGACAGAGGCAGATATCCATGCAGCTGTCATACGTGGGATCCAGGAAGGGGTATGCCAAACAACACAGGCAACATAGACAACAAGTCTACTCCAGGACATATGGCTGTATGTCACACGCTAAACGGATGCCATAGAATGGCAGACCACAATCATGGAATGCAGCATGGTGCTGCATATCACCCAGACAGAGACAACAACGGCAATGGCAACAGCACTGCAGGAGATTGCAAGACGCATGCAACAACATGCAGCCAGTGCGGCACCGGTCCCACAGGTATGTCCCGAATGCAATGTGCAGCGGCAAAGCGGAGGTGCAGAAGATGACCTCTGCAGCATGGGGATCACAGCCAGCATACAGGATGTGGGACAGAGCCATGAGGGCACTCAGGGCATGGGGCAGCCATTGAAGCCTACAGGACAACAGCCAGACACAGTGATGACACAGCACGTGACAAGCACAGCTATGCCCAAGGACAGGGTGGTGGGTGACACGGCAGACCAACACGCAGAAGAAGGTGACCAGCAGCTGGATGCAAATGCCCCTGAAGACAGACAAGTGGGCCCAACAGACATCAGGGATGGGCCGGAGCCATGCAGTGATGCTGGCATGGAAGATGCCCAGGGTACAGTGGGGCACACACCTCAGGGGTCCACAGCTGCACAGGACACAGAAGACATCTGCAACACCACACCGATGAACACTGCTGAGGGTGTTTACAGGCACATAGGGGTACTGGAACATGACTGGCACAGGAGACAGGACATCCACCTGTCTGTCAGTGACGTGGAGCAGTCCAGACAGGCACAGAACAGTATGGTGCTGGACAACAACATGGTCATGCCAACACCCAGTGCAGCACAGATGCTGGGACACCACATGACATCCTGATACCGAGGCTGCAAGAGCGCCCACCTTGAGGCCGGTGGAATGGCCTGTGAGGAGCGGATGGCTGGGCAAGGACCATCAGCAGCAGAACCTGTTGCACAGACAGCTGTAGCAGTCAGCAGGACTGGATGGAAGGGGAACAACAGCAGCAGTATAACAGGGACTGCTGCAGCACAACAGACACCCCTGGTGACATGACGACATTCACGGAGATACATGGTGCACACAGTGCCACCTGTGGCAGAGGTGCAGACAGGGTGTGCCACACTGCATGATGCTACAAAGAGCAGCACCACAGAGGTACAGCCACCATGCACTGCACAGAGTGAGCCACCAGCCACCATAGGCCATAAAAGGATGCCAGCACACACACACACCAGTAGGATGTGCGCATCATGCCAGGCATGTACAATGGAGGGAAGGGCCACCAACGCTAATGGCCACCACTACTCAATGGTCCTGTGCCCACACCAAACCCTGGGCAGGGACCCCCAACAAAACACACACCACACATGGTGTGCATGTGCCATGCATACCTGTGCTGCATGCACATGTATCCCATGTCCCCTGTACAGTGCCCATGGCCATGGCACTCCCAGTCATGTCACAACAGCAAGGACAGGCTCACAATCCTGCAACCCCATACAGTAGCACCCCCCACACATCAACGATATGCACATCGCCATCCCAGACATCACATACTGGACACCTACACAGCCCCCAATGCCTGCCCTGGGATAAGTCAGATGCAACCAGGTGTGTACACCATAGCATGCCACCAGCTGCTTACACCAAACACCCACATCTGTGTACCACCAACCACTGCCAACCAGACAGGCCCCCCATGTGACCAGAGAGAGCAGTGGGTGTACACACCATGGCATGACGCACCAGCACAGGCATGGCCCATGGCACACATGACACCATACCCATCCATGGTGCCATCCATACCCTCACACCTGGGCACATGGCCTCTGCAAGACTGTTGCCTCCCCACCACATAAGGGGCACCACATACCACCCAGCACCAACACTCACACACGGTACCCACCGTGAGACACGCCACCATGGCAGCCATACAGAGCTGCACATTGCATGCCACTGGGTGGAGCAGGCCCAGTGGTATATCACATACTGTGACACACCCTGGCACCACCATGGACATGCACACCACATGTCTGGTACGGTCACATGCATGGCACATGCAGGCCCAAACCGCAGGGTCCCACTTTGTCAACTGGTGGTTTGGCTTAACCACTGTGGCATGCCACTGTGGAACTAAGGGGACCCCAACATTGGGTCACACATGCCCACAGGGATACAGTGTCCTGTCACTGTGCCTAGCGTGTCACACTACCAGTCCCTGTAGCACAATTTGGTGCATGCCACAATGATGTTGGACAGTGGCCTTTGTTGTCCACATGTAGCTCTGCATAGGCCCCTGTGAGCTGGTACCCACACATTGGCTGGCACCGACCAGTACACAACATAGACAAGTGAAGAGCATGCACAGTACAGAATGACACACAGACACAGCTTGCACATGAAACAACAATGTATTTGGAACACAACAGCAATACACAACATCAACAGTGAAGGCAATCCCAGAGGTACACAAGGCAATGGGCACAGCTCCCCACACAGCAGTAGGGGGTACAATGGTGATATAATTAACAGCATTGCATGCACAGTTACAGAACCCCTGCAGTACCAGACACCTGTATCCATTCTACCCTATGTGCCCTGTCCATAGCATGTCCGCAATGGTATGAGTGAGTCCAGGACAATGCTACACTCACATGCCCACCACTCAAAGTCCACCAATCTGATCCAGGTAGTCTAGCAGGTCATGCACTGCATCATTCAGGTTAGTCAGCAGCCTTGCCGTGGGACTGATGCGCAGGCTGAGTCCCTGAGCAAAGTGGATGGGTGGGGCTGCATGTTGTCTTCGTTCCTCACGTCCCTGTCTGGCAACATGTCCCTGTCACTCACAGGCTGCCCTGGACCATGTTCGAGGGCTGCTTCACCACCACCACCATGTATGTGGGCAGCACCATTCCCAGTTAGGGCAGCACCCTCCCTTCCAGCTGTACCATGGGTGGCCCTGGCTGTTGCCATGTTGGCTGTGTCTCCTGCCGCGCCCTGGCTGTTGCCATGTTGGCTGTGTCTCCTGCCGCAGACAGTCCCACAGCACAGTTGTCTGGCCCTGCATGCTGGTGATGCTCCTGTCAGTCACCTGGGACTTCCTCCTTCTCCTCTTCCTCCTCTGTTGTGTCCTCTGCACCCTGCTGCTGTGCCACCTGTTGCCCACCCTAGGCCATCATCCGGGTCCTCGCTATGTATGCCCGTGCGTCGCTCTGCTTCAGGTGGCGCATCGCCCACTCCAGGGAATGCCACCATGCATCCTGGCCCTGCTGTCCACTCCTTGCACCAGCATCAGCACCTGGAATACAATGCGACAGCCTGTGAGTGAGTGAGTGAAGCATGCGTCCATGCCACTCGGTGCACTGACTGACTGTATATTGCCCAGACTGCCAATGCACGGCCAACAGGCCATCACCTTGGCATGCCACGTGTTGCATGGGCTGTTACATGCACTGACCATGTGTGGGGCACACACCCGCGCATGTGTCCATGGTGCACATGCCCTACCAGCAACCAACAGCCACGGCCAGCATTACTGGCCCTGCCAGTGCATATGTGTGTGTGTGTATGTGTGTGTGTGTGTGTGTGTGCATCCCCCCTGCTTGCCTGCTGGTCCCTACACTGTAGCCTACACAGCTGCACACATATCATGACCTCTGTACACCTACCTTGGCGATGTCGCTCTCTGTGGGGTACTCTTCCCTGTACGTTTGTTCTGGGTTCCCTAGGCCTTCCCTGCCCTTCGGTGTCACTGCCGTCTCCTGCAGAGACATATTGGTGTGTGACATCATCAGTATCCATCTGTGCAGTCATGGTCACTGTAGTGTGCTGTGTGTCATTCATGTTACTGGTTACACATACCTGACTGGCGTGGTCATCCTCAATGCATCTGTACGTCTGCCTCTCATGCCATCCTCCTCAGGTGGGCAAGGAGCCACCCCTCCCTCCAGGCCAGGTCATTCCATCGGTGTCTGGCCTGCTGCATGGTCCTCCTTATTCCAGGCACTGCCTGGAGCCTGCTGCCTATGGTGGACCACACCCTCTCCCTGTCAGCTGGGCTGGACTGCTGTGCTCCCTGTGGGAATGGTACCCTGCTCCACTGCTCAGCCAGGCTGATGAGAAGCACTGTCTCATCATCACTGAAATTTGGTGCCCTGCTCTAGCGTGCCATTGCAACTGCAACTGCCACCTGGTGTTTGCCCTTGGGATTCATTTAAGTCCCTTGACTCCCTCTGCACTGTATGTGGAGCAGTGTCCTGTGCGGCCTACAGCTTGTGCTACTCTGGTCCTGCACATACTGGTGGCTGAGCTCCACATATTTCCTGCTTTCCCAAGCACTATATGGCGCAATGCAGCATGCATCGGAATGCAGCATGCAACGAATGTGCGCACAGGCGGATGATCGCCACACAAGCGCGGCTGGGCGGCTGCCACCCAATGCAACATGCGCCATCTCATTGTTGATGTGCAGTGCAACCTGTGGCATAGGTTGTCATCCCCTGTCTCTGCACACTGCGTTTGTGCAGGGTATCACGGTTGTGCTGGCGGGGAGGCTTGCCTCCAGTGACACTGTGGCAGTCCTCATGGCATGTCCTATGGGTATGCCACACACACCCTTGTTCTACAACCATGGGTGCACTACGCCCAGCCATGTGCCACATCATTGGCTGTGCTGTATGGTGTGTGCAGCCACCCACCCACACAGTTCTCCACATCCCCCCGTTGTGCCTGCCTCTGGTGCTCACCACGCAATGTGCTATATTGTGCAGCACCCAACATGCTATGAACAGTTTGCATGCCATTACTGGTTTGTACTGCAGTGCACCACCTAATTTGTCAAGACACTGGAACCTCATCTTGAGGATGCCAAATGTGCGCTCTAGCGCACTGCGTGTTGCTGTGTGGGCATCATTGTACCATTGCTCTGCTGCACTCTGTGGACACCTCACTGTTGTCATCAGCCAGGGCTGTTGTGGGTATCCACTGTCACCTGTGGAGAGGGGGGATTTAGGTTACTGTTGTGCCCACATGCTTCCCCATGCCCACCCATGCTGCGTGTGTCTGTGTGTGCCTTAACAATCAGCCAGCCATCTGGGAGTGTCCCACTCTGGAAGGCCTCAAACACTCCACAGTTCCTGTAGATGTACACATCATGTGTGAACCCAGGATACTGTGCCATGATGTTGAGGATCTTGCACCTGCTGTCACAGATGACCTGTACATTCATGGAATGGTATCCCTTACGGTTGACATAGGTCTCTGGTTCATCCAGTGGTGCTCTTATTTCAATGTGTGTGCAGTCTACTGCACCAAGCACGTGTGGGAATCCTGCTGTGCTGTAGAATCCCTGCTTGATTGCCAGTTGCTCTTGGACATCTGTGGGTAGGTGGATGTACTGGTGTGACCTGTGTACAAGGGCATCCATGACTGCCCTCAGGCACCGTGATACAGAGGGCTGTGACATGCCCACAGTGTCGCCGCATGGTGTCTGGAAACCACCAGTGGCCAATACCTGTAGGGCTGCACATACCTTCACCTCTGTTGGTATGGCATGGCCTCTCCAGGTCCTGCTTCTCAGGTCAGCATCAAGCTCCTGGCATAGCTGTGCTATGGCTGCCTTGCAAAGCCGATATCGTACGATGCACTGTTCCTCGGTCATGTCCGTGTGGGTGGTGCATGGATGGTACACACACATGGCATGCCTCTGGTGTCTGGGTTGCTGCTGTCTGTGCACCTGCTGTACAGCACCACCCTGTTGTGCATCCTGGCAGGCATATCACCGATGGCGTTGCATGGCCAGCTGTATACCCAATAGGGCCTGTGGTGCAAGCATCCTCCTGGTATTCATCTGTTTCTGTCCTGCTGCAGTCTTGTGTCTCAGTCCTGTTACACTACCCTGCCTCTTCCTTTCCTTTTTCTAAGACTCTTTAGATGAGCTCTGTGTGGTGTAGCAGGTGTTTGAAATCTGCTCTTTGGGGCACCTTTGAGAATTTCACTCCTGTGTCCTGCATGTCTTACCCCTGTCGCAACACACCATGAGTCATGGAGCTAGCGACCATCTGGTGCTGCGCTGGCACATGGGGTGGTTGATGCAGTGGAGCTTTGCATTCACTCATGGTGCATTTGTGAATCCCATCTTGCTTGCGTCTTGGTGCAGAGTGCTGCTTGCGTCCTACTGCTTGGCGCACGCACCTTGCGTCTTGGTGCAGCGTTTGAGAATCGGGCCTGTGGTCTCCAGAACTGGACATAATATTCTATAGTAGGTAGGGTCTTACAAATGATCTATATAAGGGCAACACCACTTCTTTATTTCTGCTGGTGGTACTCCTGTCTATGCACACCAGCATCCCACTAGCCCTCCTAACTGCTTTGTTGCACTGCCTCGCCATCTTTAGGTCATCTGATATGATTACCCCAGGGCTTTTTCCTGATTGGTGGTCATCAATATCACTCCACCCATTTTGTACTCTGCTCCAGGGTTTCAGTGTCCTAAGTGCATTATTTTGAATTTTTTTTTCATTGAAACTCAGCTGCCATACTCTTGACTACTCCTAAACTTTTCCCGGGTCTCTGCTCATCCTTTCCACCCCCCTCCAGATTGTCCACCCTAATGTGTTTTTTGGTGCCATCCATGTCATCCACAAAGAGGCACACCTTCCCTTTCTGCTGCTGTGCAATGTCATTTATTAAGACATTAACTAGGATTGGTCCCGGCACTGATCCCTGAGACACCCTCCTGGTCACCCTCCCCTCCACGGAGTGAACTCCATTTACAACCACACTCTGATGCCTATCCCCTAACCAGTTTCTTACCCAGTATACCACCTCTGGATTCAATTTTAAGCTACCAACCTTGCTTACTAGTCTCCTATGTGGAACAGAGTCAAAAGCCTTACTGAAATCCAGGTAGGCTACATCCACCACTCCACCCTGATCTCAATCATTTGTCACTCAATTAAAGAAATCTATCAGATTCATTTGACATGGCCTCCTCCTCATGAATCCATGCTATCTCAGGTCTTGTAACCCACTGGATTTCAGATATTCCACAATCCTTTCCTTCAGCAGTGATTCCATTAACTTTTCCATCACCGATGTCAGACTGACTGGCATATAATCACCAGCTTCTTCCCAGCTATCACTTTTGTGAAGTGGGACTATATCTGCTCTCCTTCAGTCCTCTGAAACCACTCCTGCTTCCAGTGAACTGTTAAATTGGACTGTTAGAGGTGTAGCCAGTACCTCTCTAACTCCCTTAGTATGCTTGGATGCACCCTATTTAATCCCATTGCTTTGTCCACTTTCAGATTAGCGAGTTCTTTCAGGACTGTCTTCTCCAAAAAAGGACTAATGTTCACCTCTCTCCTCCAAACTTACTGTAACTTTTTGTGACCCCTCCCCTTCTCCTTCTTCCATGAACACTGAAGAAAAGTATTTGTTCAGGATGTCTGCCTTTTGCTGATCCCCATCTGCACTGTCTCCCTTTTCACTTGACAATCCCTCCCCTGGTCTTCCTCTTTTCACTTACATACCTAAAAAATCTCTTGACCCCTTTTTTTACCATGTGAGCTATTCTATCTTCAGTTTGCATCTTTGTGCTCCTTACTACTTTCCTTGCTTCTCTTTGTCCCCCTGATACACTCCCTAGCTTCCTCCCTCTGTGTGTCCTTATACCTTTTGAATGATACCCTTTTAGCCTTTGCCTTTTTAGCCACTTCTTTCAAGAACCGCAGCAGTCTCTTTTTCATCTTGATTTTGCTCACTTACTTGATGCATAGGTTTGTCACCTTCACAATGCCCCCTTTTAGCTTCACCCACTGTTCCTCTACACCACCCAGGTCATCTTCCTCAGCCAGGTCATCCCTGAGGCATTCACCAGTCTCTATAAAATCTGCCGTCCTGAAGTCAGAACCCTCACCATTGTGTGGTTCAGTTCCTCAGCTGTCTTTATATTGAACCACACTGTACAGTGATCACTGGTCTCAAGGTGGTCTCCCACCTTCACAGCTACAACACTGTTCCTGTTAGTGAGTACCAGGTCCAACAGTGTCCCATCATGAGGAGGTTCATTGACTAGTTGTCTGAGGAATGCCTGCTGCAGGGAGATGAGGATGTCTCTGTTTCTTGCTGAAGCTGCAGCTGGGAGCTCAAATCTACATCCGGGAGATTGAAGTCCCTACCAGCAGCACCTCCCTCCTTCTCTGCCATCTTGCCAGTGACTTCCATCAGTATCTTATCCAAATTCTCCCCCTGTGCTGGAGGTCTATAGGTCACATCAATGCGAATAGTGGCTCCATTCCTTGTCTCCAGTGTGACCCACTGTACCTCTATCTCTTCTTCTCCTGTATTCCCTGTATCTCTGTCGCTTTATGCTTTCCCTCACATAACGCACCTCCTCCTTTCCTTCCCATCCTGTCCTTCCTAAACAGAATATAGCCAGGTATGGCCATGTCCCAGTCTAGGTTTCCAGTGCACCATGACTTGGCAATTGCCACAATATCCAGCTCAGCCTCTGCCATGATGACCACTAGGTCCTGAATCCTTATTCCTAGACTTCTAGCATTTGTACACATGACCTTCCAGACTTTGTTAGCACTCTGCTTGTTACCCCTCTTTTTTCTTTTTTCCCCTTCCTCCTTCCACCCTCTCTTTTTAATGTTACTGTTCCCTTACCCCTTCATTGCTGTCACCTTGCTTCCTTTGTTAATTTGCATCTGGGGGGGTTGTTCTCCCTACTCTCTGCTTCAGTCTGTGGGGGGTAGGGGCGGTTTCTGCCTCCCTGATTTCTTCCATCACACCCCCCTTGGTTAGATTAAATGTTTATCAAAGTAAAGTTTAACCCATCCACCAAGGACTGTGATTCCCTGCCCAGATGGATGCAGAGGGCCTTATCTGTTCAGGTGGATTCCCAGTCCCCAGTGTAGCTGAACCCCTCCTCACTGCACCATTCCTTCAACCATGAGTTGAAGCTGCTGGTGTAGAGAAACCTCTCCTCCCCCTGTTGTAGACAGGCAGCATCTCAATGAAAGCCACTGAGCACACTACCTAAGACCCCTTCCCAGCTTCCTAAACTCCCCCTGCACTATCCAAAACCCATCTCTAGCCGAGTCATTGGCCCCAGGTGGACAATGACATCTAGCTCCCCCTTCCTTCCTGCTGCCCTTGTGATCCACATGATCCCGTTCCCATCCCTTCAGGTTGTGGTGCCATTTAAGCACCTGACTTCCCTCCCCAACTCCTTCCTATTCCCAAATCTATACCCTTCACAGTCAAGTCCCCCACCAGAAGTTGCTTCATTCTCCTCTGGGTTCCTGTACCACACTTTTTGGGGTCTCCACTATGAAGGACCTCCACATCTTCCCTGGCTATTACCTTGGGTACCTCTTCCCAGCAATCCCACCCCATCAGAGCAGCATAGGAATTTTGTAGTGGTACCAATTGAGGAATGTGCCTCTTATAAACTACCCCTATCCTTCCAGAGCCCACCATAGTCCAGCTGTTCCTCCCTCCTGACATCCTCTGAGGTAATGGTGGCCAAACTGGTGGCTCCTGGGTGGAGGAGAAGGTCCTCCAAATCCTAGGCAACTCAGCATGGAGTCTAGTGACCTCCTCCCTCCACCCAGAGAGATGCATGCAGATGGGGCAGCACCACAGTCTCCAGAAGGTCTCTCTGAAAACTGCCACCCCACTGCACCACTCCCAGTAGTTTCAATTCCTACTCTCTATGTGTTACTTGGAAATACTTATTCACCCTTACCCTTGATAAGGTGTTTCTAGTTTTTACCCTTTTGTTGTTTGTTATGCCTTTTGTACACCTACCTTAGCTAAGGTGTTGCTTCTATTTCCAGTTTGGGCTACCCTTTAGCTTCCACCCATCCCTTATGTACCCTTACCCTAGATGGGGTGTTTCTGATTTTTCCATTTGTTATGTCTCTTATACAGCTACTTAGATAGAGTGTTGCTCCTATTCCCTGTTTTGACCTACCCTTTATCTTCCACCTATCTTGGTAGTGAATACAACAACAAGAGTGAACAAGCACCTAACCTTAGTTGACCAGCAGAGTTCCCTGCTTCCTGCTTACTTCCGTGAATGCCTACCAATGCCTAAGATGCCAATCTTTACACCTGCTCCACTCCTTCAGTGTTTGACTCATTTGCCATGACATGAACATGTGGGGATATGATAGGAGTGGCTTCCTAGTCTCCATGTCTCTTCCTGCTAGCCAGTGATTGATCCGCGTGGATCAGATGGCCACCTTCTGCATTCCGATTCTGACCCTGACCTGCATCTGGAACCAGAAGAGAGAGCAGTGAATGAAATGCAGGTTATTTTTTAAAGAGAAGAGTTTACATTCCTGGTTCTAAAAAACCAAAATGTTTTCATTTTGACACCCTGTGCAATCACTTCCTTGCTACACTCTGACTATAACTGCTGACTTGCTCGTAGAAGAAAGAAAGCAAACAAAACAGCACAAGTAGATGATCCAATGCAGGTCTTCGTGTACTGTTTGATTTTTAAATGCAGTCTAAACTGTTTTAGTCCTTTACCCTGTGCAGCCATTTTGCTACTGCACCTGTACTTACCCATCCCGAAGGAGATACACTCCCAGATCACAAAATAGCCTGCTGGCATGTACCTAGTGGCCAGTGCTAGCCCAAGATGAAAATGCACATGCGGCACTGGGACCATGCAAATGTATAATAGAGGCATAAGGAAATCTTAGTAGAAAGGAAGGTGGGGGGGGGGAGATCTGGAGACCAAGTAGGGTCTGCAGTGACACTGTAGGTAAGGAAAAATTGGCAGACTGGGTGGGTCAAGTGGTCTTTATTTGCTGTTGATTTCTATATTTCTATGTAGCTCCTGGGTTTCTATGCCCCAGGAGCATGATTTTGCACTTTTGAGCATTGACCCCCAGCTGCTATACTCTTGGCAACTCCTGAAGTTTCTAAGGTCACTACTCATTCTCACCACCCCCTCCTGCGTATCTAGTCTATTACAGATCTTAGTGTCATCTATAAAAATGCATACCTTCCCTTCCAGCTGTTTTGTGATGTCACTTATGAAGACATTGAAAAGGACCAGTCCCAATCCTGAGCTCTGCGGCACCCCGCTAGTTACTTTTCCCTCATTAGAATGAGTGCCATTTACCTCCACCCTCAGTCACCTACCCATTAACTAGTTTTTTATCTGGTTCACCACTTGGGATCCCACCCTTAGACTGTTCAATTTCGTTATCAGTATCTTATGTTGCACAGTATCGAAGATGTTGCCTGTCCGAGTTAGTCACGTCCACTGACCATCCCTGATCTACTTGCCGGGTCACCCAGTAGAAGAAATCAATCAGAGTCATCTGGCATGACCCCCCCTCAGTGAATCCATGCTGCCTTTGGTCTTGTAACCCGCTGGATTCAAGATATTCCACTATCCTTTACTTCAGCAGGGTTTCAATTAATTTTCCCATCACTGATATGAGTGTATACAGTACAGAAGATGTACTGACACACACAGCATATCTCTATGCATTTCTTTCTAGCATAGTCATATGACTGTACTGTATGATTAAACATTGCACTCCTATGCATCACTCTTTATGGTATAATTACTGCTGTATGATCATTATCATCCCATTTCTAAGTATAGTGCTTTATCAGAAATAAATTGTATGTTATTAACTATTATTATAATATGCACTAATGCGTGTGTTAATAAACAAATTACTCTTTTGGGGGACTCCTGCCCTCAGGCTAGCCTCATAATGAAGTGTCTTTAAGTGTCTCGGACCTTAATTGGAGGCATGTTTCCTAGCTCTTCTCTGTAGGTCTGTCTTGATTGCATCTTCTAGCATCTGCCTGCATGACAGAATAAGGGAGAAGAAACACAAATTTTCACTTTTGTTTTGTTTTGTTCATTCTGACTACTGGATTTAGGACTCTTAAGTATAGAAATGTTGTTGTGATTGTTTGTGCTTGGGGACTAGGGTTGTGGGAGGAGGGAGGATGCGAACAGAGGGAGGGTTGAGTGTGGGTTTTAAATCTAATGGAGCTTGGGGGACTTGATAAAGGGGATTGCTGTTGATAAAAAAGAAAAAAAAAACCTTGTTTGTGAGTGTTTGCAGTGGGGCTGGAGTTCCAGGAGGAGGCAGGATGCCAACAGAGGGAGGGCTGAGGAAGGGCAATCAAAGAAAGCAGGCAGGTGCCATAGAAGCAGCACTGGGACCATGTGGTTGTTATCAGCCTATAGGTCAGTTGTAGTCTTTTTCCACAAAACCCTTTGCACTTATAGTCTGGTCCCACAATCCCATGGACACCACAAAGCTATCGAAGAGGAGCAGGACACAGATAAGTGTCTTTGTCTTGTTTTCTTTTTGTTCATTCTGAGTTCTGGATTTAAGGCTCTAAGTATAGAAATTCTGTTGTGATTTTTTGTGGTTGGTATCTACCGTGAATCAATCAATCAACCAATCAATTTATCAATCTTTATCCAGGTGAAACACTATTGAGACAACTCATTTACAAGGTTGGCCTGGGTCAGGTACTGGTACAAATACAAGGCAAGAATAGGAAATATGATACAAGGCACGAGGCAAGAGATTCTATGGCAACTGCCTGATTTCTTTGATTGCCCTTCCTCAGCCCTCCCTCTGCTGGCATCCTGCCTCCTTCTGGAATGCCAGCCCCTGTCATAGGTCAGTGTCAGTGCAGTTGTAAATAGGTTTTCTTTACATGACCCAGAAAGTATAAAAGCAGCAATCTTTGGCAAAAAGCTTTAAACATCTTTTTTTGTGTGCTCAGGAAAAAGTTCTTGCTTGCTGTTTCGATTACAGTAATTGGCAGTTGTTTACTAATGTCATAGGTTCTTGGCCTGGGGGCAGATAACAACCCAGGTCTCACTCACTTTTCAGCAGTACTGATTTTATGTAGTCAGGGCACTGATGATGGAGGCCCTTATGGTTATGTGAGTAGATATCCCATGACCCCTTACTGTGGGCACTTTGTTGAAACCATGTCCCTATATTAGGAACAGAGCTGATGGCAGATTGGGTGCATCTTCTCACTGGTACCTTGGCTCTTCATCCCCATCCTCTGTCTTCTCCTTAATTCTCTCTCTCAGACTCAGTTTCGGCTCTGGTTTGGTACTGGTGGCTGTGTCATGGCGAATGCCACCCATAGAAGGTGCTGACAGGGGTAAAGTCCCCTCCAACTATGCTGGGTCCTTTTTTGCATTTTGAGTCATGCAGTGATTTTATATTACACTTAGCAGTCATACTGGCTAGGGATTCAAGAGTCTTTCCTGAGGCTGCTGGCGGGTTCTCAAGTGCACATTGTGGTTTACTGTTTTTTTTTATCATATAACTGTTTTTCACCTCCTTGCTAGCAGAGCGGATCTCTGCAATCCCCCAGCTGCCAGCATCCACCCCCCTTGGGCCCAGTCTGGTATCTCTGCAGAGCCGACCATTGTCGCTCACCTACTCTGTGGCAGGATCCTCATGGGATCCGGGGGGTGCCGGGTGTGGCCATCAGCTGCTGAGATCGGAGTTCCACTTTTTTCCACCTGTTAACACCCCTGGAGAGCCAGACATGCAATGGTGTCTTAGCACATACATGCTGACACCTGCCGCGCCCCCCTCCATTTTCTGCTCGCTGCTGTAGGGCAGCTGGCCTCTGCCAGTCACTACTACAGTGCACTGCAGTATACCAACCCTCCCTAGAGGAAGGAGAGCAGTCATGGGACACTCAAGCCTTCCTCTCCCCTGCCAGCCCCTGGTAGCCCGAGTCTGTTCCCGAACATGGGTCTCCAGTGTAGTGTGAAGTGTGGTGTCCAGCGCCTCAACCCTCAGCACCAATGGACTGGCTATTGTGGTTTACTTTTGAACAGGGCACTGGACTTTTTTTCCAGGTGAGGTGGACTGTCCATTTTTCCCTCCATGACCACATTGTTATCCCCAGCGTAGTCAGGCTGCCAAATGGTAGTTTTTAACCTCAGTCTCGTTGGCCGGATCTGTGCAAAATTCAGCTTCACTATGGTGGTCTCGGCTCGTTTGAGTCGGCTTATCTAAGGTCACCACATGTAGCAGGTGCTCTCTTAGCATCTCTTCCCAGCAGATTGCACAAGATGGAACCAGGTGAATTGCCACTAGGAAGCAGAGGCTATTCTGTCACTGCACAGGTCCCTGGTAAGACCACACCTGGAATGCAGTGTGCAGTTTTGGTGCCTGTATCTTAAGAATGATATCAATTTGCTGAAAACGGTGCAGAGAAGGGTAACCAAGATGATCCAGGGAAAGCAGGACAACACCAATGAGGAGAGGCTCAGGGGGCCCAACATGTACTCTCTTGAGGAAAGAAGGGAGAGGGGAGGCATGACTGAGACCTTCAAGTACCTTAAGGGTATTAACAGATTGAGCACTGAGAACCTCATCAGTCTAAGCAGGACAAAGACTACTAGAGGGCACAGCCAAAGGCTGGTGGGTGGGGTGGGGTACAGGAGGGAGATGAGGAGGCACTTCTTCCCTGAGAGGGTTGTGACCCAGTGGAATGAGCTGCTAGAGGAGGTGTTATCCCTAAAAACAGAGTACATCTTCAAGAGGGAGTGGGACAGTGTGAAGGGGAAAGTTGTAGGCAGAAGGGGTGAGTAGATGGAGAAGGGGAAGTTGAGGTAGGTCAGAAGGGAAATGGGGGGGGAGGTCATTGTCAGTTCCTTCTGTAAAAACATTAGGAGCTGCACACTTGAGCAGACTAGATAGACTGGAAGGCCTTTATCTACTGGCATGTTCGTATGTATGAACGTCCTCAGTGTCTTCCCTGTGGTGGTTGTATTATTTGCTGGAATGTCACCATGAGCATGTTAGTGTTCTATATCTAGTACTGGAGTCCATTTCCACTCAGTCCACTGCTCATTGATTTCATCTCCCAATCATCATCAGCAAATAGCAAAACTTCAGTTTCATCAAGTTGTTACTTGCACAGTGAGGTCCAGTTGTAAGCTTTGGGCACCATCTCACAGTTGTGATTGTCTTATGTTAATCACTTAGATGCACAAGTCTTGCACGCATATCTTCACATGAAGACCATGAGCTCCCTTAGCCAATCACAGTAGTACAAACATTTCAGGCATTCCCTTCTGAGAAACTCAAAGTCACTTTCACTGTATGCAGATTTGTCTATCTCCATACTTGTCACCCATTTTTGAGGTTTGTCTTGTTAGAACTTTTGTGTACTTCACTCTCACCCTAAAGTTTTTAATCTTACAGTTCTGAGTGAAATTTGAAAACATCTTTTTATACCAGACTTTTTCTTGCAACTTTATGCGAGATGTATGACTGTCCCATGGCCAGGGTCACTGGAAAATTGTGGAAAAGGTTACCCAAAATTGTGGGAAATTGTGGGGGTTCTACTATAGATCCTGAGTGCTTCACAATAAATCTTTTACTGTTTTCTGCAGCATATATTAGTCAGTATAAATTGCTAAATGAATACTTTGACACCTGACTATGTTTAAAACATTAAGAAAAGTTTATGTTCCTAGAAAGAATACTAAACTGATAAGCTATCGTGAGTGTTGCCTGTCTTCAAAAATTTTAAAGCATCTGCCTCATACAGTGCTAAATAGATTCTATAAAGTGAGCCACAGCAAATCAATATTAAATAAAGTCACAATAAATATTTTTTTTGTTTCTGGCTGTAGAATAATGAAGCCTAATCAACAGCTGTTTACAGTGGTTTGCCAGCTATTTACCCACTTTGGTACAAGAAAAAATAAGCAGATAGTGGTGAATAATTGAGTTTTAGTAAAATGTTGTTAAAGTGTTTAATGGTCATAATTTGTACTGTAGGTACTGTAAACTAATTTTGAAATCGCATATTTAAACATTAAATCTGGGGGTTATTGGGGCTGGCAGTATAATCGAGAGGTATGAGTAACAAACTGTGAATGAGCTGACGACATCTAGCAGACCTGGGTTTGACTCCCACAACCTCCACTTGCATGCTGTGTGATTCTGAACAAGTCACTTATCCTCCTCAGTGCTCCTGGGTTGTACCTGAAAACAGGCACTTGTGCCTAGTGGGCCTTACATGGTTAACAAAAAGTGTGAAAAAATACCAATATATTTGTACTGCATCATACAGTAGTCAGGGTACCCTGTAATTTACCTTTGTTTTAGTCTGGCTGCAATGAGTTTGTTTAGTTAAAGATGAATGTTCAGATACATTTTGTGTTTTATAAGTTTGTTTTTAGACTTCAGTCAGGTTTTTATTGTAGTCTTTGCATGTGAGCATCTAGGGGTCTGGGGATGATTGCTAAGAGTGAGATCACTGTTAGCAACTAGTTCATTCAAGTTTAAAATCAGCAGGGCCGTCCAAAAATTCTCAGCTGTTTGAATCAAAACTAGTCTGAATGAAAGTATGCTCATAAGGAAAATCTTGCCCTGCCACTTACAAAAAGGCTTCATAGTTAGCTCCCCAATTAAGTGAATGGGATAATGTTCACCTTTTCTCCCATCTTTTGTTTCAGTCTGTGTGGCAACAAAAAGTTTTCAGATAGACTGCATCAACACAGAACAAATGTTAAGTGTTTAAGTTTACTTATGCTTGGCCAGTGGATTTTGAAATCAAACAAGACAAGGATTCAAAAGAAATCAGTGTCACTTGAAACCTATGCCCTACCTTGCACTGCATTGTTTCGACCAAACCCAAGTCTGCATGCAAAATTGTCAATATATTTGAGAGTATTTTATTAAAAATGTTAATACTTTTTACACAGTTCAATATAAAAACTCAAAAATTGCAAGAAATTGCATAACATGTCAGTTTTTGCGGGGAGTGGTGAAAATTGCGGATTCCGCAAAAAAATTGCGGGCACAGTTTTCCAGTGGCCCTGCCCATGGCTACAGTCTAATGAAGTTTCACACAAACGACTCAGTTAAAAGACAACTGCGAGCAAGAATCCCACCCCCACACCTATTCGTCCCTTTCGACAACAGACACGTCAGTTTAAGTTCAGTCAGTCCCTTTCTGAATGTAAGGTTGCTGTAGATCCTGGTGAGAGAGAAACCCATTCCCACACTAATTCGTCCCACCCAGATACAATGTCAGTAGGAGTTCAGATAGATCCATTTCTGAATTTTATGGTACTGAAGGTTCATGTGAGAGAGATTCCCATTTCCACACGTGTGTCCCTTCAGATTTATAACACAAAGGTCCAAAATATTTCACTGCAACCACGCAGAAGACCCCACCTTTCTTTAAATTTGGCAGTCCCAACAGAATGTAATCCTTTTTCCTGAACTCTATGCACATAATGTAAGATAATATGCAATACTTCCTCTTGAGAAATACAGTGTTGTTGGAGTACCAATCTACAACATAGTTGCCAAATCAAGTACTTAAAACATCCAAACACACCCCTTAAAGTGCTAGTGTTATACTGTATTTGTACCAGTGATAGGAAAATATCCCTTAAAAATATGCATCATATAAAATTTGAACAAATAGTGGGTTTCCCTGTCTGTTAGCTAACAAAGTCCAGAAGTACCGAATATAAGGACATTCAAAGTGTAAGTGTTCCTTAGTTACGAGGAGATCATTACAGGCGGGTCTTGGGCAGTAACGTTCACCCATGTCTTTATGCTTTAAATTATTTTTCATATTCAACTTGTACTTGGTTCTATAGAGAGAAGAAGGCGTTAGCCCCTTGAGCCTGTCTCCTGCTGAGTGTGGCCACTTTGTAACATTAGGATTTAGAAGATATTTGTTCAGCCTGGTTTTAAAAAAATTAGTTGATTCAGTAGAAACCGACCCCTTCAGGCAATGCATTCCAATAAGTTTTGGTGATCTGTATGAAAAGAATGTCCTCCTGTCCTTCCTGTCAATGTGTCCCATGTCGATTTGTTTATCGTGACATCTTAAGTTTATGTCTCTGGTGTTAAGTTTCAAGTCTAAGCTGTCCATTCATTATTTGTCCCTAATGACCTTGTACAATTGTAACATGTCTCCCCTCTAGTGTACAGAGTCCCAGCTCTCATAATCTAGCCTTGTCTAACCCATCCTTCAATTTGGTGGCCCTGTGCTGCAATCTCACAGTGTTGTCTATATACTTCCTTAGGTATGGATTTCACAAAGTGGAACAGGATGGGCACATAGCAAAAGCACATCCCCTGTCTCGACTGGAGTCCTAAAGTCAGTTAGCATTCTTTCTGTACAATTCCTATCGTCAATGGAATCTTTAAAAAAATTAGGTGTCTCAAAAAAAACTATGACATAAAATTGTTGCATATAAAGATTTTCTGGGCAATGAACAGAGTTGTTGCAATATTCCTCCTTGTTTTATCTTATCAAAGCAAGTGTCCAAGTAATAGGGTAATTTATAAGGGCTTTTGTTTTTATGCATAGAGCTTCCCAATGCCATTCCTCAAAGATGGGGGAAACATGATGCTGAACCCATGGAATCCACCCTTAGGAGGATGATTAATGAACAGGTGCAAAGTTAGCATATATAAAAATACTGTAAAAGAAAACAAGAGTGTTCAGCATGCGGAGGCCTCCTGACTTCATATCTGGATAAGTTACACCTGTCTTAATGGGGTTCAATCTGCTCCCCAGAGACACTGAAAAAAATAACAAATATGCAACATGACTTCTGCGTTTTTAGGAAGGGGATATATGTATCTTAAATATAGAAATACGGAGACCAAATACATTTTTATTATATATCCTTTTTTTCTTACTTATATACCATTTTTTCCAGTGGATAGCTTTCCTTATACATATCTGTAACTGGTAATCCCAGCTGACCTCTGCCTGGTTCCACTTGTATCTTCAAGATAGACAACAATCTGTTCCAATAGGTGACACTCCTCTCCCTATCTTATCAGGTGTCCCCCAAGGCTCTATACTTGGTCCCATCCTCTTCTCTCTCTTCATTATTGACCTTCCCTCCACCTGCCTCTCTTCCAATGTGCATCTATATGCAGATGACACTATCATCTTTGCCTCGGGCCCCTCCTACGACTCTGTCCTCCCCAAACTCCAAAAATGACTTCAATAGAGATCAGTCCTGGTTTCTCAATAACCTGCTCACACTCAATGCAAAAAAAAACTGTCACCATGGTCTTTTGGCTCCAGGTGAAAACTTACTACCCTCCCTGCCCCCCCCACCAGCAATCACCACCATGGATGGCTCGCCGCTTGAGCTAGTCCCAGCTTTCAAGTACCTGGGTGTTTGGCTGGACAGCCACCTTAACTCCTCCAATCACGTTGAGGCCATCTGCTCCAACTCTGGCACAAACTTGCCATTCTCTATCGCCATAAAGCCAGCTTGCCTATCCACACCCGCTGCAAGCTTGTACACAGAGCAATCCTGCCCATCATAGATTATGCCTACATAGTCTATGGAATGGGCCCAGTACCTGTCTCTCCAGACTAGATATCCTTCTCAACTTTTTCTACCTCTTCACCACTGCCTCTCCCCCACTCACTCACCACTGCCTACTCTATGCTGCACTAGCCCTCGCTCCACTCTCCCACAGGAGAGCCATCCACAGTGCCTCCTTCATAGCAACATTTTGGTTTGACTACCTCACTTCCCACTTCAAACCAGCCACCTCCCTTAACTACTCTCTTCATCACAGGGACCCACGCACTTTTCACCTGCCCTGACCTCACACTCTCATTGGCCAAGCTGACTTTTCATACCATCTCGCCTTCTCTGGAACAACCTCTTCTCCAATCTCTGCCTGGACCCTTCTCGTTCGGCCTTTTCCCTCCTCAGGCTCCTACCCACCCCACATTGCCCTAAATGTACTAATGGTCTCAGCACACAGCAGAAGCACCTCACAGTCTCTACTCACCTTCCCTAGCCACTGTCTGCAACCTTGCCCCATTCCGTTCATTTACTCTGTGTGCTGATTAATTGTTTATTATGGATAATGAGGCTTGCCCCTTAAAGGCAGGCCAGGTTGTCCTGGTACCAGCCAGAAAGGACAACGGGGGGTGGTGGTAGCAAGGGGGGGTGACCTCAAGGACAAGTCATATGACAGGTGTAGGTTCTCACTGGCTATTGGCCAAGGAGAGGGGCCAGGAGAAAAGGGGGTGGAGCTGGGGAAGAAGGGGCCTCAGGGGGCTACTTAAGTTCATGCAAGGCACAGGTAGCCCTCTTTTCCTTGCTGGAACATAGTGGATGCCTTGAGTCTGTAAGGGGCAATTTCCAAAAGGGATAACGGAAAGGAAACAGAAAGGAATGACCAAAATCAAAAAGCAGAACAAAAATGGGCACTTGCAGGGTGGTGTGGTGCACTGGCATAAGAGGGGTTTCCGCATCTCGCCACATGGGCCTCCTGCCCAGCTGTTTCAGTCGGGGCATGTTTAGGTTGATTAACCGTGAAGCATGATTTGCAGACATTGGTAAAGGCTTTTGTAAACCCGAGTGCATAGCATCAGGGTGGCTTGCGCGGCAGGCGGCCCAGTGGGGTCAGTAAGACATGGAGCACCGCTCCACGTGGTGGGGCCTGGGGGCAGGGCCTGGATGCTGTGATAGCATGGAGGTAAAGAAGGGATTGGTGCAGTCAGAATGCAATTGGGGGGATCAGGAAGGAAAGAAGCAGCGCAAGAAGGGGCATGCGGGGGACAAGAGGAGCTCAAGACGAGGCCTGCGGGGGAGCCAGGCGGTTTCACAGGGGCATCCTGATAGGAGGAATGCAATAGGACTCGGTAGAGTGTGGTGCTATGAGGGAGGTCGGCAGAGCGGCGTTTTTCCTGTCCTAGGGCAGACCAGAAGCCGGTTACACAGGGGCTGGCGAAGAGCACCACTAAAATAAAAATATAGCTAGGTTGCATGACCTGGGGGATGGACAGCTGGCCTGGGCAGGCGCAGCAGGAGGACATGAACCAGCAACACGGGCGGAGGGGGCCGCTGGGCATTAGGCCCAGGGTAAGTCCGAACAAAAAGGGAACACTGTGGTTTGGGGATTCGTTTGCAGGGCCTGATATTGAGCTAGGCCTGGCAAGGAAAGCAGGGGGGCACTAGGCAATGGGGGAGGGGAAGGACAGATGGGGGGAACGTGTCAATGAAGGAGTCCGGGGCTGCAGGCTCCACAGGGGGCCAAGGCGGGACAGTGGACTGGGCAAGTGTGGCGAGGGCCACGGTAGGAAGGCTGACTGCCGCTCAGCCGATGTTGGGGACCGGCAGCAGTAGCAAAAGGAGGGCTACAGATCAAGAGATGGAGGCAGCATGGATGTTTAACAAATATGATTTGTCACACAGCATAGGCACAGCAGGTGGAATGGCATCTAAGAAAGCCCCGACATCCAGCATGACCATGGTGACAGAAGCAACAAAACTAATGGCACAGATGACAGAGCTAGTGGAGGCAGCGAAGAGGAGAGAAGCAGAGGAGGCAGCTGAGAAAAAAAGGGAAGACCGGGAAGAGAGGTCGGGCACCAAGAAAGGGAGCAAAAGGCAGAGGTGAATGGGGCCTGGCCCACCAGTGGAGCCCAAAAGAGGGGATGAGCCCACACCGGGCACGACAGGGCCTCTACCGGATGGGGGTAAGGACAGCATGGATATGAATAGTGAGGCCAAAATAAAAGAGTACATAGAAGAGTTGTTGGGGGACATGGGGGATGAGGGAATGGCGAAGTTGGAGTGGGCATTGAAAGCCATCAAGGACCGCGGACAGTCAGAAAAAGGGTACACTGGGACAGGGGTGGTGTATGGAAGTTATACGACGGGCCGACGGGTTTCACATTGGGAGACCATGTCCCCACCTCGATAAAAGAAAAGATATGGAAAGGGGAGTATGTGGATATCTTTGGCCTGGTAGATACAGAGACAGCCAAGAAATATGAACAGAAGGAGTCGGTCAGCAAGTCCGAGATGGCAGTGGCATTGGCAGTGGTAGGGCACAAAGCAGAGGAGGCTAGACTTAAGGGGAAAAGTATGGACAACTGTCAGGTGAGGTTCATAATTTATAGCGCACTGGTGCTGGAGAAACAGCCGGACCTTGCGATCCCACTACTGACATACATGGCAATTATCAGGGATGCGTACCAGGTGAAGCTTGGCTTCGGGTGGCTAAAATATGACGAAGCATTCTGGAGGAGAATGGTGGTAAAAGGGGACCTGAGATGGGACTGTACCCATGCTGAGTTGTGGGCCAGGACACTTTCTGGGTCAACGGGGGGCCTGTCATGGAGCAGGTCAAATGGGTAGCCATGACACCGGGAAGAAAGGTGTGCTGGGCATTTAACAGGGCCTCATGCTCGTGGCCGAGTTGCAAATTCCGGCATATACCTGTTCATGGTGTGAGGTGGGCATCTGGCAATGTCCTGCAGGCAATGGAGTGAAAAGGAGTCAGTTGGGGTTAACAACTGAGAGCCTTCGGGTGGATGAGGGGGTCTGGTGAGGGACGGGAGGTCACGGCAGGGGGGGGGAACAGGCCCATGGCTATGGATGGAACTAAGGCGGGGAGGGGCAGTGGGAGGTGGGGTTATGCCCTCACCGACACCCCAATTAGGTCGGCGGTGGTGGAGGCATGGACGGAAGGGTACCCGGATGGGAAGAATGTGGACATGCTAAGGGCGGGGTTTAAAAAGGATTTCCCTCTGGGGTTTGAGGGGACACGCATAAGCATGCGTGCAAAGAATCTGGGATCAGTAAAGGGGAGAGAAGACATCGTCCAGAAGAAAACTGGGTTAAGTTTAAGGTGGGGAGGGTTGAGGGGCCATTTGGGGGCCCCTCTGCAAGCATTTCTAGGTGTCACCGCTGGGCGTGGTCCCGAAGAAGCAAGCTGGGGAGTTCTGGCTCATACATCACCTGTCATACCCAGAGGGGGAGTCGGTGAATGCTGGCATTCCAGATGGACTGAGCATAGTATCTTACGCTTCCCTGCATCAGGCAGTGGAGTTGATACGGGCTGCCGAGGAGGCATCACTAGCCAAGACGGACATTGAGTCTGCATTTCGGTTGTTACCGGTCTCCCCGGAGGATTGGGATTTGATAGGTTTCCAATTTGAGGGGGGGGCTGTATTTTGACAAGGCTATGCCCATGGGATGTTTAGTGGCATGCGCAACATTAGAGGCATTCAGTTCATGGGTACAATGGGTTTTCAGGGAGTGGTACAGACACAAGAGGGTGGTCCACTATCTGGATGATTTCCTGTTGATAGAGGGGGAGCCAGAGGGAAACACAGGAGATGCTGAGAGACTTCCAGGACATGTCCGGGCATATAGGGATCCCTTTGGCGGGGGGCAAGATGGAAGGCTGGCATGCAAGCTCAAGTTCCTGGGGATTGAGGTGGATGCCAAGTAGGAGTGTTTCCAGTTGCCAGGGACAAGGTGGCATGCCTAAAAGGGCTGTTGGCACGGGTGGAGGGAGGAGGAGGGTGCTGCTGGTACAGGTACAACAGCTGCTGGGGCACCTTAATTTTGCCTGCAAGGCCATAAACCCAGGCTGGACCATCACATGGAGGTTGGGGTGGCTCATGGGAAAAGCAAAACAGCCCCACCACTGGGTGGACATAAGCAAGGGGGCCAAGGAGGACCTACAAGAGTGGTAGACATTCCTAGAGTCATATAACGGAGTGACATTTTGGCAAGAGGAGTGGGCCAGTAACACAGACCTGGAGCTGTACATGGATGTGGCTGGGGGTTTGGGTCTGGGGCATATTTTAAAGGGGAATTGGCCAGACCAATGGAAGGATTGGGGTTGGACCAAAGATATCACATTTCTCGAGATTTTTCCCATTTGGGTGGCATTAGAAATTTGGGGAGAACATATGGTGGGGCAACGGATTTCCATCTGGTGTGATGATAAAGGAGTGGTGGAGGTTATCAACTGGCAGAGTGGTCACACAGAGTCAGTGGGCCAAATACTGAGGAAGTTGGTGTTATTAGGGCTGCGCCTGAACTTATCCTTCACGGCGCAGCACATCAAGGGTGAGAGGAATGAGGTGGCTGATTGTCTTTCTCGGTTACAGATAGAATGATTCAGGGAGATAGCCCCATGGGCAGCACCTACTCGGACCAAGGTCCTAGCCTGGATGTGGGGGGTTGGAAGAGAAAAGCCAGAGCCCTGTATGAGGGGTCTTGGGCGGCCAACACTTTGAAGGCCTATGGGAAAGCGTGGGAGAGCTTTCAGGTTTTCACAGCCAGCTCAGGCTGGGGAACGGGGGAGCCGGTGAGAGGGGAGCAAGTCATGAGGTACGTAGTAAGGAGATGGGAAGAGGGACATGCCCCATCCACCATGGCGGTGCAGTTGGCAGGGATCAGTTGGAACTGCTGGGACTGAGGATGGGCAGATGTGGTGGCTAGCCATACAGTTAAAAGGATGTTAATGGGATGGCAGAGGAATCAGGGCAGGGTGCAGGATGGGAGGAGACCCCTCAGGGGCCCACTTTTAGTGAAGGTATTGAGGGCTCTAGACCAGGTTTGCAATTCCACAAAGGAGGCAGTTTTGTTCCAGGCCATATTCACTGTGATGGCGAGAGGGGCTTTTCAGGTGGGCGAGATGGTAGCGCCGCGAAAAGGAGCTGTTCCAGCAGGGCTTCATGAGCAGAACGTGCTTTTTGAAGGGAGCACAGTGGTCATTTACCTCCCCAGGTCCAAAACAGACCAGCAAGGTAAGGGCGCTAAGGTAGTATTGAATAGGCAGGCAGATGGGGGGCCATGTGCGGTACAGGCCATGATTGAATACAGTGTGCTATGGGGTTGTGTTGGAAGGCCATGGTTCGTACATGGGGACAGATCCCGGTGACAGGATACCAAGTGGGGGCAGTTCTAAAATGGGCCATAGCATTCAAAGGCAAGAATCCAGCAGAGTTTGCTCCACATTCACTTTGGATTGAAGCAGAGATGGAACTGGTGGCTGCGGGGGTGGGGGAAGCTGAGGTCAAGCAGGTCGGGAGGTGGAAATAGAACTGCTATAGGAGATATGTGAGATGTTGACAATGGCTAATAGGTGTCCCTTTCTCTCACCGCAGCAGGCTCCAAGTGGCAAGTATGGATTGTGGGGCACTATATATATATATATATATATATATATACTGGGCAGAGAGATTTGCAGCTACTACAAGAATAGGGACGCAGCTGCGACAGGGTGTGGAGCACACCAGAGTGCGATGGAAGGGTCTGAGAGGAATGAGGTGGCTGCAGTTGCTCCCCCTGTTTAGGGAGTTGCAGACCCAGTTGGGCCGGCTAGATTGTGTGATAATACATGTAGGGGGCAACGACTTGGGGACATGGCCCTGGGGATACCTGATGACCGACATAATCAAGGACTTAGAGAAGGTAAAGGGCTGGTGGCCCCGGGTAGTAATGGGTTGGTCAGAGATCACCTCAAGGAGGGTCTAGAAGGGAACACAGGGGCCTCAGGTGATAGAGGTGGCACGCAAGCGGCTGAACAGGAAGGTAGCCAGGGCAGTAATTGCGATGGGGGGAGTCCACCTTCTCCATAGGGATATCTCGTACAATCAGGACAAGGTATACCGTGGAGTTGGGGTCCATCTGACTGAGCTTGGCATGGGCCTGTTCCTTCATCCATTTAGGGATTTAGTGGGGGAGATCAACAAAAAAGGCCTGAAGGGGTAGCCCGCAAGGGGGGGGAGCCCTATGTTCCATCGTAAGCTGGAGATGGGTCGGTGGAAAGGGTGGGATCAAGAAGGGAAAAGGGGGGGCAGGAAGAAGGGTGGAGGAAGGTAGGTTCCTTGGGCTGGGGACAAAGAACCCAGGCATGGGAGTAATAGGGGCAGGGACATAGAGCTAGGGGGTGGATCAACCGTGTTCACACCTAGCGGGAAAAGGGTGCTGGTCCAGGTAAGTGTGGTACCCAGTTATGGTGGTGGAAAAGGGGGGGGCTGGATCACAGTGTCCGGGCCCCGAGAACCAGTGACGAGAAAGAAAGATCAAGGAGAAAATGACACGAGGAGGAGAAGGAGAACTGGGGAATGTTATGTCCAAATGTAAATATGATTGTTAAAGACATGAAAAGGGGTGTAAAGTATGTATAAAATGCGCCCTTTTTATAAATAAATACATACTGAATGCCAGCGAGCATCCAAAGTTTAAAAGAAAGAAAGGTGTAGGCTGAGTTATTTCTTGTTGGGGATCCAGGGACAATGAGGCTTGCCCCTTAAAGGCAGGCCAGGTTGTCCTGGGAACCAGCCAGAAAGGACAACAGGGGGTGGGTGGGGCAGTAGCAAGAGGAGGGGTGACCTCAAGGACAGGTTATATGACAGGTGTAGGTACTTGCTGGCTATTGGCCAAGGAGAGGGGCCAGGAGAAAAGGGTGTGGAGCTGGGGAAGAAGGGGCCTCAGAGGGCTACTTAAGTTCATGCAAGGCACAGGTAGCCCTCTTTTTCTTGCTGTAATTTACCACCCATCCACCTTGCAAAGAAGAGAAGGGGCTGGAGGATGGCACGCTAGGGCAGAGGCACAAAAGAGGTGTCCTCAGGAGGGCCCGGCACGGGCATATGGAGGGCCACAGACGGGTGGGTGGGGGGCTAGGTGGAGCCTCGCCAGTGATCTCGTGAGACCACAGGAAATAGCTTGGGGAGGAAGGGTGGAGCAAGAAAGGAAAAGGGGGGTAGGGAGAAGGGGGAGGAGGGTAGGTTCCACGGCTGGGACAAAGAACCCAGGTGTGGGAGTAATAGGGGAGGGGAGGGACATAGAGCTAGGTGGATCAACCAGGTTCACACCTAGCGGGGAAAGGATGCTGGTCCGGGTAAGTGTGGTACCTGGTTATGGTGGTGAAAAAGGGGGGGGGGGCTGGATCACAGTGTCTGGGCCCCAAGAACCAGTGACGAGAAAGAAAAATCAAGGAGAAGAATGACACGAGGAGGAGGGGACTGTTATGTCCAAATGTAAATATGATTGTTAAAGACATGAATAGGGATGTAAAGTATGTATAAAATGGGCCTTTTTTATAAACAAATACTAAATGCCAGCAAACATCCAAAGTTTAAAAGAAAGAAAGGTGTAGGCTGAGTTATTTCTGGGTGGGGATCCAGGCACTATGTATTATATTCTTTGTAAAAATGTCTGTACATACTGTTTGTATTCTTCACAATGTGGCATTCCTTTTTCTCTTCAGTGTAAACTCTGTACCCAGGTCACACCTGGAAATGAGCCTCGGCTCAGTGTGCCTTTCCCGGTCATCAAATTTTAAATAAATAAATAAAAAAAACACATATTTCCAGGTCCAAAAAAAAGAGCCTAAGATCTTGCATGGGCTGCCTGCTACTTCTGTACTCACTATTTGCTGAACATGAGTCATTTTTCCCAGTAGGCATACAAAAGCTGCTCTGATAGTTATTAATAGTACCTGTGACATTGGAGAATTCTTGTAAAACTGTTTTAGCAGCTTCACCTGAAGAGTTAGTGGTTATAGTAAGACACAAATCATCTGCATAGGCCAGCATTTTAACCTGTGAGGACTGGACTGATATAGAAATACCCTGGATATGTAAAGACAAATTCAGTGTTCTTATTAAAGGGTCAAGGGATATAATATATGAAAAGGGGGCTAAGGGGACAGCCTTGGCATACCCCCTCTTCATATTGGGCACGCTCAACCTAGTCACCCATTAATGTATAGTAAAACCGATGCTGACGAATAGCACAACTGGATTCATTGAACAAATTGTAAGACTAAGCCATAAGCTTTTAAACATTTCCAAAAATATTCATGTGACACTTTATCAGATGCCTTGGACTGATCTAGACTAAGCAAAAAACCTTCAAATATACTCAGATTTCCACTTTCCATTATCTCTCATTACAAGATTAAGACATCCGTAATCCTCCTCCCAGGGAGTGAGCAAGCCTGAGCTGGGTGAATTAGTGGTTCTATTACCAAGGCTAACCATTTGCTTAAGATCTTTATAAGAATCTTAAAATCCACATTAAGCAAGGAGATAGATGCCAGATTGAAAGCAGATTCCTATCCCCTTTCTGGTCTCCACAACTGTACACAGTACTCCAGATGTGGTCTTACCAACTGTCTGTACAGAGGGCCAACAACTTCCTGTTTTCTACTGGTGATGCCTCTCTCTATGCATCCCAGTATCCCCCCAGCCCTTCTTACTGCCTTCTCACATTGCTGGCCCACCTTTAGGTTGACTTATATGACTACCCCCAGATCACTTTCCATTTTTGTTGTTGTCAGTATCTCACCCCCCATTGTGTACGCTTCCCCTGGATTTTTGTTTCCCAGCTGCATTACTTTGCACTTCTTTGCATTGAATCTAAGCTGCCATACATTTGACCATTCCTCCAGCTTTGCCATGTCCCTTTTCATCCTTTCCACCCCACCTTGCATATCAACCGTGTTGCAGATCTTTGTGTCATCTGCAAAGAGACATACTTTTCCTTCCAGTCCCTCTGCAATGTCATTTATAAAGACATTAAAAAGGACTGGCCTCAGTACTGAACCCTGCAGTACCCCACTAGTAAACCCCCTTTTTTCACTATGGACTCCATTTACTATTACCCTCTGTGTTCTGTTGTCTAGCCAGTGGTTTACCCAGGCTACCACCCTGGGACCTACTCCCAGGCTGGCTAATTTATTAATCTTTTGTGCTGGACTGTGTCAAATGCCTTGTTAAAGTCTATGTAGGCCATGTCTATAGCCCCTCCCTGGTCTACTACTTTGGTCACCCAGTCAAAGAAATCAATTAGATTCATCTGACATGACCTTCCCACTGTGAATCCATGCTGCCTTGGGTCCTGTGCCCCACTGGCCTCTAGGTACTCAAAAATTCTTTCCTTCAGAAGTGATTCCATCATTTTCCTTACCATTGAGGTCAAACGGATAGGTCTGCAGTTTCCTGTCTCTGTCTTTCTCCCACTTTTATTAAGGGGAAATCACATCTGCCCTCAGTCCTCAGGTACCACACCATCTTCCCATGATTTATTAAAAAGAGTAGTCAGTGGTGTTACTAGTTCTTTCCTTGGTTCTTTTAGAATTCTGGGGTGAATCCCATCAGGCCCCATTGCTTTATCCACCTTCAGTTATAAGAGCTCTTTCAGAACCCTTTCTTCTGTGAAAGGACTAATATCAATCCCCTATCCAGAGTGCTTCTATTGACTGGATTAGGTATCTCCCCCTGCTTTTCCATTGTGAATACTGAGCAGAAGTATTCATTCAGTATCCCTGCTTTTTCATTGTTGCTCTCTGCTCAACCACCTTCCTTTTTATTTAGCCTCAGTATCCCTCCTTAGTCTTTCTTTGCTCCATAATGTACCTATAAAAGGTTTTATCCCCCTTCTTAACTGAGTTGGCAATCTTTTCCTTGGTTTGGGCCTTTGTTATTCTGACTACCGTCCCCACTTCCTTCTGCTTTAACTGGTACAGTTCTCTGTCCTGCTCCTTCTGTGTTTCCTTATACTTCCTGAATGCTATCTTTTTCTCCCTAACCTTCTCTGCCACTACTTTTGAGAACCATAGTGTTTTTTTCTTTCATTTTGATTTGTTTATTTGCTTCACACAAAGGCTTGTTGCCTCTGTGATGGTGGTTTTGATGTTTCCCCATTGTTGCTTCACCCCACCTTCTTGCCTATTTGCTAGTGCTTTTCTGAGGCACTCTCCCATTTTGACAAAATCAACCCTCCTGAAGTCCAATACCTTCACTTTTGTATGGATTGACTCTACAGCTAAGTTTATCGTGAACCACACTGTTTGTTGGTCGCTTGTTCCCAGATGGTTACCCACTTCAAGATTGGAGATCCTCTCTCTGTCCCCATTTGAGAGTACCAGGTCTAAGATTGCTCCCTCCTGAGTGGGTTCCAAAACTAACTGTCTGAAGCATGCCCCCTGTAGGGCATCGAGAATGGCTCTGCTCTTGGATGTGGATGCAGAAAAGGTGCTCCAGTCAACATCTGGCATATTCAAGTCCCCCATCAGCAATATCTCCGCTTTCTCTGCCATCCTAAGGATGCCTTCTATCATTTCCTTGTCCATTTCCTACCCCTGAGACAGAGGCTGTATACAACCCCTATGCGGATTGTGGTGCTACTTCCAGTCTCCAGGGTGATCCACAGTGCCTCCTCTCTCCTCCCTGTTTACCCTTTAGTTCTGTTGCTTTGATCCCTTCCCTTACATAGAGAGCTACTCCTCCTCCTTCTCTTCTTCCCTCCCTGTCCCTCCTGTAGATGTGTACCCTGGTATGTTGACATCCCAGTCATGGTTCTCTGTGTACCATGTTTCTGTGACTGCCACAATATCCAGGCATCCCTCTTCCATCAAGGCCACCATTTTGGGGAGCTTTTTACCTAGACTACGGGCATTGGTACTCATTACCCTCCATTTTTATATGGCCTTATTTCTGTTTGCCCCATCCCTGTCCTTACTGCTTTTGTCTTTTTCTCCATTTACCCCAGCCCTTCTCCCTATTGACTGCTGTATCTTGGTGTTAACCTCACTAACTACCCTGATTTTTTGGGGGGGCTAGGATTTCCCTTCTCCTTTTCAGTTCCTCCCCCCTTGGCTAGTTTAAATGCTTGCCAATGAAGCATTTAAACTTATCACCTAGGATCTCGGTTCCCCTCCTGGATAGATGCAGACCATCATGCCAATATAAGCCTGCATCCCTCCAGGTGGAGTCCCAATCCCCAATGAAGCCAAATCCCTGAGCTCTGCACCAGTTTTTCAACCAGTCATTAAATCCCATGGTGTGGTGTACCCTAGCCTCATCCATGCCATAGACAGGTAGCACTTCCAAGAAAGTTACCATGTGTGCTACTTGTCTAAAGCCCCTCCCCAAATCCAAAAACTCCTGTTGCTCTGCTCCGATCCCATTCTCAGCCAGATCATTTGTCCCTAGGTGGATAATGACATCCAGTTCACTCCCCCTTGCAGCTGCTCCCATGATTCTGAGGATTAGTTTCCTGTCCCTCCAAGCCATGGCACTGGGCAGGCACCTTACCTCCCTTTCCCCTCCCTCTCCCAGTTCTACTCCCCCTAACAATTAAGTCCCCCACCAGAAGTTGTTTCCTTCCCCTGTGGGGTCCTGTGCCACCCTCCTGTGGGTCTCCATTGTGGAGGTTCCCAGCATCCTTCTTGGTCTCCACTGTGGGTGCCTCCATAGAGGAACCATGCTCCACCACAGTGGCAAATGAATTGTAGAGAGGCACAGCAGGAGGGATGCACCTCTGTTTCACCACCCTCACCCTCCCTGAGCCAACCATGGTCCAACCACTCCTCTTTCTTGGCAACCTCTGAGGTAGTGGCAGTGGTCTGAGTGGTCCCTGTGTGGGGGAGCAGGTTTCCTGAATCCTTGCCAGGTCAGCATGGAGATGAACAACCTCCTCCCTCAGACCAGAGAGGTGCCTGCAAATAGGGCAGCAACGCAGTCTCCAGAATGTCTCCTGGAAGACTGCTGCTCCACAGCCAGTGTACTGTACCACTCCCCACATGTCTGTGTCCCTTTCTGTTTATAAATGCTTTTCTTTTGTTTTTTTGTTCTAATTTTAGTGTGTGCAAAATTGTGAGTGTCTCTACTCCCTATTCAGTGTGTTGTGCCTTTAAGGATATGAACAGGTGTATGTTGTTAGCAATTTTGGGGAAGTGATGTCAAGCCCCTTCTATAAAGGAAGTCATGCGCTTGGGGTTTGTGGGGGTGAGGGTCAGGGTGGGTGGGAGTAAGCCTATACCCTCCAGAAATAATCAACTACAACTCTGACCCTCCGCCCCGGGGAGTGCCTTCCTTCCTTTCAGACACCTATTTCACAGGGGTTAAGTAACAGGTCTAGTCACAAATAACAGCAAATATCTCTCAGCTTCAGTTCCTCCCTGGCAAATTAAAGTTAAACTAAGAAAAGTCAATCCCCAAAACAGAGACTCAATGCTAATTACTTACACAAGTCCAAAAAGTAATAATTCAATTCAGTGTAGTCTAGAAAAAAACCTCCTTGATTTAAGGAAGTTTTGGCTGCTTTCTCTCTTTCTCTCTCTCTCTCTGTCTCAGCAGACAGAGACCACAAACAACTCCTGTTTTAAATCCACAGTTCAACTAGGTCCCTTTCAGCTGCTCCCCTTAACAGACACCTGTTTCACAGAGGTTACGTAACAGGTCTAGTCACAAATGACTGCAAATATCTCCCAGCTACAGTTCCTCCCTCCCCGGCAAATTAAAGTTAAATTAAGAAAAGTCAACCCCAAAAACAGAGACTCAATACTAGTTACTTTCACAGGTCCAAAAGTAATAATTCAGTTCAGTGTAGTCTAGAAAATAACCTCATTGATTTAAGGAAGCTTTGGCTGCTTCTCTCTCTCTCTCTCTCTCTCTTTCTGTTTCAGTATCATAACTATAACTTTTGAGATGCATGGAGGGGTCAAAATACAATATTGGAGGCCACCTGTTTGAAGGGGAGTACAGGACTTTTGGATCTCAAGGCTATGTGGCAAAGAAATCTGTTTGTCCAGGAAAAGGCCCATGAGGTAAGGGACACAGAGTTAAGTAAGAGTGAGAGTGAGTTTTTTCTGCTTGTAATTCTATCTGTTTGAAACTGTTTATCTGTTAAATTTTCTAGCGTCACCTTACTTTTTCCATATATCTTATAAATTCAATGCAAATGTATTTTATATTTAATATAAATCTATAACCAATGTTTTAGTAAGCACATGTAATACATTATTATAGGGAAAGTCTGTGATTCACTTCTGGAGACAACTCTGCCAAACTTAAAAGAAAACTTGAATCTGATATAGAAAAGGGAGTGGTCACCTGGAGTTCCTGTGTTCCTGTGTTTAAAGAGTCTTGTACTGCATGGGAAAGCGCTGTACTTGAGCTGTGTGAACAGGGGATTGTGGTGGGATTGAAAGGAACAGACCTGAGACAGTTGTAACCAGATTGTTTTTCGCATGATAAAGTAAGTGAACCAGACTGCTCTTGTCATGTCCACCAAAGCTCATGGGAGTGTGTTGACCATGTGTGGCACTACCTAGGGTATATTTACATAGAGTAGCATAGCTGAGATGCAACATCTTGTTTTCAGTGGGGTCCTGTTTTTATGCAGTTTTGCAGGTGGGACGGACTGCAGTGAGATCACTTGATAACTCAAGTTTACTAAGAAGTGTGCAATCTGGGATTCATAGATACATAGATACATAGACAGTGTCGGCAGATAAGGGCCTATGGCCCACCTAGTCTGCCCATTTGAGCTTGTAAGTTCAGTTTGTTTTCCTAGAAGTCTATTTCCCCTTACCACTGACCTCTAGAATTCCTTTATGTCTATCCCATGCATTCTTAAATCCCGTGATTGTTTCAGCCCCCACCACTTCCTCTGGCAGGGTGTTCCACTTGTCCACCACCCGTTCTGTGAAGAAATTCTTTCTCATGTTCTCTGAATCGTCCTCCTCCAACTTCATCCCATGCCCTCTAGTCCTGAAACATCTTTTCGCTTAAAATAGTGTTTTCCTGCACCCTGTTCCTCCCTGTAAGATACTTGTATGTCTCTATCATATCCGCTCTCCCTCCTCTCCTCCAGGGAGTACATGTTCAGTTCCTTCAACCTGTCTTCATAGGACTTGTGATGCAACCCATGCACCATCTTTTGTTGCCCTCCTCTGAACCTTCTCTACCCTGTCTGTGTCCTTACGTAGGTATGGTCTCCAGAACTGTACACTGTACTCCAGGTGGGGCCTCACTAGTGTCTTGTATAGCGGAATTATGACCTCTCGTTTCCTGCTGGTGATGCCCCTGCCTATACATCCCAGCATCCTATTTGCTTTACCTGATGCCTTGTCACACTGTTTCCTCACCTTGAGGTCATCAGAGATGACAACCCCAAGATCCCTTTCCTGCTTGGTGCATGCTATATCCTCACCCCCAACTGATATATTGTGCCAGGGTTTTTGTGCCCCATATGCATTATCTTGCACTTCTTTGCATTGAATTTCAACTGCCAAACCCTTGACCATTCTTCAAGTTTCTGCAGGTCCCTTCTCATTCTGTCTACACCTCTGGTGTGTCTACTCTGTTACAGAGCTTTGTGTCATCAGCGAACAGTGAAATTCTGCCTTCTAGATCCTGTGCAATGTCACTGATGAAGATGTTGAATAGGACCGGTCCCAGCACTGATCCCTGTGGTACCCCACTGGTCACTCTTCCCTCTGTGGAGTGACAGCCATTTACCACCACCCTCTGTGTCCTGCCACCCAGCCAGTTACCTACCCACCACACTACTGTCCTGCCCACACCCATATTCCCCAGTTTGTGTAATACAGGTTGATTCATTCAAAGGCATTCTAGCTAATAGTCATTCACTATAATCACAAAGCTATGATGCCTCCCACAAGACTTTGGGACAACATTCATTCAAAAGTCATAAGACCACATTGCCTCAGAGTTACCACAAGACAGGATATGTACAGTAATACACAAATGCTCTTGAGGGGGAAGGAATATTTTGCAGTTTTATTTTTATAAAATATGCCCAACAATGACTGTATAGTAATATATACTAAGTTCAAAGAACCTTAATCATACTATTAATCATTAATGAATCATTAATTGAATTCATAATAATTTATTTTTTTCCATAAAACCTTTTCTCTTCAGTGTGGCCCAGGCAGGCCATCGGCCCTGTCCTCTCCTCCCCAGAATGACTGCCACCTCTCTGAGACCTGACATCCTCCCCAAATCCCCCCCTGTGTTTCCCTTGTGATGGGGTAGTGGGAAGAGGGGCCATCTTCCCCTCCCATGGAGAACACACCTGGAGAGGAGGATGGTGGTCTGGTGGTGATGTGGTTCAGGAGAAAGCAGATGGGGCTTCGTACAGCCCAAGCCACTTTTCCCCTGTTCTCCCTTCCATCCCCTACTACAGTGTGGATGTCAGGACATGCTGTGTAAAGACATACATGTGCTGTGTCAAACCAGCGACAATCTCCCTTCAATGGCACTCAATGCTTGCATTACCCCCAAGCCTCCATTTAGTGGCAGTCTGCAGTGGGTTGCTAAAGCTCCTCTCTACAGAAGAGGAGAGTTTTTCTCTGGTTGCTCAATCCTCACCCCCCCATCTAACCCTCTGGCAATCTGAGTCTGCTCCTGGACCCAAGTTGCCAGCATGGCTGCAGGTATGACGTCCAGCATGACTACTCTCCATGCCACTGTGCTGGCCTACATTAATTTCTTGACAAGTTGGATGGCTGTTCTTTTTTTTTTTTACTTTCTAATTTTCCCTCCTACCTTCCCTTCATCTCCGACCCTTCGGAGGCATCTGGGAGTCATCCCTTTGCCAACCACCCTACTCAGAGCCGACCTTGTGCTTCATGGTGCCATGGTTATCCCCCAGGGTGGGGAATGAGGTGGGGCCCGTACACCCCGTACACATCTAGTTTCATCGGGCAAGGCGGTCCCTGTGGGTGGTGGCACATTGAGAGCACGCTCCTGATGCCCCATCTTCCTGGAGATGGAAGGGCATTTTCCTCCTTTCCTCCCTCACATGGTGTGTGCCCTGACATCAAGTCGCTGCATGCTGACGTCCATCACGCATCCCGGGCGGCCCCTCCTGCAGGGCTTGCTGTACCCCAAGCCTCCGCTCAGGGTCAGGCAAGTTGTGGGCCTTGGCCCCTTCTCTCCCCCTGGAAAAGATGAGCTGTCATGGGATGCTCAAGCCTTTCTCCCATGGCTGGCCCTCCAGTCACCTGAGTCCGCTCCCGAACCCAGGTGGCTGGGCGAAAATCCAACTGCTGCGCCGACGGGCTGGCGGATGGTTGTTCTTATTTATTTTCATGGTGTTTTGCTTGTTGTATGAGTAGTCATGTTCATGGTGACTCCTATGGCCATAGTAACAAACTTATTAACTGCCAATTTTTTTCTGTATAGCTTTTTATGTGCTTTTTTCCCCATTTTCTCCCTTCAAGCCCCATGCCCCAGGTGTGTGCATGTGGAGGCATGTGCATGCCACGCCTCAGGGTGCCCCCCACTATACTGCCACCCACTCCCACCTAGGCTACTCCCCAGACCTCCACCCCATGGGAGTGGAACTGTAGGGGAGCAATATCCACCCCGGGAGAGGAGAGCTGAGTTTTGCTTGCTCAATCCCGCTCCCACCTTACCTCCCATGCTGGATCTCTGATGACCCAAGGTTGTTCTCGAACCCAGGTCGCCAGCATGGCACGAGGTAAGGCATCCAGCACCTCAACCCTCGGTACCACCAGCCCAGCTATTAACAGACAAATTAAAGCAGCAGTGCAATGAAACCGGGCCAAAAAATTGGCCTTACTGTTTTTTTTTGACTAAAAGATTCCAGGCATCTTTAAATTTTATTTGGTGGTAACACTTCCTAATTTCACCACAGTTTGGGAATTTTATAAATGTTTTAACTTTAATTTTTTCTCAAAAAAAGATGGTTGCCATATTTGGCTTAAGAATGTTACTGTAGACCTGGCAGGAGCTTGGATTGAGAAAATAAAAACTTATGGTGCACAGCATAGAATGTACCAAGACAAGCATTTGTCAATGCCAGATATTCACTGCTGGTACTGCTGTTGTACTGGGTCTTGCTTGCACGCAGTTTTACTGTGTATTTACCTAGGACAGAGCAGATGAGATGCAATGTCTCATTTTCAGAGGTGTCCTGCATTGACACATTGTTAGATTGTAATTACCCAGGATAAGGCAGCTGAGAGGCAATATCTACTTTTAAGTGGGCTCCCACATTTTGACCCCAAATTTCCACATCTTTTTATGACATAACGTTTTGATCAAGACAGGTGGAATCTTTAAAATTCCATCCAAAAGGTGATTTCACTGTGCGACTGTGGAAACAAGTTTAGGAGGGGACTTGAAAAATGACACGTGCCATATTCTGGAGGTGAGGTAACACAAGGGATATTTTGAACACTAGGGGCCAAAATCTGCAAAAAATAAAGTTGTGAGTAAATGTTGCAACAATTCGTTTCCTAGTTGTTTTTTCAAATTTTTACCCCAGCTTTTCAATATAATTATGAAAAAAAGGTTTTGAGCCTATGTTCTCTAATTTCAATGCAGGCTCATAACTTTTTGTTTTTTCAATATTTTTACCTCAAATTTTCAACATAGTCTTCTTATGACTTCAGCTCATGAACATGGGTGGAGAGAATTTTCAACTCCTGCCCAAAAGGTGATTTTATGCAGCGACCTCAAATCACCTTTCAGGACAAATTTGCCTAATTTGCCTAATTTCACTGCCATTGTTCATGAGCTGGGGTCTCGAAGAAGAAATGTTGAAAATGTGGGGTACAGATATTCAAAAATGACCAAGTTGTGCCATTAAGTTCAAAACCCCATTGAAATACATTGAACTGCATACCTGATTTCCTCAGTTCGCTGTCCAGCATTGAAGAGTGAAGATGTGTCAGCTGTCCAGAGAAGATTATGACGTTGGACCCCTGGTGGATAAGTAATGGCTTAAGGGTGGTGTGGGGTGGTGGGTGCTAGTGGGAGGGTTGGGTGGGGGACTAGCGGCAGCAACAGACATTGATAGATGTTTTTTCCTTTTTACATGGTATGTGGAAAAAAACTATTAGGGACAGTTTTCTTTATTTCAGGTGGTGACACTAGGGGAATTGGGCATCCCCAGTGTCAGTATTATGTTTGTAGTGGGGTGGTGGGTGCTGAGTGGGAGGGTTAGGTAGGTGACTAACAGCACCAGCAGCAACAGACATCGATGGACGTTTTTCATTTTTACTGGGTATAAAAACAAACTATTACAGATGGTTTTCTTTATTTCAGGTGACGACACTGGGGGACTGGACACCCTAAGTGTCAGTGTTAAGTTTGCTGGGGTGAGTGGGGTGGTGTGTGCTGAGAGGGAGGGTCGGGTGGGTGGAGAGTTATGGTGGGGGCTGCAGTAGACATTGATGGATGTTTTTCCTTGTTACAGGGTATACTACAAGGGACAATTTTCTTCATTTCAGGTGGCGACACTGGGGACTAGTCACCCCCAGATTTTAGTGTTATGTTTGTAGGGTGGGTGCTGAGTGGTAGGGTTGGATGAAGAAACATTAATGGTGGCAGCAGCAACAGACATCAGTGGATAGTTTTCTTTGTTTCAGGGTACAATTCAACCTCAGCAGGCTGATCATGACAGATCAGCTGTTCTTGCTGGGTGGTGTACATCAAAGGAAAGAACCAACTTATGATTGGGTCAACTCTTTCCTTTGAAATACATGAAGTTTCCACACAGCAAGCCAGAACACTGTCATGACCAGCCTAGCTGATAACTGGGGTTTCATAGGTTCTGATATAAGCTTATTAGGCAAGAGCTCAAATAAAGCTATCCCCTATACCAGGGGTTGTCCTAATAAGCATCCTTTTTTACAATAATCATCCAGTCTGTTCTTAAACTCTACCATACTGCTACTTCCTAATGTGACACTGACAAGCCCCTTGCAGACCACTCTGCACTGGACTAACAGCGTCACACCCCTCAAAAGCCACTCTTCTAACAAAAAGTTTGCTATGTGTGCACCACAGTGAACATACTGTAAAAATTAGATTTGATGGGTATGCGAATATGGATTTTCTTTTTTTCGTTGAAACTATTTTTTTGGCAAAAATGTTTTTGTTGCACTGTTGCTTTAAGGTAAACTAACAAAATATGCAGTTCAACTTTGTAAAGTATTTGTACTGCAAGTCATACTACAAAAAAAATTGTAAAGAATTGAAAAGGGTACATGGGAAAGCAATAATGGTGATCTGAGGGTGGAAAATAATAGGAAGATGGTCAAAGATCTGGCACTCATTTCATTGGAAAAGGAAAATGGAATATGTTTGAGGTATTCAAAGGGGTGAGGCTGTGACTGTCTGTTGTCTGTTCATAAATGCTCAAAAAATATGGGAGAGTAGGCCTTTTCCTTTTTGGCACCTAAATATTGGAAGTCCCTTCCAGTGTCCTTCAGACACGCCTAATCTTGTTTGTGCTTTAAAAGGGAGCTATACAAAAAATTAACTTTCATGGATAAATGTACTGTCAGTTGACATTTTGCTTAATATGCCTCCAGTGAGTTGTGTATAGTTATTTTATAAACTATGGCCGCCATTTTCAAAAGAGATGAATAGCGCATCTCTGGAACAAATGTAGATGAGCCGCTCATCTCACAAGTTGCTCCAAACTCCCATATTTAAAGAAGGGAGATGGGGCGCCCCAGTTGAGAAGGGGCCTTGGCCCAAAGTTAATGTATATGGCCCAAGTTGAGGGGGCGTGCCCATGAATATCCCACACAATGGGATATTCAGAAGAGATGGGACACCCAAGTGCAAAGATAGGCACCACAAATTTAGGCATGGAAAAACCATGCCTAACTTCTAGCCACCCACAGACAGGCTGCTATACTGCACACAGCAGCACAGCAGCTCCCAGCCCCTGAAGCCCAACGGCACACCACCAAACCTGATGCATGGCACTAAAGAAGCACACCCCCTCTCACTGTGCAGTGCCATCCCCATGCCCCAATCCACTGTGCCCAGCACTCACCTATAATATACCCCCACCCTCTTTGCAGTGCCCATCCCCATCCCTGATCCATCAATGCAGGTGATGCCCCAGCTGTATTGAAGCTGACCTTATCACCCCAAGCCATGTACCCTGAACTCTGATCAATAACAGAATGTGAGTGCCCCCGTCCAATAGCCCTTTTTGTAATAAAGTCCTGTTCCATATATTTTCTATAGTGTAGTGGCCCCCTCACCCCCAACCCTGTAGGCATAACCCCCTCCATGCACCTCCCCACAACCTGACCCATACTGGCAATTGGCACAGCCCTTCTCACCCTGCCACGGCCAGCCGCCAACTGATCGGGACCGTGATCTGTACTGTACAGATGATGCACTCATTGGCTGTTACCAACAAGCACATCTTCTGTACAGTGGAGAGTGTGGTCCCAATCAGCCAGCGGCTGGCCACAGCAGGGTGAGAAGGGTTGTGCCTGTTGCTGGAATGGGTCGGGTTGTGGAGAGGGTGCGGGGGGGGTTATGCCTACTGGGGTAGGGAGGTCGGGTCCACTACACTGTGGAAAATATACGCAATGGGACTTTATTATGAATGGGACTATTGGACCAGGGTGCTTGTATTCTGATATTGATCGGGGTTCAGGGTACATGGCTCAGGGAGGGTGGTCCACTGCACTATGGAAAGAGGGTTTTAAATTATTATATAAGGCTGGGATGGGGTTGCACTGCACATTGAAGAGGGGATTTACTTTTTTTTACATGGCCATTAGTGATCGTAGCTAGGGGGATTACACTGCACATTGGGGAGGTGGTATGATGTTTTATACACAGCTATCAGGACATGGGGCTGGGGGGCAGGCCTGCCTAGTGCATCTTGCTGGGCACAGGTATGCAAATGGGCCCATAATGGGCATGCAAATGGCCCATTTGTGCCTTGCCTAATGGGTCCATTTGCATATCCTGGCTGAATATCATAATTTGTGGTGCAGCACGTCTGGGATGTGCCAGTGCATCTGCCATTGATGGTATTCAGCTCATCCCCTGGGATGCAATGGCGTATTGTCCACTGCCCCCTTTGCGCCACCAGCGCAGGTTGCCATATTCAAACAGGATGTGCGCTCTGTTAGGACTGTGCATCTTGTTTGAATATAGCATTTGGATGCGTCGGCGCAACTTTTTGGGTGGCACATCTAGATGCACCATGCAAATACCCACTTTTCAATATCCAGGCCAATATGTTTTTTACTTCTGAAAAAAACAACAATACAGTTGAAAGCCAAGCATATGACAAGGGAACATGACATATCAGCAGTGGGTGTGTCACTCCAATTTTATACATCTTCTACTTTAGGATATGTATTTGGCAGGGAAAACAGGGTACATATAGCCAGCATTCATTCCCACATTAATGCAGCTTAATTTATAATGTGCTAAATCATTACCTTCCTTTTGTTATCCATGGATCATCACTGCTGATTGGCCCCCTACCTTGCAGACAGCAATACTTATAGGTATATGTACTAATATTAGGGCACAGGCACTTATCGTATAAGCATAAGTGTCATGATCTGAGTTCTACTGTATTTTTTCCTGGGAATCATAATGCTTTTGCTATTATTCTAATCATACCACTTGGAAGATGCTTCTATTTATACTATTATATAATGATTAGTTAGGCATTACTACTGTCTTTAGTGCTAGTGCAGAATAGCAGTTATGTATGTAACCGCAAGTGTCCTTCAGGATATACAAGATCATTGTTTTAGCTATCTATTATTTTTGCTAGCTCAGCATGCTTTCCCAGGCTAGTAGGCAGTAGGCAGTCAGGCTATTTGCCACTGATCAATTGTAAGGTTTTTATGTATGTTTTATACCTGTTGCCATGACAATTATGAGGGGTATAAGACTCTTTGCATTACACCTTTTTCTCTGAGAAGTCATATTGCTGCCTATAGGTAAGAGAGAGAGAGAGATTGGAAGTATTCTCCCAGTGATTACACTGTTTTGGTTGTAAGTCTGCTTTATATGCCAGAAATAAATCACTTTATGTGCTGGATACCACTTGTCTATCGTTTCTTCACTTTTGTGCAGTTTCAACAAGAACCTGAGAAAGATCATTTTATTACCCAGTTACACTTTGTATTACTTACCAAATGTTTTGGTATCTATTGCTTGGTATGCTTGATACAGTATGCCAATACTGTTTATGTTATCTTGCTTCAGTACATTATTTCTACCATATGCTTATTTTAACTATTGCTCTGTATTTTGCATTATGTTTAACTGTGCCTTTTCTCCTGACACAGTTGGCCAGTGTACCTACTAGGCTAAAGAACACTTTAGATCTGATGTTGTCGAATGGAGAGGCAATAAGGGAAATAAGGGTGGAGGACCCACTAGCTGACAGCAATCATCAAACAGTGTGGTTTAATATCATCATGTGCAGGGAGCCAGAGAAATCATTAACCTGGGTGGTAAACTTCAGTGGGGTGGACTTTGGGAGGATGCGGGAAGTACTGAAAAGGAAACTGGAGGGCATAAGGCAAGAAATGGACGTGGAGCAGAAATGGGATATTATTAGACATGGGATTACAGAGGCAACAGAAGCCTGCACCAAGACACAGAGTAAGAAGAGCAGAGCAAGGAAACCATGCTGGTTGAACAGCGAGGTAGTAGAGGTGGTGAGGACAAAATGAGAGGTGCACCAGAAGTATAGGAGAATGGGAAAAGAAGGGGACAGGGAGGAGTATGCAAGATAGTCCAGGGAGGTGACCAGAAAAGTAAGAGAAGCCAGGCTCAGAGGGAGCTGAGATCTGAGCAGGGAATTAACGGGGGATACTTTTTCGGATACATCAGGGAGAAAAGGAAGTGCAAAGAGACAATAATGAGGATAAAAAAGGGTCTGGAGTGGATGGAAAAGGGGGAGGAACAAGAGGAAGCACTGAATGAATACTTTTGCTCAGTGTTCACAGAAGAAAAGTGGGGACCACTACCACCATGGGCTTGGAGGGTGGGGATATGGGGAGAGGAGGTGACAGATGGAAGAATTGAGGGAGGTAGAGTCCTAGAGGGACTGAGGGCACTGAGGGTAGACAAGGCTCCAGGGCCAGATGGCATCCACCCCAGGGTGCTGAGAGAGATGGCAAAGGTGTTGGCAGAGCCACTGGTGGATCTGTACAGCACCTCACTGGAGTCAGGATGTGTGCCACTGGACTGGAGGATGGCACATGTAGTGCCTCACACAAAAGTGGACCAAAGCATGCACCGGGTAATTATTGCCCAGTAAGTCTCACCTCCATAGTGTGCAAACTCATGGAAATGATACTAAAGGAAAGACTGGTGTCATACCTGGAGGACAATGGCCTCCAGGATGTGAAGCAGCATGGGTTCATTTCAGGGAAGTCTTGTCAAACCAACCTGATACAATATTATGACTGGGCGACAGGTGAGCTGGATTAGGGTCATGCGATGGATGTTCTTTACTTGGACTTCAGCAAGGCCTTCGATTTGGTGCCTCATGGGTGACTTGGGGGGAAGCTAACTAGTGTAGGGGTAGGGGCAAAATTGACAAACTGTATTACAAGCTGGCTGAGTGGGCGGCTACAATGGGTGGTAGTGGGAGGGGAGCTGTCAACTCCAAGGCCGGTGATGAGTGGGGTACCACAGGGCTATGTGTTAGGACCGGTATAATTTGGGCTCTGCATATCAGACATTGCACAAGGGGTGGTGAGCAAGGTAAGTCTATTAGCAGACTACACCAAAATGGGAGCAGAGGTGGATGGAGTGGAGGGATGGAAGTAGCTGCAGGGGGACCTAAGCAAGCTAGAGGAATGGTCAGAGAGGTGGCAGCTGGAGTTCAATGCAAAGAAGTGAAAGGTTATGCACTTTGTGGCCAAGAACCCATGAAGAGAATACTGGCTGGGAGGAGTTAAACTGGGGATCACTGAGGAGGAGAAGGACCTAGGGGTAATGGTAACAGGGTCCATGAATAACACTGCCCAGTACAGAAGAGCGGCTGCAAAATTGAACAAAATGCTGGGTTGCATAGTAAGGGGTGGACGGACCGGTCTATTAAGAATCAGAACCCCCCAGTCCCATATTGTCCGATGGACCCAGGTAGATCGAAATGCTGCAGGAAATGTATCGAGTTCAACTCTATACCAGAGGCTGCACATGAAAATAAAAAAAAAAAATAAAAACCCCCTCTGATCTGTATACACAGCCACTAGAACCACAGAAATGCCTCAATATGAAAAAAAATGTATTTCATTAATCTTTTCAGGCTGGCTGACCACGCTGCTACTGCTCACTTACTTGCTGGTTGCTCTTGCTGTACTTTGCGCATGCCTAACTACTGCAGAGCGTGGGAGCAGGCAGTGGAGACCAAAACCAATAGGACATCCACTGTCCATGGTAGCTGCACAGTTAGCCACCCGGTCGCAAGCCTATGTTTACTGCAAGAGCACTTTACAAAGTGCCCGATTTTTATTTAACATATTCTCGGCTGCAGTACTGTCACCGCTGCTTCTACATTGTGTAATGTTCTGCTGCGGTTTCTCACCCATGCTGGGTCACAGAATAAAGACATTTAGCTAAGCTTCATATGCATGGTGAGGTAAGAATTTACTGACTTGGAAATTTGACCATAGGTGGATTTGGTCAGTTGTGTAGCTAGTGTGCCACTTATTTTGGGACTTGTCCTATTGGTTTTATTACATGGGTCTGCATTTTTAAGTGGGCACTGGCCCATTAACCGAATCGTTATTTTGAGCTGCCCACTCCCCTATGTATGTGTCTTACAGAACAAGTCAGCAGCAGCAGAGTGGAAACAGTCTGGAGCTTTAATTTTTTTTACCAAAAATTACTTTTTTTTAATTGAGGAGATTATGGTGCTGGTTTATTAAAGTGATTTGAAATTAAATATAGTCAGAATGGTGGTGTTGACCTAGCAGACTGTGATGGTAGACTGTTACAACTTAACAGATAGGGAGAAGGCATAAATTTTGAAAACAAAGTCAAGAAAGGGGTCAAGTTGTATGAACTAGAGTAGACATGTTAGAACTGGGGCAGCAGAGAAGAGGCAGAAACGTGACAATTCAGGCATGGTAGGAGGCAGATATGTGAATACTTGGGTAGGGCGGGACAAAAAGGGGAGAACTGGGGGCCTTGAAAACTAGGGCAGGTAGTGGACCAATAATATTTGTGAGAACTAGGATAGGGAGGGGCAGATATGTGAGAACTGGGGCAGGGAGGGGCAACTATGGGAGAACAAGGGTAGGAAGGGGAAGTTATGTTGGAACTGACTTACAGAGTGTCAGAAATGTAATTTTTTCAGGTTTACAATTAATTCCTAAAGGTTCTAATTAAAATCGGAACTAATCAGAACTTATCAGGACTTTGGCCTGGATCCTGATCCTGATAATAAGGGTCAGGACCTTTTCGGGTCCGCCCATCCGTAGTGCATAGCGAGGGGTTTTTCGTCCAGGTGAAGAGAGGTGATCTTGCCCCTCTACAGGTCGCTAGTAAGGCCATACTTGGAGTATTATGTGCATTTTTGGAGGCCATATCTGAAGCATGACATCAGGCAACTGGAGGGGGCACAGAGGAGGGCAATGAAGATGATATGTGGAATGGAGGGGAGAGACTATGAGAGCAGGCTGAGAGACCTGAATATGTACACCCTGGAGGACAGAAGAGAAAGGGGGGACATGATAGAGACATTCAAGTATCTTATGGGAATAGATAAGGATGAGGCAGATGAGATCTTTAAACTAAGGAGGGGGAGGGACACCGGGGAGCATGGGCTAAGAATAGGGGGGGAAGATTTAGGAGGGAAATGAGGAGACACTATTTCATGGAGAGGGTGGTAGCAAAATGGAATGCACTACCAGAATAGGTGGTTTCATGTAAGTCTGTGAACAGCTTCAAAAGGTCACGGGACAGAGAACAGGGGAGAGTGAGAGTGGAGGAAGTTGGGAGGCAGCATTGGATGGACAAAGGAGAGGGGGGTGGGGCAGGTGCAAACTAGGGGTGCTAGTTGCACACTCGAGCAGACTTAGATAGACCAGGTGGTCTGTTTCTGCTGGCACATTTGTATGTTCATATGTTCGTATGTTCTGAGTTTCTGATTGTACTTGCCTGGGTTGTGCCTGAAAATAGGCATAATAATGTCTGGTGCACCTACACATTAAACAATAATTACATAAATAAATCCAATCATTCAGTCAAACAATCAGTCAATCAATCAGTCAATCAATAGGATCTGCCAGGGCTTTTTTTTCCTTGTTTAAAGCATTGGAATTTGTATTGGTCTGCAGAATAATTGATAAACTAAGGTCATCGATATCCCCCTCTACTGAAGAACTTGCCCAAGATAGGTTCCCTTAAAACAGCTATTAACAAAAACTATCTGGAAGTATCTTAGAACTCTTAGGTTCTTAGTAGTAATAGTATCTTGTGAATAATTTGTACATAATTTGTTTATTGGGTGACTGTCTAATGTTAATGTGACCTATTATATGTATATTAATACAGTATGTATGTCTAGAACTGCATGTATGATATTTTTTGCAATATGATAATTTTGTCCTACGTGATTATGTATTGTTCTTTAGGTGTATGTTACTTACAACATGTACATTAGTATGGACTGTAGGTATGACCGTTTTATTCAAGACAACTTTGTAAATGGGGACTACACGCCTAAAGTTCTTATCCTGTCAAAAAATAACATTTTAACAAATGAACTAACTAACTAACTTTCGACAAGTGACTGTCATCTTGTACAAATGAACTTTTATCAACTTTTGCCCTGCAGTGAAGAATCACGTACTAATGTCCTGATGCATTGAGTGGTTACTGTACCCACCCCCACAGGTGCTCATTTCCATCAATTCCAACAGGCATGCAACAAATGGCTTGAATGCAAGGGGCTCCCAGTGAGTATACCATCTATACCCCAGACATGGGACTTGTCCTGCACCTTGCTGATCCCTATCCTGGGTAGAAACAGTCACAGATTGGTCACTGCACCATCTGACAGGGGAGGGTGATTGCAAACATTCTATTTAAAGATGAGAAATATTATTCTCAGAGTACTATTTTATGAATAGACCTTTAAAGATTTGTATTGACCCCTAATTAAGCATAAATATTCTCAATCTTTGATATCATAGACCAAAGACTTAGCATTTGCGCAGTGTGTGTTAACCAGTACCCTTTGCAAACTATCAGCCTGCAGATCTCACCATCAGAGTCCATAATGAAACAAGCATTTGTCAATGCCGAATGTTGTCTTGCTGGCATTGGCATTAGTAGTGCAGAAGTTAGAGAGATGCATAATAGGAATGGCAGTGAAGTATTGAACTGATGCCAAACCCACCACCACCCTGCAGAGACTGACAAGCACTGGGATGTGCCTTTGGATCGTCGGTCATAGCATTCACGCCATTTCACCTCACCCTACCCTGCAGACACCAACAAGTGTTGTGGTGTGCCTTGGGGTCTTCTGGCCTTACTGTGCAGGACCAGTGGGTGACACCAGGGGTTGGGGTCCACAGGATATGGCAGCCCATGCCAGTACACCAGAGGCTGCCAGTCCCCCTTCAAAACAAGCCAGAAATGTGCCATAATATCAGACCAGTGCCAGTGACACCCCCAGCCCATACCTCTTCACCCAGGACTGGGGGCCAGTGGAGAATGGCCTGTACTTGCCCTGGTATGAACTGGACAACCAGTCAGAGAGGGGCACATAGGTGGTACAACAGCCCCAAAGTAGATGCCCTCTGTGCCAGCTGCACTTGCTTCCCTGGCAATGTGCAGGATCATGTAGTTGTCTGTCCCCTTGCCTGCCCCCAGCCCCGCCACAGAGATGGGTCCTGTGACCATGATTTGGGCATGGAGTAAGCATACAACAATGGTTCTGGATGCTGTGGGGTACCCCAAAGGTGCACATCCTGTGCATGGGGGGCCTCTGCAGCTGTCCACCCCCTTTGCAAGAGTGGAGCAGCTGCAAGCATTGTGTGGAGCATGCCCTTATTTCAAAGCATATTACAAATAGAATAATGCATGGGATGGTGTGTGTAATGAGAATTTTACACACACCTGAGGTGTGGGATGCTACATAAACCCCAAGGGCAAAGCCTGAGGGGGTTAATAAAGCATCCTACACTGATTATTGCGAATGCGTTATGTTTCGAGCGTGCGTTGCACAGTTGCTATGCACCTCGTAAAACAGTCATTTTATGGAGCATCATCACCAAGTTTTCAACACAGGCATTTTAGGACCTCTGTTCATGAACAGTATCACTGTCATTTTTGTAATGTGTCCTGAACACTGATTTCGACACAGCAACCGTGCTATTCTGCGCCGGCAGTGCAAAAACACATTTCCGCCAGGATGTGAAAAATGACAGCTGCACGATTCACAAGAAGGTGTGGTAAAATGCCAATGTTGAGAATCTGGTGTGAAAATATTGTGAATTTGCTAACTTACGAGTGTGTGTTGCTTAGTTGCTACACACGCTCGTAAAACAGTCATGTGTTGGATTTTTCCCACCAAATTTGCAACATAGGGTTTTTGAGAGCCCCCCTCATGAACAGTGGCACTGTCATCTCCTTATGTGGTCCTGAAAGGTGATTTCACACAGTGACTGCAAAATCACCTTTTGGGACTGAATAATGCCATGACAGTGTAGGAATTCATGAGAAGGGGTCCCAAAAACCCCAAGTTGAAAATTTGGGGCCAAAATTCGAAAAAATGCCTGAGATATGTACTAAAGTTGAAAAAACCTTATCTATCAGCTTACCGGCATTTCCTCAGTTCGTGCTTGGCTTTGAAGAGTGCAGACATGTTCCTGGTCCACCGATGATCGCCGCGCTGAGCTCCGGAGGTAATTATGGGGTATGGGGGGTGTGGGGAGGCAGGGTGCTCAGTGGGTGGATGTGGACGGGGGCAGGGGGGTACGGAGACTACGAGGGACCATTTTTCTTTTACAGGGAGTAAAAGGAAAAGAAAACATTGCGGGACAGTTCTTTTTTTCCTGGGGATTTGGCACGCTGGGGTGGGCTCCCAGCATGCCAACTAACTGTTTTGGGGGCTGTAGCCGACGGGAGATTGGGCACCCTCATCTGCAAACAACACGGGGGAATTTATGCCAATGGTGATTGGGCACCTCCGTCAGCACACAAAGAGGGAGGGGATGCAGAGCCGAGGGGATTGGGCACCCCCTCAGTATTAAACAATTGGGGGAGTTATTTCTGCCAACAGGGAGTGGGCTCCCCCGTCGGCACACAAGGAAAGGGGGGGTAGGGTAACAGCCGAGGGGGGATTGGGCACCCCCTCAGCATTACACAATTGGAGGGCGCTTTATGCCGACGGGGAGTGGGCTCCCCATCAGCACATTGACAGGGGGCAGGGGCAGCCGACAGGGGGATTGGGCACCCTGAAGTCGGCAGTTCTACGGCCATGTCCCGCCATGCACATAATGGCAACAAGCACGGCAAGGAAAGGACCGCTGCATCTGACGAGCTTTGCTCGGATTGCAGCGGACCTTTCCTTAGATGTGCTCGCCACATTAGTATGCATGGGGTGGCACCGGCATGCAGGCTGATTGGGGGATGAGGGATGCACCTATTGATGCGTGCCCTGCATTCGCCCAACAGCGACTGCACCTTCAAAGTTGCACTACCGCAAGATGTTGGCTTGTGCAGGCGCGGCAAGCCAACATAATAAACTGGTTATCTCATAGCATTGCGTAATGCAGCATGCCAGGTCAGCTTGGTGCCATACACTCACTTTCCCTTTGCATCACTTAAAATAGTTTCACTAGTTAGACAATAAAGAACATATTTCCTCTTTGTCTGATAATATGCTCCCAGTTAAGTAAGAAAAGGCTTGTTCAGTTGTAAACTACAGAATTGTTATTTATTTTATAATTTTTTGGGCTAGGAAAGGCACACAATGCCAGAACTCATTTCAAGGTACAGTATGTCCTAGGGCACAGGAAGGTTTAAAAGACTTGCACAGGAACAAACAGTATGCAAGCAGAGGATGTGAGAATCAACACCAGGTCTGCTGGATGTACAAAGTTCATTCACAGCTTGTTGGTCTAACTCCAGACTATACTGCCAACCATAACTAGACTTGTAATATTATTTCATGTATTCCTCTTGTAGCTACTGCCCTTCAATAATTAAAGATACATGTTTGTAATATGTAATTCAACAGCCAGTATATTTTCTAACATATTCTGTGTATTCCTGCATTGTGTATCTCTTAAAGAGCAACTCTCTTATTGTAATAAAACACTTAAAAACACCAGATTTACACTAAGGCCCAGATATTCAAAAGGGTTGCACCATGCGCAACAGGGTTGCGCATGCACAAGTCCTACATTGTGCCATTCTGCGATATTCAGCAGGAGGCAGTTGCGCCACTGAAAACAGGTTGAGCAACAGCGCAATGCAAATGAATGCATGCTCAACAGGAGGGGGAGAATCCATGCATAAACTGCGCAACCCGATATTCAGTCGGGTTGTGCAGAGTTGTGCATGCGCAACCCCCAACCTGCGCCTGCACAACTTTGAGCCAAAAAAGGATCAAGTTGAGGGCCACCCACAGGTGAGCTGCTGTATTGCAGGGCACAACACAGCAGCTGCCACCCGTGGCTGGCCCCAACTCAGTCCCTGTGCCCCCCACCAGCCCGATGCGGGCAGGTATGTATGAATACACTTCCCCAGCAGCTCCCAATGCCCGATCGCGGGCAGAGCGTGAAACAACCCCCAGTGCCCGATCGCGGGCAGAATGTCAAGTTACAACCCCCAAACATCTCCCTGGTGTCTGTGTCCCCCACACCCACCCACCCGAAGCCCCTCCACCGCTCCCCGGCGGCGGGCGGCAGCATCCTACCGCCTGCCGCCCGCCGCCCGCCCGACCCATGACTATCGGTGGGCTACCGCCCATTGGTGCAGAGCTAGAGCCAATGGGCGTGCAGCTATACCGTTACATGACAGTCCAATTTGTGAATGATCATTCACAAATCTGGACTATCATGTCTGATATGACTACATGTAGCTCTAGCTCTGCCTGGCGTCTGTAGGACAATGATGGCCGGCGGCAAGCGCGGTGGGATGCTGCCGTCGCCGGCTGCGGGGGCCGGGGTGGAGGGCTTTGTGAGTGGGTGGGGTGAGGGACACTGAACGTTCAAGAAAATCTTTAGAGGTGTAACGACATTCTGCAAGCGTCGAGCTCGTCCACTGGACCACCAGGGAGATATTCGGGTTGGGGGCTTTTTACATTCTGCGCAATCGGGCACTGGAGGGTTGTTTCACGTTCTGCCCCGATCGGGCGCCGGGAGCTGTTTGGGGAAGTGTATTCATACATACTGCCCACGATCGGGCATCGAGGCAGGTTGTTTCACGTTCTGCCCACGATCGGGCATCGGGAGGTGTGGAAGTGCATTCATACATACTGCCCGTGATCGGGCATCAGGAGCTGCTTGGGGGTGTATTCATACATACTGCCCGCGTCGAGGCATCAGGAGATTGTGGAAGTGTATTCCTTACATACTGCCCGCGATCGGGCATCGGGAGTGTGGGGGTGTATTCATACATACCGCCCCGCGACCGGGCATCGGGAGATTGTGGGGGAGATGTATTCATTACATACCGCCCGCGATCGGGCATCGGAGCTGTTTGGGGGAGTGTATTCATACATACTGCCCGCGATCGGGCATCGGGAGATTGTGGGGAGTGGCCTTATACATACTGCCCGCGATCGCATCGAGATTGTGGGGAGTGTATTCATACATACTGCCCGCGATCAGGCATCGGGAGCTGTTTGGGGAGTGTATTCATACATACTGCCCGCGATCGGGCATCGGGAGATTGTGGGGGAGTGTATTCATACATACTGCCCGCGATCGGGCAACGGAGCTGTTTTGGGGAGGTATTCATACATACTGCCCGCGATCGGGCATCAGAAGATTGTGGGGAGTGTATTCATACATACTGCCCGATTGGGCTGCAGGGTCGCGTCGGTCCCCGACGGCTGCTGCCTGGCAGGGTGGCCAGGTGCAAGTCCTCGGGGATCGGCGCACCTACATGCTAATGGCATGTAAATGGGGCCATAAATAGATGCAAATGGCCCGCCCTGCGCCTTGCATGAATTATGGCCCCATTTGCATGTCACCTTTTGAATATCGGAAATTTGCGCATGGGGCAATGGTACTTGTGCCACCGCAAGTTTAATGCTCAACTCTGACAACTTGCGGTGGCGCAAGTTCCACTGCGCCATGCACAGTGGCTGTGGCTGGGGGGTGATATTCAAAGGAGTTGCTCAATAGCGCAACTCCTTTGAATATCACCCCGGCCACACCTCTGCGCAACTATTTTGAGCAGAGCAAGGGCTTGCACCTCAGAATGGCGCAGCTTGAATATCCGGGCCTAGTTATGTTGTAACTTTATTGTTTTCTAGTTATCTAATATTTTTACTTTCCACTTTTGCTGGTCTACTAAATGTTGTAAATAATGCAGCAATTATTTTACTGAGTCTTTCAAAATGAATCTGTTTCTCCCCTTCTAGCCACAAAATTGCAGTTTGTGACTTCACAGTCTATTGTCGTGCTGAGCACTATGGTGTCATAAAGAAAGGCACCGTGAGGAGTTAACAGGGGAGAGGCACGTTTTCAAATTTTTGCAGTGTCAGTGGCTCAGCAGGTAGCACACTCACCTCTGAGGCTGGGAGATCAGAAGGCTATGAGTTCTATCCCCACACCAGGCACTTGGGTTAAATACCAATACTAACGCTATAGTGCTGAATAAGGGGGTGCTGCACTTCTGAGGTGCTGTCTTTCAGATGGGACATTAAGCCGAGTTTCCATCTGCCTGTTCTGCTGGTAGTTCAGATGGATGTTAAAGATCCCATGGGACTTCTCGAAAAGAGTAGGGGAATTTTTTATTAGAAAATAATAAATCAAAAATCATTCCATATGCATTACTTTTATACAATATTTACAATATTTCAGACAAATCATCACATTGTATATGTATTCCTGGTTAGATCAAGTCACTGGAGTATAATTATCAGTAATCCAAGGCAATGCTTTCCAATATTCTTCAAGCATGTTTTTTTCCCTCTTCCCTTTTTCTTCCTCATATACATATTTTAGATCTGTCATAATTTTACTATATAACTCCAAATGATTCCCTTCTCTCTGTTGTAGTGTGAATCCACACCTTGCTATTCATACATTCCATTTGAATATTACCATTATCACATGTAAGGTACTTAAATTCCATTTTTCCCATCTTTTATCAAAAACTCCATGCATCAGATTTACATAAATCAAAGTACTGAAAATTGGTCCCCCCCACTTATCCGCTATAAACTTCCAGAATCCTTTAATAAAAGAACACGAGAACAATAAATGTGTTATTGTCTCTTCCTGCTGTATGCACTGGTTTCTGCTACAGATTCTGTCTTTTTTTTTTGTGTGTGTTTTTCATTAGCTTTGATGTTAATCTGCTAATGACATGCAAGCCAGTGAAAGTCCCACATCTTTTCTAGTATTCTTTTATTTTTCAGAATTTTATTTAGACCATCTTTATGTTCTACAGGACATTTGGGAAAGACATCCTCTTCCCCACATAATCAATCAAGTAAAGTAAAATATAACTTCTTTCTTTAGACTGTTCTTATCTGCTGTGTTGTTACTCTCCATTGTTTTAGTCTTAAATATGTACATCGAATATATTCAGGAATCATAATAGATTTATTCACTATTCTCATTGTTTGGTTGTTCCACTGAAATAATAGGTTATGATATTTGTCTCTAAAGAGACTTTTCCATCCATAATTCTGATTAACTAATAATGGTTTTAAATTACTAAAAAAGAAAAATGTATTAAAGAAAATAATCTGGTAAATCATATTCAACCCTCCTCTATTAATAGGTAACTATAAAATGTTTCTCTTAATGGGATTTAATCTGCTTCCTTAGCAGGCTTGAAAAATATACTTAACAAGGCTGTTTCCATTTTTTTTGGAGGCGGAAATATAGCTCATACAGAGAAAAATGGGAATAAGAAATGTTTTAATTAAATATACCCATTTTTTCTGGCTAAAATTCAATTTGTTCCATTGCACTACTTTTAATTTTCCCAATTCTAATTTTTTCCCCCAAGTCAGTTCATCCATCTCTCCTGGTCCAAATATTATACCTAAAATATTCAGTAGTTCTGGTTTTATAAGCACTTAATCTATATTCCCTTGATAGTTCAGTAGATAATTTAGTCTTTGCCCCACACATTTCCCCACATTTAAGGAAGCACCTGAAAATTGTCCAAATATTTTGCACATATCCAGTACCCTAATTAAGGATACTTTGTTTCTAACTAATACTGTCATATCATCCACATAGGCAATTATCTTATGCGGCAATCCATGCCCTTTAATTTTGATAGGCATTATTTCATTTCTTCCATTTATTATTCTTATAAAGGGTCCAGAAAAAAAACATATAGTATAGGGCTTAGTGGGCACCTCTGCCTGACCCCCCTCTTTAGCTTAATGATTGATTCTCTTCACCTATTCACCACGGGAACTACTGTTGCTGTTTGGTAGATACATTTAAACCATTCTATAATTTTGTTGGGTATACTATAATGTCTAAGTACTTCCCATAAGAACTTATGACTAACCTAATCAAAGGCTTTCCTTTGATCTAGTGAAACTAAGAACCCATCCAATTTCCTTACCTTACCTAACTCTACTAATTCTCTAATCAGTATTAAAGAATTTTGTACATATCTACCTGGTACTGCATATGCTTGTGCTGGCGATATTACCTCATTTGCAATTGCTGCTAATCTTTTTGCTAGAATCATTGTTAATAATTTAAAATCTGAATTAAGAAGGCTGCTAGGCCTCCAATTACCTAGATCTCTTTTATCTCCATATATATATATGGGGTAACCTTTGCCTCAGTGTTTGCGCACAGAGGTTCTTAGTCCTATATATATATATATATATATATATATATAATGAAAGTGCTGCCATATTCATATATAATGGCATATTTTGAGTGTCTAAAATGCAGTTGTATACCTCTGTTAATTCTGCTATGAGCTCTACACTTACAGATTTTATAAGTTCGTTAGGTAAGCCATCTAATCCTGGCATTTTACTACTTGCTAGTGTAGTTAGTACTTCTCTCACTTCACCCTGCTGTATAGGTTTTATCAAATCTCTTTGTTTAGCTAGTGGATTTTAAATAAGTTTGCATCCTATTCTGTACAATATCTAAAGGTTCACACACTTTTTTGGTAGAATTTGTAACCCATTTCATTATGTCAGACTGTGTGTTTAATGATATCCCATTCTCTTCTATTAGTTCTAACATTTCTTTTGCTTTTCCAGATTTAATAGATTGTTCAAAGGGGCAGATACTAATCAATTTTCCCTTTATATCAAATTTTTATTTATGATAAAGTATTTTTACCTTATTTTTGTGAAAGAACATCATCTTATTTTTAATTTCATTTATCGGGACAGTTAGGTTTTGACCCGTTTCATATGACATGGAAAGCAGCTGTTGTAATGTCTTTCTGTCTTGTAAATAGGTTAGAAATGTATTTTTATGCAACATTTTGCTTAAATGTTTACACAATTTTCGTATGTCACTTTTTGTATCCTCCCACCATGTTACCACATTATCAAAAAAAGAAGAACACTGATTTACATGCTAGAACTAAGGACTGTAATACTTGAAGGATGTACTTATCTTCTAATAGAAAAACATTCCACGTCCAATATCCTGGTCCTTTTCTCAGTGCTTCTGTGAACTTAATTCTGACTGAAACTACATTATGGTCTGAGAACTCTGCCGGAATTATAGTAGCTGATTCTAACTATATTTTTGCCGATGTAAAAATATAGTCTATTCTAGACTTTAAATGCCCTTTCTGAAATGTAGGTGTTGATAATTTAGAACATGAAAAATAGGGATCTATAAATATAGCTTTATTAATTATTAATGATAGGTTCGAATCACGATATTGTTTCATAGTTTTTGCTATTAACGGACAATTAAAATCTTCTGAAAAAATTACTGATAACGTGGTATATAAATATGGCTGTATCAGATTCATTAGCTCACATCTCCCTGCTTTGGATTGGGGAGCATAAGTAAGCAATAAGACGTGACGGGGTATGAGTTGAACATATATTACCGCACGGCTGGGGCATTGTAAGTAGGGTTGTCAGAACCCTCTGAAGTTCTGGGTTCTAGTTCTAGTCTAGAACTTTTGAAAAAGTCCTAGGGTTCTAATCTTTTTTAGAACTTTTTAGAACTCGAACCCTATTTTTTTAATTGTGCTGCCAATAATGAAGATAATAGTGAAATACATGTGAAAAAGGGGAGAGAAAGGATCATGTGTGACTTTGACATATTGGGTATGGTGCAGCAGTCAAAGGGCAAACACAGCAGGATAAGCTGGCCAGTACACAGCATAGGAGATGGAGTCCTCAACACAGTGAAAGGGATTTTCTGCCTCTCCTCCCAACAGGAAATATATTACTGGCATGTATTTAAGAATTAAAAAAGCAGAAGGGCAAAATTACCCAAACAAACAAAACTTCAGCACTTGACTCAACCTAAAGCTTAAATGAGTTTCAAACATATAAAAACAAGAGCAATCTTACCAGTTCATGTCCATTATTAAAGTGCTCAAAAGCTAATCCCACGTACCATTTAAGCTTTAGGTTGAGTGCTTCAGTTTTGTTTGAGGCAATTTACTCTTATGCTTTCTTGCTTCAGACTCTTTATCTGCAGGCACTGGATTGTAGTTTTACCAGGAGTGAATTGGGCACCTCACTTGCTTTTGCTTGCTTTGAATGTATTTAAGGATACCACCATACAATTGGCTGCTGAGCTGCACACGAACACGCACACTGGGTACAGTGCAGTGCAGTGAAGGAGCAAACAGCAGGGCTATAAAGGAGCAGTATAGCACAGTGGTTAAGGGCACTGAGCTGCAAACTTGGACACCTGGGTTTGAATCACAGCACCCACTTGCATACTGTGTGACCCTGAGCAAGTCACTTAACTTCCTTGTGCTTCCCAGGTCAAACCTGGAAACAAGCTTCAGCTTAGTGTGCCTTTCCTGGTTAAACAATTTTGCCTTTCCCTTTCCCAATGTGCTGGCCACAGTACACCACAGGAGACAGTTACACAACACACTGAAGGGAATTTTTCTATCTCTCTGCCCAACAGGTGAAATATATTTCTGGCATGTATTTGAGGATACCTCCACACAACTGGCTGCTGGGTTGCACACAGATTAGGCAATATATGCACAAGTGCAATCAGTCACATGGCCCAATAACATCTGAATTGAAAACCACCAATCACCATATTGAGAAGACAGTAAAGGAAACAAAATTGCAATCAAATACATCACTCAGTAGAAAATTTGTTTTGCAAAACACACACTGTTTTTGTGTTTTAACTTCACCTCCAGAATATACCCACACACACCTTAGGTTCACTTTAATCTGTTGTACTCTGTATTGTATTAAAACACAGCTATCTGAGAAATGTGATGGACCTCATAAGCAAAATGGAAGGGTCTGAGTGGTCTGAGAACTACTGCTGGTTATCTACTCTGTAACCCCTCCTTTTAATGTTCTTCTTACTTTTTGCCCCAGGACTGGGTGTCTATTGAATAAGGAGCCCCCCGGAGACTGTATTAGGAAAATGGATAGGGAGGGTAGGATACATTTGTTTTAAAAAAAACATAGCTTCAATAACGCCCTCACAATCACTTTGCCCTGTAATATAATCCATTTAGAGCAAAGGCGTCTCTCACTCTCAGTATACCTCCCACTGTGATATTTTCCAGTTAAAGACTGTTTTATTTTCATGATCAGGTGGTGTGCCCCTTTGACACTGTTTAGTACACTCATTTTCTATTGACTTTGATTTAAATCTCTCTCAGCTGTTTGTTCACAATGTCACCTTTTGAGAAGGGATCATTTATCTGTTTGATTAAAAATGTTATCTACTGCCTACTTTGAGAAAAACAGCTACAGTACAGGCTTTACCTGAGTTGTGTCGACGCACTGTCTTGCTCTCCCACACTCTACTTCCAACAGAAGTGCAGTCCTCCCCTCAGTCCAGACTAGTACTTCCATTGTGGTGACCGGGTGATGCTACTGCTGTGCCAGACTCCGACCGCACTGACTGTTCATCTCCTGGCTCTCATTATTCTTGCCGTTTTGTTCCTGCCCCCCCCTCCCCAATTCGCGTGCAGTGGCTGGCCTGCTGAGTCCCGATCCAGGTCTCTGTCTCCTGATCTTCAAAGTGACTAACTCACAACCAGGCTGACACTAACAGAACCAGACGATGCCGGCACTAAAACTTGAATACAAAGGGTGACACTTTCGTGCAGTTTTGTATTTAGCGCCTAAGCGGCAACATACATTGAACCGATGACATGACTGCAAATAAAGTAATGCAATTGGTTGAGACTGGGAGGAGGACTGGATGCGGGGGATGGGGGAGTTGTGGAAGGGGCACACAGACTTCAAAAATGATGCCCTATGCAGTCCTTCTGCAGTAAAATGTAAGAAAACAGCAAAAAAAAAAAAAAAAAAATCGAACCCTTTTGTGAACCCTCTAGTGTTCGAGTTCTAATTTAGAACTCGAACACCAGAGTTCGAGCAGGGTTCGAATCTTCTTAGAACTAGTTCTGACAACCCTAATTGTAAGTCACAAGGCCGATAGGCCGAGTGACTTCAGCCACAGCCGTGGGGTAATATATGTTCAACTCAGACCCCAGAGGGTCTTATTGCACTTATAAAATGGAGAAATTGCAATAGAAATAAAAAAAGCAAGGAAATTAAGTTTAAGTTTTTGCATTCAAATATTGCTTTATTGGATTAGTGTCCATACGTAAGGGGAAATAGTCCCTTTCAACTGAAACTTTTTAAACCATTAATTCAGTAAAATGTGCTGTAAAACCTTTACCTTTTTAACAATTAATGAGGAAGGAAGAATGTGTTTTTTTAACAATCAACTTGGAAGTTAAAACGTTATAAAATGGCAGTAACAATGAATTAAACTGATTCCTACTGAACTGATACAGGAAATTATCATTCTTTGGTCATGTTAATGAAATTGACAGTGCCATTGAAATAGACTGGAGCATTGAAATTGAAACCGGTTGTAGGAAAGTTTATAGGGCGTTTCTTTGAATCCGTTGCCTGTAATAAAGTGCAACCACTAGTCGCACACTGCTGAATTTCTGTCGTGGTCGAGTAAGCAGCATTTCCTGGGCTGATTTGCCATGGAGCAGATTGAGGACCTGTTGATGACTGAGGACCTGTTGCTGTCGGGGAGTGGGGGGTAAGCAGTATTTCCAGAGCTGTTTTCTTTTTGCCACTGAGCAGATTCAGGACATGTTGCTGTCAGGGGGGAGCAAGTAATATTTCCTGGGTTGATGTTTTCGTTTTGCCACAGACTAGATTGACAAACTGGCTGACTTGCTGTCAGGGGGAAGTGAGCAGGATTTATTGGGCTGATGGCTTTGTTTTTTGGCAGCAGTATTTTCTTTTGTTTTATTTCTAGTTGCAATGTTATTGTATCCTGCCCCAGAATGCTGCTCCATTTCCTACAATCGGAGCAACTGGCAGACCAGTACGATTGTAGACTGGCTTCGTTTCGGTGGCCAGTCGCAGACATAATTTCCCTGTACTCACAGCCAGCTTCAGATAGAAGACGTACCACAGTAGCACTAACAGTGATTCATGTAGATTTGTAACAGGTCAGCTTCCTTGCTTAAACGAGTCATCATAGTGGAAAGAAAGTTTAACCCCATTGGCTCTCGGCTATACCATGTCTCTTGTGTATCTAGAAAGTCCTGTGGCACTTTACGAGGGTGGAAGTACAGGGATTTGGCATCTGGAGGTAGTTTAGAGATGTATTTCTTGAGACTTTGCACAGGGCAAGAGGGGGATCTAGGGTTGCTATTAATGAAGCCATGGTACGACTCTTTGTTGGCTTCTCTAGGATCATTATGATTTTTTGTGTGCTCATTAAAATAGAGGCTTGCAAATTCATTCCCTGTTTCATCGTATTGGAATGTAAAACTATCCGCTTTTAAAAGACGCAATCCTTCATGGCCACGCCTGGCCATGTACAACTGTATGTCCAGCCACACTTTGCGGACAAGGCCAGATGTGGTATTAGGTGACAACACTGCAGAGTTCCTTAATTTAGTTAAATCAGCATTACTGATAGGCGGGTGATGCGTTGAACAGTCTTTTTGTTCTCGCCTGTATTTTTTCATTACTGCAACAAACACGTTGTTGCTGGATGTAAAGGCTGGATCTGTTATTATATTGATTTTTCTGCCTACTGCTGTGCAATTTAACTGTCTGTTTAAGGCTACAATTAAACTGCAGAAACTGCTCAGTGCATACTCTTTGCCATCAGTATTACGGACTTCGGCATAAAATTTGCAGAATGTGTTATTCAGTAGTTCGGGAGAAGCAGTTTTAAAATCAATGTTTATTTGCCTTGCAGAAGCCCAGTCGTCGAACACTTTTATCCCCCATGTGGTGGAACGTTTAGTGTTGATTTCGTTACGGGAGTCCTCAATTTCGTTTAAATCCTTATCGTTTACAAACTGGTGCCCGCTTTTCCCCGCCACTGCTTTTGAATCTGACAACTGTGACTCGCTACTCACTGCGGCTGTCGGAGGATCGCTGTTACAGTTGGCAGCTTTTTGACAAGGAATGCTGGTTTCGTCTACATTATTTTCATGTCTAAAAATTTCCTCTAGCTCCTCTTCAGTTAAGCTAATATTGAAATTCACTGACTCGTTCGACATGTTTGTATGCAGGGTGCTTAACGGGATAACAACATGGCTAACAGAGCCTTTGTGAACATTCTATGTTTGGCATGTTCAGCACTGAACATTCTAATTCAGAGTATTGATTTCTATGACTGCCCCTTTTTTTTCTATGTGTAATACACATATTACACTGATTTTCTAGTCAATCAATGAGCTTATATTTTCATGCCCATTTTATAATAATTTATAATTCTAAAGCCCCTATTATGTAATATTACATCAAGAATTAAAATCCTTCCTGGTACTAGTTCATATAATTTCAAGATTTTGACTTGAGGCATTTTCAATAGTATTCCTAGCCCTGCACAAGGTTCTTGTCCAAGGGACCAGAATGACAGGCCTATTGATCAATCTTTTGTGGCTTCCTGACAGTCTCTCAAAGTGTGTAGTCGCACATCCTGCAAAAGAAATAGCCCAAAATGCAAACATTTTAGAAAAGAAAATACTATTTTTCTTTTCCCCGATCTCTTGATGCTATTTACATTAATATTGTGCACTGAGGATGGTTTTAACAGCATTGCCTTTTAATTATTTGTACTTTCCTCTTCTCACATTCTGTTCCTTATGTTTGATTTTTATTTTTGCCTTTCTCTTCTGAGATCCCTTAGACCTTTCTAGTTTGTCAGTGTCAGTTGTAGCTTCTGGTACAGAAGAAGCTACAGAGGAATCATCAGAGTCATCTTCTGAATGGTCTGATTGTAAGATATCAAATCTATTATGTATAGGTGTAGTAGTTTGTTTGACCACAGATCTTGCTGCAAATACTTTAGTTCTTGGTTTTTCTCCCTGTTTTCCTTTCAGCTTTCCTTCACTTTGTAGTGAAGCTGAGGCCTTCACTACTGATTGGAGGGGGGAGGATAACTATGAGATCTGTATTTCCATTCGTCAATGGTTCATTCCCTATGTTAGCAATTTCAAATGTTCTAGACTCTGTCTCACATCTTTCTTCAAATTTTTTCCCCATTAACCCCTTTTCCTGCTGTTTTCCTATTTGTTCATCCCTTATACTTCTGTTGCCTTTTACTCCTTGGTCTGTTTGTTTCTGTCCTGAATTTTGCTCCTGTTGTGCTGATTTTTGTTTCTGTGCTAATGTAATTAACAAGCGCTGCTCTTCCACATCTCCTTGTTCTGAGATACTGTGTGCTTCCCATCTACAGTTCCGGAACGTATGCCCTGTTTCATTGCAAAGATTGCATCTGCACTCATTCAGACACTGTGCTGCAAGGTGTCCCAATTCCCCACAAACAAGACATCTCTGCTTATCACAAATACTGCTGAGGTGATCGTATGATCTGCATTTATAACACATTTTGGGTTGTCCTTGATAAAATAGTATGCCCCTATCTCTCCCTAAAAAAAAGAATTTGGAAGATGTACAATTTCCCCATTCACAGTTTTCAGCAAAACTTTCACTCACCAACCCCCGGTCCAGATATTTTCTGTATCCATTATAGCTTCTGGGTCCTCTAATACAGCGCATTTTTGTTTTAGCCAGTGCACCAGATCTGTCACGCTGATCCCCTGACTTCTGAATAATACAGTAATTGTCTTTTGTGCTGGCTTTGATAAGGGGATAGCTGTAAACGGTGTCCACAAGGGGGATTTCTTTAAAGCATTATATTTGATCCAAAATCTTTCTAGGCCACCCACTGTTTTAAAGCTAATGTCAAATGTGGTCTGTCCAGAGATGTGTATCAGTGCATATATTTGATTTGTGAAAAATTTCATAGAGTCTTTCAATAGGGTTCTAGCCACAAACACATGATCTGGGGGTTCCAACATGCCTCCACTGTATAGTAGCCTGACTGCGTTGTGGTGTTTTGCCAGATAGATTGGTGTCTTAAAGAATGAAGAATATGTTTTAGGCACTTCTTTATTAATAGTATTTAAAGGCCTTTGAGGTGTATCATTTAGGTTTGCGCGGCGTCCCCCGATTTGTTGAGCACTTATTTTTGCAGCATCAGTTCACTCTGTAAACTCAAGCTGAGGGTTCTGCGTTAACTCAAGCTCTGGAGGTATTTCTACATTTTCCAGATTATTGTCATTCAAAATATTATTCTTATTGTTAAATGGGCCCGGCATAGCAATAGGAGACATCCCCGATTCCCACTGACCTGTCTGTTTATTTCTTTCCCATCCAGCTGTGCTTAAAGCATTATCCACTGACCAGGTTTTGTCTGTTTCATGCTCCTGAGCTCACTCCCCATACTTGGTTACAGAGGCAGAAGTCAGTTTTACAAAAAAAAAAACATACTGATAAGGCATTTGGATTTTGGCATAATGCATTGCTAACAAGTGTGTCTTGGTGAAGAAGAATCATGGTATGTACACCTAGTGATGTCGAGTTTCCTTGCAAAACTGCTGCAACTTACTGTACTGCAGTGTGTCATTCCTCTGCCATATAGAGATGTATGCAGTACAGCCCTGGGTACACGGCAACATCAGGCTTGCTATAGAAGCCCTGGTACACCCTGCAGTTTTTAGCAGCTCAGAATGCAAAAACTAACTGCAGAGGACAGAAATGAAATACAATTCCAGAATCAACGCAAGAAGGGGTAATTTATGCATGAAAGTCAAAAGGACTGGGAAAGGTGCTCTTTAAACTTACATAGTGCTTAAAAAGTGTAGGGCATGATGCTAAATGACAGACAACACACAGGTTACAGCAGAGGTAGTATTACCAAATGACAGTTACCTGGTGGGAGCCACCAGAAAACACCTTTGCTTGTGACTCCTGCCGGGTAACTGTATTTCTGAATCTTCTGACTTCATGCCCTGCACTTTTTAAGCGCTATGTAAGTTTTCAATAAATACTGTTTTAACTTTGCCTATCTTTTGCATTGAGTTTGCGGCATGCCTGTGAGGGAAGCAAGTGTGATGTGTGTTTTCTTGTCTTGCCTGGTCTCTTCAACCTCACGCACAGCACTAGCCTGGGGCAGTTCCTGTTCACTTTACTTGATGGAGCACAAGCCCTCAGGGGTCACAGATGCAGGGCCTGCAGGACCTGTAGGAGACATCATGCCATCATCCAGCCGTGGTCTGATTTTCTCCTCCATATTCTAGCATGGGGGTCATACCTGCATGATGATGTAGTGTACATGCTCCACTCCCATTTAGACACCCCTATCATCTGTGTGTGGAACCCTTCCCTGTGTTCCAGCTGCACTGTCACCTACATTCCTCCAGGTGGCAGCTGACCAGCAGGATATGCAAACCCCTGCTCCCTGATGGAGGGCACCTGTTTAGGGGATGTTCAGTTCTGCCTCCTTCAGCCATCCCCCCACATGACTGAGTTCTTTTCCAAACCTGGGTTAGTGGCATAGCAGATGGTAACTCTATCACAGTGCTACCTGGCTAGGAATCATCTATGAGTTTTCTACTACTACTACCTCTGCTGTAACCCGTGTGTTGTAATATAAATAAAATGATTCCTTCTGCTGGGCTGCAATATTCAAGATCTGCTCTCTTTATTTGGAACAGCTAATAGTGACTTACAGCTATAAGATGTCCAAACATCATTCCTTCTTTTAATAACGTGGGCCATCACCAGAATGCACCATTTGGTTTTAATCTTGTTACTCAGAAAATTAAAACCAAATGGATACATTCAGATGAGAGTCCTCCTTATTATAATGAAAAAGTGGGACTCATTTAAATGTATTGCTTTTGCTGGTAATCTTTACACTTTTTAGAAAAAAAAACAACAGTGTACAAGGCTGACGCCACCAAGCATAATGTATGATGAGTGTAAAAGCAGAGGCAGGAGTACGTGCATCATTTCCAGTCAGGATGCCAACCCTACCAGGAAATTCTGTGAGTAAAAGTTCTTACTAAGTTCTAACATCTAGGAAGCAATTTTAAAGGACTGTATTTGGCTTCAATTCCAGTGAAAATGCTGGTGAATCTTTCCACTTTATGTTTTACTGAAAGTATTCTGGCAATGCAGAGAACGTACAGTATTTATTGAAGAAGGTGCTCGAAGCAGCTGTAGTATTCTAACAATAATACCAGGGAAAGGTGATTTTGACACATAGGCCCAGATATTCAAACTGCACATAAAAGTGTGCAACAGCAGAAGCAAGTGCAAGTCCACTGCGCCCATGTGCAAGAAGTGCGATATTCAAAAACTGCGCAGGACAAGATGAGCCTACGGCGGATGACTGACTATCGCACCACCTGTGCCTTAGCGCAACCAGGGATGTGAAGTTGCGCATATCTGATGCACCATAGCGCAACAAGGGATGCTTAGTGGAGCAGTTCAGATGCACCATAGTGCAACCAGGGATGCCCCCTGGAGCAGGGCAGCAATGCAACAGCACAACCAGGGATGCAGAGGCCCACCACCCATGCCACAGATGGGCAGAGAAGCACACAGCAGAACAGACATCGTCCCCCACATCCCATGCACTGCACAACTGGAGGAGAGCTGGAATAACCAAGGATACCAGCAACCAACCCACAGCCAGGCCATGGTGCCCCAGCACACCACCTGGCAAGCTGTGACTGGCACACAAGGAGGGCCAACCACCCTATGCCACATCATCCCACCAATGCAGAGCACACCCTGCACCACGATCACCATACATCCTTCCCAGGAGTAGCGCCCAATAGTGCAGGACACCCTATGCATGCCACCACCCCCACTGTGACAATGCAACCCTGTGCACCACGGAGCCATGCAAGGCAGCCCCACCATATGCACCATGCTGTGGACATCAGCAGACAGCAATGCAACAACAGCATACACAGTGCCACCCTGCACATCCCCCCCCCGAGGTACAGCTGAGAGACTGACCATGCGTCACCACACGAGGTACCCCACATGTGACAGGGCATGCCCCGGACCCCACCACCAGTGGTACAGCACCCTGCACACCCTCCCAAGGACACATCCCATCCCAGCACTGGCCACAACAGCCAGCACAGACACGCACAGTGTAGCAGGGAGGCATGCACCACACAGGATGCAACACAGTGCATGGACAAACACCCACCCATACCCAAGGGCACACCAACACAGGGACACAGTATCGGGTCAACCAAGCCACTGGCATGTGGCCACGGCTGATGTGTACACATGGCCAGCACCCCTACATTGCAAAAGTGTGCCAGCCACCCTGTGCAGGCACCATGAAGCTGTATGCCACCAGCATGCTGCCGGAGCTCAGGTGACAGACACTGGAGCACATCCCCTGCAACAGACACAAGCGACAGCATGGGGGAGACAACAACAGCGGAAGCCACAGTGCCACCGGAGGCAGACGTGCACCATACTGGTGATGGAAGGCAACCTGGCATTGTACGAGGTACAGTTGTTATCCAGCATGGACAGCCACCACTGACATGCCGGCAGACTGTGCATATCACAGACATGAAGGGGTGTCAGCTGCACAGGCCATGGACGGTCTGACAGGGGTGCCATGCACACAGTGCAGGCACCATGGACCACTGCACACAGGCATCCAGTGCACAGAGCACAACACACAAACCACAGACAGTGATTGATCCCCCTGACCACACCATAGGTGGTTCACCTCTGCACACACACACACACACACACACACACACACGCCCATGCATGCACCACCCCTGACGCCATGCACACCACTGCAGCTGAGCACCTGTAGCCCGCTGCAAATCAGAGACCACCACAGTTGTCATAACAAAACAAATGTATTTAAAACCGGAAATACAAATACTATATACAACTATATACAATGGGGGGGAAGGGCCACATACCAGATGGGGGCGGGTAAGGGGAAGGGGTGAACATATGGGAGAGGGAAGAAGGGGTGTGAGGGTGGGTCCAGGGGGGAAGGTGTTATTAGGGGCATGGAGTGATCATTGTCTGCCCCGGTCCTCCTCCACGTGGCGCCGATGTCATCTCCTCCTCACCCCATGGCGGTCCATTCTCTGCAGGAGCTCCAGGGTCATCCTCACCACCTGGAGCAGCTTCTGCAGTCCTCGCTCCAGCACCTGGAGTCGCTGTCCACCTAGGATGAGGGAGCAGAGTCAATAAGTGTGGCTGTCCAGCCCCCTGCAGCCCACCCATTGTGCATGGCATACAGCCATGTGCCACACCCCTGTGATGGTGTGCGACCACCCACAGTGACTGTGTCCACACTACCTGCCTACCCAGGCAGCCACAGCCATGTGGACCACTGCACACACCCACCACCCATGTCCTACACAGCACCACCGTGGCCGTACAGTGACTTGGCTATGCGGTGTGAAGGCAGTGGCACAGCCATGTGCCCAGTGCACGCATAGACCACCATTGACACACTCCTGGACATGCAGTACCACTGGACAATGCTGACTGTAACAAGTTGCGTGCATGGCAGTGATGTCAATGGATGGTGGCCATGCCCCGCTGCCCGCCCAGTTATATAGCATGCAATAGTAATCATGGATGTAAGGCACTCACCATCATCAGGCTGGTCCCCGCGCCACTGCAGACCTTCAGCCCTCCTGTCCTGCTGGTCCTCCAGGTGGCGCCTCCGCTCCCTCACCTGCCTGCGCTCTTCTGGGCCTAAGGTGCAAACATGGAGAGAGGAACATCAGTACAATCCGGTAGTAAAGTCCCCCCAACCCCATGTGTGTGCAATCCCACACAGCCATACTCATCCACCCCACACCCCAATACCACCACCACAGCCAACACTGGACGCCCACCCCATGTGCCGGACACATGCAACCGTGATACCCGTATGGATGATAACAGTGTATGGATGGGGCACCTACCTGGCCATGGCACCGTGCCCCTCCTGGCACATGCCCACAGGTGGGCAAGCAGGTCTGAGTCCCTGTGCCTGAGGTCCCCGTAATGGTGGTGACACTGCTCCGCCATGCGCACCATACCAGTGGCCTCCTCCAAAGCATCGGCCACCTCCTGCCAAACTGCACTCCTGGCCCTGTCCAGGGGTGCATCACCATATAGAGCCCCAGCATGGGGCTCTACATTTGCCACCAGGTTGACAAGCTCCACCTGTTTCCACATCACTGCCCTTCTCCGCGCCATCTCAGCAAAGAGGTGGCGTCAAAATGGCACTCGGCAGCGCGGTCCTGCCACATGCAGATACTGTGTGGTACAGCGCTGCCATTCTCTATCACGCTGTCACTGAACAGCACGATAGTGGTGCACCCATGCCTGACGCATGGCACCTAGGGGGCAAAGGTCGGGCACAGGGTCAAGGGTCTCTCGTGCATGGACAGCCACAGCGCGATTGGAACCCAATGTGTGTAGCACAATTGGGTGCCTGTCTGCCACCTCCTGTAGCAGCCTACAGCGCTGTTGCCCCAGTGCGCCTACGGCACCCCAGTGCCACAGCGCCATATATGTGAACAGCGCAGTAGCACCACTGGCACAATGGTGGCCGTGCCCGGCATTGCCTCCCGCGCACAGCACGTCAGCAGCATGGCAAGCACCTGGGTCATCAACCTGGGCATGCGTAGTTAGGTGTGTACTGTGCATGTCACAGAACTGCGCCCTTGGCTCAGCACGTTCAACACAATTGCGCAAAGTGCAACAGCGCGATATTCAGCCGGCATATGCAAATCAGCTAATCAGCCATTCAGTGGTGCAGTCACTGCATTTGCATCCACTTAAAAATGCGCCTCGCCTCATTTGCATGCATTGCGCTATAAAAATGTGACATTGGGCTGCACTGGCCATAGTTGGTTACTGCAGTCTATTGCGGTGAGTTGCATGCTGTTTGGGAGTGTGGACTGTGGTGTTTGGGACATGCATGGGACTGCACAGTTACAGGTAACACCTGTCATTCTCACAGGAGGAATCATGACCGATCGTGAGGTGGAGGAAGAGGAACAGAGGCATGGGAGGAAGAGGAGGCCGAACTTCACCATGGTAGAAACAGATGCCCTGTTTGAGGCCTACCTTGACCAGGAGCCACTGCTCAGTGGACGCCAGAGAACACCACAGGCCCATGCTGCTGCATGGGAAGAGGTGGCACGTGCTGTCAACCTGCATGGCAGCCACCAGCGCTCCGTGCAGGAGTGCAAAAAGAAGATGGGCACGGACAGGTGGAGAATTAAGGAGAAGGTGGCTGCCATCAGGGCAGCACGGTCTACGACCGGTGGGGGACAGCCGGAGGTGCAACGCCTGACCCCACAAGAAGAGCGGGTTGCTGGCAGCATGCAGCATTGCGCCATCGAGGGTGTTCCGGGTGGTGGATTCCAGACGAGTGGTAGCCCATCACTGCATGGTAGGTCCTGGTCTGCCAATGGGGGGACAGGGTAGGTCACATACATTAATGCTACTGTTTTTCCCTTACAGCTCCTGAGCATCTACATGGGTCAGCAGTGGTGGGCTTCTCCATTGAGGGCAGTAGCATGGAGATGGAGGAGGGCCCATCCACCTCCACAGGCATACGGGGGTTGGGGCGACAGTGGGCCTGCCTGGACGTCTGGACTGACGTTGGTGGAGCAGGTGTGGAGGAGGCCCTGCCCGCATCCCAGCATGCCAGCGTCTATGGATGCCAGCATGCTGAGAGTCAGGCTGGTGCCGGATCCGTCACCGGTGATGATGGAGCTAACGTCATGGACAGTGAGACATGTGGGCCACAGGATGGTCACACAGCAGGTGACATCACGGGCATGGCTGTGGGTGGTGCTGCCATGGAGGCCCGCATGTCATCACAGTCCCAGCCTGTGCCTGTCTGCACCAGTGGGGCAGCACTGGTGTCTGTCCAGGACAGTAGGGCTGTTGCGGCCACTGCGGTGGCACCATTAAGCCCTGGAGAGCCGCAACCGGAGGGGCAGTATCAGCAGTCAGCCAATGGCCATGGGGGTACAGTGTCAGGGGGCGGCATCAGTGCACCACCTGTGAACATGCCCAGGCCTGGTCCTGGTGTGCAGCGCCCACCCTCAAGGGGTGATGACCATCAGGGCCGTGAACACCATGAGGGACAGCATGCCGATCAGGCAGATGACCTCTTAGATGATCACACCCGCATACTCCAAGCATCAGTTAATCAGCAGATGTGGCTTGTGACAGTGGTGGATGCACTCAGTGCGGCTCTGCGCCAGGCAGAGGAGCGGCGCAGCAGAGACACCGCTCTGCTCCTGGCAGGGATGGACCGGTTGCAGGAGGATGTGACTGCTGCCATTGACAGGCAGACACAGGCAATCACAGCTGTCATGGCCACAATGGGCACACAGTTATTTGCCCATGCGTCGCAGACACCGTACAGTGCAATGTCCACCCCCCATTCCCGGCATCGTGCGACACCCTCCTTGTCAACACCGGGTTCAGCTGTGGGCATTCTGAGCACGCCTGGTGCAGGCATGTTCGGTGTGCTGCAGACCCCTGCATGAGCACGGTCGCGTTCACACAGTGGAACCTCTGGGGGACTGTCGGTGCCACCCCATGAGGCCATTGGTCAGCCTGTCACTGCTGGCGGGTCTCAGCACGGCCGCCCATGTATCCGTGGTGGCCGTGGCACTGTGGCGCGTGACTGACCTGTTTCCCAGCACGGCTACTGTCTGATGCTGCCCTGTGTGCATTGTGTTGTTCAGCATGCAATGCACGGGTGGGGTAGCCGGCCCTGCACGCACACACACGTTCCATCTGCACACCCTTCCGGCTGCTGTCCGCTGTGGTGTGTGCTTGATGATGCCTGCGTTGCGCTGTCCACCACTATGCAATGGTGCCCAGTGTCTGACACACACACAATGACAGGCACTGGGCGTGGTGGTCTGTGGACGTGTGTGTGGCTAGGGGTGGCGGTCTGGGTCGGCGTGCCTCCTACCCTTTGTGCATGTCTTGTGAGGTGTGTGTGTGTGTGTGTGTGACTGCGTACCATGTTAGACCTTGCCCATCCCTGGCAGTGTGTGCGGTTCCATGCTCGGCCACTTCCCTTGACAGCATGCACCCCTGGTGTTTGTCCATACGTGTTTGTGGTTTGTGTCTTTGCCACTGGTGGTTGCACATGGCCCCATGACTTACCTGGGTTGGCTGAAGTGCTCCTCTGTGATGGTGTCCCAGTGCAGCTGTGCCAGCCGGATCAGTCGGGGGTCCCGTCGCTCAAGGGGGGGCTGCCTATCACCATGTTCACCAGCGTCTTCATTGTCCCCATTGCTGTCCCCCTCTTCAACCTGTACGGCTATCCCATGGTCGTTGGATATGTTGTGCAGGATGCAACAGGCCAGGAATAGCCCGCAGGCCTTTGAGGGGTTGTACTGTAGGGTACCACCAGACATGTCCAGGCAACGGAAACATGCCTTCAGCATCCCAAACACCCGCTCAATGACATTGCATGTGGTGGCATGTGCCTCATTGTAGCATTGTTGCGATGGGGTCGCAGACTGCCGGTATGGTGTGAGCAGCCAGGGACGGAGTGGGTATCCACTGTCACCTGTGTGTAGAGGGTGGAGGTTAGTTTGGTGATCAACGTAGCCCTGCCTTGGGCCATCTAGGCCAATACCCATGTCACCTCTGACTATGCCCCTCCCAAGCTCTATGTCTTTCTGCATGGTTTGCATACTCACCCACTAAGTGGCCAGTGGGGATGTCCCCACTCTCGAATCTGTGGCACAGTGCTAACTGGTGCCAGATGAAGGCATCATGTGCTCCCCCAGGGTGCGTGGCACAGACATTGATTGTGCGCCCCCTGGCATCGCACACCACCTGGCAGTTGATGCTTGCATAGCCCTTCCGATTGATATATGCGGCCCCTTCAGGGCCAGGTGGTGTGCGGATGGCCACATGGGTGCAGTCTATTGCCCCTAGCACACCAGGCATACGTGCTACCCTGTGGAACTACTGTATGTTTGCTGTGCGCTCTGCTGGTGTGCTGGGGAAATGGATGTACTCTGCAGCATGTGGCAGCAGTGCGCTGAGGAATTGGGTGAGGTGGCATGATGCGGCTGACTGGGTTATGCCTGTGGTGTCCCCTGTTGGTCTCTGGAAGGTACCCATGGTGAGCAGACACATGCAAGCTGTCACTTTTGTCTCCACTGACAGAGCATGGCTCTGTCGTGTGGGTGCCTCCATCACATCACTGCACAGCTCACAGAGCCGCCTCAGAATTGCCCTGTACAGGTGGTACTGGCCCACTATCTCGGTATCCGTGTACTGCTCAAAGCTGGTGTGGGCTTGGTACTGCCTGTTGGGGGCATAACGCCGACAGGCCCTTCCACGGCCGCGCCCCCCTGCTGCCTGCCTTCTCACCCCCCTCATAACTGCCTCCATCTGGATGGTGGCATCGCCATGTCCCTGGCTTGTGTCCCCCCCAGGCAGCTGTTTCTGTATTCCCCCCAATGTCCTGGCTGCTACTTCTCCTGCACCGGGAACACCTTCCTCTGCTGGCCTCAGTGCTGTGTGGCACTTCCCCCTTCTGCACTGTGGCTGTGGCTGTGGCTCCCCACACCTTCCCTGTGCCTGTGGGTTCCAGGTGCCCTTTCTTTGTCCTGCCCTGTGTGTGTGTGTTGCCTGTGTGGCTGGCTATGGTTCAGCATCATGTGCCTTCCCTGTAGCGTTCTTGCACCTCTTTCTTTTTCCTTTTTATTTTGGCTCATTTCCGCTATTGTGCAACTTCCGCTTGATCCCCTATTGCGCATGGCGCATGTTGTTGAATATCGCACTGTGCCATTTATGCATGGTTTCTCCCCCTTCAGTTGTGCATGCATTCATTATCATTGCACTCTTGCGCAGTGTGATTTGGGGGGCGCATCTGCCTCCCACTGAATATCGCAGAATGGCGCATTTTCCGACTTGCGCTGGAGCAACCCTATTGCACATGGCGCAACTTTTTGACTATCTAGACCATAATCTGCTGTGAAATAGTTTGGCTCTTGTATTATATATGTAAAATATTTATCTATAATTATTTAGGCTTCATGCAGAGGAGATGAAATTATAATAATGCTTGACAATTGAATGTGTCTTTAGTTACCTAACTGGGAGCATATTAAGGGGTGGGGGCATGTTTTTACTAGAAGGTAAGTAAAACAGTGAGGTAGTGATTGCCAGGCACCAGTCTGAGCTGGCATGTTGTACCAAGAAATGTGTGATACATTTATTTCAGTATGGACTCTGTAAAGGTGCTATCTGCATGTTAATAGTGTATGAAGGATACTGGTCATCACATGTTGCAAAATTGTTTTTTGGGGGGGCCATGATATCAGCGTTTGAGAATGTGTAAGCAACAAGACATGAGGGTGTGTGCATTAGACATTCTAACACATGGCCACGGGTATAAAAAAGCACAAGGCCACAGGCTGAGTGCATTCTGCCCCTGGCTGAGGGTTAGTGCATACTATGTGACCCTGAGCAAGTCACTTAATTTCCTTGTGCTCCCAGGTCACATCTGGAAACATGCTTCAGCTTAGTGTGCTGCTCCTGGTTAAACAATGTTCCCTTTCCCTTTCTTATAAAATAGAGTACTGTATTTTACATCTTTAAAAAAATTGAATTTGTATGTTTAAATATAAATGTTGTATTTATTTTGAAGTTAAATAGCTCATCTGCCTGCATTAGTGTTCTTGTGTTTTTTTTTTAGATTAGGTCTCATGTCTCACTCACTACAGCCGCTTTGGATCAGAAACATTGTGGGACAAAACATAGTGGCCGAAAAGAAAGTGGCAAATACACAGCTGCCTGCAATGCCGCCAGTGCAACACGATGCGGGATGTTACAGTGCCAGCCAGCAAACCACAGGGCAAACACCACCTTCTGTCCACACAACCTGACCAGCATGGCACTGCAGTGAGCACCAGTGCCCGTGCACAGCACAGGGAAGCATGGTGAGGGAGGACAACAGGGCTGGGCACCGGTGGGGTGTGCATAGCCCAGGGTCCCCACCGTGGGTGCCACCAGGCACAGATGCCTACATGAGGAATAACCCCACATGGAAAAGGATGATGTGGCCACAGGGCAATGGGGCCATGGTGCATCAGTGGACCATGGCCAGCAGCAGGACTGCCGTACCACATGGTAACAGCTGCATGGTGATAGGACCCAGAATGAGGCATACACCCTGCACCTCTCATGACAGTGCAAGGTGCCAGTGTATGGATGTGACCATCATGCCTAACAAGTACAGGCATGGAGGAATGGGGGAATGGCACAGGTGGCCAGACACAGAGATGAGATACACACTCCTTCAACAGGGACAATGGTGAGGACAGAGCATCCTGGTATGGCAGCAAATGCACGGTGTTGAGGGTGCCACAATGACATGGGATGCCACAGGGTGGGATGTGGGATGCACCACACCTGGCCAGGCTGGCCCCCGGCCTGCACACTGGTGTGCCCTATTAGCCCTATATACCTGCACTGTGGCCGCATCCATGCCCTATGTGTATCTCAGTGCGTGTGGGGTTGGTCAGGTACACACAACATGCAGTGAACATTCCATGGTTGGTGGTGGGCCCATCCCCTGTTTGTCCCACTCTGGGCCTGTTCCACTGGGTGTGGACTGCCTCCCTATCCCTGTGTGGCCTCCACCCTTGTGGTTGTCTGTGGGGCTTCAGTGTCCGCAGGATGTCCTCTGTCCTGGTCCTCTTGCCACACATCCAGGTCCCATTCCCACTCTCCCCACATCTTGTAACCCCCTGCTGTGGCTGGGACATCCGTGTGTTCCTGTTGCAGCGCTGTGCCCCCCCACCTCTGTCTTTTGTCAGGCCCCCATGCCTCTGGGCTCTGTGCCCTGGTCTCCTGCTGCCACAGCCCTCCTTCTTGCCTGCCATTCATTTCTCTGTATGCCCTGTCCATCCTGCATCTCCCTCTGTGCAATGCGGGCATCCTCCACCTTGTTCCTTGCGCTGTTCCATGTGTGGGCGGCTGGTGGTGTTCTTTTCTGTGGCTCTGGGACGGTGCCTTGTAGCACAGCATGTGCCCAGTTGAGCATGCTTGTTTGTACCTGCCGCCCTGCTGGTGGTATCATGGTGCTGGCAGTGTTGGCTACTCCTCACCGCATGGTTCCTTGTGCACGCATTCACTTTGGCTGCTGTATTGCTGAATACAGTTTTTCACTTTGTGGCATTGTTGCTGGGCTTTCTTGTATCTTCTGCAATGTTTCTGTTCACAATGTTATTTCCGCATTCTTTTTCCTACAGTATTTTCTCTGCAATGTTCCTGCCCCTAACCCTACAGCCCCATAGCTATAAATTCAGAGGTGCATGTCATGGTTACCTCCCCCCCCCCCAACACACACCGGCAAGTCTTTTTAACCATTTAAATGCTTTGTTTTACTTTTTAAATATATTTTTTTGTTTGTTTGATTCTTTCCTGATTCTGCTTGCATTTTTACCAGCTGCAAGGGATCATGCCTGAAAGTCATCGCTGTGGATGAGGGGGAAGTGCGACCAGATTTTTATTTATTTTGTGTCAGCAATGGGTGACGAAGCAAGAAAGCGAGTGGCTGGTAGGTGGGTGAGATGAGGCAAGATGAGCTGCTGTGTGCCTGGCAGGTGGGCGGGGTCGAGACAGTAGTGCATATCTAATGGGATGGCAATTCTGGCTTTGTAGTGTAAGGGGTGCAAGCCCCATCATTAAAAAAGTTAGGAAACAGATACTGCTGGTAATTTACTGTTTTTTTTTTTTTTAAGATCCAGCCTCATGTCCCACTTTAGCCACATAGCTGTAAATTGGGAGGTGGTTGTCATGGTTGCCCCCCCCCACACACACACACAGGCAGGGCCTTTTAAGTGTTTAAATGCTTAATTTTTTTCTTTACTTTTTAAATATTTTTTTTGTTTGCTTTTGTTTGCATCTTTCCTGATACTGCCTGCAGTTATTACCAGCTGCAAGGGATTGAGCCAGGAAGTGAATGCTGTGGGTGAGGGGAAGTGCAACCAGATGTTTATTTATTTTTGTCAGCAATGGATGAAAATAAGGTGACAAAGTGAGTGGCTGGCGGGTGGGTGAGGAGAGGCAGGATGATGAACAGCAAGTGCCCTGGCAGCTGTGTGTGTGTGTGTGGGGGATGAGACAAGAACACAGATCTAACAGAATGGCAGTTCTGGCTTTGTGGTGTAAGGGGATGCAAGCCCCATCACTGACAAAGTTACAAAAGAGACGCTGCAGGCAGTGGTGGAGCTAGCAGGGGTGCTGGGGGGTGGTCACCCCTCCTAGCTGCCCCAGTGTGAGTAGTGGCGCCCCACCACCATCTTTATTCACTGTTTAGTGCCCATTGTGGAGCCCAAGATTGACTGAATGGCACTCCCTGGCTCCCAAATGCTCCCAAACCTGGCTCCGCCACTGCCTGCAGGTAATATCCTTGATATATGCATAATTTTTGCCTATTTTTGTTTTGGTTGAGCTGAGGAGCAGCTAGAATGAAAGTTGGAGCTAACGTAGTAGTGAAGTAGCAGACAAACAGCAGTCTGTGTGAAACCAGGGCAAATTAATTGGAAAAGGCACACAGAAAAGTGTTCAGTTGCACTAGTTTACTTAAAATAATAAGTATAATAATACTACTGTTCCACTGTAAGTCTTACACATTTAGATGATGTGGGGCACTGTACAGGATATGTGGACTAAGTCGGAGTGGGGGGAATGGCATCTGAAATGTTTTTTAAAATTCTACCAGCCCACATATTTCACTGCAGTCCTGCATGTTTACAGGACAGTTGCACTTCTAACAGGAGAAGATGGAAGGTTTGATACCTTTTATTGGACCAACAAGTGTCTTGTACAAAGATGGAATTATACACAAGCTTTCGGGGCCACACAGGTCCCTTCTTCAGATGAATAGCAAAACTGAGCAGCAAGCAGTATTTACTGTATATCCACAGGAAGTGAAGTAGGAAGGTGATAAAGGGGACTAGAGATGAAAGTCTAAGATGCAAAAAATAAAAAAACATGAGTAGAAATGGGGAGGGGGCATAGTAGGAACAGGTCAGTAGGAGATGAAAGGAAGCTAAAGGGAAGACAAAAGCATGCAGATAGGATCGGAGATCAGAGGCTGGCTGAAAGGGTAGAATGGACAGGAGATGCCTAATAGATGCAAGGAAATCAAGAAATTAGGAGAAACAAAAGAACAAAGGCCTAAATAAACAGGTGTGAAAACAAGAGGGAGTAGGTGGGACTGAGCTCAGGAGTTAATGGGAGAGGCAGGGAGGAAGTGAGGTATAGGTAAAAAAAAACAGAACAGGCAGAACTCAGAGAAACAAATATAATAATAAGAGAGATACAGAACCAAAGTGTGATAAATAGAGACAAGATTTAGTACAGGATACCATAGTGGGTCATGAAACCGATGTCCCGATTCAGTCCAGAAATGTTAGATTTAAATTGTTTTATAGTTATCAATTCCCATGTCCTTCTGTCCTGTGTGTTTCTGAAGTTGCCTCTTAGTATCAAGACAGATAAATACTTCTAACAGGACAAAGCACTGCAGGCATTTATGTCTTAAAAAAAAAATCTTACATTTATTCGCTATTGCAGTAGAGTCATACCCGGACACTTAAATAAAGCATATACCCCAGCCCTTCACCTTATACATAAGGCTTCCTAAGTGGGAAATTGTCAGAAAGTACATTTTGCATTTTATAGTCACCACTTGATGACGTGGATCAGGTGCATCAGTTTTACATCATATAAATGTCATACAAATTAGTTACAAAAAGAAAGATTCATTAATTGGATGCTTATATTTTGTTATTATCAAGACTTCTACAGAATGATTACACTTAGCCAATTATAATATTTAATAACACTTTTTTTCTAAACATTATCTTGTTCAAATTAAAATGGATTTACTATACATTTTCCAAAAATTCACATATTCCCATCCTTTAGACAGAATACTGTGATCCCCTTTCTTTCAGGGCTGGTTGCTGGGGATCCACTCGTACTAGTCTTTGGCAGAATCGGGAAAAGATTTCTAACTTGGTCCCAGGTTCAATAATGGCTCCTATACAAGAGAAATGGGAACATATGCAGGACATGATTATTAATCTTATGGTTTTCAAATGAAGTAATAGTTACATTATTCCAGTTTTTCCATATTCATGTACAGGCATTTTTTCTCTTATAATAATACATTTCTTTAGTACATGAATAAAGTAGAAACAGTAAAAAAGTAGAAACGAGTGAAAATGGGGTGCACTATTCCAAAGTAAGTACAGGCTGATTCAAAGATTATTGATATATTTTGCTCAAATTAGTGCTACTATGAGTTTTCACTGATTGGGGTGGGGGGAGAGGGCCGTGGCGAGACAAGTCATGGTACAACTAATATGTCTCTGTCCGAGATCGGACTACCCAGTAAATGTGTTGTAACTAATATTTGTATAGCCGAGCAAGTATGAGCACTCGGACAAACCAGAGTTATCAAAGATGTTAGTAATAAAATTACAATGTATATCGAGTGTTTTATTTATCCACTAGAGTCAGTCGAATACATATTTCTATATATTTAGAACATATGGAGCTTCAAGTACCTCAAGGGAATCAACAAAGTCCAAGAGGGTAGCATCTTTCAAAAAAAGAGGTGTGCAAGAACAAGGGGGCACAATTTGAAGATAGAAGGGGGGCCGCTCAGAGGTAATTTAAGGAAGTATTTTTTCACAGAGAGGGTTGTGGATGTATGGAACAGCCTTCCAGAGGAGGTTGTGGAGTCAAAAACAGTGGTGGAATTCAAGCATGCATGGGACAGTCATAAGGCAATTCTAGGGGGTTGGGGTAGGAAGAAGTAGGCTGCTGATTAACTAGGATCTGCAGCTTATCCATCAGGTAGGGAAATGGGCAGACTGGGTGGGCCAAGCGGTCCTTATCTGCCATCAAATTCTATGTTTCTGTGTTTCTATGGAGCATGAATGAGTGTGGGTCGGGGGGGAGAGGGAAGGGGGCATGGATTTTATAGATAAAGGGAAATGGAAAGATACCTCAAAGCAAGTTACTTTGTATGACATTCATTAAACACATCCTGAAATTACCATTCTAGTCAGTGTGCTTACCCATGTTCTAAAGTTATAGGTGTGCCTCCGACATTAACCAAGCGATGGCTCTCAAGGGGGATATTAACTTGTTGCATGACTGAATTGTTTTTCAGTGGCTAAGGATTGTCTTCATGCTGAAATGCTTTAAATGCTATGGGAATTTAAAACTCTAGGGGGCAGCCTCAAGTGTTGGGGGTTAAAAGGCTAAAGAAAGACTTCATGCTGAATTGTTTAAATACTGTGGGATTTACAGGCTAAGGTAGAGGGATTTAAAAGGCTAATGAAACATTTCATGCTGAATTGATTAACGACGGTGGGTTTTAAAGGCTAATGAAAGACTTCAAGCTGAATTGTTTAGGTCTTAGCTAGGGAGCTGAGTGGTTACATACTGGGGAACATGGTGTAGGAGGGGAACAGGGAATAGGGGGAGAATTAGGTGAAGAGGAGATACAGGGGCAGGTGGTGGAAAGGTCATTGGGGGGACCGCAACAGGGGAAGGGGCAGTGGCAAAATAAGGGGGGAAGGGAACAGGACAGGAGAGGAAATGGAGGGGGGAGGATTATGGGGTGTAATAACGGTAGAGCCGGTGTATTATTCATGAGCACCTTGTGGAGGGTGGGGGAGTGCCCAGTTTGTCAGTGGCTGAGGTGGCTAGAGGCTGAGATGACAAGGTTAAGAAGGGAAGCACAGTATATTGGTCAAGGAGGGATATGGAAAAGAAAACCACTGGAGGTGTTCAGGAGGTGGACAGGAGGCATGAGGACAGAAGGATAAAGGGGTGGAGGAAGCAGGCCACACTGGGGGCCAGGAGAGCATGTACCAGGGTAGGAGGCAGGGGTATGGTGGAAAAGAGTGCAAATGAAAGGGGGCATAGATACATATCAGGCTCAAATAGGTATTGGACCTTCACAGAGATGATGGAGCAGGAGGAGGAAGTTGTAGGGAACAAGGAGCAGGATTGTGGTGAGTGGTCCATGGTCAGAGGAGACCTTGATAGGAGGGTGTGAGAGGAGAGCAACAGGGAGAGTACTCTAGAGCTAAGTAAGAAAAATGCAGGGAGACCAATGAAACAGGGAAGGGTGAAATACTGGAAATGGACAGGGATGAAGGGAAGGTCCAATTAGGTATGGAGGGAGCACAGGGAAGCCACTGGGGAGAGAAAAGCAGCAATCAGGGAAGGGAGGAAGATACCTATGCCACAGGGTTGGAGAGGAAGTCACATGCTGGGGTAGGCAAGTGGAGAGGCTGGGGGCAGGTGAGTCCGTGGGAAGGGGAAGTGAATGGGGTAAGCAAGAGAGAAGTCACTGGGGACATTGTGGCTTGGGTGGAATCAGGGGAACTGGGGCAAGGGGGGATGCAGGGTGGGGAAGGAGTACAAGGAGTCGGTGAAGGAAAGGGCAAGGAGGCTGAGGGGGCATGCGATATGGACAAGGGGCCAGGGGAGGGAAGAAGGATCAGGGTAAGGAGCCGGGGGGGGACTGCTATGATGAGGTGGGTAGACAACACAAGGACAACAAGGGGGAAGAGAGCACTGTCACAGGCAAACCAGAATGAGGAGGGGATCAATGTGTTACTGGTTGGTGATTCAGTCTTAAAAGGGGTCAAGTGGAGTGGCAGAAAAAGTGGGATATGGGTTAAATGCATGTCTGGGATGACTATATCTGAAGTTGTGCACCATATTCTCTCATGGGGTGGGGACCAGGACAGGAATTCACATCTAGTGTTCCACTTGGGGACTAACAACCTGGCAGGTAATAGTCTCATGGAGGTGCAAGCAAGATTTAAGGCCCTAGCTAGATTCTACGGAAGGTTGAACTTCAGACCCCTAACCTTCTCACAGGTATTGCAAGTACCGAGAGCTCGTACTGAGAGGAAGCAAAGGATATGGGAGCTTAACAGCTGGCTAGCAGAATGGTGTGCGCAGATGGGGTATGGGATGATATGGGACTGGGGGGAACTTGGGAGGATGAAAGCCTCTTTTCCACAGGCAGGCTACACCTCAACAGAGAGGGGGCCATACTAAAATGTCAGATGGGGGAGTTTTTCGAAAAATAATTTAATTTAAATTTAAACTGAGCGGGGGGGGGGAGCTGGACATAAATTCACACCATACCACGAATGAGTTGAGGGACCCTAGGTCCTCCCCGGGGAAAGATTGATGAACAAGGTGCTGGCAAGCATGGGGGAACAAGGGAGGGGGAAGGTTGGTGGAAGGGCTTAGTGATGATTGCTAGGAGCCTGGCATATAAGATGGAGGAACTAATGGCCATCATTGCGCATGGCAAGTTAGACATCATAGCGATAACAGACTTGGTGGCCGGACCTCCACACATGGGAGACAGCTATACTGGGCTTCAGGTTGTTTAGGAAGGACAGGAAGGGGGGATAGCCATTTACGTCAAAGAGGACAAACGGGAGACGAAGGGATAGGAGGGCGACCAGGCTATGGAACTTCTATGAGTGAAGCTATGCAGGCGGACAGGGGACTATTTGAGACTGGGAGTCATATATAGACCACCCATGTAGGGAGAAGATCAGGACAGGGTGATGCTGCAGGATATTGAGAGGATGGCTCTCAAGGGGGATACATTACTGGTAGATGACCTAAACTTACCAGATGTGGAATGGACCATTCCCGAAGCAACTTCAGCAAGAAGTAGGGAGATAGTGGATGGGCTAATGGGGTGTTCCTGAAACAGCTGGTCATGGAGCCTACCAGGGGGAGCAAACTGCTAGATGTGGTCTTGACAAATGTGGAGAATGTGGAAGAGGTAGTGGTGGGAGAAAAACTAGGGAAAAGTGACCACAGGACTGTCAGCTTCAAGGTGAGGGCAGGGAGAATGGGGACCCAAACCAGCACACTGGTGCTGGATTTTAGGTGGGCTGACTTCAACAAATTAAGAAGGCTGGTGAGGGAGGCGATGAAAGGATTAGGGGATATAAGTGATGCAGACGAACTACAGGTAGCTATCAGGGACCAGATCTGGGAGGCCACACAGGCATCCATCAAAAGTGTCAGGAATGGGGCAAGAAGTAGGAAGCCGCTTTGGTTCAGTAGGGATGTAGCAAGGGCAGTAGGGGGAGGGGGAAAGGGAGGCTTACAGGGAGGCAAGGCGACTAGCGAGAAAAGTTAATTAGAAGAGACAAGGTGGACATGGAGAAAAGTATAGCAAAACAGGCCAGAAGAGGGAAAAAACATTTTTAGTTACCTGGGGGAGAGGAGGAGGAAGGCTGGTCAGGGGATTGAAAGGCTGAGGAGGGAAGGAGGGGGCACTTGGAGGAGGACAGGGAGAAGGCAGAAGACCCAAACAGGTATTTTTGCACTGTGTTTATGGAAGAAGGGGGGTAGAGGGCCGGAGCTGGAAAGGAAAAAGGGGGCATAGGGATGGTATCAGATCCCTTCACTATGGAGAGCGTTAGGGAGGAATTAGCCAGGGTGAAGATAGATAAGGCCATGGGGCCAGATGTCCTGCATCCAAGGGTGATTTGGGAACTAAGAGAGGAGCTTGCTGCCCCACTGGCGAGGCTGTTCAGCCTGTCCCTGGACACCAGTAGAGTGCCAGAGGACTGGAAAAAGGCAATGGTGGTGCTGATCCACAAAGTGGGAAGCAGGGAGCTGAGGGAAAACTACTGCCCTGTCAGCATAACTGCTGTTGTGGGGAAGGTCATGGAGGTACTCATCGGTGAAAGGGTAACGAAGTACCTGGAGTTGAACGGACTGCTGGATAACAGGCAGCATGTGTTCACTAGGGACAAGTCATGCCAGTCCAATTTGATCATATTTTTTTGACTGGGTGACGCAGATAGTGGACAAGGGGGTGTGGTGAACGTGGCCTATCTGGATTTCAGTAATGCCTTCAGCACCGTGCCCCATAGGAGGCTGGTCAACAAATTGGATAGCATAGGGGTAGGGGATCAAAATAAGATGGGTAGAAAACTGGTTGGCAGGTAGGAGTCAGAGGGTGTCAGTGAGTGGGGTGTACTCAGGGATCAGACAGGTGAGGAGTGGAGTTCCCCAGGGATCAGTACTGGGACCCCTCCTGTTCAATATCTATACACAAGACATTGCAGTCGGACTGAAAGGGAGGGTGGCCCTCTTTGCAGATGACATGAAAATCTGTAACAGAGTTGACTCCCCTGAGGGGATGGAGGACATGAGAAGGGACCCAAGAGTACTGGAGGAGTGGGCAGAGACCTGGCAGCTAAAATTCAACATCAAGAAGTGTGCTGTTATGCACCTGGGACACAGGAACCAAAGGGCTGAGTACATGCTGGGAGAGGAGAGAGTAAGGGTGACAGAGGACGAGCGGGATCTGAGGGTAACAGTCTCCAGCAACCTCAAGGTAGGGAAGCAATGCTCAAGGGCAGTGGGGATGGCATATGGGATGCTGGCAAGTATTGGCAGGGGGATCACCAGCAGGTGTAGTGAGGTCCTGGTGCCCCTGTATCAAGCCCTGGTGAGGCCACACCTTGAGTACAGTGTCCAGTTTTGGAGGCCTTACTTACCTGCACAAGGATATAGACTTGATCAAAAGGGTTCAGTGAAGGGTAACCAAGATGGTGCAGGGGATGAAGGGCAAACCATACAAACAGAGATGCAAGGACTTGGGGCTATATACAATGGAGACCAGTAGGGAGAGGTGGGGACATGATCGAGATCTTTAAATATATCAAAGGAATGAACAAAGGAGGCCCAGGGAAGTTACTCCACAGGAAGGAAGGAAACATAACAAGGGGGCACGGACTGAAACTCCGGAGGGGGACTTCAAGAACAATGTGAGAGGTCAGTTTTTCACAGAGAGGGTAGTGGAGAACTGGAATGGGCTTCCGGAGGAGGTGGTGAATTTGAAGACTGTAGAAGGATTCAAGACCACTTGGGACAGACACATGAGGCTAAGGGGAAGGGCGGGTCTCGAGACACGGTAAGTTGGACAAGTGGGGTAAGTGGCAGACTGGATGGGCTGGGAGGTCCTTTTCTGCTGTCACCTTCTATGATATATGGTCTGTCACTTTCACTTATTTATACAGCCAGTTTCAAGTCCCACATTTGATTTAGACCACGTGGGCTAACTGTATTCAGTTCGTATATCCAATAGCTCTCCCTTTTCAATAATAAGTTTCCTCTATCACCTCCTTTTTTCCACATTTTATGGCTTTAAGTCCCATATATTTGAACCGCCTTGGGTCAGAATTGTGTCTCTCAGCAAAATGCCTCCCCACAGCTTTTTCACAGTTTTTATTGATAATATAGCAACCATGCTCCTGTATTCGCTCCTTGAGAGTCCTAATTGTTCTTCCCACATACCCCAGGCCACATAGGCACCAAATTAGATAAACTACAGTGTTTGTGTTGCAAGTTATAAGTTAATTCACAAAACCCCAACTATTGTTTTTAAAAGATGACAAGTCTGCATGTTGAATGTATTGGCAAATATTACATCTTAAGCATTCATAGTTTCCTGCAGGTCTATTGGGCAACCTTAGATTCTGTGTAGATTTAGGTGCAGTAAAGTGGCTGTGGACAATTTTGTCCCTAATACTTGGGGCACTCCTGAAAGTAACTCACAGGGTGTTCCCTACTGCTGCTTCTACCCCAGGGTCTGCTAGTAGTAGGGTCAGCCAGTTTTTCCATATTGTGTTACCTATTTTTCCAGCTATAGAGTTAAATTCCATAGAAAATGTAATTGGATCCCATTCACAATTTTTTCTTTTCCTGTCCTCATTTGCCAGCAGGTCTCTTTGTGTTTTATTTTTTTACTGTGTTAAGGGCTTTAGCAATTGTTTGTGTCCCATATTTCCAATTTAAAAATGGTTTTCCTGTTCCTTAACTTGTGTTTTAAAGTCACTGCTAAGGGCACAGTTGCTACGAATGCACAATATCTGACTATAGGGTATTGAATTCTTTAAATTAATGGGGTGAGCACTATCAAAGTGTAAGAGCGCATTTGTGGGTGCGTCTTTTCTGTATCCCTCGGTAGTGATTTGTTCAATACAGAATCTCCCACGAGCATAATATCCAGAAAGTTAACACTGCTCTTATCCATTGTATAAGAAAATTTAAGATTCAAATCATTTTTATTCAGCCATGAGATAAATTCTCTGGCTGTCTCTTCATCCCCCTCCGAGATGCACAGACTGTTGTCAATACATCTGTACCATTTCTTTATTTTATCAGACTAGGGTTTACCTAAGGGTTTTGCTCTGATGCCATCTTCAGAGGTATACAATGCTTCTACATCTGTCATCAGCCACATGTAATTCAATTTTCCGCAGTGTATACACACGTTTTTTTTATTGCGTCACCTATCTCTTTTAAAAATCATGGCAATAATGGGGCAGGCTGTTTTAAAAAATAATCAATAAAGATCCCCGGCTTCTCAGTAAATGATCCTATCCCTAATATGATGGGTCTCCTTGGGAGGTCCTCTAGGTTCTTATACACTTTTGGCAGTGCATAGACTATGGGTAGTATGGGATGCCTGTTCAGATATATCTGTATTCATCATTTGAAATTAAACAATCAGCAACACCCTCTTGTAACAGGGTACCTAGTTCAATTTTATAAGCTGGTATTGTGTTCCCTGGGAATTTTTTTATAGATACTAGTTACACTCAATAGTTTATTTATTTTGATAGTTCTTGCTGTCCAGTACAACTATATAGTGTATGGTGGAACGTTGTTCTTCACCGAAATCAGTTAACTGTAAAACATTGCTCTGCTGCAGTAGTGATGTCCATAGTGCAGCAGAACGACTTTTGATTCTGCTGCACTACGGACGTCACACAACACCGACTGCAGCAGAAACGGCAGGCTCAACCAGATAACTGCGGTGGTGGCGGCAACACGATCGCCCAACACTCACAAACTGCAGGATCAACCAGATGGTTCCACATTTAATTAAAAGGCAGGATCAACCAGATATATAAACAGTACTTATAAACAGGAGAGTCTCCTCATGGACACCGCTTCTCGCTCAGCGAGGAATTCAGCCTTCCCTTATCGGCAGGCTTAATAAATACATCATTCATTTTTGAAAGTTAATATAATGCCTGTCTTTCAAGGGGGTAACATTTTGTTTTCCCACTATTCTATTCTTACTGAGAATGTCATTCACTTGTTTCAGTACTGTTTTTTTCATATACTATAAATGAGTTGTTATAGACATTGAGACAAAAGTTTGAATTACCTCAAACTAATTCAGTAATCCTTGAATCAACCTGTACTTACTTTGGTGTAGTGTATCCCCATCCCCCCAATTTTCACTAATTTCTACTTTTTTACTGTTTTTACCTTATTCATGTACTAAAGAAATGTATTACTATAAGAGAAAAAATGCCTATATATGAATATGGGAAAACTGGAATAATAGAGTTATTACTTAATTTGAAAACAATAAGATTAATAATCATGTCCTACATTTGTTACCATTTCTCTTGTATAGGAGCCATGATTGGACCTGGGACCAAGTTAGAAATCCTTTCCAGATTCTGTCAAAGACTAGTACGAGTGGATCCCCAGCAACCAGCCCTGAAAGAAAGGGTGATCACAGTATTCTGTCTAAAGAATGGGAATAAGTACATTTTGGGAAAATGTATAGTAAATAAAATTTAATTTAAATAAGATAATGCTTAGAAACAAAAAGTGTTATTAAATATTATAAAATAATTGGCTAAATGTAATCATTCTGTAGAGGTCTTGATAATAACAAAATGTAAGCATCCAATGAATGAATCTTTCTTTTTGTAATTAATTTGTATAAAATTGATATGATGTAAAACCGATGCACCTGATGCACATCATCAACTGGTGACTGTAAAATGCAAAATGTACTTTCTGACACTTGCCCCCGGAGGAAGCCTTGTGTATAAGGCAAAGCGCTGGGGTGTATGCTTTATTTAAGTGTCTGGCTATGGCCCTACTGCAATAATGAATAAATGTAAGTTTTTTTAAGACATAAGTGTCAGCTGTATTTTGTTCTGTTGGAAGTGCACCTGTCCTGTAAACAGTGACTGCTTTCTGTGTGAGCTGCCCGTTGTTGCACCCCTCCGGGTTCCATTTGAACATGCAAAATTTTTGTTGGGGAAAAAATAGTCTGCGTCCAGATGGCCAGCACTTTTTTTAGCCATGCATTAAACACTTCTAATGCATAGTTATTTACAAATCAGGACATAAGATTTTCCCTGCCCATTTTATAATGATGAATAATTATCTTTGAGATCCTTTTCATAAGACAGTACTCTGGAAATCATATTTCTCATCTTTGAATCAAGTGCTAATTGTTGACTTTTTAACTTTTTGTTAATTGAGTTTGCACATTGACAAACCCAAATATTTCAGAACATAATATCCTTCACATAAGTACATACAAAAGCTGAAACAGCAGCAAACCCAGGATGTTTTTTTGCTCCTCCCTGCACCCCCACCCCAGCCTGTCACTTTTGGCTGCTTATCATCCTGTTCTGCCTGCCAATCTCATCTTTCACTGCCACTTCCTGCCATCTGACCCCCCAGGCTATCCATGTATCCTCAGAAGGTCTGGCTTATTCCTGCTAGGGCATCCCCTCCCGGGGGGGGAGTAACATTCCTGCAGGGGGTCCTCTGAGGTGTGCAGAGCTGGAGTGGTACACTAGGGGGACTGTGGCATGGGTGCACTAAGCAACCATCATCCGACAGGCCAAGATGGGTACTGTTTCCAACATGTGGTCACCCATGCCAGCAAAGTTCTGCACTCCATTGGGTGTCACTCTCTGAGGGGTGTTCTGCAGCATCCTCCTCCCAGGAGTAAAGCATCTGCATGGACACTCTGTCACCCTCCCTGCTTGGTATGCGAACCTGGGTCACCAGCATGCCAACTGGGTGCTCCACCACTCAGTGCCAGTGCAAACCCAGGATTTTAAGATAAACACCCATTTGTGACTTCGCTGAGGGAGGGAACTAACTAAAATATGATAAACACGGGGATAACTTTCTTATAAAAAAGCATAATGCCATCAAGGCAGCATGGCAAAAAGAAATTATTTAAAGTATTAGAACCCACACAATTATTGTGCACAAGCAAAGTCAGGGCTATAAATCATGCTACAGTACACTAATCAAATGCAGCCTCCAGGTACAGTAGTTATAAGATGTCAGAGCTTCTAGTACAGGCAAAGCATTTTACATCTGGCTGAAATCTGGATCATAAAACTTATCAATTTATCAACAGTACTGTTCAAATGTTAAGGGGTAAAAAGGAAAACAGCAGTAGTTCTCAACATTCCAAATAAATGTCCAATAACAGGCAAAAAGACAAGGACAACTTGTCAGCAAACGATAGCACTGCCCCCCCATCTTCTCCACTATACTTCCTCCAGGATAGCTAGGTGCCATTTTTGTTTTACCCCTACAGTTAAAAAAAATATTCAAAAGATGAATGTAGTGTAAGCAGGCAATTAAAAAAACAATTAAAAATAAAACTTAGAATACAACCATCTAAAATCATTGCCTCTTGCAGGTATAGGTATAAAGGTTTATCTCTAACAAATACGGCATCAGTGTTCTAAAAAGAAGGTAGTGGGAGTCCACCTCTGTGTAGATAAAAAGCACGACAAAAAGGCATTACATCATGTGTCCAGATACATAGATACATAGACACTGTTGACAGATAAGGGCCTATGGCCCACCCAGCATGCCCATTTGAGCTTGTTAAGTTCCCATTACATTTTTCTAGAAGTCTGTTGCCCCTTATCCCTGACCTCCAGAATTACATTATGTCTATACCACGCATTCTTAAATCCTGTGATCATTTCAGCCCCCACCACTTCCTCTGGCAGGGTGTTCCACTTGTCCACCACCCTTTCTGTGAAGAAATTCTTCCTCATGTTTTCTCTGAATCGCCCTTCCTCCAACTTCATTCCATGCCCTTTAGTCCTGGAACATCTTTTTAGCTGGAAAATAGTGTATTCCTGCACTCTGTTCCTCCCTGTCAGGTACTTGTACAGTGGTGATCATACAAATGTTTATCAGTACTGAGGTATACCTCAGTGTATACCTCAGTGGTACTGAGGCAGGATCACATTACAGTCAATGCAAATTGAACTCAAGTGCCAGAGTGGTACCTCAAGGTATATCTCAGTACTGATATATGTTTGTACGATCACCACTGTATGTCTCTATCATATCCCCTCTTTCCCTCTTCTCTTCCAGGGAGTACATATTCAAGCCCTTCAGCCTATCCTCATAGTACTTGTGATGCAATTGCTGTACCATGTTTATTGCCCTCCTCCGAACCTTCTCTACCCTGTCTATGTCCTAACACAAGTAAGGTCTCCAGAACTGTACACTGTACTCCAGGTGAGGTCTCACTAGTGTCTTTTATAATGGAATTATGATCTCTCTTTTCCTGCTGGTGATGCCACTGCCTATGCATCCCTGTATCGTATTTGCTTTACCTGCTGCCTTGTCACACTGTTTCCCTGTCTTGAGGTCATCAGCGATGATAACCCCAAGGTCCCTTTCCTGCTTGGTGCATGCTATATCCTCACCCACAACTGATACATTGTTCCAGTGTTTTTATGCCCCAAATGCATTATTTTGCACTTCTTTGCATTGAATTTCAAGTGCCAAACCCTTGACCATTCTTCAAGCTTCTGCAGGTCATTCCTCATTCTGTTTACACCATCTGGCATGTCCACTCTGTTACAGAACTTCGTGTCATCAGTGAACAAGGAAATTCTGCCTTCTGGGTCCTGTGCAATGTCACTGATGAAGATGTTGAATAGGTCTGGTCCCAGCACTGATCTCTGTGGTACCCCACTGGTCACTCTTCCCTCAGTGGAGAGACAACCATTTACTCCCTCCCTCTGTGTCCTGCTGCCCAGCCAATTAGCCACCCACCACACTACTGTCCTACCCACTTTCATATTCCTCAGTTTGTTTAATAACCTTCTGTGTGGCACAGTGTCAAAGGCCTTGCTGAATTCCAGATAAGCCATGTCCACTGCCCCCCCGAGCCACCTCCCTTGTCACCCAGCTGAAAAATTCAGTGAGGTTGGTCTGGCATGGCCCCCCCCCCGGTGAAACCATGCTCCCGCCTCCTAATCTAATTCTGCCATTTCTACCTCCTCAGGCTCTAGCTTTGTGACCAACTTGTTCGAATCATCTGGGCTTGTAAACATATGTGTTCTGCCTCCCGCATCCATCCATAGTCTTGCAGACATCAGAAGAACAAATGGTATCTTCAGTTGCCCAAGATGCTTCTTTATAGGGTCAAAGCCCTTTCTGCATTTTCAAACTGAATATGGCAGATTGGAGAAAAGGTACACAATCACATATTCCATTGTTGTCTAGCAGCTTGTAGAATCTGGTCCTGTTACAGTAACTTGCCTAGACTAAAGTAATCATAAGGGAGCATGGTGTATGAGTCAGTTAGCACCTTTCAAAAATTAACTTGGTAGACTTTTGCTATGAACCCCATCCAGTAGGTGTTGGCCATTGTAACCCTTACCTCAGACAATCCCCCCAAAAACAAAAGGGTCTTCAGCCTCTTTACCCTCCTGAAGGTCTACTAGTCTTAAAATATGCATCTGAAGTGACAATTTCTTTGCTTCCAGACTTTTTTTCAAATGCGTAATTTCTGTCAGAATAGTTGTGGTGGTCCCCATAGCCTTTTCAGCCTGGTTCCCCACTATTCCACTCTTATCATTGAGTCCCAACATCGGCTGTTCCATAACTTGCATCCTTGATGTAAATGCATCAAAATGGCTCTAAATCCCTGTAATAGACTGGCACATTTTATTTATTTGCAATATATTTTACCAAATAAGCAAGCAGAGACAAAAATAGCTTGTTCCCAGCTGTAACCTGTGGGGATGAGAACAACAAGGTAGTACAAAAATGAAAAATTCTTAATAGATATACAGTAAATGTACCGAGTTGTGATATACAAAGGTATGAAAACACTAGCTGTGGAGCAATGCAGAGAGGATTTAATGCAATACCCTGAGGAGCTCTGGAATTTATGCACTAGCTTTACATTACACAATATATATAGATGTGAACATAATGCAGCCTTCACAGTATACATTTAAAGCATATAAAATGAAATAAATAAAGGTCCAGGAGTGATACAGAGGGGCTGAAATACACTGCCCGGAGAGAGCAGAACAGTGATGCAGCCTGGGGAATCCAAATGCATGTTTACACTGCCAATGAGATGTCTCTGATTCTGAGTTCTGTTCTTTTTAGAACTGCTTAAGATGATCCTGCAGAGTGTTTACACAGCTCCTCCCAGCACTGTGGCAAGCTGCACTGGAGATGGGCTGTTAGTCTTAGGGCGGTTGGCAACTTGAATGAAGAGAAACACAGAGGGAAAAAAACAGAATGAAGAAAGTAAGCAATAATACTATATAAACAAAGAGCAAAGGTGGTAAATGACTCACCCTGCTGTTTATCTTTTAGGACAGAGTGAGCAGTGCATGATACTGTTAGTGAATGTGGCAGTTTTGAACCACGCTCATGCTTGCAGCACTTGGGAGCTGAGAAGCCTGTGTTATGGCTTCCCTTTATTTTTGTCTACACAGTGAGGAGAATGAAATAAAATAAGGGGGCTATGTGTCATACTTTGAATGAGAAAAACAGCATTTGTGAATTGTTGTGGCTGGCAGGGGAATATGAAGCTTAAGTGGGCAGGGAAGCACACACTGTATAACATTACTTTAATCTAGCACCAATAGGCGGAAGGATTATTTTATGTTAAAAGCACATGTTCACTTACATTTTTACTTATTTAAAAATGTGTTTAAAAATAAAAAAAACTGCTTCTAAAAATAAAGGGACATTTTATAAGTGCAATAAGACACTCCAGGGTTGTGCATTACGATGTGATAACTGCACTTCTAAGGACGACCGTCACTTGGCCTTTGGCCTCGTGCCTAACTACACTCCTAGGAGTGTGGTTATCATACCGTAATGCACACCCCATAGTGTCTTATTGCTTACAGGTCATACATTGTCTTCAAACATCAGTTGCCCCACCCATTCACAGCAACTTCTGGCGAGAGCGTATCACTGTTAGTGCTCCGCTGATCCTCACCATGTACTGTGTACATGTCCCACCGGTCTTGCCAACCCATGTTGTGTCCTATCCAGATCCACCCATGTACTGCTCAAGTGCCCTGCAGTGCTAGTGCAACCCATCTATGCCTGACAATAGCAAAACACAGCAACATGATCGATGGTAGGCTAGTGTCAGTCTCAACTCCCCACCCCCATCAGTGATTGTCCACATGCACCCGTTTGTCTGCTGTCAAATAGCACTGTGTACCTGTGACCACCACAGCCAGTCACTGGTGTAGCTATTCACTGAATGCATACTGTAAATAGTACTCGCTAACTGGATGACAGTTGCTGAAATTCACTGACCACATGTATGTGATGTTTCAGCATGAATGCCCCCCCATGACACATCATTCCATATGCAGATAACATGTTGTATATTTCTGTAAACAGTTGAACATGGGCACATCAGTTGGTTGGCTGATGTCAGCTCCTACCATCTCCATTGTGGTGCACACTTATAAGCGCTGACCGTTAGCAGCAGAAATAATTGCCAAAGGAGTTTAATGTTATTGTTTCCTGTATCCATCTGTGAATGGCAATGCATGCTGAAGTAACATATTGTGTTACCATAGCATGGTTTGGATGTTGGAAGGTGGGTGGTGTCAACTGCTTTTGAACCAGATAAACCTGTTGTTACTATTTTGCTTCAATGGGTTGAAATTCAGCTGGTCAACAAGACAATCCCACCACTATTTTAAAGTAATTCCATCGGATCCTTACACAGCAATATGTGTGACATTACAGTTCAGCTTGCATTCTGGATTCACCAAGACAATTATTGTCATTATGCTGCTTCACTCAGTGTCTCCAGTATATTACAGATGTCATGGTCATGAATAACAGTACATGTATCCATACAGCATGGCACGTCTGGTACGACTGTATTGTAGCACAGCTCATCCGTCATGAAGCAGGTGAGCCACCACCCAGTTATGTGTAATTGTACATGATTGCATGTTAAATTGCCATGTTTATTGAATACTTAACAACTGTATTGATGTACTGAATATTATGAAATGGGTAGAAGGAATGCTGGCTCCTGTTTGGCCAAGAGCTGCTTTCAGCTCGGCCGTTATCCCAGAATAATGGGCCAGCTACAGTAAAAGTAAAATGTTTAAAAAAGGTGTACAATTTACTAAAAGTGACCCATTTCATAATCGCAGTAAGACACCCCAGGGGGTGTGTTATGGTGTGCTAACGGCCATTCTCAGTTGGTGGAAACAATCAGCTATGCCTCGTGCTTCAACCCACCTGACGTGGGCCGTTATCCCACTATAAGACACCCCCTGTCATGCCTTAATGCGTAATTATACGATGTATTCATCCACACTTATGTGCTACTGTAATATGTGTTTTAAATTGCTTGTGCTTATTACAGATAATCAGCCAGTATGTAAATACTGAAGACGAAACGGAATCCTCAGGCTGTGTACCAGTTAATGATGTAACAAGTGATGCTGTTGTGGATTCAGTCACTGAGATGAAAGAAGATGAATCGTTACCTGTTGGTTGTGCAGTTCCTGAGTCTGTATCAAAGCAGTATATTTAAAGGGGGACACAGAGGTCTCTTCATTGGCCACCCTGTAAAAGCATTTTTTAGTGTTATCATTCTTAGTTCATGCTATTGTGAGATACCTACTTATTGTCTTGATATGAGCTTAGGTCACAATTGCAATACGTTCTTACGAACATGTCTACATAGTTATTTTTTTTTTCACTCCCAGATCCCGGGCATCCTTCAGGAATGCCCACTAGGATACTAACCCTACTCCCAGACTGAACCCTCCACATCTCCCGGGAACTCTCCCCGATCAACCCCATGCAGGCCCAACCCTTGTATCACCCCAGGGCTGGTTCCGCCCCTCTCCTGGTGGTCAACTCCTAAGTGTGAAGTGCCTTACCTAGGGCAGAACAGTCTGGCCATGGAGAGATCGGGGCATGTCTGGGTTGGCGATTGGGATGTGGGGTGTTCCTCTGGGGCCACCATCATCTCACTGGTGGTCTGGGAGGCATTTCTCTTGAGTAGCTGGTTTCCCCATCGAGCGCAGTCATGCAATGGCATCAGCAGGCAGACAATGACTCTTAGACGCCCGCTGCGCTTGTCATTCCTTGCTCCAATGCAGGTACTACCCTACGGTCTCCACCATGGGACAGTATTGCCCCTTGGAAATGCCTGGATCCCCTCCCAAGGAGAGGACAGCAATCCTATGGATGCTCGATCCATCTCCCTCCCCTGCCAACCCCCGGCACCTGAGCTTGCTCCTGACCCGGGTCTCCAGTGGAGCGCGAGGTGTGGTGTCCAGCACCTCAACCCTCAGCACCATCAGTCCAGCCTAGACAACAGTCTTGACACTAAGTGATCTGAATGTGTTAAAAGTGGTCAATGCTGATTTCTGAGGTGTGGTGCCGGACTTCACTTGTTGTGTTCGTCAGCTGCGCATGTAGTCGACCACCATAATGCAGTCATTGCATTATTTGATGGCCTGATACATCACTGGTATGTTTCAGCAATAACACATGGCTAGGTGTTATTAGTTGTGTGATATCCATGCACACATAGCGATTGTTATGCACAACAACCCCAATCGAGTGCCTGCAGCCTTTGGGTGTGCAGGTGTCTCAGTTGTAGCAGCACATAGCCATGTCTTATTGGTTCTGTTCAATCCCCCCCCTCCATGCCACACACACACATAATGGCAACATGGGATGCATGAATGCAACATTCTACAAGTTGCAAGTTGCATACACTGAAAGACACACAGACAGGACTGAAGGGGATCTAGAATCACAATTATATGTGTTGGTAGGTAAGGAGCAGTGAGTTGTCTGAGAAATTGGTAGAGATACTCGTATAATTTTTCGTTGTCAGCAAACAAACAACATCAGCAATGGAAAGTTTGACTAGTACCTGATGGTCTAAATTTGTGTATGTGGTACTTATGAGTGTAAATAACATAGAGGACAATGTATGGTGTACTACTCATAAGTATTGTATGTATTTATTGCAAGGTTGCATTAGCAATTGTTTAATGAACATCACCTAATAACAGTCTTTAAGTGCACCTGTGCTTGAGTCCAGCCACACCTGCTCTCTCTACCCCACAGGAAACACTAGGCTGGCCTCAAGGTACCCTCTCCCTCTGTCCCTTCTATTGACTTGCCGCATTAATCAGTCTGTGTCATGCTCCTTCACCAACCGCCACCCCAACCTCCACCTTCCCCAACTCACAGTCCCGTGAGTTTCCCTACCAGTCACTACTAATGCAGGCTGCCTGACCATGCCCACTCACACCCCAACATTTACTTCACCATGTCTTCTCTACTCAGCCTCCCCTCACCCCACCATTTATCCCAATACCTTAGCCACCTTCTTCCCCCTCCATTCACCTCCACCGTATTTCATACCTCTCTTTCTCGTACCTCCTTTCTTAACCCCACTGCCACCTATCCCCGTTCCTCTGAACTACTGACAAGGCACTCTGTGGTTTGTTATTCCCCCCACCTTCATACAGTGTTTTTCTTTTTGTTTAACTAGTATTCATGTTTTGAGTTATTCTCTAAGTTCTGAATCCAAGCAGAATCATTCATTGTAATGTACCTTTGCTTTCTCCTATTGTTCTTTGTTTTGTAATCTATGACGTGGAACCTTTGTAAAAGACCTTGTGCTGAAAGGTCTTTTCCGAATCCCTAAATAAATAAATGAAGAGTCCCATGGCAAGCGAACATCAGAAGTAAATATACTTATGATGTATTTCCCTTGTTAGCCAATCTTACTGCAGTGGCTAGGACCAAGTGTCTGGCAATCGGGACATAGTGATTTATGTGCCCATTTAATATAAATTATTATATAATGGCTATAAAAATACTGGCCCCTTACTGACTTGCTGGTGCAATTTACAAGGTGTAAACCGTAGTATGACCCCATGTCAAGATGTGCCATCCAGCCCGCCAAAAAACAATATTTTGTGTTTTTTTTAAACACCAAAAAAACAAGGTAGACATTCTGTGATTGCAATGTCCCGCTTCAGTGTGTGTGGGTAATGAAAGGATCTACCCACTCCTGATGTGTTTTATCTCTCAGCCTGTGCCTTGTGAGCAAAGCACACCAGGTGGGTAAATCATGGCCTCACCAACACCGTCTCGTGCTATATTGCTGAAATATTTGCTTTTAATTGACTTTGGTATAGTCTCTCTTTGCTGAATGCTTATTATAAAGTAGTACAATATGTCTAATTTTAATTGTTGAGTAGGTGTTCAAAAATCAATAAAAGTAAAGGATGCCTGCACACAGACTGACCCTATGGTGCATCACCTCTTTATGTCATCACTGGTCCACAGTTGTGACACAGACTCTGACAAATTAGTGTTTGATGATGTCAATGACACCAGTTATTCTCCAAGCATGACAGACTCAGACAGTGAGTGCAAAATTAGTCATCCCAGTTCAAGGTAATGTAGTTATTGTTCAGGCTACTAAGGTATATCACAAACAAATGTCATATTCTACATATAACATGTATCCATTTACAGTCATACTTTTCTACACTTAACAGGCCTATCCCCACTGTGGAGCAAGAATCAAAGCAGAAGTTTAGATGGGAGGAAAGAAAATTTATCGTTTTTGAATCATCATTAATGGAGTTATTCCAAATATGTATCCAGTGTCATACGACCACAAACCCTGTAATCACCTACATGAAAGGGACATTTATTGCAATTATGCAGACATGTTTGGAGTGTGGCCATAAGCACACATGGTCATCACAGCCTCATATTGCAGAATATCCAGCAGGGAATGTTCTGTTGTCTGCCAGCACAGGGTTTAGTGGTCTTTCACCACAGCAGACATTGAGAGTACTTCATAATGTTAACATTCAGTGCATTTCTGAGGCAACGTACTATCGGCATTTCACTACATTTGTGCAGCCAACGGTTTACAAAGTATGGACCGCTCACAAGGAATCCATAGTTACTGAAATAAAACATGGTGGGAATGATGTCATCCTATCTGGTTATGGCAGATGTGACAGCCCTGGCCACTCTGCCAAGTTTTTAACATACACAGTGATGGAAATGCAATGCTGTAAGGTCCTAAACATCAATTTGGTACAGGTAACTCATGTCTGTATTAAATAATTTCATTTATTTACAACTTTCTTGTCTGTGCTCAGTGTAGGGCTTCAAACAGGCATGGGTTAGGCATAAGGTAAAAATACAGATGAGTATGAATAGACAGGCCATTGACAGAGCAAAGGCCTAAGGCACATTCACAAGGTAGGAAAAATGTGCAGACTGGATGGGCCTTGCGGTCCTTACCTGCTATTAATGTCTATGTTTCTATATAAGTTGGAAATGATTTAATGGATTTTATTATGTGACTGCTACATGTATGTCTTGCTGCACAGATAGGCATTTTAAGACATGAGTTAAATCAGCAAAGCAGAGCAAGTATGGGATGCTAACAGAGACAGAGTGAAGGAGGCCACCTTAACAGCAAAACAGATGTGTACAGCGTAATACTTCAGGGATGTAATTTTACTGGTAACTTTAGGGAAACGTATTCATTGAGAGAGTGTTTGCTATGTATTCCCTGGTAAACATGTATTGGATAACAACACTGTCTACTTACTGATGTTCCTCAAGTAATGTTCTGTTGTGTGTATCACACTCAATGGCTGTGACATATGTCCCTTTTTATTCATTGATAATGCAATGAGGTCAAGCGTGCTTACCACATGGAGTTGGAGGGTTTGAAGCGCTGCATTGATGGAGTTAGACAAGATGGATTGCGACCACTAGTGCTGATCACAGACAGACACCCGCAAATTCAAAAGTATTTACGTGAGAATGAGCCAGAAATCAAACATCAATACGATGTTTGGCACTACGTTAAAGGTTGGTAACATGTACGGTATCTGTTCAGTGCCCCATGACTCTAAATTACAAATTCAAAAGAAACACATACAGCAAAAATTGTACATTGGTGGCATGTACACTTCAGCCGACGTAAACACATGTTTCACAACAGAATTGGGCACCATTGTTACGGAGAGGGATATAATGTTTTAGCATCTGCTGACTGCTCACATTCTGTGTGCGTGACCTGTAGGGGATGCATGTGCAACACCGTGTGTCAGTAATTATAGCCTACCAACAACACTAAATGTTCCCCCATCCTCTCACACACCAGGTCACTGAACAAAGTGTGAGATAAAAATTGCAGTGTATGGCAAAACACTATATAACAGTACTGGATTTGCCAGTATAAGCACAACCTGTCTGTTGTTCCACCTCCTGGATATGATTAACAATGATATATTAAGCTTAGCTATCGAGGATACAGGTAATCAGAACTCATCTGTTGTACGACACAGTGGTTATGCCCAGTTGACCATCTAGTATCTATTGCATAAGTACAGTATTGCTGTACATACATCAGTTTCAACATTTGGTTTTAGAAAATGTCAATGTTCATGACATGTTGCTATACCCTTATGTGGTGCAGTAGCATTTAGTAACCTAGAGGGAATGAACAATTTAGCTGTTGATGGGACTATTTTATTTCAATGTTATGTCTACATTAAGTATAGTGATAAGTGGAATGCTGCCATACATGAAATTCCATGCCTGCAATATGCTTGTTCTGCTGCAGAAGTGGTGTAATTATGTTGTTCTGCTGCAGTGGTGCTGTCACAATTGCAAAAGAACCATTTGGGATGCTGGCGCATTGTTGCTTTCCTCTATCTAATTCTGTGGTGACAGTATTATAGGAGCTCTATAGACTTCACAGGTCACTTTCATTATGAAAAACAGAAAACAAAAACACAATGCACACATTACACATAATAGTACTATACACTTTAAAAAACATAGGATGAACAACTTTATGCACAACCTGTGTGTTCAGTCACATTATGGTTCTGATTCTCATGGACCTCTCGAACTTCGCCCTTGAGGTCGCACTTAATCTTAACCCCTCTGTGTCACAACACATTGGCTGTGCATAGTTGTCCATCCAGTATTCTCTATATAATAAAGTTCTAAGCTATGCTTTGTGTCTTCTGTTTATTGCTTAATCATGAAAGTCTTTTTGGATTTTTTTATAGCCATATTCTAATCGCGGTATGACACTCCAGGGTGTCCATCACACATGAATAACATCTTACTGCGGGTGACGAAGGCACGCTGCCTGTGGCTTTCTGCTTGTACCCAGTCAAGGTGTGACATTATTCAGCAATGACGCACACCCTTCGGTGATTATTTTTTAATTTTTCTTGCATTGTTTCTACTCCTTGGTCCCTTGTTGGCTAACATCCTCATCCACCCATCCAGCCCCTTACCCCGAGATCACGCCACTACCCCCCATCCCCACAGATTACCCCCTATGGTGGGGGCAGTGAGGAGCCTCCCCATGGCTCTGCTCAACTCACCTTCTCACAGGATCAAGTGTGGGGAGCTCCATTTGATGTTGGGGTCTGCGGCAGTTGGACGGCCCATCACTGCACAACTGGTACCGGATTTTTTCCTCTTCCATTTTTGCACTTGCATGACTGGCGTGCAGTGGCACCCATTGAAGAAGCGCGCCCTACTGTAGAGCAGCACCACTATATCCACCAGCCTCTGCTAGTGGACACCCTTGTGCTAACTACTGGAGTCCCCCCCCCACCCAGAGAGGGAGAGCACTCTGTCGGACACTCAGTCCTTCTACTCCCCTGCCAACACCTGGTAACTGATGCTCATTCACGAGCATGGGTCACCAGCATGGCATGAGGCAAGGTGACCAATGCCTCAGCCCTCAGTAGCACTGGGACGGCAGCCTTCAGTGATTAATTGATTACATAACTTAGTTTCTGTTCTTGAGATGTGCATTCTTGTAATATTCTATTCCGATTTCTGTTTTCATCTGCTAGGTATCACGAAGAAATTGGAGGCAACATCTTCACAGAAGGATTGCAGTGTGATTACAGAATGGATACCATGGATTAGAAACACGTTGTACTGGATCCCCAGATCTACTCCAGATGGGGATGGTGCAGTCATGTTGGCAAAATTAACATCTATCACTAACCACATACAGAATGTACATGACCATGACAATGACTTGTTTCCAAGTTGTGCTCATGGACCACTTGATGAACTTGAAAGGAAACGGAAATGGATGAAACCCAGTAAGGGGACAGTGCACATATTCTGATGTATTCATCTGTCAGTAAGACCACATACATCATACAGGGTTAACAAATACAGCATTAACGTGAGGCATAGCCATTTCTTTAATTGCATCTGTAATCACACCCCTTTGTGCCTTACCGATTACTTGCACAACTGAAGGATAAAATCAGGTAATGTTATGTGTATAATTTATGTGTAAAGAAAGGTTGACACATGGTTACATGTCATGTAACATTTGACCTCCTGACTACCTACGCAACTGTCCATGATGTAAAATATGTATAACACACACACCTGTGAGCCTTACTGTTTACTTATAGCATGGCCAGCAGCGTATTAAGGCAGCAGTCCAAAGGCCATGTAAAGTGTAACCATGTGTGAACCATATGTCACAGCTCAATAATGTAGAGGATAATGTATTGTCTTTGGTTAATAACCACGCTGTAAACAGTGCGAGAGGTTGTCATGACATTATGATAAAACTCCAGAGCACAGCTCGAGAGGTTTTCTGCTGTCATGGCAACCTCGAGTTGTGTTTTCAGCACGGTTGTTAACCAAAGACGATACATAATATTTTATAGTGTATGGGCTATGATGATTGTGTAATGACAGGCTGAATTACTTTACTGCATTACTTGACAGACCATTGCTTGTTGTGAGCATTCAGTTTTGTTATAACCTTGACTGCTGTGAGCATTGTGTTTTGTTACAACACTGATTTGGGTGAACATTCCATTTTGTTATACCATTGATATGACATACTCAAGGAGGGTTAACAATAGAGTGATGTCATAACAGTGGAATAATATAGAGGTTAATGCATGGGGATCAAGTGCTAACCATGCTGTAAACAGATGGCGTGGTTGCTAGGGCAACATGGTAAACCTTGACAGTGCAACCCGAGAGGTTTACCATGACCCTAGCAACCACAATGGGTGATTACCTGCTTGGTAAGCATCTGATCAACAGCCATCATATTTTGTAGTGTATGGTCAAAAACATGCAAAATAATCTGTTAGGAGGTCGCATTGTATGTGTGAGAATGATGGAGGTCTGGTACATTTTTTTGTTAGGCCACTGCTGAGAAGTTCTGAAGTGTGGTTAACAACCATCAGACGTCATAGCAGTAGCATAACAAGGCTGTGGATGTGATGATTATGGGTGGTAATTAGTGCTTACCATTCATTATAAGGTTGTAATGTGCTTGGATTCAATTAATAGTAAGGGCTACCCATACATTATAGTTAATCAAATTGTATGATTTTGACCTTACGTTTCATCTTTTGGTAATGCTACAGTGTATGGGACACAAATAAGAAACTTGACAATTATGTGACCTTTCATTTTCATTGGTGACTTTGGTCATAGGGATCATGTTAATGGTCAAGTAATCACCCTGTACTGGCATATGGCACTCTGATATGCCTCTTGCAGCATTACAACCATACAAGGAGATTAACAGACCATGTACATCAGAAGTTGTCATTCGTTACTGCCTACAAATGGCCTGCTACTTCCTGATTGTATGTATACAGTATACAGTAAGGTACCTATAAGATCAAACTTATATGTCATTGTTTCTTTGGTGTTCTCATTTCTTCCCTCAATGCAAGGTGAAAAGGCATATGAGAAGGTTGATATGATTGCGACATCGACTGCGGCCAAAAGAGATGTGCAGAAGTTATGACCCATGCATCAAACATGTTCACTGGAGTCTTTCCACAGCCTTGTAATACAGTATGCCCCAAAGAGCTGGGCGTACAGTTTTCGTGGGATGTACACATGGTATGCATGACTTCCTTTTAATTATCGTACCTAACAGTAGAAGGCAGACAATATATTATCTTTGTCTGTCATGGTGATATATACATTATCATCAGCAGTTACCTGCAGACATCACTTTCTGTAAATATGTCTGCCTGTCTTCTGCCATTGTTTGTCCGGCAATTGTTTGTGTAAACTGAGGTTAGGAGGCTGAATGTCCATCTGTGACCACCCCCCGTGTGGATATCCATGGCATTGTTCATTCATTACTGTGCTTTTGTATGTTTTATCTTGATTTGTGTGATTTTGACACAAAACAAAGTGATTGAAACAGTGTGGATTGTATTGTTCAGTGAAGTATAAACACTGGTTGCTCTAACAATCTGCTAATCATCCCCTAGGGGTGCAGTGTGGCACTGGGTGCAGTACAGTGTCATATTAACGGTATGGGGTGATTAAAGGTTAATGTAAATCATATGAGTGCATCATTGGTATTATTACAAAGGAATCCAAACAAAGAAAAAGTGTCTAAAGAATGCTTTGTAATAACATTGTGCCTCCACCATGCTTGTTCAAAATCAGAATACAGCATTCCAGTCATTCCTCAGTGCTAGATGATGTAATGCTGACTGGAGAAATCCATGTTCCATGGTGATTACACTGCACATGTCACTAGGACATGGAATAATGTAACGGTGTTGTAATGCTAACATGCAGTCAAATTGCATCATTTCTTGTACCCCTTTTATAAATTCTTATAATATATAGAATATTTTATGGTTAATCAGTCACTACGAGGCTATTCTCCCACAGAGTGGATATAATGTCAACTGTTGACCTCGAGAGAAAAGCATTTTATCCATGAGGTTACAGAATAGCGTAGTAGTGCGTGGGTAACCATACAGTGTTCTATATATTGTGTGGTGACCGCCACGTAAGAAAAAACATCACTTTTACATATGTTATGTCATGTCCACCGACAGACGTGGAGTTAAAACTGCAGCAGAACAAATTTTTGTGGTGTATGGATCTCCATTCACAAACGCATTGCACCATACACTATTATCAGACTGTGATTGTAGATACTGTTGTTCAAACCATCTACTGTTTATCTCAACAGGATGCTTCTTGCTGCACTCCATTTTAACTGCAGCTCCAGCAGGGAGCAGGCAGTAACTGTGAAGGGAGATAAAAAATTCAATGTTGACATACCAAAATAGAAGGGTGGACAGTGTGTTGTCAGACCACTAAAGACACCAATATCATGTGGTGAGTGAAAGGTTTTTTGAATAACACACCTTTCCATTTCAAATGCTGTTATTATGCTGATTTAACAGCATCAATGATAATGACAATGTTAACAGATTTGTTTTAATATCATATGTTCGTTACGCTGTAAACATATTGACAAACCTATACAGATAATTCAACCCTATGAAGAAGCACAGAAAGTACCTCTAACCATACCTGAAGTCCTACCATGTATTAACAATCATGGTTGTGCTTCAGTTGGTCAGCCTCGCCATCTGTACATCACTAAGTGAAATATGGTTACAGGAGGCATTCAAAACATGAAAACTCATTTATTTAGCATAGTTCTCCCCTCTCCACCAATAAAACTTTCATATTTTCAGCTCCCTTCTGGAGCGAGTAAAAAAATCTGAAAGATCCTGAACTCCACCCCCCCAAACACAAACACACAATAGTAACCTGGCAACAGCTAATAGCTGTCCATTTGAGAAGAGTCGCCATGGTAAAGCTGAAACAAAGATCCTAGGGCTGACTACCCTCGCAGTCATCTTCCACACTGTTCCCACATCAGTCTGTTTAAACCAACACGATCACAGTAAACAAAAAAATGGAACTACACATAGCTCACACCTCACTGAACTGTATCGCTGATGGTCACAACCAGTTCCCGATGTTCCGCTCCCTCTTATCTGTCAATGCATCTGCGTCTTCCCAACACCACTATAGATAAGGGTTGGGGGTGCCTTACAATTCATTCAAAAGTATCAACAATGGAAACTCAACTAGGAAAAAACTCCCTAATTTTAAAAAGGAAACACAACACTGAAATATATATGGAAGAACTATTTTGTTTCAAAGTGAATTATAGCCATGAGTTTAAAGATTTAATCAAAACCTTTTTTTTCCTAAAATATCTAACATTCAGCTCACCTTTTTTAAGCACCAGAATACCTTACAGTGCGGGCATTATTTGGAAACACCGCACCTTCCAGGGGCTATAAGGCCCTCCACCTGTGGTGTCAGTCCCCATTATGCCCCAGGGTGGTTTGGTATTTCCCAATAAAGCCCACCCTGGATGATATTATTACTTACTTAGAGAATGTGCTTCAAACATCCAGAACTCTGATTGGCTCTTACAGGGTACATTAATTAGCAGTGTGAGCCATCTAAATAAAAAGTGCCACCATATACTGCCACTTTACACACTAAAATATCCGACTGTACTCCCCTGCTTCATAACTGGATACAAGAACTAATTTATTGTTAACATATCTGCCATTATTTTACCCTCGCTTAGCGACAGTCCCACACCCATATACATTGTCCTTAGGCCACATCCAGTATCAGTAATCTGTTTGTTAAGCTAATACCACTGTTTTCAAATTCAACAGGTCATATGTGGCTGACAGACAGTGCTGTCGATTAATGTGTCTCCTTGCACGAAGATGCAATGGCGACACAAGTGGGGGTTGGTGATGGCATAGTTTGTTGGGACTTTCCATGGGTCTGATGTGCTGACATATTAACTATAGTACTGTGGTTGAACATATGCTTATGAAAAAAAAAGAACATTAATAATACAGTGAATGAACAGTCTGTCTTATGCGTTGTATAGTAAGAACAGGCAGCTGATACAATCATAGTAAACAAGTAACATTGCTGTTAACTGTAACATTCTTGTTCATACAAAAGGTTTGTAAGTCATGGTTGAAAATGTACCAATATAATTCAGTACACTTGTCCTTCTATTACTTTCTAGACTTTGTGAGTGAACTGTTGAGTGACTTTGAATGTGCTGTAAGTCTCGGTAAACCAGCAGAAGATTGGTATCGGGGGGCAGTCCCGCAGCCTTTAACATCCAAATCTGAAGCAATAGACAAAAAAAATGCAATTGAGCAATGGTACGGCAGGAGGCACTTCAACTGCTGGCACAGTTTTCTCATCATGCCGGCAGAAATCCAACATAATTCTCAGATGGCCAATGCTCCCTTATTTTACAAACAGCGCACGATGGAAGTACAACACGCACTCTACGGCCCAACCTTCCCCAGCACCAACGAACAAAACTTCTTTAAGCCAGAAATTGATGATGGCTATGGAAAGAGGAAAAAAGAATGATGTCAGTATTACTTATATAGTATATGTGCTGGCTTGTAAGCCATGATACTAATGACTGATTCTAAAATGTTACTTGTAAAGAACACCAAAAAAAACAATTATTTTTACTTCAATGTCAGGTCTATCAGTTTGACGAGACTACAAAATACTTCAGATACACTGATTCCACTGTGCTGTAATTGTCACAATTCAGATTATGATGGTAATGGCATGTCAATTAACCACAAAGCCATGCATTATAAACACAGTTGTTGTTGTGTTCAGCATTGTTTTACAGGTTGTTGTCAGTGTAATGCGTACTGCAATTGAAGTTAAGGTTATGTGACGTTATAATATTATTTATATATTTCTATACATAGAGTATATGCAATGGAAGTGCATGACATACATGATTTTTCTGCACTCCAACAGTTTCACCTCAGGTAACATCCGGAGTGCTGTAAGCCACTCATGAGGTGTCTGAGGTGAAACTGCTGGAGTGCATATAAATCAAATATGTCACGGCTTTTCAATTGCATATTTGATGTATGCAGTAGCCATTTATTATCTTCATCACAGCAACACAGATTCTATCAGGCTACCTCGAAAAAGGTGATTTTACAGTGAGAATGTAACGGGCGGTGGAAAGAGATTGATCATTTGTGATCACAATTCCTTGCTGGTGTGATGCAATCAAAAAAACTCCCAAACTATATCCTGGACTGCTTCAACCAGACCACTCCTAGCTCCTATGCCCTAAGAAGCAACAATATCATCCTGCTCAAATTGCCCAAAGTCAGCACCAGACTTGGGAGGGCAGCAATCAGCTATTCTCTAGCTATAGCATGGAACACCCTACAAAAATCCCTAAAACTGCCCATTATCATTCCATTTGCATCCTTTAAACAGCATTGTACAGCCTTCTTCACAGAGAAATGCAGTTGCTACCGCTAGAGCTAGATTAGTCATCCTACAAATCTGGCTTCCAATCATATATGGCATATTCCTTCCAGTCAGACACCCCCAGCTTATGGCACCAATAATACCTTCACCATCCTAGTATTCATTATGTTGTGTGTCTGTCATGGCCCCCATTGGGATATGTATGTACTGTACATACTATAGATATTAGCTTAACCTTCCTTTAACTGAATTTTAACATGTGAATTCACTGTACTTCATTGTGTTATAAACATTATTTTTCTCTGTATGTATAACTGTCTTATAAAGCGTATGATGTATTTGCTGTGTATCAACTATTGAACCTTGACCTTATCAGGTCCATCTTGTAAATGAGCCTTGCTCAATGATGTTTGCCTGTATAAATAAAGATTTGATTGATTGATTAATTGATTGAATTGCTGATGGCAGCATCTGTTATTTGTGGTGGCTGCCGGGGGTGGGGGCTATTGTGATTAGCTTCAGGATCGGCAGCAGCAGCAGCAGCATGGTATAAGGGTGGGAAAATACAGTGTCCCTATTTTTTTATTGTGTTATCTATTTTGTCCACTACTACGCTGGTGCCCCCTACACCTTCAGGTCCTCCTAGGAGCCCTGATAATCCCCAACTTACCTCACTCAAGTCCTGACTCCCCTACTAACCTCATGTTGCAGCCTGTTCTGAGTTATCCCCTAGCATCCTGTTGCTGGGTGGGTCCCCCTCCTCCGAGAGAGAATGCACCAGTGTAGGGCTGCCTGACACTTCTGCATAGGACACAGGATGCTGCTGAGGACATTGGGATGGCTCACTGTAGGGTTTGTCAGTGCAAAGGACCTGGAGGCTGCAATCTTGCAAGCACAGAGCTATTGTCATATTTTCTCCACCTGTGGTGGTGTACTGATGTCACGGCAAATGCTGACGTCCATCCCTCCACTGTTGCATACTGAGCCCAATGTCCTGTGGTGCCTCAAGCCTCCACCATGGGCCAGCAGGCACCGAGGCACATAACCTCCCTCGTCTCAGACAAGGAGAGCTGTCTCTGGACTCTTCATCATCCTTACCCTGTACACCCATCCTGTGACCAAGGCTTGTTCATGAACCCTGGTAGCCAGCATCGCAGATTGTAATCCAACCACTGTGCCAACGGGCCAGCAGTCATGGTTCCTATAGTAATATAAATAAATATTATCTTCTGCTTTACTGAAGTAGTGTAACTAGTCGCTTGTTTATGGTCACACTCTCATGTTTGATACCACATTTTATATGAAGTTCTACACAATTAATATATAGGATAGTGTGTGGAAGCCCATACACATCCATGCTATTCAGTCGCTAATTGGTTTCCATGACCAAACGGAACTCGAGAGCGAAGCTCGAGTGGTCCCTGTCATCATGGAAACCAGGAGATTACAGAATAGCGCAGTTTTGTATGTGGGTTCCCACACACTTTTCTTTATAGTGTATGGTGGCCAAAAAGAAGAGCCTGCTGACTTTTTTGCTGTTTTTTGTCTGACATGGTCACTGTTAACTGGCTATTGTCTTACGTTGGACTGCCATCCAGCTTGTGCACATGACAAGTCAACCACCCCCTATCATATCAACAATGCTGGTGGGTGTGGTTGCAATGTGATGTCATCAGTAATGCAGAGTGAGAAGTCGTTCTGCATTACTGAGAGTATCAATACTGCAGTAGAACAACTGTTTGTGGTGTATGGATTTCCATACAGAACCACATTCCACCATACACTATAAATAAATATAGATCTGTCTGGTTAGTGAACATATATTGCTTGCCACACAACAGTTTACAAATGTTATCTATGAAACAAGCTATTTATGGACCATCTTATTACATGTAACGTGTTATTGTAAAAAGAATATGTTATGAAATTTTGACATTGTATTATCTGACTGCTAATCAACATGATACAATATGGTCTACAACAAACCTATAAATCATTGGCGTCATTTTTAAATTGCATTGGGTATTTTCAGACAATGGCCATCTTAGGTAGCAACAAAGATACTTGCATGGGTGAAAATGCATCTCACCCAGACAGGGCTGAATACCAGGAATTGTACAGGCGCCAATGCAACAGAGTTATGGTGAGTGCAACTTACAGATATTAAACCAGCAATATTCAAAATGGGCCATTATATATGCAATGCGCAAATGGTACCATTTGCACTTCAGTATTGCCAAAGTTGCAAGAGATAAACAGTGCTGGACACAGACATCCACGTGGCAACATAAACATCATGCGTTGCTGTCTGAGGAAGACATATGGTACCTGTCTCCCACAACGACCATAGGCATGATCGCCAAACAAAAAAATTCCTTTAACTATCCATGGTAATGTAGTGTTACCATCCTCACTACCAGTACTTGCAATCACCAATAAGATACGTTTGAAATATTAATGGTGGACTACTGCTCCCCCCACCTCCATGTAGTTGCATTCCCCAAAAATGAACAAATGTTACAGCTGTGGTAGTCTAGTGGTACCACCCTCCCCACCCTAACCCTGACAGCTGGTAACACCTCCTGAATTAAATCACTGGTGGTCCACTTCAAATAGCACCACCACCTGCAGCCACAGAGGATACCCAGCCAACCGATCTTCCCACACCACCCGAATGTGCGGAGAGCAGCAAACACAAGTACATACAATACTTCAGTTTCTGCAATCAGGGGTACAGGCAGAGGGGGGGGGGGTTCACACAGAGTACAAGTGCTGGAAAATTACTTCATTTTCGATGATCGTGCTTATGCAGGAGAGTGAGGGAGGTAGCACTACAGTACCAGTGCTGGAACATTACTTCATTTTTGACAACTGTGTCTACGATGGGGCGGGGAGGCAACTACTCTACCATTTTATTTGTGGCAATCGCGGCTACAGGGAAGGAGGGTGCACAACTACACCTACACTGAATTCTGTGGGCACTTGTGGACAGTGTTGTGTGCGAGGGGGGTGACCCATCTACTGCTGGCAGCCAGTGTGTTGCACCCTGCAGTACAATGGATGGCCTTTGGGTGGATACCAGTTCAACATTCTTTTTCGGCGTGATCTTTGTGCACGGGTATGCTGCGCATCTCAGGGTTGTGACAGCATATGCGCCACACATCCAAGGATGAATATCGGGATGTGGCGCATATGCATGATCATGCCCCCTAGAGATGTCCCGCATACAATATCTTTGCACTATGACGCATAAGTAGTTGCACTGCGCAAGTCCCTGTACTGAACATTGCCCAACTGCGCATTTATGGGGTGGTGCTGCCACAAGTCAGTATCCCCAGGCCCAACCATGTACCATGTATAGGCCGATAACTGAAGGCCTTATTCATGTTGAGGTAGAGCTTCGTTGTTATGATACTGCCTGTATGTGGCCTGTACCGTTTCCAGAACCCAGATGCTCAGGCAAACCTCAGGAAACCCTGGATGCTCTATTATATGAGATGGGATGTCATTATTTTCAATAACATTCTGAAGATCACTCATTTTCTCGCAAACACGCGGGATCTCTTGACAACATCTGCACTCCAATTCAGTGGGCATGATTTCACAATTTCCACAACTGCACCTGTAAAATAACTGGAAAATGCTTACTTTGTATATCAACAGTGAACATTTATAATCATACACACATATTATTCACATTTGTTTTTTGGGTGCATATAATGATACTGTAACACATCACATTTTGATCTCTGTCATGGTGAGGATGGTGGAAAGGGGTAGGGGAAACAACACCTGAGTGATAATAAGACAGAACACACCACCTCATCAGGAGCTAAGAGTAAACAACCAGTACACAACACCTCAGATGAAGCAACAGTTAGATGGGCCACTGTATGATACTGGCACCGCAGTGCTATCATGACAAGATTGGGGCAAGACGTAATAGGATACACAAGGTGCAGAAGATGTAGGGAGGGGAGGAGGGAGGAAAAGTGAGGGGTGGACTTCACATTTATTATTAGGGATAACATTGGTATGACCAGTGTTGAGGAGATGATGAATCGTGGTTCATGCTCTATGGGTCACCATGCAGTCTCCAGTGGGTAAGCAGGTAAAGATAGGTGGTAGTATATAGACAACAAGTGCATGTAGATGAACAGGAGAAGGTCTTGTGGCTAACCATAGGACACACTGTGGTGGGGGGGGAGCAAAACATTGTGGTGCTGGCATACCTGAATATCCCAGGAGCAGATTGGGGAAGTATGGCATCCTCATCATGCAGGGAGAAAAGCATGCTGGATGTCTGACAGAATGCGTTTCTTGCCAGCTGCTGCCTGATCAGACAAGGCGTGGGCCCATCCTATATGTGGAACTATCAGATGGGGAGATTATCGAGGACCTAGCTGTGGGACATCAAGTGGCGCAAAGTGATCATGCCATGGTTTTGTTATCTGTACACCGAGAGTGAAACGTCAAACAAAGCAAACTACAGACTTTGGGGGGTGGGGGGGAGAGGATCCTTTGCTGTGACCTTGATGGGATTATGTGAAACATGGACACAGATACATGATGGTGATTATTAAAAAGGGGCTCCTCCTGGCTACCAAGGCCTGCACGATGGAGAGACACAAGTGGTACAAAGCTAAGAGTCACGCTGTGGACAAGGGAGCACAGGATGTGCTGTGGAAAACAAAATGCTGCTTATAACAGATAGAAACATTCATGGGGAGGCTAGATCTAAGGGGAGTATGGTAGGGCACCAAGGATTGCCACTGTGGTGGTTAGGGCGGTAAAGTAGGGGATTCATCAGATGTTGGCACAGTTGATTCAAAGGGTGGAACACGGTTCTTCAGGTATATCACTTGAGAGAATAAAAGGGAAGAAGCAGATTAGTACACAGAGGATACGGAGTGATTGGGGGGAGGATGCATGAGAAATGGCTGAGGGTACCAAGCCACTTTAGTGCCTCTCTGTTCACCAAAGGTGGGGGATATGCAAGTGGGAAGGGATGGGGGACCGAAAGGTTAAGTGTGAGCAGGACCACAGATGGGTGAGCATCCACCCTTGGAGGGGAAAGCCTTGGCTTGATTCTACTGCAGTACACAACCCCTCAATGCAGGCACCCCGAGGTGATTCCCAAACATGGGGCAGTGGCGTAGCGTGAGTTAAGGTGCCAGAACCTCAGACATCTGTGCTACTTGGACAGTGATGATGGACATTTTCAACTGCTCCCAGCAGTCCTGGTGGCTGCCTCATCCCTGCAGGCTGGTCCGTACTGTGACTATACAGAAAGGATGTCTAGCAAGAGGGGTTGAGACATTATAGTACAGTCAGCCTGACATCCGTAGTGGGCAAAGTGGTAGACGTCATTTTGAAGGACAGTGTGAAGCAATTTATGAAGGGACAGGGTCACTAAAAGATCAAACAGCATGGACTTATCTTATCTGACTAACTGGTTGGAGTTCAGTAAATGTGTAATAAGGTTGCTGTATCATGGCAGGTCAGTGGCTGTCCTCTTTTCAGACTTCAGCATGGTGTTTGACTCAGTAATGCATCACAGGCTGCTGGGGAAGCAGGAGGAGGTTGTGTTTGGGAGACTGATTGTTAGGTGGATAGTAAACTGGATGAAGGGTCATGTACAGAAGGTGATGATAGAAGGGGAGGTTCCATCCTCCAGGAGATTCATTGGAGGGGTACCACAGGTGTCAATACTGGGACTACTCCTGTTTGACTACTATATATCAGACTTCGTAAGAGTTATCTGAAGTGGGATCAGCCTCTTTGGAGATTAATGTAAGCTGTGAGATGCGGTACAGGGGGAATACTGGAAGCTGGCTATACAGGAGGAACTTGAGACTCTGGAGAGGTGGTCACAAGTCTCAAAACTCTATCTAAATGCAGGATACTACAGTGTTATTCACCTGGCAGCCAAAAACCAAGCTTATATATAAACCATTGGAGGGGGAAGGGGGACAGAAAAAGCAGGTTTGTATGAGTGGGGAAGGACCTCAGGGTGGGGGTGGAGTGGATGCAGAGATGAATACCTATGAGCAATGTAGGAGGGCTGCAGCACCAGCTAATAAAATGCTAATACCCTGTCCACATCTACTGTGACCATAGAGGTGGTCATTCCCCTGAGGGAGGTAGGGAACACAAAATGACAGTCATTTAGGCTGGATGGGGAAGACTACGGGATGGGAGGAACAAGGAGTCAATAAATCACTGATAGGGTGGTGGAGCCATGGAATGCGCTGCCTGTAGATTTGTCACCTATTACTGTACAGGGTGTGCAAGAAGGGTTGGCGTAGGTATAGGGACAGGCTGCATCCCAAATAAACACTGGAGTGGTGTGAATGGGAGGTCTTGTAGGGAGTGGTGTGGGAAGGGCTACAAAAGGTGGACATACTAAGGCAATGATCACATAGCAGACTCACTACATCATAGGGTGTAATCAAATTGATTCTTTGTATGTTAAACCACACTGCCACCACCCCTTGCCGAAAATAAAATGTGAAAAGAGAGACTCGCACAGCACTGATATCACCACACAAGCAGCTGAGGTATGGACACTACAGTTATGATGGTCACTGTATAGTGGATTTCATGATGGATTTGAAATGCACATGCTGGAGGTGGGAGTACTACAAGACTGCATAACAGAGACATACTAACTAAAGAGGTTTGTGGGATGGGTGGGGGATGACAACACCACAGGTCACATCACATATCTCACAACAACCACACAAAAATAAGGCATTTGACAATCAAGTCATTGCTTATCTGTGCAGTTACTCTGGTCAATGCAGCACTTAGGTGTATCATATGCCATATGCCCTAGCATCCTCTTCACTCAAACAAATTGAATTCACAAACATTCATTTGGGTACATGTACCTCCATGGGTAACTGTACCACCTGGAACACATTGTAACACTAGCACTGTCGTCAATTTAATCCCTGTACCCATGACGTGGAAAATTCGCAAAACAGTCTTGCCCTCAATGGTTGTTAATAACATATAAGTATTATGCGAAAAGTAACTGCTATATCATACATAGGTACCACTCATTGAAATGGTTGTCAAGTGAACAAAAGTTGTTTGGGTTAAATCAAAAAACAAGGTGTATATCCTATATGAATCGTCATTCAGTCAACAGACTGCATCAGTGACTGCTGTGCTTCTTTTTTCGGGGGACAGCTAGAGCATAACAGAAACCACCCTGCCACAAATCATTGATGGATGTGCACGTGCTATGGGGAACATACAGAGTGGCACAGGCATGCTATCACCAAACCACCAGCCATGGTGGTAAGAGGACAGCATTGATTGCCACTGTATGGGTTGGTGAACAAAAAAGTTATTTTGATAATGTGAGGGAGAGGGGGAATCGGATTGCATGGTGGTTATTGAATTAGCATGCTGATGTTTGGTGTAAAACAATACAGCAGCTCAACATACTATTGATGTACCAAAGAAATAGTGATTTTCAATTTGTCAGTGTGGGGGGTTGGGGGCCACAATCACTTGACATCACATATCGTATCATATTACCACTACCACAGCACCTCAGAGTAAACAAACATACCACCAACACTAGACTGAAGTGTCACTGTGAAGGGAGACTATAGGAAAACTAGTACTGCACAAGCATCACTATCACATCTTGAGGACACATGACATGGCCAGTACTTTGTGCTCTGTAATGGAAAGGAATCACACATTATGAAAGAGCACTCAATCACATCAAATACAGCTGCAGGCCGAGCTTCTGAGAGTAGGGCTTGGTTTATGATGCGCAATGGTGCTGCTGGGGAACGTCATTTGTGGTTCGGCGGAAACACGGCAACAGTTTACAATAAACCACAGTTCCACAACACCTAGACTGATGTGCCACTAACACAGGACACCATGCTGACAGTGGTGCTGCCCTTCACAAAGCACATGATTGCCTGAAAATGTGAGAGGAGATATGTGCTGGTGACTGTATGGTATGACGTAGCACCATTCCTGTAGGAAAGGTGGAGGGGGGATTGAACTACACCATGGTACTAGTGGGTACACAACAATACAACAGTACATCATAATACTGACTAGCACAGCCCAGCTATCAACCACTAACCAACAAAGGTACTGGGAGGAAAAATAGGCTGGTCAATACACTGGATGCTGCACCATCTGAGCAGTATCCACAATTGTAATTAAACCATATGTAAAATGTACATTTACTTTTAAGTGTGTGTGTGTGTGTGTCTGAGTGGGGGGTGGCTCCTGAAGGTACATCACATAAGTTGTGTACACAGTAGCATCACGTGCAGCACAGTTCAGGGAGGTTGGGGTAGGGGACCCAGGGTCGACATCCACATTCAATGCCTTATTACAAAAATTAAAATGGTATTTGTCTTTCCCACATCAATGAGCTGCCTGCAACACTGATTGATGCATGGAAAGAAAATACTATCAAATGACCCACATCACCTAAATCACCACCAGACAACTGCCGAAACTCACCAGTCCACATTTGTATGCCTGCAAGCTCCAGTAGTAGATACAGAGCTGGATTCACTGCTGCTTTCAGTGCCACTCTGTAGGAGGTCAAGACAATATGGACCATCGACGTCTGCAAGGTTGGGTAGAAAATCAGATTCAAAACTATCGCTGTCCACCGCAGAGAGTTCACTACCTCTACTACTCGTCATGTTCCTCTGGACTGCATTCTCAGGTACACATGTCATACGCCGCGCTGATAGCTGAATGATGTGATTGATGCACGGAGTTGGCACTTCCAGTCTTCGGGCATGACTAAATGCTTTTTTTATTGAAAATGAAGACATTCATATGACAATCATGCTGTGATTTCACTCAGGGGATATATACCCATGGAACGCAACAATGCAGGTAAGATCATGACAACCCCTCTTTAATTACTTTTAGTAATCCTAATATGCTCCCATTCCCTACTCTACTACCAAATCTTTTAAAGCCATTAAAAGATGTATTTATTTTTGACTTACGCCAAAGTATATGCTTATTCCAAGTAATATTTTCAGTATACCTAATTCCCAGATAATCATAGTATTTAATAGTTTGAATTTTTGTCTTGTTAATATATAATGAAGGTACCATTAATTTCCTGTTTCCAGATATAACTAAATTAGTTTTATTATTATTAATAACCAACTTATTCACCTCATATAGTTTGGCAAAGCGATTTAACTTTCTCTGCAAACCTATAAATGAGGTTGACATTAGCACCAGGTCATTTGCATACTCTTAACAAGGAATCATCAGCTGTCTAATCACTGGGGACTGGAAATCTGGGTGTTCCATAGCTTCTATCATTGAATTAATGTAAAGATTAAAGAGTGTTGGAGCTAGGATACAGCCTTGTCTGACTCCCTGGTTTGTCATGGTTTTGGAAGAAAGTTCTCCTGATTGGTTGTATTGGACTTGAAGCCATGTTTCTTGATGGAGTTGTATTAATATATCTAGCAAATCTGGGTCTATACCATAGTCCAATAATTTTTGCCATAACAGGGGTCTATTAACTGTATCAAACGCTGTCTTCAAGTCTCAAAGCAGCAAAATTGTTTAGACTTTTTAATCTTTACATACTTCCAGATGAGGTGGGACAATGCAAAACAGTGTTGAATTGTGGATCTATTAGTTCTGAAACCATTTTGCATTTCATTCATGATATTTATTTAATCTAACCATTTTTGTATTCTCTTTAATATAATTCTTGTGAATAATTTCTGTGAAGAATCCAGCAAACCTATTGGTCTATACATCATAGGATCATTAACATTACCCTTTTTAAAAACTGGACACATATTACTGCCCAACTAGGATTCTGGGAATTGTTCCACTTGTACATATTTATTGAAAATGAAATGAAAAAGTGACAGTCACCAACTGGAAAATGCTTTATAGATATCTGCAATTATATTATCTGGTCCAGAGGCTTTATTTGAGGCCATATCTTCTAATGCAGTCCAGATTTCCTGTTCCTCTATATAAATTGCATTAGGATATATCACTAGTGAATGCACTATTGTATATTGTGTTTCATCGTTATGCATATAATAAAGAGAAGGAAAATGTACTTGCCATTGTTTTGAAGTTATGGATACTTCTATTTGTCTGGAATATTGTGAAAATCCTTAACCTACTAAAGTCCAGTTTTGTTTTATATTTTTATGTATGATGGTATTTTTTCACTTGAATCACTTTTTGTATTGCAATTTCTGCTTTTCTAAATTTAACACTTCTTTGTATTGTTTTCTATTCTCGTTCAATTCTTTTAACTTCTTCTTGTTAGGCTGCTTTTTAAACTCTTTTATTAAACAATTGAGTTTTCTGTTTGCATGTTTATATCTAAAGTTAAACCATGTTTTAACTGTACTTGAAGTTAATGTATTATTTATAAGAAATGGCCGTGTATAGCTATGTACAGCTTCCCATTATATATTTATGTTAGTTCTATCACTTCCCTTCATTTTTTCTCTTCTCAGATTTACTAAATAATCTAAATTTAGGATTTCAGTGAGTGGTCTTATTAATTGAGGTTGCCACCTAGTTCTTTTCTGATTTATAACTTTTAGATTTTGTGGACTTAAGTATTTAATTACCATATTTACTATAGAGTTCTTAAATGAAATACTTAATAGTAATGGAAAGTGTGATGATTCTGGTCTGTCTAAAGTTGTCATATCATTCATCAGAACAATTGCCTCCTGAGTTGCCCATGTCAAATCAATGATAGAGGAACCTTTTGGTCCTAAAAAAGTATACTTGCCCTCTATATCACCATAAGTTCTCCTGTTTAACAAGGAAAAATCCCAGTTTCTTTTTTTTGAACATAGTAAACTTTATTGACATTTTTACATTTACATACATTCTCTGTATACAGTCGTGGCCAAAAATATTGGCGCCCTTGCAGTTTTTTCTAATAATGCACCATTCCTTCCAGAAAATTGTTGAAATTAAAAAAATATTTTGGTATCCATATATGTATTTCTTTGGTTTGCAGTGGAATGAAACACAAAAAGCAGAAACATTTACTAAGTCTTAGCTTATTCCACACAGAAATCCTTAAATGGCCCGGACAAAATTATTGGCACCTTTTAGAAGTAGTTAGAAATAATTAGATTTCAAGCAGGTGATCCTCCTTCACTTTAGAATTGAACTCACCTGTGGTGAGTTGCAGGTGCCTGCAATATAAAAATCACTCATTCAACCAGTTTGAATAGAGAAAAGGACTCACTCTCCTGTTTTGTGTCACTGTGTGTACCGCAATGAGCATGGAGAAAGAAAGACAGCCAGAGAATTGTCTGAGGAGGTCAGACAAAGATTGTAGCCAAGCATGGACAATCTCAAGGCTACAAATCAATCTCCAGAGACCTTGATGTTCCTGTTTCACCGTCGTAATGTTATTAGGATGTTTTTGAGCCTCTGGCACTGTAGTAACCTCCCTGGACGTGCCGCAAGAGAAAACTTGATCGAAGATTGCAGCGCAGGATTGTTCGAATGGTGGAGAAAGCATCTCGATCAACTGCCAAACAGATTCAAGCTGACCTTCAGACACAAGGTACAACAGTTTCAACTCACACCATCTGTCGCCCACTCAATGAAAGGGGGTTATATGGTAGGAGGCCCAGGAGAATCCCACTGCTAAGAGAGAGAGAGACATAAGAAAGCCTGACTGGGGTTTGCCAAAATACACCTGAACAAGCCAAAATCCTTCTGGGAGAATGTCCTGTGAACAGATGAGACCAAATTAGAGTTTTTTGGTAAAGCACATCATCTTTATGTTTATAGAAAACAAAATGAAGCCTTCAAAGAAAAGAACACCTTCCCTACAGTCAAACATGGAGGAGGTTCAGTGATGTTTTGGGGTTGCTGTGCTGCCTCTGGCACTGGGTGCCTTGAACGTGTGCATGGCATCATGAAATCTGGAGATTACCAGGCCATTTTGGAGCGCAATGTTGAACCCAGTGTCAGAAAGCTGGATCTCCGTCAAAGGTCATGGGTCTTCCAGCAGGACAATGACCGCAAACACACTTCAAAAAGCACCCAGAAATGGTTCAAGACAAGATGCTGGGCTGTTCTGAAGTGGCCAGCAATGAGTCCAGATCTAAATCCCATTGAAAACCTGTGGAGAGATCTGAAAACAGCAGTTGGGAGAAGGCACCCTTCAAATCTGGGAGAACTGGAGCAGTTTGCATATGAAGAGTGGGCCAAACTGCCAGTAGAGAGGTGCAGAAAGCTCATCCATGGCTATAGGAAGCGATTGATTGCAGTTATTTTGACCAAGGGTTGTGCTATCAAATATTAAGTCGAGTGTGTCAATAATTTTGTCAATGCCATTTCTTTTCATTTTCTGTTTAAAAGGATGTATTAAATTCTGAATCAAAAACAAAGGTTCTGTAATATTAACAGAGAAATAAAGAATTGTGGAGACCAGTTACTGTACTGTTGTTAATTTCAACTTATGTTTAGAGGAAATTGTGAGTTATTTGAAAAAGTGCAAGGGCGGCAATATTTTTGGCCATGACTGTACATTCTAAATGTCCTTGCAGCCAATGGACAAGATGTCAGAAACATTTGCTGTGTAAACAAGGGAGCTGTATAGGCATCTCTGACCTCCTGGGTTTGTGGCCAACCAAAACTGAATGACATAAGCAAGTAGTCAGACCATAATTGCATAGTTACAACCGTATTCCTTGGTATCTTAAATTTGTGTATCTAGCTATGTGGCAAACAGCAGAATTTCAAGTGTGTCCCGTTTTTTATGGTATTGTGTTAACCTGTTGTTAAGGAGCTAATCTTCTTTTCCATTCTCAGGGCCATTAATATCAAGTTGTTCCATTCCCTAAAGGTGGGAACAGTGTCATCTAGCCAATGTCTAATTATAACCTTTTTGGTGGTGGCTGCTATAAGGGCTATATGATCTTTGCGTGTTCCCGAAGACTGTCTATGTCCAGGCTCAGGATGCATAATTGCAGGGTGAATGCTCTTTCTAGACCCAGGATTGTGCCAACTTTGCTGCGGATGGCATCCCATAGTGGTCTAGCTTTCGAGCAGTCCCATAGTATGTGCTTTAGTGAGCCTAAGGAATCCTGGCATTTTGTGCATGTGGGTGATGGGAGATGGCACATTCTATGGAGTTTAGCTGGGGTGTAATATAGGTTATGGGCTATTTTGTATTGCACAAGTCTGAGTCCATCATGTTTGATATATTTGTGTGTGTGTGTGTGTGTGTGTGTGTGTGTGTGTGTGTGTTAAGCCACATGACTGTTTGAGTGTTGGTGTTATGAAGTTCTGGAAATTTGGCCTTCCAGTAAAGGCATTTATTTTGCTCTCTGGGAGTGGTTGCTATTAGGAGTTGTTTGTAAAGTAAGGATGTGGAGTGATGTTGGGTGGTGAGTCTGGTGAGTTTTCCCCACAGGGAGGGGTCTGAGAAGGACCGTGGTTTAGGTCCAAGAGTAGATGTGATAGCGTGCTGCAGTTGCAGGGGAATTTTGATATTGGGGTAGGCCTCTGCAAGGGAGGTGTAGGATATATACTGTGTGTGTCATTGTGCATGACTTGACCCAGGTGTGTGAATGGGAGGGGGCCCAGGAATTTTTGGGAATGGTTTTATTTTGAATTTTGAAGTTGGGGTTGTTGGTGATTGGTTGATCCAGCGAGAAGAGTGATTTGGTCTTTAGCCTCCTATGAAGCTGTTTGTTGACTGGTAAGCATGTCTTAATTGGAGTGTCCCATAGGGTTATTGGGAGTTTAGGCATTGGCATGTGTAAGAGAGCAGTCATGTCAATGTTGGCTAGCTGGGAGAGGTCCTTTTTGATTTGCAGCCACTAGGGGGATGTATGACCCCATGGCATTCGTTGCCACCAATGTCTTCCATTTGAGAAATTTCCCTGCATGGAGTGCCAGGTAGTAGAGGTAAAAGTCTGGCAGTTGGAGGCCTCCTTGTTTCTTGAGGGGGGTAATCTTATGGTAAGCCCTGCGTGGTGTTTTTTTGTCCCAGAGAAAGGTGGTAAGCATGGCTTTTAATTTCATAAACCATGTGGTAAAGATATGTAAGGTGACCATGCTCAGGGATATAGGAGTCAGGGCAAGATGTTCATTTTGATAATGTTCACTCTTGCCCATAAGAAGAGGAAGGGCTGTTCGCCATTTGAGGTCCTGTTTTATGGTCGATAATAGGGGTTTGAGGTTTTGTGAGAACATTCTCCCTTGAGTTGGGGGCTAGTTAAATACCCAGGTATTTAAGGGTGGTTGGGGACCATGAGCCTCCCTACTGTAATAATTGGCCTTGTGAGGATCAGTTGTTGAGGGGCATGATTGCTAATTTTTTGAGGTTTATCTTATACTCAGAGAGATGTCCAAATTCTTTAAGGAGGTTTATGGCTGCCGGTATGTATTGGAGAGGTTCTTCCAGGTGGAGAAGGATGTCATCCATGTATGCTGAGATCTTATATCGGTGTTGCACTGTCCGTATCCCTTTTATCTCATCACTCTGTTGGATTCTCTGGGTCAGGTGTTCTATCTATAGGTTAAATAAAAGGGGGGAGAGGGGGCAGCCTTGACGTGTTCCCTTGTGCAGGTGGAAGGGTTCTCAGTTGATGCCATTGCATCTAATAAAGGCTGTTGGGGAGAAATGTAGCAGTCTAACCCAATGTATGAACTGACTAGGGAATCCAAACTGTTGCAGTGTCAGTTATAGAAAGTGCCAGGAGACTCAGTCAAATGCTTTCTCTGTGTCTAAGGACATCAGTATGGCTGGTTGTCCAGAGTCCCTGGCTGCTGCCATTAGGTGTGACAATTTCTGCATATGGTCAGAGGAAAGGTACCCCTGCATGAAGTCAACTTGCTTGGGTCTGATTAGGAGTCCCATATAGGAGTCTCTATAAGCGCTAGAATTTTGGCTAAGATTTGTCTGTCTGTGTTGAGCAGAGAGATGGGACAGTAATTCTCTACACTTTCCAGGTTCTTCCTGGGTTTGTGTATTAGGATGATGGCTGCTTGTAGCAGCGAGGGTGCCATGGTTATGGTGCATGTGGGCGTAGCTGAAAAGTATGGTTAGGGGCTCAGAAAGTGATGTCCCTAGGGGTTTGTAGAAGTTCGGTGAAAACCCATCTGGGCCTGGTGCCTTGTCTAAGGGGAAGTCTGATATAGCTGTTTGGACTTCCGATGGGTAATGGGCACCCCTAGTTTGTCCAAAGACACTGTGGGCAGTTTTCAGGAGGTTCGCCACTTCAAGGAATCATTTGATTTGGTTCTCAGAGGTTAGTGATTCTTCCTTATAAAGGGATTCAAAATACTTGGCGAAGGATGCTGCAGTTTCTCTAGGCTGGGTAAGGAGGTTGTCATTTTTCGAGGGGCAGATGCCTTTAATGCTACTCATGAATTCTCTTTGTTTCAGTCTCAGGGCCAGAAGTCTACTGGCTTTCTCCACCTGATCAATATATTTGTTTTTTGCGTGGCAGATCATGGACTCCCTGTTTTCTCTTAGCAGTTCTTTGTATTTTGCCCTGAACGAGTTGAGTTGCACCCAGTCCTCCACTGTGGAGGATCTGGACACTGTTTTCTCTTTGGATCTTATCTCCCTGAGCCGTGTGTTCATTTTATGTTCCCTTTTCCTTGCGGTGGCTATGCAGATTAGTTCTCCCTGATGGTGCATTTGTATGCCTCCCACACATGTGAGTAGTTCATCACTGTGCCTTGGTTTTCCATGAAGAAGTTCTCAGACAAGATCTTAAGTCTCTCTATTGTTTTTGGGTCTTTGAGAATGCAATTATTGATTTTCCATGTACAGTCTTGCAGGTTGGGCGTGGAGAAGGCAAGGAGAACTGGGGAGTGGTCCGATACCACTCTAGCTAATATCTCGCATCTGGCTGTTTTTGCGAAAATGTTTGGGGTGGTAAGGAAATAGTCCAGGTGTGAGGAAGAATTGTGTACTGGAGACTGGAATGTATAGCTGCTATCCCCTGGGTGGAGCACTCTTCATGTCTCAATGAGCCCTAGGGAGTCCTGCAGTTCTTTCAATGCTCTTTGGTTGCAGGTTAGTCCTGTCTTGCTGTGTGAGGATCTGTCTATGGTGGTGTCTTGGACCGAGTTCCAGTCCACTGCTAGTATCATGGGCAATGAGGGGAATTTAGCTAGTTCCAAGAGAGAGAGGTAAAGATTTGGGGGTCATCCTTACTAGGGCCATATACGGATGCTAGTATGAGTTCTGTCCCGTCTAGTGTCCAATGGAGGATTATGAAGCACCCACTTGGGTCTGCTACTTGTTTATGTAGTTGGAAGGGGATGTTATGGTGTATCAGAATCACTGTACCTGCTTTTCTGTTGTCCTGCCCCACTGTGTATGCTTGGCCCACCCACATTCTGCTCCAGAGGTTGGCCTTGGGGGATGGGGTGTAGGTTTCCTGCAGGAAGGCCAAGATGGTCACCTCATGTCTCAAGTGTCTAAGTATTCGGTACCTCTTCTCCTGTGTTTGAACCCCCTTGATATTCCAGGTTAGGGTGGTGAAATTTTGGTTAGCCATCTTGGGAAGTATATTGTTTGCAAAGTATAAGCTGGTGTGGGTTTTGTGTAGAGGGTAATCTGGGGTTGTGCTCTCTGTAGCCACCTTCATGCCCCCTGGGCCTGGACCAGTAGATGTGACCTAAGTGGAAGTTTCTGCTGTCTGTGGCACTGCCAGATGAGTCATGGCATTTTGTGGTAAGTGAGGTATATGAGTGTAACAAGGACTTGAGAGCTTATGCGTTAGGCAATATGCTACTAATTGCTACATTACCAATAATACTAGCTCTAACTAAACATACTATAAGCAATACTAGCCTACATAAATGAGAAAAGAGTATCAAAATCAAAAAGGAGGGCTCACTGGAGCCTACACCCAGTCCCAATGGGTATCGGGTCTTGGGTTGGCCAGGGCAAGCCCTGTTCTCACTGTGTCCGTGAAGGTCTCTCATGATCGATGATCTCTGACCTCTGATCTGACTTAGGGAGTAAAAGTCTTATTAAACCATCGCTATGAGTATACACTTCTGTATTCATCATGCTGTTCTGTCTAGTGTCTGCAATGAAGATGAGAAAGCTATGGGTTTTTCTTCTAATCCACCCCCCTCTGGGCTGCCTTGTGTCTGTGGTACCCGGCATGGAATATTTAATTTTCTGAATGAGGCTGCCCTCCCTCCCCCCACCCATGATTGTCAATTGCTTTTAATGGTTTGCTCTGAGCGATATAATCCCCCCGGGTGTGTTGATCTGTGGTGCATACTGCTGTGCCTCTGCGAGGCCCCTCACCCGCCCATTGAACTGGTGGTGGGGAGAGTAGGGTAGCCTGGTGATTTCCATTCATCTATCACTCTCGCAGTGTGGGGAGCTGAGAACAGTGGACCCCACGCAGCCCACTCTCCATCCCCCCTATAGTGTCCTCCCCCCTAGTATCCATGGGGTAAGCCTTCCCTTGTTTTTCAGTCTGGCCTCTACTAACCTTATAGCTGTCTACGGTGGGCATCAAGTAGTTGTCTTCTCCTCTCCTCCTCCTGTGGATGTTTGTTACTTGATCCATTCTACGTGGTAGTGGGTATGGTGGTGTAGGTCTGTTTATGGCTATGGGGATATTTGGTCCTCTGGGGATACTTGTGCTTATAGTCCTTCCGAACCCCCCTTGGAGATATAATTTTCATCCGTTGCCCTTTCCTTTCTCCATCACTCCTACCAATCTACCCCCTTCCTGACTCTCAGTCTTACGGTCTTCCAGGGTTCCTATGCATGCCCTGCATCCCTGCCCCTGCCTATCTGGCCATCCCACATTGTCCAGGACCTTCACCGAGCCCGTGTCCTTGGATGTTACTGTAATTGAGGCAGCCCAGACTATCCCACACATCTGTCCATTGTCCGTGGGGTCTAGGAGAGTGACCTCCAGGAAGCTATGCTGGTATGGTGTGTTTGGGGCTAGTTATAGTTTATCTGTCCTACCCGTTCAGAGTCCCTCCTTGAGCTGTGGGAGACCTCCATCCTGTTCAGGTCCTCTCTTCCTCCTTCCGTTTGTTGAGATTGCTGATGAATATGCAAAGCTGCCTTCCCTGTGGCCAGGATACAAGTCTGTAAATCCCTCCCCCCGCCACTAGGTAGAGAGGTGTACTTTAGGTGATGTAACTCCCAAGTGTGCGACTGGTAGAGGGGAGCTTGTCATCAATACAGAGTATTCCCACCAGACTCCTGCACTGGTCGGCTCCCCCCTTTGCCCCATACCCCTTCCTGGCCTGCAACCCCCTCCCCAGCCTTTGTAAGTTTAGAGCCATCTACTGTAGCCTTGTCCTTCCCTCTGCCCACTCCCCCCTTAAACACGGTCTCTTAGACCACAGTGCAGTGCATCAGAGATGACCGCTGAACCATTAATTAAGCTGCATTCCCCATGGCCAGACTTCAAGTCTGTAAGTCCCCCCCGCCCCTGGGTTGTGAAGTCTACTGTTGGTGGTGTAGTTCCAATGTGTGAGGTTGGTAGAGGGGGGCGTCTTATGTACAGCCCCCCCACTAACAATTGCAAGGTTAGAGCCATATACTGTAGCATTATCCTTCCCCCACCCCTCCCCTCAAACACTGTCACTTATTCCATAGTACAGTGCAACAGAGATAACTACTACTCAGTTAATTTGGTACCAAACAGGTAGCCAGCAACAGTACATGCAGCTGTCCGTGTGAAAGTCTGCGGGGGGATGCATCCCCCGGTGAGTGGTACACGATCAGAGTCCCAAGACTTCACTTTCTTCACGATGGGCAGACCATTGAGGAGAAAGAGGGAAATGAGGAGCAGAACCCCCTCTGTATCTACCTTTGTGCTATGTTCTTAATGGGGGTTGTGAAGCTGTGAGTAGCAGTTTTTTGCTGTGGGTTAAACCCCTTCCTATGCTGCTAGTTCTTGCTCATATTGTGTTGCTTGCTATCTGTGTGGGGAGCTTGTGTTTGCCACGATAGGAGGGGAGATTCTTAGCTTTGCTCTGTAGAACCCCTAGTCACTGACAGTAGTGTTTTTGACCTGATGTGCGCAACCATCCTTACCATTTCCCTGTGAAGGTATGCCAATAGGGAGGTAGGCTTGCCTCTGTGACCGTATGATGCACGGAGTGCTGTGTCTTGCTGTGGGGGGCTGAGAGAGTGTCTGCCAGAGTCCTGGGATGACAGTCATAAATCATGTAGTGCCTGATGGGAAGAAGTTGTTGTTTTGAGGGGAATAAGACAATAAAGCCCCACCCAATCACCATCTTTGCAGTTACAGGTGCGTGTGGTAGTATAAGCCCAATCAATTGTCCCACCTGAGTGGTTACTTAACTCACGCTCTTCGTATGTTCTAGTCTGGTATGTTGTGCAGGACAGGGGTTGGAGTGAGGGGCAGAGTGACTATTGTTCAAGCTTGGTGTGCCAGTATAAAATACTGGGGGTAGCCGTAAAAATAGAAGTAACTTACTGTGTATTTTGGAGATTCTTTCTTCCTGGGTGAATTGCTTGTTTCCTCTGCTGTGTTACTTCTGGGATGTGGGGAACACTTGTGGCAGGTATTTGGGGAGTTTCCGAAGGGCTGTTTCTGCACTGGCGAATTCTTTAGTACCCAATGGAGTGGTGGGAATCAGCTGAGCAGGGTACATGATTCTGAATATAATTCTTCCCTGGTGGAAGCACTTTTTGATGTCCTGGTATGCTCATTGCCTGTCTCTTACTGCTGGGGTTACATCACTAAATGTATAAAATCTCTGGCAATTCCACTGTAACGATCCCTTGTTCTGCGCTTCAGCCAGAATATGTATTTTGTCCTGAAAGTGAGTGCAGCGGACTATAATCGCCCTAGGTTTTTCTCTTTGTTTAGGTGGTGGTTGAGTCGAACCGTGGGCTCTTTCTATTGAGTATGTCAGTCTGTGCTCTGGGGGCCCCACTACTCCCGGCAGCAGCTTTTGAATGAAGGTTGTTCAGTTATTCCCTTCTGCTTTGTCCTGAATCCCCACTAAGACTAGATTGTTGATCCTTAACCTGCCCTCTTGGTCTTCTAATCATGCTTCCATTTTCATTATTTTTCCTCTGAGTTCCTGAATCTCTTTTGTCTCTTTCTGCTGATGGTCTTCCACTGAGCTTATCCCTGCCTCTGCATCAGAAAGCTGGGCCGTTAGGTTTTCCAGGGCCAGTTTAATGGTTTTGAAGTTGGCTGCCAGGTCACAGAGTATAAGTTTTACAGCGGCTGTTTCAGTAAAGAAGTGGTCCAGTTTATTCTACAGTGTTTCATGGGGTTTCGCATCTGAGGAGTCGCTGGGTTGAAAGTGTGGTTTCAGTCTTTTGTGTGCCTGGTTGTGTGGCAGTGAAGGGGCGACGAGTTTGTCTCCATTTGTTGTCCATCAGCCATCTCCATTCGATCACATAGTTGTATATTTTGTTAGATGCTGTGTTATTCTAATGAAACAATGCCAGCAAGCAACTGTATTCTAAGAATTTGATGTTTTTTGCCACGTTTTAAAATAGCTGATCTCAGAGCAGAAAGAGAAGCATCCAATCACCCAGAGGGCATCATGTGACCTCCAAAAATCCTGGTTTCTCATAACATTTAACAATAGTTTTCCATAAGTATTTGTAATTTTATCTTTTGATATGTGTATTGCATTTATTTTATTATTCATAAAATTGATTCCCTTAATTAATTCATCCTGTAATAAGCATAGTTTTAATTCTTCATGCACTCTTGCATTAAAATCCCCTGTAAGTAGAATAGGTATAAGGCCATATTTATTATTCAATATTTCCAAGTAATGGACCTATTTCCATACTTCCACTCTTATCGAAGGCTTTAGAAAGGATTGTATCAGACCAATTAGTGGAACATCTTAATAAATACAATTGTATGCATGCTCAACAGCATGGCTTCCTCCTGAAGCACAGTAACCTAACCACAGTGGTTGACTACAGTAGTCTAATATACAACGCGCCGGATGCAGGTATGGCTCTGGGATCGATCTTTATAGATCTCACAAAAGTGTTTGATACAGTCAACCATCGACTCCTCCTCCTCAACAATCTGCTACACATCAGCCTCTCGCTTAGCATGATTGACTGGTTTGCTAGCTATCTCTCTGGCAGAATACAGAACATGAGAATCTATGGGTAACTCTCAGAACCAAAGGAAGTAACCCTTGGCATACCCCAGGGGTCTATACTTGATCCACCTCTAGTCTGTTTATAAACTCCCTTCCCTCCGCCTGTCAGGCCCGCATGGTACTCTATGCTGACGCCACTGTAATCTCAGTGCCTGGCAAGGAACTATCAAAGATAACACCTGATCTCCAATACAACTTCCAATTGCTAAAAACATGGTTCCAACAGAAAAGCAGAATAGGCTCCTGCTAAACTATAAAAAAACAAGGACATGTTAATCACTGTACCCCACAAAAGAAGAAATACGGGCCACTGATTATCAACAGCAACAAAGTGAGGCTATAGAACAGGTAACCACCTTCAAATATCAGGGAATACTTATCGATAAAACCCTAACCTTCACCTCACACATCGAGCATGTCATAAAGTCTGCTAACATCAAACTTGATGAGCCATGATTCCTGATGCCTTAAAAATAGTCACCTGCAGCTCTGTACTTTCTGTTATCGATTATAGTCTTGTAATCTATGAGGCAGACATGGATACTGCAATGAAGAGGCTCAAAACCCTCTTAAACGAGGCCTGTAGACTGGCTCTCAGTGTGGATTACCAGACACATACATGCTTATTGTAGAAGGAAACTGGATAGCTCACTCTACAACAACATCTAAAATTCCAGGCCTACTAAGGAAAAAATTGCTCCTTGGCCTAGCAACCAACTCCACTGCAAATCTCTTTAAACCTGCCATATTCACTAAGAACACGAGAAGCCCAACAAAGGGAATGTTACTGGTGTCACAAAAGTGCACCACCTTTGCCCAAAGATCGCTAGTGTTTCACGGTCCCAAGTAGCTAAATGACCTTCTAGCACCCCTACTTAAAATCAATAAGCTGGGCCCATTCAAAGGGGCCCTTCGGTCTTGCTTCACCCTTAACTACAACAATTGTGACTGCTCTGGTGGTTCCCAGTCTTAGTCTATCCCCATTAACCCATCTTGCCCCCCCTCTGCTCAGGAATCCCCCCACCAAACCTCCCTTCTCTCCTCCCCATGACACCCCACCTCTCCCTGTAGTGCTCCACTGATGCCTATGTGACAGTTGCCTCATCTGGCTGCACGTTGCTGCCTGCTTGACAATGCCTCCCCTGGCTTCTCCAAACCTACCACCCTTACCCCTAGTCAATCATCCTTCGCCTCTGAAACTCTACTGCACTTCTCTATCCTGAATAACTACTGTACCGCACTAACTTAGTGCAGCTCCTTACCCATACTGCACTTTGAAACTGCAACTGCTTTATGTCCCTTTATTTTTACAATCATAGTTATTTGTTCATTTCTTTACCTTGTGTTGACACTGTTACAATCAATTCAATGTTATCTGTAACCCTTGTATTCCATGTATTTTGTCATGTCCTAATTTTTTGACTTGGAACCTTTGAAAATGAGTTTAAAAGCTCAAAGGTTGTAATCCGAAACTACAAATAAATAAATAAATACATAAATAAATAAATAAAAATGAGTCCCAGGCAAATATGGGCATATTTCTGTTGTTCCTTGGTGGTACATATGTATTAATTAATTCTCTGTATATTATTGTGTTATAAATAACATTTTCTTGTTTCTGTATGTATAACTGTCTCATAAGTATGTGATGTAATTGCTGTGTACCAACTCGAACCTTGACCTTATCAGGTCCATCTTGTAAATGAGCCTTGCTCAATGATGATCGCCTGAATAAATAAAGATTTGATTGATTGATTGATTGATTGATTAAAAAACATTTTTCCATCTGGTTGTTTAATAGCAGGGTCAAAGTGTTTGGGAATTTGTTCTCTAGTTGCATTGCTTGCAAACCTAGTGAGATTTTAACTTATATAACTACACCCCCTTTGGGCCTTCCTAGTTTTTTTGGTTTATTAACTGGATATATAAATCCCACATACCTGGGTAACATGGGGAGTATCTCATCTACCCACCAAGATTCTTATATGCATATTATATCTGCAGTATATAAAATATCTTAAAATTATCTGTCAACTTATTTCCCAGTCCTTCCACGTTCCATGATATTATTTTAATTTTTAATGGTTCCTTTGGTATGTTTTGTTGTTTCAGGTCTATTTGTCAGTCTCTTGATGTAATAGTCAAAGGATCAGAGATGTGTCAACTGCACTGTATAGTAGGATTTTGTATTTCACTATCCATTCCCTTTTTGTTATACCAGACTTTACTGTCTGTTAAATAAATCCCAAGGGGGTCTAAAATCTTTACTGCCTCTAGAAACATAGAAATATAGATTTTGTTGGCAGATAAGGACCACTTGGCCCACCCAGTCTGCCCATTTCCCTACCTATTGGATAAGCTGCAGATCCTAGGTTTACCAACAGCCTACTTCCTCCTACCTCCCACTGGAATTGCCTTATATCTGTCCCATGCATTCTTAAATTCCCCCACTGTTTTTGACCCCATAACCTCCTCAGGAAGGCTGTTCCATGCATCCACCACCCTTTCCATGAAAAAATACTTCCTCACATTACCCCTGAGTTGTCCCCCCCATCTTCAAATTGTGCCCCCTTGTTCTCGCACATCTCTTTTTCTGAAAGATGAAACCCTCTTGGACTTTGTTGATTCCCTTGAGGTACTTGAAAGTTTCTATCATATCCATCCTCTCCCTCTTTTCCTGTAGGGTATATATATTAAGCTCTTTTAGTCTCTCTTCATATGGCTTCTGGTGCAGATGCTGCACCATTTTAGTTGCCCTCCTCTGGACTTCCTCCATCCTGTCTATGTCCTTGTGGAGATGGGGTCTCCAGAACTGCATGCAGTAGTCCAGATGGGGTCTCACCAACTGTCTTTACAGAGGGATAATGACTTCCTGTTTTCTGCTGGTGATGCCTCTCCCTTTGCATCCTAGTATCCCCCCAGGCCTCCTTACTGCCTTCTCACATTGCTTGCCTACCTTTAGGTCATCTGATATGACTACCTCCAGGTCCCTTTCCATTTATGTTGTCCTTAATGCCCCCTATTGTGTACTCTTCCCTTGGGTTTTTGCTTCCCAGGTGCATTACTTTGCACTTTTTTGCATTGAATCTAAGCAGCCATACTTTTGACCATTCCTCCAACTGTGCCAAGTCCCTTCTCACCCTTTCCTCCCCCCCTCGAGTATCAACCCTGTTGCAGATATTTGTGTCATCTGCAAAGAGGCATACCTTTCCTTTCAGTCCCTCCACAATGTCACCTATAAAGACATTAAAGAGGACCAGTCCTAGTACTGAACCCTGCGTTATGCTGCTAGTACCCCCCCTTTCTTTGGAGTGGACTCTGTTTACTATTACCCTCTGCATCCTGTTGTCCAGCCCATTTTGGAGTTCTAAAGGTAAGATTTAACACTAATGCTGCCAATCTTGGCGTTCTAAAAGTAAGATCTATCTGGGGTGTATTTGTCTCACTGTTATGTATTTTTACTTGTTCAATCAAGTTATAATTGATATTCAATTTTAACATACTGTACATGAGAGAAAAGTAGCTATTTCCTTTTTCATATGACCCAGTGCTTGCCCCTTTGTAATTTTCTAGCCATATAATGAAAGGGTTCTGCTTTCCCATATTAATCTTTGATTTGTATTATGTTCTTTAATCACCACCATGATTTTTCCTATCCACTCCTTGTCCTGTGGGCCCACCTTCCCCTCTTTCTCTTCATCTAAATTAACTGAGGCTGGAATTTTCAGTGATGGGAGAAGATTAATTCTTTTATGTTTTAGTTCTGTCTCCATGGGCCAATCTTTTTTGTCATTTCTTCCATTTTGTTATATACCAATACACAGCCTACATATGCTGCTGTATTTGGGGGCCTAGTAATATAAATATCTTCCATCCCTAACTTAATATATAACAACTTTAATATCCCATCTCTTAGGGACTTTTGAGATTCATTATACAGTTTACAAACTCCATACATTTCTAACAAATACTCATTTTGTTCATTATGTAGGCTGTCCTTTACCTCAAAGACCTAATTTTTGCTATTAAATGCTGGTACATCAAGGATTTATGTTTCCTAAGGAGTTTGAGTAGTACATATATCCATCCTGGATTCCTTAGACTTAGCTATCCAATTTTAACAGTAGTAGCCCATGATACATGTTTTTGTTTTCAAGGGGTAGGACATAAACTTCCATTTGTTGGAAATCTGTCTTCTTATTTTCGTCACTAGATTTCATATCCTGTACTCTGTTTATAGACATATCCCTCCCCTGAGCTTCCAATTCCTGCATATTCTCATTTCTTTTCCCTTCTTTTGTTATCCACATTTACTAATCCATATCGTTTATTTTGCTTCAATAAGGTTTTTGATAAAACTTTATTTTTGTTTTCATTTTTCCTTTTCCTCCCTTTATTTTTTTTTTAATTTTTGATGCTTCCCATTATTTCCCTTTGTTAGATCAATAAGTTCAATCACCTCATCCCTTCCTTTTTGAAAGGATGGAGGTAAACAGACCTGTACTACCTTATTAACTACTGTCTCATATCGTATATGTTCTTCTTCCTGGGCCTGTGCTATTATTTTCTATTTTTTGGGATTATGTGATAAAAAACATCTGCTCAAAGGAATGCTTCTCCTCCTTAATAACCCGTAAGTTCTCCAGTAATACTATATTAGCATAATATGGGTTCTTAATAATCTCTAACATTTGCTTAGATACTGTAGGGATGTTGATGTTGTAAAGTCATCTTCATTTTTAAGATGTTCCTTATCATAACTTATATGTTCCCCCTTACAACCATTTAACAAGGGCTCTGGTGAACAAGGTGAAAATCTGAGGGTAACTCCTCCACTTAAATCCTGCATATCCATTACACTACCCTCTCCTTCTGCTATCAGAGTGCAAATAACTAGAAGCTAAACACTTAACACTTCTAGTCATATGATCTAAATCTTGTATCACAGATGATAGATTATCTTTTTGTGTCATTTCTTCTGTTAATACTGTATGTGAGTCAGATTTCACATCTGTTTTTTGAGGGGTAAGTATGTGTTGGAGTGGTATCTGAGAATACTTCATTTTCTCCCAGTCACACTAAATCTGGTGTTCTTTCCAAATCTTGCATTCTATCCCTTTTTTGGGCTACTGGGGTTGATTTAACTGCCAGTTTTGATACCTGTATTTCCCTTAATTGTGTCACCTCTGTATGTTTATTTGTATCAGTTGAATCTATAGCGCCACAAATGTCTGAAAAATTGTATGAGTTTTGAGAAGCAATTGAAATAACCTCTAGGTAGGAATCCTTCAGTTTCAATGATCTTAGTATGGCTATTTGCTCTACCTTGGAGGGGGGGATTAAATAGTCCAGTTTCCTTTGTTTCAGTTTGTAGTAAGGACAGTGGAGTCGAACATGTGTTCCCCATCAGCTCCAGTGCATCACTTAAAAAAAAATGTGCTGTTTGTTTGATTTTTATCCAGATTTTTACTTGTGCCCAGTATTTGTTTTAGTTCCTCAAGTTCTTTGTTTTTTTTCATTTTACTTTTTTTACTCTTAACCCCTGTTTGTTTGGAGGGATATGTCTGTGGGGAGCAAGCCAAACCACTTCTAGTACTAACCATAATACTTGATGGGTTCCTACTGTTGAGGTCAGAAAATATACACAAATATATAAAATTACTACTTTCAATAATAGGACAGCAGCTCTCTAACTGGACTAATAATTTGCATATGTTGCCCATGATGCTTTGCACTATTGGGGTATGTGCAATTCTGTTCTCTTTAATATATTATAATGAGTTATTTAAAAAATATATATTTTATCACTAGTAGTTTACTTTTATACAATCCATACAATTTTAAGTCCACAGAAGTCCAAAACAAAAGTATAATGGATAAATATAAGAACTATTATCCTTGAATACCCAAAGTCCAATCTTGTCTCCCGATGAAAAGGAAGCCAACCGGGAAGGGGTGTTTATTCCGATGATATGAGTTCCTCTTAGTTCCACTAGGCTAAAAAAGTCCAGAGTCTGAATCTCCCTAGAGTTTCCCTTGAGCTGCAGGAGCCTGTCTGAGTCCTTCTAATAGTTTTAACAGATGTTCCTTGCACGGCTGTAAGTAAATTAATTTCCGAAATAAAATTCTTCAACCTCTGCATCGAATATTGATAGTACCAGTGATACCGATGGTACCAACTTAAAACCCAATTCCGGAACCACGTGTGGTCAGATAGCCAGCAGTATGTTATCTAAAAACATCATGTAGGTTTCTGTGGTACTTTTAGAGACATCACTGAAAAAAACTTTGAAATTGCAAAACTTCACAGTAAATACTAAAATCTCTGTACTAAATCCGCTTTGAATTGTAAGGAGGATCACCTCTCGGATTTGGTTAGTTCATGCGGTTTGTTACTGAGCACTGTGTCTGAACTGCGTGCTCAAGGAATTGGATGAACTGGAGGAGGGGGTGAATAAATCACCAAGATATTCCAGTATTTTGAAACAAATCTTTTATACCTACTAACTGCATTGATGCCAATTGTTCACCTTGTGGTGTATCAGACTTCCCAGCCCTAGTTGCCCCTTTTGGCCAAAAATGTCAGACGGTGTCACTGGGTGATTAATAGGTCCACTCAACAAAAACACAACAGACCAGATTTTCAAAACAGCCAGATTGCTGCAAGACCTGGGTGCACCAGAGATATGATGCACTGGGTTTGTGGCAGTCTTTTGGGATTTTACGACAATTGCTGCATGTTAGACCAGCTTTTTGTGGTTTAGTTGCATCAGTCCTGGGATCCTTGTTACAGTACTTGTGCCAAATATTTGGCTCAAGGTGCTGTAATTTGGGATAACTGTCACAACTGCGTCTAACCTATTAAAATCAGATGCAGTTGCAGCAAAAGTATTTTGGCACATGGCCAGATTCAAAGTGTTGTGACAAAGGGCTTGTTGCAAGCCCCTCACCACCCTTTGAAAATCCAGCCCAACATTAAGAACTTCTGTTATACTTTGAAATAAAATTATTTATAACGTGAGAGAAAACTAATACTGTAACTTAAACAGATAGCCTGAAATCTGAGCTCATATAAAAGTGTCCATCCTGGCCTTTCGCTAGCTCCACCTCCAATTGTTGAAGAAATTATCACAAGTAGCCATTAAAGAGTGATTTAAATTTGGGGAATGATTTGACTATAAGGCAGTGATATCATTTTCATATACTCTTCTGCAATGCCTATAATTTTTTGTTATTGTTTTTCTGCCGTGTTTTAATCCCAAATGGTTACCACTATGATTAAGTAAATAATGCTCCTTATGTATGTAGATAGCTATGTTCTGATATGGTGTTTTGCAACTACAAGACAACAGCTCAAAATGAAGCAGAGAATTGGCAAAATGTTGAGACATAATTGTGGACTGTGGATTTAGAAATATATTTTATTGAAGAAAAAGCTGAGATACCATCTTGATAGATTGTTTGAATTTTGTTGACCCAGTAGGTCCACTGAGACTAGAAGTCCCTTTTTCAGGGGTGACCGGGGGAGGGGAGGAATACAGATGGTAACCAATTGAAATTGAAACCAGATTAAGCTGTTGGTGGTATTTTTAATGAATGGTGAAAATTTGGCCAGGACACCAGGGAAATTCCTCTACTCTTTTTGAGAAGTGCCATGGGATCTTTAATGTCCACCTGAACAACCACCAGAACAGGAAGATGGGACCTCGGTTTAACGTCTCATCTGAAAGACGGCACCTCAGGAGTACAGCACCCCCCTCATGCTGCATTACAGTGTCAATATTGGAATTTAACCCAAGTGAGAGGTATCGAGATAAAACCGACAGCCTTCTGATCTTCCTGCCTCACAGGTGAGTGTGCAATCTGCTGAGTCACTGACACTGACACTGACACTGAGATACCATCTTGGTTCATTTCTCTTTTTTGTGGAATCCTCAGTTGTGACAGAGGACTTTCTCATTTATGTATAGAATTCTGGCCCTAGAAACCCGGAGGATCACCTGGAAATTTTGTAGTAATTCATCAGAAATTCTTTCTTCAAAGAAATGCTGCCCAAAGTACCACCCATATATCAATAAAAGTACTTCACTCCTCTAATTTGTCTGGCTTATATTAGTAAAAAGATCTGCTTTTCCTCTGGCTTGTCTCCATTTGAAAAAAAAGAGCTTTGTGCTGCTATTGAAGTCATAACCCAACTCTTACACTGAACTATGGGGCTGGCTGATCTCAGTGTGATTCTACTTTTTTATTTATTTGAAAACTGGTACCTTAGAGAGGCACACTGAGCCAAGGCACAATTACTGGTGTGACCAGGGGAAAGGGAAGAGGAGAACATACTGTAGTTACAAAGAAATATAAACCATGCTGATTATGAAGTAACAAGAGCAATGACATAAAGTGTATAAGTTGAGTGCTGTCCAAACAGTAATTACAAAATAAGGCAACTGGGTGCCAAATAAATAACATACAAAATCAGAAAAAACTGTAAAGATAAGGTAAGTTCAAAAAGTGCAGGGACCCTGGATGAAGGGATGCTGGACCAGTGCTGAGAGGTGGAGGTGGGAAAAGTAAGGAAGGGTTCGGGGAGAGTGTTGGCAAGAATGAGGGGAATCTGTGACAACCTCAGCCTGCACTATTCCTGGTACTGTTCCTATATCATTTAGTATGTCACCAAGAAATACTAAGTTTGTAGAAGAGCCAGATGGGTGGAGGAACAGACTGTTGTTGTCCATGTTGGTATGAATGACAAAGAAAGCCCAATCTCTGAGGATATACAGAGGTCATTCATGGAACAAATGATGTTCCTAAAAGGAAAGATATCCAGGGTGATCTTACCTGAGACACTCATAGTCTATTGGGCTAGTGAGGAGTGAAAATGAACCATTAAATAGGGTACATTTGTCTAAAGGCCTGCAAGAGGGAGGGTTTTGTTTTTCTGGCCAACTGGAGGGCCTTCTGAAGAAAGGGGTGCCTTTACAACAGTGAGGAACTGCACCTGTGCCCAGACAGAGTGGGGATACTGGCCAGAAGAGTGGACAGGGTAGTGGGAAGTTAAACTAGAGGATGGACTGGAACAAAGAATCACTATGGGCAGAAGGCAGATACTGTACAGGGAATAATTGAAGGAAGGACAGTGGAACAGTTCAACACAAGGGAAAGAGTCCCACCAGGAGTAAAGGAAGTATGAAGAGACAGCTTCATCACCTCCATGTAGGTCAGCATGAGGAGTGTAAACAACAAAATGGGTGTGCTCAAAGGCCTAATGCACTTAAGGGCCAAGACATTGTAGTCCTCATGGAGACTTGGTGGGGGTAGATAAGGATGGTCACACCAGGATGGAGAGATGCAGACTATTCTGGAGGGATAGGCCTGACAAGAAAGGGGGTGGGGTTGAGTGGCTCACTTCAGAAAGGAAAGCATCACTGCAGAGTACAAAGAGGACATCAGGGAGCAAATTGTGTCAAAGAGTCCCTCTGAGATGAGTTGGGGGAAGGGGGAGAGTCATACCCTGGGGGTTTGCTGCAGGAGCCCAAACAGCTTAGTAGAGTAGGATGCCTAACTGGTCAGGGAGCAGGGCCCCATGTTAACTGTGATTCTGCAGTTGCTGCATCACAGCATAAACATGGTCCTGCCACACAAAGCATGCTCTGCCACAGAAACAATGATGAAGTAAAGATGGCTGCAGCTACTGCTGAGCTAAAGTAAGTGACATTGACTTAGAAAAGAGGGTTGTTTCTTGGTTTGAGAGTTATTTGAGAGGTAGAAAGCAACAGGTAACCTTAGACGGTGTAAAATCTGCTCTGGTTGGAATTAATACAGAGGTCCCACAAGGTTCTATTTGAGGGCCCCTGTTATTCAGTTTTTTTGTTAATGATTTGCCTCTGGTTATTTCATCTTCAGAGATTTTACTTTATGCAGATAATTACCTTGGGCAACAGGCCCATAAATTCCTCATTTATTGTTCAAGCACTTATACTCTAACCCCCACCAGGAGCAGTATTGTTACCTGGGCATTAATGGAAGTGCTGTACTTGAAAATCATGTCCCATTAACTGCTGTTCCATGTATAATTATCAAAAATACTTCGCATCTGCACACTTGAATCTTGTTACTAGAGACTCTATTGATGTTATCAAGTTCTCAATATGCATTGTATTGTATTGTACTGTACTGTATTGTATTGTATTGTGCTGTATTGTGTAATTGGATTGTTTCTCAACTGTATGTACAGTAAACTTGGACCATTTTGTTCCCTGGGTCACCCCTGAAAAAGGGACATGATTGTCTCAGTGGCTCACCTGGTTATCAAAATTCAAATAAATAAATGAATACATTCATTTAGTAGTGAGAGTAGTTGTGAAAATTAAATTTTGGATTTACAGTATGAGTTTCAGTTAGTCAATAGGTGGTTGAATGACAATGGCATATTATTAAGCATGTCTATGACTAAATTTATGTTTTTGGGAAATAGGAGCAAGCTGACTTCTATCCCAGATTATTTGGCAATTAAGGATGCAAATGATGTGGATATAGAGAGGGTTGATTGCTTTAAATATTTAGGTTTTTACTTGAATAGTTCATATGCCTTATAATTAGTGATGCACGGATATCCGATCCGGAGATCCGATCCGGTCGGATATCAGGCTTTTTACCCCTATTAGACCCAATCAGTTTTTAAATTTTAATCAGGTCGGGTCGGGTCGATTATTTTAAAATCATCGCTCAGTTAAAAAACAATCAGTGCGAGAACAAGAACCACAGTTAGTAGTCGGGGCGCTAGTGCTGCTAAACACAGCTAGGGCATAATAATACAGAATAAATCAGCTGTTTGGTTGTGCATATGTAACCCTCACCCCTGCCTTTTTGTCAAAACGACAGGTGGCATGCTGTTGAAGCTGACAGCAGTACCTGGAGGGGACTGGGTTCGGGGAGGATGAGGTTACTCGGCACAGGGGAGCCTAGGTTTGGCTACTCTGCACAGGGGCACCCAAGTAAATCTGAACACAGGAAGCAATAACTGTAATGTCCAGAACCAGGAATGGGATTCTTCAGTGTGGCTGTTATTCACATACAAGCTGACCAAACAAAGCATAGATGGACCCCCATGGGGCTACATTTCCTGGTAATGCAGATTAGAGACAACAGAACACTTTATCACTAATTCCAGCCCTCAGGCTCTAAACCCACCAAGCACACAGCCCAGACTTGCACGCAGCTTTGGGTACACAGTCCGACTTGTACACTACTTGGGTTTTCCCCACTGGCCCGGCTCCCCCGCTGACCACTTGATCCGCAGTCCATTGGAAGAATGAACCAATTATCCCATTCACAGTCCATTGGAGGAATGAACCAATTATCCTGTTGTGGCTCCCCAAACCACACTAGAGTCTTCGACCCCTAGAGAGAGAATTTTCCTTACAATCCCACATCTGGGTACTTCCCTCATCACTGGCCAAGTGCCTGAGGTAAAGTAGAAATCCACAGAAGAAATCCATAGAGGTGGACCTGGTCACTAAAGATGGGGGGCCACCCACCTCCAGCTCCCATACCCAGCCATTTCCCTGGAAACTGAACAATTCCTTTACTGAACTCTCAAATATAGATTATGGGTAGACATCTATCACATCTCCTCTACATATTATTTGCATCCCAACAAACTCTGGACTTGAACCTACTTTTACTTTGCTTAGCCCATTACTCTAGGCTTCCCAATATTGTAGTAGTTCAATCCCCACATTGTCACACAAGTCCCAGAGTGAAAAACATAGGCCCTTTTAGCCAGAGCAGACACTCACCCTCACGTTGCAGGTGCCCCACAGGTGACTCATAAATCTTCTTGTTCTCTCAAATAAACACTGGAACACATAGGCAGCTTTTCCTCCACAAGCAGAACTAGGGGGTTGCCCCAGGAATCTGCAGGGAAACCTTCTCCCCCCCCCCGGGAGGGAGGGAGGGAAGGGGCACTGAGACCCCAAAACAGCGGTCTCCACCACTTCAGTAATCTTCTGCGTCTCTCTTTAAGGTGGAGACACACACCCTTCTACTTAAAAGTAGCCCTCTGTCAGAGCTGAGGCTCCTAGAGCCTTCACTGAGCTGCTTTACCAGCAAGCTCCCAACTTCACACTCACTCACTGAAGACTGACTGAAGACACTGACTTTAAAACTCCCAACGTTCTAACTAACTCCCTTTGCTGCAGATTCCAATGTGGCTCATGCAGCTGCAATAGTTCTATTGGTGATGTCATCCCTCAGTCTCAGCTGAGACTGAGAACAGAGTGAGACAGTGTGAAACCCATTTAACTGGAGTTTCACAAGCTGTCTTCCCTGCCTACCACTAGGTATTACTGGGATTCTAGTAACCCCGGGTAACAAGGGGGTTACACATAAAAAAGCAGATTAGGGAAGAAGAAATATTTCAGATACAGTGTATTACATATAGGAGCTTGCAGGAATACAAATTTTTAAAATCTACTCCGCAATCAAGGTAGTAAGTGGCCATGTCAGAACTCAAACTAGTGACACAGGTATTTTTCTGGAAGTAAGCATTTTTAAATATGAAGTTTGTGGACTGTATAAGTAGTGTCTTTACATCATGTTCCTTATTGAAATTAATTTTGAACCTAAATATGGGCAAGATAGTATTCTTAGATATATATTCGCCTAGCTGAAACTATACAGCCAAAATATAAAAAATTTGTGAGTCCCATTTTTACGCCACTGAGTGTATGACGCATATGACGCTTCCTAGCAAAGCAGCTACTTTGACAATAGATTTTAGCATGACACTAGCATCCTTAATAGAGTTACAGTATTATAGTATAGAAGTCAGCCCTGCCAAGCGGCCAACCGCTTCTGACAGCAATAAGTCAGCCAGCCAGAATAAGTTAGAAATTGGACCCCAGCAAGGTAAAATTACTTTTGACAAAACTTACTGCACTGTCGCATGAAGTAATATTAAGGGTATAAGTAGAAGAGGTGATGGTGCCTCTTTGAATAAATAAGAAACTCACATATTAACACAGACTAAATCAGCTCAGGTTCTATGTTTCAAATAGCAATAATATGTACAGTACACTTAGAATTAAAAGGAAGCATGCCCTTGGACCAGGATCATTTCTAAGAGTTCTCCTCTACTATTTCTCACTTATTTTTTATTATTTGGTAAGTTATAACGTTCATATTTATTCTTTGGTTAAGACTGTTAATTCATGACTGGGTTTGCTTTATAGCATTGGTTCTCACACTTTGTGATAGTGAGCCTCCCCCAAGCCATGGAAAAGATTTCAAGCCTCCCTCAAATTTGGAAAACATCTTAGACCTCCCCATAGAAAAAAAAATACTTTGCACAGTACACCAGGAATCAAGCGAGATCAATAAAGCTGACTGAGTATATTCTCTTTTTATTCAACTTAGTGTTCTCCACCCCCAACCCCACACCCCAGGTTGCCCTTATCACTCTACTTTTATGACTCTTAAACCCTTGTTACTCTTTCCTCTCTGTCTGGAACAACTAACCTAGCCACTCCCTCTCTTACCCTGTTGTTAAGCAACTTACTGCATCCTCATCCCCAGGTCACACCTGACACAAGAACTGGCTCAGTGTGCCTTTCCCAGACACTGATTTACATATAAACACCTACTGTAGAAACAAGCCTTGACTCAATGTATCTTTCCCAGTCACTAATTTGCATATAAACATCTACTGCAGAAACAAGCCTTGACTCGGTGTACTTTTCCTAGTCACTACTTTGCATATAAACACCTACTATACAAACAAGCCTCGACTCAGTCTGCCTTCTAGTCACCAATTTACATATAAATACACCTTTAACAAGCTATGGGTCAGTGGGCCTTTCCTGGTCACAGATTTATACATGAGTAAAGAAATGCACCTGCTATTATCCACATTTAGTTTTACTACATCATTTCACACACAACATCTAAAACTTAAAATTTAAATACTGTACATTCTCAGACTTGACTGGGCCTCCCCTGGAACAGTTTGAGGCCTTCCTTGGGAGGCTGGCCTCACCATTTGAGAACTAATGCTTTATAAGATAAGAAATTGCCTTTCATTTAATTCTAAAAAAAGTGTTAGTACAATCATTCATTTTGTCTGTTATTAATTATGGATTACCAGTTTTCTCAGATGCAGTGGAGACTTCTTTAAATAGAGTTAGAATTGCCATCATAATGCATGCTATTATGTTTTGAGCCATCCTAGGCCGATGCATCATTGTTTTGTTTATATTTTTTGCTTAATTGGTACTCATTTGAACATCATTGTTTGTACTTTAGATTTATTTCATTTCAGACATTTTGGCATAGCAATGTTCAACTGTCTTTTAAAGATCTGAATAAAGAAATGTAGAAACATAGAAACATAGACTTTGATGGCAGATAAGGACCACTTGGCCCACCCAGTCTGCTCATTTGCCTACCTATTGGATAAGCTGCAGATTCTAGTTAACCAACAGCCTACTTCCTGCAACCCCCCCACTATAATTGCCTTATGTCTGTCCCATGCATATTTGAATTCCCCACTGTTTTAGACCCCACAACCTCTCCAGGAAGGTGGTTCCATGTGTCCACCACTCTCTCCATGAAAAAAAAATTCCTCCATTACCCCTGACTCGTCCCCCTCTATCTTTAAATTGTGGCCCTTGTTCTTACACACTCTTTTCTGGGAGATGCTACCCTCCTGGACTTTGTTGATTCCTTGAGGTACTTAAAGTTTCTATCATGTCCCCCTGTCCCTCCTTTCATCAAGGGTATACATATTAAGCTCTCTAGTCTCTCTTCATATGGTTTCTGATGTAGACCCTGCACCATTTTAGTTGCCCTCCTCTGGACTGCTTCCATCCTGTCTATGTCCTTGCATAGATGAGGTCTCCAAACTGCATGCAGTACTCCAGATGGGGTCTCACCAACTGTCTGTACAGAGAATAACCACTTCCCTTTTTCTACTTGTGATGCCCCTTCCTATGCAACCCAGTATCCCCCTGGCTCTCCTTACCGACTTCTCACATTGCTTACCCACCTTTAGGTCATCTGATATGACTACCCCCAGGTCCCTTTCCATTATTGCTGTTGTTAGTACCTCCCCTGCTATTGTATACTCTTCTCCTGGATTTTTATTTCCCAGGTGCATTACTTTGCACTTCTTTGCATTGAATCTAAGTTGCCATATGTCTGACCAGTCCTCCAACCTTGCCAAGTCCCTTCTCATCCTTTCTACCCCCCCCTTGTGTATCAACTCTGTTACAGTTCTTTATGTCATCTGCAGAGAGGCATACCTTTCCTTCCAGACCCTCTGCAATGTCACCTATAAAGACAATAAAGAGCACTGGACCCAGTACTGAGCCCTGAGGTACTCCACTAGTAACCCCCCTTTCTTCAGACTGTGTTCCATTCACTATTACCTTCTGTGTCCTGTTGTGCAGCCAGTTTGCTACCCAGGCTACCACCCTGGGACCCACTCCCAGGCTGGCTACCTTGATTATCAATCTTTTGTGTGGGACTGTGTCAAATGCCTTGCTAAAGTCTAGGTAGGCCATATCCACAGCCCCTTCCTGGTCTATTACTTTGGTCACCCAGTCAAAGAAATCGATTAGATTCATCTGACATGACCTTCCTGCTGTGAATCCATGCTGCTTTGGGTCCTGTGCCCGCTGGCCTCTAGGTACTCAACAATTCTTTCTTTCAGAAGTGATTCCATCATTTTCCCCAACCACTGAGGTTAAACCAACTAACAGGTTTGTAGTTTCCTGCTTCTGCCTTGCTCCCACTTTTGTGAAGGGGAATCACATCTGCCCTTCTCCAGTCCTAAGGTACCACCCCATCCTCCCATGATTTGTTAAAAAGTGTGGTCAGTGATGTCACTAGGTCCTCCCTTAGTTCTTTTAGGATTCTAGGGTGAATACCGTGTGGCCCCATTGCTTTGTCCACCTTGAGTTTTAGGAGTTCTTTCAGGACTCTTTTTTTCTGTAAATGGACTGGCATCAACCCCACTACCCAGAGTGCTTCTATTGTTTGGTTTAGGTAACTCCTCCTCCTCTTCTTCTTTTGTGAATACTGAGCAAAAGTATTCATTCAGTATCTCCGCCTTTTCACTGTCTCCCTCTGCCCACTTCCCCTCTCCTTTATTAATCTTCACTATCCCGCCCTTAACCTTTCTATGCTCCCTAATGTACCTATAAATGGTTTTTTCCCCCCTTTTTAACTGAGTTGGCTATCTTTTCCTCGGTTTGTGCCTTTGCTTTTCTGACTGCCTTCCCCACTTCTTTCTGCTTTAATTGATACAGTTCCCTGTTGTGCTCCTTCTGTGATTCCTTATACTTTTTGAATGCAGCCTCTTTCTCCTTAAACTTCACTGACACCTCTTTTGAGAACCATAGTGGTTTTTTATTCCGCTTTGTTTTCTTTATTTGTTTCACAAAAAGGCTTGTTGCCTCCATGATGGCAGTTTTGATTTTTCTCCATTGTTCTTCCACCCCTCCTTTCTGTCCATTTGCTAATGCATTCCTCAGGTATTCACCCATTATGCCAAAGTCAGCTCTTCTAAAGTCCAGTATCTTTGTCTTTGTATGGCTTGTCTCCATGGTTGTGTTTATTGTGAAGCACACTGTGCAGTGGTCGCTTGTTCCCAGATGTCTACTGACTTCTAAATTTTTGATCCTCTCTCCATTTGAGAATACCAGGTCTAATATTGCTCCCTTCTGAGTGGGTTCCACCACTAGCTGTCTAAGGCATGCCCCCTGTAGGGCATCAAGAATGACCCTGCTCTTGGATGTGGCTGCAGTCCAGGTCGTCCAGTTAACATCTGGAAGAAGGTAGTCCTAGACACTCAACTCGCTCTATATCAACTTTATGTTTTGGATTGCCTCTATACAGATCATCCTCAGCTCAATTTTGTTTTGTTCATGAGCTGCTAAAATACTGGAACATACTTCCATTATCATTACTTACTGATCAAAAATTGCTTTGCTTGAAGTTAAAATTCTTGTTTTTTTCATCTAACGTTGTTCACTGGGATGAAGACAATTTGACGGATCATTCTCAGTATGTTGGGGTTTCTAATGTGATGTCCAGTATTAGTAAAGTCGATAGGGGTGTACCCCAGGGTTAAATTTGAGGGTCACATATGTTTACTTTGTTTGTTAATGCTCTTCCATCTGTTATTACTAATTGTCAGTTTTTATGCTGTTGATCTTGTTCTTCCTTCAGCTGGGGAATTCTCCAAGTTGGCTAATGAGCTTCAGACATATTTTTTTTCTGCTCACAATTGTTTTTTTTAAGAATTTACTAACTCTTAATGTAAACAAAACTAAATCAATTCATTTTGGGTCACTTTTTATGTTAAACAATTGCCCTGCTCGTCAGCTATATACCAATCGAGGTAACTTAATTGAGCAAGTTTCTCAGTTAAAATACCTGGGGGTTACTTTGGATTTTTTGCTCACTTTTATGATCATATTAAGCTTGTCTGTTGTAATATTAATCCAAAATTTGGAGCTCTTTATAAGTTGAAAACTTTTTTTTTCTTTTGAATCATGTAGAAACATTGCCATTGGTTCACTTTTACTGCATTTTGATTATGTATCTAGTCTTGTTTTTGAATTGGGTTCTAAGAAGTTACACAATCTTCCTGTTGTCTACAATAACATTTATTATTTGTTTTACTGACTCCTTCTCGTACCCACCATTTCCATGTATATTTACAGCTAGGTTGGTTATCTTCTGTACAATATATACAATATTTTTGGGTTCTATAGTTTTTTTTTAAATGTTTTTCAATCCAACCCTTCACTACTCTTTGATCTTCAACTTCTCTTAATCAGGGATATGTTGCCTAGTTTGTGGTCATCAACTGGGGCTTTTCTTAATGTTGGATCATCTTATATGTTTTTACTGCAGCTGCTCCTAGATTTTGAAATAGTTTACCTGAATGTTTAGGTGTAAACTGTTTTCTTCAAGTTTTTAAAAAGTGACCAAAATTGTATTTGTTTGATTTATGTGCTTGAAACTGTAGTTGAATGTTTTTGCTGTATGTTGCAAATTTTTTTTGTATTGCATAATTTGCCCAGGTCGAGCCTGAAAAAACACCTTTGGTCTAGTGCTCTTACCTGGTTAACAAATTCAAATAAAAACGAATAAATTACATTACTCTGGATCTTGTCATACTTTTAAACTAAATTTGAATAAATATTGTATTGATAAGAAAAATGTCACAGCATTGACTGATTACTGTTGGTTCCTTTGCATTTAGTGTTACTGTTGTTTTGTAAGTATGTTTTGTGAAAACTTTATGTAATTATCTGTTAATTGTTATTTGTCCAGATCCTTCATGAAAATGGGCATACAATACTTTTAGAGTTACCTGGTTAACACATTTTAAATATAACTTAAAAAATACAGCAAACACCCAGGTAAATGACTAAAATGATTGTGAAAAAGTCTAAAATAGAGTTAGTATGAGTGTACTGGCTGCTGCATTACACATCTGTCCTTTTGGGGAAGTTCAGTTGTAGTGCAGAGGACAGTGGGCCATCCCTTTACCAAACTACTGGCACTCAGCCCTTAAGCAGCCCTTAAGCAAATGACTGGTATGGCCTCCTACTGAGGAAACAACAGGAAATCTGTTTCATTAAAATAACAATTTAAAAAGTGGTTTTATTTGCTGATTACACAATTATAGAATGGAAAAGTATTAGTAATTATTGCTGAAACACAAAATTGGAGACTTTGTGGACCTGTGTCTAATGTAAAATAGCCCATCCACTGTCTAGCCTTACAGAAAAACCTCGTAGGATGTGACAGGAGATGCAGAAGAGGCACTATTGCAAATGGCACCTCTGGTATTGAAGTGGGTTGGCAGGAATGAGCCACTGGAGCAGTGTTACAGCACAAATTGGCACTGCCAAGCTTCAAGCAAGTGCGTGTGTCTGTGGGGGGCAGGACCTGGAGCAACACTGCTTTGCAGCTTGGTATTAATGGTCATAGAGCAAGTAGGCAGGCAGGGGGATGATCCCCAGGAGTATCACTGCAATAAAGGGATAATGGGAAGGTGGGAGGGAACCATGGGAGGATAAAACAGATCTGGAGTAAAATAAATAACCTTTAATTTCCACCATGCCCAACCTCCAATCCAAATCATGAGCACTGTATGGTCAATAAGTTCTGGGGTTTGATACCGAAGTATGGGCAGACTAGATGGACCTTTGGTCTTTTTCAGTCATCATTATCTAGTTTTCTACATTTCTAACTGATGTCTAATGCCTTACCTGTGCATCTGCTCAACTGCCCTAGGCTGCCGTTTTCTATGCATACTCTCAGGACAACTAAATTTCACTTTTGGGCTCATTTGAGTTGCCACAGAATGTAAGGATCATCATAGAACTGTTACAGAATCTCCATAAAGTTGCTCATAGCCTGGCCATGGCAAGCATGAGAACCTGCCATGGAATGTAGCTCCACGTTGCCTTTGTGTACACGGGGCCTGATAATAAGAGCAGTCAATCAGATGCAGTAGTAATCCTGGGGGATGTCAGTCTCCAAGGCATAGACTGGCATCTTAAGAGGGATAATGGCATGGCTAAGAATAAATTGCTATCAACTTATAAGAACTGCTTCCTAGAGAAGCATTCCAATAGAGGACTAGGTTTGAGGCCACCCTTAACCTTGTTCTTAGCAGTGGGGATGGGGTCATCTCCATTGTAAAAGTCAAGGACCCAGTGGGAGGCAAAGACAAAAACTAGGAAACCTTCTCCCTGGTGACAGGCAAAATGAGCTTGACCTCAGCCAACAGGATTAGAAACGTCAAACAGATAGACTGCCATGATGATAGACCTTGTATCCAAGGGTCTGGAACAGCTGTAAGAGGCTAGAAATGTCAATTACATGTGGGGTTCATTGAAGAAGATGCTTGAAACAGCTGTAGAGGTCTACATTTCTGTAAAGAATAAGGGGAAAAGTGCTAAATAAGTGGCCCAACAGTACACAGAATCTGTACGCCCACTCAAATGAGAGGTGCTGCCGAAATTAGCACAATATAGGCAGAAATACACAAAAAGGCACACATTAAGGGTAAGGTGGACTGTGATGTTTTAGCACCAATAAATCTGCATTTGGCACCTTATCCTCAGTGTGCACTGTTTTTTGTGTTTCTGTCAAGAAGTGTATACCAGGCTCAGTAGGAACCTAAAGCAACTGATTCTGAACCAAAAGGAGGTTTATGGCTGCTGGAAAGAGAGGGGTTCCTCTGAGGTCAGATAGCAGTACTGAAAAGCACTGAAGGACTACAAAATTAGAATTAAAAAAGCTGAGGAAGGACTGGAAGCCAGGATAGCAACAGCTGCTGCAGACAACCAGAAGCCTTCTTACTGTATGCTAATGGGAGGAGGAAGGTGGTAGAGGAGATTGGTCTGTTGAAAATAGGTGTAGTGGTTAAGAACTAATCAGAGAGCCAAAGGTGATGGCTGAGATGCTTAATGAACATATTGCTTCAGTTTTCGTCAAAGGGCCCCCAGTGAGGTAGGGGGCACATTAAGAGAGCCCATACCATCAGAGGTAGCTACGTTCCAGCCACTAGACATCCCACTTGCCCTGGTGTATGATTATCTGGCACAGACCAAGCCAGGTATGTCCATAGGGGTGGAACAGATACACCCCAGGATTAAAGATGTTGCACAGTTTTAATCTGCTGGCAAAGTTGATGTGAATCCTTGGAAATTTACAGTCCACGAAATTTGTGAATTCTGTGACAGACACATCAACTTCGCCAACAGATTTTTTAATAAAACTTTAATAAAAAATCCCTACACACTGTGCTGTAAAACCATTCCCTTCCCCACCCAAAAATTATAGAAACCATGACACCCTTCTTCCCACCATCAGCACCCTCCTCCCCAACTGCCCTGGTGAACTGCATGCTGCTCTCACGCTGCCTGCTCTGGACCAAAATGTAAACCCTTTCCCCACCTTTAAGCCAAACACACCCCACCCACCTCCCCCAACCGAGTTCCAATGTCTTTAATAAGCACACTCCAAGCCCAACACCCACCCAACTCCCCTCTGATCCCCACCGCTCTCCTCTGACCAGTACCCACAAACTCAACTTGGAATACAGAAAGATGGTCCCTCGGTGCATAGCATCTGCTCTATTCAGAGTTCATATTGTAATGGCTGGAATGAATGAGTTGTGATGTCATTGCTCCTAGTAAAATCTGATTGGCTGAAAATTCAACCACTCAGGTTTCACTAGGAGCAAAGAGGCCATCATTTATTCATTCATTCCATTACAAGATAGACACTGAACAGAGCAGACATTCTGCACTCGGGGAACATTTTCTTTATTCCAGGTTGATTTTGTGGGTACTGGTGGGCGGAGGAGGGTGGTGGGGACAAGAAGGCAGTTGGGTGGGGCTCAAGGGGCTGCATGTACTTAATAAAGACATTAAGACATGGGTGAGAAGAGGCAGGTGGAGCGTGTCTGGCATGTAAGTGGAGGGAAGGGATTACTTTTTGGAGCAGAACAGCCAGCATGCACGCCAGCAGCATGCAATTCACTGTGGCAGGGGGAGGAAGGTACTAGCGGGGGTGGGTGGGTGGTCAGAGGGGGATATTATGGTTTCATTGTTTTTAGGTGGGGGGTGTTGTGTAACATGCAATTCACATTGGGATTCATCTGCAAATTGGGCCAGTTCACCTGGCGAATAGCAATGTGAATTGTGGTCCTCCGCTTCACAGATTTGCTGTAATTGGTGGATTTCTTTCACAGAGCAAAGTTCATCAAGTTTGTACACCACTGCTCAGGATCATAGTGGAGATGGAGAAACAATTGGCAGTGCTATTTGTAGTAATCTTTGAGGAGTGTGCCTGCACAGGTGTGGTGCCAGAAGACTGGAATGTAGCCAGTGTGGACACGATCTTCAAGACGGGGCATGGTTGAACCAGGGCAACTACAGGCTCTGTTACTTGAGTATGAAATAGCATGGTGTATAAAAGACATATTGCTTGCCTTAAAAAATTCTGAGCACAGTGTGCTTGGTGTTGGAGTAAAATGATTGAGAAGCATACAATTCTAATAAGGACTCATAAACCTTTTCAAGAATTTACAAGTACAGAAAAGAAACATTCTGAACTCCAGTAAAAAAAACACATATGTAAAATGTTTATTAAAATGTATTCTGGTTTATACTTACTGATATAAGAACATATAAGAAGTAAGATAATAAAATTAGCATGGAGAGTGCTTCCAATCCATAAAGATAATTTTGATTAACAAGTATCAGCTCAAAGACATTCATAACAAGTATCAGCTCAAAGACATTCACTAATAGTGTCAGTGGCTCAGCAGGTTGCACACTCACCTCTGAGGCTGGAAGATCAGAAGGCTGTGGGTTCTATCCCCACACCAGGCACTTGGGTAAAAAATCCCAATACTGATACTGTAGTGCAGCATGAAGGGGTTGTTGCACTCATGAGGTGCAATCTTTTGGATGAGACGTTAAACTGAGGTCCCTAGTGGGTATTCAGGTAGATGTTAAAAGTCCCACGGCACTTCTTGAAAAAAGTATGGCGATTTCCATAGTGTCCTGGCCACATTTCCCCCATTCACTAAAAATACCACCAACAGCTTAAAATCTGGTTCAATTTCAGTTGGTTACCATCTGTATCTCCCCCAGTCGCCCCTGAAAAAGGGACTTCTAGTCTCAGTGGGCCTACCACGTCAACAAAATTCAATAAACAAATTAAATAAGAGTTCCATTTATTTATTTTTTTTACTTATCTGTTTCTCCCCCAGGTCCTCCGGTCGGCCCTCATCACCAGCCACCCTTCCAGCCCCACACCCTGAGATCAGGCAGCACCCCTTCTTCTTCCATGAATTACCCCCCCCCATGGCAGGGCAGTGAGGAGCCCCTAAGTTTACTCACCTTGAACCAGATCCAGTCCAGGGAGCACCATTCAGGATTGTGGCTTGCGGCGGGTGGCTCTCTCACTCTGCATGACTGGCGGGACCATTTTTCCACATTTACTCCCTTACGTGAGAGGGGCGTGCACTGACACCAGTGGAGGAAGCGCGCATGCATCTGCACCTGCTCCTCCCGGTGCCTGCCCCATCCCAGTCCCCTTTGCACAGCATCAATGCACTGCCCCCCAAGCCTCCACTAGTGGCCAGAAGCGTGCCGACCACTGGAGTCCCCAGAGAGGGAGAGCAGTCCATTGGATGCTCGATCGCTCTCCTCCCCTGCTGACCCTTGGCAGCCTGTGATCATTCCCGAACAAGGGTCGCCAGCATAGCATGAGGTAAGGCATCCAGCATCTCAGCCCTCTGCACCACTGGGCTGGCTAAGAGTTTAATTTTTACTTTTTTATTGGTATTTATAAAGGTTCAGAATTAAAAGGAAAATCCTGTGAAGAAGCCACAAGACTGATGAAATGTCAGGGTACCACCTGAAATATATATATAAAAAATATTCATTGAAGAAAAAGTGTGTATACAATGAACTTTGAGTGAGTGCCCATCTATTTTCCAGTGTGATTGCTTCAGGCATTCAATGCGGCTCCCACTGACCATTTTTAAGATTGGAACATCATTCCCTGAAGCAGCCCCCACTTTCTGACAACTACTGGCTGGTCAACCTGATATCAGTACTGGAAGTCATTATCAAGGACAGAATAAGGAAGCACTTGATTAAGGCCAAAGGTTCTAATCCTCTCTCAGCATAGCCTTACGAGGGGCATATCTTACCAAACCAGCTGGATTACTTTCTTTGAGGGAGTGACCAGGAAGGTAAAGAGGGGCAGAGCTGTAGTTGTAGTCTATCTGGACTGTGGTGCAGGACAAGCTTCTGGTGAAAGTAAACCTGTGTGGTATATATGGGCCATACACAAGGTGGATTGCAAACTGGCTGGGGGCAGATAGCACAGGGCTGTGGTGGATGGGCATTACTGCGAGTGGAGAGATGTACTCAGCAGTGTCCTTCATGGATCTGTGCTGATGCCACTGCTCTTCAATATTTTTATCAATGATCTGGAAGCTGGGGTCTTCAGCAGGTTGCTGAATGACACTAACCTGGCCAGGGTGGTGGGCTTTCTTGAGGATAAACACAAACTAAGGAACATTAGGAATTGTATGGACAGAAACAGGCTATTTACCCTACAAGTTTGCCTGACCACTCAACAGTGGATATATTCAATGATCCCTTTCTGTTCAGGAGGATCAGAACAACTTTAGAAGGACCTGAATTGGCTGGGTGATTGGTCCGACTCCTGGAGTCTCAGACTCCGTATAGCCAAAGGCAATTAGCTACACTTGGGAAGGGAAAACTGATTGAAAGTGAAACAATTTGCTCTTATACTATCATATCTGAAACTGTTTATTTTTGCCATAGAGCTTTTTGCCTTAGTACAGTGGTAGAGTTACAGGATACTCAGCAGTAGAAGTTAGGGGCCTGGGTTCGATCCCCACTGTGAAACATTTTAGATGGTAGTATAGCCTAGAGGTTAAAGCAATGAGCTATGAATGAGCTTGATACATCCAGAGGACCTGGGTTTGATTCCCATAACATTTACTTGCATACTGTATGACTCTAGGCAAGTCATTTAAAGAGCAGGTGCTTAGTAAGGATGCCTATGTTAATGAATTAAGGTTTGGGGCCTTCGGATACCCCAAATCTTAATTAGGTTCAGTGGCTTAGCAGGTAGCACACTTGTCTCAGGGGCTGGAAGTAAGAAGGTCATGGGTTCTAGCCCCACATTTGGTATTTGGGAAAATACCAACAACTGACACTGTAGCATAGTACTAGGGGGTTGCTCTACTGTTGAGATGCTAGCTTTCAGATGAGACATTAAACCAAGGTATCTTCTGGCAGTCTCTTGCAGGACTGAGTGTGGCTCAGGTGGTAGAACATCTGCTTCTGGCCAGAAGGTTGTGGGTTCTCATCCCGCACTGGGATTGGGCTTGTGCCTAAACACTGACACCTGAGTACAGTACTAGGGGATGCTGAACTGTTGGGGTGTGCCATCCTTCCGATGAGATGTTAGACAGAGGTCCCTTCTACCCATCTCTGGTGCTCTCCTGGTGGAAGTAAAAGAACCCAAGGCACTTTTTGGCCATTACTGAGTTGTGGTGCACTGAAAACTATGACTGTGCCATGGCCATACCGGGTTATGCTCTGTTCATAAAGGACCTGGTGGGAAGGAAAGGAGGAGGAGGTGTGGTGCTATATGTGAGGGAAAGCATAAAAGCAACAGAGATACAGGGACTACAGGGAAAGGCAGAGGTACAGTGGGTCTCTTTGGAGATGGGGAATAAAGCCACTGTACACAATGGAGTGGCATATAGACCTCCAACACATAGGGAGGAATTAGATAAGGTACTGGTGGAAGCCACTGGCAAGGGAGCAGAAAAGGGGGAGGTGCTTCTGGTGGGGGACGTCAACCTGCCAGATGTGGATTGGAGCCTCCCAGCAGTGGCTTCAGCTAGAAGCAGGGACATTCTAGACTTTCTGCAGAGGACATTCCTCAGGCAACTAGTCAGTGAACCCACTCATGATGGGGCAATACTGGACCTCGTACTCACTAACAGGGACAGTGTCGCAGACGTCAAGGTGGGAAGTCACTTGGGGACCAGTGGTCATCTTATGATGTGGTTCAATATAAGGATGCCTGTGGAACTGAACCACATAAGGGTGAGGGTCCTGGACTTCAGGAGGGCAGGCGATAAAAAGATGAATGAATGCCTCAAGAATGACCTAGCAGCTGTGGGTGACCTGAGTGGAGTGGAGGAACAATGGGCAAAGATAAAAGGAAGCATAGTAAAGGCAACAAACCTCTGCATCAAACAAGTGAGCAAAAACAAGAGGAAAAAGAGACCACTATGGTTCTCAAAAGAGGTAGCTGAAAAGGTAAAAGCTAAAAGGGTAGCATTCTGAAGGTACTGTATAAGGATACCCGAGGGAGGAGGATAGGGAGTTGTATCGAGGGAAACGGAGGGAGGCAGGGAATGCAATAAGGAGTGCAAAGGCAGAAACTGAAGAGAGAATAGTCCAGGAGGAAACGAAAAGGGACAAGACATTTTTTTAGATATGTAAGTGAAAAGAGGAAGACCACGGATGGGACTGTAAAGTTAAAAAGGGAAGGGGGAACTGTGCAGAGGGGGACCAGAAAAGGGCAGACATTTTTATTTATTTATTTTATTTATGACTTTGATAACCGGGTGAGTGCACTGACACCAGGGACCGTTTTTAGGCACGACCCCAGCCATAACACATGGTGCAGGGTGACAGAGGAGTACAAGGTAACAGTAATACACATGAAACAGATTTGATACAAGCAACAATAGTAAGCACAATATACAGGTTTGATGCATAGGTCCATTTGAGAACAGTGAATACAAGGTTTCAATATCGGACATGAGGAGATTTGGTACAAAACAAACAAATCATAAATCGTAGGCACAGTGTACAATGTGTGACTGCATCGTCCAGTGAGCAAGTAATACACAGAATACTCAGTAAAAATATATATACAGTATGCACAGGCAAGGAAGTCAAATATTACTGTGAAAAATACGATATAACAGTCGTAGGCAGGGGAGTTGACTAGTGTGGGTAGGTGGGTGGGTAACCCCTGGGCTGGGGAGCTGACTAGTGTGGGTTAGTGTCAGACCCCAGGGAGCACCAGCAGGATGAGTTTGCTAGGAACCAGACTTTAAGGTGGGACTTGAAACTGGAGCATGTGTCGATGGAACAGAGTTCAGCTGGTAGTTTGTTCCACTGTAAAGGGGCAGCTGCAGACCAAGCTCTGCTGCCTATGTTGGTGGACACCCTAGGAACAGCTAGAGGTGGGAGTACCATTAGAGCGGAGGTTGCGGAGGAGCGTTCTGGTTTTCAGAAGAGCAGTTGGGGGGGATTCTGGAGCCATGTGGATGACATTGTCTAGCATGCAGCAGAGGGCTAGGTCAAAGCGACCTTGTAATGGTAGCCACCCAAGGGTATTATAGAGGGTACAGCGGTGGGTGGAGAATGGGGCCAATAGAATAAAGTGACAGGCGCTGTTGTAGGCAGCGGAGAATTTAGCCATGGCAGTAGCTGAGGTCCTGGCGTAAATAGGGGAGCAGTAGTCAAGAATAGGGAGAAGATTACCCTGGACAATGGCTAGTCTAGCTTCAGGGGTAAGGTATTGCCTGAATCTATAGGTGGCACCTAACTTTTGATGGAACCTTCTGACAAGGGAATTTGCATGCTCAGTGAAGGTAAAGGGAGGGGTCAAGCAGTACTCCTAGTATTTGTAGGTGTTGACATCCTCCAGGGCTGGGCCGTCTGGGGTGAGAATGCGTAAGGGGGCATGGTTTTTAGTTTTGGCCAGAAAGGGCTTAGATCCAAACAGCATGGATTTAGTTTTTTTGGCATTTACTAAGAGGAGTTTTTTTGAGAACCAGCTGTGGGCCACAGCATAATTGTACGAGAGAACTGAGGAGATTGCAGCCGTGGATTTGTCACTGTGGAAGAGGACAAGGTCATTGGCATATTGGCACACAGGAGAGAGTGACAGTTGAGGCAGTCGAAGGGAAGCGCATTAACGAATAAGGAAAAAGGGAGGGACCCAGGACTGAGCCTTGAAGGACACCCACAGAGACAGGCAGGGTGGGGGAGCAGGTTTGACCAATAAACACAAATTGTAAATGATCGGTAAGGTAGTTAGTGACTCAGCTTGCAACTTTCTGAGAACAACCAAGGAGGCTAACCTTGGAGGTAAGGAGAGAATGGTTAACAATGTCAAAAGCCTTTGAAAGGTTGACGAAGACAGCCCCAGTGGCTTTACCATTATCCATGTTAGAGAGGATGTGGTCGGTCAGAAGGGCAAGGGCAGTGGCAGTGGAATGATTCTTGCAAAAGCCATGCTGTTGGTTGCATAGGAGGGTGTATTTGCCTATGTACTCAGTGAGCTGATTGTGGACTGCTCTCTCAAGTAGTTTACTGAGATGAGGGAGGATGGACATTGGACGGTAATTGTCAGAGGATTTGGGGTCACCAGATTTAAGAATGGAGATAACCTTAGCTATCTTCCATGGGTCAGGCATGGAGGAGGTGGAAAGGGCAAGATTAAAGATGAAGATGAGTGGCCTGGAAATCGCTGGAGAGATCAGTTTAAGGAAGACTGGAGATAGCCCATCAGATCGATCTGGAGGAGCCGTGGTTAGGTAGACTTTTGAGTAGCTTCACTGTGTCATGTATGGAGAGGGCTTTAAAATAGAATGGGGGTATTTGCGGGTGAGTGGCAGAGCTGGAGGAGGATGACAGTGTGTCAGGTATTAGGGCTGAGCTTTGTGGTTGGGCACTTGGCAGCTTATTTAGGCACATGGATAAGTTGGTGAACTTACAGTTGAAGACACTGGCCACATCGTGAGGGTTGGTCAGCAGCCCATCCTGGTAGCTGAGATGTGGTGCAGCATAGCTGGGGTGGGGGTTTAGGAGGGAGCTGACTGAGTCCCAGAATTTTCTAGGGTCTCCAAGGTTGGCCTTTTGCAGATTGCGGAAGTGGGTCTGTTTCAAAAATTTGGCCTGTTGTTTACATTTGTTCCTCATGCGCTTGTAAGCATCCCAGAGGGCAGAAGAGGGGGATTGCTTTGAAAGTGGACCAGGTGTGGTCTCTGGCTTTCATAAGACCCAGCGTGAGCACCCGCCTCTGACCCATCTGGTGGTAACAGGGAAAAAGCAGTCCTGGAGTGTTAGTAGAGTCCGGGTAAATGTGGAAACTGCTGTGGCTGCATTGGAAAGGGAAATAAGCATGGACCAGTCCAAGGACTGGGCCTCCTCAAGGAGATTTGTGGAGACTGGGCAGCTGAAATTTTTGAGAGATAGATATTTGGGTGGGGGGCGCATTAGCTTGGAAGACCAGAGGAGATAGGTCGGTGAGTGATCGCTTATAGAGTCAGCCATGGTGCCAGCATGTAATGCTTGGTCCTCCCTGTTTATGAGGATCCAGTCTAGTAGAGTCTAGGTGGCCAAATGTGGATTAAGTCTGGTAGGGAGAGTGATTGCCTGCACCAGGTTGTGCTGCTTTAACAGGGATACATAGTCAGGTTGGTGGCAGCTCAGACAGTTTAGATTAAAGTCACCAAGAAGGATAGATTCCCTATGGAGAGTTAGAGAGCTCAGGCCTTGGAGGAGGCTGGTGAGTCTAATGGTTCTGATTGTGGGGGAGGGGTAGAGGCAGCAGCCAATATAGAGTTTCTTGCAGGATTCCAGGGTCAATTCGGTGAGTAGCCATTCACTAGGTGAGGAAGGGTCAGAGTGTAGGACAATGCTAGCTGAGAGGGGTTCCCTTAGGAGCAGGGCCACACCACCACCCTTTTTCCTGCCTGGGCTGTCGAGGTGTAGGTAGGAGTAGCCTGGTATTTTGAAGGTGTTTTTGGTGTGGTATGGCTTTAGCCATGTTTCAGTGAGTCCCAGAATATGGGGCTTGTGTAGCTCAATCCAAGCCTCAATGTCAGTGAATTTAGATGGAAGGCTGCAGACATTGATATGTGCAATTTTAAGACCAGGAGCGTTTGTCCAGATGCTGGAGGAGGGGGTGATATGGGAGTTTGTTGGGACAGGGTTGCACTCAATGTTCCCAGCAAGGGAGAGTAGTGATAGGAGAATGTATGTGCAGGAGGGAATAGTAGGAGACCAGGAGATGCTAGCCAGATAGTGGCCAAGGAGGTGACATTCTCCTTTAGTGAGTAGGATGAGAGAGATGTACCCTAGGGTGGACTTATCCATAGTAGTGAGTGAAGAGGGTTGAGACAGAGGAGGGGGGAATGAGAGGAAAGAGAGGCGTTGTTGATCGCAGGCCAGCACCGTAGCACAGAGTTCAGTCAATACCAGTGCAGTAGTTAGGGAGATGGCCCATAATATAGGCAGTGCCAGCTTCATCTTTCCGAGGGAGAGTGTGGGACAAGAGGAAGTAGTAGGAGAGAATTAGCATGGTCAGCCTTATGAAGGGGAGAGGAGGGAGTGGTGAGGCAAGTGGCTGTTAGAAATGTAGTTCTGTGGGGCAGGACAGCAACTCTAGGAGGTGTTCTGCAGCTTAAATTTGTGTAGGGCAAGATGGCCAATGGGAGGAGGTGCACAGAAGGGGGGGTGATTTAGGTGTATTTAAGAAGTTGTGGAATGGGGGTGGGGGGAGGATGAAAAAAATAACACAAAGAGACACACAAAGGAGAGAATGGAAAGATTAAGGGGTCTGGCTAGGCTGAAACATGGAAACTAGCAAAGCAAACAAACAGTATTTTACTCTTTGTTTTTTCTACCAGAATGAGCAAATACAGGCTAGTAACAGTCCTTAAACAAGCAAAAAATCAGCAGCAGGAATCCCGGTTTTCACTTTAGCTGTAATTGGCATTATATACACACACTAGTAGTGAGGGCCAGGCAGCATAGACTACAACATTTGTTCATGGGCATGAAATTAGGCAAGAACTGCATGTCTCTGTACCGGAGCAAGGGAAAGTTGTTTCAAACTTGGTGGCACAGTCCTGCAGTCAGATGGCACCAGGAATTTGGAAAATAAAATCCAGGATTTTCATTGCAACAGCAGCTGAGGGCTGAAGATCTGGCTTTGGCAATTACCTGTGCTTGGAGAGCGGTGGGCGGGTGGCAGCAGGCGGGCTCCCGGTCTCGCCGCTGTAGTCGGCGGGCAGCTCAAGCTTAAAAGCAGGTGTGAGGATGAGGTGCTTGCCTGAGTGGGCAGCAAGCCTGTGCTTGGAGAATGGTGGGCGGGTGGTGTCAAATGGTGTGGGTGCAATGATGGACACTGAGACCACAGTAAGGTGGCAGGGCTTAATGTTACCCAGCCAAATCTTTTATTAAATAGAGACAAGTAAATAACCAAATAAAACTTGCGAACTTGCAACGTCAAAAGAAATACAAAAGATACAAAAAACAAAACAATACTCCAGTCTTCCAAAGACTATTCCAGCAATGAGCTGTCCTGCATTCAAAAAGAGTCTTAGTCTGAAGAGTTGCAGACTAACACTTTGGACCAGCACCTACTGATCTTCCAACGAAATCTGAATGTTCCACAGGATGAGTTCCCTTTTATACTAGGAACCCATCAGGTGACCACATCAGACTCCGCCCCTTTTACTGTGAGTCTCAGGGCAAATAAAATACCCGGGGTTTGGTCTTTCCACCCGTTTTTTTAGAAGGTTTATATGATATATACCTTTCCTTTGCTTTCTATCAGGTAAGTCAAGCTTGTAGGTAACAGGACCTGTTTGCCTCAAGATGGTATAGGGACCTTGCCACTTCATCATAAGCTTCTCTGTAGTAGAAGGAAGTAACAATAGAACCTTATCCCCCTCTTGGAATGATTTGGTACCTACTCCTTGGTCATAATACCCCTTCTGTACACTTTGTTGGTGCAAAGTATGGTGATGTGCCATCTGGGTAAACTTCAGCAACTTTGCACGCAAAGCTATCAGGTAATCAAGGGTGGTACTTGGGTTCTTTTTTGTTCTCTCCTCCCATTGTTCCCTTACAATATCCAGGGGACCCCTTGGATTTCTTCCATATAATAATTCAAAGGGGGCAAATCCTGAGGAGGCTTGTGGTACCTCCCTGTATGCAAATAAAAGCAGCGGTAGGTATACATCCCACCTTTTTCCTTCATCCTCTACATATTTCTTCAGCATTCTTTTCAGGGTCTGGTTGAATCGCTCAACCAGACCATCTGTCTGAGGACGATAGGGTGTGGTATGTATGGCCTCCACTCCTAAAGTCTCATACAGCCGGGCTAACATCCTAGAACAGAAGTTGCTCCCTCTGTCTGTCTGTATTTCCCTAGGTATCCTGACCCAACTGAACAGCTTGATTAACTCATCTGCAACTTTCTCTGCTGTCACAGTTCAGAGGGGGATAGCCTCAGGATATTTTGTGCAATAATCACATATTACCAATATAAACCTGTTTCCTTTTGAGCTTTTCGGTAAAGGTCCTACCACATCCATGGCGACGCGGCTAAAAGGGGTGGTAATAAGGGGCAATGGTTGGAGGGGGACCGTATCTTTTCGTGTCACAGGAGCCACTTTCTGACAATCTGACAACTCCGACAGTAGTCAGCTACTTGAGCGTGTATACCTGCCCAATAGAATCTTAATAGTAGCCTCTGCAAGGTGCGGTCCCTACCCAAATGACCCACTAATGGGATTTCATGTGCCAGATGTGGTAGTTTCTCTCTATACTTACTGGGCACTACTAATTGGTCTATTTACTCACCCGTGGTGGGGTGAATGCATCTTCTATTTAACAAGTCATCTTTCATGACATAGGATGGTTCATTTCCTTTCACTGGTACCCCTACCAACTGCATAAATGGTGTCAGGGAACTATCATTCTTTTGTTCTTCACAAAACCCATCAGTTTTAATATCAGACAATACATCACTGTCATTTGTCACATTCAGTTTTAGTGTGCCTCTGAGTCCATTTATATTTTGCTTTCTTCCTTTCTCGTTGAGACTCGTGTTTTGCCAGGCTCCCATACACCTCATCATCGAAGTGGGAATAGTTGTGCCCATTGTTGTTCCTTTTAGTTTGGGCATGGGCTTGTTAGGGCACACACACTTTCTTCGAGATGGATTAAGCAAGAAAAGTCTGATAATCATGCCCAATAATGACAGGAACAGGTAAAAGGGGAACCAATCCAACAGTCATGTTATGACTTCTCTCTTGTACCTGTAAATCAAGGTCAGTCACAGGATAATGATGTATGTCCCCATGGATGCAAATTACTGCTGTATGGGACCCCTTTTCACCAGCTTGTTGAACCAAATCTGCTCTTACCAGGGTTTGTCTGCTTTCTGAGTCTATCAGCCCAGTAACCTCCCGATTTCCAATCTTGACGGGTGTGACAAATTGTCCCCAATTGGCAAGGGCTAATTGCGTGACTGTAACTTTTCTTCGAGGACAAAATCTAGCTATGTGCCCCTTTTCCTGGCATTCCCTGCAGATTATGTTGGGGTTATAGGGTCTATTAGCTGGGACAGTTTTAGTACCCCCTTCAGTCACAGATGAAGCATAGAAGAAGAAACAGGCCTTACTGTGGGTGGGGTTGTACCGGATCCATGATGTCCACGTTGACGATTAGGATGAGCCGTAAGGTAATCCTCGGCTAGCGTGATGGCTTTTTCTGCAGCATCTGGCCGGTGTTCCCTCACCCATACCTGAACATCTGAGGGCAGGATATGAACAAACTGTTCCAGAATGATCATTTCCAGGATATGTTCTATGGTCTTCACCCCTGGTTGTAGCCATTTCTGACACAAGTCCTTTAACCGGGTATAGGTCTCTCGGGGAGTGTCCACATTATGAAATTTGAAAGTCCTAAAGTGCTGTCGATAGGTCTCGGGGCTGATGTCGTATCTTTGTAGGATGGCTTGTTTAACAGCATCGTAGTTCTCTGTCTGGGTACTGTCCATGTGGCTGTATGCCAGCTGGGCTTTCCCAGATAGGTAAGGCACTAAGCAGATGACCCATTGGGTTCGGGGCCACCCACAAGCCTGAGCTATTCACTCAAATGTTGTCATGTATGCCTCGATGTCATCGGTTGCACCCAGTTTAGTCAACTTAATGTCTTTAGGGGTTTCTGCTGGTGGTGGATTATGTACCCCTATATCTCAGATGGCTCACAGGATATCATTCCACCATGCCTCAGCCCTTTGTAGATCCATTTCTCTTTGCTTGTCCATAGCAATTTGTTTTACACATAGCCAATGCAACAGGCTGTGTATATCTTCTGGTGGTTCTTCAATGGTCTGTTCTGAGGTATCCTTGCCCTCCTCCTCCAGCTCTCCTTCCTTTTTGGCTGTTTTCTGTCGAACATCTGGTCCCAGACCAGGCAAAGGGATCTCTCCATACTTGACAGCCATAGTCCATGTGAGAACTCCGCTGGGCTTACTGAGGGTCTGCTCTGTTGTCTCCACCTGCATTCAGTGTCCACTGACTGGAAGGTACCAGTAACACCAGAGCATCCCACTTCTAACACCAATGTCAAAGGGTGTGGGTGCAATGATGGACACTGAGACCACAGTAAGGTGGCAAGGCTTAATGTTACCAAGCCAAATATTTTAAGTAGAGACAAGCAAATAACCAACTAAAATTTGTGAACTTGCAACGTCAAAAGAAATACAAAAGATACAAAAAACAAAACAATACTCCAGTCTTCCAAGGACTATTCCAGCAATGAGCTGTCCTGGATTCAAAAAGAGTCTTAATCTGAAGAGTTGCAGACTAACACTTTGGACCAGCACCTACTGATCCTCCAATGAAATCTGAATGTTCCATAGGATGAGTTCCCGTTTATACTAGGAACCCATCAGGTTACCACATCAGACTCCGCCCCTTTTAAACCTTAAACATATCTTTTTTAAATATACCTTTCTTTTGTTAGGTCCAAAAGTGTGCACACATTACCTTACATATTTATACATCTAACATATTCATAGAATCAAAAAGAAGCAAGCCTGAACAATTTTAACATCATTATCTCTGGACTAGCCCCTCCCTCCACTTACACACAGCATAAAAATGGAGTGAGAGGGATGGCTGGCTCCTAGCAGAACATAGCAGGGATCTGAACAGGTCCCAAACAGACCCACCTCTGTTACCAAGCTTGGATTTCTCATTATTTGGGTAAGAACTGCTTACTTCATGCATTAGAAATGAGACCAAACACTTGTTACTAAGGCAGGTGACTTACACATTTTCAACACGTTTGAACTTCTGTTTACAATTGTCTGAATTTCTAACTTGAACTAGTAAAGAGGGCAGGGCAAGGCTAGCAAGTAGCACACACAGCAGTTGTTACATGGCTCACCTCACTCAGCCTCAGTCACAATATATTAATTTACATTATTAAAGAAAATACTTAATGCTGCATTTGTTTGTTTATTAGCATTGCTATGAAAAGCACTGGACTTAGCAGCAAAACCTTTTTGGATTGGACAACCAACCTAGTCTGTTACTAAACTGTTAGTGTACTACATCTTATACCTTTCTTCTTTATAGAAACAAGGAATATAAACAAACTGGAAAAACAAAAACAAAATAGCAGCAAACATTCCTGTGCCTCAATAAATAAATGTTTTAAGCTGCAGACTGCTGCACCAGCATTATTTATGGTTTGTTGCTTTTGGGGGTCGAGCACCACAATTCCACATCTGCAGAAAGACAGCGAAGGATTTAGCAAGAAAGGAGATGTCCCATTCCAGGTGGCCAGTCTGAAATAAGGAACAAGGGATAGACCAGAAAGAAAAAGAATAGCATGGTCACACACATATGCTACTGCAGTAGGCTTCACACATACAAATTGAGCAGAATTATGGAAGGATTCTAGTGCTCTCTCACAGGTGGCAGCAGGTGGGCTCCAGGTCTCGCCGCTGTAGTCGGCGGGAAGCTCAAGCTTAAATGCAGCTGCGAGGATGAGGTGCTTGCCTGAGTGGGAAGCAAGCCTGTGCTTGGAGAACAGTGGGTGGGTGGCAGCAGGCGTGCTCCCGGTCTCATCGCTGTAGTCGGCGGGCAGCTCAAGCTTAAAAGCAGCTGCAAGGATGAGGTGCTTTCCTGAGTGGGAAGCAAGCCTGTGCTTGGAGACTGGTGGGTGGGTGGCAGCAGGTGGGCTCCCGGTCTCGCCGCTGTAGTCGGCAGGCAGCTCAAGCTTAAAAGCAGCTGTGAGGATGAGGTGCTTGCCCAAGTGGGAAGCAAGCCTGAACAAATACTTTTGTTCAGTGTTCACAGAGGAAGGAGAAGGGGAGGGGCCACAAAAAAGTAACAAAAGCTTCTGAAGAGAAGGAGGCTAACATTAGTCATTTTTGGGAGGAGAAAGTCCTGAAGGGACTTGATAATCTGAAGGTAGACAAAGTAATGGGGCAAGATGGAGTGCATCCAAAGATATTGAAGGGGTGCAGGGAAATACTGGCTGCATCTCTGACAGTTCTATTTAACAGCTGTCTGGAAACAAGAGTGGTTCAGAGGACTGGAGGAGAACAAATGTAGTCCCACCATATAAGATGGTAGCAGAAAGGAGGCTGGCAATTATAGACCAGTTAGACTGACATCGGTGGTGGAAATGTTAGTTTATTATTACAGTTGATTCTGCTTAAATGCACACCCATTTTGCAGACTGAAAGTGTGCATTTAAGCAGAATGTGCACTTAGCCGAAATTGCATTGATTACGATGAAATGTGACAGACTGTAGACGCGCAGACATGCTACTGTTAAAAATAAACATTTATTTAATTACAGTCGACTGGCATTGCTCTGTTTCTGTTCTCAGTTACAGAAAATCAACGAAACAAAATTAAACGAAATTACAGTACAGAGTAAAAAAAATATCTCACAGTTTAGTGTCCATATCTGTTTGGCATGTTGCTTGCTGCCCCAAAAAACTGTGTGATCTTGCTCTGTTTACATGATTGTAAAGCAAGTTGGGTCACATAGTGTTTGAAGTCAAACAAACGTGTTAGATCCTTCTTCTCTCTTCCATGGACGAATGCACTGATGCATTCAAGGCGCTGGAGGGCTTCGAACATTGACACATCTGGCTCTGATTCCTGAGATTCACTAACTGTTTCTTCTTCATCATCCCCGGGTCGGAGCAAAATTTCACTGCATATGTCAGCATTCTGGAGAATACCGGTGGTGGGAAGGGTCTCATCAATGTCTCTATACAGGCTGAAATCAATGCTGCTCAGGTTCGATGGCAAGGACGTGATCGTCTCCTCCTCTACAACCTCCTTCTCAGTATTCTTGGTCTGTCTTACAAAACCTGCTTTCTGAAAACAGTTTCTAACAGTTTCTGGCTTCACGTGCTGCCATGCTCGGTCCAACATTTTTAAGGCATCAAGTTACTTTTTTTGAAAGTTCAGTAATCGAGTTCAGGGTCCCTCCATCCATGCAAACAATAATTTTCTCCAGCATCTGTGAAAAAAAAAAAACACACGTTAAGCATAATGCATGAACCAATATGCACCAGATAGGCTAATGATTGTTAACCCCTCACCTGAGAGTGATAATGGTGCTTCACATTCTTTATTATGCCCATATCCGGGGGCTGGATAAGTGAAGTTGTGTTAGGTGGTAAAAAAATTAATTGAATATGGCTCAGAGGAATATCTGGATGTGCTGAACAGTTATTCAGTAGCATAGCAATTTTTTTTCTTTTACGCCTCATTTGTATGTTTACTTGCTTTAGCCAGTCAGTAAAGATTGCTTGTGTCATCCATGCATTAGAGTTGGAGTCATAATCAATGGGCAATGCTTCCATTTGAAGACCTGAGAAACAACTGTGTTTTTTTTTAAATTTGCCCACAACTATGGGTCTCAATTTCTGTGTTCCACAAAGGCTACAGCAGAACAGTACGGAGATCTGCTACCTCGTCTTCTTGCCACCTGAAGCATTGTCAGACTTAAATGTCAGAGTTCCTTCAGGTGTGGCCCTGAAGTAGAGACCAGTCTCATCACAATTATAGATGCAATCAGGTGCATAACCTTTTAGAATTTGGGGCAGGACTGTAGTATGCCAGTTGTCTGCAGTCTCACTGTCGGCATCTTTTTTTCTCCCCATGACAATGTTTAAAAATTATCCCATTTCGTTCTTTCCATCTGCTGAGCCAGCCACTTGTCGGGGTGAAATGTATGCCCATAGTTGAAGCTAGGTCCTGCGCTTTTGGCATTAAAATGGGACCATTTACAGGGGCATCAGAACTACGAGCCACCGAGAACCACCGCAGGAGAGCTGCTTCAACCTCCTCACTCTTCCCACACCTACGGCATTTTCGGGGTTGATTCTCGGTGTGCTCCCACTCAGATAATAAACGGTCTTTGCTACTGACAATGCGAGCCACAGTGGAGACATCAACCCCGAACTTCGCAGCAACATCTATGCGTCTCACATTCGGCTGATCTAACTCCTGCAGTACAGACATTTTCTGTGCTAAGCTAAGTGTGACCTTCTTTTTCTCCATAGCAGTTCTGTGAGCCACTGTGTGTTTAGAGCTGGGCAAGGTGTTGATATACTGCAGACTGAGAGCACCTGTGTAATTAACCGAAATTAGACACATAGAGTTAGGTTAATTGGTGAAACTGGAAACTGCTTTAAAGTGGAATGTGCACTTACCCATCGTGCAATAAAGCAAAATAGTTAACACGGTAGGAATAGCAAATAAATCAGGAAAATAGAAATATGTGCATTAAACCGAAATGTGCACTTATCTGAAGTGCACTTAAGTGGAATCCACTCCTATTACATGAATTACTCCATTGAGCAAGCTCATTCACAAGGAGGTTCTGGAGATTTCAAATAATACAATGACATACATGATCTTATACAAAACAGATTTGGATAGCACGAGTAAACAGCAATGGCAATGATAAGGTACAACTTGGATTGTTGCAAATAACTGATACATTACATACAAAAAACTGACTGCACTAATGTGCAAGTAGATGATACACATAGAGTGAGGCAAGTCTTCACTGGGGGCAGAAGGAAAAGGAAAAAAATAAAAAAGTGAAAACATGGGTCTGTAGATGACATCACAGAGGAGGGTGGTAGGTTCAGAGGGACAAGAATACTGTGCACTGAGATGGGGGTACAGGGAGGGGGTCTAGGGGGGAGATGACTGGGGTAGGGGAGGAGGAGGTAGGAGACAGGGAGGTGAAGGAAAGGAAGAAGTGCAAGGAGGCAGAATGGGTAAAGGGGTAGGAAACAATGGGTGGGTGGGGCAGATGGGTGAGAGGGTAGGCTGAATTATTACTTTTTGGACCTGTGTAAATAACTAGTATTTATTCTGTTTTTGGGGTGGACTTTTCATAGTTTTAACTTTAATTTGCCAGGGAGGAACTGTAGCTGGGAGATAGCTGCAGTCAGTTGAGACTAGACCTGTTACTTAGCCTTTGTGAAATAGGTGTCTGAAAGGAAGGAAGGCACTTCCTGGGGTGGAGGGTAAGAGTTGTAGGTGATTGTTTCTGGACAGCATAGGTTTACCCCACCTTCCCTCACCCCACCCGCCCCAAGCGCATAACTTCTTTATAGCAGGGCTCTGACATCACTTCCTCAAAACTGCTAACAACATACACCTGTTCATATCCTTAAAGGCACAGCACACTGAATAGGGTAGAGACACTCACAAGCTTGCACACACTAAAACAAGAACAAAAAACAAAGACGCATCTGTAACTGGAAGGGACACAGACATGTGGGGAGTGGTGCAATGCACTGGCTGTGGAGCAGCAGTCTTCCGGGAGACATTCTGGAAACTGCGCTGCTGCCCTATTTGTAGGCACCTCTCTGGTCTGAAGGAGGAAGTTGTTCATCTCCATGCTGACCTGGCAAGGATTCGGGAAACCTGCTCCCCCACCCAGGGACCACCTAGGCCACTGCCACTACTTCAGAGGTTGCCAAGAAAGAGAATTGGTTGGACCATGGTTGGCTCAGGGAGGGTGAGGGTGGTGAAACAGAAGTGCATCCCTCTAGTTGTGCCTCTCCAAAATTCATTCGCCACTCTGGCGAAGCATGGTTCCTCTATGGAGGCACCTGCAGTGGAGACCAAGGAGGATGCTGGGAACCTCCACAATGGAGACCCACAGGAGGGTGGCCAGGACCCCACAGGGAAGGAAACAAATCCTGGTGGGGTACTCAATTGTTACGGGGTAGAACTGGGGAGGGAGAAAGGAGGGAGTGTTGCCCTGCCAAGGCTTGGAAGGACAGGAAATGAATCCTCAGGATCGTGGGAGCAGCGGCAAGGGGGAGGAAACTGGATGTCATTATCCACCTAGAGACAAATGACCTGGCTGAGAATGGGATCAGAGTAGTGCAACTGGAGTTTGTGGAGTTGGGGAGGGGCCTTAGACAAGTAGCACACACAGTAACTTTCTTGGAAGTGCTACCTGTCTATGGCATGGATGAGGCTAGGGCACTCCACACCATGGGATTCAATGACTGGTTGAAAAGTTGGTGCAGAGCTCAGGGATTTGGCTTCACTGGGGACTGGGGCTCCACCTGGAGGGATGCAGACCTATACAGGCATGATGGTCTGCATCTATCCTGGAGGGGAAACAGGATCCGAGGTGATAGGTTTAAATGCTTCATTGGCAAGCATTTAAACTAGCCAAGTGGGGAGGCACTGAAGAGGAGAAGGGAAATCCTAGCCCACCCCCCCAAATCAGGGTAATTAGTGAGGTAAACACCAAAATAGAGCAGTCGATAGAGAGAAGGCTGGGGTAAATGGAGGAAAAAGACAAAGGCAGTAGGGACAGGGATGGGGCAAAAAGAAATAAATCCATAAGCAAATGGAGGGTAATGAGTACCAATGCCCGTAGGCTAGGTAAAAAGCTCCCTGAAATGGTGGCCTTGATGGAAGAGGGATGCCTGGATATTGTGGCAGTCACAGAAACATGGTACACAGAGAACCATGACTGGGATGTCAACATACCAGGGTACACAATCTACAGGAGGGACAGGGAAGGAAGAAGAGGAGGAGGAGTAGCTCTCTATGTAAGGGAAGTGATCAAAGCAACAGAACTAAAGGGTAAACAGGGAGGAGAAGATGCACGGTGGGTCACCATGGAGACTGGAAATGGTGCCACAATCCGCACAGGGGTTGTATACAGACCCCCCATCTCAGGGGGAGGAAACGGACAAGGAAATGATAGAAGGCATCCTTGGGATGGCAGAGAAAGGCAGATATTGCTGATGGGGGACCTGAATATGCCAGATGTTGACTGGAGCACCTTTGCTGCAGCCACATCCAAGAGCAGGGCCATTCTCGATGCCCTACAGGGGGCATGCCTCAGACAGCTAGTTTTGGAACCCACTCAGGAGAGAGCAATCTTAGACATGGTAGTCTCAAATGGGGATGGAGAGAGGATCTCTGATCTTGAAGTGGGTAGCCATCTGGGAACAAGTGACCACCAAACAGTGTGGTTCGCGATAAACTTAGCTGTAGAGTCAAGCCACACAAAAGTGAGGGTACTGGACTTCAGGAGGGTTGATTTTGTCAAAATGGGAGAGTGCCTCAGAAAAGCACTAGCAAACAGGCAAGAAGGTGGGGTGGAGCAACAATGGGGAAACATCAAAACCGCCATCACAGAGGCAACAAGTCTTTGTGTGAAGCAAATAAACAAATCAAAATGAAAGAAAAAAACACTATGGTTCTCAAAAGAAGTGGCAGGGAAGGTGAGGGAAAAAAAGATAGCATTCAGGAAGTATAAGGAAACACAGAAGAAGCAGGACAGAAGACTGTACCAGTTAAAGCAGAAGGAAGTGGGTAAGGCAGTCAGAATAGCAAAGGCCCAAACCAAGGAAAAGATAGCCAACTCGGTTAAGAAGGGGGATAAAACCTTTTATAGGTACATTAGGGAGCAAAGAAAGACTAAGGCAGGGATACTGAGGCTGAACAAAGAGGAAGGTGGTTGGGCAGAGAGTGACAGTGAAAAATCAGGGGTACTGAACGAATACTTCTGCTCAGCATTCACAAAGGAAAAGCAGGGGAAACCTAATCCGGTCAATAGAAGCACTCTGGATGGGGGGTTGATATTAGTCCTTTCACAGAAGAAAGGGTTCTGAAAGAACTCTTAAAACTGAAGGTGGATAAAGCAATGGGGCCTGATGGGATTCACCCCAGGATTTTAAAAGAACTAAAGGAAGAACTAGTAACACCACTGACTACCCTTTTTAATAAATCATGGGAGGATGGGGTGGTACCTGAGGGCTGGAGGAGGGCAGATGTGATTCCCCTTCACAAAAGTGGGAGCAAGACAGAGGCAGGAAACTACAGACCTGTCAGTTTGACCTCAGTGGTAGGGAAAATGATGGAATCACTTCTGAAGGAAAGAATTGTTGAGTGCCTAGAGGCCAGTGGGGCACAGAACCCAAGGCAGCATGGATTCACAGCAGGAAGTCATGTCAGACAAATCTAATTGATTTCTTTGACTGGGTGACCAAAGCAGTAGACCAGGGAGGGGATGTGGACATGGCCTACCTAGACTTTAGCAAGGCATTTGACACAGTCCCGCGCAAAAGATTAATAAACAAATTAGCCAGCCTGGGAGTGGGTCCCAGGGTGTAGCCTGGGTAAAACACTTGTTGGACAACAGGGCACAGTGGATAATAGTAAATGGAGTCCACAGTGAAGAAAGGAGGGTTACTAGTGGGGTACCGCAGGGTTCAGTACTGGGGCCAGTCCTTTTTAATGTCTTTATAAGTGACATTGCAGAGGGACTGGAAGGGAAAGTATGTCTCTTTGCAGATAACACAAAGATCTGCAACAGTGTTGATACACAAGATGTGGTGGAAAGGATGAAAAGGGACTTGGCAAGGTTGGAGGAATGGTCAAATGTATGGCAGCTTTGATTCACTGCAAAGAAGTGCAAAGTAATGCACCTGGGAAACAAAAACCCAGGGGAAGAGTACACAATGGGGCGTGAGATACTGACAACAACAAAAATGGAAAGGGACCTGGTGGTAGTCATATCAGACGACCTACAGGTGGGCCAGCAATGTGAGAAGGCAGTAAGGAGGGCTTGGGGGATACTGGGATGCATAGGGAGAGGCATCACCAGTAGAAAACAGGAAGTTGTTGGCCCTCTGTACAGACAGTTGGTAAGACCACATCTGGAGTACTGTGTACAGTTCTGGAGACCCCATCTCCGCAAATACATAGACAGGGTGGAGGCTGTCCAGAGAGGGCAACTAAAATGATGCAGGGTCTGCATCAGAAGACATATGAAGAAAGACTAAAGGAACTAAAGATGTATAGCCTTGAGGAAAGGAGGGAGAGAGGGAACATGATAGAAACTTTCAAATACCTCAAGGGAATCAACAAAGTCCAAGAAGGTAGCATCTTTCAGAAAAAGAGATGTTCAAAAACAAGGGGGCACAATTTGAAGATAGAGGGGGGATGGCTCAGAGGTAATGTGAGGAAGTATTTCTTCACAGAGAGGGTTGTAGATGCATGGAACGGTCTTTCTAAGGAGCTTGTAGAGTCAAAAACTGTGGGGGAATTCAAGAATGCATGGGACAGACATAAGGCAATTCTAGTGGGGGGTAGGAGGAAGTAGGCTGTTGGTTAACTAGGATCTGCAGCTTATCCGTTAGGTAGGGAAATGGGCAGACTAGGTGGGCCAAGCGGTCCTTATCTGCCATCAAATTCTATGTTTCTATGTTTCTGGGTGGTTGGTGGGGAGACTGGGATAGGGTGACAAGCAGAAGGGACGGTGAGGATTCATATATTATGAGGCCAATGGTGACAAGCAGAAGGGACAGTGAGGATTCATATATTATGAGGCCGATGGTGACAAGCAGAAGGGATGGTGAGGATTCATTTATTATGAGGCCAATGGTGACAAGCAGAAGGGATGTTGAGGATTCATATATCATGAGGCCACTGGTGACAAGCAGAAGGGTCGGTGAGGATTCATATATATGAGGCCAATGGAGCCCATGGGAGCAAGATGGCAGCTATGCTGGGCTAGCCTTCAGGAGTTTTTTAACTGTTACTTTTCTCTGCCGATTTATTTTACTTAATTTTCTTAAAGTTTTATGCTTTACGTTTATTGTATTTTTCGCTGTTTTACCTGTGCTTCGCTTTTGGCCATTTGCCGTCTGACGTTTTTTGTGGTTCTAGCATTTTGGCATCTCTCTGACTGCAATTTCCCTATGGATTGAGGAAGATATCCCCACAGAAGGAGGCCTGCAACTTGATTCTTTGGCTCAGTCACTTAATACTCGCTAAGCCTACAGGCTCTTGCAGATCCCTTGTTCGGTGGTCTAGCGTTTGGGGAACCTCTGGAGGAACTTTGTGTGGGAACCATCGTGGATCTGTTTGTGGTCTTGTGGTTCTTGTTTGGTCATGGATTACTGGAGGAATTGTGGTGAGAACTGTACGACCCATATGCACGAACTGCTTGTGGGCGGGGGCGGCGTGGTCTGGGGGCTGTGCTGGGTTTGAAGGGGTCCTTCCTTACACCGAGGGCTGTTGCTGTGTTGTGCTGCTTGCAACCAAGCAGGAGTTGCTTCATTTGGCCCCAGGGAGCTGGAGTGTAATTGTGGCTCTCCTGAGCTGCTTAGGGGGTAGACCTGTTAGCCTGCCTTGGGGCAGCTGTAGCTGTGGGTTGCGGGTGGACGGGTGCAGGGCTAGTGGGTCTGGTGCAATTGGGGGGCTTCTACTGCAGTTCAGCTTCTGTACGCCCATAGCCCGCTGCCTCTGCCTTTTCCCCGTGGGCTTCAGCATGGACTTATAGGGACCTTTGCTTGAATTAAGTCCTTTGTTTCACTGGATTTCATCTGTTTTATTGACTACTACGGACAGATCCTTGTTTTGTGGATTTTGATCAGGGGCTGGCTATAGCCTAGTCATTCCCTGGGTTTTGAGGTGCCTTGGCAACTATTTCCAGCTGTGGCCACTAGGAGTGGAGCCTGGCAGCCTGCATTTGCCGTCTTGCTGACTGGATCATCTGGGTGTTATTTTGTGGATCTTTTGATTATCTTGTGGATTACTTACACCCCCTGGATTGCCTATATGACTTAGCCCTGGATACATCAGCCACTTTTATGTTTTGACATAAGAGTGTCTTTCTGTGGTCTTCCCCTGTGGTGAGAGGACCTGGGCGTTCACATTTTATTATTTTCTGTTTAATACTCAACGAAGACTTTTTTGCTTGGATTGTTAATTGGACATTGATTTGCTTTGGCAGACTTTGGACTTTGAAATCTGGGCCGCCAGAGTGTTCGTCTTCTCCTCACTCCCAGGCTGTGAGAGGACCTGGGGTGGGGGGTTATACCATGCCTGCATTCCAGTGAGAGGGGTTTGTGGTAGACTTTTTATTACTATCTGGTTTTAGTTTATTATTCATTATTTGGTTTATGCTTTCCATGTGCTGAGTTTTGGGCTAGGGTATCCGTGTGGTGTAGGGGTAGGTTTTTAAATAGGAAATTTCAGTGAATTTCATTTTGTGAGAGGGTTTTTGATTTCTTTTTTGATTTATTTTCTGTTTTGTTTGTTTAATTAGGTAATTATTTTTTAATTCGTCTTTCTTTTAGGGTTCTTTTTTTGGGTAGGTACCTGGGTACTATGAAATCTGATTGTTGGTTAGCTTGTATGATGTGTGGGCCTCCCTCTTTGGTTGCACGCTATTCGTCCTCTGCCCTCCATTCCCTCCACCCATTCTCTCCCCCTCCGTTGATGTTGTCAACTTACCAGCGCTGTCGGGCGCTGGGCATTGCTCATAGGAGGAGAAGGGGTTGTGGGGGGCGTGGACATTAGAGGGGGAATGAATGGGGCCCTCACATCAGGGTTGTTAGGTCCAGAAGATGCCTGGGGGTGAAATGGAGCCTGGATCATGGCACACCATGTCTAACCCCCATACCCAATGACACCATCACTTTTGGTGGGCAAATAGCTGGGGCGGCTCTCGAAACCCGTCCAACTCGAGCGGTGTTATGCAATGCCAGGTCGATTAAGAATAAGACTGCAATTATTGCAGATCTTGTGAGAACAACTGATCTGGCTTGCATCACTGAAACCTGGCTGGGTGAAAATGCTGGCCCCATATTGGAAGCTGCAATTACGGCCGGTACTCGGTGATCCACCACTCTAGATTGGACCGTGGGGGTGGGGGTAGCGGTCTGTTTTAAGACCGAGTTGGGGCTTACGAGTGTACCAGTCGAGGAGGCCAAATCTTTTTAGTGTACCATAGTGGCAGGTGTGGGCTGCAGGATAGCTCTTATCTACCATCCACCAGGGGATGAGAAGCGATTCCTGTAGGAAGTAGCAGACTTCATTGCTGACATGGCGCTGGAGTCGCCCAGATTGAGGATTCTGGGCAACTTTAATGCCTGGGTCGACGATGAGCTCTCGCAATTTTGACAGCACTTCTTCCAGTTGACGACATCACTGGGCCTTACACAGATTGTTTCTTCTGCCACCCATCAGCATGGCCACTCTCTCAATTTGGTTTTCCTCCTGGGGATTGAGGCCTCCGCCTTGGGGGTGGAACCTATCGGATGGTCCGATCACTACACCGTGAGGTTCAACTTTTGTGCCCCCCTTCGTAGGCGTACCCCTGTGGAGATGGTCAGTTACCACCCTTTACAGGAGGTGAGCTCCGAAGGTCTGGCAGTGGTGATTGACCTCTCGGATATTCCCATAGCCAGCATGAGTCCTGAGGCTTTGGTGTTGGCCTATAATAAGGCCATTTCCATGGCCCTGGACTTGATTGCTCCTGTCTGTGTTCATCCTCTCTCCCTTCACCCTTGGGCCCCTTGGCTTGATGGGTCCTTGAGGGAGCTGCAGTGACTAGGACATAGGTTAGAGCATCGTTGCTGGAAATCTGCCATGGAGGTTGACCACCTTAAATTGATAGAGCATTATCAGACCTACCAATCAGTAATCTCCTGTAAGAAGGCAGAATTCCTGTCCGGGGAGATTGCTGCCACTCAGAATCGACCAGCCCAGCTCTTCCAGACTGTGGACAGGTTGTGCAACCTAACCTGCCTGCAGTTCCGAAGACCTTTTTCACAAATAGAGTGCAGTCAGATTGCTTGATTCTTTGAGAATAAGGTGGCCGACATCAGGTCAGAGATTATTCTGACTCGCTCTATGGGAGACGCTGTTGATCGGTGCTTGGTCGCCTCACCTCATGTTTCCTGGAGCTCTTTTGACCTGCTGGAGTTTGCAGATTGTCCAGAGTATGCACCCTACATGCTGTAGTTTGGATCCAGGCACCACTTCCCTGATTATGGGATGTTGTGATATCATCGGCCCGGTCCTGGTTCAGATAGTCTGGTGCTCCCTAGATACGGGTGAGTTTCCAAGCTCCCTGAAGGTGGAGGTGGTAACTCCTCTCCTGAAGAAAGCTTCTTTGGACCCTGACACTCTGGTTAACTACAGACAATCTCTAACCTCCCTTTTATAGTGAAGGTTATTGAGAACCTAGTGGCGGTACAACTGGAGAACCACTTGACAATCCACGACATCTATGAACCTCTCCAGTCCAGTTTTTGAAAGAGACATAGTACTGAGATTGCACTGGTTTGGGTGCTCAATGATCTCCTGATGGTGAGAGATTGGAGAAACCGTTCCATTCTGGTGCTCCTTGATCTCTCTTCAGCTTTTGATACTGTGGACCATGGGGTATTGCTGGGTGCCTGAAGTCCATCTGTGGCCAGACACATATGATTCTCAGGTGGTTTTCATCTTTCCTCACTGGCAGAACTCAAAGAGTGGTGTCTGTTTTTTTTTCCTTAGACCCATTTTCGCTGTCATGTGGGGTAGCTCAGGGCTCAGTGCTCCATGTTGTTTAGAGCGTATATGCTGCCCCTCAGAGACATTGTAAGATGGCATGGGCTGAGGTTTCACTGCTATGCTGATGATACCCAGCTCTACCTGTCTTTCACACCCGACCAGGATAGTGCTGTCTCAGTATTTAATAACTGCCTTGTTGAAATCCAGGACTGGATGAATTTGAGCTGGCTAAAGTTGAACATGGGAAAGACTAAGGTGATGGTTGTGGAGCCGGGTCACTGGATAGAGGGATTGAGGACTGGCCAGCCCTCTGGAATATATCTAGGGGGCGCCCAGCTCCTTACCTCTGAATGGGTGCAAGACCTGGGGCTGGTGCTTGACGATGGGCTGACCTTACGATCTCAAGTGTCGGTTGTCATCAAGTCCTCCTTTTACCATCTTAGGAACATCGCCAGGATTAAGCACCTTGTTCTGTCCGGAGACCTTCCTACACCTGTTCACACCTTTGTGACCTCGCGCCTTGATTACTGCAACTCCCTATACTTGGGGCTTCTGGGGGTTGATATCCACTGCTTGCAGCTAGTGCAGAACATGGCAGCTCGATTACTGATGGTGGTCTCTTGAACATCTCATATTACCCCTGTTCTGCACAGTCTGCACTGGCTGCCGATTCAGCGGTGGATCACCTTTAGTGTTGGCTTACTGACTTATAAAGCCCTATGTAGACTTGGCCCTGACTACTTGAAAGAGCTTCGGGTTCCCTATCGCCCGGAGCGACAGCTCCGTTCAGCTGACGAGGGGTTGCTAGAGATCCAGAGGGTGTCCTTGAAATCTTCCTGGGCCCGTGCTTTTATGTACGTTGCCCCTATCCTCTGGAATTCTCTACCCTGTCGGCTTTGGGAGTGCATGACAGAGGAAGGCTTTAAACAAGCATTAAAAACTTTTCTCTGGTCCCAGGCTTTTAATGGTATTTAGTGAATTGAACCCTGTGGATTATTGTTTTGTTTTATACTGTATTTATTGGTTTTATTATTCTCATGTCAATCTTTTTGTTAAGCACCTTGATAATTTGAAAGGCACTTTTGAGAAATAAAGTTATTATTATTTATTATTATTATGTTATCTTAGCATAAAGAGCAGTGGCAGACCACTCCAAATGCTTTCTTGGCTAGGGACTTAAAGCAATTTAATGTGACTATCACAGTCAGCTTCATGTTTTTTTGCAGCTGGTTCCGTATAGATGGGAGGACCAAACTAATGGCACCTCTGCCCTGATTAGTACGTTTCAAGTTCAAGTTCAAGTTTATTGCAGGAAAACTCCATTGAGCAAGCTCATTCACAAGGAGGTCCTGGTACATATATACAGACAAGGACATCAATACATGGGTTACAAAAAAGATCATCACAGTAAATTGGAAAATATAAAATACAATTTTACGTTCATATGGTACAACCTACTCAACTTAGGGCATAACATGGTAGATGTAAACTACATTTTCTTGTGAACATTAATAGTCAAGGGTTAGATTCAAATGGGGGAGAGTAATAAAGCATCCAAGTAAATAGAAAAGTGAGTAGAAAAGGGAAAGAACGGAGTAAGGGAGGTGAGATATAGCTCAATAGGATCATGGCAAATACCAGTACACAGGGAGGGCATAGAGAGACATATAGATAAATGAAGAGTCTTAAAAGCAGTTACATTTATCTCTAAATTTAGAAGCAATTAGCTTTTTATAGAAGCTAACGGAGACAGTACTAGATAATTTCAGAGTGGCTTGAAGCGGATTCAAATGGATGGGAGAACATATGATATTGCCCGTTTGCCAAAGGTAGTGCGAGCCCTAGGCACATCAAGGGAAATATATTCGGATTTCCTGAGTGAGTACACATTGTGGGAGATTCGAATAAGAGATGTAATATAGCATGGGAGCTTGTTCAGAAGTATTTTCATTGTCCATACACCAGCATGCATCAGACGTCGAGAGGCAAGTGACATCCAGCCTAAGGCTGCATACAGGTCACAATGATGGGTTCGGTATGGAGAGTTTGTAATGCACTGTAGAGCACGATGGTAAAGGACATCCAATTTGTTTAGGCTTGAGGTTGCAGCTGACGTGTAAATTAGGTCCCCATAGTCAAGTAGAGGAAGGAATGTGGCTTGGACCAGCCTAGTTCTAGTCTCTGTTGGAAAGAGGGCCCTGTTTCGGAAGAAAAAGCCTAACCTGATTTTTAGTCTTCTGGAAAGGTCATCAATATGGTCATTAAAGGAGAGCTTATTGTCAACCCAAAGGCCAAGATACTTAAATTTGGAGGTGACTTACAATAATTCGCCTAAGGATGTGACGATAAAGTCTTTGGGTAAGTCAAGGGGGGTGGACGGGGTGGTATTAAGAGTGGGCGTGTCATGGGAATGTCTAGAAGCACAAAGTCTGAGGTGCACAGCGCATACACATTGTGAGACTTGTCCACTAGGGAGCACATGTAAGGAGGTAACTTGCCAGTCAGCAGTTTTAGAGTCCACAGCTCAATATGGAGCATACGCCTGGTTGATAGTGATGTCCAGTTCAAAGAAGAGTAGAGGGTACAATGGTGTGTCCTGGCTGGAGCATTTAGTATGAAATGTAATGCACGATGGTACAGGACATCAAGTTTGTGAGTATGAGTTGGTGCACTACAATTGTAAATGATATCCCCGTAGTCAAGAAGTGGTAGGAACGTGGCCTGGACCAGTCTTCTTCTGCAGTCGAGTGTAAATAGGGATCTGTTCCTGAAGAAGAACCCTAGCCTGGTTTTTAGCTTGCTGACAAGGCAGTTGATATGGGCACTAAAAGTTAGTTTACTGTCTAGCCATTTTCCAAGATACTTGAACTGATCCACAACCTTGAGGCTGTCCTCGAATATAGTAATGATTGGTGGTGAGGTACTCTGAGTACTGAGAGTAGAGGGCATATGGTTTGATGAAAAAAAACATCACTTTTGTCTTCTCTGCATTTAGGAGAAGTTTTGAACAGGCCAGTTTGAACTGTAGCTGATTGAAATCAGATTGTAACTTGGCACAGGCTTTGTGCAATGAAGGCCTAGAGATGAAGAGGACTGTGTCATTGGCAAAAAAAGTGCAGCTTGGATTGTTGAATGTTTTTGTCCAATGAGTTGATGTAAATAGTGAAGAGGAGGAGCCCTAGAATGGATCCCTGAGGGACTCCCCTCGTGATGGACACTGTGTCTGACATGGCTCTGTCAGCCTTGATTCTTTGCAGCCTATTTGAGAGGTAACTAGAGAACCATCTTACTGTAGTGTCATGAAATCCCAGGGATGTTAGGCAGTGCAGGAGGGGGGTGTGGTCCACTGTGGTGAATGCCTTGCTTAAGTCAAGAAAAACGGTACAAGTAGACTGTTTGTTGTCAATGGCAGAGAACCAGTCATTAGATACCTTTGGGAGGGCTGAGACTGTATTGTGATTCTGCCTGAACCCTGATTGGAGTGGGTTAAATAGGTTGAAGTTCTCCAGATTTTGTTTTGTTTGAACGTGTATTAATTTTTCCATTAGCTTGGACAGGACCGGTAGAATGGAAGTTGGTCTGTAGTTGTTGAGGTCGCTCCGGTTTCCAGACTTGAATAGTGGGATGATATGCACAGTTTTCCAGCTGGAGGAAACAGTAGTTGTGGAGATGGAAATGTTAAATATGTGCATGATGGGTGCAGCTGTTAGATGACTCCCTATTTTTAGAAAGAATGCTTCGATTCCGTCAGCACCTGCCCCTTTCCTGGTATCCAACTTGATTAGGCATTGCTCGACTTCCTTGAATGTGACCAGGGAGAGCTGGATGGAGGCATGTGGTGGTGAGGACTCAGGGTAGTCTGGAATAGAGGGGCTAGTGGGCAGTCCTGCAGCTGGTGAAGTGTCGAAGGCCATACCAGCTGTGGCGAATTGGGCATTTAGAAGATCCAATATGGCGCAACGCTCAGTGACCAGTGTACCTTTAAAGGTGACTTTTTGTGGGAGAGATTGGGGCGGGTTTGTGGCCTTCGATAGTCTTGAAGGTGCGCCATATTTTTGCTGAGTTTCCTTTAGCTTCCTCTAAGGTTTCTACATTGTAAGTGGCCTTGGCACTCCTTATAAGCTTGGTGCATCCATTTCTAGCTGCTCTGAATTCCTGCCAGTGGGTTGCGTAGGCCCACAGTTTATCATGATGCGAGAGTGCAGCTTTCAGCTCAGGGGTGAACCATGGGTGTGAAAATGTCCTAACTCTGCATTTACAGAATGGTGCATGTTTGTTAGCAAGGCCTGTGATGATGGCATTAAAAATAGTGACAGCAGCTTCTACAGATTTGGCTAAATAAAAGGATTGCCAGTCTATCCGCTTAAGGTCTGCAAGATAGTTATGGGCATTAAACTTACGGAAACTTCTGCTGGTGATGAGTTTGGGCCGGTGGGGTGTTTGGTATGGGCATGTGTGCAGACCATGGTATTGTGATCACTTACATCATTATGGAAGACTGCTGAGTGTTCAATTTTGTGCGGTTGGTTTGTGAGAATTAGGTCAAGAATAGAACTGTGGTCTTTGTTTTTCATATTTGTCCTAGTAAGTTCAATGACTGAGTGAATCCAAGCTCGTCACATAGATCTTTGATGGCATTAGCTTTGGTGGTGAGCCAGTCAAGATTTAAGTCCCCAAGGATGATAGTTTCATTGGTGTTGGATTCTACGATATCCCTGATCTTTGACAGAATATCCAGCCCACCTGAGGGAGGTCTGTAACAGTCAATGATATTGATTACTTCAGAGGATGCGAGTAGTAACCTAAGTGCTAGGCACTCCTACTCTTTGGGTTTTGACTCCAAAAATAGTTCCATGGCATTGAGCTTGTTATTGAGGTAGATAACTACTCCATCACCCCTAGTTGGCCTATCTACTCTGAATTTGCTATATGAGGGTAGTGCTATCTGGAAGTCAGTGATGGAGCTGTTCAACCAGGACTCTGTGATTATTAGCACATCTGGGTTGGTATGGGCAGTCCAGGTTTGGATTTGACTGAAATCTTTTAGTAGACTGAGGGTATTAATCAGCATGAACTTAATGCCTGATGCTGATGCGAAGTCGGTCAGAGAGTCTAAGGTAGTAGGTGGTCCAGGGTTAAGTTCCACATTGCCTGAGCACAGGAGCAGTAATAGAATTAGCCTTTTCATGGTCACAACTAGAGCTGCTTGTTGTTTTTCCCTAGCTGTCCTATTACTTTGGTCGGGGTTGTCCATACGCTTCAATTCTATCTTGAAGTTTGAGATACAAGTTGAACTAAGGAGTGCACGGACACTTAAATTAAATGGCTGCTGCCAACTGAGGTCAGCAAGTGATTGGATACAGGCTTTAGCCCAGGTAGGGTTAGGGGAATAAGGAGAAATCATGAGCATGTACTGTATGTCCCAGGTAGAAAATGCAAGTTATCGGGAGCTGAGCCAGGTAGGGATTATGGGTACAGAGCTATAATTATCTGTAGGAAAACCTGCTAGCACACGGAGTAAGCCATGGCCCTGGCAGTAATTTACATAAGGATCTGACTAAGAAAGTCTAAAATTAATACTACTCTAGAATGCTAGGACTAAAGGGCCTATTAAGATAAGGCAGTCAGCAGTATTTGTTACATTTGAGCACGAGAGAGGATCGCCCCTTTAAGAAGTTGCTGTAATTGACCAGTATGAGGCCTCAGATGGCAGAGGTCACTGGGGAAGTGTATTTAATAAAGGAGGGAGGGAGAGTGGGGGGGGGTGGGTGAAGAAAACTGTCCAGAGAGTAGTAGAGCAAGGCAGTGGCCAAGCTGTGATTTAAAAAAGGCACCTTGAGCGCTTGCTTTCTCAATGGGGATCTGCAGCGTCCAATCATGAAGTGACCACAGTCCCCAGGAGCCAGTCCAATTATGGGTATTGAAGCCTGGCAGCTCTGGGCTAGGAGCCAACCGATCGTACCTGCTTTCCATGGTGGGGGTGGTGGTGGACTGGATGCAGACGTCCGTCTGCCGGCAGGGATCAGCACTGGGGCTGCTCAACTGAAGTGGAGAGCCCAATTTGGGCTTGTGGCTAAAACAAAGCAGAAAAAAGGTGGGCCATTAGTTAAAAAACAAAGACAAAGCTCAGGTAAATTGATGGGTGGGCCCTGGGCAATTTAGTGCACAGGGCAGAAGTAGGTGCAGGGGTGTGAAGGGAGAGAAAGGTTTCCTGCAGAGAGGCCTGGATAAAGGTGCCAGGTGGGAATTTAGCAAAACAAAAGGCTGGTTCAGGAGGTTGATGGGGAGGAGGCAGGGACCCAGGAGCAGGGGTACAGAAGATGGCCAAAAATACCAGGCAATATTTACAGAATATGCTGGTTCAGGGGAGTGTCAGGAGAGGGAGGCAACCAAAACCTGCTGCAAAGCCCAGAGCAAGAAGGCTAGGGCTAAGAAACCGAGCTGGTTGAGCAAGGAGGTCATGGAAAAGGTAAGGAGGAAAAGATCTGCCTTTAGGAAATACAAGAAAACAGGAGGGGGAGGACAGAGAGGAGTACTTGACAGAATTGAAGGAGGTGACAAGGGCAGTAAGGGAGCCAAAGCATCTACGAACTCAGGCTGGCACAAGGCATTAAGAAGGGGAGAAGGACTTTCAAGTACATCAGGAGAGAAGGAGCTGTAAGGACCACATAGTAAGGGTTAAGGAAGGAGGGGTTGGGTGAAGTAGGGTACGATAAGGCGGAAGCACTAAATGAGTACTTCTGCTCAGTATTTACTAAAGAGAAGAGGGGTGACACCAAGATGGGAGAAATGGCAGACGGGGGGGAAGTGATGACAGATGGGAAATCATGGAGGCAGAGTTCGAGAGGGTTTGAAGGCACTGAGGGTGGACAAGGCGCCAGGCCCAGATGGCATCCACCCCAGGGTACTGAAGGAGCTGGCAGAGGTCCTTGCAGGACCTTTGCAGACCTATTTAATGCCTCACTACATTCGGGGTGTCTACCCAGGACTGGAGGATGGCTCATGGTGCCCTCCATAAGAGTGGCCCCAAGGATGAACCGGGAACTACAGACCAGTGAGCCCTCACATCCATCGTGGGTAAGCTAATGGAGACTCATCCTGAAGGAGGCTGGTGGCCCTCTTAGAGGCCAAAGGACTACAGGACAGCAGACAGCATGGCTTCATACGTGGCTGATCCTGCCAAACCAACCTGGTCGAGTTCTAGACTGGGTAACTAGGCAACTGGACAGGGACATGCAGTGGATGTCCTGTATCTGGACTTCAGTAAGGCATTTGACCCAGTGCCACATGGAAGGCTGGGAAGGAAGTTAGTAGGCACAGGGGCAGGTGCAATGCTGGTGAGATGGGTAGGAAACTGGCTGCAGGGAAGGCAACAGAGGGTGGTGGTGGGTGGGGAGTCTCACACCCAAGGGCAGTGACGAGCGGTGTCCCACAGGGCTCGTGTTGGGACCAATGTTGTTTGGGATATTCCTTGCAGACATATCAAGGGACATCAAGAGCAAGATCAGTCTGTTTGCTGATGATACCAAGGTTGGGCGATGGTGGATGACCTAGGGGGATGGCAGGGGTTGCAGGATGATCTGGCAAAGCTTGAAACCTGGTCAGACACCTGGCAACTGGGCTTTAATGCCAAAAGTGCAAGGTGATGCATTTTGGGATGAAGAACCCAAGGAGGACTTACCAGCTAGGGGAGTGCAGCTAGCCCAGACAGAGGAGGAGAAGGATCTGGGTGTGCTCATCACAGGGTCAATGAACAACTCGGCACAGTGTAGGAAGGCAGCTGCAAAGGCCAACAAAATGCTGGGTTGTGTATTGCAGGGGATATCCTCGAGGAGGGAGGAGGTGATTCTGCCACTGTATAGGGTCATTAGTTAGACCACACCTGGAGTACTGCGTGCAGTACTGGCGTCCAGTATCTGAAGAGGGACATTAAGTTACTGGAGGGAGTGATGGAAGGCAGGCTACAAAGATGATCAAGGGTCTGGGGGACTTATCATACGAGGGAGGTTGAAGGAGTTGAACATGTACTCACTGGAGGAGAGGAGAGACAGGGGACATGATTGAAACCTTTAAATACATGAAAGGAATAAACAAGACAGGTACAGAGGGGCTGTTCAAAGTAAGGGAGGGAGGGCCACCAGGGCTATGATAGAGACTGGAGCGAGGAAGGTTCAGGAGGGAGATGAGGAGACACTTTTACAGAGAGGGTGGTGGCTGGGTGGAATGCTTACCTGCAGAAGTCGATGCAGTAGACAGTGGACTGCTTCAAACGAGGATGGGACAGGACAAGGGGGAGGGTTAATGAAGGGGAAGGGTGGAAGGGAGGGGCAGCTGCAGAATAAGGGGTGCTAGCTGCACATTCGAGCAGACTTGATAGACCTCTAGGCCTTTATCTGCTGGCAAATTTCGTATGTTCGTATGTTAGAGGGAATCAGGGGGCCAGAAGCTGGCAGAGAAACAGTGTGGGGAGCAGAGAAAAAGAAATACAAAAGGGAAAAAGCAAGTGAAAGAGGGGAATGAAAAAGGCAGGCCGAGGAGAGATGAGAGCAACTGTAATGGGTAAAGAGTGTGGCAGAAAGACAGCAGGCAGTAGGCAGTTGTTCAAGCTATTCTACAATATTGGGCAATTTGTTCAGCAGTAAAAATTCAGTAGTACAAGCAATAAGCTGTATAGAAGTCAAGCAGTCAGTTAAAGGGAAACAATGGAAAAGACCAAGCTTTCCTCAGACACTGCAGAAATGCTCAATTAGTGCTTTTAGACAGTAACAACTTTTTTTTCATGATTTAGAACAGCTACCCACAACTTCCACTTCCTGTTGCTGGCAGCAGCCATTTCATGAGCAGCAGTGAGCTTCCTGAGCTCACTGTATGCTAATATGCCTGATTAACCTCAGCTATTGGTTGGCAGGACATATTAACATAAAGTGAGCTCAGAAAGCTCTCTGCTATTCATGAAATGGTGGCTGCCAGCAATAGAAAGTGAAAGTTGAAGGTCACTGTTTAAATCACTAAAAAATCAATTAGAGTAATTTGTAAAAAAAAATATTACTGTCTGAAAGCACTAATCTGGCATTTTTGTAGTGCCTGGGTCAAGCTGTGCCTTTTCCACTGTTTCCCTTTAAGGTTTGCTACAACTCTGCTATACTCTGGAAGGCAATCCCTGCATATACAGTGCAGTAGTTTAAAGGTAAAATGTTTAAGCAGTAAAAAAAACATTCAGCAGTACAAGCCATAAGGCCAGTTAATGGAATCACTGCTGAAGGAAAGGATTGTGGAATATCTTGATTCCAGTGGGTTACAACACCCAAGGCAGTATGGTTTGACAAGGGCGGAGGTCATGTCAAACAAATCTGACACATTTATTTGACTGGGACGCCAAGGAACTAGATCAGGGTGGCATGGTGGACATGGCCTACCTAGATTTCAGTAAGGCATTCAACACTGTTTCACGTAGGAGACTAGTAAGCAATCTGGGTAGCTTAGAAGTGGGTCCAAAGGTGGTAAACTGTGTAAGAACTTTGTTAAGGGTTAGGCGACAGACGGTGGTGGTAAATGGAGTTCACTTGAAGGAAGGGAGGGTGACCATTGGGATGACTCAGAGATCAGTGCTGGAACCAGTCCTCTTTAATGTCTTTATAAGTGACATTGCAGAAGAGCTGGAAGGTAAGGTCTGCCTCTTTGCAGATGACACCAAAATCTGCAACAGGGTGGACTCTTGGGGCATGGGAATAATGAGAAGAGACCCAAGAAAACTAGAGAAGCCGTCAAAGATATGGCAGCTGGGTTTCAACGTGAAAAAAATGCAAAATAATGCACTTAGGACACAGAAACCTGGGGATGGAGTATAAAATGGGTGGAGTGGTATTGACAACCACCAAGCAGGAGAGAGGCCTTGGGGTAACTATATCTAATGAGCTAAAGGTAGCCAGGTAGAATGACAAGGTCAGGAGGGCCAGTGGGATGCTGGGGTGTACAGGGATGGGACTCATCAACACAAAGAGAGAGGTGGTGTTGCCCCTGTATTGATCATTGGTGAGGCAGCACCTTGAGTACTGTGCCCTGTTCTGGAGACCACATCTCAGGAAGGACATAGACAGGGTGGGAGCGGTCCAGAGGAGGGCAATTAAAATGGTGCAGGGTCTGCATCAAAATCCCTATGAGAGGCCGGCCCGGTGGCTCTGAGGGCTGAGGCGCTGGATGCCACACCTCGTGCCATGCTGGCGACCCAGGTTCGGGAGTGAGCCCAGGATGTCAGGGGTTGGCAGGGGAGGGAGAAGATTGAGCATCTGGAGGACAGCTCTCCTGTTCTGGGTGGGAGGGGGATCCATACACGGTGCCCAACTGGCCTCTGGCAGAAGCCAGGGGCATGTCAGGCACAGAGTTGATGTTGGGGATGGGGATTGGTGACGCTGGCAGCAATGCCTTGGCATAGGGGTATGCCACTCCTCCTTAGGAAATCACAGAAACACTTGTGGATGCTGGGAAGATGGAGTGCCCAGAGCGTGCCCCCTATATGCCCTCATCTGCATGACTACCCCCGATCCGACGCCACTTGAAGCATTGGGGTGCCTGACACCCCACCTCGACCCCGCTTGGAGGGGAAGCCACAGCTCAATGAGGACTGGGAGGTAAGTATTGGGCAGGGCGAGTGAGGCAGGGGGATGCCTCCTTGGTGCTCCCAAAGGGTCGGGATCCGCAGGATGTAGGAGAGTTAAATAGAAATTTAAAAAAAAAAAAAAAGCCCTATGAGGAGAGACTAAAGGACTTCAATATGTACACCCTGTAACAGAAGAACTATAATACAGAGACCATTAACTACCTCACAGAGGTAAATAAGGTACAGGCGTGGAGTATTTCTCAGAAGAAAAGGTGCTGAAGAACAAGACATGCTTACGAAGCTGCGCGGGGGGTAGACTCAGCAGATGATGCGGTGGTCCCCATGAGTGGAGATTGTTTCAGCACTGTCCAAAGTAACCTAGCAAATGATTTTGAACTCATTCAGCACTGGTTTGTTAGTTATGGACTAGTTTTGAATAGAAAAAAGACTAGGTTAATGCCTTTTTGTAGTCGTAAGAAGAAAATGGGTCCTGTTCTTACTCTCCACACTATTAGTGGTGGGGTAATAGAGCATGTTGATACTTTTAAGTACTTGGAACTAACTGAGGACAATTGCATGTCATATGATGCACATATCATACAGATGATTAAGGTGATTCATTAATGGTTAGGAGCCCTTTATAGGTTAAACTCCCTTCTGTTATCAGATACAAGACTGCTTCTTGCTCAGCGTTTTTGTAATTCCAGTTGTAGACTATGAAATTTTATTTGATCACTCTGCATGTGTAAGTTTGCTGAGTAGGGTTAAAACATTGTTGAATCAAATTGCTTGATTTGCCACACAGATGCCTTACAGGACACATCATTGCATTCTTTTAAATAAAATAGGATGGCTTTCCTTGGATTTAAGATTTCAGTTTCAGTTGGGGATATTGGCAAAAGAGTGGTTGCAAAGGAGGTACCAGAATCCTTCTACTCTATTTTTAGTGGCTGCATTGGTAAGGCTGGAACACGTCTATCTGAGCAGCACATTTTTTGTATACCTAGAATGAAAACATCGATGGGGCAGAGAACTTTGTTCTGTAATGTACCTGTGTTTTTCAAGTCTATTGCAAAAGCTTTTGACTGTATCAGTTTTGATATATCAGTTTAGAACCTATTTGAAAAGTACCTTTTTTCCAGGAATCAATGAACATGTTTTAACTAGTTTGTATTTGTGTTTGTAATACATTCTATGTTTAACAGTTGTCTTTCTTGAAGTATGAATGTGACTCTGGTCGATCTTGAAAATGGGCCATTGGCTCATAGACTTACCAGATTTTAAATAAAGAAAACAAAACAAAAACAAGTACTTCTTCACAGAAATAGTGCTGGATTTCTACAACATCCTTCCAGTGGAGGTGGTGGGGGCCAAAACAGTTAAGAGGTTCAAGAATGCATGGGATAAGCACAACGGAATCATAGTGGAAAAGAAGGGGGAGGGAGAAAGCTGTAGATTGGGCACAGTCTGATGTAATAGTGTTGGTAAGGAGAAATGGGCAGACTGGATGGGCCAAGTGGTCCTTATCTGCCGTCAAATTCCATGCTTCTATGTTTTTATGTTTCTACCTGTCCTGTCATCACCTTATGCCTTTTTCCGGCCTTATCTTAGGAACCCCCAGTCCTGTTAACCACTGATCCAGCTGTCATGCTGACCAGGACCCATATGATGTGGGTCCTGAGAGTCTAGAGAGCTGTCATATATGGCAACAGGACATATTTTTCCATTTTTTCCTCATTACTCCTAGGGGCCTCAGTGACACAGTAACGCATGCATGTGGAGGTACGCATGCACTCTGGAACCAGTGAGCCTGCTCCACCCACCCGGCCTAGTGCGAACCCCCATTTGCTCAACCCTACCACCAAGCCTCCTCTCAGTGGCAGCCAACAGCTGGGAAGGCTTACCTCCCATTCTGGGAGAGGAGAGCTGCTCAGTGGCCACTTAATCTTCTTCCAGTCTGCCATCCCTGGCCGATCCCCAGCGACCCGAGAAAGGTGCTAGGGGCCATACTCAGAGAAAGACTGGTAGACTTACTTGAGGTTAAAGGATTACAGGATGACAGGCAACATGGTTTCACAAGGGGGAGAGCATGCCAGACAGACCTGATTGGCTGACTAGAGTGGCTGTTAAAGGACAGCCTGTTGAATACTGTACCTGGATTTCAATAAGGTGTTTGATTCAGTCCTACACAAGAGACTGGCCAAGAAACTGAGGGACCAAGTAGAAGACAGGTTGGTAACATGGGTAATAAGCTAGGTGAGGGACAGGACACACAGAGTAGTGGTGCATGGGGAATTCTCTAATGTTTATTTTATTTATTTACTAGCTTTTGGTAACCGGGTAAGTGCACTAGGCAACAACCCTGTCTATTTTCAGGCACGACCCGGAAGAGTACAAAATGACAATACAGTAATGACAAACAGTAAGGTACAGCAATATTAGGCATGTAATGAACGTAACTGTCAGGGCAACAATATCGCAGAAACTTAAATATACAAACAGAGATAGTAGTAAGCAATAACACACGAATAGGGTAGGATACAATATTGGCATAATTCACTGGTAGCAGTCAAAAATAGCCTAGCTAGGGGAGAGGAAAGATAAAGAAAACACACAAATAGACAAAATATATACTTCAGGTCATTTTCCACCAATGGCATGAACACCGCAGAGGACAATATGGTGATCACAAGCAGTCACAATTACCAAGAGTATAGAGGTGGCAAAACAGCGAACACTTAAATGTGAGGTGAGATGAGTTATTCTTAATACGATGGGGTTAATGTTAAAGAGGTAACTAGCAGGCTACCTCAGGGCTTGGTTCTGGGGCCCTTCCTATTTAACATTTTTATTTATTTATCTAGTTTTTGTTAACCGGGTAAGTGCGCTAGACAAGAATTGACTATTTTCAGGCACGATCCGGGAGAGTACAACAGTTAATACAGGACAATTGGAAACAGACATATGTCAGTATAAACCATTGAACAAGGTAGGTACAGTACAGAAATAAAAGCAACATATAGACCCTATGCAGTCACATAAGATACATACGAAATAGAAACTGTTGGTAATCAAGTAGTCAACAATAGAAGGCAGACAATAGATGGAAATAACGTGCAGCAATCTAACGATAACAGTAGAAATTACTTACAAAGTAGAGCTATATAGTAGCACAATATCATAAGTGCAGTCTAATCGTAGGGTTAAACAACAGAACATGTGACAGGGATATGAAGGTACAAGCAGCAGTTTAGGGTGGGTCAAAGCATGCACAGGGTTCAGATAAAAATAGGAATTTCTGGGATTCTTTTTTGAAGTTGATATGGGAGTGGGATTGTCGCAGCGTGAAGGGAAGGGAGTTCCAGACCTGAGGGGCATAGTGTGAAAAGGCTACCATGCCTTCAGATGTTTTGCACCTAGGCACATAAAGAAGGGATTTACCCACAGAGCACAGGCTGCAGCAAGAGGATTGTGGGAGGAGCATGGCAGCTAGGGCAGAGGGGGGTTGAGAGCTAAGGATGGAGTCAACCAGGGAACAAAGGGAGTGTCACCTAGTGCACGAGGGCGAGAGCCAGTTCTACAACATAGGGATGGGTATTCGGGGCAAAGTCTGCCTCTTCACAGATGACACTTTGATCTGTGGTTGAGTGGTCAGTGAGGATGGGATCAGGGCACTAAGGGAAGACCTGGGAAGGCAGGAAAATTAGTCCAAGATTTGGTACCTGAATTTTAATAATAATAAAAAAAAATTCCAATATTATGCACACCGGTAACAAACCCCCAAAAGATGTAATACCTGATGACGGGAGTAGTATAAGAAAGCACAGCAGAGGAAAAAGGTCTGAAGTGATAATATCAGACAGTCTGAAATATATGGCACAGTGCAACAAGGCAATGGGGAAGGCTACAGTAACAGGATAATGGGTTTCCTAGGAAGGTGATCCTCTCACAGTACAGATCCCTGGTGTGCCTGCATCTGGAGTACTGTGAGAGGCTGTGGGGCCTGCACCTATGGAAAGATTGTGAGAGGGTGTAGTCTGTACAAAGAAGGGTGACTGAAATGATCCACGGGATGGCGGAGAAGATATATGAGGTGAGACTGAGGGATGTCAATATGTACACCCTAGAAGCTAGATGGGAGAGGGGGACATGACTGAGTGAGATATACAAATACCTGCATGGGATAATCAGGGTGTCATGCAAGAGACTGTTCATTTCAATCATCAACACAAGCATATGGGTGAATTCGCTTAAGATGGCTGGGGGAAGAGTCAAGAAGGATGTCTGTACTCGGCCGCTTTCCTCAGCAGGCTCATGACAGATTACCAGAGAGCACTCGAAGGGTTAAGCCAGACCCTGAGTGCTGTTCTCTGTGGTGGAAATTACCTGGAGACAAGATGTGTGGATGTTCATGCTCTGAGTGGCCTGATTTAGTTATGAGTGGGAAACCAGAGCATGAATATGCACGCTTCTTCCACTCCCCCAAAATCCTATATAATGGGAAGGTATCAGGGCAATGGGAGTCTAGAGCCTGGGATAGACAGAATGCGAGAGAGAGAGAGAGAGGGAGAGGGAGAGAGGGAGGGAGGGAGAGGGAGAGAGAGACAGAGAGAGTTCAGCCTCTTTCACTGTAACTGGGCTGAGGGGGTCTGCTGTCCTAGTGATGGTGACAGGGTCCCTGGGATCAGGTAGCATTGGTACCCTCATGCCTGGCTTCCAGGGAAGAATGCCATCCAGAGCAGCTAGAGGGATGGAGGCCCCAGGTTCTTGCCTTGAGGAAAGTGGAGACCATCAGCCCTGAAAGGCGCCATTCAGAGAGTAATGGGCCACCTCTTGAGGGAGGTCACTGGAACTCTTGAGAATTCACTCTCAGCAGCAGAGAAGGATGAGAGAAGTCAATGTTAGGAGTAAACTATAAGTTAATCTGTCTAAAAAAAATGCTCATTGTGTGTGAAAAGTCCTAGGTAGTACAAATTGTAAACCCCTGGTAGGTGGTCGAGTGTTTGGGCGTCAGGTAGGAGGGGGCCTGGCAAAGGTCGGGGTTGGTAAGTCACCATGTGAGGGGCCAGACATGGAAGTCTGTTTTTTGGGCCACTAGAGCTATCAATGTGGTGTTGAAGGGAGGCACACATACCGACCAACCATGTTTTATGCACTTAGTAGTGATATCATATGTTGATAGGCTTTTCTATTTGTTGTCCATCTGGGTACACTGAGCATGTCCTGGCACAGCTTGCCCCCTATGTTAGTGCTTTCCCTGCCTGGGGAGAGTGCCTGTGCAGCAATGGTCTTGGAAGCACCAAGGCTCCAGGGTGCCCGCAAGAGAGTACAGGAATTTATTGGATTGAAAGAGTACTTATCTGCTACAAGTAATTGTGCCTCTTTAGTTTAGGAGGTGGACCTGGAAACTATTATGGACATGGGGTGGGCAATAAGCTCCTCAGGTATGCTGGGTACTTACAGACCAGTGATAGGAGATAGCATTCGGGAGTTATGTCACACGGGGGTTGGGGGTGGCAATACATATGTAAGCCGATTGATATTGAACCAGGTTTAGATGTTGGTGGATTAGTGAATGGGGAAATTTGGCTGGAACATTGGGAAAATTCCCCTACTCTTTGTAAGTGCCATGGGATCTTTAACACCCACCTGAACAACCACCAGAACAGGCAGATGGGACCTCAATTTAATATGGAATCTGAAAGACGGCCCCTCATGACAGTGCAGTGCCCCCCTAACACCGTGCAGGGGTATCAGTAGGGTTATTTTTTTTTATTTTATCTTTATCTCCTCCCAAGCCGCCAGCTGCCCAGAACCTCTGCCCAGTCATGGACCATCGACTTCCACCCCCCACAACAGCTGCAATCCTCCAATACCTCCTAGATTACCCCCAGGGTGGGGCTGCGGTGCCCTGGCCAGTGCCGCAGATGTTGGGATAGGCCTGGGGGGCTAATTGAAGCCGTGGCGGGTGTCATCTAGGGTGGCCAGCAGCTACTCCATTTTCCTGTTTTTTCTAGGGAGCGGGGAACATGCAATGACGTCCTGCATCCGCCCTGCCCCCTGGACATTTGCTAGGTGCTGGTAGCTGCAGTGCCCCCTGCCTCCACCAGGGGTCCATCGAGTGCCAGACAGACTCCCCACCCTCCCCCCTGGAGAAAAAGAGCAGTCCATGGGATGTTCCATCCTTCTCCCCCCGGCCGTCCCTCTAGCGACCCAGGTCCATTCCTGAACCCGGATCGCCAGCTTTGCAAGCAGAAATCCAACCGCTGCACTGATGGGCCTGCCCTTCAGTAGGGTTATTTTTAACTAAGGAGAGAGTGCTCCCTGCAGAACTGCACCACTTCATGCATCATTTAATGCTACAAAATGTGTTTGCAACTCGTTGGGAAGGCCTCTACAGTCACGTCAGAATGCAGTACAAAACAGAGTTGTAATTCTTAAACCAGAGCGTTTTTTCAAAGGCCTGGTGCTGGATTCAGCGACACTTAATGGAACTTGTACTGTATGTATGGGTAGCATTGCCCAGTAGTGTATCCCCAACAGCTGCATCCCCTTTACTTTTAGCCCACCTCTGGGCCTGTTGCCTGTATTCTTTTCCACACTGGGTCTTTCCCTGATAGTCCAGTGGCCAATCCTACTGCCTCCCTATGCTTGAATCCATCCCTGATGTCCACTGGAACCCCTCTCCCTGGCCCACAGCCCATAACAATGTGATCTGATTTACCATGTCTGCCATCAGCCCTCTTTCCTGAGTGCACTTTAGTTTCTTTTCAAAGCATTGTAACCCCCCCCACCACCACCTGCCTTTGAAGCTGTAGAGGTGGAATGAGCCTAAGAGGCTGGTACAAGGTCAGCAAGGGTCACTATGCCTTCCGAATGGCCTTGCAGGCAGTTTGCATGGTGGCCTCTGCCCCTTCCCCTGCATGGTTGCAAGCTGTTTACTGACTGTGCAGGGAAGGGCTTTGTGTTGCAGAGCTCGACTACTACAAAGTGGTCACCAGTGGTGGTTGCCACCTCTATTGGCTACCAGGGCACAGCAAGGGTACAACATCTAGCAGCCAGGGTACCTATATATTGATACTATATGAACAGAGTAGCTTGGCACCACATAGGGCACCTATATATTGATACTATATGGATAGAGTCACTTGGCACCACATAGGGCACCTATATATTGATACTATATGGATAGAGCAACTTGGCACCACATAGGGCACCTATATATTGATACTATATGGATAGAGTAGCTTGGTACTACATAGGTCACCTATATATTAATACTATATGCATAGAGTAGCTTGGCACCACATAGGGCACCTATATATTGATACTATATGGATACAGTAGCTTGGCATCACATAGGGCACCAACTGGGACACAGCAGTTTATTTATCAGGCCACATGCCCTGGTGTGCTCTGGTGTAGAGCTGCCACTGGTGGGCACATCAAACACTTTGTATCAGGCATTGGCAATGAAGAATGGGCTGTAATTTCTCATTTGTACCAGATACATGTCCTAGCAATGGAAATTATAAAACAAAAATATTCCTCCGACTGATCACAGAGTTGGATCTTGGCCTTTTTTCCCGGCTGCTCCTTTCTGGATCTGTGAATCTGACAATACTTTAATCCTGTTATTGTAGTTCTTAGTCTAATTTTTGCTGACCCTGTCCTTTATGAAACATTCTTCTTTTCTTTTAAAAAACAGGATAAGCTATTAATTCATTGTGCAAGATTTTTATGTACTGATGTGTTCTAAATACCTAATTTTAGCAGTGAATAAAACTGTACGGAAACTAGAATGGCATCATGCTGCCTTCCACAAATGCTGTGTCACTGAGGACACAGCAGAGACAAAAGCAGAGTTTAGTGGTACACGTCAACATGATTTGCTTTTTAAATTTTCTTTTTATTGAACTAAAAACAAATGACAAAACCATGACTCACTTACACACACACACACACACACACACACACGGACGCTCCCCCAACACACACAACCTACAGATAAACTCATTGGTTCCTGCTTCTATTAACTTGGGAATTGCCTCCCCCACCCCGACCCCAGCAGAGCCCCGATTCTCAGCCCGTGTGCTGCCAAGCACTGAGGAGCAGTCAAGGTCTCCATAGGGTGGAAGTGTTGGGGGAACTCTTTGGTGTCTCAGTGGATGGGTCCTCTATGTTGCCATCCATGTAGTCAGTGATTTCTCCCATTTTTTGCTGCCCATACCCCAGCCCTGGCCACAGTCAATGGCGCTCTGCAGTACCAGTCAACTGGAGGGTAAAGGCCAAAGCAGCATGGTCATTCACTGCATCAATGCTGCCACTGCTTTCCACCAGAGATGTTGCTAAGAGAACTAGATGCTTCTCTTCCTCTTCCAGGGTTGGCATGAGATACCTCAGCATCATGTCCCAGACCCCGCCGGGATGAAGGAGTCTGGCTTGAGTCTCAAACCCAGGTCTCCCATGTGGTGGTACAGTGCACCACCAACCAGTGCCACTGGGTCAGGTCAACATGGAAACATAGAGATTGTTGGCCGATAAGGACTGCTAGGCCCATCCAGTCTGCCCATACGCCCTATACATTGTATGTAGCCACTGACCCTATGTGATCAATGGCTTTTCATCACTCCCTTCTCTCTCAAGCTTCCCTTGTGCCTGTCCCAGGCATGCTTAAACCCCTCCACTGTGCTTGCCCCCACTACCTCCCGTGACAGACTATTCCAAGCATCGACTACCCTTTCTGTATAGAACTTCCTAACATTACCTCTTAATCTACCTCCTTCCAGTTTCATATTGTGCCCCCTTGTGCTAGTACTTTTTCTACATGGAAAAAGTCCCCCACCTACACCTTGTTTATGCCCTTACTAACATACTAACATACTAAAATGCCAGCAGAATAGGCCTAACAGTCTTTCGCGTCTGCTCGTTTGGTCAGCCCCCACCCTGGGTGCTGACCTTGCTGTCCCCCTCGCCTTCTCTGGCTTCTCCCTTCCCAGTTCCGGATATTCTTGCTGCATTGGATTTTGCTTCCCCTGTACCTGTCCCACCCCTTCTTGAACCCCTCCACTGTCTCTGCCTCCACCAGCCCCATAGGTAGTGCATTCCATGGCTCCATCACCCTCTCAGTGAAGTAGCACCTCCTCCTTTCTCCCCTGAATCTTCCCCCCTCCAGCTTCCACCCATGCCCTCTAGTGGCCCCTTCCTCCTTCCTTCGAAGCACCCTGACTGTTTCTCCCCTATTTACCCTCTTCATGTACCTGAAGACCTCTATCATGTCCCCCCGGTCCCTTCTCTCTTCCAATGTGTACATATTTAGCTCTTCGAGCCTCTCCTCATAGGTCCTGTCCCCCAAGCCCCAAATCATTTTGGTTGCCTCCTCTGGACCCTCTCCAGGAGGTTAATGTCCCTCTTAAGTGGCCTCCAAAACTGCACGCAGTACTCCAGGTGCGGCCTCACCAAGCAGTTATACAGAGGGAGTATCACTTCCTCCTTCTGGAGGTGATCCCCTAGTGATGCATCCCAGCATCCTGTTGGCCTTGGCTGCTGCCCTCCTACAAGTCTCAGAGTTGTTCATCTTGACATCCACCACCACCCCAGGTCCCTCAGCCATTGAGACTTGTAGTATTCTCCCCAGGGTGTACACTTGGCCTGGGTTTCTGCCCCAGGGTGGAGTACCTTGCATTTCCCTGCATTGAACCTCAGCTTCCACTTTCTAGACCATCTTTCCAGAGCCTCCAGGTCCCCTCTGCAGGGCCACCCTCCTCCTCCCATCCACCACTGCCCCCAGTTTCGAGTCATCTGCAAAGAGACTCATCTCACTCCTGATTCCTGTCCTTATGTCAGATACGTAGGCGTTGAACAGAAGGGGCCCAGGACTGATCCTGTGGGACCCACTAATGACCCTCCTTGAGGATGAGACTATCCCACCAACTACGACCCTCTGGGTCCGGTCCTGGAGCCAATTGCCTATCCATCTGATCATCTGGTTTCCCACCCCATTTCTCCTAGCTTATCCAACAGGCCCACGTGAGGAACAGAGTCAAATGCCTTGCTGAAGTCTAGAAAGAGGACATCCACTGGTCTACCCAGGTCCAAGGCACTTGTCACCCAGTCATAGAACTCCACCAGGTTTGTCTGACATGATTTCCTGGGATGAATCCATGCTGCTCATCGTCCAGGCACCCTGACTTATCCAGGTCCCCCCAGCCTCTCCTTGACAATGCCCTCCATCACCTTGCCCACCACTGATGTCAGGCTGACAGGCCTGTAGTTCTCTGCCAGCCCTTGATCCCCCTTGTGGATAGGCACTACATGCGCCACCTTCCAGTCTTGGGCACCCACCCTGTCCTCAGAGAGATGGTGAAAGCTCTGCCAGGGTTTCACCCAGACATCTGCAAGTTCCTTCAGCACTCTAGGATGTAATTTATCCGCCCCGGTGCTTTCTCCGGCTTTAAGGGAGCTGAGGGCTTCCCCACTCTCTCTGCTGTGATTTCCACTTCTGGTACCTCTTCTCCTGCTTAGCCCTCCCCCACCTGCCAGTGATGCCCCCCTCTCCCAGACCTGCCGATCGGTGGGTCCCCCCTCCTCATTATCTCTGTCTCCTCCCATGTATGATGCAGCATCCCCATTTTCCTGGTGGAAAACTGAGGTGAAGTACTCATTTAGTACCTCAGCCTGCTCCCTGGGTCTTGTGCCCATCCCTCCCTGATTTAATCCTGCTAATCTGCCCTTCACCCTTCGTCTTTCCCAATGTATCTAAAGAACCCCTTTTTCCTCTCCTATTTCCCTGGCCAGGTTCTGCTCCTTCCTTGCCTTAGCCGCCTCACCACTCTAGTGGCCCTTCTAGCCATCAGCTCGTGCTCCTCAGATCCCTTTCTCCTTGAGCACTTGAATTTCTTATAGGCTGCTTTCTTTCCCGCACCTCCTGTACCTCCCTGGTCCACCAACAGGGTTTTGGGCCCCACCATTTTCGTCTTTACTTGCACAGGTGCTGGTAGCATCCTGCACCCTCTCCTGATGATTTCCCACCTACTATCAGCGTCCATGTTCGACCCAATCCCATCCAAATGCTCCTTAAGGATCCTTCCCATTTCCTTAAAATCTGCCCCCTGAAGTCGGGTTACTTCGCCTTTGTGCAGCCTCTACCCTCCTAGTTCCAGGCAGAACCAGACCTTGGCATGGTCACTCCCCGCCAATGGGTCCCTTACCTCCAGGCCCCCAATCTGGTCACTGTCTGCCAGGACCACATCCAGTACCCGTGCCTCCCTGGTCAGTTCCCTCACCTGCTGAGTTAGGAACGCGTCTTGAAAGACATCCAACAACCTCTGTTCCCTGGTCACAGAGGATGTCATAGTCTCCCAGTCTGTTCCTGGCATGTTTAAGTCCCCAACACCACCACCTTTCCTCTGCCCAGTCTGCAGTGTCTCCTAACATCTGCCACCAGACTGTCCTCCAGCTCCTCCGCCAGGGCAGGGGGTCTATACACCACTCCTATTTTTACTCTCTTGCCCCCCCTTGTTATCAAGGTGACCCAAATCGCCTCCACGGTTCCCTCCGCCTCCTCTACTCCCCCTATGCCAATGCAGTTTTTGACTATCATAGCTACCCCTCCTCCCCTTCCCTCCCCCCTGTCCTTCCTGAACATAGTGTAACCCTCCAGGTTCAGGTCCCAGTCATGTCTTGCAGTGGCCCAAGTCTCAGTGACCGCTGCCACATCCACTGCTCCCTCAGTTAACATCGCCTGGAGCTCAGGCATTTTATTGCCCAAGCTCCTGGCATTTAGCAGGACTACCTTCCACCCTTTCCCTATAGTTCCATTTCCCCTGCTCGTGTTCCCATGGGGATTCTGTTTCCTCCTGGTCTGCACTTTGCCAGTTGGCCTTTTCCTGCAATCATCCTGGTCCCTAGGGGGGTGGAGACAGAGTCCGTCCTTTATCGGCACCCCCTTGACAGCCTTTTCTCCCATCCCACCCCCCTTCACAAGTTTAAACCCCACTTTTCACCAATGAACTCCTCTATTTTCAACTTAAGGATTCCTCCTTCCAAATTGAGATGTAGTCTCATCTCTAGCATACAGCTCCTTATCCTCCCAGGTCTCCTCCCAATCCCCATCAACCCATACCCTCTGGCCTCACCACCACCCCTGAGCCACTGGTTTATCTCCCTAATTTTCCTTTTGTGTTCCCCACTAGCCCTTGGCACTGGCAGGATTTCTGAAGGAAACTGTGCATCCTATGTCATGACAGACCCTGGCGAGCTCCTGAATCTTGCCTGTATCTCTAGCTCGCTATTTCCCTCAATGTCATTTGTACCCAGGTGGACCAGTATGTCTGGGGAACCCCACAGTCCTTTGCCAGCTGATATACCTCGTGCTTAGCCCGTGCACCGTTAGTCCAGGAAGCATCTTGTTCTAACTGGCCAGGCTTCTCCCTCCCTATCCCATTTGATACCCCTAATCATAGAATCCCCCAGCAGGAGCACTCTGACCACTCCTTTTCCTCCATTCCCCCTTCCATGTCCCTCATCCTTTCTACTGGCCCCTCCACCCAGCTGGCTCCTTGTTCCTCCCCCTATCTGGGTGCCACATGCCACCCCCTCCTTATTTACCATGGCCCCCCCCCTCCAATCCTATGCCTCTCCTCCTCCTGAGTATCCTTCTGTACCTTGCTAATTCCCCCCTCACTGCTCGCAACTGGTCCTTCTCCCCCATCTGCTAAACTAGCCTGACTCATCCTCCCTTCCTTCCTGTCTCCATTTAGTTCCTCCTTGCTCGTCGTGCTCCCCTGGCCTAAACCCTCAGCTCCCTTTACTGAATCCTCCTTGTACCTCTGGTCCTTCTCCTTTACCTTTCCTCCCAACTGGTCCTTCTCCTTGCGCTTTCCTCCCTCTTCCCCCTGCCCCTCCTGCTCTGATTCACTGCTCCCCCCATTCTCCTGCATTCCAGGTCCCCCCCTGTTCTTCCTGCTATCTGGCCCCTGCCTCCTGCCTCCCACTCCCACACCCTTTCCGTCTCTAACCACCTCTGTCGTGGCTACATCACCCCTCATCCTTGAGCAGAAGAAGAGAATTGAAGCGGTTACTGAGTAAAAGGTCTGATCCACCTCCCCGCCTTGCTTCCTTCTGTCCAGCCCTGGCCATCTGCCTACTTCCCTGACAATGTTGTCCCTCCGTCCCCCCTTTGTGAGGGTCCCCAGTTACCTGCCTGCTTCCTTGGTAGTGTCCTTTGACCCCCTGCCAGGGTCCCTATGTGACCCTGAGTATTCTCCTGCACTTCTTTCCCTATACCCCACCCCCAGTGCTTGGTGCAACCCTGTGGGAGATTTCCAGCCCCTTCCCCAACCATACCACCCCCTTCCCCAGCTTTCTCCTCATCCCACAGACCTCCTCCCTAAGCTGTGCTGGCTGGTAGCATACTGGGCAACCACCAAACTTCCAAGCCCAGTCAGTATCATGGCTGCTCCACACCCTGTGCACCCACCACCCTCCAAAGATGCCGCCCTAATGATGTGTGGTTCCATCCCTTCCAAATAGGTTTCCTTGGGTGAGCCACCAGGTTCCCCAGTCCAAGATACCCCTACTGCTTAATCAGGTCACCCACTAATCTTAGAGCAGTCCCACTGTACACCAGTAACTCTGTTACTAGGTGCAGTACAACACATTAAACTTATAAGGAAATGAACAACTCCTAAGCTCCTCTCTCCCAGCCTTTAAATCCAACCCCAGTGGCTAGAACTCACATGACTGCACCAGCAGCCTTTTCCTCCAATTGCAGGGCAGGTGTTCCTATAAATTTGCAGACTTCTGGGAGGGAGGTGGGGAGGGTGGGTCTTGGGCAGACACCTGACAAGAGAGAGTGTATCAGCCTGTGTCTCCCTCCAAGCCCTGCAGCTAAAGAACCAGGCCCAAGCAAATCCCACCAAATAGGTTTGAAATCAGAAGAAATAGACCTCTACCAGCGCAGCCTGTTACATAGTGAAACATCCACAAAAAGAGCCCGACTTACAGCCACCAAATCAGTTTACAAACATCCAGCATCCCCAAAAACAATACCCTACTAGCCCCTTAGAAGTAAGAAAGAAAAGAACTAACCTACCAAGTAAAATCCACAAGAACCCTGTGAAAACAACAGCAGCAGCAGCTACTGTTCTGGAACACAACTGATCCTGTCCCCTTCCAGTTCTTTCTTCCTTGAGGTACTTGAAAGTTTCAGTCATGTACCCCTGCTGTCTCCTCTCTTCCAGTGAGTACATATTGAGGTCCCTTAGTCTCTTCTTATATGTTCTGTGGTGCAAACCCTGCACCATCTTTGTTGCTCTTCTCTGGATATTTTAAACCTTATCTATCTCCTTGCACAGGTGTGGCCTCCAGAACTGCATGCAGTATTCCAGGTGAGGCCTTACCAATGCTTTATACAATGTCATCACCACCTCCCACCTCCTGCTAGTGATATCCCTGCCTATGCACCCCAGCACGCCACTGGCCCTCCCTGCTGCCTTCGTGCACTGTTTTGATACCTTAAGGTCATCAGAGATGATAACCCCTAGGTCCCTTTCCTCTTTGATGACAGTCAGCTCCTCCCCCCAACCTGTAGCTCTCCCCAGGGTTCCTTCTGCCCAGGTGCATTATGTTGTACTTCTTTGCATTGAACCTCAGTTGCCACATCTCTGACTATCTTTCAAGCTTCTTCAGGTCCCTCTTCATTTTCTGCACCCCTTCTGGAGTACCCACCCTGTTGCAGATCTTGGTTTCATCTGCAAACGGGAAGATCTTTCCTTCTAGACCCTCTACAATGTCACTAATGAAGACATTGAACAGGACTGGTCCTAGTACTGATCCCTGTGGTACCCCACTGGCCACCGCCTCTCCCCAGATTGTACCCCATTTACCAACACCCTCTGTTTCCTGTCTGTTAACCAGTTCTTAACCCAGTTCACCACCTTGTCTCCCATGCCCAGACTACCCATTTTGTTAATCAGCCTTCTATGTGGGATGGTGTTGAAGGCTTTGCTGACATCTAGGTAGGTGACATCTACCGCCCCTTCCTGATTTATTTCCCTAGTCACCCAATCAAACAAATCTATTAGTTTCATTTGACATGACCTTCCTGCTGTGAATCCATGTTGCCTCAGATCCTGAGTACTACTGGATTCCAGATGTGCCACTATCCTTTCTTTCAGCAGTGCCTTCTTGATCTTTCCCACCACTGAGGTGAGGCTGGCTGGCCAGTAGTTCCCCACCTACTCCCTACTGCCACTTTTGTGCAGTGGGACTACACGTGCCCTCCTCCAGTCCTCTGAAACAACACCTGTATTGAGTAACTCTGTGAACAGGGCCGCCAGAGGCGCTGCTAGTTCCCTTCGAAGCTCCTTTAATATCCTCGGGTGGATGATGTCTAATCCCATGGCTTTATCCACTTTCAGCTTTGCGAGTTCTTCCAGAACTCTCTCCACTGTGAATGGACTGGTGTCCACTTCTCCCCTCTACCCATTGTCTCTGCAACCCAACTGTGCTTCTTGACCCTTCCCCTCCTTAGTGAATACTGAACAGAAGTATTTGTTCAGTATTTCTGCCTTGTCCAGATCCCCCTCCTTACAGTCTTCCTGCTCCCCTTTGAGCCTCACAATCTCGCCCCCCCGTTTTTTTTCTGTCACTGATGTACCTATAAAATGCCTTATCCCCTTTGTTTATAGACTGTGCTAAGCCCTCTTCTGTCTGCACCTTCGCCCTCCTAACAGCCTTTTCTGCTTCCCTTAGACATTGAGGTTACACCTCCCTTTCCTCCTCCCTTTGGCTCCCCTTATATTTTCTGAAACTCAGCCTTTCAGCCCTGACTTTGTCCCCCACCTCTTTGGAGAACCACAGTGGTTTCCTTCTTCTTTTCCCTTTGGCCACTATCCTAATGCATTGGTTTGTTATGTCCACTGTGGCTCCTTTCAGTTTCTCCCATTGTTCTTCCATCCCCTCTATAATCTCTCCCTTCCCCAGGACTGCTTGTATACATCTACCCAATTCAGTGAAATCCGCCCTCCTGAAAACTAATACTCTTGCCCTTGAGTAGTTTGAGTCCATGTCTCCATGCTGAACCACACCATGTGGTGGTCACTGGACCCCAGCTGCCCTTTCACCTGTATTTCTTCGACTCTGTTCCCATTGGTCCATACCAGGTCCAAAATTGACTTGTTCCTGGTTGGTTCATGCACCAGCTGCCTGAGTCCAACCCCCTGCAGTTATTCTAGGATGGCTGTGCTTCTGGCTGAAACAGCCATCTGGGTGGCCCAATTCACGTCCGGCATATTGAAATCCCCCAATAGCAGGATTTCACCCTTAGCTGCCATATCGTGTATGTTCTCCACTAGTTTCCTGTCTACTTCCCTCCTCTGTGCTGGAGGTCGGTAGATCACCGCTGTGCGTACTGCTGTTCCATTCTCTGGCTCCAGGGTGACCAACATTACCTCATCCTCCCCCTGTCTTCCCTGAACTTCTGTAGCCTTTATACCATCTCTGATGTACAGGGCCACTCCCTCACCCTTTTTACCTTTTCTGTCCCTCCTGAACAATGTGTAGCCTGGTACAGTGACTTCTCAGCCATGATTAGCAGAATACCATGTCTCTGTTATTACTGCTATGTCAAGGTCTGCATCTGCCAACAAGGCCTCCAGTTCTGGAACCTTATTTCCTAGGCTATGGGCGTTCGTTAGCATGACCTTCCATGTTTAACAGTCTGCCCCCCTCCCCCCGCTCTTGTTCTCTCTCTCCAGTGTCTTATCTCACACAGTTTCCTTTTTCTTTCCTATGTGCTCTTGCCCCCGTATCACTCGTTACATTCTTCACCTGCCTGCCCCTCCTTGCCTACTTTAGCTGTTCCTGTAGTCAACTTATGTTCCTGCATGTTCCCATGAGGGGGAGCAGTGTTCCTAAGCCTCCTGACCCTCCTGGCTCTCCCCCTTGGCCAGTTTAAATGCTCACAGCTGAAGCATTTAAACTTCTCACAAAGGACCAAGGTCCCCTTCTTGGACAGATGCATGCCGTCCTCTTTAGATAAGCTCACATTTTGTTAGAAATATGTCACTGCAGTGAAAATAACAGAGTATATTTTTTAATTCACATTTTAAATGATTTTTAATGTGAGCTTCCCAATTACTGTCCTTTTGTCGATAGTTTAACGTGTAATTTTCATATACTTTTATTATTTTTACGTGTGTGAAATAACATTAACAAGCATTTGTCAATGCCGAATGTTTGCTTACTGGCATTGGCAGTGGTAGTGTAGAAGTTACAGAGCTGCGTAATAGGAATGGCAGTGAAGTATTGAACTGAAGCCAACCCCACCACCGCCCTGCAGAGAGTGACAGGCATTGGGGTGTGCATTTGGGTCATCAGGCATAACGGCCACGCCATTTCACCACACCCCACCCTGCAGACACTGACAAGTGTCACGGTGGTGTTCATGGGGTCTTTGGCCCCATGTACCCCATTTCATTGGAAATATGGTGAGATGAGTGCGATATAGGAGCATGGGGTGAACTTTGGGGCGAAGAGTCCAAAGCATACCTCGATGCCTCTCACTGGCTGCAGGGTGTAGAATGGTATGAGCATTACAGGCAGAATCCCAAGTCACACCCCTGATGCTTGTCATTCTCTACAAGGTTAGGCGTTATGGTTGGAAACCTAATACCTCAGGCATTCGTTGGTATTTTCAATCCAAATTTTCAACATGTTTTTTTTGTGACCCCACCTCATGAACAGGGGAATATCAGTTTGTTAACCCGAAAACTGCTTATGCACAGCGACTCTGACATTTAGCACCACAGGTGCAAAAACATTCGAACAGGATGTAAAAATGACAGCTGTACTGTTCATGGGAGGTGTAAAAATAGCAATGTTGCAAATCTGCAGTAAAAATATTAAAAAAAATGGTGAAGTCACGGCGTACATAGAAACTGTGCAGCACACCGTAATATAATTAGGTTGGAGATTTTTACAGCAGATTGTCAACTCAGGCATTTTGGTGCCTCGATCATGAACAGTGTCTGTGATTTTCTTTTCTGTGCCGAACAATGATTTCCCACAGCGACCACGCATCTCTGCGCTGAAGTGTTAAAACACATTTCAGCCATGTTGTGAAAAATGACAGCTGTACTGTTCACAAGAGTGTGGAAAATGCCACTGGTGAAAATCTGGACTGAAAATATTACAAAGTCATGAACTCGACGGTGCGTGGAAACTCGCAATGCTCACTCATAACACAGTCATTTTATGGACCTTTGTCACCAAATTTTCAACATAGCCATTTAAGACCTCTGCTCATGAACAGTGTCACTGTGATTTTCTTAATGTCCTAAACATTGCTTTCGCACCAACAGCACCATTGTAGCTCTACATGTCTTGAAAACACATTTTGGTGACATATGAAAACGCTGCAGCTGTACTGTTCATAAGGAAGGTAATAAATGGCAATGTTGAAATCTGGAAAAATATTAAATTAACAAACTTATGAGCATGCATAGGAACTGCGCAATGCATGCTCGTAAAACAGTCATTTTTAGGAATTTTTTCACTAAATTTTCAACGTAGCCATTTTAAGACCTCTGCTCATGAACAGTGTCACTGAGATTTTCTTAATTTGTCCCATACATTGATTTTGCACACCGACTGTGCCATTGTGTGCTACATGGGTGAAAATACATTTTGGGTGAGATGTGAAAAATGACAGCTGTACTACTCATAAGAAGGTGTGGTAAAATGGCAATGTTGAAAATCTGGAGTGAAAATATTGAACATTAGCGAACTTCTGATGCGCGGGGAGCATGCGTGCGCTCGTAAAACAGTCATTTTGGATTTTGCGCAAATTTTCAACATGGGTTTTTGGGACCCCTCCTCATGAATGATGTCACTGTCATGGCATTATTCAGGCCTGAAGGAGTGATTTCGTAGCAGTGACTGCACAGTGACTGGAAATCACCCTTAGTCTTTCCATGACAGTGACATCATCATGAAGAATCCCAAAAACTATGTAATCTAGTGCAAAATTCAAAAATACCTGAATGTCACAATAAAGTTGAAAACCCTATCTGGCCCATTATATAGCTTACCGGCATTTCTCAGTTCGCGGTTGGCTTTGAAGAGTGCAGAGCGTGTTCGGTCCACTGAAGATCGTCGCACCGAATCCGGAGGTAAGTATGGGGTGAGGGAGTGGGGGAGGCAGGGTGCGCAGTGGGTGGGTGCGGGGGTGTGGGTTGTGGGAGGGAGGCTGGGAGAAGCGGCCTGGGACGTTTCATTTTGCAGGTTAAAAAAAAAGACGATGGGATGTTTTGCCACGCTGGGGTGGGCCTCAGCGTGGCACAAGGACGGCCAGGGGGCCATGAGCCGAATGGGGATTGGGCACCCCACGGCCATATGATCAGTTGCCATGCTGGGGTGGGCTCCCAGCGTGGCACCCAGACTGGGGGTGAGGACAGTGGAACTGATGGGGATTGGGCACCCGTCGGCTATTCTATGAGTTGCCACGCTGGGGTGGGCACCCAGCGTGGCATGTGGAAGGCTTTGGGGGGGGAGTGCAGCACAAGCCGATGGGGATTGGGCACCCCCATCGGCTATACGTGTGTGTGGGGGGGAGGGCAACACGCAGTATGTGTGCATTTCTGTGTGTGTGTGTGTGTGTGTGTGTGTGTGTGTGTGTGTGTGTGTGTAAGGGGAGCTGCGCATGAGCAGGCAATATCTTATCGCTGCTCACTGAAGCGTAGCTCCCCCTTTCAACTATATGCCACTGCATTTTGGAGCTTGTCATAGACAGCTCCAGCATGCATTGGCTTACAGGGGCCGTGCCTGCCAACACACTGACTGAATTGGAGGAGGAGGTGACACACCTCCAAAATCTCGGATGATGGCACAATGTTTCTTGCACATGCGTGCAAGCAAACATAAAAAGGACAGGTAATCATTTCTAACTGGCAGCTGTTTATAAAGTTTTTATTCTGAGAAATGATATGCATTCACCTAAATTATCCCTATTTAACTGTACAGGAATAAAGTGATATAGAAAGCTGTATTTTGCATTGTCTTGTTTTATGGACAGCATTCTTTTACATTTCTCTTCGTGCAACCAATAATTTGGAGTTTTAACTGTGTCATGGTCTGTGCACAGAACTATAAACTGGGTTCTGATAGGTCAGCAGCTCATAATTTTTTTTATTTTAGTCTTTGGTAACTGGGTAAGTCCCACTAGGCAAAAGCGCCTGTTTTCAGGGACGACCTGGGAGCACTGGGCGGTTAAATGACTTGCTCAGAGTCACACAGTACGCAAATTGAGGTTGTGAGAATCAAACTCAGGTCTGGTCTGCTGGATGTATCAAGCTTGTTCACACCTCGTTCCTCTAACCTCTAGGCTATACTGCCAGCACAATGAGCATTCTGTACACAAATCATGACACTGTAAAAACTCCACATAAATGATTCCATGAAGTGAACTGTAACAGAATGCTGCCCATAAAAACACAACAATGCAAACTACAGTTTTACCTATCACTTTTTATTCAGGCACAGTTAAATATGGATACTTTAGGAGAATGCATATAGTTTCTGAGAATAAGAACATTATAAACAGCTGCCAGTTAGCACACATTTCCTGTCCTCTTTAAGCTCAATGGCCTTTTAATCCTTGAAATAAAAATGAAATGAAATATCTTTCTGATTGGCTCTTGCTCCAGCACCTTCCACAGATGCAGGCTATTGCATCATGGGTTTCAAACTTAAACCTGAGGCATATTTCTAAGACATATGTGCAATGATGCAATAGGGGCAACTTCAAAACAAGCTTGCAACATGATTCCAGGACAAACTGTTCAATGGGTTTCACATTTCAGTCTACAAGCAACCACAGAGCATTACGTACAGCCTCAGTGTTACAAGTACACTCCCCAAGCTCCAGTGTTCACACGGGCTCCTGAGTCATAAACTCCTTACAATTTCTGTTTAATATGTATTATTAAATGGATAGAAAAACCCCTAAAAGCTGGTTGGACCAGAGACAGTTTCAGCCATGATGTTATCCCAGTATAACATCATGTTGTAAAAGTAATCTATGCAAAAACCTACATAAAAGCCTTCTTTCATTGTAAATGATCCATTTTAAAATCACAATAAGGCACTCCAGGACATGTGTTATGCTGCCTAATGTCACTTCTCAGGTGGCTGAAGGCACTCAGCTGTGCCTCATCTCTCACAGCGCTCCTAAGATGTGATTTTTTTTTTGTAAACTTTATTTCTTAACTGGGACACATAGGTACACTCACATTCTTATCATTATACATATGTTGTATGTTACATCTCTCATATTTAACAACTTTGAATTTATTTTTCAGGCACTTTAGGGCATAGGTATTAGCTTTCCTTATATTCTGGTTGGCTACAGTACAATGCTATGCTATAAATTATAATAATAACTGGTCAGGAATTTCTCTTAGTGTACTGACCAGGTTGATATTTTCCACAACAACCAGCTGGTTGTTATGACATTCAAGAGCCATGCCAATCAAACATTGCTGCTGCCTCATTGGCCAACATTCCATGTGTGGAAGGTCAAACAGTCTCACAAAAACTGCGCTGGAGAAAAATTGCTGGCCCGTTATTATAAAATAAAGATGGGGAGGGGTATATGAGAATTTAATCACATCTCGCCAGGATGCTTTGATAAACCTCGGCTTTGCCCTCGGGGTTTATGTAGCATCCCACAACTTGGGTGTGCATTAAATTCTCATATCAAACCCTTCCCCATCCATTATTCTATATATCTTTTTCCTCCTGGAATGTCAGCTATCGCACCTGTTTATATACCTCCTGTCACAACATAGGCCCTCCATTCTAATCTCTCTGTTCATCAACCTTTAAAATGCTGGAAACCAACTGGTTGCCATGGCTCTCTCCAATGATGCCCATATTTCTTCATATTTTTGCCTTTTGCCCCTAACCAGGTATTGTGTATGTTCGAATTTTTATCTCTTTTTCAGATTCCGTAGACACTTGTGGTACATCAAGTTGCTACTTTCTCAGTATATATTGACATCAGTACATATCAGGCTATATGGTCTTAATTCCTTGAGGTTCCTCGACTAGAGTTTTTTGTTTGACACTAATATTATCAATTTATATTTAAATTATCATTTATACAGTCCTGAGGTTTTTGAAATTTCTTGGGCCTTATATCTAGCTTGAGAATACAGCTGGGTGACAGGTCCAGCTAGGTTTTACACATCACACAGTGTGCACTGATGTTTTTAAGACAACTTTACTGGTAAATTCTTGTCTATAATGCTAACTTTGAAATTTCATGAGCCCTATAACAATCTTAGTTCGTCTTTAATCTGGGTGGGGGTTGCCTTTCAGTAATCACATCCTTATACTAACTGTGACACTCGTAGCTTGATTTAGGAGTTATCTGCTTCAGCAGTGTTATCTTATGTCAATTAAATTTATATGCAGTAGGATTCTTTGTATGTGTGTTCCACCAAGCACATCTGACCCAAGGTTCTTTCTGGCTAAAGGCAGTATTGTACTGTTAAACTTCTCTGACATCATCTTCTGTTTTTTTTTTTAAATGAGTATTTTAAACCATTGGGGATTTTTTCTGTTTTTCTCTGCATTATCTAGCTGTTACAAGTATTGTATTTTCTAAACAACTTCCATGAGCTTCTGAAGAAGGACTGGTTGGTCCGAAAGCTAGAGCACTTTGTTCTTGTTGTTACATCTATGTTGGTCCATTAAAAGGTATCAAATCATTTGCTTCTGGATCTAATTTCATAAGGCGTAGTGGTTCCGTCAACCAAACTGTAACCGAGGGTGGCTTTGTATGCTTCCAATGGATTGCCACTTCTCTTAATCCTACCACTGCCCCTATTCTTTTCAATTTGTTCCCATCCTTGGAGTGCCTACCACCCAATCCTGGGAGTCCCAAAAGGATCTCCGAGGGGTCTAATCTAATATTTACAGACAGGGTCCTGGAGAGAATCTCCATGATTCTCAACCAGAAGGGTTGAATCCTTGGGCATTCCCATATTATGTGGAAGAAAGTGCCCACATGTACGTTGCATCTGAGGCAAAACTGTGAGGATTCAGTATTTATTTTATATGCTCTTTCTGGTGTAAAGTATACTCTCACCATAATGCTATATTGGAGGGGCTGGAGTCTTTTATTAACAGAACAGCTGAGTAAATTTTTTTGTATAAGAGCTCAGTCCCCTCCAGTCAAAACATCCGGGTATAGATCTATATCCCAACAGTGTTTTATTACTTCCAGTGGATCCCCCAAGGAGCCCATAAGAAGTCTGTAACAAGATTTCAGAGGTCTGAATGTTTCTAATCTGGAGAATTTTCCAAACATCTCCTCTAGAGGTGAATAGTGCATCTCTGTTAGGTCCCCCTTCTCCACCAGCTGACGCTCCATTATCCTTTTCAATTTCATATACGTAAAATAATGTGAGGTCGGTAATCTATATGTCGTCTTTAACTCCAGAAAGGAGAGGACCCGTCCCCTCTGCAGCATTTGCTGGACCTTAAATAATCCTCTTCCAGCCCAGGTGTTTATATGTTGTTTAGCTATATATGGTGCCAGTTTTCCCCCCTGTCAACAGTGACCCCAAGGTGGTATCTGGCGAGGTATACGTCTGTTCCCCCAATACTTGGTGAGCTGCCCTCCAAATCTTAAGGGAATTTCTGGTACATGGATTGAGAACTCTCGTTTCCCCACTTCCAGTGGAGGAGTCTACCAGGATCGAGTGATATGGGGGGGGGTCTCTCCCTCCTCCTCCAAGTATGTCCACTGTGGGCACCTAATGGAGTCACTTTGCAACAGATCCAGAATCTATGTCAACTGGGCGGCCAGATAATAATGTTTTATGTGTGGAAGCCCCAATCCTCCCTCAATTGTTTTACACCACAGAACCTGCTTTTTAAAGTGTGGACATTTTCCCTGCCACAATAACTGTGTAATAGCCCCTTCAATTGACTGTATATATTTGGCAGGTAAAGAGAGAGGGATAGTTTGAAATAGATACAAGCTCTGTGGCAAGACAGACATTTTTATAAGACTGACCCTTCCTATTAGGGATAATGGTAGGGATTTCCACCGAAAGCAGTCTTCTTTAATTTTTTTAATTGGGGGGGTAGTTTAACTTGACAGTTTGGGATAGCTTATTCGGGAGGAGGACCCTAAATACATTACTGAGTTCGAAGGCTGGACCTCCATCCCTGCAATGTTAATCGCCTGCCTGATTTTACCCAAAGGGAGCCATTCGCTCTTTGACTAGTTGATCTTATGTCCTGAAATTAGGCCATATAATTCAAAACACTTGTTTAGTTCTGGTAGGGCTCTCTTGGGATCATCCAAAAATAACAGTACGTCATCCGCAAATAGTGAAATGACATGGTCCCTCTCCCCCTCTCTAAGTCCCCCTATATTGGGATTTGCTCTTATGTAAGCTGCAAATGTTTCAATACACAGGACATACAGCAGAGGGGAATAAGGGGCACCCCTGACGTGTGCCCCATGTGAGGGGAAAGGGAGCAGAGAGTGTATATTGGTCAGGATCTGCGCCTTAGGTGCTCTATATAGAGCTCTCAGCCAGCCCACAAAATTGTCTCCCAGGCCATATTTCTCAAGGACCGCAAACATGTATGGCCACTCCATCCGGGCAAATGACTTTTTGGCATCGAGGGCTAGAAGTCCCCACATTCTATTTTTCCCTCCTGACCATGTGTGAATAATATTCATCACCCTGTGCAGGTTATGCTTAGCTTGACATCCTTTTGCAAACCCACCCTGATCCTTATGGACCAAGTCGGGCAGAAGAGGATCCAGTATCCCAGCCAAAATCTTGGCCACAATTTTATAGTCTGAATTCAACAGCGATATCGGTCTATAGGAACCACCTAATTTTGGGTCCTTCCCTGGTTTGGGCAGCACAACAATTGTCACTTCAGACATTAGATTCTGGGAGGGCCCCCTCTTTTAACGTTACCTCCACCATTTTCCCATCAAGTTTCCCAAGGATTCCCAAGTGATCTTGTAAAAATTCACCGGAATACCATCAGGACCCAGGGCTTTTCCTCGTCGCATATGTCTTATGACCTGTTCTTCCTTCATAATAGGGTTGTCTATAGATGCTCTCTGTTCCAGAGTCAGAGTAGGAAGGGTTAGCGGGTCTAAAAAGGTTTGGGGGTCAGCGTCTCTCAGGATTTGTGAGGTATATAGAGAGTCATAAAAGTCTCTAAAGAGCTGGTTGATTTCGACTTGTTTGTATGTGAGTAGATCTGAGGATGTGCTCATAGCCAAAATGGTACGTTCCACCTCTTCTTCTTCACTAAACTTGCCAACCATTTTCCCACCATGTCCCCCTCAAAATGTGCATGAGAATTGGTAATTAGGAGATCCCTCTGCATACGTTTATTAGATAGTTGACTATGACGGCCTTTCAGAATTCTTGACACCCTGGCTCCCTCCTGAGTTGGATTCAACATGTTCACCCTTTCTGCCTTTAAAATTTGGGTTTCTAGGGTGGCTTCTTGCTCCCTCTCTGCTCTCCGTTTGTATGCCTAATATGAAAGAGTTTCACCCCTAATATATGCTTTTAAGGTATCCCACACATATTTAATATGAACTTCTTGGTTATGATTAATGGAAATGAAATCTGTAATTTTGTTATTTATAAAACCTTTATATTCAGGGTCCTGGAGCAAGGTCTGGTCAAGTCTCCACTGTGAACTGTCCTGTTCTCTGGGGCCTACTGGGACACCCACCCTCAGTGGGGCGTGATCAGATACCGCCACTGGGCCATATGTCGCTTCCATATCCGGACCCAACAGGGAGGGGGAAATGAAGAGATAGTCCAGACGAGAGTAAACTTAGTGGGCATGAGAATAAAATGAATATTCTCTTTCCCCTGGGTGCTTATGTTGCCAGATCTCCACTAGGGCCCTCTCTTCCACTAGACCTTTAAATGCCGCCACCCCGCATGGTATTGGGTTAGATTTACTGCGTGAGTGGTCTAGGCAAGGGTCCAAATATATATTGAAGTCCCCTCCCATTATCAAATTTTCCTTATAAGGGGCCAAAGTCATCTGCAAGTGAGTGAAGAAGTCTGGCGAGTTGTAGATCGGGCCATAAATCGAAGCTAAGGTCCATTCCCGACTTCCCACCTCAATCTCAACTATCAAAAATCTACCATGAGGGTCAGCCAGTTGGGAAATTAGTCAATGAGGGATTCCTGGCTGAATCCAGATCACCACCCCCCTTGCCCATGTTGTAAAGGGAGCTGCCAATAATGTGCCCCCCATGACCCGGACAACATAGAAACCTCATCCTTTGTACAGTGAATTTCTTGTAGTAGGGCTATGTCGCATTTTTGTTTTTTCAGTTGGGTCTACACCCTCTTTCTTTTAACCACTGCGCGTAGCCCATTGACATTCCAGGTCACACATACTGATTTAGCCATTATCATAGTCATGAAATCTTGCCCCAAACTTTCCAAAGTGAAACTTAATTCTCTTAGGTACTAAAGTTGTACAGTGTCCCATGCGTCCCATTTTTAGAAACATTTCTCCCTTAAATTCCTCAACTTTTTGCCTCCCAACCCTCAACAACCCCTTTCCCCCCTACCTCCCTCTAATCCCCCTTCTATTCATTTACTTGACAAAACAATTATCCCCATGAAACTTTGTTCCTCTTCCCACTACTTTTCGCGGAGTGGGCTGGGGATCCATCTAGATCACAAAATTAAAACATATACCATTTAAACGCACCCTCGTAACTTACTTCCAGGAGGCAAGGAGCAGGGAATCCCCCTACCTCTGGTCGACCATGAGATTACTCACACGGCGTCAACTGGGGTGACACAGCCTCCCCTCAGGGTCCCTGAGGTGTGTCCCACCCTGTACGGTGAGATTGGGGTCCCTTTTAAATGCGTTTACAGAATTGCCGTGATTGCTCTTCCATAGAATCAATTCCAGAGTGACTGTCGCCCCCCCCATTTCAGTTTCTCGCCACCATGGCCAAGTCGCCCCCCTCCCCCCGGATACTCTTAATCCCAACCTTTACTATAAGACCAACTTCATTATTACCATGGTGGTCCAAACTATTAACCTAGAACTATTCAAATATTTCTGGAACAACTTAACAAAACCAGAAATGTCCTTCTACTATGGAACATTTTAACATTTTAACACTGTTTAGATTAACAATTTTATTTTTTTAATTTTTCAAAATCCTTGTAGAAGCCACAGCCCCCATAAAGAGGGACCCTGTCTCTCAATAGCGTCATCCCTACCAGAGGCAGCAGTCTCTCGGACTGGGTAAAAAATTCAATTTGCCCATAGACATGCATGGTTAAGAGAGTCCCTCTCAGTATTTAGTTCAAATGTCCAAACTTTGTTTTGTACTGTTTAAATCCATAAAGTCCCGAGAGATTCTTCTTTACTCTAAGGCAACAGTTCTCAAACTTTGTTATAGTGATCCTCCCCAAAGCCATGGAAAAGATCTTGAGCCTCCCCCAAAATACAGAAATATTTTTGGGCCTCCCCATAGAACTATAGCCTACTTTTCACAGTAGATCAGGAATAATTTGAAACCTCTTTGCATTGCTGGCTCTCATGTTATTAAGCTTATTGTAACCCCACTCCCCCAACAGGACAACCTACTTTCTCCAATATTTTGACTCTCGGACCATTGTTACCCCTTACTGCCATACCTTCATGGGTCAGACTGCTTTTTCTGTTTCCCCTCTAACTGAAATAACCTTCCTGCTGACCTCTGCCTCTCCACCTCTCACCCTGCTCTTAAGCAACTTATCAGGGATCATTTTGCTCACTCTTGCTCTCATTCCTAGTACCTGTATGGTTAACTCTTGTATTTGGACAGTTCTGCTGCCAGTCTAATTAATCAATTGTTCCTTGCATTGTTAGTTTATTGTTCTTAATTTGTTTGCACTTTTATTCCTTTTGTATTGCTTGAGTGTTTTGCAGTTACATTATGAATTGTATTCTCTCACTACCCTTCCCTGAGTACACCTGAAATAAGCCATGGCTCAGTCTACAGTACCTTCCCTGGTCACTGACTTGTGAATAAATACATAAATTCACCTACTATTATCCTCTTTCAGTTTGCCTTATCCCTTCACACAAAATCTATAAAATTCAAACTTTAAATACAGTACTTTTTCCAAGACTTGCTTGAGCCTCCCCTGGAACAGGTTGGGTCCTCCCCAAGGAGGTTGGTCTCACCATTTGAGAACCCCTGCTCTAAGGTTCTGCCTGCTGATCAAGGTGGATACATTAGATAAGGCCCTTGTCCTACCAAAGGGCAATTAGGCACTTTTGGCCAGCGTTATCACGGGTGGAGGGGTAGAGGATATAACGGAGCTCTTTACTCGTCCTAACAGGTCACCTCCTAGTATTGTGGGATCATGAGCCTCCTTCCCCCAAATACCCACTCCTCCCTCGAAGCACCCAGCTCCCATTTTTAAACGAAAACAGTACATATATTTAACTTATCTCCTCAATTTTATCACCGTTCAATGATTCTCTCCATCTTCTTTATTTCTTTGGTTGCTGCTCTCCCAATCATTAAGGAATGCTGTGGCAGCTGCCGGATCGTTGAACATCTTTTGTGTTCCCCCAGGAGGTCTCACAATTAGTCGAGCAGGGTATACTAGAGAAAAGGGGCAATTCAGATGGTGCTGCCTCTTCTTTACTTCCCCGAAGGCCTGACGTCTGGACTGAATGCTTCTAGAGAAGTCAGGGAACATGCTAACTCTCGAGTTGTTGATCATGATTGGGTCGGCTCTTCTAGCTGCCTCCAGGACTTTCTGGCGATCCTGATACAGTAGAAATTTTATCAACATGTGTCTTGGCCATTGATCTGGTTGTGGTTTGGTCCCCAGGGAATGATGTGCTCTTTGCACTTCATGACTGCAATCCTCAGGTAGGGCAAGAGCTTGTCTAAGCCAATGTCTCATAAAAGTGCTGCAGTCTTTGCCTTCTATGCTCTCTGGCAGGCCGATGATGCGCACATTGTTTCTCCTTTCATGATTTTCGTGATTGTCAATCTGTTCCCTGAGGACTTCTATTTCTTTTAGAGCCTTTCTCAGGTCTGAGGATGTAGAGTTAGTTAAGTCCTCCTGCATACTGATTCGGGCCTCCAGTTCTGAGAGTCTTCCTTCATGAGCATCTACTGCGTCGAAAACTGAATTCACCGTCTGTTGGAGGTGCTGCATCTGCTCTGTGAGATTATCGAATCCGGCCTGCATTTTTGTTCCCAGATCGCATTTTAGATCTTTAATAAGACATTCCAGAGTGATGTAATCACTTCCCCCTTGTGCCATTGTTATCTTTTCTGTCTCAGGAGTGGGTGGAGTGAGATTTTTCACTGCTCGCTTAGGCCCAAGCCACGACCTTCTTCCGATGTCGCGGAGAAATGGAGTTTTGATTGCTTTTTCCCCGATTTAGATGGACCTGGCATTAGGAAGGCAAGAGCCATCTATTCTAGGTTTTCATGTCTTAGTTTTATGTAGGATGCTCAATATTTCAGATGGATCCTCACGGAGCTCACAATTAGCTCTCTGCCATCTTTGCCAGCCAGGCCACGCCCCCCCTAAGATGTAATGTTATTTCAGCATAATGCACGTACAGTTGTGCATTATTGTGTAAGAGGAGCGCAGATGGATGCTCTCAAATGCAGGGATGCAGTGGCTGGCCATGTTTGCTACAAGGCACCGGGGTATTCTCTGTGCTGAGATTTACTGCTAACCTGTGTACTGATTTACTCACTACTTTATTTTCTGATCAAATCATTTGGTCACTGCATTCCTTGATTCAAGTACATCCATTTGTGTTCCTCTGATTGGTCCTCGTTCTGGCATGCGCTCGGCCATTCACTGAGCACGATTCTCCTGTGTGTGTTTGTGCTGATTCCATCAGGCTGCAGCAGCATGGCTGTGTTATTCAAATGATGACCAATCACGCACTCAACTGTGATTTGTGGCAGTTGAAGGTGGCCTTGCTCACTTGAATATTGATATCAGTTGCTTGAAAAGGGTTTACTCTTAGGGCTGTGCGAGTTGGATTATTTCTATTTGTATTTGTGCCCCAATATTGGCGTTTGTACACTTGTGCTTATGAAACATGTAGCCCACCCTCTCACCAATGTCTAGGGTCATGATGATGTTACAATCTGTGGGGGACCACAGTAGAAAGTATTCCAGAGATGGCTTACGTTTTCTAGTTCCACCCACTGCACCGGGTGCCAGGTTCTTCGGGTGCTGGGCTACAAGGAAATTAATGTTAGTCCCGATAACAGTTCAAAAATAACTGGAAACCACAACTTTTTAGGACAACAGTGGGAGAATCCCATTTAATAATAAATTAATAACACTCCATGGAGCAGAAAAAATCATGAGTGTTCAGGTAGAGAGAACATATTAACTTAAAACTGTTATGATCCTGGGGTACACACTGACAGCAATCACAGGAGCAAACAGTTCACACAGTTTGATTTACTTCCAAGGGGCATGATTCAAACATCCCCGAAACTCAGGCAGAAGAGTCCCTAATCATGACCATAGGCGTAGGGGCAGAAGGGGCGGCAGCCACCCCACTTTTTATTTTTGTATAGCAAAAACTAGTTTAGAAAAAGTGCTCTTTGTACCCTCATGAGTGCCCTTCCGATCCTCCGCCCCCTCAGGCTTTACTATCTTCCGGCATCCTTGAGATTCCCGAGTGGGCTGAAATGGCTCCGGATTTCATTTCCTCCCTTTTACTCTCACAGTAGCCTGTCCCACAGAACCACTGGCCTTTCACTTCAGGGCTAACAGCTCCACTCCAAATCCCTCTCCACTAACTCACTGTGACATTCCAATGTCTCTGCCTGGAAGGGCTTTGATCTGGCGACTGCCCCCTCGAACTTCCAGCAACATGTCCCAGAGCTGCCATGAGTAGTGCTTCCTTTCCTTCAGATTGACTCTCTCTCTCTCTCTCTCTCTGCTGAGTTCTCCATGCTGCAAACTCTTGGTGCACCCATCTCACTGGTTCACCACACGGCTTACCCTCTTGCCTAATACACAAGCCACTCTCCCAATGGGGAATCATGGCTTAATCCCACTGTGGTGGCTAGTCTTGGAGTGCCCCACACGGGGCTCAAACTAAGGCCCCTGCCACATCCTCCTGTAGATTTTCTCTTCCCGCCCTAGCCTAGAAAAATTACGGTGACTGATGGGAGTGGGCAATTGGCCCCACTCCAGTCCTGCTTCTACCTCTATCTCTCTCAGGGTAAATCCCTGATTTTTTATGTACCTATACTTTTATCCTGCCCATCCAGTGGCAACCTTCCACCAGCAGCAGGTCCCACAGGCGGCCTAGGCTTAACCCTTTAGCTACCACTGAAACCCAACTAGTCACCCACAGGTACAAATTGTGCCAGAACATCCATTAACTCAGGCACGAATTGTACCCAGCCCTAGGTTTGAACCCCAAAGTGGGGTTACAACTCTTCCCAACTTAAATACTCATCGCCTTCGGCGAGCACTTAAGGCCCAAACAGCCACTCCAGTGGGCCCCAGTTGAAAGGGTATATGCACTTCCCTTTCACCAAGAATCCAGGGAGCTAAAGGCTGCACCACTGTAGGATGGTCCATCACTAAAAATCATAACTCAGGGCATCAAATTTAAAGTTCGACTCACCAAATGTTCACGCTTCACCTTGGCCACCCATCCACCTGGTCATTGGGGTGGTTTGCCCAAGATCCCAAGGGGTGGCTTCCCATGCCCACTACTCTAAACACTACTGCCCAATACTGTCTGATCTAAACTGCCTATGCACCACTCCCGCCTGAACTTCATGCTGCCACCCGTTTAGCTAAATTAATCCTATGCTGACTCCAACAATTATAGCCCATCCCTGCTGTAGCTATACATGGATACTATCTAAACACTGTCTAGAACATTCTATCAGTGTATCCCAATGTGATTTTGAAAGGGGACACTTTTCATAACCAAAATATGCATGAAACTAAGTAACATTAGCATACAACAATAGATCAGATGCAGTCATTTGCATGATATAATCCCAATCCCTCCAACTGTAAATGCTTTAACATACTCTAGTACAATAAACAGTAGAGACATTGAGTCCCAAGGTCAGTCCACATAACCTCCGGGGAAAAACTCTGGGGGGGGTGGACTTTGGTCCATGTAACCATTCACGCCTGCCGAAATAAAACCGGGGATCTGGTTTTGTACAAGGGTGGCCATATGAGTCAATCACTTCCACTGCATATTTTGTGCGCCCATCTTCATTGTCCTGGAGCCCAGCAAAATGCTTAGTGAGGGTCAACCTTTCATATGCACTTTTCTATCAAATTTGGTGGGCCACACATTGAGCTTCTCGCAGCACAGGGGTACTGCTAAAACTGTGCAGGCCATGTTTACGATGTATCTTGCCAAGGATGTCTCGTCTTTTCCCCTCAATCTCATCCCAAACTTTTTCAGGCAGGTACGGGTACTCATATTTAGGGTACTGTTCTCAGATGTTGTGCCTCACAATCCTTTCCATCTGTGACCATTTAGGCAAGCTATGAATGGTGGTCGGGGGGGCTTGCCCTTCTGGCAGCCATGTCCCTTCACGGTAGTCTCGATCATACCATTCGTGTTTTCTCATTTGGTGGATGGTCTCCATAGGGCTCTACTGGGAAGAGTGAGCAGGGGTCAAAGTGGATGATTTCTTTATAGACAGCACAACAGGGGCATAGTCTCATGGGAGATCATCATCTCTGTCCTCCTCCCACACCTCCACCACTACCAGATCACTTCACCTGGCTGCCTCTGCACCCCCTTGCTCACTGGGGGGGGAGGGGGGTTCTCCTCTGACTGCTCCAGCTGGATCTCCACCATTGGTTCTGCTTTAGGCTGAATAATAGTCCCTTGCAGTCAGGTAACTGTGCTATAGCTGCCTCAGATGTCACAGACTGCTCTTCATTCACCAGCTGCAATGGCCTGGAAAAGTCCTCAGGAGTCATAAGCCACACTAACTCTAATGGCAGGTCAATAGGGTCCCTTGGCTGAGCGGATGCCTCAAGGCTCTCCGGTGGGGCACTGGAAATGGGGGCTTCCACTCCATCATTCTAGTTTGCTGACAGAAGAACATCCTCTCATCCCTTGGATTCTAAGGAGGTAGCAGACATGCTAGCCCAGTGGTGGATTGGAGACACAAACTGTTAACCACAACCCCTGAATCGATCACTGTAACAATGGTGGCATATTGGGCGAAGTTCAATATCAGAGGTGCTCCGCTGGCATAGAACACACTCTCTAGCTGTAGCAGTCCTAGCCACCAACCTCACACATCCACTTAAACATGCTGGCAGGCACAGGAACATCCAAATCAGCTGGAGCCTGGGCCATCTTCCTCAGTTTTATTACTCTCCAGAATGTTGTAGATGCCATGGTTCCACAATCTATGTTGCCGCTGCTCAGTCCACAACAGTTCTCCCAAAACAGCAGAAACATGTGCTGAAGGGAAAACATCTCGACTGCTCAGCAACCCTGCCAGTCTAATCAACCAATCCAGCGCCAGTTCATTTGCTTACCCAGCACATCGACCAAGCATAAGAGTTCTTGTTTGCCAGACTTCCAGGTGCCCACCTTCATCCCAAGGCACAAATTTTCACAGTCCTCCTGTGCCATATTGCACAGTCCCAATTACCAGTTCATCCAGTGCACAGAAAAATCTTCCCTGCCCAGCATCCCAAAAGGGGTCACAAAGCTGTCCAAGCACCCAAAAACACATCCTGGACAAGCCCCCACATTGCAGCCCACTTCTGCCTTTCACTCTCACAGTAGCCTGTCCCACAGAAATGCTGGCCCTTCACTTTGGGGCCAACAGCTCCACTCCAAATACCTCTCCGCTAACTCACTGTGACATCCCAATGTCTCTACCTGGAAGGGCTTTGAACTGGCAACTGTCCCCTTGAGCTTCTGCAACACGTCCCAGAACTGCCATGAGTAGCCCTTCCTCTCCTCCAGCTTGGCTCTCCCTCTCTGCTGTATTCTCCATGCTGCAAATTCTCAGTGCACCCATCTCACTAGTTTGCCACATGGCTCACCCTCTTGCCTAATACACAAGCCGCTTTTCCTATGGGTAATCATGGCTTATCCCACTGGGGTGGCTAGTCTCAGAGGGTCCCATGCGTGGCTCACACTATGGCCACCGCTATGTCTTCTTGCAGGTTTTCTTTTCCCACCCCAGCCTAGGAAAATTATGGTGACTGATTGGAGCGGGCAATTGACCCCACTCTAGTCCTGCTTCCACCTCTATTTCCCTTAGGGGAACTCCTTGACTTCCTATGTACGTACGCTTTTATCCTGCTCACTCAGTGGCGACCACCCACCAGCAGCAGGTCCCACTGGTGGCCCAAGGTTAACCCTTTAGCTACTGCTGAAACCCAACTAGTCACCCACAGGCATGAAGTGTGCCAGAAAATACATTAACCTAGGCACAAACTGTACCCAGCCCTAGGTTTGAACTCCAAGGGGGGGCAGGGGTTTACAAAACATATTCTTTTACATTTTGGATTTGTTTCTGTTGTTAATAAAGGCACAATACTAAGGGTTTGAGACTTTTTTTTTGTAAACTCTGTTTATTCTCCTCGGTGATGGCAAGGGGTGTACTTACCCCAGATCTGCCATGTACGCAGGCACGCAGCATCCTGGACTGGCCAGCTTCTGCCATGATCGCAGAGCGGGGAGGACTGTGGTTTACCCCCACGGAGGGGCCCCTCCCAGCAAGGGGAGCTGAAAAGAGAGAGGAGACCACATCACCCTGCAGCCCCCCCCGACTTATATTGGGCTTTGTTTGACCAGGGAATGGTCATCTGTCAGCAGCATCATCCTGCATGTCATGAGGGTTTGTTTGGTGGCTTGAGGCCCAAAGGAGCGGATGTGCAATGACGTCCAGCATGCAGCAAGCATGCTACCATGCTCACCTACAGGATGTCTGCCGCCACTCAATAATGCTGCTAGGTGCCTACTTTTTACCACTCTCCCAGTCTCCACTGGGATCACTAGTGTGGTGGGCACATAACCCAACCCTCCCCAGGAGAGGAGAGGAGAGCAATCCTCTGGACACTCGATCCTCTCCTCCATTACAGACCCCCGGTGACCTGAGTCCGTTCCAAAACCTGGGTCGCCAGCGTGGAGTGAGGTGTGGTGTCCAGTACCTCAACCCTCTGCACCACTGGGGCCAGCCAAGGGTTTGAGACTTATCATATACATTCATACTGTGAGTAATAGTACTCAGATATACATATCACACCAGCTGTAGCCAAGGTCTAATAATAATTTTAGTTTTCTAACATGTATACAAATATCATCATCATTAAATATTTGTGTTTGTGTATTTTGTAACAAATAGTACACTATTTTTGTACAATAACTGGCATGGTTTGAAAGCAACCAGAAATCATACCCTATATTCTCTGTATTAATCTGGTATAATATCACACCGGGTTGTTATGGAAAAAGTCCCCATATCACCCTGATGTGATGTCATACCTGGTTGACATGGGCTGCTCAATCACCCATGTGAGATGTCGTTACGTTGTGTTACTATCTGAAAACAGCTTTGACAGGATCTGTTGGCTTACTTGCACTGTCACACTCTCTTTTTATACACGCTCACTTATTCACTTTCTTTTATATACAAAATTAATATAGTTCTGGTTGATATCAGACCCTAACAGATATTATAAAAAATAAAACATGGGTGACTGCGTGACTCATTTGTTTTAACCCACCCTACATGTGTGTGTTGTCTTTATAAATCACTCTTGTGGTTTATGTGGCAAAATAGTCCTTGGGGCTAGATATTCAAAACTTTGCCCCAGCGCAAAACCCAGGTTTTGTGCAGAAGTGACATATTCAAAAGCCCAGATAGTGTGGGTGCACTGGGCTGGTGCCGGGACAAAGAGTGGAGGGGAGCACAAGGTAAAACTACACAACTGTGGGGGGGCGGAGACCTGAGTATCGGTACAGTCTGATATTTAGAGTATTTTCCCCGCATAAGGCATCTAGTATGGCCCCCTTGCATGGAGAAAATACCACCAAACAAAACCAGGTCTTAATCCTGTGCAGCCTTAGTGGTCACCAGAGGTAGTGCATTGGCATCCCCCCAACACAGTAGGACCCGGGATCTAGTGGCACCCCCTTCCTCCGATTCCAGTCCCAGTGTCCAGTGGTCCCTCCCTCCCAGTTCTCTGATCGCCATCCTCGTATAAAATAATATACTCCCTAGTAGTCCAATGGTCCCTCCTCCCTCCTCCATTCTCCGATCGGAGTCCCCGTATAACACAATAGATTCCCTGGTAGTCGCTGTCCCATTATTTATGTTCTTAACAGTTCTCTGGTAGTTTAGTGTTTCCTCCCCATCCCTGATCACCATCCCATTAAATACTACATAACGTATCCCTGGTGGTCTAGTGCACCCCTCTCTGGCACGTAGTGACCCACTACTCTGCTCCCTCCCAGTTTGACCTCCAGCCAGTGACCAGCACAGCCCTCCTCTCTCCACCACGGGGTCAGGATGGGCAGGAGTGGGGTGGTGGGTCACTACCTGCCAGGGCTGGGTGATGAGGGCACACTAGATGACCAGGGATATGTTATGTAGTATTTAACAGGATGGTGATCGGGGACAGGGAGGGCCACTAGACTACCAGGGAACTGTTAAGAACTTAAATAATGGGACAGCGATTGGCAATCAGGGAAGGGGTGGACCATTAGACTACCAGGGAATCTGTTGTGTTATACGGGGATGGTGACTGGAGAATGGGGGAAGGGGAAGGACCACTGGACTTCCAGGGAATATATTATTTTATGCAGGGACAGTGATCAGAGAACAGGGGAGGGACCACTGGACACCAGTGGAAATCAGATAAATTCATCATCAGGTGACAACCAGCGATCGGTGAAGGGGGCACTAGACACAAGGGAAGGTTTACCTGGTTATGGGGAACTGGGATAGGAGGGAGGGTGGAAGCCGCTAGCACCAGTGGCAGCTCACGGGATGGGTAATTGTTGGTGCTAAAGGGCCTCCAACCCCATGCAAATGAGTCCATAATGGGCATGCAAATGGACCCTTAGTGCCTTGCATGCCTAATTTGCATGAGGAATTTTGAATATTGCAACTTTATCCCTAGCGTTAGCCATGGTAGGGGCCCTATTCCAGAACACTATTGGGTAGAGTTAAGTGGCTTTGCGCTGGGCAACAATGTATTCAGACGAATAGCGCCCTGTGCTATTCATCTGAATATAGCATATTTGCTCACCAGCATTATTGCAAGATGAAGTGCAAATGTTTGTGCTCCATTTTGCACTTGTTTGAACGTCTGGCCCCAGGTGTGTCAAAAAGCTCTTAGCACACAGTCACCCATGCATCTGGCCCCAGGTGTGTCAAAAAAACTCTTAGCACAGAGCCACCAATACATTATTCTATATGTGTTTGTGTTGCTACATAGTTGTAATGCATACTCCCTATTTACCATATCAGCAAATACAAAGTAAATGTAGCAGAACTGTACAATGCTCCTCCTCACCTTCACAAAGTGCCCTAACTCTCCATGTGCCAATAGCTACTGTAATTAAGAGTTTGCTGACAACACATTGTTTTCAAAGCTCAGTTTTCTTACTAAATGGACTGTTCTCATCTTTATGAAACTTGACAAAGACAGTTGAGACAAGCCAATTTATTGTTTTAAGTCCAGTGCAAAAAAAAAGTGCAGCAAGAGGTAATCAGAAAAAAACATGGAGAAGTGTGGTTAGCCATTGTGTGGCAGTCTGAAAGGGCAGAGATAGTCAATACATTACAGACACTTTGGGCAAGATCTGCTCAAGATAATATATTTAAAGTATAAATGTGTCCAAATCTGCTAGACCATCTATTAGATTCTGAAAACAGCAGCTGGGTTGTCTGGATGCAAGCAGACAGATACAGACGCAGGAGCAGTATGCATCCACATCTGTGGCCAACCCTTTTGAAAATCTCCCCATTATCTATATTGGCAAAACATCAGTTTTCTAAATGTTAACATTTTGTCAGTCTCTAGGTTCCACCGAGACTTCTGGCATTGAAGTGCACAAACATCTGTTTGCATGACCTGTGCCATACTGTGACCTCTGCTTGCTCACCTGTTTTGGTGGTTACCTGTTTACCATGTGGTTACTCTTATCCATTCAAATTTGTTGTGATTGATTAACAAGAGAATATTACACCAAAGGAACTTAAGCTAGGGCAGCCAATGGCACGGAGGGCTGGGGTGCTGGATGCCACACCTGCCACCATATCAGAGAACCCATTTCTGGATAGAGCTTAGGCCACTAGGGGTCAGCAGGGGTGGGAGAGTATTGATTACTTGATGACAGCTCTTTTATCCTGGGGAGGGGGCATGCTGCACTACTCTAGCACTGCCACAGCAGGGAGGCTTGGTGGCAGCAGGGTAGCGACCGTTACTCAGAAGGGTGGGTCAGTGGCAGGTGTGTAATTGATTTTCACCTCCATGCAAATGCATAACTGTGTCCTTGCATGTTCCGTGTCCAGCAGAGAAGAGGCAAAGTAACCCCAGGCCCCACACTACCTTCAAAGTCCTGGGGGTGCTCTCTGGATTGTGCTTCAGGGTAGGAAGGAAGGACTTCCCTGATCCTGCCACGGGGGTGGGATGTCCATGTAGAGATCACACCCCCAGGCAAGTCCCTGATGGGGTGGATGGCCAAGAAGGAAGGGGTGGCTGTCAGAGGAAGAAACACCATAATAAAAAGAAAAAAAAAGAACTTAAACTTAGAGCCTACAGGTTAGAGCAATGAGCTCTAATCTTGATTTATCCAGGGGTGTCATTTCAGCAAAATCGTAGGGGTAGCAAGGTGGGGGGACACGATGCAGGCGGGGCCACAGTGTGGGTGGGACCAGAGAGGGTGACATTTGTCAATGGGCAGCTGCACCATCTACCTTCATGACAACTTCCAAGCGCATGCCCTCCCCAACTTGCCAATGGTGCCCAAGCCCTTCCCCTCAATATCTCCCTTGGCCCCTCAAAGGCCTCACTTATTCTCACAGCAGCCTACATTCCCCCACAGGACCAGAAATCCACCTTCCAATCTCACTGAATATCTCTCTCAGTTTCCCCTAATGCTGAGCTTATCATGCTGGGTGACCTCAATATAAATTGACTCTCCCCCTCAGCCTCTCACTACCACGATGCCCTGGCAGCCCAGGATTTAACCCAACTGGTTACTTGCCCCACTTGTCTCAACCATAAAACTGGCACTGCCAGCCTCTTAGACCTAGTCTTGACCAACTGCCCCCACAAATTCATGGATAACACTGTCCTCTTCAATGAGCTTAGTAACCACTCCCCTATTCTCTTCACCTGGTCCTGTCTTGTAAAGAAGCAACCTCCCAAATCCATCCTTACTAGACAGCTCTGACCTGGTATGCTCAGCCACCTGAAATCCTGTCTGTCCTGTTGGAACTGGTCTCCCCTTCTTTGCTCCCTGGACCCTGATGCAGCCCTTGACTACTTCATTCGCACCTTTAATGAGGCCTGTAACAAATTCGCCCCCCTCACCAGGAAGATGGTCAAAGGGTTAGATACCCCTTGGATCTCCTCGTCCTTCTTGGACCTTATGCAATGGCAGGGCCATGGACGATGTATGGAAAAAAGCTCTTGATTCTGGTAATCCAGCGGACTGTCAAGCGTACCAGGTGGCCCATAATCAGTGTACCTGAGCCACCCGGCAGACCAAGGCTGAACACTATAAGGCCACACTGACCACATCCTGGGGATCTGGTTGCAAACTCTGGGAAAATATGAAATCCCTCAATGGCAATCCCACCCCAACATCCCAACGCGCTGTAATTGCTTCTGGGTCCTCACCCCACATCCATAAAGCCCTAAGTGGCTCCTGCCATAGCAGTGACTCACTTGACCTTAGGATGCTGCACCTGGTGTAAGATGAAGTCCCCCACCTCATTAACCTCTTGCTCCAACATGGTAAATTCCCCATTACCTGGAAAATGGGCATCATTACCCCATCCTCAAATCTGGTGACTGCCTCTCCTCCAGCAACTACCACCCCATTTCCATCCTTCCCCCTCTCTCCAAGGCCCTAGAATGCATCATCTTGGATCAGCTCACCGAGTACCTCACCAAAAATGACCCCCTATCCTCTTAACAACATGGCTTCTGGCAAGGCCATAGTACTTCCACTGCCCTCCTGGAATTTTCCAATGACATCTCTTTATAGAATGTGTGGCAAGATATCTGAATGAGAGGTGGTACGTCCACGATGTGTGGAGGGGTCCCTGGCTATTGAAAACACATCTTCACATCATTTAAATATTTATTGTATTTGCTACTCTGTGTCAGGGATCAACTGTTTGCGAGTAGGGTGACTGGGTTAGCTGTCAGCTTTGTGGTGGAAGTAAAAGAAAAAATCCCTTTTATGTTGGTAAAACAGTGTGAGTGCAGTTACGAGACCTGTAAGATCATTAGGGACCCCCTACACATCACAGACGTACAAGACCCTGTCTGTACCACATTCAACCTCCAAGGCTGTCCCCAACTGCCTGACATTCTGCCAGTTCGAAAGCGATCCAGGGATCCGCCCACAAAGAAAACCCTGCTTTGGCTTTTTTTCTTAACCCAGAGAATATGGTTCAAGTGATAGTACAAGCTATCAGGTCTGTTAGGAGCCTTCTAAGCATCAGACCTGCTAAAAGAGTATTTCCCTGTGTCAATAAGCATTAATTGGCTGCAGTGTTGTAATTTCTCCAGAATCATAGGGGTTGCAAAGATCTCCGCTCACTTCACTTTTCATAAAATAATTCTAGGGAAGCAGAGGTTGCGGTGGGCATCATAGGTGTTGCAACTGCAACCCCTGGCTACCCCAAATGACGCACCAGGGACAACTGCTGGACTAACACTGCTGACATTGTGTAAGCCCTAGAAATGAATCCTGCGGTAACATCACAGACACTCATTTTCTAGTAGCTTTGTGGATGGCTGCTGGGCTAATATCGCTGACACTTTAGCAGACCTGGGTAAGGCAGCTGGGCTACCACCACAAAAACTGTGGTAGCCCTGGGGAAAGCTACTGACCTAATATCACTGAAATTCTAGCAGCCTTGGGGAAGGCTGCTGGGCTAGTACTGCTGACATCCTGATAGCCCTGGGAATGGTTGTTAGGCTAGTACTGCTGGCACTCAGCCTTGGTGAAGGCCGCTAGGCTAAAATCCTGACACTGATAGCTCTGAGGAATGCTACTGGGCTAGCCTCAGAGAAGGCTTTGGGGCTAATACATGGACACAACCACTGGGGGGGGGGATGGGGGCCATTCCCCCACAACTTTTTAAGCCATACCAACTGCCCAATGACATTAGCATCAGCACGAAAGTCTAGGTAGGGATGTAGTTGCTCCCATAAACACCATGGACACTAGTATCCTTGCAAACATCACTGACAGTAGCAGCCCTGGGGAAGGATGCTGGGTTAATATTCATGCATTCTGTTAGTGCTGATGAACACTGCTAACAGCACCACTGACAACAATCTTGCAGCCCTGGAAAAGGCTGCTAGGCTAAAATTTCTGACACTCTAATAGCCCTGAGAAAGACTGATGGGCCTGCACCTCTGACACCCTTGTAGTCCTGATGTGGATTTCCAGACTAGCACTGCTGACATTTCAGTAGCCTTGAGTAATGTTATCTTTGCTTGGATCCCATGCTGTTAGCCCTCTTTTAGGAACCCCTGCTTCTACAGAGTGTAACAATTAGTCAGTACTTAATTTGTATTCAGTGAATTTGCTGAAAGTTGGCTCGTTTACCTTCAGTTCAGTACAGCTGAACTTTTGGGTCACTTTGGATCACTTCAGCTTTTGGCAAAATTAAAAAAAAAATGTCTAGCCCTTCATAAGTGGCCAAGGCTAGTCCTATAGCCACTTCTTCTTTACCACCCAATCACTCTCCACCCTCCCCCAACCTTTTTTTGTTACAAAAATGACTGGTTGAAGAGAGAGTGGGTGAGGTTAGAACTGACTGGAGTGACCCCAGTATCACTTGATCCTCCTGCATCCCTCAGCTGCTACTGACCACCCCAGTCTTGACCCCAAAATCAGGTCATCAACCAATGTCTTGCTAACTGTTATACATTTGGTGCTTTTAAAAAGTAAGGATACTGATTACTGGAAATGTAAGCCTCACTCTCCTTTAAAAATGTAAAAACTGGAGAGGGCTGAATTAATCTTGGTGGGTTTGAATCTGATTCAAATGACTAAACTGATGCATCCTTCACTTATCATTAAACCACCATTAGAAGGAAAGGAGAATATCATTTAAACAATAAACATTATAGGCCACTTGAGGAGGGCAAGTGCTACAGTTAGATTTATTGCTTTAAAACCTGGCAAGCGATCTGTGGTTTGCCCATGGTCCTTCAGCGCAGTTTATATTTATTGACAATATATCTTTAGTGTTTTTAGTATACCTGTAGTGCTGGGGGATTTGGATTGCATCCCTACCTTATGGCTTCTGGACGGCTCTGCCCTTCTGTGACACATAAACAATCCTTCACTTCTTTCCTTACTCCACTCGCTCACTCACCTCGCCGGCCGCCCAGTTTAAGTAACTATCGGCTGAATTTCAAAAATCACTCGAGTCTGACTGTCTCGTGCTCTAGCCTCTCGTCTCTCGCTCCGTTGCTTGCTCCTCGGTCACACACTCTTCAACTTGGAAGTTGTTTTGTGTGGTGGTTGGGTAGGTTAAGCTGCGCTCCCACTCAATCCTCCAGTTTGTCAGGTGACCCTCTCTCAATGATGGCGGCAACAGGATGAATGTCGGCATTGTGAGTGGGGGGCTGACAGAATGTGTGCAGCGCGTGCCAGGCACCACCACACCGGATAGACAGATTCCTTGCTGAAACCTAACCTTCACACAGCAGCAGCACAACAACTTGCACAAGCCACAGGTGCATGGGCAGGCACGTAATGCCGGGGAGGCAAAGAAATATGTTTTAATGTTTTTTAAGCATCCGTTAAGCCATGGCAAGGGCAGGGATCGCAAGCCCTGTCATAGGGGTCACAAAATTTTCATAGGGGTCGCAAATGCAACCCCTAAATGATGCCCCTGGGTTTATCCAGCAGAACCGAGTTTGATTCTCAAAACCTACAGTTGCATAGTGTGTAGGGAGAGGCACCAGGGTCAAAACCCCAACCCTAGTGCACAGATTTATTTTTCATAGTGATAAAATCACGCGTTTGAGAGATGAGTTGCTGCACCCTACTCAGTCATTGAGTGTGAGCTGAGAAAGCAGGACTACACAATGCTTTTCCTCTGCTAAATACAAGTACACCACCATTGTCTCACTGTATCTGTAGCAAGTGTGTGTAGTCTTTCCAGTCCTACTTGTGCGACTGTCTTTTGTGTGGTGGACCTCCCCTGTTTCTACACTGTGCGAGGGAGTTTGGAGTCCAGGGCAGTGGTAAAAAGTTATTAAAAGCAATGGAAAACACAGATTGTTATATACTAAATGGCAAAACTGAGGGCTATCTGGAAAGGTTACCAACATTCATGAATGCAAATGGATCATCCACTGTGGACCTTATCTGGGTAAATGCCACAGCTGTAGGAAAGGTTACAACATTCAAAATACTAGACCATACAGAATTGGCTCAGTCTCCAATAGAACTAAAACTAATGCTCTACTTTTTTTGCTTTTATTCCGGCACTGACGACTGTGTACCCAGGATGGCTACTACAGCCAACTATGCACGCATGAGTATCACGCACATACAGTTCTGTTATATCAGCCATCTTCCGTATGGTTGATCCAGTGCTTTGTCTGCTATATGGCTGCTCTGGTGCATGGTGACAGCTCCGATAATGTTTCGTTTGTTATGCCATGGAGTTACTGTACTGCCAGAGCAGGCAGATGGATTGCTAAAGAGAGACAGAGAGAGTGAGATCTCAGCTATGCTTGTTCAGCCCTCCCACCAATTTGGGGCTTACCTTAAGTGTCTCCCAGAGCTCCATCAGTACCCACTGCCAGGCAAATGTCCTGCAGGGATAGTAAATCCATGGTTATTTGTTTAATCCTGTTGATCTGCATGAGAGTGCCATGATGTGCCTCAGTGACTGCCCTTTTAAGGATATAGACAGTGTGTATACAGTAAATGGTCTGGGCTGGGTCCAAGCACTTCAAAGCTTGCAACCAGCCAGGCACCATCCTGATTTGTCCCACTCTGCCGTCGATAGTAAAACTGAGGGAGCTCTGACTATTACTGTTAATATTTACTTCTAATGTGCTGTTATATTTAAATTAGAGTGCTTGTTTTAATCTGCCTTCTTGCAGCTTATTCATCCAAATGGGAGCCACCATGTTTGGTCTGGGACTTCGGGGAATTTAGACCAGTTGGGACACAGGGGACCTCGAGGGGTCCTTAGTTCAAATGTCTTGTGGAAAAAAAGCTGTAATTCTTGTAGTTTTACAGGTTGGCGTCTACACTGACAAATGGAAGAACCAGAACTGTGATTGACAGCTCCCCTAGCCAACCAGAATTCAGAAAACCCGGACTAGTTTAAGAACTGTTCGGAAAAAATTCAGTTGCTGTTTGAGTGGAAAGAGTGAGCAGCTCGAACCATCAAGAAGCAGCTGCAGGAAAGAAGCTGAGGAGAACTGGCAGGGAGATGCCTGACTTGCCTCCCTGCTATTATTTTCAACATTGGACTGCCTTATAGCAGTAAAATGGACTAATCTAAAAACTAATCTTAAACTGTGGCAGTTGGGTTCGAGACTCTGAAGAGTGCAGTTTGAGCTATTGAGCCGGGAGGAGCTTCTGTGAACGTTTAGCCCAGGAACTGTGATCACATACTGTTTCTACAGACTAAGAGGTTTGCTCAGTGAATCGACTGCAATTGTAAACCGACCTAAAACCAAATCGAGGGGTAGAAAAGTGAATGCTGTTATAGTAAATGTGCTGAATGTTTATTGTGGGTCAAGGTGTACTGTCCAGGGAGCCCATCTTTACCAGTGACTGAACTGTCTGGGAGCTGGAGGTTTTCACTAGCAAACAAATTGAACTTTACGAGAAGTGTTCATCTAGCCTTGGGCTTATGCCAAACCCTGCCCTAGTCAACTATCCTTGCACCAGTTACTGTTTTCTCGATGAGAGACCAGCTTGGGATCCAGTCCCTGTGCAGCAAGCAATCACAGGTTGCGGCCACATGGAGGGAAATGCCATGAAGTGGAGGTGAGTCATGCAGGCCCAGTTTCCCCATGCTTTTCAGTACTCTGCAAAAGGTCTCCATATCACCAGGCCATCAACTACTTACTGGTGTTGTGAGTAAACTCTCGGTACCATATTTTCTCCTCCTCTGTGGAGAGTGCCCACGACCTCTGGTCACCAGCACCCGTGTCCCCAAGCCAGGTCTGGTGTGTGGATAATCACCCCATGCCGCAAGGGTTGGCCGCCCCACAGACAAGGTGCCTCTCATGCTTGGGGATGCAGGCCATGGCCATCAGCTGCGTGATCGCCCCATCATTTTTCTGCTGTTCTTTCCCCCTGGGGAGCTGGATGTGCAATGGCATCCTAAGCACGTCTGTGCCGACACCCGCCATGCTCTCCCTCACTGAAGCTCTGCATGTAACTACAGTGCGGCTGGTCTCTGCCAGTTGCTGCTGCAGTGTGGTGCACGACCCGTGCCCACCTCAGAGAAAGGAGAGCAGTCATAGGATGCTCAATCCTTCCTCTCCCCTGCCAGCCCCCAGTGGCCCGAGTCCATTCCCAAACCCGGGTCACTGGTGTGACGCGAGGTGTGGCGTCCAGCGCCTCAACCATCAGCGCCACTGGGCTGGCTCCTGCAACAGTTCTTTTAATTATTTTGTGGTACCATCTGATTTCATCTGTGTGTTACTGGGTTACATTGGACTGGGTCAACCAACTGAGGGTACAAACAGCCAAGGGTTTTGTTACTGCATGTTTAACTGCCTTACTTTCCACCAAGGACCCCAACAACAGCTGCAACCCTGGGCAACGATCAGGCTGGCTACCAGCAGTCTGGGTACCCAGCAGCTGCAAAACTGTACAGTGGGACTAGATGCATGCATGCAAATGTGCCCCGGTTTAAATCCAGTATAAGTAATCATTCATCTAAATCTGCCACTTCCTTTGTTCAAATCCCCATTAATAAATTGATTGGTTTGTTTCACTGTTACATTGCCTCATGAATAGCTCATTGTCTGGGGTGAGGTTGATGTTTTTGGGGGAAATGCATTTAAAGTGAATGCCTGTATTGAATGTTATTTTACAGGGGGTTCCAGGGGATTTGTTGAAGACCAGATCCTAGTGGTAAGTACAAAGGGTGTGTGCATTGTAAATGTTTATTGCCAACTGTGTGTTAACTGCAAAAAGGGGCTGTGTTCATTTCAGATGTCCTTGGTCACTAGGTAGGCTTGTTGATAGATATAGCTTCCCAGAGGGCTATACCAGGTTAGGAAGATACCCCCACATACTTTACTCTGGGTGGAGGCACCAAAATAGTGAACCCAGGCCCCTTAACCTGTTGTCCAAAGTACAGGCAGGGGTAGTAACCCTAGATATAGTGCTGCCTAGGGGTTACGTCTTTGGAGGCACCACTGGGATTAGTGTCCCCCTAGTGGCCAAAATCAAAAATAGCAACTAAAATTTTTACGAGTACCACTGAAGAAATTTTATTTCTTTTATTTTAGTTTTTGTTTACCGGCTAAGTACACTAGCCAGAAAGACTATTTTAGGCACAACCTGGGAGAGTACAGAGACAAACTTCAAGAGAACAATCATGAATACAAAACACAAGTTACATGTAGATATTTGAGCATAACAATGGTAATTTTGACAAAGGAATTTTAGGTAGCAAAAACCAAACAAACAACAAAATACAATATTTAGGTTACATAAGGCAATAAGTCAGGCAAATTAAAGCATACAGACACTTATTTAAAAAATGGTATAAGTGCTAAGGAGTGATACCAGTTTGGCAGAAGTAGATGAGGTGGAGCTAGAGAGAGGTGAGTTGAGTAGGGAGGCAGCAGTGTCAATGTTATAGACAATGAGATATATAGAGTTTGAAGAGGGGGGAGTAACTATGCTTATGCTGGAGAGGGAAGGGGAAAATAGAGGATGAGAAAGTAAGAGATAGGAGGTGAAGTTGAGAGGAAGTGTGCCAGGTGGGGTAGACCCCCGCACCCATGGTGACAACTGAGAGGGGGGTGGGTTTATAGAGTCAGGACTAAGGTGGTTTAAAACAGGAGCATATGTGGGATGAGATGAGACAGTGCCTAAGTTCTCTTTTAAAGGAGATATGGGAAGCAGATTGACGAAGTGTTTTAGGGATTGAATTCCAGAGTTGGGGTGCATGATAGGCAAAGGCACTACTACCTTTTTTTGCACGTGTCTCGGGATAAGGACAGATGCATTTTCAGCACAGCGTAATGCATAATTGGTTTTCTGGTAGGGAAGGAGACAGGCCAGAGATTTAGGTGTATGAGATCTGATAATGTTATCAGTGATGGACCAGAGTGCAAAGGACCTTTGTTCTTTAGGCAGGAGCCATCCAAGATCTGAGTAGAGAAGGCAGTGATGTTTTAGCCGTGGGGAGCTGGAGGCAAAATGACAGATGTCATTATAAGTAACATCCCACTTATGAAGGCACAAGCTGATGGCTGTCGCATATGTAGCAACCCCGTAAGTGAGAGAGGGAAGTAGTATACCACTGGCAATAGCAAGTCTAGCTGAGGGAGTGAGAGTGTAACTAGTCCAGTAGGCAATCCCAAGCTTGGAGTTTACCTGCTTACAGGTAGATTGAATATATAGGTCAAAACTCAGGGATGGGTCAAGGGTGACCCCTAGATATTTAAATTAGGTTACCACTCCCACAGATGTGCCATCAAGGGAGGAGACATTAAATTGAGTTTGGAAATGTTTGAGTTTGAGACTGGAGCCAAATAGCATAGCTTGGGTCTTTGTTTTATTTAGAACAAGTTGGTGATTTGTAAGCCACAGTTGGATAAGTTGATAATTGCAGGAGAGTTTAGAGTTAATGTCCTCAACGCTATTTGAACTTGAATACAGAACAATGTTATCCACATAAAGTAAGGAGGAAGTACTAAGGAGATTAGCGGTAATACTATTGATAAAAATGGAGAAAAGTAGAGGACCTAACATAGACCCTTGAGATACACCAATGTTTATGGTGACCTTGTCAGAGAGGGTGGAGTTAAATTTCATGTATTGGGACCTATCTGTCAGATAGCTGTCAGACCATTTTACAACATTTGGTGAGAAACCTAGAAAGTTTAGGGTAGCAGCTAGGATGGAATGGTTAACTAGATCGAATACTTTGGTCATGTCAATAAAAACGGCCCCAGTGAGCTCACCAGAGTCCACAGCTACTAGGGTGTCAGATGAAAATTTGAGTAGGGCAGTTGTAGTACTATGTCCCTTGCAGAAAACATGTTGAGCATCTATTAGGAGGTCATGTTTCAGGAGAAAAGCAGTAGTTTGGGTGGTCACAAGTTTCTCAAGAATTTTACTGAGAACAGATAGTATGGCAATGGGTCTGTAATTAAATGGGTCAAGCGGATCTCCTTTTTTAAATACCGGGGTAATTTTAGCTGTTTTCCAGATCTCTGGGACAGTGCAGTTACACAGAGAGAGGGTAAACATCCTAGCCAGGGGAGCAGCTATGTAAGGGGCAGCCAATCTTAGGAGCTGAGGTTCCAAGTTATCAGACCCAACTGCTGCATGCTCTGAGATGTTACTGAGTCAAAGAACCTCACTTTTCTGGATAGACTTGAAATAGAGAGTGGATCCTGTGGCATTTGCTGGAGAGATGGGGTTTGATGGTGCAGTGAAAGTGGCAGTGTAAAGAGTAAGGTCAGCAAATTGCCTATTAAAGAAATTAGCAGTTGTGAGGGGATTATTGTAGTGGATGCCATTGATAAATATATTATTCGGGGTCGTGGACTGGCTCGATCCAAGGAAGAATTTAATATGTGACCAAAATTTAGAAGGTCTCTGCAGTATGAACTTTTAGCTTGTTTGATTTCCTTCTTACATGCATTTCTTAAAGATCTGTAGGCATTAAAGTCAGCAGGAGAACTAGATTTCTTGTAATGAAGCCATGTCTTGTCCCTCTGTCATAATTTAGATAATAGGTCAGACTTTAACCACCGGGTCTGTCTATTTCTAACCTGCCTAGTCACAAGTTGACAGTGGAATTCTTGTAAGGCTAGGAATTTGGAAAAGAAAATATGTAGACCAGTCTGAACATCCGATGAGCTATAGAGAGAGTACCAGTCAAAGCAAGTGATGTCTGACAAGAAGGCCTCTGAGTCAAAGTTTGTGTAATTACGGAAAGTAATGAAGCACGGCTTCATCGATCCAGCCGGCCTTTACCCCAGATACAGCAAGTGGGGGAGTGGTCAGAGATGGTGTCAGCTAGGACTCCTGCATAAACAATGTTTTTGGGGCAGTTAGTCATGATCTAGTCCAACAAGGTACTGGTATTTGAATGAGGCATGATTTGAGTAGGTACAGAGATGAGCTGATGTAGGTTGAAACTCTGTAGGTTAGTCAGGGGCGTCATTTGTGTTTCTCCCAACCAGTTTATATTAATGTCTCCTAATATAAGAACTTCATTATTTCCGGAGTGAATAGCTGATTGGTCAAGTAGCTCTTCCAGACCTTTCAGGCCATGGGTAGGGGGATTATATGCACAGACAATATTTAATTTCTTTGAGCCAAGGGTGATGAGGACATGAAGTGCCTCAGAGTAATTTAAGGGGTTGGAGCTAATTAATGAGAGTTGGAGGTGTGATTTGAAGTAGATGGCTGTACCTCCCCCCTTTTTGGGGCTGGTCTATCATTCCTCAGAAGATTATAGGATGGCAGGGAGTACCGAGAGTTAGGGATGGATGGCTTCAGCCAGGTTTAAGTAAGGCACAGTATGTCCGATTTGTAGAGCATGGTCAAGGATTCAAATTCCATAAAGTTTCGCTCAAGGCTCCTGATATTATGGTGGGTTATAAGTAAGCCTTTTGCTTTTGAAATAGGAGCAGTTTTAGGGGTCAAGGGCCCCGAGTTAGGCTGTACATCCTCATATAGCAGAATGGCCAGTAAGAGGAGGTACCAGAGCTTACGATGTAGGTAGGGAGATAGGATGTGAATTTGCAGGGAGCTACATTTGAGGGCATAGGCTACCAGATAGATCCAGGCCTTGTTTGGGAGTAAAGGAGTGGGATCACACTGAGTGGCAGGTACCACTAATAGATTTGAGAAAGTAAAATCATAGAAACATAGAAACATAGAATTTGATGGCAGATAAGGACCGCTTGGCCCACCCAGTCTGCCCATTTCCCTACCTACTGGATAAGCTGCAGATCCTAGTTAACCAGCAGCCTACTTCTTCCTACCTCCACCCCCCAGAACTGCCTTATGACTATCCCATGCATGCTTGAATTCCACCACTGATTTTGACTCTACAACCTCCTCCGGAAGGCTGTTCCATGCATCCACAACCCTCTCTGTGAAAAAATACTTCCTTAAATTACCTCTGAGCCCCCCCCATCTTCAAATTGTGCCCTCTTGTTCTTGCACACCTCTTTTTTTGAAAGATGCTACCCTCTTGGACTTTGTTGATTCCCTTGAGGTTGAGGTACTTGAAAGTTTCTATCATGTCCCCCTCTCCCTCCTTTCCTCGAGGCTATACATATTAAGCTCCTTAAGTCTCTCTTCATATGTCTTCGGTGCAGACCCTGCACCATTTAGTTGCCCTCTTCTGGACAGCTTCCATCCTGTCTATGTCTTTGCTGAGATTGGGTCTCCAGAACTGCACACAGTACTCCAGATGGGGTCTCACCAGCTGTCTGTACAGAGGGATAATAACTTCCTGTTTTCTACTGGTGATGCCTCTCCCTATGCATCCCAGTATCCCCCAGCCCTCCTTGCTGCTCTCTCACATTGCTTGCCCATCTTTAGATCATCTGATATGACTCCCCCCAGGTCCCTCTCCATATTTGTTGTTGTTAGTATGTCACCCCCATTGTGTACTACTTCCCTGGGTTTTGTTTCCCAGGTGCATTATACACTTCTTAGCATTGAATCTAGCTGCCATACATTTGACCATTCCTCTAACCTTGCCAAGTCCTTCTCATCCTTTCCACCCCACCCTGTGCATCAACTCTGTTGCAGATCTTAGTGTCACCTGCAAAGAGACATACTTTTCCTTCCAGTCCTTCTGCAATGTAAGCTTATAAAGACATTGAAGAGGAACGAGTCCTAATACTGAACCCTGGTACCCCACTAGTAACCCTCCTTTCTTCTGAGTGGACTCCATTTACTATTACCCTCTGTGTCCTATTCTCCAGCCAATTCTTTACCCAGGCTGTCATCTTGGGACCCACTCCCAGGCTGGCTAACTTGTATATTAATCTTTGGTGTGGGACTGTATCAAATGCCTTGCTAAAGTCTAGGTAGGTCATGTTCACAGCCCCTCCCTGATCTACTACGTTGGTCACTCAGTCAAAGAAATCTATCAGATTCGTCTGGCATGACCTTCCCGCTGTGAATCCATGCTGCCTAGGGTTCTGTGCCCCTCTGGCCTCTAGATACTCGACAATTCTTTCCTTTAGAAGTGATTCCATCATTTTCCCTATCACTGAGGTTAAACTAACAGGTCTATAGTTTCCTGCTTCTGCCTTGCTCCCACTTTTGTGAAGGGGAATCACATCTGCCCTCCTCCAGTCCTCAGGTACCACCCCATCCTCCCATGATTTGTTAAAAAGTGTTCTAGGGTGGGTGGAAGAACAGATTCAGCATAGGGAGCTCCCAGAGTTGATAGATATAGTAAAGGCAGGGTGGATAGAAGAAACAGGAGCAGCAACTGTTTATGCATTTTAATAAGCCCTGGAAGTAAGGATTCAGAGAGGAAATGGGGCTAGCAGGGGTAAGCAACAACAAGGGGGAGAGGGGAATGACAGAGACAGGTGAGAAATTTGAAAATAGTGGTAATATTGTAGCTTGAGTGCCTGAGAGGGGAGGCGGCAAGAGAATCAGAGCAGTTCTAGGAGAAAATAGACCAGGCTGTCTACCAGGGTGGGTAGGAGGAGATGTGAGATAACCCAGCAGTCTACAGGGCCGGTAAAGAACAAATGAACTGAAGAGGCAGTTAGACAGGAACAGATAAGTAGCCAAAAACAAGTAAATTCATGAGTCACACTAGAAAATTAGAGAATCAGGTAAAGGAAAGGAGTGGTAATCTAGAAACAGCTCAGTACATCTACTTAAGGCTCAGATAGACACCATGTGGCAGGGAGGGGAGAAACAGTAAGAGCAAGTAGAAATTGAGTAAGCTGAGAAAGGCGGGGACTGCTAGAGTATTTAATAGGAGCCTGGGTGGGGTGGGGTGGGAGAAAAAACACCCCTACATTGTGATGTCCAAACCCCTGGAAAAACACGTCTTTCAGCAGGTAAATGGTAGTCTGGAGAGCTGGCTTGCAGGCACACCAATCAGGAGCCTTGCCGTAGCCACTCAACCTATCAGAAGTCACTAGAACAAAGGCGCTCCAATCAGAACACCACCGTAAGCTAGCCAACACTAAGCAGTAGTACCTTGGAGCATACACCGTAGTTTGGGATCTGGAGGGTGGCAGGAAGCCAGCACTTTCAGTGGGGGTAGCGATGGCAACCAAGGATATGGCCGGAGACGCTGCTGGATCCACGAGCGCCGCTTAGGGCTATGAAATCTAGAGGGAAGGAACAAAAAGCAGTGTAAATAAGCACAACTACACAATAGATCTAAAACAGGGGGCAGGAAAACTGGCGGCAGACCAACAGCGGGGGTGGAGTACTGAAGAAGAGACAAAGGTGGAAAATTAGCAATTTAGGCGAGGAGTGGGGAGGGGTTGCAGAAGGACAGAAAAGTAGGTACATCAGCAAGAAACAGATTAGATTTAGAGCTCAGAAGGTGGGGGATGGGGTAGCAATCAAGTCCAGGATAGAAATACACAACAATAGCAGGGCTTGGGGAGAGAAGAGTGGTTAGCAAAAATAAGCAGGGGAGAGGCAGAGAAAAGGTAGTTAGGTAGTGTAGCCAGCAGTAGTAGGAGAGTTGTTTGTCCAAGTATAAAGTATAGTCCAAAGATAGGTTACAAAACAGTTAAGGTTGGAAAGAGTGAAGCAAAAAATGGCTAGAAGTACAGAAATTAAGTTATAGGTTGTAACAGATTGATAACTCTATGTGCCGTATTGGCCAATGCGCAGTTTCAAAGCAGTAAACAGCTTTAAATCTCCAGGTTAAACAAAGCACAAAAGGGCTAAGAATCAACAGTAGTTTTGTACAGAGTCCACTTTAGTTTCTAAGAAAACCACCCCTACATTGTGATGTCCAACCCCACTGGAAAAATGCGACTTTCAGCAGATAAATGGCAGTCAGGAGAGCCGGCTTGCAGGCGCACCAATCAGGAGCCTTGCCGTAGCCACTCAACCTATCAGGAGTCACTAGAAAAAAGGCGCTACAATCGGAACTCCACCATAAGCTAGCCGACACTAAGTAGTAGTACCTTGGAGCGGAGGCCATAGTTTGGGACCAGGAGGGTGGCAGGAAACCAGCACTTCTGATTGTGCAGCAGTTAGTTAATTGGTGTACGGGGAGTGAGATTGATCCCCATAGTACCCTTTTGTTGCTAGACATCCCCATGGGCACTAGCAAAGATATTATAGAGGGGTCACTTTCAAAAATGTAATGTCTTGGGGAGGCTGTGGTAGTAAGTCAACTGTCTGAAGTGACCGACCAGACTCTAATGGCTTTAGTGGAGTGTAGCAACCCCATGGACAGTACCAGAGTACCTCAGGTTATTACCATTGATGGGTCCCTGGCCACCTGGATGGTGGTCACTAGGGACAGTGAGAGTTCCTCAGTGCCTGAACCCCCACCCTTATCTGAAAATTTTGAGGAGAAGCTTGCCAAGTTGTTACTGGATGATGGCCAATCCCATGAGGACTTAAAAAAGTTATTTCAGCCTCCTGGGGGTACCCCTTCTCAGGCACCTACACCTGTCCTGGTGCCTGTTTCTGTTCCAGCACCCATATTAATTACTGTGCCTACTCCTGCCCCTGTGACCATGGCAGTCCCGGCACCTGTGCCTAACCCTGTGCCAGTGTCATCAGTTAGTCATGGCTCTTACCACAAGCTGCTAGTGTTTTCAGGCACCCTTCCAACACCTAATGGGGAGGATGACCTGGAGACATAGTTGGACTATGCCTCAACTCTTATGTAAGAATGGCAGTGCAGTGAGGCTGAGAAAAGGAAGAGTCTCAAGAACCCAGCTTTGAATGCTGTTTGAGCTTTCTGATCCACTGACCCTGATGCCCCTGCCTGAGAGTACCTGGCCACTCTAGAGGATGTAATAGGGAGCACAGAACCTAATGCGGACCTTTGGTTAAAAATTAAACTCACTCATCAGCAGCCTGGAGAGCCCTTATCTGTTTTTCTGGACTGAGTAGAAAACATTTTGCAGCAAATGCTATGCAGGGGAGGTGTGGCCCCTCATGCTCTGAACCACATGTGACTTGAGCATATACTGGAGGCAGCATCATAGTCTTCTATGTTGGTCCTTCAGCTGCGCTTGGAAGAAAAAATGGACAATCCACCTTCCTACAGAATGTTGATGAAGGAGGTCCAGAAAGCTGAATGAAAAGGGGAGGGATGCTGGGGGTCCCAGCCCACTTCTGCAGCAACTGCTTGTGCTGTTGATGGTATGCAGGCAACTGCAGCCCATGGATGTGATGGGAGGTCCACTGAGCCCAAAGAGACTGTTAGGGATTCTCCGCAATTGACAGAGATATTTAAAGAGATCAGAAAACTAAAAATTGGTGCCACCACTAAGGCTGCCTCCTCTGATAATGACCCAAATACCAAAACTGCATCTGCTATGGGAGTGGGAGTGCACACTCAGGCACCCCCTGTAGATGGCAACATAAAGACAGAACTAAGTGAATTATCTGCCATGGTGAAAGAATTAATGGGATGTAGTGTGCAGCATCTGGCTTGGCAACGAAAGAGACTGAACCAAGACCCACTGATGTCAGTGCACCTGCTCAAGTGCCAAATATGCATTCCTCCCAACTCCCCAACCATGAATATTGGCCAACTCCCAATGTATCATCACAGCTCAGGTGGCCTAGAGAGGGTGTGTTCTGCTACCACTGTCGGGAGGATGGTCATATTAAGGGAACATGCCAGTTCCCCGAAGATTTAAGAAAGGTGAACATCAAGCTGTTGAATTAAGTCAAGCATAACCATCCCAAATCCTCTGGCAAGCCTTCTCACAAGTCTTTTTCATCTAAGGCCAATGTGCAAAGATCTGCTAGGAGTGCTACTCCAGACTGGTCAGAGATGGTAGACCCTTCTATGCAGACCACAGTGCACATTGAAGGTATCCCGACTCACGCCATATTGGATAACGGATCTCGGGTCACTATCCTATTCAAAGATTGGTATGACCAGCACTTGTCTGACCATCCTCTTCAACCCCTGGAAGGGCTGGATGTACGTTTTTTTTAATCTTATTTCTATTTTATGCCCTACTGTGCCGTAACTGGCGGGGGCATCCAGCCACCGGCTCTGCCTGCCCGGAGAGCAGCAGACTCACTCGCATGAGGGGGATCTGGTGCAGCTGCACACTGACCTGCTGGAGGGCCTCCCCATGCCACTCCGAGCCAGGCCAGGCCTGGATCCCCCCAGTGCAATTCCACAACAGTCCTCCAGGCAGGGCAGAGCACGGCCATCAAGCTGCACGGTCGCGCCCAGCGATTTTCCTCCTTAGACTCCTGGAGTGCAGACATGCAATGTCATCTGAGGCACAACATGCCAACGTCCGCCGCACTCCAGCCCCAATGGCACCAGCTCTGGTAGTGCCCCCAGTCATCACTGGGGACTGCTGCAGAGTGGTGGGAACCCTCAACTCTCCCTGGGATAGGAGAGCAGTCCTCCAGATGCTCAATCCTATCCCTCCCCTGCTGACCCCTGACAACCCAGGCAAGTTTCCGAACCCAGGTCAATAGTGTGGTGTGAGGTGTGGTGTCCAGCGCCTCAGCCCTCAGTGCCACCAGGCCGGACAGCATGTATGGTGTTTAAGCAATAAATCCTACCCTTATCTTGGTTTCCTATGAATGTGGCTATCTTTTCCTTCTACCGTGGCTGGCATGGATGAGCCTGTGGAGACCCTGGCCTTGGTCTGCATGCCACTGGGCTTATATGATGGGATCCCTTTAATGATTGGCACTAACGCTCACATGTTTGGCTAATTAGCCCAGATGTGTCAAGAAAGACAAGCCTGGAAGACTGGACAAGCTTTATACATCCATGCCATGGTGTGGAGAGTGTACGAAATGCAGATGCAGGCCAAAAAGATGGATAAGGATGAATCAGTGGGAATTGTGTGGAAAAAAGATCCAGTGCCTCTTGTCTTGCCACCCAATGTGCAGTGCAGTGTCAGCGGTGAAGTACGGATACAGAAAGATGTAACAAACAAGATTCTTATGTTAGATGCACCAGAGGAGGGAGAGCTACCTGAAGGACTCCTAGTCAAACCTAGTGTGTTACCTGTCAGAGCCCATGACTATGCTAGGAGAGTAGTAGTGCAACTCTGCAATGTGACCGACAGAAACAATGAAGTCACTCGGAGCTGTACCCTGGCTAAAATATATTACGCCGATACCGCTGTATTACCAAGCAAGTGCTGTACAGAGGAGGCTGGTGAAGTGACTCCAGACTTGTTCGATTTTGGAGAATCCCCTATTCCCAAGGAGTGGAAAGATAAAGTCAGCTACAAGTTATCACAGCAAAAGAAAGTATTTTCATTAAAAGAATGGGATGTCGGAAGTGTTACAGACACTGAACACCATATCAGGCTCCACTTTAAAATTTGTCAGTTACTCAAATGACAAACGCTAAATTGGGTTCACTCCTCAGAATTAACCAGGAATAGTATTTCCCTCATTAAAACATAATTGGGATTTATACAGAGAAACACATTTTAACCAGAAAATTACTAGTGTCCAAATAAAAATTCCCTGGGAACACTTCCCAGGCTCCTGTATCTTGAGAATACTTGAAGCCCAGTCATACACGATTAGAGCTAAATGAATTCTGTTTTTACTGGGACAAGCATACAGCATTATAAACAGATGCTCACTGCGCTAGAGTTATTTGAGTCACTCCAAAGAAATAAAGCTACAATGAAACCCAGCATTAACAGTCACTGAGTAAATCTCATATGTCTGATTCATCAGTCCAAAGGGTTTCTATAATCAAAGCACCCACTTAAAAAAGTTTGTGTGTTTTTACACATTCTTATCATCACCTGCACATTGCACAGTACAAAATACAGCATCGTTGCTGATTAAAATATACTGCAGGTACAGCTATATTTCCGCAAGTAATTTTAAAATTTAACATCTAATTGAAATAGACTTCCGGTTTGAGCACTGATTAAATGGTGGCTTGAGGTTTCGGCTCTAAACCCGACCAACAACAATCCACCCAAATACGAACTGACAGGCTTTCATCCTGCATCCCAATTGAACAATTAAGGACTACCTGATGGGGCCAAAGCATAGACTCAAAGAAAATCAGCCAAACGGAGGTGCCAGACAACAGAAAATCGGCCAGGAATCCAGCAGGCAGACGGAGGCCTGTGCCACGAGGGTCTTATCAGCAGAGCACATGATACAGACTGAAATAACGGAAATAGCTGAATGTACGATAACATCAAGGCAGCTGTGCCAGACACTGAAACAAATGAATGAAACCCTCCAAAGGTTGGAGTCGAAGGTCTCAGACCAGCGTCAGGACATTGCAGCACTATTTCAAAGAACCGGGGACATGGAGGTGGTGGTTACGGATTATACACATACCAGTGACAGACACAATACTACTCTGCTGGAGTTGCATCAACACACCTGTGGAAGGGTAAGAAATCCCCCCCCCCACACATTTATTTGTTTCATGAGTTCCCTCATAGGAATGATAATGATCCTCCGATGTACATCTGTTTATGTGTCCATGTCTTTAGTGAATTAAATGTGTGTTCGTTGGGCTGGCCACCCATTTTGTTATAACTGTATGTTTGTCCCTTGTCTGTTACTGTAAATCTTTCCCTTCTGTACATTGAGATTTCATTATCAACTCCGTAATAAAGGAAACATAGAGGTAAGCTACTAACGTTAGGATTAAAATAATATTTTGCCACATTGAGAATTAAAGCCCTTTTTATTTTAAAAGATTAGTTTCTGCAGAAACATTTTTTGTCTTTCCCCTATACTTATAGAACTGGGCTTCAGTATTTTATATTGGTACTGTAAGCAGTATCCCTATTTTGTTTTCCCTTCCTTTCTTTGGTGCTAGTTGTAGAAAGACATAAAACCCTAATAAAATGTAAACTGAAGATAGGGCATAAAACAAGTTTAATGAAGTCCAGTTATTAGGGCTTTAAACCCTGTTAAAGAGCCTATGCTTTAAACCTTTGCAGTTCCTTTTTCGTTGGCTTGCGCACATGCGCAAGGAACGTTTTGGGAAAGTAGCACACTTTGGAGGTGTGCCTTTCCTTGCAATCCACTGCTCCATTGAGCAGGCGTGGTGGTCCTGCACCAATGGGTGCGGGAGCTGTGTATGACTGTGATGGTCTTAAGCTGAAAACCACTGCTGTCATACAAAGCTACAGCGTCACGCCGCCTCCCCAAAACTTTGGTGCTGCCTTCAGGAGCCCACCCCAGCTTGGCAAACATCCTGCATTGTTTGCCGATGGGGTGCCCAATCCCCGTCGGTTCCACGGCCCCCCCAGCCATCCTTCTGCCACGCTGGGAGCCCACCCCAGCGTGGCAAACGTCCCACTTAGTCTTTTTTTTTTCACTTGTAAAGTGAAACGGTCCCACGGCGCTTCTCCCAGTCCCCTCCACAACCCACACCCACCCACTGCCCAGCCTCCCCACACCCCTCTCACCCCATACTTACCTCGAGCTCAGCACAATGATCTTCGTGGACCCGGAACACGTCTACACTCTTCAAAGCCAACACCGAACTGAGAAAATGCCGTAAGCTATATAATGGGCTAGATAGGGATTTTCAACTTTATTGCATATCTCAGGCATTTTGGAATTTTGCAACAAATTTTCAACAAGGGGTTTTGGGACCCTTCTCATGATTGATGTCACTGTCATGGTGTTATTTGGGCCGAAGGATGATTTCACAGTCACTGCGCGGTCACTGCGTGAAATCACCCTTGGGCCCGACATATGCAAAGAGTGTACATCATTCATGAAGGGTCCCAAAACCCCATGTTGACAATTTGGCAAAAATTCAAAAATTGGACTGTTTTACGAGCGTTGCACAGTTCCTACGCACGTAAGTTCGCGAATTTTCAATATTTTCACTCCAGATTTTCAACATTGCCATTTTACCACACCTCCTTATGAGCAGTGCAGCTGTCATTTTTCACATCTTGCCCAAAATGTGTTTCCGCCCATGTAGTGCACAATGGCACAGTCGATGTACGAACTCAATGTATGGGACACATTAAGAAAATTACAGTGACACTGATCATGAGCAGAGGTCTTAAAATGGCTGTGTTGAAAATTTGTGAAAAAATTCCTAAAAATGACTGTTTTACGGTGTCGTTGCACAGTTCCCAGCTCGCTCATAAGTTTCTGAATGTTCAATATTTTCACTCCAGATTTTCAACATTGCCATTTTACCACACCTCCTTATGAGCAGTGCAGCTGTCATTTTCACATCTTGCCCAAAACGTGTTTCTGCCCATGTAGTGCACAATGGCACAGTCGGTGTGACGAACTCAATGTATGGGACACATTAAGAAAATCACAGTGATACTGTTCATGAGCAGAGGTCTTAAAATGGCTGTGTTGAAAATTTGGTGAAAAATTCTTAAAAATGACTGTTTTATGGTGTTCATTGCATGCAGTTCTATGCCTTTCGTAAGTTTTGTGAATTTTCAATATTTTCACTCCAGATTTTCAACATTGCCATTTTACCACACCTCCTTATGAGCAGTGCAGCTGTCATTTTTCACATCTTGCCCAAAACATGTTTCCGCCCATGTAGTGCACAATGGCACAGTCGCTGTGCGAACTCAGTGTATGGGACACATTAAGAAAATCACAGTGTCACTGTTCATGAACAGAGATCTTAAAATGGCTATGTTGAAAATTTAGTGAACAAATTCCTAAAAATAACTGTTTTACGAGCGTGCATTGTGCAGTTCCTACACTCGCTGGTAAGTTTGCGAATATTCAATATTTTCACTCCAGATTTTCAACATTGCCATTTTACCACACCTCCTTATGAGCAGTACAGCTGTCATTTTTCACATCCTGCCCAAAACGTGTTTCCGCCTATGTAGCACACAATGTGGGTAACAAAAAGGTCATGCTGAAAATTTATTGTGCAAATACCAGCAATCACACAGGGCATTGGGAGAAAAGCACCATCAGTGCCAAACACCACTGCAAATACCTGCAATGACCGTTGGTTACATTGCATGCTGTTAAAAGTGGAATAGGCAATGCATTTAATTCATATATTCCCCTGAGTTGTTTCTCCTTGGGCTTTGAGAAAATCACTGCTTTTTCTTTGAATTTGTAAGCAAAACCTTCACGTTAAAACAAGCAGTTTGAATGTAAATTGGGTTAAAATCACCCCTGCATACCTGAAGACTGAAATTTAGAGCTATAACCTTCATAGGGACAGCTTGAAGAAACGAGGAAGTTTGTAGGAGAAGCTGTGTACTGTGGTGTTCCTCTACCTCCCTATGCATTCAACAAGCTCCTTAGGGACTGGCCGGCCTTTCTGTAAGCTAGTTTTATGGGCTGGCTTAAAGGGGCAGTACCTGTTTCTGCTGCTTATACTCTAAAGTCATTAAAAGGAACTGTTTATTGTTAAACAACTCTAGAAGAAGCTTTTATACATTAATGGAAAGATTGTAATGTTGTAAATAAAATAAAACATGCTGTATTTAAAATATTTTTGAACCAGAAGAGACTTAAGGGGAGGAGTTGGGCAAGCACATGACTTATGAATTGTATAAAAATGCTGTGCTCCCAACTCAAGTCAGTCAGTTGGTTCTGAGAAGTCAGACCTGGAAGTGCTGTTTGTAAGCCTCCAATGGAACTAGTGTCTGCTAGTTCTTAAAGCTGCTATTTTTTTTTATTTGCTTCTGTTATTTTGTCGCTTTGAGTTCGCTCTTTATGAAATTAAATAAGTTTTATTTGGATTTACTTCAACATCTACTGCCTCCTTGGTCCATTATTCCCACAGCCTGTGACAGATGGTGTTAGAAGTGGGATCGCTGTGTGGATTTGAGCGCAGATTCCTGTGGACCTGACTGCAAAGAGACGAGGCAGGTTGGAGTGGAGCAGCTACATGGTCACACGTCCAGAAGCTACAGTTACCCTTACTAACTGGGGTTGAGCCAGTAGTGAGATGAAGGATAACCAGGAGAGGTACAGAGATGGAAGATAAGAAGCCTACGGAAGGGGCCACAGCAGGCGACCCTGAGAGGGAAGAACCCCCTGAAGGTTTTAGAGAATTACTACGCTGGCTTTGTGTCCGTCAAACGGAAATGGAGAGAGAGAGAACCAAGCCAGATGAGCAGAAACATTGAGAGCCATCCAGACTATAGGTGCTGCTAGACCTCCTGCTATACCGGGGACAGTCCAAAAAGACATTAAATTGGTAAAGCTTTCCAGTACTGATGACATTGAAGCTTTCCTAATACCTTTGAAAAGGTAGCTGCTGCTTGTGCTTGGCCTAGAGATCAATGGGTCATAAGGCTAGCCCCTTATCTAACTGGAAAGGCTCAATTGGCCTATAGTCATGTCGAAACTACCCACATTAATGATTATGACCAGGTAAAACAAGCTATTCTAAAAAAGATACGATATCAGTACTGAGACTTATAGGCAGCGTTTTAGATCCCTTAAGTTCCAGCATGCTGATAATCCTCAAGATATATATACCCAATTAAAAGACATGTGCATAAAATGGTTGCAACCTAATACCCGGACTGTGACTCAAATATTGGAGGATGTTGTACTTGAACAATTTATCAATATACTTCCCCAAGACGTGCAGTTGTGGGTAAAGGGAACATCGCCCAGGGACAGCTGAGCTAGCTATAAGATTGGTAGAAGATTACATCGCAGCAAGACCTCACAGGATTCGACCTTTAAGAAGTTCCTGGACACCTCAGGCCACGGTAAGAACACCTTCCCATACTCCTACTACCAGTGTAACAGATAGTCATGCCACAGGGGCCAAATTAAGTCTTAGACCAATGAGGATATATAAACCTGATATTGTGTGCCACAAGTGTAATGCTAAAGGGCACATAGCTAGATTCTGCCCTAACATTAGAAGACGTACATCTAGCTCTGGCTAATTGGGGACATTACATATGACCAGTGAAGACTGGAGGAAAAGAGGTATCAGGCCTAATAGACTCCGGCAGTAAACAGACTTTAGTACATGCCTCAATATTGGATACTAGTGTGATGACAAGAAGGCCTACGATGGGTGTTATGTGCATTCATGGGGACATACATCATTACCCTCTAGAAGAAACAGTTGTTCAGGTGGATGGGCACAGTCAAAAGATGAAAGTGGGTGTGGTCCCACGTCTCCCTGTCCCAGTTATTATTGGACATGATTTCCTGGACTTTGAAACTTTGTTAGCAACTAACCTTATGGCGGTGATAACCAGAGCACAGACTAAGAGTGAAGAAATACTGGGACAAACATATCCTTTTGAGGAAGGTCTTTTTGAAGTAGTGGGTAAAGACAGAAAGACTAAAACTCAGAAATGAAAAGAAAAACAATTATGGACTAAAAATAAGAAAGCTTTGGATTCTAATAGCATGCTGGATATTTCTGTTAAGCTACCTGATTTAGAGTTTAAAGAAGCACAAGTTAAAGATGTGTCCTTAATACCATTCTTTTCACAGGTGGGACAAACAGATAAATCGAGGTCCTAATTTTGAAATTATAAATGGGTTATTATATCGCAGTCTGTACTAACTCTCGAACTGGGGAAGTGGAGGAGCAGTTAATGGTACCCCAACCTTTAGAACACAACTATTAGAGCTAGCACATGATATACCCATGGCTGGGCATTTGGGAGAGACCGAACTTTAAGTCGCCTACTATATAGATTTTATTGGCCAGGTATACATGATCAGGTCTCTGAGTATTGTAAAGTTGTGAATCATGCCAAAGGTAACCAAAATTGGAAGACATGATAAAGTACCATTACTACCTATACCACTAGTGATGGTTCCATTTGAAAGGGTAGCGATGGATATAGCAGGCCCCCTACCCAAGAGCTCAAAGGGCAATAGGTTTATCCTAGTGATTGTGGATTACACTACCAAATATCCTGAGGCTATACCCCTAAGAACTGTCATGGCCCAAAGGATAGCAGACAAATTAGTAAAACTATTTAGTCGGGTAGGTATACCCAGAGAAATCTTAACGGATCAGGGTGCTAATTTCCGTTCTGCACTACTCAAACGACTATATCAGGCTTTGGGAATAGAGGCTCTCTTTACAACTCTCTACCACCCACAAACCGACGGGTTAGTAGAGCGCTTAACCAGACTCTAAAACAGATGTTAAAAAAGTTTGTGGCAGATGAAGGTAAGAACTGGGACACATACCTTCCATATCTTATGTTTGCTTACAGAGAGGTCCCACAAGCATCCACAGGTTTTTCACCTTTTGAGTTATTATTTGGGCATAATCCAAGGGGACCCTTAGACATTGTTAAAGAAGAGTGGGAGGACTCTAAGAATACAAAAGAAATATTCCCCTTAGAATTTTGGCAAAAGTTACGCCAACAGGTGATGTCCTATGTACAAAAAGCTCATAGCAATAATTTACAACAACAAGGGAAACAAAAAGCCTATTATGACCAAGGTACAGGTCATAAAGAATTTAATGAAGGAGATAAGGTCTTGTTATTACTACCCTCCTCTGACCATAAGTTATTGATGAAATGGCAAAGCCCTTATGTTGTAACTCAAAGAACTGGCCCTGTGACATATGAGATAGCAATGCCAGAAAAAAAGGGTCAAGAAACGCATTTACCATGCCAACTTATTAAAAGCTTGGGTAGAATGGCCGGACACTTTATCTAGTTATGTTCTGCCTGAATCTAATAATGAACTAGATATAGCGTATCAACGGTTGGAAAGTACAGGGAAAGTGACAGACTTGCTGGTTAACCCTGAATTAACAGCAACTCAGAGGATGGATTTAGAGAGGGAGTTATGTAAATTTAAAGATACATTTACCAGTTCCCCTGGGAGAATTAGTACTGTTAGCCACCATATTAGAGTAACAAACACTCAACCTATCAGGCAAAAGCCTTATCGACTCCCTGAAAGGGTAAGACAGGAGGTGATCCAAGAAGTAAAAAGAATGTGTCAAATGGGAATCATTGAACCATCCCACAGTGAGTGGTGTTTTCCCATGGTCGTGGTTGGGAAAAAGGAAGGGGGGCATACGTATTTGTCTGGATTTTAGGAAGCTAAATGCAGTATCACATTTTGATAGCTATCCAATGCCTCGTATAGATGACATCTTGGATCATCTGGGTGGTGCTATTTACTTTAGTACACTGGATTTGACCAAAGGGTACTGGCAGATCCCCTTAGATACTGCTGATAAGGACAAAACTGCCTTTAGCACTCCTATCAGTCTATTTCATTTTACAGTTATGCCCTTCGGACTACACGGTGCCCCTGCAACATTTCAAAGAGTAATGGATACCCTGTTAACACCCCATGCAGCTTATAGTGCGGCCTACCTGGATGATGTTATTATTTTTAGTCGCACATGGGAAGATCATATAAAACATCTGTCAGCTGTAATTTCTACAATCTCCCAGGCTGGCCTTACTATAAACCCCCCAAAATGTGCAATAGCCATGCAGGAAACTAAATATTTCGGTTTCCATATTGGCAAAGGTTATATCAAGCCAGAGATAAGTAAGGTGGCAGCAGTTGCACATAGTCCTACTCCCGTTACTAAGAAAGATGTTAGCTCTTTCCTGGGCCTTGCTGGTTACTATCGTAGATTTATTCCCAATTTCTCTACACTAGCAGGCCCATTGACAGATCTAACAAAGAAAAGGAACCCAGAGAAGGTTAAATGGACTGAGGAATTCGAAGAAGCATTCCAGTCCATCAAGGCAAAACTGTGTTCTTCACCCGTGCTACGCACACCTGATTTTTCACAAACATTTATTTTACAGACTGATGCATCGCAGTATGGAATCGATGCTGTGTTAACTCAAATTATAAATGGAGAAGAGCACCCTGTAATTTATATAAGCAGAAAACTTCATGAAAGGAAAACACTATTCTGTCATAGAAAGAGTGCTTAGCCATTAAGTGGGCCATAGAAGCTCTTCGTTTCTATCTATGGGGTATAGAGTTTGAATTATGGACTGACCATAATCCATTATGTTGGCTTCAGGTGATGAAAGACAAAAACACTTGCATTATGCGATGGTACCTGGCCCTACAACCCTACAGATTTAACATTAAACATAGAAAAGGAACAGCACATAGCAATGCAGATTTCATGTCAAGATATGGTATGGAGAATAAGAGTATTTGTCATCAGGCTTCAGGGTACAGTTGTGTCATAATTTAGGAATTAATACTCCTAATTTTCATTGTTTGTAAAGCTTCTTAGAGACCCCCGAGGTGGAGTCCTAGGTGAGGGTGGGCTGTGGCTCCATCTCTCATATTGAGAGATCTGATGGCAAGTACATGGATAATGGGTTTATGAAACCAAATCTGTAGGTTTGGTTTTGGGTGGGGAGGAATGTGGAAGAGTAAGAAATCCCCCCCCCCACACATTTATTTGTTTCATGAGTTCCCTCATAGGAATGATAATGATCCTCCGATGTACATCTGTTTATGTGTCCATGTCTTTAGTGAATTAAATGTGTGTCCCTTGTCTGTTACTGTGAATCTTTCCCTTCTGTACATTGAGATTTCATTATCATCTCCGTAATAAAGGAAACATAGCGGTAAGCTACTAACGTTAGGATTAAAATAATATTTTGCCACATTGAGAATTAAAGCCCTTTTTATTTTAAAAGATTAGTTTCTGCAGAAACATTTTTTGTCTTTCCCCTATACTTATAGAACTGGGCTTCAGTATTTTATATTGGTACTTGTAAGCAGTATCCCCTATTTTGTTTTCCCCCTTCCTTTCTTTGGTGCTAGTTGTAGAAAGACATAAAACCCTAATAAAATGTAAACTGAAGATAGGGCATAAAACAAGTTTAATGAAGTCCAGTTATTAGGGTTTTAAACCCTGTTAAAGAGCCTATGCTTTAAACCCTTTACAGTTCCCTTTTTAATTGTATGCCAAGTTAAAAGTGGAATATAGGCAATGCATTTAATTCATATATTCCCCTTGAGTTGTTTCTCCTTGGAGCACTTGAGAAAATCACTGCTTTTCTTTTGAATTTGTAGGCAAAACCTTCACGTTAAAACAAGCAGTTTGAATGTAAATTGGGTTAAAATCACCCCTGCATACCTGAAGATTGAAATTTAGGAGCTATAACCTTCATAGGGACAGCTTGAAGAAACGAGGAAGTTTGTAGGGAGAAGCTGGTGTACTGTGGTGTTCCTCTGCCTCCCTATGCATTCAACAAGCTCCTTAGGGACTGGCCGGCCTTTCTGTAAGCTAGTTTTATGGGCTGGCTTAAAGGGGCAGTACCTGTTTCTGCTGCTTATACTCTAAAGTCATTAAAAGGAACTGTTTATTGTTAAACAACTCTAGAAAAAGCTTTTATACATTAATGGAAAGATTGTAATGTTGTAAATAAAATAAAACATGCTGTATTTAAAAGATTTTTGAACCAGAAGAGACTTAAGGGGAGGAGTTGGGCAAGCACATGACTTATGAATTGTATAAAAATGCTGTGCTCCCAACTCAAGTCAGTCAGTTGGTTCTGAGAAGTCAGACCTGGAAGTGCTGTTTGTAAGCCTCCAATGGAACTAGTGTCTGCTAGTTCTTAAAGCTGCTATTTTTTTTTTTTATTTGCTTCTGTTATTTTGTCGCTTTGAGTTCGCTCTTTATGAAAATAAATAAGTTTTATCTGGATTTACTTCAACATATACTGCCTCCTTGGTCCATTATTCCCACAGCCTGTGACAGTACCATGTCTTTAGAGCTGAAGCTGGAGGAGCTTGAAAACCGAAATCGGAGAAATAACATCAGAATCCATGGCTTACCAGAGGGTACAGAGAACTGGAACATGACGGCTTTCATGGACTCTTTCCTCCATGAGATATTGAATCTGCCCCCAGAGAAATGATTGGATATAATCCGAGCCCCCAGATCCCTTGTACCGTGGCCGAGAGATCCGAAGGCCAGACCGAGATCAGTGGTATTGGCTTTCCTAGATTACAGGGCTAAGGATGAGGTGCTGTCACTAGCCTGGTTTAAAAAAAGTGTGCTCTTTGGGGATGTCTGTTTATATTTCCATCATGACTTCTTGCCCAAGCTGCTTACAAGAAGGTGACAAGTTCTTATAGTGGTCAAAATGTTACAACAAAAAGGCTATAAAGCTTTCTTGGAGTACCCTGACAGATTAAAAGTCATAAAAGACAAGGGCCAGATTAGGTTCCAGGAGCTAGCAGAAACTAAGGAATTTCTTGAAAAGTGTGAGATTGTGTTACCAGAGTCACAAGCTATCCACATCCAACAACAACTATGAGGGAACAATTGGATGACTAGAGGACCGAAATGACAGGGTAGTAGATTCAGCGGGGATACATCCGGAATGTGGGACACAAAGTTTTCCAAATGGTGCTCCCCCCACGGAGAGGTGGAAAAAGAATCTGTGGTGCAGAAAGAAAAGCTGAGAGCAGGAGACGCTCTGACTTTCGGAGACAAACCTACAACCTGAGGAGAGACTGCACATCAGCCGAATCGTAAGTACTTTTGGAGCCTGGCTTTTTGTCTCCATTTTCTTTTGCTGAGCCTCGTATACAACAACTACTGTGGGCCCTGGAACTGGGGGTTTACACTGAAAAAATTCAAATACATAGATACATAGACAGTGTCGGCAGATAAGGGCCTATGGCCCACCCAGTCTGCCCATTTAAGTTTGTAAGTTCAGTTTATGTTTTCCAGGAAGTCTGTTGCCCCTTACCCCTGACCTCCAGAATTCCTTTATGTCTATCCCATGCATTCTTAAATCCCGTGATTGTTTCAGCCCCCACCACTTCCTCTGGCAGGGTGTTCCACTTGTCCACCACCCGTTCTGTGAAGAAATTCTTCCTCACGTTTCCTCTGAATCGTCCTCCCTCCAACTTCATCCCATGCCCTCTAGTCCTGGAACATCTTTTTCGCTTAAAAATAGTGCATTCCTGCACCCTGTTCCTCCCTGTAAGATACTTGTATGTCTCTATCATATCCCTCTCTCCTCCTCTCCTCCAGGGAGTACATGTTCAGTGCCTTCAACCTGTCCTCATAGGACTTGTGATGCAATCCATGCACCATCTTTGTTGCCTCCTCTGAACCTTCTCTACCCTGTCTATGTCCTTACGTAGGTAAGGTCTCCAGAACTGCACAGTGTACTCCAGGTGCGGCCTCACTAGTGTCTTGTATAATGGAATTATGACCTCCTTTTCCTGCTGGTGATGCCCCTACCTATGCATCCCAGCATCCTATTTGCTTTACCTGCTGCCTTGTCACACTGTTTCCTGCCTTGAGGTCATCAGAGATGATAACTCCAAGATCCCTTTCCTGCTTGGTGCATGCTATATCCTCACCCCCAACTGATATATTGTGCCAGGGTTTTTGTGACCCATATGCATTATCTTGCACTTCCTTGCATTGAATTTCAACTGCCACACCCCTGACCATTCTTCAAGTTTCAGCAGGTCCCTTCTCATTCTGTCTACACCCTCTGGTGTGTCTACTCTGTTACAGAGCTTTGTGTCATCAGCGAACAGTGAAATATTGAAATATTGTCAACCTATTTAGCTAGGTATGCTTACGATGTTAAGTGGGCGGGCTTCAAATGGTAAATGGTAATGATATTTGCAGCATAATCCTATCCTGTTGAAATTGTGGATACAGAGGTTGTGGGGGTGGGTTGGCTCATGGGCTGGGGGGGATTCATCTCACGGGGGTCAGCGTGCTGTCCGGGCTTATGGGGGGGTGCAACTGAGGGGTCTGTTAGGAGTGAGTTCTGTTGGGCCGGTCTGCCAGGGGAGAGGAGGCTTGCTCGCCAGCAGCACTAGCTAACAGTTCTGAAAGTACAGAGTTATGTGGGTCTTTATGCTGAATAGAGTGAGGAATTATCTGCCAGTCCCTGCCACTGGGTGACAGTAGCTGGTCACTCGGGGGGGTGTAGTTTTCTGATTTCACTCTGGGTGCTGGCCTTATGAGGTGCTTAGATGGTGGGTGGCACCCTTTCCAGGCAGTGTAGGTCACGGAGCTGAGCCTCGACAACTATGACAAGTAGCATATGAACCTGCTACAAGTCAGGATAATGTTGATACTACGTGTCATTAATGAAAGTCGTAGAGCTCTGATTGCCTTGGAATGGACTCTGGATTGTGCCCTCTACACTCTCTCCTTGGGGGTGGCCTTCCTGGGGGGGGTTCCCTTTCTTTAGGCCCAATGGGCTGACTCATTCACTCCTGCCTTGTTGAGTATAATATCCTAGAACAAAGATTGGTGGGGAAAGGATGCGATTACTGAAGCTGACAAATAATTACTTATTTTGGTGTATACATCAAGTGCTCATAGATTAGTGCCTCCTGGACCAGCATATGGTATGGTCACAGAGATAGGCACGGAGCTGTAGTTTAAACGCAAGAGCTTCTGGAGGGGGTCTTCCATAGTGGAGACAGTGGATGTACCTCTGTTTACCTTCTCCTGGACAGGGTATAGGTAAGAAAAGAGACCCAAAATATTGGTCTTCTACCTTGGTGGTCAATCAAGTTTTAACTGTTATTGGTCCGGTTGGCCGTTGTGGTTTGTTACTTCAATAATACTGTTGTTAACTAGTTTACTTTTTTTAGGGATGGTGTATTACCTCAAGAACTATTTTGTAATACAGAGAGGGAGTTTAGGGATGGAGACCCCAAGGAGGAGTCCCTAGGGGTCCAAACTAACGGTGGTAAAATCTTACTTTGATCATGGCAAGTAAGGACACAGTCATATGCTCCTACGACATAAATGGTCTCACGAATCCAATTAAAAGAAGCAAGATCTTGAGTCAGGCAAAGAAAGCCTCGACAAACTTCTTATTTTTACAAGAGACCCATCTGTTGATGAAGGAGCATGAAAAATTACTAAAATTGGGATTCCGCGAAATGGCTGCTACATCCTATAAAAATGGTAAACATAGAGGTACAGCGGTGCTGGTCCCAAATAAGACCCCGTTTGAGAAGTTGGACTCGAGGGTGGATAAAGATGGATGATTCACGATGTTAAAAGGGAAATATCAGGGCAGTGTACTAACACTGGCATCGGTGTACTTTCCCCCTGGTTCAGCATTTACGGAATACCGCATGCTCCTGACGATGTTGCAGGAATGGGGGGAAGGGATACTGATTTGTGGGGGTGATATGAACTTGCCCCTCAACTCTGAGCTGGACTCCTCCTCCGTGGTTCAATGGAAATCCCATGGTATAGCTAAAAAGGTACAAAAACTGATTGGAGAACTGGGCCTCTTAGATGTTTGGAGGCACCAGCATAGCACACAAAGGGATTACACCTTTTTCTCAGCGGTGCACAATATATATTCGAGACTAGATTATTTTTTGATTCCGAAAGATGAAGTGCACAGGGTTTCTGAGTCTTGGATGGGGGACTTCCTCTTGTCGGATTACATGCCCTTATATACAAAAATAAATCTGGGGAAGACACGCCGAAATACTTTTTGGTGTCTCAGTGTCTCCATGCTACGGGATAAAGGGGTTACAGACACAATCATAGAGACATATAACACTTATTTAAAGGAAAATAAGGAGCAGGAAACCTTGCAGGCGATCCGCTGGGACGCTGCAAAAGTGGTAATGTGAGGTAGGTTTTTACAATTTGAAGCCCAGAAAAAGAGGGCCCGGGAAGCTAGAAAGGTTGCACTAACCCAGCACATTCATGACCTTGAGGAACAACAAAAACAAAAATATGATAAGGGGCGTAAGAAGCAGCTTTTTCAGTACAAAAGGGAACTGATGGGAATTTTGGACTACCAGGTAGAGCAGCAGTTGCTCTTCCTGTGTCAACAATATTATGAGGGTGGGCCTTGCTCCCTGCCGCTCTTGGCCAGTAGGTTGACGGCGAGAAGAACGAGGGCAACAATAAGCCAGGTAGGGCACCTTTGCCTCGGTAAGGTGGTACAAGGGGTTCATGAGATAGCAGACGCTTTCAAGACTTATTATGCAAAACTGTACACTGAAGAGATAGATATGGGAAGGGAGAAAATACAGGATTTCCTTGAGACCCTTAGACTGCCAGACTTAACAAGGTAACAGGGTGAAACACTGATGAGCCCAGTGAAGTCAGAGGAGATTAAGGGACAGATTAGAAGGCTTAAAGTAGGTAAGTGCCCCGGAGCTGATGGCCTGCCATCCGAATTCTACAAATGCTTCGGGGAGTGGGTACAGCCCATGCTTACACAAGTATATGGAGAGGATATGGGAAGAGAGAGTCCAGCCCCTTCCCTCATGGTCAAGGGCTATGATTTCGGTGATGCCCAAGCTGGGAAAGGACCCTGCCAGGTGTACTTCTTACTGCCCAATCTCGTTATTAAAGACAGACTATAAGATCCTGGCTTCTATCCTGGTGAGACGCATATAACAATACATCCCTTCCTTGATACACTTAGACCAAACTGGCTTCATATTCTGAAGGCAAGCCCAGGATAACTTATGCAGAACAACCCTTATAATTCACCATATCAATTAGCGAAAGATCCCATCCCTGATAATGAGTCTGGATGCTGAAAAGGCCTTTGACAGAGTGTCCTGGTCTTTTCTGAGTGGGGTCCTCTCCCGGTTTGGGTTCCTGAAACAACTTGTAACAGTCATATTTAAGTTATATGACTCACCACAATCATATGTTAGGACAAATGGTCATATATCAGAGGCCTTTAGTTTGGGGCGGGGCACACGACAGGGATGCCCTCCCTCTCTCCATTGTTTTTTGCCCTTTTTATCGAGCCTCTGGCTCAAAGCATTAGACAGAAATCTGAGATAAAGGGAATTGAGTCAGGGGGGCAGTTTCATAAACTAGCATTGTACGCCAATGATGTTCTTTTGTACTTATCAGACCCAGGCGCTTCTCTCCCTTTGGTGTTTCGCCAACTTGAAGAATTTTCAGATCTAGCTGGATATAAGTTGAACAAAACAAAACCTGAAATACTAGACTTTTATCACACCCCAGATAGGGAGACTAGAACAAATTACCCAATGGTGTGGGACCAGACTGCGATCAAATGCTTAGGAGTTATGTTAGTAAATGACAACACACACCTATGGGAGTTGAATTACCCACCTATAATAAGACAATTAAAGAATAACTTCAAGAGATGGTCACTACTCCCACTATCGTTGTGTGCTAGGGTGCAGACCCTTAAGATGAACGCACTGCCACGCCTCCTCTACCTGTTCCAGTGTGTCCCCTGTGAGGTGGCCTGAGCAGATTTGGAAAATTGGCAGGGAATGTTCTTCTCCTTCCTTTGCAGGAGTAAGAAACCTAGAGTACGAAAAACTTTCCTTTATCTCCCGAAGGCAGAGGGAGGCCTAGCCTTCCCCTGTTTACAGGGCTATTGGGTGGCAGCACAAATGCGGATTGCCCTTCTTTGGGGCAACCAGGAATATGATGTGCACTGGAAAAGACTAGACCTCTGGAAACAGGGTAACCCCCCTATGCAGGCAGAACTATTTAAAGTGCAGGGGCCTGATGGAATAAAGGGTTTTTCTGGTACTAAAACCATCATAGAGGGTTGGAAGAGCGGTACTTGTCAGGGTACTACCCAGAGGCAACTCTGGAGATATAGATGGTGGCTTATAACCCACACTTTGTGCCAGCCACACTTGATAAATGGTATCAGCAGCAGGCTGGGAAGGGCCTATGTGCACCCTATCAAATGATGGTAGGTAACACAGTGCTTCCCTTTGAAGCCATACAGGAGAAATATGGTTTACACCAGATGGACAGAATCAGATATTATCAGTTAAGAGATTACTTAAATATAAGGATAAATGAATCCATGCTGGAGGATCCTGATCAGGTGGGAGATGCTTTGTTCCCAAAGATTTGGGGTCATCAAGGCGCAGATCATGCCATCTCATTGTTATATGCTAGATATATAGCTAACATGGAAAATGTGTCCCAATACCTGAAAAACAAATGGGAACAAGACTTGACAATCCCCATTACGGACAAGCAATAGTCCTTGATGTGGAGAAGCACATGGTCCACAACAGGATCGCTGACATGGAGGGACTTCTGTTGGAAACTGAGGTCCTGGTATTTTTTGGTACTGGCCCAAGCAGCCCATTTTACAATGGGAGACACACCTAAGTGTTGGAGGTCCTATGGAGACTACTATGCCACGCAGGCCCACGTGTTTTGGTCCTGCCCTGTCGTTACCACATTTTGGAGGGAGGTGACTTGCCGTGTGTAACAGATATTCATGATACAGACCCAGCTAAGTCCAGAAAATCTTGTGCTAGGCCTCATTCCTGGGGGGCTGAGGGATAAGGATACAAGATATTTGTGGGTAATTTTAGTAGCAGCAACACTAAAAACTATTACTAGGAATTGGCTTCATCCACAACCCCCGAGGGTAAAAGAATGGAGGTAGGTGATTGAATCCATACATAGGATGGAAGAGTTAACAATTAACCTGAATCAAAAAAATGCAATTGTATCAACAACTCAATGGTTACTCTATGAAGGACTCTAGGGACCCAGTCTATAATCTTTTTACAGGGAATCGTGGGACCATGACTGCAGGTCGGCTGGCCTGCACCCATGCCCACTTGCGGATCAGAGTAGCTCCTGGTCTCTAGCAGTAGAGGTTATGGAATACCCCTCCCCGGTTAGATGACTCTCTTCTCTGTTTTCTGATTTTCTGATTATTGATTAACTGGAACCAGGAATACTAGATTATTTAATGCTTTTGATGAACACAACCCAAAGTTCTAGTTTAAATTTTCTTTTCTTTTTCTTTCTGTTATGAGGATTGCAAGGCAAAAGTACGTGGAAAATGGATATGAAGCTGAAATATAACTCATTAACATTGTATGTAAGTGTTAATTTGTATAGTATTTGATTAATGAAGTGTATGTAACCAGTTAATGTCTTTAATAAACTAAGTATAAAAAAAAACATCTAATTGAAACAAACAATAGCTCTGTAGGATCAGAATAATATAGGCGCAGGCTCCAGTCAGGGAGTTCTTAAAGGAAAACTGTCCACAACAGTGGAGACAATCACCAGGGCTGCCAAAACACCCAATTACAACAATGTACATAGTTTAAAATAAATGCAGCTAACCTTTCTCCAGATATTTAGCTTCTCCTGGATGCGCCATGTCAAAACTGCTGCCACACTTGAAGACGGAGTGTGCCCCAGGCATCCTGTCCTGTGCCAGAAGGCTCATACAAATGACAACCGAGGCATAACGCAGACTGGATGGGCCTTGCGGTCCTTATCTGCCATCAACTTCTATGTTTCTATGTTTCTATGTATCTACACCAGAGAAAAAGAACTATTGTGGCATGTAGAGGTATGTTAACTGAACCTCTACAGCCAATTCCCGGTGAAAACGGAGCCATGTAAGGTACTTAAAATAATTCGTAACGTTGCAGCCCTGAGTTCAGTTATGCACAGTAGCACCTAGCGCTACTGCGCATGCCCGAACTTGGAGCACTAGGTGCTACTGCGTATGCCCGAACTCGGGGCTGCAACTTTATGAATGATTTTAAGTACCTTACACAGCTCCGTTTTCACTGGGAATTGACTGTAGAGGTTCAGTTAACATACCTCTACATGCCACAATAGTTCTTTTTCTCTGGTGTAGATACACCTCACTTGTCATTTGTACGAGCCTTCCGGCACAGGACAGGATGCCTGGGGCACTCTCCGTTTTCCAGTGCAGTGGCAGTTTTGACATGGTGCATCCAGGAGAACTATTAAGAAGCTAAATAACTAGAGAAAGGTTAGCTGCATTTATTTTAAACCATGTACATTGTTGTAATCGGGCGTTTTGGCAGTCCTGGTGATTGCTGCCACTGTTGTGGACAGTTTTCCTTTAAAATGGCTCTAGCTGCCCCATATTTCAATTTCCAGTTTCCAGTTCCCATGATATAAACACACTGTGGTTCCGAGCTCCCAGACAGGGAGTCCATGTGTTTAAGGAAAGCAGTTGTTTAAACAAAAGTTAATCACCAAGTTAAAAACCAGCAGAAGTATATTAAAGTACCTCTTGAAGGGTCTTACCCCCTTTACTGTTCTCCTCTGGCCAAAATCAAAATGCTCAGTGGTGCTACAAACACAAGTAGTTTCTCAAGGGAACTGGACCCCGTCCCCTATTTTCTGAGATCCATGCCATCAAAATATCTGTACAAACCACCAACTGCTCCTCTCATATTCCCATCTGCTTTCTTGATTTCTACCACTCTCAATAGTGGAACACTTGTTAAATACAAATAAAAACACACCTCTAAGTGCAATAAATTTAATTTAGCAAACAGGCACTGTGATCCAAGCCCCAAGGCAACATTAGCATACATTTTATTAGGCCAAACAAGCCTGTCAGCACAAATGCCATTTTATTTCCAAGTAGCCATCCTTCATTTCAAAAAATCAGAGATTGCTCACCGGCTCGACAAGGGCCATCCGGAATCTCCCCCAGCGATCACTCCAACCAACCTTCTCCACTGAAGAGCATCCTCAAAATTGGCTGTGCACCAGAATACACCCCTCTGCTCTAGAGCACAACCTCAAGAAAGGCACTCTACCATCTGCCAAATAAATAACTCTCCATGCTTTCTGAAAAACTAACAAACCATTTCTAGCCAGAAAACTGGCTCAACACAGAGCAAAGCGGTATTTTGGTTTTTGGAAACTAGAGAAATATAACAAAACTTGGATAAACAAGCTAAAACACTATGAGTTTCATTCATCAATTCTCATATAAATCAAATTGAAGTCAAATTCAAAAGTTAAAACTCAGGATGCAAGAGCCTTTACTGTTCTCCTCTGGCCAAAATCAAAATGCTCAGTGGTGCTACAAACACAAGTAGTTTCTCAAGGTAACTGGACCCCGTCCCCCATTTTCTGAGATCCGTGCCATCAAAATATCTGTATAAACCACCAACTGCTCCTCTCATATTCCCATCTGCTTTCTTGATTTCTCCCACTCTCAATAGTGGTACACCTGTTAAATACAAATAAAAACACACCTCTAAGTGCAATAAATTTAATTTAGCAAACAGGCACTGTGACCCAAGCCCCAAGGCAACGTTAGCATACATTTTATTAGGCCAAACAAGTCTGTCGACACAAATACCATTTTATTTACAAGCAGCCATCCTTCAATTTAAAAAAATCAGAGATCGCTTGCCAGCTTGACAAGGGCCATCCAGAATCTCCCCCAGCAATCACTCCGACCAACCTTCTCCTCTGAAGAGCGTCCTCAAAATTGGCTGTGCACCAGAATACACCCCCTCTGCTCCAGAGCACAACCTTAAGAAAGGCACTCTACCATCTGCCAAATAAATAACTCCCCATGCTTTTTGAAAAACAAACAAGACGTTTCTAGCCAGAAAACTGGCTCAACACAGAGCAAAGTGGTATCTGGCATTTGGAAACTAGAGAAATAGAATGAAACTTGGATAAACAAGCTAAAACACTGTGAGTTTCATTCATCAATTCTCATATAAATCAAATTGAAGTCAAATTCAAAAGTTAAAACTCAGGATGCAAGAGCTGTGGGGAGCTGCGGAGAGTGGGGCAGCGTTGCAGCCATCTTGCTGCCCCGCTTCTTCCATGAATACATAATAGTAAACCAATTTCATGAAACACTATATGGTGCCAAAATACTGGTAAAAACAGACAATAATCCCCTCATGTATGTCCAAATCTCAGCCAAGTTGGATGCCACTGGACACAAGTGGTTGTCAGCTCTCTCAACGTATGATTATTCAGTGGAGTACTGTCTGGGCCTCAATCCCATTGATGCTGATGCTCTGTCTAGAAGGCCTGCTTCAAATCCTGACTGGGTGAGAATGTCAGAACAATCCATAAGGGGCCTGTGTCAAAGGTTTGACTGAGATGGACACCCATCTGCTGCTACTGTAGACTGCCTAGTTGATTGTTTGGGACCTCCAGATACTTGTGTCCCTGTAGCTGACTGCAACTTTGTGGCTTTGGATTTGAGCACCCTGCCTCAACTCACTACAGCAGACATTCAGAGGGAACAATATCACGATCCTATGATCTAGCTTGTTCTGAATGCCATAAACAAGGGACAAGATATTTCTAAGCTACGGTCAAAAGATCAGAGAACTGCTTTACTGTTCAGAGAGGGACCTAGACTTAAACTACGAGATAAACTACTCTACAAAGAGGTCCTAGATGAACAAGGCAAAGTTATTAAAAAGCAGCTGGTGCTGCCATCCAAGCTTAAACGTGTGGTCTAAAGAGCACTTCATGACCAGATGAGACATTTGGGCAGTGAATGGACAGCTGACTTAGCTAGAGCCCTTTTCTACTGGCCCAAACTGAATGCGGATGTGGACCAGTGCATCAAAACTTGTGGTAGATGTCTCCAGAGAAAGGCCCAGCTGCAAGGAGTAGCTTCCTTGGTTAACATCACCACTAGTGCACCCATGGAACTTGTATGTATTGACTTTAAGTTTACAGCCTGATGCAAAAAACATTGACAATGTACTTGTAACAGACCACTTCTCTCATTATGCACAAGCCTATCCAACAAAGGACTAGAAAGCAGCCACTGTGGCCAAGGTGCTGGTTGAAAGATTTTTCAGCCACTACAGTGCCCCACGGCGAATCCATTCCAACCAGGGAAGGGACTTTAAAAGTCATTTAATCAAGGAGATGCTGTCCCTCTTGGAAGTGAGAAAGTCAAGAACCATTCCTTATTACCAAAAGGTGACCCCAAAACTGAACGGTTTAATCGAACATTGCTGGACAAGTTGGGTACCCTTCACCTGAAAGACAAGCCAAGATGGAGTCAGAAGATAAGTGCTTTAGTACACGCTTACAATTGTACTCATAAAGATGGCACTGGTTTCTCACCGTATAAACTGATATTTGGCCAGGAAGCCCGATTGCCTGTAGACATTTGTTTTGGAGTGTCCCTAGATGGGATTCAGGCTGATAACTACTTTCAATATGTGCAAAAACTCAAGGCTGAGTTCAATCATGCCTACCAACTAGTTCACACCATGGCTGCCAAGAAAAACCTAGCAAACAAGGTGAGAGAAGATAAAAGAGTAAAAGCCCAAGAGCTACAACCTGGAGATCATGTTCTCATGCGAAACCTAGGCGTGCATGGAAGACACAAAATAGCTGACCAGTGGAGTCACACTCTGTACATTGTTATCAGCAAGCTGGATGATCTGCCAGTCTATAAAGTACATCCAGAAAATGACCCACGAGCTGTAAAGACAATATGCCGGAATCACCTCTTACCCATTGGGCAACTCATTATAAACGCTGCACCTCAAGCTAATGTTCCCACTGGGCCTGTTACCAGATCTGCTTCTCAGAAAAAACAGTCAAACAAGCCTAATGCCTTGCAGCAGCCAAAGCCTTCAGCAAGTAATGCTGTTGTTAATAATGATACTAATTCTGAGTCCGATGAAAGTGAATATGGGCCTGTGTATTATCCTTCCTTTGAAACTGGCACAGTTATTTCAGGGTATCCCTGCTGTCAACATTGGAGTTAACACTGAAGATTCAGAACTATCTGGCCTTCCAGTCTTCTCAACTATCCCTGTACTACCCGACAGTGAGATACACAGTGTAATTTCAGAAGTAGCTGACTTGCTATGTGTTGCAGAACTGTCAGAAATTGAAATGGCTATCTCTAACCAAGAGAATGAGGAGGACCCAACTGATGAGTCCTTACCTGAAGCTGAGGTATCTGGACTTAGTGAACCTGACCTTAACTTAGACAGTATTGCTAATTCTGAAAGTACTAGCAGTGTGCTAAATTATTTAAATTTTGTTGAACTGCCTCTTACTGATGAACCAAAGCCTACAGAACAAGCAGATGCAAGTGCTACTACAAATGTAAGTAATACTTTCAACTCTGAACAAAGAGTGCAGAGGTGCTCCTTTAGTCAGAAGCTGCTTTGTTGCTGGACAATAAGCTGGGAGTCAAAACCTGAATGCAGATTTTATTTTTTGTATATTCTGTTTATTGCACCGCCACTCAGAGAACTCTCTCAGGCATCCACCGATCCTCCAGCTCTACCTCTGAGCCTGAAACTACTCCAACTCCTGGCACCAGTCCAGCAGTCCCACTGGCTCTGAGCCCCTCTGAGGTAGGGCTGCCCTTTCCACTCAGGGTGCTCTGTCTACAATTTGACTGGCTGGGCTGGGCTCGGCCCAGGAGTAGAGGGAGTCCAGCTGTTGGAGTGTGGCTGAGGGAAGTGGTGCCATCACCTATCCCCGAGGATGAGGATTTTCTACTTATTTGTTTCCCCCTTGGGGTGCAGCGTACAATGATGTCCATGCACAGCTGCCCTGCTGATGCTGCCACACTCCCCACTCACAAGATTCAGCTGGTGATCCTGTAGTACCCCTGATCTCCATCGGGGGTCGCAAGGACACTGAGCTGCCCCAGGCACCCTCCCCAAGGAGAGGACAGCAGTCCTCCAGACACTCAATCCTCTCCCTTCCCCGCTGACCTCCTGCTCCCAGAGTCCATCACCGAACCCAGGTTGCTGGAGAGGTGCAAGGTGTGGCATCCAGTGCCTCAACCCTCAGTGCCATTGGTCTGGCTCTGAATGCAGATGTTGAAAGGACTGTGCTTGTACCTCCTCCATCAAGAAGATCTGAAAGAGTTGTTAAACCTGTAGTAGGCCTTACGTATGACTGTCCAGGAGAGCCTGTAGATCTTCCTATGAATAGGTCTATGTGATAAAAGCGATCGCAGAATAGCGATTGCCGTTAGGGCGGATGCATATTGCCAAAAAAAAATATTTGCGATGTAGTCCCCGGCACACAGCAAAAGGGCACCGTGGACTTACAATTTAAATGTTAATGTGAGGGGCTGCACCCCCCACACCCACTACTGAAGGATTCTCAACTCCGGGGGGGGTGCATGTTGGGGGGGCAAAAGGAAATAAAAAGCATTTTGGGCTGGGTGCAACAAAAGGTACCTATGTCCAGCCTCGAACCAGGCTCCCTGTGCAGCTCAGCCCTGTACCCACCCACCATGCCATGGGAGCAGCTCAGCAACTTGTTGCTGCACCACCCCTCACAATCCCTTCCTCCCCTTGCTGTGCATGCTCGCTCCCCCGTACGCATATACATATAGCGACAGGATGTTGCTGTATGCGCACACCCCCCCATCCAGTCGCCCTCCCTCCTGGGTCGCTACGATGTGAGGTGCCGTGATTGAGTCACCATTTTGGTAGGCACCCAGTTGCGGTCACCCAACTAACAGTATACCTCTATGAATGTGGTCCATAAAGGGGTTTATATTACAGCCAATTCCCTTCCTAATATAGCATACACTGCAGTTGCTAAGTTAGTGATAAAACCCTCCAACCAATATACCCATAGTCATTTTGCAAAAAGTCCAGAGTTAGCTGACAAGTTCATATTACCAGCCATGTGGGTTAGTTTACAAAGAGTGGTACAGACAAGAGTAATACATATAACTAACTAACTAATTGAGATAGAATAAGGATACAAAATAAATGTTTGAAATGAAAATGTAATTGTTTAAATGATACCAGTGTTTCTCAAAGTGCTATTTAGGAGTAAAGCATGCTTATTATGAATCTTAACAATAATACTGCACAGTAATGCATATAGTCAACCTGTATATAGTAAAGAATAGTATTATAATAAGTGAACATGTTTATGGTGTATAGACTTGATGTGGATGCCAAGTTTCCTAGGCAGGGGAGAGTGTAACCCCCACCAATTTGGGGATTACCTTAAGTGTCTCCCAGGGTTCATCAAGGCCCACTGCCAGGCAGATGTCCTGCAGGGATAGTAAATCCATGGTTATTTGTTTAATCCTGTTGATTTTTTTTTAAGTGGCTAGTTTTCCATTAGCAGGTTATACAGATCTGCCACTAGAGGGATCTTGTTCTTTCATTTAAAAAAAAAGTCTACCCTCTTAAAGTCACAGTTGCTTTACTTGCTATATACCTTCCTTGTACTGCCTCCCTATGAAATCCTATTTTGCCGAAATGCTCTCTTTTCACTACCTCTCCCTGCCTGTTTCTTTTTTCTTTTCTTTTGCCCTACACCAGCTATGAGTTCCCTCCCCCGCTCCTTCCCCTTCTCTCCCTCCTTGTCCTTCCTCCCTGCCTTGTTCTCTCTCTCCCAGACCCCTGCCACCCCCAACCCGTAACCACTATCTACTTAATCAATACCAGCAGTACCTTGGGAACGCTCCACTTCTCAACCAGTCCTTCCCATGGGCCTCCACTTGGAAATACCTGGCTGCTTTTTAACACCACTAAGATTGGTCTTAAAGCCAGCCTACCCCTACTGTACCACATTGCATATCATTGGGACCGTGATATGGACTCCACCTACTGCCCATATGCTAAAAGGAAACACAAATTATCACTATTGGACCTGAGCCTCTGTTCAATGAAGCTCCTTCTACTTCTCCTACTGATCTCAGGCAATGTCCATCAGAACCCTGGCCCAGGCTATTCAAGCCTTCTGGAAAAGGTAGGAGCCCTCACCATTGCAACCATTAACATCTGCAGGCTGTTACCAAAGCTTGATGCACTCCAAGTCTTTATCAGCCAACATAATCCTGACATCCTTGCTGTAGTTGAAACATGGCTGACACAAAAAGTTCCTGATCTGGCAATTACCTTACCAATCACCCTACCAGGATCTCTCATATCTCCGTTCTCCCAGACTCTCTCAGTGACCATTCCCCGGTTATATGTGAATGGTTTAATGAATTTCTAAAGCCACCCCCTATAATCATAACCGGCAGAGTCCTCCCCCATGGTCAACCTACCCATCTCAAACAGTACCTATCCTTGCAAGATTGGCTGCCCATCTACAAGGTGACGGATGTTAACCTTGCCCTCGGCTACTTCATCACCGCCTTCAATAAGGCCTGTGACCTCTTCACTCCTGCAAAGAAATGAAAAACAAAAGCCCTCTGTACCTCTTGGATAACTGTGGAGCTCCTTTCCTAGCTGAAATCTAGGGGCCACCTGTGGGCAGTGGCTAAAGCCACAGGCAAACAATCTGACATCCAAAAATACAAACATGCCCCTAATGCCTGCACAAAATCCATTCGTCTCACGAAAAGCTCATATTATAAGGACGTCCTCACCAACACCTGGGGTAATGGTTGTGCTTTCTGGGACAATATCAAGGATATTACTGGGAAACAATCAAAGTCCCCTCCGGCCATGTTAATTATTGAAGGGTCCACTACCCTTGATCCCATGGTCATTGCAAATACCTTTAACACGGCCTTTACTGTCCTCAGTACTGTTCTACCACCTGATTTCTTCACAGTCAGTCACACCCCCTGTAACACACCCTGCACTCTGTCAAACCACCCTCATTTCTACTTCAGGGAGATTAAGATGAATGAAGCTCGCCACCACATCGCCTCAGTCATCTCCACTTCCAGAATCAGCATTGACACCCTGGACCTTAAGCTGCTATCACTTACACTTAATGAGGTCCTCAGTCCCCTAACCAAAATTTTTAACCTCTCTCTCCACACCAGTACATTCCCTGAAATATGGAAAACTGCCTCTGTGACCCTGGTCCACAAAAGTGAGGATAAGAACTGCCACTCTAATTACCGCCCGGCCTCCATATTGCCATCACTATCCAAGGCCCTAGAGCGTATTGTTGTGGACCAGCTCACTGATTATTTGGACAAATATAATATTCTGTGCACACAACAGCGTGGTTTTAGAAAAGAGCATAGTACCACCACTGCCCTGCTTGAATTTACTGGTGCAGTGCATAGTTCCCTTGATAAAGGTCTTCTTACTGGGGCTGTCATCATCGACCTCTCAAAGGCATTTGGCACGGTCCATCATTGGCTACTGTATGACCAACTACTCCTTGCTGGCCTCACACCGGACTCAGCCCCACTGGTTCAGAAGCTACCTTGACAACCGCTCTCAAAGGCTAAAAATTGCCAGTGCTATCTCGGACACCTTGCCTGTCCGCTCTGGAGTACCTCAGGGGTCCATACTGGGCCCTCTCCTTTTCAGCCTCTTTTTAAACTCCCTACCACAATCCTGCCCAGAACAAATAATCCTGTATGCAGATGATGCTGTTGTCTTTTCTTCACACAAGGACCTTTCACCACTACAACACAGCCTCCAACTCAGATTCAGTGCTGTTGAAACATGGTTCTCCAATCATAAACTAGTCCTCAATCACAAGAAAACCAAGTCATTGCTAGTCTGCAGTTCACATAACCATTACAAGCAACACCCCCTTGCTATCTCCACCAAGCAGGGGACTGTCCTCGAGCAAGTTTACTCTTTCAAATACCTAGGGATTCTGCTTGTCCCCAGTCTCTCCCATACGGCTCACATTGGCAGTGTGGCTGAAGCTGCCAGCACACGCCTTGGATTACTCTACAAGTACAGGCAGCACCTCACCCCAGAGGCCCTGAAGATTGCCATCCAGATCTCTGTGGTGTCAATTATTGATTATGGCCTCATTATCTATGGCTCTGCCACGACGTCTGCTCTCCAATGTATAACAACTGCTCTTAACAAAGCATGCTGACTCACAACTAGTGCCCACCTCCTCACACACATCTGTGCCCTTTATGAACAACCCAGATGGCTCCAATTCTCCAGCTGTATAAAGTATCTCACATGTGCTATGGTGGGAAAAATCAACCTTGGCCTCACAACCCCCAGTGTTACTGGCTTGTTACATCAAAACACCAACTGACAGAACACCAGGAGCTTGACAACCCAGATTCTACAAGCTCCTCTTTGTCGAACTATGCAGGGCCAACAATCCTTCATGTATAGGGCTCCTCTATGGATGAATGGTCTCAGCCACACTACCTCCTCTGCCTCAACACTAGGTCTGTTCAAAACCAGGCTCGGGCCCATTTCATTGCCTCTAGTGCCTGTGATTGCCTCTCCTAAATGATGACCTACACAGCTTTAATCCTAACACATACTGCTTAACCCCAGGCCCCCAGTCCCCTCCCCCAGTTCCTGAGGTGCCACTTTAAATCTCAGGTCTTCATACCACCTCATTGGTCTCTCCTTGCCCCATTACAGCACTTATCCCCCACCCTACCCTACCCTTTTCTCTTCTATCATTCCTTCCCATTATTTTTTGACAAATGCCTCTGGCTGCATCTTCATCCTCCCTCTACTCTCATCCCTGTTTCTCTACCACCCCCGGGTGCCTGACCCTACCCATTCCTTGTGGGCATATGCATCCTAGCTGTGTTCACCATCTTACTATAGCTGCCTCTGTTAACTACCTACACTTCTCCTCCTCCTCTACACCTTACTCTTCCTATAATTGACCCCTTTCAATAGCACTGTTGTAATAATAATAATAATAATAAGCTTTATTTCTTTGAGCCTTTCTTAAAATCAAGGCGCATTACAATAAAATACAAGATAAAAACATAATAAAACAGATTAAAAACCAAATTAAATACAGAGCATTAATCGGCATCCAAATCACCTCCAAATGCCTTACTCCATAAAAAAGATTTTAGGCCCTTTTTAAAACCCTCCACCGTCATGCACTCTCTAATCCAACGTGGTAGAGAATTCCAGAGGGTCGGCGCCACGAACATAAAAGCTCGGGTGCTGGAAGATTTTAAAGCTACCCTCGAGATCTCTAGCAACCCCTCGTTGGCTGAGTGGAGTGGTCGCATCAGTAGGTAAGGCACCAGAAGATCTTTCAGGTAATCAGGGCCCAAACCGTGTAGGGCTTTATATGTCAGTAATCCGACTTTAAAGGTGATCCGCCACTGAACCGGCAGCCAGTGCAGATCCGGAGCACGATGTAATATGAGAGGCGTGAGAGTCCCCATTAACAACTGGGCCACTGAGTTCTGCACTAGCTGCAGCGGATATCAACCCTAGGAAGCCCAAGTAGAGGGGTTGCAGTAGTCAAGCGAGGTCCTGGCGTGGATCAGCGTGGGTAGGTCGCCGGATGGAACAAGGTGCTTGATCCTGGCGATGTTCCTAAGGTGGTAAAAGGATACCTTAACAACCGCCGACACTTGCACATGCAATGTCAGCTGATAGTCAAGGATCACCCCCAGGTCTCGCACCCGTTCAGAGGTCAGGAGCTCCACATCCACCAGGAATAAACCAGAGGTTTGAAGTGCCCCCAACCCCTCAATCCGGTGGCTGGGATCCACAACCATCACCTCCATCTTCCCAGAATTCAACTTCAACCAGCTGGACCTCATCCAATCCTGGATCTCGCTGAGACAGTTGTTAAACACCGAGAGTGCTCTATTCTGGTCAGGCACAAAAGACAGATAGAGCTGGGTATCATCGGCATAACAATGAAACTCCAGCCCATATTGTCTTACAATGTCTCCGAGGGGAAGCATATACACTGCAAACAACATGGGGGACAGCACAGAGCCCTGAGGCACTCCACAGGTCAGAGTGGTAGGATCGGAAGAAAATATCCCCGATACCACCCTCTGAGTTCTACCTGTGAGGAAGGAGGTAAACCATCTGTGCACCAAACCCGACAACCCACAGATGCATCTCAGGCGCTCAAGCAACACCCCATGGTCTACGGTGTCAAATGCTGCTGACAAATCCAGAAGGACCAAAATGGACCTTTTTTTCTGGTCTCTTGCCATCAGGAGGTCATTGAGGACCCGAACCAGCGCAGTCTCAGTGCTGTGCCTCTTTCAAAAACCTGATTGAAGAGGATCGTAGATGTTATGGATGGCTAAATGGTTGTCCAACTGGGCTGCCACCACTTTTTTGATTACCTTCCCAACAAAGGGGAGGTTCGAGATAGGTCTGTAGTTAGCTAGGGAGTCAGGGTCCAAGGATGCCTTTTTCAACACTGGTGTCACCACCGCTTCCTTCAGGGAGGGGATATTCACCAGAGTCTAGGGAGCACCAGACTATCCTAGCTAGAACCGGGAAGATAACCTCCCCACAGCCCATGATCAGGCCGGTGGGACTCAGGCCTAAACTGCAGCTTATGGTACGCATACCCTGGACAATCCTCATAACATCCTCGATTTCCGGCCTTTTGAAGGAACTCCAAGGCGAACGGTGTGCTTGTGACCGTGGGCTGGACCGCCACAACTCCCATGGAGAGTGAGGCACAAATCTTGGCCCTGATGTCGGCCACCTTATCTGCAAAGAATCGAGCAAGCTCCACGCACTGCATCTGTGAAAAGGCTCGACGGACCTGCAGACAGGCTGGGTTGCACAGCCTGTCTACGGTTCGAAAGAGCTGGGCTGGTCGATTCTGAGCAGCAGCAATTTCTCCGGACAGGAACACTGCCTTCTTATGAGTGATTGCTGACTGATAGAGTTTATAATGCTCTAGGAGTCTAAGATGGTCGGCATCTAAGCCGGATTTCCACCAGCATCTCTCCAACCTGCGACCTAATCACCGCAACTCCCTCAGATCCCGATCAAACCAGGGGGATCGAGGGTGAAGGGAGAGAGGCCGCACACGGGTGGAAGCAATTAAATCCAAAGCACAGGTGACAGCCTTATTATAGGCTTGTACCATCGCTTCGGGATTTGAGCTCAACCCAGGAAATTCTGATTGGTCAAGAACTGCAGTTAGGCCATCGGGAGTAACATCCCGTAAAGGGCGGTACTTGACCATCTCCACTGGGGTAGGCCTACGCAGGGGGGTGCAAAAATTTTATCTCACAGTGTGGTGGTCAGACCATCTGACTGGTTCCACCCCCACATTGGAGGCCTCCAACCCCAGCAGGAAGACCAGATCCATCGAATGGCCATGTTTATGAGTGGCAGAGGTAACCACCTGTGAGAGGCCCAATGAACACATCAATTGGAGGAAGTGCTGACCAAATTGCGAGAGTTAGTCATCGATCCAGGCATTAAAATCACCCAGCACCATCAACCTGGGCGATTCAAATACCAGGTCGATGATGAAGTCCGCCACTTCCTTTAGAAATAGCTTCTCGTCACCGGGTGGACGATAGACAAGCGCTATTCTATAGCCCCCACCTGCCACTACGACACATTCAAAGGATCTGGTCTCCTCCACTGGAACACTAGCGAGGTCCAATTCGGTCTTGAAACAGACCGCAACCCCCCCACCCCTGCGATCCAATCTCGGGCGGTGTATCACCGAATACCCAGCTGGAACTGCTGCCTCAAGTACTGGGGCAGCATTACTATCCAGCCAAGTTTCATTGATGCAAATCAGGTCCGCTGTGCCTACCAAGTCTGCTACAATGGCAGTCTTGTTCACAATGGACCTGGCATTGCACAACACTGCCTGAGTTGGATAGGACTCCTGGGAAGCCCTGACCACCTGCCCACCATTTACAGAAGTGGTGCCCTTGGGTATGGGGACCAAACAGGAAGGTCCACGTTCAGCACTCCATTTCACCCAGGGCATTTTCTGGACTTAACCACTCAGACGCGAGCACCCCCCTCATCCATCCCCCTCTGTTCATGCCCCCTCTGTTGTACATGAATTGTTTACTGTTATTTCACTGTTGCTTCCTTGTTGTTTGTTATTTCTGATGTGGAACCTTTGTAAAAGAGCCTTGGCTCAAAGGTACTTGTAATCCTAGAATAAATAAAATAAAATAAAGATCTGTGTCAGAGTGCCATGATGTGACTTCACGACTGTCCCTTTAAGATATAGACTGTGTGTATACAGTAAATGGTCTGGGCTGGGTCTGAGTGCTTCAAAGCTTGTGACCTGCCAGGCACCGTTCTGATTTACTCTGCTCTGCGGTCAATAGTAAAGCAGAGGGAGCTCTAACTATTACGGTGAATATTTACATCTTATGTGTTGTTATATTTAAATTAGAGTGCTTGTTTTAACCTGCCTTCTTGTAGTTTATTCATTCAAATGGGAGCCATCATGTTTGGTCCGGAACTTCTAGGAATTTGGACCAGTTGGGACACAGGGGACCTCGAGGGGTCCTTAGTTCAAGTGCTTTGTGGGAAAAAGTTGTAGTTCTTGTAGTTTTACAGGTTGGCACCCAGGGGTTCAGTTAATTTATTTTTATTGGAAGTCTAAAACTTCCATGAGTGAAAATTTGGAAGTCATTCCAATTTTTTGGAAGTCAAAATAATTCCAAAATCCCTCTTGTGGAAGTCAGTATTCTACGAAGGACCAATTTGTAGATATTAATGCAATATAATACTGATACAATACAATTTCTTTCAGAAAAATCCATCAATTCTGACTTTCATGTCTTCAGTTTTGGAAGTCATCTAATTTTTTGTTTTACATCTAGAAGTCAACGACTTCCTCCCCCTTTATTTTGGAAGTTTTTGCCTTATTTTTGGAAGTCAAATACTCTAGAAACGGAGTTAACTGAAGCCCTGTTGGCACCTACTTACTGTTTTCTCAGTGAGAAACCAGCTTAGGGATCCAGCTCCTGAGCAGCAAGTAATCGTAGGTTGCTGCCACCTGGACAGAAAGGTCATGAAGCAGAGGTGAGTCATGCAGGCCCAGCTTCCCCATGCTCTTCAGTACTCTGCAACAGGTCTTCGTTTCACCAGGCTATCAACTACCTACTGGTGTTGTGAGTAAACTCAGGGTTGCTCCCTGCATCAGTTCTTTTAATCATTTTGTGGTACCATTTGATTTCATCTGTGTGTTACAGGGTTACATTAGACTGGGCCAACTGACCAAGGATACAAATAGCCAAGGGTTTTGTTATTGCATGTTTAACTGCCTTTTTTTCCACCAAGGGCCCCAACAACAGCTACAACCATGGACAATGATCAGGCTAGCCACCAACAGACTGGGTACCCAGCAGCTGCAAAACTGTTCAGTGGGACTAGATGCATGCATGCAAATGTGCCCTGGTTTAAATCCAGTATAAGTAATCAGTCATCTAAATCTGCCCCTTCCCTTGTTCAAATCCCTCTTAATAAATTGATTGGTTTGTTTCACTGTTACATTGCCTCGTGAATAGCACATTGTCTGGGTTGAGGTTGATGTGTTTGGGGGAAATGCATTTCAAAGTACATGCCTGTATTAAATGTTATTTTACAGGGGTTCCAGGGGATTTGTTGAAGACCAGAACCTGGTGGTAAATGCAAAGGGTGTATGCATATTGTAAATGTTTATTCCCAACTGTGTGTTAACTGCAAAAAGGGGCTGTGTTAATTTCAAAGGTCCTTGGTCATTAAGTGGGCTTGTGGGTGGATGTAGCTTCTCGGGTTAGGAAGATACCCCCCCATATACTTTACTCTGGGTGGAAACACCAAAATAGTGTACCCAGGCCCTCAACCTGTTGTCCAAAGTGCAGGCAGGGGTAGTAACCCCAGATATAGTGCCTCCTAGGGGTTACACTTGAGAGAGAGAGAGAGAGAGAGAGAGAGAGAGTGGGATCTTAGCCACAAAATGTATAGTTCTAATGTGCTACAAATTAAAACCTGCAAATCTGATTTAATTTTACCATAGCTGATCTGAAGTGCCATTGTACTAGTGAGTGTTGTGTGTTCAAGGCAACTGTGAGTGTGCTCAGTGTGATCATATGGTTTTAGTGTCTTAGCAGCATGTCAGTAGAGCTGGGAACTGAGTCAGCCCTAACATTCGGGCCAGGTTTTGTTGTCAAAACCCGAAAAGGTTCTCCTGAATTTACACAAAGATGCACGCTGCAAGAGCAGCACTACAGCATTACTCTGCGCAGTGCACATTGAACTAACTGACTCTAACAGGCATTCACAGTGATGGGGGAGGGAGGCAGTGAGAGAAGGGACTGACTGACAGCTCAGGACAGACCTTCCTGAAAGGCTGGTCTATCAGTTCTTCTCCATTGCAAGTGCACGCTAGGCACAAAAGCAGCTGACTTCCTTGTGACATGAGAGCTCTAAGCTACAGTATGTGTTGCCTGCTAGCTGTCAAAAAATTGCTCCCACACAATCTTCCAAGGACATCACACTTAACATACTCAAGAAGACATATGGGTGAATCATAACTGCTTTTATGGGAGTCCAGTAAAATAATCTGTGTTTGCTTTCAGTTACCTTGCTGCTGGTAGCTCTACTCTGTTTGGAGCAGGCATTATGATGTATTGTAGGTTTATAAACCCCTCACATCAGCTCAGTAGGGTCAGAGGTGAGCAACAGGAGGTGCAATGTGTCTGAGCACAGATCATATAATGTAGCATGCCACAACATCAGCGTTCAGTTGTAAAGGAAGGAAAGGCAGATTCTTATGATAGGCAGGAATAATATTTAGCAAAAATATAAAAACAAACAGCAGACTATGATTTTTTATGGCTGTGGGTGGAGCCTACAACCACCTTGCTATCTGTAGCTGGAAAAATGGAGTATCGTGGAACACATATTTTGGAGTTTTCAGTATATCCTTCCACATCTACAAATCACTATGGCAATTGAAATAAAATACTCCCTTCTTTCTGTTTAGAATGTTGGAGACATAACTCCAAGCTGCTTTTCAGTTGGCCATTAGGAAACTGAAACAGCTTGTTAAATATTGGTTGCCTATTAAACTGGAGATTTCTTTACCCCCTTCGGAATGCAACAACTTGCATATTTAAATACTAAGCATTTAAACATGCTCTTGCTACAAGCTTCAGTTGGGCAGGTATTGTCTTTCAAGAAAGATTCATACCTCATAAATATCACCCTTTCCCAACAAATCTAAACTGATTTACAGTTTTTTTTAACCTCTTAAGACACTATCTGATAAGAAGTCTTAGACATATGCCAGGTCTTCTGTGAAGTATCCCGGCAAAATATATAGCAATCAGGAGGCATTTTTTACTGTGCTTTTTGGGAAAAAAAATATATTGAGCTACAGCAAACACACACACACACACACACACACACTCTGTACACACTATCCTTATGGCCACAACATTCAAAATAAATATTGCAGTTTAATATGTTATAAAACAATAAAGAAACTGTTTGTTTATATCAGTGAACACAGTGAAGTTCAGTTTACATTTATTAAGTCCTCTTTGGCAACTTCTATTATTAAAACACATTAAATGTATAGTTTACTAAATCTTAACCTTGGGATAATGCTTGAATGGCTCCTAAATAAGTTTTAAGCCATCCCTTTTATTGGAGTTCAAGACCTGTGCAAAAGGTCAAGTGTTATTTTTTCGTGGTTTTTTTTTTTTTTTTTACAAATTTCCAAAGTAAAAGTGTGGAGAAACACAAAAGTATGTACAACTAATCTTCTATGCATTTTCAACTCAGAGAGAAGTTAATATTTGTGCAAAATCAAACCCAAAGTTTATAAAGTTTTTGTTCTAAAGTAATTTTATTCTAAATCTTATTGGACTATTGATGAACTGAGCAAAGACATATTTAGATAAAACAAATTGAAGACTCCAGGATTGGGAGGTCATTACAATTGCAAAAGGTCAAATTATGAAACCTTAAATGAACTCATTAAGACCATTCTTCTTAGTATGTAATTATAATGAATTAAAACCATTTGAATATAGACCTATAACTATACAACCATTTTGATACATATTTTTAGGACCAGAGGAATGTTGCAAGGCTTCCAAAATCGTGGTGATCTCACTGCTTCAGTGCTTCAGTGTGCATGGATCAAACCAAAAAGAGCCATAATAAAAACTTCTGTCTTCTCAAAAAAACCAAAAACAATTATTATATTTGATTTAACCTGAAAATACAAAATAGCAATAAGGAAGTAAAACAATCAAGGTGAGATTTCAGCGTTCTCCAGCCATACATTAAAACTGAGCCATAATAAAGGCTTCTACCTTCCTCAAAGCAATTATATTTTATTTGGATATATTTAATATTCTGTATCTAAGTAGACACTAGAAAAAAAGTTTATTGGGTGTTTGAAAACAGGCAAATGCAACCAGACACGGAGGGAAGTCAAAAGAGAGTATTTGTTGCGGGGGCTAGTAACAAGTCAAGGAGCTCACTTGACAACTCCAATGGGGGCCACCCACTGACACTACTGACTGTTGGTGGGCACTGGTAGCAGAGGAAGAGCTGGGCAAGTGCTGCAGGAGTCAGTATGGGAGGAGGAGGATGGCAGGCTGCCTGCCATAGTCCAACTCTTGTTTTAAATCTCCGGTGGTGCCTGAGTGACTGTAGTAATCATCTGTGCAACAGCACTCCATCTGTAGGGATTAAGGGGACTCAGTTTAGCTGTCCTGTTGTATTCAGGCAGGCTCGAGATCCAATACAGCAGCAGGTCTGACTGGGCCCCAGACCCTCAACTCTGCTACTTGTACAGGACTGACTGCTTGAGAGTGAGGGATCCTCACTGCTTGCAGAGGAAGTGGGAGGGGTCGCAGTTGGTGTTCATTTGTGTGCCGGGGTAGGCAGGGGGCGCTGGCTGTGCTGGGAGGAGTACCTTTAAGTGTAAGCATTGCATGTGTCTGAACTGTTGTGGATTGCATGGGCATGGGAAGGGGGTGTTCATGGTGTTCAACCCCCCAAAAAAATTACCTCAGAAAATTTCAAATTCCTATATTTTATTTTCAGGTTGGTTCAGGCTCAGCTGCTAAAAAACTCATGTCTCAGCAGTCTCCATAGCTGTTGGAGTTAGCTGCTACACAATGTGCATGCATGGGACTGTTGATGGCCAGGGGATATGGAGACATCATCAACAGAGAGAGCAGGAGACGCCTGGTGAGACAGACTAGTGAACGTGCTGCTATGCTGCATCATCTGTACAGCACTGAGCAAGTTGTGGTGTCCTGTTGACTATCAAGGTGGTAGAGTGGGAATGTGTGCTGCTCTTCTCTAGCCTCAGTTGAATTGTGGGAGAACTTGAAGTATTGTCTACTAGAAAAATAACTGACCTATCCTGTACTGAGCTGCAAGTAACATGCAGGGCATCTTCTTGACTGTGCTGGATGCTGGCTGGACTGGTGGTGTGGTCCGAAGAGAAGACAGAAGAGGTTGAGGAAAACTCTGTCCTGGCCTAGTGGCCTGTAGTCCTGTCTTGGGATGGGAGCAACTGGTAAGGCAAGCAAACAGGAGGATACTCAGCAGAAAAGTGGTGAGTGAAGAAAAGAATAAAGATTGATTCAGGGGGGAGGGGGGACTTCTCTCATTCAGAGAGGTGGTGAGGGGTATTAGCAACATCTCCCAAGACAACCCACTCATTACATCTCAACCCCATCGATGTTCTGCCCAACTTGGAGCTTATCATGTGGAGTGGGAATAGGTGTGGAAAGGCAGATGTCTGACTGACATCTTTGTCTCTGGCTGTTGCAGAATGCTCCCATGTGCAAAGGTGGAATGGGGTTAGAAGTACTCTCTATATATGCAGAGGTGGGATGGTGGTAGAGGAGGAGTGATGCAAATGTGTGGAAGAATCCCCATGTGTAGGAGAGGGGAGTGATGGATGGGGAGCAATGCTCCCCATGTAGGGACAGTGGGATGAAGGGGTGGTGTGCTCTCCATGTACAGAGCTGATATGAAGTGGGAGGAAAGCTCCCCATGTGTGGAGGTTGAATGGAGGGGGAGGAGTGCTCCCTATGTGCAGGAGGTGGGATGCAGTGGGAGAAGTGCTCCCTATGTGGGGGAGGGGAAATGTAGTGGGAGAAGCACTGGAGGGGTCAGAGGATGAGTGCTCACAATGTATGGAGGTGGGATGGAGGTGAAGCAATGATACCTATGTGTGGAGGTGGAAGAACAGACAGAACACCAGGAGGAAGGAGCTACTGGTATAGCTAAAACTTCTCTACTGGGACTATATTGTCCTCCACCCCCCGCACCCTAAACCAGTTTTACTTTTATAGGCACAGTATTTAACTGCCAACAGAAACTTCCTGTTTGGGAGCAGGAAGTGAGTGATCACAGAGCCACCAAAGACTCACTATCCTAGAAGGGCAAGAGTAGCTCTCCATCCCCCCACTAGCTGCTGGAGGTCTGATCCTGAGCAAGTAAGGAGACTACTGAGAAATATAGGAACTTCTTGTCTTAGAACAGGAAGATCAGGAGCTAAAAGGGCACAGAGGCAATAAGTAAGTAGGGGAAGAAAAAAGGAAAAAAAAAGAAAATAAACAAACAGAGGAAAGAGTAAGTATTCCAAACAACAGTTGGGGGCCAGAAAAAATACATGATGGGAGTGGTGCAGTCCAGTGGCTGTGGAGCAGCAGTCTTCTGAAAGACGTTCTGGAGGATGCAGTGTTGTCCCATCTGCAGGCACCTCTCTGGGCTGAGGGAGGAGGTTGCTCATCTCCAGGCTGAGTTGGCCAGGATTTGGGGGACCTCCTCTCTCACCCAGGGACCACCAGAGTCACTGCTGTTGCCTCAGAGGTTGCCAAGAAAGAGGAGCGGTTGAACCACAGTGGGCTCAGGGAGGGTGATGGTGGTGGAACAGAGGTGCATCCCTCCAGTTGTACCTCAGCACAATTTCTATGCCATTCTGGAAAAGTGTGGTTCCTCTATGGAGGCACCCACAGTGGAGACCAAGGAGGATGCTGGGAACCTCCACAAAGGAGACCCACAGGAGGGTGGCATGGGACCCCACAGGGGAAGGAAACAACTCCTGGTGGAGGACTCCTTTGTTAGGAAGGTAGAACTGGGAGAGGAAGGGGAGAGGGAGGTAAGGTGCCTGCCTGGCGTCATGGCCTGGAGGGACAGGGAGTGAATCCTCAGGATCACAGGAGCAGCTGCACAGGGGAAGGACCTGGATGTCACTGTCCACCTAGGGGCAAATGACCTGGCTAAGAAAGGGATCAGAGCAGTGCAAGAAGCATTTGTGGAGATGGGAAGGGGCCTTAGACAAATAGCACACACAGTAACCTTCTCGGAGAGGTGCTGCCTGTCTATGGCATGGATGAGGCTAGGGTGCTCCACACCATGGGATTCAATCAGTGGTTTAAAAACTAGTGCAGAGCTCAGGGATTTGGCTTCATTGGGGATTGGAGGTCCACCTGGAGGGGTGTAGGCCTATACTGGTGTGATGGTCTGCATCTGTCCAGGAGGGGAACCAGGATCCTAGGTGATAGGTTTAAATACTTCATTGGCAAGCATTTAAACTAGCCAAGGGGGGAGGCGCTGCAAAGGAGCAGGGAAATCCTAGCCCCCTCCAAAAAATCAGGGTACTAAATGAGGTAGACACCAACACAGAGATGTCAATAGGGAGAAGTGCAGGGTTAAATGGAGAAAGTGACAAATGCAATAAGGACAGGGATGGGGCAAAAAGAGGTAAGGCCTTCAAGAAATGGAGGGTAATGAGTACCAACGCCCATAGTCTGGGCAACAAGCTCCCTGAACTGGTGGCTTTGATGGAAGAGGGATGCCTGGATATCATAGCAGTCACAGAAACGTGGTACACAGAGAACCATGACTGGGATGTTAACATACCAGAGTACACAACCTACAGGAGACAGGAGGGCAGAAGGGGAGTAGCTTTCTATGTAAGGAAGGGATAAAAGCAACTGAACAAAAGAGTAAACAGGGAGGAGGAGGCACTGTGGGTTACCTTAGAGACTGGAAGCACCACAATCTGCACAGGGGTTGTATACAGACCCCATGTCAAGGAGAGGAATGGACAAGGATATGATAGAAGGCATACTTAGGATGGCAGAGAAAGGGGAGATACTGTTGATGGGGGACCTTAATATGCCAGATGTTAACTGGAGCACCTTTGCTGCAGCCACATCCAAAAGCAGGGCCATTCTTGATGCCCTTCAGGTGGCATGCCTCAGACAGCTAGTTTTGGAACCTACTCGTGAGGGAGCAATCTTAGACCTCGTGCTCTCAAATGGGAACAGTGAGAGGATCTCAGATCTAGAAGTGGGTAGCCATTTGGGAACAAGTGACCACCAAACAGTGTGGTTTATGATAAACTCAGCTACAGAGTCAAGCCATACAAAAGTGAGGGTTCTGGACTTCAGGAGGGCTGACTTTGGCAAGATGGGAGAGTGCCTTTGAAAAGCACTAGCAAACAGGCTAGAAGGAGGGGGTGGAGCAACAATAGGGAAATATCAAAACTGCCATCACAGAGGCAACAAGCCTTTGTGTGAAGCAAATAAACAAATCAAAATGAAAGAAAAAGCCACTATTTTTCTCAAAAGAAGTGGCGGTGAAGGTTAGGGAGAAAAATATAGCATTTAGGAAGTATAAGGAAACACAGAAGGAGCAGGACAGAGAACTATATCAGTTAAGGCAGAAGGAAGCAGGGAGGGTAGTCAGAATAGCAAAGGCACAAACTGAGGAAAAGATAGCCAACTCGGTTAAGAAGGGGGATAAAACCTTTTATAGGTATATCAGGGAGTGTAGAAAGACAAAGGGAGGGATAGTGAGGCTGAATATAATGGATGGTGGGTGGGCTGAGGGTGACAGTGAAAAAGCAGGGATACTGAACGAATACTTCTGTTCAGTATTCACAAAACAGGAAGTGGGGGAGGTGCCTAATCCAATTAACAGAAGCACTCTGGAGAGGGGTGTCGATCCCAGTCCTTTCACAGAAGAAAGGGTTCTGAAAGAACTCCTAAAACTGAAGGTGGAAAAAGCAATGGGGCCAGATGAAATTCACCCCATAATTCTAAAACAATTAAGCAGAGAACTAGTGACACCACTGACTACCCTTTATAACAAATCATGGGAGGATGGTGTGGTACCTGAGGACTGGAAGAAGGTTGATGTGATTCCCCTTCACAAAAGTGGGAGCAAGACAGAGGCAGGAAACTACAGACCTGTCAGTTTGACCTCTGTGGTAGGGGAAAGTGATGGAATCACTTCTGAAGCAAAGAATTGTTGAGTACCTAGAGACCAGTAGGGCACAGGACCCAAGGCAGCATGGGTTCACAGCGGGAAGGTCATGTCAGACAAATCTAACATACTAACATACTATTTGCCAGCAGATTAGGCCTTATGGTCTATCGAGTCTGCTCGAACTTTAGATCCTTAGTTGGGTGCCGAGACCCTCCCATCCCTTGTGCTCCAGAAACCTGTATCATCCATCCCCACCCCCCTGGGACAGGACATCATCTGATACATCCACTTTCTGTGTCTGTCCCTTCCTCTCTTGAAGCCCTCCACTGTGGATCTCTGAACTAGCTCACCAGGCAGTGCATTTCAAGGGTCCACCACCCTCTCAGTGAAAAACCTCCTCCTCTTTTCCCCCCTTACCCTTCCACCTTCCAACTTCAAACCATGCCCTCTGGTGATGCCTCCCTGCTTTAGTCTAAAGATCCCCTCCATGTTTACCCTATGTATTCCCATGAGGTACTTGAAGACCTCAATCATGTCCGCCCTGTCTCTCCTCTCCTCCAGTGAAAACAGGCAGAGCTCCTTAAGTCTGTCCTCATACGTCTAATCCCCTAGCCCTCGTATCATCTTTGTTGCCCTCCTCTGTACCCTCTCTAGGAGCTGTATGTCCCTCTTTAAGTGTGGTCTCCAGTACTGTACACAGTACTCAAGGTGTGGTCTAACCAGTCCATTGTACAGCGGCAGAATCACTTCCTTGCTCCTAGAGGTGATCCCCTTACGATGCATCCCAACATCCTGTTTGCCTTGCTAGCTGCTCTCCTGCACTGCTCAGAGTTATTCATACATGTATCCACCATGACCCCTAGGTCTTTTCCCTATTGAGGCCTCCAGCGCCTCCCTCCCAGGGTGTACCTGTGTTTAGGGTTTCCCGACCAAGATGCAACACCTTGCACTTGGTGATATTGAAATTTAATTTCCATGTGTGAGCCCAGCTTTCCAGGGTGTCCAGGTCCCTTGCAGGGCCAACCTCCCCTCTTCTCCCTCAACTACTGCTCCCATCTTGGAGTCATCCATAAGAGACTCATTTCACACCCTATACCCTCCCTGATGTCCGATATGTATGCATTAAACAGGATCGGACCCAGGACCGAGCCCTCGGTACTCCTACCAACCTCTCTAGGGTTTGAGAGCTCCCCACAGACCACTACCTCTGAGTGCATCCAGCTAGCCAGTTTTCAATCCATCTGACCATCAAAGGCCTACTCCTAACCCCATCAGTTTCTCCACCAGACCATTGGGGGGACAGAGTCAAGCCTTGCTGAAGTCCAAGAATAATACATCCACAGGCTTACCCCTGTCCAGTTCTGATGTTACCCATTCATAGAACTCCACAAGGTTGGTTTGACATGATCTACCTGGCACAAACCCATGTTGCTGACTATCTAGACCTCCCACCTCCTCCAAGTACACCCCAATCGTTCCTTTAGTATACTCTCCATTAATTTTCCCACCACCGAGGTCAAACTGATGGGTCTATAGTTACCTGGTACTTCCCTCGACCCCCCTTTATGGATTGGTACCACATGTGCCTCTCACCAATCCCTAGGTACCCTCCCTGTCTCAAGTGACCTGCTGAAAAGCTCAGCCAGGGGTGCAGCCAGTATGTCCATCAATTCCCATAGTACTCTCGGATGAATGCCATCCGGCCCAGGAGATTTGTCTTTCTTTAGGGCCTTGAGGGCTAACCACACCCTTTTGGCAGAGATAGCATCATCCGTCCCCTCCACCTTACTGGCCTTTTTATCTTTACCCAGATGTGACACCCCTAGGGTACCTCTCTCTCCCTCTTGCTCCATTTTTGTTGCTCCCCTGATCCCACTTACTGATGTTTCTATCCCCTTCGTGCCTTGCTTTGTAGATATCCCATCCCCCTCCCTAGTGAACACAGAGGCAAAGTACTTGTTAAATACCTCTGCCTGGTCCCTCGCCTCTTCCACCCACCCTCCTTCTGATCTCAATCTGCTGAGATGGCCCTTAGTTTTTCTCCGCTCCCCAATGTACCGGAAGAACCCCTTTTCCCCTCCATGTATCCCCTGTGCCAGCCGCTGCTCTTTACTGGACTTTGCTCCCCTCACCATACGGGTGACTTTTCTAGATGCAAGCTGGTACATTTCCTTATCCCTATCCCCTCTTGTTGTTTTATATTTTTTGTAGGCCGCCTTCTTTTCTCTGACTGCTACCTGTATCTCACTGGACCACCAGCGTGGTTTATGTGACCTTGCTCCCTTTCGTTTCAACTTAGTGCAGATCCTGACTGCCTCATGAAGTCCCCATTTTATGACCTCCCATCTCCTTTCCACACTTGTCATTGAGGTAATCCCCATCAAGTGATCCTTGAGAATCTAATTGATTTCTTTGACGGGGTGACCAAAGTAGTAGACCAGGGAGGGGCTGTGGACATGGCCTACCTAGACTTTAGCAAGGCATTTGACACAGTCCCACACAAAAGATTAGTAGTCAAAGTAACCAGCCTTGGAGTGGGTTCCAGGGTGGTAGCCTGGGTAAAACATTGGCTGAACAACAGGACACAGAAGGTAATTGTAAATGGAGTCCACTCTGAAGAAAGAGGGGTTACTAGTGGGGTACTGCAGAGTTCAGTACTGGGTCCAGTCCTTTTTAATGTCTTTATAAGTGACATTGCAGAGGGATTGGAAGGAAAAGTATGCCTCTTTGCAGATGACACAAAGATCTGCAACAGGGTTGATACACAAGGAGGCATGGAAAGGATGAGAAGGGACTTGGCAAGGTTGGAGGAATTGTCAGAAGTATGGCAGCTTGGATTCAATGCAAAGAAGTGCAAAATAATGCCCTGAAACAAAAACTCAGGGAAGATTACACAATGGGGGGTAGTAACAACAACAAAAATGGAAAGGGACCTGGGGTAATCATATCAGATGACCTTAAGGTTGGCAAGCAATGTGAGAAGGCGGTAGGGAGGGATGGGGGGATACTGGGATGTATAGGGAGAGGCATCACCAGCAGAAAACAGGAAGTTGTTATCCCCTTACAGACAGTTGGTGAGACCCCATCTGGAGTACTGTGTCCAGTTCTGGAGACCCCATCTCTGCAAGGACATAGACAGGATGGAGGCAGTTCAGAGGAGGGCAACTAAAATGGTGCAGGGTCTGCAAGAGAAGCCATACGAGGAGAGGCTAAAGGAGCTTAATATGTATATCCCTGAGGAAAGGATGGAGAGGGGGGACATGATAGAAACGTTTCAGTACCTCAGTGGAATCAACAAAGTCCAAGAGGGTAGCCGCTTTCAGAAAAAGGGATGTGCAAGAACAAGAGGACACAATTTGAAGATAGAGGGGGGACGGCTCAGGGGCAATGTGAGGAAGTAATTTTACACAGAGAGGGTGGAGGACGCATGGAACAGCCTTCATGAGGAGGTTGTGGGGTCTAAAACTGTGGGAGAATTCAAGAATGCATGGGACAGACATAAGGCAATTTTTTGGGGGTAGGAAGAAATAGGCTGTTGGTTAAATAGGATCTGCAGCTTATCCTCTAGGTAGGGAAATGGACAGGCTAGGTCTGCCAAGCGGTCCTTATCTGCCATCAAAGTCTATGTTTCTATGTTTTTATGAATGGAGGGAAGAGTGCTCTCCATGTTCAAGTTCAAGTTTATTGTGAAGGGATAAAATACATTGAGCAAGCTGATTTGCAAGGAAGTCCCTTGTACAAGCAATGATAAAGACAATACATGGTGTAAGATAAAAAAAGTAAGGACACATAATATAAATTAAAATAAAGCAATTTTCTTTACATTAGTGTATACAATATGTACAATGTTGCATTCAACAAGGATTGAGACCAAATATGATTACATAAGACACTATGTCCACCATGTGGAAGAGGGCTGGAGAAGAATAATTGCTCCCCATATGCAAAGGAGGCATGGAGGGGGGACCTGGAGGGGGAGGAGTGCTCTCTATGTGCAAATGTGTAATGGAGGGGGAGGAATGTTCCCCATGTGTGGAGGTTGTATGGGGGGGCAGTCACTTAATTGCCACCATCCTAGACCCCACTCCAGCCAGTGTGTGAACATTTTTAGAATGGGCACAGTTTATGATGGGGCAGATGTGCATGCAATCCACATCTCTTCTCTGGCTGCTGTAAAGTATTGGGTTGATGGGTGGGGGTGCAAGAGGGGGCACCAGACACTCATGAGTACCCACTATATCCTACCCCCCACCCACCCAGCAGAGTGGGAACAGTTGTGGAGGGGCAGATATAAGATCCACATTTTTATATCCCAGTACCTCAGAGTGCTTTTCATGGGTAGAGCACATTAAGTTGGAGAGCCTCTGACTGAAGCAGAGTGTTCTACAAGTGTAGAGGTGTGGCATAGGGTGAGGAAGTGCCAGTTACCCAAAGCCCACTCCAAATGCTAGCTGTGGTGGAGCAGGGATGGGTATGAAGGAGCCGATGTGCAACTTGAATCACTATCCCTGGCTGCTGCAGGATGCTACCCTTGTGTGGAAGTGGAATGGGGGGACAGGGCATCATTCTTCCAGAGCCTCCTGTCTATAGCCCACCCAATGCCAGTGCCAGCTTTCATAGAACTTGGATAGGTGAAGGTAGACATATGTGTGAATCACGTCTGACACTGGCTCCGGCAGAGTGCTCCTAACATGCAGGAAGTGAAATGGAAAGAGAAAATGCTTCACATGTGCAGAAATGCAGAAAGATGTGGTCTCACTCTCTCTAACATTTGCTGCCCCATGGTGAAAGGAAAACTGTGCAGCACTGCTCTCTGTCCCGGTCATGGCTCTCTTGCTCCTATTTTCTCTGCCTCTCTGTATGTGCTGTCTGCTTCCACTGATCTTCAGAAAGACAGAGAGTCAGACTGACAGTAAGGTGCCAAAAGAGCGCGCAGAAATAAAAGGGATGGCAACCGAGCTTGGGCGCACACTGTACTTCACTTCTCTGTTTGGGGAGAGGGGGTGGGGTTGACACCATCTCTGACTGGAACAGATTGGACCTTGCTGTTTCTGTATCTCTTGGGTGGTGGGGTGGGAGGGGTGAGGGAGTAGACTCTGTTAGGGGACAGGCCACCCATTAAATTAATGCTTGTTCAGGTGCAGGTCTGGGAGCCACTGGTCATCGTGGTTCTGGTCACTACAATGCACCACCCCCAATTCCACACTGCCAAGGTGGTACTGCAATAGTGACAGCCTGCCACCTGCTGATCACTCTCATTCTGCTTACTCGCCACATCTCAGCATGTTGCTGTCACTGTTTGGGGGCTTTCTCTTTGCTCTGTCCCTGACACTGGTACCACTCACCACCTCTTTCAAACCTGTGCTCTCTTTTGAGGGAGGGGGGTGCGCTGCTGACTCTCTTTCTCTGTGTCTGTCCCTGCAGCCCATATCTCTCTCTTCCTGCCATTCAGGTTTAAGCTACAGCTCTGCAGGCAATGCTGCCTCACTTCTCAGCACTCTTACTTCTTGTATTGTGCGGTGGGGTGGGGGGCACACTAAGGCAGTATGGATACTAGGAGATTCACGGGGTGGGTCAGTGGGTACCATCACAGAGAGCAATGCTCAGGCTGGGCATTGTGGCATACATGAAGCACTGGAGAGAGAGGAGCTCAGGGGCAAGAATGCACACTGTCATTCACACAGAGACACAAACAAGTTCAACGCGGACATTTGTCCAGGGAAGGATAAATAATATTTATTTGTTCTTTACTGTTAGGACTGTTTACTGCTTATGGCACAGACAGTATGGGCTGCAGTGTATGGCTGGGTACCTGGACATCTGCAGGATGGGTGGGGGGGGGACAAGCAGTAAGATCAGTAAGGGCATGAATGAAAGGAATAAAACGCTCTCATTCGAACACTTTATTTCTTTCAACTAGAGAACGGATTCCAGCTGTGAAACCATAACTGGTGTCACAGTCTAGCTGCATGCTCATTGGTCTGCCAGGGACAAGCCCACTGCAGATTGCTGTGCATTGTACTCATCCCTGACACACTTCTGAAATGTTGTTCTACCACAAGATGTTTCTTGCGCACGCAAAAGGAAACAAAAAGAAAAATATAAAAAATTTAGATTATTCACTACCCTCATTTGAAAGACATTTTTGTCCTGAACAAAAATGTAAATGTAACCCCCCTGCAAATGGGGGTTCCCAAAAGACTTCCAGGAGCTTGCTTGAATGCTCCAAGCCTGAATGGTGTTTGGCATTTAAGCCATTTATCAGTGAGTGTTTTTAGAGCCTCTGGTACTGTCTCTTTAAGAGCTGTCTGCTTGCAGACATAATTAGTTTGTATGGGGACTGTGTGTTTCTTTGAGTACCACTCAAGCTGCTGCCAATTCACTCCATTTTGCAGTCACTAGGAGTGCAAAGGAACCTATCTGAAAGATGTAACTGTTTGCCAGAAATTATTTAGAGTAATAATGAAATTACAGTTTGTCTAACCTGCTTTCTTTGCAGTCAGAACTGTGTCTGCTAGTTCCCATTCTAGTTTTGAACTGCTGAACTGGACCAATCAGTGTGGGGTAAGCTAGCTCTAAAATGGTGCCTTGGACGAATCAGAACTTGGACTCATAATCTGAGCCAGCCACAAGAGGATTGTATGGGCAGTGACTCTGGGAGATGTAGTTTAGACTTCAGTGCCTTTTGGACCAACAGCAGCAGTCTATTGTGAGTGACAGCCAATCCAGTCAAGAACTGGGAGGAACTCAAAGGAAGTGCCCGTTTTGTCGGTTGGAGTTTCAGTTGAGCTTTGGCAGTGAAGAAGGAAGGAGCCCTGTGCTTTTTCAGTGTGCAGTTTTAGTCAAAACGTGTAAGGCCCAGAGTTCCAGTCTGCAGCTTGTGTAACAGCTTGTTAGGACTGAATCCGTCCTGTGAAAAGAATCAAAGGATCTCTGAAGAGTAGAAACCAGGCTCACCCTGTAGAAGACTGGAGGAATTGCTGAAAATTGCACGGTCTGTCAGGAACTGAATCTGCTGTGTGTTCTCCCGGTATTGTGCAGTAATTGCGATCGGGATACAGATGCAGCCTGCCTGTATAGTGCTTTCTTTTATATGGATGTGTGAAGAGGTTTGTGTACCTCAAGTGAGCCCTGCTGACATTGAAGGACCCTATCTTATTTGGAGTCGTGAGTACTAATTCAGGTCGCTCCCTGTTGAATTGCCACATTAAATCCAAATGGAATTACTGTACTGCTGACTGTTTAATTCTCCTTTTCTCTGTGTGAAAGGGCCCTACCAGCTGCCACGGTTTGGACTAGCCACTAGGGCTTGGGTACCCAGGGACAGTAACTGATAGGGATAGGCCTGTGCACAGAGCCACAGGTGATTATTAGAGTGATAAGCTAATTAACCTGATTTCCCTGTCCTTGTTATATCCCCTAAATAAATCAGAGCTGCTTGTTTCAGCAAAGTTATACTGCCTGAGGTATTTGTCTATGTTAAAGTACTGTACTGTGATTGTTGCACTGTATCTCATTTCACAGGAGGTCCCAGTGCCGGAACCAGACCTGGGGGTAAGTGTATACTATGAAGGTAATTCTGATATATTGTGTGGGCCACTAGTGGGAAGAAAGGGGGGTTGCAGTGTCCCAGAGGGCTGTGACCAAGTTAGTTTAACTATTGCAAACCCTGACCTCTGGGTGGAGGCACCCGCCATTGGATCCAGGCCCCTCAACCTGTTAGTGGCAAATCAGGCAGGGGTAGTAGCCCCTGGGATAGCGCCATCTAGGGGTTACATCTTGGAGGCTCACCGCTGGGATTGTGTGTCCTCTAGTGGCCATATTCTAGAACCACTGTTAAGAAAAAATGGGTACCCGACAGAAGTGGCTGTGCACGGCTGGTGGAGTGGTGTACTGGGAGGAGATCGACCCCAAAATGCTATGCTTATCCTGGACATCCCCTGGGTATCAATACGGACACTGTGCAGGAGTACTTTCCAAGGTGGAAGGTTTACAAAACCCTGTGGTGGTGGGTCGGCATGCTAATCTGCTCACCCACACTTTCCTGGCCCTAGTAGAGTTTAAGGATCCCATAGATAGCTCCAAAGTGCACAGACCATTACCCCAGAGGGAGCCCTCACTGCTTGGAGAGTGATAACTAAGGACAGTAAAGACCCGGGGGGGAATGAGCTCCCACCACTATCTGAAACTTTTGAGGAGAAATTTGCTAAATGGTTGCTGGGGGAAGGGAAAACTGTGGAGGACTTGAAGAAACTATTCTTGCCACCTGGGGGTGTTCCTCCCCCAACACCCTCTCCCATCCAGTACCCGTAATGGTGGCTGAACCAATGCAGACTCCTATTTCTGCACCTGCCATTAGTCACGACTCTTACCGAAGGTTGAGGATCTTCTCTGGCACCCTCCCCACCCCCCAAGGGGAGGATGACTGGGAGACCTGGATAGACTATGTTGCCCCCCAAGTGCTAGAATGGCAATGCTCGGAAGCCGAAAAGCGAAAGAGGGTTAGTGAGAGCCTCCGAGGTCCTGCCCTGGCTACCATTCGTGCTAAACGGGCCAGTAACCCTGAAGTGACTGCACAGGCCTATCTTGAGGCCCTGGAGAATGTGTATGGGAGCCCAGATTCTGATGAGGACCTATGGTGGAGAGTAAGAGATGCACAACAGTACCAAGGGGAGTTGTTGTCTGTGTATGTATCTCGGCTGGAAAAATTGTTGCAAGAATGCCTCAGAAAGGTAGTTTGCCAGCGATTGAACTGGACGAACCAGGCTGGACAGGATCCTTAAGTCTGCCCCTTCTCAGAACTGCCGTTGCTTCATTACGCCTGGCAGATCGACTGGAATCCCACCCTCCTATGATGAGTTAATGAGAGAAATTCGAGGAGTTGAGAAAAGGCGACCTCGGAGGTACCTGCACCAACAGCTGTGGCTACGACCAGTGACTGAGGGTGACCCATCAAGTGAAGTTCAGGGCAGAGGTTGACAGTCAATGAGTGCTCTGACAAGGAAAAGATATGCCACAATGGGGCGAACTGTTGAGAGAGATCGGGAATTCAAAAACAGTCCCTTTATGAAGGCCACGCCTGCAAGTAACGGGCCCTGACCTATATTCGACTGCATCCGCTATGGGGGGTACCCACCCATGTATCTCTCTGATAACAGCTCCAAACTCAATTCCTTGACCATGGAAGTGGAGAAACTGACTAGATGTCTCCAAATGCTTATCACGCCGCAGACAGAGATGGCACCCAGGTTTCCAGTTAGTAATACCCCGCCCTAGCTCCCAGTGTGGCCCTCGGCCAGCTCAAACTCCAGAAAGTATGTTTTGCTATAATTGTGGGAAAGATGGGCACATGAAAAGGGAATGCCAGTCCCAAAAGACACTGACAAAGTTGATATATAGGCTACAAGGAGAGCTTCGGAGAAGAAATCAGTGGTTAAGAGGGTGCACCACATGATCCCAGTGAGGGCACCAAAATGCTAATTCACGCCCTTTTTGGCAAGGTCAGTTGCCCAGGCCCCACTACCGCCTCCAGACTGGTCCAGAATAGTGGGTCCCTCCATGGAGACCACTGTAAAGGTGAATGGAGTGTCTACAAGAGCTGTATTAGACAGTGGCTCCCAAGTGACAATTATGTTCCAGGATTGGTATCAGAAGCATTTGTCAGACGTACCCTTACAACCATTAGAAGGACTGCATGTATGGGGGTTAAGTGAGAAGGCCTACCCCTATTCCGGGTATATCCGAATTTGGCTGTCTTTCCCCACCTCCGTGGCTGGAGTGGCGAACAAGTAGAGACCCTAGCCTTAGTGTGTCCCCCCCACTGGACTGTATGATGGTGTCCCTTTGTTGATTGGAACAAATGCTCATATGTTCGGAAGGCTGGCACAGTTGTGTTATGAAAAACAGGGGTCAAAGACTAGTAGAGCTTTAAGAGTTCCGGCTTTAATTAAGAAGGCCTATGAGGCACAGAGAGATGCTGAAAAAACAGAACCAGAGGAACCGGTCAGAATTGTATGGAAGAAGGATCCTGAGTCTCTGATCCTGGCGCCAAATGCCCAGTGTACCTTACAGGAGAGGTCCATATCAGAAAGGATGTTAAGAATAAAATATAATGCTGGATGCACCAGGCGATGGAAAATTGCCAGAGGGACTGCTGGTCAAGCCTAGTATTTTGCCCGCTAGAGCCCATGCTTATGCCAGAAGGGTAATGGTCCAAGTTCATAATGTGTCTGAAAGAGACATTCGAGTAAATAGAGGTTGCATCCTGGCTAATGTGCATTGTGCAGACACTGCAGTGCTACCCAGCAGCAAGAGTTCAAGGAAGAATGACAGAGTAACACTGACTTGTTTGATTTCGGTGACTCCCCATTGCCAGCTGAATGGAAAGTGAGGATCAGTGAGAAGCTTGCCCAGAGAGACCAGGTGTTTCTTTAAAGGAATGGGATGTAGGATCGTGCAAGGAGCTGAGCACAATATCCGGCTGCATGACGAAGACCATTTCGTGAGAGGTCTTGGCCTTGGCACCTGCTGACATAGATGATGTGAGATGGCATCTGCAAGAGATGTTAGCTGGTGTAATACAAGAATCCAGAAGCCCTTTATGCTTCCCCATTGTGGTAGTGAGGAAAAGAATGGAACAGTAAGGATGTGTGTGGATTATCGCACCTTAAACCGGCGGACTATCCCTGATCAGTACACAATGCCCGCATTCAGGATGCTTGGACTGCCTAAACGGGAGCAAGTGGTTCTCTGTGCTGGATCTCCGCAGTGGGTACTACCAGATCCGATGGCCCCAGAGGACCGTGAGAGAACGGCCTTTATCTGTCCGCTTGGCTTATGAATTCATGAGGATGCCTCAAGGGATTTCAGGTGTCTGCCCAGCCTTTCTTTCAACGAATGATGAGCGGCAGTGGGGACATGAACTTACTAGAGTGCCTGGTATACCTAGATGATGTTATTGTGTTTGGCAGCTCACTGGAGGAACATGAGAGCAGATTATTTAAGGTATTGGACCGACTGGAGGACTTTTGGCCTTAAACTGTCCATTGATAAGTGTCAATTCTTTCAAACATCAGTAAAGTATGTGGGACACATAGTATCCACTAGGAATAGAGACCGACCCAAGTAAAGTTGAGGCCTTGACCACCTGGCCACAGCCCAAAAATCTAAAAGAACTGCAAGATTCCTGGGATTCTGTGGTTATTATCGGTAGCTTCATCAAGGACTATTCAAGAGTGATCCGCCTTTACTTAACCTTACTCAAGGGTATCCCCAACCCACAAAATACAAAAGTCAACGTCCTCAAGACTGAAAGAGTGTATTTTCATCCGAGTGAAGTATTTGGGGCCAGTGGACTCTGATTGTGAGACTGCTTTTCATGAGATCATATATCAACTTACCCATGCTCCAGTGCTGGCCTATGCCGATCCAAGAAAACCTTACGTCCTGCACACTGATGCTAGCTTGCAAGGGTTGGGGGCTGTGTTGTACCAAGAGCACCTAGAATGGCCTGAGACCAGTGGTCTTTGCCAGCAGAAGCCTGACCCCATCCGAAAGAACTATCCTGTACATAAGTTAGAGTTCTAGCTTTGAAGTGGGCTATTGTTGACCAATTCCATGAGTACTTGTATGGGGCTAAAATACTAGTAAAACTGACAATAATCCTTTGACCTATGTGCAGACCTCAGCTAAGTTGGATGCCACTGGCCATAGGTGGCTTTCTGCATTATCTACATATGACTATTCTCGAATACGAGCAGGTCTGAACCATAGATGCTGATGCTCTCTCCGGAGGCCTGTTCCCCAGAATGATTGGGTCCGATTGGCAGAACCTGACATTCGGCACTCTGCGGAAGTTTGACAGGGAGGAACAAATGTCCACGGACGCGGTGGACTGCATGGTGGATTGCTTGGGACCTCTGAGAATTGCATACCTGCGCTTGTGCCACTTTTCTGCAATAGACATTGGTGCACTGCCTCAGCTGGACAATGACAGTATTCGGCGGGCTCAATCCCGCGATCCCATGATCAAAGCAGCTTTAGAAGCCCTCTATGCAGGAAAAGATGTGTCCAAATTACGCTCCACTGATTTGAGAACTGCACTGTTATACAAAGAAGGTCCTAAGTTGAAACTGATCAATAAACTGTTATACAGAGAAACAGTAGACAGAGGGGGACAAGTAGACAAACAACAACTAGTGCTGCCCTGCCTTTCGAGACTCAGTACTGAGGTCCTTGCACAACCACATGGGGCACCTTGGTATAGACAGAACACTTGACTTGGTGAGATCCAGATTCTATTGGCCTAAGATGGGGCTGATGTGGAGCAACACATTCGAACTTGTAGTCGCTGCTTACAGAGAAAGCTTTGCCCCAGAGGGCTGCCCCTTGTTAACATCACCACCAGTGCACCCATGGAGCTGGTCTGTATTGATTTTCTGAGTTTGGAGTCAGATCAAAGAAATATCAGTAATGTGCTGGTGGTCACTGACCATTTCACGAGATATGCCCAAGCTTTCCCACCAAAGACCAGAAAGCATCCACTGTGGCCAAAGTACTTGTAGAAAACTTTTTGTTCACTATGGGGCTCCAAAGAATCCATTCTGATCAAGGAGAGACTTTGAGAGTCGTCTGATCAAAGAGATGCTTTCTCTGTGGGGAGTCGAAAGTCCAGAACCACTCCTTACCCACCCAGGGGACCACAGCCTGAGCGTTTCAACGCACTTTTGCACAGATATGCTAGGCACCCTGCACCAAAGGACAAGCCTAGATGGAGCTAACAAATTAGCACCCTGGTACATGCTTATAACTGCACAAAGTGATGCCACTGGATTCTCCCCTACCGCCTGATGTTTGGAAGAGAAGCTCGACTACCAGTAGATGTGTGTTTTGGGGTCCTCCTGATGGGGTTCAAGCTGACAACTATTTACAGTATGTGCAAAAGTTAAAGGCCCAGCTAACTCATGCGTACCAACTGGCTCAAACCATGGCTGCCAAAAGAAATCTGCCAACAAAAGAAAGGTATGATAAAAAGGTGAAAGACAGGAACTCCAAGAGGAGATCGGTATTGCTAAGAAATCTGGGACTGCATGGCAAGCACAAGATTGCTGACAAATGGCACCATCTCCCTCACATTGTAGTGGGCAAACTAGATGATCTGCCAGTGTACAAAGTAAGCCTGAGAATAATTCAAAAGATGTAAAAACAATGCATAGAAATCATTTACTGCCCATTGGACAAATCTTAATTGAGTCTGAGCCCTAGAAGATGCCCCTCTGGACCAGTGACTAGAGCTGCTGCTAAGAAAAGATCAAGAAAGTCTGCACCTACAGAAGCAAAGTTAAAGTGTTCCCTCCACAAGTCCCAGTTGAGCATGACTGTCAGTCCATATCGGAAGAAAGTGAGTGACTTTGAATACTATCCTTCTTACGAACTGAGTCAATTGTTTGGGGCAATCCCTAGTCAATAATGGAGATGAAGCTGGGCCTTCTGGACTGTCTAAGCCCCAAGCTTCATCCCTGGAGCCAATGCTCCCAGAAAGTGAAGTGCAAAGCATCAGATCAGATGAAATGGAATCATTGTGCATGGTTGAACTGTTTGAGCTTTCAGGGAGGAAAATGATAGATTGGGGCAGACTGGTGATACACCCGAACAAGAAGAGTATTTTAGTGCCCTGACAGTCCACTGCCAGTGTCCAGAAAGCTCTCCATGCGAGCCAAATGTTGTGGACTCAGAAACTGTAACTCCTGGAGTTGAAAGTGCCCCAAGTTCTAGCCTCTCTACCCCATGGAGACTCCCTGACAAGTGAGGACAATGCTGAAAATGAGGCTCAGAGTGCAGAGACTATAACAGTTCCCCCTAGAAAGACTGGTCGAGCTGTAAAGCCTGTGGTGCACCTCAGTTATGATTCACTTGGGAGGCCTGTGGACTTGCCTCTCAATGTTGTCCATAAAGGAGTGTATGTCCCAGCTCATTGCCCAAACTGAGCATCAGTGCTAACTCAAGTTACTTGTGTTGCCCTCTAAATATGGTGCCCTTGCCCCATCCAGCCCCAAGGTAACTGATAGGGAAGGGCCCCTCTCTTCAGGTTTCATGTACAAGAGGTAATAACTGAGTTATGGTACAATGTGTATGTAATACTGTAAAGAGTGACGACTGCAATGTTTCAGAAATGTGTTCTTGGTAAAATGATATATTGACTGATGATTACATGTGCGAGCCTAATGCAAATGTATATGGTTGCAGTTGAAACTTATAGAAGTACTTGCTTGCGCGGACGCAAGCTTTCCCAAGCCAGGAAGGGTGTAAACCCCTGCAAATGGGGGTTCCCAAAAGACTTCAGGAGCTTGCTTGAATGCTTCAAGCCTGAATGGTGTTTGGCATTTAAGCCATTTATCAGTGAGTGTTTTAGAGCCTCTGGTACTGTCTCTTTAAGAGCTGTCTGCTTGCAGACATAATTAGTTTGTATGGGGGACTGTGTGTTTCTTTGAGTACCACTCAAGCTGCTGCCAATTCACTCCATTTTTGCAGTCACTAGGAGTGCAAAGGGAACCTATCTGAAAGATGTAACTGTTTGCCAGAAATTATTTAGAGTAATAATGAAATTACAGTTTGTCTAACCTGCTTTTTTGCAGTCAGAACTGTGTCTGCTAGTTCCCCATTCTAGTTTTGAACTGCTGAACTGGACCAATCAGTGTGTGGGGTAAGCTAGCTCTAAAATGGTGCCTTGGAGCGAATCAGAACTTGGACTCATAATCTGAGCCAGCCACAAGAGGATTGTATGGGCAGTGACTCTGGGAGATGTAGTTTAGACTTCAGTGCCTTTTGGACCAACAGCAGCAGTCTATTGTGAGTGACAGCCAATCCAGTCAAGAACTGGGAGGAACTCAAAGGAAGTGCCCGGTTTTGTCGGTTGGAGTTTCAGTTGAGCTTTGGCAGTGAAGAAGGAAGGAGCCGGTGCTTTTTCAGTGTGCAGTTTTAGTCAAAAACGTGTGAAGGCCCAGAGTTCAGTCTGCAGCTTGTGTAACAGCTTGTTAGGACTGAATCCGTCCTGTGAAAAGAATCAAAGGATCTCTGAAGAGTAGAAACCAGGCTCACCCCTGAGAAGACTGGAGGAATTGCTGAAAATTGCACTCGGTCTGTCAGGAACTGAATCTGCTGTGTGTTCTCCGGTATTGTGCAGTAATTGCGATCGGGATACAGATGCAGCCTGCCTGGTATAGTGCTTTCTTTTATATGGATGTGTGAAGAGGTTTGTGTACCTCAAGTGAGCCCTGCTGACATTGAAGGACCCTATCTTATTTGGAGGTCGTGAGTACTAATTCAGGGTCGCTCCTGTTGAATTGCCACATTAAATCCAAATGGAATTACTGTACTGCTGACTGTTTAATTCTCCTTTTCTCTGTGAAAGGGCCCCTACCAGCTGCCACAGTTTGGACTAGCCACTAGGGCTTGGGTACCCAGGGACAGTAACTGATAGGGATAGGCCTGTGCACAGAGCTATAAATGAATTATTAGAGTGATAAGCTAATTAACCTGATTTCCCCTGTCCTTGTTATATCCCCTAAATAAATCAGAGCTGCTTGTTTCAGCAAAGTTATACTGCTGAGGTATTTGTCTATGTTAAAGTACTGTACTGTGATTGTTGCACTGTATCTCATTTCACAGGAGGTCCCAGTGCGGAACCAGACTTGGGGTAAGTGTATACTGTGAAGGTAATTCTGATATATTGTGTGGGCCACTAGTGGGAAGAAAGGGGTTGCAGTGTCCCAGAGGGCTGTGACCAAGTTAGTTTAACTATTGCAAACCCTGACCTCTGGGTGGAGGCACCCGCCATTGGATCCAGGCCCCTCAACCTGTTAGTGGCAAATCAGGCAGGGGTAGTAGCCCCTGGGATAGCGCCATCTAGGGGTTACATAAAATAATGCATTTGTGGTATAGAAATCCAGGGCCAGAGTACACATGGGTGGAGTGATATTGAAAAACATTAAGAAAGCACACATTAAAAAAAAAAAAAGCTTTTACATATAGTTGATTACTGTTTAACACAGGTGATTACTGTTTAGCAATATTTTGCATCTATGGCTGCCACTGTACATGTGATGCAAACCCATAATGACGTTCCTCACTTGTAACAAAATGGGGGTGGAGGCCATAACTGACTCCTTATAGCAAAAACAGGGAAAGGCATAATTTCTAAAATGCACAGATGAGCACGGGGACCAGTTTTTTCCAGAGCATGCCACCATCAGCAGTTACCACTTCAAGGCTGCTACTACTCCCACCTAATGGAATCAGGGGAAAACCAGAAGTAGTCTAACAGCACTGAGATCAATATGGTTAAAGCACACTTACTAGAAATTACTGCTTAGAAAAGTTGAGAAAGTGACTGTGATGATGAGCAAGTCCCAGACCAGATCTTTAGTTTGTTAATAGACTCCTCTTGAGTCTGATTTGTACAGCTGCATGGGCCGAGCTCCATGGATGTTATGCCATCATCAGATTTGTATAACAGCACTGTGGAAGCACGTAATGGGACTGCTGTCTGATGTGCTGCCACAGTGCTCCGACATAGTTTTCAGTGATTCTGTTTATGCAGCCCTTCCCCTGCACGGGCTGCATAAACATACCCACTTCCTGGTGCACTACTTTTCTGCAACTGCAATACTGACGGCCACCGTGTGCAACATGGTGATGTTGACTTGAACTGCACATGCACGACTATCGTGCATACATAGTTATATCAGCTTTGCCATGTTGTGCAGTGCTGACTACAGGGCAAACTTCACATGTATGAGTATCATGCAGTACTGTAATTGCTGCAGTATTACTTACAACTGACTCTGGTGCAATGAAAGCACTGCATATTCTTTTCCACGCTCTTGCCTCTCCTAAAAGCTTTCCACAGCCATATCGACTCTGACCAGAGTTTGTTTATAAATTCAGCTGGCTCTTTGAGTCAGAGCAACAAAAAAAAAGAAAAAAAACAGGACACTATTCCTTCAGTGTTCTTTTACTCTACACTGGTTTACTATATGATAACTCCTGGGATCAACTTTGTATTACTATTTATCTGCCCTATACATACTATAAATTCTAATTCGTTTTTGTTGGCCAGGTAAGTGCACTAGACAAATCCTGCCTATTTTCAGGCACGGCCCAGGGGAGGGGGATACAGATGAATGCCAACTGACCTTGAACCAGATTAAGCCGTTGGTGGTATTTTTAGTGAATAAGGAAAATTTGGCCAGGACACTGGGGAAATTCCCCTACTCTTTTCGATAAGTGCCATGGGATCTTTAACATCCACCTGAACTACCACCAATCTAGGCAGATGGGACCTCGGTTTAACTTCTTATCCGAAAGACGGCACCTCAGAAGTGCAGCACCCTCTCATGCTGCACTACAGTGTCAGTACTGGGATATTAACCCAAGTGCCAGATGTGGGGACTGAACCCACAGCCCTCTGATGTCCCGGCCTCAGAAGCAAGTGTGCTACCTACTGAGCCACTGACAATGATTGTTGTTCCCTATTAGATTTACAGCAGGAATCAAATGGTACTTGGAAGCAACAGAGTTATAAGGTTCCACTTGGGCTTTTGTCTCTGTGGTAAGCCTAATAGCTCTCCTTATTATAAACTTACATTTCCCTTCTTTTACTTACTTAACAGTTTAACCAAGTTATTACAGTACCTTGTATTGTTAGCTTCCACATTATTAGAACTGCATAAACACACCCACTTTGTGGGCACTTCTTTGCTCTTCTTTTTGTTCTGCAACAGCCACTGTGCACAAGATGGTGGCACTAAAGCAGACTGTGCATGCGTGAGCATCATGCATGAGCAGTTTTCTCACCACCGCCATCTTGCTGTATGGCGTTCATCGGCGGCGCTCATTAATGCTCGGCACAGCCGTATCAGCTCCAAACAAAATTTGTTTTGCTTGTGGCATCCATTTTTATGCTCACTTGCCAAAGACTCGTGAACATACTGTGATTGGTCTGAGCTGTAAGAGGGCTTTTGGGGACACTTTCCTCCACCTATCACAGCTTCCGAATACCCAGACTCCTCCCCAATTCTGCCCACTTTCCACTCACTCTCATCCCATTTCCTTTGAAGTCCTTGTCCACTCAAAACACTGGAAAATGCACGGTGGAAGTGTATTTTGCTTATGCAGCTTGCAGTTTCTACTAGCAGCATTTATGGAGCTGTATCCTACCTCCCACCCACCCAGCAGAGTTGTTCATTTCAAATATTTCATGGTGTTCATTGTTTTGTTGCTTTGGGAATGGCAGAGATGTTGCATAAATTAAATGGCCACAGCGTTTTCCTATCTGTGGCAGCTATGTCAACATCCATGAAACCCAGTCATTCCCTACCAGGAACTATAACCTGCGCAGGAATACTCACTGCCACCATGGATTTTCAACATTTGTGTTAGGTACTGAACCCCCCCCACCAGTATCAACCCCTCCCACATAACCCACTGATTACACAAAACTGGTGGTGGGTGCTCAACCCCCAACACTGGTATTCCCCCCTTCCACCTGACCCATCTGTTAAGTAAGCAGTAAGACACGATGGGGTGTGCATTAGACAGTTCTAGCACATGGCTAGGGGCATGTCAATGCATGAGGCCTATGGTCTTGTACCTTATTACACCCTTTGCCATGCATTAGAACTGTCTAATGTGCTTTCCTGGAGTGTATTATATATTGAAAATCTGATACAAAAAAAAGGATGCAGGATTTTCTCTTCCCATTTCATAAGTAAAACTGGCTGCAGATGCTCAACTCCATTCCTGGTTTCACTCCCTCCTGCCTGACCCACCTAATGTGGAATTCTGACACTGGAGTACCCAACCCCTCCAGTGCAGGCAAACATCATCCATCACACCAACAAGCTCCCACCTCACATACACACACTCTCTGACATTGTGGTTCCCATTCCCCAGTGCCAGCTACCAACTCCACCACTGTGTGGAACAACAGGCTGTCCATACCGCAGTGCCATCAAACAACTCATGACACTGGGGTACCTGGTTGCCATTGTTAGAACCTGTAACTATAAGAAAACAATCCATTGATGTTCTCTCTTTTTAATGACTGAAAAGAAGAAAACTCTCCATGGATGTCTACTAGTCCCCACAGTGACCCCAAACCCCCCCTCAGGACCCACAACCCCACCCCACCCCTTACCTCCATAGGGTTCAAAGTGAAATCTTCTTATGACAGTTGATGCTCCTCTCTTTATGTCACCCAACCACAAACTTACTGAAAACAAGGTTTGGCGGTAGTATAGCGTAGTGGTTAAGAGCACTGAATTACACACACCTAGCGAACTGGGTTTGAATCCCACAGCCAACACTAGTATACTGTGTGATCATGAGCAAGTCACTTAACTTCTCTCTGCTCCCAAGATACACCTAGAAACAAGCCTTGGCTTAGTGTATGTTTCCTGGCCACAAATGTATTAAAAAAAAAATTAAAAAAGAGGTAAGTCTGGTTAATAATTTTAATGTGTTTATTATTTTTGCTAATATCATTGTCATTTTTCAACATGTTTGCCCCAAATTTTCAACATAGACTTGTTTTAATACACCTCATGAGTGAAGTCAGTGTAATTGTTCAAATCCCGCCAGAGACTCAGAAACATGTTTTCACAGACGCACCACAAAATCACCTTTTGGATGGGATTTTAAAAATCCACTCCTCTGCATCATAGGGTAGGGTCATAAAAACTGATTACTGTACGTTGAAATGTTGGGCCAACGTGTCAAAAAACAACAGATATGAAGAAACATTGAGATATGTCAGTGTTTACTCAGTTGCTGCTTTTCCAGTATTTGACCCCAAAGTTTAAACATAGCCCTGTTTTAAAAAAAAGTTTTAAAAAAACTAGAGGTTTATTGACAGGTGTGCACATTTTTAGCAGAAATACAGCAGGATATTACACAAGAGCACATGGAGAACCAAACATCTCACATTGCTGATTACATAGCCCTTTTTTACCCCACTTCACGAACATGACAGGTGTCACATTTCAAATCCCGCCCAAAACGTCTTTTCACGCTCATGCAACAAAATAATGTTTTGGCCAGGATTGCATAATTTACATATGCAATGTTCATAAGGTGGTGTCATGAAAAGACATAAGTTTAAAATGCTGTGGTCAAAATCTCAAAAAACAACAAAGTTAGGAACAAACATTTGCCATTTTCAACTTTTACTCCTAATGTTGCATTTTTGTTAATGTTTTAAACCCACATTTATAACACGGTAATTTTTTAACCTCATCTCATGAACATAGCTGGTGTCCTTTTCAAATCCCCCTCCCAAACCTGCTTTCACTGTCACTCCACAAAAATCACATTTCAGATGACATTTGATAAATGATACCTGTCACGATCATATGCTGGGATAATAATAATAATACTATATTGAAAATTAAGGGTCACAAAGTCAGAAAAGAACAATGTTATGTGCAAACCTCTTCCTTTTCCAGTTATGATAATGTCACTATTATTACTCATGTTATTAATTTGTTAATTTTAACTGCTGCTTTATCTATGCCTAACAACTGCACAGCAAATACAAGAAGCGAACACGTTTGGCATTGGCCAGTGCTTGTTTTAGGAGCATTAGGATTTATCAGAAGCATGTCTGGACTTTTTGCCTTGGCTTTAGAAACTTGGCAAACTGGGTCAGCACAGTGGTGCAGTGACTGAGCTGCCATATCTGACGCAGGAGAACTGGTTTTGGGAATGGACCAGGACTGCTGGAGGGCTGAGGGGGCACTTGAACTTAATATCTTAGCAGATGCTTTCCTTCTGTACAAACAGTAGATGCCTACCTCTACTACAGTGCTGCCTCCTGCACGATCACAGGTGGAACTGCATGTTGTAGTGGCTGGGAGAGAGGATGCCTGCTGGCTCAGTGTGCTACGTGCACCTGCATGCACGTGTATGCACTGGCGCCGTTGCTGCTGATGTCCTGAGGAGAAAATGAAGGAGAAAAGGACTCTTTGACAAGGGATGTCACAACAACCATGTTTCATGATAATCACAATAATTTTCCCTGACAATACAAATTGCTTTAACAAATTGCTTCCACACCATCTCCAACCAATGCAACACCAGGAACGTGGCCAAGAATGCCCTTAAGCCTCCTGTCAGGCGTACTCATCTGGGCAAGCAGCCATTTGCTGTCAGGGCTGTTGACAGGTTAAATGAGTTGCCTGATACACTGCTGAATCTCCCAAGTTTAATCAGTTTAAGAGATCTTTGCCATCTCTGCCTCTTGCAGTCCAAGGCTATTGTAACCATTAAACAGTTTTATTTGGCTTCTCTCTCTGTACATAACCTGTGACTTTTAATGCAATGATCTGTATTGATTTTGCCAGAACTGTAATTGTTCCGCTTTAAGTACTTTGAGCCTGACTTGACAGCATTTCCTCTGGAACTGCTTATTGTACCTGTAATGTTTTTGGTGATTATGTATTTGACGTCGAACCATTGTACAAATGAGCACTTGTGCTCAAAGGCAATTTTCCAACGTTTTCAATAAACAATACTGATATTGCTTCTGTTTTCCTATATTGTGATAAACCTTTTTCACAACATACCATGATATATCATTTTTATACATTTTTTTTAATTTTTCAGTGTGTGAATTTTTTTTTTTTAGTGTTTATTTAAGGTGCTGGATTGACTGTACCGGAACCTGAAGTCCTTTATTCACATGACAGATAAAGAAGGGGCAATCACAGTGCAAGCTTCCCCACACTTCCCCACCAATATGCCTTAACCCTGCTGTGGAGGGACCATCCTGTAGGTGAGAGGATAGTTCAGACTCCATGCCCATTCAGTCCTTGGCCTTTCATGTGAGACTACCAACAAGGGTGCCAGTTAATGCCAGTTGTGTTGGTGGTTTTGTGATGTGGACATCTTATACTGGATTCTTATACTGGAGGATAGAGTAGTAGTAGAAGGCTTTAAAGCCCATATAACTGCTCCCCACATAAGTGGGTCATTTACCATAATTCGATAGCAGCCATGTATCAACCCTTTTCTTAAATATGTCTATTGACTCGGTGTCCACAATGTCTCTTGGCAATCTAGTCCTTAGCCTGCCAGATCTGTTTATGTAGGTATAGTGTTTTATATTATATTTTGCAGTTTTTACTTTCATTTGCTTTCCATGTCTTCTCAGACACACTGTTTTTTTCTGCAAATTTACTCCCATTGCATTACTTAAATTATTGTACTTTATGATTTTATACATAATCAACAAATCCCCTCTAGTTCTCCAGTGCTCTGAGGAATGTAGACCTGTCTTCCCTAGCCTGTTTCTGTAACTGTATTGTCTCAAATTTCCTATTATTTTGGTAAATCATCTCTGCACTTTTTTAATTCTTCCTATTCTCCAATTGTATATGGACTCCGTATCTGTGATCCATAATCTAAGGGTCTTATGTACATCCTAAATAATGGGACCATGCAGGCTAAATTTTTACTCATAAAACTTCTTTTTATGTTTTTTTGTCATGAAGTTTGCTCTCCTAATGACTGATGTTCTATGTTCCTTAAAACTTAACTTGTCATCTAGCCATATGCCACAGTCTTTCTCCCATTTAGTTATTGTTAATGTTGCTCCCAAAAGTACATATTTCTGCTTTGTATTATTTTTACCAATGTGCATCACTTTATACTAAACTAGACTAAAAGGCATTCCATTTTTGACTGACCATATCTCAATCATTTTCAGATCTCTTTTTCTGTTTCCGTTTAACCGGCTCACTCAATTTAATGTCATCTGCAAACGTAACTATTTTATTAACTATACCGCCTTGCAGATCACTAATGAATAATGCAAATAATGCAGGGCCCAACACAGATCCCTGTGGTACCCCACTTGCCACCTCAGTTGGATCAGAGTGTTCCCCACACACCTGAACCCACTGTGTCCTACCTCTCAACCAGTCCCCAATCCAGTTAATAATTCTCTTGTCTATTTCTATGCTTACTAGTTTTTGTAGTAAACCATGATGAGGGACCTTGCAGAATGGTTTCTGGAAATCCAGAAAGATTATATCCATAGATTTGTTGTTATACATGTCTTTACTCATATGTTCATAGAAGGTTAGCATATTGGTAGTACAACCCCTGTTTTTCTTGAACCCATGTTGCATGTTATCTTTGAAACCCAATAGGTTCAGATTTTCTTTGAGCTTGTTTTTCACTATTAGTGCCGTTATTTTACTCAGGATACATGTCAAACTGACATGTCTATAATTTGATACCAGAGACTTATCCCCTTTTTTTGAACAGTGGTACTATTGTAGCCTTCTTCCAATCATTAGGTACCTCTCCACTAGTTAATGAAGCATTTATCAACATGGTTAGTGGCTATTTGATATATTCTGCTGTCTCGTGTACCAGTTTAGGGTTAATGAGGTCTGGACCTGTGGATTTATTTGTTTTTATCTTCTTGAGCAGTTCATAAACTTCTCCTGATGTCACATTTAGGGACAATGTGTCATTTTTATTTACATTACCAATTAGTCGTTCCTTATCCAAGTACTCGCTAAAATTTCTGGCCAGTGATATTGATTCAACTATTTTTCTTTATTATCAACAGTGATGGGACCCAACTTACTCACTTTTTTATTTACAGAATTAATATAGGCATACAAACTTTTACCTCCATCCTTTAAGTTTGTAACTTTATATTCTAACTTACTTCTTTCTAGCCTGATCTTCTTTTTCAATTCTTTTAACAGTTCCTTATACCGTTTTACCAAACTATCTGTTTTCTACTTTTTCACCATTTTGAATGCCCTTTTCTTTTTTTTAGTTAATCCCAATATTTTATTTGTACACTACATTGGTTTCTTGCCCCACTTGTTGTATAACTTCTTACTGGGGACAAAAGTGTTCTCCACTTGTAATAGTTTTTGTTTTATTGTGATCCACATGTTATTAACACTCACACCTTTCATTTCCTTATACCAGTCCCAGTTTTGTAGGTTATACTTTATTCCTGTAAAACGTGCCTTGTTATAATTTTTAATTATTGGTGAACCCCTTACGGTCCTTACTATCTTTCTTTTAACCATGAATTTCATCATATTGTGATCACTGTTGCTCAAGTGCTCCCTAATTTTAATTTTATTGACCAAGCTTTCTCTGTTAGTTATTAGTAAGTCCAAAATATTACTGCCCCTAGTAGGTGTATGAATCAACTGTTTTAGACCCATTGACTTCATAATTTCCACAAAATGACTCTGCTTTGGATTTAGTCTTTGATCTTGACCCCACTTGATCTCAGGATAATTGAAATCCCCTGTGACTATAATATCCCCAACCAAGGCCATTTCTGATATTTCATTTTCTGTTGCCTAATTGTTCTCTCTATGTGAGCCTGGTGGTCTATAAAATACTCCCAATCAGATATTTTTATCTGAAAGTCCAGTTACTGATAGCCAGAGGGATTCATTGCTGTTATCAGTTGATCTCTTATATGGTAAAGCTTTAATATTATTTTTTTTATGTATATAGCCACTTCTCCCCCTCTTTTTTCACTCTGTTTCTATTATACAATTGGTAGCCCTCTATTTCTTTATTCCATGTGGTTTCCTCCTCCAACCATGTCTCTGTTATTATGCCTATGTCAATGTTTTCTACCCGCAGTAAGATTTCTAGTTCTGTCTTTTTTTCAGTGTTGAGGCTCCTAGCATTTAGAGGCCAGACTTTAACTTCTGCTAGTTCCCTCCTCATTGTATTGCCTGCCTTGATGTCAGTGTTGACTTTGCTTATGTGCCTCTTCTTGCTTTTTTATGGGATATTTTTTACCAGTCGCCCCTCTTATGTGAGTTTAAAGCCTTGTCAACATGCTGCTTCAAGGTCAAGGCTACACCCAGTTTCCTACTACCTCTTTTATTTATGTGTAATCCATCTTTACTATAGTAGTCTAATTTATCTATACATTCCTCCCAATGACATATACAACTGATTTTTTCCTGCAGGGTCCATTGCCTAAGCCAATTATTCACATCTTTTATTTTTTGATTATTAAAGTGGCTTTCTCTGGGGGCAGGTAATATGTCAGAGAAAATGATCTTACATTGTGTAACCCCCCTGTCACCCGGGGTTACAAGAATCCCACTTAGATCTAGTGGTAGGGAGGGAAGGCAGCTTCTGAAACTCCAGTTAAATGGATTTCACACTATATCACTCTGTCCTCAGTCTCAGCTGAGCTGGAGGGATGACATCATATAGAATTCTCGCAGCACCATAAGCCACTTTGGAATGTTGCAGCAGGGAGTTGGTTAGAACATTGGGAGGTTTGAATTCAGTCAGTGTTGTGGAGTCTGTAGTGGAGGGAGGAGTTGCACTGCAGTGTGTAGTCGCTTAGAGCCCTCATCTCTGATCAGAGCTACCAGTTGGAGTGGGTGTGTGTTCTTGCCCTAGATAGAGACACAAAAGAAACTGGTCTAGTGGTAGAGACTGTTCCCAGTTTGTTCCAGTGCCCCATCCCAAGAGGGATGGGGGGAAGAGAAGCCAGCAACTTTAGGGGCAATCCCCTGGTCCTGCTGAAGAGAGAAAGCTGCCTGACGTTTGTTGTTCAAGTGCTGAGGCACAAGGATTCGTTTGCTTTGCCAGAAACCTTGGGGCACCTGCAAACCAGTGGATGAGTCAGCTCTGCAACAGAGCCAATGTTTTTCACCAGACAGTGTGTAAAGTATCTGTTACTGTGGGGTGAAGGAAGGACAGCCAAGTACAGTACTGCAGTTGTGTGTGACTTAAAATGTAGTCTGTACAGTGGGTGTCTACAGGGATGGACAGGGCCACTTAAAGAACATTACAAGTTGGGACACTATTTTCAAGAGACAGTAGAGTGTTAAGGATGAAATACATTTTGAGACAGCATTCTACAACAGTGTGTTTCAAGAAAGGTGTTGAATCCAAATGGATGTCCGGGTATAGATTTGGGAGCAAGAGGTGGGAGACCCCCCCCATCAGTAGTAACCAGATTTACCTCCACGGGTTCACTTTGGGCACCTATAGCTTTCTTCTGGGCACTTGGCCAGTGATTGTGGAAAGTACCCAGATGTGGGATTAGATAGAAGATTTTTTCCCTTTATGGAGCCAGTATGTGCTCATGGGTGGTGTAGGGAGCCACCAATAAATATCCATGCCTTATGGAAAGCAGTCCAAGTGCTGGCCGGATGTGCCACGCCAGGGAAATGAAGAGAAGAGTACAAGTTCAGGCTGAGAGCCAGTGTGTTTCAGAACCTGAGGGTTACATTGTGTGAGAAGATGTGTTCTGGTCTCCTTTTGTCTGCATTACCAGGGAGTGCAGCCCCGTGGGGGTCCATCTATGCTTTATTATTCTGCTGTTGTTGTGAATAAAAGCCACACTCTTGAATCCCACTCTTGGTTTGGACATTACAGTTATTGCTTCCTGTGTCCGGAGTTACTTGGGTGCCCCTGACTAGAAGTCAAACTTAGCCAAAATGCCGAGCAACAGTTTTCTCCCCGAACCCAGGAAGCCAGGTAGTGGGTTACATAATGGAGGCACCGCACAGTGCTATAAAACAAAAAATAACAGCAACCCGACCCCTGGTTGCAATTGTATTTTTTCGGCTTCTGCTTTTATTGTCCTAAAGTCATTCTTAATCTCAGCTAAACCATGTCTCTTTATGTTGTTTATTCTGGCATGAACTATTACAACTGCAGATCCATCTTTTTCCCTGTCTATATCATCCATCATATTTTTGATATTGCTGATTTTAGCACCGGAAAAATAACTTGCTGTTACACTTTCCTTATTTCCTCCTGTGGTATACCTATTGGCATATTTCACACTAGAGTCTCCTAGTATCCTAGTAGTCTTCTAGGGAGCTTGTCCTTCTACGGCAAGATGGCGGCAGTATGTGTGAGCTGCCTGAGCCTGAGCTTGAGCTCTGAATAACTGTGCTTTTGAGTTTCTTTTTTGTTTTTTTACGTGTCACTTTCGTGTTTTACGTGTTATTTTCGTGTTTTAATAGTTTATTTGTTTTGCAATTTTGTTTTTCGGTCATCGCTGGGAGCAAATGGACTGAGCATTGAGCCGCTATTTAAAACTGTTGGGGTAGTGCTTTTTAGCTCTGGCGGCTCTGTTTTTACTGTGGCATGTCAGGAGGAGATAATACCTGCTTCTGCGGGATTTGAGTGCAGACCTTTGTGGTCTTGCTCCTGTCGGCTAGTTTGTTTGACTGTTTTGTTGCCGGGAGCCGGGAGCGTGTGGAGTGAGCGCGGAGCTGCTGCTTGTAGCCATTGGGGTGAAGTGCCTCTCGGTTCTGGTGGCTCTGTTTTTATTGTGACACGTTTGAAGAAGAGAATACCTGGCATCTGAGGGACTGGAGTGGGGACCCTTGCGGTACTGTTTCAGCTGGCTTGCTGTATTCCGGGAATCTGTTGGAGGCTGGAGACGGAGAGTTCCCTGAGGCGTATGCATTTGTGGACCTCTGCCCTCTTGGACTGGTTCCTGGATTATTGAGTGGTGCATTATTTGGGCTCTTTTTTTTTATGGACACTGTGGACCGACTTCTTTGGAAGGCTGAGGAATGGAGCCTTGAAAATTGACTGATCTTTTATTGCAATTAAAAACTGGGATCATGAGTGGAGCCTTCTCTTGTTTGTAGTCTTTGTTGATTGTTAATTGCACTCAAGATTGGTCTGGGTGGTGAGAGCACCCAGGGCCTGGGGGCCATTAAATAAAATTTGTCCCTTATCTTTTGGATTCTGGACACTTTTTGTGGCATGTTATGGCCACAGGGAAATTTTCCTGCATGATTAGGAGAATGCTCCCCCTCCCCTGCTGTGGGTGACTCCCTGTGAGTGTTTGGCTGTCTTAGGAGGAACCACAGGGATTTTGGTTGGAGGGCCGCCCTCCTCTGTGGTTGTTGGTTGGGGGATCTTAGCGGCTGGTGGGTGGTTGAGATCTCAGATTCCCCTCCTGGGGTGGTCTGCTCTCTGTGTGGATTTCATTCCTGTTGGGGGTTGGGGATTGCATTCTCCTTTTGGGTCCTTCTAGATTATAGCTCTCTGACCTGATTTTTACCTAGGTGTTTGGGCCTGGGTTTTGAGGACTCAGTTTTTTGGAGAAGAGACGGTTTTTAAAGGAACCTTTTCAGTGACCATATTAAGAAGGGAGGAGAGCCCCTCTTGCTATCAGCTGGATTTTGAAATGTACTAGCACCTTGTTTGAAAGTCTGATGGTTTTTTGATCCTCCATGACTTTTGGATTTAATTAGTTATTTAAAGCTGCGGTTGGATTTACCTCAACTTCTCCTACCATTGATTGACTTCTTTCCCAGACTTTTTATCTTTTGGTCTCCTGGTTGGTGAGAGGACCAAGATACTTGTATTTATTTTTCTTTTGTGTTATTGTGTAGTTTTTGTTAATTTTTAATTTTTGTTTGATTATTGTGTGTATTTTGGGTAGTGGGAGTGCCCAAACTTTTCTCCCTCTCCCTCGGCTGTGAGAGGGCGGGGGGGGGGAATTTATATTTTTACATGTATTTTATCCTGTGAGAGAGGATTTTTTATTTATTTTATTTATTTTGTTGTTCTGGGTTTGAAGTCTGTCTAGTTGGGGAGGAGTGTGGTTTTGTAGGTTTTATTGGGTTGGGTTTATTGTTTAAGTTATTATTGTTTTGGAGGTTTTTAGGATTTTAACTATAAGTATTCAGAGCTTTAGATTACTTTAGTTAGATACTGTATTATTTTGTCTAGTTTGAGCTGAATCATGTGTTGGTCGGTGGGCTCCACGGTGGTGCACTATTCATCCTCCTCTCTTCGCGCCCTCTGCCCTTTTTATACTCCCCCCTTACAGTTTGAGACATACCAGTGCTGTAGAGCACTGGGGATTGCTCGTAGGAGAGTGAGGAGGGCGGGTGGGCGTAACAGGAGAGGATGAAAGAGTGAGGCCACCGTTGAGTCGTCAGAGTTCAGAAGGTGCCTCTGGGGCAAATGGAACCAGACCGGGTTTTCCTGTTGGTGCCCATACCCAAGGGCACTACTGAACCTAGTGAGCAGATAGGCTGGACAGCTTCCGAGGTTTGTCCAACTTGGGCAGTGTTATGCAATGCCAGGTCTGTTAAGAATAAGACCGCTATTTTAGCTGATCTTACTGGTTTGACTGACCTGGCTTGCATCACTGAGACCTGGCTGGATGAAAATTCGGGCCCCATATTAGAGTCCATGATTCCTGCCGAGTACTCGGTGATACACCACCCAAGATTGGACCACGGGGGGGTGGCAGTCTGTTTTAAGACTAAATTGGGCATCACGAATGTGGTAGTAGGTGAGGCTGAATCCTTTGAGTGTACAGTAGTAGCAGGTGTAGGCGTTCGAATCGTTCTCATCTACCGTCCACCCGGAGATGGGAAACGCTTCTTACAGGAAGTAGCAGACTTCCTAGTCGATATGTCATTTGAGTCGCCCAGATTGATGGTTCTGGGTGACTTTAATGCCTGGGTCGAAGATGAACTCTCACAATTTGGTCATCACTTCCTCCAACTTATGTCTTCTTTGGGCCTTACACAGGTAGTTTCCACTGCTACACATAAATCTGGGCACTCTTTGGATTTAGTCTTCCTCTTAGGGATTGACTCATCTGACATGGGGGTGGAACCAGTTGTCTGGTCTGACCATCACACCGTGAGGTTCAATTTTTACACTCCCTGAGAAAGCCTTCCCCTGTGGAGATGGTCAGGTACCGCCCATTACGGAATATTACTTCCCAGGGCCTTGCGGCGGTCCTTGACCTCTCATCCCTCGTGTTGACTAGCAGTGACCCAGAGACACTGGTGGTGGCCTATGATATGGCCATTACCAGCACCCTGGATCTTATTGCTCCTGTTCATGAGCGCCCCCTATCCCTTCACCCCAGGTCCCCCTGGTTTGATGGGACTTTGAGGGAGTTGTGGAGACAGGGGCAAAGATTAGAGCATTGCTGGCGCAAATCCGCCCTTGATGCCGACCACCTTAGATTGATGGAACATTATTCTATCTAGCAATCTGCAATCACCCATAAGAAGGCAGAATTCCTGTCCAGGGAGATTGCCATTGCACATAATCGACCAGCTCAGCTGTTTCGGACTGTAGACAGACTGTGCAACCCAGCCTGTCAGCAAGACCGAAAAGCTTTTTCACAAATAGAGTGTGAGGAGCTCACTCGGTTTTTTGCAACTAAGGTGGCTTACATCAGGGCGGGGTTGCGTCCAGTAATCTCTAAGGGTGATGTTGTGGAACAGCGCGAGTCGACAATACCTCGGTTCTCTTGGAGTTCCTTTCGCCGACTGGAAGACGTGGATATTATGAGGATCATCTATAGTGTGCGGCCTACAAGCTGTAGTTTGGACCCTGGACCAACTGCCCTAATTTTGGGTTGTTTTGAGATCATCGGTCCAGTTATGGTTCAAATAGTCTGGTGTTCCTTAGAGTCTGGGGAGTTTCCTAACTTCCTGAAAGAGGCGGTGGTGACACCCCTCTTGAAAAAAGCTACTCTGGACCCAGACTGTTTCTCAAACTACAGACCTATCTCTAATCTTCCCTTTATTGGGAAGGATGGAAGACCATTTAACCATCCATAATATCTACGAATCCTTCCAATCTAGTTTTTGGAAAAGACATAGCACCGAGACTGTGCTGGTTCGGGTGCTTAATGATCTTCTGAGGGCGAGAGATCAGAAGAAATGTTCCATTCTAGTTCTTCTTGATCTCTCATCAGCTTTTGACACTGTGGATCACTTGGTGTTGTTAGCACGCCTGAGGTCAATTTGTGGAATGTCGGGAACTGTTTTAAAATGGTTCACATCATTCCTTATTGGGAGATCACAAAGAGTTGTGTCGGGGGTTTATTCCTCCGGCCCAACTTCTTTGTTGTGTGGGGTGCCTCAGGGTTCAGTGCTGTCACCCATGTTATTCGCAGTGTGCATGCTGTTCCTCAGAGACATTATAAGACGGTATGGGCTGAGGTTTCACTGCTACACAGATGATACCCAGCTATACATGTCTTTTGCACCTGACCAGAATGGAGCACTCTCGGTGTTTAACAACTGTCTGGAAGAAATCCAAGGGTGGATGGATTCTAGCCGGTTAAAGCTGAACTCTGAGAAGACGGAGGTGTTAGTGGTGGACCCGGGTGGTCAGATAGTGAGGTCTCATGGTGGCACGCCTTTGGGAATGTTTCTTGGCGGTGTGTCACTTCTACCCTCTGAACAGATGTGCAACCTTGGGATTGTCCTGGATGATAGGCTGACCCTTCAATCTCAAGTGTTGGCCATTGTCAAGACTTCCTTTTACCATCTTAGGAATATTGCCAGGGTGCGTCACCTTGTTCCGTCTGACTCCCTACCAATGTTGGTCCACGCTTTTGTGTCCTCGTGCTTGGACTACTGCAATGCCCTTTACTTTGGGCTTTCTGGGGTTGAAATCCATTGCCTTCAGCTGGTGCAGAATGCTGCAGCCCGGGTATTGACTGGGACAAGGAGATCCAGTCATATTACACCTGTGCTGCGTGAACTGCACTGGCTTCCTATACGGTGGTGGATCACCTTTAAAGCCATGTAATAGGGGATAAAAAAATGTGTCCCAACATTGCAGGCAAACTTCATTTTGGTCTAAAACATAAGGTGTTTGTGTAACAAATATTGATATATGAAGCTGAATCATATAACTTATGAAGTTACAAGTTTAACTAGACCACAAGTTGTAATATCAAAGTGTTTTTTGATATCTGTACTAATCATTTGAGTAGTAGAAAACAGGTGTTTTAAGTGTCTGCAAAGACAGAAATACAGGGATAGTGTTCAAGTTACCCTTTTGACTATTATTATCAGGAGGACAGGACAGACTAAAAAGCTTGAGTGCACATTCTTAAAGTGCAAGCCTATTTCTTCCTTCTAGATCTTAATAACTGGTAATGACTACTATTGCTATCCTTATATAGTAGTATCAATACATTTGAGCTAAGTAAGGATTAGCTCATGCAAGAACTAAAAAGAGCATTGCCTTGTAAGATGATGTTTATACTTGTTCTGTACTAATTATAGACAACCATAGTACTGTCTTCCACTATATAAGCAAGCCACTATACACTGCTAGTTTGAAGAACTGAAAACTAAGAATTGAAAATGAAGAATTGAAAATTAAGAATGAAGAATGAAGGATGTACCACTTGTAATCTCTCACTGTGATTATTATTTAATCATTAAAATTCTTCCGCCATCAGCATCATCTCCGTTCGTCTCCTTTCTAAGTATCAGTAATAGATAATTTAAAAATGGGTAATTTTTTTGCCCATGTTACAATTGGTGCCTTAAAGACTCGGATCTCTGGCGCTGTACACTTTGAAGCTTAATAAGAAGGTGACGACGCTCAGAGAAGGTGCTGATTGCTTAAAGCGAGAGAAAATGGTGCACACAGACAGTTTAGCCATTTGCTAGTCAGGTGATGTATGCTTTGTATGCTTTTCAAATTGTTTAAATATAAAGTAATGCTTAACTCTGTAGGAACTCATGGGGCAGAGTAGGTAAATGAAGGTGCTGGGACTTGCAAGCCGGACCTCACAGGGGAGCTGTAAGACATAGCTAGACAGACCAGGGCACCAGTGCACAGGTGCACCTGGCTGTAAAAGCTAGGCAGGCAAGAAAAAGATAAGAAAAATGTGTATGGAAACAATAATAGGTCATTTTCTGTGGAAAACACCTAAAGGGAAAAGCATACAAACCAATGCCTGATGATCAACTGGTATAACTGTGTTTTATGAGTATGGAAACATTGATGGGTTGTTTCTAGGGGAAACACCTAAAGGGGGGAGTATATAAACCATGATTAACAAGCACAGTAGTGTTTTGATTAAAAATAAAGAAAGAGTAACTAGCAAATACTGTACAAAGTCTGTAATAATATAGCTAGGTGATAATTTGTTAACAAATGAGACTTTAAAAAGGGGAATACACTGAAAAAATGGGAAACAAGGAAGAGGCAGAGAGACATAAAAAGCAAGAAGATAGCTATAATAAAAAATATGCAAAAGTAAGAGATACTTTGAGAGAGGATGATGAGGCACATCACAGAGAAAGTGATGAAAAAAGACCCACTACCTCCTCACCAGGATCTAAAAAAGAGAAATGGGTGAAAAAAGGAAAGAGACATAACTAAAGTAATAGTTTGCAAAGGTTCAGGGAGACCTTTGTTTTTTTAGATAGGGATAATTCTCTTTTATTAATTGTAATATAAACTATGACACAGCTTCTGTAGCATGTTTGTAAGATGTAAATGTCTTAAAGTCTAAAGACAAGCACTTGGCAGAGTGCTAACTCCTGTATAGGAGCAGTTAAAATGTAGGAGTGAAAAGTCAGTTCTGATTATTGGCAAGTCATGCTAACTTAATGCCCAAAGGCGTTGTCTTTTCTAATGTTAAAGAGTTTGATTCTAAATACTCTTAGTATGCTGTGGGGTGAACTAAAGCAAAGGCTTAGCCACTTGTTCTTCTGTAATTACTACCATGACCGAACAAACCACAGTTTGGCATAATTAATAATGTTATCAGTAACACTAGAGTTTCTAAAGGACAAAAGATTCTCATTAAAATGTTGGCATATTTTTTTAAATATGGTATTCAAGTGTCCTTAGATAAAAATGTTTAAAAGTTTTTTATTTCCTGTGCAATGTAACATTAAGATATTTTTAAAGATCAGTAGTGTTCAAGGCCACTACAGAAATAACTGGGTTTGAGCGACTGTTGTATGCACACTATGTGACCTTTTGACATTCTTGTGTTGCAGCCAACATAGTCAATCAACATTTAACTGTGAGCAAAACTTCTTTGTTATAAACTCAGCTGACATTTTGTCATGCTTAGGATAAGAAAACCCTGGGATGCTTGGCTTCTTTTATCCTATAAAAATAATCTTGTATTACAGTAGTTGAGCTGTCTCTTAGAAGCTCGGGGAGGAGTAGCTACCCTTCCTTCCTTCCTTCCTTCCTTCCTTCCTTCCTTCCTTCCTTCCTTCCTTCCTTCCTTCCTTCCTTCCAGTGTAATGTCCACAAAGGTTGCAAGGTCCGTTGCTATATCCCCATAGGAGTAAATAAAAAAAATGTGTATTTTGATTCTTCTTCAAAAACATATTCTTCAAGAATTAATTAAGCTAGAGTGGGAGTTGTGTATGTACTTCCACATATTCATTCTTTTTATACATTATGCTCAATACTAAAATTGTTCTATTACAAAAATGCTTATGTTTTCTAATTGGTTCCACATAAGGACTGTGAAACTTTAAATCAACTGAAAAGGTCCAGTGAGTTTAAACTCTACAATCAAGCTTATTGTTTCTACTTACTGTGAAGTAAAATCTGGAGTAGGGGCAATCCTCTAAACTTCAGTAAGAACATTTTCTTCTTCAATTGATCTTCAAGCAAGACATCCATTTTCTTCATTGTTTATTCCAAACATGGTTGATAACTTTATGCAAACCTATTGCTTTACTATGGACTGTTTATGGACTGTTCATCTGTGTACCAGGGTGTGACTACTCAATGCACAATCTAATGCACCCCTGACCAGTGCAGTGTGTCTGCTATCCAACAGCCAGCAATACGAACACTAACTTTTACATACTTAACAGCTGGTATAGCAGCTGTACCTCGAAGCTCAAGACTGGATCACTGCAAAGCAACATGGACTGAAAACAGAAAAAAATGTGTTTCTTGTTATAAACAGAGCCACACCAAAGGACAATGATGTTTATGTGTTAACTCTGTCCTACTGTTTTGGGGTAATAATAGTGTTTGTAACTATGCTAGTTTAAGCAATTCATTATGTTTTGTAGTCTCAAATGACCTATGCTTAACTGTAACACCAACTGAATGCCTAAATGTGACAAAAGGGCCAGAGAGTGGATTTAATCAACACTTATTGATCAAGTGATTGTGAATAATGTGAAGTACATAGTGAGATGTACATGCTCTGAGGAGTTGTATTGTTGCATAAATAATAATTAAGTAATATTGGTCCAAAGGGGGGCTTGTAATAGGGGATAAAAAAATGTGTCCCAACATTACAGGCAAACTTCATTTTGGTCTAAAACATAAGGTGTTTGTGTAACAAATATTGATATATGAAGCTGAATCATATAACTTATGAAGTTACAAGTTTAACTAGACCACAAGTTGTAATATCAAAGTGTTTTTTGATATCTGTACTAATCATTTGAGTAGTAGAAAACAGGTGTTTTAAGTGTCTGCAAAGACAGAAATACAGGGATAGTGTTCAAGTTACCCTTTTGACTATTATTATCAGGAGGACAGGACAGACTAAAAAGCTTGAGTGCACATTCTTAAAGTGCAAGCCTATTTCTTCCTTCTAGATCTTAATAACTGGTAATGACTACTATTGCTATCCTTATATAGTAGTATCAATACATTTGAGCTAAGTAAGGATTAGCTCATGCAAGAACTAAAAAGAGCATTGCCTTGTAAGATGATGTTTATACTTGTTCTGTACTAATTATAGACAACCATAGTACTGTCTTCCACTATATAAGCAAGCCACTATACACTGCTAGTTTGAAGAATTGAAAACTAAGAATTGAAAATGAAGACTGAAGAATGAAGGATGTACCACTTGTAATCTCTCGCTGTGATTATTATTTAATCATTAAAATTCTTCCGCCATCAGCACCATCTCCGTTCGTCTCCTTTCTAAGTATCAGTAATAGATAATTTAAAAATGGGTAATTTTTTTGCCCATGTTACAAGTCATTTTTATTGACTTTCAAAGCCCTTCACGATCAGGGTCCGACATATCTGAAAGAACTTCTGGTGCCTTACTGCGTCGGCCGATCGCTCTGCTTGGCTGATGGGGGGTTGGTAGAGATTTCAAGAGTGAATTTAAAATCTTCAGGTAGCAGAGCATTTTCCTATGCCGCACCCACTCTTTGGAATTCTCTACCATGCCAGTTAAGGGAGTGCACCTCCGTGGAGCTATTTAAGAAAGATCTAAAAACCTACTTGTGGGGTTTAGCTTATCTTGATGACTTGTGGAAACTATTTTTCATTATCTGTTATTGGTTGGATGATTGTATGGTTTGTTCTAACTAAATATTGTTTTAATGTATTTTTGTATGTTTTAAATTGTTGTTTTATATTGTGCTTGATGTAAAGCGCCTTGATACTCTTGAAAGGCGCTTTAAAAATAAAGTTATTATTATTATTATTATAGTATGTGTACCATCTTGCTACTTCCATTTTCCTGCTCCACTAATAACATATCTGTCCTATTTTCTTCCATAGGTGTACTGTATGTCTGGTTCTCATGTTTTACCTGATTTATTATCATTTCTGTGTTACCACTTCCTTGTTCCATCTGCTTATTATTGGGTTTCTACCTTATTTTGTATCTCCTCCTCCTCCATACCACTACCACACCCACACTCCAATTCTATTTCAGAATTTTGATCTTTGTTTGCAGTACTATGTCTTTTTTTCTTTCTTTTGCTTCTTTTCTCCATCCTATCTGGAACTATAACAATTTCTGCTTCAATCCTGGTTGTATTCGATACCTTCACGTTTTTCTCATTACCCTGATTCCCTATATGTGCTTCATTTTCCATTATGTCTTCATTCATCTCCAACAAGGGTTCAAACTTATTCTGTAGTGATATTTTAAACCCCATTGCTCTTCGATGTGCCTTTTTCTGTTTTTTTCTCTTCCTATGTAGTAACTCCCAATCTTGGTCCTCCCGTTCCTCCATTCTTCCCCTTTTTCTGTTGTTAGGTAGTTTCACACTCTGTGATTTCTCCATTTCATTTTCCATAGTTTCAACACTCTGTAGCAGTGTAGCCTGTGTCAGTGTAACAATTGTAATTTCTGCTTCCGGCAATTTCTTTCTTAATTCTTTAATTGTTAAACATTCATGGTATATATATATATATATATATATATATATATATATATATAAATACTTCATTGATCACATCTGTGCAAAACTTCCTGCATACTATGCATCTCAACCCCATTACTACCCTTTCTAAAAACACCACATTGGAATCCATCCTACAACTTATCCCCACTCGAGCAGTGTCACTCTTCTTGTTTTATATTTGGGTGCCCTTTTCCCCTTCTTCCCTTGCTGACACTTCAGACACACGCAGACACGCTGCATGTGTCTTAGCATGCGTCTTCACATGTGCAAGCGCAAGCTTGCCCCACTCAAGCTCACCCCGCTCGCTTGGGGCTTCCAATTTAAGTGCACTGAACCTGGAAGGTGACCCACACTACTCATTCGCTGCATTTAAAAGTTAAGAAAATGCTTTTAAGCAGCTTAGTCAGCCCTCCTTTAGCCTGCATTGCTGTTCAAGATTTGCCCAGGAGATTAAATATCGAAACACCCCCCAGACACACCGTAGTGTTATCTAGCATAAGCTGTAGGAAGTGATGCAAACCTGTAGTCCTTTCTCACTGCTACTGGACTACACTTCCCTAATCCCCTTTCAGCAGAACAATACGTCTCAACACTTTACAAATTAGGAACACCGTGTATGGACAGTATTTGTTCTGATCTGCCTCACCACCACACTGGGCAGTTGTACAGCTTGAGCACCAAACATCTACCCATTAGGAACTAGACTCAGACCATGCAACTCATTTCACATACTGTAGGCAACTGAAGAGCACTCAGCAGATAATGACTTTCTACCACTACTGACCTCTGCAGGATTTGAACCCATGATCTAGAGGTCAAAGACTCCTTAACCTGCTATCAACCCACTGAACCATTCAGTTTCTCCTACATATCTTGATAAATTATAAATAATTGAGTTTCTCAGTCTACTTCTTCATTTCACCCCACAATTAAGGGTGCAGAGGGTCTCTCCACAAAACACAAAACAGATATAATATCGCAATAATACAATAACCATGATCATTTTTTCAAGCCTATCATACTGTGAAATTGCTCATATTGTGACACTCTTAACTCTGACCCTGCAAGATGATGGCTGGTACCCTTGGCCCCACACAGCCTCCTCTATACCTCTACTCATGAGTGCTCTGGGGTGGGGGTGGAGGGACTGGGAGCAGACTTGGATGCCTTTAAGGTGACTGACTGATTATAAAATACTACAAGCCCAATACAGACCAGGCCATCTCTGCCTCCATGATCTCTGGGTGCTACAGTGTGCCGACAGAGTGATGTGCTCCAAGCATCAGGTGTCTTTAAGGTTCCTTTTGCCTGACTGAAATCAACAAGAGACTGTTCATTTTCTGTTGCAGTTTTGGGTACTATGGGACACTTTGCCTGCTGAGATACTCCTGTCCCCCTCATTGGAAAGATTTAAGACTCTTCTAAAGTTATGAGTGTTTAAGAAAGCTTTTATGCAACATTACAGATGCCTTACATGATTTTAACCATTTAGAGCCCAGAATCACAGGGCCACTTACCTTACGTGCCTTTGCCACTGCATGTAACTGGTGTTGAATTTGTTATTCCAGTTGTTAAACACTGTAGAGTGCATCAGACCTTTACTTATAACAGGATCTAAGTCTTGGAATTCCCTTACTGTGCATTGATGTCCTGCTGATGTTCCATTACCTTCTTTGCAAAGCAAACCTGTTAATCAACTGGTCTGTTGTGACTCTTGTCTATAGATATTTTATTATTTCTGTGTTGTGATATGCTTTTTAATGGCTGTGTACATTATTTTTTATTAGAATATTGTCTAGTGTAATTTTGAACAATTGTTTGTCTTTACTAGCATTTTGGATGTTCTGTCCATATTTTTTTTTAGGTAAAAAATAGTTTGTATTAATTGTTGTCAGGAAGCCATAGTAAATGAATGTTGAATCATGCAGCAATGTTAAAATTGAGCATCCTGAAGTAGGGGAGAAGCCTTAAATCCAACTGATTTTAATTCATTCAAGCTAGTTTGAGTGATTTTATAATATTAAGAGGTGCTCCAGAATGTGTCTCTTATTGTATAAAAGACACTACTTGTACTGTTTTGGCAGACAGAACCAATCAGCTTCACTTCATGCTCTTCTCGCCCAAACTGAATGAGATGAGAGGCACACAATAACAGACACATCTCAAAGCCCCTATGAACTTATAATTTGGTGATGTCATAATAACTTATGAATTTTGATTTACTTTGCTACTGCTGCTTTGTTGCCATACTTCTGAACTGATAACTTTGACATGAATGTAAAGTGCCTTGAGCATTTCAGAAATACATTTTATAAGTTATCTATCTATCTATCTATCTATCTATCTATCTATCTATCTATCTATCTGTCTATCAGTCATATCTATCTGTCTATCATCTGTCTGTTCGTCTATCTATCAGTCGTATTTCTGTCTGTCTCTCTATCTATCATCCATCCATCTATATATCCATACATCCATCTATCTATCTGTCTGTCTGCCTGTCTGCCTGTCTGCCTGTCTGTCTGTCTTTCTTTCTATCTATCTATCTATCTATCTATCTATCTATCTATCTATCTATCTATCTATCTATCTACCTATCTATCTATCTAATCTGTCTGTTCATCTATCTATCTATCTATCTATCTGTCTGTCTGTCTGCCTGTCTATCTATCTATCTATCTATCTATCTATCTATCTATCTATCTATCTATCTATCTATCTATCTATCTATCTATCTATCTGTCTGTCTGTCTGTCTGTCTGTCTGTCTGTCTGTCTGCCTGCCTATCTATCTATCTATCTATCTATCTATCTATCTATCTATCTATCTATCTATCTATCTGTCTATCCACTGTCTGTCTGTCTGTCTGTCTGTCTATCTATCTATTTATCTATCTATATCTATCTATCTATCTATCTATCTATCTATCTATCTATCTATCATCTGTCTAGCGACAGAGCCTGTCTGCCTATCTGTCTGTATCTGTTTGTCTATGTATGTATGTATGTATGAGGATCGAGTGAAACAGATGGCCTAGTTCTGGATTTGCCAAGGTCCTTTCCTGTAGAGCACTTGAGGAGTATGAGGAGTCCCTGGAACCTGTAGATGAAATGAACCTTCCCTGGTGACTACTGGGTTTATGGTGAGGGGGTGCTTTTCTATCTAATAAGGGGGTGGCTGCTGGGGCTGTGACTGTGCAGGAGTTTGGGGACGGCATCCACTGGAGAGTGGTCAGTACTGTGCCAAACTGCTCCTAGACTCTCTGGGGAGTGGGCTGGGGGCCTACTATTGCCGGGAGCCATAGCAGCAGCCATGGGGTCTTAAAGCGGCGGCCTTCTGGGTGGGTATAGTTGGAGCTCCCCTGCTTCGCCTGGCTTGGTATTTCTGTTTGGACTCCTGAGGCAGTTGGAAAGTGGCCGTCTCAGGGGAGCTGAATAGAATTTACTTTTCTGCCCAGGATGTGCTACATTTCCTCAGGACTGAAGGTGGACAGCTGAAATAGATCATTCTGTTTCCTCCAAGATGGTCAGACCTCCTTTTTTCTCTTCTTTTGGGACTATGTTGACCTGGGTGGGCAGTGAGAGTGCCTGTTAAATCAATGATTTCTGTCTAAATCTGTTGATTCTTCCCTTGCCTACATGACAGGTAGAACTGAGGAAAGTTCTTTTGGTTGTTTCCCAGAGAAGTGGGAGCTCTTCAGGCTCAGAATTCTTATATTGAGAGACTCAAGTGACTGCTCTCCTTGGACAACATTCTACTTATCTATATATTGTTATTAATGTTTTGTAATTTATATTAATTACTTGCCATTATATTTTATTTTAGGTTTTGGGGGGTTGCTTAGCTTGGGTTTGCTGGGTTGGGTAGGTTAGTTATGGGCAGGGTTTGCGTATGTTTGATATTTAGGTGCACTTGATTTGATTTGATTGTTGGAGTGATAGATAAGTGTGAGTGTGGGTGTAATTGGTGTGTTGCGTATTAGTGTGCTGGTTTGACTGCTACCCCTGAATGGTGTGTGCTGGGAAAGCAAACAGACGGTTAGGCACTATTCCCCCTTAGGCTCAGGGACCTCCACCCCTTTAACTGTCCCCCTTTGTCAGCTGAGGCATATAATATATGCCGTGCCTTAGGGATAGTTAGGAGGGGGGGAGCTGGGCCTGGGAGGGGAATGGAGAGGAGCAGTTGATTAGAGGTAGTGGGGACAAGGAGACACCCTGGGGTAAAATGGAATCAGAGAAGGGATTCTCCTTGTCTGATTCCCATACCCCCAAGGGTTCTGCTGAATGCAGGCAGGTGGTGTGGTCTTCCTTGACTGCTCATCCTACTCAGATGGTGTTATGCAATGCCAGGTCCATTCAAAACAAGACTGCTATTATAGCAGATCTTGTTGGGACATCTGACCTGGCATGCATCACCGAGACCTGGCTGGATGAGAATGCGGAACCAGTATTGGCCTTGGCTGTTTCAGCAGGGTACTCAGTGATACACTGTCCAAGGATGGATCGTAGAGGCAGGGTAGCCATTTGTTTTAGATCAGAACTTGACCTTATGGAGGTGCCAATGGGGTGCACCAAATCCTTGAGTGTATCATGGGTGCTGGTGTGGGGTGCAGGATACTCCTCATCTACTGTCCACCCAGAGATAGGAAAGAGTTCCTGCAGGAAGTTGCGTATTTCATTGTCGATGTAGTATTGGGATCCCCCAGATGGTTAATTCTGGGGGATTTCAATGCTTGGGTCAATGATGAACTCTTGCAATTCGGTTGTGACTTCTTCCAACTAATGCTTTGTTGGGCCTCACACAGGTTGTTACCTCTGCAACCAACATTAGAGGTCATTCATTGGATCTGGTGTTCCTCCTGGGGATGGAGATATCTGACTTGGTGGTGGAACCAGTAGGATGGTCTGACCATCACACCATAGGGTTAAGTTTTGCAGCTCCCCTAGTAGGCCTTCCCCTATGGAGATGATCCAGTACTGCCCTTTACAGGGAGTGATCCCAGATGGCCTAATGGTGGTCCTGGATCTATCATGCATGCCAAGAGAATGCATGGAACCAGGGGACCTGGTGCTTGCCCATAATATGGCAGTAAAAGTGGCCCTAGATTCTATTGCTCCTGTTCGTATTGACCCCCTCAACCTCCATCCAAGGTCACCTTGGTTTGATGGGACCTTAAAGGAGTTAAAGAGAGTGGGGCAAAGGCTGGAGAGGGCCTGGCAGATATTGGGCCTGAAGGGTGACAGGCTTAGATTGATGGAACATTATGGGATCTGTTAATCGACAATCACCCGTAAGAAGGCAGAATTCCTGTCCGGGGAGATTGCCGCTGCACAAAATCGACCTGCTCAGCTCTTCTGCACTGTGGACAGACTGTGCAATCCAGTCTGTCTTCAGTCTGTGAGAGCCTTGTCACAAGAGAAATGTGCTGAGTTTGCTCAATTTTTTGCAGATAAGGTTGCCGTCATCAGGTCCGAGATTGGACAGACCACCTCCATGGGGTGTTGCGATGGTCGGCCTGATGTCATAAGTGCCCGATTTGTCTGGACAGACTTTAGTCAGCTGGAATTCATGGACATTGTGAGGGTCATCCAGACTCTGCGGCCAACTAGCTGTAGTTTGGATCCGGGCCCCACGGGACTCCTAGTGGGTTGCGTGGATGAGATCAGCCCAATCCTTGCAGAGATCATTTGGAGTTCATTGGAGAATGGAATCTTTCCTGATTCCCTAAAGGAAACTGCTCCTGAAAAAACCCTCTCTTGACCCGGACTGTCCTGTTAACTACAGACCCATCTCTAACCTGCCCTTTGTGGGTAAGGTTATTGAGAAGGTAGTTGCACTGCAGCTGGATGACCATCTTACCATCCATGATGTCTATGACTCTCTCCAGTCCAGATTTAGGAAGAGACATAGTGCTCTTATCTGGGTGCTAAATGATCTCCTAATAGCGAGAGATTGGTGGTCTCATTCCATCTTGGTCCTCCTTGATCTCTCTCTCTCTCTGCGGCATTTGACACTGTGGACCATGGTGTGCTATTGGAGCACCTACAGCTCATCTGTGGACTATCTGGTGAGGTCATCAGATGGTTTAGATCTTTCCTCCAGGACAGGACTCAGAGAGTGGTCACTGGGATTTATTCCTCTGCTGCTCTCCCCCTATCCTATTGGGTTCTGCAGGGTTCCATTTTGGCACCCATGTTGTTCGCAGTGTATATGCTGCCGTTGGGAGACATTGTTAGGTGGTATGGCTTGAGTTTTCACTGCTATGCAGATGATACTCAGCTGTACCTGTCTTTTGTATCTGGGCAGGAGGATGCAATCTTGGTATTTAACAACTCTCTCTTTGAGATTCAGGACTGGATGAGTGCCAGCTGGCTGAGGCTTAAACCAGAAAAGACTGAGGTGTTGGTGGTGGACCCAGATCATCGGGCTGCTGGTATGTTGGCTGAACAATCATCAGGGATATGGCTCGGAGATGCTCAGCTGGCTGCCTCACAACAGGTGCAAAACCTGGGTGTTATTCTTGACAATGAGCTGACCCTGAAATCTCAGATGTCGGCTGGTGTCAAGATCTCATTTTTTCATCTGAGGAATATCACCCGAGTGAAGCACCTGGTTCTTCCCGATGATCTTTTTACCTTGGTTCATGCCTTTGTGACCACTTGCCTTGACTACTGCAATGCTCTGTACCTAGGGCTTCATGGGGTTGCTATCCGTCGCTTGCAGCTGGTGCAGAATGTGGTGGCCAGGCTTGTGACTGGTACTTCTAGGATCAGTCACATTACACTGATGCTCCACGGTCTGCACTGGCTGCCTGTACAGTGGTAGATCACCTTTAAGGTCAGTTTACTGACCTATAAAACCCTACATGAACAAGGATCCTGCTACCTAAAAGACCTCCTTTGCCCCTACTGCCCCTCCCATTTGCTTTGATCCACCAACGAGGGATTGCTAGAGATTTCCAGGGTGCATTTGAAGACCTCTGGGGCTCGTTCTTTTGCTTTAATAGCCCCTACCCTGTGGAATTCTCTACCTCGTGAGGTGAGGGAGTGCCTGACCACCCAAAGTTTTAAGTCAGCTCTTAAGACCTATTTATTTAGGCTAGCCTTCTCTGATAGTGCTAGAAGATACTCTTGGTTATTAATTCATCTTGACATTATTTATATTATGGGATAGTGATTTTAATTGATTTTATGGAATGTCATTGGTGTAATTTATATGTGTTTTAAATTTTATGTTCAGTGCCCTAGTCTTCTGGAAGGGCGCTTTAGAAATAAAGTTATTATTATTATTATTATCCGTTGACAGTGTCTGTCTGTCTGTATCTGTCTATGTATGTATGTATGTATGTATCTATCTATCTATCAATCTGTTTGTCTGTCACTTCCCCTCTCTGGCCATCTGCCCATCCATACCACTGCCTGTCTGTCCATCTGTCCATCCATCCATCTATCCATCCCTCCATCCATCCATCCATCCATCCATCCATCCATCCATCTATCAATCCATCCATCCATCTATCTAGCTATGTCCTGGGCTGATTTTTTTTTAAGTTGTCCTTTTTATGCTATTTGTGTTTTTTATTTTTGACATTTCCAAAGTCGCAAATTGTAAAAAACATAAACTTACTCTTAAAGAGCAAGTGCTTGGTAAAGAGGTATATTTTAAAGTATGAAGGTTTAGTGTCTTTAGCTGCATCTGTAATCATTTTATTTGCCTTTATTTGTTATTTTAATTACCTTTTCATAATTTTATTTGTATTTTGCTGACTACTAGTAAAAAAATAAATCCAATGGAATTCTTGTGTAAGCCACCCATCTCAGGGAGGGCTTACTCTCCCTTTCCCTTTTTCTCCTTTATTCTAGTTCATCTTTGGACATTCACCTTGTTCTGCTCCTTGGGGGTGGTGGGAGAAAAGTGAAAGATCTGGTGGGTGTGTGAGGGCAATTGGGCCAGGGCCTCAACCCCCCAGCCTGGTAGGTGCTGGCCTGGGCAGTGTTGGTACTATGTCTTGGTATCTCCATCGGGGAGAGTGGCAGGAGTTGGTGATCATTGGGGTCAGAGTCCTTGTGACTTGAAGGTTGAAGGGGTGCAGGAAGTGGGAAGAAAACCTGGCATCATCTGGAGGCCCAGGAGTTCTGGCAGCAATTATTTGGGAAGATATGGCAGTGGGACTTTTGCAGTGGTGACAGAGCCATGACAGGGCTCCTTGAAGGTGGCAGCTCTGAGGAGGTAATTTCCTGGTGTGGCACACTGCCAGGATAAGTTAGGTGGTCTGCATTCTGGGATTTGTTTTATTGGGCCTACCATGCCCGTGTCTGGGGCAGGTCCCATGGTAGGCCCTAAAGGAATGTGGTGGAAAGATGCAACTGATGGAGGGAGCCATTCATTTATTCCATTTTTGTGGATTGCTATTCAGCCCCAGTTCGGAGTAGGGGATCTGTATTGGCCTGGATCTTATGAAAGGTGTAGAGGGCAGCTGTCTTGAGGCAATTAAGTCACAAAATCCCTGGTTACTGGTTGGGGTTATGGGGTGGAGAGTAAAGCACTCCCTGTGTACGGTTGAATTCTGGTTGGTACCTTTTGGGTAGGTGTGAGCCTAGTTTCTAGCTTGTGAAACCATGTGTAGCACCTGTTCTGGTCTATAACTTCTAGGCCTGTTTGGTATTCTGGCTGTCCAGTGCTTCCATATCTTTGTGTATGCCCTCTAGCCCATATCTCTCAGCTCCATGGAGCTGCTCTATTTGTTTATATATAAATGTTAAATTCTATCAAATTAAATGTTTTATATATTTTCTTTTACCTTGTGTGTGCTGGATTATTTAAATAAACTAACCTAATTGCTCCCTTTGAAGAAGGCTTCCCTCTCCTCCTTACACTCAAGCTTATGTAGAGAGTGCAGTGGTGTTCCAGATGGCAGCAATCTGGTAAGAGAAGACCTGCTTGTGCTTGAGAGTCTACCTGCCAGGTAAGGCCTTGTATTCTTCTTCAGCTGCTGGGCAATGTTCTGGAAGGTCTCTCTTCTGTGCCCCCACTGCATTCTAACATTGGGACCCCTAGACATCAAGAGGGAGGTGGGGGTAACACTTGTATTATGATGTCAGAACAGTTTTACTGGGAAGGTTGGTAGTGTTTTTAGTGGCAAACTGAAATCCCGTTTTTAGGCTTTTATAGAGGAATAAATGTTTCTACTACCAAAATATTATATAGTGTATAGTAGAATGTTATTGTGTAGGAAAATCCATACACAAGATAAAGATAGTATATAGTGGAGTGTTGTTCTGTATAGAATTCCACCCCTTTCAAAATACTGTTCTACCACAGTTTCAATGCCATGGAATGCTGTTCTATCCTACTGTGGTAGAACAGCATTCTAGAACCTCTAGAGACTGCATGAGTCAGTTTCGTTTTGAAAGAAAAATAACTCACGAAACAGATTTTTCACACAGCACTATACACTATAAAAAATACAGGATGAGCAACTCTATGCACAACCAGTGTGTTTTTCCACCTTAGGATTCTGATTCCCATGGACCTCTTGAGCTTTGCTCTCGAGGTCAGAGGGAATCAGAATCCCTCTGTGGCAGAACACACTGGTTCTGCTCAGTTGCCCATCCAGTATTCTCTATTTGTTCTGCTGCACTAGTGACGTGCCTACTAACACAGAATGACTTTTGTTCTGCATTAGCAGGCACATCACAATGCAACCACCCCCAACAGCGCTGTGTCCCTTGTCCCGGGGTGGTTGACTCCTGGTGGGCATGCATTGACCGGTAAGCGGAAGTACTGGAAGCACAGGACCCTGGCAGCAAATAATTTAAAATGTAAGCATTGTTTTTATTTTTGGGCACTATACACTATAAAGAATAGTGTATGGGAGCCCCAGTATTCAACCACGGTATTCTCTACACCTTGTGATTTCCATGATCAACAGGACCTCCTGAGCTTCGCTCTTGAGGTCCTCGTCATCATGGAAACCTCTCGGTATGAGAATTACATGGTTGTGTATGGGCTCCCATAAACTATCCTATATATATTTAAAGGAAAGCAGTCAAAATACAGCGTGCGCCACTCCCCCCCAAAGGCTCAGCCCCCAACTGAGCTTTTCAAAAAGAAAATGCATTTTTCTCCTAGTGGATTTATCAATCTTTAAGACTGTAAGTAAGAAACAACCATTTATCAGACCATCTACCTCTAAAAAAACATGAAAAGGGTTTCAGAAATGCTCCATTCTGATTGGCTGTCAGCATTACGCTAGCCTTACATTAAAGGGGACAGGAAATTAGTGCTAACTGGAAGCAGTAAATAATGTTCCTTTTTACAACAGTGAAATTCATACTTCCAAATGACCCATGTTTAACTGTACCAGAATAAACACTGATATGAAAAACTGTGTTTTCAGTTGTTTTCTTTTTAAGGACAACATGCTGCACAGTTCTTGTCATGGAACTGGTAGTTCATTGGGTGTAAGCAACTTAAGTGAGAGAGGCGTTATGCTTCTGTAACATTGTTGATAGTCTGAAGGTAGTTGAATGAATATGTTGGTTGATTGTTATGCGTGGATACTTTGGCCATTCGCACTCTCTGTTGCATGAAGGACTACCACCCTTTTGGGGTACCGTGAAGGCTAAGGAACCCTTTTAAGGAGGGTTTCCTCCCCTAGAGGTGCCATGGGAACATAATTCCTTCAGGCTAAAGGTGCCTTAGGAAGGAGCCCAAAAGTACTGGGAAGCCGGTGGTAAACACAAAGACTGAGTGGAGTACTGACTAACAGTATCTGGTGATGACTGATAACTGAGACTGATTGGAGTAAGAGCTGACAGCAAGTGGTGACTGACAGCAGACAGAGGCATGACCTCAGAAGGAGAGAGGAGATGGCAGGATTGAAGGATAAGTGGGCCACCATCCAAACTTAACAGAGCAGAAGACCTACTATTAGGGTAAATGTTATTCTTAAATAGATATACTACAGTATGTTATGGTCTTTGGAACTCAGGAGAGAAAAACCTCTGTGGAGGAAATCACTGGAGATCTATGGCCTTGTCTACCATCTCTTCTGGCATGGGAACTTGCTACTGTGACAACTCAGCCTGCTAATTTGGAGTTTGAAATTCAGGGGAAGTTTTGGGATAACTGTCTATGTCTCCAATGGGATAACACTGTAGGTGCCGCAAGTCAATCTCTGCAGCAAAAGGAAGTTCCCCACAAAGGAGGCCCATCAGTCAAAGCATTGAATGAGGAGAGTAGTGACCACTGAAAGCTATCACCCAGTCTCAAGACCATGACGAGGCCTTACCTTTAATGGAAACTAAAGGAAGAGGATGCGGAATGAGACTAGGTGAACCTTAGTCACAGGAAGAATAGCTGTCAGAGGTGCTGACGACATGGTCCACACAGCTAAAGGAACCCTTGTGGGCTTAGGGCTTCTCTCTGTCTGGCAGCTGAAGCCTTAAATGCTACAGCTTGAGGTGCCACAAACTAAAGGTCTGCACAACTAAAACTTCCCTCAGAGTGTTGGACCTTGCCACCCAGTGTGACTGCAGGAAGGGCCCACACGAGACAAGCAGATTACAGAGAAGGACCCCTTCCCAAGATAGGGGACTGACCCTCAAGGAGCAGACTTCAAGGGGGTCAAGAGCTGTCTACCCACAGGGCAAACCCTGAGGGCAAGATTCTAACTGAACTAGAAAATAATGTGTTTATTCTTGGACAGAACAACCACTAATATCTTCTAACTATTTTAAAAATGAATCTTATATGATATGTTTATAATGCTTGACACCATGTTTTAAAAACTGTAACATTTGAACTATTAATCATAAAAATGTAATCTTTTTTTAAATGAAGGCTTGGAGTCTGATCAACATGTATTGTGGGATTAACCCACGACAGGGTATGAGTTTACTGAGCATTAATCCACGCCTGGGGGGTGTTGGAGTCATGAGGTGAAGCCGAGTGATTTCAACCACCCAGGCATGGATTAATGCTCAGTAAACCCATACCCTGGAGTGGGTTAATCCTCTTATAACATGGGCAATGTTTTGTTAGAGTTTTACCTAAAGAAACAGTGAAATAAAGCCATGTGAACATTCAACTATGGGTATAGCAGACATTAATCCATGGTCAGGTGACCCGTTTGGATGAATCAGAAGACAGTATTTTAGGAACCCATGTTATAAAGTCACTTACTGTACAGTTCTGTGTTGCTACATGCATACATGTTGATATAATATGTTGCTAAAAATGACAGGACTTCAAGTATTTAGTGAACCATTAATTCCTTTATTACCCTACCCTAGACAGAGTGTCTCCTATTTTCCCTTCTACCAGTAGCTACCTTTTCTTGATGTCTGCTCTCTTTTACCCCTTAGCTGTTATCCTATTACCTGTAGTTTCTTAACTTTATGTTGTCTATTGTAGTGGCTTTGTAGTATAGTACCCGTTGAAGGAGAACTGCCAATGTTACTCTTAACCCTCTCGCTGTGAGACCCTGCTTGGCACTTACACTTACACATCCTGCCCACCGGTGCCTTCAGCCGCCTATCTCTTAACTGGCTGCCTATCTCTGATCCTCCTATCTCTCCCAATTCTCCTTTAGCTCTTGTACCCCCAACTTCTATCTCCCCACCATAGTACTTGTGCCCTTCCCTCTCCCATATCCAGTTCCCCTACACTTAATCCTTTCCTCCTCCTTACCATCCTTCTGCAGTCTATTTGATCAGTCAGTCATGTTGCACTTAGATTGTGGCCAGGTATTCTGTGTATCTGATTTTTTTTAAATTTTTTTATTTATTAAATTCTCGGATTACAAATACCTTTGAGCAGAAACTGCCCATTTACAAAGGTTCCACGTCAAAGGATGAGGGTCAACATACATACAGAGGTAGTAAAAGAATGCACAATAAACAACCAAAACAACTAAAAGAAAAAATAATGATACTCAGTTATAACATACATTGTGATAATATTCATAAAATGAGCAGCTTGAGTAGGCAGCTGGCTGCGTAGCGATAAGAGATAGAGGGCACCATAGGCAGTTAGTATTGCAGGCATGAGACTGGGAGAGGAAGTGATAGGCTAATGGGCCACTGTCCAATGGTGGTGGAAAATGTCTTGTACCAGTGGAGATGTGAAGCAGGAAAGGAGTCACAAGGAAGGCCCAGTGCCAGAGGAATGAGATTGGGAAAGGCGGGCTGTGAGACATGAGTGAGCTGGGAGGTGTTTAGAGATCTCTGTTCAACAAACAGTCACATTGAGTGGTAGAGGTGAGGTAAAGTTTGAGATTCCTTTTGAAGGGTCCAAGTGTAGTAGAGGAAAGTGCTTCTTTATTGAGGGAATTGAACCATTGAGCGGCTCTATAGATAAAGGACCGCTGACCCATGGAGGTATGACATCTGGGAACCTGAAAGGTTAGAGATTGGGCACCACATATTTGTTGAGTGCCACTGTAGGTAGTAAGGCGTGAGCTAACACCAGGTGGCATGAGACCAAGGAGAATCTTTTTGGTAAGTAAGCCGGTCTGGTATTGTATTCTGCTACGTAGGGGTAGCCAGCTGGCCTGTGCATAGAGGTCACAGGTGTGAGTTTGTCGGGCTGCACCCGTCAGTAGTCTACAGGCTTTGTTGAGAGCAACTGAGATCCTGCGGAGGGCACTTGTTGGGGCACAGCCATAGATGGCAAGGCCGTAGTCAATGATAGAGGTGACAGAGCTGTAGATGGCTAGTTTAAGGGCATCATGGTGCATACAGAGCTTATGTTTGTGTGGTCAATCCATGTAATTGACGGTCTTGGCAACAGTGTCAATATGCCAAGTGTAGGAGAGGGTACTCATCCAGGTAATACCAAGGTACTTGAACCCTGGACATGTTCAAGTGGGTTCCCAGCGTGGTTCTTGATGGTGAGGGACAGAGAGTTGTGCCTGCTCTGTTGGTTACAGAAGGACATGGCTTTAGTCTTGCTGTGGTTCAGGACAAGTTTATGAGAATTGAACCAGTCTTCGATGCAACTGAAGTCGAGCTGCAGCTGGGATTCAAGGACTGTAATGTCGTGGTGGCTGGAAAACAGGACTGCATCATCTGCGTATAGTAATATTTTTTGGTGGCAGGCACTGGGGACATTGTTGATGAAGAGGGAGAAGAGTAGAGGGCCCAGAATAGACCCCTTGGGGACTCCGGAGCGGACCGGTTTCTCATCCGAAGAGATCCCTGCAATCCTTACACGTTGGATCCGATTATCAAGGTAGCTGGTGAACCATGGAAGTGCATCACTGGAGATCCCAATGGAGGACAGTTGCTTGAGCAGTAGGGGGTGGTTAACTGTGTTGAATGCCTTGGTAAGGTCTATAAATACTCCCTCCACAATTCCCTTTGTCAAGCGTGGCATGGATGAAGGTTGTAAATTCCAGTAGTGCAGTGGTGGTGCTGTGCCTTTTCTGAAGCCATGCTGCTCTGGGCACTGTACATTGTACTTATCAGGAATTCAACTAGTTGGTCCGACACTATTCGCTCCAGCGCTTTGGATAGTGGGGAGGAGTGAGATCGGTCTGTAATTGGTGTGCAGTGTCCTATCTCCGCTTTTGTGAACCGGTGTGACAGTGGCTTTCTTCCAGAGAGAGAAATGGCCCAATCTAAGTGAGATTAAAGATCTTTGTAAGTGGTTCTAAGATTTCATCGAGGACTTGTGCCAGCAGTTTCAGGTCAAGGGAGTCACCACTGTACCCTTGTTTGCCGATGGCCTTTTGAATGTATTTTCTAGCTACTTGTAGTGGGACCTCCTTAAAAAAAACTTTGGGGTTGTACATTCTAGTTGGGGGGTAACTTGGGAGGAGCTGGAGGGGAGGTCGTCGAAAAAATTTGGTGGAAGGACACTGTCCAGGTTTGTAAATGCATTATTAAAAGTGCTCGTGATGATACCTAGGTCGAGGTGTAGGAGTGCCATGAAGGTTGAGCATAGTGGGTGGTGCTTTAGGATCCTTGCCTGTGAGTTCTTTCACGTTGTTCCAGAATTTGTTTCCTGGCCCCAAGAGTTGGTCAGAGCCTCTTTGTAATAGCTGCTTAGCATTCCGTATTCTTGAGTGCAATCATTTCTGGCTGCTTTGTATATAATTGTATGTTTACTTGCATCGGAGTTGCACGAGCACAATGCCAGAGGTGGTCTCTGTGCTTGAGCAGAGTTAAAAGGTCAGTAGTAACCCAGGGGTTAGTCTGTCCTTTGACCTTCATCTTTTTCACTGGTGCACAGATGTCACAGGCTTCGTTGAAGCGTTTGATAAATAGGTCCAGAGCTTTGTTGGTGTCATTGAGGAGTCAAACACTGAGTTCAGCCTGGTTAGATGGGATTTTAACAGCTGGAGGTGCCCTTGTTTGATAACCCTGGCATAGATAAGCTTGGGAGGTGGCTTGTGGTATTTGTTTGACCAGGGAGCAGATGACAGGCGAGTGGTCACTTATTGTATCCGGGAGTACAGAAACATTGGAGATGCATTCAGGGTGGTTAGATAGAATCCAGTCTAGAACCGTGAGAGCCTGTCCTATAGTTACACCTGGTGGGGCATTGACCAGTTGAGTGAGGTGATGCGCGCGGCTGCATCCTTATAGGTAGCAGCCTCAGCGGAGAGCCAGTTAATGTTAAAATCCCCATGATTATTGTTTCAGAATTATGTTGCTGGACCCTTAGATATTCCATGATGCTATGGAAGCCAGCAGCCTGGTCTCTTGGGGGTAGGTAAACCGAGATGACAGTGAGTTCCTTGTTATATGCCAAGGAGGATTTTGATTGTGAGGACCTGAGAGGAGTTGCTCAGGCTAGGGGATGGGATGATGTGACCCATAAGGGTATCCTTAAGATAGATGGCACAGCCCCCGGCCCGTTTAGCAATCCTGTCTTGCCTGAAAATGCAGTAGCCAGGGACAGAGACTGAGGTATCGGGGATTTTAGGGTTTAGCCATGTTTTCACAACTGAGAGGACATCAGGATTGTGCTGTAGGATCCATGTTTGGAGGGAGTCAAGTTTGTTGAGGATGCTGCAGGCATTGATGGATGCCATGGTAAGTGTCCCTGTCCTTCTGATTGGTGCCACTGCTGGCTGCCCAGGTGGTCCTGGGTTGGGGTGAACATTTCCTGAGAGCAGGAGCAGCATAAGGAGAATTTGTAGGAGAAAGGATTTCAGCATCTTGTAGATACCTGGTGGTTAAGTCATAAGCCAAAAGAAATTATCAACAGCTGAGGTCCAGAGTCACAGAATGTGTTAGAATTCCTGCAGGTGATGAACTGTGCCATGCATATGCAGGATGTGAAATCCTTTGTCTGCATGCTTCTTTGTCATTCAAAGAGGTTGTTGAAAAGCCCACATACAGATCATGGAGCAGGTCAGACGAAAATGTGGATTCAAGCAGACCTAGAGTCACTGAGTTTGTCAGACTTAATTGCTTGACTTATGTTTTGCTTGGGATAGCTTCAAAAGTTGATTTTAAATGAAAAATGCAGATACCTGGTTGTGATGTTTTGCAGAAATCCAGTTCAGGAGACTTTCACGGATGTAGTGAGCAAGAATGGTGTAGTTACTCCAAGCAGAAAACCATGTAAATCCACAAAAACTGAGCTATAGACACAGACACAGACAAGCAGCCACAGAGGAGGGTCCTGGACATTGTTTGCATTGTTCCCATTTTACCTGTTCTGTACCATACTATTTGTAGTTATGTTCCTTATTGTACTTTGTATTGTCCCTCCAGGACCACCTTGCAGATCAGCATCTCAATGGTGTATTTCCTGGTAAAAAAATACAATTGAATTGAATAGTTAGGGTTGAGCAGGAGTATCTATGTTAAACCCCAAACTTTGCACTGTAATAGCTTCACAACCATTCAATGGATTTGCATGAGAATTTGCATATTTGGTCTTTGGTGCAAGGTCTCTTGACAAGCTGAGTTTTGTTCCAGTCAGATGTGTGGATTCCGAGACCCACATAGCAAAAAGTGAGAAAAATGTATTTATTTTTTTCTGTTTTTTTTTGTCATCATCTAGCACTCAGTTGTTGTGGAAATTTGCTCTGAAATTTTTAGGGTAGAAACAACTTGGGCCACAGTGTTGCCTTTTACTGATGTGTTGAAAAAAAAATATTAATCTGTTCCAAAGTTATATGAATTTGAAATTTCAGTTCTGTACAAGCAGTTTTTATGAATAGCTGCTTGGAATTAAAAAAATGTTGGTCCATGCAAGAAAGATTCCTTTTCATATGGGGGTACTCCTTTTTCATGAGAAAAATTCATTTTTCGTAAGACTGCCATCTTGGTTCTGTTTTTTTTCTCATTTTTAAAAACCCATACAAATGAGATCTTGCATAGACACCAACACATGTATCTTGCTAATCTGAACCCTGTTAGGTGGAGTCTGGAGTTACCTTTTTGGGGAAATTACCCAGAAATGTGTTTTTATACATTTTAAAATCTTTTATCATGACTCAATTTTCTTTTTTCATATGGCCATATGAAAAATGATCCCTTTATACAAAAAAAGAATTTGGATGTAGTTTTTTTCAGATTTTATTTTTGTATGAAGGCACCCTTTTTCATACAAATGAAGCACCCTCATGAAAAAGGACCCCTTCATATGAAAAAAGAATCTGAAAAAAAACTAAGTTAGAATTTTTTTTGTATGAAGGCATCCTTTTTTCATGAACTTTTTTCATTCATACAAAAAGAATACCTTCAGACACAAAAAGAATTTGGACTTTAGTTTTTTTTTTTTGTATGAAGGGATCCTTTTTGTGATTTTTTTCATTCATACGAAAAAGGATGCCTTCGTAGGAAAAAAGATTTCGGACTTAGTTTTTCTTCACATTCTGTTTTCATTCAAATGAAAAAGGATGACATCATATGAAAAAAGAATTAGGATTTATTTTTTTCAGAATTTTTTTTTTGTATGAAGGGATCGTTTTTAGTGATGTTGTCTCGTTCATACAAAAAGGATACCTTAATGCGAAAAAAGAATTTGGATTTAGTTTTTTCCTCCACATTTCAGCTTCAACAAGCCATAACTCCCTCACTCTTTGCAGTTAAGGGACAGACTACATATCAAAACAAAGGTCTTCATGAGTACAAGAATAACATATAATACCACATCGCAAAAAAGGTAGTGGCCATATAAAAAAAAACATAAAAACTATAAAGTGAAAAGTCCCATAGGATAACATTGCAAGTTCAACAAGCTATAAAATCAAGCAAATAAATTGCTTTTTGGAAGAAATGGAAGTGCAGGGCCCATACAAACATACATACAAACATACGAGGGTGCCAGTAGAACAGACCTACTGGTCTATCAAAGTCTGCTCAATTGTACAGCTAGCTCCCTAGCAGGCAGCTGTCACTCCCTCCAACCCCCCTTAACCTCCCATTGTTGTCCATCTCACCCACCCTTAACCACCCCGTACCCTGTCCCAAGCGTTCTTAAAGCCAGCCACATATTTGCATGATATCACCTCTTCTGGTAGTGCATTCCACCTCACAACTATTCTCTCTGTGAAGTAATGCCTCCTCATCTTCTTCCTGAATCTCCCACCTCTATTCTTAGCCCATGCCCCTAGTCTCCATCCCACTTCTTAGTTTCAACACCCCCCTCCGCCCCCTCTTTGTTGACACCTTTCAGGTACTTGATCATGTCCCCCCTCTCCCGCCTCTCTTCCAGTAGGTACATAGTCTGTTCCTTTAGCCTCATCTCATAATCCATTCCCTCCATCCCCTGAATCATTCTCATCACCCTTCGCTGCTCTCCTTCCAGCAGCTTGATGTTCCAGTTCAGGTACAGCCTCCAGAACTGCACACAGTACTCCAAGTGAAGCCTAACCAGTGCCCTGTAGAGGGGCAAAATCACCTCCTTGTGCCTGGACATGAATCCACATGCTATGCACCCTAGCATCTTGTTTGCTTTCACTGCTGCCCTCCTGTACTGGGCAGTATTGTTCATACTTGCTGTTATCAATACCCCCAGGTCCTTTTCCTCCTCGGCGCTCTCCAGCTTGATCCTCCCCCCAGCCAGTATTCTCAGCTTGGGTTTCTTGCCCCAAAATGCAACTACTTGCATTTTTTTGCATTGAACCCCAGCTGCCACTTCCCTGGCCATTCCTCCAATTTTGTCAAGTCCCTCTGTAGTTGCACCCATCCCTCTTCATTGTCTACTACTGCACCCATTTTGGTGTCACTGGCGAACAGGCTAATCCTGCTCATCACCCCCTGTGCAATGTCTGAGATGAATAACCCAAACAGCACTGGGCCCAGCACTGAGCCCTGTGGCATCCTGTTCGTCACAGATCTAGGCTCTAAGACTTCCCCCCACCACCCTCTGCAGTCTACCCCTTAGCCAGTTTGAGATCCAACATGCCATTTTTGTGCCCACTCACACCCATAGGAGCCGGGTTAGTAATATTTTTGGTGGGGCTCAGGGGTCAGGGCCCCGCCTCCTTGCCCAGAGGTCAGAGGTCAACCAGTAGGGGTTTAGGGGTCAGGGTTCAAAGAACCGCCTTATAGGCTAGAGGTCAGAGGTCAACTCACCATCACCGGGGTTTATGGGAGCAGAGCACCTTGTGTCATAACACAAGGGTCTGGGGGTTAAGCCCCTGGCCTCAAGTATGGGAAAGGAATTGAAGCAGTATTTAAAAGGCTTGTTTTTAAACTTTAACAGGAAGACTTTTTTTTGGGGGGGTGGAGGCATTTTGGGGTTTGATTTCCCAAAGAAACTTGATATTTGGTTCGCTGCTGTGTGTCAATGTCAATAAACATTGTAATTACCATGTGGTGTCTTTTACTGTGTTGTGGTCTTCTTTCTTCCTCAAGGGACAGGGATCAGAGGAACATGTTCCTCTCTATAAGGGGTTGGGAAGGGATCAGAAGGAGGAGTCACTGGATGCATCACTACACACACCAGCAACACATTCACTACTATATGGGAACAGGCTTGGAGGGGAGGGCATCAATTGTACACCAGGGAAGGAGTACTGTGTGATGTGCGTGGGGGGGAACCCCAACTGTCAGGCACGCTCCCTCCACCAAGTGCTACATCTGCAAAATGAAGCATGCATTATAACCAGCATCAGAAGCATGATGTAAAAACATCATCATCCTAATACATCCACAGTATGAATGAACTGTAGCATATACATTTCACAGGTAACATCAGTGATCAAAAAGCTTTAATAATAGTTTGTGGTCAGTGAGGCTATCTTTAATGACATAAAAAGGTCTGAGAAAACCAGAAATATATTAAGCATGATCATAGATACCATGTCAGAAATATGCCATGATTTATTTGCTAGTGCACACATACTGCCACAGTCAGTAAGAGTACTGGTACGGTAACAGGACATTGTTCCAAAATACACCATATTTTTCCTGAACAAACCACATCCTCTATTTCACAACAATTCCGTTAAATGCATTTCAGTTTACAACTTGTAAATAAATGTAGGTAGGGTATATAAATATGATACAAGCTCAGCTGCTTGCGTTTGAAGGAACATACATTAACATTAGCCATGCTGTCACAAACAAGTTAGAAGACTATAAATCTGGAGACACACACATAGTATGCAACTGAGAGAATAAGTAGGGATATCAACATATTCAGCAAAAGTTTACAAATTTAAAACAAATCTAGTTAGTCAACACAATACTAGCAAATGACCTCCCCAACCCCTGAATCCTGACAGCTCAAGTAGACTTCTAAAAAAAAAAAAACATTAACGCCCATGCCCACACAGACGCTTATGGTGATGGACATCCTAAAACTTCACCAGCTGGCCTGGCAGCACACCAGGCCCTGCTGCATGGTGCAATATCATGTTGGTGTGTGTTAACTTGACACACTACTCTTGGCCTGCTTCACGAGCAAACAGTGGCATTGTCGAACACAAACATGAGATGGCATGGCACTGCAACCACCAAGTTGCCTAGTTACAGCAGCAGAGTTTACGAGGGGGACTGAGATGGTCAGTAAGTGCAGGCACTTTACTTACAAACAAGTGTTTTCATATGAAAACATTAAATCGGGTAGTCAGGTTTCGGGAAGTGGTGACTGGGGAGCATCACTTATCCCATTAACATCGCTCCTTTCCCAGTCCACATTCAGCCACCAGCCAGCACAATCACCCACACCTGGAGCCCCCCCCAGGATCTGAACTGGTACTACATGTCTGTGCACATCAGATCAATGATGTGCCACTGGGGAGGTAGTCTGTCACCCTGGGACCTCCCCTCTTGATTTTCCAGAACTCCAGGGTAGGTGCATGGGACCATGGACCAGACTGTCAACTTTCAAGTCCCCGACCACCACCTCAGTGCAACCCAGGAGGCTAGTGCTCATCACTACAGGGGTTAAATACAGAGGAGCACCCTAGAACTCAGTTCCTGACTTCCACCACCACACCTCTTGACTTACATATTTTATGACACAGTTGACATTTAAAGGAGAACTGTGCTTAAGTCTTTTTTCCCCAATAGAAACTGATTTTTGTGTACTGGATAAAATTATGTTATTCCATCTTTGCATGCCATTCAGTAACCTCAGTGGGTGTTTCTGCTTTACATGGTGTTAAGGGCCCCTGCCATTTTAGAACTGTATGATGTAGCTGATGCCCCTCTCAGCCACTGAGTTTGTTCTATAAAACATGAATGCATCGTGCCAAGAATAGAAGAGTAGAACAGAGACAGAAGAAAGTACATTATACAATTCAAAAATGGTTCTTAACAGCAACATGTAAATCATAAACATCCAAAATGATAATTAAGATGCCTGGATAGCTGAAGCAATAACAGAATTTGAAGAAATATTTGAAAAGAGCCTCTAGAAAAAATGAGTTACATGTTCAGTGCTGCAGCACAGTTATCCTTCACAGGAAGGCAGCACTCAAGCAACAAGACTGGATGGATGTACACCAAAGTCTTCATCATCCAATCCCCATGTTGAACCATCCAGCAGCAAATGCCATGGGAGGGTAATGTAAAACGCAAACCACCCCGAGAAAAATAGCCACATCTGCTGTTGCCACCATGACATCAACTTGTACAAATAAACAGCATGGAGCAAGTGTTGTTAGGTACACACACACACACACACACACACACACACACACACACCCTAAACATGCACAACCAGGATGAGAGAGAAGGTGATCACCACCCAGGCTTTCTCTTCCCATGCCCCCATATCAGTCATCATGAAAATCCCAATTAAGAGCTGCAAAAGCATATGCATGTGTGACGACAAGAAGGCAGTCTAGAAATTTAATGCTACCCTGTAATTCCACAACCAGCTGTGATATACTGTGTATCCCTCAGGATCACGAAAAACTGTGTGGCCCAGAAGAGTGTCCTGACCCGGCCCCCGAACTTACCTAGGGGCATTTCACCAGATGTGCTCCCACAATGACACAACATACAAGGCCTGTTGAAACACCTACATAGCTGATAAAGGTAACACTACAGGTCAGGGATGTCCCCATTTGGCTACAAGGATCACAATCATTGATTCACTTCTATTTCCTCCCCATTAGGTTCTGCTCCACCCCACACCCCCAGACATCAAAACATACAAAAGTTCAGTTGCTTTGCTTTGGCTTGAGCTGGAGACTGGGCAACCCATTAACCAGTTACCAGTAAACAAAGTCCAAAACAGAGCAGAAAACACCAGGTTGTTTTATCTGTAGGCTAGTAGGAGGCAGTAGACATGAGAAGACCCAACCCCCCCCCTTACACACACACACTCTCTCCAGGTCCCCCACATCAAGTCACACACACATAATTTCTGAGCACAGTGCACCCCCTTCCTGGCTGCCCTATATGTTTAGCAGTGGTCGGGAGAGAGTGTGGCATAAATGAAGCAAGTACTGCATTTCACTGCATACCCATATACACCATTATCACCAGGTAGGTAGGTTACAGACAAAGAGTTGGAGAGTCTCTCTATGTGCCCATGGCCATGTCCAAAGAAAGCACAAAGTACTGCATCTGTACAGGAGAGATACTTTATATATACTTTTTTAGACATGCCCATGGGCACATAGAAGACTAGGGGTCAAAATTAAGTTTTGCAGCCACTAGCCAACAGGGATGGTGACTAAAAACACACTGGCCCAACAGACACATTTCCAGTGGCACAGTTGTGTCCTAGCAACCCAAGAGCCATTATATACAATAAACCAGCTTTTCAGTAGCCACAGGCCACATAATAGTGAAGTAGTAAGAACCCTAAAAATAACTCAGCTGGCTGGCAGCTGTTGCTTCTTCAAGCTTCGCTGTGCAGTTCAAAGAGGAATGCAGCTCCCTATTTTTTGTTTTACTTTCTCATTATGTTATAATGCTCATACTCTCCACCTGACCTTTTTTATCCCTCTCAGGTGACATTTTTGGTAAAACGTTTGTCAACATTGAGCAACAGAGATTTCAAAAGGGGGAGGGGGGGTTGAGCTACCTGGGAGAAGATGGCGTGGTAATGAGGTGGGATCACAAACCCCACCTCATCACCACGCCATCTTCTCCGACTCCCAAGTAGCTTAACCCCCCCGAGCCCCTTCGAAATCTCTGTTGGTCAACATTGATAAACATTTTACAAAAGAAATGTAACATTGTACAGTTTTCAGCCCAACACAAATATGACTGAACTGGTTTTTTTTTCCTTCTGACTAGCATGTGTCTCACTGTGAACAAGTCTGAAATGTTGAATTATAGCTTTAAGTGGATTCCCAAAATTTTGGTCACAATCTGAAACATGGGAAAGACTTGATTTCGATTCATGGTGGGCAAAAATCTCTGAATCCCAATTCACAGACTGGATATTCGTTTGTCAGGGGATACATATTTCAAATCTAACATATAAGCCCACAACCTTTAGTTAGAATTTTGCAGTTTGTTTTATGCCCTACAAGGCCTACACCTGGAAAAAATATTCTTCATTCCTTATTGCCAGTAAGCATTTTTTCTTTTCCCCTGTGGTATTTTCAAGAAGCGATACACAATACATTCAATTATGGTACTGGCAATAATTTGTTAGCTGAATATGAGGTCAGACATACAGATGCAAAACAATGATCTGATTAGGGCTATGATCGCACTGGCAGGAAAGGTAAAGGACGCTCATTTTTCTGACACTAAGTACTAGTAGTACATGACTCTGCTCTTGCATTTCCAGGAGGAGGAGGAGGGAAGAAACGTGTCCCAGCTGTGTCACTGCTTACCCCCGACAGGGCATTTAGGACGGGAACTGAGACTTAGCCTACTGACTAGCTTGCTAACTTGCTTGCTGAAGGCTTCAGCAAGACAGCAAGTAAGTTAGCAAGCTAGCCAGTAGGCTAGGTCTCGGTTCCCGTCCTGAAATGTCCCATGCCCCCCCCATCATGCATCAAACACTGCAGAGCTGCCAGAGACAGAGTTCACCCCCATGCCCATAAGATTAGTCACACACTGCTGCAGAGACAGACCATCATCCCACCCATCCCCTCAGGCCACCACAAACACCTTATTATTACCCGTTTTGCTTACTGCAGTGCTTACCCCATGACAGGGCCTTTAGGATGGGAACCAAGACCTAGCCTACTGGCTGGCTTGCTAACTGACTTGCTGAAGGCTTCAGCAAGATAGCAAGCACATTAGCAAGCCAACCAGTAGGCTAGCTCTTGGTTCCAGTCCTGAAGCTTCCCAGGGCCCAGCCAGGCTATTCTCTCCCCCCCTCAATGCATCAGACACTGCAGAGCTGCCAGAAGCAGAGTTCACCCTCATGCCCATAAGATTAGTCGCACACTGCTGCAGAAACAGACCAGCATCCCACCCATCTCCACTAGCCACCATAGACACCTTATTATTACCCGTTTTGCTTATTGCAGTGCTTACCCCCATGACTGGGCCTTTAGGATGAGAACTGAGACCTAGCCTACTGGCTAGCTTGCTAACTGAAGGCTTCAGCAAGACAGCAAGCAAGTTAGCAAGCTACCCCGTAAGCTAGCTCTGTTCCAGTCCTGAAGCTTCCCAGGGCCTAGTCAGGCTACCCCCCAATGCATTAGACACTGCAGAGCTGCCAGATGCAGAGCCAGAGACACAGTTTACCCACCCCGTGGCCTCATCAGAGTGTAGTTAGTACCACTATTCAAGACTGTTGGCTGCTGCAGAGACCACCTCTTTTCCCCAGTCACCTACTGGACTCAGCATCCGACCCTCCCATCCCCACCACACCTTACCTGGTTTGCTGTGCAGTCTGGGCCTTAAGGGAGTGGAGGAGGGGAATGTTACCAACTGATGTTGCCTGCTGCTGCTGGTGGCCTGGCTGGCTAATGCTCCTGTTAGACTCCGGCTACTTCCTCCGAATCGATGTGCTGCTGGGCTCACTCGCTGGCCTTCTGCTGCCTGGGCTTTGCTGGCTGTGGCTGGCTTTTTCTGGCTGCTCTCTGTTGCCCTGTGCTCAGCTGCTACACCTGCTGCACAGATGAAGGACCCCACTCGGTGACCCAGTCATCTTCGGCTCTCTCATTTGCTGCTGCTGGTCTGGTTGTCTGCTGCCCACCAATGTACCGCATCTAACTCCCCACGCCCAGCTCCCTCTCTGGACCACGTCGACTCGACTCCCTCTCACTTTCACTCCAGCTGTTTTCTCCAGCTCCTCTCTCTTCTGGCTGGATGTCTGGATCACCGGTCCACCACTGCGCTCTTCTTCCAGGCCAGTCCGCCGCTCACTGTGACCCACCGCCACAAAACAATCACCCCTTCAAACACACAGAACTGTCCCAATGCACGCACGCATGCATATCGTGCCCAATACAAGCCCTCTCCCTGGCCAATCACAGTGCAGCATGCTGAAAAATTGTGCTGTGATTGAACGGTGAACCAACCCTAATGTCTCGGGGGTGAGCACAAACTAAGGGGAAGGGAGGGAGGTAGCAAGATAAAGGCGCCAGTTTTAAATAATGTCAGCTGTGGCCCACCTAATTAAACAGCAGTAGCGCTGCGGCGGCGGGGGGGGTTGCGGGCATGTGCCACACTCACAGTCAGCAGAGGGCATGCACAGAGAAATCAGGTGGGAGAAAATGTCTTTAAAAAAAAAAGGCAGCCTGTGGCAAAATATTACTGGGGATCAGCCCAGATCAAAAAATATTGCTGGGGCCAGTGTCCCACGGGCCCATACAACCCGGCGCCTATGCTCCCACCCCGAATAAGTTCACCCCTAGGCTCCCATGGGGCTCTGAATCAAAGGCCTTGCTGAAATCCAAGTATAGCACATCCACAGCATGGCCCCCATCCAACTCCCTCATCACCAAGTCATAGTACTGTATAAGGACAGTATAGCACATCCACAGCATGGCCCCCATCCAACTTCCATATCACCAAGTCATAGTATTATATAAGACTGGTCTGGCAGGATCTCCCTGAAATAAACCCATGCTGCCTCCCTTCCTGCAGGTTGTTGCCAACCAGAAATGCCACCAGTCTGTCCTTTAGTATCGTCTCCATGAGCTTTCCCATTTTGGACATCAGACTGACTGGCCTATAGTTCTCTGGCTCATCCCTTGGACCGCTTTTATGTAACAGTACCACATGGGCCATCCTCCAGTCCTGAGGTACCTCACCTGTTTCCAGGCAGGTGCTGAACAGTCTGCCAGTGGTGTGCTAGAACCTCTGCCATCTCCCGCAGCACCCTGGGGTAGATACCATCTAGTCCCGGTGCTTTATTCACCTTCAGTGCCCTTAGCCCTTCCAAGACTCTGCTACTCTCTATCCTACCATCCATTAACACCCCCCCCCCGACCAGGGTGGTAATGGACCCCCTCCGCCCTTGTGAACACTGAGCAGAAGTGCTCATTCAGTGCTTACACTTGTTCCTTCCCCTTTCTACCCACTCCTTCCCCCTTTTTATCCTCACTATACTGCCCCTGCACTTCCTTTTCTCCCTGATGTATCTGAAAGTCTTTTTCCCCTCCTTTAATTCCCTGCACTAATCTGGGTTCACTAGTGGCTTTTGTCCCCCTTACCCTCTTGGTCACCTCCTTGGACCATTTGGTGTACTCCTCCCTGTCCGCCCCTTCCCCATCCTTCTGAATCTCCAATATGCCACTCTTTTTACTTTCACCCCCTCTATCACCTCCCTGTTCAGCCAGCATGGTCTCTTTGCCCCTATTCTTCTTACTCTGTAGCCTGGTGCATGTTTCTGTCACCTCTATGATTCCTTGCTTTATTACGTCCCACTTCTGCACTGTCCCCATCCCCCGCTTTATTTTTTTGGGTCTCCCCTTCAGTAATCCCCCGATTTTTCTGAAGCCTGCCTTCCTAAAATCCACCACCTTTGTTGTGGATCCCTCTGGCTCCCTGCTCATTGTGATGTTAAACCACACTGTTTGATGGATCACTGTCAGCTAACAGATCCTCCACCTTATGTCCCTCACTGCCTCACTGTTAGATAGTACCAGGTCTAGCATGTTCCCCAGTCTTGTGGGTTCAGCAACCAGCTGTGTCAGGAATCCCTCCTGGAATGCATCCAAGAGGACCCTCTCCCTGGCACTGGAGGTGACCGACATGGTCCAGTTCACGCCCAGCAGGTTGAAATCCCTCACTATGACCAACTTCCCCCTCCTACATACCCTACTGATCTGTTCCACTAGTTCCCTGTCCCTTTCCACTGTCTGGGATGGTGACCTATATACCACCCCAAACCTCAGCTTCCTTCCCCTTACATCCAGGAGCTGCAACCACATCACCTCTGTATCCCTCTCTTCCTTTTTGTCCCTTGTACATTTGATCCTCTCTCACATGTAGACAGCCACCCCCCTTCCCCACAGTCCTTTCTGTACAGTCTGAACCCTGGGATTGCCAGGTCCCAGTCCTGGTGTTCTATGGCCCACATTTCTGTGATGACCATGATGTCCACCCTCTCTATGGCCAAGAGCACCTGAAGCTCCACTGCCTTGTTACCAAGGCTTCTCACATTCACCGAGACCTCCCTCCACCCTGTTACCCTTCCTTCCTTCCTTTTCCAGATCCCCTTCCCACTCTGCCCCTTCTGGACTAAATCCCCAAGTACCTTCTTACTAGCTTGGGGGGGGGGGAGGCTCATCTGGTCCCTGGGTACCTTGCCTGTAATCTGATACCCAGCCACCCCCCAGCTAGTTTAAATTCACTTTTGTTGTTATATACTCCTGTAGCTTTAATACCTCCTTTCCCTCTCAACTTAGGTGCAGCCTATCTCCTGCATATAGTTCATTATTGTACCAGGTCTGCCCCATCTCCCATGCACTCATTCCCTTTTGATCTATATCACTCCTCCAACCAGAGGGCCATGCACTACCCCAGCAAGATGGATGTATGCATCTACAAAGGGATAGGAGTGCAGGGCCCAGAGGGCTCTGTGCTTCCATAGGCAAATAGTTATGTTCACGCAGGTCCCTAAGGGACATCTATGAATGAGGATACAATTACACTATCTCAAGAAGTAAGGAAATTCTTTGTAAAAAACTTAATTAATGCACCAATTAGGTTCAGATTAAAGTGACAAAAGTAGGGAAAAGTGGTGTTAGGGTTCCTAACCCTAACACCCCTCCCCCACTGTTCAGGCAACAAAAGGGAAAAACATTACAATTTCACCTCTCCTGAGTCTTTGTAAATTAGGTCTGGGGTGTTCATTGGGGATTTCAACCCTAATGCACTCCATTCTCATATAGTCTGCACATCTCAGCTCTCTTTACTAATGGAATGGGGTGAGTGTTAGGGGTTGACAACAACAAGGAACATCCCAGGACTGATTTACAAAGGCTTAGGAGAGGTGAAACTATAATGTTTTTCCCCTTTCACTGCCTGCAGGGTGGGGGCGTGGTGTTAGGGTTGGGAACCCTAACACCACATTTCCCTACTTTTGTCACTTTAATCTTAACCCTAACTGGTGCAGTAATATGTCTCCCCCGCAGAGTCTTCTGTGGAATGCATACTATCTGTGGACAGCTGCATGCACCAAGGTCATATGTTCCACTCCTTTGCTCTTCCACTCATGCTCAGGGACATGAGCATGATGGGACATACTGGGCAAGGGAGTCTTTTATACTGCTCTTGTCTGAAAGCTAAGGGAAGCCTAAATATAGACAACTGCTTCACTTCTACCTTAGCCACAGTCCCCAGTTAATAGTTAGCACTCCCAGCTAATGCAGGGATGATTGTCAGCTGCCTTCCCCACAACTCAATCCAGCATACTGTTAAACCCTGACTGAAGGTTCCAATATACCTTGCAAACCCTACACTTGTAATATAGTATCTATCTACTTACCATCTAGTTAGAAATGAACAAAAATGATCTAGCTGCCTCAGTCAGCTGCTTCCTTGCTCTGATAGCAGGAGCTAAATAACAGGAAGACTATATGCAGACAACTGCTTCACCCACATGTTATTTGAAACTGTTTTACCTGACTGTACTTAAAGAAACAGCCAGGCCTGTTCTACTGTATTATATACTGAGTGCATGTCATTTATATATGAACAAGGAGACAAAAATGCCTTGCACTCAGGAAAAGATAACACTAGCCATGGTTAAAGCTTAATAATCAGCTAAACAGTATCTGTGGACCTCACCAAGGAATGTGATCTGGATGAACTAGTGCTTGAATCTTTGTCCTTTGTACACTTTTCTGATGGGGTCTTATCTTGGTTCTGAAATTATTTAGGTGAGAGAGCGCATAGGACTGCAGTACTAAACATATCCTCAGATTTTCTGAGCAATGATTGTGGAATTTTCCAAGCCTCTATATTCAGGCCCTTTCTTTTTCTGTTTTTGTAAATACAATGTGTCAAGCTTGCCCTTCCACTGAACTAATACTCTATGCAAGTGATGCTGTGATGCTGTGGGTCAAACCTGGACATGAACCTCTGCTCAGTGTGCCTTTCCCGGTTATCAACTTTTAAATACATAAATAAATAAATAGTCAATCAATAAATAAATACAATTTTAAAAAGTGAAAGAACTTAACTTATTTAAATAAAACTGTTCAAGAGGATTTTAATCATAGGCAAGATTGGTTTATTTTACACCAATTGGTGTTAAACACACACACAAAAAAAAAGCAAAATAAAAAACCCAAAGTCAATGGTTTTCTCTGGTCGCAGAAAACATGTTACTACTGAATTAGTGATTAGAGATGGGTGAAGTAGATCAAATTTGTCCTGCAAAATAATTTGCAAAGCTGGAGAAATTTGCAACGTGCCAACTTCGCAAAGTTTTTGCAAGGCGAAGTTGTGCTTTTTCTAGACAAACTGACTTAAATTAGCCCAACTTTGCCTAACTTCACAGCCTTTACAGGTGAAGTTAGGCAAAGTGGGAACTTTGTGAAGTAATTTGAGGAGGCAGATTTTGCAACTTTACCAGAACTTCTCTGACGAAGTAAAACATTGCAACATCTCTATTAGTGATCATGGCTACAAATAGGGAGAATATGGAGCTGATTAAACAATTCCATTACTTTGGAGTGACTCTGAGCATCAGTAATATGTATAATGGGAAAAGGGGTCAGAACCATGTATTCTTTTGATTCATTTATTCATTTCTAAATATGCATCTGCTTCAGGCACAAGATGGCAACCAGATCACATGATCAAGTAGTATATGACAGCTTATGTTAGAGGTCTGAAGTTCTCATGGGAAAATTAACAGGAAAGTCAGGGAGGAAGCAATAAAGCAATACGCCTAGTGGTGGTGTCCTTCCTGAAGATGTTCCCATGTTGAACAAAGGAACCAAGTGGATGTCATTATGGTATCAAGAAGGTACTGAAGGATGGGTGGGCACACACACACAGACAGACACACACATGCAAGCATGCATGCACATATACACACACACTCACTCTCTCAAAGAGGACTGGGACAACATGAAACAGTTACTCACATTGAGTGAGACCCCTTCCCACAGAGAGGTGAACTATACTGTGGTGCTATAAGCAGGCTCTTTCTCTTAGGCTGGAACATTGGACAATGCCAAAGCCCCTGCCATACAAAGACTAGCTGACTGGTAAGACAGCACAGTGAGGGACAGTAACTCTAGCTAGGGCAGGTGAAGGATCTTAGATAAGGATAACTTAACATTTTGCTGTACACCAACTATCTGTCAACTTGCTTTATTTTCTATCTGTTAGTAAATGTGTAACCCCTTTTGTCTTCTTGTAAATACAGTACATCCTGTTATAAATACTTGTAGTATTTTAGTAAAGATTCTATTTTTATAGAATCAATGACTGCTTGTTTTATTTAAAAGGGTAATTTTACTATTTCTTCTGGGCTCTGCAGTCCATCTCTGAAGAGGCACTCTACACACAGTTATTGTGCTGGCCTTCTTTACCTTGAACAAGGAGGAGGTAAAAAACAGGTTTCTTGGCTCCTGTTGGTAAAAACCTTGTGGTGGCACTGAGCTGGAACCCCTGGTGAGTTGGATTTCTGTTGCAATATGCTAATACAATTCATTAAATTCTGCCTTCTGGATAGACTCAATCATTCTCTTACTCTTGAGTTTAGAAGACTTTGGGCCAAGGCCTTCTTTTTCCTGTTATTAATTATGGGAGTTTGTTTTTTCTGCTTCCAGTAATGGGGTGTTATCTGGAGTCAATGTGCTTTAAGATAGCATCTGTCAGTTTATTTGTGGGCCCTCATTTCACACTCCTCGTCGCTGTGTACTTTATGATTTTGTGGAATGATTATAATTGGTTGAGAGACTGCTATCTTTTTATGCTCAAGGCTGTCCCTGTTTTGTTACTGGACAGTATTACTGAATTATTTTCAAGATCTTTAAATGGTTTAGGTATTGTACTAAATCACAGGATGACTACACTTCTAGATCCTTTACAGATTCTCATCAACTGGTAAAAATCTATTACTTATCAAGCTACAGGTTTATATTCAGAGGTTAAACTGGACAGGAGCGCATAGGGACTCAGTTCTACTACCTTTTTAGAAACAATTGTATGACAGTTCTACCACCTCTGTCATCTTTCTCCTTTGACTACTCTAGGACAGTTCCACCACCTATAAATGACAGTTCCAGCACCCAGAAATCTAGAGGTAAGAGTTCCCCCCACCTAAACATTACCAATGTAACCACTGTAATAATACAAATAATGACCAGAAGTGAGGGGAAATAGTGGCAAAATATTGACCCTGGGGGATGATCTGTTGCCTGATAATAGTTATGTTGCCTGAAGCCCAAAGCTTAGGGCAGCATGACTACTGGGAGGCAATAATTCATCCTGAGAGGTTTATATTTTCCAACAATATTGCAACAGAACTCCAGTCAATATCTGTTTTATTAAACCTTAACTGAGGTATTAGGATTAGAACAGGCAGTAGCTGAAAAAAAGTATTGCTCAGTTCTAATGAACTATTGCCTGGTTCTTTGTTTTGATCTGGGCAATAGTTAAAAAGGTTGGTATGTCAAGGGGCTGTATTGGTCTAATCAGACACCAGGATTTTTTTCTAGGGTTTAATAGCAGAGTTTCCCCACTGTTTTACCAAATGCATTACAATTCAAATGTTCAAAAATCTCTTTTAGAGTGTTGCAGAATCATTCATACTGTACTTGTTTTAATTAATTATTTGAATGTTGGAGTTCTTTGCATTGCATTTGAATTATGTCTTGTATGTGATATTTAATGTTGTGTTGTTTGTTGCATGTAAAAACGGACAGGTGTGTACATTATGTTAGCCAGTTTAATAAATAACAATGAAATGAAAAAAGAAGAAATAAGCGTGAAGAATAAAAACAGAATAAAGTGTGGGGTGATGTGTGTAACATGATGTTTACAACCCCCCGAGGTGTTAGATGCCACATAAACACTCAAGGGGTTTATTACAGCATCTAACACTGAGGGGGGAGTGTAAACTTCGAGTTTCCACACACCACCCCATTTTTTTTATTTTATATAATTGGTGGGTTTCTCTTTTTCGCCACAGTAATTATATAAAATGCTATCCGTTATGGTGCAGCCGCGCTCCAGTTCCATTTTCCACCACTCCACACATTCGTCTTGTTTGCATTTTTTTTTTAAATGCTATCTACTGTTTTCTTTTCCTCCACTGAGTTTAAAATTAGGTAATTAAAAAAAAATAAAATAAACTTGCCGATGAGTTCTACTGCTCTGGCATTTTCATTTTCAGGCAGAAGGTAAGCTGAGGTGAGCAATTAGAAAGCGAAGAACTGCAGTACGCACATGTGCAGAATGCGGGAAACTGTGTGTATGTTTGCTGTAATAAACATTCCTTCATTACAGCAAATTACGCCTGAAAAGGGAACCCATTAATTATAGACAATTTTCTAACATTCATTATGGATATCGATCATAGTTAGAACCTAGTATTTAAGTCTCTTACTTACCTTACTAGGTAGGTTGATTTTTGATGATGTTTTTATTAAAAGGCCTTTTGCACCATATAGTTTAATGCAGTAAGTGCAGGGCTGGGATATTTGTACTACGTATTGTTTTTTTACAGACTCTATTTTTTGAAGGTATGATACAAATCAGAGAGGTCTTTTGATTATAAGGGAGTTAATGGCCTATTTGCAGACTTTATCTAATTTAGTTTATGAATTTTTGGTTGACTCTCATCACTGCTCTCCTGCACAGTTCTTTAAGTCTGACCACTCCCTTTAAGAAAGTGGCTACACAGACTGCAGCTTTCACAGCCATACCTTGCCCCCTGATAATAGCTCAAGATGAAGTGCTGGGTAGTTTTTTCGGTCATTGTGTTTATTTCTCTAAGCCTCACTGCATGCAATAGCATTAAAATAGTAACATTTATTAAACCTTAACCATGGCTAATGTCATCTTTTCCTGAGTGCACAGCATTTTAGCAGCGCTATAGCAAGACATTTTCGCACCTGGGGCAAGCCACACATTTTGCGCCCCGCCCATCCTGTACAGAAAATAAACTTTTGGTGCATGCAAGAAATAGGTATGGACATCCATAAACATCAGAAAACAGAGCAGAGGAATACAATTCATTGTTTGAGTCTGGACCTATTGTGTAGTCTCTCCACAATGCTGCTCAAAGAGTCTGCTCATCTGCAGGACTGCAATTGCAAATCATCATTATGCACTAGTGTAAATAAAAGAAAGCTAACACTCAAACTTTAATTCTGACTGACAATGGCAGCAAGAGTCAGGCTCACAGAGAGCAGGACAGACAGTGGTTCCTTCTGGCCAACTCGAAGTTGGTCCGTTTTTGCCCCCCACCCCATGGATTGCTTTAAAATAAAAACAAATTTATCTGATAAAAGAAAAACCCATCCCAATTCCCAACAGTGGCAGTTCAAATGTGGGATTGGGATGGGATGTCTAAGTCTTGTGGCTCAGTAGTCAGAGAGTTAGTCAAATTCAATAAAGACACCCATCAGTATCAGAAAAAACACAGAGCAGAGGAACAAAATTCATTGTCTAAGTCTGGACCTACGCTGTGTACCAGGAGTGCTGAGCTGGGGCCTGGAGACATAAAAAAACTCACACTGACCGGACTGACCACTGTCACCCCCATCATGTCAGTTACAGACTCACAATTCAGGATTTAAATGATTTTTAAATTATAGGCAAAAAAAAAAAATTACTAGAATGAGAGGCAGCAAGAGCAACTTGCTGCAAGCAGCAGAGCAAGGCAAAGACTGAGGCAAGACAGCTAGCTTTGGGTCTCAGTAGAGAAAGGCAGACTGAGGAGGGCCCAGGATCAGTCTGGGAAAGCAGCAGCAGATGGTAGCACCCATGCAGAGCACTGATTATTGAGCACTGTACTTTTGAGTGACTCAATAATAGTGCTCTACAAGAAAGCAAGTGGTGCAATATGGCGTTATATTCTGTATAGCAAGTATAGCATAGAGCTGTACTCACTACTAAAGGATATAGGATCCTGGGTGGCCAATTCTTGCCAAGCTGCTCGCATAGCATAGTGGTGTACATCACTGTTTGTGATGAGAGCAGACCTGGGTTCAGGTCTGGCTATGGGCAGAATCATCTTTTTTTTACAAAATCCAATAACTTGCCCCACGGTCCGCACCCCTCTTGGAGTTGATCTTTTAAGTCATGGGGTGTGGGGGGCTTGCCTCCCTGCAAGAGTGTGTGTGGGGGGTACAGCCTCCGCATAAAAACATTTTTATTTGTGTGCTTTATTAAGGTATTGTAGTGACCATCGCTATTTGTGATGGTTGGTACAATATCCATCACCCTTTTGACTATGGGCTCATATGTGTACGCTTTATGTGATAGGTGGTCTTTCAGACTCACCTTTATCACATAAAACCGCAGCAGACACTAGTGAGCGAGTGGCAAGCTGGCAACATTAATTAGCACAGACTATACTAGCAGCAGCCACCAACCCAACCACCAGCAGCGCGTCAACCTTAAATCAAATGCAAATACCTACCTAAAGTGGACAAGTTGTTGCTGTGGACACTGGACAAGCAGTTAAAGCAGCCATCAGCAGCACACTTTATTTTTGTTTTGCACAGCAGTCTGTGCTTTCCTTCTTCTGTCTTCTTCTGCAGCCAGTGCATGAGATCATAGATAGAAGTGAGAACTGTGTTTTTCACATTGACCAATAATGAATCCGTTCCACAATACGCAAAAAACTAGTAGTGCGTCTCGGCGGCAGCTGACCTGATGGGCACTGGAGTGAAGTTAACTTAAGCAGATGGGGGAGGGGTGGAGGAGCTGAGTGAGTAAGGGCAGTACCGTGCCAGAGAATCATAGTGTGAGTCAACGGGACCAACTGTATATTCCAGCCATGGGCAGCAGAATTAATCAGCAGGAGGGACTTTGTGTGCACCCACCAGAGGCTTACAGCTGGGGCTGCTGTCCCTCCCGCCCCATCCTTCCATGGTACTACATTTTGGTCTCCTTGTTTATACACACTGGAACTGGCTGCTCCACTTTGATGTACCACAGCGTGCCTCCTTTCCTGTTGTCTTTATATAGAAACATAGAAACATAGACCATGACAGCAGAAAAAGACCAGCGGGTCCATCCAGTCTGCCCATATTCCTAACAATCCCTGGAACCTTCCCTGGAACCAATTGTTCCTCCAGGGTACTAACCCTTCCTGTCCTACCCCATTCTTCTCCCTGGTCTTGTCTTGTCTTGAATGCCCTGACTATTTGTACCCACCATCTCAGCAGGCAGACTGTTTCAAGGTTCCACCACTCTTGTGACCCATATGTCATTTGTATGTATTCTGTACTTGTACTGGATTTATTTTGCTTTGCCTCTTGCCCAAGATCCTCCTGTGAAAGGTAGTTGGTCCTAATGAAATTACTTTGTAATCAAAATAAAATACATAATAAGCCATGACAGGGTGTGTCTTATGCAATTATAATTACTGGTGAGCTCATTTATTGACTGGACTGACACCACTTTCTAATGCTGTAATAACTGTCCAGTTATTATGGAATGGAATCCAGTTATTACAGTGTGGGTGTCAGTCAGTCAAACTGAAAGTGAATGCCACTGCCATCTCACATTCACAGAAACAAAATGCCACAAAAAAGGAAAACAGCACTTTTTTTTAACAAATAGCACTAAACCAACCAGCAATTATATAAAATAAAAAATGGCATGGTACATTATTCATTTTCTTACACGCCCTTGGTGTGTAATACCATCAGAAATCACTCATGCTTTGCATTTGGGGTTTATGTGGTATTACACACCTCAGGTGCATAAAAAAATCATAATGTATAACACCCCATACATTATTCTTTATCAAATACATGGTCAGGTGACAAGTCTTGGCCAATGAAATTTTTTTTTTTTTTAGTTGTTTAACCAGGAGTAGCACACCAAGCTGAAAACTTTTTTTACAGTTGCGACCTGGGAGCATAGGGAAGTTAAGTGACTTGCTCAGGGTCACACAGTATACAAGTGGAAGCTGGGGGATTCAAACCCAGGTGTGGTTTGCTGGATGTCACCAGATTTGTAGCTCAGAGCCTTAAACCACTGCACTATACTGCCTACCCAAATTTCTGGATTTTTTTTTTCTTGCAATTTTACGAGTGGAAATAATTATTGTGGCCAGACAGGACAATGCAGAACTAGAAAAGTAGCTGTAAGTCACAGAAGCAGACTCGCCTTTAGGCAGTTCTACAACATGAGCCAGTTTCTCCAATCTGGGTACTTCTATAATTACAAATGAAAGGCTGTGGATTTTTGCTAGTGGTTTAGCAATATTTGGTGCAGCTACTTTACAAAACTGATGCTCAAGCTTACATTGCATGCTACGCTATTTTCTTGTAGCTGCTCCAACATTTTACATACTTCATTAGCAGCTATAGTTTTTGGGTAAAGATTATTACTATTATTTTATTATTACTATTATTATTTATTTTACTATTATTTTTATAACTATTTAGGCACAAGCACTGCCTAACAGACAGTGCCCTAAACCTAGCCAATACCAGTACCTGTCTATGATTGACTATGGACTGGTAGTATACGGTGCTGCCACTGATGCAACCTTCAAGAGGGTCAAAGTGGGCCTCAACAAAGCCCGCTGGCTTGTCCTTGATGCTCCCCACCTAACACGTACCTGTGACCTCTATTCCCAGTCATGGTGGCTAAACCTGGACTATAGAATTAGGTGCCAGTATGCCTTCTAGCTAAAAAGTCTATGCTAGGGCTTTCATCTCCTGGTGTTCAAAGCCTTCTCTCCTCCACCAACAATACCCGCACCACTTGGGCTCCAACATCCTGACCTTAAAAGTCCCTTTCCACCACACTGCCCAAGGCAAGCGCTCCTTCTTATATCGTGCTACCCTCTGTCTGAACTCTCTCAGCAAGTATATGCTATTCAATACTAAACTCAGCCCATCCAAAGCTAAGCTTCGTGACTATCTTGCAACCCTTAGCTGTTGTGACTGCTACCTTTAACTTGCTCAAGCCCCTATCAACACCTCCACTTCCCCCTTCCACATCCCCTTGTCTTCATATTTCTCTGAATGCCTCCCTTAGTTTCCCAGCCATTTTCTTCCATTTCCCACCCTCCCACCCAGATCTACATGCCCCTCCCTCCCCATCTATTCTCCTCATTCTCTACATTTTGACAAGGCATACTTGACTGCTCCAGTCCTCCCCTCATCCCCTCTCTTAGTCCTTCCTCTCCTCTCCCCCTGCTACCAGTCCCTTCCCATCTATGGTCCTCTCTCCTTCTCCTGCCATTATTAGTGCACTTATGTTACGTGTGATTTTGTTGCTGCATATGCCGTACCATAATATCTGTACTTTTATAATCCTACATGTTAAATGGCTGTATCCAAACTGCCTGTTTGTTTTCTTTGTGAACACTGTTTTGACTTGTATAATCTAACTACTGTATCCCTATTTTATCATGATGTGTAACCTTTGTAAACGAGTTTCCAGCTCAAAGGTTGTAATCTGAGATTTCAGTTAATAAGTAAATTAGGATTAGTCTGGCAAGACACTTTATTTTAGGTTTTTTAATCTACTTCCTGGAATCTTTTAATATTTGTCCAGGACTGTAAAGGCCAGGTTAAAAAAACAAATGTGCAATGGCTTCTGTGTCTGTAAGTTTGACATGGCACAGGGTCGACTTAATTGCATTGCATGATTACTCAATATCTTTTCTTCTGTGGGGGGCCCTGCCCCCATACCCCGTTACGAAGGGGGACTGTGCCCCCAGACCCCCCCCACTAAAGATTCTAACTCCGCGGGTGTCCAACTCGGGGAGCGCACAGGTCTGGGTTTCGCCATAATGCCATACGCTATTAAGCGTACAACATTATGACCCGGTACAGTTTGACATCACCAGCGATCATTTTTCAATTTGAGTTTTGGTTGTTAGACAGATTTATTATCACATTGGCACCTTTCTAAAAAGGCCACTGGGTTTATGAAACTGCCAGTTTGCTGCTGTTTATAATATGGGTTTTTGCCTCACAGATTTGTTTTTACAGTACTTAAGATTCCTTTACTTTAATTCTGTAACTGGCACAATTGTCTCCTACAGGTCTGGTTTCCACAAAGCAGACTCATGCTTAACATGAGTACAGCGAAAACAAAGTCATGTTCTTTGGCTCTAGGCCAAGAGTTCTCAAGCACATGAATGATCTCTCCCCCTCACCTCTGCTGTTAATACCCTTATCGAATGTATAGACAGTTTTAAATATCTTGTCGTACACCTTGATTCTTTCTTGTCATATGCAGAGCTTTTCAAGATCACAACAAAAAAGATTCACCAGAAACTTGGCATACTATAAGTTCTGTCTGTCTCCTGCAGCCAGACTTTGCATTGCACAACATGCATACGCTACAGTACCTTGGAACTCTGTTTCTCTCATGCCACAACAGGCCACCATCCCCCAGTCTCCCCAGCCCTGTGATCCCAGGGTCCACCAGGACTCACAGCATCTTCCCCCAAGGCATGCCCCCCCCGGTGGGGTTGGTTGGGCGCCCCAGACCCTGCTGTTGTACAGGATCCTGTTCCACACAGACTGTGCCTGGGTAGCAAGGTGAAGGGCTAGTGGGAGACTGGCATCACCCTGCCAGTCAGGTGCCATTTTCTCCCTCCTTGCGTTCTCCCTGGGGGTGTGGGCATTTAGTGCCATAATGACACACTCCACATGCTCCTGCTTAATGCATGTTGATGGCCGCTGCACCTCCAGTGCATCTTGATTGCCTGACCTGCCCTACTCTGGTCTCCATCAAATGTTAGGCAAATGCCAGTCTTTGTGTCCCTCCACCCCTGGAAGAGGAGAGCAGTCCCTTGGATACTTGATCTTCCTCCTCCCGGATGGCCCTCCAACCCTCAAACTCGCTTCTGAACAGGGGTCATCAGTGTTGCAGCCAGTAGCTCTATTGCTGTGCTGGTGATACAGCCCTGCAACATCTCACCCTTAAAACAGAAATATAGTAGACACATAGAAAATTAGAATCTAATGGCAGGAGGAGACTGATGGCCCATCAAGCATGCCCATAGCTGGTCAGAATGCAAATCCCATTTTTAGTTTGAAGAGTGATATGTTTATTAATGGTGGGCACCATTTCTATCAAATTAGTTAATCTTTTTTATCAGTTGGTGTGGTCATAAATAGCACTAACATTGGCCCCTATTCACAAAAGCCCATGCAAGGAAGCGTGTGCTTATCGGGAGTGTGGCTCACACCAAGGGATTTCCACCGAGGCCACATTCACGAACACCAGCCCCGCCTGGCTCCCTATGTGGCCCTGCCCCCCAGCAGCAAAAGCCACCCAGACACCTCCACTACTGCCCGCCGACTGTGCTGTCACTGAATGACAGCTTACAGTAAACACTGCAATACCAATGGTTGACATCATCGACAAAAGGGCTTGCAGTGAGTACTGTAAGCTTTCATTCACAACCTTGTGTCATTCACAGAGTTGTGAATGAAATCTTAAAGTACTCACTGCAAGCCCATTGGTCAACAATGTTGACCAATGGTATTGCAGTGCTTACTGTAAGCTTTCATTCAGTGACAGTGCAGTTGGTGGGCAACCGTGAGGTGTGCGGGTGGGTTTTGCTGCCTGCCTGCTGGAATGACCATGCTGGGCAGGGGGAGTGGGGTGGGATGTGGGTGCCTCAGTGGGTGGGGTGGTGGGGGGTCCACTGGACTACCAGGGAAGTATCAGCTTGCATGTTTTGTCATGATCAGGGCTGGGAAGGAGGTACCACTAGACTACCAGGGTATTGGATTGTGAATTATTATTCAGACGGGGTTCGGAGATGGGAGGGGGGTACCACTAGACTACCAGGGATGTCTGAATGTTAAACAGTGATCGGACAGGGTTCATGGAAAGGAGGGGGTATCACTAGACTACCAGGGATGTTTGATTGTTAAATAGTGATTGGATATGGTTCGGGGAAAGGAGGAGGCTATCACTAGACTACGAGGGATATTCGATTGTTAAATAGCAATCACACAGGGTTTGGGGAAGGGAGAGGGTGCTAATGGACTACCAGGGAAGGGGGATTTATTTTATTATATGATTGGGGATGGGTAGGGGGGACACTGGACTACCAGGGATGGATTATCTTTTTGTTTCGTATATGATTGGGGCTTGGGGTAACCACCCAGGGCCTGGCTGCTGTGTTGCGCTGTGCTATACAGCAGCCCATCTGTGAGTGGCTATGACTTAGACATGTTTTTTCCATGCCTAACTTTGTGCAGCACGTTTTATTTATTTTTTATTTATTGGAATATCGGATTGAATACCTTTGCGCGAGAGCTCTTTACATAGGTTCCACATCATAATAATGCACATTCAGGGTAATAATAACATATTACATAGGGTACAATGCATGTTCCAGTAGGCATAGATACATATAATTACAAGAACGAAAATGGCAGAATAAAGTTAGAATGGGATGGTACTTGGCACACACAAGACAGGTGAATGAACAGAGTAAAACAGAGTGCAACGTTCACATATCTGAGGCACTGTACAATGTATGCCCGAGTCAGGTACTTGTTAGCTTACTGCAGTAAGAAAGACAGCATGGGGAGTAGGGAGAGAAGGAAAGGGAAAGGGGAAAATGTAATGGAAGAGTAGCATGAGGAGGGGTGGCGAGAGAGAGAGAGAGGGGAGCTAGAATGTGGGGGGGAACTAGTGCCCATAAACTATTAAGCGCTGAAGACCCAGCTTGGGGTAGGTGGAGGAGTGGTGGGAAGCAAAGTGGGCAGAGCTTGCACTGCACATCTTGGTTAAATATGGAGATGTGCTGCATATGTAGGAGAATGTCCTCTCCGGATGCGCTGCATACACTATCTTTGCACTGTGGTGCGTCCAGTCTAGCACGGTGCATCACCCCCTTATGAATATGGCCTGGGGCGCATCTCCTTTGAATATCTGGGTGTGACAGGGAGCTCCTGCCACTCTTGAGGATTGACCTTTTCTTAAATCTGTTGCAACAGTTCTTCTGTTTCTTAGCCTAATCTATTTGTTACAATTCTAGTCCCTAAGGTTGGCCACCTATGGGCCCCCCGGCCTTGACTATGCTATAGTGTCCTTTTTAATTTTCCTTTTCCCTCTCAGATCCTTGTACTGATAGGTTATTGTGGTGACCTCTGAGCTTATGTAAAACAACAGGCTGTATTTATCATTGTTGGATTTAGTATGTAATAGCATGATGTCATAAGATACTTTAATGTATATATCTTATGTGTATAAAACCTGTAAATGTTGAAAATACCATGGCACTAGGTGTTTTTGATAAAGGTAAAAAGTTAGTAGGGAACTGTATGATAACAATTAAGTTAGTTGTGCTATTTAAAATGCATGTAGATTGCTGTAAAACTGAGCCAATCTGAAATGTCATGGTGATTTGCATATGTCCCATGATGCTTTGCATTATGGAAGTTTATGTGATGTTGTGTTCTTTGAAACTTTGCTTTTTGCTAATGCCCTTTTGGATAATCCTTGTTTCAGTGCTTCTGCACTGAGGTTCTTCGTCTGTAGCTTGTTTTGTTTTTTTTTTCCTTTTGAGCCCCCACCACCCAAGCAAACAAGGCAACCATAGGGATGAAGGGTTTCCATTGAAAAGTTTAGATCAGAAACCAGTAGGCACTGGCCAAGTGTAGAGGAAAGACTTTCATAGTCTGTTGCTACAAACTGATGTACTTACAAAGGGATATGTCATTGCTGAAGGTTATTTCTGCATTTTGAATAAACATCACACAGAGATTGTGTGTTAAACTTGAAGTTTGATCTGTGGTCCATCTGTTATCCCACAACCCCTTCCCACTGGGCCACAGTTTATTGCTCTCTCTAGCTTATATTTTTGTTATTGGGCATTTTTATTAATTAGAGTTAAGAATGTATTTATGGAGGGATCAAGTGCTGCTTCTACACAGTATCAAATTAAATCCAGCCACAGTTTTAAATTTCACTCTGGAAGTTTTTTTTTTCTGTATTATCTATTTATTCCCCCTCCTTTCTCCACAGCCTTACCTTCCAGGTCTATAAGAAACAAGACCACTACTTTTGTGGCCTTGATTTCTTCTGTTGATCTGGCTTGTATAATGGAGGCCTGGCTGGGTGATGATGCTGGTCCAGTTCTAGAGGCTGCCATTCCCGGCGGGTACTCTGTGGTGCACTGCCCAAGGAGGGATTATATTTACAGGGGTGTGGGGAGGGGTTGGAGGGGTTGCCATCATTTTCAGAGCCAACCTGGGCTTCGAGGTGCATTCAGTTCGTAATACCAGGTCCTATGAGTGCATTGCTGTGCGTGGGGGTCCAGGTGCAGGTTGCAGGATTCTCCTTATTTACTGCCCTCTGGGGCTGGAGGAGAATTCCTGCAGGAGGTAGCAGACTTCACCATCAACCAGGTGTTAGAGTTCCCCAGGTGTTTAATCCTGGGGGACTTCAATGCCTAGGTCGACGACGAATCCTTACAGTTCAGTTACAACCTCCTCCTGTTGATGTCATCACTGGGCCTGACACAAGCAGTTGCTTCTGTGACCCACCAGTGTAGCCACACACTTGATCTGGTATTCCAGCTGGGTCTTGGGGTTGACATCCTCAAGATTGATCGGGTCTCCTGATCCAATCATTGCACAGTGGGGTTCAGATTTGGGGCACCCCCTGAAAGTCCGTTCCCTGCGGAGATGATCAGCTACTACCCTTTAAGAGGGTTACACCTTGAGGGACTATTGGAATTGGCTGACCTATCTAGAGTTGTGGTGACTTGTGCGATTGGCACTGGTGAGGAGATGGCCACCTATAACAATGTGATGTCTGAAGCACTGGATATCTTCGCTTCAGTTCGTATATGACCCAGATCCTCTCACTTGAGATCTCCCTGGTTTGGTGGGGATCTCAAGGCAATGAAGATCAAGGGTTGGAAGTTGGAGCATTACTGGTGGAAGACCTGGCTGGAGGCTGACAAACTGGTCCTATGTGCCCACTAAGGTGAGTACCAGGAGACAATTTTCCATAAGAAGGCAGAATCCATGTCCAGGGAGATTGCAGCAGGGAAGAACAGACCTTCTCAGCTTTTTCAGACTGTGGATAGGCTTCTCCATCCTGCCTGTCTACAGCTGAAGAAGACTTTTTCATCCACCTTGTGTGAATAGTTTGCTCTGTTCTTCTCTGACAGAGTGTCGTCTATCTGATCAGGGATTCCGGCAGGGAGGCTTACACCTTGCAGTGGCTGGACTAGTGGGAGCAGAGGCACACTGCCTGTCTGGGAGGAGTTTAGGCCAGTGGAGGTGTCTGAAATGACTGGGATGATCTTATAGCCAAAGCACACATTTTGTGAACTGGACCCAGCCCCGGTGCATTTCTTAATGAGATGCACTGAGGCTGTTGGCCTGGTGTTTGCCAGGATTGACTGGTGCTAGACAGTGGAAGAGGTGTTCCCAGTAGCTTTGAAAGAAGCACTGCTGAGACCTCTCCTTAAGAAACCTTCCCTCAACCCAGATGTCCTGGAGAATTACCATCAAATCTCCAATGCCCTGGCGAATTACCATCAAATCTCCAACCTGCCATTTTTGAGCAAGGTTGTTGAGAAATTGGTGGCACAGCAGCTTGAGGATCAACTCATGTCCTTCAACATCTATGAGCCATTTCAATCAGGTTTTCAGGCTAGACACAGCACAGGAACAGCTCTAGTTACAGTGCATAATGACCTGCTCACAGCTAGAGATAGAGGAGACATGTCAGTTCTTGTGCTCCTTGACCTCTCATCAGCATTTGACACCATGGACCACGTTGTGCTTCTTGATCAGCTCTGTGAGTTTTGAGGACTCGCCGGTGCTGTCATCAAATGGTTTGGGTCCTATCTCTCTGATAGGGTGCAGTGGGTAGTGATGGGGAAATTCTCCTCCTACCCAATGCCTCTGTCATGTGGAGTTCCACAGGGTTCGATCTTGTCACCGATGCTGTTTGTAGTGTACATGCTGCCCCTGGGTGAGATCATTTGGCAATACACTGTGGAGCTTCACTGTTATGCAGATGACACCCAGCTGTAGTTGTCATTTGCACCCAGAACATCTGGCTCTGTCGACATGCTTAACATATGTCTGCCTAAAATCAATGACTGGATGGCTTCCAGCTGGTTGAGACTAAACCTGGATAAGACAGAGGTGTTAGTGATCGAGCCAGGTCGTGGGCATGATGGATTGCAACCTGGAACAGACACAGGTCTTTTCCTGGGGTCTGCTCCATTGGTGGCTTCCCCAAGGGTGCGTAAGCTAGGTGTGATCCTAGACAGCAGGCTGGCCTTTGAAGATCAGGTCTTGTCTGTAGTTAAGAATGGTTCTTACCACTTGCAGAACATCACCAGGATCAAGCCCCTCATTCCGCCCAAAGATCTGCTGACACTGGTACATGCCTTTGTCACCTCTAAGCTTGACTACTGTAATGCTCTCTACTTTGGGGTCATGGGAGGGAATCTCTGCAGGCTGCAGCTGGTGCAGAATGCAAAAGCCAGGTTGCTGACAGGCCTGCCCAGGTCTTGTCATGTGACCCCAGTTCTGTGTGCTCTGCACTGGCTACCGGTCAGGTGGAGGGTCCTTTTCAAGGTGGGCTTGCTCACCTATAAGGCCCTATATGGACTGGGTTCTGGCTACCTGGTGGAGCTCCTGACACCTGCAACCTCTGCTCGCTCCCTCCACTCCGCTTCAAGGGGCCTCCTAGACATTCCCAGGGTTTGGCTCAAGACATTTGGTGACCGAGCATTTAGCGTCTCTGGGCCGACCCTGTGGAACTTGCTTCCATCTGCAGTACGGGAGGCCCCTCGATTGGTATTTTCAAGCAGAGGCAAAAAGCCCACCTTTTCAGCCTGGCTTTTACAGAATGATTTTATGTCCTACTGTTTTAATTATTATAGGTGATTATAAAATCTGGAATTTGATTTTTATTTTTGTAATTTCTTGATCTTAATTGCTGTTTTATTTATCATGTCTTTGTTAGATGCCCTGAGCCTCAGGAATTGGGTGCCCTAAAAATAAAATTTGCCTTGCCTTTCCCTCAGATTCTCCAAGGCATCAGTGCTGTCTGCAACCAGACCACTCCCCTGAGGCCACCTCCATGCTGCCTTGGTTTGCCCCTTGGCAGGGAGAGGGGGAGCAACCTCCCCTTACCCCCCCACCTGCTTATGTCTTCATCAGGTGCCTCCAGGGATCATCCGAAAGTGTGTGGGCTATGTGCTGGGGGCCGTCTCCAGGTTCAGCTGTGGAGTATTTTCCTGTGTTGCTCCCATCTCTCCAAGGGTGTTGGTACACTAGGGGCTGCAAGGGATGAAGGAACATCACTACATGACAACCGTCCCGGAGCTCGGCCGATGTCCTCCCCACCCACGGCATCCCCAAACTGCACCTCTACCTATGGTCATTCAGGTGATTGTATTACAGTGGTGATGGCTGCCCTCCCTTCCCAGAGGAGGAGAGCGATCCCACAAATGCTCTGTCCTCCTCCCCCTGGCCAGCCCCCAATGATCCAAGTCTGCACCCAAACCCGGGTTGCCGGCATCATGAGCAGTAGCACTACCACTGCACTGATGGGCCAGCCCAGAAAGTTTTTTTTATATTATCTATTTATTTCCCATCCTTTCTCCACAGCCTTACCTTCCCTTCCCTCAGGTCCTCCAAGACATTGGTGCTAGCTGCACCCAGACCAGTTCCTTGAGGCCACCTCCATGCTGCCTTGGTTTGCCCCCCAGTGGGGAGAAGGGGAGCAGCTTCCCCTCACCACCCCCCCACCTGCTTATGTCTTCTTCAAGTGCCTCCGGGGATCATTCGAAATTGTGTGGGCTATGTGCTGGAGGCCATCTCTAGGTTTCGGTGTGGGGCGTTTTTCTGTGTTGCTCCCATCTCCCCAAGGGCGTCAGCACTCTACGGACTCCAAGAGATGAAGGCATCTCACTATGTGATGGCCATCCCAGAGCTTGGGCGATGTCCTTCCCAACCACAGCATCCCCTAACTGCACCTCCACCTGTGGTCACCCGGGTGGTGGTATTGCAGCGGGGATGGCTGTCCTCTCACCTCAGAGGAGGAGAGCAATCCCATGGACACTCCATCCTCCTCCTCCTTCCCCATTTCAACCCTCGATGACCTAAATCTGCACCCAAACCTGGGTCACCGGGGTCATGAGCGGTAGCGCTACCTGTGCGCTGAAGGGCCAGCCCAGAACATTTTATTTTTTAAGTTACAGTTTGTGAAACTGTGACAATAAATTAAGTAGGCTGGGGGATTCAACAACCTTTTACAATATCAAAACACTACATTAACAAACGAAAGCATTTTAGTGTAACAATAGCACTGAGCCATTCCAGAAGATAGATTGTCTTCTTTAATCTGACCATTGGGGTTTCAATCTTAGACCTCATGATCTCACTAGGTTCTCTGAGATAAACCACCCATTCCTACCCCAACTAGCACTCCTGTTGCATCTGACTACCACAGGACTCCACTGGATCCCCTCATAGAGTGTTCTATGCTCACACTCAGCTCCCTGTGAAGGCGGCATGTCCCAGACACATGGATCCTTGAGCCCAATCACCAGGCCCTTGTATCAAGCCAAGGCAGACTGCTGAATCCCAGGTGGAGTGTTGGGCTGTCTTATCAGACGTTACCCAACTCACATTCCTGTATCAGGAAGATTCATGTTTCTCAAATGACTTAACATAGGTAAGCATGTCTCTTTGGAATGACAGCTACATCTGAGTTTCACAAGAATACCTTCTTTAACATGTGCACGAGTCAGGATATTATGATAATTAAAAGGCTACTTTTTTACACAATATAGTATGCTTTGACAAGAATTAAAACAAACATGCTTACAGAAAAAAAAATCATGCAAAAGAAAACATTTTTTATTCAGTTTATACAAAACTTAGCTTTCCTCGGCTCAACTAGACATTCTTTTAGGTGAAAATCCCCGGTGGTACGGTCTTTCAGGATATTACCAAAATTATACTGTGCGTTTCTGAGTTTCTGTCCATGTCAGCATCCTCCCCTTCTGTCTCTCACACAGCTAGCCTGTACATGAACAGACTGATTGTGGCTTTCCCTCTCTGACCTCAGCATGGTCATCTTTTTTTATAACCAGTCTTGGCTACAGTTCTCATTAAGTATTTGTTGTCACAATTATATAATTAATTTCTGTTAGTGAGAACTAGTTAATTTATTAAATGAACCAGTTCTCACTAACAGAAATTAATTATGCATTTTTTGCAAACAGAAATTATGTAGACTTTTGCTTCTAACCAGGACCCCCAACTGTGTCCCCACAATTGGAATGCTTCAGTTCCAAATTTTATCAACAACCAAATATACTCAGGTAGCCCTCCAATTTGATATGCTTTTAGCAAAATGGTTTTCCTGCGCCCACCACTGAGAAAGTATTTACAATCAGATGCTATACATACCCTGAAAAGATCTTTCCCTAAACAGTGCTCATGTATTAGCAGTTAACCCCTAGCTAACCTATATCTGTGAGGTGCTGTCCGGGAAAACTTGTAGCTCTATTTAAAAGAAAAAAAAATAATACTTCCTTGTATATCACAGTTAGATTAATTTACAGTAATCCAACCCCGTGTCCTTTTATAATGCTTAAGTCTCATTATATTAGCTTTCGATAACAGTTAGGTGTGCTTGACAATATTTGGACTGTTTTCCGGCACAGTCAGGGAGAGTACATGACAATACATGATCTGTCTAATGTAATGTGAGCAAGCTAGTTAACATGTATCTCCACGGGACATACAGTAGCTGTAAAGATGTCAAAAGATCTAATTTATCTTCCTTGATATCCAAACCAACACCAGTAAAGCTATACTCTTTCAGGGGGATGAAGTGCCCCAATATTCTATTTGCCTAAGATATTCTGTTTATTGCTGCTTTTTGGGGTACATACTTCCAGGGTTAATATCTCCAGAAAAGTATTTCTTGTCAGAACATACTATATATTTCTGAAAAGTGGAGTCATACAACTTACTAGCAATATACAGTATGCCATCCTCAGAAACACAATGAAAATATTAGCTCTGAAATGAACTGTGTTGTTTCACAAAAAAAAAAACAGCAATGAATGCAATTATTTTGTAACACACAATGCTGTTTCCAGGATAATGTCTCCTTGCCAACATGTTGCACAAGAACATATTAAATATTATGAACTGGGGATCGTAAATGGACGTCGCTGATTGGCCGAGATGTTTTTGAAGCCCTGATGATATCGAGCTACATCATCACGGCTTCAGAAAACCTCCGGCCACCAGCCTCCTCACTTACCGAGCAGTGTTCTCATCTCCCACAGTCCGAGTTGGATATCCAGTTCGCCGCTATTTTAAAAAAAGAAAATTAACTCTTCACAAATCTGCCCATGACAGAATGCAGCACAACACAAGCTGCTGGGAGCCGGGAAAAACAAGGGCCAAGCTGCCAAAAACATCCTCCGCATCCTACGGTTCCATTTCCCTCAGAAACGTAACATTAGATGGCAGTCGCACAGCACGTGGTATCTGTGTACTGGGCAAGAATGGCGTGAGTTGCGCCTTGAGCGAGTATTTTTTTTAAAAACAGTAAAGGATCCAAAACCAGCCCATGACTTGTTTTCTTAACAGTACTAACAGCCGTCCAAGTGACAGTTTCACATTTCCAGATGACTTACTGGAAGATGTCCATTCTTCCCATTTACATTGCTGCTTCCTTCTTGCCACAGATAATGTTTTGAGAGAGACATACAGTACACCCCCTCCTCCATGAACTCAACTAACAACAGTGCCACCTGCTGTTCAGAGCTGTCCAGGAACTATTTTATTAAAAGGTACTCCTCCAACACCTCACAAAACACGTTTTCAGAACGATGTAAAAGATTTTTTTTTTTTTTTTTTTACTGCTAAAACTTGTATCCCTGTTCATAATAGCAATAATGCACTCCAGGGTGTGGTATATCATGGGATATTGTCACTTCTCAGGTGGTTGGATGCATTCGGCCTGCGGCCTTGTGCCCAACCACCCGAGGCGTGACAATATCCCATGATATACCACACCCTGTCGTGCATTATTGCTTAATTATACAATGGGGTATGAAAATCCTGTAACCTCATTGGTCAAAACACATCACATGACCATGATAAATTCTCCAGTATACCCACTGTAAAAGTTTTATATCACTATAAAAACAAAAAAACAAGTTGAACATTGTATAATAGCAATATACCATGATAGAGAGTGGGTATATAGGTGGATTTACCACTTCTGGTGTGGTGAAGTTACTCGGCTGCGCCTCGTGACTGAACCACACCAGGCATGGTAAATCCACCAATATACGCACTCTCTGCCATGGTATATTGCTTAACTATTGAAAACCTCAGAACTGCAGCATTCCAGCAATATATAATGTAGCATGTCTTACTAGACTATGCTATCATGGAGATATAAGTAAAAAATAATGCTATATTTATAAAATACTAAAATATTAGTGGAACTAGAAAATTTTACCACCAAATTAAACTAGAAGATGCTTGAAATCTTTTATAGTAAAAAAAGGTAGGATCAAATTTTTCCCCCATGTACTGCTGCTTTAAAATTCTCACTCAGCATGAATTATTTTCCCAAACCCTTACTCTCTCCCTTCCCCACTGTTGTTCAGTTGGGTTAGCCATAGAGGCTATCACACGGTTATTGGCTGTCGGCACAATTTAGTAATGTAGCAGACAAAGAGGGAACATCCCCCCACCTATTTATGATAACTGGCAGTGCCTGGATGTTCATGGGGTGGAACAATAAAACAGAGCAAGTTTCTAGCTCCACAGTGCTAGACTTGAAGTTGACTTTTTTTTTGTAGTAAACATAAGGGTACCAGGTAGTGTATTGTTTGTTCAGTCAGCAGGAGTTCAGGGAAGGTTGAAGGGAAGTCTTAGCACAGGTCAGAGACAGAGGGCTCTTTTTTCATTTGTTTAAACTAACAAGAACAAGCATTTGTCAATGCCAAATGTTGATTGCGTTGGTCTGTTGAGCTCGCTCAGTGGCCCTGTGTCACTGGCTCAGTGTGTTTGTCCCGGTGCTGCAGGCTGCTCTTTTGTACTGGGCTGCTTCCTGCATTGGCACCTTGTTCTGCTGAGGAAGAAATCCGCAGCTGTCCTGACAGAGCTCCATTGAGGTGGCTCACGCCCCCTCTCTCACTTGCTCATTCTGTTTCTCCTGGCGCTGCAGGCTGCCCTTTTGTACTGAGCTCCTGCCTCTGTTGGCACCTTTTTCTGCCCACAAAAAAATCTGCAGCAGTCCCGACAAAGCTCCGTTGAGCCTGTGTTGCTGCCTTCTTATGCCCACAAAGAAATTTGCAGCAGTTACAATACAGCACTGTTGAGCTCAGTCACTCGCTCATTCTGGTTTTCCTGCCACTGCAGGCTGCCCTTTTGTACTGGGCCCCTGCATGAATTGCTGCCTTTTTCTGCCCACAAAGAAATCTGTAGCAGTCCCAACAGAGCCCCGTTGAGTTCACTGGACTCCCTCCCTCACTCGCTCATTCTGTGTCTCCTGGTGCTGCAGGCTGCCCTTTTGTACTGGGCTCCCTGCCTGCACTGGCGCTTTTTGGCCAGAAAGAAATCTGAAGCAGTCCCAACACAGCTCCATTGAGCTCGCTCACTCCCTCTCTGTCACTCTCTCATTCCGTTTCTGGTGGCGCTGCAAGCTGGCCTTTTGTACTGGGCTCCTGCCTGTGTTGCTGCATTGTCTGCCCACAAAGAAATCTGCAGCAGTCACACTAGAGCTCCATTCAGCTCACTCACTACCGCTCTGTCACTCGCTCGTTCTGTTTCTCTTGTCGCCGCAGACTGTGCTTTTCTATGGGGCTCCTGGCTCCATTGGCACCTTTGTCTGTCCACAAAGAAATCCACAGCTGTCCCGACAGAGCTCCATTGAGGTCGCTCAATCTCCCTCTCTCATTGCTCATTCTGTTTGTCCTGGCGCTGCAAGCTGCCCTTTTGTACGGGGCTCCTGCCTTCATTGGCGCCTTTTTCTGCCCACAAAAAAATCCCAGCAGTCCTGATAGAGCTCCGTTGAGCTCACTAAGTCCCCTTGTCTCACTCATTCATACTGTTTTTCCCACCACTGCAGGCTGGCCTTTTGTACTGGGCCCCTGCCTGTATTGATGCCTTTTTCTGCCCACAAACAAATCCACAGCAGTCCTGACAGCGCTTCGGTGAGTTCGCTCACTCCCCCTCCCTCACTTGCTCTCTCGTTCGGTTTCTCCCAGTGCTGCTGGCTGCCCTTTTGTACTGGGCTCTTGTGTTGGGGCCTTTGTCTGAACACAAACAAATCTGCAGCACTCCCGACAGAGCTCAGCTGAGCTCGGTCACTCTCCCCTCTCACTTGGTCGATCTTAATCTGTGCTAAACACTGATTTCCCAGAGTGACCATGCAATTGTCCGGCAGAAGTGCAAAAACATATTTTATCCAGGATATGAAAAATGACAGCTGTAGTGTTCATAAGGAGTTGTGAAAAAATGCCACTGTTGAAAATGTGGCGTGACAGTATTACAAATTTGCGAAGTTACAAGGGTGCGTGGAAACAGTTCAACGCACGCTTGTAACACAGTCATGTTATGGACTTTTGTCACCAAATTTTCAACATAGGGATTTTAGGACCTCTGCTCATGAACAGTACCACTGTCATTTTATTAATCTGTCCTGAACACTGATTTCCCACAGTGACCATGTTATTCTGCGCCGGAACTGTGAGAATACATTTTGGTCAGGATGTGAAACATGACAGCTGTACTGCTTATAAGGAGGTGTGAAAAAATGGCACTGTTGAAAATCTGGTGTGACAATATTACAAATCCCATTGAGCTCACTGACTCCCTCTCCCTCACTCACTCGTCCTGTGTCTCATGGTACTGCAGGCTGCCCTTTTGTACTGGGCTCCTGCCTGCATTGGCGGCTTTTTCTGGCCAGAAAGAAATCTGAAGCAGTCCCGACACAGCTCCACTGAGCTCGTTCGCTCCCCCTCTGTCACTCTCGCATTCTGTTTCTGCCGGTGCTGCAAGCTGGCCTTTTGTACTGGGCTCCTACCTGCGTTGCTGCATTTTCTGCCCACAAAGAAATCTGCAGCAGTCACACTAGAGCTCCTTTGAGCTCGCTCACTACCGCTCTGTCACTTGCTCGTTCTGTTTCTCTTGGTGCCGCAGACTGCGCTTTTCTATGGGGCTCCTGGCTGTGTTGGCACCTTTGTCTGTCCACAAAGAACTCTGCAGTTGTCCCGACAGAGCTCCGTTGAGGTCACAGTCTCCCACTCTCATCGCTCATTCTGTTTGTCCTGGCGCTGCAAGTTGCCCTTTTGTACGGGACTCCTGCCTGCATTGACACCTTTTTCTGCCCACAAAGAAATCTCAGCAGTCCTGATAGAGCTCTGTTGAGCTCACAAAGTCCCCTTGTCTCACTCGCTCATACTGTTTCTCCCACTGCTGCAGGCTGGCCTTTTGTACTGGGCTCCTGCCTGTACTGATGCCTTTTTCTGCCCACAAAGAAATCCACAGCAGTCCTGACAGTGCTTTGGTGAGTTCGCTCACTCCCCCTCTCTCACTTGCTCTCTCGTTCTGTTTCTCCCAGTGCTGCAGGCTGCCCTTTTGTACTGTGTTCTTGTGTTGGGGCCTTTGTCTGAACACAAACAAATCCGCAGCAGTCCCGACAGAACTCAGTTGAGCTCGGTCACTCCCCCCTCTCACTCGGTCGATCTTAATCTGTCCCAAACACTGATGTCCCAGAGTGACCGTGCTATTGTCCGGCAGAAGTGCAATAACATATTTTAGCCAGGATGTGAAAAATGACAGCTGTAGTGTTCATAAGGAGTTGTGAAAAAATGCCACTGTTGAAAATGTGGAGTGACAGTATTACAAATTTGAGAAGTTACAAGGGTGCATGGAAATAGTCCAGCGCACGCTTGTAACACAGTCATGTTATGGACTTTCATCACCAAATTTTCAACATAGGGATTTTAGGACCTCTGCTCATGAACAGTGCCACTGTCATTTTCTTAATCTGTCCCGAACACTGATTTCCCACAGTGATCACGTTATTCTGCGCCGGAACTGTGAAAACACATTTTGGTCAGGATGTGAAAAATGACAGCTGTACTGCTTATAAGGAGGTGTGGAAAAATGGCACTGTTGAAAATCTGGTGTGACAATATTACAAATCTGTGGTTACAAGGTCGTGGAAAGAGCGCAACGCACACTTGTAACACAGTCAATTGAGGGGCTATCATCACCAAAATTTCAACATAGGTATTTTAGGACCTCTGCTCATGAACAGTATCATTGTCATTTTCTTAATCTGTCCTGAACAGTGATTTCCCACAGCGACCACGCTATCCTGCACCGGAAATGCGAAAACACATTTCGGCCAGGATGTGAACAATGGCAGCTATACTGCTCACAAGGAGGTGTGACAAAATGTCAATGCTGAAAATCTGGCATGAAAATATTGTAAATTCGCGAAGTTACAAGCGTGATAGCAACTGCACAACGACTCTCAGAAACAGTCATTTTTTGATTTTTCCACAATTTGTAACATAGGTTTTTGAGAGCCCACCCATGAACACTGGCACTGTCGTTTCATTAATCAGCCCCAAGGGTGATTCTGCACAGTGACCGCGAAACCACCTTCGGGCCCATTAACGCCATGACAGTTCAAGAATTCATGAGGAAGGGTCCCAAAACCCCATGTTGAAAATTTGGTGAAAAATTCCAAAAATGCCCAAGATATGCACTAAAGTTGAAAACCCTATTTATTACATTATACAGCTTACCGGATTTCCTCAGTTTGCAGTCGGCTTTGAAGAGTGCAGACGTATTCCCGTCCAGGGAAGACGTCCGCGCGAGCTCCAGAGGTAGGTACAGGTGAGAGGGGTGGGGGAGGCAGGGTGCACAGTGGGTGGTGCAGGTTGGGTGGGGGCAGGGTGAGCGAGAGGGACCGTTTTCTCTTTCTCAGGTGAAAAAAAAACAAAAGACGTTATGGACTTTTTCTTTCACAGGGGTATCTGGCACACTGGGGTAGGCTCCTCAGCACAGCAGCAGAGGCTTCAGTTTGGGGGCAGGCAGTAGCCGATGGGGATTGGGCACCCGCCGGCAGGAACAAAACGGGGGCGAAAGAGTTATGACGACGTGGGATTGGGCAATTCGGCCGGCAGGAAGAAAAGGGGGGGTGGTTCATTATGCCGATTGGGATTGGGCACCTGTCGGCAGGAGCAAAACCATGGGGTGGGGTTTCATTATGCTGATGGGGATTGGGCACCCGTCGGCAGGATCAAAACGGGGGGCACAATACTGACGGGAGGCTCTCCCCATCAGCAACAGGTAAACATGGTGGGGGGGAGGGGGTTTTATTGTTTGTGAACATGGTGGCAAGCTACCGCCATGTTCACAAACAATATCAGGGGTTTCACATCCCGCCCTGCAATGACGGGTCGCTCCCTCATTGCAGCGGATGGCTGATGCTGCAATGACAAGGTGGCCCCTGATTGCAGCGGCTGATTTTTTAGAAAGTTGTGGCACGTTGACTGAACTAGTGTCAGCAGCAGCATGCCACAGCATTGGGGGATGGGGAACAAGCCTCTGCAGGCTGTGGGGGCATTGGGAACAACAGTGCCACACCTCCACAACCTGCTTGTGGAGAAAGCTGACATAATATGTTTCTTGCGCATGCGCACAATCAACATAAAAAGGATGTGGTTCTTCCTGATGGAGTACTACAAATGCAATATCTTCCATATGCTTGATCTTGGCTAGGTGACGAATTGCCACTGCTCCATTTTTGGCACAAGACCATGAAACACTTGAAGTGGCATACTGTAGCTACAGAATAAATATCACAAGGATACGCATACCAATATACTGTACATAAATGCACTTTTTTAACCATTGGTATTGGTCTCACAACACACGGCTGCTAACACATCAGGACTCAGTGATTTCCCAGCCCATTTTATAAGGATAAATGCAGCAATACATGTTGAACCATAATGCTATTGTTAAAAGTGCATTTATGTATATTGACATGTATCAAACTATATTAACAGAACAAAACCATGTGGATATAACACCAAGATTTTTTTATTTATTAATATTATATCCTCCTCTTTTTGGTTGCCCCCTACCAACTTCCCCCCCCAACTTCGTCACCCGGCTTCCCTGGGACTTATCTTACGCTGTCATCATCTGTCAAAGGACTTGTGGCATGTGCCTAGCCACTGGTGTGGAGCCTGTGGGGGGTTGGTCTTCATGCTCTCTCTGGGGGTTCTTTTTCCCACTGTTTTTTCTGTCTGCCCATTTTCTTCCCTGAGGCCTTGGCCATTCACGGTTGCGCATGCACGTGGAGGCACGCATGCGTGCCGGCACTGACAACAGCCCCAATCCACCCATCCGGCCTAGCGTCAGCCCCTCCAGTGCCCAACGCTACCATTCAGCCCCCACTTGGTGGCAGCCAAGAGCCAGAGAGGCCTACCTTCCCAGTCTGGGAGAGGAGAGCTGCCTGATGACCACTCTATCCACTCCCAGCCTCCCCCACTGGCCGACCCCAGCCAGCCCATGCTCGTTCCCAAACATGGGTCGCTGGCATGGTCAGAGGTAAGGTGTTCAGCACCTCAGCCCACTGCACCACCTGGCTGCAAAAATAACACCAAGCTTTTATTTAAAAAAAAAAGTTTCCAGCCCTAATGTTTCAAAAGATAGCCTTTTCTTTTGGCATGGCTTAATCTTAAATGTGCTAGGGCTAGAAATAATTTATTTAAATGAAAATGTGGAGACTTAGAAACATAGATAAATTATGTACAATAGATGCAACTTTGATTTTTGTTATCATTAATCTATTTATCCTCCCCACCACAGTGCAGCCTGACCCTCCCTCCTCCTCTCCCCCTCCCCAGCCCCTGCATTAGCATACACAGGGACTTACCTCCACCCAAGCTTCCTCCACAGATTACCACACATGGTGGGGTTGTCAGGGATGCCACACTACCAGACAGATGGATCTGGTGCAGGGGTGTAGCCAGGGATTTGAGATCTGCACAACAAGTGGACTCACTGCTACCCTACCCCACCCTTGTTAGGATGAGCTACCCCCGGGTGTAGCCAGACAATATACAAATGTACACCAGGACCATGTTTGTTGCCTCATTTGGCACAATAAATACAACTTTTGTTTCTCATGACAATGGTTGTTGCCATGCATGAGTAAATACAAATGCCATGCATTGCTCCCTAAGACACTCAGATACCAGCCCAGAGCCTGTAAAGTTGTATTGTCCTTGGGATGCAAAGAGAGTATTAGTGACCAGTCCTTCTAGTTTCGATTCCTATGAATAAAATTACAGAAAGCTTCAGTATTTTCTTTGTTAGTTTTCATGCAAAAAGGAAGCAGTTCAGAGTCTATTTGCTACCCCCGAAAATAAAATTGCACACCATGGAGTGCTTGGAGTTTGCCTGCTTACACCCATGATCTGGTGAGGGCAGTCAGCCCTATCTTCCTCCATGGCTTAGCACCTCTGTGGTGGGGGTCTGACAGTGGGAATCACCCACCAATGAATGAATCCAGTCTTTGAAAAGGGTCCCATAGACCAGGATGGAGTTCAGGAGAGGTTATTTTCATCCACACTACACCTGGCCATTTTTCCTTTGTTCCTTTGGGAGGGACAGACGTGCAGTGCCATCATAGATACACCTCACATGCTAGTGTGCATGAGGTGTCAACAGCTGCTGTCCCTCCAACCCCAGCAGTGCACTGATTGCCCTGAACCACTGCCAGGGGTCAGACCAGTGCTGAGAACCCACAACCCCCCCTTCCAGAGGAGGAGAGCTGTCCACCGGATGCTCAATCCTCCTGTCTCTAGCTAGCCCCCGGTGCATCGAGTCTGTCACTGAACCTGGGTCAAGGACATGGTGACAGCTGAGATGTGGATGCCTCTGCCCTCCATGACACCAGGCCAGCTATAGATATAGCTTTGATTTATTACTATTTACGTATAGTTTGGATCATTTTGAAAATGTAAAAATGATATTGATATTTTAATATATTGTTAATTGTAAACTGTTTTGATATACAGTAACTTGAATATTATATGTCAATATAACTCCATGCTTTCAAGTAAAAAAATGTAATGGTTCCAAGAAAGTTAGCCTTTTTTTAATTAAATTATCTTTACAGAGTTTTAACTTTGGAACTGTTAGAGCTATAATCTTAATTTTTAAAAATGAAAGCTTAAAGTCAGAGCAACATTATTGAAGAGCTACATCAAATATGTAAGGCATATGCAGAGGGGACCTGTATGATACTGTATATTATTTACCTATACAAGTGCTGTTTGATCACGGATTACATCACAAGTGGTGTAAGCCATGAATTAGGCGTCTGAGTTTAATCAGCTTGCATACAGATAAATCATGTATCACACAAAGTTACCTCTGTGTATTCCATTTATGCAATAGGCCTTGACCTTGTGTGATGAGCTATTTTATTAGCTGATTTTACTTTCACCTTGTTTTATATATTTTGTGTTTCTTCATGAAATAGTACCTTTGAGTGCACCCCCACCACTGCTGATAGGGGCATTGTTATGAATGCGGCATCCTGATGTCACATCAGCAAGAGAAAGTGGCAGCTGTTTGGTGAGTGAGTGTATGAATACACATCGAGTGATTTTAATTAGGCATTCCAATCCAAAACATGTATTAATGTTGTGCCACAAAAGCAATGTGCTCAAACGTTTTAGCAGGATGCTTTTTTCTTTTGGTTTTCCATTCATTTCCTGCTGTGTGTGGTCAGGCAGTCATGGGAGTGTTCTGTTCACAAGGGGAGGGACTGAAACAGAAATGAAGAAAAAAAAAAAAAGAGAAAAAAATGTATTTGGTGGTCTGAGGAGGACTTTATGAGATGCTGCGGTTGTACTCTTTCTGTTTCTTTTCTTCCGGTTCAGCAAAGTTTACATGTTTTGTTAGGGTGGGTGATCAGGTGGTCGAGACAGTGGGGACAGGTGGAGTGAAACTGCAGTGACGTAAGAAAAAGAGAAAAGAAATGAAATGGAAAGAATAAATATTTAGGTCAATAAAGTGCTTTTTTATTTGGCATAATGGGAAGATTACAATAGGGAACTGAGGGTGGCTGTATTACTTATTTGGTTAGAGAAGTACTGCTGCAGAAGAATGTACAGTAGAAATAAAAATGAAAGCACGAAAAGTAGTGGTGGCGGGTTGTCGGGTTGGGCATGGCCAAAATGAAAGCGAGTTTACTATATGTATAAATCCTGATGACAAGTTTACCATATTTATACATATACAATAGTAGCTCAGATAACAGGATTTATACAATGCCTTTTGTGTCCACACCTATTGCAGAACGTTTCATCGATCATTTAACTGATATTTTTACACATTTTTCAACAAATATTTATATCCCTAACATTTCTGTTACCTTTTGCAAAGCTGTTCTAAGATGTTAACTTTGAAACAATTAGGGCTAGAATCTTACTTTTTTATTTTCTGTCATTTATGCCTTCTTGATGCCAGTCTGTTTATTTCAGCCCTAGGCTGTCCCTGCCTCATCACTCATCGACTCTACCACTTACCTCCACCAGTTCTCTCATGGCTTGCCCCTGTTGCTGGGTCAGAGAGGGTGGCTGACCCTCTCATATGCACAACCCAGATGTGAATGGCCTAGTAGGTGGTGTTGGGCCTGCAGCAGATCTGATGCACCGTCTTGCAGTCCTGGATTTTCCACTGTAGTTTTTGGTTCCTCCAAGGGCTGCCTAACATGCAGTTGTGTACACATGTAAGCGAAGACACATATGTGCACTGTCAGTGGGATGCGTTTCCCAGCTGTGCTGACATCAAGCCACTGCAAGGTGTCAGGCCAGCCTTGGGATGCAGAAACTCACCGCCCTGAGGGAATACAGCTGTCCATGAGATGCTCAGTCCTCTTCTCTCCTCAGCTGGCCCTTGAGTGACCTGAGCCTACTCCTGACTTCAGGTTGTCAGCATAGTGAGAGACAGTACTACCACTGTGCTATCAGGTCTGCCTAGAAATGTAATTGTTCAAACAGGAACAGACAGCATTAAGAGTCCCACACCCAACTGTGGGGCTGGCTCCAATTTGCCCTTTGTATGCAGACAAAAAACATATTGTTTTACTTACTGTATACTCTGGGGCCTGGATATTCAGAAGGGTTGTGCCATGCGCAAAAGGGATGCACCAGCGCAAGTACGGAAATGCGCCATTGTGCAATATACAGCGGGAGGTGGCTGCGCAGCACAATAAGCAATGTGCCAGAGTGCAATAGTAATGAATGCATGCACAGCCATAGGGGGCGGAACCATGAATAACATGCAGATTGTGATATTCAACAGCATGCTCCGTGCGCAACAGGAGAGCAAGCAGAAGTTGCGCGACAGCAGAAATTATCCAAAATAAAAGGGAGCAAGAGAGGGGTGCAAGAACGCAAAAGGGAAGCCACAGGTAGGAGCGTGGTGACAGAGGGCCATTGACTGCACCCATGTGGCCATTCGCACGTGACCTGGCCCAGAGGGAGCGGCATACATCAATCGCAAGGGGTACACAAGCATAAACTGCCAGGTGGTGTGTGATGCCAGGGGGTGGATTACAAATGTCTGTGCCACGCACCCTGGGGGAGCACACAATGCCTTCATCTGGCACCGGTCTGCACTGTGCCACAGGTTTGAGAGTGGGGATATCCCCACTGGCCATCTAGTGGGTGAGTATGCATATCACGCAGGGAGACATGAGCAGACATGGGGGGTGCATAGTCAGAGGTGCCATGGGTACCGGCCTTGTTGGTCCATGGCATAGCGACGCGGACCACCATTCTAATGTCCACCCTCTACACATAGGTGAAAGTGGTTACTGGCTACATCCCTGGCTGCTCACACCATACTGGTGCCCAATGACCCCATCACAGCTACAGTACAATGAGGCACACGCCACAACACGGAATGCCATCGAGCGGGTGTTCGGGAGGCTGAACACACAGTTCTGGTGCCTGGACACATCTGGCGGTGCCCTACAGTACAGCCCCTTGAAGGCCTTTGGGCTATTCCTGGCCTGCTGTATCCTGCACAACATGGCCACCGACTGTGGGATATCCATAGAGGTCAAAGAGGGGGACAGCGGTGGGGACGATGAGGATGCCGGTCCAGCTGGTGATGGGCAGCCACTCCCTGGGCAAAGAGACCTCCGCCTGATCTGGATGTCACAGCTGCACTGGGACACCATTACAGAAGAGCACTTTGGTCAGCACATGCAGGTCATGGGGCCATGCGCAACCACCAAGGGCAAAGGCACAGCCCACAGACAGGCAGGGCAGGACACCAGGGGTGGACGGCGGTAAGGGAATGATTCTGAGTGTGGCACCGCACACAGCATCAGGGATGGGCAGGGCCAAACATGACACATGCACACCCATGCACACACACCACAAGTCATGCACAAGGGGTAGACGGCACACCAACTCCAATTGCTACCCCACCTCCACAAAGGTCCACACACGACCATGCCCAGTGGCCATCACCGCACGTGCCTCAGACACTGGGCACCACTGCACACTGGCAGACAGCACAATGCAGGCATCATCATGCACACACCACAGTGGCCAGCAGCCAGGAGGGTGTGCACAGGGACCGTGTGTGTGCAGGGCCGAGTACCCTACCTGTGCATCACACAATGCACACCACACTGCACATAGGGCAGCGACAGACAGTGGCCATGGTGGGAGACAGGTCAGTCATGCGGCACAGTACCACAGCTGCCACGGATGCGTGTGTGGCCCCGCTGAGACCTGCCAGCCATGCCAGGGTGACCATTGGCCTTATGGGGTGGCACCGACGATCCCCAGGAGTGACGCTGCGTGAACGCAACTGTGTTTGTGTAGGGGTCTGCAGCCCACCAAACATGCCTGCGCCTGGCGGGCTCGGTATGCCCACAGCCAAACCCGGTGTCAACATAGCAGGTGTCACATGGTGCCAGGAACAGGGGGTGGACTTGACACTGCGTGGTGTCTGCGGTGGATGGGCACCTAACTGGGTGCCCAATGTGGCCATGACAGCTGTCAATGCATTGGTCTGCCTGTTAATGGCAGCAGTCACATCCGCCCGCTGCTGGGCCATCTCTGCCAGGAGCAGACTGTGGTCCCTGCTGTGCTGCTCCTCTGTCTGGCGCAGAACCACACTGAGTGCATCCCCTGCTGTCATGGGCCGCATCTGCTGATCTACTGAAGTCTGGAGTAGATGGCTGTGCTTGTCAAAGAGGTCATCCGCCGGTCCAGCATACTGTCTCTCATGGTGTTCCTGGCCCTGCTGGCCAGCACCCCTTGATGATGGGCGCTGCACACCAGAGCCATGCCTGGCACATCCACACGTGGTGCACTGCCACCGCCCCCGACACTGTCCCCCCATCACCATTGGCCGACTGCTGACGCTGCCCCTCTGGCTGCCAATCACCAGGGCTCACTGGTGCCGCCACAGTGGCCGGAACAGCCCCACCACCCTGGATGCACACCAGTGCTGCACCACTGGGGCATACAGGCACAGACTGGGACTGTGTTGTTATGCAGCCCTCCACGGCGACACCACCCACTGCAATGCCCGTGCCGTTGCCTGCTGTCAGACCATCATGTGCCCCCACGTATCACTGTCCGGGACATGTGGTCCATCATCATCGGTGCTGGATTTGGCACCAATCCGTGTCCCAGCACGCTGGAGACCGTGGGTGCTGTCATGCTGGGACACAGGCAGGGCCTCATCCGCACCCATACCACCCTCATCAGTCTGGACAGACGTGCAGGTATCCACTAGTCTGGTCCCTCAGACACCTGTGAAGGTGGATGGGTGATCCTCCTTGTCCAGGGCATCCCCCACAGTGGACACACCCACCACCGCTGACCCATGTAGATGCTCAGGAGCTGTAAGGGAACACATTAGCGTTAGTGGTTCTGCCCTGCCCTGTGGCATTCCCTCCACCACCCACACAGTGACAGCACAGGACCTACCATGCAGTGATGGGCTGCCACCTGTCTGGAAGCCACCGCCAGGAATGCCCTCTATGGCACAACGCCGCATGCTGCTGGCCACCTGCTCCTCCTGTGGCATTAGGCGTGGTACATCCGGCTGGCCCCCACCGGTGGCAGCACTTGCAGCCCTGATGGCAGCCACCTTATCTTTGATCCACCTCCTGTCCATGCTGACCTTCTTCTTACACTCTTGCATGGACCGCTGGTGGCTGCCATGCTGGTTCACGACACATGCCACCTCACCCCACGCCACAGCACGGGCCTGTGGCATTCCCCGCTGTCCACTGAGTAGCAGTTCCCTGTCAAGATATGCCTCGAACAGGGCATCTGATTCAGCCCGGGTGAAGTTGGGCCTCCTCCTTCTCCCCTGTCCCTGTTCCTCCTCTTCCTCACGTTCGGTCATGATCGAGCCTGTGGGAATGACAGGTGTTACCTTGGACTGTGCAGTCCAATTTAGCCCTCACAAACCACAGTCCCCACATCCCAACAGCATGCAACCCACCACAATAGACTGCAATATCTAACTATGTCCTCTGCAGTCCCATGTCACATTCATATATAGTGCGACACATGCAAATGAGGCGAGGCGCAACTGTAAGTGGATGCTAATGCAGTGGTTGCACCGTGGAATAGCTGATTAGCTGATTTGCATATGCTGGCTGAGTATCACACTGTTGCACCTTGCGCAATGTTGGTGAGCATGCTCAGGCTATGGCGCAGCACCGTGACGTGCGCAATCGGCACCACACGGCGCATGCCTAGGGTGCTGACGCTGACACATGCAGTGCTGTTGATGTGCTGAGCATGGGAGGCAGTACAGGACACGGCCACCACTGTGCCTGTGGTGCTAGTGTGCTGTTTGCCCGTGTGGCACTTATGCCCTGGTGCACCGTAGGCGCCCTGGAGCCACAGCGCGGTAGGCCACTGCAGGGCATCACACACAAGCGCCCTACCGCACTACACACAGGGTGTCCCAATAGCACCATGGTTCTCCGTGAGCGGACAGACCCTTGACCCTGTGGTCGACCTTTGCCCCCTAGGCACCATGCATCCTCATGGGTGTACCCCTATCGTGCAGTTTGGTGACAGCGTAATAGGGACTAGCAGTGCAGTACCGCACCGCCTCCGCACGTGGGGCATGTGCGCTGCAGAGTGCCATTTTGATTACGATACAAACTGAAGGATATCTCATCGGAGAGCGCAGGTGTGGAGCACCATTGAGCTAGCCAATTTGGTGGCCATAGTTGAGCCACATGCTGGTGCCCTATTTGGGCTGGATCCCTTGGACAGGCCATGTAGTGCTGTGTGGCAGGAGGTGGCTGACAGCCGGAGGAGGAGGTGACCGGGATCACCCAGACAGTGGAGCAGTGTTGCCACAGGTATGGCGACCTACAGCAGAGGGACCCTAACCGACTGGGGCATCTGCAGGCATGCACCTGGTGAGCCGCCATGCCTTGGCCAGGTAGGTGCTCCATCCATACACTGGTAGTGTCCATCTGTCTGAGTATCACAGTGTGCATAGGTCCACCCCGCAGGGGAGTGGGGGCTGTCTAGTGGGGGTGGTGGTGGTGGTGGTGGTGTTTGGGGTGCATCATGGCTGGGCTGTGCGGGCATGCACACACTGGGGGGGCTTTGCTACTGGCTTGTACTGATGTTTCCTTCTCCATGTTTGCATCCTAGGCCTGGAGGAGCACCGTAGGGCAAGGCAGACCCAAGTACAGGCGGAGCAGGACTGAGTGGGTGCACTGCCAATGCAGCAGGTACAACAGTGGAGGGGCCATGGGCCAGCAGTGCCCTGCTGGCCTGGATGCAGGTGAGTGCTGTGTTTCCCCTTACATCTGTGCATGCTGGGTTGCAGGGGTGGTGGCAGGACGTGGCCACCAGCACTTGGCCCCACTGCCGTGCATGCCACATGGTGCACTCAGCACTGTCCTGTGGCACTACATGTGTGGGTGGGCATTGCAGGTGGTCCATACATGCACTGGGTATATGGCTGTGCCACTGCTTTTGCACCCTATAGCCATGTCACTGTACAGCCACGGTGGTGCTGTGTGAGACATAGGCGGTGTGTGTGTGTGCAGCGTTCCACATGGCTGTGGGTGCCTGGGTAGGCAGGTCATGTGGGCACGGACACTGTGGGTGATCGCATGCCATCACAGGGCCGTGGCCCACGGCTGTATGCCATGCACATTGGGTGGGCTACAGGGGTCTGGCCAGTCACGTGTAATGACTCTGCTCCCTTGTCCTAGGTGGACAACGCTGGACTGCACTGGAGCAGAGTGTCTAGGAGCTGCTGCAGCTGGTGAGGGCCACACTTGAGCTGTTCCAGAGGATGGAACAGAGCAGAGCATGGCTTCACCAGTGGAGACACCAAGATCGTAGTGGGGAGAGGGGTCGACGTTAAGCCCACTATGCCCCTGATGTGCATTCGCCCCCTTGACTAACCCTCACACCCTTTCATCCCACTCCCAGTTGTTCACCCTTGCCTCATGCCCACCCAACCTGGTATGTGGCCCCCCCACATTGTAAATGTTTTTTTTTCTGTTTTGTATATTGTTCACTATTTTAATACACACTTATTTGCTATGACAACTGTGGTGGTCTCTGATTGCAGTGGGCTTATGGTGCTTGGCTGCAGTGGTGTGCATGGCGTCAGGGGTGGTGCAGGCCTGGGCGTGTGTGTGTCCAGCAGGGACCCGCCTATTGGGTGGATGGGGGACTCGGTCCCTGTCTGTGGTATGTGCATTGTTCCCTGTGCACTGGATGCCTGTGTGCAGTGGTCCCTGGTGCATGCGCTGTGTCCCTTGTGCCCCTATCAGTATGTCCATGGCCCATGCAGCTGGCCCCCTTGCATGTCTGTGTAATGCATGGTCTGCTGGAATGTCATTGGTGGCTGTCCATGCTGGCCACCCTCTGGCCATGGCGCAATGGCGGCTTGCCTCCTGTCACTGGTATGGTGCACGTCTGCCTTGGGTGGTACTGTGGCCTATGCTGTTGTTGTCCCCCCTCCATGCTGTCGCTGGTGTCTGTTGTGGGGTCTATGTTCTGATGTCTGTCACTTGTGCTCCGGCTGCATGCTGATGGCGGATGGCTTCATGGTGCATGTGCAGGATGGCTGGTACACCTGTGCCATGTTGGGGTGCAGGCCATGGGTACACAGCATCAGTGATTGCACGCCAGCGGCTTTTGTTGCCTCGCTATTGTGTCCCTGTGTTGGAGTGCCCTTGGGGCTGAGTGGGTGTTTGTCCATGCCCTGTGTCGCATCCTGTGTTGTACATGCCTCCATGCACCACTGCGGGCATCTGTGATGGCTGTTGAGGCCAGTGCTGGGACAGGATGTGTGCTAGGGTGGGTGTGTGAGGTGCTGTCCTGCTAGTGGTGGGGTCCAGGGCAGGCCATGTTGCATGTGGGGTCCCTCGAGTACCGATGCAGGGTCGACCTCTCTGCTGTGCCATGGGGGGGGGCCATGCAGGGTGGCACTGTGTCTGCAGTTGTTGTGTTGGTGGCTGGTGCCGCCCACAGCGGGGGTGCTCACAGTGGAGCTGCCATACATGGCTCCATGGTGCACAGGGTTGCATTGTCACAGTGGGGGTGGTGGCATGCATTTGGTGCCATGCACTGTTGGGCACTGCTCCTGGGCAGGGTGTCTGGGGATTGCTGTGGAGGGTGTGCTCTGCATTGGTCAGATGGGGTGGCACTGGGTGGCCGGCCCTCCTTGTGTTGCAGTCACTGCTTGCCAGGGAGTGTGCTGGGGCACCATGCCCCAGCTGTGGATTCGGTGCTAGTGTTCATGGGCTGGTGGTTCATCCAGCTCACCACAGGTTGTGCAGTTCATGGGGTGAGGGGGGGCACTGTCTGGTTTGCTGTGTGCTCCTCCACCCATGACTTCCATGGGTGATGCACCCTTGCATCCTGTCCCTGTCCCTGTGCATCCCTGATTGTGCTACTGTGCATCAGCCCTGCACCACTGTGCATCCCTGGTTGTGCCATGGTGCAGATAGCGTGATATTCAGTTGTGCTGTGCAACCGCACCTTGGCCTGCGCAGTGTTTGAATATCACACGTGTTGCGCATGACACACTGCACTTGCACCTTCTCCTGCTGTTGTGCTACTTTGTGGCACAGTCTGAATATCCTGGCCCTGTATAGTAGAGTCTAGCTTTTATAGGCTGAGATGAAATGTTCGAAGGTCTTGACATAGAGTTTCAGACTTACACAAGCCTGGGTTCAATCCCCACTGCAGAGCATTTGTTTTCTTTATCAAAATAGTTTATGTAGAATGAAAGACATGTGTTAGATTATTTATTTATATTTTGTTGGCTGGGTAGGTGTACTAGACAATTTAATGCCTATTTTCAGGCCCAGCCCAGGATAAATACACCATACAAAATACAATGAATGCTGTATAACAATAAAACATCTTACAAATACAATGAGTACAATACAACAATAAAGTAAGGCGTTCAATCCCATCCAACTAATTTGTCTGTTTTGTGTTCCAGTGGTTACCCCCTTACTGAAGTTGTCTTTTAAGTACCTGGGCATTATGCTTGATCCTACCTTAGACTTTTCCCTTCATACCTCCAATGTATGCAATCTAGTTCACTCTAAACTAGGGCTTGCCTATAGAATCAGGGATGCCCTTACCCCTTCTGCTCAACTTGCCATTGCCCGTGGAATATTACTGCCCAGTCTAACATATGGACTGGTACCCCTCTCCCAGGCTACTTCAGGTATTATTTCCAAATGGATCACAGCCTACAATGGTGTTTGTCATTTTGCATTATCTGCACACAGGCTAACACATCACTGTGATCTCTACAGTAATCTAGGGTGGCTATCTCCTATGTCTATCATGCATTATGCTCTGGGGTGAACTATTGACAAATTCATTAGGTTAGGTACCCTGTTACCCTTGCGACCATGTTTAAAAAGTCTGATCTATTGTATCCCCTCTGGTCCACCTCCCTTGAGCTACTCACTACATCCAAATGTGTTACTAATTTGGCCTACCGGGTCAATATGTCACATGCTTCATTGTGCATGACAAAACCACGGAACAGGAACAGTGCAGTAGGGTAAAGGGAGAGGGTGCAACACCGCAAAAGGATGTATGCACGTTAGTACACCCTCTCACTCTTCCCAGGGAGAGGATAAGACCACTGTTGGGAAAGGGGGCCAGTGGGAAGCTGCCGTGGCTCTTTGGGATGAGCCACAGGCAGTAAAGGAAGCAGGCAGTGCGTTTGGCACTGTGTTTTGATTCCTGGTCCCAGATGCATGGAGTTTTTTTTATTTTTCACACATTGTATGAATTTAACTGTTAACTCCCCCTGAAGTTAGTTATTTTGGTTAGGGGGGTTTGGGGTGGAGCCCCCTGCAAAACAAAGACATATGCCGCTGGCAATAGATTGTGCTGTGTTGGCAGTGCAGTATATTGCTGCGGCATAATTTCTTGTGACATTATGACCCTGTGCCCTAATATGGGTACTCAGGCTTTTTCCTGCTTTGCCCCTCAGTTCTGGAACTCTTTACCACATGCCTTGTATTTCTCACTGTCTCATTCCATTTTTAAAACTGAGCTCCACAAATACCTTGTGTCTACTGACAATTGGACATGTTCCTATACTTCACACTCCATGACAATTGCACTAGTTCCTGTTCTTGACAGTCTATGCCTTCTAACTCAACATACTATGTACTCCTTCTGCATTTTGGGAACGTTTTGGCATCTGCTGTTTAAGATCACTGTAACTTATACTGGTCATTGTTAGTGTTCCAATAAGTGTTACTACTGATACTTTGTACTTCTAGATATATACTGAGATGTCATTGCTGATGGAAGTGATAGTGTTTCAGCAAGGTTTGAAGTTCTATATTGCTAGTAAGTTGAAATGTTCCAGCTGAGACTTTGACATTTAAATTCAATTTGGGAAACATTACTTCAAACAGAGAGGTTAATTATGAACATCCACTGTATCTGTGTGTGTGTGTGTGTGGGTGTGTGTGTGTGTGTGTGTGTGTGTATTGGGGGGATAGGGTTGCACCAACTGCTGGATGTCATTTGCCACAGCATGCATTTCCTGTCTAGGAAACTTATTACAGTGGTAGAGTTATAGGCTACTGAGCAGTACAGGGTAGGGGTCCTGGGCTCAATCCCCCAAGTGGAACATTTTTTCTTTCTTTTCTCACTACAATTTATGTAGTATTAAGATACATTTTTAGATGTCATTGCTGATGTTAGTGATAGACATTCAGGAAAGTTTGACATTCTGTGTTGCTGACAACTTGAAAAGTTCCACCTCAGATTTGAGATTTAAATGTAACTTTGGAAACATTACTTCAAATAGACAGACTGTTAATTATGAAATTCCACTGTAGCTGTGTAGGGGGGATCTGCACTCACTGCTGGATGACCTTTGCTGCTGTATGCATCATATGTCTAGGATGGTTAGTACAGTCTATCAAGCAGAAGTGGATTGGGGGCTTGGGTTCTAACCCCAGTGTGGAACATTTTTTCTGTTTCATTACAGTTTAGTTAGTATAAGAGAAATTGTTAGATGTCATCACAGATGTTAGTGATAGACTTTAAGCAATGTTTGAAGTTCTATATTGCTGATAATTTGAAAAGTTGCAGCTCAGACTTTGAGGTTTAAATGGAACTTGGAAACATTAATTCAAATAGACAGACTGTTAATTATTAAAATAAACTGCAACTGTGTGTGTGAGTGTGTGTGGGGGGTCACTCAGTGCTGGATGCCCTTTACCTCATCACTCATCTCTTGTCTAGGAAACTTAGTACAGCAGTAGCACTACAGGCTACCAAGCAGTAGAGAGTAGAGGGCCTGGGTTTGATTCTCAGTGTTAACTTTTTTCTTTCATACTTCAATGCAGGTAGTATGAAAGAAATTGTTAGATGTCATTGCTGATGTTAATGATAGACATTCAGGAAGGTTTGACATTCTGTATTGCTGATAACTTGAAAAGTTACAGCTCATACTTAGTGATTTAAATGCAACTTGTGAAACATTTCCTCATGGAGCATCTGGCAGAACTGCAGACTACTGAGCAGCAGAGGGTATGGGTCCTGGGTTTGATCCCCACAGTGGAACATGTTTTCTTTCTCACTGTGGAAGTATGGTGGGATACAAGAGACTGACACCGGTGTAGATGGAATTGCACTGCAGTAGTTTTTTATTCCAAATAAAATCAAATAAAAGAAAGCGAACTGTTTGATTACAAAATAAAATAAAACAAAACAAGGAGGGATGCTTCTCCCAAAGAACAAACGTAGAATTTCCAAATATAGTAATAGGCAATCAACCTTCCTTAGAACAAACTAAGGTACTGGGGATAGCACCTTGCTGAACCCCTGAGCTAGACTGATTTTTGGATACCTCTGTGCTTACATTTATAGTGCTAGATGAGCATGTGATTCTATAAACCACTCCCCTTCTTATATAACAGGTAACAAAAAGCTTATAAAACAAATAAATAATATTTTTAAACATTCCCAGAGGTTAAACAATGATAATTGAGATGTGTAGAAGGGCTGGAGTATAATAATAATAAGTTTAAACTCATTTGTACCACATTCATGGGCTGTTCCTAAGCTCTCTGGACTCCTCCCACTTAGACTCTGCATAAATGTTGGAGAGGTTGGGCCGGCCGGTGCTTAAATAAACAGAGAATAAGCTGGAGTGGAGTCCTGATTACATAAGGTCTCAGTACTGAACAAGGGAAACCAATAAATACAAAAATATTGCCCTTCAGGTAATACTTTTAAATCTAATCCATTTGACAATTCAGTTCAGACAAATAATATCTTTTCAGAATCTTTTAGTAAAGACTCTTTTACAGCAACAAACATTACTGAAACAGAGTTAACTCTTTCTACAGGCTAAAGCTGTGTATCTTCTGGGTGTGACCCTGTACTATCATACATCTTAACAGGGCTATTATTTGTGCTTTTGCTTGAGCATTCATTCAGCAGGCAGGCTGAGTCCCAGGTTAGCGTTTAAATGGGAGAGTTATCCTAGCTTCTTCAAAGTGTAAATACTGCAGTATAGGCTTCCCTGAGCTTCAGTTTGCCTGCTGACATGCTTAGCGTCTCAAACGCGGAGTTCAGGCTTTCCCTAGAATTGGGCTGCTTATGTTTCATTGTGGAGGTTTATTTTATCAAGGTACCAGGGAATTTCGACACTACTTCATTAAAAAACAACTTCCCCCTTGCGTACAGGCTTAAAGAAGGGGAAAACAACATTTTCAAAACACCGACTCGCTACCGCGATGTGCGCACATTCGTGAGGGCAATGTGCGCACAATCGCGTAGACGAGTGTGCAAACGATCGCGAAGGACGTAAACAGGATCGGGACTGCCCTTGGAGACAGAATAAAAAAGAAACAAGGAAAGGGACAGCAAGAACACTAGGTAGGTGGCCTTCCTACCTAAGGGGAAACTAGAAAGAAGTACAGGAAAGAGGAGGGGGGCAGAGATAGACACAGTGGAAATGACAGGATGCTGTTGCAACAGTCTTGAAGGGGGGGGTGTCTCCAAAGGACAGTAATGCAGACCCTGCCACATACTCCTCCCCACCTAAGAGGGAACCCTGTAAGGGTTCAAAGATACCAGATCTCTCCGAGGATGGATTGGAGCTTCAGCCCATCCACTCTCCGAAGCTCCACCTCGGGGTCCCATAAAGGATATCATACTAAACACATATGATATCTGAATCACAATGAGAACATGTATTTAGTTATTCACTAATTCATTACCCCGAGGTCTGTTTCTATCTGTTGAGTCTTACTGAGTTCTCCTCCATACCTGGACATATAGTCAGCGTCTTTATTAGCAGATCCTGGTCTATGCTTGATGGTGAATTTATATGGCTGTAATGCCAAATACCATCGCATAATTTGGGGTTTTTTATCTTTCATGGCGTTAAGCCAACATAGGGGGTTATGATCCATCCATACTTCGATATCTACCCCCAAAGATAAAATTTTAAGCCGTTTATTGCCCATTTCATGGCCAAACATTCTTTTTCGATAGTGGAATATTTAACCTCTCTTGTATGTAACTTCCTACTGATATATACCACTGGGTGTTCTTCTCCCTCTACCAGTTGGGACAACACAGCACCTATCCCAGTATTGAGGCATCCATTTATACCACAAAGGGAGGGAAAAATCAGGGCTCTAAGTACGGAAAAGCACATAAATATCCCTTTATGGTGCAAAATGCCTCGTCACATGCGGGTGTCCATTTTACTTTGGTAGGATTGTTCTTTTTAGTTAGGTCAGTCAGAGGACTTGCTATAGAGGAGAAATTAGGCACAAAATGCCTATAACAGCTAGCAAGGCCTAGGAAAGATCTCACTTGATGCTTTTTCAAAGGACGGGGGCCTTTGGCCAAAGCATCAATTTTATCGACATCAGGCTTTATCTGACCATATCCTATCCTGAAACCTAAATATTTAACTTCTCTCATAGCTACAGCACACTTGGTCGGATTGATTGTTTCCCCTGCTTGAGATATGGCCTCCAGAACCTGGGTTAAGTGATGTATGTGTTCTTCCCAGCTAGGCTGAACACTATTACATCGTCCAGGTATGCTGCACTGTAGCCCATATGAGATCTGAGTACTGTATCTATGAATCGTTGAAATGTGGCTGGTGCTCCATGAAGCCCAAAGGGCATAGTTCGAAACTGGAAATGACCTAGTGGGGTGCTAAAGACTGTTTTGTCTTTAGCTAGGGGGTCAAGGGGTATTTGCCAGTACCCCTTTGTGAGATCGAGGGTACTGATGTATTGTGCTTTCCCTAAATGGTCGATGACGTCGTCAATTCGAGGCATAGGATATGCGTCAGATTTCGAGACAGCATTAAGGCGGCGGAAGTCGAGGCATAATCTTATGCCTCCCTCCTTCTTATCCACCATAACCATTGGTGATCCCCATTCGCTAGTGGAAGGTTCTATTACCCCTAGGTCTTGCATTTTCCTTAGCTCTTTAATGACCTCACCCCGTACTTTCTCTGGCAAACGGTAGGGTTTTTGTCTAATAGGGCCTTCTTGTTTCAAGTGTATTTGATGTTCCACCCCTAGACCCCTCCCAGGTTGGTAAGAGAACACTTTTTTATATGTTTGCAATAGACTGTCTAAGGTATGTCTCTGTAGGGGGTCCAAGTCTGGATTTATTTTTAATGCCTAGTAGTCCTCATTCCCCTCCAATCTCTGGTAGGCCTGGTCTAACTCGGATGTGTCTTGCTCAGGGTATATGTACATGACAGGGGTTGGTTTTCTCTCATGTCACTCTTTTAACAGGTTGGCATGGAAAATTTGCAACCTCTGCCTTCTGTCAGGGATATCTACCTCATAGTTCACAGGTCCTACCTGCCTCTGGATGGTATAGGGACCTTGCCATTTCATGGTTAATTTATTCTCGGAGGAGGGTAATAATAGTAACACTTTATCCCCTGGCTGTAAGTTCTTTTGACCCACTCCTTTATCATATATTTGTTTTTGGGAGACTTGTTTACCTTGGTTAAAATGATGTGCAAGGTCACTATATTTCTTCAGTTTTTCCCTTAGATGAGTCACATGTTCTGGGGGGGGCAGACCTTCTGTTCCTTTCCTACCTTCCCATCATTCTTTGATGATATCCAGGGGTCCCCGAGGGTTTTTCCCATAGAGTAACTCAAATGGGGAAAACCCTGTAGAGGACTGAGGCACCTCTCTATAAGCAAACATTAACAATGGAAGTTGTATATCCCAGGTCTTACCCTCTCTCTGTACAAATTTCATTAACATTTTCTTCAGGGTTTTATTGAACCTCTCTACCAGTCCATCGGTCTGGGGGTGGTAGGGGGAGGTATATAACGCTCCTATACCTAAAGACTGGTAGAGACGGGTCAATAACTTAGATCGAAAATTACTTCCCCTGTCCGTCAGAATTTCCTTAGGCACTCCTAACAGACTGAACACTTTTAATAATTCCTCTGCTATACGAGGGGCTGTAACAGTCCGCATGGGGATGGCCTCAGGATAACGGGTAGCGTAGTCACAGATGACCAGAATAAAGCGATTCCCCTTACTACTTCTTGGCAATGGGCCTACAATATCCATGGCCATGCGCTCAAAAGGAGTAGTTATTAATGGAAGGGGTTGCAAGAGGACTCTATCCTTCCTGGTGATGTCAGCTACCTTCTGGCATTCGGGCAGCTACTACAATAAGAGGAAACTTGAGCATGAATCCCTGGCCAGTAATATCTAAACAACAACCTGCTGAGAGTCTTGTCTATACCCAGATGGCCTGCCATAGGGACATCATGTGCCAGGGATATTAGTTGCTCCCTATATTGGGTTGGTACCATCAATTGTTCTACTACTGCCTCTGTTCTAGGATGTTTACACTCCCTATATAATAATTGGTCTACAAGAACATATCTGGGATACTCTTCTTTACCATTAGTAGTTACCACCTGTGATAAGAAAGGTTGTAAAGAAACATCAGTACTTTGATCTTTCAAAAATGTATCATGTCCATTTTGTTTGTCCATAATAGATGTAACGTCCCTTTTACAGTTCCATGACTTCTTTTCCTGTCTCCTTCTACCTTTAGATTTCCGATCCTTTCCAGGACTGGAGAAAATATCCTCTTCAAAAGGGAACATTTGTGAAATAGTAGGTGTGAGTTGGCTTTGAGCTCGAGTGGTAACAGCAGCCAATCCACCATCGTTAGGTAGAAGTGAATCAAAGTCAGGGTAGTCGTGCCCAGTCACCATAGGTACTGGGAGATTAGGGACCAACCCCACTGGCAAATGTATCTGCCGCCCATTAACCTCCAGAGTAGCAGATTGTATCGGATAGGTGTGCACGTCCCCATGGATGCAGGTGACACTTGTTGTATCCACAGTTCTGTCCTGTGGTATTAAAGATACTTGCACTAGTGTTTGCTTGCTTCCAGAATCTAATAGGGCATGCAACTCTTTACCATCTATGTGGACGGGTACCATGTAGTGTCCCCAGTTGGCTAGGGCTAGGTGGGAGTATTCTTTCTTTCTACGAGGACAGAATCTATTAATGTGCACTTTTTCTTGGCAGGTATGGCAGATAATGTCCATATTCTGGCCCCTCCCAGCTCTGCTATGTCCCATAGTACTAGTCTTCACAGTATCCCGAGGTTTTATGGGCATCACAGGATTAGTAGGTGTAGAAGGTCTTACCGTGGGTAAAGGTCCTCGAGTCCCAGGATAGATTTTTGGTCGAGAGCTTCTGGCTGATATGTAGTCCTCGGCTAGACTAATAGCCTTCTGTGACATTTCAGGATGATGTTCTCGGACCCACATCTGAGTTTCCTGTGGCAATATTTTAATAAATTGCTCCATAGTAATAGCCTCCATTACTTGGTTGATGGTCTTAGTCAGGGGCTGTAACCATTTGTAAGACAAGTCCTGTAAGTGGAGGTATGCTTCTTGTGGTGAATCTGCATTGTGGTACCTAAAGGTCCGAAACCTTTGTCGGTAAGTTTCTGTACTGATGTTGTATCGTTTCAGTATGGCCTGTTTCAAATAGTCATAGTCATTTACATGGGCTCTGTCCATGTAGCTGTAGGCAAGTTGGGCTCTGCCAGATAGATATGGGGCTAACCGGACAACCCACTGTTCTCTAGGCCATTTGCAGGCTTCAGTAACCCTCTCAAAAGTCATCATATAGGCTTCGATGTCATCATTCTCTGTTAATTTGGATAATTTAATATCCTTGGGTCCCTCTGCTTCTCTAGGGACTGGAAGCCTGGCCACACCAATAGCTTGAATGGCCCACAAGGTGTCAGTCCAGCATGCTCGATCCTCTTCTCGTCGTCATTCCAACTCCATTTGTCGGGTGCATAACCACCTTAAAAGGTCCTGGTTCTCCTCAGGAGGTTTCTCTTCAGGTGGGTACTCCTCTGCCATGATAGCACCTTCCTCCTTGTCCTTCTCTTCTCTTCTCTCTTGGTCTCTCTCCTCTGGACATCTGATAACCCAGGCAACAGCGGTTCCTGAGTTATTTCTGTCATCTTCCACGTTTTTACACCCTCTGTTAGACCGGCAGCTGGGGTACTGGCAGCAGCTTCTTCCATCCATCAGTGTCGTGAACACCGGGTCCGGTATTCAGAATTCCAAGACCACTTAGCACAGCCCTGGAGTATCCCACTTCTGACACCAGTGTGGAAGTATGGTGGGAAACATGAGACTGACACCAATGTAGATGGAATTGCACTGCAGCAGTTTTTTATTCCAAACAAAATCAAATAAAAGAAAGCAAACTGTTCGATTACAAAATAAAATAAAACAAAACAAGGAGGGATGCTTCTCCCAAAGAACAAATGTAGAATTTCCAAATATAGTAATAGGCAATCAACCTTCCTTAGAACAAACTAAGGTACTGGGGATAGCGCCTTGCTGAACCCCTGAGTTAGACTGATTTTTGGATACCTCTGTGCTTACATTTATAGTGCTAGATGAGCGTGTGATTCTATAAACCACTCCCCTTCTTATATAACAGGCAGCAAAAAGCTTATAAAACAAATAAATAATATTTTTAAACATTCCCAGAGGTTAAACAATGAGAATTGAGATGTGTAGAAGGGCTGGAGTATAATAATGATAAGTTTAAACTCATTTGTACCACATTCATGGGCTGTTTCTAAGCTCTCTGGACTCCTCCCACTTAGACTGCATAAATGTTGGAGAGGTTGGGCCGGCCAGTGCTTAAATAAACAGAGAACAAGCTGGAGTGGAGTCCTGGTTACATAAGGTCTCAGTACTGAACAAGGGAAACCAATAAATACAAAAATATTGCCCTTCAGGTAATACTTTTAAATCTAATCCATTTGACAATTCAGTTCAGACAAATAATATCTTTTCAGAATCTTTTAGTAAAGACTCTTTTACAGCAACAAACATTACTGAAACAGAGTTAACTCTTTCTACAGGCTAAAGCTGTGTGTCTTCTGGGTGTGACCTTGTACTATCATATATCTTAACAGGGCTATTATTTGTGCTTTTGCTTGAGCATTCATTCAGCAGGCAGGCTGAGTCCCAGGTTAGCGTTTAAATGGGGGAGTTATGCTAGCTTCTTCAAAGTGTAAATACTGCAGTATAGGCTTCCCTGAGCTTCAGTTTGCCAGCTGACATGCTTAGCGTCTCAAACGCGGAGTTCAGGCTTTCCCTAGAATTGGGCTGCTTATGTTTCATTGTGGAGGTTTATTTTATCAAGGTACCAGGAATTTCAACACTACTTCATTAAAAAAAACTTCCCTTGCATACAGGCTTAAAGAAGGAAAACAAAATTTTCAAAATGCCGACTTCGCTACCACAATGCACATTCATGAGGTCAATAGCACGATCGCAGAGGCGAGTGTGCAACAATCACAGGACGAACAGGATCGGACTGCCCTTGGAGACAGAATAAAAAGAAACAAGGCAAGGGACAGCAAGAACACTAGGTAGGTGGCCTTCCTACTTAAGGGGAAACTAGAAAGAAGTACAGGAAAGAGGAGGGGGGCAGAGATAGACACAGTGGAAATGACAGAATGCTGTTGCAACAGTCTTGAAGGGGGGGGGTGTCTCCAAAGGACAGTAACGCAGACCCTGCCACACTCACTACATTTTATTTAGTATAAGAGAAATTTTTAGATGTCGTCACTGGTGTTAGTGCTAGACTTTCAACAAGATTAGAAGTTTTATATTGTTGATAACTTGAAAAGTTCCTGCTCAGACTTTGAGGTTTAAATGCCACTTGGGAAACATTGATTCAAATAGAAAGACTGTTCATTATGAAAATTCAGTCCAGTGGTGAGTGGTGTGTGTTTGCGGTGGTGTCTGCACTCAGTGCTGGATGTCCTTTGCCACAACATGCATTTCTTGCTTTGGAAGCTTAGTACAGTAGTAGAGTTACAGGATACCAAGAAGTAGAGACTAGAGAGACTGGGTTCAATCCCCAGAGTGGAACATTCTTTTCTTTCTTACTACAATTGATAGATGATATGCCCCAGCCCCAATCCACTTCCCTTTTCATTGCCAAGGAAAGCCTGCCATCCTTCTTTCTGGCCACACAAATATTTTATACAGATCTTAGTTGGTGCCTGTAGTATCACTAAGACTTTGATTATATTTGTTGCAAAGTATCACAACATCAAGAAAATTCCAGTTATCTTTCTGGCTTTCATACACTTTGTTTGCAAAAGCTGCAGAAGACAGTAAATGAATAAAGCACCCAGAAAATATGAAATTAAAAAAAGAGCCTGGAAAATAAATGAAAACATAAGGCAAGACAATGTAAAGAGAACAGAAACAGAGGCAGATGAAAGATGACCACAGAGAAAAGTAAGAAGGTAAAAAGGTGAAAAGGTAAAAAGGAAGCACCACATAGAACACTAGGAAAAGTAGGATGAAGCCAGGGACAAAACACAAGGAGGGAACAAAAAGATGTCACATTTTATGGAAGGTCATGCACACAAATGCCCGCAGTCTGGGGAACAAGATCCCAGACCTAGTGACTGCAATGACCGAGGCTGATCTGGACATAGTGGCGATAACCAAAACTTGGTACACCAGCAACCACAGCTGGGATATAAGTGTACTGGGTTATTCCCTGTTCAGAAAAGATAGGGAGGGTAAAAGGGGGGAGGGGTTGCTCTCAATGTCAAAGAGAGCATAAAGGAGACTGAAATTCAAAACATGCATGTGCAAACAAAGGAAGTTTGGGTCATCCTTGAGCCAGGCAATGGAACAGCCATTCACACAGGGGTTGTTTACAGACTCGTGGCTCAGGCCGAGGAAATTGACAAGCAGCTGCTAGAAAACATGCAAGAAATGGCAGCAAAGGGGGACGTACTGCTAATGGAACACTTTAACATGCTGGAGGTAGATGGGTCCATCCCAGCAGGGGCCTCAGGTAGAACACAGGACTTAGTGGACTCCCTTGAGGGGGATGGCCTTTGACAACTGGTTTAGGAATCTACCAGGGACCGGTCAATCCTGGATATGATGCTGACAAATGGGGTCAGGGTAGCTGATCTTAGGGTGGAAGGTCAGTTAGGGTCCAGTGACCACAATATGGTGTGGTTCAAAGTGGACACAGGGATCCAGTCAACCTATATAAAGGCAAGAGTCTTAGACTTTAGAAGGGTGGATTTTACCAGTATGGGACTACAGCTAAAAGAAACCCTGAAAAAGAGGAAGATAGGCTGGGACATTGAGGAGAAATGGGCACACATTAAGGAGGCTATAGCGGAGGTAACAAAACAATGCGTTAGGTCAATAGACAAGAGTACAAGGAGAAGAAAACCACTTTGGTTCAAAAGGGGGTGGTGGCAGAAAATGCAAGGGCCAAGAGGCTAGCCTTCAGGAAGCATAAGGAGATACAAAAGGATGAGGACAAGGAAATGTACCAGAAGTGTCTGAGACAAATGGGAAAGGCAGTGAGGAGCGTTTAAGCACAACCGGAGGACAGAATAGCTCAATCATTTAAAAAAGGAGATAAGACATTCTTCAGCTACATTAGTGAGATAAGGAAGACAAAGGGGGAGTAGCAAAGCTTAGAGGGGCAGAGGGAAGATATTGGAGGGAGACGGGGAAAAAGCAGTGATCCTGAATGAATATTTCTGTTCAGTCTTCACTGTGGAATGTGATGGGCAAGTCCATAATTGGACTTCAAAGGAGCTAAGGGTAAGGAGGTAAACACCAGGCTATTCACAGAGGAGAATGTCATAGAAGAACTGACAAAGCTAAAGGTGGAAAAAACATGTGTCCAGATGGCATACATCCCAGGGTCCTAAAGGAACTGAGGACTGAACTGGTAGCCCCTCTGGCAACCCTGTTCAGTGAGTCCTTAGACACTGGAGTGGTCCCAGAGGACTGAAGAAGGGCTAACCTTGTCCCTCTTCACAAGAGCGGTAGTAAAGAAAAAGCAGGGAAATACATGCCGGTTAGTCCAACCTCTGTAGTTGGAAAGATAATGGAGGTGCTCCTGAAGGAAAGAATAATGGAACAGTTGGAAGCAAATGGACTGGTGGATTCCAGGCAGCATGGGTTCTCTGCAGAACGATCTTGTCAAACTAATCTGATAGATTTCTTTGACTGGGTGACAAAGGCAGTGGACTGGGGGGGTGGTAGATTTTCCTACCTCAGTTTCAGCAAAACCTTTGATATGGTCCCACATAAGAGACTGGTCAACAAGCTAGGCAGCCTGGGGTTGGGATGCAAGGTGGTGAACTGGATTGGAAACTGGTTAAGGGACAGAAAACAGGGGGTAGTGGTGAATGGAACCCAATCATCTGAAAAGGAGGTGGCCAGTGGGGTACCTCAGAGGTCAGTTCTGGGGCCAGTTCTCTTCAATGTCTTCATCAGAGACATTGCAGATGGGCTGGAGGGAAAGGTTTGCCTGTTTGCGGATGACACCAAAATCTACAACAGGGTGGACACTCCGGGGGCGGGGGAGAAAATATCTAGAACTGCTGGAGAGATGGCAGCTAAGGTTTAACACAAAGAAGTGCAAAACCATGCAAGAGGAGAACAGGAACCCTGGGGCGAGCTACAGGATGGGAGGGGAGCTGCTGACAGTAACTAAGGGGGAGAGAGACTTACTGGTCATAGTCACAGATGACTTGAAGGCCACCAGTCAGATGGCAAAGGTGTTGGGAAAGGCCAGTGGGATGCTGGGGTGTATGGGAAGGGGAATCACAAGCTGAAGGAGGGAGGTAATAGTTCCGCTGTACAAGACCCTGGTAAGACCTCACCTTGAATACTATGTACAGTTCTGTAGAACACACCTTTGAAAGTACATTAACAAAATAGAGATGGTGCAGAGGAAGGTGACCAAAATGGTGAAGCAATTACATCACAAGCCTTATGAGGAGAGAGTGAGGGACCTCAGTTTGTACACACTGGAACAAAGAAGGGAGAGAGGTGACATGATAGAAACATTCAAGTACCTCAAAGACATTTACAAGGTGGAAGGGGGCAACATATTCTAGATTAATAGTAGTACCAGGATAAGAGGACACGACATGAGGACTGAGTGATGGCTGCACAAGGGGAAATGTCAGGAAGTTCTTTTTTACAGAAAGGGTGGAGGATGCATGGAATAGCATGCCCCAGGATGTGATAGTAGCCCATACAGTGGTGGGCTTCAAACATGCATGAGACAGAAACAAAGGAAAAATAGAGATAGGAAAAAAAAAGCTAAAGCCAATGACCAGATATGGTCACTGGATGCTTTGTTAGGCAGCTTAAATGACCAGACTGGATTGGCCTAGTGGTCCTCATCTGCTAACAGTATCTATGTATCTATGTAGAAGATGGTAAAGAAGTCAATTTTCTTCACACATTAAAAATATATTTGCAGGGACAATAATGGATTAAAATGTGTGTTTCAAAAAATAATCTTTTTGTAAAATATGGGCCCAGTCTGTGCAATTGGGGGAAGGATATTTTTCCTGGAAAAGGGGGAATGATTGACTAACCAGTTTGTTTTACCCTCAATATACTGTATGTCTCAAAATGTCTTATTTTTTTATTTTTAATTTTTTGTTGGTTTTTGTTGACTGGAAAAGGAGGACCAGATAATTCTGCCTATTTTCAGCCTCATCCCGGAGGAGGGGGATACAGATGGATGCCAACTGACATGAACCAGATTAAGCTATCAGTGGTATTTTTAGTGAATGGGAGAAATTTGGTCAGGACACCGGAGACATTCTCCTACTCTTTTCGAGAAGTGCCATGGGATCTTTAACAGCCACCTGAACTACTGCCAGAACAGGCAGATGGAACCTCAGTTTAATGTCTCATCCAAAAGATGCCACCTCAGGAGTGCAGCACCCCCCTCATGCTGCACTACAGTGTCAGTATTGGGATTTAACCCAAGTGTCTGGTGTGGGGATAGAATCTACAGCCTTCTGATCTTCTGGCCTTAGAGGTGAGTGTGCAACCTGCTGAGCCACTGATGCCTAAATATATTTTACTAGGTAAGTAAACAGAGTCTGAGAGGCTTCATTTCCAGCTGTGATCGGGTGGGGAGGCAGTGGACCACAGAGGTACAGTATAGAGATACACAATAAATATATTCATTTACATTCACAAGGAAAATATAGCTGTGCTGTAATAAATGGTACCCCATTGATATAGCATTTAAATTGCAATTAACCTAAAAACACAATCATTGGCAAAAAAGCAGCTAATGACTATAGCAGGTGGAGAGCCCACAGTAGGCTGTGTATACAGAGACACCTGCTTACTGAATCAAAATGCAGAGAATGAACAAAGTATCACTTAGAGATACAAGGGAGACAAATCAGAGTAGCATATATATATATATATATATATATATATACAGTATATGTATATATATATATATATATAATTCTATTTTTTCTCATTGTCTGCCCCAGTCAGGGCATCAGAAAGGTTCAAAAAGTTTTTTATTGTTCTGTTAAACAGCCATTACAATATACACAAGATAAAAATTCTCACAATTACCACATATGCTACAAACAATAGAATGCAGTTCAGATAAACATTTAAAAGCCAATGTTCTGCTACTGTATATTGACAGAATATAAAATAATAATCGGACAGGCTCACAAAATGATTGTGGTCATACACCTCATGAATGTGTTGTTTGCAAGAAGCGTGTTTATCTTTCTAATACATATTCATCCTCAGAGTTAAATAAATAGGTTATCATATTATCAGGAAGGAGGGCAAGACCAGCCATGATGTCACCAAGCCACTTTGTCCTTAGGGGACTATAAAATGGACAAATTACTATTACATATTTTAAGTCATCTTCTGACCGTTTCCCACACCTACAATAAGGAGAGGTAACCTCATTCCTCTTTTGTCTAAAGTGTGTATAATTTGCAGTATAAATTTCCATCCTGAATTTAATCAATATTTGTCTAGTCCTAGGATTAAGCATCTTTAGTAAATATGGTCCCAACCTGTGTGTATTTTTTAACAACTTGTACCACCTGAATAATTTAAAACTGTTAATTTTCTCAAACATGTTTGCAGTGTCTATGTCCCTAAGTCTGGTTTTAACAAAGAAAACTATATCTTTCCAGGGCCTTAGGTAGATGTCCCAAAAAAGTGTGTCCTAAGTCATGTGGGAAAAGGAGATTCTTGATTATTTTAAGAGTAGAAGAACGGTATCCCATTAAGGAGTATTTTATCTCTTCTTCCAAACATTTACTTGGTAATCTTTCTTCCTTTAACAAAAATAACTTCAGAACTGAATGAATCTTTCAGCTACCAAAATAGGGAAGGAATATTGACCTAGTTCAAGATTAAGTATAGCCACTGGTATAGACTGTGGGACCATAAGAATGTACCTATTAATTGTGTTAAAAAAAATTTCAAGTTTGCCCAGATCAGATGAGCCCCATATTTCTGCCACATATAGTGCAGCTGTCTTAATTTTTGTGTTCAAAACATTCAAAATACCTTTAACTGTACTACGACCCATTTTAGTATTAAATATTTTGAAAGCATTAAATGCCATATTCATTTTTTTTTCAGAGTGAGATCAATATGATCTTTCCATGATTGATTTTGACTGAATCTTACCCCTAAGTAATCACAGCACTTAACCTTTTCTACCTTCTCATATTTTTTTTGACTTACTGTTTCTCCTCCGTGGCCCCTGGTCGGCTCCTGCTTCCAGGCATCCCATTTTTCTCCAGCCGCTGGCCGTCCCGCACCCATCTCCCAATTGGGCCACCACCTTGCTACCCCCATGGCTTACTCTCCATGGCGGGGTAGCGGGGAACCCCCAACTTCCCACCAGGAACGGATCCAGTACAGCTGGCACCCTCGGAGATAGTGCATTAGGCAGACAACCATCAAGCCTGCACCGCAAACACAGGTTGCCGGTGTGGCAGGAGGTAAGGCATCACTGCCTCAGTCCTCCACACCACCGGGCTGGCCATTTAATCCCAAAATTAGGAAACTTTTTATTTTGTTTTCCGAATATCGATACCTTAGTTTTTGCCATATTAATATCTGATTTATGTTCACCACAGAATTTTACAGAATGTTCCAGTTTCCTTTGTAATCCTAGAGCAGTGGTTGAAATCAAGACTAGATTGTCGGCATAAACCAGACAATCTACTCTAGTGTCCCATATTTTAGGGGCATGAAATGCAGTATTGTGTAAATTTAAAACAATTTCATTTATATAAATATTAAAGAGAGTAGGGGCCAGTAGACAACCTTGTCTGACCTCGAGATTAGTGTGAAATGTTGCTGTAGTATACCCAAACTGGTCATATTGAACCAAGGCCCACGTATGATTATATAGTCTAATTAACATATCAAGGAGTTCTGATTGGATGTCAAGTTTCTTTAGCTTATTCCACAATAAAATTTTACTTATGCTGTTAAAAGCTGATGAAAAATCAACAAAGAAGCAATATAAATTACCGCTCTTAAGTTTAATGTATTTCCAAACTAGGAAATTCAAAAACATAGCAATGTTGGATTATAGATCTGGCTTTTCTAAAACCATTTAGAGCCTCACTAATAATGTGGTTTTGTCTAACCATGCTATAAGATGGTTGAGAAATATTTTAGTGGATATTTTTTGAGCTGTATCTATCAGACTGATAGGTCTGTACATTCAGGGATCGTTTGGACTTCCTTTTTTAAAAATAGGGCAAATGACACGACCCTGCCAGCTGGCAGGGAAGTCATATCGTTGAATAAAGATATTGAATATTTTCTCAAAAACTGGGACCCACTAGTCTGCAGTATGTAATATTTATAGATGCAACCAATTATTTTATCTAGTACTGGCACTTTATTTGATTTAAAGTTGGAAAATTGCTAAAGCTATTTCATCTTAATTAAAAGATGGGAAGTGGCTACAGAGACTGTCTGATATTAAACTTATTTACTAATGAAGTTGTTTCTTCTTCTGGAAAAAAATATGATTTCGAAAAATGCGTGACCCAAGTATCAGGTGAAATATGTGCGACTACTCTTGTTACATAGAAACATAGAAACATAGAAGTTGACGGCAAATAAGGACCGCAAGGCCCATCCAATCTGCCCATTTTTTCTTCCTTATGAATGTGCCATAGGTCTTTACTCTGTCAATGGCCTATCTATTCATATTCATCTGTATTGCTCCCTTATGCCTATCCCATGCCTGTTTGAAGTTCTGCACTCTATTCATATCCACCACTTTCTGTGGTAGGCTGTTTCATGCATCCATCACCCTTTCTGTGAAAAAGAACTTCCTCACTTTACCCCTTAATTGGCCTTCCTCTAATCTCATGCTGTGTCCTCTTGTCCTGCTATTTTTCTTATATTGAAACGTTAGACTCTTTCACCTTGTTAATGCCCTTAAGATGTTTGAACGTTTCAGTCATATCACTCTCTCTCACCTTTGCTCTAGGGTATACATATTGAGCTCCATTAATCTGTCCTCATATGTTTTCTGATGCAGTCCCTGCACCATTTTGGTTGACCTTCTCTGGACTGCCTCCATTCTGTTAATGTCCTTGTGAAGGTGCGGCCTTCAGTACTGCACACAATACTCCAGATGGAGCCTAACCAGTGTCTTGTAAAGAGGGATTATTATCTCCCTCTTATGACTTGTGATACCCCTACTAATACACCCCAACATCTCTCTAGCCTTACCTACTGCTTTAGTGATCTGCTTGGATGATTTTGGGTCGTCTGTGATGATGATGCTCAAATCTCTTTCTTCTCTTGTGATTGTCAGCAACTCCCCTCCCAATCTATAGGTGGCTTCAGGGTTTCTCTTCTCTATGTGCATGATTTTGCACTTCTTTGCATTAAGCCCCAGTTGCCACTCTTCCGACCATTTTGCCAGTTTTTCCAGATCTCTTATCATTCTGCCCACCCTATCTGGATCATCTACTATGTTGCAGATCTTGGTGTCATCTGCAAATAGGCAAACCTTACCCTCCAGTACATCTGCAGTGTCACTAATGAAGATCTTGAAGAGGACTGGCCCCAGGAATGATTCCCTGAGGTACCCCACTTGTGACTTACATCTCTTCTGACTGTATACCATTTACCACCACTCTATGTTTTCTGCCCGCCAACCAATTTGCCACCCAGTTCACCAACTTCTGACCCACCCCAAGCCTACCCAGCTTGTTAATCAATCTTCTACATGGAACAGTATCAAAAGCTTTGCTGAAGTCAAGGTAGGTGAAATCAATTGCACCCCCTTGGCCCACCACTCTGGTTACCCAGTCAAAGAAATCTATGAGATCAGTTTGACAGGGCCTTACTGTTATAAACCCATGCTGTCTTGGATCCTGTGCTTCTATGGATTCCGGGTATTGCACTATCCTTTCCTTAAGGAGTGCCTCCAGAATCTTGCCCACTACTGAGGTAAGACTGACTGGTCTGTAGTTCTCTGCCTCTTCCCTGCTACCACTCTTGTGGAGCAGGATCACACCAGCCCTTCTCCAGTCTTCTGGGATCTCTCCTGTGCTAAGAGACTCACTAAACAGTTTGGCTATTGGCTCTACTAGTTCCACCCTTAGCTCCTTTGGTACCCTGGGATGTATGCCATCAGGTTGAATATTTTTGTATCCTTAACTAACCAATTTCAAAAACTATCTACTGTTTCTGTTTATTACTGATTTCCTTACTTTTTCTCAGAGAACCTTAACATATAGTTGATGTTCTCATTCCAAATTTGTGTTATATTATTTCCTCTCTTTATTTATGTTAATGAGTTGTTAATAGCTATCTTTTTTATTTTTGTTCTGATTTTTAATTCATTTGTGTTGTCTTAGTTCTTTATTTAAATCTTTCTTTGCAGTTCTGCATCTAGAGTTAAACCATGTTTTCCTAGTCTTTTGGTAGTCCCCACTATGTTAATTGTATAGTGAGGTTTTCTCAGAATATTCATATTCATCCAGAGAGTCGGGTGCTATTAAAATCTGTTTCTTCTATGATAGATGTACGTATATCATTTAGTAGTCATTTATACAAGTCATCAAAGAACTTAACAGTTTTAGTGCCCCATTTAATTCTCTTTTGATTAACAATTTCAAGGCCTTCATTTACATGAGTTGCTATATCAGTAAATATAGGCTGTATAAGATGTAATTTAACTGTAATGGATTGTGTGCAGATTCTGACCGCTCCATGACTTCTTAATCATGTATTGATGTAACTGCTTCAAGATTACACCCTACTACTATCAAGGAACCCTTAGTGCTCAAATAGACTAAATTTGGAGCAGAATCCCCTTGAAGATGTCCATTATGCAAGATCATAATTTTTTCTGCCAATACCTGGGCACGTTGTTTCCCCCTGGTATTACTTTTGTGGTTCATTGAGGCTCTGTATTTAGTTATCCTGGGATTTATTTCTGATATATTACAAATAACATCAGTACCAATCAAAGTATTTGGGATTCTTGCAATAAGCTCTCCTATAAGTATTAAGGCGCCAACAAACTTGGTATCCATAAGATTGTCCAGAGCATCACTGAGTTGAAAGAGTATATTATCCTGATTCTTCTTATGGGGGGGGGAGGAGGAGATATGTACTGATTATTATCAGCTTACAGTGAGTTTTAGTATCCTCTGGCAAGGTCACCAAGATGTCATCAAAAGTGACATATTGGGCTAGATATTCAAAGCGTTGCACGGTGAGCAAACCTTTTGCATGGGATTAGAATGGGAGTAGCATGGGTCTGCCATATTCAAAAGGCCAGATAGCATGCACAAACTGTATTAGCACCAGGCAAACCATAATTATATGCAAGGAGCAAAGTGAACATGAATACAGGTGCTACGAGATATTCAGTGACTAGCACCGCGCTTAGGTGTTTAGCGTGACATAGCGCAACCCTTAGCGCGGTACAAATTACCGCCCAGGAAAAGCTGGTCTTAACCCTGGGCAAACAGCTTTGCATGACATTGGTGTTTTGCACGGTATTAGCATGGGATTAACACAGTTTGTGCGACTCTAACATATGATCATGACACTTAGAAAATGCCAGACATGGAGGCACCACCATGATGCCAACAGCTGCCACCAGTCCCAGCCATGCACAGACAGTAAGGGGTGATCTGACCTACAGGGGACATCATGGTAGTGTGGCCATACAGCACACACCTGCAGACCATATGTCTGTGGTGACCAACCGATGCCAACACACACATGCAGCACTGTGGGCATGGTGGCAATTGTGGGGAGGGTGTATGGGTGGCCAGACCTCACCACAGCCCAGGTGTGGCCACAAGGCTGGGACACATCATGCAGTGCACATGGGCCAGTAGTGGGAATACCCAACCACCTGTGTGCCTGTCAGATCTTACATGCCCCCCCAGCCACATACCGTACAACTGTACAGATGCCACAGCACACACAGCTGGCCATGTATATGTCACTGTGAGCATCCCATGCCACAGGTGCAGCATCTGTGGAGCACACAACAGTGAAATAGTACTGTCCACTGTCAGTAATCATCTGCAGGCTGGGTCTGTCACTGTGTACAGTACAATGGTCATCCCTGTCCTACATACCATAGGCATTGCTGTGTCCCGCACACTACCGGCCCCCTTGCAACTGTAGTGTCTACTGTGCACTGTAGCATGGCCTACAGTGTGATGGTTGCATGCAGCACCACCACCACCTGTGCCTATGCTATGTCGTCCCCTGGGGCACGCAGTGCTATGCTGTACTGCATACATGTAGCCTGCAGCAACCATTATGCACTGTAAGACTGACCTACAGGTGGAGCTGCGGCTAGACCTGACCAGTCCATGTACTTCAAGACTGACCTACAAGTGGAGCTGTGGGACCCTACAGTAACGCTGGGCAAAACTGCATGCAAATCAGGGAATGATGAGATGCTAATTTGGCTGTTTGCCCAGAGACTACCGAAATAGGCTCATTTGCATGTCACTTTTGAATATGGCAAATCTTAGTGCCGGGCAAATGTGTTTGCACCGGGCAAACAGCTTAGCTCCGCACTAATGTGTTAGCGTGGTGCTAACGGTTCAGGGAATTTACACAGTTTTGATTGCTGTTCTTTCACATCTGTTGCTGCCTGCAGCTGTACAGGGTCCATGCATTTGCTGGCACACACATTGGCCACCTAGTTCATCTCTACCTGCCCTCACGTCTCTGTGCACTGTGTTGTTGTTGTGGTTTGCACTTCCTGGTTGCTATATTCAGTGCTACGTTTGCCCTGCACTCCCAGACCAGTTTGCACGGCCTCATTCCCATGCTGTATTCAGACGCTGTTTGCCCCCAGGCTATTCCTTTTGAATATAGCTTGCTTTGTGCTCCGGGCTATGTTTGCCCGCCAGGCAGTGTTAACTTAGCCCAGGGGCAAAGTTTTGAATATCTGGCCCATTGTTTACTGACTTTATAGTTCAGTGCGGTCCTAAAATAGGTTGAAATACCTCCCTTATTCCTTCCCAAATTTTTCCCTCTGATAGCAAACTGGAAATACTAGTCTGTCCTGGAATTTCTGGGGCACATTCTGCATTACATCATGTCTCCTGAAGACATTTTATATCAGATAATTCCAAGAAATTTTTAACTTCTGGGTCGACAATCTTCATATGTGTCCCTTCAATATTCCAGGATAACATCTTGATTTCCTTATTATTATGCAGAGAAAACCCTGAGTTTTTAATTATATTTGTTTTTTCTGTTATTTGATTTCCTCTTGTCTCAGCATTTCAAATCTATTTTGAGAAGAGAATCTTACCCAAATTCCTGAGTCAGTCAGGGCATCCCTTAGCTACTGTTGTGCCTATATGCGTTCTCCTGAAGTCCACCTACCTTGTTTGCCTGGCACCCCAGACCACCCACAACACACCAGGGCAAAGCCTTCTTGGCTTACCCCCTGGGATGGGGCCACCTTTTGCTCTTCATCACTCTCCAGTGTAATCTGATTGATCCTGTAGGAGGTGAAGTTGTGAAGGATCAAGGAGCAGACAGGTTTAGCTCAGAGCAGACATAGGGTGCAGAGCAGAGCATCATCATCTTGCAGTTGGCTAGCAGTTTTCTGCTTTACGTTTTGCCCCGGGGTGGGGGATGTACAGTGTCAGCAACACACCACTATGCATACTTTCAGGCACAGTGCACAGATGTCTGTCACTCCTCTACCCTCAGCTATGTGGTTCCAGGCTCCCTCACCCCTAGCCAATTCTAGAAATCAGGGATTCACCAGATGCTACATCCCACCCTCCACAGACAAGGAGAGCAGTCTAGCAGATGCTCAATGCCCCTTCCCCAGCCAGCCCTCTGACACCTCGGGCTAGTTGTCATCTGTGATACAAGTAGAAGTGCAAGTGCTGTGCTGGTTGGCTAGCTAGAGGAGCAGTAATTAAAGTAATTATACACCTGCAGACAAATGTTGGGATTTCAGTATCCAGGTAACCACCTAAGCTACTGAACCAGAGAGTGTCTAAAAACCTAGAGTTTGTGGAGGCTAGGTAAGGCTGAGCCAATATTGAATTTGTGTTCAGTGAGCATGCTGAAATCTGATGGTTTACGTTTTGCCCCGTGGTGGGGATGTACCTGTGAAGCAGGTCATAAGAAACTCGATTTCCCTTTGGCACTTCAACTTCATAGAAACATAGATAATGTCAGCAGAAAAAGTCAATTGGTCCATCCAGTCGGCCAGTTTTACCCAATTCTACCCCTATACCTCTTGTCCAGGTGGGGTATTTATTCCTCCCAACTACCTGTGTTACTTCTACCCCCTGAGTAACTCGTAAGCCCTATGCTCTGTCTCAGTTTTGCTTGAACCCATTAATGGTTTTTACACCTACCACCTTTGCTGGTAGCCTGTTCCACAGCTCAGCCACTCTCATGAGGCAGCACATTTTTACAGGAACACACTGCACATGTCTTAGTTGCTAGCAAGCCACATGACCTGCAGCAGCCAATTAGTGACGCTGGAGGCAGGTAACTCCTTGTGCAGCTCACATTTCAGTGTCATGCAAGCTCTCTCACACAGGAAAGGACCTGGCTATTAAAAAAGCTGCTTTTATATGAAAAGAGTGACTTTAGATAAGAAAAAATTCACAATCTTCAGAGACTCATGCATTGTCATTGCAGCTAGCTAATTCTCACTACATTTTAATTTTATTGCAGTTTCAGGAAGGCAGGCTAGTAAAGTTGTTCTGCAGAGGAGAGGTGAGGGGAAGAGAGAAGAAAATGCATAGTGCGAATCTGCATTGACAGCTGCAGGCCCTACAGCAGGACCAGGGCAGAATGAATTTAGCAGATTGAGAAAGGTACAATACAAAAGAGATTTTTGAAAGATTTATTTAACAAATATTTTTACTGGGTGCTGCACATGTAAAGGGCACAGGAATCAATATTAATATTTTTTATTTTATTTTGTTGCCTCCCTGCAGCTGGAACAGGGAAGAGTGCATAGCCGAACAGGAGAGGTGCAGGGGAGTTTCAAAGTATTTCTTTGGCAAATAATTGATTACTGGTGGTGTGGGTCAGGGCACTGGAATCCATTTGTTTATGTTTATTTTCTGCCTGTGAGTAAAAGCCAAATGAACTACCTCTGGCATTGGACGCCATACCTCATGTCATGCCGGCTACCAGGGTTCGGGAACGAGCTAGGGTTGTCACAGAGCTGGCAAAGGGGGGGAGGGAGGAAGGGAGCAGGATTGAACAGCCAGAAGGTAGCTCTCCTCTCCCAGGGAGGAATCCTGTTACCCACTGTAGTTCCACTGCCCCTGGGTGGAGGTCCGAAGGCAGTGTAGGTGGGTGGGTGGCAAGCACAGGGAGGGTGCCTCAGAACCACGGTGTGCACGTGCCGCCACATGTATGCACGTGGCCAAGATGGGATGGGAGAAAATCATGGGACAAAAAAGGAACTACCTGTAGGCTGCTGCAGTAAGACACTAGGGGCTGGATCCTCAAACCCCTGTGATATCAGTGCACATGAGGAAAAACCTTGTGAACCCACAGGTTATTTCCCCATGTGCCATATTTTCCATCGTGGAGCCATTTTGCAACCAGCTCTGCAGTTTACAGCAGCTTTTTGGGTGCAACTGTGCCAAAATGCTATGTCTAGTTGTACCAGCCATAGCATCACCCGCAGGATGGGAGAGCATTTCTTTCACCTGGATTCTAGTAATTTCAAAACAGACTTGTCAAGTACAGGTATGCTCGCATTGCATATCAAATGGTGACAAAAAGGGCTGTCCTGGATATCTCTATGGCTGCCTCAGGCTAGCTGGAGCCCCTGCAGCTGCACCTGCCACTCATGTGGAAAACTGAAATTGCCACTGGTGCGGAGATTTTTTCCAACAGCAGCACTTGCAGCATGGAACTTAGTCCCAGGGCAGATTAAAACCTGGCCCCAGGTCTCTCAGTGATGGTGAGGGTGAGGGTGGGGGTGAGGAAGAGTGTGTCAGAGTGAGTGACTGGTTTCTAAAGGCAAGCCTTCTTCCATCCCATTTTGTATGATCAACACAGCAACAGTTGCCACCACAGCCACCTGTGGATTTCTGTGGGTATGAAAAATTATAAGTCCACTTTGAAGAATTATAAAATGTCCCTCTGCCCCCAAGTCACTCATCAGCAGCAGTACCACCCCAACCCAGCGCTGCTGCTCAGTCATCATGAAAGGATGGTGATATTGAGTCTGGATCTGACATGGTCACTGCATTTATCTTGTCACTGGAGGAAAAAGTACAGTTGTTGATGGGAGAATGGGGCAAGGCAAGGTATACCAACACAAACCAGTATCAACACCACCAAAGCAGCTCATGGAGAGTGCCAGTGAGGAGGATATGGAAGTGGAGCTGCCAAAGCAGGAGCATGAGAGTGTAGAGGTAGTGGAGGGGTCACACATAAAGAAGAAGAGAAAAGACAGCAGAAAGCACATGATTCATGCAAGAAGAAAGCAGGGAAAAAGGTCAGAGGGAAAAAAAGATGAGAAAAGGACGAGCATGGAAAAGAAGACATATGAGGAGATAAGTAGCAGGGGGAAGAAGCAGGAGAGGGGAAGGGCATGAGCCAACAGCTGTAGAACAGAAGGATGAAGAACAAGAGAAACTTGAAAACCTGCTGTCAGTTACCTTTTTTTATTTTATTTTGCATTTTTTTGCCAGGAAAGACACACTAAACCTAGGCTTGTTTCCAGGTTTGTCCTGGGAGCACAGGAAAGTTAACTAACTTGCTCATTGTCACACAGTTTGTAAGCGGTGGCTGTGGGATTCAAACCCAATTCTCTAGGTTTACAGCTCAGTGCTCTTAACCATTATGCCAGCATCGGAGGAGATAGCAAAATTCAACAAGCAATTGTCAATGGCGAGCGTTTGATGCTTGTTAAACAATTTTTTTAAATTTTGGCCTGCAACTTTTGAAGATACTTGTTTTACAATTTGCCTGATAGACATGACATATGCCATTTATAGTATATTGGCTGAAATGTAATTTTGCACCAGAGGTGCCGAAATGCATCTCATCCAGGATTTTAAAAATGGCACGTCATGTTTATGAGGTGGTATGGAAAAATGGCTACGTTGAAAGTGTGGAGTCAAAATATTGAAAATTAGTGAAGTTATGAGTGAACGCTGAAATAGTGTAATGTGGACTTCCCGTGACGTCACCATACCGAATGGAAGCTTAGGTCAGAGCTCCGCAGTAGTGGTGAGAATTTATTAAAAATCCGGTGCTTTTTACAGTGGATTGAGCTTTGGATTGAAAGTCATTGAAAGGAAAATAAATCAGTCAGCAAAATCGCGGGGCAGAAGTAAAACTAAGCCACCTACTAGACGCAGATCTAACCAAGATCGCAGCCCAAATAATACCCAATCTAGGGCCTCAGAATCAGCATCAGGCTCGGGTGGGGAAGAAGAAGAAACTACATCCCGAGGCAGCTCCCTTGACAGCCAAGCGACAGCACATATTGTTAAAATGCTGCATCGCATCGACTCCAAGGTGAAGGATATCTAGAAGGAGTTGAAACATCCTGAGCAGAAGACCGATGACCTGGAAATGGGTCTTGATGGGCTCAGAAACAACTCCATGCGACTCAGTAAAACAGTGCTATTTTTGGCCAGGAGAGAAAGGGAGCTCACTGTGAGGGCCGAAGATGCAGAATCCAGAAGATAGAAAAGGAAAACGATTCGAATTTTTGGGTTTCCAGAGGCAGCAGATAAGGATCCAATGGAATTTGTAAAAACTTGGCTTTGCCAGGAGCTGGACATCCCCAGCAGAGAGCCTTTAGAGATGGAGCGGGCACACTGGGCGCTTGGCCCAAAGCCTAAGAAAGAGGCCCTCTCACTCTTGATTCTTGTTAAATTCCACAGATACCAAGTAAAATATATGATACTTCACAAGGTCTGGATGAAGTGGGACTTAAATCTTGATGGGAGAAGGCTGTATATTGACCACGAGTTTCCTCCCGCTACTGTGCAGAAAAGAAAATGGGTGCTGGCAGTGATTAAACAGCTTAAAGAAAAACAGATAAAAGTCCAGCTCAGATATCCCGCTAAGCTACTTGTCCACTGGTCTACCTGTAGTAAGCTTTACGACTCTCTACTACACACTAGCAAGCCATTGCAGAAAGCAGGTATTAACCTCCCAGACCTACAATCAGAAATGTCGGAACAGACCTTGCTGCAGTTACGCTGGGAAATGGTGGGAAAAGGGTCTACAAGAGGTGCCACATCTAGAGGAACTGGCCCCAGTGATTTGTTTTATAAAGATCTAATTCTTCTGGGAAAAGGGCTATAGAATAGTCAATCCACCTGAGGTGATGGAAGGGTAGGAGATTCGTTCTGAAACTGTCCCCAGGTTTGTGCCCCCAGAAGGGGCACCGGCAGCAGAACAGTTTACTATAGTTTTGGACTTATTTCAGGGAACTATAGTGTGCACAACATGTCCACATTATCTTTTGGGTTTAGGAGCCTGTGATCTCCCCTGAGGGAGCTGGGGGGAAGCCTTTGCTTTTTGAGGTAATTTTTCTGAGTACGGGTTTATCTGCAACCAGGGTACAATTTGCCCTCCGGGGCTTGATGTTATGAGCTCGGTTGTTCAGTGGAATGGGGTGGTTCCTGGTTAAATATTTTCTTTGTTTTAACTCAGCTGTTGTTGGCCATATTTGCCACTGCTTGAGGCCACTAGGGGGCCTTGTTCACTGGAAAGGGAAGGAGCTTAGACACGCTACCACCCCCCCCATCTCTTCCGGTCTGTAGAGTGAGAGCAATTTATTGGATTGGTAAGGCCTGCTTGATTTAAAACCGGGTGCACAATAATTACCCATCCAAGTCTCAATGAGGGCTCGGGTCCCTTTGTTCTTTTGTATTACGTGGTTAGCACCATATATATTTCAAATTACAGTTAAATGGTTTGGAGGTGGGTTAGTCCACCACTCACCCCTTAACCTGGAATAAGCACACCCACCGGAAGCCAATTCAGGGGATAGGTCACCCATTGGAGGTCAGCCAGTAGTTTTACAGTGCTGTCCCCCGCTAGGGAATTATTTACCTTCCTTCTGAAGGTTCACCCCGGGAAACTGCCTATCTTGTCACTCCTTTTGGAGAGCGGAAGGCGCAGGGCCAAGTAATCGGCCCATGTTCCTGGGTGGAAGGAGCTTCCTTCCATGGCAGGCCTTGAGTGACCTATCTGTATATAGTTCACTTTGGAGAATGTGTTGTATGTTTTTTTTTTCCTTTTTCTATTAGAAATGTTGTTGGTAGTAGGTAGCAAATTAGGGAAGGGGGGGTTCTTTGTTCTAGGACTTATGGGGATGGGGGGAGTAACGCAGCATGGTATTCTAGAATATGCAAGGTGTGCTCTATGTGCCCCCCACTGTGGTAAACAGGGACCGGGGTGGATGTAGGACGATTAAGTGGACCCAGCAAGAGAAGTGGGAATGGGGCCGAATGCAAAAAGTTGGAAATCTGGCCATCCTATGGTGACTCTAAAATTGGTTTCTTTCAACATTAAGGGGTTGGGCTCCCCTATTAAGTGTCATAAGATATTACAGAATCTAGCCAGGGCAAGATGTGATATCGCCCTTTTGCAAGAACCTCACCTCTCTGAAGCAGAGCATAATAAATTACATCATTTGTGGGTTGGAGAGGTGCTCGCCTCACCCCACCAGAATCCAATAAATGCGGGGGTAGCCATTTTGATACGGAAGGGCCTGAGTTTCACTAAGACAGGCTCCTTCATGGATGGGGAAGGTAGATTGGTGACTCTCTTGGGCAAAATTGCATATAGGGTACTGCATATAGTAAATGTCTATGCCCCAAAGCCCATTGATTCTGATTTCTTCAGGTACGTTTTTGGAATTATAGCTATACTGCCTGAGGGCCAAGTGGTGCTGGGAGGGGATTGGAACTGTGTAGTGGATCCTCTGGCAGATAGATCTGGAAGGAAGGAGAAATGGACAGTTAGTCTAGGGGCCAGGACCCTTGCTCATTTATGCATGGAAGCTGGTATGGTAGATACATGGAGAGATAAATATCCATCCAGTAAAGATTACACCTTTTATTCTCATATGCAGGACTCCTACTCCTACCTGGATAGGTTTTACATGGACAGGGCCTGGGTGGGGTCCATAATAGACCAACAGATTTACCCTATTTGTTTGTCGGATCATACAAAGATTAGCCTGACTCTCAGTCTTGGGCCGCAGCATAGGCAGTCCTTGTGGCACTTGAATGCTGGGTTCCTTAAGGATGAGGGGTTCATATCTAAAATAAAAGAGGTAATTGACAATTACATTAAAGAAGATACAGGCTCAGTTTCAAAGATTAAGTTTCTATGGGATGGACTAAAGGCGGTAGCAAGAGGTGAGGTAATCACACATGTATCTCAGCAAAAGAAAGCTAGGCAGCAGCAACAAGATAAACTACAACAAAAAATTAAAGAATTGAAAAGCCTGCACAAAAATGGGGGCCCCTGCTGTTTGTTAGGAGACCTTAAGACAGCCAGGGAGCAACTGCAACAAATTATCTCGGTGAAAATGGAGAATGCCCTCAGGTTCACAGTGCAAAGGTACTATATAGGAGGTAATAGGGCAGGCAGGCTTTTAGCCTTTAGGTTAAGAAAACAAGAGGCCGATAGGTTTATTCCTGGGGTGAAAGACCCCAGAAGGCCCGGTCACCTGGTCACTGACTCAGTCCAAATTGCAGACTGTTTTAAAAAGTTTTATGAAGACATATATGTCGGGGTCTGTGGCTAGTCAATCAGACAAAATCAAAAAATTCTTGGAGGGGGCTTAACCTGCCCAGGCTCTCTGTGGAGCTTGAGAGAGAGAGAGCTTGATCATCCCTTCTCTCAACTAGAATTGGTGGAGGTTATCAAAAACCTTAAACACAATAAAGCCCCAGGCCTGGATGGCTTTATCGTGGAATATTTCCAGAAGTTTCAAGATAAGTTAGCCCCCTTGCTGTTACAAATATGTAATGTGGCCCATAACCCTTCAGACGCCCCAGACACTTGAAAATGGGCCTTAGTAACTGTTATTCCCAAACCAGACAAAGACACCACCCTTTGTGGTAGCTACCGTCCCATTTTGCTTCTGAATCTGGATGTTAAGATCTTTGCCAGGATGGTGGCTGATCGGCTACAAGGGGTGGTGACCCAATTGGTACATCTGGATCAGGCAGGATTCATGCCGGGAAGGCACTTACATGACAATGTAAGAAGATTACTTACTGTGATGACACACTGTCAAAACAATGGGAGGGGAGACCCTGCAGTAAGTATCACACTTGATGCCGAAAAGGCCTTCGACCGCCTTGAATGGGATCATCTAGGTGAAGTACTTGTGAAGTTTGGGTTGGGGCCTAGATTTCAAGCGTAGGTGGCCGCTCTTTATAATAATCCATCTGCTAGGGTACGACTGAATGGGGTATTTTCTTGTCCATCCTCCATTAAGAGGGAGACCAGACAGGGCTGCCCCTTTTCACCCCTCCTGTTCGCTCTAAGTATGGAGCCCTTGGCGGAGGCATTTTGGATGCATGGGGATATATTGGGGATCAAGGTGAGTGAGGTGGATAACTGCATCTCCCTTTATGCGGATGACACCCTACTCTACATAAAGGATCCTACGGTGTCTCTGCCTGCTGTTATGTCTCTCCTTGGAGAATTCAGCTGTAACTCTGGTTTTAAAATAAATGAATCCAAGTCCGAGATAATTTCTATCGGAGCCCCCATCCTCCTGGCGGTAAAAGTTTTAACTAATTTAAAATGGACCACTACTAGTTTTAGATATCTAGGGATCCACGTACTGAGGGATCTCAGTAAGTTATATCAAACCAACCATCTAAGGCTATTGGAGACAATACGGAGGGACTGTGCCAGGTGGTCTGCTCTACCTCTCACAATTTCCGGCAGGGTAGAATCGGTGAGAATGAATATCCTCCTAAGAATGCTCTTCCTGTTTGATACAATTCCCTTGTATCCCCCTAAGCAGTTCTGGTTGGATATTCAAAAGCTTCTTAGTGAGTTTATTTGGGCAGGGAGGAGACCTAGGATTAGTTGGGCTCTGCTGAAGTTGCCAAAAGGAAAGGGTGGTCTGGGTGTTCCTGATTTTAAGGAATATTATAGAGTGGCTCAATTACAATATTTGGCAGCCTTTGCACTCCAGGGAGAAAAACGAAGTTGGGTTAAAATGGACATTCAGACTTTGAAGCCACTTACCCTAGCACCAGTTTTATTCAATAGGAGCAAGCCCATGGTGTTGCATGGGCTGCCAAACCCATGGCTTTAGACACTGGTCAAAGTATGGTCTCAGGTTATAAAAGAGAGGAATTTACAAAGTATGGTTCTACGGTATGGTAGGATCCTTGATAGAGCTGATTTTCAGCCAGGCAGAGAAAATCAGCTGTTTAGACGATGGGCAAATTTGGGTCTTAGACATTTCTTGCAGGTGTTCACAGGAGATATTATAAAAAATGTTTCCCAGATCCAACAGGAGTTCAGAGTTCCGGCATCTGACTTCTATGGTTATTTGCAAATCAGACACTACCTTCAGTCTGTGGAGGGAGGAGGTGCCCGGCCATCTGGGGACACCAACTCACTCCTGGACATTCTTTTGAAGTTGGCAAATGGGCCCTCCCAAAAGACCCATCTGATATCCTTGTTATATTCGGTTGGTGGAGTAGAGGTATCAGATGCCAGAACTAAAATTCAGACCCTTTGGGAAAAAGAGCTTGGTATGGAGGAGGGAATTATAAGGTGGGATCAGATTTGGAGGTTTCACACAGAACCACAGCTTCGACCACTTGGAGGGAGTTCCGTTGGCAAATACTCACAAGATTTTTTAGAACACCTGTGATAACCAAACATTTTGGGCAAAATTATTCAGATAAATGCTGGAGGGATTGTGGGATGGTTGGATCCCATGAACATATTTTTTGGAGTTGTAACAAACTCAAAGATTATTGGAACCTTATTAGTAACTGATTGAGCGAGATTTTATGAGTACAAATCCCTAAGCACCCACGCTATCTTCTACTGGGGGAACCCCCTCAAGGGTTAAAAGGTGTTAAAGCCAATTACTTATTTCCCATCCTGTTAGCCACAGCTCAAAAGGCTATTACATGGTTGTGGCTCTCAGAGACGCCCTCAGGAGAGGAACAATGGCTACTGTGTTGCCATCAAATTAAAACAATGGAAAGACTTACGGCCAATTTGAGACTTGACTCTTATAAAACTCGCTTTCTTTGAGTTCCTTGGCACTAAAGAAGGTATCTCTAGTTTACAGATTCTAGCGAGAGAAGACTTGAATGGATAAATAATGAATTTCAGGAGAATAGCTTCACTTAATATTTATTGACCGTGCTGGGGAGGTAAGCTGTTTGGTATAAGTTAATATTCAGTATGTTTAAATATTGGTTAATATTTATGCTATGTTGGATTCCCATTTAGAGAGATTGCATATGTAATGTAGCTATAAGTAGGTGCGAGGCCAAGACCCTTGACTCAGGTTTATGCACTCTTTTAATTAATATACAAATCATTTACAGGCCTGTCGAAAAGTTAGGCATGCAGGTCCATAAGTTCTAAATGTCTATGCATATCAATTCTATTTGTAACCAAATCATTCTATGTAGCATTTGTATTTATGTATGTTTTAGTGATTTGTTCTTCTTTTTATGATGCTTATGTTGGAAATGAGAAAATAATAAATTACAATTTCAAAAAAAAGAAATAGTGTAATGTTCAGTCTGGGCATTTTACCATATTTGCACACCAAATTTTCAGCATAGCCTTGTTGTTGCCACTCCTGATGAACCCAGTAGATGAACATTTTCAAAGCCCCATCAAAACGTCATTCCATGCCGTCAACACATCACTCTGTGCAACAGGTACAAAAACACATTTTGGCCTGGATTTGAAAAATGACAGCTGTCATATTCATGAGGTGCTGTGACGAAATGGCTATGTTAAAAATGTGGGTCAAAATATTGAAAATTATCAAAGTTGTGAGCCTGTGTTCGTACATTTCAAAGTAGGCACATAACTTTGTTTTTTCAAATTTTTAAAGCCAAATTTTCAGCATAGCCTTCTTATGACCCCACTTCATACTCAAACTACTCATACTAAGGCCAGACGGAACTAGAGGTGTGAAGCCCATGAACAACTCCTATTCTAGAACCCTGTTGTGGGAGTCAGTTCCAAGCATTTACCACTCTCTGTGTGTAAAAAACCTTTCTGTTATTAGTCCTATATCTAAAACAGTGTAATTGAAGTGGATGACCTCTGGTTTCTATTGTATCTTGTTTAAACGCAAAGCCAATTTTATTAAATAAGTGAGGGTAATTTATTACTTCCCACACGAAAAGGAGATCACCCCTGTATCTTCTTGTTTCAAGTGACATGAGAGTCAAGGTTCCCAGTCTATCTTTATACTCTAGTTCTCTCAGACCTCACTTTTTTTTTTTGTAAATCTCCTTTGGATTCTCTCCAACTGTTTTATACTCTATCTTGTTTCTTGTAGGGAGATCATAACCACGAACAGGAGTCCATTTGTGGCCTAACATAACATATGATCTCTATAGTGAGACTGAAACTTCTGTGTCTCTGGATTTCATGTTGTTTTTAAGTCCATGAAATGTTGTTAGGCTTGCTTATTATGGCATTAGTTTGTTTTGTAAAGCTTAGTTTGTCTGTAATATATACACCAAGATCTGTTTCTAGTGTTGTCTCAGTTAGCTTATTCCTTCCCAAGTAGCAAGTATGTTTGTAATTATTGAAACCTAGGTATATGGCAATTTATCAGATTTATAGATTTATCAGTGTCAAAACCCATGCCCCATAGAATGACCCACTCAGAAATTTTGTCAGGATCTGATTGTAGGGTATTAATATCATCTGGCATTTTGCATACACCGCATACTTTCAAATCATCAGCATATTTGATAGACCCACTAAGTAATCAGTCTGCTATATTTATTTTTTGAAGAGTTTCACCAGGAAAGGCATACTGAGCTGCAACAGCTCATTTCTAGATGCGTGGGGTGGGGGGGAGTACAGTATAAATACAGAGTACAGTAAATATTGGTAGACAAACAAATATAGAGAGATTTACATGTAATTACACAGGTGACCACAAGCAGCACCCGTTAGTACACCAGAGTGGTAATTCAGGTAGTAAACAGGTAAAACACGTATGTACACCGGCAGGCAGGTAAAATTGAGAATGCACTGGGTGATGGAAAGGCAACAGACATAGTGTTGCAGCTGAAGGCAGGGAAGTAGTGAAAAACTGAAATGAGAGGGTGTGCAGGCTGGTATGAAAGCGTGGTAAGGAAGAAAGAGATTGTAAGATAAAGAGTCAGAGAATTAGCAGGATTAAATCAGGGGAGAGATGGGCACAAGACCCGGGGGAGCAGGCTGAGGTACTAAATGAGTACTTCACCTCAGTTTTCACCAGGGAAAATGGGGGTGCTGCATCATACATGGGAGGAGACAGAGATACTGAGGAGGGGGGGGAACCTTACCGATCGGCAGGTCTGGGGGAGGGGGAGGCATCACTGGCAGGTGGGGGAGGGCCAAGCAGGAGAAGGGTACTGAAGTGGAAATCACAGCAGAGAGTGAGGGAAGCCCTCAGCTCCCTTTAAGACGGAGAAAGCACTGGGGCTGGATAAATTACATCCCAGAGTGCTGAAGGAACTTGCAGATGTCCTGGCAAAACCCTGGCAGAGCTTTTCACCATCTCTCTGAGGACAGGGTGGGTGCCCCAAGACTGGAAGGTGGCGATATAGTGCCTATCCACAAGGGGGACAAGGAAGGTAGGAACTACAGGCCTGTCAGCCTGACCTCGTGGTGGGCAAGGTGATGGAGGGCATTGTCAAGGAGAGGCTGGGGGACCTGGATAAGTCAGGGTGCCTGGACGATAGACAGCATGGATTCATCCGGGAAATCGGTCAGACAAACCTGGTGGAGTTCTATGACTGGGTGACAAGTGCCTTGGACCTGGGTAGACCAGTGGATGTCCTCTTCTAGACTTCAGCAAGGCATTTGACTCTGTTCTCACGTGGGCCTGTTGGATAAGCTGGAAGAAATGGGGGTGGGAACCAGATGATCAGATGGATAGGCAATTGGCTCCAGGACCGACCCAGAGGGTCGAGTTGGGGGATAGTCTCATCCCAAGGAGGGTCATAAGGTGGGGTCCCATAGGGATCAGTCCTGGGCCCCTTCTGTTCAACGCCCACGATCGGACATAAGGACAGGAATCAGAGTGAGATGAGTCTCTTTGCAGATGACTCAAAACTGGGGCGTGGTGGATGGGAGGAGGGGAGGGTGGCCCCACAGGGGACCTGGAGGCTCTGGAAAGATGGTCTAGAAAGTGGAAGCTGAGGTTCAATGCAGGGAAATGCAAGGTACTCCACCTGGGGCCAGAAACCCAGGTCAAGTGTACACCCTGGGGGAATGCTACAAGTCTCGATGGCTGAGAGGGACCTGGGGTGGTGGTGGATGTCAAGATGAACAACTCTGAGACTTGTAGGAGGGCAGCAGCCAAGGCCAACAGGATGCTGGGATGCATCGCTAGGGGATCACCTCCAGAAGGAGGGAAGTGATACTCCTCTGTATAACTGCTTGGTGAGGCTCACACCTTGAGTACTGTGTGCAGTTTTGGAGGCCACACTTAAAGGGACATTAACCTCCTGGAGAGGGTCCAGAGGAGGGCAACCAAAATGATTTGGGACTTGGGGACAGGACCTATGAGGAGAGGCTCAAGAGCTAAATATGTACACATTGGAAGAGAGAAGGACCGGGGACATGATAGAGGTCTTTAGGGTACATGAAGAGGGTAAATAGGGGAGGAACAGTCAGGGTGCTTCAAGGAAGGAGGAAGGGGCCACTAGAGGGCATGGCTGGAAGCTGGAGGGGAAGATTCAGGGAGAAAGGAGGAGGTGCTACTTCACTGAGAGGGTGGTGGAGCTATGGAATGCACTGCCTAGGGGCTGGTGGAGGCAGAGACAGTGGAGGGGTTCAAGAGGGGTGGACAGGTACAGGGAAGGGTTCTGGAAGCAAAATCCAATGCAGCAAGAATATCCAGAACTGGTAAGGGAGAAGCCAGAGAAGGCGAGGGGGACAGCAAGGTCAGCACCCAGGTTGGGGACTGACCAAACGAGCAGACACGAAAGACCGCGAGGCCTATTCTGCTGGCATTTTAGTATGTTAGTAAATGGGAAGGTAGAGGGAGGGAGGGAGGGAGGGGAACAGAGGTAGCAAAGGAGTGAGAAAGGAGGGGGAGAGAAGGGCTGCTACTGTCCCTCAGGGTGATTAGCTGCCATGGGTGGGCAAGGCTCAGAGTACACCCAGTCAAAAATAAACACATGAAAAATGTACGGGCCCAGCACTGAACCCTGTGGTACACCACTGGTCACCCTCCCCTTCCGGCACAAGCAGCTGTTCAACACCACCCACTGCTTTCTGTCATCCAACCGATTTGAAATCCAGTTGACTAATTTGCAGTGTACACTTCTCTGTGTTAATTTTGTAACTATAGTGACATGTGGGACCGTGTTGAAAGCTTTACTGAAATCTTTAAAAACAATGTCACACAGAATTTTCTGATCAAGGTTCGTGGATATTTTTTCATAGAAGCACAGGAGATTAGTGAGACAGGGTCATCCTTTAATGAAACTGTGCTGGTTGCTGTCAATGTTTCCCAGTTGTAATTCTAATTTTTCTTTGAGTCCCTCTAAGATTTTTCCAATAAAAGATGTTAAGCTGATTGGCCTGTAGTTTCCTACATGCTGCCTATCTGCAATTTTAAATAGTGGTGTAATGTGTGCTGTCCTCCAATCGTGAGGCACATACCCTAAGTTAACACTGCTTTCAAAAAGAATCTTAAAGAGCATGTACCTACTGTCAGGCACCCAGCCCCCCATAAACATATATAATAGGGGACCTGCTCCACTGTTGAGGGTATAAAAACTTTATATGCACTTCCCTACAGGTAAAAGTTATAGCACCCCAACTTTGCACCCTCTTAAAAACAGAGCCATGTCTGACACGCCCCCCTTTGTGATGTCAGAAAATGAAGGCTGCTTGTGTGTGCTCCACAGATCTATATTGGTGCCATTTGTCAATGATGTTTAGTACTATTTAGAGTTGCCACTTGGAACAATGAAAGTGATCGCTCCAGTAAACAGGGACCATTACTCCAGCGGCTGCTTTGATTTTTCTACATGGCACCTCTAAACAGTACTAAACGCTATAGACCTATCGCATACATACAGGTTAATAACATGCACCCTCAGTATTCATTTTCTGACATCACAAAAGGAGGCATGTCAGACAAGGCTTTGTTTTTACGGGGTGCAAATTTGGGGTGCTATAACTTTTTAACCAGAGAGAAGCGCATAGAATTTTTAATGCCCCTTAACAGTAGAGCAGATCTGCTATTATATATGTTTGAGGGGAGCTGAGTGCCTGACAGTAGGTACCTGCTCTTTAAGGGCTGTGACAGGTGCTGAGACATTAGTTTAATAATTTTGCCCATAATTAAGTCTGGGCCTGGTGAGTAATGCACCATAATATTTTTAATACTTTTGTTAATTTCTTCTTTTGCAATTGTTAGGCATTCAGTAGGAAAAACTTTGAATGAAATGGGTGTTTTCTGCTTACATCCATAAATACTAATAAAGTACTTGTTAAATAGTTCAGCCATTTGATCTGTTTCTTGTATTAGCAAATTGTTGCACACAAGTGATCCTACTTTACAATTAGGCTGTTTTAGTGTGTTAACCTACACATAGAAGGATTTATGATTATTTTTAGAAGCATTTTTGCCAGTAATGACTCAGTTGAAATTTTGCTTTCCTGATTTCTGCCTTACATCTCTAAAGGATTTGTTTATATTTGTCCCCATTAAAGGGAGACCGCATGCTATGATAATTTTTTTAAGGTCTTTTTAATTCTTTTACTAATTAGTTTCTTAATCTTTGAGTTAAGCCATCTTTTTTTTTCTTGTGACTGATGTCAGCTTTTTTGTTCTTAGGTATATAACTCTTGCATGAATTAAAAATAACACCCTTTATTTTGCACCACATATCCTCGGTATCACATTCGTGAAGCAGAGTGTCCCAGTTAACAGCGGATAATATATTTTCCTTTTTTGTTGCATCTGTTTTTTGTTGTTATAAAAATAAGAATTACTATTGCACGAGATGTATGAAAAAGCATTGCTGAACCATACTGAGTTATGCTCACAAGCACCTAAAAGTGGACCTACAATGCAGTTTGAGATGTTTAAACTGGGTGTTCCAAGTACTATGTCTAAGATGTTAGAGCCCCTGGTGGGATCAGATACAGACTGGCGCAGTGAGAGATGTTCACATGCTGATAAAAAGTTTCTACTTTGGTTTAGTCTGATACTTTGTCTATATCTCCACAATTCATATCACCCATAAATATCAAATTACCGGCTTCATAGGCAACTTCTGCTTTGGCAATTAGGCATGATGTAACCTCTAAGGATGGGTCTGGTGGGGGCGACAGCCAAGCCTAAGAATAAAGGTTTCCACGGAATTTGGAAAAAGTCATAACCAGATGATTTCAGTAGCATTACTATTTTTAATTTTGCTGTTACTTATTTGACAAATAATGCATTCCCCCCTCACTTTTTATTATTCCTACTCAAGTAGAATAAATCATAACCAGGGATACATTTTTCCCATGCATTTTTTTTTTTATTGTTTTTTGTTCCTTTTACCTCCTCGGCAGGGGTGGTCCTTTGGGTCCCTTTTTTTTCCGGTCAGCCCCTACGGCACTGCACTGGGCACAGTGCCTGAGCTCACCCCCTCATCCTATGGCCACATCACTTATCCTTGTTGCAGAAGACTGTCGGGGAGTCAGGGTCAGAGGGAACACCCTGGGAGTGTCTGGTGCAGTGCTAAAGGGAGCTGACCATCATGAGCGCTGGAGGCTTGGGGCTAGTTTTTAACATGTACTTCCCCCCCCACAGTGCAGGCATGCAGTGACATCAATGATGCTGCAGTGCTTGATTCTGCTCACTGCACATCTGATGCCAGCCAGTGCTGTCCCCTGAGCAAACCGTGGCTTGCACTTACCCCCAGCCATTGCCAGGAGCCAACGTAGCCATGGTTATCCCTTTCCACCCTCCCCAGAGGAGGAGAGCAGTCCTTGAGATGCTCAATCCTCCTCCCCCTGGCCAGCCTTCTGGTGCCTGAGGTCGCTCCCAGCCCTGGGTCGCCGGCATGCGGTGAGGTGTGGCATCCAGTGCCTCAACCTTCAGCTCCACCTGGCTGGCTTTCCCCATGCATTATTATCATTCCACCATGTCTCAGTCACTCTAATACTATCAGGCTGATCTTTTGCTAATATGACCAGCAACTCGTTACATTTATTATTTAAGCTTTTTGCATACAACAAGCAGCATTTAACATTGCTATTATTCCTGTTTTTTTAATGTCTTAACATTGTGTATGCTCGACTGCTTCCCAGTAGGAGTTAAACTGACATTTTTCCCAGGCCAAGTAGTTTACACTTAGTTTGTTGATTGCTAGTCTGAAACTCGTTCCAAGTAAGAGCGCCCCTTTGTATTAAGATGAAGCCCCTCCTTTTTTATATTTACTTTATTTTGAAAGGAATCATTACATTCATACATACATTACTGTTCCATCTTTTCATGTTCGAGATACAATCCTATTACAGTTACATTTATTTCATTTTTCATTTTCATTTTCTCATCCAGTCCTCCTCCTCCTCCCTTGATTATTCATAGTTCATGTGTGTCATTACTTATTTTATTAGCAACCAGTCTAACAGAACTAAACTGTCTAACACAACTTTACAGTCTTGGGTGAAATAATATACTAGTGTTCCTCAAATTGTCCCATGACTTAATTTCTAGGAGGTCATGGGTGGGTCAGTCCAGGTTTGTTCAATAGTATTTTCTGAGTATTCCTTTTTTCCTGTTATCTTTTGTTTATTATGGTCCTGCCTTCCCTCTCCTTGCCCCCTTCCCTCTCACTTCTCTTCTTATGCACCTTGATGTTATTATTCCATTTCCAGAATCCACCTCATTCATCTGGGGGTAGGAAGAAATAGGCTGTTGGTTAACTAGGATCTGCAGCTTATCCTGTAGGTATGGAAATGGGCAGACTAGGTGGGCCAAGGGGTCCTTATCTGCCATCAAAGTGTTTGTTTCTATGTTTCTGTCTTTCTCTAAACTTTTACATTCTATCTTGTGTCACTTGGGTTAACCTGTCTATATCCTGTATACTATCTACTACATTCTTCCTTTCAGCTGGTGTTGGTCGGTCTGGATTTAACCATCTTTTAGTAATTGTTTTCCCCAGTGCTGCTATACATATCCTGCATAAGTATTTCGCATTTATTTAGATTTTGGCAACCAGGTAAGCCCACTGAGACCAGAGGTCCCTTTTTCAGGGGCGACCTGGAATTAGTTACAGAAAAAGACACATAATAGCATTATTTACAGTAGTTACAATAGTTACACAAATAATGTGTAGCTCTCTTTGTGTTTGAAATATCTCTTTCAGCTTATCTTTTACTTTGCTCCGGTAGTCTTGCAATCAAGGATAGAAATAAAAACCATGCGTGTGTGTGGCTCTTTCTTGTCCACATTTTCTTCAGCACTTAGCATTCCCCCCTCTGCCCAAGTTGCCTTCATGTGTGGTGTTATGAAGTATCTAGTATTTATTTTCCATTGAAACTCTCTCCATTTTGTGATGCTATTACTTTGAAGCCCCCCTTTCCATATCTTCACCCATTCCAACTCAGATAGGCATACCCCTGACCCTTCTTCCCATTTCCTTGTTATGTGTGTAGTGTCCAATCCTTTATGTGCTAAAAGGAACTGATATATCAGTGTGATTGCACCTTTGGAGTCTTGTTTATGTATCATGTATTCTATTGTTACCTCCCCATCCAGTATTATCTGTTCTTTCTGGCTCTCATTTTGGGTTTTTTTTGTATGTACCTCCTCATCTGATAGTATCTGAGTTTATCCTGGTCCCTCCAATTATATCTGATGTTCCCTTCCTCATATGTTATTATTGAGTCACCCTTCATTGTGCTAGCTGGGTAGTTACAGCCTGTATGCTTTTGCTGCCCAAACCATTGATCTATCTGCCCTGGTTGGTATTCCTTATTTTGCGACCAGCCCAGATACTTCCATCTTTCTCTCCTGATCCCTTCATATCCATGCCATTTCTGTAGGGCTTCTGCTGCCACTCTCACTGCTACACTTCCCCTGTGCTCTAGTCCCTCTGTTGGTTTCGTACTAAATATTTTTTCTTTCAATGGCTCCCCCCCTCCTGATGCCTCCTCTAGGTCTCTCCATTGCACATTAACTTTTGGGTTTCCCCATTGCTGGGCCCACCTAAGTTGAGTTGCCAACCAGTATTCTTTAATATCTGGTAGGGCCCATCCTTCCCATTTCTTCCTTGTGGTGAATATTTTGCTTCTTACTCTTGGTGTTTTCCCCACCCAAATAAATCTGTATATAATTTGTTGTATTTCTTATAGTTTTGGTTTATTCATTTTTATAAGGATGCATTGGAAGACATATAGTACTCTTGGGAGGATATTCATTTTTATTGTTTGTATCCTGTCACTCATTGTTATTGGCAATGTTCCCCATCTTTTAATGTCCTTCTTAAGTTGTTTCAACAAGGGGTCTAGGTTGTCTATGTGTAAATCTTTGGCAGTGTTTCTAATTGTTATCCCCAGATATTTTAGTTTTGTTAGTGTCCATTTCATTGGGTATCTATTTTTCAGTTGTGTTGTAGGGTTGTACTGTACCTTGAGCACTTCAGTCTTACCAGTGTTTAATGTGTATCCTGATACTTTTGAGAACTCTTCTACCATCTTCATCATTCTAGCCGTGGTTTTGTTAAATACAGTAGAATATCATCTGCATGCAGGGCTTCTTTGTGTTCCCTATTTCCCACCCATACCTCCTGAATTTCTGAGTCCTGTCTTAACCATTGTGCCAATGGTTCCAGCTAGGGGGAAAACAGGAGCAGGGGAAAGCAGGCAGCCCTGTCTCGTGCCTCTTCCCAATGTAAATCTATCCAATAGGTGGCCATTTGTTCTTATATTTACCTATGGGCCTGAGTACAGTCTCTGGAGGATCTCTATGTTCTGGGCATGAAACCAAAATTGGGCCAAAGCCAGAAACTAATATTTCCAATCCACTTTATCAGAAGCCTTTTCAGCATCCATACTTATTATTACTGTGGGTTTTTTTGTTTTGTTCAAATGGTCTATGATATGGATTGTCCTCCTTTTGTAGTCTGCCACCTGTCTTCCCACTACAAACCCTGTCTGATCATTTTGTACTAGAAGGGTATTGATTTTTCCATTCTCTTGGGCATGATTCCCATGAAATATTTGTAGTCTACATTTAGAGGCGAAATTGGGCTGTGTGAGATGCAGTTAGTTAGGTATTTACCTGATTTGGGAATCACTGAGATTATTGCCATGGATCATGATGGTGGGATGTGTCCTTCCTTTTTCATGATGTCTCTAAAGGTCACTTCCAATACTGGCACAATTTTGTTTATGAATTTCTTGTAAAATTCTGCCGGTAGGACATTTGTCCCTGGGTATTTCCCTGTTTTGCTGTTCCCTACAACTTGTTTGATTTCTGCCTCTCCCATTGGCCTACTCGGGATGTCATTCTGTTCACCAGTTAATTGAGGTAGTTATAGCTGCTCTAGAAACCTGTTTATTTCTTCCTTTGGGGTTTCAGTTTTAGGACTATACAATTTTTTGTAATTTGTTTTAAATGCCTCCAGTATTTTGTCAATAGTTTGTATTTGTTCTCCTGTTTCTGGGTGTTTGATTTTGGTAATTTGTGCTTTCACCCTGTTGGCTCTGAGCTGATATGCCAAGAGCTTCATAGCTCTGGGGCCTCCCTCATAATATTTTTGTCTTGGAAATGCAAGGTTTTGTTCTATTTTGTATTCAAATAATGTATTCAATTCTTTTTTTGAGTTTATTTCTTTCTCCCTTTTGCTGTTTGGCTTGTCCTGTCGTTGTGTGTCTAATGCCCTGATCTGCTCCTCTAAGTATCTCTGTTTTCTCATTCTTTTTTCCTTGCTGCTCCAATGGCTATAAGTTTTTCCCTAATCATTGCTTTCAGGGTGTCCCATATCATCGCTGTGCTTGTCTCCGAGTTACTGTGGTCTACCAATGTCTGCTCTATCACCTGAGGCACTTGTTCTACCACCTCCTTGTCTCTTAGTAGTGATAAATTGAGTCTCCAGAAATTATTTCTAGGTGTTTCCTACAGCTGCAGTTCTGTTGACAGTGGGGAATGATCCTATAGTCCAATTGTCCCCACTTTTCCCCTTACTAGCTTTGGGAGTGTTTCCTTTGGAATCAAGAAAAAATCCGACCTTGAGTACATGTGATGTGCTTGTGAGTAGTAAGTATATCCTCTGTTGCTTCCTTCTGGAAATTGCCATGCATCTTGTAGTCCTAGGTGGCCTATTAATGTCTTAATTTGTTTTGCAACTTCATGTCTGGTCCTAGGCATTTTTGAGGTATTGTCTACCCTTGGGTCTAATGTAAGGTTCCAGTCTCCTTCACATATCAATGTTCCCTCCATCTTTTCAGAGACAGTCAACAACAACTTCTTATAGAAATTGTACTTTGACCCTGGGGATACATACTGTATACTGCCACTAATGTCACCATCTAGCTATGCAGTTTTCCCTTCAGGATCACATACCTTCCCTCTAGTCAATGCCTTTCTGTATATACTCAAATGGGGTGTCCCTAGGTATAAGTATAGCTACTCCTCTTCTCCTTTCTGTTCTATAGGAGGAGGCGTATGCTTCTTCACACCCGAATTGCTAAAGTTTCTGGTGCTCTTTTTCTGTTAGGTGTGTCTTTTGTAAAAATATTATTTCTGCATTACGTTGTTTCACCACTGTCATAACTTTCTTCCTTTTTATCGGGTTAGACAGGTTGCTGACATTGTATGTTACTATTTTGGTATTCTTAATACTACTCATTTACCTTTACATACCTGTACGATCGTCCTATCTGTCTAGGTGGTCTCTGGTATCTTGGCCCTTCCCCCCATCCCCTTTTCTCTTTTCCACATAGACTCTGTCAATACAAAACTTCACAATTCCTGAACCATTACAACTTTGCCATATTGGCTAACTTGCTTGCCAGCTTGTGCTTTGCAACTCTATGTACCTCCAAGGTTGAGGAAAGTATTTTTACTTTCCCTGCCTCCAAATGCAAGTTGCTTTCACCTCTCCCCTACGTCTGAAGTAGCAGTGGTGCCACTTCCCCTATGCATAGGGGCCACTGTTTTGGTCAGGGGATCCCTTGCATGCCCGCCTCTTCTCCCTCTTGTCCCTTGACCAGTGATGAATGTCGTATTCATTAACTTATAGGCCTTACGCCCAAAACTTTCCTCCCCACCCATCTGACATACAGTATAACTATAATTCAGCTGTAGTTTGTATCCGGTTCTTTTAATGCCATTTACCTCACCGGTCACTTCTGGTTCTCTGTTTCTTCTATTACTGTGCTTCTGTATTGGATCTCACTTGTCTCTACACATATCTTTATTTAAACTACCCTCCGTTAAGCTTCACCCCCCCATTGTCCTTTGTTATGTATCCCCCACACCCATCCCCCTCTCCTATTTACCTTTCACATTGGTGTAGTCATGGTTTCTTCACCTCTGCATTTGGTTTCTCTGTTCCTTCCACATCTCCCCAGCTTGATCTGTCTATGTATCTCTCCACTGGATCAATCTCCAAGGAACCGCTGGATCCCCCTCTTGGTGCATTATGTCCTGTAATGGAAAGAGAGAAACAGAAAAGAATCGAGGGTATATAAAATTCATATTCTTAATGACAGCATTTTCATCCTTTCTTCTCCCTCTTCTTCAGTATACTTATATTTTATAAGGTACTCTTCTTCATCTCTATGTCTCCTTGGAGCTCCATCAGTACTCTCTTTACCGCTCTCATCACACCTGTTCTCTTCAACTCTCCTCTCTTATCTCCCCCTCTTGGTTTTGCTGTATTTGTTTATTTCCTCCTCTCTCCTCCCCCCATCTCTTGGACACTTACTCATTTATGCTTCCTGACTCTCTTCAATTTGTAGGTTCCCATCTTCTCCCTAGTTCCTTCAATTCCCCCCTTCCCATTTGCTCTCTTTCCTATGTTGTCCTGTTCTGAGAGTCTAGCCTATTTACAGGGAGCATCATTGATTGCAGGCGCCATTTGTACTGTCTCCCAGTTTGTTCTTTATTTTTATTCATTCTTTGGATTGCTGCAGTCATTTGGTCTCTACCTCCCCACTCGCCTCCCTTTATCTCTCCCATGTATTATTCATTTCATTCATTTCTGTTCCCCCCAGTGCACCCTATGATTTGTCTATTTCCCCTGCAGCTCCTTTCATCATTTAGTCTCCTTGTATTCTGAAGCCCCTTCCCTCCCTCCCCTTCCCTATTCCCTTCCCTTTGATTCTTCTCTTTTAATTGTTTATTTCATCTCCTTCCCTCCATTTTTAGTCCGTTATTCATTGTATCCTCCCTCTCCTAGGATCTTGTATGCCCCTCCCTTTTCCACCCCTCCCCCCATTCATCTTCAATCTCAATACAGAAAAAGGCACTCATCTGGCAGCTCTCCAGTCATTGTGCATTGCTACAGGCTCTGCCCGAGTGTCCGATTCAAAGTCTCTCTCAGTCCTCTCATTCAGGTCTCTCTGGCTGCTCCCAACTCTTCATTTCTGCTACTTCCTGTCAGTGTTCATAGTATCCTCTGATCTCCTTTATCGTGGTGGTCACCAGTCTTCATCTGTTCACCTGGAAGTTCACCCCCTGTGCCACTCCTTTATTTTTGGTGCCTTCCCTCTGCTCTGGTATGCCTCATGTTTTAGAGCTTTCACAATATCAAGGTACTGCATTCATTGTTTTCGTACCTTCTGGGGGTAGTCTTGATCAAGATATGATCTCGCCCCATTGTACTTGACTATTCCCTGCTGCCATGCTCATTTCAAAATGTCCTCCTTTACTCTATAGCTTTGAAATTTGAGAATGACAGACCTGGGTGTGGCATTTGGGTCTGTTGGTTTCAGACAGAGTGCTCGGTGCTCCCACTCAATTCTTAGTTCATAGCCAGTGGGGAGTGCCAGCACATTGGCTAACACGTCATGCAAAAAGGCGCACATATCTTGGATTTCTCTGTCCTCTGGGCGCCCAGGGATTCCTAGATTGTCTAGTCCAGATCGCACTTCTAGAGCCAGACATTTCTCATGTAGTGTTTCAGTATAGTTAAGCAGGGCCTCCATAGCTATTCCCAACTGTCTGTTGCCCCTGTGTGCTGTTTCTATTTGTTTCACTGTGGTCACCAGCCTTCTTTCAAACCCAGTGATTTCTTCTCATAATTCTGTAAATTCCATTCCATTTTATTCTCTGCTCTTGATGCTTGTATTTCTGCCACGATTTTGTCAAAACATAGTCGAGTGAGTCTCTCTTTGTCTTTGTCAGTGTCATATTCGAGGCCCTTCTTGCTAGCTGGTGATGTGCTGTGGCTGCAATTGTTATTCAAGATTTGATATCTCGAGCGATCGTCTCCTTTATTTGACATTTTGGAGCCCAAGCTCATGTTCCTGGATCCGCCTTTTTCTTTTGCTGCCATATTAAAGTTATATTTTTAGCTGTTTCTGGTTGTAAAGAGTTGTTTTTGTCTTGATGGGTGAGGAGCTGTCTCTCTCTAGGCTGTTATGTCCTCTGTGGCATCACCGGAAGTCCCCAAGCCTGTCCTTTGAGAATAGATTAGTGCTTGTCCAGAAAGCATCCAAATTATCAATAAACATATTTCCTTCCTTCATACACCAATTCGACAGTCTGACATTGATTCTTGCAATGGTAATTTTTTTTTCTATGTGTGCATTTAGAATCAGATGGATACTGGATATTGCTGTGTTACACCCTTTCTCCTTTATTTATTTAGCAAGGGTAAACAAATCATAACAAATGTCTTTTTTTGTGGTATTTCCCCACGTCATTGATCCCAACATATAACATGACAGCTGATTGTTTTTTCTCACGTTAATTTATTATTATTTATTATTTGTGGGTCAGAAATCTGGGCCATGTATATACCCTGGGGGGTCAATATGCAAGACACATCAGACAAGAGAGATCTAGGGGTGTTCATAGACATCAAAATGAATAACTCTGTAAACTGTAGAAGAACTGCAGCCAAAGCAAACAGGATACTGGGCTGCGTAGCCAGGGGGATTACATCCAGGAGGAGGGAGGTGATCCTCCCTCTGTATAATGCCTTGGTCAGGCCGCAACTTGAGTACTGTGTACAGTTCTGGAGACCTCATCTGAAGAAGGACATAAGAGTGCTGGAGGAGCCCAGAGGAGGGCAACCAGGATGATTCAGGACATGGGGGGAGACCCTATGAGGAGAGACTGGAAGAGCTTGGGCTGTACACACTGGAGGAGAGGCAAGACAGGGGAGACATGATCTGGGTCTTCAAGTATGTAAAAGGAATAACCAAGGAGCTGTTCAGGCTAAAGAAGGGGGGAACAACCCGGGGGCATGAGTGGAAGTTGGAGGGTGGAAAATACAGAGGGGAACGTAGGAGACATTACTTCATTGAGAGGGTGATGGAGCCATGGAATGCGCTGCCTAGGAGGCTGGTGGAGGAGGGCACAGTGGAGGGCTTCAAGAAGGGGTGGGATAGGTACATGGGGAAACTGAAGCCAAAGAAGACCATCTCGGGGGCTGGAGAGTGGGAAAGCGAGCACCCTCTAGGGGGCTGGCTACCGAGCAGACATGACAGACCATTTGGCCTATTCTGCTGGCTTTTAGTATGTTAGTATGTTAGTATTAATTCTGTTTTGCACATCTTAGTGCCAGATAAGCAAGATACAGTTGTGTTGTATTTGTCATTCTTGCATACATGTGAGTCCGTATAACATATGATCGAGTCCCCTACAATTAATGTTTGCAGTGATATATTGTTTGAAATATCTTGGTTGTTTAAGTTTGATTTGCATGTGTCCAAACAACCTGGTGTTGCATTTAGAGCTGAATACCTGTTAGAATGTGATATTTCACTTTGTCTGATTGGCCTTCTACCTTTTTTGCCAACTTTCTTTGTTACGAGACTCCAATCAATGTTACGCTCTGCACTAGAGGTTTCCCTACCCCTTTTTATGTGCAAGAAACATAGTGCCATCATCTGAGTTTTTGGAGGTGTGTCACTCCCTCTTCCAATTCAGTCAGTGTGTTGGCAGGCGCGGCTCCAGTCCTCCAAAGCATGCTGGAGCTGTCTATGACAGCTCCAAAATGCAGTGGAGTACACTGAAAGGGGATATGCTTCTGTGAAGCAGCGAGACATCGCTTGCCTGGCGCGCAGCTCCCCTTACATACACACACACACACACACGCACACACGCATACTGCGTACTGCCCCCCACGCACACACTGTACAGCCGGGGGGGTGCCCAGTCCCCCGTTGGCTGTTCTGCACCCCCCCAAAGCCTTCCACATGCCATGCCGGTTGCCCACCCCAGCGTGGCAAGTCATTGTATAGCTGACGGGGTTGCCCAATCCCCCGTCGGCGCCACTGTCCTCCCCCCAAGAGTAGAGGTGCCATGCTGGGAGCCCACCCCAGCATGGCAACTGATGTTATGGCTGATGGAAGTGCCCAACTCCATCGGCTCCATGCCCCCCAGCTGTCCTTGTGCCACGCCTTCATTTTGTAAAAACCTGCAAATTAAAAACTGTCCTCGGCGCTTCTCCCTGCCCCTCCCACAACCCGCACCCATCCACTGCACACTCTGCCTCCCACACCCCACTCACCCCATACTTACCTCCGGACCTCGGCGCGGACGATCTTCGTGACCGGAACACGCCTGCACTCTTCAAAGCGACCGCGAACTGAGGAAATGCCGGTAAGCTGTATAATGGGATAGATAGGGTTTTTTCAACTTTGTTGCATATCTCAGGCATTTTTTGGAATTTTTGCACCACATTTTCAATATGGGATTTTTGGGACCCCTTCTCATGAATGCTGTCACTGTCTTGGCGTCATTTGGGCCCGGAGGGTGATTTCGCAGTCACTGTGCGAAATCACCTTTCAAGACTGATTAATGAAAAAACACTGCCAGTGTTCATAAGGTGGGCTCTCAAGAAGCCTATTTTGAAAATTTGGTGGAAAAATTCCAAAAAATGACTGTTTTACGAGCTTGCATTGCGCAGTTCCTACGCAGGCTTGTAAGTTCGTGAATTTTCAATATTTTCACTCCAGATTTTCAACATTGTCATTTTACCACACCTTCTTATGAGAAGTACAGCTGTCATTTTTCACATCTCACCCAAAACATGTTTACACCCATGTAGCGCACAATGGTGCAGTTGGTGTGCGAAATCAATGTACGGAACAAATTAAGAAAATCACAGTGACACTGTTCATGAGCAGAGGTCTTAAAATGGCTATGTTGAAAATTTGGTGAAAAAATTCCTAAAAATGACTGTTTTACGAGCGCAAGCAGTGCAGTTCCTAGGCACGCCGAAGTTCAGCGACTTTCTAACATATTTTTCACCCCTGATTTTCAACATTGCCATTTTACCACACCCCTTATGAGCAGTACAGCTGTCATTTTTCACATGTTGCCCAAAATGTGTTTCCTCCCATGTAGCGCATAGTGGTTCAGTCGGTGTGCTAAACCAATGTATGGGACACATTAAGAAAATCACAGTGACACTGTTCATGAGCAGAGGTCTTAAATGGCATGTTGAAAATTTGGTGAAAAAATTCCACAATTGACTGTTTTGACGAGTGCGTTATGCTGGTTCCTACGCGACGCCGTAAGTTTCTGCAAATTTTCAATATTTTCACTCCAGATTTTCAACATTGCCATTTTATTACACTTCCTTATGAACAGTACAGCTGCCATTTTCATATGTCGCCCAAAATGTGTTTTCGCACATGTAGTGCACAATGGTGCAGTCGGTGTGTGAAAGCAATGTTTGGGACAGATTAAGAAAATCACAGTTATACTGTTCATGAGCAGAGGTCTTAAAATGGCTATGTTGAAAATTTGGTGACAAAAGTCCATAAAATGACTGAGTTACGAGTGAACATTGCGCAGTTTCCACGCACCCTCTTAAGTTCATGACTTTGTAATATTTTCAGTCCAGATTTTCACCAGTGGCATTTTTCCACACTTCCTTATGAACAGTACAGCTGTCATTTTTCACAACATGGCCGAAATGTGTTTTCACACTTTCAGCGCAGAGATGCGTGGTCGCTGTGGGAAATCATTGTTCGGGACACATAAAGAATATCACAGTGACACTGTTCATGATCGGAGGTCCCAAAATGCCTGCGTTGACAATCTGCTGTAAAAAATCCCCAAACTAATTACATTATGGGTGTGCATTGCACAGTTTCTATGCACGCTCGTGACTTCACCAATTTTTTTAATATTGTTACTGCAGATTTGCAACATTGCCATTTTTTACACCTCCCCATGAACAGTACAGCTGTCATTTTTTACATCCTGTTCGGAATGTTTTTGCACCTGTGGTGCTAAATGTCAGAAGTCGCTGTGCATAAGCAGCTCGCTAGCAAACTGATATTGCCACTGTTTATGAGGTGGGGTCAAAAAAACAATGTTGAAAATTTGGAGTGAAAATACCAACGAATGCCTGAGGTATTAGGGTTTCCAACCATAATGCCCAACCCTGTAGAGAATGACAGGCATCAGGGATGTGACTTGGGATTCTTGCCTGTAATGCTCATACCATTCCACACCCTGCAGCCAGTGAGAGGCATCGAGGTATGCCTTGGACTCTTCGGCCCCAAAGTTCACCCCATTCTCCTATACCGCATGCATCTCACCGTATTTCCTGATGGAATGGGGTGCGCATAAGGGCCAAAGACCCCAAGGCACACCGTGACACTTGTCAGTGTCTGCAGGGTGGGGTGTGGTGAAATGGCATGGCTGTTATGCCTGACGACCCAAAGGCACACCCCAATGCCTGTCACTCTCTGCAGGGTGGTGGTGGGGTTGGCTTCAGTTAAATACTTCACTGCCATTCCTATTATGCAGCTCTGTAACTTCTACACTACCACTGCCAATGCCAGCAAGCAAACATTCGGCATTGACAAATGCTTGTTATCAACTGCTTTGCTATATCAGAGTCTTGTGTGCCCCCACTACTATTTCACATTACTGAGAAACATAGAAACATAGACTTTGACGGCAGATAAGGACCGCTAGGCCCATCTAGTCTGCCCATTTCCCTACCTACAGGATAGGCCGCAGATCCTATTTAACCAACAGCCTATATCTTCCTGCCCCCCACAAGAATTGCCTTATGTCTGTCCCATGCATTCTTGAATTCTCCCACAGTTTTAGACTCCACAACTTCCTCAGGAAGGCTGTTCCATGCATCCACTACCCTCTCTGTGAAATAATACTCTCACATTGCCCCTGAACCGCCCTCCTTCTATCTTTAAATTGTGCCTCTTGTTCTTGCAAGTCTCTTTTTCTGAAAGATGCTACCTCTTGACATTGTTGATTCCCTTGAGGTACTTGAAAGTTTCTATCATGTCCCCTCTCCTTCTTTCCTCAAGGGTATACATATTAGCTCCTTTAGTCTCTCCTCATACGGCTTCTCTTGCAGACTCTGCACCATTTTAGTTGCCTCCTCTGACTGCCTCTATCCTGTCTATGTCCTTAGAGATGGGGTCTCCAGAACTAGACACAGTATTCCAGATGGGGTCTCACCAACTGTCTGTACAGAGGGATAACAACTTCCTGTTTTCTGCTGCTGATGCCTCTCCCTATACATCCCAGTATACCCCCGGCCCTCCCTACTGCCTTTTCACATTGCTTGCTAACCTTAAGGTCATCTGATATGATTACCCCCAGGTCCCTTTCCTGTTTTGTTGTTGTTACTACCTCCCACCCATTGTGTATTCTTCCCCTGGGTTCTTGTTTCCCAGGTGCATTATTTTGCACTTTTTGCATTGAATCCTAGCTGCCATACGTCTGACCATTCCTCCAACCTTGCCAAATCCCTTTTCATCCTTTCCACGCCTCCTTGTGTATCAACCCTGTTGCAGATCTTTGTGTCATCTGCAAAAAGGCATACTTTTCCTTCCAGTCCCTCTGCAATGCCACTGATGAAGACATTAAAAAGGACTGGACCCAATACTGAACCCTGTGGTACCCCACTAGTAACCACCCTTTCTTCAGAGTGGACTCCATTTACAATTACCTTCTGTGTCCTGTTGTCCAGCCAATGTTTTACTTAGGCTACCACCCTGGGACCCACTCCCAGGCTGGTTAATTTGACTAATAATCTTTGTGTGGACTGTGTCAAATGCCTTGCTAAAGTCTAGGTAGCCATGTCACAGCCCCTCCCTGGTCTACTACTTTGGTCACCCAGTCAAAGAAATTGATTAGATTCGGTCTGACATGACCTTCCTGCTAGGAACCCATGCTGCCTTGGATCCGTGCTCCATTGACCTCTAGGTACTCAACTATTCTTTCCTTCAGAAGTGACTCCATCACTTTCCCTACCACAGAGGTCAGACTGACAGGTCTGTAGTTTCCTGCCTCTGTCTTGGTCCCACTTTTGTGAAGGGAATCACATCCGCCTTTCTCCAGTCCTCGGTACCACACCATCCTCCCATGATTTATTAAAAAGAGTAGCCAGTGGTTTCACTAGTTCCTTCCTTAATTCTTTTGGAATTCTGGGTGAATTCCATCAGGACCCATTGCTTTGTCCACCTTCAGTTTTAGGAGTTCTTGCAGAACCTTTCTTCTGTGAAAGGACTGGGATCGACCTCCTATCAAGAGTGCTTCTGTTAATTGATTAGGACTTCCCTTTGTGAATACTGAGCAGAAATATTCGTTCAGTATTCCTGCTTTTCACTGTCCCCTCTGCCCACCCACTTTATTCTAATCAGCCTCACTATCCTCCCTTTGTCTTTTCACGCTCGCTGATGTACCTATAAAAGGTTTTATCCCCTTCTTAACTGAGTTGGCTATCTTTTCCTCAGTTTGGGCCTTTGCTATTCTGACTTCCCTCCTGCTTCTTTCTGCCTTAACTGGTACAGCTCTCTGTCCTGCTCCTTCTGTGTTTCCTTATACTTCTGGAATGCTATCTTTTCTTCCTGACTTTCACAGCCACCTCTCTTGAGAACCATAGTGGCTTTTCTTTCATTTTGATTTGTTTATTTGCTTCACACAAAGGCTTGTTGCCTCTGTGATGGCAGTTTTGATAATTCCCATTGTTGCTCCACACCTCTTCTAGCCTGTTTGCTAGTGCTTTTCTGAGGCACTCTCCCATCTTGCCAAAGTCAGCCCTCCTAAAGTCCAGTACCCTCACTTTGTATGGCTTGACTCTGTAGCTGAGTTTAATGTGAACCACACTGTTTGATGGTCACTTGTTCCTCAGATGGCAACCCACTTCAGATCTGAGATCCTCTCACTGCCCCGCTTGAGAGTACGAGGTCTAAGATTGCTCCCTCACAGTGTGTTCCAAACTAGCTGTTCAATGCCTGCCACCTGTAGGGCGTCAAGAATGGCCCTGCTCTTGGATGTCGCTGCAGCAAATGTGCTCCAGTTAACATCTGGCATATTCAGGTCTCCCATCAACAGTATTTCCTTTCTCTGCCATTCTAAGAATGCCTTCCATCATATCCTTGTCCATTCCTTCCCCTGACATGGGGGTCTGTACAACCCTGTGGATTGTGGTGCCTTTCCAGTCTCCAAGGTGACCCACAGTGCCTCTCTCCTCCCTGTTTACTCTTTTGTTCAGTTGCTTTATCCCTTCCTTTAATAGAGAGCTACTCTCCCTCTTCTCACCTGCCTGTCTCTCCTGTAGGTTATGTACCCTGGTATGTTAACATCCCAGTCATGGTTCTCTGTGTACCATGTTTCTGTGACTGCTATGATATCCAGGCATCCCTCTTCCATTAAGGCCACCAGCTCAGGGAGCTTGTTGCTCCAGACTACGGACATTGGTACTATTACCTCCATTTCTGATGGCCTTACCCCTTTGCCCCATCCCTGTCCTTCTTGCCTTTGTCACTTTCTCCATTTACCCCTGCCCTTCTCCCTATCGACACCTCCATGTTGGTGTTTTCCACACTTACTACCATGATTGTTTGGGGGGGGCTAGGATTTTCCTGCTCCTTTCCAGTGCCTCCCCCCTTGGCTAGTTTAAAAGCTTGCCAATGAAGCATTTAAACCTATCACCTAGGATCCTGGTTCCCCTCCCAGACAGATGGAGCCCATCATGCCAGTATAGGCTTGCATCACTCCAGGTGGACCCCAGTCCCCAATGAAGCTAAATCCTGAGCTCCACACCAGTTTTTCAACCACTGATTGAATCCCATGGTACAGAACACCCTAGCCTCCTATGCCATAGATGGGTAGCACCTCCGAGAAGGTTACCGTGCCTGCTACTTGACTAAGGCCCCTCCCCAATTCCACAAACTCTTCCTGCACTTCTCTAATCCCTTTCTTAGCAAGGTCATTTGTCTCTAAGTGGACAATGACATCCAGCTCCCTCCCCTGTGCAGCTGCTCCAGCAATCCTGAGGATTCGCTCACTGTCCCTCCAAGCCATGGCGCCAGGCAGGCACCTTACCTCCCTCTCCCCTTCCTTGTCCAGTTCTGCCTTCCTAACAATGGAGTCCCCACCAGGAGTTGTTTCCTTCCCCTGCAGGGTCCCCTGCCACCCTCCTGTGGGTCTCCTTTGTGGAGGTTCCCAGCATCCTCCTTGGTCTCCACTGTAGGTGCCTCCATAGAGGAACCACAGTTTGTCAGAATGGCATAGGAATTGTGGAGAGGTACAGCTGGAGGGATGTGCCTCTGTTCCACCACCCTCACCCTCCCTGAGCCCACTGTGGTCCAACCGCTTCTCTTTCTTGGCAACCTCTGAGGCAACGGCAGTGGCACTGGTGGTCCCTGGATGGAAGAGGAGGTCCCACAAATCCTGGCCAACTCAGCCTGGAGATGAGCAACCTCCTCCCTCAGCCCAGAGAGGTGCCTGCAGATGGGACAACACCGCATCCTCCAGAACATCTCCCGGAAGACTGCTGCTCCACAGCCACTGCACTGCACCACTCCAATCATGTCTTATTTCTGGCCCCTTAACTGTTTGCAATCCTTACTCTTTCCTCTGTTTTTTTCTCTCTCTCCTTACTTTCTGCCTGTGTGCCCTTTAAGCTCCTGATTGTCCTGTTCTGAGACAAGAATATCCTATATTTCTCAGTAGACTTACTTGTTCAGAGGCAGACCTCCAGCAGCTAGAGGGGGCCAGAGAGCTACTCTTGCCCTTCTAGGATGGTGGGTCCTTGGTGGTTCTGTGATCACTCACTTCCTGCCCCTAAACAGGAAGTTCCTGTTGTCAGTCAAATCTTGAGCCTATAAAAATAGAACTAGTTTTGGGTGGAGGGAAGGGAAGGAGGGCAATATAGTCCCAGTAGAGAAGTTCAGTCACACAGCAGTCCTTTCTCCTGGAGTCTTCTGCCAAGCTATTAGCAGAATCTTTCTAAGGCAGTCTTTAAATGTAGCTTCCTTCTAGCTAAGCCACTCCCCCTACTTACCAGATCTTTCTACAAGTAATTTAAACCTCACAACAGTTAAGTCCTTTCAGTCACCTGAGATTTACACCTAGATGACTTTTCAGTTACCCATTCAGTTCAGTTAACCCAAACACACACTTTTTTTTGTTTTGTTTTGTATGTTAGTTTTTTTTACCCTAAATTAAAGGTCTAAATACAAAAGTTCTTCTACTTTAGTCCCAGCAGAGAAGTTCAGTCACACTGCAGTCCTTTCTCCTGGAGTCTTCTGCCAAGCTATTAGCAGAATCTTTCTCTGTCTGTGCAAGTTGTTAACTCCGAGGTATTTTTATGGGATGCACTTTTTCCCCCTGTTTGTCCAGTTCTGTTTTAGTATGTGCAAGCTCATTAGCTAATTTGTTTTGTTTTTTATATTTGCTGCATACAAAAAAATAGTTCATTTTCCTCTGGGTCATCACGGTTATTAGAGGCAGCTAGTCATACATTTGGCATTCTATGCATTGCAAGATCGAACCTTCCTTGCAAAAAATATTTAAACAATTCTCAGTAAACGGATCTTCAAACTCCATCATAAATCATTAAATATGTTCATTTAGTACTCCGTGTAGTACTGTTAGCTACACATACAATGAAAAACAAGCACAATGATTAAAACTATGCCAAGGGGCCTAAAGCACACAGAAAAAGGGCACTGCAGATAAATTATAACACAATCAAGTTAGGCTTATTAGCTGATCGTGTGATTATATTCCTTGTACATCTTGCTAGGTAAAAGATCCTAATGGACACAAACACAGATCAGTCACCAAGACTGCAGCAACTAACTATAAAGCATTCCACCATCAAATAGAGCTTTATAGGGTTTATGAGAATTGTGCTCGGAGCCTATATTAGCAGCTATTAATTGAAATGGATGCAGTCTTCTAATGATCACTCTGTTTGCTTACTTTGAATTACTTTTATTCTGAGTATTCTCAATTCCATAGATAGTTTTAGGCCTACCGCTCCATCTGCCCAGGCAGTCACAGCAAACACACGCTGGCGCACTTGTCCCTGTGTGTGGCCATGCAAGTGCGCAACCTGCTTCTACTCACCCTACTCACAGAGGGGTGAGAATTTAGATCCTATGACCTGGAAGAAGCTTTCTTGGGTCACGGACTGGCAATTGCACAGTCCCTTGGATTTACACAATTATTGAACTAGTAAAACACCCAAAGGGGTAAAATCACGGTCTCGACAGCCCACTGCTGTGTAGACCTAAAAACTGCTTAGATTTTGTTCCCATTCCATGCTCACAGAGTAGTTACTGGGCTAACCGGAACTACACTTCCCAGGTGTCCTAGGTACTGCTGCCTAGCAACAGGCATCTAAACACCCATAGTACTCCGGTCCCAAGTTACACCTTTAAAATGCTTAACTACTGCAGCTTGCCCAAGAAATGGCATTTATAGGGATATGTCTGTGTTCTGCTGCCAAACAGCTACACAGCAGGAAATGGAGTGTCAAGGATGGAACAAGGGTGGAGAAAATGTTGAACTCCTGCCTTAAAGGTGATTTTGTGCAGTGACAGTGAAATCACCTTTTGGGACAGATTTGCCTAATTACATTGCCATTGTTCATGAGGTGGGGGTCCCGAAAAAGGCATGGTGAAAATCTGGGCAAAAATATTCAAAAAATGGCCAAGTTATGCCACTAATTTCAAAACCCCATTAAAATACATTGAACTGCATATCTGATTTCCTCAGTTCATGGTCCAGCTTGGAAGAGTGAAACACAGAAACATACAAAGGTGACAGCAGAAGGCGACCAAAGGTCCATCAAGTCTGCCTGTGAGTTTTCGAGACCCTAGGAGATCCCGGGTCTTAGCCCATAATTTTACTGGCTGATTTAATTCGAATATACTCTTTATCTGAACCCCGATTGAAGGCTGACATGGTCTTAGCTCCCACTACATCCACAAGCAGCCTGTTCCATGGCTCCACTATCCTTTCTAAGAAACAATGTTTCCTAAGATCTCTTTTGAATTTCCTACCCCTCAGCTTCCATCCATGCCTCCTTCTATTTGAGCTGGATGCCCTGGTGAGTAGTTCAGAGTAGGGCACTGCATTAATTCCCCTCATGTACTTGAAGGTGTCTATCATATTCCCCCTTTCCCTCCTTGTCTCCAGTGAGTACATTTATTTAACGCCTCAAGACGCCCTTCATACAGTTGCCCCTGGAGCCACTGCATCATTTTGGTCACTCTTCTCTGTATGGTTTCTAGCCTGTCCCTGTCCTTTTAAAGGTGTGGGCTCCAAAACTGGACACAGTATTCCAGGTGGGATCTCACCAGGGATCTGTACAGTGGCAGTATTACCTCCCGATGCCTACTGTCGAATCCTCTCCCTATACACCCCAACATTTTGTTAACCCTACTATATGCTGCATTACATTGGCTGACTGTTTTAGGGTGTCTCATATGATAACTCCTAGATCCTTTTTCTCTTGTGAAGCACTGAGCTTGACCCCTTTGAGCCAATAAGCTGTCCTCATGTTATTCTTGTCTAGATGCATCACTTTACACTTCTTGGTGTTGAACTTCAACTGCCAGACATTAGACCATTTTTCCAACTTTTTTAGATCTTTCTGTAGGTTCCCATCTGCTTCCTTGCTGCCCACCCTACCACCTAGCTTAGTGTCATCCACAAACAGTGTAATTTTGCCCTGGATACCTACTTCTATGTTGCTGATGAACACATTAAACAGGACTGGTCCTACAATTGTTTTCCTAACACTGATGTGAGGCTAACCAGTCTGCAGTTATTGCCTTCCTCCCTGTTTCCACCCTTATGTAGAGGTACTACATCAGCCCTCTTCCAGTTCCTTGGCATGATTTTCTTCTGAAGCGAATGGCTAAACAGATGTGCCATGGGGTCCGCTAACTCACCTGCCAACTCTTTTAGTATCCATGGATGCATTCCATCCAGTCCAGGAGATTTGTCTTGTTTTGTATGTTCCAGCATCTCTCTAACCCTGCTGTGGTAATAACTGGTGCTTCCATTTGTGGGATACCCCTGCTGTGTGCTGTGATGTCACTATCAGGCACTGGGCCACTGTGTTCCTTAGTGAACACTGAACAAAAGTATTTGCTCAGAACGGTGGCCTTCTGCCTGTGTTCTTCCACGATCCTATCCCCATCTTTAAGTCTAACTACTCCTCCCCCATTCTTTCTCTCCTCTTGTAAATACCTGAGAATTGCTGGTTCCCCTCTTTGGCTTCTTTTGCTATCTGATGTTCCACTGCTGCCGTTGCTTGCTTCACTACTGACTTAGCCTCCTTATTCTTCTGTACATAATCTTCCCATAGGTCATTTTCCTGCTTCCTTTTGAAGTTAAGTAAGGACTCTCTCGGTCCTAATGACTATTTTAACTTGACTAATGAACCATGTGGGGCGTTTATGTCCATTCCTTTTTGTCAGAATCTTTGCACATATCTCTGTGGCCTCTAAGATGGTTTGTTTAATTGATCCCCAAATATCTTCTGCTTCTAACTGCTCATGTGTCTTAGTTTATCACTGGTTAGATCCCTACTTATGTCAAAATTAGCCCCTCTGAAATTTAGGACATCTGCCTTGGTCCGAGATTTGACCTCCCTCAGGGATAATTCAAACCAAACAGAGCTGAAGTCGTTGTTAACCAGCATCTCTCCAACCCTGACTGCCTTGACTGTTTCTGACTTGGTGAGAACCAAATCCAAGATAGTGTCCTGACTAGCTGTATCAGTGAGTCACTGCATGAGAAAGCAATCCTGTAAAGCTTCTACCACAGATTGATTCCTAACTGTTCTAGCCATTGGGATGCCCCAGTCTACATCAAGCATGTTTAGGTCCCCTACCACCACTAATTCCCCTTTCAGTGATACTCCTCTGATTTCTTCCAAAAGCTCCCTGTCCTTGTCCTCAGCTTGACTCAGTGGCCTATATACCACCCCAATATGGATCCTCTTCCTTGAGGTTGAACTAAGTTGTACCCACAGGGTTTCCACTCCTTCTTTAATGCAGACATCGCATGCTGTGGCCTCTATTCCCTCTAACATAAAGTGCTACCCCCCCCGGCTCCCCTTTTATCCCTCCTAAACAGCTCATGACCCAGAGCTGAGAGATCCCAACCATCGTTTTCTGATGCCCAGGTTTCTGTGATGGCCACCAAGTCCATACGGGACTCTGCCATCCATGCCTGATGGTCACTTATCTTGTTACTTAGGCTTCTGGCATTAAAGCACACTCCAGTCCAAGAACCAGGAATTGAAGTGTTTCTTCTATCTACTGGTCTGTTCCTGTGCTTCCTGCTTTCTTGGTCCCCTTTCTGGTTCTTTAGAACCTTTTTTTGCTTACTATGATTGAGTTTATGGTGTGATCTAGTAAATCTCAATTGTGGGGGAGTGGTGGCTAAGTTCCCATCTTCTATGCTGTCGCTGATTGGTTTCCTAGTGCCATACTCTCCCTCATCTAGTTTAAATGCCTGAAGTGGACATCGAACTTCTGTCCCAAAGCATTTATTATTGTCTGTTTAAGTGAAGACCATTGAACTTGAAAAGTTGGAGTGAAGACATATCTATGGTCCAGACAAGATTACAGCGTAGGACCTTGGAGGATAAATAAGGGCTTGGGTGAGTGTGGGATGGTGGGTGCTGAGTGGGAGGGTTGGGGGAAAACTAATGACTCAGAAGAGGGTTTTCTTTTTAACAGTTTAAAAAAAAAGAAGAGCATCGAGGGATGGTTTTCTTTATTTCAAATACATACATTCTGATACTGGGATTGGGCACCCCAGTGTAGGGCTTGCTGGGGAACAGGGGTGGGTGATCCGGAAGTGGGGGCATGGAAAGCATTACCGGTGGTGGGCACCGTGGACCGCTTGCATTTAAAAAAATATAAAGCAGAGATTAAACAAGATAACTAATATAATAGTGGTTATATACTGCTCCTCGTCATTGCTGAATAGTAGGCTCATGGCTCCAGTGAGAGAAAAAGCAGAGCGTGGTTTTACGGCACTAATTAATAATAATTATGTGAAAGGGCTCATTTACACTGAATTATCATACTGCCTATCTTATAATGAAGCAGAGCCTTGGCAGTGTAACAAATTGTTTCAGCGGCTACATACCACTCCCCATCATTACCAGGTTACAGGCACAAGACTCAGGTGGACATGAGCTTAGCTATGTAGCAATGATTTAAAATCATCCATATGGATAAGCCATATAAATATCTATTTAATATCACTTGTTTACTGCAGACAGGTAATTAAGAACATAATAACGGTCACACACCGCTACTCATCGTTGCTTAGTGACAAGCACATGATCCCAGTAAAAGAATAGATTGTATTGGATTTCTAACAGTGATTCAAAGTACATTTAATGTTATCAGGCTCATTTCTGCTAAATAATCACACTGCCTATCTCATAGCAAGGCAGAGCTTTGTTAGAATAGTTATGATCATATTGGCAGCTACAACCGCTCCTCATCATTGCTAGATAACAGGCACATGACTCCAATGAAAAGGAGCTGCGCTTGATTTTATGGCATTAATATAAACTTCTCTATGTGGATTAGGCATATTACTATATTTTTAACATCAGGGGCCAGATAGTCAAAACTTAGCCCCTGGGCTAAAGTAGCACTGCACAGCATGCTAAATTGGCCCTGAACCAGTAGCAAGCTATATTCAAAGGAATAGCCCCAGGGCTAAACCTGCTGAAGAGAAACATAGAAACATAGAAGTTGACAGCAGATAAGAACCGCAAGGCCCATCCAGTCTTCCCATTTTTTTTCTTAACTTATGAATGTGCCATTGGCCTTTACTCTGTCAATGGCCTAGCTATTCATACTCATCTGTTTTGCTCCCTTATGCCTATCCCATGCCTGTTTGAAGCCCTGCACTGTATTCATATCCACCACTTCCTGAAGTAGGCTGTTCCATGCATCCATCACCCTTTCTGTGAAAAAGAACTTTCTCGCATTACCCCTTAATTTGCCTCCATCTAATCTCATGCTGTGTCCTCTTGTCCTGCCATTTTTCTTATATTGAAATTTGTTAGACTCTTTCACCTTGTTAATGCCCTTAAGGTGTTTGAATGTTTCTATCATATCACCTCTCTCCCTCCTTTGCTCTAGAGTATACATTTTGAACTCCATTAATCTGTCCTCATATGTTTTCTGATGCAGTCCCTGCACATTTTGGTTGCCCTTCTCTGAACTGCCTCCATTTTGTTAATGTCCTTGTGAAGGTACAGCATCCAGTACTGCATGCAGTACTCCAGATGGGGCATAACCAGTATTTTGTAAAGAGGGATTATTACCCATCTCTTATGACTTGTGATAACCCTGCTAATACACCCCAACATCCCCCTAGCCTTACCTATTGCTTTAGTGGACTGCTTGGATGATTTTTGGTCATCTGTGATGATGATGCCCAAGTCTCTTTCTTCCCTTGTGATTGCCAGCAACTCCCCTTCCCACCTATAGGTAGCTTCGGGGTTTCTCGTCTCTGTGTGCATGATCTTGCACTTCTTTGTGTTAAACCCCAGTTACCACTGTTCCAACCATTTTGCTAGTATATCCAGATCTCTTCTTATTCTGCCTACCCCATCTGGATCATCTACTTTCTTGCAGATCTTGGTGTCATCTGCAAACAGACAAACCTTACCCTCCAGTCCCTCTGCAATGTCACTGATGAAGATATTGAAGAAGACTGATGCAGGAAATGATCCCTGAGGTACCGCACTTGTGACTTGCATCTCTTCTGACTGTATACCATTTATCACCACTCTCTGCTTTCTGCCCGCTAACATGTTTGCCACTCAGTTGACCAACTTCTGACCCACCCCAAGCCTACCCATCTTATTAATCAATTTTCTATGTGGAACAGTATCAAAAGCTTTGCTGAAGTCAAGGTAGGCAACATCAACTGCACCCCTCCTTGGTACACCACTCTAGATGACCAGTCAAAGAAATTTATGAGATTAGTTTGATAGGACCTTCCTGTTGTAAACCCATGCTGTCTTGGATCCTGTGCTCCTATGTATTCCAGATGTTGCACTATCCTTTCCTTAAGGAGTGCCTCCATAATCTTGCCCACTACTGAGGTAAGACTGACTGGTCTGTAGTTCCCTGCCTCCTTCCTACTACCACTCTTGTGGAGTGGGATCACATGAGCCCTTCTCCAGTCTTCTGGGACCTCTCCTCTGCGCAGAGGCTCACTAAACAGTTCTGATAATGGCTCTGCTAGTTCCACCCTTAGCTCCTTTAGTACCCTGGGATGTATGCCATCCGGTCCTATTGCCTTGTCCACCCTGAGCTTAGTGAGCTCTTATAGGACCCTTTATTTTGTGAAGGGACTTGTGTACACCTCCCTCCCCCGTGTCCATGGTGCTGAGCTGTGGGCCCTGCCCTACCTTTTCCTCAGTAAATACCAAGCAGAAGTATCTATTTAAGATAGATGCTTTTACATGGTCCTCCTCCTCCTCACATGCCCACTAATCCCCTTTGAGCTTAGCAATATCTCCTCTGGACTTTCTCCTTTCACTAATGTATCTCTAGAAAGTCTTGTCCCCTTTTACTGTTTGTACTAGTGTTTCCTCCATTTGGGACTTTGCCTGCATTGCTGCCTTCCCTACTTCCCTTAGGAAAGTTTGGTGTGCCTCCCTATCTTTGTCCCACTGCATTCCCTTATATTTCCTGAAGGCTAGTCTTTTGGCTCTAATCTTTTCTGCTACTGTTTTTGAGAACCAAAGTGTTTTCCTCCCTTTTTTGCTTTTGTTTTTCTCCCTAACACAATGTGATGTTGCTTCAAGTACTGCGTCCGTAATGTCTGCCCACTTTGCCTGTACCCCCTCACCTGTATTTCATCTTGCCAGGGCTAGCTTAACTCCGTTGGCCATCTTATCAAAGTCAGCTCCTCTGAAGTCCAATATTTTTGCCTTGGAATGTGATGATTTAGTTCTAGTGGCCAAACTGAATCATACCATGTTATGATCATTGGCCCCCAGGTGACCTTCTACCTGGAGTTCTGTGATCCTTTCCCCATTAGTCATTACTAGATCTAGGATAGACTGTCTGTTGTGGGTTGTTGTACCAGTTGTTTGAGGCCTTCACACAGCAGGGAATCCACTATGTGTCTAGTTCTGGTGGATGTTCCTGCTGGTATTGACCAATCTGTATCTGGCATGTTGAAGTCTCCTATTATCAGAACTTCCCCTTTAGCTGTCATGTTCTGTATATCTTCTAACAGTAATGTGTCTATATCCTCTCCCTGGTCTGGAGGCCTGTAGGCTACCCAAGTTTGTATGGCTGTCCCATTTCCTGTTTCCAGGATGACTCACAGTTCTTCTGGCTCCTTATGTGTATTCTGAATTTCTGTAGCTTTGATATTTTCATTGACTTAAAGGGCTACTCCCCCTCTTTTTGCACCACGGTCTCTTCTGAACAGTGCATAGCCAAGTACTGAAGTCTCCCAAGTGTGGTTACTGATGAACCATGTCTCGCTAATAGCTACTATGTCCAGTTTAGCCTCTGTCATTGCTGCCTGCAGGTCTGGATTCTTGTTTCCCAGACTGCAGGCATTTGTGTACATGATTTTCCATTGGCCAGATTTCAATGCGTTAGTTGTTGGGTGAGGTCCGGCTTTTCCCCTGCACATTGTATGGGGAGACAGACCTTTTTCCTTACCTGGTGATGCAAATGAACTACAAACATGCAGAACTCCTGTTTGATCACTAGCTGAGGGGGAGAGGGGTGTTCTTCCCCTGCCGAAAAAGAAGAACCATGGATGAAAATAACAAGGAGGAAAGAGCAGAAACAATCAACCAACAACAAATGCAACAGTCCTTAAAGCTTATCCTAATGATATATAAAATTGTAAACCCTGTAAGCACCACCTGTAACAATTTCACATAAGATATACCCTGCAAAAAACACTTTGCTACAGAGAAAAATAAAGCAGTAACTGAAGATATACCTTGCAAAAAAAATGTAATCAGAGAAGATTACAGCAGTGACCTGTAGGCACAAAACAGTAACAACCCTGTAGGCACACCCTGTAATAATGCAGCAGAAGGTATACCCTGCAACAGCAATCTGAATCAGAGAAGATAACAGCAGTAAAATGTAAGTAAAAAACAGTATCAAATCTTGTGAGCACAAAAGAAAATAACAACACACAGTAAATCTGCCTAGCAAAAAGAAGCCTTAATCTTTTTCCTTGCTCTGATAATGTTGTTCCTTGCTGTGTCCTTACAAGCAAACCTAGAAGAAAAGAGGTCAGGTGAAGCTAGGTGCCTTTGCCAGCAACCTCCCCAGGAAGGCTGCACCATTTTAGTTGCCCTCCTCTGGACTGCTTCCATCCTGTCTATGTCCTTGCATAGATGAGGTCTCCAGAACTGCACACAGTACTCCAAATGGGGTCTCACCAACTGTCTGTATAGAGGGATAACCACTTCCCTTTTTATGTTCGCTTGCGCGCATTCGCAAGGAACGTTTTGGGAGAGCAGCACACTTTGGAGGTGTGCCTCTCCCTTGCAATCCACTGCTCAGTTGAGCAGGCGTGGCGGTCCTGCACCAATGGGTGCGGGAGCTGTGCATGACAGCGGTGGTCTTCATTTCAAAGAAAACCACCGCTGTCATACAGAGCACCACGTCACGCTGCCCTCCCGCGTCACGCCGCCCCCACCAAAGCTTTGGGGCTCCCAGCGTGGCAAACGTCCTGCTTTGTTTGCTGACGGGGGTGCCCAATCTCCTGTCGGCTCCTCACCCCCCAGCCATCTTCTGCCACACTGGGAGCCCACCCCAGCATGGCAAACATCCCGCTATCAATTGTAAAAAAAAAACAACCTGTAAATTAAAAACCATCTCACGCAGTCTCCCCGCCCCTCCCACAACCCGCACTCCACCAACTGCGCACCCTGCTCGCACACCCCCTCACCCCATACTTACTCTCCGAGCTCGGCACGATGATCTTCGTGGACCGGAACATGTCTGCACTCTTCAAAGCCGACCGCGAACTGAGGAAATGCCGTAAGCTGTATAATGGACTAGATAGGGTTTTTCAACTTTATTGCATATCTCAGGCATTTTTTGCATTTTGCACCAATTTCACATGGGGTTTTAGATCTTTCATGATCTGTCAACTAACATGAGAAGTTAGTTCAGGCCCGAAGGGTGATTTTGCAGTCAGTACCAGTCATCAAGTGAAATCACCCTTCAGGCCTGAATAACACCATGACAGTGACATCATTCATGAGAAGGGGTCCCAAAACCCATGTTGAAAATTTGGTGCAAATATTCAAAAATGAATGTTTTACGTAGTGTTCATTGCGCAGTTCCTATGCACACTCGTAAGTTTGCAAATTTTCAATATTTTCACTCCAGATTTTCAACATTGCCATTTTACCACACTTCCTTATGAGCAGTGCAGCTGTCATTTCACATCTTGCCCAAAACGTGTTTCCCGCCATGTAGCAGGGTTAATGGCACAAGTCAGCTAAAGCGAACTCAGTGTATGGACATATCAAGAAAATCACAGTATCACTGTTCATGAGCAGAGATCTTAAAATGGCTATGTTGAAAATTTGGTGAACAAATTCCTAAAATAACTGTTTTACTTAGGCAAGTGCTAGCAGTTCCTACGATGCTCGTGAAGTTTGCGAATTTCAATATTTCCACTCCAGATTTTCAATATTGCCATTTTACCACACCCTCCTCATGAGCAGTAAAGCTGTCATTTTTCACATCCTGCCCAAAACATATTTCATTCATGTAAGCATCAATGGCGCAGTCGTGTGTGCTTAACTCAATGTATGGGACACATTAAGAAAATCACAGTGACACTGTTCATGAGCAGAGGTCTTAAATGGCTGTTTTGACAATTTGGTGAAAAAATTCTAAAATGACTGTTTCACGAGTGTTCATTGCGCAGGTCCTATGCACGCTCGTACGTTTGCGAATTTTCAATATTTTCACTCCACATTTCCAACATTGCCATTTTACCACACCTCCTTATGAGCAGTGCAGCTGTCATTTTTCACATCTTGCCCAAAACGTGTTTCCGCCCATGTAGCGCACAATGGCACAGTTGGTGTGCGAACTCAGTGTATGGGACACATTAAGAAAATCACAGTGTCACTTTTCATGAGCAGAGATCTTAAAATGGCTATGTTGAAAATTTGGTGAAAAAATTCCTACAAATAACTGTTTTCCGAGCGTGCGTTGTGCAGTTCCTACATGCGCTATCGTTTCCAAATTTCCAATATTTTCACTCCAGATTTTCAACATTGCCATTTACCTCACCTCTTATGAGCAGTACAGCTGTCATTTTTCACATCCTGCCCAAAACGTGTTCCGCCTCATGTAGTGCACAGTGGCGCAGTCGGTGTGCGTAAATCAATGTATGGGACACATTAAGAAAATCACAGTGACACTGTTCATGAGCAGAGGTCTTAAAATGGCTGTGTGAAAATTTGGTGACAAAATTCTAAATGACTTGTTTTATTTAGTGTCTACTGCGTAGTTCCTTATGCATCGTCAGGAGTTTGCAAATCTTTCAATATTTTCACTCCAGATTTTCAACATTGCCATTTTACCACACCTCCTATAGGAGCAGTGCATCTGTCATTTTTCACATCTTGCCCAAAACGTGTTTCCCTCACCATGTAGCACATTAGTGGCTGTCGCGAACTCAGTGTATGGGACACATTAAGAAAATCACAGTGTCACTGTTCATGAGCAGAGATCTTAAAATGGCTATATTGAAGAAATTTGGTGAACAGAATCCCTAAAAATAACTGTTTCTGCAGCGTCGTTGTGCAGTTCTACTGCCTTTCGTAAGTTTGCAATTTTCAATATTTTCACCCAGATTTTCAACATTGCCATTTTACCACACCTCCTTATGAGCAGTACAGCTGTCATTTTCACATCCTGTCAAAGCGTGTTTCCGCCCATGTAGTGCACAGTGGCGCAGTCGGTGCGAAATCAGTGTATGGGACACAGTAAGAAAATCACAGTGACACTGTTCATTAGCAGAGGTTTTAAAATGCCAATGTTGAAAATTTGGTGAAAAATTCCTGACAATGACTGTTTTACGAGCTTTGCATGTCTCTATCGCACGTCAGGGTTTGGCGAATTTTCATTATTTCCACCCAGATTTTCAACATTGCCATTTTACCACACTTCCTTATGAGCAGTACAGCTGTCATTTTTCACATCCTGCCCAAAGCGTGTTTCCACCTATGTAGCGCATAATGGGGGTAACAAAAGGTCATGCTGATAATTTATTGTGCAAATACCAGCAATCGCACAGGGCATTAGGGTAAAGCACCATACGTGCCAAACACCACTGCAAATACCTGCAAGCGAACGTTCGGCATTGACAAATGCTTGTTCTACTTGTGATGCCCCTTCCTATGCATCCCAGTATCCCCATGGCTCTCCTTACCAACTTCTCACATTGCTTACCCACCTGTAGGTCATCTGATATGACTACCCCCAGGTCTCTTTCCATTTTTGTTGTTGTTAGTATCTCACCCCCCATTGTGTACTCTTCCCCTGGGTTTTTGTTTCCCAGGTGCATAACCTTGCATTTCTTTGCATTGAATCTAAGCTGCCATACATTTGACCATTCCTCCAACCTTGCCAAGTCCAATTCTTTCCACTCCATCTTGTATATCAACCCTGTTGAAGATCTTTGTGTCATCTGCAAAGAGACATACTTTTCTTTCCAGCTCCTCTGCAATGTCACTTATAAAGACATTAAAAAGGACCGGTCCCAGTACTGAACCCTGCGGTACCCCGGTATAGCAACAGGGAAGTGCAAAATGCAACAGCAACTCAGTGGACACAGAGGTGGAATAAGGCAGAGCTGAAGCTGATGGACAATGTATGTGACAGCAATGAAGTGTTGCACAACTGCAAAAGATAATGCAGGCCACACACTGCAGAACAGTGCTAAGCTTTTGAGAGGATTGCCCGGGGCTAACCCAATTGCATAGTGTTAACACATTAACCCAGTGCAAACACATTAGCCCGGGGCAAAAGTTTGCTATATTCAAAGCTCCCATGCAAATGAGCCTACTTAGGCAATCCATGTGCAGACACATTAACATCTCATTGAGGCCTGCTTAGCAAACATTAGCATGAAGATTGCCGAGTGCTGTTCCACCGAACCTGGAACTACAGGTCAAAAAACCACAGACTGGATGGTGTCCACAGCTCCACCTGTAGGTCAGACTGGATGTACATGCTAAAAACCACAGGCCGGGGTGTGCACACAGCTCCACCTGTAGGTCAGACTGGATGTACATGCTAAAAACCACAGGCCGGGGTGTACGCACAGCTCCACCTGTCTGCCAGCCTTTAGAAATAGTTTGTTAGCTGCAGGCCATGGGTGTCGGCAGGCATACGCAGTGCATACCTCCCACCCAGTCAGCACTGGAATGAGGGACACAGACACTCTGAATGTGGAACAAAGAGGGACACTGATCCCCGTAATGAGAGGCACATCCACAAACATGGAGACACAAACTCAGGACACAATCATACCTCTCAACCTTTTATCACCCAAATGTGTGACAAGATATGTGACAACTGGACAAAATGTGTGGCACATCATCAAACATGATTTTGCAAGCTCAGAATACTGTGATAATAAGTGCACTAATGTTTATAATGTTTGCTGATAACCTAGCATCTTCTATTATTATACATTTCTGCTTAAAAGTCTCAGTGGTCAGTGTGGAATGTCACCTTCTCAATGTGGGAAAGAGGGTTTCTGAGGGATAAAATCAGTGATGTACCTCATAATGTGTGACAGTTGAGAGGTATGGACACAATGGGAACCATTACCTTCGTATGTACACAGGGTAAGAGTTATGTAGTACCACAAAACAATATAACTCCCTGCTTGAAAGTCTGGATGTACAGTACAGTCTGTGTATGTGCACCACTGTTCCCAGGAGGGACAAATGCAGGTCAGAGCTATAGTGAAAGGAACACAGAGGGATGTCCCCTGTACTGAGGGACACTGTAGAGGACTGTATAACTGTGTGAATGTATCTATCTGTCCATCTAGCTATATACTGTATATGTGTATATATTTATATAAATATATTTTCACTGCAAAAGAAATATGTTAATGCATCAGTTGGGGTGAATAATATAGTGACAAAAGCAGGAAATTAGGAGTTAGGGTTTCCACCTACTTTTAACCCAGGGTTCCCACCTACCACTCCCTCCCACCCTCCACCCTCCACATACCAACAGGTTTCTGGGTGTGCAATGGGGTCAACAACCTAACTCTCACCCCATTCCATGTGTAAACAAGCTGAGGTGGTGCAGTACAGGAGAATGGGGTGAAAGTTAGGCCAAGAACCCCAGCAGTACACCCAGACACCTGTTGGTGTGTGGAGGGGGGGGAGTGGGGGTTGGAACCCTGGGGGTGGGGCAATAAGGTTGGAAACCCTAATGCCTTATTTCCCTGCTTTTGTCCTTTAGTATTCAGCCTAACTGATAATAGTAATAATTATAATAATAATAATAACAAAATGTATTTATATGGCGCCTTATCTATAACCAAGGCGCCTCACATTTTAAAACAGCAATAATAATATAAAATATGAATACAATTAACATCAGAATATCAATACACTAAAACAGGAGGCTCAATTGCTAAAAGCTTGATGCCATAAATACGTTTTTAAGGATTGCTTAAATCCCTCCACAGTTGTGTACTCCCGTTGCTGACAGGGTAGAGAATTCCAAAGGGTAGGAGCTGCATATACAAAAGCTCTTGCCCCAGAAGATTTTAAACATACCCTTGGAATCTCTAGCAACCCCTTGTTGGCTGAGCGGAGTGACTGTCCATGGCAGTCGGGGACCAGTAGCTCTTTCAGGTAATCTGGGCCCAGTCCATGTAAGGCTTTAAAAGTCAGCAAGCCGACTTTAAAGGTGATCCACCACTGTACTGGCAGCCAGTGCAGTTCGCGCAGCACTGGCAAAACATGACAAGATTGAGCAGATCCCGACAAAAGCCGGGCCACTACATTCTGCGCTAGCTGCAGGCAGCAGATTTCTACCCCAGGAAGCCCTAGGTAAAGGGAGTTGCAATAATCTAAGCGCGAGGACACAAAGGCATGGATCAGTGTAGGAAGGTCGTCAGACGGAACCAGATGCCTAATCCTGGTGATATTCCTCAAATGGTAAAAGGACGTCTTGATGACTGCCAACACCTGCGAATGCATGGTCAACCCTTCGTCAAAAATTATCCCCAGGTTACGCACATGTTCAGAGGTTGAGAGTGAAACGCCACCGAGAAAAATTCTCGAGGGCGAACCAACCCCTAACCCCTCTATCCGGTGACCCAAATCCACAACTAGCACCTCATTTTTTTCCGAGTTCAACTTCATCCAACTGGAATCCATCCACGCCTGGATTTCTTTCAGGCAGTTATTAAAGACTGAGACAGCTCCAACCTGGTCGGGTGCGAAAGAAAGGTAGAGCTGGGTATCATCAGCATAGCATTGAAACCTCAGCCCATACCTTCTTACAATGTCTCCGAGGGGTAGCATGTACACCGCAAACAACATGGGTGAAAGTACAGAGCCCGGAGGTATCCCACATGACAGAGAAGTAGGGCCTGAAGAAAAAACCCCGGATACCACTCTCTGTGTTCTACCTGTGAGGAACAATGTAAACCACCTGAGGGCCATTCCCAACAGTCCACAGGTGTACCTCAGACGACCCAGCAACACCCCATGGTCCATGGTGTCAAATGCTGATGAGAGATAAAAAATGACCAAGATCGAATGGTTCTTCCGATCTCTAGCCATCAGGAGATCATTGAGCACCCGAACCAGCGCTGTCTCGGTGCTGTGTCTCTTTGAAAACCAGACTGGAGTGGATCATAGATGTCATGGATGGTCAAATGGTCTTCCAGTTGTGCTGCCACTACTTTCTCAATCACTTTCCCAAAAAAAGGAAGGTTCGAGATAGGTCTGTAGTTTGCATGGCAGTCTGGGTTCAAGGTAGCTTTCTTCAAGAGAGGTGTCACCACTGACTCTTTCAGAGAGCTAGGAAACTCTCCAGACTCCAAGGAGCACCAGACTATCTGTGCTAGGACTGAACTGATGACATCAATACAACCTAAAATTAGGGAAGTTGGCCCAGGGTCCAAACCACAGAATGTAGGGTGCACACCCTTGATAATCCACATGCCATCTATGAACTCTGGATGCCTAAAGGTACTCCAAGAAAATTGAGGTGCAGTGACCTCGCACTGATCAAAAGCAACGCTCACAGAGTGTGCTGGCTGGAGTACCGCCCTGATGTTGGCTACCTTATTAGCAAAGAGTTGAGCAATTTAATCGCACTTTAATTGCGAAAAGGCTTTCCGGACCTGTAGACAGGCTGGGTTGCACAGTCTGTCCACAGTACGGAAAAGCTGAGCTGATCAATTCTGAGCAGCTGCAATCTCCCTGGACAGGAATTCTGCCTTCTTACGGGTGACTGCAGATTGATAGGCTTGATAATGGTCCATCAATCTAAGGTGGTCTGTATCAAGGGCAGACTTCCGCCAGCAACGTTCTAACCTTCAACCTAGTCTCCACATCTCCCTCACTAATAATACCTCCTGCATTCACTAACTCGACCCCCTCTAGCACCCCCTAAAACCCTCACTGTTCCAGTTGTCACTCAAATCCCTCCCCCGAATCCCCACTCTCTCTCTTTCACCTCCATCGTAATTCCCCTTATCCCACTCTACATTAACGGATTTTTTGGCAATGAATTTCCCTTCTTTTTCAGATAGTATAATTGTATCCTCATTTTGCTGTGGGTGCACAGGGACCTTTGTACCCTGCTCTCCCATCCCTCCATCCAGCTAGTACAACAGTATCCTTATGCCACAGTGGGAATTCAGGTTCCTTTGGACCCTGCACTCCCATCCCTCCATCCAGCTAGTACAACAGTATCCATATGTCACAGTGGGAATGCAGGTTCCTTCGTACCCTGCGCTCCCATCCCTCCATCCAGCTAGTACAACAGTATCCATACGCCACAGTGGGAATTCAGGTTCCTTTGGACCCTGCACTCCCATCCCTCCACAGATACACATGTGTATAGCTGTGGAAACACAGTGGTCTCTGACTCCTGCCCTTTCAGACATAAATTTACGAGCAGGCGTAGCGAAATCACAACAGATAGTCAAAACTGTGCCATCTTAAATCATTTTCACCCCAAATGTTCAACATAACCTTCTTTTTATTTTTTATTTATTTCTGTTTTGGATTTGCACCTTTGAGTCTGGGACCTTTTTCCAAAGGTTCCAAGTCTGTCAAATACAATACAATAAAATACAGTACCGGGCAAAACAAAGCATATAGAATCACTTAGTTGTTACAGACAATTACAGTTAATGTCACAACATCAAACATATAGTCAAGAATAAAGATGAGGAAATCCAGCAGCAAGCATTAGGGTGTTAGGGTACATTAGGTCAGCACACTGTTGGTGCAGATTAAAATTCATTGCAAGGGTGCAGGGTGACCTACAGGTTGGGAAAAGACCCTGTAGTCAGAGGACTGGTATACAGCCAGGGCATTGACAGGGGTTAAAACACAGAAGTAGTGCAGCCAGAGTAGACTTTATCAAAAAGAACATGCTGTAGCATGGTTAAGTGCTATGGGGAGTGTGAGGAGAGGGGGCAGAGGGGTGGGATAAGGGAAATTACGATGGAGGTGAAAGAGAGAGTGGGGATTCGGGAGAGGGAGTTGAGTGAGAACTGGAACAGTGAGGGTTTTAGGGGGTGCTAGAGGGAGTCATGGTAGTGAATGCGGGGGTTTTATTAGTTAGAGCACTGACAGACCTTTTCACACTCTAGATGAGATGCACCTCACCGCAAGTACCCAATACAGAAAATCTTTAAATCCCTATGGAAATTTAATTCTGCACAACTGTAATGCCGTTTTGTGCCACAGGTGCAGAAAAATATGTTTGGCAGTATTTGAAAAATGACAGCTGTATTATTCATGAGGTGGTGTGAAAAATGATAATGTTGAAAATCTGGAGTGAAAACATGAAAAATTGGCGAAGTGACTAGCGTGCATAGAAACTGCAAAGCACACACTCATAACTCTGTCATTTTTTGGAATATTGTCATCAAACTGTCAACATGGGTTTTTTGGGACATCCCCTCATGAAAAGTTGCTCTGTGATTTTGTTAATCCATCCTGAAAGTTGATTTCACACACTGACCATGCCATTCTGCGCCACATGTGTGAAAACATGTTTTGGGCAGGATATGAAAAATGACAGCTGTACAGTTCATGAGGAGATGTGAAAAAATGGCAATGTTGAAACTCTGGAGTGAAAATATTAGAAACTGGCGAAGTTCCGAGTGTGCGTAGAAAGTACATAATGCATGCTCATAACGCAGTCATTTTTAAGAATTATTTCTCCAAATTTGCAACATGGGCTTTTTAGGACCACACCTCATGAACAGTGGCACTGTTGTTTTGTTAATCAGTCCCGAAAGGTGATTCCTTGCAGTGACCACAAAATCACCTTTCTGGACTGAGTTACGAAATGATAGTGATGGTATTCACAAGGTGGGGTCCAAAGAACCCCATGTTGAAAATTTGCGGTCAAAATTCCTAACAATGGCTGAGATTTCATTATAAGCTGAAACCCCCAGTGACAGCCATTATACAATACTTATCTTTTAATCTTCATTTTGTGGTTCGGCTTTGAAGAGCGCAGATGTGTCACAGTCCTCAAAAGATGACAGCACTGATCTATGGAGGTAAGTATGGGGTAAGGGAGGTGCAGGGAGGTGGGTATTCAGTGGGAGGGTGGGGATGGGGTAGGAGGAACTGGGAAGTTGACGAGGGACCATTTTCTCTTTTCCAGGTTACAAAAACATGTAACACATTGGGGGACAGTTTTCTTTATTTACAGGAACAAACATTAAACAGATAAATGTGGGCACACTGGGGTGGGCTCCCAGTGTGCCACATGAGTTGGGGGGATACATGCCACCATCACAGGGATTGGGAACCCCCGTTGGCAAGACAATACATAACAAGCTATAACAAGCATTTGACAATGCCGAATGTTTGCTTGCTGGTATTAGCATTGGGCATGCAGGAGTTAGACATATGCAGAATAGGAATGGCAGTGAAGTATTAAAGTTCACGCCAACCCCACCTCCATCCTGTAGAAACGGATAGGCATTGGGGTAAATGTTTGGGTCATTGGCCATGACCGGGCATGCAATGTGCCATTCTGCGCCACATGAACAAAATCACAGATCGGGCAGGATGTGAAGAATGACAGCTGTACAATCCACAGGGAGGTGTGAAGAGATGGCAATGTTGAACAGCTGTACTGGGAATATAAAAAGTGCTCACACGTGCGCGCATACAGTATGTGGAAACTGCGCAATGCATGCACATTACACAGTCATTTTATGGACGTTCATTACCAAAGTTTCAAAATAGGCATTGTAGGACCTCTGCTCATGAATAGTGTTACTGTGATTTTCTTGATGTGTCCTGAATACTGATTTCCCACAGCAAGCACACTTTTCTGCACCAGAAGTGCAAAAACACATTTCGGCCAGGATGTGAAAAATGACAGCTGTACTGTTCATAAGGAGGTGCAGAAAAATGGCAATGTTGAAAAGCTGGTGTGAACATATTACAAATGTGTGAAGTCATGAGCATGACTGGAAACAGTGCAACGCACGCTTGTAACACAGTCAATTTACGGAGTTTGATCACCAAATTTTCAACATAGGCATTTTACTGCCTGTGCTAATGAACAGTGTCACTGTGATTTTGTTAATGTGGCCCCAACACTGATTTCCCACAGCGGCCGCGCTGCTCTGCGCTGAAGGTGCAAAAATACATTTCGGCCAGGATGTGAAAAGTGACAGCTGTACTGTTCATAAGGAGGGCCAGAAAAATGGCAATGCTGAAAATCTGGAGTGAATATATTACAAATGTGTGACGTTATGAGCATGCGTGGAAACTGTGCAATGCATGCTCGTAACACAGTCATTTTATGGACTTTCATCACCAAATTTTCAACATAGGCATTTTAGTGCCTCTGCTAATGAACAGTGTCACTGTGAGTTTTGTAATGTGTCCTGAACACTGATTTCCCACAGCGACCGCGCTATTCTGTGCCGGAAGTGCAAACACACATTTTGGGCAGGATGTGAAAAATGACAGCTGTACTGTTCATAAGGAGGTGCGGGAAAATGGCAATGTTGAAAATCTGGAGTGAAAATATTGTAAATGTCACGAAGTTTTGAAGCGTGCGTGGACCTGCACGCGGACTTCGTGGCACAGCCATTTATGAACTTTTGTCACCAAATTTTCAACATAGACATTTTAGGACCTCTGCTAATGAGCAGCATCACTCGTGATTTTCTTCTTGCATCCCGAACACTGATTTCCACACAGTCAGCGTTTATTCTGCGCCGCATACGAAACACATTTCACCCAGGATGTGAAAATGACAGCTGTACTGTTCATAAGGAGGTGCAGAAAAATGGCAATATTGAAAATCTGGACTGAAAATATTACAAATTTGCGAAGTTATGGACGTCGCGTAACACTAACTCTAACACACTTGTAAAACAGTCATTTTTGATTTTTCACCAAATTTGCAACATGCACTTTTTGAGAGCCCAACTCATGAACACTGGCACTGTCGTTTCGATAATTGGTCCCAAAAGGTGATTCTGCGCAGTGACTGTGAAATCATTTTTTGGGACTGATTAATGCCATGACAGTGACTGAATTCATGAGGAGGGGTCCCAAAAACCCCATGTTGAAAATTTGGTGCCAAAATTCCAAAAAATGCCTGAGATATTCAAAAAAGTTGAAAAAACCCTATCTATCCCATTATACAGCTTACCGCATTTCTTCAGTTCATGGTCGACTTTGAAGAGTGCAGACGTGTTCCCAGTCCATCAAGATCATCGCACCAGACTCTGGAGGTAAGCATGGAGAGGTGGTGGAAGGTAGGTGCGAGTGGGTGGGTGCGGATTGTGAGGGAGGGGCCAGGAGACTGCGAGGGACCGCTTTTTATTTTGCATGTTGCAAACAAAAAACATCGCTGGACGGTATTTCCTTTGCAGGAGTATTGGGCATGCTGGTGTGAGCTCCCAGTGTGCCATCTGAATATTGTTTTTGGGGTGTAGCTGACGGGATTGGGTACCCCGCCAGTACAAAAGCGGGGGCACAAGAGCTGAGGGGATTGGGCACCCTCAGTCTCTCACGCCATTTTGGGGGTGCTGATGCCGACGGGAGGGCCCCTGTCTGCACATCAAACAGGGAGGGACTGTACTGCAGATGGGGAGTGGGCTCCCTCACCGGCAAGTCAACAATGGGGATGGATGCTGACGAGGATTGGGGCCCCTGTCGGCCAAAACACACATCTGTGGGGAGGGCACATGCTGCCAAGGAGGACTGGCACCCCCTTGGCACTAGGGCTCTTTGATATTGTTTGTGAACACGGCGGCAGGGTGCCGCCATGTTCACAAACAATATCACACTAGCAATGTCCCGCCCAGCAATGACAGGTCGCTCCCTCATTGCAGAAATTGCTAACGCTGCAATGACGAGGCGGCCTGTGATTGCTTCGGTGAAAACGTTACAACTTGGTGCATCTTCAGGAAGCCACTGTCATCAGCACACTGTGCCTCCATTGGTGCATCACAGCCAGGCCCCCAAATGCAATGCTTCTGTTGGATGCCACACTGCCGCACCTCCCCAACCCGCTTCTCTCCTAACCTGTCACATAATGTTTCTTGCGCATGCGCAAGCAAACATAAAAATTAAAAAACTTATGGACACACTGGGGTGGGGTCCCAGTGTGCCACATGAGTTGGGGGGATACATGCCACCGATAGGGGGACTGGGCAACTCCGTCAGCAAGGCAATACATAAATATTAAATAACTTTCAGGCATGCTGGGGTGGGCTTCCAGTGTGCCACATAAGTTGGGGGATACATGCTGCCGACAGGGGGATTGGGCACCCCTGTTGGCAATGACAGTGGGCTGGCGGGGGGGGGTTGGGGTCACCGGACTACCAGGATTGGACCTGATGGTAAGTAGAAGTTACTCTTTGAATTACTATGGTAGTAATTAGAAGTGTCACTCTGAATTACTTCGGGTTCCACCGCCACTTACCGCATGCTTTTTGCAGATGGTATTTAGTGCCATGCTACCGGTGGCACAACAACCTGTAGCACGGTGTTATTATTTTGAATATGCAGGTGCACTGACATTCATGGCCACTCTGCTACCTCCCTCCCCTGCATACATTAACTTTTAGCGCAGTGCTATCAGACAGTGCCAGCGATAAATGGGCTTTTCAATATTGCAGTCTGGTGCAAATTTGGCACTATTCCAGCGTTATGGATTTGCACTGGGCATAAAGCTTTGAATATCTGGCCCCACATGTAGATGACAAAAATGCCATGCAGATGTCTGCTGATTCCAGTTCTTACAATTAATTAACCAATATCCCGGGATGTGGTACCAGTTCTACTCTTTTACCATGCTTAACAAATAATATATGGAGGAATAGGGAAACTGCTGCCTGTACAGGGGGACGTGTAATGGAGGATGGGGTGGGACAGCACACAGAGGGACGAGCTGGAGGTTTTTTCTACTACGTACCACACATTCAGTTGGTTGCTGGGCATCTGTCATAAATGAAAACAGCCAGCCACTGTCTGATAGGAGCAGGTGAGTCAGTCTCAAGTACGAGAAGTTTCTGCCCAGCAAGCAGTGAGCACTGTCATGACAGGCTCCTGACGTTGAAAGTCAAACAGCTGCTTGCTGACCGGCTTCATGCAAATCAAAAGACCAAAGCCCTCTCTGATTGGAGCAGCTCGGTTCTTTGAAGCACAAGAAGTTTCCGCCCAGCAAGCAGTGAGTGGTGTCATGACCACAGTGTGTGGTAATTGGTCTAGACCAGGGGTTCTCAAATGGTGAGGCCAGCCTCCCTTGGGAGGCCCCAACCTGTTCCAGGGGAGGCTCAAGCAAGTCTGAAAAAGTACTGTATTTAAATTTTGAGTGTTATGTATTTTGTATGAAGAGATGGAGCAAACTGAAAGAGGATAATAGTAGGTGAATGTTATGTATTTATTTACTAATAGGTGACAAGGGAAGGTGAATGAGCCAAGGCTCATTTCAGGTATACCCGGGGAAGGGTAGGGAGTGAATACATTTCAAAAGGTAACTGCAAAACAATCAAGAAATACACAGTGAATCATAGTGCAAACAAATATGAACAATAAACTAATAGAGTGGTGATAATTGATCAATTTGTAGACTGATGGTAGAACAGTCCAAATACACGGGTTGAGCATAGAAGTGCTAAGAGCAATAGCAGGAAGAAGCAAAGTAATCCCAGAGAAGTTGCTTAGGAGCAGGGAAGGAGTTTCATTTTTTCTACCACCTCTGGAGTGTCAGCCTTATTGCAGAGCTTAGTGTTATCAGCAAAAAGGCATACCTGCCCTTCTAGTCTCTCTGCAATGTAACTAACAAAGACATTAAAGAGGACCGGTCCCAGTACTGATCCTTGTGGCACCCTACTGGTCATACTCCCTCCCTCAGCGTGAACTCTGTTGACCACCACCATCTGTCTCCTATCCCCTCAACCAATTTCTTATCCAGTTCATGATCTTTGGACCCACTCCAAGGCTACTCAGCATATTTATGTGTCTCCTGTGTGAAATGGTGTCGAAAGCCTTACTGAAATCGAGGTAGGCCACATCTACCACCCATCCTGATGCACTTGCCTGGTCACCCAGTCAAAGAAATGTATCAGATTTGTTTGACATGACCTCCCCCTTGTGAATCCATGCTGCTTCGGATCTTGTAAATCACTGGATTTAAGGTATACCACAATCCTTTCCTTCAATAGTGATTCTATTAATTTCTCCACCACCAAAGTCAGGCAGACTGGTCTGTAGTTGCCAGTCTCCTCTTTGCTACCACTTTTGTGAAGTGAGACTACATCTACCATTCTTCAGTCCTGTGGTACAACTCCTGTCTCCAGTGAGTGGTTGAACAGGACAGTCAGAGGTGCAACTAGCACCTTCAATATCCTTGGATGTATCCCGTCTGACCCCACTGCCTTGTTCACTTTCAAATGTTTCAGTTCCTTTAGGACCCTCTCCACTATAAATGAACTGGTGTCCACCTACCTACCATCGATATCCCTGACACTTATCTGTGGCACCTCACCTTCCCCTTCCTCTGTTAACACTGAAAAAAGTATTTGTTCACAATGCCTGCTTTTTACAGGTCTCCTTCCACACGTTATATTCCACAAGCCTTAAGATCCCTCCTTTCGTCTTTCTTCTTTTGCTTACATACCTGAAAAATGTCTTGTCACAGTTTTTTGCTGCCTGTGCTATTGTCTCCTCTGTTTGCACCTTTGCACACCTGACTGCTTTCTCTATCTCACTCTGCTTCTACTAATACTCCACCCATCTTACTCCCTCTGTGTCTCCTTATGGTTCCATGTCATAATGGCAGCTATGGAACGGTGACCTATGAAGAGGGCACAAATCCCCTTAGTGCAATGACTTTGAACAAAGTCTTTTTTTTGCCCACCGCTCCCCCCTTTTGGGGGAATTTGCCCCCCACACTCCCCTTTCTTTAATATACTAACCCTGGGGTGGGCATACCTCAGGATGTGGAGAACTAACGGTCACCCAAAAGTGTTGGTGCTGAGGTTCTGTCACCCTCTTCACAGGTTGCTGTTCCTCAGTCTCCATTTTAACATACTTCTTCCCTTTATACCTCCTGAATGCTAACTTTTTTTCCTTTACCATCCCAGTCACCTCTTCTGATAACCATAGTGCAGTCTTTTTATTTTTGCTTTTGCTTTTGCTTACTTGCCTGATGCACAGATTTGTTGCCCTCATATCCCCACTGTTAGTTTCGCCCATCACTCCACCAAAGTCATTGCCCCCTGCCATGACATGTCTGAGGTGTTTCCCCATCTTTGTAAAATCAACACTCTTGAAGTCAAGGACCCTCACCTTTGTATGATTATATAGAAACATAGACTTTGATGGCAGATAAGGACCCCAAGGCCCATCTAGTCTGTCCATTTTTTCTACCTTATGAACGTGCCATAGGCCTTTACTGTGTCAATGGCCTATCTATTCGTACCCATCTGTATTGCTCCCATATGCCTATCACATGCCTGTTTGAAGCCCTGCACTCTATTCATATCCACCACTTCCTGAAGTAGGCTGCTTCATGCATCCACCACCCCTTTTATGAAAAAGAACTTCCTCACATTACCTCTTAATTGACCTCTCTCTAATCTCATGTTGTGTCCTCTTGTCCTGCTATTTTTCTTATATTGAAACATATTAGACTGTTTCATCTTGTTAATGCCCTTAAGATGTTTGAATGTTTTGATCGTATCACCTCTCTCCCTCCTTTGCTCTAGGGTATACATATTGAGCTCCGTTAATCTGTGCTCATATGTTTCCTGATGCAGTCCCTGTACCATTCTGGATACCCTTCTCTGGACTGCCTCCATTTTGTTAATGTCCTTGTGCAGGTGTGGCCTCCAGTACTGCATGCAGTACTCCAGATGGGGCCAAACCAGTGTCTTGTAAAGAGGGATTATTACCTCCCTACTATGACTTGTGATAGCCCTACTAATACACGCCAACATCCCTCTAGCCTTACCTACTGCTTTAGTGGTCTGCTTGGATGATTTCTGGTCATCTGTGATGATGATGCCCAAGTCTCTTTCTTCCATTGTGATTGCCAGCAACTCCCCTCCCAACTTATAGGTAGCTTCAGGGTTTCTCTTCCCTACATGCATGATCTTGCATTTCTTTGCATTAAACCCCAGTTGCCACTCTTCTGACCATTTTACCAGTTTATCCAGCTCTCTTCTCATTCTGCCCACCCCATCTGGATCATCTACTCTCTTGCAAATCTCGGTGTCATCTGCAAACAGACAAACCTTGCCCTCCAGTCCATCTGCAGTGTCACTAATGAAGATCTTGAAGAAGACTGTCCCCAGGAATGATTCCCTGATGTACCCCACTTGTGACTTGCATCTCTTCTGACTGCATACCATTTACCACCACTCTCTGTTTTCTGCCCACAAACCAGTTTGCCACTCAGTTGACCAACCTCTGACCCACCTCGAGCCTACCCAGCTTATTAATCAATCTTTTATGTGGAACAGTATCAAAAGCTTTGCTGAAGTCAAGGTAGGCAACATCAACTGCACCCCCTTGGTCCACCACTCTGGTTACCCAGTCAAAGAAATTTATGAGATTAATTTGAGAGGACTTTTCTGTTGTAAACCCATGCTGTCTTGGATCCTGTGCTCCTATGGATTTTAGGTGTTGCACTATCCTTTCCTTAAGGAATGCCTCCATAATCTTGCCCACTACTGAGGTAAGACTGACTGGTCTGTAGTTCCCCGCCTCCTCCCTGCTGCCACTCTTGTGGAACAGGATCACATGAGCCCTTTTCCAGTCTTCTGGGACCTCTCCTGTGCTCAGAGACTCACTAAACAGTTCTGATAGTGTCTCTGCTAGTTCCACCCTTAGCTCTTTTAGTACCCTGGGATGTATGCCACCAGGTCCTATTGCCTTGTCCACCCTGAGCTTAGTGAGCTCTTGTAGGACCCTTTTTTTTGAGAAGGGACTTGTGCACACCTCCCTTCCCCTGTGTACAAGGTGCTGAGCTGTGGGCCCTGCCCTACCTTCTCAGTAAATGCTGAGCAGAAGTATCTATTTAGGATAGATGCTTTTCCTTGCTCCTCCACACACTCCCCATTATCCCCTTTGATCTCAGCAATATCCCCTCTGGACTTTCTCATTTCACTAATGTATCTATAGAAAGTCTTGTCCCCTTCTTTTACTGTTTGTGCTAGTGTTTTCTCAGTTTGTGCCTTTGCCTGCCTTACTGCCTTCCCCGCTTCCCTTAGGGAAGTTTGGTATGCCTCCTTATCTTTGTCCTGCTGCCTTCCCTTATTTTTCCTGAAGGCCAACCTTTTGGTTCTTATCTTTCCTGCTACTGTTTTTGAGAACCAAAATGGTTTCCTCCTTCTTTTGCTGTTGCTTTCCTCCCTAACACAATGGGATGTTGCTTCAAGTATTGCATCCTTAATGCTTGCCCACTTTGCCTATACCTGCTCACCTGTATTTCTTCTTGTCAGGGCTAGCTTAACTCTGTTGGCCATCTTATCAAAGTCAGCTCCTCTGAAGTCCCATATTTTTGCCTTGGACTGGAATGATTTAGTTTTAGTGGCCAAATTGAACCACACCATTTGATAGTCACTGGACCCCAGGTGACCTTCTACCTGGAGATCAATGATCCTTTCCTCATTAGTCAGTACTAGAGCCAGGCTAGCCCTGTCTCTTGTGGGTTATTGTACCAATTGTTTGAGGCCCTCCCCCAGCAGGGAATCCACTATGTGTCTAGTTCTGGCGGATGTGTTCCTGCTGGTATTGACCAATCTGTATCTGGCATGTTGAAGTCTCCTATTATCAGAGCCTCCCCTTTGGCTGTCATGTTTTGTATATCTTCTAACAGTAATGTGTCTATGTCCTCCCCCTGGTCTGGAGGCCTGTACACAACCCCCACTTCATATGGCTATCCCATTTCCTGTTTCCAGGGTGAAGTTCTTCTGGCTCCTTATGTGTATTCTGAATTTCTGTAGCTTTGATATTTTCATTGGTATAAAGGGACCCCCCCCCCCACACACACACACACTTCTCGCACCTCAGTCTCTTCTGAACAGTACTGAAGTATCCTAAATGTGGTTACTGGTGAACCATGTCTTGCTAATGGCTACTAATGGCTACTATGTCCATTTCTAGGTTCTAGGTTCACCTCTGGCACAGTTCCTATATTGAACTACACAGTACGGGTAATCACTGGTCCTCAGGTAGCCACCCATGGCGCCTCTTGCAACACTGTCCCATTGGTGAGTTCAAGGTCCAAAATTGCTCCCTCATGAGTGGGCTCCCCCACAACTTGCCCGAGGGAGTCTAGGATGTCCCTTCTCCAAGCTGGAGCTTCACCTGGGACATTCCAATCTACATCGGGCAGATTGAAGTCCACTACCAGCAGCACTTCTCACTTATTTGCCATCTTTTGGATGGCTTTCTTAAGAACTCTGTCTATCCCCACTTCGGTGCTGTGTATGTGTGTTTGCTGTGCAAACAAAAAATATATATTATCAAAGGGAAAATGTTAACCAACCTCCCCCCAAACAAAATAGATGGAAAATATTATGAAGGGGAAAGTGATGCCCTACATTTGATGCATTTTCATTTATTTTACATGCTTTCTGTTTTGTGGTGTTTATCCTGTTTTTCTTTTGAAAATCAATGGGCCAGAGAAAACACAGCAATTAGTATAGAGATAAAGAAGAGACTATTGGGGGGGTACCGCTTGAGGTTAGCAATGAATAGTAGCTAATTCTGTAGCTCACACTGGGTCATGGCAGTCTTAACGGGTTTTACAGACTATAGCCACAAACAGCAATTCAGAGCAGATGGAAGCCAGCAGTAGATATGCGTAAAGCTGGCAAACTTTGCTGTGCGAAATAATTTACAACGCCTGCCACATTTGCAAAATGCGAAGTACTGCTTTGTGAATATTTGGCAAATGAAATTACACTTTTTCAGGTGAAGTTTAAGTGAAAACTTCACCTTAACTTTGCCTGGCTTTGCTTTAAAAGGTACCATTTCCCAGGGAATACTCAATGTGAAGTGGCAAAGAGGGGAATTCACAAAGTTATTTGCAATGGCAAATTTCTCAACTTCGCTTGGACTTGGCCAGTATAGTAACACTTGGCAACATCTCTAGCCAACAGCCCCTGCTTCAAGAAATCTCCAGTAGTTGATATTCACTGTTGACCTCAAGCCTTCTTCCTCCTCTGTTTTTAGTCTTTTTTATCCAAGCCAGTTATTGCACTGGGAGTAGAAGTCGTTCGGTTGCATTCTCAAAGCTGAGCCACATTTATGGGCCCCAACTCAAAGTTTAACTAAAGATGCCAATGGCCCACTTTTCTCACCTTTAAGCCTAGGCAGCCCCCAGCCCCCAGCCTTTAATAACAATGTTTTCCTCAAGCAAAGCAGGTGAAAAATCCCAGTTTCATAACACAGTGGCCAAGCTCCTCCTCCAAAACACAATTTCCTAGCTCAGCCCCTACAAACCAATAAAAATGTAAATAGTGGAAGGAGGATTGTGCATCCAAGGGATGTTCTCCTCTAGGGAATTTGGGTTGCCACTCCTGCTGCATCACTGCCACCTGGTTACACACAGGTGGAGGTGTAGCATGGAGTGCCAAGTGGGAGGGGAGGGCTTCGGCTGGGGTCTGGAATGGCATCATGTCTCTACATGCATTCGTCTCCATGGACCCCCTCGATCACTGATGCTGTTGGGAGGGGACCAGAAAAAGGGAAAATATGCCACCAGCAAGCCTGATGGTGGGACCCTGCAGTGGTCATGACTGGTGGCAGGAGGCCTGACACAATTGATGATTGGGGGAGTTGCTCCCCCTTCCCTGCCCGGGGAAAGTTCTATGGCAGGATGGGAGCCGAAGACTGCTGATGACTGGCCGTACTGTAGGATCCCAGGAGCAGGATAAGGCAGCAGAGAGGAAGGGGGCATAAAGAAAAAAAAAATAATATACAGTATATATGTATTGAATACAAAATGATCTTACTGAAAATATGTAATTTATTCCACAACTGCAGGGTGGTACAATATGAGCGAAAATTTATACAACGCCTACAGATTTAAATTAAATTTTTATGAACATAAACTGTTTCAGTTTGATTTCAACAGCTAGTTTGGTTGTGGTGCAGAGGCACTGTGATGTCATCGGCCATTGTTTAAACTGTTCTCCCATTGGCTGATTAAAGTACTCCATTATTAAATGTCTACTGTGAGGATATTACCGGTACAGGAGACACCATGGTCTCATTTTTAGAGCACTTGGTTATGAAGCAGGAGATGACAGATTCAAACCCCGCTAAAGCCAAATACTTACTTTGTAATGTTTGGCAAGACAGTGAACTTCCCAGAGCTCTAGTTCTCCTCCCCCCCCATGGGGGAATGGGTAGAAGCTAGTTGCAACCCACTGACAATCAGATGTTGCATCGCTGCTGGTCTATCCTGGCATTCAGCCCAGGAGCTGCTTGGGGACCGCCTACCCGCCGAAACAAGCCTGTCCTGTAACTTAGGGCATTCAGCCCAGGAGCTGCTCGGGGACTGCCTGCCCACCGAAACACAAGCCTGTCCTGTAACTTAGGGCATTCAGCCCAGGGGCTGCTCGGGGACTGCCCGCCTGCTGAAACACAAGCCTGTCCTGTAACTTAGGGCATTCAGCCCAGGGGCTGCTCGGGGACTGCCCGCCTGCTGAAACACAAGCCTGTCCTGTAACTTAGGGCATTCAGCCCTGGAGCTGCTCAGGGACCACTCCCCCAGTACGGAACAAAGGAAGAAACAGCTTGCATTCCACGCTTTCAAACTTGGTGCCTTTTTGATTCCTGTCTGTAACTATTTTCCCCTGCCTGTATCTCCGTCTCATAGCTCTCTATGGTCACTCCATGTAGCACTGCATGGCAGACTGGTTTGTCACTGTACTGCTTGATTATTGTTGATGTAGACTTTTAACTGGAGTTTAACTTTCCCCTTGCAACCAGCAAGTCTACCTGCAGTGCAGCACAGCCATGGGAGCTTTATGCTACTCCACATGCATAGTTCCTAGCAATTTATTTGAAAACCCAGCAAGGTCATTAATTTAAGAAATTGCCTACCACTCTGCTGGTGATACTGCACAGGTGAAAACTAAAATGTAAACTGTAGATTCAGCCTAAACCGTGGGAGCTGTGCACAGAACAGACAACCCTACACTGTCCCCTCAGGAGCTGATTTTGATCAAACCCTTTTTGACTAAATTAACCTGCCTGTCTTTAGTTATTCAGCATGCCTTGGCTCTATGATAATGTGACCTTCCATTTGACTTCTGTGTAGGGAAACCTTCACCCCCACCCCCACTTGTTAGCAAATATGCAAGTAAAATTAAAAATTCAAACAAGAAAAGGTTTTCAGTTTTAAACAATCTCCCACCATTCTGGTTAAGTGGGACGGCTGTGTTTTGGTACTGCAAGGTTTACTGTACTAACATATAAATTAGAAAGTTGTTTAGGCTGATTTCATTAATAATGTTATTTGAGTGTACTCATTCTAGAGTGAGATTGTGTTTAAATCCAATGTTATCTCAGTTGTGCACTGTGCAGCAAATGCTTTAACTTCATTTTGAAGTATACATTGTGAGTCTAGGCTGTTTCTTTATACCCACTGCTCTCCAGTTCTCTAACCTGTTCCTCTTCTCCTTTCCTGTTCTGTGTGGTCTGTAGCCCTGTGAAAACTCTCGACTCCAGCCCTACTTGTCTCGTTGTCCTCCTTATTTGTCCCTCCTTTCTCTTCTGCTGAAAAAAACCTGTATTTCCCTGAAATCTGTCCATGCCCCAGTTACATCCCACCTCTTTTGTGTCGTGACTCACCTACCTATTTATCTTTCCACAGCCTGTCCTGTAACTTAAGGCATTCAGCCCAGGAGCTGCTCAGGGACCGCCCGACCGACGAAACACAAGGTATGGAACAAAGGAAGAAACGGCTTGCATTCCACGCTTTCAAACTTGGCGCCTTTTTGATTCCTGTCTGTAACTATTTTCCCCTGCCTGTATCTCTGTCTCGTAGCTCTCTACGGTCACTCCATGTAGCACGGCATGGCAGACTGGTTTGTTCACTGTGCTGCTTGATTATCATTGATGTAGACTTTTAACTGGAGTTTAACTTTCCCCTTGCAACTGGCAAGTCTACCTGCAGTGCAGCACAGCCGCCGGAGCTTTATGCTACTCCACACGGATAGCTCCTGCCAATTTATTTGAAAACCCAGTGAGGTCATTAATTTAAGAAATTGCCTACTGCTCTGCTGGTGATACTGCACAGGTGATACCCCTGCGCTTCGCGGCTCCCTACTACCCCACCCCCGCCCAGGCTCGCATTTACTTATATAGTGTCAGGTTGTCAGTTTCATCCTGACGTCCTAACAGGCCAATTTACCATTTGCTCCTTATAGTGTATCACCACTAGAGGCATCTGCTCTTCTCTAGTGCTCATTTTCCAAACCTGGAGCTTGCTATCAAGTTCTGCACAATAGGTCAAATGTGTTTCTCTTATACTTATACTTTCTGGCAACGTTTACTGTGTACTTCCCATCTTTTTGGCTTCCATTTTTGGAACAGGCCACAATGGCACCTAATAATAACGTCTGGTCTCTCTTGTGACCAGTCTGCTGCTCTGCTTTCTTACTAGAATATCCCTGCTACCATACTCCCATAGTGGAATTGGTCAAATTAAATAGAACGACACATTCAAGTTCTTGAACATGCTGGTTAGACATACTGTTTACCCCAGGCTCACTCCACTAATGATCCCTAAATTTATCTACTACCTGGTGGCTGCCTAATTACACCCTAGTCTCTACTCTAGAACCAAACTGCATTGTCCTTTTATTCATCACAAGCTCTGGTATCTCATGCCGATTACACTACTGCTGGCAGGAGATGTGGAATTGAACCCCGGTCCCTTACATACCAAGCCATGCAATAATGTCTCCTGGGCTTCAAACTCTGGGCTCCAGATAGCCCATCTAAACATTATGAGCCTCATGCACAGTTTTGCTGAGTTGGAGGCGTGGGCCACCACCTACAACCCTGACATTCTGTGCCTGTCTGAGATGTGGCTTAAACCATCCACCCCTGACTCTAGCTGCTCTTTTACTAAACTGTAGCCTTCTTAGAAATGACAAGATATCTACAAAGCGAGGGGGGGGGGCACTGTATTATAAAGCTCATCTAAATATTGTACAGAAGGCCAAGACAAATTTCTCCATTTGTGAAAACATTCATGCACTTCTGTGATTGGGTGCAAAAAATCTGCACATAGTCGTAGCATATAACCCACCCCAGGGAGGTCTCACTGCCTTCACTAACTTTCTGGAGGATACGGTAAAACTCATAGGCCTAAATGAAGCGCTTATTCTCGGGGATGTGAATTTAAACTGGCTTGGACAAACTCATAGCACACATCTATCTCTAATCCAAAGTTACAACCTGAATCAAGTTATAACTGAGTCAACAAGGATCTCTACTAAAGCAATGTCAAGCACACTACTAGACTGGGTGTTAACAAATAGGGCTGATAGGGTTGTGGATGCAGGCACTCTACCGGATGCTATATCAGATCACACCCCTACTTTCTGTGTGTGGCAACACTCCAGCTCCCAGTCCCTGCCCCCACGCTACCTCACTTTCAGGAACTATGCTAATCTGGATCAGGGGAAATTCTTGTATGAAGTTTTGACTATTGACTGGTCTTATATTTCACAGTCCCATGATGCACAAACAGCTCTTGACTACTTTCTAGACAAATTTAGTGAAGTCCAGAATAGACATACACCCCTTGTGACATGATGGGTGCGTATGACACCTACCAAGTGGCTGCACAAAGATCTTCTGACTGCTTTTCACATTAGAGATGAAAGTTGGAAACATTTTAGAAAATCAAGGTTTACAGCTGACTACCACACCTACAGGACTCAGAGAAGTGACTGTAAAAAGCGGATCAGGCTTGCTAAAAGCACATATTGTAATGGTCTTCTGCTTGAAGCATCAGATGACCCCAGGAAATTCTGGACACCTGTCAAATTATTCCTAGGCACAAAGAAAGCACAACTAACTGATGAAATGCTCATTAAAGGAGTCCACTGTAACAACCCTGGGACAATCGCGGAAGAGTTTAATAAACATTTCTCTGACCTATCCAGCTTTACATCTGTCTTTTCCCAGGGTCAGTCTCTTTCATTACCCACCCCACTACGCCCTACTCTACTTCACCCCTCTTCTACTTTAAGGCGATATCCAAATCAGATGTCCTGGATCTGCTCAATACCGTATCTGACAACACTAGCACTGGCTCGGAGGGAATAGAACCAAAATTTCCTAAACTGGTAGCGCCTTTCATTGCCCAACCATTAGCAAGGATTTTCACCCTCTCTCTCAGCAATGGTGTTGTACCTGATATCTGGAAGATGGCCAGAATCACTACGGTCTATAAGAAAAGTGATAATAGGGAAATAACTAACTATCGACCTATAGCTATATTATCGATATTGTGCAAAATAATGGAAAAGTTAGCATCAACCCAGGTCACTGAATTTATGATGAAGTATAACCTTCTCTCGCCTATCCAATATGGATTTCACAAAGGTCATAGTACCACCATGGCACTACTCCACCTGGTAAATGATACTCTAATTACTGTTGACAATGGACACCTCACAGGGGCTGTTTTCACTGACCTCACAAAGGCGTTTGATCTTGTTGATCATTCTTTTCGTTTAGATAGTCTCTTATCTCTTGGTTTCTCTCAAACCTCGGTAGCCTGGTTCAATAGCTGTCTATGTGACAGAACTCAGTCTGTTAGATTTAACTCTGCTATTTCCAGCTTGATGACCATTAACCTAGGTGTTCCGAAGGATCAATTCTAGCTCCCCCTCTCTTCTCTATTTTTATTAATGACATCTCATTACACATCCCTGAATGCTCAGCTATACTGTACGCGGACAACTTGGTCTTATACTGTGGTGATAAAAATATACACCATATCAACTTGACCCTCACTACTGCTTTCAAATCTATTCAGTCATGACTCTTCCAACACAAGCTCTTCCTTAATGCTGAAAAACGGTTGCTGTTTGGCTCTGCATCTAAATTAAGTAACAACCGGGATCTCTTTAAAGTCACAGGGCAGGATGGGATGACTCTGATTTCAGTATGCTCATTTAAATATCTAGGAGTACTACTTGATGAGAGTCTTGACTTTGACAAGCATATTTACATCTACTTGAAAACCAGTTAATGCTAAAACTGGAGTAGCCTATAAAACCAGCTACGTTCTAATGCAGCCGGCAAGATTAGCCATAGCCCGGGGGATCTTACCCCTGTCTTTATCTTACGGTGTTGTCACTTATCTCAATGCATCCGCAACTCTCCTAAGGAAGTGGGATACCACCTACAACAGCATATGTAGGTATGCCTCAGCTTCTCCCTGGTCGAAACATCATTGTTTGCTTTACGCTGATCTGAACTGACTGCCCCCTTCTGATGCTTGTACTCTTGCTCTTGGATCACTGACCATTAATATAATCAGAACAAACATCCCGGTCTCGCTAGCCTCCCTATTAACTCCGCTGCCCCCCTCCCATGGTCTCCGCTCAGCCAGTAAAGGACTGTTGAAAATACTAAGATGTAACTCCAACAAAGACACACTTGCCTTTTCTTACTCAGTGGCCAAACTATGGAACTCCCCTGCCTCTTGAGATTCACCAAACTCCTACACATACCCTGTTTAAAAGTAATCTTTTCTCCTTCCTATTTAACCATGTCTCCTGTACCTGTTTCACACCCCCTTGAACCCGGCACAAATCTCCCTCTCCCTCTTCTTCATACCCCTAGCCGCTATATATTATTTTGCTATCTACCTCTTCTAGCTCGGACTATAAGCACTTATGTGGTATGCTTTGTTGTCTGTGTCAAATGCTCTCAATCCAGTGCTTTGATAAAAGGAATAAGTTTAGTCACTAGGACATATTACTGTTATTCCTTTTGGTCACGCATGCCATCCGCTTGTGAAATCTCTACGGTATTTGAAGAACCTCTAAAATCAAAATGTATGTATTCTTCCTGATTATATTGTGTAATTTTGTTTCTTATGCTGTATTTAACGTAATCATTTCCCTGTTTTGGCAAAATGCATGTATGGCAAATGTATGTTTCAAATGTATGTTTCTCAAAGTTCTCCTACCCACTGTAACCTCCCGGGTCATGCCTGAAAATAGTCATGTCTTGGCTATGGTGCTTACTCGGTTAACAAAAACTAAATAAATAAATAATGCAGAATTTCCAGCGATGATGCATCTAGAGTGAAGATATCATAATTATTCTTCTCACTCCTGCGGTGTCATTAGCAAACATCTCCTTTACAATACTTTTGCACATTTACTTCTGCTAGTGTTTATATAGAAAATAAATGAGTCATCTGTGACTTACAGGGTGATAGTTCACTCAAGGGGTTTTTGAAACAAAGCTCGAATGACTGGTTATGTTCTATAAATCTCTATTGCATACTTCTCCTCTACCCCCAGGATGCATCTGGAATCGAGCGTTATTCCACTCAGTATGCCTTCCTGGTAAAACTTTTAAATAAATAAATAAATAAACCCAGAGATTGAATTTTCACCTTGTTCCTCAAACCTCGAGTGATTATAGCCAATCTGGTGATGCTGAGGGTTGAGGCACTGGACGTCATACCTCGTGCTACGCTGGCAACCCAGGTTTGGGAATGAGCCTGGGTCATCGGGGATTAGGGGATGGGAGGGAGCAGGATTGAGCAGCTGTTTGGCAGCTCTCCTCTCCCAGGGAGGGACTTTGTCACTGCCTCAGCAGTCTCACTGCCCCCATGTGCAGACCTGAGGCTACTGCAGGTGGGTGGGTGGGCAGCATGCGGGGATGTGTGCTGTGGAACCATGACATGCTTGTGCCTCCACATGCATATGTGTGGCCATGGCATGGGGTGGAGAAAATCCAAAAATTGACCCGGCAGGCTCTGTGAAGCTCCTGCAATGGGCACGGTGATAGGATTGCGGTTCAGGACTGATGTGAGCCCTCCACGGGAAGGCTGAGGCCTACCTGCCAACTCCAGGACCATAAACAGAATTGAAACAAAAAAGCTTGAGTGACTGATCATGTTCCATAAACCTAGAGATTGAATTTTCTCCTTGTTCTTCACAGTCTGGCTATCATTTTATTTCTATATATTACATGGATGATCCAATAAAAATGTTGGAGCTTATATTTTTCCCCTCTGAGGTCTACTTAACTGTAAGTACAGTTCCACTTCTGCAGCACTTGCCACTTTCACTTCTGTTCCATTGATGGCTTCTGCTGCTTTGTTTCTGCCTTCAGTGCCCTTTTAATTTTTGTCCTACACAGGACTTACGAACATACGAAATTTGCCAGCAAATAAAGGCCTAGAGGTCTATCAAGTCTGCTCGAATGTGCAGCTAGCACCCCTTATTCTGCAGCTGCCCCTCCCTTCCACCCTTCCCCTTCATTAACCCTCCCCCTTGTCCTGTCCCATCCTCGCTTGAAGCAGTCCACTGTTCTACTGCATACCACTTCAGCAGGTAACGATTCCACCCAGCCACCACCCTCTGTAAAAAGTGTCTCCCCATCTCCCTGTGAACCTTCCTCGCCTCCAGTCTCATATCATGGCCCCTGCTGTCCCTCCCTCCTTACTTTGAACAGCCCTCTGTACCACATCTTGTTTATTCCTTTCATGTATTTAAAGGTTTCAATCATGTCACCCCTGTCTCTTCTCTCCTCCAGTTGGTACATGTTCAACTCCTTCAACCTCCTCTCGTATGATAAGTCCCCAGCCCCTTGATCATCTTTGTCGCTCTGCGCTGCACCCTCCAGTAACTTAATGTCCCTTTCAGATACGGATGCCAGTACTGCACGCAGTACTCCAGGTGTGGTCTAACTAATGACCTATACAGTGGCAGAATCACCTCCTCCTCGAGGATATACCCCTTGCAATACAACCCAGCATTTTGTTGGCCTTTGCAGCTGCCTTCGTACATTGTGCCGAGTTGTTCATTGACCCTGTAATGAGCACACCCAGATCCTTCTCCTCCTCTGTCTGGGCTAGCTGCACTCCCCTAGCTGGTAAGTCCTCCTTGGGTTCTTCATCCCAAAATGCAGCACCTTGCACTTTTTGGCATTAAAGCCCAGTTGCCAGGTGTCTGACCAGGTTTCAAGCTTTGCCAGATCATCCTGCAACCCCTGCCACCCCCCTAGGTCATCCACCACCGCGCCTACCTTGGTATCATCAGCAAACAGACTGATCTTGCTCTTGATGTCCCATGATATGTCAGCAGTGAATATCCCAAACAGCACTGGTCCCAACACCGCTTGTCACTGCCCTTGGGTGTGAGAGCTCCCCACCCACCACCACCCTCTGTTGCCTTCCCTGCAGCCAGTTCCCTACCCATCTCACCAGCTTTGCACCCACCTCTGTGCCTACTAACTTCCTTCCCAGCCTTCCATGTGGCACTGAGTCGAATGCCTTACTGAAGTCCAGATACAGGACATCCACTGCATGCCTCCTGTCCAGTTGCCTAGTTACCCAGTCATAGAACTCGACCAGATTGGTTTGGCAGGATCTGCCACATATGAATCCATGCTGTCTGCTGTCCTGTAGTCCTTTGGCCTCTAGGAGGGCCACCAGCCTCTCCTTCAGGATAGTCTCCATTAGCTTACCCACGATGGATGTGAGGCTCACTGGTCTGTAGTTTCCTGGTTCATCCTTGGGGCCACTCTTGTGGAGGGGCACCACATGAGCCATCCTCCAGTCCTGAGGTACACACCCTGAATGTAGTGAGGCATTAAATAGGTCTGCCAAAGGTCCTGCAAGGACCTTTGCCAGCTCCTTCAGTACCCTGGGGTGGGTGCCATCTGGGCCTGGCACCTTGTCCACCCTCAGTGCCTTCAAACCCTCTCGAACTCTACTCTCCATGATTTCCCCATCTGTCACCACTTCCCCACTGCTTCTGCCATTTCTCCCACCTTGGGTGTCACCCCCTCTTCTCTTTAGTAAATACTGAGCAGAAGTACTCATTTAGTGCTTCCGCCTTATCGCACCCTGCTTCCACCCAACCCCCCTCCTTCCTAATCCTTACTATGTGGTCCTTACAGCTCCTTTTCTCCCTGATGTACTTAAAGAAGTCCTTCTCCCTTCTTAATGCCTTGTGCAAGCCTGAGTTCCTGGATGCTTTGGCTCCCCTTACTGCCCTTGTCACCTCCTTCGATTCTGTCAAGTACTCCTCCCTGTCCTCTCCCCTCCCTGTTTTCTTGTACTTCCTAAAGGCAGCTCTTTTCCTCCTTACCTTTTCCATGACCTCCTTGCTCAACCAGATCTGTTTCTTAGCCCTAGCCTTCTTGCTCTGGGCTTTGCAGCAGGTTTTGGTTGCTCCACTATCCCCAGCTTTATGAGCTCCCACCTCTGAGTTAGTGCCCATACTAGATTGAATTCTGGCCAGGTACCCTTTACACTTCCCCATCCTCCCAAAGTCGGCCCTCTTGAAGTCCAGCACTATTGTGCCAGATTCCACTCCTTCCTTGCCCATATCCAGTGTGAGCCATACTGAGTGAGTGGTCTCACTCCTGACAGCGGTTCCTCCACTGTAAGTTCTCTCACAAAGTCCCCATTTGCCAGCACAAGGTCAAGGGTATATCCTAACCTGGTTGGTTCACTGACCATTTGCAGCAGGAAGCTGTCCTGGAAGGCATCCAGCAGTACCTGCTCCCTTCTGTTCCTGGTAGTTGGGGTGCTCCAGTCCACTCCTGGCATGTTGAAGTCCCCCACAATCACCACACTACCCTTCTCGTAAGTCCTCCTGATCTGTCCTGCTAGTTTCCCGTCTAACTCCTCCGTCTGAGATGGTGACCTGTACACCACTCCCATTCTAAGAATCCTATTCTTGGAATCCTGGATTTGCATTCAAAGTGACTCCGTACTACCCTCCTCCCCTTCCTCCCTGACACAATTCAGTCCTTCCTTCACATATAACATAGAAACATAGACTTTGACGGCAGATAAGGACCGCTAGGCCCATCTAGTCTGCCCATTTCCCTTCCTACAGGATAGGCCGCAGATCCTAGTTAACCAACAGCCTATATCTTCCTGCCCCCCACAAGAATTGCCTTATGTCTGTCCCATGCATTCTTAATTCTCCACAGTTTTAGACCTACAACTTCCTCAGGAAGGCTGTTCCATGCATCCACTACCCTCTCTGTGAAATAATACTTCTCACATTGCCCTGAACCGCCCTCCTTCTGTCTTTAAATTGTGTCCCTTGTTCTTGCAAGTCTCTTTTTCTGAAGATGCTACCCTCTTGGACTTTGTTGATTCCCTTGAGGTACTTGAAAGTTTCTATCATGTCCCCCTCTCCCTTCTTTCCTCAAGGGTATACATATTAAGCTCCTTTAGTCTCTCCTCATCACGGCTTCTCTTGCAGACCCTGCACCATTTTAGTTGCCTTCCTCTGGACTGCCTCTATCCTGTCTATGTCCTTGCGGAGATGGGGTCTCAGAACTGGACACAGTATTCCAGATGGGGTCTCACCAACTGTCTGTACAGAGGGATAACAACTTCCTGTTTTCTGCTGCTGATGCCTCTCCTATACATCCCAGTATACCCCCGGCCCTCCCTACTGCCTTCTCACATTGTTTGCTAACCTTAAGGTCATCTGATATGATTACCCCCAGGTCCCTTTCCTGTTTTGTTGTTGTTACTACCTCCCCACCCATTGTGTATTCTCCCCTGGGTTCTTGTTTCCCAGGTGCATTATTTTGCACTTTTGCATTGAATCCTAGCTGCCATACGTCTGACCATTCCTCCAACCTTGCCAAGTCCCTTTTCATCCTTTCCGCCTCCTTGTGTATCAACCCTGTTGCAGATCTTTGTGTCATCTGCAAAGGCATGCTTTTCCTTCAGTCCCTCTGCAATGTCACTGATGAAGACATTAAAAGGACTGGACCCAATACTAAACCTTGCAGTACCCACTAGTAACCATCCTTTCTTCAGAGTGGACTCTGTTTACAATTACCTTCTGTGTCCTGTTGTCCAGCCAATGTTTTACAGGCTACCACCCTGGGACCCACTCCCAGGCTGGTTAATTTGACTAATAATCTTTTGTGTGGGACTGTGTCAAATGCCTTGCTTAAAGTCTAGGTAGGCCATGTCCACAGCCCCTCCCTGGTCTACTACTTTGGTCACCCAGTCAAAGAAATCTATTAGATTCGTCTGACATGACCTTCCTGCTGTGAACCCATGCTGCCTTGGATCCTGTGCTCTACTGAACTCTAGGTACTCAACTATTCTTTCCTTCAGAAGTGACTCCATCACTTTCCCTACCACAGAGGTCAGACTGACAGGTCTGTAGTTTCCTGCCTCTATCTTGGTCCCACTTTTGTGAAGGGAATCACATCCGCCTTCCTCCAGTCCTCGGTACCCCACCATCCTCCCATGATTTATTAAAAGAGTAGCCAGTGGTTTCACTAGTTCCTTCCTTAATTCTTTTAGAATTCTGGGGTGAATTCCATCAGGACCCATTGCTTTGTCCACCTTCAGTTTTAGGAGTTCTTGCAGAAGAACCCTTTCTTCTGTGAAAGGACTGGGATCGACCCCCTATCAAGAGTGCTTCTGTTAATTGGATTAGGCACTTCGCCCTCCTCTTTTGTGAATACTGAGCAGAAATATTCGTTCAGTATTCCTGCTTTTTCACTGTCCCCCTCTGCCCACCCACCGTTCATTCTATTCAGCCTCACTATCCCTCCCTTTGTCTTTCTACGCTCGCTGATGTACCTATAAAAGGTTTTATCCCCCTTCTTAACTGAGTTGGCTATCTTTTCCTCAGTTTGGGCCTTTGCTATTCTGACTTCCCTCCTGCTTCTTTCTGCCTTAACTGGTACAGCTCTCTGTCCTGCTCCTTCTGTTTTCCTTATACTTCCGGAATGCTATTTTTCTTCCTGACTTTCACAGCCACTCTCTCTTGAGAACCATAGTGGCTTTTCTTTCATTTGATTTGTTTATTTGCTTCACACAAAGGCTTGTTGCCTCTGTGATGGCAGTTTGATAATTCCCCATTGTTGCTCCACACCTCCTTCTAGCCTGTTTGCTAGTGCTTTTCTGAGGCACTCTCCCATCTTGCCAAAGTCAGCCCTCCTAAAGTCCAGTACCCTCACTTTTGTATGGCTTGACTCTGTAGCTGAGTTTAACGTGAACCACACTGTTTGATGGTCACTTGTCCTCTCACTGCCCCCATTTGAGAGTATGAGGTCTAAGATTGCTCCCTCACGAGTGGATTCCGAAACTAGCTGTCTAATGCCTGCCACCTGTAGGGCGTCAAGAATGGCCCTGCTCTTGGATGTGGTTGCAGCAAATGTGCTCCAGTTAACATCTGGTATATTCAGGTCTCCCATCAACAGTATCTCCCCTTTCTCTGCCATTCTAAGAATGCCTTCTATCATATCCTTGTCCATTCCTTGCCCCTGACATGGGGTCTGTACACAACCCCTGTGCGGATTGTGGTGCCCTTTCCAGTCTCCAAGGTGACCCACAGTGCCTCCTCTCCTCCCTGTTTACTCTTTTGTTCAGTTGCTTTTATCCTTTCCTTTACATAGACTGCTACTCCTCCCCCTCTTCTCCCCTGCCTGTCTCTCCTGTAGGTTATGTACCCTGGTATGTTAACATCCCAGTCATGGTTCTTTGTGTACCATGTTTCTGTGACTGCTACGATATCCAGGCATCTCTCTTCTATTAAGGCCACCAGCTCAGGGAGCTTGTTGCCCAGACTATGGGCATTGGTGCTCATTACCCTCCATTTCCTGATGGCCTTACCCCCTTTTGCCCCATCCCTGTCCTTCTTGCCTTTGTCACTTTCTCCATTTACCCCTGCCCTTCTCCCTATCGACACCTCCATGTTGGTGTTTGCCACACTTACTGCCATGATTGTTTGGGGGGTGCTAGGATTTTTCTGCTCCTTTCCAGTGCCTCCCCCCTTGGCTAGTTTAAAGCTTGCCAATGAGGCATTTAAACCTATCACCTAGGATCCTGGTTCCCTCCTGGACAGATGCAGCCCATCATGCCAGTATGAGCTTGCATCACTCCAGGTGGACCCCAGTCCTCAATGAAGCCAAATCCCTGAGCTCCACACCAGTTTTCAACCACTGATTGAATCCCATGGTACTGAACACCCTAGCCTCTCCTATGCCATAGATGGTAGCACCTCCGAGAAGGTTACCGTGCGTGCTACTTGACTAAGGCCCCTCCCCAATTCCACAAACTCTTCCTGCACTTCTCTAATCCCTTTCTTAGCCAGGTCATTTGTCCCTAGGTGGACAATGACATCCAGCTCCCTCCCCTGTGCAGCTGCTCCGACAATCCTGAGGATTCGCTCCCTGTCCCTCCAAGCCATGGCGCCAGGCAGGCACCTTACCTCCCTCTCCCCTTCCTTGCCCAGTTCTACCTTCCTAACAATGGAGTCCCCCACCAGGGTTGTTTCCTTCCCTGCAGGGTCCCCTGCCACCCTCCTGTGGGTCTCCTTTGGAGGTTCCCAGCATCCTCCTTGGTCTCCACTGTGGTGCCTCCATAGAGGAACCACACTTTGCCAGAATGGCATAGAAATTGTGGAGGGTTCAACTGGAGGGATGTGCCTCTGTTCCACCACCCTTACCCTCCTGAGCCCACTGTGGTCCAACCGCTCCTCTTTCTTGGCAACCTCTCAGGCAGCGGCAGTGGCACTGGTGGTCCCTGGATGGAAGAGGAGGTCCCACAAATCCTGGCCAACTTAGCCTGGAGATGAGCAGCTTCCTCCCTCAGCCCAGAGAGTGCCTGCAGATGGGACAACACCACATCCTCCAGAACATCTCCCGGAAGACTGCTGCTCCACAGCCACTGCACTGCACCACTCCAATCATGTCTTATTTCTGGCCCTTAACTGTTTGCAATCCTTACTCTTTCCTCTGTTTTTCTCTCTCCTTACTTTCTGCCTGTGTGCCCTTTAAGCTCCTGATTGTCCTGTTCTGAGACAAGAATATCCTATATTTCTCAGTAGATCACTTACTTGTTCAGAGGCAGACCTCCACAGCTAGAGGGCGGGAGAGCTACTCTTGCCCTTCTAGGATGGTGGGTCCTTGGTTGTTCTGTGATCACTCACTTCCTGCCCCTAAACAGGAAGTTCCTGTTGTCAGTCAAATCCTGTGCCTATAAAAATAGAACTAGCTTTGGCTGGGGGGGTGGAGGGGAAGGAAGGAGGGCAATATAGTCCCAGCAGAGAAGTTCAATCACACAGCAGTCCTTTCTCTTGGTGTCTTCTGCCAAGCTATTAGCAGAATCTTTCTAAGGCAGTGTTTAAATATAGCTTCCTTCTAACTAAGCCACTCCCCCTACTTACCAGATCTTTCTACAAGTAATTTAAACCTCACAGCAGTTAAGTCCTTTCAGTCACCTGAGATTTACACCTAGATGACTTTTCAGTTACCCATTCAGTTCAGTTAACCCAAACACACACTTTTTTTTTGTTTTGTTTTGTATGTTAGTTTTTTTACCCTAAATTAAAGGTCCAAATACAAAAGTTCTTCTACTTTAGTCCCAGCAGAGAAGTTCAGTCACACAGCAGTCCTTTCTCCTGGTGTCTTCTGCCAAGCTATACAGTGCCAACCCCCTCCTTTCCCAATCACCCTGTCCCTACAAAATAACCTGTACCCTGGTATAGACAGGTCCCAGTCATTGTATTGGGTGGCCCATGTTTCTGTGATGGCTGCAATGTCCACCTCTCCCTCTGCCATGAGAACCTGTAACTCTGCAGTTTTCCTCCCAAGGCTCCTAGCATTAAGGGCAACCATCTTCCACCCTTCCCCCCCTCCCATCATGCCCTCCTTTCCTAGCATCACCAACAGTACTTGCCATTTGTCCTTTGTCACTGTTATGGGGGGTAAGCTCATATGGTTTCCCAACCTGTGGTCTCTGCATATCTCTTCCCCAACTGCCACCCCCCACTCCTAGTTTAAATTCCCAACTTCCTCTATGTTCTCCATCCTCTGTTTCAACACTTTCTTTCCCTACTCACTCAAGTGTAGTCTGTCCTTGGCATAGAGACTACTGTCCTCCCAGGTCCCTTAAATACTATGCCCCTTCAGGACTTTGAGTAACAGTCACAGAAGCCATGGTTTGAGTTTTATTATGAAGACTGAGAACAGAGCAGAACATTAGGTTACTGCACAAGGTTTTAGACAGACTTTAAATACCAGGTCAATATGATGATTTGCTGTGGATACTGGTGTTTAGAAAGTGGCTAACAGTAGGTCTGTTGCAAAGTTTTACATTGCCTGCAAATTGTTGTTGACGTGTCAAACTTTGCAGATGGTTTAGCTAATGCAAAGTTAGCACTTTGCCAACAGTTTGCAACATGGAGATCCTTTCTTCTTCCCCAGCCTTGCATGGCAATCTATACAATGCTCTCCTCTCCAGTCCTGACCAGTACCAATGTAAAAATAAATTCTGGTCAGAGCCAAAATGGCTCCCAATGCATTAATCGGACAAGGGATATAGAATTAATGTGCGGATTTGATTGTAGAGAGTAGTGGACAGTCCAATGCTTTTTATACAGCCCATGTTTTTAATAGATTACAAAGATGTTTTATAAATGGCGAAGAGCAAAACTTAAAAAAAAAAATCATGGGATAGACATACGGGAACCCTAGATGTGAGGAAGAGAGGCAAAAGCCAATGACCAAGTAAGGTCAGCAGCTGCTGATGCAGGCCGGGAATACGGGCAGAATAGGTGGGCCCAGCAGTCCTTATCTGCTGTCAACTACTGTTACTATGTTACAATTCTTAGGTAAACTGTAATAGCAGTAACATTATATCTATAAAAGTACAGGCTAAACTGCAGAGCAGCTCAAAGAAAGAGACATAATACATTAGATTACCAAGCACTGCTTCAGTGCAGTACCAGGAGGTGAATTCAAACTTGTTGTGTGCCGGGGAAGGTGTAACAAATGTTGATGAAGGGAGGTGGAGCAAAAGAGGAAACAGCTTATTGTAAAAGGGAGCAAAGAGGCTTCCTGGAGAATTCTCCCCAGCTCAGTGAGGCCTAGTCAAGTGAAGCCAAATTTAGTGCGACACTCAGATTGGCTTGCAGGAGCTCCGAATGACAAGTGCCTGTCCTCTAACAATGCACACTTCAAAGTGTGAGTGTGTGTTACTTAAGCAATAAGGAATGACCATGGGTTATATTAATCGTCTGTTAATAGAAACATAGAAACACAGACTTTGACAGCATATAAGGACCACTTGGCACACCCAGTATGCCCATTTCCCTACCTATTGGATAAGATGCAGATCCTAGTTAACCAACAGCCTACTTCTTCCTACCCCCCACCAGAATTGCTGTATGTCTGTCCCATGCATTCTTGAATTCCCACACTGTTTTTGACCCCCACAACCTCCTCAGGAAGGCCGGTTCATGCATCCACCACCCTCTGTATGAAAAATACTTCCTCACATTGCCCTTAAACCATCCCCTCTATCTTTACATTGTGTCCCCTTGTTCTTGCACATATCTTTTTCTGAAAGATGCTACCCCCCTGGACTTTGTTGATTCCCTTGAGGTACTTGAAAGTTTCTATCATGCCCCCCTCTCCCTCCTTTTCTCAAGGATATACATATTAAGCTCCCTTAGTCTCTCTTTGTATGGCTTCTGGTGCAGGCCCTGCACCATTTTAGTTGCCCTCCTGTGGACTGCCTTCATCCTGTCTATGTCCTTGTGGAGATGGGGTCTCCAGAACTACACGCAGTACTTCAGATGGGATCTCACCAACTGTCTGTACAGAGGGATAATAACTTCTTGTTTTCTACTGGTGATGCCTCTTCCTATACATCCCAGTATCCCCCCAGCCCTCCTTACTGCCCTCTCACATTGCTTGGTTACCTTTATAGTAGGTGATCTGATATGACTACATCCAAGTCCTTTTCCATTTTTGGTTTTGTTAGTACCCCCCCATAGCCACCCCCTAGAGGCCAGAGTTGGACAGGAGTACAGGGGGCCCACCTGGAAATGTGGCAAAGCGGCCCACCTGGAAAATCAATAGGGGATGGACCAGGATAACACATCCATATCTATATTTCAGTTCATTTTGATACTCTAGGTCTGTTCTTTCATCATACATTTTCATGCAGAGCACATAATACACAATATTATTAGAAAAGAGATGATAACACCGCATATTCAAAGAGTTTAGGTGTTGGCCAAGTACCAAACAGAAGGAGCCCACCTGTAAATATCCAGGCAACTGGGTGGGCAAGTCCAACTCTGCTGGGGGCATAATATGGCACAAGGCATAGGCATATACCCCATGCCCCCAGGGAATGATTAACCAGACAATTAATGTACCTCCTAGGAGTACGTTCTTGCTTTTACAGCAAAGTAGATATTCCACTTTCAATTTTGTTTTTAATTTTATAAAATTACCTTGATTTTAAAGACAAATTGTCCATCCACTATGGAGTAGAATATCTGCTTTGGGGGTTCTAATGCTGTGGCCTGGATTCCAATGCAGTTCTTCACTGATTTTCTGTATATTTCTGACAAAGACTGGACCAAACATGGGAAATATAGCAAGCAGCTGGTTGTACTGTAAATAAAGAAAAACGCTGTCCAAGCTGGCATTCTAAGGTCATGCATAACTGGGGTGGTACCAGAGGGAGGGAGGGATGAGATTACATAGGAGAGTGCCAGCTGTCAGAATTTGCCATCTTGCCAAACTGTAGGGTAGTGTTAGAGAGATCTTACTGTGGCAGAAGGGGATAAAGTGCACCCAGGTATGCACACTTGTTATAGATATCTTACTGCTCTGAACTACAGGATTGCTATACTTATTGACTATTGACTAGCACACATCGCCACCTGTTGCTATGGAAATGTGTATAACGTGACCACTTTTACACCTTGAAGTGTCAGTGGATTTTAAGTTATATACCTTGTTACCACAGAAGTTATTCAGAGCTCCATGTTGATTTCAAACTTCATGGCTGCACCAGAGAGAGGGAGAAATCAACAGAGCAGGGTGCCGGCTTCCAGTTTTATGCCGTGCCAAACTGTGGGGTAGGACCACTAATTCACTAGATCACTGTAACCAGCATAAAGTGAGTGGTATGGAAATGTTAATTTGTCACAGCCTCTTCACTGGTGGAACAGTGCATGTTGTCATGGCAGGTAGGGAAGGTGCATGCTTGACAAGGCAGTGTCTGCGTTTCCACTGTAATAAATGCAGTTCTGTGCAGGAGTGTTTGTGCAGGTAGTCACGGCAGTAATTCATTTAATATAGAAGTGTAGCTGGGTGTCGGGCGACACATCAAACATCCCCACTAACTGACTGTTTGACCAAAAAGTTGTTCAGAAACCACAGCAGGACTATAACCAGGAAAGTAGTGAGGGGGCTGCCCCAGTGTTAGTGATCGGAGTGGTGGCACTGCCATTCAGTGATTCAGAGACTCAGTGTCCAACCCTCTCTACCTCTCACGCCTACCTCCAGTTATGGTTTACATGGTGGGGTTTATTACCAGGATTTGGATGTTATGAACAGGTCTGTTAATGCAATCAGCTGGGTAGTGATCACAGTATGTTCAGATGAAGACAGTAAATGTAGCCAGTTTGAACTAATTTGGAATTTTAGAAATATCCATTGCTATAAAGCATGTTTGTGTGTCAGTGTTACTAGCTTATGATACAAAGTCTATTTCAAGTGAGCTCCTCCCTCTTGCTATTTTGGGCCAGGTGGACTGGACAGTCCAAAGCCTCTGTGTTTGTGCCCAACTCAGACAGAGGCAAAAGTGACCAAGTATGGGCATGGAGCAGGGACCTGTCAGCATCACAGGGGCAATGGTGACATATTAAAGTACTTTAACGGGACAAGAGAGCCTAAATTACCAGTTATAAGGAAGCCACCAGCATCTTGGAGTGTGACCCAGTACACATTACAGTGTGACCCAGTCTAGGGGATCAAAACCTGAACTGAGTGACCTGCTGGGGCAGAAGTTCCCCCGCATCTCAAGAGTGCTACCCGATACAGACAGATGAGACCCAGAATAGGACTTGGTCCAGGGCAATGGAAAGACAGGATGGAGCCATCACCCACCAACATCACTCTCATTTGGTGACCCTGGGAGGAGCGTCCCTCCTTGCTACAGTGCATTTGGATCCAGTTCTGTCTGCCTGCCAGTGACAGTGTGAGGCTGAAGCCCAGGGCCCTGTGTGCTGTCTCTGCAGGATTAAAAGTTCACCGCTTCTCTTAAAACTTGATAAAACATGATGAGCAGGGAGGGAGATGAAGGGCATTCCTGGCTCTAGATGGTTCTTCTCCTCCATGGAAAAGCATCTCAGCAATTGCTGGGACAGAATATTGTTGCCCCCCCCACCTGACAGCCACCACCATCACAGAAAATGGAGTTTCCAGGACCGGAAACAAGCCTTGCCTGCTCCCTGGTTGCCGTGGTAGGCCAGGCCACTCCTTGTGGTGCCGACATATGAAACAGAGTGAAACTCCTTGTCTGGTTGTGGAATTCACTGTCATTGTGTTGTCCTTTGTGCTGGTACTGGGCCACCTCTTTCTGTTCTGTTTCACATTTCTTCAAGATCTGAGAGTAGAAATTGACCTCCTGTGCAGTGAAGGTGCAGCAGGTGTTGGAGGAGCCAGCCATGGCAATTTGTGAAGATTTGGAGAGAAATTACGCTGGATCTGTACAAACACTACTTTTACTTCAGGGTTGGGAGGAAGGAAATAGTGCAGCAGGTGGGAGAGAGGCAGGAAATACTCTGTACTGACTGGAAAAGACATGGAGAGATGTGCTTCAACTTCACACGGTGTTAGGAGACAGCTGTGGTGTGTTCAGTATCCAGTCACATGCTTCCAGAGCCCCTTTCTCTCTGTAATAGCAATACATCAGCATAGTATAGCGCAGCTGCGATGCAGAGTCTCATTTCCCTTGGGGTCCTGCTTCTACCAGTTTCTGTAGCTGGGTGGAGAGGAGCACACTGAGAGGTTAAGTGACTTCCCCAATTTACACAGTAAGTAGTGGACTCTAGTGGGGTTTGATACTGGGATTTCCCAGTTCTGAAGCCAGTGCCACATCCATGAGACCACATTTCCTCACACAAGTTGTGGATTATTATCATAATAGTAATGTTATTTAACTAAATTAAAAAAAAAAAACCAAAAACAGAAGGACTGGTGACAATTCTGCCTGGATTTCCCAGTTCTGAAGCCAGTGCCACATCCATGAGACCACACTTCCTAACACAAGTTGTGGATTATTATCATAATAGCAATGTTATTTAACTAAATTAAAAAAAACAAAGAAAAAAAAAACAGAAGGACTGGTGACAATTCTGCCTGAAATATTTTTTCCTGTGATGTTAATTTTTTTTACAATATTGTTTTTTGTTTGTGAATTAATTAGTTAGGTTAAGTAATTTATTCATTTCAACTATTTTACTAGGAAAGACACACTGAGTGGGTAATACTAATTTCCAGATGCATCCGGGGGGGGGGGGCAGACAATAAAATAAGTTACAATAAGCACAATAAACAAACAGTTGTGCAAACAGCAAATATACATGTAACCCCTAGGTGGCGCTATTTCAAGAGCTACTACCCTTGCCTGTTCGACTACGGACAGGTTGAGGGGCCTAGGTCCTATGTGGGTGCCTCCACCAAAGAGGTCAGGGTTTGTAATGGTTAGACTAGCTTGGTCACAGCCCTCTGGGACACTGAGACCCCCTTTTATTCCCTCTAGTAGCCCACACAGTACACCAGAGTTACCGCCCAAATACCTCACGTATGCACACTGTTCACTCATATAGATACCACTTACCCTCGAGACTAATTCTGCAGTACGTCTCTGAGGACCCCCTGTAAAACAAAGTTAATCAACTTACACAAACACAATGCAATGCTTTTTATACCTGTACTGATACCACAGACAGCATATAGTTCACTAACAACAAATCTGATTTATTAGAGGGGGCAGTAAAAAGGAGGGGGGCAATCAGGTTAATCGGTAGAATTAAATCACAGTACTGTGCACATTATAGGGTCTAAAAGTCACACTCTGGGTACCCAGGTTTGGGGGGGGGGCTAGCCAGATACATTTCTCGGGATTGGCCGGCAGGTGCAGATGGAAAAGGGCCCTGTATGAGAAAATATGCACAACACCCAACTGTAATCCAGAGCCGGATGGCTCAGTTTGTGAAGAAATGAAACAGCAACAATTAGATGACTCACTTGCAATTTGATAAACAGGTGGCAGAATACCCTGATTCGTACTCACAGACTCAATGCTGAAAAACTGGATGGAAAGCAGACTGTCCTGGATTGCCAGGAGAAACAGAACATGTAGACATGGTCCTTGTGACTGGACCCCACTGCAGTTTATAGCAAACAGATGTAGTCCAAATTAAGCTGGGGTTTACTCTCAGCTTCACGCACTCAATTCACTGTACAGGGGATTTGAAACAGCAACTTCCCACATTTATATGTAAAAGGAAAGTACTATACCAGGCAGGCTACTCCTCGATCCTGACCGCAATTACTGCAAAATGTGCTATTACTCCTTCTTTCTGCTTTGGACTAGCCAGCCTCCTCGGTGCTTCCTCAATCAGGTGATAGCAATCACATTCTAATGTAGTAGTGGAGTGCAATTCTGTAGACTTAATTACCCTGCCACATATGCACCCCAAAACCTTTAAGCCTGGAAAGAAAAGGTAATAGAGCAACACTAGCATGGGAATGTGGTTTTGGAACAAATATACAGCTCAGTGTAATAAAGGAATAATGCCCGACAGGGTGGGTGCTATGCTGGGATAACATCCCACCTTGGGTGACATCTGGCAACCTAGAAGGGATGTTATCCCAGCATAACACCCACCATGGAGGGCATTATTCCTATTATGCAATTGCTCATTGTTTTATACAGTATAAAAAAATAATTTTAAAGAATGTTTTTGTTAGTGTGTACAAATATTTTTGTTTGCTAGGAAAAGATGGAAACAATCATCCTGCATATAATCATTATGCATACAATCAGCAGGGATGTTATGCCAGGATAACATTCCTGCTGTGATGGCCAACTGACCAATCAGAAGCCAGGATTCTTTCTTGCCATTGTATAATACAATGTGACAAGGTGCCTAAAGTAGAGTAAATCAACAGTATTACAGGAGCAGTGAAGAATTCTAAAATTGAGGAGGGAAGGTGGTGGGGCTGGGGGTGGGGGTGGGAGAGGAATCAACACTGCAAAAGCCAGCCTTTCAGAGCTGAGGCTTGGGGGGAGGTTGGCAGACACCACAAAGGAGCTACTGTAGGGTCAGAAACACTTGCAGTAGTGAACTGTAGTCACTTTGGAGAGGCTTAAGGGAGAAAAGGGGAGAGGAAGGAAGGAAGGATGGATGTAGAGGGGAAGAGAGGGCCAGAACTCAATAAAATGATAGGAGAAGGTAACTGGGCCAGCAGTAGGTTTCCTGGGGTGGGGTGGGGGGCAGAGATGAGAAACCTTGTTGTGTAGTGTAGTGCCCCAGGAAAATTAGGAGCACCACAGAAAATAGGGGATCCTCAGAGATATGAGAGGTCAGACAGTTATGTGGACCCTGGTAGCTTAATGGGAAACCCTTGAAAAGCTTTGGTGACCCTCTGAAACACAGAACAGGCTCAACTCCAGCAGACAGTCCTAGTAGTCTAAATTCAGGGTTTTAAAAGAAAACCATTTTTTTCTTTCCTCTCCCTCCCCCCTGCTCAAGACCAACACCCAGCCAGCCAAAGCCAAACCAGTTGGGCAACATTCCTGTCCCCAGTGGAGAAGGAAACCAGGCTGAGCCCTTTCAGCCAATCCCTGTGGCCAGGGTAGATTCAAATCTGGAGACTTTTTTTAAGCCACTGACCCAGCTTCAGGAGGCTGACCTCTGGATGAAGGAGCCAATCCCCTGACAGGTAGTCAGGACCACCCCAGCCTAGAGGAGGTTCTGCCAGGCTGGAAGGAGGGGAGAAACAGTTTGACCAGGGAGGGTGAAGGACAGCAAGGCAATGGATGTCAACTTCCCTGTTAGGAGGTTGAAGCTAATCCCCTGGGTCCCTTTGGTGTAACTCCCTTCAGAAGATCTCCTGTAGCAGCCCCAAGCTTGGTGCATCGAATCGTTACAACTTTAAGACTTGAATAACCGGGACTTTTGTAGGACATTAGTGGGGCCAGTTTGTGGTCCCGGTAACCTTATTCACTCTTTCTCATGTGTATAGTGTTAGTGAATACTAAGTCTTTTCTGTGTGCTCCAGCTGTGGCTAATAAACCTTGCATCATGGCTCTGGAGTACGTCTCTAGCCTCTCCTTCCAGATTTATCTGGCATCACCCTAAACTATAGGGATACGGACCACCACAGCTCATCCACCACAACAACTTGGCGTAGTTGGCAGGATCAGAGTCAACAAGGAGCCCAAAGCCAGAGCAACTCCAACCCAAGATGCCTTCAGATACTGAGGGAGCCACAGCATCATCCTCACCTTCAGTCAACCACCCCCAATAATAATGCCTTATTACTTCGGGGCACCATGGCTACCAAGGTACATGGGGGACCAAAGCTCGGACACTTGCATCCTCACCGACTTCCATGCGAATCTGCAGGCTATGTTCCGTCTCTACCAAGTGCCAGAGCAACAGACAGTGGAAATCCTGATTGGGCAGCTGGGAGGAGCTGCCAAACAGGAAGTTGAAAGTTGGTCAGATAGACAAAAGGACACTGCTGAATGGATCCTGACCCAGCTAAGCGACATCTTCGACAAGCGGAGTGTCTCAGACCTCAAAATGAAATTCTTCTCTCGCACACAGGGCCCCCGGGAGACACTGCAGGACTTTGCCTTGAGCCTGCAAGAGGCACACCGGGCCCTGCAAAAATGATACCCGAGTGAGGACCATAACCCAGACCAAGTACTGATAGAACGGTTCATCGAGGGGGCCTAGGGAGAGCCTCTACATCAGAAGCTGTGGATGTTGCACCACCAAAACCCAGTTGCAAAGTTTGTAGACTTCACAGAGGAAGCCATAGAAGTTCTAGGCTCTGGACAACTTGAAGAAGAGATGGTGGCCTTTCGGCAGTTGGCTGGTGTCGCCGGAGCCATGGCCACTGGGGGTCCAATGTCTGAGCCCTGCTCATCTTGCAATGCCTTCACCAGATGGAGAGCAGAGAAGGATTTCAGCCAGAAAAAAAGAGTATCTACTGGATTGGCTAGAACATGACTCCTATCCCAGAGGAGATAGAGAAAAAGTGTACCATCAGGTCACTCAAGCCCAGGACCGGCCAAATGACCAGGCAAGAGACAGTACCAGAGAGATGTCCCACCAGCTGGAGTCCATGTTGCAAAGACTAGCAGAAGTTTGCCGAGTTGTACAGGACCTCCAGAGGAGCTGAGGCCTAGGGTATTCTATGAACCATCCCTGTCGCCCAGCAAGACCGGACCGAAGGAGTATGGGCTGGCCACCCACTGACCAGTTTGATGATCATGGGTGACCTATCTGTAAGTGCTGTGGCATCAGTGGCCATGTGGGATGACATTGTATCCAGGAAGGAGAAGTTGCTGTGCCTGTCCACGATCTTTCAGCCTGAACCACTGCTTAAAAGTTCTGGAGGCAGTTTGTTCAACCCTGTGGTCACCCTACCAAAATCCTGACTGATCAAGGTTCAACATTTAAGTTTCACTTGTTTAAAGAACTGTGCACCTTGTATGGAGGGCAAAAGATACACACCACTGCCTATCACCCTCAGGGCAATGGGCTCTGCGAGAGGGTCAATCAGACTATCCTTGACATGTTCAGAACCCTACCAGAGTCTAAGTGACTGCACTGGCCAAGACTTCTCCCAGAGCTAGTGTACCTCTACAATAACACAACTCACAGCAGCACTGAGTACTCACCATACTATATGATGTTTGGTCATCATGGGAGACTCCCCATGAACTTGGTTCTAGATGTAAAACCAAACCCAGTGAAACTCCTTCATACCACTACCAAGTGAGTGACTGAGCACCATCAACGATTACGAGATGCTAGAAAAATAGTGGAACAAAACATGGAGAAAGTGCGTGAATGACAGAAAGCAAACTATGATGTCCAAGCCCATGCAATGCCTCTGGCCATCGGTGAAAGTATACTATTAAGAAAGACTCACTGCCACAAGCTGGATGTCAAATGGGAGTCAGAACCATATTTGATTGTTCAGATCCCGTTCCCGGACTTACCTGTATACAAGATCCAAGAGGAGTTTGGCATGAAGCAGCCACAGATTGTTCATCGCAACAGACTTAAACCCTGCACCTTCAGAGCTGCTCCACCATCTGAAAGTCACCTCCTGGACAGTAATCTGGAGGAGAGGCGGGAACTACTCCCAACTGAGGAAAACACCCCAGAGTCATTTCCCACCCTGCTACTAACTCCATGGCTGTATCCAATGGTGCCACACCCTCCAGTAGCCACTGCTGCAGAGCCCCCTCAATGTAGATCCCAGAGGTCAAACTTTGGGGTACCCCTTCAGAGGTATGTGACTGAAGCTGTACAAAGGGTGTCCCCATACAAATAGAAAAATGAAAGAAGAGCCAAGACCACTGCCCAGTTGTAAATATGGTTTATTGAAATGTTCTAAGATGTAAATCAGAGCTTTAAAGATGCAAGGAGTCATAAATGTTTTCTCATACACTGACAAAACCACTACCATAATGTTTACAATGTTAGGAAAACATGGAATTAAGGATTTAAAGTTTATAATCTGTAGGCTGTTAAGAATGTTTTGTAACCATAACATGGGCGAGGAATATGTCATTGCTTATGGATGGAACTGTCAAAGAGTTTAAGATTTTGAAGGTAAAAATTTGGGAAATACACGAGGAAATGTATTGTTAGGCGGGCCTGAATCTGTAGTGCCCCAGGAAAATTGGGAGCACCACAGAAGATAGGGGATCCTCAGAGATACGAGGGGTCAGACAGTTATGGGGACCCTGGCAGCTTAATGGGAAACCCTTGAAAAGCTTTGGTGACCCTCTGAAATACAGAACAGGCCCAACTCCAGCAGACAGTCCTAGTAGTCTAAATTCAGGGTTTTAAAAGAAAACAATTTTTTTTCTTTTCTCTCCCTCCCCCCTGCTCAAGACCGACACCCAGCCAGCCAAAACCAAACCAGCTGGGCAACATTCCTGTCCCTAGTGGAAAAGGAAGCCAGGCTGAGCCCTCTCAGCCAATCCCTGTGGCCAGGGTAGATTCAAATCTGGAGACTTTTTTTTAAGCCACTGATCCAGCTTCAGGAGGCTGACCTCTAGATGAAGGAGCCAATCCCCTGACAGGTAGTCAGGACCGCTCCAGTCTAGAGGAGGCTCTGCCAGGCTGGAGAGAGGGGAGAACGAATTTGACTAGGGAGGGTGAAGGACAGCAAGGCAATGGATGTCGTCTTCCCTGTTAGGAGGTTGAAGCGAATTCCCTGGGTCCCTTTGGTGTAACTCCCTCCAGAAGATCCCCAGTAGCAGCCTCGGTCAGTTTTTGCAGAAATCTGCTGTCTGGTCGGGTTCCTCAGTGTGTTGAGTCAGGTCATTTGGCCGGGAAACAGACCCAGTGAACTTTTCATGCAGCAGTCTCCAGGAGAAGAGGCCTTATCACTCCTTTGTGGATGTGCATTTCCCAGAGTACAGAAATCTTGGTTGAACTCCAGGGGCTCCTGCACCCACCTCACACCTCATGCCTCACACCTCATCCAGAAGTCCACCAGTGCCTCTTCTTCGACCCAGGCAGGTTTCCGGGAAGCCCAGTATCACCTGCACCCACTTCCAAAGACCTCCACCAGCTCCAAGTGTTCACCATGTCACCCCAGGTTCGAGTTGTGGGTCATAAGTGGTAGCCAGTGGATCATCGCACCCAGCATCCTTTCTTCAACTAGAGATCACCTGCCTGAGGTCACCATAGCCGACATCCCCAGATAAGGGTCCTCTTACTCTACTACTGGGTGTCAATACCCATCCTCGACCTGGGGCTTCCCTTTCGATGTTGCCTCAGCGACACCAGGAGTGACCTTCTTACCAGGGCCAGCAGGTCTACAGTGTTTTACTTGGTTTTTGGTTCACTGGGGGATGCCCCATGTTATGGCCTGTGTAGGAAGCGCTTCCTTAGGTTCACCCTCAGCAGTTGGCTGACCAAAATACTAGAAACTCAAGCTTGGTGTATCGGATCACTACACCTTTAAGACTTGAATAACCTGGACTTTTGTAGGACATTAGTGGGGCCAGTTTGTGGTCCCGGTAACCTTATTCACTCTTTCTGATGTGTATAGTGTTAGTGAATGCTAAGTCTTTTCTGTGTGCTCCAACTGTGGCTAATAAATCTTGCATCTTGGCTCTAGAGTACGTCTCCAGCTTCTCTTTCCAGATTATCTGGCATCACCCTAAACTATAGGGATAAAGACCACTACAGCTCGTCCACCACAAAAACTCGTCCACCACATGTAGTGAGCATGAGATGGCAAGAGGGATGAGAGGATATGAAGGAGGCACAATGGGCCCTCTAGAGTATAGCATACAAAAAAATGTTGTAGTGTTTTAGGCTTTGTAGACAGAAATCCCAAACAAATGACTATTACAGTGCTAATGTCATGTAGAAACAACAGGTTCTTGCCATCAGTAATCACAATAATCAACTACGGCCTGATCATTTATGGCTCTGCCTCTGCCACTGCCCTCAGGTGCTATCATTTGCACTAAACAAAGCCTGCCGTCTCATCACTAGCACTCATCACCTCACCCACATGTGTGACCTCTACGCACAGACTGGGTGGCTTCAAATTTAAAACCGAATCAAGTATCAAACCTGCCTTATAGCAAAGAAAATAACAATTGGCCTCTGCCCAGCACGGTCTCCTCATATCAATCAATCAATCATGATTTATTTATATTGCGCTTTTCTAAAAATCAAAGCGCAGGTACATAATAAAACAATCAGTGACATAAATATAAATATAAAACTAAAAACAGTTAATATAACGTATAAATTATCCATTAAAAGCCTGTTCAAATAAGTGAGTTTTCAAAGCTGCCTTGAATAACTCTGTGGACAGGTACTCTTGAATCTGACGAGGTAGAGAATTCCTCAGGGTCGGGCCACAAAAGAAAAAGCTCTGGCCCTGATGACTGAAAACGGACCCCGGGAATCTTTAGCAATCCCTCATTGGCGGAGTGGAGTGAACAGAGAGGGCAGTAGGGTTGAAGGAGATCTTGCAAGTAGCCTGGTCCCTGACCTCGTAGAGTTTTATAGGTCAGCAATGCGACCTTAAAGATAATTCTCCATCACACTGGCAGTCAGTGCAGTTTGCACAGCACAGGTGTGATGTGGCACATTCTTTCCAATCCAGTCAACAACCTGACCGCCACGTTCTGCACTAGCTGCAGGCGATGGCGATCCACCCCAGTAACCCTAGATATAGAGCATTGCAGTAGTCAAGAAGCGAAGAAACAAAGGCGTGAACCAATTCCGGAAGGTCATTGTGTGGAACTAGGTGTTTTATCCGGACAATATTCCTCAGATGGTAAAAGGCAGACCTGACAACAGCTGACACCTGTGCCTTCAGCGTCAGCCCGTTGTCAAGAATTACTCCCAGATTCTGCACCTGCTCAGAAGGTCTCAACTGGTTACCCCCTAGCACAAGGCCAGAGGGCAACCCAAGAATCAACTTCTCTACACAGTGACCCAGGTCCACTACCAGCACCTCAGTCTTGTCTGGATTCAGTCTTAACCAGTTAGCACTCATCCAGTCCTCATCTCAGCGAGGTGGTTGTTAATAACCGATATGGTGTCATCTTGTTCAGGTACAAAGGACATATAGAGCTGAGTATCATCTGCATAGCAGTGAAATCTTAGCCCATAATGCCTTATAATGTCTCCCAACGGCAGCATATGCACCGTGAACAACATGGGGGAAAGCACAGAGCCCTGTGGTCCCCCACAAGGCAGAGCAAATGGAGCAGAGGAAAAAATTCCTGATACTACCTTCTGAGTTCTGCCTGTAAGGAAAGAATGGAACCACCTGAGGACTGTTCCCAACAGTCCACAGAGTAACCGCAGGTGATCTAACAACATCCCATGGTCCACGGTGTCAAATGCTGCAGAAAGATCAAGGAGGACCAAGATTGAACTACTCCTCTGATCTCTCGCTATTAGGAGATTATTTAATACCAGAACCAACGCTGTCTCGGTACTATGCCTCTTCCTGAAACCGGACTGGAGAGGATCATAGACTTCATGGGTGGAAAGTCCTAGAGCTGCAACGCGACTACTTTCTCGATAACCTTACCCAAAAAGGGAAGGTTAGAGATTGGTCTATATTTGGCGAGACAGTCAGGATCGAGGGAAGCTTTCTTCAAAAGGGGTGTTATGATAGCCTCTTTCAGAGACTCCGGGAACACCCCTTGGTCTAAAGAGCACCAGATTATCTCCGCAAGGATTGGTCTGATCACATCCATACACCCCATAAGAAGGCACATGGGACTAGGATCCAAACTACAGCAAGTCGGTTGCAGGCCCTGGACAATCTTCATGATATCCGTGATCGCTGGCTGGTCAAAGTCTGTCCGGATAAACCGAGGGCCTGTAACCTCGCATCGATCACTGCAATACTCACTTAAATGCTCACTGCGGATCTCTGACCTGATGGACGACACCTTATCATCAAAAAAAATGAGCAAACTCATCACACTTTATTTGTGAAAAGGCTCTCCGACCCCGCAGGCAGGCTGGATTGCACAGTCTGTCCATGGTTCAAAAGAGCTGAGTTGGTCGATTTCTTGATGCAGCTATCTCCCTGGGCAGGAACTCTGCCTTCTTACGGGAGATTGCTGACTGATAGTCCAAATAATGGGCCATCAATGTAAGCCTGTCGTCATCCAGTCCAGATTTCCGCCAGCAGTGTTCCGAGCTTTGTCCCGCTCTCCTCAACTCCCTCAATGTCCCATCAAACCATGGGGACCAAGGGCAGAGGGAGAGGGGGTGAACATGGACATGTGCTATGAAATCCAAAGCCTCCAGTATCACCCTATTGTAGTGCCCCACTAAGGCATCTGGTTCCATGCACTCCATAGACTCTGAATCCCAGCTACTGCTTATCCTGCATCGCCACACCACACAAGGGCAAAGATCTTTTGCACACTTAGCTCCCAGCTGGTTCAATGGCCTCAACATCTATATCTCCACAGTGCCAAAGCTGGGACTGTTCAAATCCAGCCTTCATCACATCTTGTCTGCCTCTAGCTCCTGTGACTGTCCTTTCTAATTCTTCTCCTCTTCCCCTTTGTTCTTTTCACCTAGCACTTAACCCTCTCTTCCCTCATTCTCCCTCTGTCACACACTCACCCATCCTCCCCAACACCCACCCACCCTATCCCCATTCCCCCTGCAGCACTTTAATTGTTACTTGACAAACACCTATGGCCGCAACCCTAGTGTGTCTCCCTTCCATACCATGTTAACCACTCTCTTACCTGGACCTCCTTCTGACACTTTTGTTCTTTTTTCCCCCAATATACTGAATGTATAAAAATGTATGTAACTGTCTGTAACCCACTGTTATGTCTGTATTTAATGTCTTGTTGCGAATTGTACCTTAACTGAGGTGGAGCCTTTGTAAAAGAGCCTTGGCTCAAAGGTACTTGTAATCCTAGATTCAAATAAATAGAAACAAATAAAATGTAACTCCTTAGTGCGGGGAGGGAGTAACATCTATGATGAACTAGGGTCAGTGGTAACGGAGAAGGCAGGGAAAAGGGGCAAACTGGATGGGCCTAAAGGTCCTTTTCTGCTGACAACATTTATGTTTCTGGGCAGTCCCTGGAGACAAACATATCAAGTAGGCAACAGCAGCAGCAGCAGGAAGTAATGTAGATTTGTCCACTGGCAAATAGCCTCCAGGTTTCTCTTTCTTGTGAAAGCACTGAGTCATGGCATGACATGATCTTGGGAATTTGGCAGAAACACTGGTGATGTAACAGTGGAATCTTTTTTCTGCCCAAAGACAGCTCCCAGCTCATGAAAGGTGTAGGATAGACAACAGGAAGGGTTGCATTTTAAAAAGAGCATTGAGCAATGCCAGTAAAGGTTTGCTTGCAACTCTTATGAGTGAAATTAATATTCATGGAGGGAAAATTAATTAAAGGAAGGAGTTCTGTGCTCAGAAGGAGTCGGTGAACCCTAAGGACATGGGAATGCAGTAATGATCTGAAAATGAAGATAACTCATAGAATTATAACAATATAGACTGTGTCTGCAGAAAAAGACCCAACATTTTATGTTTCATCCAGTTTGTCTATTTTGCTGCCTTGCAATCTTATTTTCCTAATACTGGGCATGATTTAGAGATTGTATAGCCCTAGTGGCATATAGTCACCCCTTCTACAAGTATCTATTCCCCTTTCTTTGCTTTGTGTGTCCCACTGTTTCCTTATATTTCTCCCATCCAGATTTAAACCCTGGTAGGTCTTGGCTTCTGGCGTAATTGTAACATCTGAAAAGATTAGGGGCTTGAGCCCCCCCCCCCCCACCTGGTGAAAAAAACAAAAACAAAATCAAACAAACTGGGGTCAGTTTTAGTAACTGGGAATCTTTCATTAGGTGCTAATAAATAAGATTAGGAGCTCAAGCCCCTAATGCCCACCACTAGTGATACCCCAGGCTTGGCTTCATCTTCTAAACTGGATACAGATGGAGGTTGAGGAAGATACAAAGGGATACTAGTTCTGGAGGAGGAAGTTCAAGAGACGGGAATAAATAAAAGTTAATTCATAGGTACAGAGTAGACATCTAGTCAGATGTGGGAAAATAATTTAGCATAATTGAAGCATGCAAGGGCAAGAGGAGAGATACGTACTACTACTACTCCAACCGACTGCACACTGCTGTGGAAAGTCAGCTCACTATGTTTCTTCCCTAAGGCTGTCTGGCTCTGCTTGATTGAAACATTCCAGAGGTTATGCAATCAATATGACATCAGCCCAGGTTTCTGCATGTAAAATCACATTTATTGCAAAAAATAACAAAATAAACAAAGAAGCAAGTGGGAACTAGTCTGTGTGGGCTGCACCATGAGACCACTGAAACAGAGGATATAGGAGCATGTCAGATCTATAATAAAGAATAGATCTGACACTCCTGTAGGGACTTATTTTTATGTTGACTTACTGCTCCTGCGTACAAGCCAACATCTTGCAGTAGTAGGAGATTTTGGAGGTATGTCAGTGTGGTCGAATGTAGGGCACGCATTAATAGGTGCATCCCTCATTGCACAATATGCCAGCATGCAGGCACTCACACGAGAAATATGTAAAGTGGTCAACAGATGTAAGGAAAGTGCCGCTGCCATGAGAGACAAGCTTGTCATGCAGTGGCACAATATTACACCTCCCAACGTGCCTTTCCTGGTGAAGTATTTCAATAAACATGGTGGCAGTGGCTGCCGCCACTGCCTGCCACACAAATATAGGGCTATGCCCATAGTTAAGTGGGGGAAGCTCCCACACATCCTATTTAAACATGCAAGCAACGCACCACCCTGCTGAGAGCGAGTTGCACTCACTGCGCTCGCCAGCGGCCGCTGGGTCTGGTTGCTCTTTCTTTTTTGACCTTTGCCTGCACCCCCTGTCCCCCCCCGTCCTCCCCACTGTTCCTTTGTCTCCTGATTTCCCTGCACTTTGTGGCCACTCACTGACCGCTGCTGTTCTGCTCCCCAGCTATGCTGATCTGCTCGTTTCCTGCTACTTCTCTCCCTCACTAGCGACCGCTGCCCCATGCCGCTGCCACGTTCGCAGTTTTAACAGCTACCAGAATGTATTGTTTCCTCATCATTTCAGCTTGCAACTACGGTCCTCCAAGCACTGACCTGCTACTGACTCCCTACTCCGCTCCATTAACCCTATGGCTGAATATGAGCCCTGCTGCAGACGGATTGGTACCGCTACTTTTCAACACAGAAACATAGAAACATAGATTTTGATGGCAGATAAGGACTGCTTGGCCCACCCAGTCTGCCCTTTTCCCTACCTATTGGATAAGCTGCAGATCCTAGTTAACCAGCAGCCTACTGCTGGTTAACTACAACAGTGAATGGCTTTTAGCTTAAGCACAAAAGACTCTAATATAGATGCACATGTGAATCATACAGGATTTTACAATGATCTCAGGCAATTTTAAAATGCTCCATACTAACGGTAGTATCATTTAAAAGCATCTACTGCGTACTGGGATGCCTACCTTTCTAATCGACTTTACCATATGCTTTGGCCTTCAATTGTAGATGCTTCCTAACATTACAGCAGTAGCCTGTTTCATTCCTTTGGCCAGAACTCAGTGCCGTGGTTGGTACTACTAATGCCTGTTATGTAGTGTCACCATGGGAACTTGCCACAACATATGTACTAACCTCATAGCAGTCATGGTACCTTAGATTCTGCTACTATATTGTATGCTACTCCTACCTTATATACGGAATTTACGTCTTTTTTACAATATGAAACAGTGTCATTCGTAATTACCTGGACCAGCTGCTGGGCGGCTGTTAGCATTTCTCACAGGCTTCAGATTTCACTTGTGCCTTGTTCAAATACATTCACTACTGCATAGCAGCCCTGCATGGGTTGTGGTCCACTTGCCTTCGTGGAGCCAAGCTGCCACCTTCTAATCTTCCTCCAGCTAACCTACGTGGGGTCTAGCTGAGCATGCTAACCTTTCGTGGGGTTTAGCTGCGACATTCTACTCATTTTACTTACTGACCTACATGTGGTCCAGTCGCCAAGCTAGCCTTTGTCGCTTAGCTACCATTCTCCACTCACGTCACTTCTCAGGACTGGATGCACTGCCAGTTATTCCTCGCCTTCAGTCGTACTACTCGGAGCCTGGTCTTGCGGCTCTCATCTCGCTGCTCGCACTCACTTCCATTCATCAAGATACCCTTCTACCTTCCATCGGATTTAAATCTGGATTACATTGGATATTTGCCTCAAGTTCCTAGGATGCTTTTTGACTTATGCTTCAACTCCTTCAAATTTATCACTGTTACATATGCCTTCCCTATTATAGCTTAAGCTTAAGACATAACCTAATACACTTTTGGATGCTTACTTCCTGTCGAGTCGCCAGCTCATCCCAGGTCTATATACTGCATTCTCAACATTATCAATTATCAGGAAATGTCAGTTTACAACACCCTTCTACAGCTTTCATCAGTGTGCCTCAGATTATATTCTGCGCTGCATAGTATTGGCTCCACAGTATGCTTCCATTTACAACACCATTTTCAATCTATTCCATATTATTCAATACTAGTTCTGCATTGCATGCAGTTCTACATTACTACTACTCCATCTCCCACTGCTCTACAAGCTTCAGAATATATATGGATCACCAGATGAAGCTCTTCAATTCCTGAGCTATTATCTTTTCTTCATACCCCTCACTGCATACCATACATGAGCTATGCAATATTACTTTGATGCTACTATGTCTGTATCATGCAGCTTACTTACTACTACAACTGACCCATGACATATTACCTGCTTCTCCCTTTCAGGGCTTAGAGGTCATCACATGTAACTCGCCTTTTCAATCTACTGCACTCCTCGTCAGCTGGACATACATCTAACCTATGTCGTCCTATTCACTGCAATACCTACCTACTTCACATTCTGGCTTCCCCTCTGCAGATTGAAGGTTCCTACTGCTCCGTCATCCGATCATGCAGCCTACGCCAATTCTTGTGCTTCATCATCACAGCCTTCATTTGCTTACCTTGCCATGCCGAACTTGACTCCAACGATCCTCCTTCTAGTCATGAATCCTGAACCTTGATTCCTGCATCTCCTCTGCACAGTCATCCTCACCTGCTGGAGTGCTTCTCCGCCCGCAACTCATCACTTCGAATTCATCAACCCTGGATTCCACTCTACTTCATTCCGACCTGCTCATGTTTCTTGGAACATGGAGTTTAGTAGATGGATGCTTACTCTATTTACCTGTCATGTCATGATTCATTACATCTTCAGTTCTCCATTTTCTGGATTGGGTCTACAACTTTGGGGCTTGGATTAGCTGATTAAAACTTTAGGATTACTCTCCTTTAGTATGTCCAGAAGGACGGGCAGGTCAGTAGACATAGGTCCTCAGAGGTTTCCTCCCCAAGGGTTTTTTTTCTCTCCTGCGTGCTACTGGTCATACTCTCCAGAGCTGGAAGAGATGATCATACTGCTGCTCATTTCTTAGGGGTGTCATTCTACTTGACTCCTTCATCAGTCAGATATTGAACAATCGTGGACATCATTATTTTTTTGGGGGGGGGTCTCATAATACTGAACTAAGCATCCTTCTTATGGTGGGATACAGAGAAAGGCCAAAACTATTAAATTATAACTAGTGACTCATCAGTTCCTGCATCTAAGCACCTTGCATACTATCCAGTTTATACATACTATAATCACTGACTTGCTCATGTCTATGCCAAGTACCTAAGCATGAATCATTTCATACTATTAATACCTTACAAGCATTACCCTACTTAATGGCCTGGCTTCTGTATCCAAGCACAACCTACAGTATCCAGCTACAGTATGTAACATAAGCACTGAACTCTGAACCACAGTTAATGTCTACACAGTCAACTTCAGGGGTGCCCCATCCCCTTGTCGGCATGCTAAATCACCCCCCCCAGATTGTGTGGCACACTGAGAGCCCACCCCAGTGTGCCTCCCCATAATGAAAGCCGACCGATGTTGGCATTTTCTGGCCCCTGCCCCCATTCTGTGCCCCACTGAGAACCCACCCCAGTGTGGCCAGCATCACCCCCCAAAGTCATGGGGTACACTGGGAGCCCACCCCACTGTGCATAACAACACCTGTAAAAAAGGAAAACTGTCTGCAGTGTTCCTTTTTTTTTTTTAAATACTTGAAAATAAGAAAACAGTCTCTCGCAGTGGGGTCCCCTCCTCCAACCTGCACCACCCTCTGCGCACCCCACCTCCACACACACACCCTCACTCCATACTTACCTCTGGAGCTTGGCACAATGATCTTTGGTGGACTGGGAACACATCTGGACTCTTCAAAGCCGACTGCGAAATGAAGAAATGCCGGTAAGCTGCATAATGGCATAAATGGTTTTTTTTCAATTTAGGTGGATATCTAAGCCATTTTTTCGAATTTTGCCTCCACATTTTCAACATGGGGTGCTTGGGTCCCCACCTCATGAACACATGCACTGTCATCTCGTTACTCAGCCCCAAAAGGTCATTTCATGGTCACTGTGCGAAATCACCTTTCGCGACCAATTAATGAAAAGACAATGCCACTGTTCGTGAGACGGGGCCCCAAACACCTTGTCTTGCAAATTTGGTGGAAAAATTCCAAAAAATGACTGTGTTATGAGGGTGCATTGTGCAGTTTCAATGCACGCCTGTAACTTTGACAGTTTTTAGTATTTTCACTCCAGATTTTCAACATTGCCCTTTTTTCACGCCTCCTATTTTCTGCATCCTGCTGAAATGTGTTTTCGCACATGTGTTGCTCAATGGCGTGATTGCTGTGGGAAATCAATGTTCGGGCCAGATTAACAAAATCACAGTGACACTGTTCATGACCGGAATTTCCAAAATGCTTGTGTTGAAAATTTGGTTATACAAATCCCAAAATAATAATTGCATTATGGGCGTACGTTGTGCAGTTTCTACGCACACTCATGATGTCACCAATTTTTCATATTTTCATTCCAGATTTTCAACAATGCCATTTTTTACACCTCCTCATGAACAGTGCAGCTGTCATTTTTCACATCCTGCCTGAAATGTGTTTTTGCACCCATGACACCAAAATGCACAGTCCCTGTACAAGATCACCTTTTGGCAAACAAACTCATAGTGCCACTGTTCATGAGGTGGGGTCAAAAATGGCCCATGTTGAAAATTTGGGGTGAAAATACCAACAAATGCCCTGGGCATTAGGGTTTCCACCCATACTGTCCCACCCTGTACAGACTGACAGGCATGAGGGGTGTGATTTGGCATTGTCGGCTGTAATGCTCACGCCATTCCACCCCCCCACCCTGCAGCCGGTGACAGGCATCGAGGTGTGCCTTGGACTCTTCAGGTCCAATGTTTACCTCATTCTCCTACACTGCACCTATATAAGTATATTTCCTTATGGAATGGGGTGAGTGTAAGGCCCAAAGACCCCAAGGCACATCACAGCACTTGTCAGTCTCCGAGGGGTAGGGTGAGGTAAAATGACATGAGCATTATGACCAACGACCCAAAGGCACATCCCAATGCCTGTCACTCTCTGCATGGTGGGGCTGGAGTTGGCGTCAGTTCACCACTTCACTGCCAATCCTATTGTGCATCTCTCTCTAACTCCTGCACTTCCAATGCTAGTGCCAGCAAGCCAACAATCAGCATTGACAAATGCTTGTTATGAATGGCATTTATCAGATCTTAGAGATCTGTGTTTTATGGAGTTGGAGCATATACCAGCACAAAATAATAATAATAATAATAATCTTTATTTTGATTGCGCCTTTCAAAAAGTCAAGGCGCAGAACAGGCTTTAAAATACGTCTAGATCCCATATCATAAAATACCATAAAATAATTAATGACATCCACATAATAAATAATAAGATCTGGTCGACCCAGTATCCTCCCCAAATGTTATTCTCCATATGAAAGATTTCAGAGCTTTTTTAAAACTGACAGAGCTAGAAAATTCTGCTCCTGAAGTGAGAGAGTTGATGGATTTTCACATTAAGAACAGTGGGACTGGAGGAACTAAATGAAAGTTGGGATTTTAAACCATATTTATAAAGGCTATGATTGTTTTTGATTAAAAGTTTACATACAGCTTCCGGCAAATACTTTACTTCCCCTCCCCCCTTTACCCCTTCAACACTTATTCCTTTCCCTTCTGTCCCTGCGCCCCGTTTAGATTACCAGCCTCTGCATTAGTTTTATGTTGACCTATGTTTTTCAAATTTACACTTGAATTATAGTGCTATAACAATGTTCGTAATGTTCTCTGTTTACCTGTTACAGAGTCTCTCTACTACCTACATTCGTCATTCATGAAGAAATATTATGTTGATCCATCTGTATATTTGCCTGGTGTAAGTGTTGATTGACCCTTATTTGTTTACCTCTCATAGTCTTTTCCTTTATTCTGCATACACATCTTACTTATTTTCTCTGACCTCGTTCTATTTTCTTGACTTTTGGTTAATTTTTTTCTCATTTTCAGAGTTTGACCTCTTGCATTAAATTTCACCTTCCTGCTTACAACTGTAAATTGATATCTAGAAGCTTGATCTAAAAATGTTTAATCATCATGTAAGCATTTGAGATGTGATTTTCTAAACCATGTTTTCTCTAATAAATATATTAAATGATATCACTGAATACATTGAACGATATTTATTATGTATCAGAATTACTGGCACTCTTCTGTTGGCAGCCTACAATATTTATACTGAATATATTTAATGTGGCATTTTACATGTCTTTTAATCACCTTTTTTGCATTATGTGCATATGTTAAATATAATTGATGTTTTTTTTATTGGGGTATTCAAATGGTGACTTATGAATATTTATGAGATACCTGTATAAAAGGTGATGAGTGTTTGAATCTGGCCACACCCCCTGAGGAAGGGTCTTTTGAGTCAAAGCTCTGGGGACTGAGCGAGGCTGGTGACTGGCTTGTTCTGACTTCTTTGTGTACTTTGTTATTTTTTACAATAAATGTGATTTTACATGCAGAAACCTGAGCTGATGTTGCATTGATTGCACTGCTTGCATGAACTCTGGGATATTTGAATTAAGCAGAGTCAGACAGTCTTAGGGAAGATGCACAGTGACTCGACTTTCCACAGGAGTGCACAGTTGGCTGGAGTAGTGGTTTGTGAGCGGGGTGCCCCCCCCCCATATCTGCACACCCATCAGCTGGCAGTTTCATGACTCACCTGTGTGGGACCAAGAGGAGAGATAACCTAACAGGGAGTATGAAGGGAACAGAATGAGAGCAGAAATAAAGAGGACTAAAGAGGAAAAAGTACAGTTGAAGGTAAAAATTAGTGTAAACATGAAAAAAGAAAGAAGATTATAGAACATTGAGACAGAGACTGAAACGACAGAAAAGAAATGTAAATGTTTAGCTGGGGAGTGGGTAGTGTGGGTCCCTTACTACTTACTCCCTTACTCACATGTCCATTATGATAGTCAGTGGTATACTGTTAAGATGGCGTGGGAACAAAGGCGCTGTAATGTGGGTGCACCTCAAGTGGGCAAACGGAACTTGTGGGTGCTGTACACTGAGGGCACCTCTCTGCCTCTGGCTTCCCAATGTGCTCCACCATGGAGTTTGTTATAATAACTCCATGGGGTGCAGGGTGTGGAGCCCCCTGCAGCATTATGGCACTGACTTGTATGCTGTGCTGTACTTCACGGGTCAGCTTTCTGGTGACATTGGGTCACAGCGCCCTTTTTGGCCACTTGCCTTCTTGATGGATGCTCTTGTTCCTGTACCCTTTTTACCCGCACCTTCTTAATTTTTGCCCATTTTATGCAGAACCAAAATCAGTACTTCATCTGGTGCTTGGTGGCCTATATATAGGGAGCCCAGGTGATATAGTTGGCTTGTGTGGAGCCTTAATGCATTTTAAACAAGTTTCAAGATGATTTTTTTCTACATAGATATTTCTCCCACCATTTCCCTTCCATTGTCAGTGATTTTACCCTGTTCCCAGGCCTATATACTCTTCAGGTCATGCCATGATGCAGATGGCAGAGAAGGCTTTCTCCCATTTGTACACCTGGTTGTTCCCTCATTCCCTTAGTGTGACACATGTTATGAAACCTTTGCAATGTAGCATGCCTCTGCAAAGAAGAAAGCTGTACGGGCCATCCACAGGGGTGGCTATGAGCCAGAACCTGCCACCAACCCTACCTGGCTGAAAAAAGTTGCCCTCTGGCAGCCTCTCTGACCTGGCCTCCAATGTGATGATTGGAATCTGCTCCTGAACTCAGGTTGTCCGCATGGTACCACTGTAGGCTTTAAATCTTCTGGGCCATGCTGGAAACAGGATCTGGAGCCACTATCCATACTGGGGTAGCGCACAGACCTACAGCACAGGGAGAGGAGTTAGATATGGCACTTGCAGAAGCTTTCATCAGAGTTGCAAGTAAGGGAGAGGTGCTGCTAACTGGTGACTTTAATCTGCTAGACATGGAGTGTAGCCTTCCAACTGTGGCTTGAGGTTCTATGTGATAATGGCGATCACCGAAGTGCGATCACTGTCAGGGCGAGTGTACGTCGCTGAAAAAAAAGAATGGCAATGTACACTCGTGGCGACAACAACAGCGGTGACGGCACTGTAATGTATATGGCCCCCCATGAGGGGTTTTGCCCACCACACCCCCCCAACTAAAGATTCTCAACACTGGGGGGGCTGCATGTCAGGTGGGGGGGTGTAACACAGAAACATAGACTTTAATGGCAGATAAGAACTACTTGGACCACTCAGTCTGCCTATTTCTCTACTTATTGGATGAGCTGCAGATTCTAATTAACCAACAGCCTACTTCTTCGTATCCCCCCACCAGAACTGCCTTATGTCTGTCCCATGCATTCTTGAATTCTCTCATTGTTTTTGACCCCACAACCTCCTCAGAAATTCCGTTCCATGTGTCCACCACCCTCTCTTTGAAAAAATACTTTCTCATGTTGCTCCTGAGCCGTCCCCCCCCATCTTCAAATTGTGCCACCTTGTTCTTGCACATCTCTTTTTGTGAAAGATGCTACTCTCTTGGACTTTGTTGAGTCCCTTGAGGTACTTGAAAGTTTTTATCATGCCCCCTTCTCCCTCCTTTCCTCGAGGGTATACATATTAAGATCTTTTAGTCTCTCTTCGAATGGCATCTGTTGCAGACCCTGCACCATTTTAGTTGTGCTCATCTGGACTGACTCCATCCTGCCTATGTTCTTGTGGCGATGAGTCTCCAGAACTGCACACAGTACTCCAGATGGGAGCTCTTCAGCTGTCTGTACAGAGAGATAACAACTTCCTGTTTTCTACTCGTGATACCTCTCCCAATACATCCCAGTATCCCCCAGCCCTCCTTACTGCTTTCTCACATTGCTTGCTTACCTTCAGGTCATCTGATATGACTACTACAGGTCCCTTTCCATTTTTGTTGTTGTTAGTACCTCCCCCCCATTGTGTACTCTTCCTTTGGGTTTTTGTTTCCCAGGTGCGTTACTTTGCACTTCTTTGCATTGAAGCTAAGCTGCCATACTTTTGACCATTCCTCCAACCTTGCCAAGTCCCTTCTCAAACCTTTCCATCCCCCCCTCATGTATCAATCCTGTTGCAGATCTTTGTGTCATCTGCAAAGAGGCATACATTTCCCTCCAGTCCCTCCACAATGTCACTTATAAAGACATTAAAAAGGATCAACCTCAGTACTGAACCCTGCGGAACCCCTCTAGTAACACCCTCTTTCCTTGGAGTGGACTCTGTTTACTATTACTATCTGTATCCTGTTGTCCAGCCAATTCTTTACACAGGTTACCACCCTAGAACCCACTCCCAGGCTGGCTAATTTGTTTATTAATCTTTTGTGTGGGACTGAGTCAAATGCCTTGCTAAAGTCTAGGTAGGCCATGTCCACAGCCTCCTCCCTGATCTACTACTTTGGTCACCCAGTCAAAGAAATCTATTAGATTCATCTGACATGACCTTCCTGCTGTGAATCCATGCTACCTTGGGTTCTGAACCCCACTGATCTCTAAATAATCAACAATTCTTTCTTTCAGAAGTGATTACATCATTTTTCCCACCACTGAGGTCAAGCTAACAGGTCTGTAGTTTCCTGCCTCTGCTTTGCTCCCATGTTTGTGAAGGGGAATAACATCTGCCCTCCTCCAGTCCTCAGGTACCACACCATCCACCTATGATTTGTTAAAAAGGGTAGTCAGTAGTATCACTAATTCACCACTTACTGTAGCTCTGGTAGAATTCTGGGGTGAATTCCATCAGGCCCCATTGCTTTGCCCACCTTCAGTTTTAGGAGTTCCTTCAAAATGTTTTCTTCTGTGAATGGACTGGTATTGACCCCCCTATCTAAAGTGCTTCTGTTGATTGGATTAGGTACCTCCCCCTCCTCTTCTTCTGTGAATGATGAGCAGAAGTATTCATTCAGTATCCCTGCTTTTTCACTGTCCCCCTCTGCCCACCCATACTCCCCTTTATTAAGACTCATTATCCCTCCCATGGTCTTTCTTTACTCCCTAATGTACCTATAAAAGGTTTTATCCCTCTTCTTAATTCATTACCTCCAATAGCTTCATGTGAAGTCCGAACTATCCATTGTTTACGGGGCACAAAGTGGCTGCCCAGGTAACAATGAGTTAAATGAGTTGGCTAAAACTTAAAAAATTAACAAAAGCTTCACATTACAAAAATGACTGCACCATCTAGACCATAACCCTGTACCCTCCCTACCACAGCTAGCCACCCTCACCATTTACCACATAGCCAGTTCATCAACCTACTGCTGTACTGCCTCCTACATATCTTCCCTCCCCTTCTGTCCCCCATGAGGTATGATTCCTGTCACCCTCCCTTGCCCTTCCTCCTAGCTCCTCATTACCCTGTCCAGAAGCCCAAAACAAAGGTGCTGAGACTGAGTTGCCGTTATTGCGGTCACTCAATCTCAGTCACCCTGTTCACTGGATATCATGGTATGACAAAGAGCAGGGCCATGCTTTCCCTACAAGTGGCTTTTCTCAGGCAGCTAGTCAAAGAACCCATTAGGGATGAGGCAGTGCTGGACCTGGTGTTTACAAAAAGGTTCAGCACTGCAGACATCACAGTGTGCAGTCTCCTGGCTACCAGTGATCACCGTACAGTGTAGTTCAACATTAAGACAGGGGCAGAAGAAAATCTTACAAGAACGAGAGTCCTAGACTTTAGGATGGTGGATTTTAAAGAAATGGGAGACTGCCTCAGAAACTTTCTTGGGGGGATTGCCAGGGAGGGGTAGAGACACAACGGGGAACAGCAACAGAGGGCATTAGTAAAGCAACCTACCTCTGTATGAAGGAAGTAGGCGCAAGCAGAAGAAAAAAGAGACCATTATGGTTCTTTATGGAAGTGGCAAAGATGGTGAAGGAAAAAGGGGTGGCTTTCAAGAGGTATAAGGAAAGGCAGAGGGAGGAGGACAAGGAGATATACCAAGTAAAGCAGAAGGAAGCAGACAAGATGGTGAGGGGAGAAAAAGCCCAGACAGAGGAAAGGATTGCCAAAGTAGTCACTAAAGGTGATAAGACTTTCTTCATATAAGCAAATCTGGCCAGTGGCTTGGAGGACTGAGACATTTAATGCCTTACTTCCCGTGGCACCCATGTTCAGAAATGAGCACAGGTTGCCTGGGTTTGGCCGGGTGGGAGGACCCACTGTCTCGCTCCATGACTGCCATCCGGTGGAGGCCAGGTGGCAGTGCAACAGTAAAGCAGCATAGTACAGGGGCTGTGGTTATGTTGTGCATGCTTGCCTCTACATGCACGCACTATGGCTGCTGTGGCAGGGGAAATAATATGGAGGAAAATGGTGATTATGGTCATCATCAAGCCCTGCCTAACTGCCTTCATCCCACCCTGTCAGTGGTATGCTAGCTCCTCAATCTGGAAGCAGGATCACTGGGTGGTGGGAGAATGGCCCTCCCCTTCCTGTCCCTGCCATGGGGGCAATCCATGGAGGAATCAGGCTTGGCGAGAGAGGAGAGACGGCAGATGGGCAGGGGAGGTAGGGACAGGGCTGAGCGAACCATTGTGCACAGAAGAAACATCTTTATTGAAAAAAATATATATATAAGAAAGAAGAGGAAAGCAAGGGGAGGGATAATAAGGATAAGAAGGGGAATAAGGAGAGATTGTACAGATGAGGATTAAGATAAAGCTGACATCCTAAACAGGTATTTCTGCTGTCTTCACACTGGAGGGAGGGAAGGAGGCTGACATTAGAGAGAAGTAGAAATAGAGGGGTAGGCGGACACCAGTCCATTTTCAGAGGAAAGGGTCCTGAAGGGATTTGCAGTCCTGAAGGTAGACAAGGCTAAGAAATAGATCAGATGGGATACACCCCAGGGTAATAAAATAAATCAGGAAGATGTTTAGGGTTCAAAAGCTCACCGGAAGCAGGTGTGGATCCAGAGGTCTGGAGAAGGGCTGACATGGTCCCTTTACATAAGATAGGCAGCAGGGAGTAGGTAGTCTGTCTTATTTCAGTGGTGGGGAAATTAATGGAAATTCTTCTGAAGTAAAGTCTGGTAGAATATCTTGAATCCAGTGGACTGCAACCGCAGGCAGCATGGATTCACAGAGGAAAGGTCATGTCAAATGAATCTGATAGATTTCTTTGGCTAGGTGACCAGGGAAATAGTTCAGGGGAGGATAGTTGTCATAGCCTGTCTGGACTTTAGCAAGGCCTTCAACACTGTGCTGTACAGGAGGCTGATAAATAAGTTGAACAGCCTAGGAGTGGGATCCAAAGTGATAAACTGGGTTACATAGAAACATAGAATTTGATGGCAGATAAGAACTGCTTGGCCCACCCAGTCTGCCCATTTCCCTACCTAATGGATAAGCTGCTGATCCTAGTTAACCAACAGCCTACTTCTTCCTACCCCCAACCCCTAGAATTGCCTTTTGACTGTCCCATGCATGCTTGAATTCCACCATTTTAGACTCCACAACCTCCTCTGGAAGACCGTTCCATGCATCTAAAACCCTCTCTGTGTAAAAATTCTTCCTTACATTACCTCTGAGCCGCCCCCCTCTATCTTCAAATTGTGCCCCCTTGTTCGTGCACACCTCTTTTTCTGAAATATGCTACCCTTCTGGACTTTGTTGATTCCCTTGAGGTACTTGAAAGTTTCTATCATGTCCCCCCTCTTCCTCCTCTCCTCAAGCCTATACATATTAAGCACTTTAAGTCTTTCTTCATATGTTTTCCAGTGCAGACCCTGCACCATTTTAGTTGCTCTCCTCTGGACTGCCTTCATCCTGTCTATGTCTTTGTGGAGATTGGGTCTCCAGAACTGCATGCAGTACTCCAGTTGGGGTCTCACCAGCTGTCTGTAGAGGGATAACAACTTCCTGTTTTCTACAGGTGATGCCTCTCCCTATACATGCCAGTATCCCCCCAGCCCTCCTTACTGCCCTCCCACATTGCGCCCACCTTTAGGTCATCTAATATGACTACCCCAGGTCCCTTTCCATTTTTTTTGCTAGTATCTCACCCCCATTATGTACTCTTCCTGGTTTTTGTTTCCCAGGTGCATTACCTGCACTTCTTAGCATTGAATCTAAGCTGCCATACATTTGACCATTCCTCTAACCTTGCCAAGTCCCTTCTCATCCTTTCCACCCCACCTTCTGTATCAACTCTGTTGCAGATCTTTGTGTTGTCTGCAAAGAGACATACTTTTCCTTCCAGTCCCTCTGCAATGTCGCTTATAAAGATATTGAAGAGTACCAGTCCTAATACTGAACCCTGCAGTACCCCACTAGTAACCCCCCTTCCTTCAGAGTGGAGTCCATTTACTATTACCCTCTGTGTTCTGTTCTCCAGCCAATTGTTTACCTAGGCTACCATCTTGGGACCCACTCCCAGGCTGGCTAACTTGTATATTAATCTTTTGAGCGGGACTGTGTCAAATGCTTTGCTAAAATTGAGGTAAGCCATGTCCACAGCCCCTCCCTGATCTACTACTTTGGTCACCCAGTCAAAAAAATCTATTAAGATTCATCTGACATGACCTTCCCTCTGTGAACCCATGCTGCCTTGGGTTCTGTGCCCCTCTAGCCTCTAGGTACTCGACAAGTCTTTCCTTTAGAAGTGATTCCATCATTTCCCCTATCACTGAGGTTAAACTAACAGGTCTGTAGTTTCTTACTTCTGCCCTGCTCCCACTTTTGTGAAGTGAAATCACATCTGCCCTCCTCCAGTCCTCAGGTACCACTCCATCCTCCCATGATTTGTTAAAGAGCGTAGTTAGTGGTGTCAACTAGTTCTACCCCTAGTTCTTTTAGATTTCTGGGATGAATCCCATCAGGCCCCGTTGCTTTGTCCACCTTCAGTTTTAAGAGTTCTTTCAGAACCCTTTCTTCTGTAAATGGGCTGGTATCAACCTCTGTATCCAGAGTGCTTCTATTGTTTGGTATAGGTACCGCCTCCTCTTCATTTGTGAATACTGAGCAAAAATATTTGTTTAGTATCTCTGCCTTTTCACAGTCACCACTGCCCACCCCCCCCCCTTTATTAAGCCTCACTTTCCCTCCCTTGGTCTTCCTTCGCTCCCTGATGTACCTATAAAAGGTTTTATCCCCCTTCTTAACTGAGCTGACTATCTTTTCCTCAGTTTGGGCCTTTGCTGTTCTGATTGCCTTCCCAGCTTCCTTTTGCTTTAACTGATACAATTCTCTGTCCTGCTACTTCTGTGATTCCTTGTACTTCTTGAATGCTTTATTTTTCTCTCAAGCCTTCCCTGCCACCTCCTTTGAGAACCATAGTGGTTTCTTACATCATTTTGTTTTGTTTATTTGCTTCACACAAAGGCTTGTTGCCTCTGTGATGGCAGTTTTTATTATTCCCCATTGTTCTTCCACCCCTCCTTCCTACTCATTTGCTAGTGCATTCCTTAGGCACTCACCCTTTTTGGCAAAGTCAGCCCTCCTAAAGTCCAGTACTTGTGCCCTTGTATGGCTTGACTCTACTGCTGTGTTTATCATGAACCATACTGTTCGATGGTCACTAACTCCCAGATGGCTACTCACTTCTACATCTGTGATCCTCTCTCCATCTTCATTTCAGAGTACCAGGTCTAAGATTGCTCCATCTTGAGTGAGTTCCAATACTAGTTGTCTAAGACATGCTCCCTGTAGGGCATCTAAGAATAACTCCACTCTTAGAAGTGGCTGCTGCAACTGCACTCCAGTTAACATCTGGCATATTCAGATTCCCCATCAGCAGTATCTTCCCTTTTTCTGCCATTCTAAGTATACTTTCTATCATTTCCTCATCCATTTCCTCCCCCTGAGGGGGGGGGTCTGTATACAACCCCTGTGTGGATTGTGGTGCCATTGCCTGTCTTCAAATTGACCCACAGGGCTTCTCCTCCCTGTTTACCCTTCTGTTCTGTTGCTTTGATTCCTTCCCTTGTGTAGAGAGCTACTCCTCCTCCTCTTTTACCCTCCCTGTCCCTCCTGTAGATAGTGTATGCTGGTTTGTTTACATCCCAGTCATGGTTCTGTGTGTACCATGTTTCTGTGACTGCCACAATATCCAGATGTTCCTCCTCCATTAAGGCTACTAATTCAGGAAGCTTGTTACCCAGACTGCGGGCATTGGTACTCATTGCTCTCCATTTTTGATGGTTTTAACTCTTGTAGCAGGATCCCCCACTTACCTTTCTACCTTGCTCTTTTTCTCATTTAGTACCCTGTTTTGTAGGGGGAGGCTGGGAATTTCCTGTTGCTTATCAGTGCCTTCCCTCTTGACTAGTTTAAAAGCTTGCCAATGAAGCATTTAAACTGATTGCCCAAAAGACTTGTTCCCTTCCTGGACAGATGCAGACCATCCTGCCAGTAAAGGCTGGTTACCCTCCAGGTGGAACCCCAGTCCTCACTGAAGCCAAACCCCTGTGCTCCACACCATTTTTTCAACCATTCATTCAATCGCATGGTGCGTAGTACCCTCGCCTCACCCATGCCATAGAAAGGGTTAGAAACAGATTAACGGATATGAGACAGAGGGTGGCGTTTAATGAAGGAAGAGTAACCAGCAGGGTACCACAGGGCTTGGGGATGAGACCATTCATCTTCAATATCTTCAAAGAGAACACTGCAGAAGAACTGGAAAGAAAGGTATGCCTCTTTGTAGATGATACCAAAATATACAACAGGATGGACACTTGGGAGGGGGTTGAGCGAGAATGCCCAGGGATCTGGGGAAACTCAAAGAATGCTCAAAAGCATGCCAGTTGGGTTCAATGTCAAAAAGTTCAAAATCATGCACCTAGGGCATAGGAACCCAGCAGCTGAGTATAGGAAGGGGAGGTAAAGGGAACTTAAGGTTATCATATCTGAGAACCTCAAGGTGGCAGGACAATGGAACAAGGCAGTGGGTATGGCTAGTGGATAGCAGTAGTAGTAAAAATCTTTACTTTTATATAGGATTTGATGGTACATCACATCATTAGGACCAAAGGGTCCAATTTACAAGATGGTCCTGTGGAAGATATAAAATGGGATGCTGGGATACCTACTGACAAGTATCTCCTGCAGGAAGAAGGAGATAGTGTTTCCACTGTATCGCTTGCTGGTGAGAACCCACCTGGAGTACTGTGTCCAGTTTTGGAGACCACACCTCAGAAAGGACATAGGCAGGGTGGAGGCAATCCAGAAGAGGGCAACTAAAATGGTGCAGGGCTTACACAAGAAGCCCTATGAGGAGAGACTGAGGGATCTCAACATGTACACACTGGAACAGAGGAGAGAGAAAAGTGACATCATAGAGACTTACAAGTCCCTCATGGGGGTTAAAAGGATGCAGGGGCAAAGTCTCTTTCAAATGAGAAAAAGCACCAGGACAAAGGGGCATGCAATGAATCTGGAGTGAGGGAAGTTCAAGAGAGATGTGAGGAAATGTTTTTTCACTGACGGGGTGGTAGACACCTAGAACAGACTGCCAGCAGAAGTGGTGGAGGAGAAAACAATGGGAAACAGTGGGAACAGAAGTAGGGAGGTGTAAAGGGTTGCCAAACAGCAGATAGGATTTGCAAAGGCAGATTAGGAAGGGAATATCTGGGCAGACTGGGTGGGCCAAGTTGTCCTTTTTCTGCTGGCAAAGTTAAACATTTCTGACTTGTGCTGTTGTGCTGGAATAACTCTGTCGTGTGATTGGATTCTACAAATCATAACACAGGATTTTCTCAACCCATTTTATAATAGTACATATTGCTAGCAAAATTAACAAATCATGTATTTAAAATTCCCATGATCCTGAATTTAAAAATCATAACGAACAATTACAATGGAATACATGCAACCTAAAATGTTTTTTTTGTTACCAGCGATCTAATCAGTTCATGAGATGAAAATCTCTTGAGTGAGATACAGAGTAAATGAGTACAAAATGACAAAGCTTAATCATAGCAGCAGGAATAGTTTTCTCAGAATGAGGAACCACATAAACGTAACACACTCCATGGTGTACATTATGCTAGAGTGCTGTATGTCCTGGGTGTGGCCTCGTGCCATCAGACACCAGCAAAGTGCAGTGATCTAGCATAATTCACACACTGGAGTGTGTTATTGCATCTATGCAATGCTTTCAAATGTGTTGAGGAAGTAAATAAAAAATACAATGAAATGTGTAATTATTCAGAAGTGTTTATGTAGTTTATAGTTAAGTAGTCCTTATTCCTGATGGAACTTGTTGGTGTTACACTTTTTCTTTAGGGCATTTGTCATAAAGGAACTTCCATACTTGTAGTCCTTCAAGCATCTATGTATTTTGGTTTGTGTAGTGGTTCTCTTCCCCCACCATTCTTTGGAGAGAGAGTGAGACAGAGAGAGAGATCTAGAGAAGGTAGCATTTGGAGTAATATTTTTTTTTAATGCAATGTATGTTCCTGACATGCAGGGAGGAGCATCGGTATAAGTGTTTGTTTGAGTGTGAGGGCCAGGGCTGGATTAAGGCATAGGCTAATAATTACAACAAGGCCCAGCACTAGGACCCTTGCCTACCAGGGAGCTCCAGCCCTGAGTGGATTATCCTGGTTACACAAAGCAGACTCAGCCAGTCTAATTTGTAATTGTTCCTGTCTGGGACACTTTAGCCTAACCTCTGTAAGAAAGTGCTGCTGTTGGAGGGTGTGGTCTGGCCGCCAATGAGATGGCTGCTTAACTCCTGAGCTTTCTCTGTGGTGGGATGTAATCTGTGGTTGGCTACCTCAGTCTTGGGGAATTCCCTTAACAATCAGTGTCTAATTAATGGGTAACTCACTCCCCAACTGGTCAGTGCTGCGATTTTTGCCGATCTGTTTGTTGATTTGCTTGAACAGCAGCATCGGTAATCCACGAGGTGACCCAGAATCCAGGTCTCTAGGCCTCCTGCCTGCCACTTAATTCAGCTCTGCCCAATTGCTCCCCGACTCCCCACAGTGAGACAACCCATGACTGGTGCACACCCCAGCAGCAATTTTATCTGTGGAGTGCTGCAATGGCACATCCTTTAATGCTTACTCTGCCCACGCAAGGCGCAACACCCTCTCAAACAACTTCGGTGGCAGAATCCTTGCAACAAATTACCCGCATGCTGGAATCTTTACTGTTGTGGGTAGACAACATTAGTGCAGCTCTCATGGGTATGACGGCAGATGTAAAGGACTTGCAGGACTGTATGAGCATTGCAGAGCAAAGGGCCAAGTCCCTGGAGTCCCAGCATGATACAGTGTGGCAGAGATTGCAGATGCATGAGGCTCGACTGGCAGAGCTCTGGGAGTGTCTGGAGGACCAGGAAAATGAGGGGCGCCATAATAATATTTGTATCATAGATATCCCCGTGGGCTCAAAGGGCTCCAATATGGAAAAATACCTTAACAAAGTTATGCCAGTCATGCTGGGGGAAAGATGGTGGGGTCGGTCGAGGTGAAAAGAGCCCATAGACTGTCTACAAGACGAGATGGAGCTGGGCAGACAGCAAGACCTATTATTGCCTATCTACTTCATTGTTCCACTAAGGAAAGGCTTCTCAGGGTGGTCAGAAATCTGGGGGAGATCAGATGGAAAGGAGCTTGCATTTCCTTTTATAAAGATTTTGCCAGAGACACTGCTATTTGGAGGAAAGCTTTCATCCCTATCAAAAAATATCTCCGGAGCCATAACTTTTGATACAGGTACAAGAATCTTACCCAGATCCAGATCTCCAAAGATGGCAGGGAACTGCTGGCCTCACATCCTGGGGAAGTAGAGAGATGGATTTCAAAGTTCTGGCCTGTCTTGCCTCCCCCAGCTACATCCCCCAGAAAGCTTTGGGAAGCTGCTAGAGCATCTGCCTCCACTAGGAACCACTCTGTGAAGGCATCGATTCAGGGGGCACCTGATTTGGCATGGACTGGTCCTATGAAAAACTCTTCCCCCAGCTTTACCAAATCAGCTAGCAATGACCCCCATCCAGCCTCTCCCACAGAGTGTCCCTCTCCTTCAGAGACACCAGCTTTACCAGTACGCCATAGAAGCTCATCCCAGTGCCAAAAGCAGTGCTCCAGTAGTGAGCATCTTCCCTCATCAGATCAGTTACTCCTGGCCCCACCTGCAAAGGTTTCCCGGGAGGATGCGTCACCTGAGGAGGACTATGCCAGCCATGCTGCAGTGAATGCGGACCTTATGGACACTACAGTTTCTATGGACTGGGACGATATCTCCGATGAGTCGCTAGTGAACGCTGTTTCTATGGAGGGGCTCGTTAAGCCTGGGCTCAAATCCTATACAAACACTGTACTCACCTCCTGATCAATCAGAGGTGCTAATTGTTATGACCTTCAGGGACTCCTGACCATCTGTTGCTGGACTATTCTAGCCTAATACTGTTTTAATAATGTCCTGCTGGTTTAGTATTATTAATAGTGGGCAGGGGTTCAGTTAATTTATTTTTACTGGAAGTCTAAAACTTTCCATGGGTGAAAATTTGGAAGTCATTCCAATTTTTTGGAAGTCAAAATACTTCCAAAATCCCACTTGTGGAAGTCAGTATTCTATGAAGGACCAATTTATGGATATTAATACAATATAATAGTAATAAAATACAATTTATTTCAGAAAAAATTCATCAATTCTGAATTTCATGCCTTCAGTTTTGGAAATCATCTAATGTTTTGTTTTACATCTAGAAGTCAATGACTTCCTCCCCCTTTATTTTGGAAGTTTTTGCCTTATTTTTGGAAGTCAAATGCTCCAAAAATGGAGTTAACTGAAGCCCTGATAGTGGGTACTTTATTGTTCCTCCCAATAGGGAGGTGCGACATAGGAACCCTCCCCCGATGTGGTGCCTTTATCTGGATTGGACAATACCTGGCAGTGGGCCTATTACTCGGGGCGATACAACCACCCTTCGGTGTGCGCCCCCCTTCCCCACGCTCGAGCTTGGCTTTACCACCCATGCTCCCTGTCAGACTCAAGGTCTTCTCCCCCCCCTTGAGGGAAGGGCTAGGGTTACATTGATCTGAGTATACCCCCGATCCTGACCCTCTAGGGCTTACACTGAGGGCTTAGGCGGATCTTTGCTTCCTGCCACTTACATCTTACCCTGGTATAGCCTTTGCTATCAAACTGTCTCCAGTCAGGCCTTCACTTGCTTACTGACCTAATGGGCTAACCTGACTTTATCCAGCCTATCTGCCAGTGCATGCTTGTTTCTGGTGGGGGGGTTCCCCCCTTTTTTCTCTTTCCCCCATTTTCTCCCTCCTCCCTCTACTCATCCCCATGGGTCTCCCTTCCCCCTTCTTCCCACTTTTCCCCATCCATTCCCTGGGCTCAAGATACCCGCCCTGGGGACTGCATACCCTCCTGGGGAGGTTCAGACTTTGTTGGTTGTCGGCATACTTCTCCCAGTGGGGTGCAGAGATTGGCATAGCTGAGGTCTCCCATAACTGATGAAGACCTCTTTCGCAATGTCTCTCCATCCTTTGGCATGATTACGCTTTTGGTTGTTTACTGTAAAATAGTATATTTCTTGCATATTTGCATTTTGTTATACTGTAACTATTGTTACTCAGCTCATAGTTCCTATTCAGAGCTTACAGAAAGTTAAGTATCTCTTCCTAGTGTTGTTTATTGACTTAATTGTTTGTTTCCCTTATACCTAGAGCTATCACACTAATTACTCAGCTATTCTTCCCTTATCCTGACATACAACATTCCTCTAGCTCAGAAGTCACCTGTTGGGAGCTGTCAATCTCTTGGCCTCCCCCATAGTAGTTTTTCTTCTGCTGTAAGTAGATGTTCACCGGGGAGGCGAGGGTAATTGGCACCATGCAGTTTAATGAATGGTTGAAAAAATGGTGCGGAGCACAGGGGTTTGGCTTCATTGGGGACTGGGGTTCCACCTGGAGGGACACCAGCCTATACTGGCAGGATGGTCTGCATCTGTCCAGGAAGGGAACAAGTCTTTTGAGCAATCAGTTTAAATGCTTCATTTGCAAGCTTTTAAACTAGTCAAAGGGGGAGGCACTGACAAGCAGCAGGAAAATCCCAACCTCTCCCTACAAAACAGGGTACTAAATGAGAAAAAGACTGAGGTAAAACGGTCAGTGGGGGATGCTGCAACAGAAGGTAAAACCATCAAAAAATGGAGAGCAATGAGTACCAATGCCCGTAGTCTGGGTAACAAGCTTCCTGAATTAGTGGCCTTGATGGAGGAGGAACATCTGGATATCGTGGCAGTCACAGAAACATGGTACACACAAAACCATGACTGGGACATAACCATACCAGGATACACTGTCTACAGGAGGGACAGGGATGGTAAAAGAGGAGGAGGAGTAGTTCTTTACATAAGGGAAGGAATAAAAGCAACAGAACAAAAGGGTAAACAGGGAGGAGGAGAAGAAGCACTGTGGGTAAATTTGGAGACAGACAATGGCACCACAATACGCACAGGGGTTGTATACAGACCCCCTTCTCAGGGGGAGGAAATGGACAGGAAAATGATAGAAAGTATACTTAGAATGGCAGAAAAGAGGAGATATTGCTGATGGGTGATCTGAATATGCCAGATGTTAACTGGAGTGCAGTTGCAGCTGCCACTTCGAAGAGTGCAGTTATTCTAGATGCCGTACATGCCTTAGACAACTAGTACTGGAGCCCACTCGAGAGGGAGCAATATTAGACTTGATTCTCTCAAATGGAGATGGAGAGAGGATCATAGATGTAGAAGTGGGTAGCCATCTGGGAACTAGCGACCATCGAACAGTATGGTTCACAATAAACACAGCAATAGAGTCAAGCCATACAAAGACAAAAATACTGGACTTTAGGAGGGCTGACTTTGCCAAAATGGGTTAGTGCCTAAGGAATGCACTAGCAAATGGGCAGGAAGGAGGGTGGAAGAACAATAGGAATAATAAAACTGCCATCACAGAGGTAACGAGCCTTGTGTGAAGCAAATAAACAAAACAAGACGATGTAAGAAACCACTATGGTTCTCAAAGGAAGTGGCAGTGAAGGTTCAAGAGAAAAAGAAAGCATTCAGGAAGTACAAGGAATCGCAGAAGGAGCAGGACAGAGAACTGTATCAGTTAAAGCAAAAGGAGGCTGGGAAGGCAGTCAGAACAGCAAAGGCCCAAACCGAGGAAAAGATAGCCAACTCAGTTAAGAAGGGGGATAAAACCTTTTATAGGTACATCAGGGAGCAAAGGAAGACCAAGGGAGGGATAGTGAGGCTTAATAAAGGGGAGGAGGGTGGGCAGAGGGAGACTGTGAAAAGGCAGAGATACTAAACAAATATTTTTGCTCAGTATTTACAAATGAAGAGTGGGAGGTACATAAAACAAACAGTAGTAACACTCTGGATACAGAAGTTTATACCAGCCCATTTACAGCAGAAAGGGTTCTGAAAGAACTCTTAAAACTGAAGGTGGACAAAGCAATGGGGCCTGATGGGATTCATCCCAGAATTCTAAAAGAGCTAAGGGTAGAACTAGTGACACCACTGACTACCCTTTTTAACAAATCATGAGAGGATGGGGTGGTACCCGAGGACTGGAGGAGGGCAGATGTGATTCCCCTTCACAAAAGTGGGAGCAAGGCAGAAGCAGGAAACTACAGACCTGTTAGTTTAACCTCAGTGATAGGGAAAATGATGGAATCACTCTGAAGGAAAGAATTGTCGAGTATCTAGAGGCCAGAGGGCACAGGACCCTAGGGCAGCATGGATTCACAGCGGAAGGTCATGCCAGACAAATCTGATAGATTTCTTTGACTGGGTGACCAAAGTAGTAGATCAGGGAGGGGCTGTGGACATGGCCTACCTAGACTTTAGCAAGGCATTTGACACAGTCCCACGAAAAAGATTAATATACAAGTTAGCCAGCCTGGGAGTGGGTCCCAAGATGACAGCCTGGGTAAAGAATTGGCTGGAGAATAGGACACAGAGAGTAATAGTAAATGGAGTCCACTCAGAAGAAAGGGGGGTTACTAGTGGGGTACCGGAGGGTTCAGTATTAGGACTGTCCTCACAATGTCTTTATGTTTACATTATGGAAGGACTGAAGGAAAAGTATGTCTCTTTGCAGATGACATTAAGATCTGCAACAGAGTTGATGCACAGGGTAGGGTGGAAAGGATGAGAAGGGACTTGGCAAGGTTAGAGGAATGGTCAAATGTATGGCAGCTTAGATTCAATGCTAAGAAGTGCAAGGTAATGCACCTGGGAAACAAAAACCCAGGGGAAGAGTACACAATGGGGGGTGAGATACTAACAACAACAAAATGGAAAAGGACCTGGGGGTAGTCATATCAGATGACCTAAAGGTGGGCAAGCAATGTGAGAGGGCAGCAAGGAGAGCTGGGAGGTTACTGGGATACATAGGGAAAGGCATCACCAGTAGAAAACAGGAAGTTATTATCCCTCTGTACAGACAGCTGGTGAGACCCCATCTGGAGTACTGTGTGCAGTTCTGGAGACCCAATCTCCGCAAAGACATAGACAGGATGGAAGCTGTCCAGAGGAGGGCAACTAAAATGGTGCAGGGTCTGCACCGGAAGACATATGAAGAGAGACTTAAGGAGCTTAATATGTATAGCCTCGAGGAAAGGAGGGAGAGGGGGGACATGATAGAAACTTTCAAGTACCTCAAGGGAATCAACAAAGTCCAAGAGGGTAGCATCTTTCAAAAAAAGAGGTGTGCAAGAACAAGAGGGCACAATTTGAAGATAGAGGGGGGGCGGCTCAGAGGTAATTTAAGGAAGTATTTTTTCACAGAGAGGGTTGTGGATGCATGGAACGGCCTTCCGGAGGAGGTTGTGGAGTCAAAATCAGTGGTGGAATTCAAGCATGCATGGGACAGTCATAAGGCAATTCTGGGGGGTGGGGGTAAGAAGAAGTAGGCTGCTGGTTAACTAGGATCTACAGCTTATCCAGTAGGTAGGGAAATGGGCAGACTGGGTGGGCCAAGCAGTCCTTATCTGCCGTCAAATTCTATGTTTCTATGTTAAGTCTGGGGCTGACAACCTGAGACTTGTCCTCAACCTTATGTGGCTCACCTCGCAATCCAACACTCCTATGGTAGCCTTAGCCTTGGACTTTTCCAAGGCCTTCAATTCAGTAGAGTGGGGCTACCTGTACCTGCTCCTTTCCCAGTACGAATTCGGGCTGTACATTCGTAGATGTGTCTCGGTCCTCTATAATTCCCCCCTCAGCACAAATCCTTACCAATAAAGATATTCCCCCCCCACTACAGAGAGGTACCAGACAAGGTTGTCCCCTCTCTCTCCCTACTCTTTCTGCTTGCCATCGATCCCCTGGCCAGGAAGCTAATAGCAGCACAGAACATCTCTGGCATCACAGTGGGTGATCAGGACTACCTGGTTAACTCGTATGCAGATGATGTCCTCCTTCTGGTCGCCATCCCAGCCCATTTGCTCCCTTACATCCTGGGCGTACTTCAAGAGTTCGTTGTTCTCTCCGGCTTGGTGGTCAACCAAAAGAAAACACTTCTCTCTCCCTTAAATCTGGCCTGCTCCAAAGACTGCCTTCTAGGGACTGATATAACCTGGGCTCCCCACAGATTCTCTTACCTGAGGGTCTTCATTTTCACCAGGTGGAGGGACCTGGAGGGCTCTAATTTCTCCCCGCTACTTACCTCCCTGGCAGCTGAAGTTGATCATTGGTGCAAATTTAATTTGACCATAAAGGGTAGGATTGAAGCCATGCGAATGTTCCTACTCCCAAAAGTGTCCTACCTCTTTAATAATTTGCCCATCAGACTCTCTCTCAAGCTCTTTCAGACCCTGGACAAATTGATTTCCTGTTTTCTGTGGGAGGGTAAGACACCTCGCTAGGGGTGGCACTAACTCCGTGCACATTGGCCAGGGGGCCTTGGCCTCCCCTGGTTTCAGGTCTACCAGTGGGTCTACAGAATGGCCCAAGCCACTAAGTGGTTTGTGCCTCCTCCCTCCCAGTCACCTTTGTTGGTCACCCAGGAATCCTCCCTGTTAGGGAAACAACCATTATGGTCCCTCTTGGGGCAGAAACTCTTTGCCTCTTTGACTGCCACCCCAGTCATGGTTGAGACTGCCACTGCCTGGCAGGCTGCCATGGCAGCCTCCTGTACCCCACCTAGGGCCCGTATCCCGCATCTGGACTCTACTCCCCTTTGGCACAATGGCCATATTTTGGTAGATGGCAAACCCATCTCTTGCCCTTCCTGGGAAGCCAAGGGTATCAGGATGATCAGAGATCTGTATATCCCCAGTTCCTCTACCTTCAGGTCCTTCGAGCAGCTCAAACTGCAGTATGGATTTCCCTCGCAAGACTTCTGGAGGTTTCTCCAGATAAGGAGGTCCACCCATTTCTTTCTCAACCATCATACCCCAGATGATAAATGGTCCTGGATGTGCAAACTTCACAAGCCAGAGTCATACAAGGGCCTGGCAGGGAAAATATATCGGGTTATCCATGATTCTCAGCCCAATTGTACAGTCAGATCTTGGCAAAACGGGAGGCTGACACACATCTTGTGCTCTTGGCAAGGTGCCTTAGGGAGTCGCATGCCAGCTACAGGAATGCTAGGAGTCAAGTTATCCAAGTTAAAATTCTGCTAAGGTGGTACAGAACTCCTGCGGTGCTCTGTTCCAGGGGTCTTCTCAATAATTCCAGATGTTTGAGATTCAACCAGGACTCAGCCCATTTACAACACGTGTTGTGGTCCTGTCCAGTCCTAGCACCCTTCTGGACAATGGTGATGAATGATTGCTCCCGGGTGGTAGGTACTGGATTGGACCCAATGTCCCCATTAATCCTGCTAGGAGATCCCTCACATCTGAACCCCTTGCCGACACCTTTAAGGCATTGGGTCCTCACTGTGGTGATGGAAGCTAGAGAGCTATTTTGTTGATGTGGAGGCAGCTGCATCCACCCTCTTTGTCGACCTGGCATCGGGCCCTGTCCAGGCTGGCCATCTTTGAAAGGCTTTCCTTTGCAGGCTCGTATCAACTCTCCAGGTTTCACAAGAAGTGGGGCCCCTTTCTGCCGTCTCACATGTGCTTCACCCCAGCAATACTCCCTCCTAGGTAATCCTTTTCCGAAGTACGGTTTTTGGGCTGCTCTCCTTTCTTTCCCTTCTTCCTCAGTAGGACAGTAACTTCTTAGTGGCTATAGCTGACTTATAATACTCGGGTTCCCAATGTGGATTTTTCTCCCATGCGCCCTCTTGTTTTAGGTATCTGGGTCCTCCCGATACCCTTCAGTATTGCTGTTTACTACTATATGTTCTGAGTTGGATGGACTTAGTTTGTGGTTTAGTGACTATTATCACTTGATTGTCTACAATATGCTTGTTCTGCTGTTCTGATGTTATGTGAATAGTAAGTTGCTATGCCTATGGTTTGTTGCTTAAGGGTGACTTTACCTGTTGAAATGCTTTTTTAGTATTGGATGTCTCCACTTATTCATGTCAGCCTATGTGTGGACTTATACTACGCTGTACTGATAGAAAATTCAACAAAATTATTCTATGATAAAAAAAAAAGAAAGTACTGCAGTTCCAAAACCTATTAATGCTCATTTACAAATTACTACCCCCTGTACTGGACCATTTGCCTCACCTGAAAAGGAAATTTGATTTGCCAGAAGTTGGTGCAGGGTACAACATAACATGTAGTGTCCCAGAGTTCCTGGTGCCCTCCAAAAATGGGCATCCTGGTGCTGTATGGGCTCCTTAGGGGTTAGAGGTGCCCAGAGTTAGGGAAGTACCCCCATTATGTGCCCCAGGTCATAGCTGCCCCAGTATAGGTGTGCCCCAGGGGGGATAGGTGGGCAGGTTAGGTGCCCCAGGGAAAAGGTGCCCCATTTAAGTGCCCTGGTTAGGTGTTCCTTACCCCAGATCACAAAGCCTCAGTGGGGCATGTGTTTTAGAAAGTTTTCTCCTTCTCATTTTTTCCTCTTTGCTGCTTCTGCCAGAATCCTCCCAGTTACCTAGTGCCAGGAACCTGCTCTCGTGGGTCCCAGTCGTGAGTGCAGGTAAGCAGGGATGAGCTTGTGAGGATTCCGAGATGGAATCCTCAGCCCTGTCTTGAATGGCAACAGATGTTTGCTGGTATTTGTGAAGAGGCAGAAAAGGGAGCAGCAGCTGTGAGAGGGGGAGTGATCAGCCGGCCAGGGCAGAGCTGTAGGGAGGGACTTACCTTAAGTTCCTGTGTCCCTCCTGAGTCCCAGCTGCTCTAGCTGGTTAGTGGCTCATTCTTGCTCCCCAGCAGTTGTCCCAGTGCCGTGGCAGTGGAAAAAGTCCCATTAGTAGAGGTGGTGGGTCCAGGCCGGCCCCTCCACCAGCTTAGCACCCCAGCAGATGTCCTGTAGGGAGGGGAGGCAGAAGTAAAGGCTGACCCCTCCATCCTTAGCAGCAACAAGTCCAGCAGTGGCAGTTCAAGGGAGGAGGCTGTTCCAGGCCTCCCCACTGATGCCCGTAGCAGTAATCCAAGAAGGTAAGCGGGAGGAGGTGGGTCTAGGCCTCCCCATTTTCAGAAGCAGCAGTCTTGGCCCCTAGGAGGAATGTGGGTGGCGGGGTGAGTGGGGGCGGAACCGCAGTCGGGTGCTGGCCACCGGAAAAACAAGAAATACTTTTTTTTTAAAATAAATAACTTGGGCACTTTCAGGCATTGGCAGTGACTGTTTGGGCTGAGCAAGGCCCCTGAAATGGACCGTCAGGACCGCCCTCGGGGCAGAGTTTCAAAGAGGCTGTATAGAGCCAGGGAACTGTGGGAACAGGCAAAGCCCCCAGTCAAGACTGCACTTGGGGCGGAGTTTGGAAGAGGCTCTGTAGAGCCAGAGAACTGTGGGGGGTGGGCAAGACCTTAGTCAAGGACCACTCTCGGGGCGGAGTTTGGAAGAGGCTCCATAAAGTCAGGGAACTGCTGAGCAGGCGAGGCCCCAGTCATGGACCACCCACGGGGTGTAGTCAGGAAAAGCCCCATTCATACCTCTCAACCTCCTGCCTCGTAAATCAGGGACAAGGCTTAAAAAAATAAGGGACAAAGGACAAAAATCAGGGACACATTTTTAAAATTGGTGTTATCCACTCAGGAAGCTGGTAGAATAAAGGGCTTAGTGTAAAATGCATTTTCTAAGGAAGAACAAGTCGGTAACTTTAATGTTTGACATTATTTTGTGCTTACAACCCCAGTTGTTTGGTCATGGAAACACAATTTTTAGGAGGGACAGAGTAAAATTTTGAGGCAAAATAAGGGACATCCCTGAAAATCAGGGACAGTTGAGAGATATGGCCCCATAGACAGAAAGAGAAGGGGACAGGAACTGCGTAAATGAAAAAATGAATATTCATGAATGCCTTCAGCTGAACTTGAAGGGGCAATGCATGAGAGACTAGATTAAAAGGGGCAATGCACCTCATTGCTGAACTGTTTGTCAGAATTACATGCTAATGACTAATTGTGATGTTTTTGAGGCAAGGTACTAGAATTCCCGGGTTTAAAGGGGCAATGCACCCCAAGAACCTCTCTTCCCTACTCCTATCCCTCCATCTCCTATCCCCACCCACCCCTCCTCTTACCATTGCCTCCATCGTTCCCCCTTCTCCTCCCTCTGTCTGCTCTACTGACTTTTGTCTCTCCTCAATGCAGGAATACATTGTACAGTGCCTCAGTATAGCGTTACCATGAACTTTATCTGTATTGCTGTACTGTAACTTGTTTGAATATTGCTACCGAACCACTCTATATTTGAATGTTTATGTATCACTCTGTACTTGTTCACTGAAGTGGAACCAATTAATGAGCATCTGCTCACTGGTGTTATCCAAGATTTCAAAAATAAAGAATGAACTGTACAGCAAAACTGTGCCAAAATGATTGATGGTGATGTTGTGGGGCCCCTAAGGTGAACTGTGATTGCCTTATGTGTGTGTGTGCCTTCCTAGAGACTGCCTAAATGCTGTTCCCATGAACTGGGTTTTGTTGCCTGAACTGAGTAATGCTTTATCACAAATAACCACCACCAACACAAAGGTTTCAAAAATGGTTTTACTGTGCCACCATCCCCTGCCTGTGTGTTGTCCCAGGTGCCCCAACCCTGTTCTTCCATGACCAGTTGTCTTGTACCTGTCTGTTTTCTCTAGGTTCCTGTGTTCCTGTTCATCCTGGTGTCCCGGAAGTCCATGGAAGATCTGTGGCTGGGTGATGTCAGACCTGTTCCTGGAGGGGTGGTCTGTCCCAGTGGTCCATGGTGACCTGAAGCAGAAGATCCGCACTGCCTTGGAAGAGTCTTCTGTGTCTTGTTCTGTGTTTCTTCCTGCCCTGGGCAGCATGTTCCCCATCCTGTTCCCTTCTTTTCCCCATAGACACACAAATGTGGCTGGCTGAGAGTACAGTACTGCAAAGCTTGTGTTCATGATTGATTTACAGTATAGAATGTAGGGATGTTGTATAATATCTTAGTAATGTTATAGTTCTTTAAACTTTTAGAGTGTAGGTATTTAGTGTAATGTTATTATTTAGTTGTATTCAATAAACATTTACCTTGTTTTGCATTTGAATCAGCTTCACTCCTCTCCTTGTGTTCCCAGCAAGTGGTTATTAGGCCTGTGCCCCCTTCTCAAAATTTCTCTGACACCCACTGGCCAGGCATCACCACAAAGTTCACCTCTGGGTGGTTGGTGTAGTCAGAATCCATGTTTTCCCTCCAAGTGGTAGATGGGGTGGACTTGTGCCCTGACACGACCAGGCCATTTTAAGAGCGGTCAGCATCAGTGGCTCTCTCGCCCATTACAACATAATAAACTTTCCAACACTTATAAGATGGGCCTCATTTATTAGCTGCTGTAGCCATTCTGAGGGAGATGCACTGTTCTGTGCACTTTGGTATGTGCTGCATACAGCCCAGATCCATGTCGTGGCAGCACTACTCGACTATGCTCTGCCCTGACATGGCCCTATAATCAATTGGATAGCGCTAGTGTGCTGTCTGACTGAATGTTGCATCCTTGGGGGCACGAGCAAGTGGAGCACAAACCTTTACACTTCACTTTTACCCATTTTCCAATATCAGGCAGTAGGAGAGGAAAACTTAAAACTATTTTCTGACAACTTCAATAAATTCCATCCTTCAATATAATTAAAAAATAATCTTTGTGGGGTACTAATGAGCAGCTGAAGTGATAAGACATGTCTTCGCCTCTCTCCTCCTCACCAGGGTTATTAAGTTTAAGTTAATAATAATAGTTGTTCGATTCGAATTTTGGTTTATTTTTTATATAAAACTGAGCAGAGAATAGAAGATGGACGAATTTTGATCTCGAGCTCAGAGAAAAGCCAGAGACCAACCAGTAAAGCTGCAAAGAAAACCTGTACACAGCCTGAGAGTCAGAATGTAATTTCCCTCTCTGCTGCGGAAGTAAGCACTCTTGATTGGGAGCTAATGGGCCAAATACTGGATGTCTAGAACTGCATCTGTGCAAGCTGGAATCTAAAATTGATGATAAACTTCATGAAGTACTCACTCAGCAGACAGCACAAGCCACCCCTATTATGAAGGCAGAGGAGAGGAGAGGATCTTATGGATGGAGGATGACCTGCAGGGAGTCCCAGGACAGATTCTTTCCCTGCAAAAAGAATTGGAAGAGATGAAGGAGTCAGAAGATTCATGGAGGAGCTGTGGAAAAAGATAGGCTGAATTTCAGCACACTGGCACCGGAGAGATCCCAATGCATTGTGATGTGGGGACTGGAGGTAAAACAGAATTTGTGCGGCATTAAGTGGTGCGTCTGCATTTGCCCTTATTTCTTAGTTTCTTCAGTGCATGTTCCCAGTGCTTTCCCATGGGGGGGGGGGACTTTGTTCTGGACTGTTGTTTCTGTATCTCATGCTCCGTGAGCAGGAGGTGCAGGGCACTTATGTGTAGGACGTGTGGAACCTTTGGGAATATAAAGAGAACCTTGGGCCTGCCCTGGTGAAAATCATATGTGAAATACAGTGGATGTGTAGGGCATTCGTGTCACTAGGGTGTTTGTAATCTGAGAGCACAGGGGAGTAAGGTGGTAACTTGGAGAGTTCTGCTGTGTGGGGACTGAATCTCTCTCTCTCTTTCTCTCTCTCTCCACTCCATTTTTTGCCTCTCTTTCTTAGATTAGGAGCTGCACCCTAGTCCCACTAGAGGATTTCCTGATTTGGACTGCTGCTTGTTTTCTGGCGCTCCAGTTTCGTAGGTGCAGGGGGATGCCTGCGGAGGACTTGTGGATATGGGTGGGGTGAGGGAGTTGGGATTGGACCTTTACTGTTTAGGTGCGACCGCATCAATGGTGGGAGTGTCAATGGGGGGGGGTGGTGGTGGTGGTGGGGTTTCTTTTTGGGCCTACTCTCCCATGGCATACCGCATTTGGGGTTGCGCAGTTGGGTTCCTAAGTGAAGAATATAGGGTTGTTTTTCAGCAGTGGGACTCTCTGCCCTTTTTTAGGCTCAGATAAAGCAAGGGGCCCTGGGAGTATATTATGCAATGGTTTTGCTATAAAGGGGACTAGCGGGGGGGGGGTGCCTGATAATCATACAGATGGAAGAAGGAAACACTTCACGTGGCATGGGGCTGACTCTGCGTTGGGATAGATACAATACTTTAATATATGATGGGAGCACTGTAAAAGGTCTTGGGTATCTTTCACCGATATTTTTTTACTCACTGATATTTTTTCTGATATATGACATCTACCTTGGAATTGTATCGTGAAAAAGCATTATTGAGCTGGCATGATACCCATTGGGGGGGGATGGGGGGACATGCACTATTAGAGGGAATTTCTGACACTTAAGCAAGTTTTGAGGTTAGTGTCTAATTTGTGAGATGGGGAGATGGGATGGGGTGGGGACATATGTCAGTGGGTCTAAGAATGCATTGGTGTTTGGGGGAGCGAGGATGGAGGGAGAGTGAAGAGGAAGAAGGAAAGTGGAGAATTCATTGTATGGAAGGGAGGAATGGAATAAGGATGTAGGAGGGGGAGGGCAATAAATGTTGGATGCGAGTTGGGGGTCTGTTTGTTTGTTATCAAGGTTGTTGGAATGTTTTCACTCTTTTAATGTTCAATTATTTGTTTACATGTGTTCATATTCAAATGTTTTTGGTGTCTCAAGATCACTGGATCTATGTGGGGATTTTAGGAGGAGAATTTATCAAGACCTGGTTGCCTGGGAAGATCTGTTTAATGGAGGAGGGAAGGGGAAAGTGGAGAGACTCCACTGTTTATGATGGTTAGTTGGCAGGACTTGATTACATGCTAATGGAATGCTCGAGGGATAGTGACCACGGTGAAGCGTACAAGTCTCCTAACGGCACTTAGGAGGCAGGGGGTGCAGCTAGCCATGCTACAGGAAACCCACTTTTCAACATCAGAGCGTGTTAAGCTGGTATGGGGATGGGTGGGGAAATGCTTTGCAGCTTCTTTTAAGGCACATAAACAAGGGATCATTGTCCTTCTGCATAAACATCTCCCGTTTCAGGTACAGAGGGTGGTTAAGGACCAGGCAGGAGGTAGGCGCGTTTTTGTAGTGAGAGAATTATGGGGGGAGCAAACAACATTTAGAAGTTTCTATGCCCCAGCAGTGTTTGATTCAACCTTTTATAGTTCTCTCCTCTCACTTTTGGTTAAGGAACAATTTTTGGGGGTCATTATGGGAGAGGATATAAACTTCACCCTGGACCTGCTTCTAGAGCATTCTCAAGGTTGTGGTCAGACAAGTGAGGCAATACGTCACTGCAGACTGGGGATGGTGCAGCTGGGGCTGATAGATGGTTGGAGGGAAGTGAGCCTGGGGGTTAAGGAGTTTACATTTTATTCTAACCCACATGGTACCTGGTCGCGGATAGACTATGTGTTTCTACTGCGAGACTGGTATGAGAGGGTGCAAAGGTTGCAGCATAGTCCTATCCATGTCTCTGATCATGCTATGGTTATCTTATCACTTAGGTTGTGTAAGCCAAGGGAAGGACTCCCGCCCTGGAAATTTCCAACATATCTTTTGGGGGATAAGAGCTTTAAGGACTATCTGGAAGAACAATGGAAGACCTATATGGTGGCAAATGCAGGCTCCCCTACTACTAACGCCACCATTTGGGATGCAGGAAAAGCATATATGAGAGGGATGATAATTAGATATGTGGCCAGAGTGAAGAAACGGAAACAAGAAAAGCTGTTGGAATTGGAGACTAAAGTAAGGGAGCTAGAGAGGCGGGCTGTGGGAGGAGAGGAAGGTGTGTTGAGTGACAGGTTGAAGGTGGCTAGAGAGGCCTTGAATGCTCTGCTTAGCGGGGAAGCTAGAAAGGCCTGGATGTTCTGTAAGAAGCAGCTTTGTGAGTGGGGGAATAAACCGGGTCCGACTTTAGATTGATGTGGGGGGGATGCCTCACGCATATCACCACAATTAGGGACCAGGAGGGTACGGTGCATAAGCAGCCACAGCGGATAAGGAAGTGTTTCCGTGAATTGTATGAGACATTATATCAAGGGGGGGAACAGGGGGAATTCTTGCAGGGTTTTCCTGAAAGTACTGACATGCCCAAACTGACAAGGGAGCAAAGAGATTTGCTAAATGAGCCCATTACAAAAGCAGAGGTGCTGCAGGCAATCCAGAGATTAAAAGGTGAGAAGGTGAGTGGCCCATATGGCTACCCAGTGGAGTATTATAAGTGCTTGGTGAGCCACTTGGTTGGTCCGCTCTGTGTCACCTTCCAGCAAGTTGAAGAAGAACCTCTGGAGCTCCCAGGAACCTTCTCTGATGCTGTGATTTGTCTGATCCTGAAGGCAGAGAAAGATGCTATGGAATGTGCATCATATAGGCCAATATCGCTTTTGAATTGCGATATTAAAATCCTGGCAAAGGTTTGGCAGGGAGGTTAGAGTTAGTGTTGCACAATGTCATCCACTCAGACCCGACCGGGTTTATAAAGGGGCATCTCTCATATTATAATGTACGGAGATTGCTGAATGTGATATGGAGGGCAAATAGGGGAAAGAAGGACACCTGTATAGTGTATGGTGGAACGCTGTTCCGCATGGAAATCCATGCCTGGAACAGCGTTGTTGTCCTTCACTCGGTGCGTAATGATCTTGTCAGTGCTGCACCCAGTGCCACCGGTGCAGCACAACAAGATCAACACATTCGCGCATGCGCACAGAGCATGCGGCACGGCAACACGGAAGGTGGCACTTTGGCGGGCAGACACAGAAGTAAGCTTTTTATCCCCGAGTGTTCACGAGTGGTATTATGGTTGCCACCATACATATAAAGATTGTGTATGAGCAACCATACACAAACAAGAAGTTGTGTGATCTTGAGGTTTCCGTGGTAACAGACCTCTCGAGCTACACTCTTGAGGTCTCAGGTTACCACGGAAACCTCTCGATCGCAACTGCCTTGTTGTGTATGCTTGCGCATACACAATCCTCTATGTTATCTCTATGAATGCAAAGAAAGCCTTTGATTGTGTGGAATGGGGATACTTATTTGAGGTTTTAACCCAGTTTGGTCTGGGGGACACATTTGTGGGATGAGTGGATGGGTGCAGGCGATGTACAGCTCCCCTTGAGTGCGGGTGTTGGTAAATGGTACACTCTCAGATGGATTTGGGCTCAGCAGGGGTATGAGGCAGGGATGCCTGCTGTCCCTTTTGCTGTTTGCTCTGGTGGTGGAGCTACTGGTGATCGCAACCCGACAGAATACAGGAATACGGGGTGTGTGGGGGATTTGGCAGGGGTACAAGGCAGAGATGCCCACTGTTCCCTTTGCTGTTTGCTCTGGTGGTGGAGGCATTGGCGATCACAATCCGACAGAGTGCTGGGACTACGGGGGTGTGGGAATGGGGGAGCAGCATAAAATAACAATGTATGCTGATGATATGCTGCTCTTTGTTGCAGAACCTGAGGCCTCTATGCCTGTTCTATTTCAGTTGGTGGGAAAATTCGTACAGTTCTCAGGGTATAAGCTGAACCTTGATAAGTCAGAACTAATGAGGTTACCAAAGGAGTCGGGTTCTGGGCAGGAATGGGGCTTTGGCGGGTGGGTAGAAACTTCACATATTTGGGAATTAAAATACGATGGTCCCTTGGTTCATTATATGAATTGAATTATGCACCTATAATTAAAAACATAGAAGTGGACTTAAAGAGGTGGGCTGCTCTCCCAGTCTCATGACTGGGCAGAATAAATCTGATTAAGATGAATATCCTCCCCAGGCTGATGTACGTCATGCAGATGGTGCATGTCAGATTAACAAAGGGAGACAGTAAAAAATTGGAGGGTGTGTTCTCATTATTTATTTGGAGGGGGAAGTGGCCTAGGGTGAGCCTTTAATGACTTAAAGCTGAGATGGGGAGGGGCAGATTAAATTTTCCTGATTTGGGGAGTTATTATTTGGCAGTCCAACAGAAATATATTAGTTATTGGATCCATATGCCTCAGGTTGCTAGTTGGGTTGCTCTTGAGCAATGGGGATGCCGGGCAAGACTCTCAGCATATCTAGAGAAATAGGGCACCTGGGCCTTTAGGACACAGGAGGGTCAGAACCCATTGGTTATCACAGTTTTGGAGAGCTGGGGAAAACTCTTGAAATTGTGGGGTGCAAAGAATGTAGATACCTATTTGGTTCCGGTGGCAGGGAATCCCTACTTCCTGCTGGGCTGAGAGGACTCTGGTTTCAAGTTATGGGAAAAAAAAGGGAATAATGGCTATAGGGGATTTATGTGGCAGGGGAGGGCTCAGCCCATTTATGGACCTGTGACGGAGGCTAAATTTGGGGGGAGGTCATCTGTTCAGATTTTTTCAGATCAGGGCCTACATTGTGGGGCTTGTTAGAGAGGGACCTAGATTGCAGAAGATGAGGAAAATAGAGTCACTTATACAGACAGTGAAAGAGGATTCCAAGAGCTTCATAGGGAATGTGTGTTTCTTTTGAATAAAATCTTTTTATGCAAAAAAGAAAATAATCTTTTCTTCAAAGTGTGTGTGCTTCCTAGATAAGATTGTCACAATAAAAACAAGCATTTGTCAATGCTGAACATTTGCTTGCATGTACAGGTATGTGCTATAGTTTTTAAAAAAAATGTTACCCCAACTTTCAAGATAGAGGTTTTATGATTCACCTTATAAACATGACATGTATCATTTATAGTATATTGGCTGAAATGTCATTTTCTACCAGAGGTGAGAAAACTCATCTCGGCCAGGATTTAAAAAAATGACACAAGTAATGTATATGAGGTGGAGTGGAAAAATGGCTGAGTTGAATGTTTGGAGTCAAAATATTGCAGATTAGTGAGGTTAAAAGGGTTCTGAAAGAACTCTTAAAACTGAAGGTGGACAAAGCAATGGGGCCTGATGGGATTTATCCCAGATTTCTAAGAGAACTAAGGGTAGAACTAGTGACACCATTGACTGCCCTCTTTAACAAATCATGGGAGGATGGGGTGGTACCTGAGGACTGGAGGAGGGCGGATGTGATTCCCCTTCACAAAGGTGGGAGCAGGGCAGAAGCAAGAAAGTACAGACCTGTTAGTTTAACCTCAATGATAGGAAAAATGATGGAATCACTTCTGAAGGAAAGAATTGTCGAGTACCTAGAGGCCAGAGGGGTACAGGACCCAAGGCAGCATGGATTCACAGTGGGAATGTCATGCCAGATGAATCTAATAGATTTCTTTGACTGGGTGACCAAAGTAGTAGATCAGGGAGGGGCTGTGGACATGGTCTACCTAGACTTTAGCAAGGCATTTGACACAGTCTCACACAAAAGATTAATATACAAGTTAGCCAGCCTGAGAGTGGGTCCCAAGATGATAGCCTGGGTAAAGAATTGGCTGGAGAAAAGAACACAGAGGGTAATAGTAAATGGAGTCCACTCTGAAGAAAGGGGGGTTACTAGTGGGGTACCGCAGGGTTCAGTTTTAAGACCGGTCCTCTTCAATGTCTTTATGTTTACATTGCAGAGGGACTGGAAGGAAAGTATGTCTCTTTGCAGATGACACAAAGATCTGCAACAGAGCTGATGCACAGGGTGGGTGGAAAGGATGAGAAGGACTTGGCAAGGTTAGAGGAATGGTCAAATGTATGGCAGCTTAGACTCAATGCTAAGAAGTACAGGTAATGCACCTGGGAAACAAAAACCCAGGGGAAGAGTACACAATGGGGGTGAGATAGTAACAACAACAAAATGGAAAGAGACCTGGGGGTAGTCATATCAGATGACTTAAAGATGGGCAAGCAATGTGAGAGGGCAGTAAGGAGGGCTGGGGGTATACTGGGATGCATAGGGAGAGGCATCACCAGTAGAAAACAGGAAGTTGTTATCTCTCTGTACAGACAGCTGGTGAGACCCCATCTGGAGTACTGCGCGCAGTTCTGGAGACCCAATCTCCGCAAGGACATAGACAGGATGGAAGCTGTCCAGAGGAGGGCAACTAAAATGGTGCAGGGTCTGCAACGGAGGACATATGAAAAGAGACTAAAGGAGCTTAATATGTATAGCCTCGAGGTAAGGAGGGAGAGGGGGGACATGATAGAAACTTTCAAGTGCCTCAAGGGAATCAACAAAGTCCAAGAGGGTAGCATCTTTCAAAAAAAGAGGTGTGCAAGAATAAGGGGGCACAATTTGAAGATGGGGCGGGCGGCTCATAGGTAATGTAAGGAAGTATTTTTTCACAGAGAGGGTTGTGGATGCATGAAACAGCCTTCCGGAGGAGGTTGTGGAGTCAAAAACAGTGGTGGAATTCAAGCATGCATGGGACAGTCATAAGGCAATTCTAGGGGGTGGGGGTAGAAAGAAGTAGGCTGCTGGTTAACTAGGATCTGCAGCTTATCCATAAGGTTGGGAAATGTGCAGACTGGGTGCACCAAGAGGTCCTTATCTGCTGTCAAATTTGTTTCTATGTTTATGGATGAACGTTTAAATACTGTAACCATTTACCATATTTACACACCGGATTTTCAGCATAGCCTTCTTATTACCCCACCTCATGAACCCGGTAGGTGAAAATCTTCAAATCCTTGCCAAAATGTCAATCCACTCACCAAAATGTAATTCCACACCACAAGTGCGAAAACACATTTTCGCCAAGGTTTGAAAAATGACAGCTGTCATGTTCATGTGATGGTGTGAGAAAATGACTATGTTGAAAATTTTGTGTCAAAATATTACAAATTACCAAAGTTACAAGCAAGCATAGAAAAGTTCTGATGTACTCTATGGGTATGACTTTGCCATTCTCACATATTTTGGCCACACATTTTCAGCATAGCCTTCTAATGACCCCACCTCATGAACAAGGGTGGTGAAAATTTTCAAATCTTGCCTGAAAGTTGATTTCGCAACACAACTGCGAAATTACTTTTCAGGCCTAATTTGCATAATTCCACTGCCATTGATCATGAGGTGGGATCTCAAAAAGGTTATGTTGAAAATTTGGGGCCAAAATATGCAAAAATGACAAAGTTATGCATCATAGCTCAAAACATCATTGAAATACATTGAACTGCACTAACTGCACTTTAGTTTTTACGTTCGCTTGCGCGCATGCGCAAGGAACGTTTTGGGGGAGTAGCACACTATGCAGGTGTGCCTCTCCCTTGCAATCCACTGCTCAGCTGAGCAGGCGTGGCGGTCCTGCACCAATGGGAGCAGGAGCTGTGTATGACAGCGGTGGTCTTCGCTTCAAAGAAAACCACCGCTGTCATACAGAGTGCCGCGTCACGCCGCCCCCTCGTGTCACGCCGCCCCCCCCAAAGCTTTGGTGCCATGCTGGGAGCCACCCCAGCGTTGGCAACCTGCCCCTGCAAGAGTTTTCCTCGAATGGGGTGCCCAATCCCCGCCGGGCCTCGCCCCCCAGCCATCTTTCTGCCACGCTGGGAGCCCACCGCAGCATGGCAATGTCCTGTGTTGTCAGCTGACGGGGTGCCCAATCCCTCGCCGCCTCCATGGCCCCCTCACATCTTCTGCCATGCTGGGAGCCCACCCCAGCGTGGCAAACGCCCCGTGTCGTCAAATTGTAAAACAACCTGTAAATTAAAAACCATCCCACGCAGTCTCCTCTGCCCCTCCCACAACCCGCACTCCACCCACTGCACACCCTGCCTCCCCACACACACCTCACCCCATACTTACCTCTGGAGCTTGGCGTGACAATCTTTGTGGACCGGGAACACGCCTGCACTCTTCAAAGCCGACCGCGAACTGAGGAAATGCCTGTAAGCTGTATAGTGGGCTAGATAGGGGTTTTTCAACTTTATTTCATATCTCAGGCATTTTTTGGAATTGTTGCACCAAATTTTCAACATGGGGTTTGTGAGACCCCTTCTTATGAATGATGTCGCTATCATGGCGTTATTCGGGCCAGAAGGGTGATTTCGCAGTCAGTGCGCAGTCACTGCACGAAATCACCCTTCGGGCCTGAATAACGCCATGACAGTGACATCATTCATGAGAAGGGGTCCCAAAAACCCCATGTTGAAAATTTGGTGCAAAAATTCCAAAAATGACTGTTTTACAGGCGCTATGATACAGTTCTCACGACGCCGTATGCTTACTTAATTTTCAATATTTGCACTCCAGATTTTCAACATTGCCATTTTACCACACCTCCTCATGAGCAGTATAGCTGTCATTTTTCACATCCTGCCCAAACGTGTTTCCACCCATAGCGCACAATGGCGCATTCGTGCGAACTCAATGTATGGGACACATTAAGAAAATCACAGTGGCACTGTTCATGAGCAGAGGTCTTAAATGGCTATGTTGAAAATTTGGTGAAAATTCCTACAATAACTGTTTTACGAGCGCAGCTGTGCAGTTCCTTCCACGCACGCCAGAAGTTTGGCGACTTCCAATATTTTCACTCAGATTTTCAACATTGCCATTTTACCACACCTCCTCATGAGCAGTACAGCTGTCATTTTCACATTCTGCCCAAAACATGTTTCTGCCCATGTAGCGCTCAATGGCGCAGTCGGTATGCGTAAATCAATGTATGGGACACATTAAGAAAATCACAGTGACACTGTTCATGAGCAGAGATCTTAAAATGGCTATGTTGAAAATTTGGTGAAAAAATTCCTACAAATAACTGTTTTATGAGCGTGCGTTGTGCAATTCCTACGCACGCTCGTAAGTTTGCGAATTTCCAATATTTTCACTCCAGATTTTCAACATTGCCATTTTACCACACCTCCTTATGAGCAGTACAGCTGTCATTTTTCACATCCTGCCCAAAATGTGTTTCCGCCCATGTAGTGCACAGTGGTGCAGTCGTGTCAAGAAATCAATGTATGGGACACAGTAAGAAAATCACAGTGACACTGTTCATTAGCAGAGTTTTAAAATGGCAATGTTGAAAATTTGGTGAAAAATTCCTAAAATGGCTGTTTTCGGCGTCGCGTTACAGTTCCTCATGCGCTCGTAGGTTTCTTAATTTTCAATATTTCCACTTCAGATTTTTAACATTGGCATTTTACCACACCTCCTCATGAGCAGTACAGCTGTCATTTTCACATTCTGCCCAAAGCGTGTTTTCTGCCCATGTAAGCGCTCAATGGGCGCCGGTCGATTATCGAAATCAATGTATGGGACACATTAAGAAAATCACAGTGACACTGTTCATGAGCAGAGGTCTTAAATGGCTATTTTGAAAATTTGGTGACAAAATTCCTAAAAATGACTGTTTTATGAGTGTTCATTGCGCAGTTCCTATGCACGCTCGTGAGTTTGCAAATTTTCAATATTTTCACTCCAGATTTTCAACATTGCCATTTTACCACACCTCCTTATGAGCACCGCAGCTGTCATTTTTCACATCCTGCCCAAAACGTGTTTCCGCCTATGTAGCGCACAATGGGGTAACAAAAAGGTCATGCTGAAAATTTATTGTGCAAATACCAGCAATCACACAGGGCATTAGGCTAAAGCACCATACGTGCCAAACACCACTGCAAATACCTGCAAGCGAATGTTCGGCATTGACAAATGCTTGTTCATATTGTAGTCAGCGGTTCCAGCAGCAAGACGTGTTTTTGATCAGAGTGGATCTTTGCTCTGGAACATGTTTAGGTGAGTAAGAGTGTGTGGATGTGTGTTGAGGGGTGTAGGGTGGTGGGTGCTGAGTGGGAGGTTGGGTTGGTGTGTGAGTGTGTGTGTGTGTGTGTGTGTGTTGGGGGGCAAATCAGTGAACAATTGTTTGCTGTTTTACATGTTAAAAAACACTGCTGGATGGTTTTCTTTATTTCAGGGATATTCTGACACTGAGATTGGGCACTGAGTGTCAGGCTCATGTTTGACGGCACTTCCTCCAGCTGATGATATCGCTGGGCTTCACACAGATTGTTTCCTCGGCTACGCACAATCATGGTCACTCCTTGGATTTGGTCTTTCTCCTGGGGATTGAGGCCTCTGATTTGGTGGTGGAAGCAGTCAGTTGGTCTGATCATTACACTGTGGGCTTCAATTTTTCTGCTCCCCTTCATAGGTCTGCCCCTGTGGAGATGGTTCGATACCGCCCTTTACGGGATGTGTGCCCTGAAGACCTGATGGCTGTACTGATCCTCTCAGAGTTTCCAGTTGCTAGCAATAGTCCGGAGTCATTGGTTCTGGCCTATAATCAGGCCATTTCCTCGGCTCTTGACTTAGTTGCTTTTGTCCATGTTCATCCCCTCTCTCTCTGCCCTCGGGCCCCATGGTTTGATGGGCCCTTGAAGGAGTTGTGACATGTAGGACAATGGTTAGAGCGTTGCTGGCGGAAATCTGCCTTAGAAGTTGACCACCTTAGTTTGGAGGAGCATTATCAGCTCTACCAATCAGAGATCTCCCGTAAGAAGGCAGAATTCCTGTCCAGGGAGATTGCTGTCACTCAGAATCGACCGACTCAGTGCTGCAGAACTGTGGACAGGCTGTGCAACCCAACCTGTCTCCAGTACCGTTGAGCCTTTTCAAAAGAAAAGTGTGATGAGATCGCTCAATTCTTTGTGAATAAGGTGGCCAACATGAGATCAGAGATCCGACAGACTCATTCTATGGGGGACACGGTTGGTCAGCGCTTGGTCATGCTACCCTGGGCCTCCTGGAGTTCCTTTGACCAGCTAAAGTTCGAGGATGTTATGCAGACTGTCCAGGGGATGTGCCCTATGTGCTGTAGTTTAGATCCGGGACCAACCTCCCTGATTTTGGGTTGTATTGAGATCATGGGCCCGTTTCTGGCTCAAATAATCTGATGCTCCTTACAATTGGGTGAGTTTCCTAGCTCCTTGAAGGAAGCGGTGGTAACTCCCCTTTTGAAGAAAGCTTCCATGGACCCAGATGTTTTTGCCAACTACTATCTCTAACCTTCCCTTTATTGGGAAGGCTCTTGAGAAAGTAGTGGCAATCCAGCTGGAGGACCATTTGACCATCCATAATATCTACGAACCTCTCCAGTCTGGTTTTTGTAAGAGGCATGTACTGAGACTGCTCTGGTTCAGGTGCTCAATGATCTCTTGATGGTGAGAGATCAGGGAAACCATTCTATCTTGGTTCTCCTTGATCTTTCTTCAGCTTTTGACACTGTAGACCATGGGGTTTTGCTCGAGCGCCTGAGAACCATCTGCGGACTGGCTGGTACAGTGCTCAGATGGTTTAGTTCTTTTTTATCTGGGAGAACACAGAGTTGTGTAGGGAATTTTTTCCTCTGACCCTTTCTCTCTGCAGTGTGGGGTTCCCCAGGGCTCGACGCTCTCCCCCATGTTGTTTGCAGTATATATGCTGCCCCTCGGAGACATTGTAAGATGGTATGGGCTGAAGTTTCACTGCTATGCTGATGATACCCAGCTCTACCTGTCTTTTGCGCTCGACCAGGATAGTGCTTTCTTGGTATTTAACAACTGCCTCGCTGAAATCCATGATTGGATGAATTTGAGCTGGTTAAAGTTGAACACTGGTAAAACCGAGGTTATGGTTGTGGACCCGGGTCACAGGATAGAGAGGTTAAGGTCCGATCTGCCTTCTGGTTTATTCCTGGGGGGAGATCAGCTCCTTACCTCTGAACGAGTGCATAACCTGGGAATTGTACTTGACGACGGGCTGATCCTTTGTTATAAGGTGTCAGCAGTCATTAAGTCTGCATTTTACCATCTTAGGAATATTGCCAGGGTGAAACACCTTGTTCCATCCTGCGATTTATCTGTGTTGGTCCATGCCTTCATGACCTCTCGCCTTGACTACTGCGACTCCCTTCACCTGGGGCTTCCTGGGGTTGATATCCAGTGCTTGCAGCTAGTGCAGAACGCTGCTGCTAGGTTGTTGACAGGAGCACCGAGAAGGATGCATATTACCCCTGTCTTGCACAATCTGAAATGGCTGCCTATACAGTGGTGGATCACCTTTAAAGCAGGTCTTTTGACCTTCAAAGCCCTGCATGGACTCGACCCTGACCACTTGAAAGAGCTTTTGATTCCCTATATTCCTGTATGACAGCTCTGTTCGGCTGACGAGGGGTTGCTGGAGGTTTCGAGGGTTATTTTAAAATCATCTGGGGCTCGGGCTTTTATGTTTGCTGCCCCAACCCTCTGGAATTCTCTGCCTTGCCAGCTTCAGGAATGCACAACCGTGGAGATTTTCAAGCATGAGCTTAAGACCCATCTTTGGACTCAGGCTTTTAGGACTTGAGAGGTGCTGTTATTCTTATTTTAAATATGCTCTTTATTTTATTGTTAATAATTAAGATGGCTGTTATAGTGATTCTATATATGGTTTTGTTTAATGCTCATTTTGTACAGTGCCTTGGTGCTTGAAAGGCACTTAATAAATAAAGATTTATTTATTATTATTATTATTTAAGATGGGCACCCTGGTGCCGCCTCCTATATAACAAGAATGGGGATGGGGAAGGGCAGAATGAAGCCGTACTGGTGGTAGGCGCCCCAACCTGTTATATAGATGACAGAGAGAGAGAGAGAGAGAGAGAGCTAGATAAACATAGAAACATAGACTTTGACGCCAGATAAGGACCACTTGGCCCACCCAGTCTGCCCATTTCCCTACCTACCTATTGGATAAGCTGCAGATTCTAGTTAACCAACAGCCTACTTCCTGCAACCCCCCACTATAATTGCCTTATGTCTGTCCCTTGCATGTTTGAATTCCCCACTGTTTAGACCCCACAACCTCTCCAGGAAGGCGGTTCCACGTCCACCCTCTCTGTGAAAAGAATTTCCTACATTACCCTGAGTCGTCCCCCCTCTAACTTTAAATTGTGCCCCCTTGTTCTTACACATCTCTTTTTCTGAAAGATGCTACCCTCCTGGACTTTGTTGATTCTCTTGAGGTACTTAAAAGTTTCTATCATGTCCCCCCTGTCCCTCTTTTCATCAAGGGTATACATATTAAGCTCTCTCAGTCTCTCTTCATATGGTTTCTGATGTAGACCCTGCACCATTTTAGTTGTCCTCCTCTGGACTGCTTCCATCCTGTCTATGTCCTTACATAGATGAGGTCTCCAAAACTGCACGCAGTACTCCAGATGGGGTCTCACCAACTGTCTGTATAGAGGGATAACCACTTCCCTTTTTCTACTTGTGATGCCCCTCCCTATGCATCCCAGTATCCCCCTGGCTCTACTTATTGACTTCTCACATTGCTCACCCACCTTTAGGTCATCTGATATGACTACACCCAGATCCTTTTCCGTTATTGTTGTCATTAGTACCTCCCCTGCTATTGTGTACTCTTCTCCTGGATTTTTATTTCCCAGGTGCATTACTTTGCACTTCTTTGCATTGAATCTAAGTTGCCATATGTCTGACCATTCCTCCAACCTTATCAAGTCCCTTCTCATCCTTTCTACTCTCCCTTGTGCATCAACTCTGTTACAGATCTTTGTGTCATCCGCAAAGAGGCATACCTTTCCTTCCAGACCCTCCGCAATGTCACCTATAAAGACGTTAAAGATGACTGGACTCAGTACTGAGCCCTGAGGTACTCCACTAGTAACCCCTCTTTCTTCAGAATGTGTTCCATTCACTATTACCTTCTGTGTCCTGTTGTGCAGCCAGTTTGCTACCCAGGCTACCACCCTGGGACCCACTCCAGGCTAGCTAACTTGATTATTAATCTTTTGTGCGGACTGTGTCAAATGCCTTGCTAAAGTCTAGGTAGGCCATATCCACAGCCCCTCCTGGTCTATTACTTTGGTCACCCAGTCAAAGAAATCAATTAGATTTGTCTGACATGACCTTCCTGCTGTGAATCCATGCTGCTTTGGGTCCTGTGCCCGCTGGCCTCTAGGTACTCAACAATTCTTTCTTTCAGAAGTGATTCCATCATTTTCCCCACCACTGAGGTCAAACTAACAGGTCTGTAGTTTCCTGCTTCTGACTTGCTCCACTTTTGTGAAGGGGAATCACATCTGCCTTCCTCCAGTCCTCAGGTACCACCCCATCTTCTCATGATTTGTTAAAAGTGTGGTTATTGTGTGTCACTAGGTCCTCCCTTAGCTCTTTTAGGATTCTAGGTTGAATCGATCAGGCTCCATTGCTTTGTCCACCTTGAGTTTTAGGGTTCTTTCAGTACTCTTACTTCTGTAAATGGACTGAATGTTCAATCCACTATCCAGAGTGCTTCTACTGTTTGGTTTAGGTAACTCCTCCTCCTTCTTCTTCTTGTGAATACTGAGAAAAGTATTCATTCAGTATCTCTGCCTTTCACCATCTCCTCTGCCCACCTCCCTCTCTTTATTAATCTTCACTGTCCCTCCTTACCTTTCTATGCTCCTAATGTACCTATAAAGGTTTTATCCCCTTCTTAACTGCGTTGGCTATCTTTTCCTCGGTTTGGGCCCTTGTTTTTCTGACTGCTTCCACTTCTTTCTGCTTTAATTGATACAGTTCCTGTCGTGTTCGCCTGTGATTCCTTATACTTTTGAATGCAGCCTTTTCTCCTTAACCTTTCCCTGACACCTCTTTTGAGAGCCATAGTGTTTTTATTCTGCTTTGTTTCTTTATTTGTTTCACGCAAAGGCTTGTTGCCTCCATGATGGCAGTTTTGATTTTTCTCCATTGTTCTTCCACCCCTCCTTTCTGGTCATTTGCTAATGCATTCCTCAGGTATTCACCCATTATGCCAAAGTCAGCCCTTCTAAAGTCTAGTATCCTTGTCTTTGTATGGCTTGTCTCCATGGTTGTGTTTATTGTGAAGCACACTGTGCAGTGGTCGCTTGTTCCCAGATGTCTACTGACTTCTAAGTTTGTGATCCTTTCTCCATTTGAGAGTACCAGGTCTAATATTGCTCCCTCCTGAGTGGGTTCCACCACTAGCTGTCTAAGGCATGCTCCTGTAGGGCATCGAGAATGACCCTGCTCTTGGATGTGGCTGCAGTCCATGTTGCCCAGTTAACATCTGGCATATTCAGGTCCCCCATCAACAGTATCTCCCCTTTTTCAGCCATTTTGAGAATGCTCTCTATCATTTTCTTGTCCATTTCCTCCCCTTGAGAAGGGGGTCTCTATACAACCCCTGTGCGGATTGTGATGCCATTCCCTGTCTCCTAGGTGACCCAGATTTCCTCTTGTCTGCCCCCTTTACTTTTTAGTTCTGTAGCTTTGATCCCTTCCCTTATGTAGAGAGCTACTCCACCTCCTCTTTTACCCTCCCTGTCCCTTCTGTAGATTGTGTACCCTGGTATGTTGACATCCCAGTCATGGTTCTCCGTGTACCATGTTTCTGTGACTGCCACAATATTCAAGTGTTCCTCTTCCATCAGGGCTACTAGCCTTGTTTCCCAGACTACAGGCATTGGTACTCATTGCCCTCCATTTAATGTTGGCTTTATCCTTTTTTACCCCATCCCTGCTCTTATTGCCCTTGTCCATTTTTCCATTTACCCCTGTCCTGCCCTCTGTCAAGCTCTGTACCTCAGTGTTTACCCTACTACCTGCCATGTTTCGTGGGGGGAGGCTTGAACTTATAAAGATGGACAGATCATGGTACAGGGAGCCTTTCTGGAGCTGGGGGTGTTAACCTAAGATGGTGGCAGCAACATTCCAAATGCTAAAAAGCTGAAAGCTGATCAGCTGCTTGCTGACTGGCTTTATGCAAGTGAAAGGACCGATGCCCCTTCTGATGAAAGTGGCTTTGGCCCTTTCAGCTACTCAAAGTTTCTACCCAGCAACCAGTCAGTAGTGTCATGACCACAGTATGTGGTCATTTTTGTGCACTACTGAGCCCCTTCCGGCTTCAGTTGTAATGGACTCAGCAATGACACACCTCTGAAATGGCTGTTTAGTGTAACAAAATATTTCTTGTGCATGTGCAAGCAAGCATAAAAATGGAACACTACAAATATGTTTGTACAGGAAACCTACAGAAATATGCAGTTACCTTTAAAGGTAAAGCTTCCATCACTTACACACCAATACATCCATAATATGCAGTCATGCCATTTGGTACCACCACATGTGCTCAAAATAGAAAGACACAGACAGACACCTTGATACAAGGAAATAATAACTCCAGCACTCTTGGCAGGCAACGTTTGTCCTTACTCCACATGCCCAGGGAAGAACTATTGATGTGCAAACCAGAGAACTTCAGAATGCAAACCTCTTCCTGCCATGCTGGCAACCCGTGTTCATGGTGCGAGCGGGTCACCAGGGGTTGGCCGGGGAGGGAGAGGATCAGATGTCCAGAGGACAGCTCTCTTTTCCTGAGGAGGGGTGGGGACAGAGTCTGCTGCTTGCCTGGCCCCTAGCAGCAGCTGGGGACTGGCACAGTGGACCCGCAGACAGAAGGGTGGATGCAGATCAGACACCTGGTGTGAAGCATGTGGAAGTGTGTGTGGCTCGGACATTGGCATCTCTGCAGGCCCCACACCTGGCTAGTTTTGAACTTTGGAGGAGGAACCATGAGAGGTGAGTCCCAGTGGATGCTGGGTTGATGGGGGCTGGAGGGACTGGTGGATGGGGCTGGCAGACCAGAGGATATAAAATGCAAGCCCCCTCCTCCCCCCCAAAAAAGAATGCAAACCTCTGGTATTAACATAACATTCAGAACTGGAAGAACTATGAAAAATAACAAAGCCACTGTTACTTGTAAATTCTAAAAAATAGTCCCATGCCACCAGTACTTCCCTTCCATCAACCAACAACCCTGAAGCAGAAAGCAGTGTGAAGTAAACTCCCCACAGAGCTCCATAAAGTTGAGAAAGAAACTATGCAAAAAACCATGTTTCAAACTATGTATACACAACTCTCCTGAGACATCTGTCAGTCACATGGCAAAAACATTCATAATCCAAATTTCAGTTCTTCTGAAAATGTGGTGTATATGTGTGTGTGTGTATGTATATATATATATATATAATATTAGCTATATATATCTAAATGTATGTATGTATGTGGGTATATATATATATATATATATATATATATATATATGTATATATAAGGATATACAATGTGAGCTGTCAGATAAAGATTTATCTACACATGCTGTTTGAACTCGGGTAACCACGAGTGGTGTAAGCCACGAGTGAGGTGTCCAGGTCAAGAACACAATGTAAATCATTATCTGACAGTTCACCGTTGTATATTTCATTTATGCAATAGGATGCTTTCTTATCAGTGCAGGAACATTTGGTTTTGACTGTTTATCTTCTTTTTTTAAATGATAATTTCTGGGACTTTCGGTTAACTTTGCTAGTGTATGTCCGCCTAGCATGGTGGTTGCTATTAAATGAAACAACACTCATTTTCTAGAGAACTTCTTGCTGAGCAAATGTCATGGTCACAGTATCATGCTACCTTTTTTGTTTTAAAGTTATTCACATTTGTTTGTCGAAAAAGTGAAACAAAAATTAAATTTTATGCTGTTTTTTTCTAATTATAAAAAAACTAAAAGGTATTTATAAATGAAACACTACTCATTTTGTAGATATTTATGTGCTGAACATTTTTCGTGCACACAGTACCATGCTATCATTTTTAGTTTTAAAGTGATTCACATTTGTTTGTCGAAAAAGTGAAAAGAAAATTGAATTTTATGCTGTTTTTTGCTAATTATGAAAAAACTAAAAGGTATCTATAAATGAAACTCCACTCAATTTGTAGATATTTTTGTGCTGAATATTTTTCGTGCTCACAGTACCATGCTATCATTTTCCATTTTAAAGTTATTTACATTTATTTGTCTAAAAAGTGAAAAGAAAATTGAATTTTATGCTGTTTTTTGCTAATTATAAAAAAAACTAAAAGGTATCTATAAATGAAATGCCACTCATTTTGTAGATATATTTGTCCTGAACATTTTTCATGCTCACAGTACTATGCTATTATTTTTCGTTTTGAAGTTATTCACATTTGTTTGTCAAAAAAGTGAACAAAAAAGCTTTGATTGACAGTTTGCATTTATCTCACATATGTGGGATAAATCTAGGGTGGTTAGATTTATCCCACATATGTGGAAATAAATGGATTCATGCAATTGCTTTTGGTTCCAACTTATTGCATAAATATAAATATATATATATATATATATATATATATATATATATATATATATATATATATACACACACACATATATACTGTATATATATATATATATATATATAAAAATATAAATACATCAAAAAAAAGATTAGTGTCAGTGGCCCAGCAGGTAGCACACTTGCCTCTGAGGCCGGGAGATCAGAAGGCTGTGGGTTCTATCCCCACACCAGGCACTTGGGTTAATATCCCAATACTGACATTGTAGTGCAGCATGAGGGTGGGGGCGCTGCACTCCTAAGGTGTCGTCTTTCAGATGAGATATTAAACTGAGGTCCCATCTGCCTGTTCTGGTGGTAGTTCAACTGGCTGTTAAAGATCCCATGGCACTTCTTGAAAAGAGTAGGGGAGTTTTTATTGTAATAACATCAAAATCATAAATACACAAATGGTAGGTAAAGTCACACTAGTTATAAAAAAACATAAAGTAAAGAGGGAAAAGGGGGAAAAATAGCGTTAAGTCACACAAACAATACAGTGGAATAAAAAAACCATAACATGCAAATGCAAACCGCTGATCCTAACACAAATATTCCTTTATATATTGGAATATCAAACCCAGAAAAACAACAAATCCTAGCTGTATTCTCTAGGCAATATTTCGAAGTTCATCATTTTTATTTGATAAACCTTGAGAATCCCTTCCACCAAGAGGAAACCTTTTTGGACGTATGAACCACTAAATCTGAAATATACACTTTCTCCATAGCTGACTGTATAAGATTCCCCATCGTGTCATAATGCATTGGTCTTGGTACAGAACCCACTGACATCTGGCCTGCCATAAATAAAATTTCAGACAACAACAAAAAACTACCAGTGTCTCCTTACAGTAATAGTTCCCTAAATTATAAAATTGTCCTAAAACCAAATTATAATGTACACTTCGTAACCACCCCATATTCCATTTAGTGGCAAGGTAATCCCAAAGGGACTTTGCATAAGAACAGTGAAATAAAAAATGTTCCATGGTTTCCTCCTGTTCAATACGAGCCTCATAGGGACAATTCCTTTCATTCTTAGCTTTATACTTCACATTCCCGCTTACGTTTATCCTCCCATAAACCGCTAGCCAAAGGAATTCCCACATCTGAATAAAGATTCTTGTATTGGTCAACTGGGACAAAACTCCTGGGATTTGGGAGGATGGACAATTTTTGAAACATGGTTCAGTTGGATAAATTGAAGACATAACTGCTTTATACAACTGCGGCCCTTAATTTCCAATAATTTGTTGTGTTGATAAACCCCAGTTATACAGTTTTTGAGCAGCAGGTGTAAACCATAGTGGAATATGAAGGTGACCAGACAGTTTAGGAGGAGATGCTTGCCAGATAGCAAAATATCGGGAAAGGTTCAATTTAATCCAGTAAGAATGTGTTGTATCTGCAGGCATTAGGCCACATTTGATGGTTTGAGAAAAAACCAGGTATGAAAAAAGACCACTGGGTCTGCCATGCCCAAACCCCTTTTATCTTTTTGCAAGTATGTGTACTGTTGCTTAATGGGGTTAAGCCTATTTCCCCACAGCATCTGAAAAAAGAGACTATACAATTTAGTTTCAAACTGAATGGGGAGTGGCAAAATCTTAGCAGTATAAAGAATCATAGGGATAATAAACTGCTTGATGATTCATATGTGCTTAAATTTAGTCATCCTCCAATGTCTCCACCTCTGAACTTTAAGTTCTACAAGAGCTAATGTGGAATCCCAAATAAAGGAGGGAATGTTTTGTGCTCCAAAATAAATGCCCCAAATTTTTAAAGGTTCCGAGGAGATCAAGATCCCATCTATAGTGACTGGAGCAGGGTAGTGGAGCCAATAAACAGGCCTTTGCTTTTTGTTTTATTTAATTGGGAGTTAGAGAGAAGAGAATATACTTCCATAAATTCCAAAAAGGAGGGCACTTGGGTGTAATCAGATAGGAATAAACAAATGTCATCCACATAAGCTTGTATAGAAAACACCCTTTCTTTATCTGGCCTGGGCACTCCCAACCATCTGGGAGTTTCCGTTAAAAGACAGATAAGAGTATCAAGTATAAAACTATAAAGGAGAGAACTTAGGAGACAACCCTGCTGAACTCCTGTTGTTATTGAAAACCCTTCCGTAACCTGATGTCTAATTACTGTGTGCACCCATGCTCTATGATATAAAGATTTAATCCACTGTACTATTTGTATTGGAATGCCATATGTTTCTAAGGTTAAAAAAAGAAAAGGGTGGTATACCCTATCAAAGGCTTTATACTGATCCACAGAAATAATTCACCCAGTCTCCCCTTGTAAAGCAACATAATCAATAAGGTCTGATAATCATTAGGGCCTGTTGAATCATCTGATTTGGTAGACCACAAAACTGCAAAGGGGAAAGTACCAGATTTGCATAGTGTTTAAGCCAAGTGTTCATAACTGTAGCCAATATTTTGTAATCAGAATTTAAGAGTGTGATTGGTCTCCAGTTATCAATATATGATTTATCATTGGATTTAAACACAAAAATCAACAAGCCTTCAGTAAACCAAAGAGGGATGTAGAAAGTAGAGAGAAAAAAAAAAAAAAATTTCCAAACAAAATAACAATGGTGCTGAAAAGGTTTTATAAAATTCATTCGTCAAACCGTCTGAACCAGGGGATGTGCCATTCTTTAAAGTTGTAATGGCCTGCTATTTCAAGGGCAGTAATGGGTCTTGCCAAACCAGAGGCTCCATCTGAGATAGACAGAATGGGTATTGTATTTAAGAATTGCTTTATTACCTCTTATGTAGGGGGATCTGAGAAATTATGGGAAGAGATAAAATATTTTATAATGCCATGTAATCCCTCTATAGAAGTCACGGTGACCCCTTCTTTATTTGTCAACGATTCCAAAAAGGTGGAATCCTTGAATTTCTGAAAAGCTTCAAAGGGATCCCCATGGGGGGATTTCTTAGTCCCATTCTGGAGCAGAGCATTCATAGTCTGTGCTCTGTCATAGTGGTACTCTGCCATTTCTTTTTTAAGCATTGTGATTTGGGCTGTGTAGTCCTGTCTAAAGGTATTAGCAATGGAATGTAAATTCTGTAGCTGTTGTCTAATTTTTAAATATTTAAGAAATTAGTTGTTTTCACTGAATTTCCCATGTTTCAAAAAACAAGATTTAAAATGCGCTTTGGAATCGGCCCACCAATCCCCTAAGTCCTCATACATAAAGCTGACAGACAAACGAGCCTTCAGTATGTCTGTTATTTGACCAATAATCCGTTGATTAGACGGTATTAAGGCATTAAGAAGGGGGAGAAGGACTTCTTTAGGTACATCAGGGAGAAAAGGAGCTGTAAAGACCACATAGTAAGGATTAGGAAGGAAGGGGGTTGGGTGGAAGCAGGGTGCGATAAGGCAGAAGCACTAAATGAGTATTTCTGCTCAGTATTTACTAAAGAGAAGAGGGGGGTGACACCCAAGGTGGGAGAAATGGCAGAAACGGGGGTAGGGGGTGACAGATGGGGAAATCATAGAGGGAAGAGTTCGGGAGGGTTTGAAGGCACTGAGGGTGGATAAGGCACCAGGCCCAGATGGCATCCACCCCAGGATACTGAAGGAGCTGGCAGAGGTTCTTGCAGGACCTTTGGCAGACCTATTTAATGCCTCACTACATTCGGGGTGTGTACCTCAGGACTGGAGGATGGCTCATGTGGTGCCCCTCCACAAGAGTGGCCCCAAGGATGAACTGGGAAACTACAGACCAGTGAGCCTCACATCCGTCGTGGGTAAGCTAATGGAGACTATCCTGAAGGAAAGGCTGGTGGCCCTCCTAGAGGCCAAAGGACTACAGAACAGCAGACAGCATGGCTTCATATGGGGCAGATCCGCCAAACCAACCTGGTGGAGTTCTATGACTGGGCAACTAGGCAACTGGACAGGGGCCATGCAGTGGATGTCCTGTATCTGGATTTCAGTAAGGCATTCGACTCGGTGCCACATGGAAGGCTGGGAAGTAAGTTAGTAGGCACAGGGGCAGGTGCAAAGCTGGTGAGATGGGTAGGGAACTGGCTTCAGGGAAGGCAACAGATGGTGGTGGTGGGTGGGGAGCTCTTACACTCAAGGGTAGTGACGAGCGGTGTTCCACAGGGCTCAGTGTTGCTTGGGATATTCATTGCAGACATATCATTGGACATCAAAAGCAAGATCAGTCTGTTTGCTGATGATACTAAGGTAGGAGCAGTGGTGGATGACCTAGGGGGATGGCAGAGATTGCAGGATGATCTGGCAAAGCTTGAAACCTGGTCAGACACCTGGTAACTGGGGTTTAATGCCAAAAAGTGCAAGGTGCTGCATTTTGGGATGAAGAACCCAAGGAGGAGTTACCAGCTGGGGGGAGTGCAGCTAGCCCAGACAGAGGAGGAGGAGAAGGATCTGGGGGTGCTCATTACAGGGTCAATGAACAACTCAGCACAATGTAGGAAGGCAGCTGCAAAGGCCAACAAAATGCTGGGTTGTATTGCAAGGGGTATACCCTCGAGGAGGGAGGAGGTGATTCTGCCACTGTATAGGTCATTAGTTAGACCACACCTGGAGTACTACGTGCAATATTGGTGCCCGTATCTGAAGAGGGACATTAAGTTACTGGAGGGGGTGCAGCGCAGGGTGACAAAGATGATCAAGGAGCTGGGGGACTTATCATATGAGAGGAAGCTGAGGGAGTTGAACATGTACTCACTGGAGGAGAGGAGGGACAGGGTGACATGATTGAAACCTTTAGGTACATGAAAGGAATAAACAAGACAGGTACAGAGGGGCTGTTCAAAGTAAGGGAGGGGAGGGACACTAGGGGCCATGATATGATACTGGAGGGAGGAAAGTTCAGAAAGGAGATGAGGAGACACTTTTCTACAGAGAGGGTAGTGGCTGGGTGGAATGCGTTACCTGCAGAAGTGGTATCCAGCAGAACAGTGGACTGCTTCAAAAGGGGATGGGACAGGACAAGGGGGAGGGTCAATAAAGGGAAAGGGTGCAAGGGAGGGGCAACTGCAGAATAAGAGGTGCTAGCTGCACATTCGGGCAGACTTGATAGACCTCTAGGCCTTTATCTGCTGGCAAATTTCGTATGTTTGTATGTTCATATGATCAGACAAGATGGAGGAGTTTAACTTCCCTCTTGGCTTGACACATGACTGCTCTGGAAAACTGAGAAAGGAACAAAGCAACAATAAATTATCTGAAAAATCAGTGGCTATAGTCTGAAATCGAAATTTTGGTAAAGATTTAGAAATGAGTTTGCCATGCTGGGTGGGCTCCCAGCGTGGCAGAAGGATGGCTGGGGAGACATGGAGCCGACAGGGGATTGGACACCCTCATCAGCCATGGTATCTGTTGCCACGCTGGGGTGGGCTCCCAGCATGGCACCCTGTACTGGGTGGAGACAGTGAAGCCGATAGGGGATTGGGCACCCCCGTCGGCGACAGCATGGGGGGGTGGAGGAGATACAGTGGAGCCGACAGGGGATTGGGCACCCCCGTCGGCCATTATATCATTTTGCCTCGCTGGGGTGGGCTCCCAGCATGGCACCTGGATGCTTTTGGAAGGGCATGGAGCCGACGGGGGATTGGGCACCCCCATCGGCCATTACATCATTTTGCCACGCTGGGGTGGGCTCCCAGCATGGCACCTGGATGCTTTGAGGGGCATGAAGCCGGCGTGGTATTGGGCACCCCTGCCCGTCCATAGCAGTGTGGAGGGGAGGGGGAAAGTGCATCACCGCAGTGTGCATGAGCATGTAGGTGGGGGAGAGCTCTGCTCACTCAAGCGGAGCTCTCCCTTTCAACTGTATACCACTGCATTTTCCTGCTGTCATAGACAGCTGAAGCAGTGATTGGCACTCTGCAACCGTGCCTGCAAATACACTGACTGAACTGGAAGAGGCTGACACACCTCTGGAAAACTCAGATGATGGCACTATGTTTCTTGCACATGCGTGCAAGCAAACATAAAAATCACACTGGCTCACGGAGTGGTGGAACAATATTTCTAGTCATACAGTTCTGGTTGGCACAAGTAGGGCCAGTTGTAAAGTTATGTCCTGATAAGGACACGGCTGGAACAGGATTTCAGTCAGTCAGGATTTAGGAAATTGTTTGCCCATTTTATAAATACATATATGATGCAGTGTACAGAATATGGGAATGGCTGCTATATTGGTGAAACTGGACCAAAACTCAAAACAAGAATAAACCTCCACAAATTTACATGCCCACAAATATAAAACTACACTGGCAGAGAAACATTTCCCCAGACCAGACCACTCCATCAGTGAACTAACTCAGAATGTTAAAAGGTAATTTCTAAAGCACACAGGAAGGACTAAGTGTGAGAAAAATGTACCATTGACAACTTTGGTTGGGCTTAGACTTGGGGCCCATCAGTTTGGCTCAGCTTTGAGAATTCGGCCAAACCATTTCTGCTCCCAGTGCAGTAATTTGCATTGGGTAAAGCAGACTGAAGATAGTGCAGTAAAAAGCCTTGTGGTCAGCATTGAATATTAGCTACTGTATCTTGCTTGTGGCACATGGTGATGGCATGCATCTGCTGTGGCAACTGTTAGTGGTGTTGTGACAGAGTCATCAAAACCCACTATGTCCACCATGACCCAGTGTGAGCTACAGTATTAGTTACTGTACCAGTCATTACTGAACTCAAGCAGTATAGTATGCTTTTTTTCAATGCCAATTACTTATTTTCTCTGGCTCACTGATTTTCAAATGATATAATAATACCTCCTGCTTTCCTTCTGTATATCATTGTTACAGCGATTCTGTAACAGTGAATCCCCTACTGCAACACAGGAGCAGTGACCACACTTGTGGTGAGCTGTATACGTGTTGCAGCAACTGGTATGCAGGCAACAGAACTGGACATTTCTCTACTGTCTGTGTGACGTGGAGTTAGTTATAATAAGTGGGGGAAGGGATGGTGAAACTGGGTTGGTGTTGGTGTGTTTCCCTGGTCAGTGTTGGGACATGGCACTGTCGGGACTGTCGGCAGCATCATGTCGCTGTAGAGGATGTCAGCAAATTTCTGTCACCATGGCTTGGTGGAAACTCATTGTTCCAGTTCTTGGTATTACTGTGGCCATGCTTAGTTCCTGGTGTTCCTTAAGGTCTTCAACACATTGCTCTTTGACTATACCTAGCAGCCTACCGAGGCAGTTTTTCATGTTCTCTCCTTGGGGCTTACCTTTAACTGTTACCAATCTACTAATATACTTACCATTCTTACTTTACCTACACCTCTCTAGCAAATACCTCCCTACTCAGGCATATGCCACAGGACAACTGAGCACATGTCCCAACAATAATCAGGCACCCACCCCTATTTTCTTCCACATTAGCTTCATACTGCAACAATCCAACCCCCTCAAGGGCTCAGCTCCTTCTTTTTATATCTGCCAACCTTGTTCAGAGGAGATTATCGGGGCTGCCAGGCCTGAAGCAGCTGTTTTAAGTTTTATCCTTTTTTGTGGGGTTTCCTATAACCCCAGTGTTCCTTTGGCACTAGGTCAACCCTCATACACCACCTAGGAGTGGAGCATCTCCATCTAGGTTCTCCATTGTTCGTAGGGCTATGCTCTGCAGCTCCTTTGTGGAGGTGAAGTCTCAGAAAGGTGGAAGAGGTAGCAAAGTATTGTTCACTTTACAAAAGCACATTACAGGTGGAATTCCATGTCAGGAGTTTAATACTTCACATGAAACCTGGGGGGATGGCAACCTAAAACCTTGGATACCCAGAGGTTTCCTCCACATGTGTTTTTTCCTCTCCTCCATGTTGAAGTTCATACAAGTAGTTAGATGATATCATTAGTGGTTTCTGCTTGGTGAGTTGGGACTTGGATGGTGGCATGTTCATTCTTCACTGATGGTTCAGTGCCATGGCCTTTCCTCTCTCCTTAGTGGAGAACAATGTCCTAGTGGTTCAACAGATACCTTTGTCTCTGACATTTTGAACATCTTCCCTTAGGTACCTTAACCAATTGATCTGCAGCCTTGTGGCATGTCAAAGGGTGAAGACATCCTTAAGAGGGTTCCTGTGCCACTGGTACCCCAAAAAGGTTGATAGTTCCTTGAAAACAAAAGCAGGAATGGCAACACATTTCTAACATCCAGACAACTTGTTTCCTGGGACAGCAGGTCCCAGGGCTAAATAGGGAACTCAGGCAACTGGATGGACCATTGGTCTTCTTCTGCAGTCATTGTCTATGTTGCTGTGTAATCCTCCAACATCCACCAATGATCTCCTAACCAACAGCACTGCACCAACTGTGCTAAGCAATGTAATATGTTGCATACACATTCACTACAGCAGTTACTTCATACTTAGGTACCTTCTGAACCAGTGAAATGTATGGCCATGCCTGGGATTTAGTGGGGCCATGGGTAACAATCGCAATACCCCTCCCACTGAGTGCTCTATATAGGTCTCTTGCCCCAAGCATGTTTTGAATCCTCAGATCTTTGCTCCTACCATCCTCCCCTCCTCCTGTTCCAATAGCTCACTTTTCTCCACCAAGGAGTCTTCTCAAAGGTACCTTTAGCCAAGGGATCCACCACAGTCCTAAGGCTCCTCTAAGGGTGAAATCTTTTTCAAGAGGGTTCCTGTGCTACTAGTACACCAAAAGGGTGGCAGCATCTTGGAAACAGAGGCTGTGAAAGACCACACATAGCCAGCAGTCTACCAACTACCTAAGTCCTTTAACATCTACCCATGATCTCTTACCTTACAGTATGGAGCTACCAATGCACTCAGTAATCATAAGCAAATCAGTGGCACAATCACTATGCTATGTGACAGAAACATTCCCTATAGCAGCTACCCATAATTAATTGATCACTGAACTGGTGAAATAAGTAAGAATTACTAGTTATGCATCACGAAACAAAACAAAAATGAAAAGGAAATTAAAAGACATTAAATGTAGAGTATTACATTGCCCTTCACAATATTTCCCACCTCTGGACAAATTACCAAGCAAGGCATGAGATCAGTGCAGTGCAGGATGAATTTGTGGAGTTGGGGAGGGGCCTCAGACAGGTAGCAAGCACGGTAACCTTCTCAGAGGTGCTGCCAGTCTATGGCAGGGGTGAGGCTAGGGTACTGCACACCATGCAGTTTAATGAATGGTTGCAAAACTGGTGCAGAGCACAGGGCTTTGGCTCTCATTGGGGACTAGGGGTCCACCTGGAGAGATGAAGGTCTATACTGGCATGATGGTCTGCATTGTCCAGGAAGGGAAACACGCTCCTAGGTGACAGGTTTAAAGGCTTCCTTGGCAAGCTTTTAAACTAGCCAAGGGGGGAGGTGCTGATAGGAAACAGGAAAGTTCAAGCCTTCACCCACAAAACATGGCAGGTAGTAGGGTAAACACTGAGGTATAGAGCTTGACAGAGGGCAGGACAGGGGTAAATGGAAAAATGGACAAGGGCAATAAGAGCAGAGATGGGATAAAAAAGGATAAAGCCAACATTAAATGGAGGGCAATGAGTACCAATGCCCATAGTCTGGGAAACAAGCTTCTAGAGCTAGTAGCCCTGATGGAAGAGGAAGACTTGGATATTGAGGCAGTCACAGAAACATGGTACACTGAGAACCATGACTGGGATGTCAACATACCAGGGTACACAATCTACAGAAGGGACAGGGAGGGTAAAAGAGGAGGTGGAGTAGCTCTCTACATAAGGGAAGGGATCAAAGCTACAGAACTAAAAAGTAAAGGGGGAGGACAAGAGGAACTCTGGGTCAAATTGGAGACAGGGAATGGCATCACAATCCACACAGGGGTTGTATACAGACCTCCGTCTCAAGGGGAGGAAATGGACAAGAAAATGATAGAGGGCATTCTCAAAATGGCTGAAAAAGGGGAGATACTGTTGATGGGAGACCTGAATATGCCAGATGTTAACTGGGTGACATGGACTGCAGCCACAACCAAGAGCAGGGTCATTCTCGATGCCCTACAAGGGGCATGCCTTAGACAGCTAGTGGTGGAACCCACTCAGGAGGGAGCAATATTAGACGTGGTACTCTCAAATGGAGAGAGGATCACAAATTTAGAAGTCAGTAGACATCTGGGAACAAGCGACCACTGCACAGTGTGCTTCACAATAAACACAACCATGGAGACAAGCTATACAAAGACAAGGATACTGGACTTTAGAAGGGCTGACTTTGGCATAATGGGTGAATACATGAGGAATGCATTAGCAAATGGCCAGAAAGGAGGGGTGGAAGAACAATGGAGAAAAATCAAAACTGCCATCATGGAGGCAACAATCCTTTGTGTGAAACAAATAAAGAAAACAAAGTGGATTAAAAAACACTATGGTTCTCAAAAGAGGTGTCAGGGAAGGTTAAGGAGAAAAAGGCTGCATTCGAAAAGTACTGTATAAGGAAGCACAGATGGAGCACGGCAGGGAACTGTATCAATTAAAGCAGAAAGAAGTGGGGAAGGCAGTCAGAAAAGCAAAGGCCCAAACCGAGGAAAAGATAGCCAACTCAGTTAAGAAGGGGGATAAAACCTTTCATAGGTACATTAGGGAGCATAGAAAGGTTAAGGGAGGGATAGTGAAGATTAATAAAGGAGAGGAGAGGGGAGGTGGGCAGAGGGAGACAGTGAAAAGGCAGAGATACTGAATGAATACTTTTGCTCAGTATTCACAAAAGAAGAAGAGGAGGAGAAGTTACCTAAACCAAACAGTAGAAGCACTCTGGGTAGTGGGGTTGACGCCACTCCATTTACAGAAGAAAGAGTCCTGAAAGAACTCCTAAAACTCAAGGTGGACAAAGCAATGGGTCCTGATGGGATTCACCCTAGAATCCTAAAAGAGCTAAGGGAGGACCTAGTGACACCACTAACCACACTTTTTAACAAATCATGGGAAAATGGGATGGTACCTGAGAACTGGAGGAGGGCAGATGTGATTCCCCTTCACAAAAGTGGGAGCAAGGCAGAAGCAGGAAACTACAGACCTGTTAGTTTGACCTCAGTGGTGGGGAAAATGATGGAATCACTTCTGAAAGAAATAATTGTTCAGTACCTAGAGGCCAGCGGGGCACAGGACCCAAAGCAGCATGGATTCACAGCAGGAAGGTCATGTCAGATGAATCTAGTTGATTTATTTGACTGGGTGACCAAAGTAATAGACCAGGGAGGGGCTGTGGATATGGTCTACCTAGACTTTAGCAAGGCATTTGACACAGTCCCACACAAAAGATTAATAATCAAGTTAGCCAGCTTGGGAGTGGGTCCCAGGGTAGTAGACTGGCTAACAGACTGGCTGCACAACAGGATACAGAAGGTAATAGTGAATGGAACACATTCTGAAGAAAGGGGGGTAACTAGTGGGGTACCTCAGGGCTCAGTACTGGGTCCAGTCCTCTTTAACGTCTTTATAGGTGACATTGCGGAGGGTCTGGAAGGAAAGGTATGCATCTTTGCAGATGACACAAAGATCTGTAACAGAGTTGACACACGGGGGGGGGTAGAAAGGATGAGAAGGGACTTGGCAAGATTGGAGGAATGGTCAGACATATGGCAACTTAGATTCAATGCAAAGAAGTGCAAAGTAATGCACCTGGGAAATAAATATCCAGAAGAAGAGTACACAATAGCAGGGGAAGTACTAACGATAACAATAATGGAAAGGGATCTGGGTGTAGTCATATCAGATGACCTAAAGGTGGGTAAGCAATGTGAGAAGTCGGTAAGGAGAGCAGGTGGATACTGGGATGCATAGGGAGGGGCATCACAAGTAGAAAAAGGGAAGTGGTTATCCCTCTGTACAGACAGTTAGTGAGACCCCATCTGGAGTACTGTGTGCAGTTTTGAAGACCTCATCTACACAAGGACATAGACAGGATGGAAGCAGTCCAGAGGAGGGCAACTAAAATGGTGCAGGGTCTACATCAGAAACCATATGAAGAGAGACTGAGAGAAGTTAATATGTATACCCTTGATGAAAGGAGGGATGGGGGGACATGATAGAAACTTTTTAGTACCTCAAGAGAATCAACAAAGTCCAGGAGGGTAGCATCTTTCAGAAAAAGAGATATGTAAGAACAAGGGGGCACAATTTAAAGTTAGAAGGGGGACGACTCAGGGGTAATGTGAGGAAATTCTTTTTCACGGAGAGAATGGTGGACGCATGGAACAGCCTTCCTGGAGAGGTTGTGGGGTCTAAAACAGTGGGGGAATTCAAACATGCATGGGCAGACATAAGACAAGTATAGTGGGGGTTGCAGGAAGTAGGCTGTTAGTTAACTAGAATCTGCAGCTTATCCAATAGGTAGGAAAATGGGCAGACTGGGTGGGCCAAGTGGTCCTTATCTGCCGTCAAAGTCTATGTTTCTATGTTTCCCATCCATAGATGAGTGCTTATTTTTGGTTGAGTTTTTCTTTCCTTTTCACATTATTTGAACTTGTTTGAACACAGACACTGCCTGCTGCCAGCAAAGACATAATAATTAACTACGGACTTGAGGTCTGACTGGAAGATTACTGTGCATGTTGGTTAGGTCACTCATTCCATCGCTGTCCCATTCACAGTGAATGGGATCAGGAGATGGGTCTTATTCAGTTGATACTGGCTCTGTGTGTGCTCAGTTGGTGATCACAATGTGTAGGTTGCTGTTACTCATCAGATGGAGGAGTTGCATCACTGCTGCTGGGAGTGCTGAGCTGAATTGTGTACTAGTGCCAGTGAGAGGAGTCTGGGGACACTTGTCAGTGTCATCAGGTAGTGTAGCAGTAGGGGTGGGACTAGTAGTAGACATAATTTGCTGGACATAGGAATAATGAATGAATAGTTAAAGCTGATCTTTGGTCGGCTGAGTTTGAGAAAAGCTAATAATTCAAGATTCACAGGATCAAGCCTTGGGTGATGTGATGAGGCAGTATTCACAGAAATGATGACATTTCTTTCCAAATATTGGATGGCATCCAAGAAAATACAAAGCCACTTGCCTGTCTTACCAGAATTTGATTGGATTAGTATTTCTGCTAGTCAGTGGCTCTGCTACATAAACCTGCAACATGTACTGTGGTAACAGGTAAGAGCCTTGCTCCAGAATGTCTGAGCAGAAACATAGAAACATAGAAGTTGACAGCAGATAAGGACCACAAGGCTCATCCAGACTGCCCATTTTTCTGCCTTATGAATGTGCCATAGGCCTTTACTCTGTCAATGGCCTATCTACTTATACTCAAACTCAGCATTGGCATTCAGTATTAGACAGCTTCGAAATATATTTATTTCAGGATCATTACTATCCAAGTCTTCCTTCATATCACGCTGATGCCTGACTCTGGCAGCAAGTGAAGTCAGCAGAAGAGGAGGAGCAGTACAACCAGGAGGTTGTGAATGTATACTCTTGCCATATTTTATTAAACTGTCTGCTGCTTTATCATAAGTGTTCACAGAGCTTTTTGTTTGATATATTCTATGTTTCCAGGGGAAATTTAACACATCTTTATATCTGGGATCCAGTAGTGTTGCCATACCATATGGCATATGTGATCATTGCGGTCAAAACTGTTTGCAAATTGTGTCAGAAACAGCTCTGCTACTTCTTTAATGAGTATTGTAGCCTGCTGCTATGATGACTCAGATGAACTAGTGGTGTCACCTCCTGCACCTCCACTCCCACCATAATCACTGTCATTCTTGCCTCCTCCACCAGTACTGCTGCCATGACCACCACCACGACTAGCCTTGCTTTGTGAGATTGCAGAAGAAAATCATGAGTAATGAGATGTGTGGTGTTTAGACTCAGTGTGGGAACCACCACGATAAGGACTGATAATTCAGCACTGATATCTTTATTAGCCAATTCACATGGCCACAAAATGTAACAAATGTGTGCAGCATACAATTCTGCACCAGTGACAAATATCACCCACAGAGTGGTCACCCTGGATGGCACTCCCAGATTATTCAATGGCTTAGTCTTAAAGAATTGGTGTTTCCTAAAGTTAAGTATTCAAAATATAATTACTCTTTCTTGCAGATTGTTTTAGTGCAAAACAATGATTTTCAGCATTTATTACACTATCCAAATGGTTGTGGGAACTAGGGATTAAACTGCAAAATAAGCTCTGCTCACAATGACTGTGGTGGAGTTACTGTGTAGATTAACAGCCTAGCAGTTCCATTTTAATGGTTTCACTTTTTAGCTGGTTTTCAGGCCACAATGACTGTGAGCAACAATAAAGTGCTTCTGCCTATTTTTGTTACAGCACTTTCAAACTGTTTTTTAGCATACAATGACTGTGGGCAAATGTATTAAAACTGGTACTTTCACAATAGTTGTGGCCAACATAAAAACACCAGTTCAAAAACCTAAACAATGAACTGCACCCCAAGGTTTTCAACAATGTCCAGAAGTGTGGTCACTCTTTGCCTAAGGCAGAGAGGAATACAGAGTGCTAGAAGTGTTTGGACCCAGATTATGATTGGCTAAACTGTGATCTGGGTAAAGAGTTTTGTCCTAAGACACAGAAAAAGAGGAGGCAAGCAAAATGACAGTCTTTATCACCTCCAGCCCCTCTGTCTAGCTCCAAAGAATGGTCCCTTAATAAAATGGAGGAGCACATCTCTGTGATAATGCTAACAAAAACAGCCTCCCTGAAAACCAGCTTAAAGCAGAGTCTCCAAGGAAGCCCACAAAAGAGCATACGTCCTAGGGTAAGGAACACTGACATAAAAGAAAAAGAACAAGAAAGGATAACATTTGGAGCTTCAGAAAGAAAAGACAAATGAGCCAGCTGTCCAGTCTGTTGGTGATGCTCAGATGCATTCCATGGAGAAAACCAAATAAATGTGTCATTTTGTTTCCAGACCGTGAAAGAGCATGCATTTAAAATTCCCCACACGATTGCACCTAGTGTCATACAAGAAGAATGCTTATTTGAGGTGGAGGAGGAACCTATTACTCCACAAATCACAAGTGGTGCAGAAATAGATTTACCTCCATGTTATATGCAGCAGTACTCCCCATATTCTGCATGGCAGCTATGATTAATATCCCCGTAGAGGAAACAAATTCTAGCATTGGGGAGTCAAACTTTTTACGGTAAACATGTTGGGACTGACTTTGACCCAAAAAAAAAAAAAAAATTCGGTATCCCCATTCATGACACTTTTAAAAAGATGAGGAAAACAAGTTTTCAATTGCCTGCATCAGCAACAGCAACTAAAAAAGTAAAGATACTGTATATAGTAACCAGAACAAGTTCAGAATGTCTTTAACAACACTTTTACTCTGACTGCCTAATACATGCGTTAAATGTGAAAAGGCAAAAATAACTTTTTATACAGCACCTCCTGACAAGGACTGCAAAAAAATAAATTAATTATTCACAATGTTTGACCAGGAAAGGAACACTAAGCTATGATAGCTTATTTCCAGGTGTCCTGTGTCCTGGGGGTGTGATACATTGACCTGGTTTATTGACGGGGGATGTCAGCAATGACACCAGGAAAACTCCATTACTTTATATTAGACTACCAAGATGGCCAGCGAGGTGGACTTATGTGTGGTTGCTGCGAGTGTGGGGAGATTGCATGGGAGATGGAGATGACATTCCTTCTCAGCTTTTCTCACAGATGCCATCTGATAACCTGACTTCAAAGGGGCTGCCGGTGCTTGACACTGTTAGCTGGGAAATGTCAGAGGCAACTCTGAAAGCTGGCCTTGTGTGCACACCCAATGTTGATAATCAAACTGATGTTTCTCAACCCAAACTTCTGGTTATTCCTGCTCTTATTCATCCTCATGAGTATCTCCCATGTCCTCTGAGTCCTAAGTCTGCAACTCATAAACAGGTTATGCCTAAATGGATGCTGGAGTAAAAAAGGAAAAAAAAAGGTGGAAAACCTGGGTTTTCTTTGCAAATGCTACAGAAGGCATTTAAGGGATGTAGCTTTCATCAGCCTGATGGCAAAGAGCTGACAATGTCATGTGGAAGAGTGTCCTCATCTGGAATGGCACAAATGAGCCACTGGCTTGGCCTAAGATGAGGACGCTCAAGTCAGCACACAGACAGCACCATTCCTGTTGCTCAGCCCTGGTCAGTAGATAACACCATCCTTGCAGCTGGTTGGGTCAAAGTCCCAGACAGCATTACATGCCTCCCTGATTCTGAGTACAATCCACAGTCTACAGCTTCTATATTGTAGGTTGTAAAGAGGGTACTTCAGCGGGGATAGCAAGTACCTTCAGTTTGCTTCACCATCGTGCACTCCTACTGCTCTTTCTGAAAATGAAACTGTTCACTCATCTTCTCCAGTGCCTTTCCCACCCCCATGTGTGTGTATACCCAATAAGCCTGGGGTGGGGAGCAATGTCCCTGAGAACAGTGCTGAACAAGTTTGCAGAGGGGGTTGGAAATTTTAGGTCAAACTGAGACAAATGAACATGGGTACTGGCCATCTGCCAGGAAGTTTCTTCTTAGGTAGGGAACGTGGTATGTGTTTTTACCCAGTCCAGTCCTGTTTCTGCCACAAATGTGGCTCTCAGTGTCACCTGAGTTCTGCTTTTGACACCAATAGGTGCAATATGTGCCTGGAATATGGTAATTTAAGCCACAACTGTCCAAATGCCTTGAAATGTAATTTGTGTGAAGAACAGGGGCACTCTTACAGGCATTGGCCCTAGGTCTTGCATAACAGGTCAGACAGCCTTAATCAAGAGGAACTCATTGTCAAAGGCCAGGCCCGAGGATTAGCTTAAGCTTCTGCAAAACAGGAGGCTGAAAGACAGCAAGAAAAATATATTGCTGCAGTGTCAGGTCCTCCCCCTGCTTCAATACCAAATGCATTAACAGTACAAAATGCTTCTCCTCTAGCACCTTTAAAGCCTAGACTGGGCATTATTGAGCCCATGAATGTTGAAGATGACCCTTCTGCTGTCCAGACCACAGGTGGTGAGAAGATAGTGCTGCCCTTGATACTGGCCAGAATAAAGAGGTGACCCCTTCAGAACACCAGGGATCAGAGAAACACACCTCTTCTGCTTGTAGGGTAATGCTCCTCCTTTGGAAGATGAAATGGAGATTGTTCACTGACAAAAAGAAAGGAAAGAGGAAACTGAAACCTAGATCCTCCCCCTCCTGAAAAGTCTGTGAAGAATACATTCTCAACCCTGGCTCGAGGGTGTCAGTTGGGAGACACGAGAGAGGGAGAGGGAGATTTGGGGGCATCCCCCATTTCCTCTTCTATTTGGGATGTCTCCTCTGATTGTGAGGACTCCCCTTCAGAAATACTGTAGCTCTGGCTAAGAAAAGTCATAGATGTTCCAAGTCTCAGACCAGGAAAAATACCCACCCTTAACATCTTCCAGTGTGTTTAGGTTCCACAATCTCTCCCATAACACTGAATGTCAACAGAGTGAAGTCTCATCGTAAATTGACTACCACTATGGCTGTCTTGGAGTCCTTACAAAATAACAAGGCACTTGGATCAAATCTACTTTTGAATTAAATGCTGTTAAAAGATTGTGACTACATGGCCCTCCTACTGGTCACAAGCTACTGACCGGTCTATTGACATTGGTATCCTCATGAGAGGCTCTGCCTTTACCCTGGTTAAACTTGTTGAAATAGAACCAGGATGGGCATTATTGGTGGATATCATGTATAACAATAACTCTTTCTGTCTTAAAACTGTTTATGCCCCTCAGATCAAGGAAGCCAGAGTATCCCTGTTTAAAGAGATCCATCCCTTTCTGCACACTAATAAACTAGTAATCTTGGGTGGGGACTTTAACTGCAATCTATCTCTACAGGACAGAGGAGGGAAGACCGCTAAACTTTTCAGCAACTCAGTGTACCTCAGTTAACTAGTGAGCACAACACAGATCCATCTATGACAATCTGGCTGTGCTATGGCAATTGTTTGAAAGGGAGGGACGGGGTTAAAGTCTAACTTTCTCTTGTTAATTTGATGAAGAGAAAACCTTTGACCTGGCTCCCCATGGGTATTTCCTGAATGTGCTTTGCCTCTGTGGGATCTCCAAAACTTTTATTGAGTGTATAGCTTTATTGTATGATGGTTCATATGTTTTTCCCTTTAGTAGTCTCTGGTACAGGTGCTCCCATTCAAGTCAGACAGGGTGTGTGGAAAGGTTGCCCCCTTGGCCCCCTGCTGTATGTCTTCTCCTGGACCCTCTGATCAAGCTGCTTCAGAGTAATGAGGCAGTTAAAGGTATATGGCTTTTCCCTTGACCCTCCAGAATTAAAAATATTGATGAACACTGATGATTTATGCATACTTTTAAGAGATTCAGATGTAGGTACCATTGTGCAGGAAATTTTGTGCACTTTCTGTGCAGTGGAAGTGTCCCAGCCTAATTTTAATAGCACTGGCATCCAGATTGGATCTGCTGACAGATCTGAGAAAGTGTGGGACATTTCTGGCATCAGTATCAGTCCCCAGCTGATTAAGATTCTAGGAGTCTCCACTGGTTGGTCTGACCCAGCTATAGATAACTAGCAAGCTCTACTAAAACAGCAGAGTCTAAACGTTTGATACAGAAGAATAAACTCTTGTCAAATTGCAAGGAGGGTCTTTTGATAAAAGCCCTGGTTCTCCTATTTTTCTTATATTAGTGCCCTATACCATCTACTAACATGTTTAGAAACTAGAATGTATACTGAAGTTTATTTTTTCAGGGCTGTGGAGGAGCAGGCTAAATCCCATAAAAAGGGAATGCACTTACATAAATATACAGAATGGTGGGGTGCAAATGGTTACCCCAATTTGTTTTTTATCTATATGTTCCTTTTCTTTAATTTTGCTCCCATATTATGTGAGAAAGTTATGGGATGGTCGTCCCTGGTGAAGGAATGTGTGGTTCTGTGGTTTCAAAGTTGGAATATAAAGACAGATTTGGCACTGAATAAATCCCCAGTTCCTATCATGCCTGATTATACATATCTGGTAAACTGTTATGTGGGCCACGCAATAAGGGTGTTGCAACCAGTTTGCCTGTCATGCTGGCAAACTGGATTTTGTGGTGCTCAAGAGGGATGACAGCATCTGGATGTTGCACCCCTTGCCCCATACACCTCTGACCTGGAGGTGATTATATTGAAGTACAGGGGCTGCGGGGTGTGATTCCTTCCATGGGGGGGGTGTCAGGGGCACAGCCCCCTACAAATATCCAGAACATGCCCTGGGGCACTGGGCACCATGGGGGTCAGGCAGCACAATTGCTGGGCACGATGTTCACTATTAGCATTGTGCTGGTGCCCTAATGATGGTTACAGTTTTTCTTGTCGCTGTGACATGGGTGAACCTATATATTTTAGGCTATTCTTAAAATAAAGAAATGGAAACTTATGCTGGAGACAGTACATAATCATTCTGGGAAATGTATATATCCATATGATAGCCTCATGTTTTTCACTAAAGGTAGAACTTAAAGGTTGTCCTGTAGGTGTTGAAGACGGTGTACTGGAACAACTCAGTAATGATAGAATTCCCCAGCAGATGTGAGATATATGCAGGCTTGTGGTTCATGATACTATGGCAGGTAGGAATTCATATAAACATAAAAAGGTAGAGGAACAGATGTGTCCAAGAGAGTCCTGTGTTGATTAATCCCTGAGACACAGTTGAATTTTTTTCCTTTTTGCCCTTTTGAGGTCTCGTTATGGGAGGCACTAGCAAGAATATGGCAGGAACATTTATTTGCCCAAGTTTCCTATCAAGAAGTGGTGTTATATCTCTTTTCTAGCTGTTGGGAGAAATACAGTAAAAGCACACCGTAACTATATATGGCATGTTGCAAATAGTATGTATGGCAAGCATGATGCGCCTTAACTAAGAAACAGAAAATGATTGTTCCGTGTGTTGTTGCTGACTCTGTTCACAAAGCAGTGTGGTAGTGAGGATTCTTTATAACAGATTTAGACAGACAACTGTAATACAGTGTATAAAAAATGCATATTCTGCGTTTGTCAATTTATTGTCCAAAAAGCAAGATAAAGAAAATAAAGGATATTTACAAAAAGGAAAATAAGAGGGTGTTAATTCTTCACACCAATGTAAATCATCAGGACATCATTCTTCTTCCATTAAGCATCAAAATCAAAAGAATTCCTGAGATCTTCCTTCTTGACAGTGTGTAAACCTCCACACTCCGCTCTTCTTAGCTCTTGCTCAGTCTCTGATCAGAAAGCAACTGACCATCTTCCATACTCTCTCTCCTATCTACTTCTCTAGCCCTCTGGTGCACATTCTTTTATGGCAGCCTGACATGACATCAGAGGTCAGGTGACAACATCAATTAGCAGGGTCACTTTATTTTAAATCTCTACATTTCATAAAACAATGTCCTAACCTGCCTAGCTTAATGCTATTCTCTATGTCCACCATGCAGGCTCTTAAGGAGTCTATTCTGAAGAAAAAGGCTAAATAAAACCTTAATTACAGTGGCATGACATCACACTTGGGAGTTGACTCCTCCCCTACTGTGATGTCACTGACTGCGTCTCCCATAAATACAGTCAGTTCAGGGGCTGCCAGCCCTATAGCAGGACCTCTGGAAACATCATCAGGTAATGACCCTTTTTTCTTTTATTTCTGGCTCATTATAATATTTTAAACCAGAAGAAAAATATTCAGTAGGTATCACTAGGCTTGAAAAATTTAAGCAGAAAAGGGCACGCTCCTTATCTGTTTACTCTTGCAAGCACTAGGAACCTACTGCTTTTTTAAACACAGAAACATAGAAACATAGAATTTGATTGCAGATAAGGACTGCTTGGCCCACCCAGTCTGCCCATTTCCCTACCTACTGGATAAGCTGCAGATCCTAGTTAACCAGCAGCCTACTTCTTCTTACCCCATCCCCAGAATTGCCTTATGACTATCCCATGCATGCTTGAATTCTACCACTGATTTTGACTCCACAACCTCCTCCTAGGCCGTTCCATGCATCCACAATCCTCTCTGTGAAATACCTCCTTAAATTACCTCTGAGCCGCCCCCCCCATATCTTCAAATTGTGCCCTCTTGTTCTTGCACACCTCTTTTTTTGAAAGATGCTACCCTCTTGGACTTTGTTGATCCCTTGAGGTACTTTGAAAGTTTCTATCTTGTCCCCCTCTCCCTCCTTTCCTCGAGGCTATACATATTAAGCTCCGTAAGTCTCTCTTCATATGTCTTCCGGTGCAGACCCTGCACCATTTTAGTTCTCCTCTGGACAGCTTCCATCCTGTCTATGTCTTTGCGGAGATTGGGTCTCCAGAACTGCACACAGTACTCCAGATGGGGTCTCACCAGCTGTCTGTACAGAGGATAATAACTTCCTGTTTTCTACTGGTGATTCCTCTCCTATGCATCCCAGTATCCCCCAGCCCTTCTTGCTGCCCTCTCATTGCTTACCACCTTTAGGTCATCTGATATGACTACCGCCAGGTCCCTTTCCATTTTTGTTGTTGTTAGTATCTCACCCCCATTGTGTACTCTTCCCCTGGGTTTTTGTTTCCCAGGTGCATTACCTTGCACTTCTTAGCATTGAATCTAAGCTGCCATACATTTGACCATTCCTCTAACCTTGCCAAGTCCCTTCTCATCCTTTCCACCCCACCCTGTGCATCAACTCTGTTGCATATCTTAGTGTCATCTGCCTGAAAATAGGCAGAATTTGTGTAGTGCACTTACCTGGTCAACAAAAACTAAATAAATAAAAAATAAATTACCAGGAAACAGTGGAAAGTTGTGTTACCCTGTTGAGACAATTGGACCTCTGAAGAGAGGTCACAAGGACAACAGCATAAAAGAAGCATTTGTCAATGTTGAATGTTCGCTGCTTGCATTACTGTTGTACTGGGTTCTGGCTGTACGCAGTTTCACTATGTATTAACCCAATCGTAATGTGAGCCTCCTTCAAGCAAGCCCCAATGATCAGAATATGTTACCTACCTGGCAGAGATCTGATTTCAGCTCAGTAAGTACACTCTTGTGCATGGAGTTATGATTATATGTATAGTATTAGCCTAAAGTAGGTCTCAAAGATTACTTATTACATATGGATTAGGAACTTTTGCACTCATTTCTTGGCTAAGTAGGACCTGAAATGATATTGTCCTATGTTGCTGAGGTAAGGTTATATACAGAATTCTTCATCACACAGTTGAAAGACTTGTAACTTGCTGTGAAATAAAACAAATTGCAAACCTGTAATTAATATTTTAGTTTAAACATCAGAGGGTTATATTGTTTTATAAGTAATTAGCGAATGCATGCTTTTTAAACAACACTGTATGAGGTATACCATACGATCCGCTACTTGGTTGAAGTAATGAGTCTGAAATCTAAGAAGAATTTTAAAATTGTGCATGCTCTGAACCGAGGGAATTTGATTAGGGTTACAGATGCAAAATAAAAAGATACAATGCAAGATACAATAACAAAGGATGCTTCTGCAAATGTTTTTGGTTTGCTGTTTTTATTACATTTGTTTTCTGTTTCGATGTAGCGTTGGTGTATTTATCAAACTATGAATATCTTCTTACAGTGTAGGTATTCACACACAAGCATATTTAGTTTCGTATAGATTTTTTACCTCTTATGTATCATAGCCTAGTTTACTGTATTTACTGTATATGTTTGCAGTATTGTCAGGCAAGGTTAGAGAACAAATTATTTTAAAAGTTCACTACAAGTAAATTGAATTCCCATGTTAGATATGTAAATCCAGTTGTAGATATGAAAGGAAAAAGTGTGACTCCTACCAGGACTCGAACCCAGGGACCTTGCCAAGGTCTCTGGGTTTGAGTCCCAGTAGGAGTCACACTTTTTCTTTCATTTCTACAATTGGATTTTCAAAATTGCTTTGCAGTGGCTAACTGCATGGGAGAAAGAAATAGCATGTTAGATATGTTACATTCTGTGGAACAGATTGCAGCTGCAGATTGAAGATGTCATCCTATGTAGGCAAAAAGTGGACACTATGAGTTTGCATTACAGTAGACTGCTTTTTCTGGTGTTCCAGTCAACCTGTACCAAGTGGCAAGATCTCAGTTCAGTGCATCCCAGTTCATAGTTCAGTCATGGATTAACAAATTATGCACTTCCTTATCCTGGTGACACCGACTGGTAGTGTGCTGCATTCCATGTGGCGGTCCCAAGTCTGGCTCTTAAACTCGACCCTCCTGCCCCAGACTGAGGTGATTTGTGACATAATGTAAAGCCATTGTGCTCCAATCCTGGGGGAGGAAAACTGGTCCATCCACATTCAGAGCACCTCCTGTGGAGCAGTGTTAATGGCATTGACTGTGTGATCACAGGACACTGGCCATCCTGCACATGTAGGGCAGTGTTGTGAGCAAGTCCCAAAATCTGACTGGATGGCAAGTGGATAAATGAAAAGGAAAATAACTCACCCTGCAACAGATAACCTAGGCAGCTGCCCACCCATGTCATGGCCACTAAACATCTGGTTCCATTCTTGCAGCCTCAGCTGAGCTTTAGTATGGATCCTAGGTAAGCCAGAGGTCTGCACCATTCCAGTCGAGGCCCTGAAGTAGGGGGCAATTTATAGAAGTTTATTTTCTGCCAGACGTTCTGGTCTGGATGCCCTAGATAAGTAATGAGTTGTGCTGCTATAAGCAGTAGTGCTGAGAAAATGCTGAGTCAATATTTTTGTATTTTTAAAGCTTTTAAACAAAAGTAACACTTAGTAATTTTATGAAATCTATTGATGGTTGTTATATAATAATTAATGTTATTTGATAAGTTTTATCTACCATTACATGATTTTACAGCTGTGCTTTCCATATTTTAATTCCCAGTGGAGAATATTACAAGGGATTCCAGGAGCTTAAGGCCAGAGTAGTTCAAGATTTTGGAGGTTATTAAGTACATCAGGGCCTTTAATAATTTTAAGGACTTTAGGAACATTAAGGACTATAAAACTGGATAGAGGCATTGCTGCTAGTGGAACTGTTTGGAACTATTTGGCAAGATACTCCTGAACATTTAAGCATGAAGGAAGTGTATTGTATGTAGCTAATACCTGCAACAGATCTTGTAAGTTGACTTTTAAACCACACACATAGAAGAAAAGAATAGGAATGTGTGTGTGTGTGTGGGGGGTGTGGGGGGGGGGGAGCTCAACAGTGCAGATAACAATCTTAGGAACTTTGGCTTTAGAAAGAGGAATGAGGATTGCAAACTTTAAGACATTTTTCAACAACTAAAATAATATTGATTATTCTGGTTTACTAGCACTATTTTTTGCTTGGACTTTATTCTACTTTGTGAATGTTTGACTGCTTTTGTCTTTTTTATAATTGCCACATTTTCTGAATTGTTTCACGCAGTTTAAATCTTTAGGGGAAGTTACATGAACTGTGTGATTAACCATTTAACCACTTAGATACTCCTCTTTGTCAACATTTATTTATAAGAGCTCACCTAGATCCTGATAACAGAAGGGTGTAGAGGGCTAAAAGTTGACAAGTGCAAAGAAATGTTTGATCTGGTTTCATTTCACTTATAACTGAGTTACCAGGTGGTTGAGTGATTTAAATTGTAATGCAGATGGAAACAAGAAGTGGTAAGGGTCTTGTGGACAATAGTACTCCAATGGACCTAATTGAGAAACCAGAAGTTAAACCTATTAAGCAATCTGTGAAACCAAGAGGAAGGCCAAATAAAACAATAAGAACATTGGAGCCTCTTAAGGGGATTAGTATGGGGCCAACAATAATGAAAGAGGAAAGGGAGAGTATGATGATCCCACATCCATCCCTTTAGAAGGAAACACACAGAGGGGCAGAGTCATAAAAGTAAACAGGGTTTATTTAGACCCAAAATGATTCAACCCTTAATTAGTGATATCTTTGATATAAACAAGGCAAAACAAAACAGTATTGAAAACAATAATGGTGTGAGTCTGAGGTACAAGTTCCATTACAATCACTTGTAATTAAAAAACATTAAATCTTTAAGATATGGATTTAGAGAAATTAGTGAATAATGAAGTAAACAAGATGGTTGAAGAAATTAGGGAAACTATCCAGACAAACAAAAGAAAAGAGCAAAAAATTAAAGAATATAAACAAGGGCTGAATGGTTCTGTGTTTACCTTTGAGAAACCACAGGCTCAAGATGCCCAAACTGATCAAAATAATGAGTCAAGTAGGTTATCAGGAGAAGCTACACAATTAATGAGCCCAACAGAGTTAGACACCCTAAATATGGAAAACTTAACAAAGAAGCTAATCAGTGCTCAAAGCGATTCTCTCTTGGCAAATGCTATGATATAGGAACAACATTTTTTAATTAAGCAAGATCTGTCATTTGTTAAACGCATCTGCATAGTGACAGGAAACACATTTTCTTTCTAATCCCTAACTCAAAACAGGAAAGGGAGCACTCAAAATTCCCTGGAATGAATACGTTATATCAAGCAGAAATTAACAACCTAGATGAGGACAGTAGGAGGTCAGAGACTGAGTCAATGCCTGTTCAAATAGCAGACCTTACAGAGATTTCCCCTTCCACTAATGATTTCAGTATCAATTCAATAGACTTAGGATCACAGTCAGTCTCAAATTCATTTTATTTTTTATTTATTTAGTTTTTGTTGACCGGGTAAGTGCACTAGACAAATCCTGCCTATTTTCAGGCACGACCCGGGGGAGGGGAATACAGATGAATGCCAACTGACCTTGAACCAGATTAAGCTGTTGGTGGTATTTTTAGTGAATGAGAGAAATTTGGCCAGGACACTGGGAAATTCCCCTACTGAGATTCAGATACTGAGTTGGTCATGCTACCAGCTGAGAACATTAGGCGTGATAGTACAGCAATGGAACTCAGAGCTGCTAATAAACAGGTTTGGGCAAAGGGAATTAAACAAGAAAGGGAGAAAAAGAAGAAGAAGAAGAGGAAAGTTAATACCAGAAAGATAATTCAGTCACCCACTTTTATAGAAAAATTAGTGAATGAACCACCCTCAGAAAACCTAGGGAAACAAGATGAGATAGATGAAAGGGACTCTTTAATTGTGATAGGGACAAAAGAATCTGCATGTCAGAAGGAATATGGTAAAAAAGGGAAAGAGAAAATATCGAATGCAAAACCTCACAAGATAAAAAATAGAACCAAACAAGAAAACAATAAAAAAAAGATCATGACAAAATCAAAGAAAACAAGAGACCCCCCAAAAAAATCAAAACTCCAAGGAATATAAAGATTCACAGTTGAATATGGCAGAGTTGTGTAACAACAAGCCACTTACAGATAGAGAAATAGAGGAACCTCATACAGAACATAAATCTAATGGGATTCAGGACCAAGATAAAAGTATTAATCAAAGAGCTATAAATACAAATGAAAGGGGGATGGAGTTTGAGAGACAATCCAAAACATTAGGTAACATTCTTAAAAGAACTCTAGAATCTAACTATGTGTTACCCCTATATAAAGAGACAATAACACTGGATGAGACTGAGGAAAAACTTAATTCACATTTAAAAAACATTTTAGGGATGATTTTACAGGGAAATAAGAACTATGCACCAATGTTAAACCATTTAAGCATTATTAGGCCCTTGGAGAATGTGGAGCTGGTCCTACTAATATTGGACCGGTACTGCATACTCAAGGCAATAGAAAACCAAAAGAACAGGATAAGAACTCTGGGTTTTGAATTGGAGAGGGTGATGAATATTAAAGTCTTGTTCCCAGAATATTATGATGGGCTAAAAAACCCAGAAAAGGGGAAATAAATAGTTACCCATCTCTATATTTGGGATAAATAACTTTCTAAATGAGACCAAGAAAAATCTAAGGATAAAAACTGTGGAACTATTTCAGAATTTACTCAGAATTAAAGATTTAAAGTTGACAATAAAGAAAGTGATAAGATGGGAGGGAAATTGCCAACTGACAATTTGGGTACACAACGAAACAGACTACCAGTTGACTTTATCAAAAAATGTCTATGTTAGATAAAGTAGACATTCATTTATTTGGAGAAGCAGATACCCAAACTCCAGGTGAAGTTGTCCCAAGATCAGACCAATGGTTGAACTTAATATAAACATCAAATAGATTTCAGATTCTACAAGACCAAGTGGAAGAATGACAATTAGATGACATTGAAATGAATAGGACAAAACACAATAGGGGACAAGACTGCAATGTCTTATCATGGAATTTTGCAGGGTTAAAAGAAAGATTAGCTGATCCATCTTTTTTTGACTATGTGAAAAATTTTAACTGCATTTGCTTGCAGGAAATGTGGACAAAGATGACTATTAATATTAATGATTATAAGACATTAGTAAAGGAGCCAGAAGTGAAAATAAATTTGGTAAATTATCAGGTGGCTTGATAACATGGTGCAAAATGTTTAAGGAGTATAGGTTGTCTCAAGTACAGACTGATTCTAATCATATTCTGGGCATTAAGGTATCAGGAAAGGGCAAGGTAGTGATAATTTTAAATGTATGAATTCCTCATGTAAGCTCCAGATATATGGAAATATGCACTCTGAATAAACTGGAGAAAGTAATTGATGAATGTACGCAAAGTAATCCAGACTGTGGTATGGTATTATTGGAAAATTTTAATGCCAGGGTGAGGCGCCCTGGATAAATGATCAGAAGTATGTGCAGCCCAGGGTCAAAACTCCATAGCTCTTGGGCTCAAATCTTTGGATCATAGAGTATCTATTAGGGGAAAGAAATTATGTAACACCTTGGAAGACAGAAATGTTATCCTATTAAATGGGAGCTCTAAGGGGGACCCTTTAGGCACATTTACTTATTTAGGGAGCAGAAGGGCATCTATATTCGATCAGTGCTGGGTAAGGTTTAATATAGTACCTTTATTTAGTGACCTTAGGATAGGTGACAGGGCAGAAAGTGAGCATAGTCCTATAGAGGTCCACTTAGAATTATGGCCCAAGAAATCAGTTACAAGTAGTAATAGTAGAACAATTAGGGTCAAAAAGGGGTCAAGTGGGAAATGATAGAAAATCTCTCATCCAATCAATTACTTACGGATTGTGGTGCAAGGGATAAGATAAGGAATATCTCTAGTAATAAAGACCCAAAAAATAGCCTACAGGATCTAGAAAAAACCTTGAGAAAGATATCAGCCATCTTAATAAAGGCATCCTACATAAAATAAATAAAAGGAAGTAAATGGCATGATAAAAACTGTAAACTAGCTAAAAGGTAATTAATAAGGCAGCAAGGTATGTGAGAGCTAACCCAACCAAAGAGAATAAAACCAAGCTTAATAAGCTCAGGAAAGATTATAAACACCTGCTAAGCAAAAAAAGGGAACTTTGTAAGATTGACCTTTGGAAAGAATTTGAGAAAGCTGTCTGGTTAAAGGACAACAAGAAATTCTGGTGTATGGTAGCAAATGGATGGGAGACCTACTCAGATGAGATTGAAAATCATATAGATCCCCAAACATGAGAAACTTATTTTAGAGATATTTTCTATGACCCAGAGATAGGCACCCTAGATACTACTGAAAAAGAATGGATTCCTCTTAAAAGGGAAATAACAAAGAGGAAATAATGGTAGCACTAAGCTTATCAAGAACACGTAAGGCACCAGGCCCAGACAGAATCCCCCTGGACATAATTTTGAATGACCCAGAATTATGGGAGCTCTGCCTAAAAAATATATATAATCATATAATTAAAATAGGAAAAATATGTTCCACATGGAGAGAAAATATCATTATACCCATTTTCAAAAAAGGAGATAAAACTAATCCTAAACACTACAGACTTATAACTCTTTTGGATACAGCCCAAAAATGATTTACCAAAATCCTACATAAAAGAATGTTAGAATGGATTTATGAGACAGACATTATGGACGAGGGACAGGCAGGATTCATGACAGGACACTCCACTATTGATCAGTGTTTTGTCTTGGCACATTTGATACACAAGTATATTAATATTAAAAAGCATAAACTTTATTGTGTATTTATAGATTTGAGGGCGGCTTTTGATAGAGTTAGAAGAGACAAACTATGGAAAGTACTGGAGAGCTACGGGCTGGATCCTGTAATAGTAAACATCTTAATAGCATTATATATAGACAACATAACAAGTATAAGATACAATAATGTAGGAGATAACACAGCAAAATTCATAACAAACATCAGATTAACACAGGGATGTGTCATATCTCCTATACTCATTAATTTGCACTACCTTAGTAGGGTATTGGAAGGCTTATATGACCATGGGCTGCACATGCCAAGAGTGGGCTCCAGGCACTTCCCTTATTTAGCCTATGCAGACTATGTCATCGTAATATCCACTAGTTATCTGGGGATACAGAGAAGCTTAAAAATGTTTTTTGAAGGTTGTGTTGAGGCATCCCTGGAGATAAATTATGAGAAGGCAAAATATCTAATATGTCATAAATCCCAGAAAAGAAAGGGGAGTGATTGCAGCCTAATATGCAATAATCATAAAACAGAACACGTTTATAACTTCTGCTACTTAGGGATAACATTTCATACAATCTGAAATGGAACAAACATATAAAACTCTATGTACAAAAGATCAAGAGATTCACACCAACAGTGGAAAGATTCTCCTGTAGGGTTGGATGACACTCTTTAAAGGCTGCATGAAGGCACTAAGTGCTAAAATAAAAAAGCCAACTATTATATAGGGCTGAAATCTGGGATCTACAGAATACAGACTTGCTAGAAGTATTAATGACTAAATTTTACAAAAGACTACTGGGTCTTTCTAATGGGGCCTCCTCCATACTAACTAGATAAGAGACGGGGCAACTATCTGTAAGGTGTTACATGGAACAAAGAATGTCCATATATTGGATAAAGGTTTATAATATGAAAGAGACAAGATTGCCTTGATTATGCTTAGAGGAAACAATAAAATATATACAAGAAGGATTTTCTTACCCAAGCTTACCGACTCTAGATAATATATTGAAACCCCATGGTCTGCTGAGTTGCCTACATGAGAGCTGTATAAACCCTATGGAGATATTGGAAATACACATTAAGGACATAATTAGGGATATTTACACCCAGAGAGAATTAGAAATGGGAAGAACTTGTAAAATCAGTATATGGTTGGCTCATAACAAAAAAATGGGCCATGGGACTGGAATCCTACTTATCCATATTGAAAGATGAAAGAAAGAGAAACATTCTCAAAAGATTCAGATCTGAATACAATGATTGCCAGAGGCGCAGATGAATGTTTGGTAAAAGCATGGCTAGAAGTTGCAAATGTAAGCTTGGGGAAGATAATCTAACACATTTGTTGATACTTTGCTCACTTCATGGTTTTGAGAGGAGCCTATACCTGGGTAACATTCTAGCAACCCTAGATATAGAACCCAGGTACCAGGTTACCTACATGTTAAAATTTAATAATAGGGAACCATTGGATGGATTAGCAAAGTTCTGTAGAATTATAGAACAAAAACAACTGCACATTTTAAAAAGTAATGAAGATATTACTTAAGCAATAAGGTATGTACAGGGGTTAGATTAAAAGTCTGTTAATCACCCCCTTGGGGCGTAATGTGACACGAGGCACAGCCAAGTGCCATATTGCCCCAAGGGGGTGATTAACTGACAGTTAATCTAACCCCTGTACATACCTTATTGCTATTATTATAACTGGGATTTTTTTAATCGAATTTTTCATTTGTGTGGCACATTTCATCCAAAAATGCCAATTTTACAGTTAATTAGTCCCGCCGCACAATTTGAATCATGCTGTCATTCTGTCTGCTGCGCTAAAGTGTCTGAGCACTGGGAGGAAGAGTAAACACGTCCGGCTCTGCACAGGAATGGGCACTCACTTCTATAACAGTGAGCTTGTCTTGGGGTGACATGCAGTAAAGCACATTTTTTATTTAAAAACAAACACCTGATGTTTCTTATGGTGGCACATTAGTAGAGGTTCACTAAAACAAGCAAGTGTGCACATACCGTACCAGTATTGTATAAAATTAAAAATCACAGTTGGACAACTGCCTTAGCAGTAAAACCATCAGCTCCTCAAACAAAAACGGCTTACCACAACATCAATTCACTTGCAGTATTCATTTAATGATTTATTTACAAACAGCAGCATATAGACAGACAGAAGGACGGGCTCCGATAAATGCAGCTCTAAACTGTAAAACGTAGTTTGGTCAGTCATGTGACATACTAGATGGCCGGCGAAGCAGGTTTCTGAAAAGTCTGTAAAGATGTTTTACAATTAAAAGCTGCATTTAACTGAGCCAGGCTTTTCTCTTCATGGTGCTGCTGTTTTGAAATTAACACTGAATGAATAGGCACGTGAACTGAGGTCATTGTAAGCCATTTGTTTTTGAAGGGCTCACAGTTTACCACTAAGCAGTTGTGTGACACAGAAACATCTGATGAGCAAAACCCAGAAAAAAAAGATAAAAAGAGCAAGAACACTAATGAGCACTAATTAATGAATTGTGGTAAAATGTCTAAATTGAAATAAAAATAATGGCTATGTATTCTGTCAGCTTCACTCCGAACACAGCACAGAAACCAATTTTTCATTTAAGATGTGGTTGAGAATCAGTGGGACCATCAGCTCTCTAATTTCATACAGTACATCATGCTACCTTGTCTGATACGATCGACAGCAGTCTCTCCATGTATGAAAATGTGTTTTTTTTTCGGTTTGGCATTTGTGATCGGTAACAGGAACAGCCATTTTTTCCCCAGAAAATTCAAAGTTATGGTATACTTACTGGGACTTCCTTCACTAGTAAGCCTAAAATTCATATGCCGTGAGTAGGCTCTACATGGTAGGGTAATGTGGGTAATGTAACCCTGCTAGAACTCTGGCAGCCAATCGGAGTAAGAAAATATTTCTTGCATTATAATAATTAGGAATAACTTAATGAACTGGAGTAGATAATCTTTTATCCCGTGCAATAATTGTATGAAAGTAAATTAAACTCATGGCTATAAGTGACTCTTCCCTCTGTAAAATCAAGGTTTTATGGGATTGTGAACCTAGATTGTATTTTATGTACTTTTAATTTATAGTGCCAATTTGTGTTTATCTGTGTTGTGCATTTATATATTGTATAGATTTTTGTAAAGATAATGTTGTTTGTCATTTAGTAAAACTGAACTGAACTGAACTCAGGTAAGTAGGTGTGTGAGAGGGGTGGCTGACAATTCAACCTAAGAAGGAAAATTGTAGTGTGAGGGCTGAGCAGGAAAGAGTAAATACAACAAATATGGGTGATACTCTTCTTGTAACACTGTTTGCTGTTTTACACTCACATCCTGTTGGAGACAGCAGCTGCCTACTTTGAAGAACATCAGACAGGCAGTCAGAACTTAGAAATACTACAATAAAAAAAGGTCAGCCTATTAGTCATGAACTGGCTGAAAGAGCTACAGAAAAAATGGTCATACCGGCAGTGGGTATGTAACCCTCCGCCAAATTGCAAACATAGCAATATAGAATAAAAGTGCTGAAACAATTGTGCCACTGAAGCAGATGAAGTGGAATGAACTTGAATTTGGAGAGCTGTGATTGGGATAGGGGAAAGACAGGAGGAAACTTGTTGGGGAAGAGAGCTGATAGGTACAGGACTAAGGAAAGCGAAGAAGAGGGAACTGCTTTCCACACCAATTGAGACCAGGGGAGATATGAGGGCTGCAGCTGGGGAAGACAACCATCATTTTTACACACACACATGCATTGACTCACTGCTTGGCATCACCGAAACAGTACATTTACTGTTCTCTCCCTTGATCTGCAGAAATGCTACTCAGCTGATTCATGGGCGACGTCATGCAGATGAAGGAAGACAACTGCTATCTGATAGATGTGGCTACCTCTCTTCAAGTATACGAAGTTTCCATCCATCAACTGGTAGTGCAGCGTTATGATCATCCTCACTGATCACTGGACGGTCACAGTTGAGTCCATTGCAGCTGGAGCCACACGAGACCTGTCAGTGACACACCTCTGAAATGCAGTATCATAGCAGTATGCTCACTTTGTGCAAGTGTGAAAACGAAGACAGATCTGTATATGGCCAAACACCGGCTTTAAACGGCTGCAAACCTTAATAATACCTCAACCAGAACATTGAGAAATGCAGTAACTACCAGAAAACTGGATGTTTAAGAACCATAAGATTATCTGTGCACCTACAATGCAAAACTGCTGACATGACTTTGAAAGTACATCTCTGGGGATCAAACAGAGAGCTACATGAATAAGAGTGATAAAAACAAAACTTTTTTAAAAAAACCTTGTTAGAAAAGGACAAGCCCAGATAATAGTTTTGTGTGGAATTTCCAAATTCTGATGGAATAGAATTCCATGAAATTTTGAAACATTTTGCCAAATTCCAAAGAATTCTATTATTAGTGGAATAATTTTAGAAAGTGGGATATTTTACATGGATTAGTAATCTGCAGTTTACATGAAATGCGGATTCCTCTCCTGTAATCCACAGAAAATTGTTCTGTGGTTTACATAATCCATAGAAAGTGATTCTGTGGTCTACATAGAAAGGCTCTGTGGAATTAGTAGCAAAATTTTATTTTCTAACAGGATATAAACTTCAGGTCCGAATAACCTATTTTGCAAAACTGTCCTGCACTTGACAAAACAAACATACAAGTTCCAGAATTTCTACAAAATGATTACATATGATTGCACAGTACAATTATTGACATACAGTTGACCCTTTCTTAAAACAAAGACAAACACACGTTAAGAATGGATTATACACTTTATGGATGGTTCACAATTACTCCACCCAGCATCTGGACAATTGTGATGTTACTATATAAGTTCAGCACAACCATCACAAGAACTGACAAATCAATCACTTCTTTTAGTGCATAGTGTGTAAACAGACAAGCTCATTCAATCAGTTTAGACACATACAAATCTCAATTAGATTCACACGTACAGCTTGCATGAACATGCTTAATTTTGCCATATTTCTTGTTGTTGGAGGTACTAATTTGGCAGTGTTGCAGTGAAACGTCATTTGACCATATTTATTTTGAGTCTTTGGGATGGGTATCGTCTATGAATGATTCCTCAAGGGATACTGTATATATCTATGTTTATTTTTTGCATTACCAAAATATAAGTTTCTTTTGTACAGTCCATTTTTTACCTTAAAAATCAAAAGCTGACCATTGTTTTCTATGTCACTGTCAAACTATCCCACTTACATTTTTGATACACAGGACAGTGATGAGTTGTGTAATAACATTTTAAAACAAATCTTGCCAATTTGTTCTTCAAAAGGAAGCATGGAAAAGATGAGAAAGGACTTGGCAAGGTTGGAAGAATAGTCAGAAGTATGGCAGCTTGGATTCAATGCAAAGAAGTGCAAAATAATGCACCTGGGAAACAAAACCAGGGAAGATTACACAATGGGGGTAGTAACAACAAAAATGGAAAGGGACCTGGGGGTAATCATATCAGATGACCTTAAGGTTAGCAAGCAATGTGAGAAGGCAGTAGGGAGGGCTGGGGGTATACTGGGATGTATAGGGAGAGGCATCACCAGCAGAAAGCAGGAAGTTGTTATCCCTCTGTACAGATAGTTGGTGAGACCCCATCTGTAGTACTGTGCCCAGTTCTGGAGACCCCATCTCCTTAAGGACATAGATGGGATAGAGGCAGTCCAGAGGAGGGCAACTAAAATGGTGCAGGGTCTGTAAGAGAAGCCATATGAGAAGAGACTAAAGAGCTTAATATGTATACCCTTGAGGAAAGGAGGGAGGGAACATGATAGAAACTTTAAGTACCTCAGTGGAATCAACAAAGTCCAAGAGGGTAGCATCTTTCAGAAAAAGAGATGTGCAAGAACAAGGGGACGCAATTTAAAGATGGGGGCGGGGCGATTCAGGGGCAATGTGAGGAAGTATTTTTTCACAGAGAGGGTGGTGGACGCATGGAACAGCCTTCCTGAGGAGGTTGTGGGGTGGGAGAATTCAAGAATACATGGGACAGACATAAGGCAATTCTTGTGGGGGGCAAAAATAAACAGGCTGTTGGTTAACTAGGATCTGCAGCTTATCCAGTAGGTAGGGAAATGGGCAGACTAGGTGGGCCAAGTGGTCCTTATCTGCCGTCAAAGTCTATGTTTCTATGTTATATGTTAAATTTACTCTATCAAGCAATTTTTTGATTTGCATATCCATACACTAAATTTCCATATTCCAGAACAGGCAGGATTAACTGTGTTGTGATGGTGTTTCAAATTCTATATGTAAGTATGGAGGCCGGTCTTCTGGATGCCCCAGTTCTTGAGTTTACTTTCCTGCTTATAGTGTTAATTTTGCAGAATTAAAAAAAAAATACTAAAAAGCATTTTGGAAGTGAAATTGTCATTTCTCATGACTACCACCAGTGGGTTTCCACATTCAACACATCTCTAGCAGAAGGCACTATAGACCCTATGGCAGCAGAGGCATGGGAAGGGGTACTATCACAGGCAGTGTCAGTGACTCAGCAGGTAGCACACTCACCTCTAAGGCTGAAGGATCGGAAGGTGGTGGGTTCTAGCCCCACACCGGGAACGTGGCATAAATCCCAACAGTGACGTTATAGTGCATCAAGAGGGGGGTGCTACACTCCTGAGGTGCAGTCTTTCAGATGAGACATTAAATCAAGGTCCCATCTACCTGTTCTGGTTGTTGTTCAGGTGGACGGTAAACATCTCAAGACACTTCTCAGTAACAGTAGGGGGATTTAATTATTATAAAATCATAAAACAGGAAACAATGTACAATCACAGTTAAACAAGCACTGTTGAGTACAATGAAACAAGAAAAAGATAAACAGAAAATGCACAAAGAAGACAGCTACATCAAATGTGGGAGGTACTAAAAAGAACAACATTAACGAATGGGATAAATAAAATAAAAGGGGTGCAGCTTGAATAAAATAGGTAACATTATGGTAAGAAAACTCTAATCAAATGAAAGAGGAACAGGATGTCATAGTCTACCAAACACTCTGCAAAAGCCAATCCACAGCTGAAAAAAAGAAGCAGTATAGCATAGTGGTTTAAGGCTCTGAGCTGCAAACCTGGAGACCTGGGTTTGAATCCCACATCCCACACTTGCATACTGTGTGACCCTGAGCAAGTCACTTAGCTTCCTTGTGCTCACAGGTTGCACCTGTAAACAAGCTTCAGATTAATGTGTTTCTCCTGGTTAAAAAAAGAGAAGGCCGTAGGGTGGAGGCGGTTATTATCAGCTGCATATATGCGGGAAAGGGACTTAGAGACCATCAGTGTGACTACCGCAGGGGGAATCACGTGCTATTATATAGTGAAGGCACAGTGAGCCTGTCACAGGTGGTATTTGCATGCTGCAAAACATCCATGCAAAATTTGGGTCGAGTAGCAATTCCATACAGGAGGAAAAAGGTTCAAAACAACAATCTCATAATAAACAGAAAGAAAAACAGGATTAAACCATAAGTTGCTGACTTGCTGCCAAAACTCCACATTGTTAGGGCATTCAGAAAGGAAGTGTGAATGCATTTTGGGTAGCAGGGGACAAGAAGGGCAGGGGCAAAGCCATTCTTGGGGAGATTTGTGCTACAAGGAGTTGCGAACTATGAGTTTCCCATGGAAACACAACCACAAGACATCCCACATAAAATGGGGAATCTTAGGGTTCATCAGCTGGGACAAGGCACACTTAAGTTTTAAAGGGGGACAAAACTTTCTTCCAAAGGAGGAACCAAGTTAAGGGTCACAATAGCATTGTACAACCCTTTCTGGGGGACATAAGTGCACTCATTAAAGGACAAGTGTCAAACATATAACCTCTTGGCTGAAAAAATATGTAACTGGGAAGCACCAACAAAACATTCTGTCCTAAAGAGTGGATACGGGCTGAGAAAGGAAGGCTAGGAGAGGCACAACCCAATCTAACATGAGTGGATGCCAAAAGGATAAACCAGGCTTGAAAAGAGTGGAAATGTTCACAGAGAAAAACATACTATAGTAAAAAGCTATAGGATTTTTCATACGGAGGCTACCGGCACTACACTCTCAATACAGAACATCCCTCTTAATGGGATTGAGGTGGGAGCCCCAGAGCCTCTGGAAAAAAAGGCTATATAATTTTATCTCTGAGGAAGGGGGTGGGGTAGACACAACTAAGCTAGGTGAAGCAAGGGAACAACAAAGTTTAAATTAAATAAACATGCTTAGACTTAGCCAGTGTTCTGTGTTTTCATACCAAAAACCTTCTCTCTGCAGTAGACAAGCACATTTCCCAATTAAATATACTAGGGTTGGGGTGGTTAAAATAGATATCAAGATGTTTTACAGGAGCATTGCTCATGGGGATACCATCAAAACTCAAGGGGCTACTTGGATGTGAAGGGAGCAGAAGAATTATCACACTCTTAGAATAGATAATGGTGGAGCCAGACAAATGGGACTAAAGTTGTAGGGCTGCAGACCCAAGGGGCTAAAGGATGTACTGGAAGGCATAATGCAGACATCGTCCATGTATGCTAGAGTACAGAAGTCTGGGAGCTCTGGGGACAAGGGGACACATTGAATCTCTTGGGAATAATGAAGGAGGTGGAGCAAGGGGTCAATAGAAAACACATATAACAGAGGGCTAAAGGGGCAACCTTGATGGACACCTCACCTCTAAGGGATGAGGGTGCCCATATAGAAGTTGAGAAATGGAGTGAGTATAGCGGATGTATAGAGCAGTGGTTCTCAAATGGTGAGGCCAGCATCCCAAGGGAGGCCCCACATTGTTACAGGGGAGGCCCAGTCAAGTCTGGGATTGTACAGTATTTAAATTTTAAGTTTTGGCTGTTTTGTGTGAAAGGATAAAACAAATTAAATATGGATAATTGCAGGTGAGTTACTTTACTTATGCACAAATATGTGACCAGGAAGTCTCCATTGAGCCAAAGCTTGTTTATAGGTGTGTATTTGTATGTAAATTACTGCCTGGGAAAGGCATGCTGAGTCAAGACTTGTTTCTACAGTAGGTATTTATATGCAAATTAGTGACTTGCAAAGGCACACTGAGTCATGGCTTATTTCTATAGTAGGTATTTATATGTAAATTAGTGACTGGGAAAGGCACAGAGATCCAACACATTTTCAGGTATCACCTGAGGTAAGGATACAGGAAGTTGCTTAACAACAGGGCAAGAGAGGAAGAGATGAAGTGGCTAAGTTTGGTTGTTCCAGATAGAGAGGAGAGAATGTAACAAGAGCCCAAGAGTCAGAAAAAAGGAGTGGCAAGTAAAACTTGGGGTGCCAGGTCAGGGAAGGAGAGCAATAAGTTGAATAAAAAGAGAATATACTCAGTCAACATTATTAGTTTCACTTTATTCCTGGTGTACTGTGCAAAGTAGGATTTTTGTTTTTCTGTGTGGAGGTGCAAGATTTTTTTTCCAAATTTGATTGAGGCTTGACATCTTTTTCATGCCTTGGGGGAGGCTCACTATCACAAAGTGTGAGAACTAATGGATAGAGTAACCATATCCACTCGATGAAGACCGGTGAGAGGCCATACTGGTCCAACACAGTGAAGAGGTAATCACATGTCACATGGTAAAAAGCATGTTCCTGGTCCAAGGAGAGGACTACTCCAGTACATAGACCTTTATAATCACATTCAGAAAGTTCACTGAGAAGTATTAGATGGTCAGTGATACAACAGAAAGGTATGGCACAGCCTTGCAAGAGGGAGCTCAGCAACAGTGCTGTCTGTGAAAGTCAGACGGCTAAGATACAGGCTAGGATTTTGTAATCTGTATTAAGGAGACATGGGGGCACCAACTGGACAAAAATGAGTGGTCATCTTTTTCATATAAAAAAATTAAGAGTGCTTGGGAAAGGGTTGGGGGTTAAACTTGATATTGCAATATCTGGTTGAACAAAATCACCAATGTAGGTCCAAGGTATTGAAGAAAGGTTTTATAAAATTCTGGGGGGAGGCTGTCTGTTCCCGGGGCGATAACTGAAGGCAAACCATCAACAACGGCAGTAACTTCATGCAAATGAGTTGGTACTTGTAGAGAAGTGAGTAATTCAACGAGGAGGGCAGAGAGAGCTTGGAAGGGTAGGGGGTCAGGAAGCGGTGTAGTAGAAGGTGGAGTTCCAAATGTATGGGTGACATATGCATGGGCCACACATAACGTGTCCTGAGGGTCAGTGCAAAGTGGATCCTGCAAAGAATGACAAAGGGACCACATGTAGTGACTATGAAGGCGTGAGGCACAAGCCTTGAAAGGGTCGAGGGATTGCGTCTGACCCTGAGTGCCAAATTTACACTCTGAGGCTAGGGACTCTGCTCTATCATATTAAAACTCGAGTATATGAGATTTCATCTGCTGGATATTCTGTGTGAGGTCTACCTGCATTATATGCATATGTAAGATCAGAAGGTACAGCTGGGAATGACGGGTCAGGTACTTGAAATATCGTGTCTGGGCAAGGGATCTGGCCTGGTGTTGGAAGAAGGAGCAAAAATCTCGCTTAGAGTCATCCCACCAGATGCCAGAGTCATCATATGTCCCAAGGACTGTTCATCTGTCCAAAAATATTTGTAACCAGGTGTGCTGGATAGATATATTAGATAAGGATGAGGTATTCAAATGCCAAGGATCGTGTGGTGAAGATTGTGGGGAAGACATGGCATAGGAGTTGACCACAGCCATGTGGTCAGAAGATTCCGGCGGTAATAGTTGTGAGCACAAAATCTGGAACACACAGGAATGAAACAACAAGGCAATAAGAGTTTGTAGGGAACCTTTCATAAACATTGGAAGTGGGGGGCCCGGGAAAGCGCATTGACTATCCTGAAGCTGGGCAGTGGAAATAATATGGGACAAGAAATGAGAGTCGCAATAAACTTTTGTTGCCAATCCCTCCCCATCCATTATATCCAACCCACAATTAAAGTCTTTCCCCAATACGACCAGATATGAGATATATAAATGAGGCTGCATCATGGGGAACAGCTGAACCCTGGCAGACTTCAATTGAGGAGCATATATGTTAATAATCCTAAGGAGATGGGGGCACAAGCATATATCCAGGAGCAGGGCTGTACCAGGGGAAATATCTATAAGCATGTGGAGATGAAACTCATAACCTCGGAAGAGGATGCCTACTCCGTCACATGTATCCAAACCTTGTGACCAATAGGAAGGACCATGGGGCCATGAAACCTTAGAGGCAGAGAATTCATGTAAAGTCTTTAAGCGGGTGTCCTGTATAAACACAACATCCCCTGGGAGGGTGTCAAGAAGGGAAAAGGTGGTCAACCGCTTTTGGTGAGACTTAATGCTATTAACATTAAGTGTCAAAAACATGACCTACCCCTGAAGCAAAGGCAAGAAAATTTAAGGAGGGCCAACCCCGCCCTTGCCCATTTGTGAACAGGTCCTGCCTTGAACCTTCTTTGTGGTTAATTCGTCCGTGTGGTCATCTACCCTGGAGGAGAGGTCCTGCACAGAGGAAAGGAAGGAGGCATCTGAACCACCACCCTCATCCTCGGTGTCACCCCAATTGGAGGAAGAGGCCAAAGCCGCATATGCATTGTGGAGAGAAATGTCAGATCTTTTTACTGGTTGAGTCTTACCACCAGATTTGTGGCCTCACTTCCAAACCACAAGTGGGCAAAACTCATCAACATCCATCGGGGTGGGGGGGGAGAAGGAAGAGGTCTAGAAGCAGGGTCTGAGGCCAAAACATCTGGTGGCAGTGGGGCTGTGACAAACACCTCCGAACCCAGGGGGTCTTGGGATGCTGCCACTGTGCTGTCCTCAGCAATGACTGGAGGTGGCATGGGGGTGCAGAGTCAATGGAGGAGTCCACAGCCATCTGCATCTTAGGGATGGGACAAGGTGCCTCATCCTCGGAGGCTGCCAGACTTTGTCCCTTAACAATCAGGGCATCCTGATTGAGGCCATCAGTTTGGTTATGGGATGCCCAAAAGCAATGGGTAAAGGAATGTCCCTGTTCTTTGCATAAATTGCATTTATTAGGGTTAGGGCAAGAGAAGATAACATGGCCATACCCTAGGAAGCCATTGCAATGAGCAGCATCACAGATTGAGCAAATGAGTTTGGGACCCACACTTATGGCAAGTCTGGGGCTGACCAGAGTAAAAACAGATGCCCTTATTGCAGCCAAAGTAAAAATTCCCAGGCAGGTGGACAATGCCTAATGCGTTCTGACTAAGCTGTACCTTAACCTGCCAACCCCCTGTCCATACTTGCTTACTATCAATAATAGGGGTTGGGGTGTCAAGCACCTCACACCTTTTACAAAGCCAATATAGGACATCGGTGATACTGACACATTCGTTTCAGAACAAGAGAGTAATGGTTTTAATTGTAAGTTTGGACAGAGGGATAGCCTTAAAAAGGGATCAAACTGAAGAGTTCTTCAATTTCTTGAATATGAACCAAAAACGATCTAAGAAAGTAGTGGTGCAAAAGCAGACATCAAAAGTTTCCTCTCCCAAAATAGGAGGATCCAAGATGGCTGCACACTAAGCGATTGAGGAGGAGTCACTTAAGCAGGAGCAGAGAGAAGCTCAAATATTTTTTAATAAAGGTATGCTACCATTGTCCTATTATGTTTTATTCTCTCTGCTCTTTCCAGTCCTTCTTGTGCCATCTGGTTTCTGTGTTTCCCCTTTTTTTTGCTTGTTTCCCCCAGAACAAAGCTGGTGAGGAGTCCCAGTGGTGGGCAGGGAGCCCTGGCAGCAACGGAAGACAAGCCACCCTGTGGAGGGTAGAGAGAGCTGAGTAGATACCTTGAGAAAATCTGGGGACTCTTTGGAAATTCGGATTCTTCAGGAATCTCTTAGTCTGACTATATTAGCTACAGTATGCTGCAGTATGCAGAAACTTCTGGCTTTTGATCAGCCAAAGATTTTTATCGGACTTTTTGAGACCTTTCAGCGCAAGTTTTGACTACTCGAGGCACAATATATAGTGCAATATTCAGTTTTTACTACACGAGTCTTTTTGAACGCAGAACATTTGATTGACAGACTTACTGACTTACCTTGGACCTTTTGATTTTTTGAGTCATCTGAGCTCAGACTGTGCTTTTTTAATTATTGTTTTTTATTTTAGAATTTGTTTTCATATGTCATATCTATCTGTTTTTCTTGCTGCCTGAGGTAGCGGTAGGAGGTAGGGGTGGGGGTGTTGGACAAACACAACATCGTTTATTACCTCTCTCTGGGTGCTGGTGTGTTGGGAGGCCCCCTGATAGGAGCATCAATAAATGAATTTTTTGTTTTTTTGATAAATTTATAATATCAGATAAATCAAAACATGTTTGCCCTTTTTTCATGTGGTTGGGTAATTGGCGGTGTCACGTGCTTTGACAGGGGTATAACTTGCATGCGCATCTGAGTAGAGTAAGAGATGCCACAGTGTAAGGCTGACTGTCGTCACTGGAAACCTAAAGTAGAGTCTTGGAGAATTGTTGCTGAGCGTTTCTTTGTCTGGCTGGCATTGTTTTTTTTTTTCCATCACCAGCTTTGGATTCCCAGTTGTATAAAGCCGCTTGCAATCGTAAGTTACTGCATTTTAATGCCATTTTTCTAGTGACAAGCCAAATTTGCCAGCTGGTTTTGGCCTATCTTGTACGAGCCTTTGTTTCGCACTTGTTCCTGCACTTGTACTTGCACCTTTATTTTTGCACTTTGGTAGCTTTGTGGGAAGGTATTCTGGTATTGGGTATCAAGATTCCAGTAGACAAAGAAGGGCAAGCCAGCGTGGTTTGATTTACCAAGAAAATCAGAACCCCAAACCAAGTTTTTCCACTTATCAGAGACACAAGTAAGCAATTTTGCACCTTGCACTCTGCACTTATTTCCTGTTTGGTCAAAGCTGTTACAGCATATCAAATATTTAAAACTACTTATCTGTGGCAACTTCTGTAGTAATTAACAGTTGTTCTAATAGCCATTGTATTAGGCTGTGTCAGGCTGGTCAGCAAGCAGAGATTGGGGCCTTTTTTCTTTTTCTCTTTTTTGGATATTGGGTGGTATTAGGCTGGTACTGGGAGGTAGACGGTATTACTTCATATCAGTACCCTAACTATGAGCTTTCTTGGTGCAACAGTTATTTTATTTTAGTAAGCTTTTTTTTCTTCTGTTTTCAGTGGAGTTTTGGTGCCATAAATCTTTTTCCCTCTGGTGATGCTATTATCACCATCCCTGTGGATCAAGCAGGAATTCATCTCTGCAAACTAAAAGTGCTCAGAAAGTGAAAGAAAGGAGCAGAATAAAGGAAAAAGAGGGACTGTATTGTTCATTCACATTTGGTGACTTTTTAGCCTCTTTCCTCTGCTCCAGGTGGCCTCAGGGGAAGAGATCTCTGAATCTGGTCCTAAATTGACCAATCTATGGACTTTTAACAGTCTGTGGAAAAAATAATGTTTTTTTGTTCCCTCTCAGTGAACTAATGCATTGTATTATCAGTACCACCTGTAGCATTTGTATCTTTTGTTTCACTTTATATGGATTAACTGTCTATCTTGCATAATTGAACTGAGTGTAAGTATTTGGAAATCATGCCAGCCACAACTAGAAGCAAAATTCGAGGCCCCCTCAACATTTCCATTAGCAAGGGCTGTGGCTACTTTGATCCTGGGGGGGGGGGGCAAGTCTAAGAGGCCTCTTTCTTTAAAATCCCTGGTAAACAAACAACTCGGTAAGAACTCAAAAAAACTGAACAAAAAGGGATGAAATCTGAGAAAGAATGGCAAATATTTAATAGATGAACGTGTTAATGGTAATGTTAACAAAACCTCACAGCTGGTCTCTACTCCTAACCTGGTTCTCGAAAATGGGGCTGATATTCAAAAATTATTTTGTCCATTAGCGCCTGGGTTAGCTCCCTGCACTCTTAAGAAGAATAATAATAAGCCTAACGAAAATATTGGGGCTAAAAGGAGTGACCCCTCTAGTTTAGACCAGATTAGTAATCAATTTATTATAACTGATATGATGGACCACTGTGAATCAAATGGATTTGATGAAGGGGTTAGTAGGAATGCCAAGATAGACTTTTCTAAAATATTCTGCAATATTTTAATTTTAGACATGGAAGTTCAGACCATGAGAGAATCCCTGTATGTGGAGAAGCCTCGTCAAGGGAGTACTAGTTTGGATATAAATTCATTTCAGAATACTCAAGAAAGATTTGAATGTCATAAGGAATCCCTTAGTCATGACAAAGTCATTCAGTCAAATCTATCTCAAACACATAAGCATAACTATAAACCTGGGGCTAACATCAGCCTTGATAGTAGGGAAAATGATAGAGTGAGATCTCAGAATGATTACTCAGGACATTTAACCAGGAATTATAGCCAGAATTCCTGGACAATGAGCCCTGAGGGACAGGATAACTCCATAATTAAGGAACTGGATGGCATCTCAAGGGAACTAATAGCAGCATTAAGTGATCCAGTTAAAGCCAATATTCTGTTGTTTAAACAGCTAATGGAGCTCAAGCAAGGTATATCATTTATTAAAGGGGTGTGTCTAGAAAACAGGATGCAATTGGATGCAATAGACAGTAAAAGGGTAGCTAGGATTGATAAAACTGACACTCTGAATAAGGAACCAGTTTCTTATCATATCTCCCCTAGTATTCCAGGGGAAGTTGTTAAGGAGTTAAACAATTCTCCCGCTTATAGGGTGGAGGATAAGGTGAATTCCCTATCACAAACTGGAGATCATAAGACTGCATCCTTTATTGTCACCTCAACGACTGACCCTAGTATTCTAAGCTGTGAGTCTGAATGTATTATGCTCCCTGCAGTTGAATTAAGAGACACTAGTACTTACATGGAACTAGCACAAAATCATGCATCCTTGTAGCAAAACGGATTGCTACAGGAAGCACAGGCCAGCAATGGAGGATGTATAAAGAAAATCACTAACTCAAACAGAAAAAAAACAAAATTCACTAAAAAGGATGCAGTCTCGGATATTCTATATCCTCTTACAAAAAAAGGATAGATCCAAGAACAGGGAGGTAAGACTGATCAATGAAGTTTCAGTGGATAAGAGCAAGGAGATTACCATCCCACAACCTAAAAGTAAAAATAAAAATTTTATAGCCAGAAATGGGAAGACATTTGGGAAAAAGACAGAGAAGAGCAGAATCTCAAAGAAAGATTAGCTTAAAGTTACAAACAAACAAGTAAAACAAAAATCTGTGGTAACCACACATTGGTCAAACACTGAAAATCAGGCAAAGAATAATAAGGACTCAGAGGGCGGAAGAACAGGCCTTATTTCCACCAAATTAAAGAACAAAAGGGTCAACAACGGTATAATAAGGATTGTCATGCTGCAAGGAAAATATTAAATAAAAAGTTTAGAAATTTGAATTGGTGTTGAAATAGAGGTAATAATAAATTAATGAATCTAGCCAGAAAGGAGTACAGGTAGATTTTAGCCAGAAATAAGTGTAAATATGTCAAGCAAATATGGTTAAAATTATACAATGCGGTCCTCACAAAAGACAACAAATTATTTTGGAAGATTGTTAGCATGGGAATGGGCCATCATACTAGAATTAATACACATATTGAACCTGTTATATGGGTAAATCACTATAAACATCTATTCTATAGGGAAGAACCAGATTACCTTTCTGGATTGACAGGTTATAATTATCCTGGAAGGAAATATAGCTCTGATGATGAGATCACAATATGTGAGTTAGAGGAAGCTTTAACCTCATTTAGTAAAAGAAAAGCATTGGGGCCTGATGGGGTCCATTAGACGTAATAATTAAAACCAAAACATTCTGGATTCCTTTTTTACATACTTTTTTTAGTTACATATGGAAGTTGGAGGATATTCCAAATAGTTGGAGACTAAATATTATAGTTCCAATTTACAAGAGATGGAACAAGAAAGATCCTACTTGTTATAGACCTATCAGCCTACTGGATACCTTGGGCAAGGCTTTCACCAGAATCCTGAACACAAGGTTGACGGCATGGGTAGAGCTAAATGGTATAATTGATGAAGCTCAGGCTGGATTCCGTAGAAAACATTCTACTATTGACCAAATTTTTGTTTTGTATCATTTGATTCACAAATATAGGAAAGTTAAAAAGCAAAAAATATTTTGCACTTTTATCGATCTTAAAGCGGACTTTGATCGGGTTAATAGGACACTATTATGGAATAGACTTGCTGAATTAGGAGTAGATCCCACTTTGCTGGAAATGATTAGACTTATGTACCAAGAAAATTTCACCAGTATCAGGTATGGTGATTCTGGTGAATTAAGTCCCTGGTTCAAAAATAGTGTTGGGGTCAAACAAGGCTGTACCTTGGCCCTACTGTTATTTAACCTCTATTTTGGCACCATCTTAAGAAACATGTACAACCCAGAGTTCCATTTACCAGGATAGGGTCCTTAGTGATTTTGTTTCTAGCCTGTGCTGATGACGTGGTATTACTCTCCATCAGTCATCTGAGAATGAGCAGAAGCATTGATACATTCATCTATGAATGCAAAAATGCTGACCTAATGGTTAATTATGATAAAACTAAGGTACTTGTCCTTGTAGGCAATAAGAAGGGCCATAACTATTACACGGACTGCACTCAACTTGAGGTGGTCAAATAATTCTGTTATTTTGGACTAATCCTGAGTCAGCTTGGATCTTGGACAGCCCATTTGAAAAGTATTAAATACAAATTAGATGCCTTCTTTCCAGTAATTCAGGCATTTTCTTATAAATTTGGAGGAAGATCAGTAGAAGGTAACTTAAGAGTTATAAGAGCGAAAATGAAAAGTCAGATTTTTATGGAGTCAAATTATGGGGAGAATTAAGGGATTTTTAGAACATGGTTTAAACAAATACCATAAAAAGATACTGGGAATGCCAAATAGCGCCCCTTCAGTCATGGTTAGGGCCGAGATAGGAGAACTACCAATAGAGTGTGCTTGTGTGCACAGGCAAATCTATTATTGGGTTGGGGTCTATATGATGACAACAGATAGAATATTATTTTTACTAGTATGATGGTCTTGGAGAGACTCATTAAACTGTATGGACTTGTATACATAGTCATGGATTGTTTAAGGCTTCCAATTGATTATATCAAATTTATAATAAAAAGTAAAATAAAGAATAGTTTCATTCAAAAAGATTTAGAGGCCTGCAGAGTATCTAACGCATGCAGATGGTTAGCTAAATATAAAAGGGATCATAGATATGAAAGATACCTCTCTATCCTCCCCATTCCGGGGCAGAGGATCCTTCTTACTAGATTCCGTTTTGAGGTTTTTGAGAGTAACAAGAAAAGAGAATTATTTCTAGGGGAAAAGAATAAGGTTTTTAGGGTTAAATGTGGCTTGGAGGAAGACAACTTGCTGCACTTAGTTCTGTTGTGCCCACTTTATGAAAAACACAGGACTTTCCTGTTAGTGAATATCTTAAGTTATAAAAACTATCAACCGGCCCAGCTATTGATATATTTATTTACGTCTGTTGATCCCACAATATTGAGATCCGTGGTCTCCCTTTTAAATATAATTGAGCAAAGAAGGTTGCACATAACTGGATAGTTTTGATTGATGGAGGAGTCATCTTATTCACTGTTTCAAATTTAGACTTGAGCAAGAATTCTGACATGTCTGCTGTTCTGGTATGACAAAACAACAATGCTTGCATGGTTTATATGCATGATCAGTACTGTAATTTAGCATATGGTATAGCTCAGTAGGCTTAGATTAGGTTAAAATATTTATCATACGGGTACATCAAAAGTATGAATGGGTAAATCTGTCTAGTGATTCGAATACCAAGTGTATTTATAATTTCAAGTAATATATTACACTTATTTTATAATAATTTTGTAAGCATCTTTTATTGTGCAATATGCTTCATGTATTATTGTATTAGGTTTTTAACTTTTTAATTTTTAATATTTTATTGCTTTTTGGTTTTCTATTTTGTAATGGCTATATTGTTGAACAATAAACTTACCTACTACTACTCTCCTGAAATATGGATCACAGAATACAAGTCTGCAGCTAGAAAACCCATAGAATATTTCACCAGCTTCCGGATAACGTAGATCTATCCAGAGGTAAATCCAGGCCCCCTCTAGACCAAATCCTTACCACACTACACCTCAAAATCGGTTTTCTGATAAAAAAAAAGTCTGACATCTTGAATGAACCAAAGGGGCCTAAAGCTGGTGCTGAAGTAGAGGCAGGAGAAGTCAGAGAGTTGCTGGTAGATGTGGGGATGAGTGTTGTTGGTCCAATGGGGGGTGGGGTCTAGGGCCGAGGAGGCAGAGGAGCTGGATTGACCCAGAGAAGCAGAAAAAGAGAGTGTTTGATCACTAATAACCTCCTGTAAGTTAGAGGGGGAGGTGTCCATGTGGTATGGTTCAATGGATTCTCAAGCAGCACCATTCTCCTTTTTTTACCACCCTGCAGCCAAAAGGGCAGCCTTGGTTGACCATGGGTCAGTATGCCCAACCTGCTGTGTTGCAGCTGAAGTAGAGGGTGTCTTATGTAATGCAGTGGTAGGGTGCACCAGTGTGGTTGGCCGCCAAATGTCTCCTGTCTTAGAGTGAGGCATAGTAGTTGTAGGAAAGGGTGATTCCAGCCCAATATCAGTGCTGAAAGTTTTTTCCTGTGTTGGGGTCTGAGACACCCCATTACGCATCAACTCCTTGAGAGGAGGGGAAGTCTCCTGGTCACTGTCTTGTGGTGTTGATGAACAGAAGTCCCAAGGGTTGCTCTGTGCATTGTGAGAGCCAGCAAGAGTGCCAGACAGGGCTGTAGAGACAGACATGGCTCTAAGAAGCTGGTTTGACAATGCTTTTGTCGACCGGCATCGCAGCGATGGGATTTTTGTCGACTGCAAGTTGTGGTTGACATAAATCCCAATTGTCTCCTGGTCCATGTTTCTATTTGGGGGTCTTCACCCCCAACCCCCCATGTGGGGGACTCTGCCCCCTGCTCATCCCATTCTTATTACAATCAACTCTGAGTCGGAGTTGATTCGGGGGGTGCAGGACTGGGAGGCAGTGTGCCCTTGTTCCAGGTGCACCAACATAGTGACTTGTCAGTGAACTGTCGATTTAGTTGACGTCAATGTAGGTCACTGTGTTGGTGTTGCAGACTGTGGCACATACTGACAGACACCTGCAAAAGTCCTGAATCAACAGAAGCCAATGGGAGGGTGGTCACAGTAGCAGAGACTGCAGCATTCCATGCCGCTACAGATACCGGCATTCCTTATGAGGGAAGCGGAGAAAGTGCTTCCAAAAATGCAGAACAGCCAAGTTGGAACGGTACGCAGTTAGGTACCGCAAACATAGGTGCAGTCATCAGATTGGGCGGAATGGGCATCTGGCTAAATGATGATAACAGCCATGTAGTTTCTTCAGCAGTTAACATGGACAGTAGAAGGTGCTTACTGTACATACCTCCATAGACAAAGTTAGTATTACATCTGGAGTCGAGAATGTAGGTGGAGAAACTCCTGCATCAGGCGTTGGCATAATCGGTATGTCCTCTACAGAATCCTTCATACTAGATGCATCCATTGAGGCAACCTCTGGTAAATCTGATGCAAGGGAGGAGGTCAGCTCCCCTGCATCCAGTGGAAGCATGCACTCCGCTGAAAAGGCAGCCACCATCTTGGCACACAGCCAAATGATGAAAGGGTCACCCTACTGATGAGTAGGGGAATATCCCCGGCGTCCCCTCCACTCACTAAAAAATACCACCAAGAGCTTAATCTGGTTCTGCAAGGCAGTTTACATCTGTACAAATATTCCCCCTCCCTTGTCCTCGGATCACACTTGGAAATGAGCCATAGCTCAGTGTGCCTTTCCCAGTCACAAACATTCAAATAAAAAAAATATAGTGCACTCACTGATTGAAATAGATGTAGAGGTAGAAGAGGCAAGCAGCAGTCCCAGCTGTTCCACCACAGAACAAAAGTAACGCCCAATGAGTCACAGGTCCCCCTCCCCCCAAGTGGAAGAGCACCTCTCTCATCACTTCCCGCAATAGCAGTTTGTAACAACAGACAGACAGATAGGTGCTGGAGATTGTGACAGGAGGCCCTAGTTTTTTTATTACCAGCCCGAACAAAAGAAATTCTCAGTATTTAAATCAAATTCATCACGAGAGATTCAGCAAATAAAACTGAATGTTTAAAAGCAGCAATCTCTGAATGCTATGGAGAGGGTACCAGTAAAGGAATTAGGAACATTTTTTTTATGTACATTCTAATAAATGAAGAAGGAAGGGAGTGGTGGATATAAAAAGGAAAAGTTCAAATTGATCACCTCACAAACAATAATTCCATTTTTACAAGTGGGACTGGCTTTGCTCACTAGATTTGATGGTTGCTGATTTCCACATTCTGTTAGGAACAAGTGACAGAAAATCAGTACAGTGGTGGAAACAGCTGTGGCACTTAAAGAGCTGGTGATGCCTCAAAGAAAACTTTGAAAAACATGATATTTAGGTACAATTCAGCTTACGTTCCTTAGGTATTCAGTAGACTTCTCCTCCCCATTATTTATTACTATGACATTAGCATGGAATCATGCTCTATATCCCTTAAGAGTTATCTGCCTCTTTTGCCCACTTCCTACTTCATGTCATAGTCATCTGTTGTGACATCACAATCTGTTGCCATGGGGGTAATAGTGATGTCACAAGTACAACATTATGACCTCAGGTAGGGAGAAAGCAATAGTAATAGATGAACTCCTCTGGAGCAGACATCCCATTTTCATGCAGATGTCCTCAGTAATAAATAATGGAGATGAGAAATACAGAACAAATGTGAAATATAAGCTGAACTGTGTCTAAATAATATGTTTTGTTAAACTTATTCTAATGGCGTCAGCTGCTCTTTAAGAAATAGGGAGCCCTTATTCTCCTAGCCCTGCACTATTTAGTCCTGACAACTAATACCTCACTCTTAGGATTGGGAGAGCATATCTCACATTGTACATTAAATGGGGTATGGATACAGAAACAGGCAGAGAGAGAGAGAGAGCATGAGAGGGAAACACATCTATCTGCTGAAGCTCAGAGCAGTGTTTCTGTCCCTAAAGTCATTCTCAGCAATGTTTGAAAACCAAGTTCTACAGAAAAGAATGGCAGTACCACAACATATAGGACTGTGTATGGGTTACCATACACAACAAGCCTGTGTATGAACCAAGAGGTATCCCCTGGTTGCCATGGAAACCTCAAGATTTATACACAGGCTTGTTGGTGTATGGTTAGCCATGCACAATCTTAGACAGTATATGGGCAACCATAAATAAAAACTTTTTTTTTCTTTGAATAGTCCTAATTCTGGCAACCACAGTAATCATGGTAGCACTGCAAGTTGTTGTGCTGCAGCAGTGATGTTACTAGTGCAGCACAAGAAACATCCTGATGTCACTACTGCAGCACAACAATGCTGTTCCAGGCATGGATTTCCATGCGGAACAGCATTCCAACATACACTATGTATTACTTAAACAAGCACAGTAGTACAAGAGTCACAAAACAGTGCAAGGAAGCACTGAAAATCTGGGATCTGGGTTTTGTTATGAGTACATATCTCTGGAAACCATGTTGCAAGGAAGGACAGTGTACTGGCAGACTCACTCAGAAGGATGGCTTATGTCACATACCACTGGTCCCAGACACTAACTGTGCTGTGGTCAGCTTTCAGGAAGTGCGGGTGCTCCAGAGGTGGATCTTTTTGCCACATGGGAGAAGAAGAAGGTACCACTGTTCTGCTGCAGAGCTCCTTGTCTGAAAGCAGTCACAGAAGATGCTCTCAGCATGTTCTGGGGAAACCAATTCCTTTATGCTTTCACATGCTTTCTTCTTTACCTTTTCTATCTCTATCTCTATTTTACATTTTATATATGTTTTGCTTTAGGTGTCAGAAAAACTGATAAAGGAGGGGTCAAAAAAATAATAAAAATTTCATGAAAGAAAGTAAGGATCTGTTGTAGATTGTCTGATGGGCTATCTAAAAATAAAAATAAATATTTATACAACGTATGTGTTAGGGTAAATCGCAAGATAAAAAGTGTTATCTTGACCCAGCATAGCAAGGTAATATCTTGCAAAGTAGGGTATGTTGCAGTGACTCACCATAGCAAGATAATATTATCTTGCAAAGTTGGATATGTCACAATGCATATTGAACCAATCAGAGTGCATCCTTTACAATGTTGATAACACCACAGTTTATTATTTATTTAAAAGTTTGATAACTGAGAAAGGACACTGAACTGAGGCTCATTTCCAGGTGTGATCCGAGAAAGGAGGAAGTGGTGGGAGTAGGCATACAGGCAATTGCAATCATCAGAAGTTCAATAACGGAAAAGTACAAGTGCAGAAACACAATTGGCAACAATATGAAACAGCGAATATACAAAGATTGCAAATGAGCTAAAAGGCTCATACTATACATGGACAGGCTGTACAAAATCTTGTAGGCATGTTTGGCTGAGTTTGATCCTCTAGAAACTGCAGACTGAGGGCCAGACATTAGCCAAGTGGAACAATGAAGTCAAAGAAGCTCCTGTCCGTGTTCATCCTCTCTTTTTCTTCGCCTGCGGTCCCCCTGGTTTGATGGGACCTAGAAGGAGTTGAGACGAGTTGGACGAAGGTTAGAGTGATGCTGGCGGAAATCTGCCCTGGATGTTGACCACCTTATATTGATGGAACATTACTGGGTCTATCAATCAGCAATCACCCATAAGAAGGCAGAGTACCTGCCCGGGGAGATTGCTGCAGCTCAGAATTGACCAGCTCAGCTCTTTCAAACCACGGACAGGTTGTGCAACCTAACTTATCTGCAGGTTGGAAGTGCATTTTCACAACTTAAGTATGACAAGTTTGCTCAATTCTTTGCTGATAAGGTGGCCAACATCACGACCGTGATCCATCCAAGTTCGATGGTGGTCAGTGCTTGGTCACTGCTCCTCAGTTTTCTTGGTCATCTTTTGACTAGCTGGAGACCGTGGATTTCATGCGGATTGTCCAGAATATGCAGCTGATGTGCTGTAGTTTGGACCCGGGCCCAACACGCCTTATAATGGGGTGTGTGGATTCCATCAGCCCTGTCCTTGCTAAGATTGTGTGGTGCTCCTTAGAGATGGGTGAGTTCCCTAGCTCCCTGAAGGAGGCAGTGGTGACACTGCTCCTTAAGAAAGCTTCTCTGGACCCAAACTGCTTGGCTAACTACAGACTGATCTCTAACCTTCCCTTTGTAAGGAAGGTGATTGAGAAAGTAGTTGCTCTGCAGCTGGAGAACCACCTTACCATCCATGATATCTATGATCCTCTCCAGTCCGGTTTCCGGAAGAGACATAGTACCGAGACTGCTCTGGTTCGAGTGCTCAATGATCTCCTGATGGCTAGACCTCAGAAGTGCTGCTCCATATTGGGGCTTCTTGATCTCTCTTCAGCTTTTGACACCGTGGACTATGGGGTGTAGCTCAAGCACCTGAAGGTCATCTGTGGCCTGGCAGATTTTGTACTCAGATGGTTTCAATCATTCCTCACTGGTAGATCTCAGAGGGTGGTGTCTGGGTTGTTCTCCTTGAACTCATTCTCTTTGCCATGTGGGGTCCCTCAGGGCTCGGTGCTTCCCCAATGTTGTTCATGGTGTACATGCTGCCTCTAGCAGACATTGTGAGATGGTATGGGCTGAGGTTTCACTGTTATGCAGATGACACCCAGCTCTACCTGTCTTTTGCACCCAACCAGGATAGTGTGATCTCGGTCTTTAACAGCTGCCTCACAGAAATCCAGGACTGAACGAAATCCAGCTGGTTGAAGCTGAACTCCGATAAGACTGAGGTGCTGGTGGTGGATCCAGGTCTCTGGATAGAGAGGTTAGTGGAAGGGTACCCCTCTGGGCTTTGGCTCAGGGGTAATCAGCTGCCTTCCTCTGAATGGGTGCAAAACCTAGGGGTGATTCTGGATGATGGGCTGACACTGCATTCGTAGGTGTCAGCAGTTGCCAAGTCCTCATTTTATCATCTGAGGAACATCGCTCGGGTCAAGCACCTTGTTCTGTTCGGGGACCTTCTGACTTTGATCCATGCTTTTGTGACCTTGCACCTGGACTACTGTAACTCCCTCTACCTAGGGCTTCCAGGGGTTGATATCTGCTGCTCTGCAGCTGGTGCAGAACGCTGCGGTGCGGCTGTTGACAGGGGCTCCTTGTTCAAGTCACATCACTCCTGTGCTATGCAAACTGCACTGGTTGCCTGCTCAGTGGTGGCTCACCTTCAAGGTTGGTCTTCTGACCTACAAAGCCTTGCACAGACAGGGTCCGGGCTACCTGCAAGAGGCTCTGCACCCTTACTGTCCCAGCCATCCACTCCACTCAGCTGATGAGGGGTTGTTAGAGATTCCCAGGGTTCAGCTGAAAACCTCTGGGTCTCAAGCTTTTATGTATGCAGCCCTACCCTGTGGAATGCTCTACCTCATCAGACTGGAGAATACTGGACCGTGGAGAGCTTTAAGACGGCCTTGAAGACCCATCTGTTCTGCCAGGCCTTTGGGGATTTTACATAATATCCTGCTTCTGTATCTGTATTTGTACTTTTATATGAGTGGAATTTGGATTGTTTTATTGTTTTATCTGCTTTGATTGTCTTATTTAAAAATGTGTACAGCGCTTTGGTTTCAGAAATTGCGCTTTATAAATAAAGGCTACTATTATTATTATTATTATTAAGTAGAACCAGAAAAAAAATGGCAGAAACTTCGTTTTTGTTTTCACTTTTCAATGAACAAATATGTATAAAAAAATTAAAAATAATAGCATGATACTGTGAGCATGTGAATTGTTCTGTACAAAAATATGTACAAAATGAGTGATGTTTCATTTATAGATACCTTTTAGATTTTTCATAATCAGCAAAATGTAGCAGAAAATGAAATGTTTTTTAAATGTTTTCAACAAACAAATGTGAATAACATTAAAATGAAAAATGATAGCATGGTACTGTGTGCATGGAAGTTGACAGTACAAAAATATCTACCAAATGAGTGGCGTTTCATTTATTGATACCTTTAGAAACATTTTTTTTTAATTTTTTGACAAACCAGTGCCTCACAAAAACAAAAACAAAAGAATTGTACATCGAACTGTGTCATGTACCGGCCATAATTTAAAGCCATAGGGCTCAATGAGTTAAACAGAAGTAGTAGTAAATCTCAGAAACTGCTCCCAAACGTGTACAGTAACTGTAAAAGAAGCCGAAAGTGAGTCACATATTTCAAAGTCACAAGCACTCTTTTATGCATTCCCAGTCATGTTTACCCCAAAACATTTGTCAGTACAGTCCAAGCCAAATAAGCTGGACTGCTTAAGTTGGATGGCCGCTTAAATGAGACGTCGCTTTGGGAACTGATTTCTGTAATTAATGTCTATAGGCAGTTCATTTGGTTAAATGAGACAGTGATAATAAGCAACTCTGCTTTAGAGGGATGATCAAACCTGATCCTGCCTAGGCATGTCCCTCTTTAATCCCTCAAATCACCTCGTTAATCCTTTTTTCACACCTAAATGGTGTGAATGTGTCACTCCCTCTGTCTTTCCTGCTCTAATATTTGTCTATTGATCTCCTCTCACCCCTCCACCTTCTCTTTGCAGGTTTAAGAAAGTTCTACCTGCTCAGAAGCTTACCTCCAGGGCACACACAATTCAACACACAGCACACAAAACAGGAGCAGAGCAAAAGCTGTAACTTTAAATCTAAACTCACCCTGATTCAATATGCCACTCTAATACACCACGCCATCACCATTGATGCCTGTTGAATGGGGAGGGCAAGACATAAGTTACAGTACAGTATTGTATTATAAGTATGGCAAACTAATACAGTACTGTACTTTTATACAGGAATCAGCATGGTGTGTAACAGAAGTCTGAGACATTTAGGCTTCTGTTAAATGGGACAGACGCTTAATTGGGATGAAAAGCCCAACACCGGGGTGTCCCGATTAAGCAGCTTCTACTGAATAAACAGAACATGACATAACCTGACTTAAGATATCATATTTTTCTTCATTTGAGACCAATGACATTAAGATATCTTATTCATTGCCTCTCCACTCATGAGGTATCATAATATCATTAGTCTCTCATGAAGATAAATATATCTTCAGTCAAGGCATGTCATATCCCATTTTATATATGTATATATACACACACACATATATATATATATTAGAGGCAAAAAACTCAGTTTAATGCATTAGTTAGGGTTGTTCCACAGTGACAAAGCAGGAAATTCATTGTTAGGGTTGAAAGGCTTGAACCCCGACCACCCCAACCAGCATCGGGTGTGCGTTGGGGTGCCGCTAACTCTCACCCCATCACATTGTGAAGAAGCAGCAGTATAGGAGAATGGGGTGAGAGTCAGGACCGATGACCTCCAACGCGCACCCCAATGCTGGTTGGTGGGGTGGTTGGGGGGGTCCAAGCAGAGCTTTCAACCCTAACACCGAATTTCCTCGCTTTTGTCGCTGTGGAACAACCCTGACTAATGCATTAAATGGAGTTGTTTGCCTCTAATTTACCTTCTTTTTGAGTATGATGACGAGAAATAATGACTGTATTGAGGTGGCAGGAGCACGGGGCTGTGATGTCTTGTGACATAGTAACATGAACAGCAACAGAAACAGAAGCGTGAACAGTGGCGCACATGGTAATGCAAACGTAAATGGTAAAGGAAATGTTAATAGAAACACAAGCACAAAGTGACACCGAAGCAAACAGTGACACAAACGGACATTGAAGCGTGTATGAAAATGCAATGGTAACGCGAACAGTGATGGCAGTGGTATTTTAAATGGAAATGTTAAGTGTCACAGCAAAAAGAATGCAAAAGGGAACAGAAACGGACACGCGAAAGCAAGCGCACACGTAAATGCAAACTGTAATGCGCACAGGCACGGTACCGCAATTGTAAATGCAAATGGTAAAGTTAACATGAAGAATAATGCCAAAGGAAAGAGAAATGGAAACAGAAGCGCGTATGGACATGCAAACCGAAACCTGCATTGGCACAGTACCGCAATTGTAAATGCAAATGGTAACAGTAACAGCAACAATCACAGCAAAGTAAACAGAAGCACAAAAGGAAATGGAAGTGCATATGGAAACGCAAACCGTAATGCGCACGGGCACAGTAACACAATTGCAAATGCAAACGGTAACAGTAACAGCAAGGAAGACGCAAAACAAAACAGAAACGCAAACACAAATGAAAGGGCTGGCATAAACGCAAATGGCAATGTGGACGGTAACGCAAACAAAAATGCAAACAGAAACAGTAGTGGAAACGCAAATGGTAGCAGTAATGAAAATGCAAGCACGAATGACAACGCAAAGGGTAACACACATGGTGGCGTATACGGGAACAGTAACACAAACGGGGACTTAAACGCAAGTGGAAACAGTAACAATAACAGTAACGGAAGTGCATCACCTGTTTTTGCCAAACAGGTGCATACAGAAACACACTATGTACAAAGAATGTATGCACTGTAATGGGGATCGAAGCTTAAAATGAGCATTGGAAGTACCTAATTGCTAATATCTCAGCAACTGCATGACTTAGAAAAAAAATTTAAATGTCACAAAAATCTTGATTTTCCTGGCTAGGTTTTTGCTATTACATAGCCCTATACTCACAACAGAAATTCCGTATCTCATACCATTTTCGAGATACAAGCCCCAAAAGGCGTGGTGGACGCCACCATGTTAGTCTATGGGGAAAAATGTCAAATTCGGAGTACCATAACTTGGCAGCCATGCAATATTTTTTCACCAAGCCACCAAAAGGCACATCTGGGAGATGTTGGCTGCCTTCCCTCCAAATGTCAGCTCAAAAGACCAAACCGTTCTTTCGCAGCAGGGTGGCAAAGAATTCCTGTAATTTTGGCCAAGTCTGAAAAAGTAGTGTCGCAATTTGCAGCAATTTTCACAAAATTTTGCGAAAGTGTCATGCCTGCGACACTACTTTGTGACACTACTGGTTCCAGAAATTCGAAAAACATATTTATGGGGTGTTTTACCCCAAAATAAAGACACCTCTAGCATCCTCAGGGTCCAACTAGGTAAACACAAAAAGAATTGTGTCCCTAGAGGGTCCCAGATTTAAATGCCGAGCATTTTTCTGATCACCAACTGAAAAAAAAAATGGCGGATTTGTGACACTACTAGGGCCATTTGCGACACTAGAAAATGCATTTGTGAAAGTGTTGAATATTTTGTTAACTTTTCCCATTGACTTATAATGGGAGCTTGTTTTTTGAATAACTTTTGAACTGTTCAATATTTTTTCATAAAATCTTCAAAAGGCACATAGGGGACCCTGGCTGCATGTTCCCTGAACTTTTTGGACTGGTCGTGCAAACCGTACAACCTGTAGGAGATAGAAAAGAAATCGCAAAAAGTGCAATTGCGCAATTCGTTGTCGCTTAATAACTCTGCAGCTGTATATCCGACTGGTACAAAACTTGGCAGATCCCAAGATCTGCCATGCCCAATTGTGCATAAAATCTTATCTGAATCATTCTGCTGTTTTCCCCTTGTATTACTGCAACAGCTACACTTTCATTTTCTTGTTTAAATTTGTAGCATGACCGAGTGCTTTTAGCATAGTAAACTGAGGAGCTCTCGCATAGTTAAAATAAGTGCTGGTCTTGTAGAAGCTACATATATATATTGTTTCATTAAAAGGTTTATCTGGTTTGGTTAAAAAAATGCTGTCAGCAATGCTAAGAGAAGTGAAAGTAGGTCGCAGTATCTGTGAAGACATTGTGAGCCTGAGCAAATGTTGCTATAGCAACAGTCACTTGGGCTCACGATGTTTTCACAGAACCTGCAACTCACTTTCACTTCTTTTCCCATTGCCAGCAGCATTTTTCTGAACTAAACTAGACACAACTTTTAATGAAACAAAACTATTTAACTTTCACCAGAACAGCGCTTATTTTAAATATGAGGCAGCTCCTCAGTTTACTATCCTAAAAGCCCTCGGTCACACTACTGATTAACACCAACTTGGTCATGCTACACCAACCATCAAAACTCCAGCTGCTTCTGCAACACAAGTAAAAAGTGACAGGATCAACAACAAAAAATCACACATTTCCTATCTATATACAGAGACAGTGCCTCTCTGTAAACCTGTGGAGGATTGTGTTAAGTGACACCTCTGGCACTTTGTGTTCCACAACAAAAGAACATATGTGGGGGGTCTACTGGGGGCCCAAAACATACATGATATAAACAGAACATGACATGGCCTGACTGAAGATATCATATTTATCTTCACTGAGAGCCAATGACATCATGATATCATTGGCCTCTTCGTGAAGATAAATATGATATCTTCAGTCAGGTCTTGTCATATCCTCTATATATATATATATATATATATATATATATATATATATATATATATATATATATATATATATATATATATATATATTATAGAGGTGTGGTCACACCTCTATATTTAGGGATAAGTGTGCAGTTTAATGTTAAACTCCAAATTTTGCACCTTAATAACTTTGCAACCATTCAACAGATTTTCCTGAAATTTGGTATGCGCTGTCCCATGGTGTAGATCTCTTGACTTGCCAAGTTTTATTTCGATCGGATGTGCAGATTTTGTGCAGAGCACAGGAAAATAGTGTGTTTGCACTTTTTTTCACCAGTTTTTCCTGAACTTTTCTCATCACCCTGCACACCGTTTTGAATTTTAGCTTGACATTTTCAGGGTAGAAAAAGGGTAGAAAAAGCTTACACTAAGGAACAAGCCAGCATTAGTGTGGTGAAAAAATATTATTCTGATCCAAAGTTATTCAGTTTTGCAAATTCAGGTTCTGCTCACGCTCAGTGCAGTCTTTTGGTTAGATGCACAGTTGTGAACAAGGATTTCGGCTCACAAACAGGGATTTTGACAGCTCACGAATGGGGATTCATTAAATCCCCATTCATGAGAAAAAAATCTCCCTTCATGAGCTGCCATCTAGTTTTCACTTTTAGCCCAAAACAAAATGTTGTTACTTGCCCCACAGATGAATTTTGTGTAAAAAAATGCATGGGTTTTGTTCTGGGCGATGCCTTCTACAAAACCATGTGTTTGGTTTCCATCAGATAATTAAAAAAATGGCAGTTTTTATATTTGAAAATCCCCGTTTGTGACTTGCTTCTGATCCCCGTTCGTGAGGTGTCCAAATCCCCGTTTGTGAGCTGATCCCCGTTCGTGAGCTGTCAAAATCCCAGTTCATGAGATAAGGACCAGATGGCCCTATCTCAAAAATGGGGATTGGCTCACGACTGGGGATTTGGCTCATGAATGGGGATTCTGACACCTCACAAATGGGGATCATAAAAAAAAAAATCCTTGATCATGAGCTGTCAAAATCCCCGTTCATGAGCCAAATCCCCATTCGTGAGCTGTCAAAATTCCCATTCATGAGATGAAGACCAGATGGCCCTATTTTGAGAACAGGTAATCCCCATTCTTGAGCTGTCAAAATACCCATTCATGAGTTGAAGACCAGATGGCCCTATCTTGCGAACAGGTAATCCCCATTTGTGAGCTGTCAAAATACCCATTCGTGAGCTGATCCCCGTTCGTGAGCTAGCAAAATCCTGTTCGTGAGAGTAAGACCAGATGGCACCTATCTCAGGAATGAGGATCGGCTCACAAACAGGGATTTTGTCAGCTCATGAACGAGGATTCCCCTCATGAACGGGATTTTGACAGCTCATGAACAAAGATTTGTAAAACCTTGCCAGTTCACTGCTAAGAAACGGTAAGGACTTTTGGCTTGAAATTTGCAGGGTGCAAAGGAGGTGTCCCACAGATGTGATGTATGCTGGTTTGGTGTAAAAGATTGCATTGGTTACATAGTTATGACATTCCAAAGTTGAGACATTTCCCATATGATAACATTGCGATGCCCATGATGCCTTTCGGCACCCGTATCTCGAAAATGAAGCGAGATACGGATTTTTCTCTACCTACAGCTTAGATCACCTTTAGGTGATCTAACCTGCAGAAACAAGTTTGGAAATCATAGATTACACCAGCAGTGGAATGTTTTTCCTACTTGCTATGGTAAAAATTAGAAAATTAGTATCACAAGGGTTCCAAAGGGTGCCTTTTCAGTGCATTTCGGTACCTGTATTTCAGAAACAATGCAAGATACAAATCCATTTGAGCTATACTTCATGCAGTACTCACTCTCATGTTTACAACGACACTTCAATTTTTTTTCTAGCTGCTATGGTTCCTGAGAGATTGGCAACTTAGTGTTACAAGGCTTCCTTGCCCTATAGGGCTGCTGTATGGCTCTCTAGCTATGTGTAAGTGGGAGCGCAGGGCCCAGAGGGCCTATGCTCCCACAGATGCATATTGTTATGTAGAAATGGGCAGCTTGGTGGGATCACCAACACATTCTATTTACTAGTTATATTACACTTTTTCCAAAAGTAAGGAAATTCTTGCATAAAATTTCATTTAATGCATCACTTAGGGTTAGAGCAATAATAATAAAAGTGGGAAAAAGAGATGTTAGGGTTGAGATCCTAACTCCCCGACCACACTGCCCCCCATCCTCCAAAGATCAACAGACTCTGGGGTGTGCCATGGTGTTGTGAAGCCTAACTCTCACCCCATTCTCCTTTACTGCAGCATGTCAACCTGTTTACACATGGGATGGGGGAGTTGGTCTCACAATCCCGCCACACCCCGGCTCTGTCTGCTCTTGGGGGATGGGGTGGTGTGCTGAGTGTTAGGGTCTCAACCTAACGTCTCATTTCCCCACTTTTGTCACTTTAACCCTAACTGATGCATTAAACAAAGTTTTTTGCAATGACTATATATATATATATATATATCTTAGAGCTAAAATATAAAAAGTCCTTCTCAATTAAAAGTTTTGACTATTAACAGGGGCCTTAAGAAAATTCAAGAACCAAAATTCAGATAGCTAAAGCTTAGCATTAAGAAGACTTCCAGAAGTGTTATGGGTTAGACCTAGTACCATGAAATACATATTTATTTTTAACATCTGGTTAATAATTGATATACAATGTATACAACATCGAATGATTTTGTGATTATGCATTTTTTTAATTCTTAGACTTTAAAAAATATTTGAATTAATAGAATTGAACCCCTACTTTATTCCCAAAGTATGAAAATACCTTCTAAAGTAGACTAGTGTCTGAAGTAGTTGGGTTCTGGGTGCCCACATAAAAACAGCATAAGGTAAAACTATATGGGCTATATACTTTACACTAAGATGTGGATTTGAAGCCTGGGATCTTATTAATATATTTATTATATTAGATTTATTTTGGAGAACTGCTTATTCTTTCAAAAGAGGAATATGAGGATGCCTTAGTAATATGCTTTAAAATTATAGCTTTGATTAGCCATATATAAAGGTTTCCTTTAAACTAAATATGTATTTTTGTTTTTGTTTAAAGAGACATGTACCTTTTACATATATGAAATTACATGTTTATATGTATAAGAAATTGATTATAATATTGTTTTTGTGTTCTGAAAATAAGCCTGTGCTGATGAAGTGACAGGTGATGTCATAAAATATTTGCAATAGCAATGTCTCCTTGAGTCTTCTGTGGTTTAATTAAGGGCTTCCCTTATATGGCTTGGTCTATGAAGTTTTGTCTACAATAAATTTTACAATATAGCCAGCCTGGTGGCACTGATGGTTGAGACACTGGATGCCACACCTTGCTCCATGCCAGTGACCCATGTTTGGAACTGAACATGGGACACCAAGGGTCGGACGTGGAGAAAGAGGATTGAGCATCCCAGGGTCTGCACACCTCTCCCGGGGAAGGACTGTTGGCTCTGCTGAATGACTGCTACCAGGTGGAGGCCTGGTGCTAGTGCAGAATGAGAGAAACAGGTAATGAGAAGTGCTGCAGGACTCTGTGACATGTGCATGCCTCCATGTGTGCACGGCAATGTGTGTACTCCAGCAACAAGAGTTGTGGTGAAAATGGAGGAAAATGGGAAAATGGCAGTGGGCAGGCATCCATGAAGTCCTGCTCACAAGCTCCCCCCATTGCCTTGCCAACAAGATGCCAACCACCAGAACTGGATATGTGGACTCAGGAGGGGGGAGTATAGCCCTTCTCCTCCTGACCCCACCATGGGGGGAGGAGATGGGCTGACTGGTAAGTCCTGGGGAGACTGGGGGTGGTGGTGGTTGGTGGAGAAGGATGGAAGGGAGCCTTTCACAGCTACAAGCAGGATAAAAACTTCTATGGGGGCAAAATAAATACAGAAGTTATACAATATTCATCTGGTGCGTGAATCCATTATTTCATTGGGTGTGGTCCAGATTTATGTGCATGGAATTGATCCCTCCTGAATTTTTATTTCTTTTTCAGGTGTTAAGGGTTAACCTTCTGTTGTTAAAATGTTAAAACATTTCTTGCTATAATGTGTTATGTCTCACCTTGTGAAATACCTGAGCAGATTTATTGTAACTGTATGACTTTTGAAGTGCTGTGAAATTGTTTTGGCATGAAGCTCTTGCTATATGTACAGTACACCATTAACTTCCTAATTGAAAAGACGAGACATTCTAATAAACAGGACAAAATTGAAACTCTAGCTTGGGTACTTTGGCAAAAACAATTTGATCAAATGCTTCTAGGTGGAATTTATACAAAATAACGTGTGATCACCCCTTGGTCAGGTAATGTGGGGGGTGGATGCTGCTCCATTGATGTTTTAGTACATTAAAAAATGACCATTATTTGGAGAAGGGTATGTAGTAACTTTTGAACATCTTACTCTTATCCCACCCAGAGGGGTGGAAGACTAAGTTTACTGGCCAAGGCACCTAGGTTCACCTGAGCTCTTTCCTTCTAGGTTGCTTGAAAGGACAGAGCAAAGAACCTTACCAAAGCAAAGGAAAGGATTAAGGCTTCTTTTGACTAAGCAGATTTACTGTGTATTATTTTCATTTTGTACTCATAGGGATTATTATTGTTTGTTGCTAACATTTTAATGCTTTATTTTTCTCTGATTCAAATTGTTGTTGCTGGGTATACCTTCTGCTGCATTATTACATGGTGTGCCTACAGGTGTGTGCTAACAGATTACTACTGTAATCTTCTGATTCAAATTGTCTTTTGCAAGGTATATCTTCTGTTACTGATTTACTTTTCTCTGTAGCAAAGTGTTTCTTACAGGGTATATCGTCTGTGAAATTATTACAGGTGGTGCTTTACAGGTTTCACAGTTTTATCTATCATTAGGATAAGCTTTCAGGGCTACTGCATTTGTTGCTGGTTGATTGTTTCTGCTCTTACCTCCTTGTTTCTTTCGTCTGTGGTTCTTCTTTTTCGGCAGGGGAAGGGCCCAGCTATCCACCCCCATCCCCAGCCACCACACACTACACTCCTTTTATAGGGTAGCACAGTCGTGACATTTCCTGTGGCAAAGCAGGAAGGGGCGGATCAGTGGGTAGCCACACGGTGACCTCATTTACAGGGGCACTAGTAATTTAACTTGTTATAACAAGTTATACAAAAACAAACAAACAAAACAAAAAATCAAACTTTTGCTTTCATTTTTTTCCTTCTAATTACTCTGACCAGGTTATAAACCCAGCAACTTATCTGAAATGGATATCATTAACTTCAGGTACTGTGGAACACTTTTCAGAAGGTCAGTTTTACAGGATTTAGGACACTGTCCTACATCCTGGACCATTGGAGATCTAAGGGCTCAGCTTCAGGCAGCATGGGCAGAGATTGCGCACCTCAAATTGCATATTCAAGAGGAAATATATTATAAGAACCACCCGCCATTTCCCCAACATCCAAAAGAAGCACCTCGATCGCAGAGGGTAGTTGGTCTGGAAGGTTGGCAGGTGGTTAGGAGGGGCAAATCGGGTGCCCAATCACTCAGTACTCTCCATCATATTACCTCCACAAACCAAACAAAAACTACAAACAGGTATCTGCCTCTAACTCCAAAATCAAACAAAGGGGCAGAGGACACTGCAGAGCAGGACACTGCAGCACAGGAGCTAGCACAACAAAACTCACCCAAAACAGTAACCAAAATGAAAAAGACAAAAAGGAAATCCAAAAAACTTCTGATCATAGGAGACTCCATCATTCAGAGAGTTGATACCCATCTCCAGCCAGGGGTAATGGTCAGATGTCTCCCAGGTACATCAGCGTGGAGAGACACTGACTACATTGCTAAAATTGTTCAGGAAGCAGGAGAAAACATTGACGTCCTGGTACACATAGGAACTAATGATCTTGCCAGCCGGTAAGTTGTGGAGACCAAGAAACACCTGATCAGCCTGGGTGACAAACTATCATTCATTTTGTCCAGCATCTCCTTCTCTGAGATCCTGCCAGTCTGGGAAAGGGGGGCAGATGGACAGAAGGTCAGAGAAGGGGAACTAGGGGAGCTAAACATGTGGCTCAAGGGCTGGTGCCAGGAAAAAGGACACAAATTTGTAGGAAACTGGCAACAGTTTTGGGAGCGAAAGTTCTTTAAATTTGATGGACTGCATCTGCTCAAGGGCTGGTGCCAGGAAAAAGGACACAACTTTGTAGGGAACTGGTAATAGTTTTGTGAGTGAAAGTTCTTTAAATTTGATGGACTGCACCTAACTAAGGAGGGAGTCAGTGTATTGGGGCAAAAGTTTGACGACTTTGCAGAATATTTAAACTAGCAAATGGGGAGAGGGGTGCAGCACCCCATACATCGAATAGGAAGAACACCCCCCCCCAGCTAGTGATCAAACAGGAATTCAGCATGTTTGCAGTTCATTTGCAGCACCAGGTAAAGGAAAAAGTCTGGCTCCCCATACAAAGCACAGGGGAAACGCAAGACCTCACCCAACAACTAACACACCAAAATCTGGACAATGGAAAATCAGGTACACAAATGCTCACAGTCTAGGAAACAAGATCCCAGACCTGCGGGCAATAATGGCAGATGCTAAACTGAACATAGTAGCAATTAACGAGATGTGGTTTACCAGTAACCACACTTGGGAGACTTCAGTGCCTGGCTATGTATTGTTCAGAAGAGACTGAGGTGCAAAAATGTGGGGGCGGAATGGCCCTGTATGTCAATGAAAACATCAAAGCTACAGAAATTCAGAATACACATAAAGAGCCAGAAGAACTGTGGGTCACCCTGAAAACAGGAAATGGGACAGCCATATGAACTGGGGTTGTCTACAGGCCCCCAGACCAGGGGAAGGATATAGACACATTACTGTTAGAAGATATACAAACATGACAGCTAAAGGGGAGGTTATGATAATGGGAGACTTCAACATGCCAGATACAGATTGGTCAATATCAGCAGGAACATCTGCCAAAACTAGAAACATGGTGGATTCCCTCAAACAAACAACTGGGGTACTACAACCCACAAGAGACAGGGCTATCCTAGATCTAGTACTGACTAACAGGGAAAGATCACATATCTCCAGGTAAAGGTCATCTGGGGGCCAGCGACCATCACATAGTATGGTTCAATTTGGCTACTAGAACTAAATCATCCCATTCCAAGGCAAAAATATGGGACTTCAGAGGAGCTGACTTTGATAAGATGGCCAACAGAGTTAAGCTAACCCTGGCAAAAAAAAAAATATATAGGTGAGCGGGTACAGGCAAAGTGGGTAAGCATTAAGGATGCAATAATTGAAGCAGTATCCCACTGTGTTAGAGAGAAAAGGAAGTGCAAAAGAAGAAGGAAACCACTTTGGTTCTCAAAAACAGTAGCAGAAAAGGTCAAAGCCAAAAGGCTGGCCTTCAGGAAATATAAGAGAATGCAGCGGAATGAAGATAGGGAGGCATACCTAACTTCCCTAAGGGAAGCAATGAAGGCAGTAAGGCAGGCAAAGGCCCAAACTGAGGAAACACTAGCACAAAGGAGATAAGGGGTGTGTGAAGAGTAGGCAGTAGTGGGCAAGATTATGGAAGCACTCCTTAAGGGAAGGATCGTGAAACACCTGGAATTCATAGGAGCACTGGAGCCAAGACAGCATGGATTTACAAAAGGAAGGTCCTGCCAAACTAATCTCATAGAGTTCTTTGACTGGGTAGCCAGAGTGGTGGACCAAGGGGGAGCAGCTGATGTCACCTACCTTAACTTCAGCAAAGCTTTCAATACTGTTCCACATAGAAGATTGATTAATAAGTTGGGTAGGCTCGAGGTGGGTCACAAGTTGGTCAACTGAGTGGCAAATTAGCAAACGGGCAGAAAACAGAGAGTGGTTGTAAATGGTATACAGTCAGAAGAGATGCAAATCACAAGTGGGGTACCTCAGGGATCAGTCCTGGGGCCAGTCCTCTTCAATATCTTCATCAGTGATGACATTGTAGATGAAATGGAGGGTAAGGTTTATGTGTTTGCAGATGACACCAAGATCTGCAACAGAGTAAATGATTCAGATGGGGTGGGCAGAATGAGAAGAGATCTTGATAAACTAGTAAAATGGTCAGAAGAGTGGCAACTGGGGTTTATTGCAAAGAAGTGCAAGAACATGCACATAGGGAAGAGAAATCCTGAAGCCACCTATAGGCTGGGAGGGGAGTTGCTGGCAGTCACAAGGGGAGAAAGAGACTTGGGCATCATCATCATCAATGACCTGAAATCATCTAAGCAGGCCACTAAAACAGTAGGTAAGGCTAGGGGGATGTGGGATGTATTAGTAGGGGTATTACAAGTCAGAAGAGGGAGGAAATAATCCCGCTTTACAAGACACTGGTTAGGCCCCACCCGGGGTACTGCGTGCAGTACTGGAGGCCACACCTTCACAAGGACATGAACCAAACTGAGGCAGTCCAGAGAAGGGCAACCAAAATGGTGCAGGGACCGCATCAGAAAACATATGAGGACAGATTAATGGAGCTCAATATGTATACCTTAGAGCAAAGGAGGGAGAGAGGTGATATGATTGAAACATTCAAACATCTTTAGGGCGTTATCAAGGTGAAAGAGTCTAACATGTTTCAATATATGAAAATAGCAGGACAAGAGGACACAGCATGAGATTAGAGGGAGGCCGATTAAGGGGTAATGTGAAGAAGTTCTTTTTCACAGAAAGGTTGGTGGATGCATGGAATGGCCTACCTCAAGAAGTGGTGAATATGAATACACTACAGGGCTTCAAACAGGCATGGGATAGGCATAATGGAGCAATACAGATGAGTGTCGCTAGATAGGCCATTGACAGAGCAAAGGCTGATGGCACATTTATAAGGTAGAAAAAGAAATAGACAGACTGGATGGGCCTTGTGGTCCTTATCTGCTGTCAACTTCTATGTTTCTGTTTCCTCAATATCTACTGATACTATATCATCCTGACATCAAACTATGGCTGACTGAAGTAAAAAAAGAAAATAAAAAAAAGAACATTCAGTCTTCACCGGTCTTCCTATGCAAGCAGAAGAAGAAGCCCATCTACAATGAAGTACCTCCAGGAGGAGTTCATCTAATGTTTTCTTTTTGTTTGTTTTCTAAATCCAAAGCTAAGTAAGGTAATAACTGTTTCATAATTGACTGTCAGCGCTTGCCAAGTAACACTCTCTAAGGTTAATAGTCTGTGAATGTCTTGAGTTTTGGCAAGTGAATGGGACGGGAAGTAAAAGCTGCCTGGAAAATGGAAGGCTAAGAGTGGTGGAGGTGTGTACACTTGACTGTTGCTAATGCTATGAATTATAAAATTCACTATCTGAAGTCTGCCTTTGAAAAGTTTTAGCCACTACAGAGGCCAGCTGACAAGCCTCATACCAACTATAATTAGTATTGTGATTCCCAGAAAAAAACAACCACTACAGACTGTTGCAAGCTACAAAGAGGCTAATTCAGTGGTCTCTCCGCCTAAAAGAACAAGGACTGTTTCCAAAATGGTCATGCTAAGGTTTACGTACAGGTTACATAATACTTGTGTAGTTACTTGCTAATTTGCCAATATAAGCATCTTTTTCTTTTTGTGTGTGTATTGGTTAAAAATTCCAACTTTTATATTTAAATGATAACATTCAGTTAGCAAGAATATGCAAAGAAATAACTATCTGATGTGGGTGATTAAATGCCGAGGCCAAAGATTAAGGTAAATTAACCGCAGAAGTTGATCATTCTGAGTATACTCTAGATAACTGAATGTTACTACTATTAAATGATTAGAAATTTTGCAACCCAGGATTTTAAACGTTCTGTGGTAGTTAAAGTGGAATATAAAGAGAGAGGTATCACCAGCAAAAAAGGAGGTGGTGTTACCACTGTACAAATCATTGGTGAGACCTCATCTGGAGTACTGTGTCCAGTTCTGGAGGCTGCATCTTTAGAAAGACATAGACAGAGCTGAGGCAGTTCAGAGAAGAGCAACAAGAATGGTTCAGGGTCTGCACCAAAAGTTATAAAAGGAGAGACTGAAAGACCTCAACATTTATACCCTAGAAGAGAGTGGAGAGAGAGAGGGGATATGATATGGACTTTCAAATACCTCAAGGGCATAAATAATGTACAAGAGGGTTACATCTTTCAGAGAAAAAGATGCTCAAGATCAAGGGGCTATGATATGAGTCTGGAGGAGGGTAGACATAGGGGTAATGTGAGGAAGTATTTTTTCATGCAAAAGGGTGGTTGATGTATGGCACAGTCTTCCAGAGGAGGTGGTGGGAGCAAAGAGGGTGAGGGACTTCAAGAATGCATGGGACAGACGTAAGGGAACTCTAGCGATAGGAAGGGGAAGGTAAGACATAAACCAAATAGGGTCTGCAGTATTGCAGCAGGTAGGGAAAATGGGCAGACTAGGTGGGCTGAGTGGGCCTTATCTGCCATCATTTTCTATGTTTCTATTATGCCTTTACCTTCCTTTTTTCAGTTGACTAAATGGATACCCTACTAAGGCATGTCTGAAATGTAGATAATCTACTGTGTGCATGTCTAAAATATGGATAACTAACTGTGGGTGTATGTGGATAACCTACTGCAGGCATTTCTAAAATGTGATTGTAGTAGTTTATGGGCTATTAAATGACAGTTTTCCTCTGCTCTGGCTTAGAATAGATACTCGTCATATAATGAGTGATATACTGTAGGGTCTTATGGTCTGTTCTTGTCCAGCAAAGGTCATGGCCTTGTGGGATTTCAGTGAGGCCCCATAAACTGGGATTAAGATGTGCTCCTGGGCTAGTATGTTGATTAAGGATAAGGATCTAGAAGATAAAAAATTATACAAAAGCAAAAAACGGGACCCTATGCAAAACATATCCATTAATACATTTTGTCAACCATCAATCAGGATTTGTAAGAAATTTTGGAACAGTTACAGTACATAATAAATATTCAGTACTGGTTCCATGTGATAAAAGCACCAGCATATTGGCGCCGATCAAAACAGCTACTCCACATCACCGAAAAGCAAAATGGTGATGTGCAGAATAGCACCCAACAGAAACAGCAACACTTGCTCAAAGTTGCTAAAAACTACAATGCATCGCTACGATTTAAGCAAGGGGCTATGCCCCCAGCACCCCCCTTCATGGGGGGTATTGCCCCCACACACACCAAACTTTAATCAACTCTGGGGGAGGGCTTGATGATGGGGAGAGTGGAACACACAGGAGGGGACTACGTCATGGGCAGACAGTGAAAGGAGTAAACATTGGGGGCAACCTACAAGTGAGGGTTGTGACAAAGTCAGGATGGTGGGGGTATAGCACTGAAAAATAAATAAACAAAAACAACTATTAGTACAAACAAAGAAAACCAAAATACTTTGTCCATGGCCAGTCCTGATCCTGGGTCACCTGACTGGAAGGTGTAGACCTTACCCAGCACACCAGACGGCCAGTTTGAAATTGACCTGATCCCCAAACCTACAAATACTCTTCCATATAATGAAACAACATACTATACATGCTTTAGTTACAATGTGCTCTTAATTGCTATCACTATTAAGAGCACATCACCCAATTCTCCTTCACTGTTTTGACTTCACCCATACTGACTTGCTCAAAATGAGTCACTCTAATCATTGGATACCTTCAGTACCAGATACTTTAAATAATACACTAGAATAGAATCTCATACTGAAATGGATAACTTTAATTTGGGACATGATTTGTAAAACCAACTCTCAAATGATATGGAATGGGGAGATTTTATTTTCACTTTCATTTTTATTTTTTATACTGGAAAGGCATGTGAGCAAGAAGTTGTCCGTTTTCATAATCGTCCAGTCTGACAAATAGAAGTGTGAAAAAAAAATACTACAAAGCAGAAGATGCAAGGTCAAATATAAAATATGGCACATTTACAAAGCAAAGTACAAAAGCAGTCCAAAAGGACAATGAGTGCAAAATTTAGAAGACAAATAAATGCATGCTTGTCGGCATAACAAAATTTGCATCAATTATGGAAGCAGCTAGTGGGACAGGAAGAAAAGAGAAGAGTAGGAGTAGAGAATAGATGGGGGGGGGAAGGAGTGGGAAGGAAACAGAGTAAGATACAAACATGGGGGTGAGGAGAGGCAAAGAATTAAGTACATGTACAGGAGAAAATGTCCAAGAGGAAGTGCTTAAGGTTGTTCCTGAAAGGGGAAATGGAAGGGCTCAGAGCCAGGCATGGAGGAAGGCTGTTAAAGAGTTTGGCACCTTTGTACGAAAGGGAATGTTGACCCTGAGAAATGTGAAAGAAGGGAGTGGCAAAGAAAGAGCAAGAGGAGAGATAGGTGGATCTAGAGCTGACTGGTTTCTGGATGATGTTGACAATGCTGCTAGGAAGGAGGTCCCAGAGGGCTTTGTATAGGAAAGTGAGAATTTTGGAGTTAAACTGATCTTCAAGGGACAGCCAGCTTGCTGCCAAGTAGAAGTTGCAGTGGTGTGTATGCCTGGGGAGGCAGGTGACAAACTTAATAATGTTGTGGTACGTGGCTCACTGCCTACAGAGGTTTTTCAGGGAGAGGGAGGGTGAGTAGACCAGGGATCCATAGTCAAGAACAGGGAGCAGAAACCTGTTGGCGAGTAGGGCCCTAATGTTTGGTGTAATCTATTATTATCTTTGAGGGGAAAGGCAAAGTCTGTAGCTTTTCTTGGACCAAAGAAGACCAGTGTCTTCATTTTATTAGAATTGAGGAAAAAAGTCATGAGAGGTAAACAAGGAGTGCAGCCTACTAAAGTGAGATTGCAATTTATCGAAGAGGATGAAAATATTTCTATCCATGCAAAATAGGGGTGTCATCTGTGTAGAGGATGAGCATAATCTAAGCAGAGGAGATAACCAGAATCTAACAATTCTAAAATGAAAAGAGGCTGTTTTTTGACAAAGATAGCAGACAAAGATTTTAGGGCATTCATTGAACATTTTGATATTTAAACCCTCCATGAGACTTGGTGTTCTATTGATGCCAATAGTTCTCTAAATGGATTTCAATCCTTTAGTGTACCAGCCAGCAAATATAATAAATTTGAAAAGATGAGTGGAGGACTTGCTAACCTTTGTTTAGATACTTAGGGCCGGATTTTCAAACTGCGCCCAAAAAGTGCGCAACAGCAGGAGCAAGCACAAGTCAATTGCGCACATGCGCAATAGACGCGATATTCAAACATGAAGCAAGCCAAATTGCACAACCAGCCAACGTCTGAATATCACACAACCTGCGCTATAGCATAACCAGGAAGGGGAAGCTGAGCAGAGATGATACGCCATAACACAACAAAGGCAGCCCAGCTGAGCAGTCCAGAGGCGCCACCCATCCCACAGATGGGCACAGGGACACACTGCAGAACCAACAATGTACCCCCACACCCCAAGCACAGCATAACTAGGGTGGGACGGAATAGCTACTGGACCATGGGGACAAGCAAACAAAGCATATCCCAGCCGTGTTACCGCAGCACACCCACTGGCAAGCTGAGACTGCCACACAAAGGGGGCGGACCACCCCAGTGTACAGCAGCCCCCCTTTGTGCACAGCACACCCTGCACTGTGACCCAACGACACCACCCATGAGCAGTAACCAGCACTGCAGGATTCCCCATGCATCCCCCCAGCACACTGCAACCTCGTGTACCACAGAACTTTACAAGCCAAACTCACCATGAGCACCCAGCAGTGGGTGGCAGCACACGGCAATACTGACTGAAAGCCACACCCACACCAGAGACACCACCCCACACACACGCACACACACACATACCCATGACCATACCACCCCAGATGCCATGCACACCACTGCAACTGAGCACCTATAGCCAGCTGCAAATCAGAGACCACCACAGTATTCATATCAAAATATATAAATGTAATTAACAAGAATAAGAAGAAAAACAAACAGAACTATGTACATATATATATACAAAGCAGGGGGGGTATGGGTATAAGGTAGGGGTGGATAAGGGGTAGGGGTGAACAACCGGGAGAGGGAAGATGGGGTGAGGTGATCGGCAGCTACCACCTGCCAGCCTGCCCTCCTGCCGCCTGGTGCTGGGCCCGGGGCATCCTCCTGCGCCTCACTCCATGACGCTGAAGGTCCAATAGGATGGTGAGAGAGTCAATGGCCACCTGTGTCAGCTGCTGCAGTGTCCGCTCCATTCGTTGCAAGATCTGGATACCTAGGACAAGGGATCAGAGTCAATGGCTGTGACTGTCCACATCCCTGAATCCCACCCATCATGCATGGCATACAGCCAAATGCCCCGCTCCTGTGATGGACTGCACCCACCCACAGTGACCGTGCGCAAGACATGCCCAACCAGGCAGCAACAGCCATGTGTACCACTGCACACACACACCACCCATGTCCATCACAGCACAACCAAGGCTGTCCAGTGATGTGGCTACGTGGTGGGATGCTAGTGCCACAGCCATGTGCCCAGTGCATGCATGGACCACCAGCGATGCACACACAGACATGCAGTGCTACTGGACAGTGATGACTGTCACTTGTTGTGTGCATGGTAGTGTTGTCCATGGATGGTGGCCGTGCCCCCCCCTGCATGCAATAGCATCCATGATGTAATGACACTCACCCTCATCAAGCCGCTGCTGCTGTGGCTGCGGCTGCTGCTGTGGCCCAACACCTATGCCACCTCTGCCAGCCACCCCTGCACCACCATTCTGTGCCTCAGCCCGGGCCCGCCTCTGCTCCTCCATGCCTGTGGGAGACAAATGAAGAGAAACACATCAGTGAAATCCCAAAGCAGACAGCCCCTTGCCCCATTGAGTGTGCCTGCCCACACAACCAGACCCATACAGCACACAACTGCAAACACCTTCACAGCAAACCATAGCCCAACCCACCCCCATGCACAGGTCACATTACATAGTGTCACCCATGTGGACAATACAGGTGCATAGACAGCACACCCACCTGGCCTAGGCGCAATGCCCCTCCTGGCACATGACCTGAGATGCTCCAGCAGTTCCCGCTCCCTCCTGCGGAGGTCACCATACCGGTGCCTGCACTGCTCTGGAGTCCTCCGCCGCCCAGTGGCCTGCTTCAGATTTGTCACCACCTGCTGCCACACATGGGTGCGGGCCATGTGCAGGGGTTCTCCCCCAAACAGTGACCTATGGTGGGGGCTCCACCACAGCCACCAGGTTGGCCAACTCCAACGCACTCCACTTTGGAGCTCTCCTGCGTGCCATCCCTGCAGTTGTATAGTAGGCAATATGGCACTCCGCAGTGCCGTAACCCCACATGGAAATGTTGCGCAGTACAACTTCATCAGTCCCTATCGCACTGTTCGCGTAGTGCCGTCGGTCCACATCGCGCTGTTACCGAACAGTGCAATAGACCCATAGACATGCCAGACGTACAGCGCCAGGGGGCCAAGGTCGTGCACAAGGTCATGGGTCTGTGGCGCAAGGCCACGCACAGCGCCATCGGACGTCTACACATCCAGCGTGATCGGTCACCTGCGTGCCTGTGCCACAGTGTACTATTGCGCAGGTGTGCCACAGCGCTATGTGGTGCCCCCGCTGTTGCGCCACTGGCACAATAGTGGCCGTGTCCTGTATTGCTGATTGCGCACAGCACGTCATCAGCATAGCAGATGTCTGCATAAGCTACCTGGGCATGTGCAATGCGGTGTACTATGCAGTCACAGAACTGCGCCATTGGCTCAGCCGGCACAACCGTATTGCACAAAGCGCAACAGCGCGATATTCAGCTAACATATGCAAATCATCTGATCAGCCATTCAAAGGCACATTGGCGCGATTTGCATCTCATTAAAGTTGCTCCACTACTAATTTGCATGCATTGCGCTATAAATGTGCGACAGTGATCTGCGGTGGCAAGAGTCGGTTACTGCAGGTGAGAGGTGAGTTGCATGCTGTGTGATGTTCTGGGCAATGATCATGGGATAATGTTGTGTACTGCACAGTGACAGGTGTCCACTTCCACCCATTCAGACCCACATGGCCGAGCAAGGACTGGGTGAGGAGGATGATGGTGGGTGAAGGAGGAGGCCCAACTTCATGAAGTCTGAGACAGAGGCACTCTTCCAGGCCTACCTGGATGAGGAGCCACTACTTAGTGGATGGCGGGGCACCCCTCAGGCCCGTGCTGCTGCATGGGAGGGGGTAGCTTGCACCGGAAACCTGCACGGAAGCCACCAGCGCTCCATGCAGGAATGTAAGAAAAAGATTGGGACCGACAGGAGACGGGCGAAAGAGAAGGTGGCAGCCCTCAGGGCGGCAAGCGCTGCCACAGGCAGGGGCTAGCCAGAGGTGGTGCAGCTGACCCCAGTGGAGGAATGTCTGGCTGCATCCATGCAGCGCAGTGCAATTGAGGGCATTCCAGGAGGTGGCTTCCAGACAGGTGGAAGCCCATCACTGCACGGTATGCCATGGTGGTGGGGGGGGTTGATGACATGCACTAACATGTTCTCACTTTCTGTTACAGATCCTGTGCATCTGCAGGGGACGGTGGTGGTGAGACCATGCAGTGTGGACATCCAGCCAGAGTTGGAGGAGGGTCCATCCACCTCTGCTGCCAGCCGGCATGCATTGCACCAGTGTGCATGCCTGGCTGCCATCTCCGATGTCGGTGAGTCAGGTGTGGGGGGTGCCCATCCTGTGTCACAGCAGTCTGGCATGCTGTGACTGTGGCTGTTGCATGAACCTGCACCATTGATGATGCAAGTACCGCAATGGGCAGTGACACATGTGTGTCTCATTGCGGACACACAGCAGGACAGCATGTGCCCCTGGACCAAGCTGGTTCCAATGTGTGTGCCAGCACGTCAACATAGTCCCAGGCTGTGCCTGGCAGCACCGGTTGGGGAGGACCGGTGGCTGTGCAGGTCTCTGGCACTGTTGTGGACACAGCAGTGGAACGACTGGTCCCTGGGGCACAGCAGTTGGAAGGGCAGCAGCAGTCACCCACCAGGTCTGGGGGTACAGGGTTCAGCGGTGGCACATGCACACCACCTGTTGACTTGCCCATACCTGGTCCTGGTGAACAGTGCCCACCCTCAAGGAGTGTTGAGCATCAGGCCCTTCCATACCCTGGGGAACAGGTTGCCGAAGTGGCAGACTACCCACTAGACGAGCACACCTGCCTGCTGCGGGCATCAGTATAGCAGCAGATGCTGGTTGCATCGTCCATGGAGGCACTGTGTGTGGCTGTGGAGTGGCACAGCAGGGACAATGCAATGATCCTTGCAGAGATGGTCCAGATGCAGATGGATGTGACCGCCATCATTGACAGGCAGACCCAGGCATTGGTCGCTGTCATGGCCGCAGTGGGCACACAGTCAGGTGCCCCTGTATCGCGCACCCCACGCAGTACACTCTCCAATCCCAATTCCCGGCGTTGAGTGACACCCAGCCTGTCAATGCCGGGTTCCGCTGTGGGCATCCCGAGCACCCCTGGTGCAGGTATGTTCGGCATGCTGCAGACCCCTGTGCGGACAAGGTCACGCTCCTCAGTGGGACCCCTGGTGGTACATCAGTGCCACCCCATGTAGCCTTTGCTCAGCCTGCCAGTGCTGCTGGGTCATGGTGGGGCCGACCACGCATCCGAGGTGGCCGTGGCACAGTGCCACCTGACTGACCTGTCTCCCAGTGCGGGCCCTGTCTGGTGCTGCCCTGTGTGCAATGTGTGCCATGGTGGGCAGTGCACTGGTGGGTGCCCTTCCCAACACGCCAACACACGGACCACCTGCACACCCACCCGACTGCTGTCCACAGGTGCATGTGCATGATAATGCCTGCATTGTACTGTACACCAAGGTGCAAGGTGCCCAGCATCTGACACACGTACTTGGACAGTACAGGTGGTGGGGGTGGTCTGTGGATCTGTGTGTTTCACATGTCTGTTCCTGCTCTGCTGTGCATCTGCCCATGTACGCTTTGTGCCTGGTGTGTGTGTGTCTCCATATAGCATGTAACTATTCACCCCTCTCTGATGGTGTGTATGTGCGCCTGGACCCTTCCACTCACCTTGACGTCATGCACCCCTGGTGTGTTACCCTGTGTGCCTGCGGGTTGCGCCTAGACAGTGTTGATTGCACATGGCCCCATAACTTACCTGTGTCGTGTGAAATGCTCCTCCGTGATGGTGTCCCGGCGCAGCTGGGCCTGCCGGATCAGTCGGGGGTCCCGCCGTCCACAGGGGGGTGCTCATCCCCATCATCACCAGCATCCCCATCGCTGTCCCCCTCCTCAACCTGTACGGCTATCCCACAGTCTTTGGCCATGTTGTGCAGGATACAACATGCCATGAATATCCCACAGGCCTTTGAGGGGCTGTACTGTAGGGCACCGCCGGAGGTGTCTAGGCATCGGAAGCATGCCTTAAGCATCCCATACACCCGCTCTATGATGTTGCGTGTGGCGGCATGTGCCTCATTATAGCATTGCTGCGATGGGGTCGTGGGGTGCCGGTAGGGTGTGAGCAGCCAAGGACGGAGTGGGTATCCGCTGTCACCTGTGTGGAGATGGTGGAGTTAAGTATCATATTTAAGTCCATCTTGCCCATAGCCCTGTGTGCCACTACCATGGCACCTGTGGCTTTCCCACCCTTGCCCCAACTTTGCCACTCCTACATGCATACTCACCCACTAGATGTCCTGTGGGGATTTCCCCACTCTCGGATCGATGGCACAGTGCAGATTGATACCATATGAAGGCATCATGTGCTCCACCAGGGTGTGTGGCACAGACATTGATGATGCACCCACTGGCATCACACACCACCTGGCAGTTGACACTGGTGAACCCCTTCCAGTTTCGGTATGCGGCCCCATCGGGGCCAGGTGGCATGCAAATAGCCACATGGGTGCAGTCTATCGCCCCTAGCACGCCAGGCATACATGCTACCCTGTGGAACTCCTGCAGGTTTGCTGTATGCTCTGCTGCATTGCTGGGGAAATGGATGTACTCTGCAGCATGTGGCAGCAGTGCGCTGAGGAATTGGGTGAGGATGCATGACGTGGCTGACTGTGTTATGCCTGTGGTGTCCCCTGTTGGCCTCTGGAAGGTACTGGTGGCGAGCAGGCACATGCAGGCTGTTACTTTTGTCTCCACTGACAGAAGGTGACTCCATCATGAGGGTGCCTGCATCACATCACTGCACAGCTCACAGAGCCACCTCAGTATTGCCCTGTTCAGGTGGTACCGGCCCACAATCTCAACATCCGTGTGCAGCTCAAAGCTGATGCAGGCATGGTATTGCCTGTTGGGGGCATACCGCCGATGGGTCCTTCCACGGCCACATGCCCCTGCAGCATGCCTTCTCACCCCCCTCATTACAGCTTCCATGTGGAAGATGGCACTGTCCATGTCCCTGTCTTGTGTTCCCCCGGGCTGTTGTTGCTCTGTTACCCCACTGTCCTGACTGCTACCTCCACTGCACCGGGTACACCTACTGGCCTCTGCAGTCTGTGGCCCCACACACCTTCCCTTGCCCCTATTTTGTCCTGGGATCTCCCTGGCCTGCCCTCTTTGTCCCTCTTGCCTTGTCTCTCCCTGCCTCATGTGGCTTCCTGTAGCGTTCTTGCACCTCTTCCTTGAGCCTTTTATTTTGCTCATTTTCATGATGGTGCACCTTCCGGCTGATCTGCTGTTGCGCATTGCGCAAGCCTTTCAATAACGCATTGCACTCTTTATGCATGGTGCCACCCCCTTCGGTTGCACATGCCTTCATTTGCATTGCGCTGTTGCTCAGCATGTTTTCGGTGGTGCAACTGCCTCCTGCTGAATGTCACAGAATGACACCTTTTCAGACTTGCGCTCGCGCAACCCTATTGCACAATGGTGCAACCCTTTTGAATATCTGGCCCTTAGATCCTTAGTTGTTAATAATAACTGTTTAAGTTGGATAATTTTTGAGTCTGCATATTTCTACAGTAGGCATATATTTGATATTATTTAATATATATATTTTCCCAAGAGGTGTGAAAGTCTTTTTGGACCAAATTTGGGTAAACCTAAATTCACTCATAGTCTCTCACAACTACAAATATCCAGGATGTGAAATACTCCTACTAGATTATTTTAATGCAATAACTGGAACCAGCAATGGCACGGGGTGGAAGAAATGGATGATCTATGAGGATTAGAAAATGTAATGATAAAATATTATATGAGAATGGGAAATGTTACTTAGTCCTTTATTGAGAATTTACTGGTAGTTATTAATGGAAGACTTAATAAGCATGAGACAGAAAAACTGACTTTTTTGTAGCAAAGGCAAACTGATCATAAAATACATGATTTCTGTAGTGCTCCACAGTGTCAATGGGTATTCATTACACTTGGTATAGTGCACCCTTACTAGGGGAAATGACGCAGCCCAAAGCTTTAGAATGTTGGGCATATGAGGATTCCAGAGAGCAGCAACTCTTCAGTTTTAGCTGTGCCATTGAAGGGGACACATCGTCTCAAGCTGCTATGAAGTTAATCTCAGCTTCTCACCTTTGAGGCTGCAAATCTGCACAGCAGGTTGAGACTTCCTGGTGACAGGTAGCATTCTTAAATTAAAATTGTGGCTGTTGAGTTGCAGATTTCAAATTGTCTACTCTGCTCTTTCTATTTTCACTGCATCTGCTTGGATTGGGAGCCATGTCTGCCATTTCATTGAATGTGTTTATTTTTGGAGGTCTGCAATTTTGTTAAAAAAAATCATGATGCTTCAGGTAAGTACCTGTTTTTTCTTACCTATTTGATTAGGATTCCCTGGCCCTCACTGCTTCTGTTTTTAAGTGTTGGAAAATTCCCTTACTCTGACTTTATCTTGCAGGTATTTATTTTCATCTGTACATTGCCCATTTTATTCGGTTCCTGTCATGGACATTTCCTTTTAAATTCCACCAGTTAAAAAATAATAATGCAAGCCTGCATCTAAGGAGCATTGCTCTCAAATAGTCTAAGAGGCTTTGCTGCATTGTCTAGGATGACAGGTATTCAAATCCACAGCCATTTTTTCAAGAGCATATCTTTCTTCTTAATCCAACACTAGGGCTCTTTTCACAAAATCTCTGAGCACTACGTCATTATTTACAGGGACAGTGTGTTTCCGTTTTTGGACAAAGGTTGTGCGGTATACTGGGGTATTGCATTCTGTTAAACTCAGAGTCTTTTGTTTTCTTTACTCTTTGGTGGTTTCCCACCCTTCAGCTTCTCAGTGGGGTTTCCCTTTGGCTCCATTGAGCTGCGTAAGGTTTTCCCACTGTTTGGGCTTCTGTGGCCATTGGGAATGCACATCTTTCTTCTTTTCAGTTGTAGTACAGATGTTTGTGTGCTTGTGTGGTGCACATGCCCCCCCCAATGTGCCCACGTCATGCTTTGTGTTGTGACATCATGTACATCTTCTCAAGGGTGTGCACGTGTCCACACTTCACAGTCCCTGACAGGGCATTTTCTCAGCCTGCCTATTCATTTCTTCCTTTTGGCAGTAGACACAGCACCCAGAAGCCTGCTTATTAGTTGAAGGCTTTGTTTAACAAGGTGTATTTTTGCGCAGGTATAGTATCTCCTCAGAACTGGGAATCTGAAGGTCTGGATTTGAATCCCTCCAGTGTATGAACCATTCAGGTACCATTTTATTCTCTCTCTTTCTGTTGATGCTGGGGGTGCACAGTACAGTCCCTTATACTTAATTGTGGCATAACTCTTTGTTTCTGAGCTCTAGCTTATAGTCTACAAGGCTATTTAAGTTTTGGGGAACACTCATGACATGGTAATATATAGCCTTTAAAACTTAAACATATGGGTACTATTAATAATACAGTAGGGCCAGCCCAGTGGTGTAGAGGGGTTTAGGCGCTGGTGCCTTACCTCGACCCATGATGGTGACCCGGGTTTGGGAACAGACTCAGGTCATCGGGGGTCGGTAGGGGGAGGATAGGATTGAGCATCTGATGGACTGCTCTTCTATCCTGGTGTGGGTTAGGGACTGGCCTCACTCATGTAGCAGCCCCCAATGGAGACTGGAGGAACTAGAAGAAGGGGCACACAAGGGGAACAAGAAAACCAAAAAAAACACCCCGGAAGTCTAGCTGGATGATGGCTGCCGGCCCCAGGTACCTCCAAAGACTCCCCTGGAGAGCCACAGAATGCATAAGCAGCTCCTGGGACCGAGAGAAATAGTGTTCTGGTTCCTCCCCCTGGTGCCTTCCCCCTCAGAGGAGTGGGGACCCACCCAGTGAAGGGTTACATCGGGCTACCCCACGGAAGGCTGCAGATATGCGGTAGGTGGTCGAAAGGGGAGACAGTAGGGGAATGCCTGTGGACCATGGTGGCCCAAAGGAGAGGCAGCTCTGGAGCATGTAGGGGGATAAATACATAATGCAAAAAAAAAATTATAATATAGTAAAACTTCTGGGGCCCCAACTTAAGTATTCCAATTTTTCTGGCAAACTAGATGCTAAAATCCAATCAGATGACAAGAGGGACTGGATATACATTTACATAGATATGTGTTATCTACAGGAATCATACTATAGGTTTTTCTCTTGGCACCATGGCAAATTGGAGACCTCCAATCATTAAAAGATGTAAGACCTACAGGGGGCAATGAGACCACTCTCCTATGGTTTCATGTTGACCCATTGTTTTTTTTTTCCTCTGGCTAATATGTCTCTTACAGTTCTGCCCCCACCCCCCCAATCACACGAGCTGGGTGTACCAGTTGGCAGTGGCAACCAGAACTGCGTAAATCTTTACTTTTGATCTAAGGAGAGCTTTTGAGCCCCGATGTCCTGCAGGGCATCCCATCAGAAACAGCCAACCCCAAACCAGGGCTCTCAGGTCAGGGGGGCCACATAGGCATGTCCAGGTGCTCTGCAGCAGGACAGAGCTGCTTTCTCAGATCTGCAGGCAGACTCCAACCCTGCCCTTATGAGGGTCAGGATAAGGATATCTGGGGTCTTGGGGAAATTCCTGACCTAAAAGAAATACTTTATACAAACATACAGAAGTGCCGGTAGATAACAGGCCTTTCAGACTAGCTAGTTTGCTCAAGTGTGTAGCACTTCAGCCATTTAGACTGCAGCTGCCCCCCCTCGCCTCCCCCCACCGATTTTCCCCCTCTTTGCTTCCCACCCACCCCATTTCCACCCTCAGTTTGAACCTTTCCTTTGAACTTGTCCACCCCCTCTTGAAACTGCTCACTGTCCGCAGTGATACCACCTCCTCTGGCAGTGCATTCCACCCTGTAACTACCCTTTTGGTGAAATAGTGCCTCCTCATTTCCCTCCTGAATCTCTCTCCTTCCAGTTTTAGACTGTGCCCTCTGGTTTCCCTCCACCTTTTAATTTGAACAAACTCACTGTATCCACCCTTTTTCCTCCCTTCAGGTACTTGAATGTCTCAATCCTATCCCCTCTCACCCTTCTATCCACCTGGGAATACTGAGCTGTCTCAGTCTCTCCTCATGAGGTTTATCTCCCAATCCTTGGATCATTTTTGTTGCCATGTGCTTTACCCCCTTCAGTAGCTTGACATCCTTCTTCAATAGGGGCACCAGCACTGCACACAGTACTTCAAGTGTGGCCTCACCAGGGACCTATACAGGAGCAGGATGACTTCCTCTCTCCTTGAAGTGATTCCCCTTGTGATACATCCCAGCATTCTATTGGCCTTTGCCACCACCTTCCTGCACTGGGCTGAGTGGTTCATTTCCCCCATTACCAATACACCCAGATCCATCTCCTCTGATGATGTGGACAACTGCACTCCCCCATCATGTATCTGTATCCGAGGTTTCTGGCTCCCAAGTGCATGGCTTTGCAATTCTTGGCGTTGATCTGAAGTTGCCATGTGTTTGACCATCCCTCCGGTCTTGCCAAATCCTCCTGGAGTACATTACCACCTTCCCTCCATCCACTTTCGCACAGATCTTAGTGTCATCAGTGAAGAGGCTGATCTTACTTTTTATCCCATCTGCTATATTAGCAATGAATATGTTAAACAGCAGTGGTCCCAGCATTGAGCCCTGTGGTACCCCACTTATTATTGCCCTGGACTCCGATAATTCACCCTCCACTACCACCCTCTGCTGCCTATCCTGTAACCAGCTCCTGACTCATCTAACCAGTTTCCTGCCCACTCCCAGGTTGCTCAATTTGCTGGTCAGCCTGCCATGAGGCACAGAGTAAAAGGCCTTGCTGAAGTCCAAGTAAAGGACGTCCACCGCATGACCCTTGTCCAGTGCCCAAGTCACCCAATCAAAAAAGTCAACCAGGTTTGTCTGGCAGGCCTGAGACAAACCCGTGCTGTTTGCCATCCTGGAGACCATTATTCTCCAGAAATTTTACCAGTCTTTGCTTGAGGATAGTCTCTATCAGCTTTCCTACAATTGCAGTAAGTCTCACTGGCCTATAATTCTCTGGCTCAACCCTGGGCCCACTCGTATGGATGGGCACCACATGCCCCACCCTCCAATCCCCGGGCATGCACCCCATATCCAGAGAGGTGTTGAACAGGTATGCTAGTGGCCCTAACAGGACTTCTGCCATCTCTCTCAGGACTCTGGGATGAACTCTGTCTGGCACAGGTGCCTTCTCTACCCTCAGTGACTTAAGGCCCTCCAACACCCTTTTCATCATGTTCTCCCCATCTGTGATCTCCCCCCCCCCACTCCCTTCCACTTAGGTATGGGCCCTTCACTCTCCCTTGTGAATACTGAGCAGAAGTACTCGTTGAGTTCTTCTGCCTGCTCTGCTCCATTTTTCACCCAACCACTGCCATTCTTGATCCTAACAATCAGATCCTTACTCTTTCTCTTCTCCCATATATACCTGAAGAAATTCTTTTCACCTTCTTTGATCCCTTTGCAAGCCTCAGCTCTCTCAACTCCTTGGCTGCCCTTACTATTAAACTTACTTACCTGGTGTTCCTCATGTATTCCTCCCTGTCTTCCTCTCTGTTGGATCTTTTATAGGTTCTAAAGGCAGCCCTCTTTTCTCTCACCCTGTCCCCTACCTCCCTGTTCATCCAGCTCGGCTTCTTGATCCTGAATTTATGCGTTCTGGCTCTCTACACATGTGCTAGTGGCTTCAGCCAGGCCCAGCTTGATGATTGCCCATTTTTGCTCTGCACCCATGCTAAGGTGGATGTTAGCCATGTTCCCTTCTAGTATACTACCCATGTTGCCAAAGCCTGATCTTTTGAAGTCCAGGACCTTATTCTTTGTAGTGGTTACCTCATTTCCAAGATTGAGCGAAAATCACACTGTGCGGTGGTCGCTCCCCACCAGAGGATCCTCTACCCCAACATCTGTGACTTGTTCACCGTCTGCTAGCACCTGGTCCAGAATGTACCCCTTCCTAGTTAGATTTATTACCTTCTGTGCCAGGAAGCCATCCTTGAAAGCTTCTAGGAGGATCTGCTGCCTGACACATGAGGTAGCTGGGATGTTCCAGTCCACCCCTGGCATGTTAAAGTCCTCAACCATGACAGTGCTCCCTATGCCACTAAGCCACCTTGTCTGTTCCCCTAGCTCCCTATCAATCTCCTCCTTCTGAGTTGGAGGCCTATGTACTACCCCCAATCTAACCTTTTTCCCCCTTGGGTTGTGTAGTTGCACCCATATGACTTCTGCCCTGCCTCCCTCCCCCTCCTCCCTGTACACATTATGAGGAGAAGGACGATTCCTCTCAGGAGGAAGATGATGGGGAGTGGATGGAGCCAAAGAGGAGGAGTCCTATTCCTCCCCTGTTTGATATCAAGTCTTTGTCCTACCCTATATCTATGGCGTGTAGATCATTACAGCTCAAGGAGGTGCTTGGAGGCGATGGATGTCAGTCCTATCCCATCCACATCATTCTCTGCTCCAAAGTGTTTTCCAAGTCTTATTTTCTGTGACCAAGAAAATATCAGCCGAGCCCGGAAGTGAATGGCAGCTGTGTGCAGAAGAGCCTTTGCCCCCGTCATGTAAATCTACACACCTCCAATGCCGCCTTGATGGCTGCCAGAGTCTTGTTGTTGTGGGTTATGGCCCTGGGCAGCTGCATTCCCTTGGTTTTAGAGGGAGTGATCTTTTTGCTGTTGGTTTTCATGGCCTCCACCTTATTGGGGTGCCACAGTGAAAAATGTTACACTGATTGCCTTGCTCGGCCTATCAAATTGTGTCCACTATGTGGGGGGTGGCCTTGGCATTGGGTAGCTGATCAGGCTTCAAAGGCCAAGCTGTTGAACTTAACTTTCTAGGGAGACTTGTTTGTTTTGGTTCAAACCTTGATGGTACTTTAACAGATTCTCAGGATAAAGGGCCGCTTCCAGTGGAACAGCAAGGTTGCTTCACCTCCAGAAAGTCTAGGAGGTGGCCATCAGAGGCAGTTCTGAGGCTGTATTCATCCCTTTTGGAATTTCTAGAACCAGAGGGGTAGAAGAGCCAACCTTGGTTTCAAATACAATAGTTGTGGAGAAGCCCTGGCCCAAAGATGAAATGCAGGCACAGGGTGACTAGCAGGCCCAGATAACTTCAGATTCTAGAGTTATGAAATTCTTACAGACTCTGGACCACCTCTGTCAAATTGGGGTGATTGTTCTGGTGCCACCCAGCGAGCATGGCCAGGGATTTTCTTGATCTGTTTTAGGGTTCCCAAGAAGTCAAGGGGTTTCAGGCCTCTCCTGGATCTGAAACACCTAACAGTTTGTTTGCCATGTCCTTTAAGATGGAGTTCCAGAGGGTTGAGGTGCTGGATGCCACATCTCGCACCATGCTGATGACCCAAGTTCGGGAGTGAGCTTGGGTTGCTGGGGGTTAGTTGGGGTGGGGGACGGGTGGGGTATGTTTCCCCGGTGCTAGTGACACCCAGCGGAGGCTGGGTGTACTGCAGCCTGGGACCACTTTCAAGATGGGGCAAGGCATTGGCAGACATCCTGCAGGTGGGTGCAGGAGCACTCACACCTGCGCTGGACATCATTGCACATCCACACCTTGGAGGGGGGGAGAAACGAGCACAAACAAGGAAAAACCCTGCATCATTGGGTAGGTAACGGCACCTGGCCCCCATGCTCACCACCGGATCCCGCCCACCTGGTCTCCTAATTCCATCCTCCCATGCCTTGCCTGCAGCAGAATCTAGAATTCAAAGGAGCACCAAAGAAGGAGTGGTGGCCCCACCTTGAGGGGTACAAGCCAAGGGTTTTCAGCTGCAAGGTAGGTGCAAGGGTTGGAGTACTGCAGGGGAGACTCGGGCTGAGAGAGTCCCGATGGAGCAGTGACTGAGCTATCCAGCCAGGGGATTATCTAATTTCCATAGATCTGAGGGATGTGTATCTCCACATCCTCATCCAACAGTTTCTCAGAGGATCCCCAGGTTCTTGGTCCTGGGACAACACTTTCAGTACAGGGAGCTCCCTTTTGAGCTTGCTATAGCTCCCACATGGATGGATTGATCAGAGGAACATCTTCCCCATACCTGTCAGGAAGGAGTCCATTTTGAGAGAGGCCCCGTGGCTGAGGAGCCAATCGTTGGCCTCAGCTCACTGCCTGCTATGGCTCCTGGGCCTCATAATGGCAGCGATATAACTAGTCCTGTGGTCTTGCCTTCATATGTGGCCCCTACTGAGGAGTTACTGTCACCTTGATATCCTACCTCGGGGACTATAAGGCCAGGATGGCATTCTCACCACAACTGTGGCTGTCTCTAAGTTGGTGGGTGAGCTTGGAGATGTTGAACAAGAGTCCTCCTTCGGAAGCCCCACACAGATGATTCTGACATCCAATACTAGCCTGTCGGGTTGGGGGGCAGTCCTGCACCTCTTTTCCCATTCATGGGACTTAGTCAGTGCAGGAACAGTACCTACTCATAATAGTTTTGGAAAGAAGGGTAATGTGCCACGCTGTCTTTCTTTTTCAGGTCAGGTGCAGTTAACAGCCATAAAAATAAGGTCAGACAACGCTGTCATGGTGGTTTACCTCAACTTTCAAGGAAGCACAAAAAGTAGGGAGATGCTAAAAGAAGTCACCGATCTCTCTATGTCTGCAGTCCTCTTGGAAGGGAGGTTTAGCATTCAGGCCGATTGGCTAAGCCATGAAAATGTTCATCCAGGGGAGTGGATGCTGAACCCGGAGGTGTTCGACTGTCTGTGTCAAAGGTTTTGTCATCCTCAGATCAATCTGTTCACCTCTAGCAACAGTGCTCAAACTCAACAGTTCTTCAGCCACTACCAGTGTCCACAGGTGGAAGCAGTGGATGACCTGACTCAATAGTGGAGCTATGACAGAGCATATGCCTTTCCTCCTCTGCCTTTTCTCCCCAAGGTCATAAGCAAAATAGGGCACTCAAGAGGAAGCTTTCTTCTAATAGCTCTGGAGTGGCCCAGAAGACTGTGATTCTCGGACTTAGTGAACCTAGCTCAACATGCTCCCCTTCGACTTCCAATGCGGGGGGACCTTCTCTCTCAGGGCCCCATTTAAGGAGGCAGTATAGCGCAGTGGTTTAAGGCTCTGAAATGCAAACCTGGAGACCGGGGTTTGAATCCCACAGCCCCCACTTGCATACGGTGTGACCCTGAGCAAGTCACTTAACTTCCTTGTGCTCCCAGGTTGCACCTTGAAATAAGCTTTGGCTTAGTGTGCCTTTCCTGGTTAAACAATTTCCCCTTTTCCTTTCCATTCTGAATCCAAATCTGGGAGCAATGCAGCTCGCGGCCTGGCTCCTGAAAGGAGGAGACTTCTAAAACTAAGTTTTATTAAGAAGGTAGTAGACACCCTGATGGCTGCCAGGAAAACTTCCACTTCAGCAGGTTATGCTTGCTTATGGGCCACCTTTTTGGCTTGCGCCAAGGAAACAAATGTCTGGCTTTCCAAAGCCTTGGTCCAGCAGATTTTGGATTTCCCGCAGGAAGGAGTGGAAAAAGGTTTGGCCCTGAGCACCTTGAGAGATCAAGTGTCAGCCTTTGGAGTCTCCTTGGGTATGTCCTGAGAGACTAACAGAGAAGTGATTCATTTTCTGCAGGCTGTCAGCAGGAGTCAACCTATGTTCCAATCCCCGGTTCCTCCTTGGGATATGAATCTGGTGCTGAATGCTCTCTGTAAGGAGTCTTTTGTACTGCTGTCATCCATTCTGTTGGATGTGCTGTCTTACAAGGTGTGTTTTTTTTGGTTGCCATGTGCTCAGTCAGGAAGACTGGCAAGCTCCAGGCCTTGTTCCACAAACCATACCTTGTCATGCATATGGACAAGGTGTTTTTCTATCTGCAACCTTCTCACCCAAAGGAGAAGGGTTAGCACAAGTTGGATTTGCGATGGGCCATTAGCGCATACCTTAGCGGGATTGCTGAGTTCTTCTTCAGATTGTTTTTTTTGTATTTTCAGAGCATCCAAACACAGACAAAAAGCCTCTGAGGCCAACCTAGCTAGGTGGGTCAGGCTTTGCATTGCCAAGCCATATGTCTGTTTTAGACTTGGGTAAGGCAACGTCATGGTCCTCCATCCACACTTGCGCCAAACACTACAGGTAAGATGTTCAAAGTTCTGCTGATACAGCCTTGGTTGCAGTTTTCAGGCAGCGGTTAGCAGGTAAATCCCTTTTTGTATATGTGGTTGATGTCTGGGACAATATTCTTCCCCACTGAGGGCCAGTTGGACTGGTTGTGTTTCCAGCGTGTTTGTGTTTATTTGAAGTTTTGCTTTGGAGGTAGATCATCTCCCTTGCACTGTCACTGTGTTCAAAACTGTGCTTCAGCTGTTCAAGCTGGTATATATGTCGATTGATATCATTATGTGCTTGTTCAGAGTCACACTGCCACAAGTTGCTTTCTAGAGCCCACCACTAGATGGTTGAATCATCTTACTGGTGGCAGGATTATTTATTTATTGAAAACAGTTTCACCAGGAAAGACATACTGAGCTGATAACAGACCATTTCCAGATGCAGCCTGGGGGAAGGGGATGTGGAAGCTCATAAGCAAAACAACAGAACAGTCATATAATCAGCATTAAAAAAGTTATACAAATCAGGTAAAATTAGAGTCATGGTGGAGAGAGAAAACATTTAAATTAAGGAATAGACTAAAGCACATGGTAAAACGTGGGAGTGGAGAAAAACAAAGTGTGATTTAGAGTAAGAGGGTCATGGATCATGAGACATTTCTGATAATTCTGGAAGACATGATCCTAGATGTCCAGGATGAACCTCTGTAGAGGTCTCATATGTTGTCTGGCCCGGTTGTGGAGGTCTATGCAGGGTGCCATTAAGCTGAGGAGCTGTATCAAACCTCAGACTATAGACACTTTTTGAGCCAGAATTAGGTGCCAATGCTTTTTTCAAGTTGAGGGTGTAATCATTTGATGGTCAGACCATCACCCGTGCTGTCTCAAACACTGCTTCTACATGCTCTAGAGTTGCTGATGAGTTGAAATTACTCTTGGTCATGTTTACTACTCAAATGTCCTGAGTCAGGATCTCTTTCATTCTCAGTGTTGCAAGTTGAGATGCTTCCAGTGACCTGGTTGTTATTAAGCAGTCGTCAAGGTATGGGATGACATGCACCCTCTTTTTCTGTAGGTTTGCTGCCAGTATTGCCATAATTTTTGTGAACACTTGAGGAGCCACAGCCATACCAAATGGTAGAGTGGAGGCTCAGGATGCAGAATCCTAAGAACTTGTGGTGAGCCAGATAAATTGGAATGTGTAGGTAGGCATCTTTTAGGTCTATGGAAGTCAGATAGTCCCCTTTTCTATTGCTTCAGTCATTGATCATATGGCCTCAAGTTTAAACCTCTTGTGCCAGATGTGCTGGTCCATGAACTTCAGGCCTAAGATTTGGTGTAGATCCCCCTCTATTTTGGTATGAGAAAGAAAGTGGAGTAAACACTGGCTTGCCTTCCATATGATGGGACTGGTACTATTGCGCCATCTTGTAGAAGTTAGTTTAGGAGAGCTCTGACTTGATGTAGTGGGGATCTGGTCAGTGAGACTCGTGAGACTATGAATTAGTCCTGTCTGGGTATTTGGTTGAACTTGATTGTATAATTACTTCCAGTACCCATCTGTCCTTGACCTTTTATTTGGCCTAGGTATGTGCGATAAGCTGTAGTCTTCCTCCAACAGCAAGGGTTGTGATCATGGGCCCTCCTCACCTCATGTTTGGAATCCCCTTGTTGCCTCAGTTAGGTTGGTTGGTACCTGTGTTCTCCAATCATCTCTGTCTTCCTCTGTTATTAGAGAAATTCCCCCAGTAGCTAAAGAAATTTGCTTTGAATCCAAAAATATGAGATTCCCCACCTTTGAAACAGGTGTTCCTATGACTCCTTCGAAAATTGTTGTGAAATCTGTTTCACATCAAGCTTGGGAGAGTGCTAGCTTTGTCCCCAGCTAGATCCTTTCCTTCCGCTTTCTGTTTGAGGTATTTTCTGTCCTGGGAGTGAACACCATGCTTCCTTTGAATTGTAGTTTTGTGAGCATGTTTGGATTCTTGATCCGCCTGTAACAGCATTCGCCACAGCTGTTTTCTTGCTCAATTAATTATGGCTGTAGCGAATGCTTCATTTGAAATATGTCCATGGCTGCATTTACCATGTTGAGTGGCACATTCCATGGCAGCCTTGTGTTTACTAGACTTGGGAAGGTCCTCCTGGATGGCCTTCTGCCACCTCGGGATGGCTTTGATGGTGTATATTGAGGAGGTGGAAGCTTTAGTCACCATGTAAAAGATTTCATGTTCCTTGTTAACAGCATCTTCTGCCTTCTTGTCTTCTGGATCTTTTGAGCCAGTGGAACCTTTCTGATGGGAGAATGCTATGATAACAGTTTTACTACGGGATATACAGTATACAGAGTGATACAGACTAGTATCAGTGTCTGATTGATATTACTGACAAACAGTTTGTCCTTGAGTCTTACCTTCATTTTATGGAAGTCTGCCCTTCTGAGGTCCAGGACCACAAGCTTCAAAGAGAGTCTGTAGTTGGTCATGACCAGTTCAAACACACAGTATTGTAGTCACTGGGCCCCATCAGTTCTCTCATTGCTACCCATTACATCAGCTCCAAGTTGGAAAGCACCAAATCAAGGATAGCAGGCTGTCTTGTGAGTTCCCTGACCAACTGCTTCAAGAAACAGTCCTGCATTGTGTCTAGCAAAGCCTGACTTCTGGCACTTCTTGCTGTTGGGGTGGCACAGTCAACACCTAATAAATTCAGGTGTCCCACAGCCAGGAGTTCCACTTTTGCCACCCGGCTTATTTTCTCCTCTAGTTCTCTATCCCCTTCCTTCTGGCCTGGTTCACTGTAGGGTATGCATACCCTTATCTTTTTTCGTGCAGCTGTATTTAGCTGCACCTAAATCGAGTCCACTTCCTCCCCCTCCCCTTTTATAGCACCAACCTCAGAGGTGGCCTCCATGCTATCCTTAATGTAGACGGCTAAATACCTTTCCCTTGCCTATACTGACTGGTCTCCCATTGCCTATGCCTCCTCCATTGACTCAGTCCTGAGTTACTGCAAAATGCAGTTCCTAAACGATTGGTACCGGCATGCTTCTTTTAGAAATACCAGGGTCCAAGGCTTTCACCTTCCCTGAGTATCAGCTGAGCTGCTGGCCTGTCAGAGTGCTCATAACCTGGCGTGGATGGCTCACAAATCTTCAGGTATTTTTGAAGATTTACTTGGATATCGTACTCTCCGTAACACTTGCACTAGGGTTATCTGGCTTGCAAAACCTGAATACTTCACTTCCACTTTTTGGGAAAACCTTGACAACCTCTCCAAATTCTTGAAGGTAGCTCATGCTCTATTCTCCCCTTCCACCCATTCCCCTTCCCCAATACTTTAAGTTGGTGACATCACCATCTCTGATCCCCTCCTCCACTTTTTGCTAATGAATTCAATAAATTCTTCTCCACCTGTTCTTCCACCCTCCTAGCATCCTTGTAGCTCCTCCTCTGCCAGCTTCTTCTGTACCTATTTCAGCTTCTTCTTGTTTTTTTCTTCCTTCCAGTCTCTCCCAACTACACCCTTTATACTCTTCTCTCCCTTAACCTCCATAAGGGCAAAAGTCTGGATGGGCTCAACCCCAAACTCTTGCACCTCTCGGCCCACTCTATAGCCCTCCCTTTCTCCACTCTTCTGAACCTCACCTTCACATTTGATACTGTGCTGACCTCCTGGAAGCCTGCCATGTTTATCCCTCTTCCCAAGGGTGGTGACTTCTCTAACTCTGGCAACTTCCACTCAATATCTCTGCTCCCAGTCCTTGCTAAACTCCAAAAGCACTTGGTTCTGGCTCAGCTTTCACCCTTCTCTGATTCCTCCTCCTTCTTAGCCCCCTTCCAGTCTGGTTTCCATAAGGCCCACTCCACTACTACCTCCCTTTTCTTGCTCACTGACCCCATTATCTCTGGCATGGATGAGGGACTCATCACCTCTGCCATCTTTATTGACCTGGCTAAAGCCTTCAACACTTTTGCCCACTCCCTTCTACTCAATCAACTTGCAGTGACTGGCCTCTCCGAGTCCACCACTTGCTGGTTCTGTTCCTATATCACAGGTAGATCACAATCAGTCAGGACTGGCAACTATCTCTCCCCCCCTCCCCAGAAACACAGCTGTCCCTCAAAGTTTAGCTCTTGGACCAATATGCTTCTCAATATTTCTGAACGACCCTCCTGCTGCCTGCTCAACCACAAACATCTATATAACATGGATGATACTGTTTTGTATGCCTCCAATACTTCCCCCTCTGATGTGGCAACTGCCATTCAGCTTGATTTCAACAATGTCCACTGCTGGTTTCATGCAAATCAGTTGTCACTGAATGCCAAAAACACAGTCTTCATGAACTTTGGCCCCAGGCAAAAGCTCACCAGGCTGGCTTCCACACCTTCCTTCCACACTCTTGATGGTTTCATACTAAACAATATCTCTTCCTTCAAATACTTCAGGCTTTGGCTTGACAGGAACCTTGACTTCGCTGGTCATGTGGATGCTATCCACAAAAAGCTTCTTCCTAAACTAGGTACTCTGTACAGACACTGTAGCTGCCTTCCTCTGTTTGCACATCATGAGATTGTCCAGAAAATAATCTTACCAATCTTTGACTTTGGAAACATAGTCTAAAGTACTGCCCCCAAATCCACCCTTACCAGACTGGACACTGTTCAACTTCTTCTGACACTTTTCTCTTGCCTGTCCGCCTTGTACATACCACTGTGACCTCTACATTATTCTCTCTTTCCCTCTCTTGGGTACAGATGCCCTGCCCATAGTGCTTCTTTAATTGGTAAGTTATTGCTTGGCTCCATGCCTCCCTACCTCCACTCCTTCTTCTCCACCCCTTCTATCTCCCATTAATCCATTCACACCTCCCCTTATAGGACCCTTGCCCTTCCTTCCCGTTCTTCCAAATCAGAGAGAACAGTCTTCTCTATTACTTTCCATCCATTTGGAACTCTCTTCCCTTAGATACCTGCTCTGCTCAATCCACTCATTCATGATCCCATCTCCTTCGGTACTTCATTTTCCCCTCCTGCAATTGCAACTAACTTATTTTCCTTTCTTTTTCTCCCTCGCTGCCCTTTCCTCTATTCAGTTTTTCCACTGCTCAATTCCCTTCTACCCTTCCCTAGACATGCCAATTTGCCATTAACACTAGCTGGATTTGCATCAAGTAATGTTCATTCCCCTTGGGTTTCCGCTCCTATGGGTAAGGCTCCCCCTCACCTTCTTACTTCTCTTAAGCTCTTCTCTTTTGCACTTTCCTATCTACACCCATCCCTCTTTGATCACACAGAGTCAGCTGACAGGGGAAGGCAGCTACAATGTCTATAGAGAGTACCTATTTCTGCTGCTTAGCCACCTTCACTTATTTCTTTTTCCATTATTTTGTCCCCTATTTCATCCCTTCTTTCCTCTCTCCTGACAATTTTCCCTTGCAGGGTTTATATCATGGAGGGATATAGGCCCAATCCACTCCTTATTTGTTCCCCTCTGCCTATCCCCTTGTGGAGTATACATCCTGGATGGATACAGGCCCAACTCCATCCTTTACTTTGTTCCCCTCTGCCAATTCCCTTGTGTGGTTTACATCTCAGAAGGGTGTAGGCAGATCTGTTATCCAACCCTCTCCTCATCCCCCTATTTAGGTCATAGTCCTCACTTTCTTCCTCCAAGTGTTACAAAGCAATTATTTCTGTGTTGAATTACTTGTATGTATGTATGTTTATGTTTACATTTTATGAGTACTAAAGATATTCTTTGCTTTCATGTTTTGTACTCTTTCTTGCTCTATGTATATTCGTTTTACTTGATTCTGTATTCATATTGTAATCCCTTCGCCCTTCCCCCAGGACACATCTGGAAATGAGCTATTGTAGCTCAGTATGTCTTTCCTGGTGACACTTTTCAAACTAAATAAAATTAACTATCTAACTAACTAACCACCACTGTTCCTCCTGTACAGGATCTAACCTGGGAAAGCAAGATTCTAGTTGTTATTTCCAGTTGCCCCTGTCTCAGTTACAGCCACTGTGTCCATCTTGGCCTCTGTGACCATTGCCTAGAGCTTGCTAATTTTGTTGCCCAGGCTTCTGGTGTACAAGCAGGCTGCCTTCCACCCACCCTTCCTTGTCCCACTTACAGTTCCTGTGCTCTGTCCTTCGTCACTCATTCCTTTCCTACCCTTCCTGTCATCCCTACCTCCTGTTGGTTTTCCATGGCTTCCCTCACCCTCACTTCCCTTCCCTGATCCAATCAAGTCCCCATCTGTGCCATTCCTTGCTCCCCTCTTCCTGCTCCCCATTTCTGGGGTAGTAGTAGCTAGGCCCCTTTATCCAACCCCTTCCAAGGACTCCCCTAACTCCAGTCTGCCCCCATTCGGTTTAATTGCCCAGCAATGTAGACATCAAACTTTTGTTTGAGCATTAGTTTCCTCCTTTGTGAGATGAAGATCATCTTCCTTAAAGAGCCTTCTGGCCCAGAAGTAACATCAGTCACTCACAAATAAGTAACAAATGAGAGATAAGACATTTTAGGTGCCAGATATAGTAGTGTGAAAGTACACTAGGTTAGCGCATGGAATGCCATAGAAGGAGCTGTCAGCAAACTGTATAAATAAATTACATTTAAAGGTTAAGGAGTGACAGGTAACACATTATGTATCTGCCACTAGCAGCACCACTAATCAGATGCAACTGGTTTTATATATACATATGTATTTCTGAAATGAATAAGGATTTTCTTGTGTTCTGATTGGTTGACAGGGTTCAGAATCCAGTGCCATAAGAAGCGACAATCTCAATGAATTGGAAACCCTTTTGCAACCAATACGCAGTGCACACAGGTATCAATGCTTTTTGGGGGATGTATGAGGAAAGACAGAAACTCATTACACTGACAGTTGAAAGCCCGATGCCAGAAGTCTGACACCGAAAATCCTGACAGCGGGATTTGGATTTTTTTTTCACATTTTGGGGTGTTTTGCCCCTTCACCCAACTAGTGCAGGCAGCTTTGCTCCCCACCCTGCATCCCCCTTAATTTTTATAACAAACTCCATGAGGGGCAAAACCTCACTGTCGGGATTTTTGGTGTTGGGCTTTCAATTGTCGGTGTAAGGAGTTTCAGTCTTACTAAATTATACTTTTTTGGATTCTGAAAAAGAATGTTAGTCAGACATTTTTGTGAAGTAAACAAATGAAAACCCCCAAAGTGGCATCATTTGTAAGATCACTCAAAAGTCTGTATTTAGTATTACAAATAAATCTGCACTAGACAAAGAGTACAACACTAACATGGCATCCACACTGACTCTTCAATACTGACCATATCCAGTGTCTCCTTTTAGTTTTAAAATTTCAGGCCACAGATCCCCGGCATGACAGCAAGTGAGGCTCTTGCAAACGTTATCCGCCATGGTAGCTTACCGACTGGCAGACCACCCTCTCTTCCAGCAATCCACAAACGGTTAGCAGCCGTGGTAACTATAGAGAGATCGGACACTCGCAATTAGCAAAAAAATGAGGAATACTCCACAAGAAAGGAAAATGGGAGACTTTCTCTGAGAGCTGATAACTGGAGACTCTTCCTGTCAAGCTCAGGTCACCAAAAAATAGTGCCAGAAATGCTCTGGTGACACCAAAAAGGCCAAACTGTAGGACCAGAATCTAGAAAATAATGATGAGACTGGCACCATGATGTTCAGGGGAAGTCTTTTACTTGTAAATTATTTTATACTGCACTTCGGCTGAACACTTCTGAGTAGCTGAAACTAGCTACGTGAATGTGCAAGCTGACCACACCAACTCCTTTATGACTGTGTGATATTAGCTGCACAGTCATGAAGGTGTTGTAGCTTGTTACCTTGCACATTTGTGCAGCTAGTTTCAAGTTGAAGTCACACATTCGAGCAGGACCTGTATCACGCGTTGGGTGGAGAGGATAAAAATACTAAACAGCATTCCAATAATAAAGTTAAATAAAGGAAAGACTATCATTTAATAAACACATACACAACTTTATAAAACAGCCTTTTTATGTTGCTTGCATGCATGTGCAAGAAACATAGTGCCATCATCGGAGATTTCTGAGGTGTGTCACCTCCTCCTCCAATTCAGTCAGTGTGCTGGCAGACGCGGCCCTGGCATACAGTTGAAAGGGGGAGCTACGCTTGAGTGAGCAGTGATAAGATATTGCCTGATCATGCGCAGCTCTCCCCCCCACATACAAACACACCCGCGTGCCCATGCAGGCGTGCACACCCCCCCATGCACTGTATAGCCGACCCGGTGCCCAATCACGTCGGCTGTGCTGCGTTCCCCGCCTCCCCAAAAGGCTTCAAAATGCCACGCTAGGTGCCCACCCCAGCGTAGCGGCGATATCATATAGCCGACCCGAGGTGCCCTACCGTCGACGCACTCTCCCCCAGGTAGTGAGGTGCCCGCGCTGGGAGCCCACCCCAGCATGGAAAAGTATTCCTTAGGCCGTCGGGGTGCCTAACCCCGCCGGCTTGCACTGTCCTCCCCCGAGGGAGTGCCACGCTGGGAGCCCACCAGCGTGGCAAAGATTCCACGACGGGGTGCCTAATCCCCATCGGTTGAATGGCCCCAAGTCCTTGTGCCATGCTGGAACCCACCCCAGTGTGGCAAATGTCCCGTCGTCTATTTGTTTAATTTTAACCTGTAAAGAAAAAACGGTCCCGCGGCACGTCTCCCAACCCTCCTTCCCACAACCCGCACCCACCCACTGCGCACCCAGCCTCCCCACACCCCCCTCACCCCATACTTACCTCCGGACTCCGGCGCGGCGATCTTCGGTGGACCGGGAACACGTCTGCACTCTTCAAAGCCGACTGCGAACTGAGGAAATGCCGGTAAGCTGTATAATGGGCTAGATAGGGGGGTTTCAACTTTGTTGCATATCTCAGGCATTTGTGGGAATTTTTGCACCAAATTTTCAACATAGGGTTTTTGGGACCCCTTCTCATGAATGATGTCACTGTCATGGCGTTATTCCGGCCCGAAGGGTGATTTCCGCAGTGACTGTGAAATCACCTTGGGCCTGAATAACTACCATGTGACATTTCATCGAAGAGGAAGTCTAAACTATGTTGTGTAAAACCAAAAAAAAACTGTTCTGGCGTCGTTGCGCGGTTCCTATGCAGGCCCGTAAGTTTGCGAAATTTCAATATTTTCACTCCAGATTTTCAACATTGCCATTTTACTGCACCTTCTTATGAGAAGTACAGCTGTCATTTTTCACATCTCACCCAAAATGTGTTTCCGCCCATGTAGCGCAGAATGGCGCAGTCGGTGTGTGAAATCAATGTATGGGACAAATTAAGAAAATCACAGTGACACTGTTCATGAGCAGAGGTCTTAAAATGGCTATGTTGAAAATTTGGTGAAAAAATTCCTAAAAATTACTGTTTTTACGTGACGTGCGTTCGCAGGTTCTATGGACTTCGTAAGGTCACAATTTTCAATATTTTCACTCCAGATTTCCAACATTGCCATTTTATCACACCTTCTTATGAGTAGTACAGCTGCCATTTTTCCCATCTCACCCAAAACGTGTTTCTACCTATGTAGCACACAATGGCGCAGTCGTTGTGCGAAATCAATGTATGAGATAAATTAAGAAAACCACAGTGACACTGTTCATGAGCAAAGGTCTTAAAATGACTATGTTGAAAATTTGGTGAAAAATTCCAAAAATGACTGTTCTGACGTCGTTGTACAGTTCTACACGCTCATAAGTTCGCGAGTTTAATATTTTCCTCCAGATTTTCAACTTTGCCATTTTACCTCACCTTCTTATGAGTAGTACAGCTGTCATTTTTTACATCTCACCCAAAACATGTTTCCGGCCATGTAGCGCACAATGGAGCAGTCGGTGTGCGAAATCAATGTACGGGACAAATTAAGAAAATCACAGTGACACTGTTCATGAGCAGAGGTCTTAAAATGGCCATGTTGAAACCTTTGTGACAAAATTCCCTTCAGATGTTCAGATGCAATATTACTAATGAAGAAATTGAACAGAACTGGCCCCAGGACCGATCCCTGCAGCACCCCACTGGTCGCCCCTTCTCCCTAGACTGCATACCATTTACCACCACTCTCTGCCTCCTGTCTGTTAGCCAGTTTCTAACCAGTTTACCACCCTTCCCCATGTCCAGCCTACCCAGCTAGTTTATTAGCCTCCTATATGGGATGGTGTCAAAGGCTTTGCTGAAATCAAGGTAGCGTTGTCCACTGCCCACCCTGATTCACTTCCTTTGTCACCCAGTCAAATAAATCAACCAGATTTATCTGACATGATGTCCTCACTGTGAATCCATGTTGTCTATGGTCCTGGGTTCCGATGGCATCTAGATGCCCCACTATCCTTTCTTTAAGAAATGTCTCCATGATCTTCCCCACTACTGAGGTGAGGCTGAATGGCCTATTGTTCCCTGCCTCCTCCCTGCTGCCAGACTTGTGTAGAGGGACCACATGTGCCCTCCTCCAATTCACTCATGTTGAATGACTCAGTGAACATGGCTGCCAGAGTACTGCTATCTCCTTAGCAGTTCTGTTATATCCTTGGGCGTATGCCATCTGGTTCCATCGCTTTGTCTACCTTCAATTTAGTGAGCTCCTGCAGAGACTCTTTTGCCTTTGAATGGACTATTGTCCACCTCTTCACCCCTTGGCAACTGCTGTACTGCTGTGGCCCTTGCCCCTCCCACTCTTCTGTGAATACTGAATGGAAAGACACAGTGGATGTCTTGGGAGGAAGGCATGAAACTGTCACTTCCAAATACCTAAACAGCACATACAAGCAAGCAACATTCGGCATTGACAAATGCTTGTTATTACTGTTGTAGGTGGTTAAATAATGCAGGCTTATAGGGCAAAGACAGTTTAGTAAGGGACTGTATTTTCTGTTCTTTAAATAAATTCTCTATTTAAATAAAAATTACACAGTTTTGACTGTTTTATGCATTTTTCATACTTGTCACATTGTTGTTTCAAGCTTGTTACCCATTTTAGAAGCAGCATAAGACACAACAGGGTGTCTGTTGTGTGATAATCGCACACCTAGGTGCAGAAGTACACTCTGCCCGTGGACCTGTACCTTACTAGGCACTTAGGTGTGTGGTTATTACATAATAACCAACACCCTGTCATGTCTTATTGCCTACATATAAAAGGCTATGTCTGTATTGTAATGTACTATGAGAAAAACAGTTGTTAAGGCTATCCCATCAGAGCAGTGGTAGCACTACTGCTTGTGATGCCCATGATCCAGGTTTGGGAACGATTCTAGGATGTTGGAGGCTGGCTGGGGGGGAGGAGGATCGAGGGTTCCAGAGGACATTAAACTCCTCTTGGGGTGTAGGGTGTCATGTCTTGCTGCAGCATTGCCACCTACAAACGTGCAGGTAGTAGGGTACACAGGACATAGGGTAGACCGTGCCACATTGAGAATCGCGTGAGCATGCTGATACACACTCATGCTGGGGACTATGTTCCAACACTGGCATCTCTACAGGAAGGGCTGAACAGCACAACAAGAGGGGGAAAGGAATGTGGAAAACACCCTGGCTGGCAGGATGATCGTCGACCTCCATGAGCCTCGAACCGGTGACTCAGACACCTCCCAGATCTGGATCTGTTGTTCAGTGGGTCAAAGAACTCACCACCACCTTGCCACAGAGTGCAAGCAGTGGAGGACTTGGGAGAGGTAAGACCAGGGAGGATACAGGTGACAGGGCTGTGAGAGTCAGTGGGAAGGAGTGCCAGTCAGTGGTGGTGGGGGGGAGTGTAAATAATTAAAAAAAAATTGTTATTAAGCTGGTAATGGGTGATGGCTGGTAATGCCAGAGCATCAGGTAATAGCTTGTTTTACATTTTCAATGGCATTTTATTGTACTGTAAATCTGAGCTATCTGGGCAGAGATTATTAGTGCAAAGTCAGGGAACATCTGAGAAGACTGGATGGGCTAAGTGGTCCTTTTCTGCTGACAAAGTCTGTTTCTGTGTTTTTAAGAATAAAGGAAACGTGAGTTAGGTATGATTACATCATTGCATGTATGTAAGTATTTATTCATTTATTTATGTATTAATGACTGTGAAATAAAGACTATAAAATATTTTCCATTTTGAGCCTTAGTCTGGGCAGTGTGTTGCTCAGATAGTATCATATTAGTATCCCGTGAGAAGGGCGCATGGGGAAGGGCACCATCCATAATGGCAACCTGCTCCCCAGTGAAACTCTCATGGCTATGGGAGGGTAGGGTGGCCAGATGGGGGGGTCAGTGAAAATAACGACAAGATGTCGCTATATATATATATATATATATATATATATATATATCGTGAACGGGGGAGTGAGCATGCCAAGCGTGGACTGGGAGGGGACAGAGGAGCAGTAGAGGTAGCACTGCAGTGGGCTGCCGAGCTGTGTTATGGCATTGGGGGTTGGTCCGCAGCTGCGGTGGGTGTTGTAGCGGGTTTGGGTCCAGGTGCTGGTGCAACTTTATTGCACTCAACCTGAACCTTTTATTTTTTAATGTTTTCACCCCCCCCGACATACACCCCCCTGGAGTTGAGAATCCTTCAGTAGAGTGATGCGGGGGTGAAGCGCCCCCATGAGGGGGGCTGTGGAGGGGTACAGCTCGCCCACAGAAAACATTAAAAAGTAAGTCTCCAGCGCCGTTTTCCTGTGCGCCAGTGTGTCAGAGTGCCAAAAATGTTTTCGGCACTCTAGACTTCTTGATAATGCCGATCACCTTTAGGTTTTCGCCGTTATCACATAGAACCTATCATATCATATCAGGTCAGATACCATCATTTTGACTGGATTTTAGATGGCCTCGGGTGACACAGACATCTAACTAAGGATTCAACCTCTTAGGATCCATAGTAAGTATCCAAGGTACAGTATCTGTGAATCCAACCAGGATGTGACAAATCAGACCATCAGATTTAGATTTCCAACCATCAGATCGAATGATGGATATGACCTTGGATACCTGGATCAAACCTTGAATCCACAACTGTCCAAACTTTGATCTGAGCTCTGACTTTGGTCAGATTACAGTCAGATTTGGAGGTGGATACCGGCACTATCTGTTGGAGGGTAGTCAGATCCACAGAATCACTTTCAGAGTGCCACTACTAGGAAGAAAGGGGAAGAATAAAAATATTAACTGAAACTCAACCGGGTTAAGCTGTTGGTGTTTTTAGTTAATGAAGCAATTTTGCCAGGATGCTGGGTGAATTCACTTAGTCTTTTTGAGAAGTGCTATAGGATCTTTTTTGTCCACTGAAACAACCACCAGAACAGGCAAGGGAGATAATGAACCAACTCCACAGGGAAAGGGCAAACAGCAGGACTAAAAACGAGAATGATGTGAGGCTGACTGGTCTGCAATTGCTAGCCTCTTCCCTGCTGCCGCTCTAGCACAAAGGAACCACATTGGCCCTCCTCCAGTCCTCTAGAACTACTCCCTTTTCCAATGAGATGATGAATAGTGTTGTCAGAAGGGCAGCTAGCACTGTGCTCAGATCTCCTAGTACCCTTAAATGGATCCCATCTGGCCCCATCGCATTGTTTTCCTTTAGGGCTTTCAATCCCTGTTGGACTCTGTCTTCTGAAAATTGACTTGTCCCCTCTCTCCCAGTGCCTGCTAATGCATGAAGATCCATCCCCTCCCCCTCCACTCCGAAGACCAAGCATAAGCATAAATTTAAAATTTAATCTTTTGTCTTGGTCTTCCTCTGCACAGATCTTCATGGTTTCTTGATCCTCACTATATCACCCCTGTGCTTCTCTTTTTGCTCATGTACCTGAAGAATGTCTTGTCCCCTTTTTTGATCTCCTGGGCAATCCTCTCCTCTGCCTATGATTTTGCTGCCCTCACTCTGCTTCCTGCCCCCTTTTGTTTATCTAGATATAACTCCCTGCCACCCTGTGTTTAGGTCTTGTACTTCCTAAAAGCTTTATTGTCTCCTGTACTGCCTTAGCCACTTCCTTTGGGAACCACAGTGGCCTCCTCCTCCTACCCTTGCTTATTTCTTTCAAACAGCTTGATGTTGCCTTAGTTATTCCCCTCCTTTATCTTTTTCCACTGTGCCTCTGCTCTCCCCTGGCTATCCCCTCCTTCAAGGTATTTTATTAGGCAGTCTCCCATTCCATTAAAATTTTAAAATTGCTTTAAAGACATATCTTTTTACTTTGGCTTATTCTTCTTAGTTATGGTTGTTTTAAATGTTTGGATTTTATTGTTCTGTCTATTTCCGTACAGCGCCTTGGTTTTGAAAGGCGCTTTATAAATAAACATGACTTGACTTGACTTGACTTGAATGTGCTCTCCTGAAGTCCAGGATCTTCATCCTAGTGTACTTTATCTCTTGCCTAATCCGTATACCAAACCACACTGTAAGATGATTGCTTGTACCTAGGGGGCTACCCACTGTGATGTCTGTAATGGCGTCATTGTTCGTAAGTACCAGATCCAGCACTGCTTCATCTCTAATGGGTTGGCATTTTCTGCTTTGCTGTGATTGATTATCTAAGTTTTGTAATATTCGTTTAGTGTAGTTTTATTGTATGTTCTGATCATGTTTGTGTTTTTGATGTACAGTGCTTTGAAAACTTTGAAAGGTGCTTAATCAAATAAATGTTATTATTATTATTATTATATTCTGTAATCAGCTGTCTAAGAAATGCCCCTTGTAGGGAGTCTAAGATGGCCCTACTTCTAAGTGTAGCTGTGGCCAGAGTGCTCCAATTTATGTTCAGCAGATTAAAGACCCCCATAATCAACATCTCCCTTTGCTTGCCATTCTGCCAGTGGCCTATCCCAAAACCCTGTCTAATTCCTCCCCCTGTTTTGATGATCTGTACATCATCCCCATGTGAATCAAGGCTCTGGACCATGTCTTTAAACCAACCCAAAGAACATCCAGCCCTTCCTTATCCCTGCTTTGTTCTTCTGTCTCTGGCTTTTATACCCTCCATCACATACAAAGCACCCCCCTTTCCTCCCTTCCCTTCTCTTCTGAAACATGGTGTAACCTTGTATGGCCACATTCCAGCTGTGATTGTTGGTGCACCATGATTCTGTTATGGGCATTATATCCAGGTCCGCCTCTACAATGATCGCCTCAAGGTCAGGAATTTTTTTCCAAGACTATTTACACTGATACACATAGCTCTTCGCTCCTTCTGTACCATCCCCCCACTTTGCCCTCCCTTCCTGAGTCCATTCTTCCCCCTTTTCTTGTCACTGGTACTATCCTCCTCTTTTGTTGTTCTCCCTCTGTCTACCCTCATTAATTCTTTCAGCCTTAGAACCACCTCTTGACACTCCCATTCCTCCCTCCCTTTGTCCCTACTTCCCCTCTATTGCTGAGGAATTTATTTCCCTATGGCTTCTCCTTTCTGCTGCTCCATTTTCTGGGGTGAGGGCAATTCCTGCCTCCCTCGTTTGGTCTGTCTTCTTCCTTGGCTAGTTTAAATACCCATTGAACTATCATTTAAGTCTTTCACCCAGGACTGATGATCCATTCCTGGATGGATGGAGAACATCTTCATTGTACGGGCCTGCATCCCACCCAGGCAGGACCCCAGTCCCTGATGTAGGCTAACTCCTCTTCCCTGAACCATGCCTTCAACCAATCATTGAAGGCCCTGGTGCAGTGTTCCCTAACCTTCCTCCAACCGTACACAGCTAGCACCTCAGTGATGGCATTGTGTGTGCTACCTGCTTCAGGAACCTTCCCAACTACCTAAACCTATCCTGCACCAGCCCTGGTGCATCCCTTGCCAGATCATTAGTCCCTAGAAGGACAATGACATCCTTCTGCCCTGCCACCCTAGTGATCCAAAGGACCCACTCTACATTCCTTTGTGCTGAAGCACCAGGTAGGCACCTCACCTTCCTCTTTCTCTCCCGTCCTGTTCCTGAAACTACCCCCCTAATGTTTAAGTCCCCCACCAGAAGCTGCTTCCTCTTTCACTGGGGTCCTTTGCCTCCCACCTTGGGGGCTCCTTTGTGAGGATCCTCCTGTCCTCCCTTGACACTCCCATTGATGTTCCTTTTGGTAGTCCTGTCTGCCAGAGTGGTGAAAGAGTTGTGTAGTGGCACTGGCTGAGGAATGTGTTCAACATGTTCAGGAAAAATCATAGCTCTGGTTGAAAATACTGCGCTGATTGATGGACAGCCAAGGTAATTGGCAGCAACTTGAGAAAGATGTTTCCAAAGGGATCTCTTAGACCCCCCCCCCAATACACCAAATGATTAACCTTAGGTTTGGGGTCTTTGGGTTCATGCAGGTATGCAGTGAGCATTTTTTCAGCACTGAAGTCCTCATAACACTGGCTTGCTAAATCCAACACACAGCTACTTCTATTTTCAAAACAGAAATGAGTCCAAAACATTAGACCATCTATTAGATGGTTTAACAGCATCAGAAATTGTGCATGTTCTGTGTTGCAATCCACGACTTTTTGCTGAAAATGGATGCAGGTTATGAAATAGCAACAGGACTGACTTAATGCAGTTGGGTAAATGTATAGTCACTAAAAATACCACCAACAGCTTAATCTGGTTCAAGGTCAGTTGGCATTCATCTGTATCCCCCTCCCCCGGGTCGTGCCTGAAAATAGGTAGGATTTGTCTAGTGCACTTACCCGATCAACAAAAGCTAAATAAAATAAAAGAAATAAAAATATGAAAGAACAGCATGTGTCTTTTAAAAAATCACAACCACGGTATCTGTGCTGCTCATCATTTTCAAGTTGTAGCAACTGACATGCTCCTGTGAGACACTATAAGTTGATAGGGCCACTGCCAGTGTCTTTTAAGGTATAAGAACCTCTGACCATTAGATTTGGGTAAAAGGACCATAAAGGGAAACTGACTGGCTCTAGCTGCCCAGACCTTGTGGGAGGAATCTCTTATTCCATAAGAGACACCCTGCTGAGGCCCAGCACTATGTCATAAAGTCAACAGCACAATAGCGCTGTCAAAAACAGCGAAGGAAAAGCAGCAAATGCAAAGGTAGTGCTCAGTAAAAACAGGGAGCGCTACAATAGCTAACTAAACAAAGAAAGTCACTATGACTGTTTGCGGGGGGTTCTGCCCCTCAAACCACCCTTAACAGGGGGGCTTCGGCCCTGACCCCTCCCAACTATGACTGTTTCCGGGGGCTCTGCCCCTCGTACCACCCTTAACAGGGGGCCTTGGCTCCCAACCACCCAACTAAATATAAGCTTGGGATCGGGAGAAATCTTGGAGGGGGGGCTTGTTGAGGAGGAGAAGGTGGAAACCAGCAGGACAACTGAGGGTGGTGGGTGGATGTATTGACAATGAAAGTCGGGGGGGAGGGAGAAAACAAAAACAAATAAAAAAAAAGTCAAAGTCCTAGGACCCAAACCCCAGTCCACCAACATTCCACCACCCGCCATTGTCTTTGGCCCTACCCTCTGCGCCACAGCAGCTACTCAGCAGTATGCAGTACAGTATACCACCTAGCAGAGGCTTTGTCCTCTTCTTTCCAACAGCCAATAGCTACAGGGATAGTGCTAACATTACCTGCACTATACTTTCACTGTTCTTGTATTGTCAGTGGCTATATTTCCAGCATGGATTTTCCTGTGCTATAATACCCACGACATACTGACCAGGTACCCTGAGGACCTGCTAGCTTTTTGTAAATCAGTTGAGTGGTTTAAAATAAGTTTTATGTATCTTTTAATTTCAGATTTTTTTTTTCTCCCACCTGACCGGACCCCTTTTATTGGTCTCCCCAGCCCTGTCACCGTGATGTCCTCCAGGGCTTACCATGTTCTGCACCTGCCCCCAGGTGGAGCTGCCAGGGTTCCCTGACCTATGCCATTGATCTGGATCTGGTTTAGTTGGACAGGGCCTGGATAGCAGGTTGCATGGCCTGTGGAGGGACTGCTGTTATCCTACCGGTCAGACATTTTTCCCCATTCTTGGGAGGAGGTGTGGATGTACAGTGCCATCATTGTGGATGTTGCAAATTCCTGCATGATGTGCGTTGATTACCGCTGCCCATCTGGCAGGCCCAAACTGCCTATCCCCTACCCTCCACTAGGTGTCTGATGCATGTCATCCTCCGTGTCCCCCCCACCCAGAGGAGGAGAGCAGTCCCTTGGACACTCAGTCCTCATCCCCCCAGCTAACCCTCTGACAACTCAAGTTTGCTTCTGAATTCAGGTCTTCAGTGCTGCACATGGTAGTGCTACTGCTGCCCCAGTGAGCCAGCTGTAATTTCAAAAGTTAAATGAATTTGCCCATGCCCTGGCTGTGAAGTGGCATGCTCCACTTCCAATGTCCCTGCATGACAGACCACTGGATACAGGATAAAAGGTACAGTGGCTTTGTGTGCTGATTGGCTGAAATCATGTAAATGACTTAGAATTTAATAAATCCACTACTATCTGCACCGGGTACAGCACAGTTTCTGCTGGAGACACCTCTTTTGTAGTTTGTTCTTTATACACTTACTGCATATAGCAGTTGGATTCTGCACAGGGAAGTCATCCTTGAAACAAGGACCTAATACAGTGGCCATATCTGTTTTGTCTTTTCAAACCATCTGTGGAGCTGTTCATTAAATGTAGAAGCCAGTGCTATTAAAGTAGACGAGTATTTGTCACTTTCATAAAGAGTTTTATTTGTTAAACTAAGGAGAACATACACCATAGTAATGATGTCACCTCACTAATAGAGGCACTACTGCTGCTGAGTTCATGGATAGTATTTTCAAAAGGGGTAAAGATCTAATGAAATTGATTTGTGTTTGTACAGTGTGACAAATCATTCTACCAATGTCATGTGATGATCTTTGCAAGTAAGTCCTTCTTTTGCTCAACCAGTCATTTGACTACATAATACACAGAGTTCTGCCAAGTGGTTCTGCCTACTTAGTATCAAGGAGTGCTGAGGCACCTTCTGTTTCTGCTGTACCTTTGACAAATTGGCTGTTGCTCTCACAGGCCTGCAGAAGAGACTTGATATTCTTGTGCTGTTGCAATAAGATTGATGATACCGCATTGCAAATGTCTTGAATAAAATAATCTTATTCCAGAGCCAGTCCCTGCCTGATATGAAGCCTGTAGTTACTCTGATTCATCACATTGCTATGGACTGTGTTGAAAACTAGGGCTGTGTGCAAATGGGTATTTATTTTAATGTGCACGGTTTATAACACCATTTGTGACCTGTGCCAAATGATGCCACCCAAGTTCTGTGTAAACTGAAAAAAACAAACAAACATTGACAGAAAATTACATTTTACTGCCTGGAGGAGACACAGTCTTGTACTGTTACTCACCATTGTATGTCTAAACAAGCTAACATGATATTTTTTTAAACATGCATACGCAAGGGAGTGGAGCCATCCAGCAAGCTGAACAGACGTGTTTCTAAGAAGCTCCCTTCTTGATTGTTAATTTTTCTAAACTTTCCTTCAGCATTGGTGTTAATTATACTTTTATTTGAAGATCCATCTCCAGTTATCATGGGACCTAAAAAGGCTGATAAAGCGGGAGCCTCCTTATCGAAATCTATAAACAGGAGAGCTCCAAAGCACTCAAGGAACTTTCTGTTCAACAGGAATGCTTTGCTGCGGTCCAAGCTTGAAATTCTAAGTTTCTTATTAACAAAGTAGAGACTCTTGAGAGTCAAATATGGGCTGCTAACATACAGGTAGTGGGGCTCCCACTAACCATTGCTACTAAGGATCTAAGGACAGTGCTGAGGTCGATATTTATGGAATCGTTGGGGCTGGCTGAGGGCACTTTCGGCATTGTCTGGTTCTTTTGCTTCCCACACTGAAGAAAATTATCAGAGGGTGTAGAGTGACAGGCTACTGTGCTGGTGACTGTGGGGGTTAGCCGATGAACACTTAAAGGTGTTGGCTGCTGCCCAGGACAAAAGGGACACTTCTTACCAAGGTGATAAACTATCACTCTTTCTTGATGTCCATCAATCAATCAATCAATCAATCAAATCTTTATTTATCCAGGCGAACATCATTGAGCACAGCTCATTTGCAAGATGGACCTGATAAGGTCAAGGTTCAATTACTTGGTTATATACAGTTATACCATTACACATATGTACAGATTTCAATATCAACATTGTCTAAGCCTACATCCTAAGCATAGTTAGATACATAGTTACATATAAATATACAAATACACACCATCTAAACTAATATATTCATATCAATATCAATACTAAGTATGCATCCTAATCATAGCAGTCAATATTTCATTGTTCAAGCATAAAGTCATAATGGATAAAGGGAGAAGCAGAGATAGAATGTCTAGATGATGGGGATCATAGACTGTGATAGGTGTTCTGATAAGATAGTATAAATGTGGCCTGAGCAAGGGCTGGGGCCTGCACTGGAGGGTAGATGACAGGGGTGTAAGGCTATGAAGAATGTCAGGGAGTGATGAGAGATGGTTAAATGCAGGCTGCATGGAGTCTGATGGGTTAAGGTTCTTGGGAGGTGAATTCAAACCAAGAATTGGTTGCCTGAGGAAGGGAAGGATAGGAAAGGGAGTATTCTAATGCTTGTGGAAGCAATTAAATTTTTCTTGGATAAGGCTAGAATATAAATGTTTAAAGGATGTAACTGTTGTATAGTTGTTCTATTTCAGAGTCTTCTGTAACATATTCCATAATGTAGATAATACAGTACATAGCTGATAGCAGTTCTCCCATGCCGGGTATTGGATTTAGGCACATTAAGCATGATGAAGTTATGGCTTCTTACGGCATAATTACTTGCTGTGACTTGTGTGAAGCAGTCTGAGATGTAGTTTGGGAGCATCTTAGACAGTGCTCTGTACATCCATAATGCAGCATTTCTATTTCTTCTGAATTGGAGTGATGTCCATCCAACTGCAGCGTAGAACGAGCAGTGGTGAGTGCTGAAGGGAAGATCTGTAATGAACCTCAAGGCTCTATGGTAAAGTGTGTCCAATTTGTTCAGATAGAAAATAGGGCGGTGACTGTAAAGGAAATCTGTGTAGTCTAATACTGAGAGAAATGTGGCCTGGACCAGCATCTTTTTAGAATCTCTGGTTAGAAAGTGCCTTATTCTGTAAAAGAGTCCAAGCCTCTGACGAAGTTTTTTTTAGCAGTTCTTCAAGGTGATCTAGGCAGTCGAGTCTGCAATCTACCCAGACCCCCAAATACTTGATTTTGTTTACTTATTCAAGGTTTTCACCAAGAACAGTGGATAGCTGGGGGATATTGTTTGGTAAGGAGTGACTGGTTTGAGTTTGGGGGGGAGAAAAACATTGCCTTTGTTTTTTTTTGCATTTAGGAGAAACTTTTTTTCCAATGGCTGATGTTGTAGTATATTGAATTCCGCTTGTAGCTCTACACATGCCATTACAGGTGAGGGGTTACTGACATATAGTACAGTGTCATCTGAAAACAGGTGTACAGTGGCTTTGGTAAGGTTAATGTTAATGTTATTGATGTAAATGGCAAAAAGGATAGGGCCCAGGATGGATCCTTGTGGAACTCCTCTTTGCAGAGGTTTGAGTAGAGATAGGTCTCCTTCAGCTTTCACTTGCTGGATCCTTCCCATGAGATAGCTTCTAAACCATCTAAGGGAGGATGGATCTGATCCTATGGAGTACAAGGAAGAGAGGAGCAGTTCGTGGTCGACCGTATCGAATGCCTTACTCAGGTCTAGGAATACAGCACTATTTTTTTTTGTCCAGTTCGATTTGCCAGTCATTTGTTACTTTAGCCAAGGCTGAGATGGTGCTATGCTTGGTTCTAAATCCAGATTGTGCTGGATTTAAAAGATTAACCTCTTCGAGATACCCTCTTAATTGAATGCTCACTATTTTTTCTAGCAGCTTGGATAGCACTGGGAGGATAGAGATTGGTCTGTAATTGTTGAGGTCCATGGGGTCCCCTGCTTTCAATAGTGGGATAACGTGGGCTGTTTTTCAGATTGAGGGACTAGAACCTGATTTTAATGAGAGATTAAAAAGGTGTGTTATTGGAACTGCTAGTGCGTGCATTGCAATCTTTAGAAAATAGGGATTAAGGGAGTCTGCGCCTGCACTTTTTTTGATATCCATCTGCAAAATTAGATCTTCCACTTGTTTCAACATGGCTGGTTTGAAGGAGAAGGAAGATTCAGTTATCCGTACTTTAGTGCTCTGGATGCATAGCTGAGAGTGTAGATGATTAGCCGGAGAGGTGTCGAATGCTAGGCCAGCAGTTGTAAAGTGATTGTTGAATGATTCCAGTATTTCCATTCTATCAGAGATTGTTTCCTTAATATGGTGTGTTTCAGCTGGGAGTGTAGTACTAGGCTCTTGTCCTGTTATGTCCTTTATGGTACTCCAGAATTTGGCAGGACTGTGGTAGGAGGAGTCAAGGTCTGTCATGTAATATGCAGCCTTAGCATCCTGTACTTTCCTGGTACAGCTATTTCTGGCTTTTTTGAACATCATCCAGTCAGTCGGATTCTTAGTTTTTCGTGCCTTTTTCCATAGCTTATCCCTGTCAAGAAGGGCGGATTTGAGGTCAGATGTGAACCAGCAGCAAGTTTTGTTTTTGGTGCGTACCCTAGTAATTGGGACATGAATATTAAGGGCACCTATAACTATGTCATTTAGTACCTCATGTGCTTTTTCCACTGTATTTGCTAGATAGAACTTTTGCCATCATGTTGGATGATTTAGTTCTTCAGATACGTCTCAATATTTAATTTTTTCTTTGATCTCCTCAGTGTGAACTTAGCAGGGGCTTGCAAGCTGATCTTATTCCAACAGTAAGGCAGTGGTCACTTATATCACTGAATAGCACTCCAGTGTGTGTGAAGAGGTGAGTTTTACTCACTAATATGATGTCTAATAATGTGCTGTAGATCAGATTCTTTTTGTTGCGTCCTGTACTTTGTCCTGGAGGTAGGAGCTCCTTAAGTTTCAGCAGCACCTGGCCGACTGCGGTATCTCTGCAAATTCATTATTTCCTGCAAGATTACAACTAACTTTTAAGGGCAAACCTCATGTATTTACAGATGTAGGTATGGTTGAAAGGTTTATGGAGGGCCTGCCTCCTCAAGAAGAGAAGGACACTATGGATCCTGATGACTAGGTTTGGAGTCCTCTGAATGGTCCCTAATGGGCTGTAATTTGGATTGCATCATATGGGTTTTGCTGATTAGAGACTGTATAGTTCCATTGAAGGGCTATTCGTGCCCTAGAGAATGTTCTAACTGGCTGTTAAATATTAGTTAGACTTCAGCTAAGTGAGAGGTATGCTTTCTTTATGTTCTCCTCTTGAGCTGGACTCTAATATCCTTTAGATTATGCCCCCACCTGTTGTAGCTGCATGTTGTTTGCTGATAATGTTAGTGATTAATAAGTGATAAGTACAGTGTAATATTACATACTTTAAGGGTTAAATAGATTATTTACATATTTAGGCATATTCAACCCCTTAAGTGGGCTTTAGGGGTGTATGGGTTTGATATGTTGTGTTATTGTATGTGATGCTCAATATAGCTACTGTACATTACAATATATTTCTTTTTAATTGGGAGATATTCCCAATCACTACCCCAACTCCTGCAAGGGGCTACTAGCACTTGCTGGTTTTTTTTTTCTGTTATTTATCTCTAAATGAGAGCAGTATCTGAGTGTGGGAGTTGCTTATTATGGAATTCTCATTATCCTTTTGTTATATTTTGTGAGACATTCTAAAATGAGGATGTATGCTTTTTCTTCTGTACTGTAATAAACATTTTAATAAAAGCAAAATAAAAAAAAATGCATATTTAATCCCCCCAGTCCCCCTTGTCTAGGGTCATAACTTATCATTGTAGATGGTCCAGGGGCATGGGAGAGGACGACAACAAGCACAACACCTGAGCCAGTGCACCCCCAAATAAGACAGGAAAAATGGCTGTCCTACCTCTGTGCACTCTCAACCTCACTTCCAAACCTGGATTCACCCTGAATGCTGACCACCGGCACAGGATTTCCAGACTGCAATCTCCAGTCACCTCTGAGCCCCAACGCCCCTCAATCCCAATGCAGCATGATGGACATCTTCTGTAATTACAACTTATGAAATAAATTAGACACGGGGGGGGGGGACAGTTATTTAATTTTTCCCCCTTCCAACTTAAGTAAAGAAAGAATCACTACCAAATTTCTTCCCAACTAGCTTCTTCATTTTAGCTCCTGCTCCCCAAATGATTCCAGAAATGCAAGGGTTCCATCTTTCACCGGATAAATAAAGCAGCTCCATGGGACTATCTGAACTTTTTGTAGTTTACCCAGGCTGGACATTTTGAGCAGCATAAATGGTTTACAGGCAGTACAAGCAGGGTTTCTTCACTCTGATGTCTTGGATGATTTACCCAAGGAACCGCCCTACCTGGAAAAGACCCACAGGCTCCTGACTCACTGGTGCCGGTAAGCCAAATCTCTCCCTCTTTTCTTGTTCTAGGTTAACCATTCTTCTCAATTTCTGTCTGGTCTGTCACTGGTCAGCTGCCCTATACCAGTGCAGGAAAGCATGCTGCTTCCCTTACCTCGCCCCTGGACCTTGGCCCAAATCTCGAGGGGTACTAGGATTTTTCCTTTCTGACTCAGGTCCTGTAACCCAATCTCTCTCACTTTACATGGAACCTAAGCCCTCTGGTGTTCCCAAACTCACAGCACCAGTCCCCACACCTATGGCTCATCTCCCTCTCTCTCTCTCTTTACTCTCTACTGGTGCAGCGGCCCTCAAACCCAGCCTTGCTTTAGTGCCTAAACTACCTTAATCAAGCTACTCTGTCATTGGAGGGCCCTGAGCCCTGCCATTACTTAATTCCCCTGAGGAGCCCACTTCTAAATAGATGTTCCCCAAACTCCTTTGTGCACTTCCAGATGACCATTTGTGAGGGTACACAGCCTCCGGCCCACACCCTTACTAACACATCCTGGGTTTGAGGTAAACCTCTGCCAAAGACAACCCACAAAGCCTGTCATAAGACCTATGACCCACCCAGCCCTTTAAATGCCAGTGCCCCAGGACCTGCCCCTCCATGCTTGTCCCCTGATATGGGTGAAGGGCCCCTTGGCTCCCTCTACTCTCAGGCCACCCTGCCTCTCCAAGTATGTGAGAGAACCACTGCCACTGATCTTCCCCCCTGTGGAGATCCTGCCACTGTATCTACAGCCCTGTTGGCCCAGGCCACTACTTCATGGGATCTCTTGGACTCCTGCCTATCCTGGCATCCTACTACCACCTGTACCTCCCTTCTCCTGATGATGCAGGCAATTGGCTGACCATCCTCCCCATGGAACTTTCTCCCCCACTCCTCGACGCCATGTCACTGCAGAGGCCGTCACTATCTACCAGTAACAGGGGGGTTCCCCACAGGCTCACTTGGACCACCAAGCTCCCTTCCTGTCTGCCTACTCTGCTCATCCAGTGCCCGGCCTAATGCCTGGGCTGGAAAAGGCCCCCGAACTTCCTGCCTCCAGCCTTATATACCTTCCTTAACCTGCCATCTGCTGCCGCCTTGAGGCATCCAACAGGTATTTACCCTCAGAGCACTAATGAATTCCCTAGCACTGGGAGGGTGGGTAGGAGGGGGAAAGGGGTTCCTAATGGGAGCATAAGCCCCTCCTGCAAGGGGGGCTTACGCATAGCTATAATGAAATAAAGCATATTATTGCCAGAGGAAATGCCGCTTCTACAGCTGCAAAGAAGAGAAGCACAGGTGACTTATTCTGGGTTGTGCAGTGAGTAACTCGTTGTGGTGGGATTTGAGCTCAAGATCTCTTAGACCAGATATCTGAGCTCTAACAACTAGCCAACATAAGAGTCAGTTGGCCTGACAGGTAAAGGGAGCTAAATTCTCAGTGCTAGCTTGTCCTGTTATTAGACTAAAGAAGCTTTCTGAAAAGTTAGAGGACAAACTTCTAGCTTCTTGTCAGCAAACTGACTCCAGCATTGGTTAACGCTAAGTTTTCTTTGCAAAAGTCTTCAGTGCTGAATTCTACCAGGGAATACACTTAAAATATTAAGATTATAGTGTTTCACAGCAGGAGTTCCAAAATGTGCGTCATCAGAGGGGTGTGTGTGAATAATTAATATCATTTCAAATACTGTGAATATTAGGCTGTTTATTACTTGGGAAGAAAAATGAATAATCAGCACTATTCATGGCTATTTGGTGTTTAGCTGTTTGGCAGGAATTCAGGATCACCTGAGATTTGCTGTTCGATCAGAAGCCTCTTTGGAAGCTCACTGAAGACAGGTCATGTGACCCAGCACTCGCAGAAGCTGCAGGCAGGAGAGACAGATGACTTGAGCTGTTGCAGAGAAAGAATCTACTTCTATCCACTTGTTAAAACTAGGAAAAAAAAAATCAGAAATCTTGACATATTTTGTTCCTTTTCTAAATCCCAAGCTGGAGATGGTCATTTTCTACACTGTAGGGTGAAAATTAGTCTTTTAAGAAAGGGAATACACAAGGGCTGTTAAGTATTTGCTGACAGAAAGAGACAAGCAGGCTGGGCCCCAACAGCATGCACACACGCACACACACACACACACACACACACAGACACATATGTGTGTGTATGTGCGTACTAAACAAGAAGGGTTGCCTGATTAAAGGCAAGCCCCTTTGTCCTGGGCCCTAACCAAAGGAATGGTGGACTCAGTCAGGCTGGAAAAGAGGAGGGGGCAGTAGGGGAGGGTGGCGGGCAATGAGGCCACAAAGGGGGTGGAACAATGGAGATCGAGACCTGGGCACTGACTGTGTGGGAAGTGAGAGGGAGACAGAGAGAGAGAGAGGCCAGTGGGTATAAAAGAGGCTGCACAAAGGAAAGCAGTCCTTCTTTTCTTGCTAGCCAGTGTTTTTCTAGCTGGTCAGCACTCCAGTTGGCAGTATTTCAGAAGGTTTGAGTAGAAGAATATACTTGGTTTGGGTAAGTAAATGGACAAAAGGGTCAGCTTTATGTAGGACCCAAGATTAGGGGATGCAAGTAATGTGAGTATATATAATTTGGACAGTTTGAGGTTTAGTAATGGAGCAAGGTTAAGTTACAAAAAAAAAGAAAGAAAACATATATTTAATTGGGGTGTTTGAGCTACAAGATGGCTTTTAGGTTTAAAATAGTTATTTTAAAATCCCTTAGCAGTTATTAAAAGATTACCAGAGTAGCAGGCAATGTGAGTCATGTTAGGAAACGGTCCCAGCAGGCTGGTCATTTGAGTTCTGCAGATGTGAGTTTGTGATGAAGCACCAAGCAGTTTTTCCGCAGGTCGATCATTTAGCGAGAAAGTGGAGATGGTTGTCCTTAGAGGCTTTAGTCTTTTGACTTGATAGGAATTGGTGGTTGTGAGTACGAAGAGAAGCGGAATAGAGAGTGGGCAGGGTGCTACAAGAGAGCGCTCCTTGTTGCGAACGCTTTTGTGTGAAGGAGGAATGTTTGCAGGGCACACAGGCATGACAACAGCAAGGGGCTTGGGTGGGGGAGGCACAATTGGGTAGCGGGTTCTATGTTATAATGGCGAAAGCCTAAAGGCAATCACCATTATCGCTCAGTCAGAGTGGCAAAAACATTTTCAGCACTTTGACACCCTTGGTGCACAGAACAACAGTGCTAGGACATGTATTTTAGTGCAACCCCCTACTAAAGAATTCTCAACTCCAGGGGGTGCATGTTGGAAGGGGGTGAAATCATTAAAAAATAAAGGTTCAGGCCAGGTGCAATAAAATTGCGCCAGTGCCCAGACCCAAACCCGGTACCTCACCCACCCCAACCACAAGCCAACCCCTGATGCCACAATGCAGCTCGGCAATCCACTGCAGCACCACCCCCTACAGCTCCTCTGCCACCTCCCAGCCCATGCTCGCTGTGCTCGTCCCCCCCTTTCGCACATACACATAGCGACATCATGTTGCTCAGTTCACCCCCCCCATCCGGTCGCCCTACCATCCCATCGCTGTTAAGGATTGTGCCAGGAAGAAGTCGTCATTACGGACGGTGCCCTTCCCCATGCGCCCACCTCACAGGATACCTGGGTGGTGGGAGTGAAAAAAATGGAAGCAAGGTATGGCTGTGGTGAGTGATGGGAAAATTGGGGAGAGTAATGCTGGTGGGGGAGTCTTGCACAGAAGGGTTTGTGGTAGGCCAGAACCATGTGGCGATCCGCCATTTCAGAGAGTGACCATGTGGCGATCCAGAAGTCTGGAACAAACTGGCCATGTGACTCTTTGGTAACATTAAAGATATACAAAACATGACAGCTAATGGGGAGGTTCTGATAATAGGAGACTTCAACATGCCGGATACAGATTTGTCAATATCAGCAGGAACATCTGCCAGAACTAAACACATGGTGGATTCCCTGCAGGGGGAAGGCCTCAAACAAGTGGTACAACAACCCACAAGAGACAGGGCTATCCTAGATCTAATACTGGCTAACAGGAAAGGGATCACAGATCTCCAGGTAGAAGGTCACCTGGGGCCAGTGACCATAACATGGTATGGTTCAATTTGGCCACTACATCTAAATCATCCCATTGCTAGGCAAAAATATGGGACTTCAGAGGAGCTGACTTTGATAAGATGGCCAACAGAGTTAAGCTAGCCCTGGCAAAAAGAAACACAGTGGAGGGGGTACAGGCAAAGTGGGCAAGCATTAAGGATGCAATACTTGAAGTAACATCCCATTGTGTTAGACAGAAAAGGAAGTGCAAAAGAAGACGGAAACCACTTTGGTTCTCAAATACAGTAGCAGAAAAGGTCAGAGCCAAAAGGCTGGCCTTCAGGAAATATAAGGGAACACAGCGGGATGAAGATAGGGAGGCATACCAAACTGCCCTAAGGGAAGCAGGGAAGGCAGTAAGGTAGGCAAAGTCCTAAACTGAGGAAACACCAGCATGAACAGTAAAAGAAGGTGACAACACTTTCTATAGATACATTAGTGAAAGGAGAAATTCCAGAGGGGGTATTGCTAAGCTCACAGGAGAAAAGGGGTGCATGTGAGGAGGAGGACCCTGTAAAAGCATCTATCCTAAATAGATACTTTTGCTCAGTATTCACTGAAGAGAAGATAGGGCAGGGACCACAGCTCAGCACCATGGACACAGGGAGGAGGGAGGTGAGCACTACCACCTTCACAAAAGAAAGGGCCCTACAAGAGCTCAATAAGCTCAGGGTGGACAAGGCAATGGGACCTGATGGCATATATCCCAGGGTACTTAAGGAGCTAAGGGTGGAACTAGCAGAGCCATTAGCAGAACTGTTTAATGAGTCTCTGAACACAGGAGAGGTATCAGAAGACAGAGAAGGGCTCATGTGATCCTGGTCCACAAGAGTGGTAGCAGGGAGGAAGCAGGGAACTACAGACCAGTCAGTCTTACCTCAGCAGTGGGCAAGATTATGGAGACACTCCTTAAGGAAAGGATAGTGCAACACCTGGAATCCATAGGGGCACAGGATCCAAGACAGCATGGGTTTACAAAAGGAAGGTCCTGTCAAACTAATCTCATAGATTTCTTTGACTGGGTAACCAGAGTGGTGGACCAAGGGGGAGCAGTTGATGTCACCTACCTTGACTTCAGCAAAGCTTTCGACACTGTTCCACATAGAAGATTGATAAATAAGCTGGGTAGGCTCAGGATGGGTCAGAAGTTGGTCAACTGGGTGGCAAACTGGCTGATGGGCAGAAAACAGAGAGTGGGGATAAATGGTATACAGTCAGAAGAGATGCAAGTCACAAGTGGGGTACCTCAGGGATCAGTCCTGGGGCCAGTCCTCTGCAATATCTTCATTAGTGACATTGCAGATGGACTAGAGGGTAAGACTTGTCTGTTTGCAGATGACACCAAGATCTGCAACAGAGTAGATGATCCAGATGGGGTGGGCAGAATGAGAAGAGATCTGGATACATTAGCAAAATGGTCAGAAGAGTGGAAACTGGGATTTAATGCAAAGAAGTGCAGGATCATGCACATAGGGAAGAGAAACCCTGAAGCCACCTATAGGCTGGGAGGGGAGTTGCTGGCAGTCACAAAGGAAGAAAGAGACTTGGGCATCATCATCACCGATGAACTGAAATTATCCAAGCAAACCTCCAAAGCAGTAGGTAAGGCTAGGGGGATGTTAGGGTGTGTTAGTAGGGGTATCACAAGTTGTAAAAGGGAGGTAATAATCCCTATTTACAAGACACTTGTTAGGCCCCATCTGGAGTACTGCGTGCAGTACTGGAGGCTACCCCTTCACAAGGACGTTAACCAAACTGAGGCAGTCCTGAGAAGGGCAACCAAAATGGTGCAGGGACTGCATCAGAAGACATATGAGGACAGATTAAAGGAGCTCAATATGTATACCCTTGAGCAAAGGAGGGAGAGAGGTGATATGGTCGAAACATTCAAACACCTTAAGGGCATTAACAAGGTGAAAAAGTCTAACATGTTTAAATATAAGAAAAATAGCAGAACAAGAGGACACAGCATGAGACTAGAGGGAGGCCGATTAAGGGAGAATGTGAGGAAATTCTTTTTCACAGAAAGGGTGGTGGATGCATGGAATGGCCTACCTCAGGAAGTGGTAGCTATGAATACAGTGCAGGGCTTCAACAGGCATGGGATAGGCATAAGGGAGCAATACAGATGAGTATGAATAGATACAGTAGGCCACTGACAGAGCAAAGGCCGATGGCACATTTTTAAGGTAGAAAAAGAAATGGGCAGACTGGATAGGCCTTGCGGTCCTCATCTACCATCAACTTCTATGTTTCTATGTTTCTGTATTTAAAGAGAATGTCTAAGGATTTTGGTAATGGCTTTTAAAATACATTAGTCAGTTACCTTATGCTAGCATCATCCATTTCAGCCCAGAAAGGATTGTTTTTTCATTAAGTCCACTATAGAAGAGAAAAGATTGAAAATTGTGTTGATCAGATAGCCAGTTGAACTCTTCCACTTCCTGGTCAGCTGGCCCCACCCCCTCACTCAGATGTTTTGTGATGTCTAACCAGGCAGAGGGAGGGGATGTGCCACATAGAAGTCAAAGGAGGACATGCTCCGAACGGTTTGATGCTGTATATACTAAAGTAACCTTTGACATAAATGAAAGTCACTGCCCAATGGACAGGGACCCTATTAGTTGAGCAATGGCTTTTATTTATAACAAAGGTTGCTTTAACATACATAAAACTGTTTCTAACATTTCCTACATTGACTTCTATATTCATAAGTTCATAGGAGTTTTACGAGTTCAGCAGGTCGTGGCCCTTTAAAGAACTCACCACACTTATAATCATGGGTGGAAATCATGTTTTTTCTCCCCCATGTGTGATCAAGTCTGGTTTTGAAAATGTTAATATTTGCGCTTGAGACTACCTGTGGTGTAAGACTATTTATTCCATGATCCCGCAACCCTCTGTGTAAAGAAGCTGCTTCTCTTAGTTGTTCTTCTTAAGTCTCCTTTGATCTTATGCCCATTACTTCTTTTATTAACTGTGTTCTCATTTAATGTTAAGTCAGTAATAGCCCTAAGGTAATCATTGTTTACTGCTTTATATGTTAGGCATGTCACCTCGAGTCTGCTTGTATCCAGCTGAGAATAGGTTCAATGTTCTAAGTCTTATATTCTAATCCATATTTTTCAAAATCTTTATCTTCCTGGTGAATTCCATCTGTACTCCCTCTGTGAGTTTACAGCCTCTCCCTGTATGTGGATGGTTAAACTGGGAGCAATATTCCAGGTGCAGGTTAACAAGATTAGAGCAGAGAGGCATTTGCACTTCCTGTTTCCTACTTTTTATGTTAGCCAGGATTGATCATATTGTAGCATTTCTTAGCCTTAACTATGGTGTTCCTATCAAAGTTAAGGTCTTTCGTTATTAGTATGCCAAGATCTTGTTCTTCTTCCATTGCCTGCAGTATTGATGTGCCTAGTTTATAATTTGCATTTGGATTGTTTTTTCCCAGGTGCATTACCTTACACTTAGTTGTATTAAACTGCATTTTATTTTCCACTGCCCAGTCCATGAGTTTGTCTAACTTTTGTTGCAAAAATACATTGTCATTTGTTAAATTAACAAGTGCTCCAAGCTTGCAATCATCAGCGTATTTGCATATCCATGCTCTATCAGAGACTTTCATAGATGCAACCAAAATTTTAAACAGAGTCGGACTGGCCCACCTGGATACCTAGAAATTTCCAGGTGGGCCTCCCTCAGTTGGGTAAGTAGTTACCTTCTGAACTCTGAAAATGTTTGCATTTATTTTCTTTTTTTCTAATTAAATGGGGTATCTGGGACACTGTTGATAAATGTAAGATGCAAACACAGAGCTGGTATATCAGATTGAAGTGGAATATTGACATGAGTGTGTCAACCTGTGCCCTCTTCTATAGATTTTCCAGGTGGGCCCTTGTATCTTCTTTCCAGGTGGGCCCTCTGTATCCCAGTCTGACACTGATGTTAAATAATGTGGGACCTAAGACTGATTCCTGTGGGACTACACTGGTTACATTACCCCATTTGGATAGGTGTCCTTTAACAGACACCCTCTGGTATCAATCCCCCAACCAGGAGTTAATCCAGTTTGTAATGTTAGAATTTAGACTTGACCTAATACCTTTAGTTGGGCGGAATGTGACACTTTGTCGAATGCTTTGGCAAAGTCCAGAAATATTACATCACATAAGATGCCCTCATCTAGAGCTACACTTATGGGCTTGAAGAAATGTATTTGATTTGTGAGGCAAGATCTACCAGAAATAAAGCCATGCTGACTGTAATCTAACAGACCTGTGTTTTTTATAAGTTCATTTATTAGCCCCTGCAGGATTCTTTCCATTACTTTTCCAATTACCAATGTGAGGCTGATGGGATGATAGTTTTTACACTTATCCTTTTTTCCTCCCTTATGAATTGCGGTCACTATTGCCTCACACCATTCTTTTATTGTTTTCCCTTTGTTAATGGATTTATTATAGAGATATGTAAGTCATCCAGAAATTTCTGTACTTAATTCCTATAAGAGTCTCGGAGTTGTTCCATCTGGTCCCGGTGAACTAGTGGCCTTTAATGAATTTATTATTTGTTCTACTTCAGTGTTACTGAATTCTCTTGGATAGTCTTTGGCCATCCCTGTTGGCCCAGGATAACTGTCTCTACATTCATAAACTCTCAAGAAATACTTATTTAATTCTTCTGCTAGCTCTTCTTCACCTGTTATTACTCCCTTCTCTGTAGTTAAGGGTACAGTGGTATTTTGTTTTCCCTTTAGAGTTCCAATGTAATTATATAATTGTTTTTTATTTTCTTTTACCCTGGTTACTAGTGTATTTTCAGACTATTTTTGGCACTCTTTATCATACACTTTATTTTTTTATTACAATTCTTAAGTTTATTTGGGCATCTGAGGATACTGTTTTCTTATATTTTTGGAATAGCCTTTTTTCTTGTTTACCTGCCTCGTTATTCTGTTATTCCACCATAGGGGGATATGTCATTTTTTGTTGTATTTAGGCCTCTTGGGTACATGTTTGTCTATACAGTAAGCAAAATATTGTTTTATTCTCTGCTTTATATTTTCTAGGTTGAGCCCTGCTAGATCTCCCTTCCAGTTTCAACTTGAAAGATATTTTTTCATTTTATGGTAATCAGCTCTATTAAAATCTCTTGTTATAATGGTTCCTTTAGTGTGTATTGTAACATTTTAATAATAAATAGCAATCACATTGTGGTCCAAATCTCTGAGTAGGGTCACCACCTTTGGATGAGGTAAATAAAAACCGGATGCTAAACCACACCCCAAACTCTGCCTCTGGCTCCACCTCCTTTTTATGACTGGCGGGTATATCACTCCTCCTCCTCCTAAGCCATTTGTAATGTTGGAATAGACATTACTAGTGATAGCAAATCATTTTTGTACTGTTATTTATTTGATGTATTTATTCAGTTATTTATTTTAATTCTTTGACTACCAGGTTAACTCCATAGGCTCCATAGCCCATTTTACAGGAGTGACCCAGAAGCACAGGAAGGTTAAGTGACTTGCTCAGAGTCACACGTACACAAGCGGGGACTGTAGGAGTCAAACTCACGTCTGCTGGATATGCAAAGCTCATTCACAGCTTATTGCTCAACCCTCTGTTAAACACTTCCTCATTTTCCTTTCCATATCAGTCATGTATACTGATATGCTTTGACCAATGCTTGATAACTTAATTATTGGTGCTTGTGGTACCCTTAATACTGCACTGGGTTCTCCTTTCCTCAGCAGCTACTGCTGTTTCTTTTCATATTTCTAAGACATTCCACAATTTCAGATGCACTATTCCATGCTGTTTATCTGAATGACCTGTAAATGTGTTGCTAATATCATGGAACGTTCAGGTAAAGCAAGAATGAGAGCAAATGTAGTGATAAAGGCAATAAAAGTTAGATTATTGATTTAACAAAAAATGGGTCTAAAACATACCAGAATATAGGACAAACAAAAAGAAACACATGAGAGCACATAAAGGTGTAAAAGCTGTTTCTTGTCATAGCAGTAAAAGACCATACTTAAAATTCAGAGTGGAAACGATTAGGTTAATTTACTGCTAATGATCTTAATGGCCATACTTTATACTTCCTAGGCAGACTGATTTCACAAACAAAGGCAGGTCTGAATGATATCAGAACTTCTTTGTAACCTGGACATGCAATGCAGTCAAAACAGTGACTGATTTGATACAGGAGTTTTAAGAGTATATGAGCACTCAAACAAGCCCAAAAAACAGACTATGTTTAATCAAAAGTGGATGACCGGATATGGACCCTAAAAACTGGATTATCCGGTCAAAAAATGGATAGGTGGCAACCCTATCTCCAAGTGAGGAAAGTATCTTAATCTTGTCAAACACTCTTGTGTTCTGCTTGATTAGACTTCACAAACTGCCTGAGCATAAGGGTAGGGCCTGCAGGTCAGGAACTGAAGGGGTTGCCTGGCCATCCGTCAAGCACAATTTTTGATCATGTCCCTCCCATAGTTGACTGAAGGAAAACATTCCTTTCTGTACTCAAATGGCTACCCCCAGAAGAAGACAATGAGCTATTGTATTTAAGATGCCATTACTGCAATCTTAGACATTTCTTTTAAGTGAATATAGCTGCAGATTTCACACTGTGGGAAAGTATTTGCTGAAAGAATGCAGTTTCTGCCCAGGCAGGATAGTTGGGAAGGGAGTAGAAGTAGACCAGAGCCATGTAGTGAGTGGCCATTGTAGTTGGTGGCCAGGGCGTATGGTGATCCACCATATTGTTTCAGGGCCGGCCGTCTGGAACAGCGCCATGTGGATCAGGGCTTTAAGCTTGGCGCATCCTCACATAAGAGGGGAAAAGATAAAAAGTAAGCCAGAGCCACGTGGCAAGTCATCATTTTAGACAGAGGCCAGCCACATTGTGAGCCGCCATTTTGTACAGGGCTGGCTGCGTAGAGTGGTGCTGTGTTGCATTAGGGACTAAGGCATAGCACATCCTAATACAAGGGTTTTGTAATTTTTTGGTTTTTCAAACATTTCTCTCTGGCAGCTATGGTGATGGGGATAGCGGTTTCTTATTTAACAGTATGGAATAAGAAGCAATTACAACAAACAGGGATTTCCTTAAAAAAATTTTTTCTTTTGTCCTTTCCACTTTTTAAGTTATGGACAGTGGTAACATAAAGGTATATGCATGCACAGTAAGCAGAAGAGGGTTTTAGACTGCAAAAATATTAGAAGCAGATGATAGGGAAGCAGAGATTTTTAACAAGGGTTAAAAAATATGGGCTAATAAAAGGAGAATTATTATGCATATTATGAATATTATTAGTAATTATTAAAAAAAGAATGAGAGTATATAATAAAGATGGCTAAGGAGACATTGGTGGTATGTAATAATGATACCCGACTGCATCGGTTACAGGTCTGAACTAAATATGAATATGACAACCAGGGGCAAAAAGCTATCGAAGGAGGAAGCTGTATGGAGGCCAATGGACCTGATAGACAAAGCCAACAAGATTCTTGAAATGGTGGAGGATGAGCCAGACATAAGGGAGCCGTAGGGGCAGGGGAAGAAGAGGAAAGGCTATAGGAACACTGGTGGAGTGGGTAAGAAGCAGCTAAAGGGAGCAGTACAAGGGCACCCAGCACCTAAGGGACCTGAGTGACCCTAGTTGCCTTGCCCTGCTTATCTGACCACTTTGCCTTTACCTGAAAACCCTACCTTACCCAGTACCACCTACGGAGCCTGTCCCACAGCCATGTCCAGTGCTGCAACTGGACCCATTACTACACCCCTTTCCTGGGCTGGCACCACAACTGTTACCAGTGCCACAGCCTTTGCTGGTACCGGGACCTCACCTGGGTCCAGTGTCACTGCTGGTACTATTACCAGTACCATTTCCTACACCCTGGTTGCAACCTGTCCAAACACCACATCTGGTGCCAGAGCCCAGGCCTTTACTACAGCCGTTTCCACTTCCAGAGCCAGGACCAGCACCACTGCCAATGCCACAATCAACACCAGCACCAGTATTTTACTTATTTATTTATGTTTTTGGTTACCAGGTAAGCAAACTGATCCAGAGGACCATTTCCAGTTGTGACCCTGGCCACACAGTGGCAAAACAAATATAGAGGCAGACAATAGGAATGAATTATAGTACAGTGGGTATACAATATACAATGAGTATCTATACAATCAGAAACAGTGATTCATACACAGCCAGTCCAAGAAAGAAAGGAACAGGCTCCATAATAGATTCAACAGAGCATGACTGATTTACAAGTAACTTGGTAATATACATATAAAGCAAAGTACAGACATCATATAGGCAGTCTAGGTGTGCAACAGTGCATGCTGGAAGTGCCACAGCCTAACCCGATACCACAGCCATGGCTAGTCCTATTGCCAGAGCAGGTACCCCAACCCCAACCAGTATCCCCAGCTAATGCATTACCAGTCTTGGATGGGGGAAGATGCACATTGCTGCTAGCCCTGCAGCCAGACAATCCAGGTAAAATAGATGTACCTATGGAAAGTAGTATAAAGGAATATGTGGAGCAGATGTTGGGTAACATGGGGGTTGATGGAATAGGGAAATTGGGAAAGGTGCTAGGGGAGATAAAAAAGGGTAAAGCCAGTGCACCAGGGGAAGAAATAGGGACCTCTGAGATATGGATTGTGACCATGTTCCATTGGCCACCAAAGAAAAGATTTGGAAAGGGGAATATGCAGACATATTTGCCCAGGTAAATAAGGATACAGTTGAAAAATACAAGGACAAAAACAGCTTCAAAAAGAAGGACATGGCACCAGCAGTGGTTTTATTAGGAAAAGGGAAGATCCTAAAGGGACCAATGGTAAGACAAAGGATGCCTGGTTGGTGGGGTTTAGCTACTTCAGTGCGATAGCACAGGAGAAGAAACCTGAGTTGGCAATGCCTCTGTTGACTTACTTATTATCCATAGCGCATATAAAATGAGGGGGCCGGGAATAACTGGATACAGTGTGACATATTATTTAGGCAGAGGATGGCTACACATGGGAATGTGAGATGGGACACAAGACAGGTGGATTTTTGGTTTGAAACCATGACTGTGCCAGGCAGGGTTGATGGGAATTGATCAAAGAGCACAGAGACCTATCAAAAATGTTGTTGGGGCTATAACAGGGCATACTGTTCATGGCCAAATTGCCATTTCAGACATGCTTGTTCAAGATGTGTGGTTCCCATCCTACAAAATGTCAGACAGATATAGACAATATAGGGGGAAGTAACTATAGGGGGCAGTCCCTTTTGGCAGGGTACACCAGATTCTGGGGAACTGGCTGGGATAATGGGGAAAGGGGTGGGGGTATGCAGGTGGAAGGGGATATGGACAAGGGAGTAGATAAGAAGGGAGTATTCCCATTGGCCAGAACACCAATCAAAGTGGATATAGTTTAGCGATGTGTTAAGAATTACCCAGATCTGGGGCTGGCACTCAAGTCGGTGGGGGGGCTTTACAAAGGGTTTTAGGCTACATTTTCAGGGGGATAGGGTGGGTAAGAGGGCCAAAATGTAGGATCAATAAGGGAGAAGCAGGAGATATTGGCAAGGAAAATGGAAAAGGAGAGGAAGGCAGGACAAATGAAGGGTCCCTTTAAGGAGCCTACCTTTAAGGAGTGTAAGAATGAGCTATTTTAAAGCATGAGACTTTAAAAATGCTGTATGAAGCCTTCATTGGCAAAACATTGGGCAATAATGACCTTAGAAATAAAAATAAAAACTATAAACTTTTGAAACTTTTGAAGGCATGGCTGGCCAGTCTTTCCTTTTTTTGCATGATACTATGAAACTATATTTTCGACCCACCAGCCCCTAACTGAGAAACATATCAACTTTGGGAGGGACCCACATACAGTATCTCAAATTGCTTTACTAAAATTTTACCAAATTGCATCACATTAGTTCTTGTAGTTATGTAATTTACTTTCTCGGCCCTATAAATAGTCACCATTAGGTTCAGCTAAGTGTGTTGGAAATTAATAAATCATAAATTTAGGATAACATTTTAATTCATGTGGAGCTGGTAAATACCTATTCTAGTTGGTTTTCTTCTGTATGATATATGTTACCTGTATTTTTAACGATATAATTTCTTATTTGAAGGTACCTAAATAGGATCATATTGGGAAGTAGATATCTATCATTCTATGTTTGAAAATCACAAAAGCCATTGTCATCCAAAGGTTTCTGATTTCCACCAGACCTTTTTTAAACCTTTATCTTAAAATGATGATCAGCTATAGATGGTCCTAAATGTCAATTAAGGTACGTTGCTGAAAAGGCTGACATTTTTGTAATTGTATGGTTAGTTGTAAAATTTTCTACCAATGCATAGCACACCATTAAAGTGCTCTGACAGAGGGAGGTTTATTTATTTTTTTTCTATACAAACTGGCATAAAAAACACATTTAATATCCTTATATGGGCAGGATGTGATTTTGATTTGGAAAGGGAGTTGCTGTACATCATAGCAGAACCATGAACATATAGGAGTGACGTTAGCTGCTAAATAATACCAGTAGAAATTTGGTAAAGACATCCCACATTGTTGTTTAGGGATATACAGGTTTTCAAGTTTCATTCTTGGTTTTCTCCCCCACCACAAAAAGTGTCTCAGCATTTGAGAAAAAATGTTTTCCTCAATTATACTAGGTACATTTTTAAACAGAAATTAAAGCCTTGGTAATATGTTCATTTTGACTGTGTTAACCTGCCCTATTAAAGTAAGGGCCAGTGACTGCCACTATTCCAGTTCTATTTTAATTTTATTTATTAATAGGCCAAAAGTTAGGTTGAAAAGTCTTGAATAATCAGCATCAATGTGAATGCTCAAATATTTAAGATGGCTCACTTTTTTTACATTGTCCTGATCCAGATTACAAAAAGGGTTGGTATGATTTGTAGATTCCAGTAGGTCCAATTTATCCCAATTAATCTTATAACCTGATAGAGTTCCAAAGGTGGTCAAAAGAGTATTAAGAAGGGCAAGAAAAAATTGGTTCATATTATTAGTGTAAATTAATGCATCACTGGCATACAGACTGATTTTATGTTCTACCTCATTAACTTTCAAACCTTTAATGTTTTTGTTTAATCTGAGAGCAATGGCTAATGGTTCAAGAGCTATAGCAAATATTAGCAGACCAAGAGAGCATCACTCTGTGGTCTCCCTAGGAAATGAAACAGGATCCAAAATGTCTCTATTAGTTCTAATTTTAACCTGCAGTGTGAAGTATAGTGTGTTGATCCAAGTTCTAAAATTTTGTCCAAATCCAAATTTTTCTAGCACCTTTTCTAAATATATCCATTCAGTCCTATCAAGTGTTTTTTTGGCATCTAGTGAAAAACATGAGAAATCAGAGATCTTATGTCTATTTAATAAATTGAAGGTATGTCTGATATTGGTCATCAGAAGGTGACCTTTAATAAAACCCTTTTGATCAGAATGGATAATCTGAGGGAGATTATCAACCAGATGGGCTAAAATCTTTGCTAAAATATTGACACTGGAATTAATTAGTGAACCTGGATGAAAAGACCCAGATGATAGATAATCTTATCTTTTTTTTTCTAAACAAATATACCATTGCTTCCTGAAAAGATGGGATTAATGTTTGCTGGGAAACTGTATAGGCATATAACTTCTTAAGATGTGGGCTCAATAAAGGAGAAAAGGCGTTAAACAAGTCAACAAGGAGACCATCCAGGCCTCGAGATTTGCCTATGATTAAAGAGTTAATTATGACTTAAATGTCCTCTATAGTGATAGCATTTACTAAAAAAGATTGATGTCCATGCGACAGTGTAGGTATAGTTACAGTAGTTCAGATAAGAATGCATCTATATCTGAATGATATTTAGCCCTTTCTGAAGTGTATAAATTAGTGTAATAACTAGTGAAATCCAGATTTATTTCTTTGGGCTATTAGTTATAGTGTCATCGTGTTTTCTTATATTGCTGATTATCCTATCTGCTTGCTCCTTTTTTAGCTGCCATGCTAAAATTTTATCCAGTTTATCACCTTTAGCATAATATTTAGATTGTGCTAAAATAACTTGATACTAAGCTTCTAAGGTAGCAAGACTGTTATGTGAATTTTCAGGTTTTAAAAGTTCCTATAAGGTATTGACATTAGGGGTTGTTTTATATAAATATTTTTTTGAGACATAAAAGATTCCAGTTCTTGCATTTTGGAAGATCTAAGTTTTTCATGTATAGCCTCGAAGCTCAAAGGCAATAGTTACCCCTTGAGTATATGCTTTAAAAGCTTCCCATACCAGACGTGTGATGTACCAGTTGTCACAAACGCACTCCACAGGTAAGACCCTCTATTCCCACATTGCCAACCTCAGATTACAGTAGTGTGAACAGGTAACAGATAGGGTAACCCTCCTGTCTGCTTTGGGTCTGAATCACCTTTAGCTTCGAGTTCTGGGGGATTCAAACTGTGAACCTTATGCTAGCATACCCAATGTACAGGTTCAGATATATGCCTTCTTCGGGACTGCAGTACAATCTTTCACCAGGCGCACCAAGCCAGGCTTCCAAAATTAACCCTTTTAAAATGCTATATGAGACCCAGGTATTTCTTACCTTTTTCCAGCTTAATAACACCATGCAAGCCCTTACAGCTGTTAGACTTAATATCGATTCAGCAATGACAAGCAAAAATGACTGAGGAGACACAGGCAGTATCTCAAAGAAAATGTTTACTAAAAATTGTAAAATAAGTAAAATAAAATAGAGAACAAATAACATGAGCTCACAGTCACAAAAGAAAATGGGAAAGTTGCAAAACAAAACTCCTACCACATACTTAAGATCTTTCCTAAGTATTACCATTTTAAGTGCATGTAAGTCAGAGAACTTTCTGTCTCAGAGCCCAAGAATCATATACCACAATCCCATATACAACGTTTCATTTAACTCTATCTTTCCCCACCCCCTTTTGATGAGGTTGACTAGATCCTCCCTTAGATTTTAATTTCTGAAATACTTATACCTGAGGATGTGAGTCATTACTTTGAAAAATCTGTAACTAGCTATTTCACAAATATGACAGTCTTTAATTAAACATTTCTCTTTGAGGTCCCTTTGCTGATTTCCTGTGCTAGTGTGATCTGAGGGATTTTATGACTTTTCACACACTTCTGGCTATACTAAATGAGGGGAACCAGCCCAATTACCTTTCTTCCTGAAACGTCATAAACTAACATTTGGTTTCAACTTCAAAAGCCTGGGCAAGTCATAAAAAGGTAATAAAATGCCCTAGTGTAAGGAAGTCTTAATTAAATGATTCCCCTGGTCAGATTAATGACATCCTGAGTTCCAGGTACTGACCTTTAAAGTTAAAGGCCAAATCTGCAAACTTGTGTGAGACAATGTCATACATAGATCAGTTATTTATTTTACAGATACCATACAATTATCATAAGCAAGGGGGAAGAGCTTAACACTCCTCCCCACCTAGACTGAATTTGGGGGTTCTATACACTGCATGGGACGAGCTTCCTAAGTCAGTTCATTCCTCAAACAGACATGACAAACCATCTGCATTTTTATTGGCTGTTCCTGCCCTGCGTGAGATTGTCATTTCATACCTTTGCAAGGCAAGACTCCATCTTAATAGTCTGCCATTCGTTTTTCCCATTTGAGCCAGCCAAACCAGGAGGTTGTGGTCAGTTTGTACCTCAACATGCTGCCCATATAAGTATGGTTCTAACTTCTTTAGGGCCACACCATGGCAAGATACTCTTTTTTCCACAGTAGAGTATGCCTGCTCCCTGGGAAGTAACTTTTTACTCAGGTACACAATGAGGTGATCCTTCCCTTGATTGGATGTCTGGCTCAGTACTGCCACAATACCCATATCTGAGGCATCAATCTGGAGGACTGTAAAGGGTCTGCTATAGTCTAGACTTGTCAATACAGGAGCTCTGCACAGTGCCTCCTTCAGTCTGGTAAAGGCTTTTTCATAGGCTGGTTCCCAGGTGATTTTCTTAGGCATCCTTTCCTTTACCAGGTCAGATAGGGGAGCAGCTAGGGTACTGTAATTGGGTACAGATTTCCTATAGTACTCCGCTGTCCCTTGAAAATGCCTGACCTGCTGTCCCCAGCCTACAATGTGCCCAAGGTATTTCACTTCAGCCATGGCCACCTGGCACTTCTCAGCTTTGACAGTGAGCCTGGCCTGCTGTATCCTGCCCAGCACTTGCCTAAGGTGGGACAGATGTTCCTCCCAGCTGGCAATAATGATGGCAATGTCATCCATGTGCGCCACAGCATATTCTTCAGCACCATTTAACACCTGGTTCACAAACCTTTGGAAAGTGGCCAGGGCATTCTTCATTCTGAAAATCTGGCCCCAGTGAATGGAACAATAAAACCAGATAAACCAGGAAATGTTACACACTATGGGCCAAGAGGTCCAGAAGTTATTGATTTTATCTGTTGGAGTGGTAACATGGATTATTGGTTCTATTGTAAGATTGTTGAAAGAAGTGATGGCAATCACTTCCCTATAATTATAGCTGAGAACAAGGGAGTTTATGAAATGGTAAAAGAAGACCACTTTATGAATAGTGAAGTAAGGAACTTCAAGAAAATTAGGTGGGAGTCAAATATAGAACAGCTAGTTGTGAAATCATTACAGAGCCTAATCTAGCTTGATAGAAATGCTACATTATTGGATATGAAAAATTATACAGATAACTGTTTCTTTATTATATGTAGCCTCCTATACAAACCTGTATTAGTCAAAACAGCTTAATGTTAAGAACAGCTGGTATGATAAGGAATGTCTAGTGGCAAAAAAGAACTCACCAGATTAGTGAGAAAATTGAAAGCCTCCAAAGAAAAACATGAATATAGGAAATTAAATAAAGCAAGAGAGTTACTTAAGAGGAAATGTAGTATATTCAAATTGAATCAATGGCAAAAAATGCTGGATATAATAGATAGAAATGATCAACAATCATTCTGGCTGATGGTAGAGAAAGGTACTGATAATAATAACAAGCATTTGTCAATGCCGAATGTTTGCTTACTGGCATTGGCAGTGGTAGTGTAGAAGTTACAGAGCTGCGTAATAGGAATGGCAGTGAAGCACTGAACTGAAGCCAACCCCACCACCACCCTGCAGAGAGTGACAGGCATTGGGGTGTGCATTTGAGTCGTTAGGCATAACGGCCACACCATTTCACACCCCACTCTGCAAGAGACTGACAAGTGTCCGCGTGTTCCTTGGGGACTTTGACCCTTATGCGCACCCCATTGCATTAGGAAATATGGTGAGATGGGTGCAATATAGGAGAATGGGGTGAAGTTTGGGGCCGAAGAGTCCAAGGTATACCTCGATGCCTCTCAGTGACTGCAGGGTGTGGAATGGTATGAGCATCACAGGCAAGAATCCCAAGTCACACTCCTGATTCCTGTCATTCTCTATAGGGTTGGGCGATTTAGTTGAAAAGCCTAATACCTCAGGCATTCGTTGGTATTTTAACTCCAATTTTTCAACATGTTTGTTTTGTGACCCCACACCTCATGAACAGGGGGAATATCAGTTTGGTAGCCAAAAGCTGCTTATGCACAGTGACTACGGGATTTAGCACCACAGGTGCAAAAATATTCCGAACAGGCTGTAAAAAATGACAGCTGTAGTCTGTCATGGGGAGGTGTAAAAATGGCTATGTTGCAAATGTGTAGTAAAAATATTTAAAAAAAAAATGGTGAAGTCACGAGCGTACATAGAAACTGTGCAACGCACACCCCGTTATATAAGTAGGTTGGGGATATTTTATAGCAGATTGTCAACTCAGGCATTTTGGTGCCTCCGATCATGAACAGTGTCACTGTGATTTTCTTTATCTGTGCCGAACAATGATTTCTGACAGCGACCACGCATCTCTGCACTGAAAGTGTGAAAACACACTTCGGCCATGTTGTGAAAAATGGCAGCCGTACTGTTCATAAGGAAGTGTTGAAAAATGTCACTAGTGAAAATCTGGACTGAAAATATTACAAAGTCATGAACTAACGAGGGATGCGCGGAAACTGAATAATGCTCACTCAGAACACAGTCATTTTATGGACTTTTGTCACCAAATTTTCAACATAGCCATTTTAAGACCTCTGCTCATGAACAGTGTAACTGTGATTTTCTTAATCTGTCCTAAACATTGCTTGCAACACCAAAGCACCATTGTGGCTACATGTGCGATAACACATGTGGGTGACATATGAAAAACTGCAGGTGTACTGTTCATAAGGAAGTTTAATAAAATGCACATGTTGAAAATCACAGATGAAAATATTAAATTTGCAAACTTACTGAGCATGCATAGGAACTGTGCAACGACACCCGTAAAAGTCATTTCTAGGCATTATTCCACCAAGTTTTCAACATAGCCATTTTAAGACCTCTGCTCATGAACAGTGTCACTGTGGTTTTGTTAATGTGTCCCATACATTGAGCTTGCACACTGACTGCGCATTGTACTCTACATGGGCGGAAACACGTTTTGGGCAGGATGTGAAAAATGACAGCTGTACTGCTCATAAGGAGGTGTGGAAAAATGGCAATGTTGGAAATCTGGAGTGGAAACATTGAAAATTCGCAAACCTACAAGCGTGCATGGGAACTGTGCAACACACACTTGTAAAACAGTCATTTTTAAGAATTCTGTCACCAAATTTTAAACATTGCCATTTTAAGATCTCTGCTCATGAACAGTGACACTGTGATTTCCTTAATGTGTCCCATACACTGAGTTCGCACGACTGCGCCATTGAGGGCTACATGGGCAGAAACACATTTTGGGTAAGATGTGAAAAATGACAGCTGTACTACTCATAAGAAGGTGTGGAAAAATGGCAATGTTGAAAATCTGGAGTGAAAATATTGAAAATTAAGAACCTATGAGCTGCATGAGGAACTGCGCAAGAATCCATTGTGAAAACAGTCATTTTAGGAATTTTTTCACCAAATTTTCAACATAGCCATTTCAAGACCTCTGCTCATGAACAGTGTCACTGTGATTTTCTTAATTTGTCCGTACATTGATTTAGCACACCACCTCGCCATTCTGCGCCACAAAGGCGAAACACATTTGGGTGAGATGTGAAAATGACAGCTATACTCACTCATAAGACGGTGTGGTGAAATGGCAATGTTGAAAATCTGGAGCGAAATATTGAAATTCGCGAGACTTACGACCCGTAGGAACTGCGAACGCATCGCCATCAAACAGTATGTTTATGTTCAAATTTAACATGGGGTTTGGCCCCTTCTCATGAATGATGTCACTGTCATGGTGGTATTCAGTCCCAAAGGGTGATTTCACAGTCACTGCACAGTCACTGTGTGAAATCACCCTTCGAGCTCTAATAACACCATGACAGTGACATCATTCATGAGAAGGGGTCCCAAAACCCATGTTGAAAATTTGTGCAAAATTCTAAAATGCATGAGATATGCAATAAAGTTGAACCCCTCCTATCTAGCCCATTATACAGCTTACCGCATTTCCTCAGTTCGCGGTCGCCTTTGAAGAGTGCAGACATGTTCCTGGTCCACGAAGATCATCACGCCAGAGTCCAGAGGTAAGTATGGGGTGAGGGGTGTAGGGAGGCTGGTCGCAGTGGGTGGGTGCGGGATGTGGGAGGGGCTCACGGGACGTGCGTGGGACAGGTTTTTACAGGTTAAAAAAAGACGCGCGGGACGCTGCCACACTGGGGTAGGCTCCCAGTGTGGCACAATGACTTTGGAGGCGTCAGCCGACGGGATTGGGCACCTCCGGCAAAAAAAAAAATATTGGGACGTTTGCACACTGGGGTGGGCTCCCAGCATGCACAAGGACTTTGGTGGGGAGCATTCAGCCGATGGGGATTGGGCACCCGTCGGCTAAATTATTGATTGCCATGCTGGGGTGGGCCCCGTCAGGCACCAAATACTAGGAAGGGGGGAGACGATACGAGCCGACGGGATTGGCACCGCCGGGCTATACCTTGCATGCGGGGCATGGCACGCCTTCGCGGTTGGGGATGAGCTGCGCTGCGAGCAGCTTCTTATCGCTGCTCACTCAAGCGTAGCTCCCCTTTCAATCTCGTAGTGTTACTGCATTTTGGAGCGTGTCACAGACAGCTCCAAAATGCATTGGCTTACAGAGGCCGCGCCTGCCAGCTCGCTGCCTGAATTGGAGGAGGAGGTGACACACCTCCGAAATCTCCGATGATGGCACTATGTTTCTTGCACATGCATGCAAGCAAACATAAAAATGCTTTAGATTTACGTTTGGTATGGAAAAAGTATGGATTGAACACTATTGTAAATTGTTTCTTGATAAGAATCATCATGAAGTCAATTTTCCATGGGAAGTACGTCTAAATAGAGCCTATTTCCAAAAGATAACTCCAAAAGTAGTATATATATTGCAATGACAAACTTAAAAAAAAGTGCCAGGCCCTGATTTAATTCCCACTTAGGCATTTTTGTGTTTTCCTATGTTTTGGAGGGATATTCTTAGTTGCATACTTTAATGAATGCATTCATGCAAAAGGTATACCAGCAGAGTGGAAGGATACAACAATAATATGTATGTATAAAAAAGGTGATAGAAAATATCCTGTAGTGTACTGTCCAGTTTCTTTGTTGGACATAATGGGAACAATCTTCTCTAAGATTATTTGTAATAGGTTAAATAAGGAAGTAGTAAAACTAGGAGACCCTTCTGAACTTCAGGCAGGATTCAGAAGGGGGTATACGACAATAGACAATACCTTTGTATTGATGCATTTATATGAAAAGTATGTAAAGTTGAGAAAACAAAATATTTACATGGCTTTTATAGACTTTCGGCAAGCATTTTACTCTATCTATAGAAATAAATTATGGCAAATAATGTTTGAATGGGGAATTGATCCCATTCTGATTAATATTATAAAGGAGCTATATACTCATTCTTGGGCACAAGTAAGATGGGGTAAAAATTGTTAAACATCTAAACCATTTTCAGCAAACAAAGGCATCAGGCAAGGATGCATACTGGGTCCATTATTATTTAACCTCTATTTAAATAAGTTCTTAATACAACTTAGTAAAGAAAATATGGATTCCCCAAAGACAGGTCTATATTTCTGTCTCACGCTTGCTTATGTAAATGACTTAGAATTAATAGCATTGTCTAAAAAAGGTCTACAAAGTAAATTAGAAAAATTTTTATTATTGGAAAAAGAATGTGGTCTGAAAATTAATGAACAGGAAATGCAAGTAATAATGTTTGGAGGACATAGAAATAAACATGATTGGAGAATTAATGAGAAAAAATATAAAATAGTTCAACAATATGATTATTTAGGACTGACAATATCATCTAATGGTAAGTGGCAAAAACATGTTCAAAAGCTGAAGACAAAGTTAAAACAAACAACAGGGGCATTACAAAAAATGTATTACAAATATGGGGGAAATACTATATTACCTTTAATAAGATCAATAAATGTGAAATATTTCCCACAAATAACTTATCAATGTGAAATATGGAGTTTGGATAAGAATGAATCTACAGAAATCCCAGTAAATAAACTTTATAAAAATGCAATGGGACTTGGTTCTTCTGCCCCAAATGCACTAGTAAGAGTGGAGCTTGGGATGGTTACTTCAAACACTTTAATAGCAATTAGAAAAGTGATTTATTGGATCAAACTGACCAGAATGAATAGAGATCAATTACCTTCTATATGTTTTATGGAGAAATACGAGTGGGAAAAAAAAAGGATGTTATACATCAGCTTGGTTAAAGGATATAAAAGTATTGTAAAAAAAGTATGACCTGGATATACTGGATAAACTATATCAAAAAGGGGATCCAAATTAGTCTGCAATACTCTAAATACATCAGGAATAAAGTGGTGAATGTGCATAAAGAGATGATCTGTTGATAGCATCTAAAACAAAGACTTCTCCCTGGCTAGTAGTTCAAGACTTGAAACATGAGTATAGATATTATCTGGATGTCATTACAGATCGGGTTAAAAGAAATTGGTGTACTAAATACCGTATGGGCCTTTTCTATGGTAATACTATGACAACTCGTTATTTAAAAAAATGAATGTAGAGGATAGATTTTGTGACTGTTCTTGTTTGGAAATAGAGGATCTAAACCATGTAATATTCAATTGCTCATGGTATAATAAGCAGAGATCTTATTGGCTGTGGCCAATTTGGAACTCGATACAGTCAGATGATAACATGACTTTGCTAAATATTATGTTTACAACTCAGGATGAATTTATTATAAATCAAGTCGCTTCTTATCTAAAGAATATTGCCTTGATAAGGATGAAACATTGTCAGACCTGATTAGTTTAGCAGTTTCTATACATTTAAGCTGAATAATATACATTTTCAGGAAATGATTGATGACAACAGTAAAGCTGACATACTGAACAGGTATTTCTGCTCAGTCTTTACTGAGGAAGAGGAGGGTAATGGGTCTGAAGGGAGTACAAGGGGTGAGAATGGTGCAGAAATGGACACAAGTCCCTTTACACGAGAAAGGGTCCTGAAGGAACTGGAAGTAATAAGAGTTGATAAAGCAATGGGGCCAGATGGGGTGCACCCCAGGGTCTTTAAAGAACTAAGAGAGGTGGTGGCTGAACCTCTGGCTATCCTGTTTAGCGATCACTGGAAACAGGGAGGTACCCAAAGACTGGAGGATAGCAGATGTAGTCCCCTTATACAAAGTGGGAACAAAGAGGAAGCAGGGAACTACAGACCAGTCAGCCTCACCTCAGTAGTGGGGAAGATCATGGAAGCACTACTGAAGAGAGATTGGTGGAACATCTGTTGTCAATGGACCACAGGACCCAAGGCAGCATGGTTTCACCAGGGGAGGTCATGTCAGACCAACCTCATTGAATTTTTTGACTGGGTGACTATGAAGGTGGATCAGGGAGGGCAGTGGACATGGCCTATCTGGACTTCAGCAAGGCCTTTGACACTGTGCCACATAGAAGACTAATACACAAACTGGGAATATGGGTGTGGCAGGACAGTAGTGTGGTGGGTAGGTAACTGGCTGGGTGGCGGACACAGAGGTGGTGGTAAATGGCTGTCACTCCACAGAGGAAGAGTGACCAGTGGGGGCCTCCCAGGGATCAGTGCTGGGACTGGTCCTATTCAACATCTTCATCAGTGACATGGCGCGGGACCTAGAAGGCAGAATTTCACTGTTCGCTGATGACACAAAGCTCTGTAACAGAGTAGACACACCAGAGGGTGTAGACAGAATGAGAAACGACCTGCAGAAACTTGAAGAATGGTCAGGGTTTGGCAGTTGAAATTCAATGCAAAGAAGTGCAAGATAATGCATATGGGGCAGAAAACTCTGGCACAATATATCAGTTGGGGGTGAGGATATAGCATGCACCGAGCAGGAAAGGGATCTTGGGGTTATCATCTCCTGATAACCTCAAGGTAGGGAGGCAGTGTGACAAGGCAGCAGGTAAAGCAAATAGGATGCTGGGATGTATAGGCAGGGGCATTACCAGCAGGAAAAGGGAGGTCATAATTCCGCTATACAAGACACTAGTGAGGCCCCACCTGGAGTACAGTGTACAGTGTACAGTTCTGGAGACCATACCTACGTAAGGACATAGACAGGGTAGAGAAGGTTCAGAGGAGGGCAACAAAGATGGTGCATGGATTGCATCACAAGTCCTATGAAGACAGGTTGAAAGAACTGAACATGTACTCCCTGGAGGAGAGGAGGGAGAGAGGGGATATGATAGAGACATACAAGTATCTTACAGGGAGGAACAGGGTGCAGGAAAACACTATTTTTAAGCGAAAAAGATGTTCCAGGACTAGAGGGCATGGGATGAAGTTGGAGGGAGGACGATTCAGAGGAAACATGAGAAAGAATTTCTTCACAGAACGGGTGGTGGAAAAGTGGAACACCCTGCCAGAGGAAGTGGTGGGGGCTGAAACAATCACGGGATTTAAGAATGCATGGGATAGACATAAAGGAATTCTGGAGGTCAGGGGTAAGGTGCAACAGACTTCTAGGAAAACAAACTGAACTTACAAGCTCAAATGGGCAGACTGGGTGGGCCATAGGCGCCCTTATCTGCCGACACTGTCTATGTATCTATGTATCTATGTATGATCTCATGCACTTTAAACTCCATATGGAATTGTCTTAGAGTTGACTTTACATTTATATTTATGTATAGAGATTTGTTTAAGGATATATTGTGTATTTGATTATATGATTGAGATTTTATAAGTATAGAGGTATTATTATATTTTGTAATGATCTTTGACCAAGCAAATAAAGTATTTATCTATCTATCATTCTAAAAGGCATTACTTTAAATTCAAATAACCCTATTGGAGTGATGAAGGCTGACCTCTACCTAGCTCTGGCAGTTAACTCTTCCTGCTAGTACCCCTTTGCCAGGTCAATAGTTGGAAGGTAAGTCACCCCTCCCATCTTGTCTAGGAGTTCATCCATCCATGGCATCAGGTGGGCATCTGATTTCGTGATTGCATTCACTCCATGATAGTCCACACAAAAATGAGTAGAGCCATCTGGCTTGGGCGGCACAAGGACTACAGGTGAGGCCAAGGGGCTGTGGGATTTCTGGAGTACCCCAAAATCCAGTATTTCCTCCACCTCCCTCCTAATGTCCTTTTTCACAGCCTCTGACACCCAATAAGCTGTTTGCTATATGGGCGTCTGTGTCCTTGTTTCCACATCGTGCATTGCTAAGGGGGTTAGTCCAGGCTCGGCGCTAAACAATGGGGCAAAGTCTGCTAAAACCTCCCTTACTTCCTGGATCTGGTCCAGGGCAAACTGGGGTGACATTTTAATTGCCTCCACAGAGGACTCCCGCTTGCTTTCTTCCAGCAAGTCCAGAAGGGGGTCTCCTTTGTCTGTCCCCTCCTCAGGACTACACACTGTAAACACCATGTCAGCCCTATTAGCATATGGCTTCATCATGTTGACATGGTACATTCTTTCTGTATGTCTCCTGTCAGGTAACTTTATAATACAGTTAACGTCATTTACCTTTCTGACTGCTTTCTATGGTCCTGCTGACTAAGCCTGCAGCTTGTCTTTCTGGACTGGAATTAGAACCATTACTTCCTGACACACCGTGTATGAGTGAGCTCTGGCTCTAAGGCCATACCATACTTTTTGGTTTTGTTGACCAGCTGCTAGGTTGCTCTGGGTTGTCCCCATAAGCTTTTTCAACTTTTCCCTAAACCTAAGGACTTAACCCACTATGGGATTTCCCTTGGTGGCATGCTTGCCTTCTCAGTCCTTCCAGATAAAGTCTAGGGGCCCATGTATCTGGTGTTCATATAAGAACTTGAAGGGGGAAAACCCTGTTGACTATTGGGGTACCTCCCTGTATGCAAACAATAGGTGGGGATGGTATTTCTCCCAGTCTCTCCCATGCTGTTCAGCAAACACTTGGTGCATTGACTTAAGGGTACCATTAAATTTTTCCACAAGCCCAATGGCTTGTGGGTGATAAGGTGTCGTGCATCTCTGCACCATCTCACACTTCTCCAACAAACATTTCATCAGGTCTGACATGAAGGAACCCCCTCGATCAGTGATAACCTTCAGTGGAAACCCAACGCAGGAGAAAATCCCAAGTAAGGCATCTGCCACTTTGTCTGTCCTCAGTGAGGATAGGGTGTCTGCCTCTGGATACCGGGTGGCATAATCCACCACAGTCAGAATCAACTTCTTCCTGGGGGAGATGGGGGTATTTAAAGGCCCCACTATATCAATTTCCACCCTCTGGAATGGCTCCTTCACTGTGGGTAAAGGAATTAGGGTGGCTTGGGTTTTCTTACCTGCCTTCCCTATTTCTTGGCACTGGTGTCAAGATCTGCAATACTCCTTCACCTGCTGGGTGAAGTTGGGCCAATAGAAATTTTGGGCCAATCGCTGTATAATATGTATGATTCCCAGGTGACCAGACATGGGAATATCGTGAGCAATCTTGAGCAATTGCTCACGGTACCCCTGGGGAATGACAAGCTGCCTGCCTATCACCCCTTCCTCTGTCTTAGCACCTTATGTATACAGCAGTTCATTTTCCCAATAAACTTTGTGTTTCCTGTCCTCTCCCTGTACTCAGACAGTGTCTACCCAAGCCCTCAGCTTCTCTAGACTAGGGTCACTTTTCTGAGCAGCTGCAAACTCATACACATCCCTGAGGCATGGGACAGGTCCCCGTCAGTCTCTAAACTAGGGTCCCTAGCTCTAGCATCAGGGCATTCAGGATCACTACCATCCCTAACCCTCTGACAATGGGTCACCCCTACTTCTTCAGAGTAACCCTCTGTAGCTGTTTGGTTAACTGCTACTGGGGAAATTTCTACACCCCTTTCATTAGTCTCCATATCAGGAGACCCAGGCTGGGGAACCAGCCTCCCAGTTGTTTCCACAGGGGCTTCCATGGGGTCCAGAGAACTACAATTTTCCCTTCTGCTTGGCTATGGGTAACTGCATACACCATCCCTTGTCTGAGATTGTTGCAGAGAATAAAATTTTGACTACAGCAACCCATTGCACAGTTCCCCCTGTTTCACCCTAGTTTAGGAGAACACCAGTGAGTGCAAATGTTTTCTCCTCCCCAGTGAACCCTTGTACAGTTACAAATTTATTGGGTATAAGCTGATTAGGCTCTACCAGATCCCCTTTTACCAAAGTCAGAAATGCCCCTGTGTCTCTTAACCCTTGTGTCTGTACACCATTCACAGTGACTGGGTGCATGTGTTCCCTCATGTTTATTGGCATGCTTTCAGGGACACACAAACAACCCACTTCTTTTCTAGCACCACTTTGTGTGCTGCTTGTCCTCTTGGGACACTGTCTGGCAATATGACCAGTTTCTTTCAATCCCAACTCTCATTTCTTTTCTCAGTTAAATCTTGTTTTTGTAACCTGGGGCTACCTGGTTATGGTGGAGGCAGGGAGGGTTTTAGCTGCCCTGAAGGCATGCTTTTCCCTTTCTGTACTGCCATGCCAGCCCTATTCACTCTCAGAGCAGGTCTTCTCCTGGCATAGCAGTCTGAGAGTTCAGCAGCCTCTTGCACTGTTTTTGGATCTTGGTCCTCCAGCCAGATTTTCAGTTCTGCTGGGCATGCCCAAAGAAACTGCTCTAAAAGTACAGCATTTTCAATTTTTTTCAACAGAGTTTGCTTCAATTTCTTCCCACCAATGTTTTAAAAACTGACGTTGTTTCATGGCTAGCTCCTCATAGCTCATGTCAGGGCTTCTCCTGAGCTTACGGAATTTAGCTCTGTATGATTCTGCAGTTAAATCATACTTCTTTAAAAGTGCAGCTTAAGGTTTACTGTAATCATTATTGTCCTCATTGTCCATTTGACCTAATGCATCCCAAACTTTCCCAGTAAGTAGTGGGGATAGCTGAAAGCTCCAGGACCCTCTAGGAATATTTGCCTGAATGCAAACTTTTTCAAAGGAATTTAAAAAGGCATCCATATCTTCCCCCTCTTTAAATTTGACTATCACTTTAGAATTTAGTTTGTAACCCATTCCAGGAGTTCCAGTTAAACCCAGGCTACTTACCTGCTTTGGTGCTGGTGTTTGGAGTCATAGCTTCTCTAGTTCATGTTGCCTCTGAGGCTCATATTCTTCACAGTCAGCTTCTATCTGTTCTCACTCCCTCTTCTCTTCTGCAGCTCACTGCTCTTGCTCCACTTCTCACTGTTCTCGCTCAGCTTCTTGCTGAAGTTGCTCCCTCTTCTCCTGTGCAACTCGCTTCTCTCGCTCCACTTCTTGCTCAAATTCCCACTTCCTCTGTCTGAATTCCAGTTCCATCCTCTGCAGTTCCATCTGCAGCCTGATTGCTTCTGGCTCCAGAATGCTGGTGACCTTCCCCTGTTATTGTGGCCCTTGGCTTGCACTGGCCCTGCTGTCCTCCTCACCAGATCTGGACACTGCAATGGACTCTGGCCCCTCCACATCCAAGGTTCAGTCCTTTCCAGTCACAGACTATGACTTGATGCTCTGGGCATTGGTGGCCATCAGAGCATCCATGAGGTTCTGCTTGTTGGCTTTCCCCTTGTACTGGACTCCTCTGTCCTGGCAAAACTGCCTCAAGTAGTCTGCAGTGTACCCACTATAGTTGGAAGCCATCTTCTTCCCTAACTATGGTTATTCTAACTTGCACCAAAAAAAAAAAAAAAATAAAACAGGTAGAATCTTTGACTGTAAGCAAAATCATATAGTTCTGTTTACTTTTTAAAAATAACTCACTGCCTTTTTTTGCACTTGAGCTGCACAGTATTAAGCCGACACACAGAACTGTTAGAGTTTATGTTGTCAATACTTTAAATCACACTGCTGTCAACCAAATCTGTCACAAACGCACTCCACAGGTCAGGCCATCTGCTCCCACAGTGCCTACCTCAGAGTGCAATAGTGTGAACAGGTAACAGCCAGGGTAATTCTCCTGTCTGCTTTGGGTCCAAATCAACTTTAGCCTCAAGTCTTCTTCAATGTCTTTATAAGTGACATTGCAGAGGGACTGGAAGGAAGAGTATGTCTCTTTGCAGATGACACAAAGATCTGCAACAGAGTTGATGCACATGGTGGGGTGGAAAGGATGAGAATGGACTTGGCAAGGTTAGAGGAATGGTCAAATGTATGGCAGCTTAGATTCAGTGCTAAGAAGTGCAAGGTATTGCACCTGGGAAACAAAAACCCAGGGGAAAAGTACACAATGGGGGGTGAGATACTAACAATAACAAAAATGGAAAGGGACCTGGGGGTAGTCATATCAGAGGACATAAAGGTGGGCAAGCAATGTGAGAGGGCAGCAAGGAGGGCTGGGAGGATCCTGGGATGCATAGGGAGCGGCATCACCAGTAGAAAACAAGAAGTTATTATCCCTCTGTACAGACAGCTGGTGAAACCCCATCTGGAGTACTGCATGCAGTTCTGGAGACCCAATCTCTGCAAAGACATAGATAGGATGGAAGCTGTCCAGAGGAGGGCAGCTAAAATGGTGCAGGGCCTGCACTGGAAGACATATGAAGAGAGACTAAAGGAGCTTAATATGTATAGCCTTGAGGAAAGGAGGGAGAGGGGGGACATGATAGAAACTTTCAAGTACCTCAAGGGAATCAACAAAGTCCAAGATTGTCACATATTTCAAAAAAAGGGGTGTGCAAGAACAAGGGGGCACAATTTGAAGATAGAGGGGGTGGCTCAGAGGTAATTTAAGGAAGTATTTTTTCACAGAGAGGTTTGTGGATGCATGGAATGGCCTTCTGGAGGAGGTTGTGGAGTCAAAAACAGTGGTGGAATTCAAGCATGCAGGGGACAGTCATAAGGCCATTCTAGAGGGTGGGGGTAGGAAGAAGTAGGCTGCTGGTTAACTAGGATCTGTAGCTTATCCATTAGGTAGGGAAATGGGCAGACTGGGTGGGCCAAGCAGTCCTTATCTGCCATCAAATTCTATGTTTCTACGTTTCTGGGGGGATTCAAACTCTGAAACTTATGCTAGCATACCCAATGTACAGGCCCAGATATGTACCCTCTTCAAGACTGCAGTACAGTCTTTCACCAGGGGCACCCAGCCAGGCTTCCAAAATTAACCCTTTTAAAATGCTATATGAGGCCCAGGTATTTCTTACCTTTTTCCAGCTTAGTAACACCATGCAAGCCCTTACAGCTGTCAGACTTAATATTGATTCAGCAATGACATGCAAAAATGACTGAGGAGACATAGACAGTGTCTTAAAGAAAATGTTGTTTACTAAAAATTGTAAAACAAGTAAAATAAAATAGAGAACAAATAGCATGAGCTCACAGTCACAACAGAAAATGGGAAAATTACAGAACAAAAATCCTACCACATACTTGAGATATTTCCTATCTAAGTATTACCTTTTTAAGTGCAATTAAGTCAGAGAACTTTCTGTCTCAAGAGCCCAAGAATCATATATCATAATCCCATATACAATGTTTCATTTAACTCTATCTTTCCCCAACCCCTTTTGATGAGGTCGACTAGATCCTCCCTTAGATTTTAATTTCTGAAATACTTATACCTGAGAATGTGAGTCAATACTTTCAAAATCTGTAACTAGCTATTTTCCAAATATGACAGTCTTTAATTAAACATTTCTCTTTGATGGCCCTCTATTGATTTCCTGTGCTAGTATGATCTGAGGGATTTTGTGACTTTTCACACACTTCTAGCTAGGCTAAAGTGAGAGGAACCAGCCCAATTACCTTTCTTCCTGAAATGTTATAAACTTACATTTGTTTTCAACTTCAAAAGCCTGGGCAGGTTATAAAAAGGCAATACAATGCCCTTCTGTAAGGAAGTCTTAATTAAATGATTCCCCTGGTAAGATTAATGACATCCTGTAGTTCCAGCTACTGACCTTTAAAGTTAAAGGCCAAATCTGCTAACTTGTGTGAGACAATTTCATACACAGACCAGTTATTTATTTTACAGATCTCATACAATAATCATAAGTAAGGGGGCAGAGTGTCACACCAGTTTCATAATTATTTTGGAAAAAGGCCAGCATTTCTGTTTTCATTTTGTTTATGTATTGTTGCTCTTTATGTAGAGTAGGATCAAATCTAACAAGCATTTGTCAATGCCAAATGTTGTTGCACTAGCATTGGCTTTGGTAGTGCAGTGCGGAAACACATTTTGGGCAGGATGCGAAAAATGACAGCTGCACTGTTCATAAGGAGGTGTTAAAAAATGGCAGTGTTGGAAATGTGGCATGTAAATATTGCAAATTTGCAAAGTTACAAGGGTACATGGGAAATGCGCAATGCACTCTTGTAATTTTATGGACTTTCAGCACCAAATTTTCAACATAGGCATTTTAGCATCTCTGCTCATGTATAGTTTCACCGTCATTTCCTCAAACTGTCCCAAAAAGTGATTTTGTACAGCGACCATGCTGTTCTGCGCCAGACGTGTGAAAATACATTTCGGGCAGGATTTATAAAATGACAGGTATACTGTTCACCAAGAGGTGTGGAAAAATGCCAATGGTGAAAATCCAGAGTTAAAATATTACCAATGCTCGTTACAAGGGTGCATGCAAACTGCGCAATGCACACTTATAACACAGTCATTTTATAGAGTATCATCACCAAATTTCCAACATAGGCATTTTAGGACCTCTGCTTATGAACAGTGTCACTGTCATTTTCATAATCTGCCCTGAACACTGATTTCCCAAAGCAACTGCTCTATTGAGTGCCAGAAGTGCAAAAACACATTTTGGCCAGGATGTGAAAAATGACAGCTGTACTGTTCACAAGGAGGTGTAGAAAAATGACAATGTTGAAAATCTGACATGAAAACATTGCGAATTCACAAAGTTACGAGAGTGCATAGCAACTGTGCAACACACACTCATAAAACAGCCATTTTTCAGATTTCTTCCACTAGAGTTGCAACATAAGCTTTTTGAGTACCCACCTCATGAACACTGCCACTGTCCTTTCATTAATCAGTCCTGAAAGGTGATTCCATGCAGTGACTGTGAAATCACCCTTTGGGACTGATTAACATCATAACAGTGACAGAATTCATGAGGAGGGGTCCCAAAAACCCATGTTGAAAATTTGGTCCAAAAATTCCCGAGACATGCATCAAAGTTGAAAAAACCCTGTTTATTCCATTATACAGCTTACTGGTGTTTCCTTAGTTCGCAGTCAGCTTTGAAGAGTGCAGACATGTTCCTGGCCCACCGAAGATCATTGCGCTGGACTCTGGAGGTGAGTATAGGGTGAGAGGGGTATGGGGAAGAAGGGTGTGCAGTGGGTGGGTGCGGGTGGTAGGGAGACTATGAGGGCCTGTTTTCTGTTTACAGGTGTAAAAAAAAACACACTGTGGATAGTTTTCTTTTTTTACAGGTGTTTTTGGGGTACAGTAGCCGACAGAGGATTGGGCACCCCTGTCAGCACAAGGGAGTGGGGACAGATGGCGACAGGAATTGGGCACCTAATGACGGCAAACAATGAAAGCGGGGGTACATGAGCTGAGGGGGATTAGGACACATTCTGCCGACGTGGAGTGGGCTCCCCCTTCAGCATATATAAGAGGGGCAGGTAAGCTGACCAGGGGATTGGGCACCCTCGAAGATGGCAGTTTAGCGGCCATTGTGCCTCCATGTTTGATGTTGGAGAAGCATGTAAGAAGGTCTACTGCATGTGATGAGCTTTGCTCACATTGCAGCAGACCTTTCCTCAGATGTGCTTACCTGGGTGGTGTGGTGCTGTCATGCAGGCTGATAGGGGAATGAAGGAAGCACCTACTGGTGAGTGCCCTGCATTTGCCCAACAGCGACCACACCTCCACATCTCCAGTACCACAAGATGTTGGCTGCACAAGGGCACCAACATAAAAATGGAAAATATCCATTCTGTTCTGCTTACTTAATGCTAGCTAGTTTCCCATACTATTACCTTTTATATTACATAAGCATTTAAATATTAAAACAGTGAATGGGGTATTGTCCATTAATTGTCAAGGAGGGTTCATGTGTTCTTGAATGAGCAACTTAAAATCCATCAGTATCTGGAATTGTTGCTAGCATTATTTATGCATTGGGGTATAATTAAACTTACTGTTGAAAACTGTTTTCTCTCTTCACCTCTTCTGTTTTATTCAGTCTTCTCTTCTGAATCTCTAGTCTCAGTACTCTTTTTCTATACCTCCCTCAGTATGTTTCTGTACATGTATGGAATTTGGGAACTTGTGCTGGGAATGGGTGATGTTTTGTCCTGCCAATGCCATATAAGTTACATTTCGGAGTGCTTTGAAATAGATAAAAATAATAGAGAATGTTAACAATTACAACTATATATTATGTCTGCAAACACAGAGTATAATTTGATTACTTGGAATGTGAGGGGCCTGAACCATAAGCTCAAATGATATACAGTTTTGCATCACCTTAAAAAATGTACCGGTAATCTAGTAGTAGTGTTTCTACAGCAAACTCATGTTAATACTGAAAATGTAAAGTTAGTGCAGAAAAAATGGGTTGGGCAAGTTTATGGAGTAGTTCAAGTTCAAGTTCAAATTCAGGTTTATTTGCAGGAAAACTGCATTGAGCATGCTCATTTACAAGGCGATCCTGATAGAACAGTGCAATACACAGATAAGACAATGTGAAAACTTACCAATGAGTGTAATTTTGAATGTGCGTAACCAGTACAATACAATGAATAAGAATATACAACATAAAAGGGGCAAATAACATTGAAAATACCTACACTGAAACATTCCATCATATAGGGTTAGAACAAAGGGTTCAAGAAGCAACAAAGGGGTCAAATACTCTTGATTTGATTCTAACCAATTTGGAAGACACACTAACAAGCTGTACTACAGACCCCCCTTAGCAATAGAGATCTTGGAATTGTTCATTTTGAACTATAGGAGACATTTCCTAAGCAGTTATGCTCAACTAAGGTTTTTAACTGTGGTAGGGCAAATGTGTCTAAATTGAAGGATAGCATGGCTAAATGGAATTGGGTAAAGGATTTTCAAAATAAATCAATTCAAGATAAATGAGACATCTTTTGTGAAAAAACTTGATCATGAAGCTTTTAAATGCATACCAGTGAAAACTAAAGACAGCAACCAGGGGAAAACACCAAACTGGATGATTCTTAAAATTAGGGGTCTAATTAAAAAGGAAAACAAGCTGTTCAAGAAAATTGGAGGTAGATGGGGGAACCAGGATGGTTTACTTACAGGGAACTCAACAAAAGGTGAAAAAGGAGATAAAAACAGCAATATTATCTTTTGAATTAAAGATAGTTAGTAAGTCAAGGGATATTATAAAACCTTTTATACATACATAAATAAAGCTAAGGGAGTAAACAATTCTGTAGGCCCCCTCAGAAATCAAGAAGGCATTACAATAAGTGATTTGAAACAGATAGCAGATGTACAAAATTAATACGTCTCCTCAGTATTTAGCTCTAAAACGCCAATTAGTTTGAATCCCCAAAATGGGGAAACAAAAAATCCAGTTTCTCCAATAGTCATACACATAAAGGATATAGAAAACAGGTTACAACAAGTAAACCCTAATAAATCCCTTGGGCCAGATGGCATACAACCGAACATAGTTAAGATGTTATCCACTGAACTGGTACCACCTATAACTTACATCTTTCAAGCATCCTTGGATGAGAGAGACATGGTAGAGGCTTGGAGGACAGCTACTGTCATCCCACTTCATAAAAAGGGATCCAGAGCAGACTCAGCAAATTGTATTCCCATTAGTTTAACAGCTATCTTGTCAAAAATACTTGAGAGTATCCTAAAAGACTATATCATTAAGCATTTAGAACAAGCAAACCTCCTGGATGGAACTCAGCATGGGTTCACCGAAGGGAGATCCTGCCAAACAAATATGTTGCAGTTCTAGGATAGGGTAAACAAGTCATTGGTTGAAGATAACCCAGTGATGTGGTCTTTTTAGATTTTTCTATGGCTTTCGACAAACTGCCACTTGCTGAGTTGATAGTTGTACTTCGGGGGTCAGGAGTACATCACAACATTGTATCATGGGTCAATTCTTGGCTCTCAAACAGAAAGCAAAGGGTGTGTATAAAGGGAGTCTTTTCCAAATGGACAGTTGTGATGAGCAGAGTCCCCAAGTTTTCAGTGCTGGGCCCTTGCCTATTTAATATCTATGTCTCCACTATGCAGTGTATTCATGATAAAATCTGGTTGACAAAATTTGTCGATGATTGTAGGCTGGGGGCTTTAGTAAAGAACCAGGAAGATGCTGCTGCATTTCAACAGGCTTTAAAATTCCTTCAGGACTGGAACTAACAAATATAATCTGCTTTTGAACCAGGATAAATGCATGTTTATTCATATGGGAAAAAAACCCACAACTAAATACACACTAAACGGAATAAACCTATGTACTACTAGGGAAGAACAGGGTATGGGAATTATGATTACACGAGATCTTTCTGTTAAATCCCACTGTAGTAGTATAATCCAAAAAGGGAACACAATCCTAAACTGTATATTAAGACACATCGAGAGTAGAACCAGGGAAGTACTGGTCCCTTTGTATTTATCTTTGGTGCAGCCCATACTTGAATATCAAGCCCAGGTCTGGTCCCCCTATAAAAAAGAAGAAGTCCAGAGGACTGAGAAAGTCCAGAAATGATCTACTAGGGCCATTGAGGGTCTCAAAGTTAAGACTCATCAAGATAGGCTGAGGAAGTTGAATATGTTTACCCTAGAATACAGATGATTAAGAGGTGACATGCGCCTAGTGCATAGAGCATGGGTGGATAACGAATTGTGGGACCTTTGGGGTCTACAGAGTAAGGTGCAATACTATGCTACCAGATCACACCCTCTGCTGCTGGAGAACAGTTGGTATAAACTGAAAAGTGGCGGTTGGTTCAACCAAAAAGTTGTTTCTATGTGGAATGTACTACTCTTGGAGGTAGTTGGTAGCAGGACGATGAAATAGTTGAAGATTAACTTAGACAAACATTTTGGGGAAGGAACAGATTATCCTTAGAGTCAACACGTGAGCACTATAGATGAAAGTCTATCTAAAGCTCTGTATTACCTATAATAGCTATGATACCTATGTTAATAAGAGGCAGGAAAGTCAATACAATATATTGACATAGGAAACATTGCTTTAGGAGGACACAGTAAACTGAGTAAAAGCATACAGAAAAATAAGAGACAGGAATTTCAGTGCAGTATATTGGCAAAGCAAATACTGTTGTGTGAGAACATAGTAAAAGGGGACTATGGGAGGGGTAAGGGTGAATTAGACAACAATAGGAGACTGTTACATAGGGGTAGTGTTGATGCACAGGGTGGACCAGGAACTGATTGGTCAGCCGGGGGGTAACATGCCAGTGGATTCATTGCAGGACAATCAAGCAATAGGAGGTCAAAGGACTGGAAGCTGAGGAGAGCTGGAGAAGCCAGGGTGGTGAGTGCTACTGCTGGCTGAGTAGAAAGGAAGTGCATAGGGGGTGGAGGCAGGCTGGGGAATTAGTTCTGAAACTGGTTAGTCGGGGAAGCTTGTTGAACAAGGATTTAAAGGAATTAACCGAGACTGGTTCAGTAAGCTTGAGGAAGGCTTGTATTTTGTTCTAAGACGCCAAGATGGCATTATGAATTGCAGGTCTGCCATGAAGTGTACGTGTTCTGGGCATGTCTAATAGGATGCAATTATTTTTACACAGAGAATAGTAGCTGTGGGATCTATGAAAGAGGGAAGTGATGTAGAGAGTTCATTTGTGCAACAGGATTTTCAAGGCCCAGGCGTCAGTGCGGAGCATCCTACTTGTTGCAAGGGGAAGACCAACCCATCGTCGAGTAGAGGGTACAGTGGTGTGTTCTATAAGGTGCTTTAGATATGAAATGTAAGGCACAGTGGTACAGGATGTCGAGCTTGAGGAGGCGAGATGCCGCACTGCTGTTGTAAATGATGTCTGCATAGTTGAGCGGAAGGAAGGTGGCTTGTATAAGTCTTTTCCTGATTTCTTCTGGAAATAAGGATTTGTTCCTAAAGAAGAATCCTAATATTATTTTTAGCTTTTTAGCTAGAGATTCAATATGGGTGGCAAAGGATAATTTGGAGGCCAGCCAAATGCATAGATACTTAAAGTTGTCCACGACCTCGAGGACATCTATTAAAAGGGTTGTAATTGGTGCCGGTACACCCTGATTGCAAAGGGATGTATGTGCTTGAGGTGGAAGGAAGTACATTTTTTTTTTTGTGTTTAGTAAAAATTTAGAGGACAGAAGGTTTTGCTGTAGCTGGTTAAAGTCTTCCTGCAATTCCTTTAGGAATTTCAGACAAGGAGGGCTTAGATGTGTATAGGATGGTGTTATCTGCGAAAAAGTGTAATTTAGAGTTATGGATGTTGCTACCCATGGAGTTGATATAAATAGAAAATAACAGCAGTCCAAGAATTGAACCTTGGGGGACACCCCTTGTAAGTGGTGTTGGGGGGAGAGAGGAGCCCGTCTGTTTTAATACATTGAAGTCTACCTGAGAGGTAACTTGTGAACCAGTCAATTGTGTTACTATTCATGCCAAGCCCTCTAAGGTTCACAGGTAGGACAGCATGGTTGACCATATTGAAGGCTTTACTCAGGTCTGAAAACAGCTCCTGTTGGTTGTTTTTTATTGATGGCTGAGAACCAGTCATTGTTCACTTTTGCTAATGCTGACACAGTGCTGTGCTTACGTCTGAAACCTGATTGCAGGGAGATGAGTAGATTGGCACTTTTGAGGTATTCTTTTAACTGAATTAACTAATGTTTCTAATATTTTTGACAGGACTGGGAGGATGGAGATTGGTTTGTAATTATTAAGGTCACATGGGTTGCCTAACTTGAACAGTGGTAGTACGAAGGCCATCTTCCAACAGGGGGAGACTGTACCAAAAGATATTGACAAATTAAAGACATGCATTATAAGGGGCTGTTAGGTAGGGGAACTGTAATTTCAGGAATGTAGCCTTGACACCATCCACACCAGCACCCTTCTTTATATCTAATGTTTTCAGGATCTCCTCAACTTGCTTATATAATACTAGGGAGAGGCCAAAGCAGTTGTGTTTGTTAGAATCCAGGGGGTATCTAGTGGTATGGGACAGTTGACCTGCCCAGCAGCTGATGAAGAATCAAATGCTAGCCCTGCTGTTGTGAAATGTGCATTCAGCTTTTCTAATATGATGTCTTTGTCAGAGATTGTGATGCCATCGGTGGTGATTTTACTGGGGTTGGGAGTGGGGGTTCTATGGCCCTCAACAGTTTTGTGCATCTGCCAAAGTTTGACAGAGTTGCCCTTTGCATTTTCTAAGGAGTCCACGTAGTATTTAGATTTGGCTGTTCTAATTAATTTTTTACAGTAGATTCTCACCGTTCTGAATGCAACCCAGTCAGCGGGAGCCTTGGTGAGTCTTGCTAGAACCCATAATTTGTCACAATGGCTTAAGGCAGCCTTAAGTTCAGAGGTGAATCAAGGATATGAGGCTTTCTTTACTCTGTATTTCACCAGCAGGGCATGTTCATTTGCTAGGGTTGTGAGGATACTGTTGAGGGTACTGACATATGTCTATTGATTTGGTCAGGTAAAGGCTTTGCTGGTTAATGTGCCTAAGATTGGCAAGGAAGCCTTCCAGGCTAAATTTGTGAAAGCTACACTTTGTGATTAATTTAAGCTGGGATGGGTGTCTATCCTGGGATATTGTGCAGACTACAATACTGTGATCACTTAAATCATTGTGGAAGATGGCTGTATGGAGTATTTTGTGGGGTTTGTTTGTGAGGATTAAGTCCAAAATAATGCTCCTGGCATTGTTTTTATGGTTAATTCTTGTAGGCTCTGTAATGAGCTGAGAAATACCCATCTCATCACACATGTCCTTCAGGATGTTTGCTCTGGGTATCAGTCAACCCTAGTCCAGGTCACCAAGGATGATGGATTCATTGGGGTTGGATTCAATAATGTTTTGCAGCATAGGAAGGAGTTCCACTCCCCCTGTTGGTGGTCTGTAGCAATCAATGATGTTAAAGGATTCTGATGAGGGGAGCAAGTCTAAATGGAAAACATTCGAATTCTCTTGGCTTGGACAGAGACAGGAATTCAGTGGCATGGAATTTAGAATTGACATAGATGACCCCCCACATTGGTCTGTCCAGTCTGAAGGTGTTAAAGGAGGGAAGCGTAATCTGTTGATCTGTGGCACTAACCTTTAGCCAGGTTTTGGCAGTGACATGTATATCCTGATTAGTGTGGGATACCTATACTTTGATTAGGTCTTTTTTTTACCACAAGACTACAAACATTGATCAGCATAATTTTCAGGTGTGGGGCTAAAGCAAAGTCTAATGGTGATCTGATTGGGGAGGGGGACCAGGATTTACTTCAACATTACTTGAGCATAGCAGGAGAAACATGATACGTTTCTTTAGGCTGAACCTGATGAACATAAGCTCTTTCCTGGTGGTAGACTTGGACGATAGTGAGGTGGGGAGCTTAGGCATGAGACAGAGGCAGGATGAGAAGAATGCAAGGGTGAGTGAGAAGAATGCCCAGGTGGTTAGATTCTGTGGGGAGATAAGGGTATGCACGGGGTGATGTTAGCAGTATCCCATGGGATATGTTTATGAGTGGTGGTGACTGGATCCCGAGGGGGAAGTATGTTGTTGGAGGATAGCGCAGGGGAAGAATGTCTGGGGGGGCTATGGTGGTGAAGAGGGTTCAGTGTGCTGTGCCAGGTAAGGATGAGATGAAAGCACAAGGATAAATAAGGGTAGCATGATGAATAATGTAGGTCACTAGGCGTTGTAGTGTGGATGAAGCAATAGTGAGGTGTCATGCCACTGATGGCCATTAGGTGTTAAGGGATGAATAGAGATAATGAATGGTGGTTTTTAGCAGCCTTGGTAGCGTAGAGGTTAGAATGTTGGCTGAAGTAGAGTGCAGACAGACACCAAGGGCCAGGTTTGATTCCTCCATCAGGAAAGTAGAGAGGAGAGATGTAGAGGGGTGGGTGACAGGGTAAAGTGGGACTGGGGGTTAGCACAAGCTAGAACTAGATGGTAGTAATGTGTGAAGTATAATGTTGCTTTGAATAGTGGTGGCCTGTAGTGGCCAAAGCATGTAATATGCTAGTGGGAATTTGGGAAGATAGCCTCTGGCATGTGACTAGGTCATGTGATGGGGTCAGCTATAAATCAAATTGTCGGTTCTGGGTGGGGACAGAGGCCTAAAAAGGCTGGTGTTATAATTGTAACTAGAAGATCCCTTAACTTTCAAACGTGCTCCACAGTGCTATATGATTTACTGTATGTTACTTTATACTAGTTAATGGGAAATTGGATTATGAATATATAACTTTATTAAATGTGTATGGACTACCATCCAAGTCACATGGTCTTCAGTGATCTTTTCAACCAAATGAACTACCTGGACAACACAATGATATTAGCAGGGCACACCAATAGTACTCTGGATCCTGTTCTAGATGGATCCAAGTTGAGACCCAGCAGATCCAAGTCTAATAAAGCCCTTCAGGGCTTAATTGATAACTTTAATTTGGTAGACAGTTGGAGGGTAATGCATCCCAATGGTAACACATTTTCTTCATCATCACACTGCTATAAGTCTTGTTCTAGATGGGATTAAATTTACATTCTAAAAGAAATGGTATGCATGGTCGCTAACACAGAATTTTAAGGAACTGGTGATTACTGACCATTCCCCAGTCACTCTGTTTTTCAAACATAGAATGTGATGGCAGATAAAGACTGCCTGGCCCCCCTAGTCTGCTCATTTTCCTACCTACTTAAACTGCAGATCCTAAGTGACCTGCAGCTTATCTTCTCCTTCCTACCACTAGGGCTGCCTTCTGTCAATCCCATGCATTCTTAAATTCACCTATTGTTTTTGCTATCACGACCTCCGAAGGGAGGCTGTTCCATGCATCCACCACCCTTTCTGTGAAAAAGTACTTCCTCATGTTACCTCTGAGTTCCCCCCCATAACCTCATACTGGGACCTCTTGTTCTTGTATACCTCTTTTTTGAAAGATTCTGCCCTCCTTTATCTTGTTTATCCCCTTGAGGTATTTTAATGTCTTTATCATATCCCACTTCTCCTGCCTTTCTTCCTGAGTATACATATTGAGGTCTTTCAGTCTTTCCTCATATGGTTTATGGTGCATTCTGATCACCATTTTCGGCGCCCTTCTCTGGACTGCCTCCTTTCAGTCCCAGTCCTTCTGGAGATGTGGCCTTCAGAATTGAACACAGTATTCCAGGTGTGGCCTCACCTATTGTCTGTACTGTGGCATCACCACCTCTTGTTTTCTGCTGGCGATGCCTCTCCCTATGCACCCCTGCATACCTCTGGCCCTCCCACTGCCTTTTCATACAGTTTGGCTACCTTTAGGTAGTCTGTTATGATTATCACAGGTCCCTTTCCAGTTTTGTTATCGTTAGTATCTTCCCTCCCCCATTGTGTATTCCTCTCCAAGAGTCCTGTGCTCCAAGTGCATAACTTTGCACTTCTTTGCATTGATCCAACTTTCCTAGGTCTCTTCTCATTCTTTCTGCCCCATCTGGAGTGTCCACCCTATTGCAGATCTTGGTGTCATCTGCAAAGAGACTTCCCTTCCAGACCCTCCACAATGTTGCTAATGAAGACATTGAAGAGGACAGGCCCTGGCACTGAATCTTGCAGGGCCCCGCTGATCAACCCCCTTTACGGGGACTGAACCCTGTTTACCACCAACCTCGGTGTCCTTTGCTCAGCCAATGTCTAACCCAATTTACCACCTTTTGTCACACTCCCATACTGCCCAGCTTGTTTACTAACCTCCTGTGTGGGATGGTGCCAAATGCCTTGCTAAAATCTAGGCAGGCCATGTCTATCACCCCTTCCTGATTAACCATCCTGGTTACCCAGTTAAAGAAATCTATTGATTTATTTGACAAGATCTACCTGCTGTGAATCCATATTGCCTTGGGTCTTGTGCCCTGCTGGCCTTGAGATATGCCACAGTCCTTTCCTTCAGCATGGAGTCTGTTATTTTCCCAACCACTGAGGTCAAACTGTCTGGCCTGTAATTTCCAGCTTCCACCTTCCTCCCACTATTGTGTGGTGGTGCCACATTTGCCATCTTCCAGTCCTTTGGTACCACTCCTTCCACTAGTGATTTGTTGAATAGGGCTGTCAATGGTGCCCCTACTACCTCTCTGAGCTATTTCAATATTATGGGATGTATCCATCTGGCCCAATTGCCTTGTCTACTTTAAGTTTCGAGAGTTCCTTCAGGACTCTCTCCTCCATGAATGGACTGTTGTCCATCTCTCTTCCATGTATGTTTCTACCCTCTATTTTTGGACTCTCCCTTCCCCTTCTTTTGCAAAAACTAAGCTGAAGTATTTGTTTAGAATTTCAGATTTTTCTATGTCCCCTTCCACCACCTCCCCCTCTCCTTTATTGAGCTTCACAATCCTTCCCTTGGTATTTTTCTTTTCCTTAATATACTTGAAGAAGGTTTTGTCACATTCTTTTACTGATTTGGCTATTCTTTCTTCAGTTTGATCTTTTCCACTCCTGACTGCTTTTCTCACCTCCTTCTGTTTTAAGTAATACAGCTCCTGATCTCCCTCCATCTGCGTTTCCCTGTACTTTCTCAATGCCTGTTTTTCCCCCTAACCTTTCCTGCCACTTCTTTTGAAAACCATAGTAGAGTTTGCTTTGTTTACTAGCATTATGCAGAGGCTTGTTGACTTTGCTTAGGCTCCTGTAAGTTTTTCCCACTGTTCCTCTACCCCCTTCCCTTTTGCCAGGATTTTCTTGAGGTATTCTCCCATTTTAGCAAAGTCTGCCCTCTTGAAATCTATGATACTTACTTTTGTGTGGCTTGATTCTACTCCTGTTTTCACCTTAAACCGCATGTGTGGTGATCGCTGGACCCTACATGGCTGCCCACTGATAGATCTGTTATTCTGTCACCATTTGTGAGAACCAGGTCCAACATTGCTCCCTCCTGGGTGGGCTCCATCACTAGCTGTCTGAGGCATGCCCCCTGCAGGGCATTCAGGATCTCTCTGCTCCAGGTAGAGGCTGCTGCATAGATGTTCCAGTTAACATCTGCCATATCTAGGTCCCCCATCAGCAACACCTCCTCTTTTTCTGTCATTTTGTGGATGGTTTCCACTAATACCCTATTTCCTGCCCCTGTCTTGGAGGTCTATAGACAACTCCAGTGCAGATGGTGGTGCCATTTCCTGTCTCTAAGGTGACCCATAGTGCCTCCTCCCCTTCCTGTCTTTCCCTTAACTCCGTTGCTTTGATCCCATCCCTGATGTAGATAGCCACCCTTTCCCCTTTTTGCCCTCCCTTTCTCTCCTGAAGGTTTTGTACCCTGGTATGGTAACATCCCAATCATGGTTACTCATGTACCTTGTTTCTGTGATCATAACACTGTGCAGGTCTTCCTCTGCCATCAAGGCCGTGTTACCCAGGCTACGGGCATTTGTACACATGTCTTCCCATGTTTTGCTGCTTTTGTCTGTGCCAGCTCCCTCCTTGTCCCAATGAACTCCCTCTATGCCTCCCCTGACTTTACCTGCATTTGCGGTTTCTTTTATTGATTCCTTGACCCTAGTATCCTTTTGTTTGTCTACCTTAACCTATGTGGGGGAGGGGGAGCAGTTGGATTTTCCCTGCTTACTTCTGCTACCCCCATTGGCTAGTTTAAATGTTTGCTAATGAAGCAGCTAAACCTTTCACAGAGGATCCTGGCCCCCCCACCCAGATGGATGCAGGCCATCTCTGTTGTACAAGCCTGCATCCCTCTAGGTGAGCCCTCCAGTCCCCAGTGAAGCCAAATCCCTCAGCTCTGCACCAGTTTTTCAGCCATTTGTTGAATCTCTTGGTGCAGAGTACCCTGGACTCATCCATGCCATAGACAAGTAACACTTCTGAGAAAGTTACCACTCGTGCCATCTGTCTAAGACTCCTCCTCAGCTCTATGAACTTCCTCTGTACTACCCTCACCTCATCCCCTGTCAGGTCATTTGTCCAAAGGTGGACAATGACATCCAGCTCTCCCTACCATTCTGCTGCCCTAGCAGCCCTTTAGATTTGCTTCACATCCCTCTAAGCCTTTTCACTAGGTAGGCACCTTACCTCCTTGTTTCTCACCCCCAGGACTACCACCCTAATAATACAGTCCCCATTAGGAGTTGCTTTCTCTCCTCTGGGGTCCTGTGTCATTTCCCTGGAGGTCTCCACTATGGAGGATCCCCACATCCACCTTGTCCACCACTGCAGGTGTCTCCTTGAGACCGCCCCACCCTGTCAGAAAAGCATAGGAGTTGTGGATTTGAACCTCAGGTTGGATGCACCTCTGCCCCATCTCCCTCTCCCTCCCTCCCTGAGCCCACCTTCATCCAACTGCCCTCATTACTGGCATCTTCTGAGAAAGTGGGTCTGGACTTGTTGGTCCCTAGGTGGGGCTGGAGGCCTCCTAAACCCTGGCCAACTCAACCCAAAGATGAGCAGCCTCATCCTTCAACCCAGAGAGGTGTCTGCAGATGGGGCAGCACCACAGCCTCCAGAACATCTCCCTGAAGACTGCTTCCCCACTGCCACTGCATTGCACCACTCCCATCATGTCTGTTGATGACCTTTCCCAGAATAGTCTTTGATTATTTTGTTCTTCTCTCTCTCTCTCTCTCTCTCTGTCACTCTCCTTATTCTCTCTGCTTTGCCTCTTTGTCTCCCTCTGCCTTCCTAGCAAGTTTTTACCTAATGGGTGGGATAGGCTTTCCCTGCTCTGTCAAATTATCAGTATGTTATAGGGTATGATTGCTAATTTGTGCTTTGCTTACTTCCACAGGAAGCTGCCCTCTACATGCAGCCTATAAAGGTGGACTACCCTGGGGGTGGGTGGGAGCCTGTAATGGAAGAAAAATAGTCAATCCATGTTGCTCCAGCTCTCCATCCTCACTCCCCTCTCCTTGCCTTCTGTCCCCGATTCAGTACCTTTTTCACCTGTAACCAATACAGTTTACTTCAGTAGCTCCTTTTTCTCTGGTGTGCCTCTGCTTTGACATAGAACTAGATCTGCTCCAGAACCACATTTCTTGTTGGCAATGAAACCCTGAAAATAAAGGAAAACAGAACAAAAAATTCAGTGCACTGTCTCCTGCTACTTTTCAGCTAACTGGCAATAAAACCCTGACAATAAAGGAAAACAAGACAAAAAAAAAAGAGCAAGGTCTCTCTAACCACACAAAAAGGTTGAAATTAAACAATTAGCTAATGAAATATTTAGACCTGGTTTCCAACCTTAAACAGAAAATAACAGTATTTCTATCAGACAGTAATCCTGAAGAGACCTCCTGGACTGTGAATTAGGAATACCTTACCCGTTGGCTGAGGGGTTATATCACTAGTTCCACCATGGGCCTTAAGGGGGAAGTGAGTGAGAGAGAGAGAGAGAGAGAGAGAGAGAGAGAGAGAGAGAGAGAGAGAGAGAGAGAGAAAGAAGAGAGAGAGAGAGAGAGAGAGAGAATTAAAAAACTGGGGATCTCAATAAAATTAAAGATACTGAAATAAATTGTTAACAGATAACTCTGAAGAGGCTTGAACAACCGGCTCTGAACTACTTCTATCAGACATCTAGAAAGCAATAATATTATAGCAGGGCATAAAAATATAAATGCGAATTTCTTAAGTTTTATAAACAACTTAATGATATTGACTCTTATCCCACTCAGAGGAACCTAGGTAATGTTTGCCAAGGTTTATTTCTTCCTAAGGTTCCAAATACAATATATTCATGGACATACTTAAATGAAATATAAAACAGGGAGAGGCTGTTACAGTAATTCAAAGCCACAAACAGAATAAAGCTCCTGGTCTGGATAGCTATTCAGTAAACTTCTTGGGCTCATTTTTGGAAAAGGTTTCCTCCATCCTTGTAAAGGTTTACACAGAAGCTTTATCTAAGGACTCTTTTTGCAATGAGATGACACAAGGCTTGATGAAATTAATACACAAAAATGGCAAGAACCCTCCTGAATATCATAATTACAGAGCAATATCTTTGATTAATACTGATGTGAAGATATTAGCTAAAATGTTGGCAGATAGATTAGAGAAGGATATAGCCACACTTACTGACACTAGACAAACTGGCTTAATAAAAAACAGAATTGCGGCTGACAGTACCAGGAAATTATTCCACCTCATGGAAAGTGTGAACAAATCCAAAACACCGATGGGTTTGTTTTCTGTTGATGTTGAAAAGGCCTTTGTCCTTGTCTTACAGCCACATATTTTTAAGGTGTTATAGGCTTATGTGTTCCCTGGAACATTTATAGATTAGGTAGAAATACTGTATAGTAATTCTTCCTTGATAGTTATCACAAATGGAATAATTTCACCAATCTTTCAGCATCAGAAGAAATTAAAGGGATCACACTTAATGGGACAGAACAATTCATTTCCCTGTACAACCATGATATTCCGATCTCTGTCACTGCCTGAAAATAGTAGACATTATAAAAGAGTTTAGTGGGATTTTGCGGTACAACCATAATAAAGATGTCTTCTTTTTTTACCACTTAATAATAGATGCATTAGGCCCGGTGGTGCTGAGGGTTGAGGAGCTGAATGCCACACCTCACACCTCACTGGTGACCTGGGTTCAGGAGCAGACTCAGGTCATTGGGGGTTGGCGGGGGAGGAGACAATTGAGCATCTGGAGGACTGCTCGCTTATCCTGGGGTGGGCTTCAGGGACACATCACTCTATAGCAGCCCCCAGTGGAGACTGGAGGCACCACAGTAGTGTGCTGCATGCAGGGGATGAGGAGACCACCGATGTCAGCTGAGGGTCAACCCTTGGTGCAGATGTCATTGCATGTCTGCACCTTGGGGGGACGTAAAACCAAGGTGGAAAACCCTGGTGTCTTGGGAGACGATGGCGGGGCTTGAGTGGCTGAGCCCACATGCCCAATGCCGATCCCGACTTGACTGTCTGTGATCCCATCTCTCCCATTCGGGGTCATGGTGGGGACCCAGCAACTGATTCCTTAGTCAGGAGAAGAGCACGGTGGGCGGTAAATGCAATGCCGAGTGAGTCCCTACTGGAGAGATGCCCAAGAAACCAGTGACTAGAGCAAAATAAAGTTAAAAAAAATAAATAATAGATGCATTATAGGTTTCATAGGTTGTTCAAGCTACATAGACTTGCGTCCTTAATGCTTGCCTTGTTTCTAAACCATAGTTGATTTATTATGATAGTATTTATCCAGTCCATGTTTGAAGGAACCCATTGAACCACTCATTACTACTTCATTTGGTAAACTGTTCCATAGCTTAACCCTCTCTGGCTGAACCAGTTTTTCCTCCTCAGGGTTCTCCATTTACCTTGTGTTAATTGTAGTTTGTGTGTCCTGTGTTCATGTAGGTAAATGTCCCTAACCCCAAGTCCTAAATCCTGCTTCAAGTGATCATCCTGAAGGACCCGTAGATCATGCACATATCCCCTCTTATTCTATGATATTGTAATGTGTAAAGACCTAAGTTGTTTAATCTCTCCTGATATGATACTTGTTCTTGACCTGCAGTTCTCTTTCTGGCCCTACGCTGCACCCCCTCCAATCTTCTAATATCACCTTTTTTGTACGGTGACCAGACCTGGGCACAATACTCCAGTTGGGGCCTCATCAAGGCTCTATACAGAGGCAAGATCACCTTGCTGTCTCTACTACCAATGTGCCATAGTATACAGTTTAGTACTTGGTTAGATTTTTTTTAACAACTATACAACAGTGTGTACTAAATTTTAAGTCATTTGTTATTTTCTTCCCCAGGTCTCTTTCCTCCATAGTCTGACATAAGTGGGTCTTTCCTATGCTGTATGTATTTTTATTATTTCTACTTCCCAGGTGCCAGGTGCATTACCACACACTTGCTGAGGTTAAGTTCCAGTTTGTAATGATCCGTCCACTGGCTCAAAATATCCAATGTTGCCTGTACCTTGATTTGTTCCCCAGTACTGTTTACTATACCCCTAATCCTACAGTCATCTGCAAATTTACTTATCCAGATGTTGGGAAAACTACACTTGATTGAGGTAACATATAGATTAAATAAACATGGGTCCAAGACAGATCCCTGCGGAACTCAGCTCGTAACTACTTTCCAATCTGAAAGAACTCCTCTGATAGTAATCCTTTGCCTTCTATCATACAGCCATGCTTCCACCCAGTTAACTATATTAGTTGGTAGCTTTGCACTGTTCAATACTTCTACTAATTCTTTGTGTGGCAATTTATTGAATGCCTTGGAAAAATCTAAAAATATGTTGTCCACTGCATCCCCTTTGTCCAGGGCCTTGTAGCCTTTTTCAAAGAAGGTTAACATATTTGTCTGACATGACTTAGTTTTTGTGAAGCCATGTTGGGTTGGGTCAATTTGATTATTTAATGACAAGGGGCATAGAATGCAGTCCTTCAGTATTCCTTCAAATAACTTCCCCACTATAGATGTTAAACTAACTGGTCTAAAATTTTCAGGTTTTGTAGCAAGGCCTTTCTTTAATAATGGAACTACAGTAGCTTCTCTCCAAGCTTGTACCACTATTCCCTGATCTAAAGATTTCTGGAATAAATATGTCTGTGGAGGAGCCAGACTAAACGCCAATACTTTTAGTACCCTAGGATGAAGCTCATCCTATCCCTGAGATTTGTTTATATTAATACTTTCCAACCTTGCCAGTATATCTTTAGGGTCAATTATAGCCTGTCCTGCCTGAGAACTTAACTTGTTGTTAGTTCTATTGGTAGTGCCCTTAGTAAATACTGAACTAAAATAACAATTTTGCATATCAGCCATTTGCTTAGTGTCAATTGCAGGTTCATCCAATTCATTAACAAAAGGGCTTATGTTAATAAATCCCTTCTTTTTACAATTGATGTAAGAGTAAAAAGCTCTATGATTGTCCTTTATTTTTATAGCTAAACTAAGTTCGTATTCTGCCTTGGCTTTCTTAATTTTTTTCTTAAGTTGTCTAGCCTTCTCCTTATACAATATCCATCCATCATGGTTATTTTTTTATTTACCCTTTTAAAGATATTATCTTTAACACTTTTTTAAGTTTAGAATTAAACCAACCTTTTATATTATTTTTCCTGACATATTTATTTGTACTTGGTATATATTTTAGCACACCCATTTTAATTTTCTTTCTTAAGATTTCCCAGATTTTATCTACAGAATTATTGGAAAACTCAGCATACCAGTCCAAAGCAGCCATCTCAGTCCTAAAACCAGAAAAGTTTGCTTTATTAAAGTTAAGCTTTTGTGTTAACCCTTTAGCACAATTTATATTTGCTTCACCTGGCATTGTAAAACATACTTTACATTGACTACTATTTCCTAAGGGGCTTCCCAATGTTAAATAACTAATTTTGTTCCCCATATTGGTTAGTACCAAATCTAGGATGTTCTGACCCCTTGTTGCAGCCATTACCCTCTGTTCCACCCCAACTTGATCAAATACTTCAAGGAACAGTTTTGCTCTGCTAGATTTCCCACTTAGTTCCACTCAGTCTATTTCAGGCATATTAAAATCTCCTGTTAAGATTATATCATCAGCTGGGTCTAAGTCTGAAATAAATTCAAGGAGAAGGTCATCATCCTGTTTAGTTATAGATGGAGGCCTGTACACCAGTCCCAATCTAGTTTTTGGTTGCGCCTCTTGCACTATGTTTATCCATATCATTTCAACATTCTCAAAGAGGATCTTTTCCTGCTCACTATTTATAGTATATTTTATATATATATATATATGGCAATTCTGCCTCCTCTCCTATGGGTTCTAGATCTTGAATATAATTTATACCCTAGGATATCTCCCCCCAAGGATCTGCTTCATCTCATCATGTTTCAGTGACCTATGCTATATTGATGTTACCAGATTCAAACATATGCTGGAATTCATCAAATTTATTTAATAAACTTCTTGCATTCAATAATACTATATTCCAACCCCCACACTTGTTTTCTACAGTGCCCATGTCATTCATTTTCCTCATGTCTGCAAGTACCTGCCCCTCTCCTTCCAGTTTAAATGAAACTTAATTATCTTATTTATTTTAATCCCCAGCATCCTAGTTCCTACCTTATTTAGATGCAATTCATCATGCTTAAAAAGAGATTTATTTTAAAATGTCCCAGTATTTTCCATAAAACCAATATTTCTCTCTGTACAAAAGGATCATAGCCATTGATTCATTTGGTTTATGGCCCAGTTTTTATGTTCATGTGGACCCTGCACTGGCAGAATCCCTGAGATTATGATCTCACCCCCTTTGGTTTGAATTTTATTAACTATATTCATAAAGCCTTCCTGTATGGTTTCCAGCTTGTTTTTCCCTATGTTATTTGTCCCCGCATGTAGAATGACTAAGGGTTTGTGTGTATTTTCCATCAGGCCATCAAGCAATCTTTCTAAGTCTGTTATTTTAACCCCTGGTAACGTACTGACTGTTGTGTACAATTTCCTATTTCTACAAACTATCTCATCTGTCCCTCTAGTTATTAAGTCCCCAATTACAAGGATATCTTTATTTTCTCTTCCCCAAGGCTCAAACTATCAGCTGTCCCAGCTTGTACTCCAACATCTCCTATAATAATATGCTTTTGTTGCTCCTTTAATTGTCCATTTTGGATTGATACATTAACATTAATAGCTTCCCTTGATACTTTACTATTGTTTTCTTTTGATTCAGATGTTATATTAAGGGCCTCATACTTATTGCTAAGTTGTAGGGTGTTACTGTACTGTGTACATTCCCTTTTATTCCTTGTTGACATTCTTTTATTCTTGCTCACTGTTTCCATCAAACTCATGTCCTTTTTATTAGCTGTAAACTTCTTTTTTTTTTGATTATATACAGCTAGGAATACTAGTTGTAACACCTTCTTTATGCACCGTGAGACTACCTGACGTAGAATCAATAAACTTTTCTAATTCACCTATTTCTTTTTTTACTTCTAATCTCTCTAATAAGATTTTGATTTCTTCTTGTAGTGTCTCCACCAATAAACAACGTTTACACCTAAACTGTTGCTCTTTGCTCCCCTTGGTATACATTTTAAAAAGCTTACATTGTTTTTGTAACTTTTTGGATTTTCTCCTACCTTGTGACATGCTGACTCTTTATTTCAACTCCAGTTTGACTCTCAATAATGTTGTTTAGTTCTGGCTCCTGTTCCTGGCACCTGCATTGGACACAGCAGATACGTGCAGATGTGCATGTCCCTGTGTGTGTCTCTGCTCGCACGATTGCGCACTCACCCCGCACATACTGGCTCCTGCTTGCTGTGGTGCAAGTCTTATGCAGCCCCCACAGGAAGTGAAGCTGTACCCACTTCCTGCACAGCAAGCCCAAACTTTAAAATTAATACAGGTAGACAGTACAATACAAAGTAAAACACCACCTCATGCGGTGGACTTTTGGCTCAGGAGCACTATGCTTGCTGCTTGCCTGCTACAGAGTAGTTTTTAAGAGATGCCATGAATGAAGGTATCACCTATACCTCCTATGTGCTCTGGACTACAGCAAGCAATCTCTCTGGGACCTACACAAACCCCTGTTACCATGGCAACCCACCCTAAACAATCCCTCTCAGCAGAGGTGTGCAAATCAGTCCATTTTCTGCAGCCTTTTAACCCGTACAAGCAAATAGCAATATGTGTTTCAAGCTCTCACCAACCACCAGAGCTCCATTTCTCTCGGAGAAGGATTAAGGATAATATTATACAGCTGAGAGTTTCTTGGGGAAAAGAAACCACTGATTATTTAGACATTAAAATATTCAAGAGATGCTCTAAAAGTATTTCCCCAAAATTGGGCCTATTCAAAAATAAACTACAAGAGGATTTAAATAGGTGGAGTAATTTTCCTCTAGGCTTAAAGGGTCATATAGAAACTGTCAAAATGAATATACTCCTCAAGGCCTGTTACTTATTTTCAGTGCTTCCTTATTGTATCCTCAAAATGTGGTTCAACAATATTACAGTATTCAAAGTCTTATTTCGATATGCATTGGGACCTACACAAGATGTAGAATGGTGTACAACAAAATAACTTACTATAAAGAAAATGGAGGCATAAAGGTCCTCGATTTTCATCTTTACTATCTGGCCTGTAGCCATGTGGTTATCTAAATGGTTTAGTGCAAATATAGATTATTCAAATACTCCTAAGTGATTAAAAATGGAAACTGATCAGATGAAAACTAAAAATGTGGATATTAGTTTATTATTATTTGCCAAACCTCTCAAATCCTCTAACAATAAAATTATATCTGATATGTTAATACAGATAACTCAGTGGTCGAGTCTTACCTGGGCTAAATCTTAGTAAATCAAGAGTACAACCATTGTGGTGCAACCCCAGTTTTGGTCAAGATAAGCACATTTTTGATATTAGCCTATGGGGAAAAAAAGAATAACCAAACTCAAAGATATATTAAATCAAAATGATTCTACTCAGTATAGACATTCAATATTCCTAAAGAAGAGTTTGGTTTCTACTCATCTCTTAAGGCAAGTATTTTGAAATAATATAACAGGACATGCAAAGGCACTATTGATAGTCTGCCTATACAATCCCCCAAAAGTGGCCTCATAAGCCCTAATGACACTCACCAAGGAATTGGCTGAACTTGTCTCCTCTGAAACAATAATACTAGATGACTTTAATCTAAACTGGGTCTCTGACACTGAACAGGCACTAAAAGTGTCTGTCCTGGATACTCGTCTGTCCCAAATCATCACTGTGCTCACAAGGCATAATGCACAAACTGGAAACCACACCACCCTTGACTGGGTACTGGTATCTAATCCCTTTAATATCCAGGCTGCTGGGTCATTTGTGGATGCCCTGAGTGATCACTCCTGAATTCTCTGTGTATGGAAAAATCACCCCCCGAAAGTTCCACCAAGACTACTCACAGCTAGAGACTTCTCCAGGTTCTCGGCAGTTACCTTCCAAAGGTATCTATATGACCTAAATTGGAGCCCAATCAAGCTCCTCCCTTCCATAGATGAAGACCTGGACTTCTTCCAGAATGCCTTCACCTCAGCGACCAACATGTATGCCTCTATCGGAAAGCTAAGAGTACAGGGGAGATGCTACAAATAGATCACCCCTGAACTAAAATTACAGATCACCTGATGTGAGAAGGCCTGGCACAAATACAAGACCGCAAGCCTCTCCTCCAACTGGATTGGTTACAGAACACTCCAGAACCAGTGTTAAAAAAAAATTATCAAAGAGGCAAAAAGGGAATATGTCAGATCCCTACAACAGGTTAACCTAACATACCTCAAGTCCTTCTGGTCCCAAATTAATGGACTTCTGAAAGGGAACAGCAAATCCTCCCAGGGACCAATCACACATGAGGGACAATCCTTTGGCAATGGCCATGAGGAGGCAACCATCTTTAATAGGTTCTTCACTGACCTAGATAAGTACAAAGCCAGCCCCCCCCATCCTTGGAACAATGGGGCCCTGACAGTCAAGCTCACCAGCACCCTGAATTTCACCGAAAGTTAATTCACCCAAAGGACATACTACCCTTACTAAAGACTATTAAGGCTAAAGGCTCAGCTGGCCCAGATGACCTTGACCCCCGACTCCTGAGAGCTGCTGCCCCATCCATAGCCCTGCTAGTAACTTGGCTTATTAACAGATCCTTAATTGAAGGAGTCATTCACACTAAATGGAAGCAAGCCAACGTGGTACTCATCCACAAAGGAGGGCCCAAGGAGCCAGTCAAAAATCATAGGCCAATCTCCCTACTATGTGCTCTAGCTAAAATCCAGGAGATGATCATCTATGGGCAGCTCCATGACTATATGGAGGCTAACCAGCTGCTTGCTGTTACCCAATATGGGTTCAGACAAAAGCACAACACCGCCCTCATCAAATTCTCTATGAACGTCCTTGAGGCCCTTTATAATGGCACCCCAACCAGGGCTGTATTCATAAACGTGACCAAGGACTTAGATCTGGTGGCCCATGTTCTACTAGTGGCTAAACTAAAGTGCCTTGGTCTGGATCAGCACTCCCTTGACTCATTTGCGAGTTATCTGTCTGACCACAACCAGTAGGTTTAGTGGAGGGGGTCCCTCTTGGAGAAATGTCCCATAAAGGAGAGGGTGCCCCAGGGATCAATTCTGGGCCCCCTTCTCTTCTCACTATTTGTGAATGACCACAATAAAAACTGTGGGAACAGTTCAACACTGAAATATAGGCAATATAGAACAGTAGTTTAGGCTCTGAGTTGCAAACCTGGAGACCTGGGTTTGAATACTACAGCCTCCACTTGCATACTGTGTGACCCTGAGCAAGTCACTTAACTTCCTTGTACTCCCAGGTCACACCTGTAAACAAGCTTTCAGCTTAGGGTGTCTCTCCTAGTAAAAAAAAAAAGTGCAGGTATTTCAGTGATTTATAGAACTGCAACCAGTGTCACTGATCTAAGCAAACACCTGTAAACAAACTTTCTGATCCTTAAGAGGTGGTCCAGGCAAATAAGCTGCTCCTAAACACCATTCAAAGAAAAGTCATAGTGTTTGGCCCAAGATCTCTTGGCTCTGACTGAAGCTCTCTACTGCCTGTTGCCTCCTCATCAGGCATGGGAATTGAAGTAGTAAGCCAAGTCAAATACCTTGGCCTTATACTTGACCAGAACCTCTCCCAGAAACCCCAGGTAGGCATAATTACTAGGTCAACCCACCAGAAACTGGGGCTACTATACAGGCTGAGCCCGCAAATGATCCCAGAAATGAGGATAACTACAGCCAATAGTATCCTACTCCCCAGTCTAACTTATGCTGTGCCAATCCTGCACTCACTACCAAAAAAGGAGTTTAGCAACATGCAGGCACTCTATAACAAAATGTCCCCTTTGCCTCCATGTCACACTCAAGGAGGCATCACTGTGAGGTACAAACCTGTGTTAAATGGCCTTCATTTGGCCACTGGCTCCAGTACCTGCTATTGTGCCATGTATTCAAACTACTGTATGACCCCCTGTCAGAGAGTCTTGCTAGCCTACTAAAACCCAAGAGGACAGACAGAGTACTCAGGACCTCCAGTAGGAACTATCTGGAAGTACACAGGATAAAGTCAACTGCTGGCAGCAAATCCTTTTCCCGCTCAGCCCCCTTGCTCTGGAATATGCTCCCCACTGCCCTGCATTCTTCCAGCACCTTAGGATCTTTCAGAACAGGGCTCCGAGAACACCTGCTAAATAGCAGCAAGTGCACCTGCACCTGAAGAATGGCTGAGCTGTACAGGAGTAATACAAAGACAACTGTTCCTTTAAATTGTATTGAACTTAGAGGGGACTACTCCCTATTTAAGGTGCTTCTAGTCTTAGTATCTGTTACAGTAGTAGATTAACTGTCCTGCACTAAAATTTACCCACTACTTGTCTAGTCTTTATATAACTATGTCCTGAATGTTCTACATTGTCTACCAATGTATGTATGTATGATTTCTCTCTACCATTGGCACTGGCATGTGATTGTACCTGTAACTCTGTGTTGCCCCTGAAAAAGGGACCTTTGGGTGTTAAAGGGCCTACCCGGCTAACAAAATTTAAATAAATAAATAAATATATATTGAAAGATAGCATTTCTCAAATGAAAACACAATTATATTGCCTCTCTGCAACTCAAACAAAAAATATCTTCATTCTATAGTATTTTATTGAGCTAAATGAGACGTATAGCTGAAGAAAACATTAGATGGTGGTCTCAAACATTAAGAAAGTCAAGACAAGTCAAGCTTTAGTTATAACGCACTTTTCAAATATCAAAGCATGTACATAACATAAAACATGAATAATTAATCAGATAAAACATATCAAAATTTAAAATAAGCAGCAGAGTAAATCTCAACTAGACACTGTACCCAAAAAGCTAAGTTAAATAAATACCTCTTCAAAGAGGACTTAAAAGTCGCCATGGACAGGCTCTAGTCCAACAAGGTAGCGAGTTCTGCAGTGTCAGGGCTACAAATGAAAAAGCCCTAGCACCCGAGGTCTGAAGATGGACCCTGAGAATCTCTAGCAATCCCTCGTCGGCAGAATGGAGTGGATGGAGGGGGTAGTAACATAGAAACATAGAAACATAGACTTTGACGGCAGATAAGGACCGCTAGGCCCATCTAGTCTGCCCATTTCCCTACCTACAGGATAGGCTGCAGATCCTAGTTAACCAACAGCCTATTTCTTCCTACCCCCCACAAGAATTGCCTTATGTCTGTCCCATGCATTCTTGAATTCTCCCACAGTTTTAGACCCCACAACCTCCTCAGGAAGGCTGTTCACGCATCACTACCTCTCTGTGAAATAATACTTCCTCACATTGCCCCTGAACTGCCCTCTTTCTATCTTTAAATTGTGTCCCCTTGTTCTTGCAAGTCTCTTTTTCTGAAAGATGCTACCCTCTTGGACTTTGTTGATTCCACTGAGGTACTTAAAAGTTTCTATCGTGTCCCCCCTCTCCCTTCTTTCCTCAAGGGTATACATATTAAGCTCCTTTAGTCTCTCCTCATACGGCTTCTCTTGCAGACCCTGCACCATTTTAGTTGCCCTCCTCTGGACTGCCTCTATCCTGTCTATGTCCTTGCGGAGATGGGGTCTCCAGAACTGGACACAGTACTCCAGATGGGGTCTCACCAACTGTCTGTACAGAGGGATAACAACTTCCTGTTTTCTGCTGATGATGCCTCTCCATATACATCCCAGCATATCCCCAGCCCTCCCAACTGCCTTCTCACATTGCATGCTAACCTTAAGGTCATCTGATATGATTACCCCCAGGTCCCTTTCCTTTTTTGTTGTTGTTACTACCTCCCCACCCATTGTGTATTCTCCCCCAGGGTTCTTGTTTCCCAGGTGCATTATTTTGCACTTCTTTGCATTGAATCCTAGCTGCCATACTTGACCATTCCTCCAACCTTGCCAAGTCCTTTTCATCCTTTCCACGCCTCCTTGTATCAACCCTGTTGCAGATCTTTGTGTCATCTGCAAAAGGCATCTTTTCCTTCCAGTCCTCTGCAATGTCACTGATGAAGACATTAAAAGGACTGGACCCAATCTGGAACCCTGCGGTGCCCACTAGTAACCCCCTTTCTTCAAGTGGACTCCATTTACAATTACCTTCTGTGTCCTGTTGTCCAGCCAATGTTTACCCAGGCTACCACCCTGGGTCCCACTCCCAGGCTGGTTAATTTGACTATTAATCTTTTGTGTGGGACTGTGTCAAATGCCTTGCTAAAGTCTAGGTAGGCCATGTCCACAGCCCCTCCCTGGTCTACTACTTTGGTCACCCAGTCAAAGAAATCTATTAGATTCATCTGACATGACCTTCCCACTGTGAACCCATGCTGCCTTGGGTCCTGTGCTCCTCTGACCTCTAGGTACTCGACTATTCTTTCCTTCAGAAGTGACTCCATTACTTTCCCTACCACAGAGGTCAGACTGACAGGTCTGTAGTTTCCTGCCTCTGTCTTGGACCCGCTTTTGTGAAGGGGAATCACATCCGCCTTCCTCCAGTCCTCGGGTACCACCATCCTCCCATGATTTATTAAAAGTAGCCAGTGGTTTCACTAGTTCCTCCTTAATTCTTTTAGAATTCTGGGGTGAATTCTATCAGGACCCATTGCTTTGTCCACCTTCAGTTTTAGGAGTTCTTGCAGAACCCTTTCTTCTGTGAAAGGACTGGGATCGACCCCCCTATCAAGAGTGCTTCTGTTAATTGGATTAGGCACCCCCTCCTCTTTTGTGAATATTGAGCAGAAATATTCGTTCAGTATTCCTGCTTTTTCACTGTCCCCCTCTGCCCACCCACCGTTCATTCTATTCAGCCTCACTATCCCTCCCTTTTTCTTTCTACGCTCGCTGATGTACCTATAAAAGGTTTTATCCCCCTTCTTAACTGAGTTGGCTATCTTTTCCTCAGTTTGGGCCTTTGCTATTCTGACTTCCCTCCCTACTTCCTTCTGCCTTAACTGGTACAGCTCTCTGTCCTGCTCCTTCTGTGTTTCCTTATACTCCGGAATGCTATCTTTTTCTTCCTGACTTTCACAGCCACCTCTTTTGAGAACCATATTGGCTTTTCTTTCATTTGATTTGTTTGTTGCTTCACACAAAGGCTTGTTGCCTTTGTGATGGCAGATTTGATAATTCCCCATTGTTGCTCCACCTCCTTCTAGCCTGTTTGCTAGTGCTTTTCTGAGGCACTCTCCCATCTTGCCAAAGTCAGCCCTCCTAAAGTCCAGTACCCTCACTTTTGTATGGCTTGACTCTGTAGCTGAGTTTAATGTGAACCACACTGTTTGATGGTCACTTGTCCCCAAATGGCAACCCACTTCTAGATCTGAGATCCTCTCACTGCACCCATTTGAGAGTACGAGGTCTAAGATTGCTCCCTCACGAGTGGGTTCTGAAACTAGCTGTCTAATGCCTGCCACCTGTAGGGCATCAAGAATGGCCCTGCTCTTGGATGTGGCTGCAGCAAATGTGCTCCAGTTAACATCTGGCATATTCAGGTCTCCCATCAACAGTATCTCCCCTTTCTCTGCCATTCTAAGAATGCTTTCTATCATATCCTTGTCCATTCCTTCCCCCTGACATGGGGGTCTGTACACAACCTTTGTGTGGATTGTGGTGCCCTTTCCAGTCTCCAAGGAGATCTTGCAAGTAGCCCAGTCCCTGTCTGTGTAGGGCCTTATAGGTCAGCAATGTGACCTTGAAGGTGATCCTCCATTGCACAGGCAGCCAGTGCAGTTTGCAAAGCACAGGTGTGACATGCCTAGATCTTGGCAAACCTGTCAACAACCTGGCTGCAGCATTCTGCACCAGCTGCACGTGACAGATGTCCACCCCCCGGTAGCCTAAGGTATAGAGTATTACAGTAGTCAAGAAAGAACATTGACAGTTGGAACTGAAACAATATTTGGCTATATTCTCTTAAAACATTTAAAACTGTTAAAGGGACACTACCAATCCCATTAGGCCTAAAAATGTCTCTAATTTTATGATTGGCTACATTCTGTAGAGCTGATTCTATAGCTGGTAGTTTGATTATATTCTTTTTTACTTTTTAAAAGTGAAAAGCAGACTGTCCACTACGCAGGTGTTACCTCGCAAATCTGTGTTTGTTTACTGTCCTTGATCATCTCCCACTGCATCTTTTCTGGACTTGGGAACACCCCCAACACAGTCTAGGCACTCATGATGCAGTAAGAGTAGAGCATACTATTGTATCATGACTGAGTGGTCACAGTGTTGGGGGTGTTCCTAATGTTCAGGAGTATTCAATAATAGAAGATGATGGATTTGAAACAAAACAAGGTTGGGCATATTTACACCATTAACATGCATTTAAGTTCCACCAAGAAATGAAGCAGATAAAACAACCAGTAACATTAATGAATTGAGAAGGTAAGCAATCAGAAAATGTGGTTTTTCAGCTTGAAATAATTTGAGGAAAAAGGGTCTGACAGTGTCTCTTTAATATGAAATGGATTCAGTATGTAAAAATGTGTACAATTGATATTACACCCCGTCCCCCAATTATTTATACAAAATGAGCCTCACATCTGCTTCCAGCTGTGCAAAATGTCGTGCAAAACAAGGAACACAATCTCACATGTTTGGAAAAGCCAGATGATTCAAGGATGATTTTGTAAGCTCTGGATTAAAGTACAAAATACTATAATAGGCACTGTAGTTAAAACTTTCATGTTAAAGTTATGGGTAGAAAACAGTGAACCTTAAATTAATGAATGGAGGCAGGTATTAATAGAATACTAAGAATGAAGTGCATGCCATGCAGCATTATGGGTTAAGGTGAGGTTTTTCTATCAAAATGGAAAACCATTTACAACTTTATTTTATATCAAGGAACACATGCGTTTAAAAACCTTTTTTTTGTTGGCTGATTTTAAATATTTCAAGTACTTCACATTTCTGAAACATTAACACACTGTACAAAAGCTAATGTGTATAATATATATCTGCTCTCTTCTTTTTCGATGTCAAGTTTTCTTCTTTGCCATCTATTTCTATATTAGCGAAAAAAGGGGAACAAACAGGAATACTGTTTGAACCATATATTATAGTTCAAAATGAACAATGCAAGTTTTAAATCTTATAATTCTAAATGCTTCACAGAATTTTGTTGTTAGTATTTAATAGATACTCTATGTGATATTTAATGTATTTCTGTTATCTCCGAAATCTCAATAAAATGTTGACAACAAAAACAAACCTCATGCACCAGCCTCACACTCTGCACTGGTCTTAGTCTCCAAAAGGAAAACACCCATTGTTCCCATGACTGCTCCTTAAAAGCCCATAAGGGCATGGCATTAAAGCCAGTGGTGAAAAAGCAAGAGAGCATTATAAGGACACACAAAAAAATCCCAGCAGAAGCTGCCATCATTACAACTGCTCCCATCGCTGACTGTCAAAGTTCTGAGTAGGCACATGTCTCCATTATCAAACTATAAAAAGCTCCCACAATGTAGATTAAAGTTTCCTATTCAAAACAAAGAAAGTGGCAGCCCCCACAACAGTGGAGTCACTCTTGTTGTCTGTGTAATGGATTGATCATATAATATATAATAAAGGATATTCAAACTATGCACACATGGGAATGCTTCAGCCTTGGGTTTTATGGATCATAAAAACAGTTCAAGCTTTTCTCTCATGGTTTATCATATTCTGTTACCCCTCAATTGAATTATGCCCTAATAACTCACACTTGCCTGTCATTTTTCTATATATAAAATTCATGTTAAAAACTTCTGCTTTAAAAATGTTTCTGGAATTCAAAATCAAAAGGTTTTACTTTGTAAACAAATAAGAGACACTCCTTCGGCTTTGTGGGATTTGCGTGTTAGCTTCTAGAGCTTGTCTCTTCTTAATAGTGCTGCCTTGATGTCTGCTATAAACCAATGGCACTTTCTAGCCTTAGTGCGGGTTTAGACTAAGGGTGCGTGGGTGTTAAGAGCACTGGATACAATTTCATGGAATATGGCATATGCTGTTTCTACTGATTTGGCTAAATAAAAGGTCTGCCAAAGCAGGGAGGCGTTCAGGTCATTGATATATGCAAGCGGGTCAAAATTCCATTTTGATCTTTTGGTAGAGAATTTTGCTGAGGCTGTTGGTTTAGGGACTGCTCTTATGCCAGCAATAAAACAATGGTCACTAACATTGGCAGAAATGATCCCAGCATGGGAGAAGAAATGGGGTTTGCTTACTAGAAGTACATCTAATAGTGTACTTTTCAAAGGGTTTTTCTTATTGATACGAGTAGGTTCATTAATAAGTAGAGTGAGCCCATGAGAGTCACAGAAGGATTTAAGTGGAAGAGATGCACTTGACAGCCAGTCATAGTTAAGGTCCCCTAGTATAATTGTTTCCATTGTGTCAGTACTCATAGTAGATGATAGGTGGGACAGGAGCAGTGACCTCGAAGACGGGGGTCTATAACATAGAAACATAGACTTTGACGGCAGATAAGGACCACTTGGCCCACCCAGTCTGCCCATTTCCCTACCTATTGGATAAGCTGCAGATTCTAGTTAACCAACAGCCTATTTCATGCAACTCCCCACTATAATTGCCTTATGTCTGTCCCATGCATGTTTGAATTCCTCCAATGTTTTAGACCCCACAACCTCTCCAGGATGGCAGTTCCATGCGTCCACCACTCTCTCCATGAAAAAGAATTTCCTCACATTACCCCTGAGCCGTCCCCCCTCTAACTTTAATTGTGCCCTTGTTCTTACATCTCTTTTCTGAAAGATGCTACCCTCCGGGACTTTGTTGATTCCCTTGAGGTACTTAAAAGTTTCAATCATGTCCCCCCATCCCTCCTTTCATCAAGGGTATACATATTAAGCTCTGTCAGTCTCTCTTCATATGGTTTCTGATGTAGACCCTGCACCATTTTAGTTGCCCTCCTCTGGAATGCTTCCATCCTGTCTATGTCCTTGCGGAGATGAGGTCTCCAAAACTGCACGCAGTACTCCAGATGGGGTCTCACCAACTGTCTGTATAGAAGGATAACCACTTCCCTTTTTCTACTTGTCATGCCCCTCCCTATGCATCCCAGTATCCCTCTGGCTTTCCCTACTGACTTCTCACATTGCATACCCATCTTTAGGTCATCTGATATGACTACACCCAGATCCCTTACCATTATTATTGTTGTTAGTACCGCCCCTGCTATTGTGTACGCTTCTCCTGGATTTTTATTTCCCAGGTGCATTACTTTGCACTTCTTTGCATTGAATCTAAGTTGCCATATGTCTGACCATTCCTCCAACCTTGCCAAGTCCCTTCTCATCCTTTCTACTCCCCTTGTGTATCAACTCTGTTACAGATCTTTGTGTCATCCACAAAGAGGCATACCTTTCCTTCCAGACCCTCTGCAATGTCACCTATAAAGATGTTAAAGAGGACCGGACCCAGTACTGAGCCCTGAGGTACTCCACTAGTAACCCCTTTCTTCAGAATGTGTTCCATTCACTATTACCTTCTGTGTCCTGTTGTGCAGCCAGTTATCTACTTCAGGCTACCACCCTGGGACCCACACCCAGGCTGGCTAACTTGATTATTAATCTTTTGTGCAGGACTGTGTCAAATGCCTTGCTAAAATCTAGGTAGGCCATATCCACAGCCCCTCCCTGGTCTATTACTTTGGTCACCCAGTCAAAGATATCGATTAGATTTGTCTGACATGACCTTCCTGCTGTGAATCCATGCTGCTTTGGGTCCAGTGCCCCACTGGCCTCAAGGTACTCAACAATTCTTTCTTTCAGAAGTGATTCCATCATTTTCCCCACCACTGAGGTCAAACTAACAGGTCTGTAGTTTCCTGCTTCTGCCTTGCTCCCACTTTTGTGAAGGGGAATCACATTCTGCCCTCCTCCAGTCCTCAGGTACCACCCCATCTTCCCATGATTTGTTAAAAAGTGTGGTTAGTGGTGTCACTAGGTCCTCCCTTAGCTCTTTTAGGATTCTAGGGTAACTTCTGTCAGGACTCATAGCTTTGTCCACCTTGAGTTTTAGGAGTTCTTTCAGTGCTCTTTCTTCTGTAAATGGACTGGTATCAACCCCACTATCCAGAGTGCTTCTACTGTTTGGTTTAGGTAACTCCTCCTCTTCTTCTTTTGTGAATACTGAGCAAAAGTATTCATTCATTATCTCTGCCTTTTCACTGTCTCCCTCTGCCCACCTCTCCTCTCCTTTATTAATCTTCCCTATCCCTTCCTTAACCTTTCTATGTTCCGTAATGTGCCTGTAAAAGGTTTTATCCCCCTTCTTAACTGAGTTGGCTATCCTTTCCATAGCAAGAGAAGGAGTACAACTTTCCTCAGGGCAACAAGTGGTAATTTGGAAGAACTAAACCTTCTTTGGAAGAAGTAAACCTTTATGACATGGAGGGCCATTGATGTAGATATTTTGATTTTTAAGGACAGGCATTCAAAGGCATTGGCAATTGATGTAGTGTTGAAGGTAGCGACTGTAAACTTGTCCTTAACATAGATGGCTACACCACCACCTCTGGTTAGTCTATCGGCACTGAATAACAGATAGTTGGGGATACTGACCTCTTTGTCTGGCGTGGATGGATGAAGCCAGGATTCAGATATGACAAGTACATCCAGCTCCATGTGGATAGCCCAAGCCTGTTTTTGAGGTGAGTTTCTTTAAGAGGCTACACACATTAACATGCATAAAGCCGATACCTTTATACTTTGTGACTTCAGACGGTGAAGGAATTGCTTGTATAGGACCTGGGTTAAGTTTAACATTACCTGAGCATAGCAAGAGGAGGAGTACAACTATCCTCAGGGAAACAAGATGATTCAGAGGAAACATGAGAAAGAATTTCTTCACAGAATGGGTGGTGGACAAGTGGAACACCCTGCCAGAGGAAGTGGTGGGGGCTGAAACAATCACGGGATTTAAGAATGCATGGGATAGACATAAAGGAATTCTGGAGGTCAGGGGTAAGGGGCAACAGACTTCTAGGAAAACAAACTGAACTTACAAGCTCAAATGGGCAGACTGGGTGGGCCATAGGCCCTTATCTGCCGACGCTGTCTATGTATCTATGTATCTATGTAACAAGTGGTAATTTGGAAGAACTAAACCTTCTTTGGCTAGTGGGAGTATTGGTGTAGGAATGCAAGGACCTATTCTTTGTACTGTTCAGTCCTAGTGATACTTATGCTAAGACCCTAGCCGTATGACACCAGTAGATACAGGTACTGGGCCGAGTAGGTAACATTCCTTGGGTAGGTAATGAGATGCCGGTGGCTGTCCAAGAGGGAGACTCAGCTGAAAGTGGGTATGACAACTTAGGGGCATAGCACTCCATGAGTAGACATTCATGTGGTAGGGGATACAAATCCTCTTTGGGGTAAATTCCATCTTGCATGTACCCTAATAAGGGTAGGGTGCATTAGGCAGTAAATAGGTAGAGCCAAATTGCAAGTTCCGTGGTTAAAGACTGGGGGTCAGAAAGAGCAACAGTTGTAAGGGTTTAATCTGAGCAAGGTATCACCAGGTAAGGCTACATGCCACGGGGTCTGAAAAGGGATATAGGTGCTGGTACCACTTGAAGGGAGCAAGGAGATGTTTCTATGGCACAGCGACTAGAGATAGTTACGAGAAGTCATAAACCTGCTCTAAGAAGTATCACCAGCTAAGACTACACACCTCAGGGTCAGCAAAGGGATATAGGCACTGAAACCACTTGTTGGGAGCAAGGAAAATGTACTATGACACAGCGACTAGGGACAGTAATAAGAAATCACAAATCTGATCTGAGACGAGTGGTAGAGGAGACTGCGGTGGGTTAATTAGGATGGGACACTTGAACCTGAAGCGGTAACCCAAAATTTATATGTCTGTGGGTGTCCTATGGAGGTGGGGAGGATAGATTTGTAGGAAAGCCAATGGCAGGGGAGAGTGGGGCAAGGAGGTCTATATAATAATGGTCAGGGAGGGGGAGGGGGAGTGGGTGTAAAATTTTGTGGCTTTGCCATACCTCTCTAGGTCTGGAGTCTGAGCAAATGGTCTCGGGTGGTGGCTTCAGAAGCGCCGACTGCCCAGTGGCTGCAGTTCATGCAGCAGATGAGCTGGGAGCCCTGGAGAATTCTCGGCTGAAGTGGAAGAGAAAGCGAAGCCAATTAGTACTGGTCCCAGACAACAGTCGAACTACCCAGTGACAAAATTAATTTACAATGAAAGGGGCCGACTTCCTTGGTGCCCTGAAGTCTGCATGGTGGTTACAGAGGCAAAGGAAAGGGCTGTTTCACTTAATCAATCTAGCAAGAGCAGTTTGCAAGTATTACAGCTTTTTTTAGGCAGTTTACAGGCAGATTATAAAAAATAGGCATACATTAACAAGCATAAGTAAAAAAAAAACTGATTTCTTTTAAATCCTTGTCTCGTTTGGTTTCAAAATCCACTGGCCAAGCATAAGTACACTTAAACGCTTACTATTTGTTTTGTGTTGAAGCAGTCTATCAGAAAACGTTTTGTTGCCACACAGACAAACAAAAGATGGGAGAAAAAGTGCAAATTTTCCCATTCACCTAAATAGGGTGCCAACTATGAAGCCTTTTTGTAAGTGACAGGTCAAGTTTTTCCTTGTGAGCATACTTTCATTCAGACTAGTTTTGATTCAAACAGCTGAGGACTTTTGGATGGCACTGCTGATTTTAAACTTGATTAGAAAATGGGTAAACTCAATCTCGCATCCTGATTGGCTAAAACAGCCTGGCACCCGGGCTGTTATTTTTCAACAATGTCTGCAAAATAACGAGTGCCACTTTCTAGTGCCCCATTACTAACATGATCCTTGGGCCACCCTCAATTTCAAAATACACCAGCCACCATTTTCCCCATCCTCACTCACTAAAGACTCACCTCCGTATACTGCATCATACAACAAAACTCTCCCAGCAAACATCAATAGTAACCATTAGTTCATTTCTTTATAAACATGCAACCGTAAGTCCAAAATCCTGCCTACCATCTTTTTTCACAAATATAAAGATACTACTGGCAGTTTGTCACACTCGTATGCTCCCGGTACTCCTCGTCCAGTAACACTGTCTCCCTCAAATAAAAAATTAAAAGAAACCCCTTAAAAACAACAAACTTTTTTTTCTCCCTTCACCGAACGTAATCGCAGTCCCTGTGAAGCCAATGCACAGTTTTACAGTTAGCTGTACACTTACTTACGCCATAACGCCACACTTCTAACTCCATCTGAAATAAAACAAAATGACCTCATTCTCAGCAAGCCACAGTCTCCGATTCTCAAGAGTGTTCATCAATCGCTTTCTGTCTCTGCGATGAAGCAGGTGCATAACGTAATCAGAAGTAAGTAAAAAGCAAAAAGAGAGTAACGCCGTGTGTATCTGTGTACCCAAGCAGCAGGACAATCTAATTGGAAATAAAATAAATGCCTAAAAACTGCAGCAGCCTTCACTGGTAATTATAGCACTTCACATTACAGGGACTATTTTGATACAAAGATTATTTTGGATTATTTTTTTTTATATATACACATTTTAGTTCCCATATATTTTTTCAAAATGTAGCATCAAATAGCCCATTTTCTAAGTGTAATAATACCCTCCAGGGTGGGCGTTATGGGCTATAACGGACCTTCCAGGGGCTATAAGGTCCTCCGCCTGCGGCGTTGGGCCTCATTACACCCCGGGCGGTCCGTTATAGCCCAATAACAATCACCCTGTCAGGTATTATTACTTGCATAAGCTAGTTGCTAACAGTGATCTCACTCTTAGCAACTACCCCCTAGATGCTCACATGCAAAGACTACAATAAAAGCCTTACTAAAGTCTAACAAGCATTTGCCAATGCCGAACTTTCATTTGCAGGTATTTGCAGTGGTATTTGGTACTTGGACATGGCTTAAAAAAATCAGTGACAAAGAAGTACAAGCATTTGTCAATGCTGAATGTTGCTTGCTTCTATGTGCAGTTTAGGTATTTGGAAGTCATTGGAGTGCAAATATTGAAAAATCGGTAACTTACGAGCATGCGTAGGAACTGCGCAACGTACGCTTGTAAAACAGCCATTTTTAAGAATTTTTTCACCAAATTTTTAACATAGCCATTTTAAGAGCTCTGCTCATGAACAGTGTCACTGTGATTTTCTTAATGTGTACCATACATTGATTTCGCATACTGACTGCGCATTGTGCGTTACATGGGTGGAAACACGTTTTGGGCAGGATGTGAAAAATGACAGCTGTACTGCACATAAGAAGGTGTGGTAAAATGGCAATGTTGAAAATCTGGAGTTACAATATTGAAAATTTGCAAACTTTCGAGCATGCATAGGAACTGCCCATCGCACACTCGTAAAACAGTCACTTTTAGGAATTTTTTCACCAAATTTTCAACATAGCCATTTTAAGACCTCTGCTAATGAACAGTGTCACTATGATTTTCTTAATGTGTCCCATAAATTGAGTTCGCACACCGACTGTGCCATTGTGCACTACATGGGTGGAAACATGTTTTGGGCAGGATGTGAAAAATGACAGCTGTACTGCTCATGAGGAGGTGTGGTAAAATGGAAATGTTGAAAATCTGGAGTGAAAATATTGAAAATTCTCAAACGTACGAGTGTGCGTAGGAACTGCGCAATGCACGCTCGTAAAACAGTCATTTTTAGGAATTTTTTCACCAAATTTTTAACATAGCCATTTTAAGGCCTCTGCTCATGAACAGTGTCACTGTAATTTTCTTAATGTGCCCCAAACATTGATTTCACACACCGACTGCGCCATTGTGTGCTACATGGGCAGAAACACGTTTTGGGTGAGATGTGAAAAATGACAGCTATACTACTCATAAGAAGGTGTGGTAAAATGGCAATGTTGAAAATTTGGAGTGGAAATATTAAAAATGTGCAAACCTACGAGTGTGCGTAGGAACTGCACAACATACGCTCGTAAAACAGTCATTTTAGAATTTTTCAGCAAATTTTCAACATAGCCATTTAAGAACTCTGCTAATGAACAGTGTCACTTTGATTTTCTTAATGTGTCCCATCATTGATTTAGACTCTGACTGCGCCCATTGTGTGCTACATGGGCGGAAACACATTTTGGGCAGGATGTGAAAAATGACAGCTGTACTGCTCATAAGGAGGTGTGGTAAAATGGCAATGTTGAAAATCTTGAGTGAAAATCTTGAAAATTCGTGAACTTACAAGCCTGCCTAGGAACTGTGCTATGCACGCTCGTAAAACAGTCATTTTTTTTGAATTTTTGTATCAAATTTTCAACATGTGTTTTTTCGGATGCCTTCTCATGAATGATGTCACTGTCATGGCATTATTTGAGCCCAAAGGGTGCTTTTGTGCAGTGACTGAGCAGTGACTGTGACATCACCCTTCCGGCCCGAATAATGCCATGAAAGTGACATCATTCATGAGAAGGGGTCCCAAAAACGTCATGTTGAAACTTTGGTGCAAAAATTCCAAAAAATGCCTGAGATATGCAATAAAGTTGAAAATTCCCTATCTAGCCCATTATACAGCTTACCAGCATTTCCTCAGTTCGTGGTTGGCTTTGAAGAGTGCAGACGTGTTCCCGGTCCACCGATGATCATCGCGCCAAGCTCCAGAGGTAAGTATGGGGTGAGGAGGTGTGTGTGGAGGCAGGATGCGCAGTGGGTGGGTGCGGGTTGTGGGAGGGAGGGCTGGGAGAAGCGCCGTGGGACAGTTTTCAATTTACAGGTTTGTAAAAAAAAAAAAAAAAGATGACGTGGGACATTTGCCATGCTGGGGTGGGCTCCCAGCATGGCAGAAGGATGGCTGGGGGGGCCGTGGAGCCGACGGGGGATTGGGCACCCCTGTCGGCAGTCAATGCGGGATGTTTGCCACACTGGGGTAGGCTCCCAGCATGGCAGAAAGATGGCTGGGGGCCGTGGAGCCGACGGGGGATTGGGCACCCCGTCGGCAGATGATGCAGGATGTTTGCCCAGCTGGGGTAGGCTCCCAGCATGGCAGCAAAGATTTGGAGGGGGCGGCGCGATGCGGTGCTGTGTATAACAGCGGTGGTTTTCTTTGAAGAGAAGACAACTTCTGTCATACACAGCACCGCGTCCGATTGGTGCAGGACTGCCATGCCTGCTCAATGGAGCAGGGGATTGCAGGGGAAGGGCACATCTCCAAAGTGTCCCATTCTCCCAAGACGTTCCTTGCGCATGCGCGCAAGTGAACGAAAAAACAAGCTTATAAAACACAAAATGTATCTGGACATTTATTTTCAACTAACAAAATTATTGCAGCCATAGTAAAAGAATGGTAAATTACAGGGTACCCTGAATACTGTATGATGCATTAAAAATGTATTGGTATTTTTTTCACTTGTTTTGGTAACCGCGTAAGGCCCACTAGGCACAGGTGCCTGTTTTCAGGTACAACCTAGGAGCACTGAGGAGGTTAAGTGACTTGCTTAAAATCACACAGTATGCAAGTGGAGGTTGTGGGAATCAGACCCAGGTCTGCTAGATGTAGTCAGCTCATTCACAGTTTGTTACTCTAACCTGTAGATTATACTGCCGACCCCAATAACTCCCAGATTTAATGTTTAAATATGTGATTTCAAAAATAGTGTACAGTACCTACAGTACAAATTATGACTATTAAACACTTTAACAACATTTTACTAAAACTCAGTTATTCACCACTCTATCTGCTTATCTTTTCTTGTACCAAAGTGGGTGAACAGCTGGCAGAGCACTGTAAGCAGCTGTTGATTACACTTCATTATTCTACAGCCAGAAACAAAAAAATGTATTTCTTCTGGCTTTATTTAATATTGATTTGCTGTGGCTCACTTTATAGAACTTTTTTAGCACTGTATGAGGTGCTTTTAAAATCTGGAAGATAGGCAATGCTTATGATAGCTTATCAGTTTAGTATTCTTTTTAGGATCATAAACTTTTCTTTATGTTTTAAACATATTCAGGTGTCAGTGTATTCATGTAGCAATTTATATGGACTAATATATGCTGCAGAAAACATTAAAAGATTTATTGTGAAGCACTCCAGGTCTGTAGTAGAACCCCTGCAACTTCCCACAATTTTTGCAAAACGCTCCACAATTTTTGGTCACCTTTTCTGCAATTTTCCAGTGGCCCTGCTAATGAGCAATCATCTTTTTATTTTCAGCAACTTGGGAACTTTAACAACTGCCCTGCTGGGTACTCCTTGGCATGGGCAGACCTTCCCCCAGACAATGTTCAGGACTTCAGGGACGTTTGGTGTCAAATTATCTGTATTTGCTAAATGGGCAAATCATGTTTAGCAAAAAATAAAAAAAAAATCTGTGACGAGCAGGGTTGCTAGGACACCTCAAGGCTTTAGTGACATCAAAGTACCACTCTAGCTGTGCTCTTGTGGTGCTATGATTTCACATGAACCTCTCATTTTTTTAATTGCCCTGCTCTTTACAGTCAGAGGTTAATTATCATCTTCAGATGCTTTCACATACAAAGCCTGTAAAAGCAGGGAAGACTGGGGTTACTGGAAGGGGAGTGGAAATGATCACAGTGCAATTAAGGGCATAAGATGAATGCACAGTGGGTTGCAAACAACACAGTTACAAATGAAATGCAGTATACACTGCTTATAAGGGGCACAACCATGTGACTGGATTTTGTCTGTTATAAGGAGTGTTCAAATTATCATTTTGAGTGAAATTACCATAGTCATCAGTGTGGAAGTAGCAATCTCCTCCTTACAGTACAGTACTGTACCTGACTGGCGATTATTTTGCTCTGCTGATTTGGGGCTAGCTTGTTCATGTGTTGAGACGGGAAGCAGCGTTAAGATGTTGAGAACATTAAATTAATTAAAATAAATATTTGGGGTTCCGTTGGCTCAGTCAGCAGCTGTGCAGACCCTTACTATAATGTGAAGTAATCCATTGTACGTATGTAATACTGCCGTGTGTTGTGTCAGACTTTTCCCCATTTTTGGTGGATAACTGGGGGCTGGCTTATTCATGATTCCTTTGGCTCAGTCAGCAGCTGAAACCAGTGAGAATTGGGGGCTTGGCTTATTCATGATTCCTTCAGTTCAGTCAGCAGCTGAAGCCAGTGAGGATCAGGGGTTTGGCTTGTTTGAGATTTCATTGGCTCAGTCAGCATGAAATCAGTGGAGTTACTTAGGGTTCAAAAGACTGAGTGGGCAGGATTTCTGCTGAGAATGAAAGAGACAGTGAATGACCAGTGGAGAATTGGGTGCTGGCTTATTCAGGGTTCTGTCACCTCAGTCAGCCGCTGAAGCCACTGAGAACTGAAGCTTGACTTGTTCAAAGTTCTGTTGGCAGTACTTCCTATGAGAGAGAAAGATAGACAATGACCTCCAGCAGGTCATTAACAGGAACTCAAGCAGTCTCCCTGTGCTGCCGCAGACACAGGGATGGTAAGGAGGGCAATTAGAACAGTTAGCACCTTAAGGAGCTCCTGACACCTTTGGGAAAACTTTAAAAAAAGGTCATTTTCAGACACAGTTCTGCTGTTATTTCATGTATCGTCTATACATTTCTATAGATTCTTCCTCTTCATTATTTATTACTGAAGAAATTCCAGCAAAAACAAGATCTGCATCCCAGAGAGTTCATCTGCCTTTATAACTTACTCCCTAATTGTAATTATAATGCTCTGTTGTGATGTCACAGTCTGTTGCCATAGAAATAACTGTACTGTCATAAGCAGAGTATTATGACATCTGGCTGTGAAGGAGCAATAGTAGCTGATGAACTCTGCAGGAACAACAGTCCTGTTTTCATGCATATGACTTCTGTTATAAACACGCGTTTGTCAAGGCCAAATGTCTCACTGGCATTGGCACTGGTAGTGCAGGAGTTAGAGATGCATAATTGGAATGACAGTGAAGTATTGAACTGATGCCAACCTCACCCCCACCCTGAAGAGACACATTTTCAACATAGGCATTTTGGGCCTCCCCCCATGAACAGTGGCACTGTGATTGTGTTAATCTGTCATAAAAGTTGATTTCCCACAGTGACCATGCCATTCTGCACCACAGGTGCAAAAACACATTTTGAGCAGGATGTGGAAAATGACAGTTGTACTGTTCATAAGGAGATGTGAAAAAATGCAAGTGTTGAAAATCTGTCATGAAAATATTGCAAATTTGCGAAGTTACAAGGGTGCATGGAAACTGCGGAATGCATGCTTGTAACACAGTCATTTTATGGACTTTTGTCACCAAATTTTCAACACAGGCATTTTAGGACCTCTGCTCATGAACAGTGTCACCGTCATTTTCTCAAACTGTCCTGAAAACTGATTTCACACAGTGACTGCGTTACTCTGTGCCAGATGTGTGAAAACACATTTCAGCCAGGATATGTAAAATGCCAGCTGTACTGTTCATAAGGAGGTGTGGAAAAATGGCAATTTTGAAAATCTGGATTGAAAATATTACAGATTCACAAAGTTACAAATGTGCGTAGAAATTGCGCAACACACTCTCATAAAACAGCCATTTTTTTGAATTTTGTTCACCAAATTTGCAATATAGACTTTTTGAGAGCCCACCTCATGAACAGCGGCACTGTCGTTTCATTAATCAGTTCTGAAAGGTGATTCTGCGCAGTGACCGCAAAATTACCTTTCGGTACTGAAAAATGCCATGACATTGACTGAATTCATGAGGAGGGGTCCCAGTAACCACATGTTGAAAATTTGGTGCTAAAATTCCCCAAAATGCTCGAGATATGTGTCAAAGTTGAAAAACTCTATTTATGTCATTATACAGCTTACCAGCATTTCTTCAGTTCATGGTCGGCTGTGAAGAGCGCAGATGTGTTCCTGATCCACTGAAGATTGTCGCACCATGCTCTGGAGGTAAGTATGGGTGAGGGTGTGTGTGGGGAGGCAGAGTGCTCAGAGGGTGGGCACAGTTGTAGGAGGGCCACTGGAGTCAACGAGGGACTGTTTTCTGCTTTGCAGGTGTAAAACAAAACAAAACAAAAAATATTGCAGGACAGTATTTCTTTTACAGGGGCATTTATTTGGCATGCTGGGGTTGGCTCCAAGCATGCCACCTGAGTGTTTTTTGGGTGGTCTGTAGCTGATGGGGGATTGGACACCCCTGTCGACACACAACAGATGGAGAGGCATTGTGCCAATGGGGAGTGGGCTCCTCTGTTGGCAAATTAAACTTGGAAGGGGTGACATGATGCTGAGAGGGATTGGGCATCCCCTCAGCACACACTATAAATGGGAGAGGGGTTGCATTATGCCAATGGGGAGTGGGCCCTCCTGTCGGCAAATGAAGTGGGTTGGGGCACTCTATGGTGGTATACCACCATGTTTGGTAAACTGGTCACCAGAAAAGGCATGAGAAGCTTGGCTTTCATTGCAGTGGACCTTTTCTTTGATCTGGTGGCCAGTTTACGTGTTGCTGGTGTCAACACCTGCAGCTGCCTTATTGGGGAATGAGGGACACACCTACTGATGCATGCCCTGCATTCACCCACAGTGACTACACCTCCAAATCTGCTACTAATACAATATGTTGGCTGCGCAAGCACAAACCAACATAAAAATGGGGATAGGAAATACAAAGTTAATGAGGAATTTAAAACTGCTTTGTTTCCAAAAACATTGTGGTTTTCAATGTTCTTATTGTGGCATTGGTGGCTCTTTAGGCTGGCAGCAATCCTCACACAGACCCTCCACTGCCAGAGTGACCACACAGGGAGTGGACAGCCTTGGGCTCAGACAGCAAAGGCCCACTGGAACCTCCCTCTTCACACAGACCATCCACCACTGGAGTGACCGCACAGGAAGCAGACAGCCTTGGGCCCAGACAGCAAAGGCCTGCTGGAACCCCCCTCTTCATGCAGATCCTCCACCGCCAGAGCAACTGCACAGGGAGTGGACAGCCTTGGGTCCAGACAACAAAGGCCCACTGGAATCCCCCCTTCAAACAGACCCTCCACTGCCAGAGTGACTGCACAGGAAGAGGACAGCCTTGGGCACAGACAGCAAAGGTAATTGATGGATTCCGTCCTCTGCACAGCCCACTGAGGTGTGCACAGCTGCATTGTAATTGGCGCACATCTACAGATTGCCTTCTCTCCAGACATTTGTGACTATTTTTGTGTGTTTTGGGTCATCTTGGGGTGAAAATTTAAGGCCTGCTATTGTTGGCATGGGGTGGGAACCTGCCATAGGGACAGCACTAGCATCTCTCTGGGGTGCAACTTTTTGGGAATTGTTGTTATTTTAGCCTGTTGCTGAAGAGTTGCACTGTTGTTAGAGCCTCAAATGTGTACTTAATGATGTCTGCTGTAGTAGTCCTCTCTGTTGGCTCTGACCAGGTTTCTCTGACTGAGCATAACACACCGCACATACACAGTGTAAGTCCATTGTCTGGCTTACTGCCAGTAACCTTGTAACCAGATCTGTTTCTCCCTCTGTACCTAGGCCCACTGGAACACCCCTTCTTCACACAGACCCTCTGCCACAGGAGTGACCACGACAGGAGCAGACAGCCTTTGGCCCAGACAGCAAAGGTAATTGATGGATTCCCTTCTCTGCACAGCCTACTGAGGTGTATACCTGTCGATACTTCATGTTGACTCCCCACCCACCGCAGCCACCCCCACCCAAGGCTGACCCTCCTTTTATTGACATCATTGAGTCACGTGACCCATTCATTGGCTAAGTGTTCATTTTCCTTTCTGCAAATTATACTCTCTGACCACTAGGGGGTCAGGCTTGTGCTGCCTGGATCCTTGTCTTCCCTGCTCCTCCTCTCTCCTTCCAACTCTACTCCCTTCCCTAGCCACTCTCTTATCTTAGTCCAACTCCTTCTTTCTATCTGCCTTGAGGTCCCTCCCTCGTTATCCCCTCCTTGGGTTTTGAACTTGTGATTCCCTACACTGTAGTTGGAGACCCTACCACTGCACCATCTGATCCAACCTTTGTATCCTCTCCTTCTTTCCCATAGTATCCTATATCTCCTCATTCTTATAGTGCTCTCTTTCTCTCCTACAGTATCCTATATCTCCTGCTCCTGATTGTGCTCAAGACCCAGTCATCACCTGTTGGCTGCACTCTCCTCTCCCCTCTGTGATGTCTCCCCCTCTACCTACTCCTTATTGGACTCTTGCCCACCATCACCTCCCCCCCGATCTGAGCCCTCCCCCCTTGCCCCCTGCTCCCTCTCTCTCTCTTCTCATTTTTAGTCAGTTCAGTGGTTTATGTTCCTCCTGGTATCCCAACTTTAACCAGCCTCTCTGTAATACCATACACCATCCCTCCTCCTGCCTCTCCTTTACACTCCTCATGGCCTTGCACATCTTCTAGCTTCCTATCCCAGTTCTTGGCTCCAAATTTAAAACCTCCGCCTTGGCTAGTGCCTGAGAATGCAAGCTGCTTAAATCAGCCCCAACCCACCACATCCTCCTCCTCCTTCTGTTATCCGGGAATGTTCACCCAAACCCGAGCCTTGCCCCCAAAACACCCACTCTTGGTGAAAAAAAAGAGGGTCCTTTGGTTAGCCTCCCTAAATATCTGTAACTTACAAAAAAAGTTTGACTCTCTTTAAGGATTGATTACTCAGCATATGCCAGACATCCTGGCTTTAGCGGAAACCTGGCTCTCACCAGCCACCGTGGATTCCCATGTGGCCCTGAACGGCTACTCTATCCTTCGGCTGGATCATCAGGGCAAGTGGGGTAGTTACTGCGCAATCTATATCCGGAACTCTGCCCAAGCTATGGTTGTCCCCATCCTCTCTCCCACATATGGGGCCCAAGTACTCACTATAAAGCTTTCTTTGGGTAACCCTGGTAAAACCTTCAATGTTATGATGGTATATATTCCCCCATGTTATCAAAAATTGGCCTTCTGTGCTGTTACCGATTGCATCTCACTTCTCCCTCCTAAAAGTGAGATCCTAGTCATGGGTGACTTTAACACAAACTGGCTATCGCCATCAGCTGTTCCCTATAAAGATGCCACCTTGGCCATGGACTTGACTCAAGTCATCCAATCTCCCACAGGACATAACCACAAGACAGAGATCACAACATTGCTTGACCTAATCTTCACAAACCGCTCTAAAAGAATCTCAAAGGTCTTGGTGCTCCCTGATGCCATCAGTGATCACTTGCCTGTACCGTGCTGGTGGTTCTGCAAGGCTCCCAACCCACCCCCTAAAACTATTTACAGTCGGTGACTAAAACAAGGTGCACTAGCCTGGCTTAAAAACCACCTCTCAAACTGTGACTGATCACCCATAGATACAGCAAGGAGCACAGATAGTGCCCTTGCCCATTTCATAACCTCCTTTTCTTCTTAATTTAAAATGTATATCTCAGCAGGAGTCAGTGTCTGTTAAGATTAAGTAGACAGATAACTTTATTAGAAGTAGAAGGGGACTCATTTAGGGTTAAAAAAAAGAAAGAAAAGAAAGAAAGTCAGTGTGTATTGTGTGCAGTGAAGCGTACTGTATCAGTTCACTTTGCTAAACCAGTAGGAGGAAAGAAAGCTTACCTGGGGGTGTGGTTTAGACACTATAAAAGCAGGTGAGTCAAATTACAACTTCCTGTTGCTAGCCTTTTTTCTTACTAATTGCCCTCCATCCCACCCAAAGCCAGTTCTACTTTTATAGCCACTGGATTTGACTGTCAACTGGAACTTCCTGTTTGGCAGTAGGAAGGAAAGGATCATAGAGAAACATTGGTTTTGTCAACCCTAAAGTAGAAAAAAGTAGCTCACTCTCCCCTCCTAGCTGCTGGTGTTCTGATATTGAGCAAGGAAGAAGGAGGCTACTGAAGAAGATAGGAAGTTGCTGTCCCAGAACAGGAAGGGTGAGAGTTGTAAGGAGAGGAGAGGAGAGAGTAAGCATCCAGAGAAACAGTATAGGGGACACAAAATAAGACACGATAGGAGTGGTGCAGTGCAATGGCTGTGGGGCGGCAGTGTTCCGGGAGACATTCTGGAGGCTGCGATGCTGCCCCTATTTGCAGGCACCTCTCTGGTCTGAGAGAGGAGGTTGCACATCTCCAGGCTGACCTGGCTAGGATTTGTGAAACCTCATCCCCCACCCAGGGACCACCAGGGCCAATGCCACTACCTCAGAAGTTGCAAAGAAAGAGGAGAGGCTGGACCAGTGTGGGCTCAAGGAGGTAGAGGGTGGTGGAACAGAGTTGCATCCCTCCAGCTGTACCTCTTCACAATTCATTCACTCTTTTGGTGGATAGTGGTTCCTCTATGGAGGCACCTGCAGTGGAGACCAAGGAGGATGCTGGGAACCTTCACAAAGGAGACCCAAAGGAGGGTGGCATGGGATGCCACAGGGGAAGGAAACAACTCCTGGTGGGGGACTCAATCATTAGGGGGGTAGAAATGGGGGAGGATGGGGAGAGGGAGGAAAGGTCCTTCCTGGCGCCACGGCTTGGAGGGACAGGAAGCGAATCCTCAGGATCGTAGGAGGAGCTGCACAAGGAAGGGCACTGGATGTCATTGTCCACCTGAGGACAAATGACCTGGCTAGGAATGGGATCAGAGCAGTGCAAGAGGAGTTTGTAGAGTTGGGAAGGGGCCTTAGACAAGTAGCGCATATGGTAACCTTCTCGGAGGTGCTGCCTGTCTATGACAAGGGAGATGCTAGGGCACTTTTTACCAGGGAATTCAATGAGTGGTTGAAAAAGTGGTGTGGAGCTCAGAGTTTTGGCTTCATTGGGGATTGGGGAGCCACCTGGAGGAATGCAGACCTATACTGGTGCAATGGTCTGCATCTGTCTGGGGGGGAGCCAGGATTCTAGGTGAGAGGTTTAAATGCTTCATTGGCAAGCATTTAAACTAGCCAAGGGGGAGACACTGAAAAGAAACAGGGAAATCTGAGCCTCCCCCCACAAAACACGGTGATTAGTGAGGTAAACACCAAAGTACAGAAGTTATTAGGGAGCAGAACAGATTTAAATGTAAAAAAAGGCAAAGGCAGTAAGGACAGAAATGGGGCTAAAAGGGGTAAGGCTATCAAAAAGTGGAGGATGATGAGTACCAGTGCCCATAGTCTGTGTAACAAGCACCATGAACTAGTGGCCTTGATGGAAGAGGGTTGCCTGGATATTGTGGCAGTCACAGAAACATGGTGCACAGAGAACCATGACTGGGATGTCAACATACCAGGATACACAATCTACAGGAGGGACAGGGAGGGTAAAAGAGGGGGAGGAGTAGCTCTCTACGTAAAGGAAAGGATCAAAGCAACAGAACTAAAGAGTAAACAGGGAGCAGATGAGGCACTTTGGGTCACCCTGGAGACAGGAAATGGCACCACAATCCATATGGGGGTTGTATACAGACCCCATCTCAGGGAGGAATGGACAAGGAAATGATAGAAGGCTTTCTTAGAATGGCAGAAAAAGGGGAGATATTATTGATGGGGGACCTGAATATGCCAGATGTTAACTGGAGCACCTTTGCTGCAGGCACATCCAAGAGCAGGGTTATTCTTGATGCCCTACAGGGGGCATGTCTCAGACAGCTAGTATCGGAACCCACTCAGGAGGGAGCAATCTTAGACCTGGTACTTTCTAATGGGGATGGAGAAAGAATCTCAGATTTAGAAGTGGGTAGCCATCTGGGAACAAGCGACCACACAAACAGTGTGGTTCACGATAAACATGCTACAATCAAGCCATACAAAAGCAAGAGTACTAGACTTTAGGATGGCTGACTTTGGGAAAATGAGAGAGTGCTTCAGAAAAGCACTAGCAAACAGGCAAGAAGGAGGGGTGGAGGAACAATGGGGAGTGATCAAAACAGCCGTCACAGAGGCAACAAGCCTTTGTGTAAAAAAAAAATCAATAAAACACAACGAAGGAAAAAAACACTATGGTTCACAAAAGAGGTGGCAGGGAAGGTTAAGGAGAAAATGACAGCATTCAGGAAATACAAGGAAACACAGAAGGAGCAGGACAGAGAACTTTATCAGTTAAAGCAGAAAGAGGCTGGGAAGGCAGTCAGAATAGCAAAGGCCCAAACTGAGGAAAGGATAGCCAGTTCTGTTAAGAAGGGGGATAAGACCTTTTATAGGTACATTAGGGAGTGAAGAAAGACCAAAGAAGGGATACTGAAGCTTAATAAAGGGGAAGGAATCTGGGTAGAGGGTGACAGTGAAAAAGCAGGGATAGTGAATGAATATTTCTGGTCAATATTCACAAAGGAAGAGGAGGGGGAGTTACCTAAATCAAACAAGAGAAACACTCTGAAGACGGGGGTCAATACCAGTCCATTTACAGAAGAAAGGGTTCTGAAAGAACTAACAAAATTGAAGGTGGACAAAGCAATGGGGCCTGATGGGATTCACCCAAGAATTCTAAAAGAACTAAAGGTAGAACTAGTGACATCGCTGACTACTCTCTTTAACAAATCATGGGAGGATGGGGTGGTACCCGAGGACTGGAGAAGGGCAGATGTGATTCCTCTTCACAAAAGTGGGAGCAGGACGGAGGCAGGAAACTATAGACCAGTTAGTTTGACCTCAGTGGTAGGGAAAATGATGGAATCACTTCTGAAGGAAAGAATTGTTGAGTACCTAGAGGCCAGTGGGGCACAGGACCCAAGGCAGCATGGATTCATGCTGGGAAGGTCGTGTCAGACGAATCTAATAGATTTCTTTAACTGGGTGACCAAAGTAGTAGACCAGGGAGGGGCTGTGGACATGGCCTACCTAGATTTTAGCAAGGCATTTGATACAGTTCCACACAAAAGATTAATGCACAAGATAGCCAGCCTTGGAATGGGTCCCAAGGCGGTAGCCTGGATAAAAAATTGGCTAGACAACAGGACGCAAAAGGTAGTAGTAAATAGAGTACACAGTGAAGAAAGGAGGTTACTAGCGGGGTGCCACAGGGTTCAGTACTGGGACCAGTCCTTTTTAATGTCTTTATAAGTGACATTGCAGAGGAACTGGAAGGAAAAGTATGTCTCTTTGCAGATGACACAAAGATCTGCAACAGGGTTGATACACAAGATGGAGTGGAAAGAACGAGAAGGGACTTGGCAAGGTTGGAGGAATGGTCAAATGTATGGCAGCTCAGATTCAATGCAAAGAAGTGCAAGGTAATGCACATGGGAAACAAAAACCCAGGGGATGCGTACACAATAGGGGGTGAGATACTGACAACAGTAAAAATAGAAAGGGACCTGGGGGTAATTATATCAGATGATCTAAAGGTGGGCAAGCAATGTGAGAGGGCAGTAAGGAAGGCTGGGGGGATACTGGGATGCATAGGAGGAGGCATCAATAGTAGAAAACAGGAAGTTGTTATCCCTCTGTACAGACAGTTGGTGAGACCCCATCTGGAGTACTGTGTGCAGTTCTGGAGACCCATCTCCAAAAGACATAGACAGAGTGGAGGCTGTCCAGAGGAGGGCAACCAAAATGGTGCAGGGTCTGCACCAGAAGACATACGAAGAAAGACTAAAGGAGCTTAATATGTATACTCTTGAGGAAAGAAGTGAGAGAGGGGACATGATAGAAACTTTCAAGTACCTCAAGGGAATTAACAAAGTCCAAGAGGGTAGCATCTTCCAGAAAAAGAGATGTGCAAGAACAAGGGGGCACAATTTAAAGATAGAGGGGGGATGGCTCAGGGGTAATGTGAGGAAGTATTTTTTCACTGAGAGGGTTGTGGATGCATGGAACAGCCTCACTGAAGAGGTCATGGAGTCCAGAACAGTTGGGGACTTCAAGAATGCATGGGACAGGCATAAGGCAGTCCTAGGGGCGGGTAAGAGGAGGTAAGCTGTTGGTTAACTAGGATCTGCAGCTTATCTGTTAGGTAGGAAAATGGGCAGACTAGGTGGGCCAAGCGGTCCTTATCTGCCATCAAATTCTATGTTTCTGTGTTTCTATATTTCAGTTCTGCATGTGACCTCTTTGCCCCAGTTTTGAAACAGACTGTGAAAGACTGTGATACACCTTGGCTATCTCAGACACTACTTGACCTCATGCGCCATTGGATAATCTCTGGCATAGAGTCTTTGCTTCAGGTCTGCCTCAGGACAAACAACTATATAGAGAAGCAAGGAGCAAGAAACAAATGTACCTGTGTCCTGTACCAGGCTTAGGCTATTTATTATTGTAATGCCCTCTCCTCTGCAGGGGGTTCTGGTCATGAATTCTGGGATAGTATCAAAGAACTAAATGGTAAAACTGTATCCGCCCCACCCTCCCAACTCTCAGTAAATGGGACTATAACCTAGTTCCTGCTACAAATTGCCAATGCCTTAAACTCCTCATTCCCAGACATCAGCCGTGAGCGCCCCCAAACTTTTTTAACCCCCCCACTCCTACATACTCCTCTCCTCCATATGTTCCCCCCTTGCCTCCTACATGCCCTCTTCCCGATATGTTCCCACCTCCCCTAATTCCCCACTTTTCAGGTTTTGGTACTATCACCTAGAGAGACTAAGACTTACATCTCTAATATCCTGGGTAAGAGTCGCCACAGTGGTGACACCCTGGATTTAAAACTTCTCCCTCTCTCTCTCAATGCTGTCCTAGTCCCCCTCGTTAAAATCCTTAACTGCTCCCACTGTTTGGGGAAATTCCCCACCCCTTGGAAATGGGCTGTCATCACCCCACTTCTAAAAGGTGGAGAATGCACCTCCCCTACTAACTACAGGCCCATCTCCATTCTGCCCCCGCTCTCCAAGGTCCTTGAAAAAATAGTAGCCGACCAGCTCACCGAACACTTATCAGAGTATAACCTCCTGTGTCCCAAGCAGCATGGATTCTACAGGGGCCACAGTCCCACCACAGCCCTACTTGAATATACCTCCTGCATCCACAAGGCCCTAGATCAAGGACACTTAGTTGGGTTGGTCTATATCGACCTAATTAAGGCATTTGATACTGTCCATCATGCCCTTGGCCTTAAATCCCTAACTACCTTGGGGCTGACTCCCAATACTACAGCCTGTTTGAGAGCTATCTAACTATCAGGTCACAACAGGTCAAAATTGACTCTACCCTCTTCTCCTGCCTCCCAGTTTGCACTGGGGTCCCCCAAGGCTCCATCCTGGGCACCCTTCTATTTAGCCTCTTTTTGAACTCCCTGCCCAGTGCCTGCTCTGGTCAGTTACTTCTATACACCGACAATGCAGTCATTTTCCAGAGCAACCCTCAGCCTCTACGCTTGCAGCAAGCCCTCCAGAAGTCTTTCTCTGAAGCTGAAGCCTGGTTTACTGAGCACAGGCTAGTATTAAACTATAAAAAACTAAGACAATGATTTTCACTCACCGCCAGAGCCCCTACGATGACTCTTCATTACTTGTCCACATCTTCCAAGGCTCCCCACTTGAGCAGGTCAACTCCTTCAAATACCTGGGTATCACCCTTGACTCCTCCCTTACCTGTCATGCAAATATCTACCTCCTCTGTACCACCATCAACTCCAGAATTGGCCTTCTTTACTGGCTGAAACACTGTCTGTCCACTGAAGTGCTATGCATCGCTGTGTCATCCTTGGTCCTCTCTGTGCTGGACTACGAAATTGTGTTCTACTGCTCAGCAGATAACACTGCTCTCTGTCGCATAAAGACAGCTCCAAACAAAGTCTGTTGCCTGGTGACAGGTTGCGATAGAATGATCCACATGTGTGACTTCTACAGTCACTGAAACTAGCTAAACTTTGAGCATCACCTAAAATATCATACTTGCCTCCTGGCTAAGAAAAATCTGTGGAAACTCAGCCTGTTTGGCCTACATTGTCTCAGCCAGCCTTCCCTCCCCCAAAGAGTCTCCAGGAGTACCTCCAAGGCCCCCTTTCTGGTCCCCTGCTGCAGGACATCCCTGGGTCAAAGAGCCTTTTATCACAGGGCCCCTTACTGGTTAAATGGTCTACCTGCTGCTCTTTCTGCCTGCACTAAGAAAGGCCCTTTCAAAACCTCACTCAGGGAATTTCTCACTAAGAACTTAACATGTGACTACCACTAGCATTCTTCCTCTAATTGCCTTCTCCTTCCCCTTTCTAACTCATAGTGTGCTATATTAATGGATTATGTAATTATGCACCCTATCTCTACTAATCTACCAACTGTATTATTCTCTGCATTGTAATAATTACTGTGTTGGAACAATTGTCTTATTACTGTATTCTTTGTTTTGTACTCAACTCTGGGCTATCTCTGCCCACTATATGCAATATTAATCTGTTATGCTACTATAATTACTGGCCAGCAATTTTTTCTATTGACAAAGCAGGTTGATATTTGCCGTAATAACCCGATGGTTATTACGGCATTCACGCGCTGTGTTCATCAAAATTCACAGCTCCCTCATTGGCTCCGTTTTCTGGGTGGCAGTCCGAACAGTTCTGAAAACATGGCTGCTCCATCTTTCCGTTACGAGAGCTGCCACAAACAGACTTATCGCTCTTTGTAATTTTCTACCATGTTCCCCAGTCTATCTGGTTGATCCTACCTAACAGGGTAAAATAAAAAATATTTATCTGGTTGTTTCTGCACTACGTTAAGCCATTGCACAGGCTATCAGGCGCAATCAGGAATGGGTCCTGGGATGACTGGCACGGTCCTCGCAGAAAACTGTAAATTTAGTACAAAAAATAAACAGCAAAATCAAACGGCCAATTCTGGAAAGAGAGGGACAGGGAGAGACTGTGTGTGTGTGTGTGTGTGTGACAGAAGTAAGCCTGCAGTATGTGTACATGTGTGACAGAAGTCAGGCTGCAAAAAAATTGGTAAACAGCAATTATAAAAAATAAAAGATGTGGAAATGTTTGAAATGAGAATTTAATCCACACCTTCGGTGTGGGATGCTTTAATAAACCCCTCGGGCTTCGCCCTCGGGGTTTATGTAGCATCCCACACCTCAGGTGTGCATTAAATTCTCATATCACACACTTCCCCATCCATTATTCTCTATTTCCTTCCTGTACTCCTTATGTAACATATTAACTGACTGATTGAGATGCACCTTTATTAACCCCATTGTGTTATTGTTTGTATACTATGTTAACTGACGAGGAGCCTTTACAGAAAAGTCTGTGACTCAAAGGATGTAATTCTGATTTCTCAATAAATAAAAAAAATTAAAAAAGAACAGACTACAGGGATAAAATTAAGCAATATAGCATGAGAGGGTGTGGGTGGTGCTAAGATTTACTCACACCTGGTGTGTTGTTTGGTCATCAGGCTGCAGGCTGAGTGAGTAAACAACACCAGGCAGAGATAAATCCTGGCATCACCCACACCCTTGAGTGGGATATTGCGATTATACAATGTCCTGTTTTTTTGGTGGAAAAAAAAGAAATACAATAGATAAAGATTTTTTGGAATTTAAATTATTTTTACTGATTGTAGTGTTCCACCAGAAAAAAAATAGTTCTTTGTTGGTAGGGAGACCCTGTCTAGTGATGACAGTCATAGCCAAGACCCTATCTAATGCTATTGGTGTCCCATAGACATAGGTTCCTTTGTCTCCCACTCAACACCACGCTTACACACACACACACACACATAGACACACACACACTTACTGGCAACCTGGTGACTCCTGTTTAACTTCTGAGTGGGTGTCAGTGTATTCACATGTGGGACTCCTTATGGAAACTGAAGTTCTGGTGATAGCATGCTGTGAAGGTGCCGGGTGCCGTACGTAAGTAACGGCACAAGTGAACTTGGGAAAAATATTTGAGTGGTGAGCTTGGTTACAGTATTTTTCTTACTCCTTGCTGCCTGCAATCTTGTGAATATAATAGGTGAAAGCAAGAGGTGTAAAACATTCAGAAATCACAGCTGAAAAGCCGAGCCATGATAGTGGGCATGCACATAACCATATGCATAAGCGCATGTTCAGTATCACGGCTAGACTTTTAGGCCATGATTTCTCTGTGTTTCTGGCTTTGTTCAAAGTTAACAAAGACTTTGCAGAGTTGAAGATTCCAGAAAAAGTTAAAATATTTTATTAGTTGAGGGGTCATGGTGCCAACCACTATGGTCACATGACTTCAGTTTTGTGGCGACTAACACGCTGCGAGTCTGTTGAACGGCAGTGTTTGTATGGTCAGAGAGATTTGAGGTACAGTTCTTGATATGGCTGACTGGTGGCTGGCAGCTTTTCCCATGGGGTGATACTAGGATATACAACACCTAGAAGGTGCCAGCCAGCCAATCAGCATGCTTCATTTTTCTAGCCATTGTATAATGTTAATTTTAGAAGGAGCCTATAGTTCATTATAGCCAACGTATTTAAACAAGGCTTCTCTGAAAATAGCTTTTGGTTATCAAGTTTGTCCATCCTAGCTGATTGTCCAGCTTAATGGTGTCCATCTGAAGTGATACATGTTATAATGTGTAACATTATCAGAATTTAAGAAAACAAGGCATAAATTAGTGTGGAGACTTGATTAGCCACCTTCACTAATCAAAGTAAAAAATTATTAGCAATTGGCCAAAGTTGATTAGCAATTACCAAAAATTCATATTTTTGCTCAAAACCCCATAAAATGTACTTATCTTGCTCTATATTGATAAAATACACATATACACAAGTTTCTGAGACTGATACTGTTTTATTTAGCCATTTCCAGAGAAATACAGCAATTGTGCAGCAGCACATATACACTCAGGAGCCAAGATAGGATGTTTGCCAAAGCAGACAATAAATATCAGTGACCGTGAATTCATGAGCATGATCCATTGTGAGTCATGACAAATTAAATAATGAACCCCTGCCCCAGCATAAAAACTGGGACCGTAACTCGCTGAGTCTCTTAAATGTTCACAGCAGATGCAGGGCACACAACATAACAGGGCACATACATACTGGGCAGAATACAGATCATCTCTGCAAAAGCAGGGCACGTTAACTTAGTCTTATTCTGTTCCCAAATGTTCACTGCAGATGAAGCAGTTGTCACATAGCAGGGCACATTCAATAAGTTCTGGTTCCCCCAATCTCTGCAAAGCAGGGTGCAATACTTAGTCTCTTTTTCTGTTCCCAAATTGTTCACTTGGCTGCATGTGGGCACACAACTAGCAGGGCACACAGATCTCTACAAAATCAGGGCACATTAACTTAGTCTTATTCTGTTCTCAAATGTTCACTGCAGACAAAGGGCACATAAGCAGAGAACATTAATTAAGTTCTGGTTCCCCCAATCTCTGCAAAGCAGGGCACATTTTACTTAGTCTCTTTTTCTGTTCCAAAATTCACTGCAAAGTCAAGAGCAGGGCACACAACTTTACTATCAGTGCACATTACTTCTAGTTACCGAGGTCTCAGCAGCCTCAGCTTATTTAGTCTTATCTGTTCCAAAATGTTCACTGCAAAGATGCAGAACATTCAACATAGTAGCAGGGCACATTAAGTTCTGGTTCCCCCATAATCTCTGCAAAGTAGGGCACATAGTTTTTATTCTGTTCTCAAGTGCAATTGCTCACTGTTTGTCCCAAATTCACTGCGAGCAGGGCACAAATTTAAAGTTCAAGGCAGGGTGACTCTTTTTATACCCTTGTTCTCCCACCACCCACAGTACATCTCTAGGCCTTGCCCGTTCATTGTCATTACGCCATCCCCATCTGTGCCCAGAAGTCCATGTGCTCCTCTTCAATCCTCTAGCTCCCAGACCAAATGAACATTTTTTACTTGTTTTGCTGCTGAGCTCTCCAATTCTGCTGTGCTCCTGCTCTCCTCTGAATCTTCCCATCCCTCTGCCTCACCCTGTGATGCAGCGGCCTGCTCTCTGCTCTGACCAGGTCGCCCCTGTGCCCTATCGCGCTCTCGGCCAGGCCTTCTCCCTCTGGCTCCTCCTTGGTGTAGCCACCACTCCTCCTGGGTCTGACTTGTCTCTGACCACCTGCAAAACAAAAAGACATAATTAGTTAACTGGACGATGGTGCAATGATAAAAAAAAAAAGTTACATACAGCAGAAGCCACTTAATCGAGATGTGGATAATCGGGATGTCCAATTTATTGGAATGACCCTCTGGGAGCAGAATAATTTCCATTCATTCCTTTGGACAGTACTACTGCTTAATGGGGACATGGGAGCCATTTAATTGGGATGATTCTGTCCCATTATTCATCACGTGACTTATGAGCACTGCTGCTGCTGTTCCCACTAATCAATTTTGGCACCCGCTTATCACTTTGTGCCTCCTTCTGCCTGCAAGTGCTAAAAGTGATTAAGGGATTAGTGGAGATTAACGGGTACAGTATCAGATCCAAAGCCTCTCTTACAAGCCCTTCTTAAGTGAGTTAAGATTAAAGATAGAAATTGGAGCCAACATCACACCCACAAACCAGTTACCAGACACTCTGTTCTTGTCGCTCTCTCCTTCTCTCTCTCTTTGCACTGATGATTTTCTGCAAGTGAAATCAAATTAAGCAAACTGCCAGCATAGCCCAACTCAGAATCCTGTCCCATCCCTACTGGGTCATAATGTTGCATGCTTAATAGCGTACGACATTATGGCTAACCTGGTACAGCGCTGCACTACTGAGCGAATGGTGAAATACAGTGTATACTGTTGTATGCGGTATTGCACCATTCTCACTTTCCCAGGCAGAGGATAAGACCTCTGCTGGGAGTGGTTTCCACCGACCAGCTGCTGAGCCACAGCAGCAGGGAATCTAGGCAGTGCTTCTGGGACCAGGTTTGATTCCCGGTCCCATAAATTTTATATTTTTAATCTTTGTGCGCTCCCTGACCTGGGTTAAGAATCTATATGGGGGGATTGGGGGGCATGGCTCCGTTTGGGGTGTGGGGCAGGGCCTCCACAGAAAAGAAAGATATGCCATATAGTAAGAATCACACTGTATCAGCAACGCGATTGTGCCATGCAGCATAGTGTTGTGCGTGGTATTGACCCCATGCTCGTCCCATCACCCAGAGAGAGAGAGTGAGAGAGTCCACAACTGCCTGTCCTGATTCCCTCCCTGTCTGTAGAATACAAATGACACTGTACCTCCAACTTCAGCTTTTCAGCTCAATTCAGCCTTGATGCTACAGCTACTGATTGAGGATTTCAGCCAGTCAACATGAAACCAAGCAGCATGACACGAGAGAGAGAGAGAGAGAGAGAGAGAGAGAGATTAAGCAACTCCCCCATCAATGAGTTGCTGGAACTGAAACACAGGACCCGACACTGCTGACACAAATTAAGACACTGATCATCCTGTTCAGCATTGCTGAACTCAGACCTCGTCCCCGCCTACAGTTGCTACCTGATCAAGGATTGCTGCCAATAAACTCAAGCACACTAATTGTGGCTTCTGGTAAAGCAAGTACATTACTTTACTAGCCGATGCCAATGTATTACAGTACTAGCATTCTCCCCACTACTGCCAACATCGTGGAAGGTAAACCCATGATAAACTAATGAAAAAATACTGTCTCCTGATAAAGAAGAAGGCAGCTTAATCGGGGCAAAAACCTTGACATGGAGGTGTCCCGATTAAGCAGCTTCTACTGTAAAATAAATAAAACTCACCTTTGAACTCCTGCTCGATCTCCCAACACCTGCTTTCTCTTCTGGGTGAACTACAAAAGGACTCAATCACGTTTCTCCCATGCAGAGGCTGGGTGGGGGGGAACAGAAGCATCACTGGACCAAGCAGGGAACAGCTTGGGGTTCATGGGGCAGGCGCAGAGCAGTAGGGATAAAAATTGATACCAGGACAAAAAAAATTAAAATGACAGTGCCCAGTAAGGCACTTTTACAGGACCCAGGCCCAACTGGCAATGGTTAGCAATGACTGCTAATCATTGTCAGATCTGACTCACTTTTTGCTGATCTTGTGTCACAAATTGCAACGTGAACCCACTTATTTTGTGCTTTTGGAAAAGGACAAAATAAATTGATAGTTTTTTAAAGACCATTATGCAGTTTTATCTATCCATATAAAACAATTGTATAGCTACAATCTGTCACTACAGCAACACTTCAGCAGTATAATGTGTTTAATGTTTGTTGATTATGTTGCAAGAAAAAAAAAAACATTTATACCATGGGAGGGATAAATAACAGGGCTGAGTAAAAATGGTTATTCTTGTCTGGGGTGATAATACTGTGTTTTTTCCCCCTGCAGCCTATGTTATTTTTCCTGTAGCCACCTCACAATGGCATGCAGTGTTTCATGGTATAAATAGGATATTACATAGGGCACCCAGAAATAAGCTTTTCATTAACTTTGGAATTTTGCAACACTGCTGACCTACAACTTGGGCTCCACTTTGCTCTGCCACTCATTGCTAGAAAGCATCATTGGCAACATTCCAGAGTGACTAAACATCTTATTTCTGCATGCTGTATGGATATTCCCAGTTTATATCATTGTGGTGGAGTATAAATGACAATAAAACATGTTGTTAGGTACCTGCAGGGAAAATGTATTTTTTATCTTCCCACATAATTTTTTCCCCTGCAGGTATGTCACAAAACAGCCTGCTGCACTTGCCTCTGCACTTGCTGCTGCTTTTGCCACTAAAGCTTGAACTTTCACTCGCTATCTACTACCTGAATCAGGTCATGGAACCACCTATGTGATGCCTGTGCTCGGCTCTAGGACCAGCATCAATTTTGATCACCGGTCTGTGAAATAATGGACTAAAAACTTTAGTGAGGCAAGCCTTCTGAACAAGCATTAAACTATTCATCTGGGACATCAACCCAATGGCATAGATAGGATATCGCATGGGACTACTGTGTATAGGTTTTTTAATTCATCTGCTAAGTAGACAACAATGCCCTGGGTCTGCCATTCATAAGTTATAGTCTTGACCCCTCATACCTGGAGATAAATTGCGTATTTTCAGTAAGGCCATTGTGTATCCTATATGTATCGATACTACTTCAATTAAATGTGGTTGTAACTTAGTGTGCATGTAGGCTGGACTATTGGAAGGGAGTTAGCAAGCTCTAACAATGTCAGTGCCTCATTAACAGTGTTTAGCAGCCGTTAAGCAGGGGATTTGCTAAAAGTGCCATATTGAAAGGCGCAGTTAAAGAGTTACTAACCTATTAGCAAGCGGCACTAAATTATGTTTAGGGGCCTGTGCAAATTGCATGACTATGACTTGCATGCAAGTGATCTGGCATATTCAAAGGTTTGTGGAGTTGTTAAACAGCCACTAATGCTGTTCTACTTAATGCCTCCTCAAATCTGGTCTTACTACCACAGTATTTTGTCCCCCCATCATAGTCCAATCAGTATGAATGTAAACCCTGATAGTCTAGTGTTCCCACAATCATTGTTATACTCTCTCCCTGGTAGTCTACTGGTCACCCCACTTCCTGATTGCCAGTCCAATCATTGTTAAATCCCTCCATAGCAGTCTAGTCATCTCCCCATTCCATGATCACTACTGTAATCATTATTAAATCCCTCCCTGGTAGTCTAGTGTTCCCCTTCCCCAAATACTGCTTCTATCATTGTAAAATTTTTCCCTGGTACCATAGTGGTCCTCCATCCTTATTGGCCCCCAACTTACCATAGCCACTGTCGGGTCCAATAGGTAGTAGACCAGTACAGACCCTCCACACACCGCCTCAGCTGGCCACTGACTGACTGACATGGAGTGGATGTGCATGTAATTTAGAAAGAACTCCCTGTTAGTCAGTTGATCCCAGGCCTTTCCTGCTCAAGCAAAATGTACACACATTTGCCAGCATGCTGTAAGCAATGCCTACAAGTCTGGTTGACAAAGAAATTCTTGCACAACCAGATTAAGACAGTGTACCGTGCACAGCACCCTAAAAAAATATTAGGATTTCATAGCCAATCTGCAATGCTGCTGAATGCTGGAAGAGATGTTGTACATGCAGAAGGAGAGTGCTGCAAGGCATGGCTTACTGTCCATGAAACTGTGTCACTGAGTTCAGGAACTGCACAACTGGAAAAGTCGGTCTGACTTGGCACCTGCCATTTTTTGCAGGCCCTGTACATCAGTTTATGGAAACTCTCCCTTCTAATGAATGAGTATGACAGCATATCTATGGCCAACATATTCGCTGCTGTAGAATTCGGTTCATAGGCCACAGGATTTTTGGGCTTATGGGCTGTACCTATTTTGGAGTTATGCTGGGGCATTTTTCCAACTAATGGACTTGATGACATTGGGTAATATGTGACTTAGGGGTCAGAAAATCATTTGTTTTTTGAGCAACTGAACTCTTAATGTTCAGGGTTTTAGTAAGGGTGCATCCTTATTTTCTGCTTCTACTGGTGTGTCCACTAATAGGCACCACAGTGTGCTCCTCCTCTTCCTCTTTGTCAGCTTTTTTAGTTTCATCAATGCTACTTCTTCCTCCCTCTCTTCCTTAGGTGGCACCTTGGATTTTTTTTGCAACTGCCACTTACAACCTTAGGTGAGTCCTCACCAGTCGCCGTTAATCTTTGATGTGAAACCCACCCTGCAAACTGTCTTACCTCCGGTTGTACTGAACATGAGGGGCACAGATGCAAATACCAAGTGAAGGGGGTTGCACTTCAGCAGAGAGGACAGTACTAGTTAGGGGCAGTCATGCCCTAGTTATCACATGCATAACCTGGATAGTAGCACTAAAAAAGCAGGATGAGCTGATAGCTGTTTTTGGCAGAAGAATGATTATTATTATGCACAGGGCTACAACTCAGTTCAGTTGCATTCAATAATCCTAATCCAGTATGTAGCTGACAATACAGAACAGCAGTCGCAGTGGTCTCAGCTTCTCCAACAACAGATGTGCCCAATGCCTCAGCACTTTGCTCAACATGAAGCTTCATCAGGAGGCAGAGACAGTGAAACAAAGCAGCACTTAAATACCCAGTTGCTGTCATTACCATAAATCAGTACTGTAATTACTGCAAAACATGATTCCTATACTTTTGGTACCTTAAATCATTGTGGAGGGGCCCCTCTGTAAGACAGCAATATCTCAACTGATACACATAATAAAAAATTGTAACATTACAAAAACAAAATAATGGTATTGAACTACTATATGAGGTCTCATTTTGTAAGCAGGCAATTCATAAAATATGGTAACAAACCCAATCACCAAAAGGCTACCTCTGATTCATATGGTATAAATATCAATAAAGTAAATAGCAAGGGTCAATCTATGGCAGCTGTTTTAGAACATAGATAAATCATTTAATAAATATGGAAATAGCAAACAGAGAGAAAACAGATGATGGCAATTACGGCTTCCTGTCCTGTGATCATCATTTAGCTCAAATGCTTGCAGGTTACTGTAATTCCCAGGGTTCCAATTAGGAGCAAGAATTGGTGAGATAGGAGAGCAAGAGATTTTGTTACACTTAAACTGCATCTGTAAAACAGGAAAATAGAGGTAATTAAGACATGGATATACTTATAGATAAAATTCTGTTAGGGTTAGTTTAGTTGAGGTGAGAGTTAAGATCAAAATACAATACATTAAACCAGATATTAAATAAGTTTGTATCTTAGGTTTGAAAACTGCACCCAATATAAAAAGGTCTGAAATCCAATTCTTCATTACGGCTTCCACAGCTTCCACTGTTTAGCCAATAATCCAACCACTTTCCTTTTGAAGAAGGGCTCTAAGTCTGTCACAACCTCTTTTCAAGGAAGCGACTTAAGTCCCATGAATCTCAGATGTGCTGGATCCTACTGGTGTGTAGGCCAATCGGTGTATCCAGTTGTTTGCCTTATAATGGAGTGAATAAGCTCCTGAATCCTCCCCTTTAGGCTCTGGATGGTTCCGCCTACATAGATTAAACTGCAGGTGCACCAAACGATATCTGTAACAAAGCTTGCCCTGCGAATAATAAATTGTCTGATGTCCACCCTCCTATACATCTGGGAGTATTTAAATTCCTTGCTCTGATTTGCTTACTGGCAGACATTACATCTGGCACACATATAAAAGTCTAGTGGGTGTGATGGTAGGCCTTGTCTCGTTGTAGGTGTTGTCTTGCCAAATTGGCTGTGGACAATCTTGTCTTTGAGACTAGTGCTTCTGCTAAAGGTAAACCCTTGGTTTTCACCTACTGCTTCAGCTACTACTTCATCACCAAGAAAAATGGGCATGTTTTGTGATATAATGTTGCCAGTTTGTTTGGCCCAATTGTTGTACTCTGTTACAATTGTGACAGGCCACACCCTGTGTTTTGAACCCTTTTAGATTTCAGGAGATAATTTCTGTTAATATTCTTAGCCTTCTGTATGAAATTCTCTAGTAATGAATGCTCATATCCTCTTTGCTTAAAACAGTCTCTCAGATCCCTTGACTGATTGTCAAAATCCTCTGAAGGGGCACAGTTTCTCTGAATTCGCACAAATTGACTGCACGGGATTGAGTCAGTTTGCTGCCAACAACATGCCTCAGCTTGTTCTGCTGTTTGAGTGCTAGCATTCTGGTTTTGTGTGTATGATGGTCACCAGTACCAACATGTCTCCCCTGACCTAACCAAGCTGGCATAAAGTCACCATCCCATTCTCTGTGTCTAACAAATAAAAGTCCCATACTAAAGATTTTGAAGCCCTAAGCATTACATGATATGAGGGTGCAGTTGGGGTCTCCAGAGCAATGGTTTGTGTTAAGGACACTGCTTCAGTTTTTACATGATGCAGTTTTACTGGATGCACCAGCCTGAGTTGGTTTACCAGGGAGAGTAACTGATGCAGTTGTTCTCCCAGGTGTTTTACCCATACCACCAGCCACTCCTAAAGCAAAGTGGGAAGGACTAAATGTTTAGGTTTTTATTAGTGGTGTTCACATTAAATTCAAAACAGTGATTTATTCTGTTAAAAGTCCTAATAATTTATAAATCCAGAACAAATGGTTTGATACATTTTATCGGACCAACAAGAATGCTACAAAAAGAACAAATAGCTTTAGCTTTCAGACCAACAAGTCCTTCTTCAGAAGCTCAAGAAGGACTTTTCAGTTCGAAAGATAAAGCCATTTGTTAATTTTGTAACATCCTTGTTGGTCCAATAAAAGGTATCAAACCATTTGTTCTGGATTTGTTCTTGCTAGGACCAATACGGCATTAAACAGTTTGTTTGTTAATAAATTATTATATATTTATGTGCATACCTGGGGGGTTTCTTGCTGAAAAAAATGGTAATCTCATGCTGTTTGAGTTGACCAGATTGCTCAGCTTCACTTCATTGTCCTGTCACCCACAACACACAAGATATTCTTCTTATTCAGTAAAAACACATCCAGGTAAGCATATAAACATAACTAGGCCTCCTAACTCTACTGTCATGCCTGTTTGTTTTAAAAGCATTCTAAAATGGTATATTTTAGTCAAAAAGACTCTTTATTATACAGTTCCTCTACCTATGTATTGTTACTGTATGTCAGTCCTCATGCTGAATATACCAAGGTGCTTAAATTGTATATATTTACTGTAGTGTCAAAATGAGAATCACAGAATTATAGAATGTGAGCGCTAATAAAGACCAAGGGTCCATCCACTCTGCCCATTTGTTGTACTGCCTGTACCCTGGGCCTACCATCTGTTGCAGCCACGTCAATGAGACCTTTTACCCTACCCCATCTGTACTTAAACCCTCTCACAGTCTCTGCCCCACCACATCTTCTGGCAGGCTGTTTCAAAGCTCAGTTGCCCATTCTGTAAAGAAGTACTTTCCCGCAACTCTCCTGAACCTTCCTCTGACCAATTTCCAGGGATGTCCTCTAGTCACAGATCTGAGGTTCCTAGTGAACAGTTACTCACACATTATTTCCTCTTGTTAATGCCCCTCAGGCATTTGAATATTTCAGTCATATCACTCCACTCCCTTTTAGTCTCCAGGGAGTATATGTTCAGGGCACTAAGTTGCTGCTCATAAGATCTGCCTTTCTTACTCAGAATCATTTTGTTTTTGTTTTTTTTTTTTTTATTTTTGATTTCATTCAGCTACTATTGCAACAATCCCGTAAAGGGATGTTGAAGATAATTACGTTCTGCGCATATACAATTTTACAAATTATGTAATAATAAGAAGACACACGTGCCATGACACTTAGATTTTGGTAGTGCACCAAACCCCTGCACCTCAGCTGCACCTGATTTTACAATCTCATGCACAGTTACGACAATTTCCACCATTCACAGCAGCTTACGCCAAATATCTAGTGCAAGCGCTGTAAAAACAGCCCTTGGGATTGCCACAAGCTGGACCACAAAAAGGTGGTCTAACCTGCATCAATTTGGTGCACAGGATAGAAAATCCTGACCCTGCTAGGAGAATGCCGCAAACACCATGCACCATATGTTCGGTGCATCAAGGAGCTTGAGGCATTCTCCAACTTCTGAAAATCTGGCCCTATAGCCTTTACACAATTATGTAAAAATACATAATAACTTCCCTACTACAGTGTACGTGCTTCATCCTTTGACATTTAAAAGTAATATAAAACATAATTCATCTTATTAGGATTTCATACTAGGAAAAGGTAGGCATACAGAAGGCCGAAGCCCATAAGTGTATGTCTCCAGCACAAGCTGGTGTAATTGCTCTCAGTTTACAACAGAAATCTATCTAGATTTTGTTTGAACGTAGCATGATTGTTGCACTCAAGTAGTAGGTTGGGGATAGAGTTCCATAATGCAATAATTCTTTAAGTGTAGTAGGCTCTTCTTTTATTGGTTCTGGGGCATGTGAGTGCAAGTTGGTGGGTATGGCTATGTAGGATGAGGTCACGATTATTGTTGGTCATATTCAACTGATTCAATAATTCAATATTGGTGTATATTGTGTGCATTAGTAAGAGATCATCTCTCTTTCTTCTTAATTCCAATGGGTACATATTTAGTTCCTGTAGCTTTGTCTTATAATTTTTGTCCTACATGTTAGTGACCATCTTTGTTAGTCTTCTCTGAACTCACTCCACTCTACCAATGTCTCTCTTTAGGTACAGACTCCAAAGAGGGGAGCAGTAGTCGAGGTGAGGCCTCATGTATGCTCTATACAATGGCAGGATGCAACCCCTGTCTCGGGAGGTGAAACTGCTTTTAATGCAACTGATAAGTCCATTAGCTCTGTTTATGATAAAATTACAATGACTACCAGAAGTTAGTTCAGGGTTAATGATTACACCTAAGTCATTTTGTTGGACCACTGAAGTTAGTATGTGCCCATTTAGTGTGTACTTATTTAATGTGTTAGCAGTACCGAAGTGCATAGTTACACATTTGTCTATGTTAAAGGACATACGTTTTTTATCTGGCCATGTCTCAATTTACTTTATCTTTCCTTTATTGTTATAAACTGTATTGTTAGGGACGTATTTAGCCTCTAAATCTAGTCTTTTATTTTTTATTGAGCTCCAAAGATCATCTGGGGAGGTTACATCTATTTCCCAATCCCAGATGCAAAGTTCAGATTTTAACTGTGCCAAATTTGCTTTATTATAATCCTTAAAAATGGTTTTCCCTATATCGCATTTTATCTGTATATCACAGTTAAAACCTATAATGTTGTGGTCACTGTTATGTATAGGAGGTTTGACCTTTATGTTAGTTATATTATCAATATTGTCAGTTAACAGTAAGTCAAGAATATTGTTTTTTCTTGTTGCCACATTAATTAGTTGATGTAGTCCATTAGACGAGCAGCAATCCAAGAAGTGATTTTCCTGAAAGTTGGTTCCTGTGTAACTATGACAATTTATGCCAGGGAAATTAAAGTCACCCATTAGTAATATTTATTTGTAGTTGGATTTGATGTTTATGCTATTTAGCATAGCTTGATTACTTATTAGGTCTGTGTCAAGTGGTCTGTAACAAAGGTCAATAAGGTATTTTGTTAAAACAACATTTACCCTGACTTACATTAGAGCTCTGCCGTAACAAATTGTATCAAAATTCCATACAACTGGTTAAAAGAACAAGGTTCAGTACAGCAATCATTTATATATTTTGTTTTCCTCATTTGTTTTCATGGTAGTGCATGAACAGAGACTTTTCATATGTTTGAGTTCTGACCTATGGCTTTTTCCACCCATGCTGTATTTGTAACTCATGTTTCACAGTTTCTTTTGGTGGTAATAGGTTGTGTAGTTTGTAGTTAGACTCACATTTTTTTAAACATGTTGCTGGCCATTTTTTCTCTTCTTTCCTCTAAACTTTTCTATTTGCACTTTTCCAATAGCTCAACATAACTAATGTCCTTGCCATATATAGTCCTACGTGCCCTTTTCTGTCTCAGTTTCTTCTCTTTCTTTTGCAGTTAGTCCTCCATGCCACACAGTTGCTCTGTATTCTAACACTGGTCGTCTTAGAATAGTTACATAAAAATAGACCAGATCTTTAAATAGGGTAGACCTTTTTGTGCAGGAATGAAAACTTCTCACTTTTCTAGAGGCACAACGGAAATATGGATGGTCCACCTCCTTTTGTTGTAAGTACCTTCAGTTATCTCACATGTTTACTTAGCATTTTGGAACTGGGAAATGGTGCAACTCGTATGAGTCTCAACTTCTTACCTTGGTCTCTGTGGCACAATCCTTCCATACTATAGCTTACTATTATAACAAATTTCATGAAGTCCTCTCTTGGAAAGAGCCCAAATAATTTTACTGTTGGGACCAAGCCTTTCCTTCCTCCAATGGTTCTCGTAACTGGTCCCAAATCTGGTGGGATACCTACAAGTTTTTAAAATGGGATAGATACCATCGCATGCATTTTCAGATCCTACACAATCTTTACTATACTCCTCTTAAACTGCATAGGATGGGAAAACTACCATTTATGGTGTGTTCTAGATGTAATAAAGATCTGGGCACACTGTTTCATATACTCTGGGAATGTGAGAAAGTAACACCTTTTTGGGAATCCATAAAACAACACTTAGATCCACTTCTGTGTTTAGCTTTAGCCTTTTCACCAGCTATATGTTTGCTGGGGGACATCAGTACTGAATTATTTGGAGTTCAAAGGCCTCATTTGACCTTGATATCGGCCTGTGCCAAGAAAGTTATTTTAAGACACTGGTGTGATCAAAATATCCCACAGTTCATAGAATGGTACAAATAGATCTTGTTTGTATTACAAGTGGAGTGGACTGTTGCTAATGTATCAGATCACCTTGATAGATATGTAAGGATTTGGGAGCCTTTATATACCTTATTAACTCCTGGATCCAACAACGCTTGTAGCTTTTGATTGCTTTTGTCCTGTTTTAGTAGCTTGGGAGAAAACACCAGGAGAAAGGACTGCTGTGTGACTGGACTTCTCTGCTGGGACTATAGTAGAAGAACTTTTGTATTTGACCTTTAATTAAGGGTAAAAAAACTAACATACAAAAAAAAAGTGTGTGTTTGGGTTAACTGAACTGAATGGGTATGTGAAGAATTATCTAGGTGTAAATCTCAGGTGACTGAAAGGACTTAACTGCTGTGAGGTTTAAATTACTTGTAGAAAGATCTGGTAAGTAGGGGGAGTGGCTCAGCTAGAAGGAAGCTACATTTAAAGACTGCCTTAGAAAGTTTCTGCTAGTAGCTTGGCAGAAAACACCAGGAGAAAGGACTGCTGTGTGACTGGACTTCTCTGCTGGGACTATATTGCCCTCCTTCCCTCCCCCCCACCCCCACCCAAAGCTAGTTCTATTTTTATAGGCACAGGATTTGACTGACAACAGGAACTTCCTGTTTAGGGGCAGGAAGTGAGTGATCACAGAACCACCAAGGACCCACCATCCTAGAAGGGCAAAGTAGCTCTCCAGCCCCCTCTAGCTGCTGGAGGTCTGCCTCTGAGCAAATAAGTGGTCTACAGCAAATATAGGATATTCTTGTCTCAGAACAGGACAATCAGGAGCTTAAAGGGCACACAGGCAGAAAGTAAGGAGAGAGAGAAAAAAAACAGAGGAAAGAGTAAAGATTGCAAACAGTTAAGGGGCCAGAAATAAGACATGATTGGAGTGGTGCAGTGCAGTGGCTGTGGAGCAGCAGTCTTCGGGGAGATGTTCTGGAGGATGCGGTGTTGTCCCATCTGCAGGCACCTCTCTGGGCTGAGGGAGGAGGTTGCTCATCTCCAGGCTGAGTTGGCCAGGATTTGTGGGACCTCCTCTTCCATTCTGGGACCACCAGTGCCACTGCCGTTGCCTCAGAGGTTGCCAAGAAAGAGGAGCGGTTGGACCACAGTGGGCTCAGGGAGGGTGAGGGTGGTGGAACAGAGGTGCATCCCTCCCGTTGTACCTCTCCACAATTCCTATGCCATTCTGGCAAAGTGTGGTTCCCCTATGGAGGCATCCACAGTGGAGACCAAGGAGGATGCTGGGAACCTCCACAAACGAGACCCACAGGAGGGTGGCAGGGGACCCTGCAGGGGAAGGAAACAACTCCTGGTAGGGGACTCCATTGTTAGGAAGGTAGAACTGGGGGAGGAAGGGGAGAGGGAGGTAAGGTGCCTGCCTGGCGCCATGGCTTGGAGGGACAGGGAGCGAATCCTCAGGATTGCCAGAGCAGCTGCACAGGGGAGGGAGCTGGATGTCATTGTCCACCTAGGGACAAATGACCTGGCTAAGAAAGGGATTAGAGAAATGCAGGAAGAGTTTGTGGAATTGGGGAGGGGCCTTAGTCAAGTAGCACGCACGGTAACCTTCTCGGAGGTGCTACCATCTATGGCATAGGAGAGGCTAGGATGTTCTGCACCATGGGATCTCAATTAGTGGTTGAAAAACGGTGTGGAGCTCAGGGATTTGGCTTCATTGGGGACTGGGGTCCACCTGGAGTGATGCAGGCCTATACTGGCATGATGGGCTGCATCTGTCCGGAGGAACCAGGATCCTAGGTGATAGGTTTAAATGCTTCATTGGCAAGCTTTTAAACTAGCCAAGGGGGGAGGCACTGGAAAGGAGCAGGAAAATCCTAGCCCCCCCAAATAATCATGGTAGTAAGTGCGACAAACACCAACATAGAGGTGTCGATAGGGAGAAGAGCATGGGTAAATGGAGAAAGTGACAAAGGCAAGAAGGACAGGGATGGGGCAAAAGGAAGTAAGGCCATCAGGGAATGGAGGGTAATGAGTACCAATGCCCGTAGTCTGGGCAACAAGCTCCCTGAGCTGATGGCCTTAATGGAAGAGGGATGCCTGGATATCGTAGCAGTCACAGAAACATGGTACACAGAGAACCATGACTGGGATGTTAACATACCAGAGTACATAACCTACAGGAGAGACAGGCAGGGGAGAAGAGGGGGAGGATTAGCTCTCTATGTAAAGGAAGGATAAAGCAACTGAACAAAAGAGTAAACAGGGAGGAGAGGAGGCACTGTGGGTCACCTTGAGACTGGAAGGGCACCACAATCCGCACAGGAGTTGTGTACAGACCCCCATGTCAGGGGAAGGAATGGACAAGGATATGATAGAAGGCATTCTTAGAATGGCAGAGAAAGGGGAGATACTGTTGATGGGAGACCTGAATATGCCAGATGTTAACTGGAGCACATTGCTGCAGCCACATCCAAGAGCAGGACCATTCTTGATGCCCTACAGGTGGCAGGCATTAGACAGCTAGTTTCGAACCCACTTCGTGAGGGAGCAATCTTAGACCTCAACTCTCAAATGGGTGCAGTGAGAGGATCTCAGATCTAGAAGTGGGTTACCATTTGGGGACAAGTGACCATCAAACAGTGTGGTTCACATTAAACTCAGCTACAGAGTCAAGCCATACAAAAGTGAGGGTACTGGACTTTAGGAGGACTGACTTTTGAAGATGGGAGAGTGCCTCAGAAAAGCACTAGCAAACAGGCTAGAAGGAGTGTGGAGCAACAATGGGGAATTATCAAAACTGCCATCACAGAGGCAACAAGCTCTTGTGTGAAGCAAATAAACAAATCAAAACGAAAGAAAAGCCACTATGGTTCTCAAAGAGGTGGCTGTGAAAGTTAGGAAAAAAAGATAGCATTCCGAAGTATAAGGAAACACAGAAGGAGCAGGACAGAGAGCTGTACCAGTTAAGGCAGAAGAAAGCAGGGAAGGAAGTCAGAATAGCAAAGGCCCAAACTGAGGAAAAGATAGCCAACTCAGTTAAGAAGGGGGATAAAACCTTTTATAGGCACATCAGCGAGTGTAGAAAGACAAAGGGAGGGATAGTGAGGCTGAATAGAATGAACGGTGGATGGGCAGAGGGGGACAGTGAAAAAGCAGGAATACTGAACGAATATTTCTGCTCAGTATTCACAAAAGAGGAGGGGGAAGTGCCTAATCCAATTAACAGAAGCACTCTTGATAGGGGGGTCGATCCCAGTCCTTTCACAGAAGAAAGGGTTCTGCAAGAACTCCTAAAACTGAAGGTGGACAAAGCAGTAGGTCCTGATGGAATTCACCCCAGAATTCTAAAAGAATTAAGGGAAGAACTAGTGAAACCACTGGCTACTCTTTTTAATAAATCATGGGAGGATGGTGTGGTACCCGAGGACTGGAGGAAAGCAGATGTGATTCCCCTTCACAAAAGTGGGTCCAAGACAGAGGCAGGAAACTACAGACCTGTCAGTCTGACCTCTGTGGTAGGGAAAGTGATGGAGTCACTTCTGAAGGAAAGAATAGTCGAGTACCTAGAGGTCAGTGGACACAGGACCCAAGGCAGCATGGGTTCTACAGCGGAAGGTCATGTCAGACGAATCTAATAGATTTCTTTGACTGGGTGACCAAAGTAGTAGACCAGGGAGGGCTGTGGACATGGCCTACCTAGACTTTAGCAAGGCATTTGACACAGTCCCACACAAAGATTAATAGTCAAATTAACCAGCCTGGGAGTGGGACCCAGGTGGTAGCCTGGGTAAACATTGGCTGGACAACAGGACACAGAAGGTAATTGTAAATGGAGTCCACTCTGAAGAAAGGGGGGTTACTAGTGGGCACCGCAGGGTTCCAGATGGGTCCAGTCCTTTTAATGTCTTCATCAGTGACATTGCAGAGGGACTGGAAGGAAAAGTATGCCTTTTGCAGATGACACAAAGATCTGCAACAGGGTTGATACACAAGGAGGCATGGAAAGGATGAAAAGGGACTTGGCAAGGTTGGAGGAATGGTCAGAAGTATGGCAGCTAGGATTCAATGCAAAGAAGTGCAAAATAATGCACCTGGGAAACAAGAACCCTGGGGAAGAATACACAATGGGTGGGAGGTAGTAACAACAACAAAAAAGGAAAGGGACCTGGGGGTAATCATATCAGATGACCTTAAGGTTAGCAAGCAATGTGAGAAGGCAGTAGGGAGGGCTGGGGTATACTGGGATGTATAGGGAGAGGCATCACCAGCAGAAAGCAGGAAGTTGTTATCCCTCTGTACAGACAGTTGGTGAGACCCCTTCTGAGTACTGTGTCCAGTTCTGAGACCCCATCTCCGCAAGGACATAGACAGGATAGAGGCAGTCCAGAGGAGGGCAACTAAAATGGTGCAGGTTCTGCAAGAGAAGCCGTATGAGGAGATACTAAAGGAGCTTAATATGTATACCCTTGAGGAAAGAAGGGAGAGGGGGACATGATAGAAACTTTTAAGTACCTCAGTGGAATCAACAAAGTCCAAGAGGGTAGCATCTTTCAGAAAAAGAGACGTGCAAGAACAAGGGGACACAATTTAAAGATAGAAGGGGGCGGTTCAGGGGCAATGTGAGGAAGTATTATTTCACAGAGAGGGTAGTGGATGCATGGAACAGCCTTCCTGAGGAGGTTGTGGGGTCTAAAACTGTGGGAGAATTCAAGAATGCGTGGGACAGACATAAGGCAATTCTTGGGGGGGGGTAGGAAGAAATAGGCTGTTGGTTAACTAGGATCTGCAGCCTATCCTGTAGGTAGGGAAATGGGCAGACTAGAAGGGCCTAGCGGTCCTTATCTGCCGTCAAAGTCTATGTTTCTATGTTTCTATGTTTAAGCTCTTAAATATTCACACTTAGTTTGCTGCATTGGGAACTTTGATAAATGTGAAGCTGTTTATACTTGCAAACCCACTTTATTGTTACATAGTCCTCCTAGTAGATACACACAGCGGTAACCCTGATTTTTGTCATTGCAATTGTAATCTTGTTGATATTTCTGGTCCAAGGATGAGGTGTTGGGAAGGGTTTGGTGGGGGGAGGGAGAGTAAAATAGTAATATCTTATGTGGAAGAGTTTTATGTTGTTATAATTTGTAAATCTCTGCTGTTTTTATCTGCTTCAAACTTTTCACGATGTTCGCTTGTGTACTTTGTACTACCTGGTACTTTAATAAAGTATATTTAATTGGACAAAAAAAAAAAAATAGACCAGATCACTCTGATTAAGATCTGCCCTTCTTAACATGGTTAACCAGTACTACAACTTGATATTGGCCTTTTTTATCATGCTATCGACTTGATCCCCCCATCCAAAATAATTTTGAAATATAATCTCTAGTAGCTTAACATTGGAAACTGCTTCTACCTGTACCTCATCAAACACTGGGAGGTGGCGTCATTCCATTTGCTTAGCTTACCATATCAAATTTCTTTCATTTTATCAGGATTTATTTTCATATAATTTATGTTTGACCATTCTTCAGTGTACCAAAGATAGTTTTGCATAGTACTTTCTGCCTTACTTGAAAAAACATCTATAACTGTTGTGTTTTCAAATGTATTTTATATATATTTTGCATTATTTATTCATCTCCCCATGTCCGACTGGCCTTTCCTTCAGGCCTTCTGCCAAGGAACTCCCCATCCACTCTGTACCCACCCCTGCACCAGCTTCTGATCTCACATTGCAGCCAGCCCAGGGTAGCCTGACGTATCCCATTGTCGGGCAGGTTCCCTCCTTCGGGGGGGGGGGAGTGCCTTCTGGCTTACCTTTCTCAGTCCTGGGTGCTGCTAAGATCAATCATGGCTCTCTGGGGGCTGCATGGAGGTGGTGGATCCAGGCGGCCATCATCCGGTCGATCAGATGCCATTTTCTGTGTTTTTCCTGGCACCCCTGACATCGCGCAGTATCTGTAGTGCTCCCAGTCTCCACCAGGGGTCACTACAGAGTGCAGCATCACCCTAACCCACTCCAGAAGAGGAGAGCAGCCCTCCAAATGCTCAGTCCTCTCCTTCCCCTGCTGACCCCCAGCCCATTCTGTCCATGTATTTTATACATGACCCACAGGTCTGCAAATCATTTATCATAACTAAGACTAAAAGGGGACCCAATTCTGTGCCCCGAGGAACACCTTCTATATCACAATCTACCTCACATTTATGCTCTTTAATTTAAACTCACTGTGTTCTTCCCTCTAAAAAATTGTAAGCCCACTTTACGATACAACTTTGAATTCCAAAAGCTTCTAGTTTGCCAATTAGTGTCTCATGGTCTATTAAATTGAATGCTTTCTTGTACTCCACTAAGACTGCTCTAACAAATTGTTCATTGCCTGTGCAGTCATAGTCAATTCAAAATATTTAAGGGTAGTGCCCCTCAGAGATCCAAACTGATCTCTGGTTCCCTCAGTTAGTATAGTCCAAAACACCTCATTAAAGGACCACATACATACTGATATACAGTAAATGAAGTGACTGCCAAACTAACAAAAATAAATAAGAAAAAATCCCCAGGACCAGATGAAATATACCCCAGTGTCATTTCAGAGATGGCCATCCAGATAGCTCCCCCCCCCCATTAACATTTATCTTTCAGGTATCCTTAGATAGGGGGGAAGTGGTAAAAAGCTGGAAGGAAACCCATGTGGTCCTTATTTACAAAAAAGGAAAAAAAGACTCCCAGGAAAACTATAGACCTGTGAGCATAACTTCAGTCTTGGACAAGGTATTAGAGGGAATAATCAAGGACCAGATTCAATCCCACTTAAAACAACATGATTTTACAAAGGCTAGATAATGTCAGATGAACCTTCTTCACTTCTATGAGAATGTGAGCAGAGCATTAGACTTGGGGAATTCTGTGGATGTGGTCTTTCTGGACTTTTCAAAAGCATTTGACAAGCTCCCACATAATGAATTAATAACTTCACTACACAATACTGGAATTCTAAGCAACATCATAAACTGGATCTCTGCATGGTTGGAAAATAGGAGGCAGAGGGTCACAATAAATGGCGTCCTATCAGACTGGTTGACAGTGACAAGCGGGGTCCCTCGGGGCTCCGTCTTGGGACCATGTTTGTTTAACATATACATATCATCACTAAAATATAATAATGAGTCTGCACTAAATTCATGGACGATTGTTGTGTGGGGGCCATTGTAAATATAGAGGAGGATCATATAACTCTACAGAATGCTCTAGATTATATAGAAGGCTGGACAAATAAATATGAACTAAAATTAAACAAAGAAAAGTGTACAGTCATGCATATGGGGAATAAGAATCAGGGGATACATTATACGTTAATTCAACTCTTCAGGCTATGGCACAGGAAAAAAGATCTAGAGATTGTAATATTATGATAGAGGTCTTCAAGTGTCTCGAAGGAATGAATAGGGTAAACCTTGAGGGGGTCTTTCAGCTGAGAGAGGTGGGGGCCACCAGGGGACATGCAATGAAGCTGGACAGGGGGAGAATGAGGGGGGAAACAAGAAGGTGCTAATTCACTGAGAGGGTGGTGAAGCCCTGGAATGCACTGCCTAGGGAGTTGGTGGCTGCTACTACTGTGTAGGGGTTCAAGAAAGGCTGGGATAGGTATAGAGGGAGAATGTGTCATGGAGTTCCACTGGGAAATGGGGGTCCTTGTAGGGAAGGAGGAGGGGGCTACTAATGGTGCCCTGGGAAGGTACTGACCATCGAACAGACTTGACAGACCATAGGGCCTAATCTGTTGGCTTTGTAGTGTTTTAGTATTTTTTTTTAGTATAATAAACAAGCATTTGTCAATGCCGAATGTTTGCTTACTGGCATTGGCAGTGGTAGTGCAGAAGTTACAGAGCTGCGTAATAGGAATGGCAGTTAAGTATTAAACTGAAGCCAACCCCACCACCACCCTGCAGAGAGTGACAGGCATTGGGGTGTGCGTTTGGGTCACCAGGCATAACGGCCACGCCATTTCAGTACACCCCACCCTGCAGACACTGGCAAGTGTCACGGTGTTCCTTGGGGTCTTTGGTCCTTATGTGCACCCCGTCCCATTAGGAAATACAGTGGGATGAGTGCGATATAGGAGAATGGGGTGAACTATGGGGCCAAAGAGTCCAAGGCATACCTCAATGCTTCTCACTGGCTGCAGGGTATGGAATGGTATGAGCATTACAGGCAAAAATCCCAAGTCACACCCCTGATGCCTGTCATTCTCTACAGGGCTGGGTGTTATGGTTGGAAACCCTAATACCTCAGGCATTTGTTGGTATTTTCACTCCAAATGTTCAACATATTTTTTTTGTGACCCCACCTCATGAACAGGGGAAATATCAGTTTCTTAGCCGAAAGCTGCTTATACACAGAGACTACGGCATTTAGCACCACAGGTGCAAAAACATTCGAGCGGATGTGAAAAATGACAGCTGTACTGTTCATGGGGAGGTGTAAAAATGGCAATGTTGTAAATCTGCAGTAAAAATATTTAAAAAAATGGTGAAGTCATGAGCGTACATAGAAACTGTGCAACGCACACCAGTACTATAATTAGGTTAGGGATATTTTTACAGCAGATTGTCAACTCAGGCATTTTGGTGCCTCCGATCATGAACAGTGTCACTGTGATCTTCTTCATCTGTCCTGAACAATGATTTCCCACAGCGGCCATGCATCTCTGCGCTGAAAGTGTGAAAACACACTTCAGCCATGTTGTGAAAAATGACAGCTGTACTGTAAATAAGGCAGTGTGGAAAAATGCCACTGGTGAAAATCTGGACATAAAATATTACAAAGTCATGAACTTACGAGGGTGCGTGGAAACTGCGCAATGCTCATTCATAACACAGTCATTTTATGGACTTTTGTCACCAAATTTTCAACATAGCCATTTTAAGACCTCTGCTCATGAACAGTGTAACTGTGATTTTCTTAATCTGTCCCAAACATTGCTTTCACACACTAACAGCACCATTATGCGCTACATTGCGAAACACATTTTGGGCAGCATATGAAAATGGCAGCTGTACTGTTCATAAGGAAGTGTAATAAAATGGCAATGTTGAAAATCTGGAGTGAAAATATTAAATTTGCAAACTTATGATCATGCATAGGAACTGCGTAACGCACACTCGTAAAGCAGTCATTTTTAAGAATGTTTTCACCAAATTTTCAACATAGCCATTTTAAGACCTCTGCTCATGAACAGTGTCACTGTGATTTTCTTAATGTGTCCCATACATTGATTTAGCACACCGACTGTGCCATTGTGCGCTACATGGGCGGAAACACGTTTTGGGTGAGATGTGAAAAATGACAGTTGTACTACTTATAAGAAGGTGTGGTAAAATGGCAATGTTGAAAATCTGGAGTGAAAATATTGAAAATTTGCGAACTTACGAGCATGCATAGGAACTGTGCAATGCATGCTCGAAAAACAGTCGTTGTTTGAAATTTTTCCACCAAATTTTCAAAATAGGCTTCTTAAGAGCCCACCTTATGAACACTGGCAGTGTAATTTCGTTAATTGGTCCCGAAAGGTGACTTCGCGCAGTGACTGTGAAATCACCCTTCAGGCCCGAATAACACCATGACAGTGACATCATTCATGAGAAGGGGTCACAAAAACCCCATGTTGAAAATTTGGTGCAAAAATTCCCAAAAATACCTGAGATATGCAACAAAGTTGAAAAACCCCTATCTAGCCCATTATACAGCTTACCGGCATTTTCTCAGTTCGCGGTCGGCTTTGAAGAGTGCAGACGTGTTCCCGGTCCACCAAAGATCGCTGCGCCAAGGTCCGAGGTAAGTTGGGGGTGGAGGGGTGGGGAGACAGGGCGCAGTGTGGGTGCGGGTTGTGGAGGGGCCAGGGAGACTATGTGGGACTGTTTTTCTTTACAGGTGTTCTTTTTGTTTCCAATGATGGTGGGACATTTGCCATGCTGGGGTGGGCTGTCAGGCGTGGCACAAGGATGGTTAGAGGCATTCAGCCAATGGGGGATTAGGCACCCCATCGCCCAAAACATCGATTGCCACACTGGGAGTTGGCTCCCAGCGTGGCACCCAGTACTCGGGAGGACGGTGGAGCCAGCGAGTTGGGCACCCCTGGCTATATCATGAGTTGCCACACGTTGGGGTGGGCACCCAGGCGTGGCATTGAAGGCTTTGGGGGCGGGAGGCTGGCACAGTGCAAGGGGCATTGGCACCCCTGGCGGATATACAGTGTGTGCGTCGTGTGGGGGGTGCACACGTGTGTGTGTGTGTGTGTGGAGGGGAGCTGCGCATGAGCAAGCGATATCTTATTGCTGCTCACTGAAGCATAGCTCCCCCTTTGCACTGTATGCCACTGCATTTTGGAGCTTGTCATAGACAGCTCCATCATGCATTGGCTTACAGGGGCCGAGCCTGCAAACACAGTGACTGAATTGGAAGAGTGGGTGACACACCTCCAAAATCTCGGATGATGGCACTATGTTTCTTGCACATGCGTGCAAGCAAACATAACAAACATAAAAAATGTATCTTAATTTTTGAAGACCGTTACTTTTTTTTTGTGTGTGTGCATATGTGACGTATGAATGAGGGATCCACTCACTGTAGATCAAGAGAGGATGTGAAATAGCGCAGGTACATGGGGGGGGGTGAACAAAGTGGTAGACAGTAAGCCCTACCAGAGCTTCAGGCTGATGTAGCACAGTGATACATGGGAGGGGTGAACAAAGTGGTAGACAGTAAGCCCTACCAGAGCTTCAGGCTGATGTAGAACAGCTGGACTAAGGCAAGGGAGGATGTGAAATGGTACAGGTACATGGGGGGGGTGAACAAAGTAAGCCCTACCTGAGCTTCAGGCTGATGTTGCACAGCTGGACTAAGGCACAAGCACCCACGGCATGTTCTTATAGTCCCCATTTATATGTTCATTTATGTTCTTACAGCGCTGATTGCCTAACTGAGCCAAGATGTAAAACAGATACTAAAATGTCAGGTTTATTTCAGGTGACCAGGATCGTAGTGGGGAGAGGGGGCAAGTGAAACAATGTCCTGAGAATGTGCTTAAACTTATTAACCGTTGTTGTGCTACTGGAGTGATACACCGTCCAGAATCCCTATATCGCTCAAATTATGTTTGCAGCCTAAAGGTGCTTTGGTGGATTGGCATTTACATTACTCAGCGGCAAATCTTTTTCATACTTTTTGTGATCATCGGTTAAGATATAACCACTAACTGATGAGACACTTGGGGGCATGAAACTGTGCTACCAGCAAAGTTGCATTTGCAAAGCCCTGAATATTTATCTGTTGATAATGAAATGAAAACTGTCAGCTGATAACATTCAGCCACTGTCCATTGCACAGAATAGACATATCACTGATAGATCTGGAGCAAAGGGACATGCACTTGCCAATAACACCACTACAGCTCCAGACACGGAAGAAAGAAGTTCATGCACTTTCATTGCTGTTAACTTTTTCAGCATTTAAAACAGTTACTTAGCATCTGCACTAAGATGTTACCGTCGCTGAACTGAATTGTGACACCAGAATCCTGCAATCAACATTTGTCAGCAAAAGTGAATTGAAAAATCAATAGCTGTATAAAATGGTAAGTAACATGAGTCAATAACAACATATCTGCATGTAATACTTGGCTTAAAATTTGAGCACCACCATATTCCAGCACAGCATCAAACAGGGATGCCATTTATAATTCAGCTAATGTCAAGCAGTTTCGAGCCATAAAAAAGTATTACTGTATCAGTATGGTGGCAGTAACGGGATCAGGAAATTATGAAATAAAATGCAACAGCACCCCTGTTGGCTATATGTTGTGCGGGTGCAGGGAGTGCATGAGCACCCAGGGGTGGGCTGTTAGGCGGCTTCAGATTCACTGGAGAAAAGGGTGGATTTGATTGTGAGCTATGGTTGAATTTGTGTTTTCTTTTTCTATACCTACTTTTCGATATTTTGTTAGGGCACATGTCCAACCCTAAGATGTTTAGGGTCACAAGGTGATGTGACTTCATTGAGCATCTGATTTGAGAAAGAGCTGTGTGATTCTATCTAAATGCCAGCTCACGGCAATTCAGAGAAAAAAAAATATTTTGAAGCTGCATTACCAGACTAAGTGTGCAGTTTAGTGAATTACCACACAGGGGTGTGTATATGACAGGACTAAAAAGCGCATTAAAGTGCTTCAGTCATGAAAACCTCCCCCACTGGCTGCTGCTGAAATGCATAGCAGTATGTTCTGCTTTGTACATTCTGGTAGTTCTTTGCTTCAGCTGCAGATAGTACAGTATGCTTAAATTCGTTTGCATAGGTTTTAGCAGCGAGGAGTTCACATTGACAGAGTCTAGTAAGAGAAAACGCTTGGAATTACACATACAACGAAGTCTGAGTTTTCATATCAAATGCTGAGGTATTTTTTTTCTGGAGGATTAGAACCCATGGAGTCCATGAAGGTGTGCTTTGGAGAGCTGGCATGTGTAAGGACTGTTAGGCACCCACACATTTTGGTGGTCCTGCTTTGGCAGGGAACAGTTTATTAAAGTAATGATGTCTGGCTTGTCCCTCTAAGCTAGACAAGACTGCACCATCCTATCAGGCAACAGACACAGTTGATCTATGTGTGTGTGTGGGGGGGCAGGAGAGGAGCTGCTCACTGAAGCATAGCTCCCTTTTTCAACTGGATGCCACAGCATTTTCAACTGCTGTCATAGACAGCTTCAGCAGTGATTGGAGAACTGTGACCACGCCTGCAAACACACTGACTGAATTGGAAGATACTGACACACCTCTGAAAAACTCAGATGATGGCATTATGTTTCTTGCACATGCATGCAAGCAAACATAAAAATGATTTATCTTTTAGCTCACACTGTGACCTAATGGTAAGAAAAGCTAATGCAACACTAAATTGCATTTTACAGCATGATGCCACCAGAAGTAGGGAGGTACTGATCCCTTCATATGAATCACTGGTGCAATCTCAATTGGAGTACTGCTTGCAAGTGTGGGAACCATACAAAAAGGAGGATGTGGAAATGGTGGAGAGAGAGAGTGCAGAGGAGGGCGACTAGAGCAGTACAGGGCTTGGATGGACTACCTTATGAAGACAGATTTCTGCTTGGGTTATAGGAGATGGAGAGGAGATATGTTCCTCATACAGAAGCTTCACAGATCATAAACTAAGGGAAAACTTAGGACTGGAACTAAAATGAAAAACTCACTCTACAAGGACACATGAATTGCAACTCAAACAAGATAAATATGGGTTAAAAGAGCGTAGATATTGGTTTAGTCAAAGAGTAGTACCCATATGGAAGTCCTCACCTAAAGAGTTAGTGGAGAGTCCTAGTATGGACATCTTCAAAACCAGGTTGGAATCCTTATATCAACATAGAAGCATTGACATATAGCTTACCAACTTTAAGTACAGAACTGGAAATAGCAAGCTAAATGGACGAAAGTCTAAAATATTGCTTTGTAGTACCTATGAGACCTACGTCAGTCTTATCATGTATCCATTCCATAATCCATTTAGTAATGAAAGTTTCAAATATCTTAGATATAACACAAGTGAGTAAAATTGGTCTGAAATATTTGGTTATGTATTTAAAAGTAGTTACCCTTGGAGTGGGGGTTACCCTAGCCTGTTTCCACTGCTGTGGAATTTTTCCAAAAATCATTTATTTATTTTTAATTTATTCTGTATGTGCCCCTCATTCCACCAAGCATCTGCCTCAGTCATAGACCCCCACAGCCGCAGTTCCCCCACATTAGCCATCATCCCGTGACCCCCTGAATTGCCCCCTAGGGCGGAGTCATGGCACCCTGGCCTGAGGTGCCATGAATGTTGGGATAGAGTGGGAGTTAGCCTGGGGGAGCTGATTGTGGCCGGAGGGGCAGGCTTCTTAGAGGCAGCATGCAGGTGTGTTTTTTTCCCCAGATTTTGTGGGGGATGGGAACATGCAGTGACACTGGCGTCTGTCCCGCCCCTTTGGTCCTTGCTGCTGACAACTGCTTGAGGAACCTCTGGCTTCTGCCAGAGGTCAACGTCCCCCATGCACCAGTGACACCAACACCCTCCACCTGGAGAGGGAGAGCAGTCCATGGGATGCTCAACCCATCTCCCCCCAGCCGGCCCTCTGATGAACCAGATCTGTTCCCGGACCCAGGTTGCTGGTATCACAAGTGGAAATCCAACCACTGTGCCCATAGGTTGGCTAAAAATCATTTGAATTGTTAAAGATGTTACAAAGTCAGGGTGCTAACACAGCTGCCCCATCCTTCTACATCCAATTGGGTATTGTAACTAGTCCAGTAGCTGTGTTTTCTTTAATCTTTGTAATTTCTTTTGCTACATCCACAATTTGTATTAACTACTTTTCTGGGACATCCGATTTTTCTGTTTGTTTTTCTGTTAATGGTACCGGTTTTCAACTAACATCACACAGCACCTTATTTAACTCTAATTTTCTCTCCTCTGGATTGTCCCCAGTCTGTGTTTATCCTTACTCAGGTGGAGATATATATATACATACACACACACACACATAAATATATATATATATATATATATATGTATATATATATATATATATATATATATATATATGTATAGATAGATAGATAGATAGATATAGATATATATAGATATACATATTCTTTGTAAAAAATTATGTTAATGCAACATTTAGGGTTCAGGCTAAAGTGTTTTTTGTTTTTTCAAAAACACAGTGGAGTTAGCACAAGGACGTGATGCTTCCATACTCACTTCAAATCACAAAAACACAAAAAGTAGAGCACACACACTTCCAGTAACAAGGGCATGAGTCTAAGAAAAATAACTTTTATTAACAATTACCAATAACCTGTCATGTTTTGGATGTAGATCACATCCTTTCTCAAAGGTTAAACACCAACAGTGAAATAGTCCCTTAAATTCACCAATCAATGAACTCCAACCAATAACTTTAATTAAAACAACATTGTGATAGGTAAAAATAACTACAAACTAATTAACTTTAATAAGCTTCATAAATACAGAAAAAACACTTCATTCTATGATATTGCAACTATTATATTATATAACAATACATAAATCCCAACTTCTTCATAATAAATGATTTAAAATGAGGGTTTGTAATAATAATTAACAAAACAAAATGAGGGGAGAGAAAGAAGGGGAGGTAGGAAGAAAGATGGCGAGAGAGAAGGAACATGAAGCATATCTAATCCTGAAAATATCATTAGCAACAGCACTCTCCATTTATAAACTAATATCAAATCCATACCATTTACTGTGTTATGTCTAACAAACGTACATGTATTTCAGAAAAGCTAATTTCTTTAAAAAAGGGTTTCCAAATAATTTTAATGCATAATCCAATCTTGTGCCATCTTTTACCAATACAAAATGAAAAGAACATTTATAAACCCAATTACTAAACGTATACAGGTTTCGTTATTTTGGAGTTCATCATATTGCACCAATCGCAAAGCATTAACTACAGCAATACAGATCGCGATCGTAACTTTAAAATCAGGGGGACATCTAATATTAGTATAGCATTTACATACTTATAACTTCATAAATTTTAAAACTCTTAGATCACTTTTTTCCATTTCTTTCAAAAAATGACCAAATAATAATAAATGAAAAAATGAAGTAAAGTCGTACATAATTATCCCCAATCGTTAAACATATACTAATTACATTACTGCAGAGTCCATCATATTGCCTTAATCACAAGGTATTAACTACAAAACTACAGATCGTGATCATAGCCAAAAGGGGACATCTAATGTTCATATATAAAGTGCATACTTATACCTTCATAACTTTTAAAATTATTACATCACTTTTCCTTATTGCTTTCCACAATGGAACAAATAAATATAAACGAAAAAATATAAGTGCTGTATAATGGTTATCTATGGTGTTTTGAACTGAAGTTGATGTCTTGAGCATTTTTTGGAAGTTTTCACCAAATTTTCAACATGGGCTTTTTGGGACCCCACCTCATGAACACTTACACTATCATCTCGTTAATCGGACCTGTAAGGTGAATTCACAGTCACTGCTCAGAATCACCTTTTGGGACCGATCAATGAAATGACAGCGCCAGTGTTCATGAGGGAGGTCCCAAAAGCCCATGTTGGAAATCTGGTGCAAAAATTTGAAAAAATGCCCATGTTACAAGCATGCTTTGTGCAGTTTCTACACAGAATTGTAACTTCACCAGTTTTTAATATTTTCACTCCAGATTTTCAACATTGACATTTTTTCACACCTCCTCATGAAAAGTTCATCTGTCTTTTTTACACCCTGCCTCAAACATGTTTTCACACCTGTGGTGAAGAATGGCATGGTTGCATTAGTAAGAGATCACCTCTCTTTCAAACAGTTTAAGTCATTCAGTTAAATGGAAATCACAGTGGCACTGTCTCTTGGTGACCCTCTTTGGCTGGCAGGCATTAAATCACATTCATTTAAACAAGCAGTCATTTATTTACAGTTCCATGGCTCAATGGAGCCTTGCACTTGCTTCTGCCCCTTTTAATCCAGCACATACCACTTTACATTCCATCTTGAGGCATTTATTGATATTGCCATTTATTTGTACAGCTTCTGCCCCCTTTCAAACCTGAGGGGCCTGTTGTTGCCCCTTTAACTATGGTGGGCCTTCCATTGCCCTTTAAAACCTTTAGACAGGTAATATTATTTACAAACAGTTATGCAATTCCAGCCCCTTCTCTTTCTGTCACTGGGGCTCTGTTTTGTAGCTCCGCCCATGGACAGTCTTTCACTGGGGCCTTACCCACCCACAAGTCATTCGTCTCAAGGGAGCCTTCTTTTACTCCTTCCCATGGGTGGTCCATTGCTTGGGGCCTTACCTGCCCCCACATTTCCCTGGCTCAATAGAGCCTATTCTGACCCACCCTGTGGGTGGTCCATTCACTGAGGCCTTGCACGGCCCAACGGCTGCTGCTGGCAGCTGGCGCACCCAGTTATTCATTTTTATTAATAAAAAAAAAGGTCTGTCTTTTTCCAGCAGCCAGCATCTGACTGCAGTGCTGCTGCCACTCACCCTGCCACCCTCATAGACCTCAGGGCAGGGACTGCAGCTGCTACTGTTAGGGAGGTCTGGACTTGCCTTCTCCCACTGGCCTCCATGGAAGCTAAACTGCTGGCATACTGGTGGAGGGGATGGCCTAATGCTGCTGCTGCCTCTCCCAAAGGACTCCCGGCTGCTGGACTGCTGATGGAGGGGACAGCCTGGACCTGACACACCTCCCAATGAACATCTGCTGCTGGGCTTGGAATGCTGGGGGTGCCAGCCTGGATCCACCACACTTCCAAATGGGACTTTTCACTGCCACAGCACCAGAAACCTGATGGACTGCTGCCAGCATACCGAAGAGGGAGCCATGAACTGGAGGACTGACTGGGACATCAGGAGGGACATAGAACCACTGGTAAGACCCTCCCTTCAGCACTGCCCCGGCCAGCCTATGCTGTCCCCCCAACTCTGCTGCTCTCTTCTTCTTCTCTCCACCAAATGACATGCACAATTATTGCCATTCAAATGGACTGAGGATTCCAGTTGGAATCTTCTTGAGCCCATCCCTGCCTGCACTCGTGACCACCCCCACAAGGGCAGGTGCCCAGCACAAGGTAATGGGGGGGGGGGTTCTGATGTGGAACTGCAGGCAGAGAAAATGAGCAGAACAAAAACTTTTTTTTAAACCATAAGCCCAGCTGTGTGTTCACATTTGTTTTGGGGGGGGGGGTACCTATCTAAACCCAAGGCATCTAACCAGGGCAGTAAATGAGGGGACCTATCCAGGGGCACCTTATCTAACCCCCGAGCCTGCCCCTGAAACACCTGGATGCCCATTTTTGGAGGCAGTAGGACTATGGGTCACTACACTGGTGTGTGGAGGGTGTGGGATGTGGGGTGGGGTGGTAGGTTGGTAACCTAACACTGAGTTTATATATATGTATATGTGTATGTATGTATGTATATATATATATATATATATATATATATATATTATATATATATATATGTATACTGTATTAGAAAATGTGTGGGCTTGAGGGAAGTCTAGAGCAAAAGCTGGCATGCATGTACAGTCTGAGAACCAGCGGACTGTGCATGCACATGCAGTTCTTTTTTCCATACTAATTTTTAAGATGGACAGAACTTGGCTTAATTTATACATTTTCACCCACACTTGGGAATTTATCTAGTGGGGTTGCCTTCTGGTGATCACATACTGAAGGTGGTCACCCAAAACTCCCCCCAAAATGTGTTTTGTGGGCACTTGTTTATACTGTTATTGTGATACTACAATTAATAAAAATGATGGAATCTTTTGCAAAAACTGTTAGTTGCCATGAAAACTAACATGGACCCTTGCATTGTTTTCACAAAAATCCAATTATGGAAATGTGTACAGAAATTAATTGCACATGCAAACAAACTGAACTTTAAAATTTACAAATTTCTCAACTGTGCCATCTAACAAAGAACCCTCCTTGGACCAAACTCCAACAGACCTGAACCTTCACAGTTTCAATTTTCTGCCATTTTTGCGCTATAGGTAAGCAAATAATGAGTAGTGAAAACAGATTTTTATGTTTACAATTTATTCCACTTATGTGGCTTTTGGATGTGTACACATTTTAGTTATGGGCACACATCTGCCTGCTCCTGATTGCTTCCCTATGCTTCCCTTTCTATTTTGTCTGGTTGTGTGCACACGCATTTTCATTTGTTTGCCTTGTTTTTCCCCTGTCTGTGATTCCCTGAATTATTTGGATGCAGGTAATTAACTGACCATTTGCCTTGTTTAACATGTGAATGCTGTTTAAAGTAAAAAAGCAAAAGACAGTGCTGTTCTCCATGCCTGAGAGTAACGTGCTAAGTAGGTGAGCAGGTGCTAATTGGCGACTGTTGAAATCCAGTTACAAGCTCTCAGGTAGAGTGGGTGGGTCAGCAGGCCAGTGGGTTATTGAACAAAGTTTTGTGTGGTCTGATTAAATGACAGATAATAAGAGCGCTTGGTTTTGGATGCACCTGTTTTAAAAGAAAGGAAGAAATGGGACTGCTTACATTGAAACTGCAGGATGACAAGGGTCCAGAGAGGCAACAGAGAACTGAAAGGAGCTGGTGGGTGAGTGAGTGACCTAGCGGGGGAAGCGACAGCATATACAGCAAAAACTGGTACAAGCAGAAAGTGTGGAATTAATGCAGCCCTGAATAAATGAACAAGGTGAGCTATTTGTATAAATAATGGTGGTGTACAACATAAGATATAGCAATTAAAAGCAAATCAGCCCTTAAAGGTGACGGGAAAAATTTACCATGATTTTCAGTTCAGTTTGTGATAATCTCGATGATACTGGTGCTTATACTGATTGTGTGCCTTCAGAATTTGCACTTTTTTAGTATTTTCGACTAATTTTATCAAAGTTTGTGTTTCCCCATTTCTACTGCATTTTCTGCTTATTTTTTTCTTCCCCTGTGGAAGTCAGTGTCCCTCTAGTGTGATGATGTGAAAAACTAAATGTAAGCACTGATACCTTTAAAACCCATATGCCGCATAGTGATAATTAACAAGCATTTGTCAATGCTGGAGTTCGTCGTTCGGATTGCTGTTAGTATGCGTCAATTGGCAGGACTATAGTTCCCAGCAGAAAGAACAAGTTATGACAGCAAGTTAACATTCCTGTTGAAATACAGTGAAGTGCATACCTGTTTCCTCAATTTGTGATCTGGCTTTGAAGAGTGATGATGTGTCTGCGGGTCAGAGAAGATAAGGGCACTGGAGCCCCACCATGAGTTGGAAGGGAGGCCTCATGGTTAGAACCCCTTACACCCTGGGCATTTGTTGGTATTTGCACTAAACATTTTCAACATGGCCTTTTGTGACCCCCCACCTCCTGAAAGCATTTGGGACCTCTGCTCAAAAAAAAACAGTGGCACTGTAATTTTGTTAATCTGTCCCGAACGTTGATTTCTCACAGTGACCGCGCCATTCTGCACCATATGTGTGAAGACACAGTTTGGGCAGGATGTGAAAAATTACAGCTGTATCATTCATAGGGAGGTGTGAAGAGACGGCAGTGTTGAACATCTGGAGTGAAAATATTAAAAATGCTTGAATGTACGAGCATACGTGGAAACTGCACAATGCACGCTCATAGCAGTCATTTAGTGGAATGATTTCACCAAAATTTTAACATAGGCATTTTATGACCACTATTCATGAACAATGTCACTATGATTTTCTTACTCTGTCCCGAACATGGATTTCCCACAGCGACTGTGCCATCGTCCGCCAGATGTGCGAAAACACATTTTGGGCAGGATGTGAACAACGACAGCTGTACTGTTCATAAGGAGGTGTGCGAAACTAACAATGTTGAAACTTTTGAGTGAAAATATTACAAATCCTCTACGTTACAAGTGTGCATATAAACTGCGCAACACATGCTCATAAAATAGTAATTTTATGGAGTTTTGTTACCAGATTTCCAACACAGACATTTTGGGACCTCTGCTCATGAACAGTGTCACTGTAATTTTCTTAATTTGTCCCAAACACTGATTTACCACAGAAACCGCACTATTCTGTGCCAGAAGTGCAAAAACACATTTCAGATAGGATATGAAAAATGACAGCTGTACTGTTCATAAGGAGGTGTAAAATAATGCCAATGTTGAAAATCTGGAGTGAAAATATTACAAATTCACGAAGTTACGTGTGTGTGTGTGGAAACTGCACAACGCATGCTCATAACACAGTCATTATGGTCTTTTGTCACCAAATTTTCAACATAGGTATTTTGAAACCTCCACTCATGAACAGTATCACTGTAATTTTTGTAGTATGTCCCAAACATTGATTTCCCACAGCAACCGTGCTATTCTGCGCCAGAAGTGCGAAAATGCATTTTGGCCAGGATGTTGAAAATGACAGCAGTACTGTTCATGAGGAGGTGTAAAAAAAAAAAAATATCAATGTTGAAAATCTGGAGTGAAAATATTACATATTCGCGATGTTACAAGTGTGCGTTGAAACTGTGCAATACACAATCATAACACAGTCATTTTTTAGAATTTTGTCACCAAATTTTCAACATAGGCTTTTTGGGAGCCCACTTCATAAACAGTGACACTGTCATTTCATTACTTGGTCCTAAAAGGAGATTCCATGCAGTAACTGCGAAATCACCTTTTGGGACTGATTAACCAGATGACAGTGACTGAATTAATGAGGTGGGGTCCCGAGAATCCCATGTTGAAAATCTGGTGCCAAAATTCCCAAAAACGGCTGAGATATGCACCAAAGTTGAAAAAACCTATTTATGCTATTACACAGCTTACTGGCATTTCTTCAGTTCGCAGTCGGCTTTGAAGAGTGCAGACGTGTTCCCGGTCCACCGAAGATCATCGTGCTGGGCTTTGGAGGTAAATATAGGGTGGGTGGGGAGGTGGGGAGGGGTGCAGATGGTGGGTATGGGTTGGGGGAGGGGCCATCAGGCTCAACAAGGGACTGTTTTCTAGTTCACAGGTTTAATTTTTTTTTTTAAACCTTGCAGGAAGGTTTTCTTATTTATAGGGACATATGTTATGCTGGGGTGGGCTGCCAGCATGCCACCTGAGTGTTTGGGGGGGCTGTAGCCGACAGGGGACTGGGCACCCCCATTGGCTCATACTGAGTGTTGGGGAAGTAAGAGCCAAGGGGGATTGGGCACCCCCCTTGGCACACAAGAAATTTGGGGGGCATTATGTTGATGGGGAGTGGGCTCCCCCATTGGCAAAATGAACTGGGAGAGGGGCATGCCAATAGGGAGATTGGGCACCCCCATTGGCACATACAAGTGCTGGGGTGAAGAGCAGAGGGGGACTAGGCATCCCCTTGGCATACAACAAATTTGAGAGGGTACATTATGCTGACAAGGAGTGGGTTCCCCATCGACAAAATGAACTGAGAGGGGGCATGCCGACAGGGGGATTGGGCACCCCCATTGGTTTCTTTTCTTTAACTGTGAGGGGGCAAGTGGAAGTCCTGTGCTCAGTGCATTTACACTGCAGTGAGCTACAGCACTGTTAACATGCAACCAGAAATGCAGTGCATGCAGGAATGCAACTTCAAAGGACTGACCCATGCTGCTATTGGTGCGGCTGTTCTTTGAAAAGTTTTCCAACTCCAGCCAGAACAGCTGAAATGGAGACATCGCCAGCCTGCCGACTGATTTGCCTGCCACACACCCACCCCTAGCAACGGAGCTCTCAATTGGGCACACTCCTGTAGAGCACCTTATAGCAGTGAGTTTGTCTGCGTCTGTGTGCCACGACAAACTCAAAAATGGTTAGCCAGTTTGTTTCCAGTGATAGTGATTCTGATGCTGAATCAGTGCTCCCAGATCTACGGGGATTCCCATATTTTATGGGGTTTAGGGGCTCAAAATGGGATACGGGAATGATTTCCTTAATTGTGTAAATATACAGGGTTTTTGGCACCGTCACTTTAAATCTGTGGATGTTAGTTGCTTCTGACTCTCCTGGGAGTTCATTTAGATATCCAGATGAGATTTCAGCAAAAGTCGGCTGCCCCGATTGGTTCAGAGTCCCAGTCATGCTCTGATCATGCACTATCTGGTCTCTGATTGGCTATGCTTGACCTCTTCGATCCAGTGTAGCCCCGGGAATATTTAAACTCTGTCTGTGGCCGTACTGTTCCTACTCGACATTTGCAAGCCTTTTTGCTGCTGCCCATGATGAGAGAGAGAGAGAGAAGGCCGCGATTGTCCATGGCCTGCTGCCACGTGTTTTTGGCATTCTTTACCCCTGCATCCACCACTGAGAGACCTGGAGCACCCCACCCGACTGTCCATTCCAAGACTCCGGCTTATTTATCGTAGCCAGACACCAGAAAATTTGGGAGACGAGAACTCAGCTGAGCCCCTCTGAGCTGCCTGCTTCTTCTTTTCACTGAGAGACAGTCAGGAGAGATAAGCAATTGAATTCAGGTAAAACACTCACACTTAAACAATTGAACTCTCTGTTCTCTGTATCAGGGACCAATGGCAATGAATATATTTTCATAAATAATAGGAGCCAACACACAGGTACTTATCTTCCATTTTTTTTCCCTAAAATCAATGATCATGCATCAGATCACGTATTCAGACAACTTGTGCTACTTTTGGCTATGAGACTGCTGGAGGGGTGGGACATAGTCATGTACTTGGGGAGCCAGGTAGAGAAGATCAGAGTTTTTCTTTTGATATTAATATTAAAAAAAAACAAAAAAAAACTCCTTCAGTCATCAGAGGATCAGGTAAAACTATAACCAGCTATCTTGGTGTATGTATGAAATCATTCATTATGTTGGAGCTGTTTTAAAATTTGACTCTGATTGTGTCGATGGGGCAGAGTGTACTATTCTGGGGAAGAAAATGCATAACATTAGGATTTTCCATTAGTAGTGATGACAACTTTTTTAATATTGCAATTAACACCAAGCAGATAATGAATCACGTAAGCAGCATGGATACATGCAGGAATAAAAGCAAAGGGGTCAGGTGTGCACTGGAAGCAGCGGTGCCCGAGAGCAGAGCAGCCAGCTCAGAGTTCACAAGTGCAGTCTTGTGCAAGTTTATTAGGCAATCAGTACTGTATTGCAAGACGCCTTGGAAATTAGCCTGTAGCCCCTAATGCCTCAACCATTCACTTGTAGATATATTTTAGTTGTAATGTAATCATGTGATAGGTTTTTAGGACAGTTTTAAATTTTAAAGTAAATAAGAACACTTAAAACAGCCAGAACATGTTTTTTAGTGTTTTTATTCACAACTATAATGAAGCCAATTGCAAAAATAAGTTGGTTTGTGCATACAGGAAAATCTACAGGAATTTCACCCAAGTTTTACAGGGAAAATACAGGAAAAATTATGGTCTGCTACAGGAAAATGCTTTGGCCGATCTGGGAGCACTGCTGAATTCACTCTCAGATGTAGAATTATTCCTATTTCATTTGAGTCCCTTCGTTTAAATGCAGCTGCCTTTTCCTATTCTGACAACAGCAGCTCTTCTGAGTCAGAGAAGTCTGATAGCACTGGGGGAGTCTACCCTGTGGAACTGCAATGTGTTACTGACTGCATCACATACTAATGATGTCCTGCATTTTTGGATGTTTAATATATATAAGTTTGTGTTAAACATTTAACTGGATTTTTGATTTTTTTTAAATTTTACTCCTACTTTTTGAATATATTACATGCATCGCAGTGTAAGCTTGAATCACCCCCTTCCCTCCCACATGTCAAATATATAGACAGCAGTCTCATTAATATCATTTGTTTTTTGAGTGTTAAGTTTGTGAACTGTCAGATGTTTTTTATGTAGTCACGAGAAAGTTGTAGCTTTCGGCATATGTCTGTCAGGGAAGAAATCTGAAATAGTATATAGTGGAGTGTTGTTCTGTTAAGCAATAAACCATGAGGGGGTGTGGGTTATTTGGGGATTTACCATGGCTGGAGTGGTTTTCTCACAAGGTGCAGCCGAGTGGGTAAATCCTTGCCAACAGTGGTAAATCCCCCAATAACCCACATCCTCCGAATGGCTTATTGCGATTATACCAAGGTTCATTTTTTTACTATAATAAAATACAACTTTTAAAGAGATTGCTTTGTTTATTTATTTATTTTTTGTATTTATTCCTGGGCTGCATGTGATAAGGATTTCATTGACCACCATTTGCTCCTCAACAGCCGTTGGTTATCAGAAGATTTACACTGGTGGTAAACTGCCAGTCTAACCATTTAATTGGCTGTTCACTTACGTCCATGGTGTAATATAGAATTCCATCCCTTTCAAAATGCTGTTTTACCACAGTTCCAGGGTCATAGAATGCTATTCTAACCCACTGTGGTAGAACAGCACTCTAGAACCTCTAGAGACAGCATGAGTCAGTTTCATTTTGAAAGTGAAAGAACTCACAAAACACATTTTTCACACAGTACTATGCACAACCAGTGTGTTTTGCCACCTCGGGGTTCTGATTCCCATGGACCTCTTGAGCTTCGTGTCAAGGTCAGAGGGAAATAGAATCCTCTGTGGCAGAACACACTGGTTCTGCATAGTTGCCCATCCAGTATTCTCTGTTTCCTTTCTGAGCACATATGCAGACAACACACCTGTCACTGGCAGTGTTCATGTTTATTTGTCTTGTAAATGTAATTTTTTTCAGCTGGTTGTGAAACATTTTTTTTCCTGTGTGATTCATCAAATGAGTTTGATTCACACGTGGTAAATGTTAAAGAATGATGCATCTCAATCGTTTTACAGACAGCAGCTGATTTTGTTATGCTGCTGCTTGCTTGAAGATTACCTTTCAAAAGATCACCACTAAAATATTGCCACATGTGAAAGTGTGCCTGTTTGAATATCATGATTTCGCAGCCTGTTGTCACATTTGTTTAACTGCATGCACCATACTGTGCATTGTGTATATCATAAGGTGTCCTACAATACTGAATAACAGGATGCTATTCATTCGCAAAATAGGTTTCAGTGATACCTCTTGATGCTGCTCACATATTTACAACCTTCAACTTGATGTCATCAGTTCATTCCTATAAGACATACTTTTTTTAAATGACTGGTAATTATGCCTAACTATGTACACATAACTTTAGAGTGCCGTAACCATGAATGCACAGTGCAATGTGCTTTTCATTACATTATAATTACTGAAGTGATGATTTATGTTACTGTGACCTCCCGTTCCTTTTTTGACCCTTTTTTCTGAAAGCTTCTATACTCAATACAGTTCGAGTGGTGCTCTGTATAATTGATGCACAATCATCAATTTCTAAACCTTGATGGTGTACCGAACTTTATAGCCAGCAAGTCAGTGCTTTGTGTGTTTATCCAAATGATTTGTTTTTTGTAAAAACTGTCAGTGTTGCCCCTTTATGTAAACAAAACTTGTTAGAACGATTATGTTAGCCTGAATTAACAGTTGAGTGTCTACTGCAAACATATGTAAAGATTTACATGTTCAAGTATATGACTGTGATCTCACATTCCCATTAATAGCAAAAGCTGTTTGATGGAAAACTGCTATAATCAGTACTGTTAATTATTTTAGCTGTGTATCTGTCAAAGAGGCACGATAGCATAAAATTATTAAAGTTAGTAATATTGCAAATGAGTTACAGTGAGTAACTCCTTTTTTTTAATTTATAAGCCTTACTTCTTTTTATACAATGCTATAAATTATCACTCTGTATGTCAAAGTAACGTAGGAGGGAATACCTCAGCCTTAAATCATTTTGCAGTGTGTGATTGCCATGCTGATTTAAATGCCTGTTAAATACAGTTTGTACTGCTAGCAAGTTATGTGTAATAAAATATAGAGAATAGTGGATGGCCAAGTATGCACAACCGGTGTGTTGTGCCACTGAGGAGGTTCTTATCCCCTATGACCTTGAGAGCGAAGCTTGAGAGGTCCACAGGAATCGGAACCCCAATGTGGTACAGCACACTGGTTGGGCATAACCTTGCCCATCCATTATTTTTTATAGTGTATGGTGCTCCTATGATAATTTAAGTGAGGATTTACATTTTTTTTATGCCGCAAAAGGAATTCTTTCTACTACGTTTTAATCTGGTATTCGTCGGGTTGCTAAGGTTAGTGCTGTGGTTGTTAGGGACCAAGCATCCCTATGTCTGTAGCGTGGTCTGTCATTGGCTGTCAGTTGTCTTTGGGTGGGGATTCCAGGAAAAAAAACATGGCGGATGTATCTCCCACTAAGCGAGAGGACCGTGAGTAAAATGATTCACCTGTTTACGTGAGTACTTTTAAATATCTGGTTGATCCTGCATTTTTTTTAATTGTTTAAAGTATCTGGTCAATCCTGCCTTTTTTCATGGTGCCCTGTTTGTCATCAGTTCGGGGGATGATTGTGCCACTGGCTCCGAGTTTTTCTGTGTCTGGTCCAGTTTTAAAATGAGCTGAGCGCATGCAGCCTCTAGAGGCTTTCAAAATGTTGTTGTAGTACAGTGTGGTACAATCACGTCCCATGACCTTTTGAACTGTGGTACTACAACATTTTGAAAGCCACTGAGTTCCATACACAACAAGCCTTCACCGTACACTATAACATTTTTCATAATCATTTGACCAAACCACACATCTGTGTTGTGTTCATGATAATTATGTTGTCAAGCAGTATAGGAATTCAGTCTGCTACTGTCAGTAAACTGACTTCCAGCTTTTATTTGTATTTGCTCATGGAATGGTACAGACAGTCTGAACCAGTGACCAAAAGTAAAAAAAATAATGTGTTTCACAGAATTTTTCCTGAGCTGCAAGTCAACATATATTGTCACATTCCATAAGCAGCCAGAATATTTTAGGTTTTGTGTTCCATTTGTCAAGCGAGTTCACGTTGAAAACGTAAAGAACTGAGTACTGCTTACCATTATTTCAGCATCCAAATTAACTGATGCTATGCATGGACCATATTTCTCTTCGTGTGGCAGAGCAGTCAAATTCAGACTGTCATGTTACAAATAAGCTGTTTTCGGAGGCACAATGATTGTCAGTTAAAAGTCTGTGAAATGCCCCACCTGTTTCCTGAATTTGCCACACTGTTTGCAAGCAACTTATGAAGAGTGACAGTTTCTGTCAGTAGATGGCACTGATAATGTAATCTTTGGTTGCTAGTTGCATGGCAGTGATATTCAAAGTTATTTATGTATAGTATTCAGTCTCCATACTCTGTTTTTCCCCCTAGGTCACAAACTACTGGTTGAGAGCCTTGGATGCCAGAAGTTATGTGTGCGCTCTGTTTACTTGACCTTAGCAAAGCCTTCGACATGGTAGACCACTCCTTGCTTCTGGTTGCTCTATGGAATATTAGCATCGGTGACATAGCCCTAGAGTGGTTTTTCTAACTACCTCTTTGATAGACACCAACAGATCAAGGCTGGGGGGGGGTCTCTCCCCCCCCTAAAAAGTACTGCAAGGGTCCATCTTGGGTCCTCTCTTGTTTACCATTTATATAAACGAACTAGATGCTGGAATCAAGTCAGCTGACATACACCTCTTTGCAGATGACACTATGTTGTATGTAACCAGACCTACTCTGGAACTCGCATGTAGTGACCTCCAAATAGAATTTAACCACTTACAGAACAATCTCCTTTACTCTAAACTTCTGTTAACTGCTAAGAAAACAAAGACCATGATCTTCTCCCCTGTAGTAAACTCCCCCTACTCTAGCATGGTGGGGACAGCCCCTCAAATCCATGCCTTGCTCAGTGAATCACTGGACTATGTAGATTCCTTCAAATATCTGGGGGTGTGGATTGACTCCAATCTTTCCTTCAAAGTCCATATTGAGGAGCTCTCCAAAAAGTTTAAATAGAGGCTTAGGATTTTCTTCAGAATCAGGCATATATTAATGCAGGAGGGGAGAACCAGGTTGGTTCAAACAACGTTCTTGCCTCTCATTGACAATGCAGACCTTCTGAATGGGCACTGCTCTAGTGTGGCGCTTGCCAAACTAGACACTCTGTACCACCGGGCACTCAGGTTTATTCCCGGTGCCCCCTACTCAACACACCACTGTACCCTCTACAACATTGAAGGTTGAGGCTCCCTTAGTCTTAGACGACAAAAGAATACTATGCTCTGGATCTATAGGGCCATCTCTGACAAGCTGCCTCAATATATTAAGGATTGTCTACCTTCTTGCATTCCTGGCAGCTATCTGCAGAGAAGCCAGACTCGTATCGCCGTTTACATACCCAGAGTTAGGACACACATTGGTCAGGCAGCAATTAGTCACACCTTACTAGTCCTCTGGAATACTTCCCAGAATTTACTGCAGCTCATTTCACCTGTACCATTAGCTGCCTTCAAAAATCTTATCCAACAATCATTTATGGAGTCCTGCAACTGCTTCCGGCACTGAATCTCTGACTGTCCCTCCTACCTGTCTGTCACCTCCTCTACTAATGGCATATTTTCTCCCCCATACCCTCCCCTTACCCTTAGACCTACTGCACCAACTAACGCAGCTATGACAATCCTGAAGGTATTACAATTGCCCCCTCCCACTCCTCCTAACCTCTCCTACCTCCACTATCCTTTGCGCATCCTGTGCCCTCAGTGCCCTTGCTTTATAGTCTTCTAGGCCACATAATGATTTGCTGGTCTAGATCTCATCCAATATAATATTGTACTCTACTGTCTACCAAAGACCTGCCTTGTACAGAACTTGCACATAGTGGTATGCTGACTGCCTTTGGTACCACACCTGTAAATTATGCTGCGTTATTCTGTTCTCAGTGTCAAGTCTTACGTTGCTATTTGTAAATTATTGTACACCACTGTGCCAAGCCATGCCATTCTCACTTGTAATGACTGTACATAGGCTGTTAATGTTGCTACGCCTATGCCAAATTGTTGTATTGTGACTTACTGTTGTTGTTGTTTAAACTACTAGGTTCATCTTGTAAACGAGCCCTACTCAATGGTGTTCTGCCTGGCTAAATAAAGATATTGATTGATTGATTGATATGAACAGCTACATCATGACTAGACAACACTTCTTGCCACTAGCAATGACAAACTGCCTTCTTGTCCAATTGAGTTTGCCCATTCACTCCCTCTTTATTAGCCTCCCACCCAAACAGATTCCACCCTCCTATCCCTTGTCAATTACTTGTGTTTCTCACGTGCACTCTTGAATACTTCCACTGTTCTTGGCTCATCCACCTCCTCTGTGAGACTGTTCAAGATCATAACCACTCTCTCAGTCAAGTAATGCCTACTAAAGTTTCCCATAAACCTATCCCCCTCCACCCTCAGTCCAGGCCCTCCAATTTGTGTGCCTACTTTCTTGGCGTATAAGTTGTCCAACCCCCCACTATGTCCCTAAATAAAGTTTTGGCCAAAACTGTCTTGACTTCCTAGCAATGTTTTCCTCTATTTCTGCATTTCCCTTCTTAATCCTTGGTCCTGCACCCTGATTTACTTCATGTAAGTCTCCCTGTCCTCCTTCTTGGGTGTCTGTTTTTATTCTCTGAATGCTCTTATTTAATCCCTAGTACCCTCTCTCTTCCCTGTTGAACTTCTTATGTTTCTCACCTTCCTTATACTGCTCCCTGTGACTTTCAGTATCCATCTGTTATCTTATTCCATATTTCCTAACCCCACCCTCCATCTCATTCAGCGGCCTTAATTTCATTCTGTAATGATTCCCTCATCTTGAGGACATTGGCTGCCTGAAGACCATGTCCATCACCTATGTCAAATAATATTTTCCAAAGGTTATTGTCACACCTTGGTGCCCGATATCCAAACCCAATAATGATGAATCCATTATCCATAGTGTAGTTGTCCCACCCACGTCACTGATCAATGTTCACATATGTACATGACCCAGATCCATGGTAGTCTTGTGGTCCCCACACTATCTAGCCAGACTCTCATTCGCTTCCCCCATCCTTTTAATCTCAACCACACCACTGCAATGAATACAAGCCATCTGCAAGCATCAGCCAAATGTGCTTGTACTGTATACTGTACACTTCCACTGACTAACCAGTAGGTGGAAAGCTGCGTAGGTGTGAGGAGTGTTGTGTTGTTGCAGAAGTGATTTAATGTAGAGTATTGGAACTGTACTTCTGCAACACTTCAGTTTCACATTGTTGTAACCAAACATGACATTGACTTTAATGTTCCAAGCACAATGTACACACTGTTCATTAGATAGGAATTCTAATAGTTTCTTGTTTAACTTTTCCACAGGTGTACCTGTTCTAATTGTGAACCCATGCCCACCCGAGTAGAGAATATATGCTGTGACTACTACATAGAGATAAGATGTTCAATGGAGGGGACACATCATAACTGTATCACATTGCTGCCTGGCTTTCATGTCATTTGTCTTGATAAGAACTCACTGAAAACATCATATTATGAGTTTATATATGCAAACGGTCCACAAAGAGACAATTTTACAATTCGTGAGTAAGTAGATAATTCTGCACATGAACATGTCCCCTTACATAAAGGTCAAATGTGATACAACTGCATCACAAGTATCACATGTCTTGCCTTTCATTTCTGCATGTATTAATCTGCAGTTATAAAATGGGCTACTAAAAACATCAGCTCCCATTGGTTGTATCTCACTGTGTGGCCATTGTTTAATCCTCCAGATACACACACAGTTGCTGTGATGGGACAGTCAGTAGTATCAGTGTGCATAATGTTGATCGTTACATTCCTGCAATCCAAAAAGTGAATGGTGGTCATTTGTAATTGTGATGAACTGAGAGATCTCCACTGGCTGTTGTTGTGCCTTTATTTTCTGAGGAAACAGTGTGTCAGGCACACAGTAATTGGGAAACACAGTCCCTGATCATGATCTGCACCCCAGCCACTGCCCCAGACCTTTCTGTTCTCATCTTTACCCATTCTACATTGATCTGCTCAATCAAGCCCCCACCTTCCATTGTAGGTGCCTTTCCTCGCAGTCCATCCTTTTTGATTTGACCTCCCCCCCACCATCCCTGCTACTGGCTGCCCTCTCTGTCCCCTTTTGAGTAACCTCCCCTGTCTGGGTTCTGGCACCTGATCGTAGTACATGTGCCCCTCCACCCCAATACCCTACCCTTTTCCAAGCTCTCGGCCCCACTGCTTGCCTCACATTCTGCATATTTTCCTTTACTCACCATGACCTAACCTCTTGTATGTGTGCTGCTTACACTAGCCATCCCACAGGCTTTCCCTTCTTGTGCACCCCTCTCAATTCCCCCTTTCTGGCTTGACACCCCCCAGTTCCCTCTATTCCTTTACCCTCCCTCTCTCCTTCCTTGCCCCTCAAACATGTCAGATACCAGTACCTGTTTGACTCCACTGTATAGCTCCTGTCAAGTAAAATTTCCTCAGTTCCCGTCTGTCTATTGCCTTTTTGTCCTTTTCTGGTTTAGAGAGCCCTCTGTCCCTGTTCTGGACTCCATAGTACACTTTCCTCATCCTATTCCCCCATCCACTCCCTTCACCATCCCACCTCTCAAGAACCTTCCTCAACATTGGTAGCTCAGCCTTTATGTTCTTTAGTTTTTGGCAAATAGGCATCCACCTAGCTTACACAGAGTGTTCTTGCAAACTGCAGCCCCATAACCATTACATCCAAGTATTCTCTCCACACTGTATCCCTTGCTTCCTTTCCATACCTTGTCATCATCATTTTGATTTATTAACATTTCTCCCCCTCCAAGGTGGTAGCTGCTGCTGCTGACTCGACAATCTGCCAGCACCTTCTGCTATGATTCCCATCTGCTATGCAAAATGAATCAATAGTGTATAATACGGCATTATTCTATATCGAAATCCATTCTTTTGAAAATGCTCTTGTACAACAGTTCAAATGTCATGACCATGCACACTTGTATGCACATTTTGTCCTCTGCAGACGTGGACAGGGAAAAAACAGTGTGAAGAAACAAGGATGACCCAATGCTGCAAAACAGCAAAAAGCAGAGTAATCACCACCTCAAATTACATGGGCACTGTGTGTTAAAACAGCAGTGCAGGAAAATGGTGAAAATTTTGACCAATACTGTTTTATTCTGTTTTAGATTGCCCCTACTCTACGGATTCCATAATTTGAGTCCGCTTTAGTCCTTTTTTTATATCTGAAATAGTAAAAAGAGCTCTCCTTTTAATGGCTTGGATCATGTTTTCATCAGTGTTCTTGGCTGTTTTTGTACATCGATTGTACAAAATCAGTTCTGTCATAGCCAGAATGAACTGAAATACAGCAGGCAGTTCTCCCTGACCTTATGGAACAGCAGGTGTTCAAAAACAGCTGTGAATAGTGATGAAAAACTGGTCTGAGCAATATTAAAAGGAGCACTCCTTCTATTATTTCAGATGTAATAAAATAGTACTACAGCAGGCTCAAATTGTGGAAAGAAGGGTATCTTACAAGTCAATAGATAAGGAGCAATCTTAAATAGAATAAAAAAGTATAGCTCAAAATGTTCACCCTTTTCCTAAACTGCTGCTTTAAAACAGTTTACATTATATCCTTTATCAAAGTGCTTTTATGAATTTGGTTCAACCACAGGGTAGTACTGTAATTCGAGGTATTCAGTGCTAACCATTTTTTGTACTTTTAAGCATGTAAATGTTTGCTAGAGCAACACATTACGAGGCATACTCTACAGTTCCCTCTCTCTCCCCCTAATGGTTGAGTGTGGTGTTGGGTGCTTCTCAAATCAGCATTATGTCACACATTCTATGATTAGAGTAACAGAAATGAAATACAGCAATTAATACTTACATCTACACGAACTTGGGTAGAGGTGGATGTGGTGCGTGAACTCGCTGCAGAGTCAATATCATAAAATGAGGTCGAAGTGGATGCTGTGGCAATCCCAGTGACACTTGACTCAAAGCTTGTTCCCATGGCACATTCCATTTCGGTTTCACATGCCTCTGTACATTCAAAGTGAGCCATGTTAACCTCTGTGAAGTCATCAAGACCACACTGTATGATCTCAGTACTGATTGAGATACATGCTTCAGATTCTTTAGACACACTTTCTTGCAAAGTTGCAGATGACAATTCCAGAATCTGAACACAGACATTCAACAATTAATTGTAGCGCCATATTGTGACACAATTTATGAACAAATACTGTTACATACATACAATTTTATACTCAGTTATTATCACGACTGTCACTTTTAATCAAAAACAACAAACATCAGTTTCTGGCATAAAATGAAGCATGTGGTTCTGACTATGATGTGTTCATTGACAAATCCGTGACAGGGCTAACTCTCAACATTTACTAGTCATAAAATCAATCAGGGACGTTTTAGTTACTGACATCAGCATCGGGAACACCCCTGACATGCGCGGTAAGGTCTCTTGTGGACGAAATGTGGGCAGGAGGGAACAGCAGTGATAAGCAGGAGAAAAACAACTAAATAAACACTAAGGTACAGATTGTTTTTTAATTCCTTTGCTAAAACACTAGTGGGGACATGATTGACAAGGGAAAATGTGTCACAACTGTAATACAGAATGTTGCGAGTCACCTTTAAGGACACTTTCATTTCAGCATGTGTTGCTGCACTGCAGTTTCACCTATAATGAAAGCATGCAGCGTCCACCATTTTGCCGACCCTCAGTCATGTAAAAAAATGACTAAATTAAGTCACAACTTCTCAAATACTTGTTACTTTTCTGATAAATTTCATAGGGGATTATTATTCACATGTGGACACTAATACCTCATCAATATCTACGGTGCACTTAATTTAATCTAGTTTTTCCTCAGTACTTGCTGTTTTTTGCTCATTTCAGTTGTGTGCATTTTCGGTTATGTACATTCCCTGAGCATGCTCATTCAACCAAAATTGACTGTATTCATCATTTTTTTTAAGTGCTGACTTTTCCATTAGGAGATTGTATCTTTTAGCCACTAGAGCAATAGTTCTCAGACTTTGTCACAGTGAGCCTCCCCAAATCTATGGAAAATATTTTGAGCCTCTCCCTCAAATTGAAATAATCTTGGGCCTCCCCAAAGAAAAAGAACATACTGTACTTTGCACAGTACTCCATGAATAAACTGAAACCCCTTTGAGTACTTGGCTCATATTCAGTTCTTTGTCTTATACTGAGGTGGACCTTTGAAAAAGAGCTCCTGTGCTCAGAGGTGTGATCTGAATAACAAATAAATAAAATAAACAAATATTATTTAGCTTATTGTACCCCCCTCAGCACAGGCCAACCTACGTACTTTCCTATTTTCATTCTTGAACCATTGTTACCCTTTGTTACAGTACCTTCATGGGTCAGACTACTTTCTCTGTTTCCTCTCTATATGAAATAACCTTCCTGCATACTTTGCCTCTCCCCATCCTTCCCTGCTCTTAAGCAACTTCTCAGGGATCACTTTGCTCCTTCCTGCTATTGCTCTTAGCACTTCTATGCTCAAACCTTGCATTTGGGCTGTTCTGCCATTAGGCTACAAATTGATCAATTACCACCTCTCATTATTAGTTTATTGTTTGTATTTGTTTGCACTATTTGTATTTCTTGATTGTTTTACAGTTACCTTTTGAAATGTATTCACTACCTACCCTTCTCCGGCTACACCTGAAATGAGCCTTGGCTCATTCACCTTCCCTTGTCACCTATTAGTAAATAAATACATTACATTCACTCACTATTATCCTCTTTCAGTCTGCATCTTCTCTTCACACAAAATATATAAAACTGAAAATTTAAATACAGTACTTTTTCAGAGTAGCTTGAGCCTCCCCTGGAACAGCTTGGGGCCTCCCCAAGGAGGCTGGCCTCACCATTTGAGAACCCCTGCACTAGAGGGCCCAGTTATAAGCACACTTACCCAGTCCAACCCAATATATTACAATACAATTCCTGTCTCATTTCACTTATTGTGTGATCAGTCTATCACTATTCATCAGTCTTTGCCCCCTGCCTCTTCTACTGATTGATTGGCCACACCCGGCCAAGTTCCTACCCAGTCCTTCTGTGTGCTTCTACTCCTCCTTAGAGCTACTGATCTGCACACCAGGCTTGCTGTCTCTGGCAGGCATGACACTTCCTAATCCTGTCTTCTCCTATCCACTTAACCGACTGTGTCCATAACTCTCCTAGCCCTCGTGTTTGTGGTGCCATGGCATGCTCCTTATACTCAAGCCTTTTCTTATTCCTAACCGCCTTATCCATAGTGGCTCACCACAACAAAGAACAAGAATCAGGTCCACCTCCGGAAATTTCTAATCCTGTAACCGGAATCTCATTCCACTGTACCTCCCCTTATTTAATATGTCCACCTCCTTGTATCCTAGACCCATATCCTTCAAACTTACACTTTCTGCTCCCTTCATATATGTCAATCGGAACACTCTCCTTAGCTTCCCTTCACTGCCGTCCTAGCATTACGTCACACCCATCATCACCTTGCAAAAGGTCACAAAAGAAAAATGCACTCCTATCCTGCAAAAGCTAGATCAAGGAACTGCTTCTCTTGCTCCTTTTCTGTTCAGACAACATGGAGCTGAACCGTGGACCCCCTTTACCACTTGCATCTTCCACAGAATTTGCATCTGTACCTGGACTTAAGTTAATGTTAGTCAACATATTGAGCCTCACAAAAAAGTTTGATCAGCTCCAAGTATGGGCTGCCCATACTGAGCAAGACCTCATTATTATAATGAATATTGACTCAAAAAGTCAAACAGTGATCAACAAGTCTCTCTTCCTGGCTACAATCTGCACTGGACAGATAGGGAACCCAGAGGGGGCTGTGTGGCCATCTACACTAAATCTAAGTTTAGAGTCAGTGTTATTCACTGTAAATCTAAACCTAAGGAGTACAAAATCGTATCTCTCAAATTACGCCTTCCATCTACTGAATGTCTCACTATTATTGGTGGTTATCACCCCCCATCTGGTGACACTGACATCCTCACCATATCTAAATCCTTAATCGCCTCCTTCAACACTGAAACTGTAATACTTGGGGATTTAAATATGGACTGGCTTACCCCCAAGTTGCACAGCCTGAAATCCTTGTGATGAAGTCGGCTTAGTCCAGTTAGTTGATGAACTCATTAGAACCAATACATTCAATCCCGACAACAGTTCTCTCCTTGACGCCATACTTTCTATGCATCCCCACAAAATTCTTCACTCTGCAGTCTTCCAGAATGACATGCATGATCATGGGGTGATTGTTTGTACAAGATCACAAATTATAGCCTGACAGCAACCAACACTTATAACTAAGCGGTCCTTTCGCAAGTTCAATGCATCGGACTACTTATCCGACTTGAGCAAAATTAGACGGCAAGACCTCTAGCTTGCTAAAATGATTGATGAGGTGGTCACTGTCCTTAATGACAACCTCACTGTGCTGGCCAAGAAGCATGCCCCTTTGATCAAAGTCAGGGTGTGTAAAACATCCAACCCATGGTTTACATCAGATCTCAAGGCTACACTCCTATGCCTGTAATAAACTCTGGGCTAAGGCTAGAAAATCCAAAAGCCCAGCTGACTGGCAAGCATTCAGAGCAGCTGAAAATACCTGCATTAAACAAATCTGCACAAGCAAAATCAACTATTATGTCTCTACCCTTGAACAGGTGAAAGGGAATTCCCCAAAAATCTGGAAGACACTCAAGTCCATCGAAGGTTGGCCTGTAGCCCCCTCCATCCCTCTGAAGATCCTCAGCAATGGTAGGGCTGTGGAATACAGCTGCCTAATCCTTGAGGAAATTAACAATCACTTTGTAACTGCTGGCCTAGCTTTCGACTCTTTGCCTTATGCAGCCTGTGGTACCAACCAAGACTGTAATAACATTGACTCGCAAACTTCAACCCGTCCGCTCCAGTTGTGCTCGCTTAGCTATTAAGAAGTCAAAGATTCACTATTTATTTTTTGTCTTTTTCCGTCCGGTCACAACTCATGGAAACTCTCTCAGGCAGCCATTTCCTTGTGCCTGCCCGCCTGAGGTCCTCTGAGGTCTAATGCCATCTCTCTCCCCACCCACTGCCAGCACCCCTGGTTTGACCCACCCAGGGGGGTTGGGTAGTCTGACTCCTTCCTTGGGTTCTCTTATAAAGGCAGACTCTGGCAAACAGGTGGGACCTGGGTGAAGGAGTGATGAGGCCTAGCTGAGTCGGACCCAGCGCTGGGCAGGGAGGATAGGTGCCATCGCCTATTCCAGCGAGTCGGGTTTTTCCTTGTTCTGTTCCCTCTCCTCCACTGCGGCGCACTTCGATCGCTTGCAAGGCAACCCTGCCAGCTTTGGCACAATATTACATGCTGCCTGTAAGCTTCCATGCGGTACTTGATCTCCACCAGGCCACCAGAGCGCCAGGCATCCTGATACCCTTCCCCTGGGACAGGAGAGCAGCCCACTGGGTGCTCAATCGGATCCCTCCCCTGCTGATCCCTGGTACTCGAGCTAGCTCCTGAACGCAAGTCGCTGGTGTGGCACGAGGTGTGGCATCCAGCGTCTCAACCCTCAGCGCCACCGGGCTGGCGAAGATTCACTTCTTAACATAAACATTTGAAAAAGTGCAGGGAGCAATGGTTTAGAACCTTTTTTTCATAAACTAGGCTATCTCGACCTCACTGTCCTTATCCTCCACATATTCAATCTTTCCATTTCCACTGCCACTGTTCCCTTCTGCTGGAAATCTGACCACATCCTCCCATTATTCAAGTCAGGGGACCCATGTGACCTAAACAACTATAGGCTCATCTCAATCTTACCTGTCCTCTCCAAAGTCCTCGAAAAGCTAGTTTACTCCCAAATGAAACTCCATATTGAATCATCTTCAGTCCTCAACCCTGCACAATCTGGCTTCCATCCCAACCATAGTACAGTCACTGCTCTAGCCAAAGTTACTAATGAATGGATCACAGCCATGGACTCCAGTAAAGTTACTGGTGCAGTATTTTTAGATCTCAGCAAAGCATTAAATACTGTTGACCACAATCTGTTAGTCTCAAGCCTAATAAAAGTAGGTGCCACCCCCTTGCTGCCCAGTGGTTTACCAGCTACCTATGTGGAAGGACCCAGAAAGTAAAAGCTGGTGGCCTCTTTTCTGCATCCCTCCTAGCTGTCAGGGGAGTCTCACAAGGCTCCATATTAGGTCCCATCCTCTTCTCCCTGTACATCAATAATCTTGATGCACATTTATCCCAGTCCTATTTGCATTTTTTTGCTGATAATACTGTACTGTATACATGAGGCCCTACACTGGCTGATGTGAGGGATGTACTCCAAGCCGACTTTGCACAACTAGAAATCAACCTAATCAATGCCAAACTATTCCTCAATGCCAAGAAAACTAAGGCCATGATCTTTTACCACGCACTAAGAATTCATCACTACCTCCGCAGGTGAACCCCTTGAAATCACCTCCAAATTCAAATATCTTGGTATGTGGCTAGACAACAAGCTTTCCTTTCATGACCACCTCGATGATCTGGCAAGGTGGCTGAAAATTAGTCTAGGTTTCTTTCTTCTTCCGTAACAAGTCCCTCTTTCCATTGGATACCAGAACTAGGCTGGTCCAGGCCACTTTCTTGCCACTGCTTGACTGTGGGCATCTAATCTATTCCTCTGCAGTGGCCTCAGGACTCAACAAACTAGACGTCCTCTACCACTGAGCCATATGGTTCATGACAAACCTACCCTACCGAACCCACCATTGTGATTTGTACCTAGCTGCTGGCTGGACATCACTCTCAGCTAGACGCATGCTTCATGCTGGTATCTGGACTCTTAAGCTACTCCTGAACAAACTCCCGAACTATCTCACAACCCTTTTCTATATTTCACATAGCACCTATTCTCTTAGGAAAAATGATCTCCTCCTCCTCCTCCTCGATGTACCTAGAACTCGCACCTCACTCAGCAAGCGGGCCATATTGAGTGTACTCCCAACTATCTGGAACCAGCTCCAAGGTGTACTGAAGCTTCCTGGTACTGTTCCTGTCAGCCTATATAAAAGGTTGGCTGCAACAAAAATAAGATATGTGCAGCTGCTTCTAAATCCTAGCTCACTGCTCTAACCCTGGCCCACTGCTTCCTCTTACATACCTAGAAATTAGCTGCCTTGATACTCTGAAACAAGCACTTTGTACCTTTTTTTCTGTACTTGTATTTTTCTCTGTCATTATCATTTTTATGTAACATGTTAATGCCTGTCCATAATTCTGTACTTGAATTTGTACTGTTTTCTCGATTATACAATCTGTAACTACCTGTCTGTTTCAAAGGACCTCCTTGTGAATGAGCTTGCTCAATAGAGTTTTCCTACAATAAACTTGAACTTGAACTTGAAATCACTCAACTGACCATCATCAAATTTGCAAGATCCAAAGATTCTGGCACTGACTACACCCCTGCCAAATTTCAGGTTATTCCATCTTGGGATGGCCACGGTATTACAGTGCAGAAACTGGGGATTAACATAGAAATGCCTTCTCGACCCTTACTGTAAAGGCACTATCATGCTAATATAATATTTTTATCATATTTATTATAATATTTGTCTGTATATAAATTAGGCCCTGATAAAGTGGTTTTGCTAGACCATGAAACGTTGACTGTGTATGCAGTGGTGTCAAGCAGTCTATGACTAGAGATGCAGCGAAGTAAGTTAACTCAAAGTTGGCAACTTTGAATTCGCATAGCACTATGCAAAATTTCCTTTCAAAGGTCAAAATTTGCCTTTAATGGACTTCGCATTGTACACTTCAAGTTTGCCTCAGAATATAGTTTGAGCAGGCGAAGCTGGCAAGAAACAGCCCACAGATCACATGGCTGACTGTCTGCAGGTCACATGATGCAGACAGACAGTTAATTAGGCAGGAAGTCCGTGAATTAGTTTCACTTTCTCTCTGAGAAGGAGCTGCGTAGTCAGCATCATGTGTGGAGTCTTTGGACAGTGTGCTTTGCTGGATAAATTCTAGATATTGAGTTTTTTTGTGCTTTTACGTTTTTGGATTGTGTTGATAAAGTTTTGCAGGCAGCTTGAGTTTATTTGAAAAGTTAGTTTAGTTAAAAAAAAGTTGTTTATTTTGGTTACTTAATTTTAGTTAGTGTAGTTTTTTTTTTGCTAGTATTTCTACTAATGTTTTGTTGTTTTATTTTTGATTTATGTTCACTTTTACTTAACATGGAGAGAGGTGGCCAAAATGGTGGGCAGTGGGGCCCCTGAATGCATGGTGGGCTTGGGCGACCATTTCACCTTAACCGTGGTCCTCTTTTGACCATGTCCATGAGTGGTCCCTCATGGGCACAGCAGCACAATAGTGGTTGTGTGGTGCCAGAAGCAGCTGCAGCTGCTGCTAGTGTTTGAGCCACTACCAGCCCTGCAGCAGTGGAACAGCAGCAGCAGCAACCACAGCAGCAGCAGCAACAACTACAGCAGCAGCAGCAACCACAGCAGCAGCAGCAGCAACAACTACAGCAGCAGCAGCTTGTTGCCCCTCTACCAACTGCAGCACAGCAGGTGATATTATGTGGTGCCCCCCCACTGCCTGTGCCTGGTCCTGCCCACAGCTCTCCCATCTGGCAGTATTTTATCTTTCTCCCTGGTGACCCAACGGTAGTGAGATGTAAGCTGTATGATGCACTTGTACGTTGGGGGTGCAAGGGAGGCCACTTTGGCATGGGTGGTCAGTAAACGCACCTTTTGGAGTACCACCATGCTGAGTGGGAAACAAAGGTACCAGCCACTCCTGCAGCCAAAGCTGATGAAGTGGTAGAGCACCCACCTGTGCAGCATTGCTGAAAAATGGCCAGAGTAGAAGAAGTGGTGGATCCCACAGCTGCCCGCGACTGTGACCCCTCACAACAGCCTGCCACACAGGGTGACCTGGCTGTGCTGTGGGTAGAGGTTGAAGCCATAAAAAATGTTGAGGAGAGTGCAGTGCAGCACTTCAACCAGACTGAGGGTCAAAATGCAGAGATAATCTGATTTGTTAACAACAATTACTGGTGGTCAGCCCCAGCTCCCACAGGTCTAGTAAACAAATATATTTTCACAAAATCTCCCCTCCAAAAACCTGTTCTCTGCTTTCCCTTTTTTCTTAAGCAATATTTTTTTTATTACACTCTAAGAGCCAGATATTCAAAACTTTCCACCGGGCAAAAACTGTTTGTGCAGGTTTAGCATGGGATTAGCATGGGTTTGCTATATTGAAAAGGCCAAATAACGTGCACAAACTTCATTAGCGCCGGGCAAAATCATAATGTATGCAAGGGTCAAACTGAGTGGGTGTGTACATGAAAACAAGTGCAATGCTATATTCAGCGACTAGCACCATTCAAAGTGGCTTTGCACGACTTAGCGTGACACTTAGCGCGGTGCACATTATCGCCCAGGAAAAGGTAGCCTTAACCCTGGGCAATCAGCTTTGCGCAACATTATGGCTTTGTGCGGTGTTTGCACAGCTTTTGCGCCACTTTGCTCGACCCTAACAAATAAATAGGACACTTAGACAAAGCCAGACATAGAGGAAACATGCTGCTCACTGATGGCATCACAATGATGCCATCATCTGCCACCAGTCCCAGCCATGGCAGGCAGTAAGTGGTGACCCTGCCGCCAGTGGACAGCATGGCAGTGTGGCCATACAGCACACACCTGCAGACCACTCTTCTGTAGACACCAACAGATGCCAGCATACACATGCAGCACGGTGGGCATGTAGGATGTTGAGGGAAGAGTGTACGAGTGGCCAGGCTGTGCCACAGACCGGGTGTGCCCACAAGGGTGGGACACATCATGCACTGCACATGTGCCAGTATTGGGAATACCCCAACACCAGTGTGCCTTTCTGATAATATATGACCCCTGACCATGTACTGCACAGCCGTACAACTGCCACAGCACACAAAGCTGAACATGTATGTGTCACTGTGAGCATCCCATGCCAGAGGTGCAGCATCTGTGGGTCACACAACAGCGTAACAGTAATGTCCACTGTCAGTAAATGCCTGCATGTTGGGCCTGTCACTATGTATAGTGCAGTCATCATCACTGCCCTCCACACCATACGCAGTACTGTGTCCACACACTACTGGCCCCTTTGCTACTGTAGTGTCTGCTGTATACTGTAGCATGACCTACAGTGTGACAGTTGCATGCAGCACCACCACCATCTGTGCTTATGCTGTGTTGTCCCAGTACAGCTGCAGGCAGCAGTGCATGTGAAAGTACAGTGTTCAAAACTGTATAATATTCCCTGAAATGTTTGTGCAGCGCTAACATGTTTGCGTGGGTTTAGCGCAGGACTAAACTGTTAGCCTGGTGGAAACTGCATGCAATCAGGGCATAATGAGATGCTAATCTGGATGTTTGCCCAGAGACTACCTAAGTAGGCTCATTTGCATGTCACTTTTGACTATGGCAAAGTTTAGCACCAGGCAAACGTGTTTGCACCGGGCTAACGGTTTAGCCCTGTGCTAAACCCGCGCAAACATGTTAGCGCTGCACAAACAGTTCGGGGAATATTATACAGTTTTGAACACTGTACTTTCACATGCACTGCTGCCTGCAGCTGTACTTGGGCTATACATTTGCTGGCACACACATTGGCCACATAGTTCACCTCTACCTACCTTTACATCGCTGTGTACTGTGTTGCTGTTGCGGTTTGCACTTCCTGGTTGCTATATTCAGAGCGGTCTTATTCCTGGGCTAAGTTTGCCCTGCACTCCCAGCCCAGTTTGCCAGGCCTCATTCCCATGCTATATTCAGAAGCTGTTTGCCCTGGGCTATTCCTTTTAAATATAGCTTGCTTTGTGCTCTGGGCTAAGTTTGCCCACCAGGCAGTGTTAATTTAGCCCCGGGGCAAAGTTTTGAATATCTGGCCCTAAGTATGTAATTTTGTATTCAATTGATGTTTTCTTCCTTATGTTAATTTTGTTAATCCTGTATTTCTTCATGCTCATAGTGCTAAATCCAATTCCCCACCTCTCACAAATGCCCCCCCACCCCATTCGGCTTTCTGCAATAGAAATGTTTTGGTTCTTACTCCTTACTTTATTTTATATAATAAGTAATGTGGTCGCCAGCTGTGTGTACACTGTGTGCTTTCATTTAACTTTAAATTGTGGCGCCAAACCACCCTCTTAAGGACACTTTAATTTCAGCATATGTTGCTGCACCACAGTTTCAACTGCAATGAAAGCATGCAGCACCCACCATTTTACTGACTCTCAGTCACATAAAAAATAAATTCAATTAAGTCACAACTCATAAAATACTTGTTACTTTTCTGATAATGTTTTCAGGGGATTATTATTCACATGTGGACTGGACACTAATATAGCATGCTGAATGATGTAGCATGGTATCAGTACAATCTGGCCACATTCATAATATAGTAAATTATGGTGGGTGGCTGATTGTCATGGTAGGCGACTTTATGGTATTTTGATTGTAGTTGTTGTGGTATGTATACTATGAACATGTATGTGACACATTAAACAGTACCCAAAAATTAAGACAGCATGACAATTAAAACATCAGTGCAAGAATGCAGTCACAGTTTTGACTGATCATTTTTTATTCTATTTTACATTGCCCTTTATCTAATAACTTGTGTATACACGTATGCTACCCCTTTAAACAATTTATGTTATGCTGCATTACTCCAGTTTTTTAAATGAGAAATAATAAAAGTAGTGCTCATTGCAATGTTACTGTGACCTGGTTTTATCAGTATTCGCAGCCATTTCTGAACAGATACTGTTCCAGTAGGTCATGTACCACTGTCTGCTGCATGCAATTTCATTGTAGTCACAACAGAACTGAATTTAAATAGTTGCTGTCCAAATGCATGTGAGAATATGGATCAACCTGGTGCAAGGCCGATTAAAATGAGTGCTCTGTTTATTACTTCTGATTCCAAAATAAATGTAGTGCTGCATACTTAAATTGTTGAAAGAAGGATATAGTTTGTATATGCAAGTTATTAGATTAGGTGGCAATGTAAAATAAAATAAAAAAGTATCAGTCAAAATTATTACCGCATTCTTGCACTGATGCTTTCATTGTCAGGCCTTATAACATGTGGATACTGTTTACTGTGTTAAACTTTTGTAGTATACATACCCACAACAATTATGATCAAGACACCCTAAAGTCACTTGAAGTCACCTACCATGGCAATTCTCCCCCCCACCATAATTTCCTATCTTTTGAATGTTGCCGACCTAAAGTATACATCATTTAGCATGCGGTATTAGTGTCCAGTCCAGATGTGAATAATAATCTCTTGAAAAAATGTTCATAAAATTAACAAAGATTTTGTGCCGCTCATAATTATAAATCCTCAGCTCCCACTAATGTTGCACTCCCTATTATGGTTTCCACAATATTTTGCTTTCTTTATTTTATTATTTTAAATTCCCGTGGTCAGCAATTTTTCAGAGGCTGTGTGCTTTCATTTACTTTGCATTTGTGGCACAGAAATGCATGCTGCAATACACTTTTATTGAAGCAGGTGGTGCGTTGTCTTAGTTTCACCTGCAGTGAGAGTGCACAGTGTCTGCAATTTTGCAGACCATGCTATGACATTTAAAAAATAAAGGAAAGTAAGTAAGAACTCTTACAAACTGCCTTTCTATTGCAGAAATCATACTGGTGTGATACAGTTGTGAGAGGTGTGATTTAGATTGGGATTATGACTTTTTTCCTTTTATTTGACTAAAGCAGCAGTGCAATAATCACAATACCATTAAATCACCTACCATGCCCCAACCCCAAAATGTCCCTCCTATCGTGTGAATGTTCCACTGCTTTAATCTTATGAAAAGTCCAGATGAAGAATAAGGCCAGAAGTGCAACACAGCGTCCCAACTTAAGTGAGAGCTTTGCCTGATGGTGACGCCAGTTGCTGCTGCTATTGTCCTGCTGCTTTAATGTCATGAAAAGTCCAGATAAAGAATAAGGCCAGAAATGTGTCAGTGTCCCAACTTAAGTGAGAGCTTTGCCTGATGGTGACACTTGCTGCATTACTGATACATGCTGCCCTTTGTGTGTGCCGTCATACCACAATGGTGAGTCATTGTTCACCCCAGTGTAATTTTTTTTCCCTTGACACAACCATTTAATGTCTATTGAATCTTGTTCTGTGTTGTAAGCAGTCTGCCATGTTGTTCCTTTTCAGGAAATCACAATACATGTGGAATGATTCCACTTTACCCTGGTGAACATGATGTTCACATCCACATGCTATACACATGTTATGAGTCCAACACCTAATGTACTGTAACATTTAATTTTTATTCGGGGGTTGGGGGTTACTGGTGTGGTAGACTGAAATATCATTTCTGATTACTGTATACATTTTTTTTTCTTGGATCATAGGCACACTTGTGCTTTGCATGTTTGGGATGGTTGATGACTTTGTCTGTACAGAAACTGCCAAGACATGTAAGGTAAGAATTTTTTTTGGGATGAGGGCATCATTTGAAAACAAGTTCTATTAAAGTTTCTGTCTTCTTTCCAGATCTTCAGAATATCCTCCTAACTGTTGTCCACTTTCAGATTGGAAGATACCACCGACTGCAGTCCACAGCACCTCAATATTATCTGAAAACAGATTAAGATAAAATTATTAAGAGTGTGCGACCACATTCAGTTTCAAGTGTGGTTGTTCCTGTCTTTTGTTAAATCAAGCTTAAAATACCAAGCTATTAGTATAGTAAACCCCTTATCCAGCTTAAAATACAAAGCTATTTGTAAACCCCTTAACCAGCTTAAAATACCAAGCTATTAGTAAGCCCCTTAAAAAATTAACAAGTTTAGTGAGTGACATGCACTGGCCCACTGTCATACTTACATTAAATCATGGGTTTTCAGGACCAGGATAACACATTGTACAACCCTGGTGTACTGAGGTACGTCTGTCCCATCTGTGAAGAAAAAACGTATTATCTGGCCTGTATGCCACCTCTTTACACTGGCAGAAAACAATTAAAACAAAAAACGAAAGGGGAAATAAGAGTGTTACTTACCAGTAGATGTTATCCTTTAGATGGAAGGAGTACTGTAGTGCTCTGCAAGTTTACACAGTCTGTAACCTGTGAAAATAAAATCAAAATCAGTTGCCTGTATTTGGTGACAGTGGCATCTTTAAAACAGTAAAGGAAAGATTCACACCACAGTGCAAGTCAAAACCATATTACATGACATTAGTACATACTACGCAATTAGTGATAAGAAGCAGGGTGACTGTGGCTGGCTGCGGGTTCACAGATTGGGCACAGATACAATGTCTCTCTAATGCTCAAGAAGCAGGGTTACTGTGGCTGGCTGAGGGCTCATAGCTTGGGCACAGGTACAATGTTTCTCTCTCTCTCTAGAAGCAGGGTGGCTGTGGTTGGCTGAGAGTTCATAGCTTGGGCATGGGTACAATGTCTGTGTGCCTCGCAAGAAGCAGGGTGTCTGGCTGGGGTGTGTTACTGTTTTTCAGTGCCAGGAGGATATCTGTCATTCAATCAGCAGGATTTAAGTGGCTACAAGTTGACATTTCTGTTTAGAGGAATGTGGATAATAATGACAACACACAACCTGTGAACTGTACCCTCAAAATCAAGAAAGGGGAAGTCAAAACATAATGACATGCCATTAATATTAATTTGTCAATTGACATGTTATAGTCAATGTCACCATTTTTTGGTTTTTAAAGTAAAAAAATGGTAACATTATGGAACTGTGACAGCCTTCACCCTAGTAATTTTGCTGTTCCTTCCTCCCACCAACATACTCCTCCTCATCATCAAGGAGGAAGCTGCCCTTGCAATCCTCAATGCCCGAGTTGTACCCACTGGGAAATTATTTTTCCATGACTGCCTCATCAACCTCAGTGGTACACTGTTTGATGCTGCCACCAGGATGGCCTGCTTTGCCTGATCCATCATCAGCATAACCATCATCATGAAAGGGTACAAAAAAAGATGTGGTTTTCCTACTTGGTATGTGACCTTCATTCATTTTGATAAATGTCAGCATGGTGACATTTGTAGGTGATAGGCTAGTATGACAGTCATGCATTGTGACCCCCGTAGAACTAAATACCCTCTCCACACTTACACTGGATGGTGGCCAGGTCAGAAACTTCAGTGTTACTGATGTCAGTGCTGGCCATTCATTCATCTTGCCACTCCTATACACCAAAGGATTGTCCAGTATTGTCAGATACCTGTTTTCTGCCAAATAGGCCTCATCCTTGGTTTGTGATGTATGAATTCCTGATGAATCTTCCACCTGTTCACAAGATTAATCTAGGTCACAAATTCCTACTTGGGACAAAGCACCCCAAAGTGGATTAATGGACAACTCTTCAGTTGACACCACCCCTTGCCCCTCAGCCACCTTACTGAATGTGATCATTCTACAGTGATCTTCAGCCTTGTTATGCTGTGGTTTGCAGAACTTTACACATGACTTCTGTGCCACATGAACCAATTGGACCAGCTGTACAGTCAAATTTTGGACCTGATCATGCCCTCTCTCCAGTATGGATGCAATGCTACTCTTGTAGCATGGATCCAGCATTGTGGCTATTCCAAATTCTGGAGATTGCTGAATAGTAGAGATGTGTCAGTTGGTGTCTAATATTGTAATCGTGTTTCAGTAATGCACAGCTTGACCTATCTCTGGCCACATCAAGGCTAGGCTGCATATTCAACAAAAAGTCTTCCTCAGCACCTGCAGCAGTGGAATGGCTTGACTAACGAATGCAATGTAACCACTCACTGCTTGTGTGACATGTTCAAATGGCCTCAAAATTAATATTACTGAGTCCATGAGTATCCATTGCTCAGTTGTCATAGACGTTGAGGCCCCTGAACTGTCACTGCTAGTGTGCATAACTAGGTATTCAGAGATGGCTTTGTACTGCTCATACAACCGCTAAGCCATGTAAAGTGTTGAGTTCCATCTTGTGATAACTTCAAGCTTGAGGCAGTACTGAGGCAGGCTGTTTTGAATCTGCAGCTGCCTTAAGCTGGTCATGTGACTTTCCAGAGCTTGCAAAGTGGGCACAGATGTGGCATGCAACAGTCAGCATTTGCTTTATTTCAGGGTACTGCAGAAACTCCTATACCACAAGATTTAAACAGTGGGCCATGAAGCGAATGCTCACAAAGTCACCATTGGTAATACATTTAACACATTTGATCCATTATCACTAGCTATGAAGCCAGCTTTTAGGGACCAGAAGTGCAGCCACTCATCATTTTCTGTCAGTAGCAAGTCTAGCATGTTTTCGCCTGTATGCGACCCTGCTACACCATGCATTGCAAACATAGCATACTGTCTAATGCCATGAAGGTTACTGCCACCACAGTCTGACTTACTACACTGCTTTCCCATACCACCATCACAGACAACCCCAAGTAGTTGCACCCAGTGTGCAGTAATACCCAGATAGGAACTACCCACCATTTTGCCACTTGTCCACACAGCCATGCTTCAGTGAATGTAAGGTGATGCAGAATGTTGAAGGGCATGTCTTACAGACTCTGTCACCATCTGATATAACTCAGGGATGGCACAGGTGGAAAAGTATGTCCTGAATGGGATCTTCCATGTCAGACATGCGTGTGCTGCAAAGAGCCAGAATCCCACATTCTCCACTAAGGAAAATGGCAAAAGGTCAATTGCCAGCATTTCTGCTATGGCAGCACTGGGTTCATGTGCAACTGCATGATTTGGTGGGTATTTATTGTTCTGGGCAAAAAGGCAGTGCAACATGGGCTGCACTGTTCAGTGTTCTGCACATGGTGTGCCAAATGTCTCTCCTCTGCAAACTGACATGTATGGAGTACCTTTGATGTGTGATGGTGGGTGCACAGGTAACAAGCCAATAAATGTGATTATTTTACTTGTTTTAAGCACAGGGGTTGATGTACTAGAATTACTACATGGACCACTGTTGCTACTCTAACCACTACTAGAACATTCAAAGTCACCCCCTCCTCATGCCTGTAGTAATCCTCTGGTGTTATTTCACCATTTTAATGACATGGCTCCTTGCACTGAAGTAAGGGGATACCATGCTCACTAAGGTGGTTGAGGGTGAATGTCCCACCACGGCATTAGCTCCCTTCTGGTGCCGAGTGCACAGAGCCAAGTGCCTGCTCTTGAGATGAGTATGCTGGCCCCTAGTACCCAGATGGCTACCCTTTTTACCACACTTCACATGCACTTGGCAAAGCTGGCAGATTGTCACTGTTTCATCACTGCCATCTTGTATGAAAAAATCCCAAGTTAGGGATTTTGTTGCCCTGCTCTTCATATGTCACTGCTGGGGCTGCAACTGGAATGGCACTTTTGGTGGCAATGAAATGGGGGGTGTACTGCATGCTTTCTTGTGTTGTGCACACTTGGACTTTGACTGAACATCACAGTCTATGACTATCACTTCAGTGTCAGCTACTGACACAGCTACATCAGAACTTGGAGGAGGGGGATTGACTACAGACTGGTTGCAAAGAGCCACCTTCACTCTCTTTTTTTTCAGATTCCCAAAGGGGGTTGCTAGCATTGTCGTCATATAATGATCATCCATAAATTCACTTTGGATGCTATCCTCTTGTGAAGATACTCCAACCACAGCCTCAGTACTATCATGCACACTTTTTTCGTCAACATCTGAATGTCTGGATGGTCTAACCTCAAGATCAGTGGAAACATGAGACTGTGAGTCATTACCATGATCAGAATCATGTTCAACTACTGTGGGGAGTGGGACATCAATGACACTCAAGTCTGCGGATTCAACAACATTTTTCCCACCTGATTACTTTGCCTTGGTTGAACTTTTAGCAATACACATGCTTTTTTCGACCAAGCTGTCACTAACTTTACTACCAGCAGGGACAACGACATCTTCAACCAGCACTGAAGCGAGTGATTTCGCGGTGAAAAACAGAGTAGGAGAAATCCCTTTACTTGCAGCAACTGCTATCTTTCCTCCTGCTGCATACTACCATGGCCACGACCACTACTCTTAACACTGCTAGACTTGTTAACCCCTGATGAACCTGCCTCATCATCACAACAATTTCCACTGCTAATAGTCTTCTGGGCAGCAGCACCACAGCCAGAAACAGCTTTGCATGACCATCTCTTTGTGGGCATTTTTAAAGATTACACAGACAATTAACAGTAACTTATTATTTCTGCAGTTTTTGGGAGATGGAAAGCAAAGAACAAAAGAGATGCAGCCGCACAGGCACAACACAAGACCTTAACCAGTCTTCAAAAATCTGAAAGTCAAAAAGCAATACCTTGTTTTGCAGGAGTGTGGGTACAGCTGTAGCTACACAGAAACCGGAAAAAATATTGCAGACAGGCTGAGAAAATCAGAGTACTGCTATTGCAATGCCGCAATAAAATGCGTATCAATTTACACCATGCACACAGATTAAAGGTCAAGCACAGAAACTTTAACTCTTCAGTAAACTACAATATAGTCTTTTAAAACAACTGAAAAAATGCCCAGCAAACAGAAAAAACTTATAAAAAAATTAAGTGAAGTTGTACTGTGCGTATCTGAACACAGAAATAATAAAACACTGGCCAACAACAGCTGGAAAAACTGCCTTTCTCACTAATCTCCCTTCTACACCACAGATCCACCCCTCCCTGAAGCACACTTCTAAGGTGTCTGTCAGTACAGAGACTGATTGTACTGAATTAACATTAAATACTCACACAAAATCAATAAATGCTTAATGATATAAACACATAAGGGTTTACTATAATCAATGTACTAAATTTTGACACAAACCTTTGTGGCAAAAATGCATTTTAAAGGTTTTTTTGGTGGTATGAATCTCGGAGATCTGTGAGTAAACTGTCTCCTGCTTTCCACTACAAACACTACACTGAACTGAAGTGGTGCAAAACAATAAAGAGCCCATATGACCTTAAATCCCATGAATCACTGCAAAATTTGCCTTGAAGAGCAAAAATAGAAGGTGAAGTAACACGAAGTCCATAGAGAACAATGGAAACTTCTCATTACTTCGAGATGTGAAGTTATTCACTTTGCTATGCTGAATATTGTATGAAATTTTGGTTCTATGCGAAATACTATGCATAGCGAATTTTAGGCACTTCGACCCACCTCTATCTATGAATGCTACAATAAATTATGTTTAATGAAATTACTGGTGTTTGGGTAAATCCCTAAGGTATGATTTAATACCCTGTTACACCACAGCTGGCACTACTCGGTGCCCTTGTTGGCTGTCTCACATGAGAGGCCATGGACAGAAAGGACACAGTGTCTGCCAGCCCACTGATGTAGTGGCAGGGTTGCTACTTATGATGCCAGTGGCCAGGGTTGTGGAATGAGCCCGAAGCATGAGAGGGTTGGCCAAGGCAGGAGGAGTGACCATCTCAGAGGACACTCTTCTCTGGGGAAAATTGCTGCCTAGTTCTGTGCTAACATGGCCACCTGGATGACCATGGGGAAGTGCAGACATATCAGAGCGGGAGTGGAAGACATTTGTTGGCTCCATGCAAGGGCCACACAGCTGTGTGCGCACAAACACGTGGAATCATCCTCTTGATGGGACAAATGGGGAAAAATCCTCTTCAGACATAGAAAGACACTTAGTATATTCAGGCTCTATTCAGCATACTGTACCTCCTCACTGCCCTTATGAGCCTCTGGAGGGGGAGGAACTCCTTCTCTTGATGGGCAAGCCATGGGGGTTGAAGGTGATAACTGCAGGTGGGGTGATGATGTCAGATGATTTCCATTACAGATGGGGTGGTGGCACAGGAATAAAAGAGTTCAGAGTAAGCAAACAAAGGACCTGGAGTGCAGACTACCCTCCCGTGCAGGTTTGGGGGATATAGGCAGAGCAGTACATAGAAACATAGAATTTGATGGCAGATAAGGACTGCTTGGCCCACCCAGTCTGCTCATTTCCCTGCTTACTGGATAAGCTGCAGATCCTAGTTAACCAGCAGCCTACTTCTTCCTACCCCCAACCCCTAGAATGGCCTTATGACTGTCCCATGCATGCTTGAATTCCACCTCTGTTTTTGACTCCACGACCTCCTCCAGAAGGCCATTCTATGCATCCACAACCCTTTCTGTGAAAAAATACTTCCTTAAATTACCTCTGAGCCACCCTCTCTATCTTCAAATTGTGCCCTCTTGTTCTTGCACACCTCTTTTTTTGAAAGATGCTACCCTCTTGGACTTTGTTGATTCCCTTGAGATACTTGAAAGTTTCTATCATGTCCCCCCTCTCCCTCCTTTCCTCGAGGCTATACATATTAAACTCCTTAAGTCTCTCTTCATATGTCTTCCAGTGCAGACCCCGCACCATTTTAGTTGTCCCCCTCTGGACAGCTTCCATCCTGTCTATGTCTTTGCGAAGACTGGGTCTCCCAGAACTGCACACAGTACTCCAGATGGGGTCTGACCAGCTGTCTGTACAGAGGGATAATAACTTCCTGTTTTCTACTAGTGATGCCTCTCCCTATGCATCCCAGTATCCCCCCAGCCCTCCTTGCTGCCCTCTCACATTGCATGCCCACCTTTAGGTCATCTGATATGACTACCCCCAGGTCCCTTTCCATTTTTGTTGTTGTTAGTATCTCAGCCCCCATTGTGTACTCTTCCCCAGGGTTTTTGTTTCCCAGGTGCATTACCTTGCACTTCTTAGCATTTAATCTAAGCTGACATACATTTGACCATTCCTCTAACCTTGTCAAGTCCCTTTTCATCCTTTCCAGTCCACCTTGTGCATCAACTCTGTTGCAGATCTTTGTGTCATCTGCAAAGAGACATACTTTTCCTTCCAGTCCCTCTGCAATGTCACTTATAAAGACATTGAAGAGGACCAGTCCTAATCCTGAACCCTGCGGTACCCTACTAGTAACCCACCTTTCTTGAGAGTGGACTCCATTTACTATTACTCTCTGTGTCCTATTTTCCAGCCAATTTTTTACCCAGGCTGTCATCTTGGGACCCACTCCCAGGCTAGCTAACTTGTATATTAATATTTTGTGTGGGACTGTGTCAAATGCCTTGCTAAAGTCTAGGTAGGCCATGTCCACAGCCCCTCCCTGATCTACTACTTTGGTCACCCAGTCAAAGAAATCTATCAGATTTGTCTGGCATGACATTCCTGCTGTAAATCCATGCTGTCTTGGGTCCTGTGCCCCTCTGGCCTCTAGATACTCGACAATTCTTTCCTTCAGAAGTGATTCCATCATTTTCCCTACCACTGAGGTTAAACTAACAGGTCTGTAGTTTCCTGCTTCTGTCTTGCTCCCACTTTTGTGAAGGGGAATCACATCTGCCCTCCTCCAGTCCTCGGGTACCACCCCATCCTCCCATGATTTGTTAAACAGGGTAGTCAGTGGTGTCACTAATTCTACCCTTAGTTCTTGTAGAATTCTGGGATGAGTTCCATCGAGCCCCATTGCTTTGTCAATCTTCAGTTTTAAGAGTTCTTTCAGAACCCTTTCTTCTGTAAATGGGCTGGTATCAACTTCTGTATCCAGAGTGTTTCTACTGTTTGTTTTAGGTACCTCCCCCTCTTCCTTTGTAAATACTGAGCAAAAATATTTGTTTAGTATCTCTGCCTTTTCACAGTCACCCTCTGCCCACCCTTCCCCCCTTTTATTAAGCCTCACTATCCCTCCCTTGGTCTTCCTTTGCTCCCTGATGTACCTATAAAAGGTTTTATCCCCCTTCTTAACTGAGTTGGCTATCTTTTCCTTGGTTTGGGCCTTTGCTGTTCTGACTGCCTTCCCAGCTTCCTTTTGCTTTAACTGATACAGTTCTCTGTCCTGCTCCTTCTATGATTCCTTGTACTTCCTTAAAGCTTTCTTTTTCTCTTGAACCTTCACTGCCACTTCCTTTGAGAACCATAGTGGTTTCTTACATCATTTAGTTTTGTTTATTTGCTTCACACAAAGGCTTGTTACCTCTGTGATGGCTGTTTTTATTATTCCCCATTGTTCTTCCACCCCTCCTTCCTGCCCATTTGCTAGTGCATTCCTTAGGCACTCACCCATTTTGGCAAAGTCAGCCTTCCTAAAGTCCAGTACCTTTGCCTTTGTATGGCTTGACTCTATTGCTGTGTTTATTGTGAACTATACTGTTTGATGGTCACTAGTTCCCAGATGGCTACCCACTTCAACATCTGTGATCCTCTCTTCATCTCCATTTGAGAGAACCAGGTCTAAGATTGCTCCCTCTCGAGTGGGCTCCAATACTAATTGTCTAAGGCATGCCCCCAGTAGGACATCTAGAATAACCCCACTCTTCGAAGTGGCTGCTGCAACTGCACTCCACACAGTGTGAAGAAGTTTTCACTGTGGCCTGCGGTGCTGTCAGTTTGACACCTGCCATAAGCCCTAACAAATTACTATACCAAAGGTAAAAAAGAGAAGAACTGTTTGTGTATTGAGGGACTGATTTAATCAAAACATGTGTGTTATTGTTTATTTATTTATGTATTTCACGTTTTACTGAGTAAGACATACTGAGCTGATAACAGCTCATTTCCAGATGTGTCCTGGGGGCAAGGGGTATGGAAGATAGTACAAGATGAGAAAAAATAAACCGTTAATACATTGAATCCAGATAGTTCTATTTAGCTGAAATATGTAACGTTCCAGACAGGCTGGGGTGGGGGTGGGGAGAGGATGTTGGAGGCAAACAGCTGCACATTATTACAGCATCCATGCATATGGTTTGCATACACATTGTATAGGATGAGCTAAGCTATAATTGTATATAATCACTCTGTGCAGTTAAATAGTTTACACTTAGCAGTGGAGCATATTAAATGCTTCAAATGTCTGTGACAGCTCCCATTTCATAATCCATCTGCAGAATCACCAGGTTTGCACATTGTACAGCATAATGCAACTGTACATTATGTTTTGCATAGTAATCCCATCCAAGAATTGCTTAACAGAGAATAGACAACATATAGTATTGGTCACAGGAAGTTGCATGTCGTCACAGATGTGCTCAGTCTTTAGGCTGGGACTCACCAACATAAATATTTTTATTGGCATCTATGACTCACGGTGATGCAATGCTTACATTTGCACATGACTGAGCCCCAATTAAATGTATCAAAGTAAAAACCTTATGAACATATGAATGTGCCAGTGGATATAGGCTTCATGGTCTTTCTAGTCTGCTTAAGGGTATACTGCCAAATGGGCGACTGCAAATGAGTGACTCATATATCAGCGACTCTATTTGTGCACCCGACGGGATAGCGAGTCTGTGTACATAGCGATGGTAGGGATAGTGACTGTGTGAGGGTTGTAATGGTGAGAGAGAATGATGGGGGAGCTGTACTGTTGCTGGTGAAGTACAGCAATGAGGCCTGCTAACACCAAGCTGTCGGCCTAGTGTTGCAGGTAGGGTCATGGACTGACATTGTGATAGTCCCGGATTCAGGACTACCAGTAGGTAAAACTTTTTTCTGAATAGTTTTGGCTGTTAGAATTTTTTTTCCTTACTATGTTCCCCAGACTGAAGGTATCCCAGCCATGGTACCCCTACATACTGTTGCCCCCGTGTAGTCCCCTTTTCTCCAGAGTCCACTCCCCCCCCTGGAGTTGATTATATTAATTTGGAGTGAGTGGGAGGCATGGCCACCTACATTAAATCTTAGTTTGAATGTCCATCTGGTTGCCATATTGTCAGTAATTTTTGTAGAGTACTGGCCAATTTTTCTTTTGGCAAAATGTACTCACTAGTGTGTGAGTCAGTCTAGAAAAATCGCCCTTATGACAGGGAACCCTGCTTGAGTGTGCTGTTCCAGTTACAGAGGGAACTGCTCCCCTTCCCCATATACCCATGACTCTTCTCAACTACCCTCTCCCCACATCTCTCTCCCCTTCCTGCAACTTTTCCTCTTACTTTATCCCAACCTCTCTTGAAGCTGTCCATCATTTTTAGGAATACCAAAAAAAGTAAAGGCAGGAAAGGCAGAGAAAAAAAACAAATGACTTGGCTGAGAATTGGGCCCACATTTTTAAAACTGGATAAGTACAGTATCTAGGTGATGTGTCTGAGTCCTGCAACATCTACTGTGTCTCTCTCTAGCTTAGATGCAGCAGGTACTGTTTTTGAAACCACAGCTGGCTTATAACTATCTGCTGTGGCTTCCTGCAGAATACTTCCAACATTTGTGGCAGCAGCTGCTTTCTCCTATACCCACTTAGGCTACAAAAAGACAGTCAGAAGGGCTTTAGGAAATAGCTGCAGTCGTCCACTGCAGGACACACAACTGATTGGCAGGGACACGGATCCAGTGCTGCCACTTTGCATCAGGGAATTGGTTAGTAAACTTGTCATATTGCAGAGTTAATTTTTATAATGAAACCATGGTTGAAAATGGGGCATTCAGATTGACTGAAAGCATTCTTACAGGGTTGCATTAAGAGGTAGTTGAACCAAAAATAGCAGACGAGAAAATGTTACAAATTTTAAGACAATCAATTTTAACTTTACTTTTCTGAAGTAATTTTATTTTTCCTTTTGCTCATTAGAAAATTTTCTATGTGACAGTATTATGCTGGATGTGTGGAATAGCACTCTGCCTGGCAGCTGACATATCTAGCCCTAGTCCTTCCTCTACATCATCAGTCTGGGACCTCACTGACAGTGACATCACATGTGATTGACCTGGCAGCAGCTAAGTGGCTGTCCCCGAATAGCTGTGATCTGTGATGTTACTGTCCCTGAGGCTGAGGTCACAATGCTGATGATGTAATGGGAAGAACACATCACCCCTTCAAACATCAGGTGAAAAAACTTCAAATTAACCAAAGGGAAGAGAAAACGTTCCTCAGATATAAAAGGTAATAGCTGACTACTTTTAAAACTAATATTAGTTTTAGGCAGTACACTAGCTCTTTAATGGCTGGGAATCCTCATGTACAATAGAAGAGTTGGGGCCAGATATTCAAAAGTTTGCACAGGTGATAACGGGTGTTTGCCAGTGCTAACCTGGTTTTCACCTAGTTAATGGGAGGGGTCTAACCACTGTAGCACAGGCAAAACCTGTTAGTGTCTGAGCACTAACATAATGCTGTGCCTATGCAAATGAGAGGGTCCTCCACCCCATACACAGCTGCAGCAGCAATTTCAGATGTTTACATCTGTGGAATATGGTACCCACAGGGGCACTATTTCACCTTTTCAAACTTAGTCTTAATTGGGTGCAAAGCTCTGGTGGCAGGATGACTGTACTGCAGCTGCCTGCCTCCCCAATCTCTGAACTCTTGTCCCTGTGAATTAAAGGATGCCCTGGTGTCTAGTGGCACCCACCATCCTCCGATCCCCCATCCCGGTCTTCCATCCCAGTCCATGCCAATGTTGCCCTGGTGTCTTGTAGCACTTTCCACCATCCAATCCTCCACCCCAGTACTGTGCACATCCTCCCTGGTGTCTAGTTATACCCCCATCCTCTGAACCCAAGTTCTGGTACTGAGCACATCACCCGTGGTGTCCAGCAACATCCCCCAACCCTGACACCCATCCCAGTTATTTCATTACAGTCCTTGGTGTCCAGTGCCCTCCCTGCACACCTGTTCTGATGAACACAAGATGTCCCTGGTGTCTAGTGGCACCCCCTAACCTACAAGCACTCATCTTGGTGACTGCATTATAGTCCCTGGCATGTAGTAGCACCCCTCACCCTCTGATTCCCTGTCAAGTGCACAATTCTGTGTTTCTGGTGTCCTGTGGCACCTCCCACCTTCTGATCAGCCATTCTGGTGCCTGCACTAAAGTCCCTGGTATCTAACAGCACCCTCACCCCTAAACACCTATCCCTTAAATGCTTATGTATGTCTTGGTGTTTAGTGGTACCCCCCCAACCACTGAGTTCCCATCCTGGTGCTGCCGATGATTTCATGGTGTCAAACAGACCCCCTCCACTCTGGCCTGCTGGCCCATATAGTTCTCTGTCCATCAGGTGTCCAGTGGCATCCCCCCTCCCGTCTCATGGCCCATGTACTCGAGCCTATCCCTGGTATCCAGTGGTACCCCCCCAGGGTGCTAGTTGCCACATGAACTGCCAAACAGTGGTGGTTTCATGGTCCCCCACCCACTCTGACCACACCCAGAAGAGCACCCACCATAATCTCCCTTATCAGGCAGGACGGGACCACATGGTGCATCCCTGTATGGTGACTGGCACCGCCCTCCTCTTACTTCCTTGGCCAGCAGCCTCATGCTGACTGCAGCTCATATAGCAGCCTGCTGAAAGGGTGAGAGGAGGGCTATGCCAGTTGCCACAGAGTGATGTGCCTCATGGTCCCATCCTGCTCAGTAAGGGGGGGTTGGAGTGAGTGACTTTGGTGCAGTGCTGGATGTGGGCAGAGCAGGTGGGGGGCCATGGAACTGCCACTTTTCAGTGAATGGCAGTTTGGGGGGTACCACTGGATGCCAGAGATAAGCTCCATTTCATGGGCAGGGAGATGGGAGGGGCGATGCCACTGGACACCTGAGGATAAGGAATCAGCAGTAGCACTGGGAAGAGTGCTTGGTGGGTGAGGTGGGGGTGAAAATAGACACCAGGGTATGCATAAACATTTATGGGACATGCATACAGAGATAGGGGTGCCACTAGGCACCAGGGACTATAATGCAGGCACCAGGATTGGCTATCAGAGGGTGAGGATGTCACTGGACACCAGAGACATGGGATTGTGTATGGGACTGGGAAATCAGAGGGTGGGGGTGGTACTACACACCAGGGACTATATTTCAGGTACTGGGATGGCTGTCCAGAGGGGGAGGTGGCACTAGACACCAGGACATCTTGCTATAATTGTGACAGGTGTGTAGGGGGGGAACTCGACACCAGGGACTATAGTGATATTACAGGATGGATGCTGGGGGTGCCAATAAACACCAAGGAGGATGTGCACAGTACCAGGATGGTGGTTCAGATGGTGGTGGTGCCACTAGACACTAGGGAGAACATGCACTGTTCCAGGAAGGGATTTTAGAGAGTGGGGGTGCCATTAGACACCAGAGAGGATGTGCAGAGTAATAGGATTGGGGTCAGAGGGTGGAGGGTGTCACTAGACACCAGCGAGGATGTGCACATTACCAGGACAGGGGTTTGGAGGGTAAGGGTGCCACTAGACACTAGAGAGGTCATGCAAATTGCTGGGATGAGGGTTCAGGGGATAATGGTGCCACTACACACCAGGGAGGGCATGCACAGTACTGGAACAGGGGTTTGGAGGTTGAGGTGCCGCTAGACACCAGGGAGGACTTGCATAGGATAGGGATGGGGGTTCAGAGGGTCAGAGTGCCACTAGACACCAAGAAGGATGTGCACAGTACTGGAACAATTGTCAGAGGATGAGGTGTGCCACTAGACACCCAGGAAGATGTGTACAGTACCCGGGGCAGGGGTTTGGAATGTGGGAGCACCACTAGACATCAGGGAAGATGTGCACGGCAAGTAGTGCACACCCTAGAAAATTGAAAGAGGCAATTCCATACAGCCAATTTCTCCAATTAAGGAGAAATTGTTCTGAATTCAGTACTTTCATGGAGCAGGCTAATGAACTGAAAATCATGTTCCTGAAAAAAGGTTATAGTCAGAAAATAAAAGAGTACAATATCAAGAGCACAGGCCCTTGATAGACGTACATTACTTCAACCTAAGGAGAAGGGTATAACAGGTGATGACATGATCTGTTTCTCTACTAGTTAAAACCCTTCAGCTGTCAAATTGGTGGTGCTGTTACAAGTTTTAGCCATTATTGTCTGGTGATACACATCTTTTGTCAGTAGTCAGTAATAAACCAAGAGTGACCTTTAAGAAAGGGAAGAATCTGAAAGATTATTTGGTGAATAGCAGATTACCATAGGATCCCAAAAGCGCAATTTGGCTATCACAGAAGCCCCCTTGGAACTTTAAATGTGGTAACTGCATTTCATGCCCACATTCACTGTAGGGTAATATATTTACATCTCCCATCAATGGTCATGTAGCTCACATTCATCAATTTTTTACTTGTGTTACCATATTTATTTATGTTTTGACTTGTCCATGCAGTAAAATACATGTTGGACTCACAACAAGGCAGTTAAAACAGCATATGCAGGAACATGTACGCAATATAAAAAATGTATGCATGGACAGTCCAGTGGCTGCACACTTTATCTATGAACACAACAGTGACGCAACAACCCTTAAATTTATGGGCTTTAAAAATGTCAAAATGGGCCCACGGGGAGGTGACAAGTTACAAAGGCTCCAGCAAAGAGAGACCTTTTGGATTTTATCACTTGGAGCACTGTATCAATTTGTTTAAATCAAGAAATTGATTATAAATTATAATAGTGTATGGGGAGCCTTCATTATGCATTGAAATCAGCATTGTAATAATCTGATAATCCCATCGATGTGATGTCTGTAGTCTGTAAACCCTCCGTTTGGACATCACATCAATGGGATTACAGGACAGAATGACAAGCCCCTCTACATTCTGCAAGCAGAATGTCATTAATGAAAAATTCAAAGCACCACACATTCTGACCATTCCATTGGTAAAACACAGCACAACACATCATGATGTCCACTAACTATACACAATGTTTAACCTCGAGGCTTTCCAGATTCAAAATGTTTTTTTTTAAGCCTCCAACATCATCAGGTTACCATCCTCTGTGCAGCTGCATGTCCTCCTCGCACATTCAACCTGTCACGATGACGTTGACTCTGACGCGGAGTCACATGTTCCTTGACAACGAACCAAAAAGCAACAATCGGCCTGAAAGACTTTCCAGATTTTAAAATGTTTTTAGACTAAAGCACTAATAAATAGCCATAAATATTAGCATATCCTAGCAGTATGAAGTAGATGGTAATGGTCAGAAGTATGGCAGCTAGGATTAAATGCAAAGAAGTGCAAAATAATGCACCTGGGAAACAAGAACCCAGGGGAAGAATACACAATGGGTGGGGAGGTAGTAACAACAACAAAAAAGGAAAGGGACCTGGGGATAATCATATCAGATGACCTTAAGGTTAGCAAGCAATGTGAGAAGGCAGTAGGGAGGGCTGGGGATATACTGGGATGTATAGGGAGAGGCATCATCAGCAGAAAACAGGAAGTTGTTATCCCTCTGTTCAGACAGTTGGTGAGACCCCATCTGGAATACTGTGTCCAGTTCTGGAGACCCCATCTCCGCAAGGACATAGACAGGATAGAGGCAGTCAGAGGAGCAACTAAAATGGTGCAGGGTCTGCAAGAGAAGCCGTATGAGGAGAGACTAAAGGAGCTTAATATGTATACCTTGAGGAAAGAAGGAGAGGGGGCATGATAGAAACTTTTAAGTACCTCAGTGGAATCAACAAAGTCCAAGAGGGTAGCATCTTTCAGAAAAGAGATGTGTAAGAACAAGGGACACAATTTAAAAGATAGAAGGAGGGAGTTTCAGGGCAATGTGAGGAAGTATTATTTCACAGAGGGTAGTGGATGCATGGAACAGCTTCCAGAGGAGATTGTGGGGTCTAAAACTGTGGGAGAATTCAAGAATGCATGGAACAGACAAAAGGCAATTCTTGTGGGGGGTAGGAAGAAATAGGCTGTTGGTTAACTGGGATCTGCGGCCTATCCTGTAGGTAGGGAAATGGGCAGACTAGATGGGCCTAGCAGTCCTTATCTGCCGTCAAAGTCTATGTTTCTATGTTCTATGTTTCTATGTTTCTATGTATTGAGATGTGAGCAATAAATGTTACAGCCTAACGACCAGCCACTCCGTGAGTTTCTAACCACTTTGATGAGTTTCTGCAACATGTTCTAAGGGAAACTGAAATTTAACTTGGCATTTTATTGTAGTGAATGGTCCCATACACTATAAAAGACAATGCCTAAGAAATGATGGTTAACCACAGGTGTAATCACCTCTCGCAGTTGTCATGACAACTGTAAACCTCTCGAGCTGTGCTCTCGAGGTTTATTCAGTTGTCATGACAACTGCTCGAGGTGATTACACCTTGGTTAACCACCATTTCTTAGGCATTATCCTCTGTTTTATAATATGTTAAACTAAAATAAATTAGTGAGAAAACCTGATTTGTTGCAATTACTGTAACGAGAGGATTCATAGATACATACATAGATACATAGATAAATAGATACATAGACAGTGTCGGCAGATAAGGGCCTATGGCCCACCCAGTCTGCCCATTTGAGCTTGTTAGTTCAGTTTGTTTTCCTAGAAGTCTGTTGCACCTTAACCCTGACCTCCAGAATTCCTTTATGTCTGTCCCATGCATTCTTAAATCCCGTGATTGTTTCAGCCCCCACCACTTCCTCTGGCAGGGTGTTCCACTTGTCCACCACCCGTTCTGTGAAGAAATTCCTTCTCATGTTTCCTCTGAATCGTCCTCCTCCAACTTCATCCCATGCCCTCTAGTCCTGGAACATCTTTTTCGCTTAAAAATAGTGTTTTCCTGCACCCTGTTCCTCCCAGTAAGATACTTGTATGTCTCTATCATATCCCCTCTCTCCCTCCTCTCCTCCAGGGAGTACATGTTCAGTTCCTTCAACCTGTCTTCATAGGACTTGTGATGCAATCCATGCACCATCTTTGTTGAACCTTCTTAATAAGGATTTATTTTTGGACACATAATAGATATTATGATTTCATAGTCTATTTTTCTGCCACTGTGCCTTATAATACCTGTGCTTCATCATTAATAAAATACTTTTTCTCTTTTTAGCTGAGAGATATGGTGAGCACAGACCTGTTCTGCTCTGCAAGTTGAAAGATGCAGCTCCCTTAAGAGTCTCTACAGTTTGCTCTTTCCAGTGTTAATTTTGTGCATAGTTATGGTTAATAATACTGGAATCATGTAAACTTTTAGCTGAAAGACATGGTGAAGCACTTTTTTTCCTGTTATCTGATTGATGTAGTTCATCTCAAAGTCTCTGTGATCTATCTATATATAGGGCAACTTTGTTTGTATGCTCATATATTTTTGTTACAATTTTGTTTAACTCAATGACAACATGAGTCAAAAGAGGATGATGAAATACACTCTGTCACTGTTAATGGGATTTGGAGTTAAATAAATGTACCTCATTTGTTTATTCATCCCTGGGCTAAGTAGCCTTTTGTGCTTATTCATCCCTGGGCTAATTTTGTTTATATACACCTGTGTTAGAACTATGTCTAATTTAAAGACAGTATGAGTTAATAGGAGGATGTTAAGCAAAAAAATTACATTATTCTAAATGTGTTTTGAAGCCACATTAACATTTATTGCCAGTCTGTTCTTGATTTATTCCACTATGTATAATATATACAAAATGTATTACATTTTTGATGTTTTCCTTTTCATTTTTTATCTATTTACCTCATAAATTGTTTCTTTTTTCTTTCAGTTTACTTTAATCAGTACACTGCTTTACTCAGAATAAGATATTGATACTGAATGGAAAATTGATGATAATTTGTAGTCATAATTAAGCAGTACACCAAACATGTGGAAGCAAATGTAACCTTAGTACTTGATTGATGGCTAATTGACGACAATATAAGTTATCATCTGTGAATTTTTTCACCAAATTTTCAAAATAGCCATTTTAAGACCTCTTCTCATGAACAGTGTCACTGTGATTTTCCTAAATTGTTTCGTACATTGACTTCGCACACCTACTGTGCCATTGTGCGCTACATGGGCGGAAACACGTTTTGGGTGAGATGTGAAAAATGACAGCTGTACTACTCATAAGAAGATGTGGTAAAATAGAAACTAAGCTATAATTGTATATAATCACTCTGTGCAGTTAAATAGTTTATGCATAGCAGTAAATCAGATTAAATGCTTCAAATGTCCAAGACAGTTCCCACTTCATGATCCATCTACAGAATCACCTGGTTTGCACATTGTACAGTATAATGCAACTGTATGTTATGTTTTGTATTACATATTAGTCTTTTGCAAGAAGTGCTTTACAGAGAATAGACAACATATAGTAGTCACAGGAAGATAAGTGTCATCACAGGTGTGCTCAATATTTAAGCTGGGACTCACCAACATACAGCATATATATATATATATATATATATATATATATATATATATATATATATATATTTATTGGCATCTATGAATTTCTTTGATGCAGGGCTTGCTTCTGCACATGACTGAGCCACAACTGAATGAATCAATGTAAAAACATACAAACATATGAATGTGCCAGTAGATAAAGGCTTTACAGACTATCTAGTCTGCTTGAGTGTTCTGTTCCCACCCTCTGTGTTTGCCCCTTCCCCATATCCCCCCTTCACTCTTCTCAAATACCCCCTCCTTGCATCTCTTCCCCCTCCCTGCAACTTTCCTCCTCACCCTGTCCCAACCTTTCTTGAAGCTGTCCATCACTTTTTGGAATACCATAAAAGGTAAAGGCAGGAAAAGGTAGAGAAAAAATACCCTGACTTGACTTGGAACTGGGCCCAAATTTTTTAAAATGGATGAGTGGCCAGGTGATGTGCCTGAGTCCGGCAACATCCACTACATCTATCCCAGCTTAGATGCAGCGGGTACTGCTTTTGAAACCCAAGTCAGTCTACAACAATCTGCTATGACTTTCCTGCAGAATACTTTCAACATTAGTGGCAGCAGCTGCTTTTCCTATGCCCACATAGGCCACAAAAAGATGGCCCGATGAGATTTGGGAAATAGCTGTCAACCCACACTGCTGGACACACAACTGATTGGCAGGGACATGGATCCAGTGCTGCCACTTTGCATCAGGGGATTGGTTAGTAAACCTGTCATATTGCAGAGTTCATTTTTATTATGAAACAGTGGTTGGAAATGGGGCATTGTGATTGGCTGAAAGCATTCTCTAACAGGGTTACATTAATGGCTGAAAACCCTCATGTACAATAAAAGAGAGTTTTAAGGTTTAAAACAATAATTTAAAACAAAGTAAATACTTTTTAAAACATTTAGGCACAACCAGGAGTTGGGGTATCATCTGGTAACCTAATCCTAGGGGAAAGCATGAGGTACAAGGTGTAGTGAAGTGTCTCATGCCCCATTGGTTAGATTAATGCAGGTAACTCAAATGCTGAAGTGCCTTTAGTAAGCAAAAAGCCTCAACAGGGTGTGCATGAATGGATTTTAATGCATGACTCTGGAAAGAGAAGTATGAGGCTGAAGGCTGGGTATCTATACAGCCCTGGGAAGTGCATTCAAATCCTTTACTGCAGACTCTGAAATTGCTTATCATGCTTATACAATTGTTGTCTGCGTTTATGCATTATATGTAAAGTAAAATATTTTAAATGATTTGTTTTGCATATAATCATCTCTTTAAATACATTTTAAATAGCAAAATTATATGACACAAATGGTCCTTGATTTTCGAGGTAATGAGGCTTTTTTTGTCTTGGTAATGAGATCCAGGTCCTGACAATAGATCGCTCTATTTTTAATGTGTGTTCAGGTGACATCTTTTGTCCACTGAGGCTTCAGGATTTGTCCTTATCATTTTAAAATGCTTAATGATATCTGCATTGTATATGATGTAAAGTTATATTTTAAGTTCTGATGTTCAATCATGTCAATACTGTCTTTATTTGTATATGTTGAGCATTTGTATTAAACATAGTGGAGTGAAAAATCTGATCTGGAGCATTTTTAATAAGAGGTGGAGAGTGCTCAACTTCTCTGTATGTATATTGACTCTGTCTTGTAGCACCACCATCCCAGTGTGACTCTTTTCCATTTGTACACACATTGAGCATACTGTATGTAGTTTAGATCCCTGTTGAAAATGAGTTACAGCTGAATGAGGTATTTTCCTTTTCATGTTTTATGAACAACTTACTACTAATACTCTGAGCATAGCCAGGGACATAATGCAGACTTCAGGCTCTAAAAATCTGTTCTGTTATTTCTGGTAATGCCTATGCTGCTGTTTGGTCAAACATGAAAAGAACTTCTGTCTAGACACTGATTAATCAAAATAGTTATGGCACATCAAACAATAAGGTTGAGGAACAAGGAGAAATGGCCATCAATCAGAACTGGAAAATATAAAAACAATAGGAAATATAGGAGAATCTTGCCCCAGGCATAGGCCTGTCCTGCAAAGTTTCCGAACGTGACCTGTTTTACTAGTGCTATAAAAACAACATGTCAAAAGAAAATAAATAGAAAGAGTGCAATGTTTTCAGCTGAAAAGGCAGTTCTTCAGGTATGCGGGAAGACAGAATGCAGTAGGAAACTTCAAAGAGAAAGAGTCACTGTTTCTGTCATGCTGACTACATCATTTCTATCTTATTCATTCACACATAATTGTCAATCTGCATCTTTTCTGGAAAATTCACATCTAATTGTCAGTCTCCATTACTTCTGGAAAATTCACACTTAATTGCCAATCTGCATGCTTTCTGGAAAATTCACACCTGTCAGTCTGCATTTTTTTCTGGAAAATTCACACCTAATTGCCAATTTGCTTTATTTCTGGAAATTGTTCATCTAATTGTCAACAGGCATCCTTTCAGGAAAATTCCCACCTAACTGCAAATCTGCATTTCTGGAAAATTTACACCTATGAATCTATACTCTTTCTGAAAAAGTCATACCTAATTGTCAGTCTGCATCCTTAATGGAAAATGTACACTTACCTGTCAATCTGCAGCCTTTCAGACAAAATTTATACCTAATTGTCAATCTGCATTCTTTCTGAGAAAAATCACACATATCAATCTACACCCTTTGGGGAAAATGTACACCTAACTGCCAATCTGCATCCTTTGTGGAACATTCATGTATAACTGCAAATATGCATCCTTTGTTGAAAATTCACACCTGTCAATCAGTGTCTTTTCTGGAAACTTTACACCTAACTACTATCAATCTACATACTTTCTGGAAAAGTTATACCTATTTGTCAATATGCATCCTTTCAGAGGTCAGTCTGCATTCTTTCGAGAAAATTCACACCTGCTAATCTATATCCGTTGTGGAAAATTCACACCTAATGGTAAATCTGCATCTCTGTGGCAATGTCACACCTAATTATCAATTTGCATCCTTTCTGGAAAATTCACACCTAACTGTCAGTCTGTGTCCTTTTTAAAAAATTCACAATTGTCAGTCTGCATCCTTGCTGGAAAATTTACACCTAGCTGTCAGTCTGCATCCTTTCTGGTATATGCATACACAATTGTCAATCTGCATCCTTTCTGGAGAATTCACACCTAGTGGTCACTCTGCATCTTTTCTTAAAAAAAAAATCACATCTAATTGGCAATCCGCACCCTGTGCAGAAAATTTATACCTGTCAGTCTACCTTCTTCCTGGAACATTTACATGTAAGTTTATGGCAGATAAGGACTGCAAGGCCCATCCAGTCTGACCATTTCTGTTTCTACCTTATGAATGTGCCATCGGCCTTTGCTCTGTCAATGGCCTGTCTATTCATACTCATCTGTGTTGCTCCCTCATGCCCATCCCATGTCTGCTTGAAGCCCTGCACTGTATTCATAGCCACCACTTCCTGAGGTAGGCCATTCCATGCATCTACCACCCTTTCTGTGAAAAAGAACTTCATCACATTGCCACTTAATCAGTCTCCCTCTAATCTCATGCTGTGTCCTCTTGTCCTGCTATTTTTCTGATATTGAAACATGTTAGACTCTTTCACCTTGTTAATGCCCTTAAAGTGTTTGAATGTTTTGATTATATCACCTCTCTCCCTCCTTTGCTGTAGAGTATAAATATTGAGCTCCATTAATCCATCCTCATATGTTTTCAGATGCAGTCCCTGCACCATTTTGGTTGCCCTTCTCTGGACTGCCTCAATTTGGTTAATGTTCTTGTGAAGGCGTGGCCTCCAGTACTGCATGCAGTACTCCAGATGAGGCCTAACCAGTGTCTTGTAAAGAGGGATTATTACCTCCCTCTTCTGACTTGTGATACCCCTACTAAATAATACACACTAACATCCCCCTAGCCTTACCTACTGCTTTAGTGATCTGCTTGGATGATTTCAGGTCATCTGTGATGATGATGCATAAGTCTCTTTCTTCCCTTGTGACTGCCAGCAACTCCCCTCCCAGCATATAGGTGGTTTAAGGTTTTCTCTTCCCTATGTGCACGATCTTGCACTTCTTTGTATTAAACCCCAGTTGCCACTCTTCTGACCATTTTGCTAGTTTATTCAGATCTCTTCTCATTCTGCCCACCCCATCTGGATCATCTACTCTGTTGCAGATCTTGGTGTTATCTGCAAACAGACAAACCTTACCCTCCTGTCCCTCTGTAATGTCACTGATGAAGATATTGAAGAGGACTGTCCCCAGGACTGATCTCTGAGGTACCCCACTTGTGACTTGCATCTCTTCTGACTGTATACCATTTACCACCACTCTCTGTTTTCTGCCCTCCAACCAGTTTGCCACCCAGTTGACCAACTTCTGACCTACCTGAGCCTACCCAGCTTATTAATCAATCTTCTACGTGGAACAGTATCGAAAGCTTTGCTGAAGTCAAGGCAGGCAACATCAACTGCTCCCCCTCGGTCCACCACTCTGGTTACCCAGTCAAATAAATCTATGAGATTAGTTTGACAGGACCTTCCTTTTGTAAACCCATGCTGTCTTGGATCCTGTGCTCCTATGGATTCCAGGAGTTGTACTATCCTTTCCTTAAGGAGTGCCTCCATAATCTTGCCCACTACTGAGTTAAGACTGACTGGTCTGTAGTTCCTTGCCTCCTCCGTGCTACCACTCTTGTGGAGTGGGATCACATGAGCCCTTCTCCAGTCTTCTGGAACCTCTCCTGTACTGAAAGACTCACTAAACAGTTCTGATAATGGCTCTGCTAGTTCCACCCTTAGCTCTTTTAGCATCCTGGGATGTATGCCATCAGGACCCATTGCCTTGTCCACCCTGAGCTTATCGAGCTCTTGTAGGACCTTTTCTTTTGTGAAGGTACTACATAGAAACATAGAATTTGACAGCAGATAGGGACCGCTTGGCCCACCCAGTCTGCCCATTTCCCTGCCTACTGGATAAGCTGCAGATCCTAGTTAACCAGCAGCCTACTTCTTTCTACCTCCACCCCCTAGAATTGCTTTATGACTGTCCCATGCATGCTTGAATTCCACCACTGTTTTTGACTCCACGATCTCCTCTGGAAGGCCGTTCCATGCATCCACGACCCTCTCTGTGAAAAAATGCTTCCTTAAATTACCTCTGAGCCACCCTCCCTCTATCTTCAAATTGTGCCCCCTTGTTCTTGCACACCTCTTTTTTTGAAAGATGCTACCCTCTTGGACTTTGTTGATTCCCTTGAGGTACTTGAAAGTTTCTATCATGTCCCCCTCTCCCTCCTTTCCTCGAGGCTATACATATTAAGCTCCTTAAGTCTCTCTTCATATGTCTTCCGGTGCAGACCCTGCACCATTTTAGTTGCCCTCCTCTGGACAGCTTCCATCCTGTCTATGTCTTTGTGAAGACTGGGTTTCAGAACTGCACACAGTACTCCAGATGGGGTCTGACCAGCTGTCTGTACAGAGGGATGTACTTCCTATTTCTACTGGTGATGCCTCTCCTGTGCATCCCAGTATTCCCCAACCCTCCTTGCTGCCCTCTCACATTGCTTGCCCAACTTTAGGTCATCTGATATGACTACCCCCAGGTCCCTTTCTATTTTTGTTGTTGTTAGTATCTCACTCCCCATTGTGTACTCTTCCCCTGGGTTTTTGTTTCCCAGGTGCATTACCTTGCACTTCTTAGCACTGAATCTAAGCTGCCATACATTTGACCATTCCTCTAACCTTGCCAAGTCCCTTTTCATCCTTTCCACCCCACCTTGTGCATCAGCTCTGTTGCAGATCTTTGTGTCATCTGCAAAGAGACATGCTATACTTCAGTCCCTCTGCAATGTCACTTATAAAAGACATTGAAGAGGACTGGTCTATCTCTGAACCCTGTGGTACCCCACTAGTAACCCCCTTTCTTCAGAGTGGACTCCATTTACTAACCTCTCTGTGTCCTATTCTTCAGCCAATTCTTTACCCAAGCTGTCATCTTGGGACCCACTCCCAGGCTAGCTAACTTGCATATTAATCTTTTGTGTGGGACTGTGTCAAATGCCTTGCTAAAGTCTAGGTAGGTCATGTCCACAGCCCCTCCCTGATCTACTACTTTGGTCGCCCAGTCAAAGAAATCTATCAGATTTGTCTGGCATGACCTTCCCGCTGTGAATCCATGCTGCCTTGGGTCCTGTGCCCCTCTGGCCTCTAGATACTCGACAATACTTTCCTTCAGAAGTGATTCCATCATTTTCCCTACCACTGAGGTTAAACTAACAGGTCTGTAGTTTCCTGCTTCTGCCTTGCTCCCACTTTTGTGAAGAGGAATCATATCTGCCCTCCTCCAGTCCTCGGGTACCACCCCATCCTCCCATGATTTGTTAAACAGGGTAGTCAGTGGTGTCACTAATTCCACCCTTAGTTCTTTTAGAATTCTGGGATGAATCCCATCAGGCCCCATTGCTTTGTCCACCTTCAATTTTAAGACTTCTTTCAGAACCCTTTCTTCTGTAAATGGGCTGGTATCAACTTCAGTATCCAGAGTGTTTCTACTGTTTGTTTTATGTACCTCCCCCTCTTCCTTTGTAAATACTGAGCAAAAATATTTGTTTAGTATCTCTGACTTTTCACAGTCACCCTCTGCCTACCCCCCCCCTTTATTAAGCCTCACTATCCCTCCCTTGGTCTTCCTTTGCTCCCTGTTGTACCTATAAAAGGTTTTATCCCCCTTCTTAACTGAGTTGGCTATCTTTTCCTCAATTTGGGCCTTTGCTGTTCTGACTGCCTTCCAGCTTCGTTTTGCTTTAACTGATACAGTTCTCTGTCCTGCTCCTTCTGTGATTCCTTGTACTTCCAGCTTTCTTTTTCTCTTGAACCTTCACTGCCACTTCCTTTGAGAACCATAGTGGTTTCTTACATTATTAGTTTTGTTTATTTGCTTCACACAAAGGCTTGTTACTTCTGTGATGGCAGTTTTATTATTCCCCATTGTTCTTCCACCTCTCCTTCCTGCCCATTTGCTAGTGCATTCCTTAGGCACTCACCCATTTAGCAAAGTCAGCCCTCCTAAAGTCCAGTACCTTTGCCTTTGTATGGCTTGACTCTATTGCTGTGTTTATTGTGAACCATACTGTTCGATGGTCGCTAGTTCACAGATGGCTACCCACTTCAACATCTGTGAACCATGTTTCTGTGACTGCCATGATATCCAGATGTTCCTTCTCCATCAAGACCACTAATTCAGAAAGCTTGTTACTCAGACTATGGGCATTGGTACTCATTGCTCTTCATTTTTTGATGGCTTTACCTTCAGTTGCAGCATCCCCCACTGACCTTTCTACCTTGGTCTTTTTCTCATTTAGTACCCTGTTTTGTAGGAGGCTGGGATTTTCCTGCTGCTTATCTGTGCCTCCCCTTGTAGTTTAAATGCGCCAATGAGCATTTAAACCGCCTGCTCAAAGACTTGTTCCCTTCCTAGACAGATGCAGACCATCCCTCAGTATAGGCTGGTGTCCCTCCAGGTGGAACCCCAGTCACCAATGAAGCCAAACCCCTGTGCTCCACACCATTTTTTCAACCATTTATTAAACTGCATGGTGCAAAGTACCCTCGCCTCACTCATGCCATTGACAGGCAGCACCTCTGAGAAGGATACTGTGTGTGCTACTTGTCTTAGGCCCCTCCTCAGTCTACAAAGTCCTTCTGCACTGCTCTAATCTCATGTTGAGCCAAGTCATTTGTCCCTAGGTGGACAATGATGTCCAGCTCAGACTCCCATGCAGCTGTTTTCGAGATCCTGAGGATGCGCTTCCTGTCCCTCCAAGCCACAGCACCAGGCAGGCAGGCACCTTACTTCAGTTTTCCCTGCTCCCCCCAGTTCTATCCCCCTACTAATTGAGTCCACCACCAGGAGCTGCTTCCTTTCCTTGTGGTGTCCTCTGCCTCCTTCCTGTGGGCCTCCCTTGTGACAGGTGTCCTCAGCCTCCTTAACTCCTCTGTGGGTGCATCCATAAGGGAGCTGTGCTCCCTCAGAATGGTGTATCGATTGTGGAGTGGAACAACTGACTAACTGAATGGGTGTGCCTCTGTTCCACCATCCTCACCCTCTGTGAGCCCACTGTGGTCCAACTGCTGTTCTTTCTTTGCAACCTCTGAGGCAGTGGTGGTGGCTCTGGTGCTCCCTGGATGGGGGAGGTTCCCTTCTTACCATCCAGTCTGGCCTGAGGGAAGGTTCTCTTACTGCTGTCCAGTGTGGCCTGAAGATGGGCAAATTCCTCCCTCAGGGCAGAGAGTTGTCTGCAAATAGGGCAGCATCTCAGCCTCCAGAAAGTCTCCTGGAAGACTGCTGCCCCACAGCCATTACATTGCACTACTCCCCACATGATTATGTACTTTTTTGTTTGTGTGTGTGTTTGTGTGTGTGATTGGTTTGTTATATAGAAATATATGTATTATACAATGTGTGTGCTTATATTTTCAGTGATGTGTGCTAGAGAGGATATGACATTGATATGCACCTTGCACTCTTGAGGAAATGATGTCAGAACCCAGGTATAAGGAACTATTTCCAGGGTGGGGTGGGGTGAGGGTGGGAAGGGTTGGGCCTAAACTGTGTGCTCACAAAACAATCAGCTAAGAGCTCTGACCCACCGCTGCGATGAGTGCCTTCCTGTCAGCAAGATACCATACACAACAATTTGACAGAGCAAATCTCCTGCTAATCACACAGAGAAAAATCCAGATATCCAAGTCAGACACCGGTAAACCTCCCCAGCCCCAAAACAGCCTGGTGGTTTGTGCTTCTGAAAGCAGTCAGCCCCAAAATAAGTCAGCTGTGCTTTAAACTCTTCCTGCACTGAAAATCTTAAGAATTGTAACAAGACTGTCTTTTCCTGATTAAGTTCCTTATTTCACCTTTCAGTTAGAAGTAGCCTCCACCTGCAGAATATCTGCTACAAACCAAAGACAATTGTAAGGTTCACCTCCCTCTGTTGTGAGCACAACTCTCTTTCTTGCAAATCCTATGTTAAGTATTGTAGCTCCCAGCAAGAGGTAGCTTGCCTTAAAAAATATTAGCTGTTCTGATGAGTTTGCTATAAAACACTTGCTTATAATACTATTGTTCTCAGGTCTGTTACCAAAGCTATTGGCTGATTAAGTAGCTATGGTGTAATCACTTCCTGAGAAAGTCTGGAATTTCCTTTTAAGGCACCCAAAAGATAAACCCAAAAAACAGTTTACTGTCTGGGTCAAATGCACAACCTGTACCTGCACTTTTTTCAGGATTTGTGACAAATGTTTAGCCCAGGGTTTAAACTCTTCCTGCACTGAAAATTTTAAGAATTGTAACAAGACTGTCTTTTCTTGATTAAGTTCCTTATTTCACCTTTCAGTTAGAAGTAACCTCCACCTGCAGAATATCTGCTACAAACCAAAGACAATTGTAAGGTTCACCTCCCTCTGTTGTGAGCACAACTCGCTTTCTTGCAAATCCTATGTTCAGTATTGTAGCTCCCAGCAAGAGGTAGCTTGCCTTAAAAAATATTAGCTGTTCTAGTGCTCACCCCCCCCGTGTCCATGGTGCTGAGCTGTGGGCCCTGCCCTACCTTCTATTCAGTAAATACTGAGCATAAGTATCTATTTAGGATAGATGCTTTTAGATGGTCCTCCTCCTCACATGCCCCTTATCTCCTTTGATCTTAGCAATACCCACTCTGGACTTTCTCCTTTCACTAATGCATCTATAGAAAGCCTTGTCACCTTCTTTTACTGTTTGTGCTAGTGTTTCCTTGGTTTGGGCCTTTGCCTGTGTTACTGCCTTCCCTGCTTCCCTTAGGGATGTTTGGTATGCCTCCCTATCTTCATCCTGCTGTGTTTCCTTATATTTCCTGAAGGCCAGCCTTTTGGCTCTGACCTTTTCTGCTACTGTTTTTGAGAATCAAAGTGGTTTCCTTCTTTTTTTGCACTTCATTTTCTCTCTAACACAATGGGATGTTGCTTTAAGTATTACATCCTTAATGCTTGCCCACTTTGCCTGTACTCCCTCACCTGTGTTTCTTTTTGCCAGGGCTAGCTTAACTCTGATGGCCATCTTATTAAAGTTAGCTCCTCTGAAGTCCCATATTTTTACCTTGGAATGGGATGATTTAGTTGTAGTGACCAAATTGAACCATACCTAGGGATGTAAATTTGTCATGAGAGTCATACGTATCATGGATTCCATGATGTTTGGTCTTTATTCAGGACTTCCATGACTTTCACTATTGTCATCAAAATGTAGCAATGACGATAGTCCCATGAAGTTTACTAATGTTTTCATGAACAACCAAAGAGTTATTAACACCTCATCCATGACAAACTTACATCCTTAACCATACCATGTGATGGTCACTGGCCCCTAGGTGACCTTCTACCTGGAGATCTGTGATCCTTTTGCTGTTAGTCAGCACTAGATCTAGGATAGCCCTGTCTCTTGTGGGTTGTTGTACCAGTTGTTTGAGGCCCTCCCTCTGCAGGAAATCTACCATGTCTCTAGTTCTGACAGATGTTCCTGCTGTTATTGACCAATCTATATCTCGCATGTTGAAGTCTCCCATTTTCAGAACCTCCCCTTTAGCTGTCATGTTTTGTATATCTTCTAACAGTAACAGTATGTCCTCCTTCTGGTCTGGGAGCCTGTAGACAACCCCAGTTCTTATGGCTGTCCCATTTCTTGTTTCCAGGGTGACCCACAGTTTTTCTGGCTCCTTATGTGTATTCTAAATTTCTGTAGCTTTGATATTTTCACTGACATACAGGGTCACTCCACCCCCCCCCCCCTTTTTGCACCTCGGTCTCTCCTGAAAAGTACACAGCCAGGTACTGAAGTCTCCCAAATGTGGTTACTGGTAAACCACATCTCATTAATTGCTACTATGTCCAGCTTAGCCTCTGGCACTATTGCCTGCAGGTCTTGGATCTTGTTTTCCAGACTGCAAGGATTTGTGTACATGATTTTCCATTGGCCAGATTTCAGTGTGTTAGTTGATGGGTGAGGTCTGGCATTTCCCCTGTGTGTTGTGTGGAGAGCTGGACCTTTTTCCTTACCTGGTGATGCAAATGAACTGCAAACATGCTGAACTCCTGTTTGACCACTAGCTGAGGAGGGAAGGTTGTTCTTCCCATTCGATGTATGGGGTGCTGCACCCTCTCCCCATTTGCTAGTTTAAACATTCTGCAAAGACATCACACTTCTGCCCCAATGCACTGTCTCCCTCATTAGTCAGATGCAGTCCATCAAATTTAAAGAACTTTTGCTTCCAAAACTGTTGCTAGTACCCTACAGATTTGTGTCCTTTTTCCTGGCACCAGCACTTGAACCACATGTTTAGCTCCCCATCTCACATTCTCTGCCCTTCAATCCATCTGCCCCCCTCTCCCAGAATGGCAGGATCTCAGGGAAGGAGATGCCAGATGAAATGGATGATAGTTTGTCACCCAGCCTGGTCAGGTGTTCCTTGGTCTCCACAACTGACTGACTGGTGAGATCATTAGCCCATATGTGTACCAGGATGTTGATGTTTTCTCCTGCTTCCTGAACAATTTTAGCAATGTGTCAGTGTCTCTCCACGCTGATGTATCTGGGAGACATCTGACCGTTATCCCTTTCTGGAGATAGGTATCAACTCCCCAAATCATGGAGTTTCCTATGATCAGAAGTTTTCTGGATTTCCTTTTTGCTTTTTTTATTTTGGTTCCTGTTTTAAGCGAGTTTTGTTGTGCTAGCTCCTGTGCTGCAGTGTCCTCTGCCCCTTTGTTTGATTTCGGAGATAGAGGCAGATACCTGTTTGCAGTTTTTATATGGTTTGTGGAGGCAATATGTTGGAGAGCACCGAGTGATGGGGCACCCAATTTGCCCTTACTAACCACCTGACAACCTCCCAGACCAACTGCCCTCTGTGGCCGAGGTGCTTCTATTGGATGTTGGGGAAATGGCAGGTGGTTCTTATAATATATTTCCTCTTGAATATGAAATTTGAGGTGTGCAGTCTCTGCTCATGCTGCCTGGAGCTGAGCCCCAAGATCTCCAATGGCCTAGCATGTAGGACAGTGTCCTAAATACTGTAAAACTGCCCTTCTGAAAAGTGTTCCGTAGTACCTGCAGTTAATGATATGCATTCCAGATAAGTTGCTGGGTTTATAACCTGGTCAGAGTAATTAGAAGGAAGGAAGAAAATGAAAGCAAAAGTTTGATTTTGTGTTTAGTTTGTTTGTTTTTGTATAACTTTTTATAACAAGTTAAATTACTAGTGCCCCTGTAAATGAGGTCACTGTGTGGATACCCCACTGATACACCCCTTCCTGCTTTGCCACAGGAAATGTCATGACTGTGCTACCCTATAAAAGGAGTATATTGTGGGGTGGTTGTGAGTGGGATTGGGTGGCTGGGCCCTTCTTCTGCTGAAAAAGAAGAACCATGGACAAAAAATACAAGGAGGTAGGAGCAGAAATAATCAGTCAGCAACAAATGCAGTAACCCTGAAAGCTTATCCTAATGATAGATAAAACTGTAAAACATGTAAAGCACCACCTGTAATAATTTTACAGAATATATACCCTATTAGAAACACTTTGCTACAGAGAAAAATAAAACAGTAACAGAAGATATACCTTGCAAAAGACAATCTGAATCAGAAGATTACTTCAGTAATCTGTTAGCACACACCTGTAGGCACACCTTGTAATAATGCAGCAGAAGGTATACCCAGCAACAACAATTTGAAGCAGAGAAAAATAAAGCAATAAAAAGTCAGCAACAAACAGTAACAATCCCTGTGAGTACAAAATAAAAATAACAACTCACAGTAAATCTGCCTAGCCCAAAGAAGTCTTAATCCTTTCCCTTGCTCTGGTAAGATTCTTTGCTCTGTCCTTTCAAGCAACCTAGAAGGAAAGAAGTCAGGTGAAGCTAGATGCCTTGGCCAGCAAGGCAAGTCTTCCACTTTACACCTAACTGTTAATCTGCATCCTTTCTGGAAAAGTCACACCAAATTGGCAAATCCAATTTGCATCTATTCTAGAAAATCCACACCTATCTGTCAATCTGCATCCTTTCTGGTAAATGCATATTCACTTGTCAATCAATCTGCATTTTTTCTGGAGAATTCACACTAAATGGTCAATTTGCATCTTTTCTGAAACAAAGAAAATCACATCTAATTGTCAGTCTACATCCTGTATGGAAAATTTACACCTGTCAGTCTGCAGTCTTCCTGGAAAATTCACACCTAACTGTTAATCTGCATCCTTTCTGGAAAAGTCACAACTAACTGCCAAATCTGATCTGCACTGTTTCTGGAAAATTCAGACCTAACTATCAATCTGCATCCTTTCTGGGAAATTTACACATAAGTGTCACTCTGCATTATTTCAGGAAAATTAACACCGAACTGTCAATCTGCATTCTTCCTGGAAACATTTCCACCTAACTGTTGATCTGTATTCCTTGTGGAGAATTCAAATTTGTCAATCTACATCCTTTGTGGAAAAATCACAGCTAACTGTCAATCTGCATCCTTTTTGGGAAATTCACACCTGTCTGTCACTCTGCATTCTTTGTGGAAAATTCACAGCTAATAGTCAATCTGCATCCTTTCTAGAAATTCATGACTGTCAATATGCATCCTTTCTGGAAAATTCACACTTAACTGTTAATATACATCATTTCTGGAAAATGCGCACCTACTTATCAATCTGCATCCTCTCTGGAAAATTCACACCTAATTGTAGATCTGCATTCTTTCTACAAAGTTCACATCTAATTGTCAGTCGGTACCCTTTGTGGAAATTCATGCCTAACTGTCAGTCTGCAGCCTTTCTAGAAAATGCACACCTAATTTTCAGTCTGCATTCATTCTGCACAGTTCATACCTAATTTGGAAGGGAGACCGACACACACACAAACAAAGATGATATGTGGCACACTATACAGTACTGTAAGAGTGGAATAACGGAGGAATGCCAAATGTATCCTCCCTTTCTAAGTGTTTGAAACATAAACTGTGTTATGGAAGTGAATAGTGTTGATGAAGATACAGTGCAGCAGAAGTGGTGTCCTTGACAATGTGGGATTATGTGGGCTGTCCTAAAGATACTGCTGCTGGTTTTACTTAAATAAAATTAAGTCTGTCACTTTGTGGCAAACACTATAAAGACATAACATTAAGACACAATCCAGCTTATATTTTATAGACTTTTAGTATTTGTAGTCCTTTTATTCTTTGTTACTGGGTTAGTTTACATGGAAACAGGATTTGTGTCCTTTACAACTCATTGGAACCTGATTTAACTATTTTGAGCAATTCTGACTACTAAAGTAAGTGATAAGAGCTGACATGGAGTAGGTTGTTGTGTTATATGTGCCTGCTACAGGGACATGGCCTGATGCCACAGGCGGATGTCCTTTTATCCCCTAGAAGAGCAGATATCACACAACAAGCTACACCCTGAATGGTCTTATTGCACTAAAAGGGGCTGTGTGACAAAAAGTGCCCAAATTACAGTTTGGTGGTGTGAGCAATGATTGGCTATGTTGGCAGAAGAATACATGGGATTACAGCACTGGAGCAACAAACTGGTAGGTAGTAAATCAGCAGGGAAGTGTGAGTGGCATACTGCCTTTTTTTTATCCAAGTGGTATTTCCTGATAAACATATGGGAAGAGAATGCTGTCAGGGAGGGGCAGTAAACATTACCTCCCCAGATTTAAACAAAGCCTTCAACACTGTCCCACATAGAAGGCTGGTTAACAAGATAGATACTCTGGGCATGGGAGACAAGGTGGAGAACTGGGTTAGAAACTGGTTAAAAGACAGGAGACAGAGGGTGGTGGTAAATAGGGTACAATCTGGGGTGAGGGAGGTGACCAGTGGAGTACTGCAGGGATCAGTACTGGGACTAGCACTATTCAATGTCTTCATTAGTGTCATTGCAGAGGGGCTGAAAGGAATGGTCTGCTTGTTTGCAGATGACACTAAAATACTCCAGAAGGGGCGCAGAAAATGAAGAGGGACCTGGAGAAGCTTGAAAGATGGTCAGACATGTGGCAACTGAAGTTCAATGCAAAGAAAGTACAGAATAATGTGCCTGGGTAGAGGGAACCCGGGGACAGCTACAGGTTGGGGGGGGGGCTGACTGTCACCAAGGAGGAAAGGGACCTAGTGGTTATCATCTCTGATGACCTTGAGGTATCAAAGCAGTACGCAAAGCTGGTGGAGAGGGCCAGTGGCATGCTGTGGTGCATAGGCAGGGGTATCACCAGTAGGAGGCAGGAGGTGGTGATGCCATTGTATAAAACTCTGGTAAGGCCTCACATGGAGTACTACATGCAGTTTTGGAGGCCACACCTGCATAAGGACATAAACAAGGTGGAGACTATCCAGAGAAGGGTGACAAAGATGGTACAGGGCTTGCATCATAAAACATATGAGGAGAGACTAAGGCACCTCAATATGTACTCACTGGAGGAGAGAAGAGGGCTGGTGGACATGATTGAAACTTTCAAGTACCACAAGGGCATAAACAAGGTGCAGGTGGGGGACCTTTTCCAATGTAGAAAAAATGCTAGAACAAGGGGGCACGATATGAAATTGGTAAGGGATAGATTAAGAGGTAATGTGAGAAAGTTTTTCTACACAGAAAGGGTAGTTGATGCTTGGAATAGTCTGCTACAGGAAGTAGTGGGGACAAGCACAGTGGAGGGGTTTAAGTATGCTTGGGACAGGCACAAGGGAACCTTAATAGGAGAAGGAGTGATGACAAGTCATTAATCCCACAAGGTCAGTGGCCACTTAAAATGTATAGGGCCTATGGGCAGACTGAATGGGCCTGACGGTCCTTATCTGCAGACAATTTCTTTGTTTCTATGTTTCTGTCAGCCAAGCACAAACCAGCATATCTCTTACCGATTTTCTAAGATTCTTTACTGGATAAAAATGTGAGCTCCAAGACAACAGTTTTTTAAAGTATATATTTAACAACGTTGACTTGCCTTCCCTTGATTATAAATCTGGTCAGAATTAATTATCTGGATCATTTAATTTTATTTTGTGAATATTTATCAGAGAAACCTGTTCTTGGGTTCTCTACTGGCAAACTCATTTCAGTCCTAGGAAATTTAATTAAAAATATTAATGAACTCATCAGAGGATCATGTTATTAAAATCATGTTAGCAAATTTTAAAGCTATTGATAAATATTCACAAAAGGATACATTTTCATTAGATACTTTGGATTGTTAATGGGACATAATTTATTGACACATGAAAAAGAACAGTGACATTTTTTTTTGTATGACAATTTTGATTTTTATCTTGTATTTATAATTATGTACTGTTTTTACTACAAATGTTACACAGGTTACAGAGCTGTATAGACTTTTGTCCTTTGTGCTCACATATTATTTAAAAAGTAAACTTTCCCATTCTGTGTAGTTCATCTAACTTCAACTTGAAGCTATTGACTGAAAAGCAGCCCACAGTTTCTAAAGGTAGGGTGTTCCACCATGGCATCACCCTCTGGCTATACCATTTTTGTCTTTTCCATGATCTGCATTTCTCCCCATTCAGTTGAAGTGGGTGTGCCCTAGTGTGATAGGTTTGCTGTCTGAATTGGAGCCCCAGTCTATCCCCTATATTATCATCCTTTTGGGCCTTAAATGGCAAACATGCCACTCCTTACCCTTATATAATGTAGTGAGAACATGTCTAGTCCCTTCAATCTACTGGTATAATCCATTCCTTTGAAACCTGATATACTGCGTGCATGTCAATCTCGCCTTTTTTATATGGCAACCACACTTGTGTGCCATACTAAAAATTGTAAGTGTCTTTGCAGTTAAAATAAAGAAATGTTTTCTCTTCTTCAATCAAAATAACACTTGAAACAACTACTGTTGTTAAATCGTTTGTGAAGTCACAGCCCTCTGAGTGTGATGTCATCATTTTTTTCAGTAATGAACTGTGATGTCACAGGCAAAGGATTGTAACTGCCACAAAGGATAAAGCAGCAGATGCAAATGGACTCCAAGGGAGAAGGATCCTGGTTCTGTGCAAATGAACCTAGCAATAAAGAACAAAGGAAAGATAAATGCAGATAATATATTAATAAAAGAATAATGTCTGGGCAACTGTGTGTTATGGATTTTTTTTTACACACTCAAGATGTGTGATCACCCATAAACCTCAAGAGCAAAGCTCGAGAGGTTTATGAGGTCATCACACACTGAGGCCGAGTAAAAAAAACTCCTTAATATGACAGTTGTTGTGCAGAGAGCTGTTGTCACATACACACACACACACAGTTACACTATGGAAGCGACCCGGGACCGCAATAAGAGTATAGTCTCTGCGGTGTGTTTACCGATGACAGACGGTGTCTCCCAAAGATGCGACCAAAGCAGAGTAACCAGAGCAGGATCAACCAGATAAATGTTTTGTTCTAATGGCAGGAACAACCAGATAAATATAATACTTGCATGTGAGGAGGGTGGAAGGGAAAGTCTAAGTCTGGTCAAGCAGTGCCTATCTTTGGAAGCGGAGAAGTGGAACTGGCATATTTTTTATGTGTTTTGACCCTTCCAGACATACAGTAACAGTCAATGAAGTGGCACACTACATGTGAGTGACAGCAAATGCCACTGGCACTGCCGTGCAAGCAGCCTGGCAATGAGTGTCATTTTGTCAAATGCTGTAATAATTGGATTTTATGTTATTATCGCGTTTGACAGTACTCATAATCCATTTGAAAAATAAGGTCACCAGTAATTATATACAGAATAATGTATAGGGGTTATGTATAATGAGGCATTTATTTTATACCACTGTGGTTTGTTATGACCTTAAAAACCATGAGAGTGAAACTCAAGTGACTGTCATAAGAAACTGAGGGTAAAAAGAATACAGAGTTAACGCTGCCCACCATGTTTTATTTGCTGTCCCAACTGAGTGAAGTTCAAGTGACTGTCATCATAAACTGAGGGTGTGTAAAAAGAATACAGAGTTAAAGTTGTACACCATATTTTTTCCATAAAGGTATTTGTCACCTTACGTCTCTCACTGCCCCCTTCTGACTGAACCCCCCCAGCCCCATCACCCCAATATCACCAGGACTTACCCAGAGTTCTTGCCTAGTCACCAGGTGTGGAGCCTGCTGAGGGTGTGTCATCATTCATAGCCGGGGGTTGGGGTTCCTCTGTTTTCTCCCTTCCCAGTTGCTGGGGCAAACACAAGAGATGTGCATGCATGGAGGTGCACGTATGCGTGTGGAAGTCCCACAACACCCTCCATTCCTTGGCACCCTGCAGACCTGCACTGCCCTTGGGCCTCCACCCGGGGGCAGTCATTCGGTGAGAGTGCCAGTCCTCTCTCCCTGGGAGAGGAAAGCAGTCCTTCAGATGCTTGATCCACTCCCTCCCTCCCTCCCCAAAGGCCAGCTCGCACAGTGAACATGGGTTGCTGGAGTGGCAGGAGGTAAGCATGGATGCCTCAGCCCTCAACGCCACTGGGCTGGCTCAGCCCAACATATTTTATTTGCTATCACAACTGAGTGAAGTTCAAGTGACTGTCATCAGAAATTGAGGGTATGTAAAAAGAATACAGAGTTAATGCTGCCCACTATATTTTATTTGCTATTACAATCGGTTTTTCAATGTTTAAAAAAATGAGAAAAAAATTATTACAAAATCATATTTGTTTAGTTTTTGGTAATCTAGTAAGTACACTAGATAAATGCAGCATGTGTTCAGTTTCAGGTACAATCCAGGAGATTACAGTGATATCACATTACACAACACTATAGAAAGGGAGGGCAATAATATAATACATATGAGTGCAAATCAGCAACAAAGATGGCATACATCGATTTATAAAGACTTCAGAATTATTTGTAATCCTAGCAACTATGTTGGTTGAAACGTCACCCGACCATTCATGAATTCCCAGTAAATGCATGTTTTGTCCCCAAGCTAGCATAATCTGCCTAGCAATGGACTGTGTCATATATTGTTTTTCAAAACTTTCTCACATGTGAAACATAGAAACATAGAATCTGATGGCAGATAAGGACCGTTTAGCCCACCTAGTCTGCCCATTTCCATACCTGATGGATGAGCTGTGGATTCTAGTTAATCAACAGCTTACTTCCTCCTACCCCTTGCTAGAATTGCCTTATGTCTGTCACATGCATTTTTGAATTCTCCCATTGTTCTTGAACCCACAATCTTCTCAGGAAGGCTGTTCCATGCATCCACAACCCTCTTTGTGAAAAGCTCCCTTTTATTGAAATATAGACAATGATGGCAGAAAAAGACCAATGCTCTGTCCAGTCTGCCCGTAATGCCATAACACATCTTGATCCCTTCTGTCAAATACAGGGTTTTAGTCTATACTCTCCAACCCCTTGCTCCATCTTACTACTACCCCTCAAGTAACTACCAAGCCCTTAACTCTGGTCCAACTGTCCATTAATGGCTGTGGTGCCCACCATCTCCGCTGGGAGACTCTTCCATTGCTCAACCACTTTCTATGTAAAATGAAACTTTCTTACATCCCACCAGAACCTTCACCCACCAGCATCCACTCTTGCCCTTGTGGTTTAGATTTGCTACTCCTATTGGATAGTTCCTTGCAGTTCGCAAGTTTTAATTCCTTTCTGGAACTTGAAGGTCTCGATCGAGTAGTGGGGACTGCTGGTAGCAAGAAAGGACCATCTTTGATTCTTCAGCACCAGCTGGCACAAATGGCACACACAGGGATCATGACTGTAAGCCTTCAACTCTGGACTGAGATAAATGGAGTGCTCAGGATTAGGAAGTGGAATTCACAAGACAGTGAATACTAGGAAAACAATGATGATTCCATAATCCTTTAGGGTTATCACAGCTTTGAAAACATGATATTTCACAGACAGGTAGCACAATCACATTCTCTTCTGTTTTGTTGCAGAAGACCCATGAAGTGAAGAATTGTTTGTGATGGGGCTGATTGGCAAAACCTGTTTGTCAAGAGATGATGGAGCTGAAGAGTAAAGTTTTAAACTGAAAGAAGAAATTAAGTTTGGGTGGACCTAGCTCAGGCTGTGACAAGTAGTGTCACCTTTTACTGTAAAACCTCAAATGCATCAGATATATTGGATACCTTCCTAGTTTGCCTACAGGACTGTAGCAACTGGCTACTTTCCACTTCTATGCCTGTATGTAAAGCAGCAGCCAAGCATTTACAGCAATGATCCTTTTAATACTTCCCTGTCACTCAGCCCCTGCTGTTTACTTGCATTTCCATATCTACTTATCGGAGGGCATGTTTCCTTGTATTCTGTCCTCCAACAGCACTACATAGGGACTCTGACATGCAGGACTGGAGTTACAATAGTCCCAATATCAACAGTTCCCAAAATGTATTTTGTTTTTACAATTTAGCCCAGTATATCCCAGCAGAAATGCAACAACTCATTTTCAGCAGGGCCCTGCTTCTACTCATATTACTGCTAGCTGAACTGAAGTGCTGGTGGTCAAGTGACTTGTCAAAGGTCACCAAGTGCATTAGTGGCTATGATTGGATTAGAACCTTGGTCTCCTGGGCCCCAAACCAGAGCTATTGCCACATTTATATATTAATCTATTGTGTGGGACTGTGTCAAATGGCCTACCTAGACTTTAGCAAGGCATTTGACACAGTCCCACACACAAGATTAATATATAAGTTAGCCAGCCTGGGAGTGGGTCCCAAGATGACAGCCTGGGTAAAGAATTGGCTGGAGAATAGGACACAGAGAGTAATAGTAAATGGAGTCCACTCAGAAGAAAGGAGGGTTACTAGCGGGGTACCGCAGGGTTCAGTATTAGGACCAGTCCTCTTCAATGTCTTTATAAGCGACATTGCAGAAGGACTGGAAGGAAAAGTATGTCTCTTTGCAGATGACACCAAGATCTGCAACAGAGTTGATGCACAGGGTGGGGTGGAAAGGATGAGAAGGGATGAGAAGGGACTTGGCAAGGTTAGAGGAATGGTCAAATGTATGGCAGCTTAGATTCAATGCTAAGAAGTGCAAGGTAATGCACTTGGGAAACAAAAACCAAGGGGAAGAGTACACAATGGGGGGTGAGATACTAACAACAACAAAAATGGAAAGGGACCTGGGGGTAGTCATATCAGATGACCTAAAGGTGGGCAAGCAATGTGAGAAGGCAGCAAAGGAGGCTGGAGGGATACTGGGATGCATAGGGAGAGGCATCACCAGTAGAAAACAGGAAGTTATTATCCCTCTGTACAGACAGCTGGTGAGACCCCATCTGGAGTACTGTGTGCAGTTCTGGAGACCCAATCTCCATAAAGACATAGACAGGATGGAAGCTGTCAGAGGAGGGCAACTAAAATGGTGCAGGGTCTGCACCGGAGGACATATGAAGAGAGACTTAGGAGCTTAATATGTATAGCCTCGAGGAAAGGAGGGAGAGGGGACATGATAGAAACTTTCAAGTACCTCAAGGGAATCAACAAAGTCAAGAGGGTAGCATCTTACAAAAAAGGTGTGCAAGAACAAGAGGCACAATTTGAAGATGGGGGCGGCTCAGAGGTAATTTAAGGAAGTATTTTTTCACAGAGAGGGTTGTGGATGCATGGAGCAGCCTTCGGAGGAGGTTGTGGAGTCAAAATCAGTGGTGGAATTCAAGCATGCATGGGATAGTCATAAGGCAATTCTGGGGGGTGGGGGTAGGAAGAAGTAGGCTGCTGGTTAACTAGGATCTGCAGCTTATCCAGTAGGTAGGGAAATGGGCAGACTGGGTGGGCCAAGCGGTCCTTATCTGCTGTCAAATTCTATGTTTCTATGTTTCTATGTTTCTATGTTTCTATGACTTTGCTGTCTTTCATAATGTCATGGTGTTGTGTCTGCTGCATCCTAGTCATACACACATGCATAGATACATGGATGTTGATGGCAAGAAAAGGCTCTTAGCTCAACCAGTCTGCCCACCCTCCCAAACTATTCTGTCTTGCCCTAGTGGCAATCCCACCTTTCTTACTGTCCTCATTTTATAATTAAACCCACGTGACTGTTCCATCCCTGTTTCAAGCTGCTGATTGATTTGGCCTGTACCATGTTCTCTGGCACCTTACTCTACTCTACCAGCACCCTGTCCATGAAAAGTGCTTATAGCTGTTCTCTTTTAATCCCCCCCTACCAGCTTTAGTGAATTCTCTCTAACCCCTGTGTTTGAACTCAAAAAAATGTACTTGGTATTCACTCAGTTTATCCCATTCAGGTACTTCTATGTCTCCTCAATCATGTCACCCTTTCCCTCCTTTTCGTAAGGATGTCTATGTTTAAGTCCTGCAGCCTCTCATCATTTCCACAAGGCCATGGATCACTTTAGTCACCCTGCACTGTAATGCCTCCACCTAGTTGCAATCTTTACTCTGGTGCAGGCTCCAGTACCTTGTGCAGTATTCCAGGTGTGACTGCATTAGTGACCTGTACAGTGGGAGGATCACCTCCCGATTTTTAATGCTTATCCCTTCCCCAGGCATCCCAGAATTCTGTTTGATTTTCTCACCACCCTGTTGCAGTGTGCAGACATTTTTAGGGTCTCCTGAATCATCATCCCTAAGTCCTTTTCTTTCATAGTGCTATCTAGCACCCCCCCAATTCATATTGCACCCTTACGGTCTTTTCCCAATGTGCATTACTTTACATTTTTAGCATTGAAGTTCATCTGTCACATTTTTGATCAGCTCTCCAACCTCCCCGGATCCTCCTTTAGTTCTTTTCTCCCCCTTCTCCCAGTGTTTATCCCTGCACAGACCTTTGTGTCATCTGTGAAGCAGCAGATCTTACTCTTGATACCTTCACTGATGTCACACATAACAATGTTGAAGAGGATCTGTCCTAGTACTGACTCCAGTGGTACCCCCTTTATCACCTCCCCCTACATCTGAAAACTTCACCTTGACTACCACCCTCTGTGATCTTCTCCTTAGCCAGCTCTCTACCCAATTTGCCATTTTTTCCTCTACCCTAAGGTCCCCCATTTTTGGGCCAGCCTCATGTGCAGGACTGAGTCCAAGGCCTTGCTGAAGTCTGGGTATACTGTATCCTTTCCTACCCCATGCCTGCTGCTGTGGATACCCAGATGATGAACTTAACGATATTTATCAGGCAAGACCTTCATCTTATGAATCCATGCTATTTGAGGTCCCACAGCCTGTTACCGTTGAGGAATCTCACACAACCCTCCCTCAGTAGAGACTCCATAATTTTCCCCTACTATAAACATCAAGCTTGTAATACCCCAAATGATAGTGCCCCAGTACAGCTCAGGTTCCCTCCCAGTAAGGTGCCACTCATAGATCCAGCCAGGACTGAATAAAGTGGCAGGGATAGGGGAGGATTAGACACTAAAAAATGGAGCCCCTTCAAACAACTGCCTGCCTTTGTTTTTTTTTAACATTTTCTCTCAGCTTTAACTGCAGCCTGCCAATTTTTCCTCAGTCAGTTTTCTCGCCTTTCCCTTGGCATAAGCCCTGGTGCCAACATTCTTTTTAAAAAGCACCAGCTCATGCTGGACAGTTGCCCCCCCCACTTTGCCAGGAACTCGATGTTCCAAATATTAGGGGGCTACATATAGGGGGCACAAGGACAGTGTGCCAGGGTTGAGTAAGGCCCTATCCCGTTTGTTAAGCAGAAAGAGTTAAACACAAGGATTTGTGCTATACACTCCTTTTCTGTTTCTTGTCTATCTGATTGTGCAATCAGACAGACAAAAGACAAAAAAAGCAGAGGATAAAACAGATTATTGCGTTTAACTGTTTTTGCATAACAAATGGGACAGGGCCTTATTCATCCCTGCCACTGAAGGGGATGGCAGTCATACAGCCATCAGGTGCCAGAGAAAGGAAGCAGTGCCAAGTGACCAGCTGGCCAGTGACAGCAGGAGGGACTTACCTCAGGCTTGTGGGTTCCCTTGCTGTGTCCTGGCTGGAAGTACAACGAGGAAGTGAGTGAAGTGAGGAAGTGCAGCCCGGTTTTGGTGCTGAGGTGGTACAGCCTGGTGGTGGTCAAGTCAGCAGTTCCTCTGTGTGATGTCCACAACAATCATAATAGTGGTCTGGAATTGGAAATTGGAAGCAGCAGCCGATCCATTCAGTGGATCCCTGATAAGCGCTGTCGTGCTGTTAGTTTTTTATTTTAAATGAAAGTTTTAGAGTGAGTTGGAGGCTGTGATGTGAACTCTGTAAGCCCTGTTTGTGTTTTTTTATTTCAAGTTGGTATGCCTTGGGAGCAGCAGAGAAGTGGGCCATGGTGGTGAGAGGATGAGAAGGAGCGAGCGGAAGGAGCAGCATCTAAGCTGTGCCGGTAAGAGAAGGCATTGGGTGGAGCAAACTGACTCCATGCCTTTTCAGCTTCCCTTCAGCAGTGGGGATTGACCTGGTGGGGGCAGTTTGTGGACAGTAGCACCACATGGCAGGTGCTAGGCGCCAGCACTTCTGGAGTTGCATTTTTTAAGTTAAAGGACACTGCAGGCAGTGGCTAAGACTGCTGCAGGGCAAGTCAGTCCACAGTGATGGAGATGCCCAGGGAGGCAGAAAAGGAGCAGAATAGGCCCAGATTAAAGCAAACACTCAGTAGGAAGGAGTAGATGGCAATGCAAGCCCAGAATAAAATGAGAGAAGCTCAGAAGGGGTGGGATATGGCACAGGGCAAGCCCCAGTCAGAACTGCTCAAATGGGGTGCACAAGGAAGAGAATTAACATACACCACTTGTGTATGCTTTGTTATTGCACATGTGTTAACATGTATATAAAACCCCCTATCTAGCGGGTGGTAGCCCATGCTTTTGCAGTTTGATCTCAGTGCAATATAGTAAAGTTACCAGAGCACTCCACTTATGTGTCCGCGTGATTACTACATGGTGTCAGAATGGATCGCTTACAGCCTCCCACTGCTCTCAGTTTGCAAGGAAATGCTGCTGAAAATTGGATAGGATTCAGGCAGCAATTTGAAATGTTCTTGGTTGCCAGTGGAATCGCTGAAAAGTTCCAGAAAATCCATGCTATGACCCTCTTGCATGTAACAGGCCCTGATGCACTGGAGGTATACAACTCTTTTGTTTGGGAATGAGAGGAAGAGGAAGAGAAGGAGCTACTGGACAAAGTTATGGGACAAATCTGAGAAGTAGTGTAATCCGAGAAAGAATGTGACTTATGAGAGACACTTGGTTAATACCAGGAGCCAGAATCTGGGTGAGTCCATTGGGTCATATGCAACCAAGCTGAGGATAAAGGCTAAATCTTGTGAGTTTGGAAATTTAACCGAATAATTGATCAGAGATAGAATTGAATGTGGCATACAGAGTGAGCATGTGAAATGCAGACTGTTGGGAGAAGTATAAGGCCATAGGTATATGCAGAGCTGCTGAACTGAGTGAAACACAAATTAAATGCTTAAAGGGGACAGAAGAGTGATTCTATACCAGAATAGCTTATTTTTGGCATTGAGATACTTTAACATATTACAGCATCAAACATGTGTAATGTATTCATTTTAATATTATTTTTTAACTTGTGCTCAGTCACTACGCAGTTCCAAGAATCAACATTCCAAGTCAGCGTGAGGTTGCTAGATTGAAGGCAATGTGGCTAGATTATGAACCCATTTGTGCATTGGATGCTGTTGCGCTCTGCAGTTCAAGCGTGTCTGGGTTTTGAGTTTGAGTCATTTTGCACATCACTATTGATTTCTTAAAAAAAAACAGAAAAACAGTACACATGGGAATACTTAAATACTTGTGTGAATTTTGTGTGTCTTTCTTCATTTTTGTGCAGTATCAGTAAAAAAAAAAAAAGACCACCACAGATTCACATAAGCTTTCAGCTCAGCTCTTGTCTGGAAACTAATATATGTTGCTGTATTTAGATGTGCTATCTGATTACTATTTACTGTAAAAAAAAAAAAAATAGGATTTGAGGGTTGTTTAGTTAACCCATATAGTGGATTTCAGCATTTACCTCTTAGTCTCCAAGGTCCACCCATCTGGTAAATGCAGCTCAGATGTGTTTGTACGGAGACTGCAATGGTATTTGATGTGCACGGTGGTGAGAGAGGGAGTTGGGAATCGAAGCAGAGACAAAAGTGAAATACAGACTTTCTATTTATTGTGGCTGTGCTTGATTTAGGTCCTGTCCACACTACACCTCTGTAACGTTACAGAGTGCCCAAACCATTACTGTAACGGTTTGCATTTATAAAAATTATAACATTTTTATATATATTGCGCCTTTCAAATATCAAGGTGCATTCCAATAAAATAAGATAAAAATACAAAAGTACAAAAACAGAAATACAAAAAGCAATATTATAAAAACACACAAAGGCAAATCAATGGACAGTAAAACCATATGCCTTTACACCTGTTTACACCCGTAACGTTACATAAGGCGTTTTCATAACCGTTGTTGAAACCACATATAAGGTGGTTTCAACAACGGTTATGAAACTGGTCCTGCCTCAGTAACTTTACGGGAGGTCTCCTGCAGGGCCCGTAGTGCAGTATGAGCTGCATTGTGGGATTGGGCACCGCGATAATGGTCGCCCGGTTCCTGAGGTGTGGACTGGTGGAACCGGTCTCGTACTGGTCACCGCTGCAGTGTGGACACACTGTACTGCTCCTCAGTTGTAATGGTTTCTGTCCGTTACGGGGTCTGAGCGGTGTAGTGTGGATGGGGCCTTAGATTGCTAGTGACAGTTTAACCAGGAGATCAAGTGCTACCATTTGTGAAACAACTGCATTTCAACACATGCTTTTTTTTCGTTGAACGGGGAGGTGCAATTTTCATTTTTACATTCACTTGCGGCCAAGAGGATATTTAGATAGCACACTTGAGGTGTGCCTCTCACCAATCACTGCTGCCTTGAGCAGGCATGGTGGTCCTGCACCAATGGGTGCAGGAACTCAGTATGACAGCGGTGTTTCTCTGCTTCAAAGGAAAGCACCGCTGCCATACTGAGCACTGCCCCCCTTGAGTCACGCACTATCTCCCCTGCCGTGCATGTCACGCCACCCCCCCAAAGCTTTGGTGCCACGCTGGCAGCCCACCCCAGCATGGCAAATGTTGCTTGCTGACGGCAGTGCCCAATCCCCCGTTGGCTCCACGGCCCCCCCAAGCTGTCCTGCTGCCATGCTGGGAGCCCACCCCAGCGTGGCAAACCATCATTTACTTTGCCGACAGGGGTGCCCAATCCCGTCGGCTCCTTGACTTCCCAGCCATCTTCTGCCACACTGAGGCCCACCCCAGTGTGGCAAAGGTCCAAATCTTTTTTTTAACCTAGAAAACAAAAGCGGTCCCGCGCGTGACTCCCAGCCCCCTCCACAACCCGCACCCACCCACTGCGCACCAGCCTTCATACACCCCCCACTCACCCCATAATTACCTCCAGACTCTCAGGCGCGATGATCTTTGGTGGACGGGAACACGTCTGCACTCTTCAAAGCGACCCGCGAACTGAGAAAATGCGGTAAGCTGTATAATGGGTTACATGGGGGGGGGGTCAACTTTATTGTATATCTCAGTCATTTTTTGGAATTTTTGCAGCAAATTTTCAACATGGGGTTTTTGGGACCCCCTTCTCATCATTGATTCACTGTCATGGCATTATTCGGGCCCAAAGGGTGATTTCGCAGGCACTGCACAGTCACTGCATGAAATCATGCTTTGGCCTTGAATAACACCATGACACTGACATCATTCGTGAGAAGGGGTCTCAAAAACCCCATGTTGAAAATTTGGTGCAAAAATTCCAAAAAATGACTGTTTGACAAGCGTGCATTGCGCAGTTCCTATGCAGGCTTGTAAGTTTGTGAATTTTCAATATTTTCACTCCAGATTTTCAACATTGCCATTTTATCACACCTTCTTATGAGTTGTACAGCTGTCATTTTACACATCTCACCCAAAACGTGTTTCCGCCCATGTAGCACACAATGGTGCAGTCGGTGTGCGAAATCAATGTATGGAACACATTAAGAAAATCACAGTGACACGTTCATGAGCAGAGGTCTTAAAATGGCTATGCTCAAAAATTTAATGAAAAAGATCTAAAATGACTGTTTTACAGTGCGCTGCAGTTCCTCACGCTGCAGTGCGTACATTTGCAAATTTTTCAATATTTGCACTCCAGATTTTCAACATTGCCATTTTACCACACCTCCTCATGAGCAGTACTGCTGTCATTTTTCACATCCTGCCCAAAATGTGTTTCTGCCCATGTAGCGCACAATGGCGCAGTCGGTGTGTGAACTCAATGTATGGGACACATTAAGAAAATCACAGTGACACTGATCATGAGCAGAGGTCTTATAATGGCTGTGCTAAAATTTGGTGAAAAAATTCCTAAAAGGACTGTTTTATGACCTCGTTGTGCAGTAGTTCCTCGCAAGCTCGTAAGTTTGCAAATTTTCAATATTTTCAGTCCAGATTTTCAACATTGCCATTTTACCACACTTCTTATGAGCAGTACAGCTGTCATTTTCACATCCTGCCCAAAAGCGTCTTTCTGCCCATATGGTGCACAATGGTCGCAGTCGATTATGCGAAATCAATGTATGGGACACAGTAAGAAAATCACTGTGACACTGTTCATTGTAGAGGTTTTAAAATGGCAATGTTGAAAATTTGGTGAAAAAAAATCCTACAAATGACTGTTTTACAAGCGTACATTGCACAGATCCCATGCACGCTCGTAGGTTTGCGAATTTTCTATATTTCCACTCCAGATTTTTAACATTGCCATTTTATCACACTTCCTTATGAGCAGTACAGCTGTCATTTTTCACATCCTCCCCAAAATGTGTTTCCACCTATGTAGCGCACAATGAGGGTAACAACAAGATCATGCTGACAATTTATTGTGCAAATACCAGCAATCGCACAAGGCATTCAGGTAAAGCACCATACGTGCCAAACACCACTGCAAATACCTGCAAGCGAATGTTCAGCATTGACAAATGCTTGTTATATTTTAGAATCAGCTAGGTTATTGGAAATATTTTAACACCTGACGATGACTGTTTTAGGGTGTATGTGAGAGTGGGTGCTGAACAAGACCAGGGAAGTTTACTGGACAACCCTTGTGTCTAATTTTTGCACTAACTGTTGGTCAGTATATGTCTCAGCACAGCAAAAGATAACAGTCGAAATGTATATTGTTCAAACAAGGGCTGAACTGAATGCTCACGTCGGCGGGGGGCTGCATAAAGATGAAAGAGATGCAGTTCCAAGAAGGACTAGAAATGTTCCGTGTGCTGGTTAAGGTTTTTTTTTTTTGAGAAATTAGTAGAGGCTCATAATTTGGATGGGGACAGATTTGTTTAACTAGACTGCTATCTAGGATGGTTACAGGCAGATTGTATGTCATTCTGGCACTTTGAATTATGGGTTTCAACTGATACAGTGTTATTTCAAGTGTCAACCTTTGGATCTCTATTTCAGTGTTGAAGTACTGGGCTACCTTATTCATAGTTTTTGGTTTAAATTAGGTTGCTCAGCTGCCATTCAATACAACCTCCCCCCCCACACACACACGGACATCATCCAGTTTAATGATGTCTAATGTCATTAAAACACACATAAATGTAGAGCCAGCAGGAATTCAGTTTTCTCTATAGACTAATTATATGTGTCTGGTTTTAACACAGAATCAGAATATAGAATGAAAACCTCATCTACAACTAAAGAAGAAAATCGCCTTCACTTCTGAACTACATGCTAACTCATTTACAGCTCTGTGATAAAGAATATGTGATTAATGCAAGGTCATTAGGTGGTGCCAGAACCATAAATGGAGATGTCATGGCACTACTGGCAAGCTCACTTTTCAGATATGAAAACTAGAAAGCGGACTGGGGTGAACACTGTAACAGCCATATCGCTCTATTCAGTACAATAAAAATAAGTAAATAATTTGGCACACTCGACTGGTGATTTTTCTCATAGAAACACATATACAATGTTAGAGAGAAAGACAGGACACATCTGATTTTAAGGTAGATTTTTTTTTATTTCCTGTCCTCTTTAAGTGAAAATGCTCAGGATTAAAGAACAGTGCAAGCAGCAGCTGTGTAGGAAGAAAGAGCAAAGGCAGATGCCAATGTGAGCAACTGGAATTATGTATGTCGAGCAAAGTCAAATGTGAAAAGTGTGGTCGTGAGCATGAGATAAATAAATGCCCAGCATCTGGACAGTTTTGTAGATTGTGCCACCGGAAAAATCACTTTGCTAGAGTATGTCGTGTGGGCAAACGCAGTGAGATCGATGTTGTTAGAGAAGATGCCCAGGAGAATAAAAGAAGCACTTTTAGCATTGAGACTATGGCTACCTATAAGCCAGAGACTGACTGGAAAGTAAATCTGAGTATAAATGGGAAAATGGTGACAGTCAAATTAGACACTGGAGCACAGAGTAATGTGATGCCTTTGCAGATGTATTAAACACTGTCTGGAGAAACTGTTTAAAGTTGTTAGCAAGATTGGTTTCCTATTCTGGGCATAAACTTGATGTGAAAGGCAAAGCAATGTTGCTAACATGTTTTAAGTAAAAGTATTACCTGTTGCCATTTCAAGTGGTTAATGCATACGTGACCCCAGTGTTGGGTCTGTCTACCTGTTTAGAAATGAAGTTTATTAAAAAGCTATTTTCAGTAGATGCTGCAAGTGGAGTGCAGGGGGAACCACAGAAGGAATACTGACTGAATTTGCTGATGTATTTGAGGAATTGGGATGCTTAATGGTGAATACCACAATAAAATAGATAAGACAGTCAGCCCTGTGATCCACCCCCTTAGAAAAATACCTTTCGCACTACAACACAAAGTAAAAACTGAACTAGAGAATATGGAGAGAATGGGGGTTATTGAAAAGGTGGAGAAACCCATGAGCTGGGTCAACACGATGGTAGTTGTAGAGAAACCAAAGTATGAATTTGCATAGGTCCCAGAGATCTTAATAGTACTGGGTCAATATGTTGTATGGAGAATGCTGCAGCTCAAAATTGTGGAACAGCAATAGTGCATGGAAGAACAGCTACAGGGTACTCAATACTGCATGACATAAATAGTATGTAGAGGTAGTGGTGACCCTGTAGCTGTTTCTGGAAAGCTCTGCTGCACAGGGTAAGAGCTCTGCTGGAAGAGAATCCACAGAGCAGCTGCTGTTGTACAGGGAGTAGAGCTATCAGTGTTGGAGGACAATGGAGCAGCTGTGGACTGGGGTTCTAGTCCTAGTCCCAGATTAGGTTAGTTCATTTTTTTCTTGTCTTTTGTGCAGTTCGTGATGCCCCCCACCAGAGTTTCATCCTGTCCCTAAGTTGCCCCCCCTGGAGGAGGTTATTTTAATATGGGGGGTTCGGTGGCACAGCCCCCCATAATGTGGGGTGCAGGGGGCACAGCCCCTGGCAGAAAACAAGTATTTTACTGTTTTTGTATTTAATCGTTGTTTTGACAGCACAGTATTGTGCTGCATTGTTTTTGTATATGACAACATGACCCGTACTGATCTTAATAGAGCAATTAAAAGGGAAGATCACCTGATGAAAACAGCCACAGAGGTTGCAGCTAAGCTAGCAGGGGTTAAGGTATTCACAGTATTAGATGCAGGGCATGCCTACTGGCGGATTAAATTGGACTGGCCCAGCTCTGATCTAGTGACTTTTAATATGTCTTTTGGGAGGTACAAGTTCAGGCGTCTCCCCTTTGGGATTTGCTCAGCACCAAAGGTCTTCCAAAGAAGATTTCACACATGTTTGAGGGCTCAAGGGCACAGAAGTCATCATGGGTGAAAATACAAAAATCACACATGCCCCCACAATGCAAAGCACCATGGGCTGCATATGCAAATCACCACAGAATGTTAGGCTGGTCCAACTTTAAGCAGAATTGCATGGTGCTGAAAGGCCTCTCACACAGTTTGCAAAGGGTGCTAACAGAAGACATAGACACGTGTTTCATCCTACCAGGACTCATCAGTATGCCTCGTCTGTTTGACACCCCAGTGGAATGGACCAGCTACCCCTAAGGCAGTGTGCCTGGGATATATTGTGGTGAACCCATTAAAATAAAAAACCATTTAAAAGACAAAGAACCTCGGTGCATAAACACTGAGGCAAGGGTTACCCCAAAGGGCATTTGGCTGGGAAGCCAAGTTTCAAGAAAATACAAAAATCACACATGCCCCCACAATGCAAAGCACCATGGGCTGCATATGCAAATCACCACAGAATGTTAGGCTGGTCCAACTTTAAGCAGAATTGCATGGTGCCGGAAGGCCTCTCACACAGTTTGCAAAGGGTGCTAACAGAAGACATAGACACGTGTTTCATCCTACCAGGACTCATCAGTATGCCTCGTCTGTTTGACACCCCAGTGGAATGGACCAGCTACCCCTAAGGCAGTGTGCCTGGGATATATTGTGGTGAACCCATGGGTTCACCACAATATCATGGGTGTCATGGGTGATATTCTAACAGGGGAAGCAAATGTACAAGAGCACAATGAGAGCTTACAGAATGTTTCACATAGAGCCAGAAACAAGCATTTGTCTTTAAACCTGAAAAAAATCCAAAATCAAAATGTTAGAGTTCCAATATATTGGACTCAATCTGAGTAAAGACAGGTTGTTGGCAGACCCCAGGAAGATAAAAGCAATTATCCAGATGTCTGTGCCCCAAAATAAGACTGATTTATGGGCACGGTAAACTACCAGGCAAAGTTCATTCCAAACCTATCAACTGTAAATAAATTGTTGCGAGAGTTATTAGAGAAAGAAACAGCATGGCACTGGGAGGAACACCACCAACAGGCCTTTCAAGAGCTGAAAATAGTTGCAACAAACCCCCTGTACTGGTCTACTATGACCAAAACCCCTGCAATTCTGTGATTCTGCGGTTGTGGAAATTTCCGCAGAATTTGCATTATGCCTCAGAATATATGTAGTGCCACAGAAGTCATTGGTTTTGGTGAATTTTCATTCAAAAATACTGTTTTTCCATAGTGTCAGACTTTCTTTGCCATCCTGTTTATCCTAAAGCCCCTCCTTTATGCTCAGCATATGATGTCATTGATGACATCACAACATAGTCAGCTAATGGCAGGACTGTGTTCTGCCACAGAAATGACAAAATCATGCCACAGAAATTAGAAGATTTCTGCCGTGGAGCACTAGGGGCCCTGACTATGACATAAGAAAACCTGTTGAATTATCTGTCGATGGATCTTCAGAAGGGCTGGGTGCATGCTTGCTGCAAGAAGGTAAGCCTGTTGCTTTTGCTTCCGGATCACTTAAAGCTGAGAGAAATTATTCACAAATTGAGAAAGAAATGCTAGCTATTGTATTTGGCTGTTCATAATTCTATCAATATATTTCTGGCAGATCAAGGGTCCATGTTGAATTGGACCACAAGCCCCTAGAGTGCATTTTCAAAAAAAAACACTGGTCACAGCCCCACCAAAAAGTCAATGCATGATGCTAAAACTGCAAATGTATGATCCTCGAGTGCAGTACAAAACGGGTAAAGAATTTCACATAGCAGATGCCCTGAGTAGGGCCACAGTAGAAAATTATGTGCCAGAAACTGAGCTAGACAAGTATGAGGTACACACAATGGACTACTTGTCTATCAGTGATGAGAAACTGAAATTGTTTCAGCAAGAAGCTGATAAAAATTCAGCACTGGTCAAGTTGAGAAACATTGGTTTGAATGGGTGGCCCCATGAGGAAGCATCATTGCACCCCAAGATAAGGCAGTATTGGCTGTTCAGAGATCAGATCTCGACAGAAAATGGACTTTTGCTGAAGGGGGAAAGACTGATAGTCCCCACATCACAGACCAGATACATTAACCAGGATACAAAGCAGTCACTTGGGCATTAAAAAATGCAAGTGCAGGACCAGAGACCTCTTATTCTGGCCAGGGATGACCAGTCAGATTAGGGACATGGTGGCCAAGTGTGGTATTTGCAACCAGTTTAGGAGAGCACAATTTAGGGAGCCACTGCAGCCACATGAGATTCCAGAGGAGCCTTGGCAAAAGGTTGGGGCTGATTTGTTTGAATTTGAAGGGTAAACTTATCTAGCAATAATTGATTACTACTCCAAATACACTGAGATATCCAAGTTGCAAAACACTACAAGCGAAACCATGATTAACCATATTAAATCACAGTGTTCAAAGGCCAGCCCATCGGCACAGCAGTTGGATTTCCACTTGCTACACCTGTGACCCAGGCTCGGGAATGGATCCGGGTCACTGGAGGACCAGCTGGGGGGAGGAGGATCAAGCATCCCTAGGACTGCTCTCCTTCTCCAGGAGGAAGGGGGGTTGAGTATTTAGCACACAAGCTGCACCCAGTGGAGGATGGGTTCACTGCAATGCACTGATGCAGTCAAGACTTCAGGATGGGGTGGATGCTGGCCATCATTGCACATCCCCACCCTGCTTATAGGGGACAAAAATGCTGCTCTGGGTCATTTCCATGGCACCCTTCCCCCTGGGCCTCGATTTGCTTCCAGTACCAGCTTTCCTGACCAGATACTTGTAGTACACAGCTGGTAGGTGAACAATTCTGCAACCCTGCCCTCTGGGGGGCAAGCCAGGAGTGACTGTGGAGAGCTCAGTGATTGTCAGAGGTGGGGGTACTGGGGGGCCATGACCAAGGGCTGAGTTCTGATGACCCGAGCAGCAAAAAAGTATACTAAATAAAAAAAAAAAATCACAATGTTCAAGACATGGTATTCCAGAAATACTTGTGACAGATAATGGTTCACAATTTGCTTTGAATTCAGAATTTTTCAAAGAAAATATGAATTCAAACATGTAACATCTTCACCAACATACCCTCGGAATAATGGTATGATAGAGCGAGCCACTCAAACAATAAAAAACTGTTAAAGAAAGCAGAAGTGGACTGTCAAGACCCTTACTTAGCACACTCAGACTTGAGAAATACAGAACTAGAGGGACTAGGATCCCCAGAACAGCTGCTTATGGACCACAGAACTAGAGCTTCGATGCCTACCAGAGCTGAGCTACTTAAACCAAAAGTGCCAGAAGTTGATGTGTGAGCTACACTGCGAGGAGCTCAAGAAAAACAATCTTATTACAATTTGCATGCTTGACCACTCCCAGCCTTACAGCTGGGGCAGCCTGTTAATTTGTGAGCTTCTAAGAATACCTGGACCTCTGCAACTGTGGAACACCACACTGAAGAGCCATGCTCTTATGTGGTTCAGGCAAATGGGAAACTGTATCGAAGAAATAGGAGAGATCCTTTGTTGACCCCTGAGCCACACTGTTCCAGTGGCCCACAGAACTCGTACATCTAAGGAGAAGAAGAGAGAAGAGAGCAGGACAACATGATTGAGGATGATGGGAACTCAGCAGTGCCTGCAATGGAGGACCCACCACAAGTGATGCCAGTGCAGTCACAAAGCAAGCCTGTGGGGTCAGCCCCACCCCTGAGCAGTAGGGACCAATTGATGGGTACCAGCTCCAGCCCGAGAATTATCCATGTCAGTGGGTGGATTTTTCGAAGGCCTGTCTTGCATCATGATTATAGACTCACAGAAACTTTGAACTATGCAGAACTTCAAACATTTTATGTTTGGGGGAAAGTTAAATTTGAGACGGAAGATGCAAGGAAGTGAATTAGCATATGCCACTTGCATATGCTTTGTTATTGTACAAGCGTTAACATGTATATAAAAGCCCTTATCTGGCTGGCAGCAGCCCACTCTTCTGCAATTTGATCTCAGTGCTGTACAGTACAGTAAAGTTACCAGAGCACTCCATTTACATGTCTGCATGATTAGTACAGAGTGGAATACAAAAGAGGGGCAGAACTAGGCCCGAGATCCAGAGAAACCCCGGTGGGTGGGATTGAAGGGGACAGCAAGCCCACAGTAAAAAAAAAAAAGCTACAAGTACAGCTTACAAAGTGATGTCAGGAGGACAAGAAAGACCCTGGTAGTTTGCAGGGCAAGAGATACTGGCAGAGCAAGCCCCAGTTAAAGAAAAACCTTGGAGGAGGGGCTGAACAAAGGGCCCAGGGGAGGAAAAGACAGGCCCCAGTAATTCAAGAAAAGCCCAGGAGATACAGAGACAAAAAGAAGGGGCAGAGTTAGGTCCAGTTAGAGAATATGGATGACAGGTGGGTGGGATCAGGGGCAGGGCAGACCCCAATGGTAATTGATTTAGTAGCCCAAAACCAGAGTTAGTAGCCCAATTACAGAATCCAGTAGCCCAGAGCCAGAGGCTAGTAAAATATATTATATTATACTCCAGCCAGCAGCAGAGAAAGGGGAAAATGAAGCAAGGTCTCAGTGCTGCAGCACAGCTGCCACAGGGCACAGTACACAGGCCACCAAGAGAGAGCATATCCCAGGGCATAGGGGACTCTAGTACATATGGTATATACAAATCATCCAGCTGCAGTTTGGTCCAAGGAAGTGAGCCAACAACTGGAGCCACGGAATGCAAGGCGAATGACAGCCAAATAATTCTGGTCCTGCATTGCAGTCCCTGCTGGTTCCAAGTGAGCCAGAGAAGTCTGGGAAATTATGCAACCAAGGCAGGGAACGTCAGAAGCAGTGGCTTCTATCTCTGCATTAGACTTTGTTCTGAAGCCATCTGGGGTGTCCTTATCACACAACAAAAATGCCAATGCAGTGCAGCAAGCCACTAGATGTGCATCCTTACCCGTCCTGCCCTAAGGAAAGCACAGGCTAAGACTGACAGAAGACCACCACTGGAAGGTTCTAGTACCCAAGGAAACACTGCACTAAAATTGTCTGACTTGTTTTCTCCTAATGTGGAACCTGCACAATGCAGAAATGCTGTACAATTACACAGTGTCTGTGTGTGTGTGTGTGTCTCTGTGTGTGTGTGTGCGTGTGTGTGTGTGTGTGTGTGTAAGAGTTTCCCCAGGACTGTACATATGTGGTACAAACATTTCTGAAAGAATCTATGTCCTTTGCAGCATCTGAGTTTTGAGCTTTTGTCCATATTTCTCAGGAAGAGGCTTATGATATCAGCTTTAAAACAGTGGCGGTCCCTGAATAGGGTCTGGGCAAAATGCTCAGAAGTGAATGACTCTACTCTGTGGGCTAAGTTTGTGGCAATTATTCCAGAATTGGACTGGCCCACCCGGATACCTGGAAATTTCCAGGTGGGCCCCCGGTTGGGTACCTGGCCACCTTCTAAACTCAGAAAATCTTTGCATTTCTCATCTGTTTTCTAATTAAATGGGGCTGTTTTGGGCACTGCAAGTAAATTTAAGATGCAAACACAGAGCTAATTTATCAAATGTAAGTTGAATATTGATAAAAATGTGTCACCCTGGGTCCTCCCATATTGATTTTCCAGGTGGGCCCCCTGTAGCCAGTCTGACCCTGAATTCTGCTGACTAAATCTGCTGCTAATATTGACAATCTTATGCAGGAATGAAAGTGTTAGTATTCTGGGGCATAAAATACATAGAGACATAGACTTTGACTGCAGATAAGGACCGCTCGGCCCACCCTTACCTATTGGATAAGCTGCAGATCCTAGTTAACCAACAGCCTATTTCCTCCTATCCCTCACTAGAATTGCTTTACGTCTGTCCCATGCATTCCTGAAATACTGGCTGAGTCAAAAATGTGATGTTTTAGATGTTCCATTTTTTATTTTAGATTATCAGGAAGTGTGGCAAAGAGGGTGGAGCTTCTGAGTTAAACTGTGCTATGGGGGCTCTGGGCTGATTCACCTACCTAGTAGCTTTTTGGGGAGAAAGGATGGGGGGGGTGTTTCTATCAAGGACAACTCCATGCAAATTTTAAGTGTGGGTTGATGGCCCATTTAAGTGATGCCTCTGAGCAGCAAAATGTGGGTTATATTTGTTTTATGGTCACAACAGTTCTAGTTGCAATAGCCCTTTTAAATGTAATCTTTGAGACGAGCACAGACATTCCTTTTGAAATTGCCCTTGGGTCTTTCACAACCAAAAGGATGGCTATTATCAGGACTATTTAATATGTAAACTTTAGCAATCCAACCCAATCCCCCCTCCCCCGCGCAGACCTAGAGGGTTTCAGGGTTGGACTCCCCACCTGCATGGTTTGGGTCCTCCTGAAGTAATGAACTAGATCCGCCCTTGCTACTGAATGGTCTAGGGAGGCTCTACACCCCAAAAGAAGCAGGACCTCAAGCCCCCCCATGTCCAGTAGGACAGATATGAACCAGGAAGGGGAAGGCACCCCTTCAGCTTGTCTCATATCTCAAGAGATTCTGACAGGGAACAATGTTGGTGAGGTAATGCTGCCCCCCCCCCCCAACAGGAGGAGGGTATGGAAACCTCCTTACAGGATGGAGAAGATCTAGGCCCAAGAAAAAAGATGACTTAGGCAAAGATTTTGAGTTGCACAAACTGCCCAAATCCCTGTAACTAATAGGTTTTCATCCCTAAGAGGGACAAAAATGTTGGGGAACACGGAAGAGGAGGACAAAGATACAGAGGGCTCCTTAGTTCCATCAAAGAGAGATCCCTCTACTGACCCTGAGGACTCCCAGAATGAGACCTCATTCTCAACCCCCCCCCAAAAAAAAAAACAACCCATAATCTTGCAAGATCACAGTCTCTTCATATCAGAGGGAACTCTTCGGTAGCAATGTTTTCTGATTTTCTCTGTATTGGTATGTCCTCTCTATGGGTGGTTTCCTTACATACTAACAGCATGAATCTTACAGGAAATACCTAACCAGTATGGAAATCCTCAAACAGCAGTCTGGAGATATCTCATTATTGCAGGACACCAGAATGAAAACTCAGTTTGAAATTTCAAGAGTACCAGGTCGCTGGACTTCAGGCCTTTCACATTGGTCCCAGGGGAAGACCATTGTGAGGGGTGGGGATCCTACTAAAACGCTTTTTCAAAACTGGAGATAGCGTACCAATATTAGATGTTACCAGAGGCAATCAGAATTTCAGGGTGATTTGCCTTTATGCACCACAATCAAAACTGCAAGGGTAGAGCTCTTTCAGAAAGTTTGACCCTATCTGTTTATGTCCACATGGTAATTTTTCTTGGGAATTTTAACTGCCCTATTCTGCAGGCCGCTGAACTCTGGAAAAAGAGGAATATGGTCATGATGACAGGATTATGTGAATCTTCTCGTGCCTTATGTAAGAAAGGCAGTTATATATATTGCATGGGTGCAGTTACAATGAGAACTGATTATCTGTTTTTATCATAGCATGACATGATAACTGTTACAGGAACCACTGTTATTGAAACATCTGACCATTTCGGGTTGTAAGCATAGTGCATTTTCTGTGTCAGGGGCTCCTTTGAAAGGGAGGGGTATCTTGTGAATGAGAATGGGTGTCAAGTGAAAATAGTGAGGGAATAATAGCACAGCAATTTCAGCGAGGTAAGAATGGCTCAGGTGAAATTAGTGAGTGTGGAACTACAGCAGTGTGTATTTGAATGCTGTGTGTGTAGTGTGTGGGCTACTGTGCTTGTAGTGCTATCATGGGAGATGGTGAACTTTTACAGGCATGTGTGAGGACTGTGTGGGCTACACTGTGGATACTTTGTTGGCCACTGTGCTTTCAGCTCTGTGATGCAGCTTCTGTGCTTTCGGCTGTGATGGGAGTCAACAAAACTTGACTTATGCTTCTGTCTCTGTGATGTGACATGGCAAAAGTGAGTTTCATGAAACAGGATGTGCCCTGATGTTCTATTTTGTGCAATATGGAACATAGTTATATTTATTGAGGCTGGTGTGGGGGGCAAAGCCCCCCCTGCATTAAATGTTGGAGTGTAGGTTGGTCGCCGTTTTGGCTGTTCACTGTTTTTTCCTATGGCTGTCTTTATCCTTGCTATATTGCCGTCGATATTGTAACTCTCGCTATTTTTATCTTGCTGTTTTGACCTAGTACGTGGTGAATGAATATCTCCATTCTAGAAGGAGCTCAAACAGAAATGGGAATCCTTGAGGGGGGCTTGTTTATCATAGAAAAGTGTACATGGGTCCTGGGTTGACTGGTGGGAAGAATCCAGAAATTATTTTAGACTATTATTGTCTAATTTTACTGCCAACAGAGCATGCAGCAAATACAAAAAGCACGCAAGGCTATGTGCACAGCTACAGTACATAGGCATATTGACTCGGTAGTAGAAAACAAGGTACCTATTCTCAGCAGATATGTGCTGTTAAAAAGCTATGTTTTCCTACCAATATAGTAGGATGGAATCACTTTAACAAGAACTACAGTCTGGGACACGGGCACAACAAGCATTTGATGTTTTTAAGGGAGGCCAGTACAGGACACAATGCAGAATTTTCACCTTTTCGGTGGACCACCAGGGAGGCTAAAGGTCACAAATTAATGATATGTTAGAGGTTACTGAGGACTATATCTCTAAAGCCTTTTCTACGATGCTCACATGTCCTTCAGATACAGTATTTCAGATGTTTTGAATCAATGCCTCATTCCTGTTCTGCAGCACTCAGTGGGGCAGTTAATGGTGGCCTCCATTATGTTATCAGATACAGAGGGTGCGATAATATCTTTGCAAAGGAACATAGCCCCTGGGCATGATGGATTACCGATATAGTTTTATAAAATGCTTAGCCTTTCTTTAGGCCCGGTGTTCGTATTCCTCTATAATGAAATTCTGCAGTCAGGAACACTGCCTGCTTCTATGCACAAAGCTCTGGCAATCTTTTTGTTTACAAAAGGAGGCAGGTCCATTTTATCTAACTGGAGATCCATATATTTTTTGAACATGGACCAAGAGATCCTGTCCAGTGTTCTGGCCAGTAGGTTAGTACAGACTGCAATGGATTTAAAGGGGAATGCCCAGCTTCCCAGAATAAAAGTAGCAGTACCTGTAGGTCTCGATTTACAAGTTTGCAAAAAAGTGTAATTTTTAAACTACTTACTAGCCTGCAATATTTGTTTTTGTCTGGTTGATCCTGCGACCCCCTAGCTGACCATTACTGGTGACTAATTCACCCAGAGTCCCCCTGCGGCAAGCCTTCTGATTACGTGCCTGACAGGCTACACTGCAGAGGATATCTATCTGCCTTAATGTACCAATTAATCAAGAAATGTGCTTTCCTCAACTAATCAGTACCAGTGCTATAAGCATGAGTATGCACTGAATAAGTAGTTCAAAGTTACTATATGCATAAGGCATATATCTGTCCCCATGGCTTAGCCCATTGGATGTGTCATCAAAGGGCTTGCTGTGGGGGACTCTGGGTGAAACAGTTGTTTGTAATAGCTGGTGAAGGGGCTGTAGGATTAACTAGATAAAAACAAGTATTGCAGGCTAGTAAGCAGTTTAAAAGTATTTTTTTGCAAATTTGTAAATTGGAACCTATAGATCCCGCTACTTTTCTTCTGGGAAGATGGGCATTCCCCTTTAATTTCCCCACAGCAGGTATGTGCTTTACCAAATAGACTGATTCATGACAACTTGGTGCTGATGAGGGAGGTTTTTGTAAGAAGTAATATAGGGACACTATCTGGCTATGCCCTCTCCCCGGAACAGGAGAAGGCATTTGACAGATTGGCTCATTGTTATCTGTTTAGTACACAGACATGATGTGATATCCCTGACACTTTTATTACCTTTACTAAGTTTTTATACACACACAAGCCTGCATTATACATTTAATTGAGGGTAGATGAGATCTGAAATTAGGGATTTTAGAGGGGTGGGACAAGGGTGTCCCCGAGCCCTATTTTTTATGGGTTTGGGATTGATTCTTGATTACAGATGTTACAACACAATAACATGATTGAAGGACTATAGATGAAAGAAGCACCCCCCCCCCCAATGAAAACATTAACTTACACAGGTGACATTAACTTGTTTGTTAAGGGGTCATCTGTGGATAGTCCATTACTATCTGTGTTTCAAAGTTTCTCTAAAACCTCTGCCTCTTGTATTAATGTCTCAAAAAGCTGCAGGTAGGTCTAGGGACAGAACTAGGAAAGGAAGTGCTACCTGGTATTGCCATACACGGTTCTATTATAAACATATTGGAGTTGAACATTGTTGGAGGGAACATGACCTTACTAAACTGGGAAGCACTTACTCAAATCAGCAATGCATCAGGTCCAGCAATGGAAACTCTGGAAAGTGTCCAAAAAGAAAGGGTTTTTTCTCATTAAATCCCTTTTACGCCTGTACTTCTTGTATTTCAGCTATGTTTTTCTTCCACCTTTTTCACTAGAGGCAAAATTGTTGAGTATTTTATTCCTTCTTTCTGGAGGAGCAGGTTGAACCACATAAAGAGAGATATTATTTATTTGCCCACACTGCATGGGGTGGAATTGGGTTAATTCATCCAATGGTGTTTTTACAGTATTTTTTTGTTTTGTTTTAACTTTCAACATTGAGAAAGATGGCTAGGTTGTGGGTTGCATTATTAATGTACTGGTCAGAGCCTTTCTTTTTTAATTGCAGCAGTGTAAAATTTGCGTTGGAGTTGCAGCATTAAAAGACAAGTTTCCTGTGTATATATATATGCAGATTGCTTTTAATAAACAAGCAATAATACCTGACAGGGTGGGCGGTATTGGGCTATACCTGCCCACCCAGGGGTGTAAGGAGGCTGATGCCACAGGCGGTGGGCCTTGTTGCCCCTGGAAGAGTAGATATAGCCCATACCTCCCACCCTAGAGCGTATTAATGTGCTTAGAAAATGGGCTACAAGTTATAGTTTTATTTAAGAAATAAAAAGTGTCAAGAAAATAGAAGATTGTTTGTATGAATGATTGCAAAGTTGTTCTTTACTGTAAAATAGTCCCTCCACTGGCATATTTGGGAGTAGAGGGCACTGTAGTCTTTATTGCTTCCAGGTTCCCTCCCCAATCCATAGACTGTGTCTCAGAATTATTTTCCTTGTGAAACTTACTGTACCCCCTCCCCCTGACAGCCTGTGTCTTTTTTTTTTGCTGACATTTCTAATGTAAGCAACCCCCCCACCCATGCTGCTGGAACTGGGAAGGATAACAGTGTCTGAAATAAAGGCAGTGGAGGAGAGAATAGGTGCCTTTTTAAAAGAAATGTTGCAACCACTTCATTTTTCATGCTTTCATTCTTTTATCAGCAGGAGAAAGATGGGAGGGTGGTGAAGCAGGAGCCACTCGGTAAGTAGCAGAGTGAGCGGATGGCTTATAGAGAATCGGGCATGACAGTAGGGTTAGGAGACGTACAGTGTTGATTGAAACTAAGCACAATTGTGGAAACGCTCTTTGCAGTTGACCACAGAGAAAATACTGGATTTTTTTTTGCTGATGTTCTTTTATTTTGAAAGTATGTTCTCTGTTTATAAAACATTTACATTCATTGAGTTTCACTTAGAAGTGAAGTATGTGAGGTGTGACCGGGGTGTCCGAAGCAGAGCCGGTGATTAGTGTGATGTGCTGTAAGATAGTCACCACAACTGATTTTCTTTAGAAATAATTTTCTTTTCTTTATTTACTTAAATAAGGTGACTGCCAAGTGCAGTGACTGCCACTTCATGGTGGCAGTGGTAGGTTGGGAGGGGGCTACTGTAGCATTGCGAATATCCTGCTGTTTGGCCCTCTGCTTGCCTGCTCAAGTGTTCAAGCTGAAGTTTACAGGTGTGTGGCTTAGTGATATTTTTTGGTGATGGGGCATTGTAGGTTGGCACTCATTTTAGGTGGGCATTGTTGTCTGGTAGATGCCCACCTAAATGAATGTCTTAGCCCATAAGATCTGAGTATTTATTTTACCCATTTTCTAAAATAAAGCGGTGGCACCTGAGTCCTACGTCCATGGAATTATGTACCAGGAACGTCATGTATGAGGCTGTCATGACTATGAATTTCTATGTTGATCCAGATCTTCTATCTTGACTGGTAGAATGCAAAACTGGGACCTTAGCACAACTAGTAAATACACAGGTTCCCCCAAATATGTGGGATGTCCAGTGTTGAAATATTCATGAGAGGTTGGGTGTATGGGGTTATTGGAAGCATTAGAAACAAGAGGAAAGAAACTGGCCAAGGACTAAGCATGTTCTGATTTTGGAGACACAGAAACATTTGCTGTTGGGAGTGCCTTTTTGTGGAAGGACTGTGGAAATTCTTCGACCATACACGGAAATAGGATTTAATTAAGAACATAACATATGAATGATTAATACTTGGGTAGGTGCCACATAAATGGAAACACCTGAACAAGGACACAGTGTGCGTTTTGTTTTCTAATTTTGAAATGTTATATTTGGCAGGCAAGGTATAGTTATGCAATACAGCAGAAATATGTTATGTAAGGGATGTTCAACTCTGTTTCCTTGGCTATGAAACGTGTGTATCAGAAGGATGCCATTAAAAAAACACCTTTGGAAAGGTTTCCTGCAGTCCTCTTTCAATAGTAAGTTGAAGCGTGAGGACTGATTATATTCTACAGAGGTGATGACCATATCTTAATGTGGTCTGGCAGTATAGCCTAGAGGTTAGAGTAATGAGCTGTGAACAAGCTTGGTAAATCCAGCAGACCAGATCTTGGTTTGATTCTTGCAACCTCCACTTGCATACTGTGTGACTCTAAACAAGTCACTTAACTGCCCAGTGCTCCCAGGTTGCCCCTGAAAACAAGCACATGTGCTTAGTGGGCCTTACCCGGTTACTAAAGACAAAAATAAAATTTCTTATTTCTTTTTATTTCCTTTGACACCTTGTATATTTCTGTCATTATTTATTAGTTTCTGTGGGTTCTTTTTATGTTATTATACTGTAATGTATTATTTCAGTATTGTAGTGCAATCGTGCCAGGTACCTGAACTTTTCATCTTCCTTGCTATTGCTGTATTTTCCTTGATATGATAATTGCGTTGTAGTTTTATTTCTTTTTGACAAATAAAAACATTTCCCTAGTCTTTTCAAGAAATGCCATGAGAGCTTTAACGTCCACCTGATCAGTCATGCGGGACCTCTGTTTAATGTCTCATCTGAAAGACAGCACCTCAGTAGTCCAGCGCTCCCCTTATGCTGTACTACAGTGTCAGTATTGGGATTTAACTCAAGTTCCTGGTTAAGGATGGAACCCACAGCCTTCTGATTTTCCAGCCCCAGATGCAAGTGTGCAGCCTGCTGAGCCACTAATACTGTTAGCTTTGCGTATCCCACATGTTTATTCCAGGTTTCCCCTTATGTAGTGTGTGCCCTGGCATAGAGGCCTAGGTCACAGAATGAGCCTTTTAAAGTGCAAGTTCAATTGCCATTCAAGTGACTGCATAAAATCTTGAACATTTTAAAGTGCAAGTGCCAGTTTATTTAAAGTATCAATGCCTTTATGATGGCCCAGAGGCTCCACCTGTGGAATACAAGTTTGTGTGGTTCTCATTCCTGGAATTTGTCAGTTCCCAGTGGTCCAAATCCTTTGTTGTTGGTAAAAGTTCAGCTTTTCAAGCCAGCCAACAGAAAGCACATGCTCAGAGGTTCCTCTGTTCTCCATCTTCTCGATTGCAACATCCACAGCACCCAGCAGATCCACACAAACTCTGTAGTGACAATGTACCAATTTCAAGTTGCACATTTATAAAGTATAATAATATTTATAGCGTGATTTCAGAGTTCAGAGATAGTTATGAATTTATTTTAGAGTACTGTAATATTTATACTTTTTATTGCTCACATCTCTTCTCTTGTTCTAATTTCTGTGGTGTGGTTGCTTAAAAAACTGATCCCATCTCATGAGTTGTGTCTCCTACTTCTCCATTTTAGTGAAAACTTCCATCATGTATCCAAACAGTCAAAGAACTGCCTTGTCCATGAACCGACCAAGACAGACACCTTAATCAGAGACCAGTCCAAGTTGGTTTAGGGTCAGTTTTACAGTTTTCATCTCACTTCAAGCTGACTGGCCTATAGTTCCCTGTCTCACCCCTCTTTCAACTCTGGTGTAGCAGGACCGCATAAGTTGTACTCCAGTCCCTAGGGGCCACCCCCATAGGAATCAAGCAATTAAAAATGTCCCTGCTAGCTTTTTTAACACCCTTTTCCCATTATCTGGACTGTTCTCCCAGACTATTTTCTCCCTCTCTTCCCACCCCCACATTCTGGCAGGAGCCCATCCTCCTCCTTAGTAAATACTGAACAAAAATAATTGTTCAGTCTCTCTGCCTTCCCCTTGTCCCTCTCCTCCCATCCCTCATTGCCCTTAAGTCTCACTATACCCTCCTTGACCTTGCATTTCTACCAGATGTATCAGAATGCATTATCCTCTTGTTTTGCCCCCATTGCTAATTGGAGCTCCATCTCTGCTTTGGCCTCCCTTACTTTCCTAGTGGTTTCTTGTGTTGCTTCCAGATACTTTACCCTGTCTTCCTCCCTTTGACTAAATACATATTTACAAAGTGCCCCCCTTTTAGCCTTTACCACCACCATTACATCTGTTGTGAATCACAGTGGCCCTTAGCCCTTTTTCACTTAGATAGCTTTGGAACTGAGCTATCTGCCGCTTCTGTTGTTGCCTTTTAAAATACTACCCACTTTTCTTCTGTACCCCCCTTCCTTCACTATGTCATCATGTTTTCTCCAGTTGTTCCCTCATGTTGCCGAAGCCCATTTTTTTTAGAAGTCCCATACCCTTATTCTTTTTCTCCTTTCCCTGTCCCCACCTGGCTCTCCAATGTTACTGCCCTGTGGCTTCTGGAAAAGAGTGGTTCCTGTACTGCAACATTTTGAATCCTCTCTCTGTTGTTGAGTATCAGATCAAGCAGGGCATTCTCCCTTATTAGGTCCTGAACTAGTTGCTCTAGGAATGACTCCTGGAAAGCATCAATCAGAATCTGATTCCTAGTTCTAACCAGGATTACAACTTTCCAGTCCACATCCAGTGCACTGAAATCCTCAACTACCAGCTACCACCACTTCTCCTCGAGTGACACCTTCATGCAGTTCCAAGCACATTCGTTCATCTGTCAACAAACTATTCCATGTCCCCAGAAGCCGGACTACACAAGGTCAGTGATCCTTCTCCTACAGAGCTCCCATTTGGTTCAATTCCTTGCATTTTTATGGATCTTCCTCATCTAAACTTGACCAATTCAAGCGCCTGCTAAAACAGTACCTGGTATCTAACAATGTGACTGCTTCCTCCAGTGACTCCCCTTATCATGCATATGTCACTGCCTCCGTTGTCAAAATCTAATCCTTTGTCAAATGTCTCCCCTAGACTCATACCTTCCTCCCCTCCTCTCCTCTCTGTTTTCTCTCCTGCCTCAACTTCTCTTCTTCTTCTTCTGGTTCCTCTTCTTCCACCTCCACCCTCACCCCCTGTCTCTTCCCAACTTTTTCCTGTGCCCTATTTCAGCTCCCCTTTTGGTCTACCTTTTCCACTCCCCCCCCCTTGCCTGTTGCTTAGCTTGACAAGACCCAGGACTGCTACTTCTACCCCCCCCCATAACTGCTCTTTTCCTCATCTCTCTTTAATTGCTGGTATAATTACTGTGTTTACCTAATATTTTCCTTGATTTTAGTTGTTATTGTGTCATTTAGGTGACCACTGTTAGTTCTCCTGGATTTTAACTGTTCATTTGTCATTTTAGATTACCTCTGTTTAGTATTCCTTTGTCTGTTTGTTACCCTCACCTACTGATGTGGAACCTTTGTAAAAGAGTGCCTTGCGCTCAAAGGTATTATAATCCTAGATGGAAATAAATAAATAAATATAAAATAGACTGGCTGCTCTAATCAGTGACTTTCCCAATTCCCTGTTTGTCCCTTGATCCTGACCTGGTGGCCTGTAGACCACCCAATCTGGATTTGATTTGAGCGACCCAGAATTAATCACTTTCTGGCATACTCAGCTGGGCAAGCGGTCATATGCTGTCAGAGCACTAACTGGATAAATTAATTGCCTGATACACTGATGAATCTGCCTAAGATTAATCAGTTTAAGAGATCTTTGTGGTCGGTCCATACAGTCCAGTGCAACTGTATCCATTAAACAGTTTTATTCTGTTTCTTTCTGTACATATTCTGTGACTTTGTACACAACGATCTGTATAGATTTTTTTCAAAACTGTATGTAATTGTTCTGTCATAAGTGTGTTGAGCCTGACTTGACTGCATTTCTTTGGAACTGCTTATTGTACTTGTAAAGTTTTTTTGTGACTATGTATTTGACGTGAAACCTTTGCAGATGAGCACTTGTGGGCAAAGGTAATCTCTGAAGTTTTCAATAAATAAAATAACTAAATAAATAAATAAACATTCAATAGTCCTAATTAAATACATATACCAATCATAGATATTATGATACAGACAGCAGTCATAAACAATGAAGTACAAATAAGGTTTGCAAGTGATTTAAAACGTTTACAACGTCATGGTGAAATAACAGGCTTGAACATCATATTGATTCTTACAATACAATGTTAAGAGACTACAACAACAAGTTATCAGCAGCAAATAAGCAGCCTGGACATGCATCCTTCTGCATTAAAACAGACTCTTTGCCCTGTAGACTTCCTGCTGCTTATAGCTGCTTGGAAGTTAAAATCCTGTGCTTGTTCCATCAGGATCATTTCCATCCTATAAGCCCCACTCCTAAAAAAGCTTAGCATAGCAGCCCTTCTTGAAGCACCACCTAAGCCATCTCCACCATTGATCTTCACAGTCAGATCTGACAAAAAAGTCTTTCTTCCAGTCTCCCTGGACTTCACTGGGGGACTGGAAACAGCACAAGAGCAAGCACAATTTTTCTTCACAATGCCTGGCACAGTTCAGATTGTGGCTATGTGTCATAACAGGCCTCTTGCCCACAGAGCAAGACTGCTTAAAACTGCTCACTCCTAGAAGCTTCCAGGGAATGTGAAAACCAAGCCACCGATGTAGCAGAACACATGCGGAGCACTCATGGACACCCCACATATTCTCACATCTCCATGACAAGGAAACACTGAAACAAGAATGGTAACAATGTTTGTTAGTGCCACAGGCATGTCATAGACAACTGGAGGCTACACCAAGGGATGGATTGATTGAATAACTGAATAAACAAGCCCATAAAGACATGGGCGCAACCATGTTTGTTCTCAGTGGCCCCATAGTATTGTGGGAAGGTACCAGAAGTCAACACCAAGTGCAGAAACTTGTGGACCAATCAGAGGCTCCACGCTGGCCTGGTGGTGCTGAGGGTTGAGGCGCTAAATGCCACACCTCGTGCCATGCTGGCGACCCGGATTCGGAGATGGACTTGGCGAGCTGGGGGTCGGCAGGGGAGGTAGAGGATTGAGCATCCGGAGGACTGCTCTCCTCTCCCTGGGGAGGGTTCTTGCGGCTGCTCGGTGTCCCTGTGACCTCCGAGGGAGATCGGAGGTACTACAGGATCACCAGCTAGAACAGTGGGGCACAGTGTGGCGGATGGCAGCAGGGCAGCTGTATGTGGATGTCATTGCACATCACACTCCCGTGGGAAACTTACAGTAGAAAATCCCTGACCACGGGGATAGACAATGGCACCTCCATCCACTCAGCCACACTCCACCGCCAGTCGCACTCCTCTCCTGGGCCGAGCCCAACCTATCCTGCCAAGTTCTAGATAGAGTGCCCTGGGCGGATAGGGCATCCCTACCTCGGGGGGCTCGGGGGGGGGGATCACCATGTTGGTGCCAGGAAGATGGAGGCCTCTCAGTCACGGAGGTAGAGCTGGAGGAACTGGAGGATGCCCGAGAGAGTTCCCCGAAGGACGGTGCTAAATAGAAGATACAAAAAAAAAAAAAAACAGAGGCTCCATAAACCTCACATGAAATCACCCCATAATAAAACACTAATACATAATAAACCCAATCTGAGTAGCATTTTTAAAAATGTCAAGGTGCTGAACAATTCAGAATGTGAAGAAAGGATAATCAAGGGACATTGAGAGCTATTTGCTAGAGGTGGCTTTTCAGCTTGCTCTTAAATAACTCAATGTCAATACATGACTGGATTTCCAATGGAAGTTTGCTCCAGTTATGTAGGCCATAGGTTTAAAACACCTTTTCACCAAATACAGTCAATCAGGTGGTGGAGACATTAAGAAGGAGTGCATAAGAAGATTGATGTCAAGGTGTTGGTTCATGAATGGTCAAGAAGTTGTTCAGATAAGTATGGAGGGTCAGGTCCATTACAGCATTTAAATGCAAGTAGAAGCATTTTGTTGCATATTTTATGCTGAACTGGAAGACAGTGAAGTTTGACCAATAGCAGGGAAGCACGATCAAACTTTATAGAATCAAGTTAGTTCTCAGACGGTGGTGTTTTGTACAAGCTGAATGTGATGCAGAGTTTGAGCTGGAAGACTAGCTAGAAGGGAAATGCAGTAGTCAAGACCAGTAAAAACAAAACTGTGGAGAAGAGTAGCAGCAGTGTTGTGACTTAGGAGGGACGGATCATTTTGGTGATAGTCTGTAGATGACAGAAAGCTGAACTGACAATGCTGTTAATGTGAGATTCCAGATTCAGTGACTGATCAAACAGGACCTCAAGATAACTAAAATTGCCAACAGCATAACCTGGTTCAATATCAGTCAGTACTTCATGTATACCTCCCCCAACCTAGGACAAGGCTGAAAACAGGAAAGTATTTCTTAGTCCTTTCCCAGTCAAACCCCCCCCAAAGAAAAAACAACAAACGACGTTTACAACCAGAGAGCACTGTGAGCAAGAAGAAGCCATGTGAATAATTCTGGGACTTGTCCCATTAGAAAAAAAAGCCCACAAAAAAGGACTAAAGTTCTCTTTTACCTGAGATCTTCCCCATTGTGATGCCTAGACACTGGCGCTTACTGCAGAGTCCAGTACTAGCTCAGTTCAACCAGTTCGACACTGCTCCACGTACAAGATTATTAAGCAAGTTGGGTAGCTTAGGAGTAGGCCAAAAGGTGTTAAACTGAGGAACAAATTGGTTATAGGGGAGAGGCAACAGTGGGTGGTGATAAACTGAGTTTACTCCGAGGAGGAGAGGGTGACCAGCCGGGTCTCTCAAGGATCAGTACTTGAAGCAGTCCTCTTTAATGTCTTTATAGGAGACATTGCAGAGGAGCTGGAGGGGATGGTCTGCCTCTTTGGATGACACCAAAATCTAGAATAGGGTGGACACTCTGGGGCGTGTGGAAAGGATGAGCAGCCTACCTCCTCCTCCTCCCAGCCTCAACCCCCCCCCTCCAGGTTTGTCCAAGGGTGACCTGCATATTGCTTTGAGAATAGTCTTATATTTTTATATTTTATACCTTCTATGAAGCTTTGTCTTATTGAACATGTCTCGTTACCTCAGTGAAACTTTAAATGCCTGTACCACAAAGTCTGTAGTCTTCTGTTGTCTGTTTGCTGTTTTATGCTGCATTATACTGTATACAATGGTTCTCTGTTAACTTCTCTGTTATGTTGTTATGACTGTCTCTGTAATGGTTTCTGACGTGGAACCTTTGTAAATGAGTCCTTGACCCAAAGGTAATTTCTGATAGATTTCAATAAACAATAGACAAACAATAAACTTGAGAAAACTCATGGAGTGGGCAAATGTATGGCAGTTGGGTTTTAATGCAAAAAAGTGGCACAGAAACCCAGGGACAGAGCACAAAATGAGGGGAGTGCTACTAACAACCACCAAGCAGGAGAGAGACCTGGGAGTAATCATCTCTGCTGATCTATAGGTGGCCAGGCAGTGGTACAAGGCAGTTGGGAGGATTAGTTGGATGCTGGGGTGCATAGGGAAGGGTAACACCAGCAGAAGGAGGGAAGTGGGTCTGCCTTCATACAGATCACTGGTAAGACCCCACATAGAGTATTATTTCAAGTTCTGGAGACCACATTTCAGAAAGAACATAGACAGAGTGGAAGAAGTGCAGAGGAGGACAACTAAAATGGTTCACGGTCTGCATCAGAAGTCCTACAAGAAGAGATTAAAGGACCTAAATATATACATCCTGGAAAAGAGGAGAAGGTGATGATATGAGAGAGACCTTAAATACCTCACGGGGGTAAACAAGGTACAAGAGGGAAGTATTTTTCAGACAAAAGTTGCTCAAGGACAAGGGGGAATGATAAGAAGCAGGACGGGTTAGATTTAAAAAAGATGTGAGGAAGTACTTCACAGAAAGACTGGTGTATTCCTGGAACAGTACTCCAGCAGAGGTGGTGGGGGAAAAAACAGTGGTGGGTTCAAGAAAGCATGGGATAGGCATAAGAGAATCTTAGAGAAAGGGAAGGGGGAGTGGGTGAATGGCTAGAGATCAAGTAGGATCTACGGTAATACTACAAGAAGGGAAAATGGGCAGACTAGGTGGGCCAAGCGATCCTTATCTGCCAGCAAATTCTATGTTTCTATGACTTTTTATACAATGATCTGTATATATTTTTTTTTCAAAACTTATGTAATTGTTCTGTCTTAAGTGCTTGGAGTCTGACTTGAATGCATGTCCACTGGAACTGTTTGCTGTACTAGTAGGCCCACATATTCAAAGGAGATGTGCTGCCCAAAATTGCAATGCGCGTTGCATTCCAGAAAATGCGTGGAAGCAAGAAATTCAAAAGGGGATAGATGTGTCGAGCATTTCAGAATGCGCAACCACTCAGAAATAATGTATGCAGCACAAAAAAAGGGGGTGGGCACTTGAATGTGCCACACAAGTGTATATTCAGCCAAAATGTGCGGCGCATGTGTCGCGCATCACAAAACTGTGCCATGCAAAGTTAGTTATGAAAGGGGATGGCCTAAATTGGCCAGCCACCCACAGTAAGGCTGCAGAACCACAGACAGGTGACCCTGTGACAGCCCTTGGAGGTACACCAGGATGTGCTCCAAGCACCCACACACAGCAGTCATGTCAGGACAGTAGTACCCAAAGCCACAACCCACGCTGTGCCTGCTCATCGGGCACCTGCCAGGTGCCACTGTGTGACACCACCAGCACTGCCCAGTCAGTCACTCCCCTCACCACACCCAGGTTGGCCCTGCTACCATATGCTAGTCAGGTGTCCCCCTAGCACACCAGTGGAGCAGACCACAACAATGTGGCACATGTACCAGATGCCATGGCCTGCACCCACGTGGCCATCAGCGTGCCACCCGGTGGAGGATTGTGCCCATAGTGGAGTCTAGGGCAATGGTGAGCAGGATGCATGGTGGTAATAGTGGCAGCATGGCGAGGGTCAGGGTCAGTCCAGTGGCACACATCCATGGTGGAAAACCATAGGCGCACACTGCATGCCCGTGCCAGACCCATGCCACCAGGAACCACATACATGTCATTGATGCCATCTCTGCAGTGTTACAATGCCACAGGGGCCCAGGGTTTGGGTCACTGTGGTGTACTGGTAGTGGACAGTACACAATTGGGAGCAGTGCGGTGCAGGGGTGGCACCATCTATGGCTTGGAGGTGGCAGGGGCATGACCCATGGACACCGGACCCTTCCAGTGTTGTGCATGTGGCCACTTAGGGCACAGGCATGGTCATGGGTAGTAGCACAGCAAAACTCACAACTGTCACACAGTATGAGGGTATGGCACTCATGTTATCATCCAGATACCATCTGACCCTCAAAGAGTGGGTGACATGACACACTGACCACTGAAACTGTTATGCAGAATTGTATGATAATATGAGATGCTAGGTATCAGCACACAGTAGCAACATCGGTGCACTTTCTTCCACAGCCTTCCGAGCTTGCGCTGTCATGTGTGCTGCTGTCACACATTCTGACCTGTTGTCACACACCTTGACACATGTTTGGGTGCTAAGCGGTTGGGGGGTATGTAGCACTGTAGTCAGGCCACTGCATTCCCACCTGCCTGCTAGGCAGCAGCACCTCCTGATCACCTTTGTGGAGTGGTGGTGCTGCCCTGAAATGCTGGAACTGCACATGACAATGTTATTCAAATGGCCTGAATACATTCCAGTAATGAGATGCAAATGTGCTGTTTGGGCGCTGACTGTGCAAGGAGGTCATTTGCATATCCTGGCTGAATATTGCAAATCTGTGCATCATGCAAGTGGCTTTACATTGCCCACTTCTGTATGCTCTACACTGGGCTCTGGGCACCTGCCACGCCACGCATCTTCCACTGCACGATTACGCACGTTTGGGATATTCAGCTTCACATGCGCGATCACATGTTATGGCGCATCTTCTGAATATACCATTATTTTGTGCCAGAGTAGCTGAGTTGTGTGGCACAAGCACTTGCGCAATGCAGCCTGCCACTTTTGAATATGGGGCCCCTAATGTTTTTTTGTGACTGTGTATTTGACATAAAACTTTCGTAAATGAGCACCTGTGCTCAAAGGTAATCTCTGAAGTTTTCACTAACTAACTAACTAACTAACTAACTAACTAACTAACTAACTAACAAACTAACTAACTGTTATTTTTTCCAAAATGCATAACCTTACATTTTAAGAGGCCTTAAAACCTTTTTATTCCAGCAAGCACTTGGAGATGTCTTGTGACACCTTTTCTCAGCACATTGTAAAGTTTTACTGAGTTTTTATGTTGTTTTAGACGAAATTAAGATGGTTATTTATTGTTATTTATTTGGGGTTGGGTTGACATGGTTAATTTGCTTGTGTTTATTTTGTCTTATTGTAATGGTACCCTGGGCCTCTGGGGAAGGGCATCATAAATAAAGAAAGACTACTACTACTACTAAAATGTTACACATCCTCTCCAAGTGGCTTGCCCATCATGACAGTTTGGTTAAATCACATTGTTGCTCAGGTTTGTCCTCTCGGTTATTGAGAATACTAAGAGTTGGATTATCAAAGAGAGCCAAAAATTCCATAGTTGTGGAAAAATCACTTGCAGCACTGAGGAAAGAACATTTCCACATTTCTGGATAATCGCAAAACAGGTGAGTTGCAAAATTCTGCAAATGCTAAAAATCTGCAACATTTTTTCTGCTGCTGCATAAATAATATTCAATGTCCTGTGCAACCAGTATAGTGTTATGCTCATGCAACTGTGTTAGTTTGGTTTTGGCTGTCCGCACTCTCTATTCCAGAGGAATTACCACCCTGTAGGGGTATGAAAGGCAAGGAACCCTCAGAGAGGGTTCTACCCCTATAAGTGCCATTCATTGATTCCCATGGCTAAGGTATGGAATCCCTAGGAGAGAAGTGCTGCCACTGGAGGAAGAGGGAGAATGGTGGGGCAAAGAAAAAGTGCTTCACAATGATGCTGAGAGGAACTGCTTATATACCGTAGCTCAGGAAGTGGGAGTGGCTGGCTGCTTGTTCATTGAACTACAGGCCCAGCCTTCCAATTAAAGGCCCAGCAGACAGAACAACAGCAGGTGCTCCATATTAAGTGCAGCAGAAGACTTTCACAGCCTTGCAAAAGTTGCAGCTGAACCAGCAGTCCCACAACTAGGACCCTGGTAGCACCACCTGTACCAGCAGGACCTTGCACCTACTGGCAATATGTATCTGTTGGTTGTGTCTCTGAGGGGTTTCTTCCTCCTGTGTCTATAGCACAAACTTCCACATGCCTGTAGGGCTTCTTTATGGGCTGCACTGTGTCCTGTATTTGTGGTTTGTTGCCTTTCAATGGAAATGTGTGCTATTTCTGTTGTAACAACTGACACTACTATACAGCTCACAGGTTTGCAGTTGCTGGTGCCTGAACCCCCACTATACTTGTATTCCAATTGTTAGCACAGTACTTTTTGCTCAGGGTGAGTTACACTTCACTTCCTGTGGTGCAGCATGTGTGCAACATTCTTTCCGCAACTGTGAAAAAACAGTGGCTGAGAATAGCCGTTCAAGGGATATGCCATACTTTTAAATGGCTTTTTTTTTGCTGAGGAACTTCCGCAGCTGCACTTTGTTCCTCAGTCTGCAGTGTATTTTTCCCGCAGCTACGGAGGTTTTGTGCATATCATGTAGTGCAATTACCCCTTTTTTTTCCACAGCTGCACAACTTTTGGGGTCTTGCACATTTTTTGCACCTTCCAAGTGTTTTGAGAATCCAGCCCTAAGTGAATATTTTCACTGGAGTGGTGATCCATGGCAGTGTGATTTTGTAATAGTAAATCTACACTCAAGTCAAACATTTACTGGAGTGGTGATCCATGGCAGTGTGGTGTTAACAATAATAAATCTATATTCGCTGTTTTGTGCTTTGCTGTTACTGACAGGCATGGTTTTGACTTCCGTGGTATTTTCCACACTGTGTCCTACCATGCTGCATTGTTTTTGTGGAGTTGATGTAAAACCTTTTGGGCAGGATGTGAAAAGTGACACATCATGTTCATGACGTGGGTAGAAAAATGTCTATATTAAAAATGTGGGGTCACAATCTGGTAAAATAGCAAAGCTAGGGGTAAACATAAAGAATTTCAATGTTTCTTCATAACATTGGCATGAGATGTGAGATTTTGACCCAAAACTTTCAACATAATGTTATTATGTCCCCAACATACAGTATGATCAAGACAAGTGGAATTTTTTAAATCCTGTCCAATGGTGATTTTGCAGAGTGACTGCAAAAACATGTTTCATAGGGGATTTGAAAAAAATACACCTGCCTTGTTCATGAGGTGGGGTAAAAAATGCTATGTTGAAAATTTGGGGGAAAACATAGAAACATAGCAATGTTATAGAAAACATTGAAGATTTTCAATGTTACTTCATAACTTTGTTGTTTAAGATTTTGACCCCAGATTTTCAACATAGTCTTTTTATTATCCCACCTTATGATCAGGTCAAGTGGGACATTTTATATTCCATCTGAAAGGTGATTTTGCAGAGCAACAATGAAAACATGTTTTGCAGGGGATTTGACAAATGACACCTGCCTTGTTCATGAGGTGGGGTATAAAAAGGATATGTTGAAAACTGGGGTCAAAATCCAGAAAATAAACAAAATGATGAGTAAACTTTGAAGAATTTCAGAGTTGCTTCATAACTTTGGCCTACGCAGCCAGTATAGTGTTATGCTTGTGCAACTGTATTACTTAGGTTTTGGCCATTCACAGTCTCTAGTCCAGAGGAATTACCACCCTGTAGGGGTACCAAAGGCAAGGAACCCTCAAAGAGGGTTCCACCCCTAGAGGTGCCGTGGGACAATTCCCTTGGCTATAGGTACCTTAGGAAGGATCCTGAGGAGAGAGGTGCTGCCGCTGGAGGACGAGGAGAAGATGATGGGGCAAAGAAACAGTGCTTCAGAAGGAGGCTGAGAGGAACTGCCTATATAGGTCAGGAAGTGGGAGTGGCAGGCTGCTTGTCCATTGAACCACGGGTCCAGCCTTCCAATTCAATGGCCTACGCAGGCAGTATAGTGTTATGCTTGTGCAACTGTGTTAATTAGGTTTTGGCCATTTGCACTCTCTAATCCAGAGGAATTACCACCCTGTAGAGGTACCAAAGGCAAGGAACCCTTGGAGTATTCCACCCCTAGAGGTGCCGTGGGATGATTCCCTTGGCTAAAGGTACCTTAGGAAGGATCCTCATAAAGAAATGTAGTAGTATGAAGCATGTTAGCAATCAGTAGCTGTGAGACATAGAAGTAGATAAGGCATCAGGCAGCTTGATAATGTAATGAGATGTGCAGGTTAGCAATGGCATGAGTACGATGGGTTGCACTGGAGATTGAGGGGACCTCCTAAGGAGAGAGGGAATGTCAAGTAGAGACACCATTCAACTCTATCCAACAGCGGAACCTACCTAAAGGAACTAGGGAACACTAACTACGGCTAACTAATGGTTATGATCTGAGGCACGGAGCAGAGAAAAAAACCTTTGAAGAGAAATCTCTGGGGATCCAAGGCCTAGGTCGCTTTCCCTCCAGGCTTGGGATGTTTATTTTGTGATGGCTCTGCTGTTGCAGTTTAGAAACCCAATAAAGGAGGGTGGAAAATATTCCAATTTAGAGGAAAGCTCTCACTCGATCCCTCTAACGGGAATATCGTGGAAGGTTGTGAGAGTGCTCTGCAACATCGGGGGGCAACCAAGGCGGGAAGAGGAGAGCAATGACTGCTGAGGCAGTCTCCTGGCCTACTCACCCTAAAAGCAAACCAGGTGAACCCGAGGCAGTCAGAGGGAGAATGCGGTGAAGGTGCCTTGCTAGTAGAATACTAGAGCCAAAGAAGATTGCTGTAACCATTCTTCACAGCTAGTCTTAAATTCTACACCAGGAGCTGCCAACAAGTCTCAAACAGCTAAAGCCAGGCCTGGAGTGAGGACATTCCCAGCTATAGGCCTGGTGAGAAGGACCCTGCTCCAAGTCAGGCAGACTTAGAAATGCAGAGCAAAACTGTCGGCTGCAGGGAGGCCCTGAGCCAGAATGGTATAGCTGGCATGCCCCGAAACTGAAGAGGAGCTGAATGAGCATAGAGTGCTGGGACCTCATGTAGGTCAGATGGTAGTAGTGAGGTTGAGCAATAATTATGTAAGCAATGAATGGACCTGTACATAGGTCATTAAGGCAGAGTAGCAATAATTGGACCTGCACGTAGGTCAGTAAGCAGAGTAGCAGTAGTCGGTCCTGCACATAGGTCTGTAAAACAGAATAGCAATGGTTGGAGCTGCATGTAGGTTGGAGGAGCAGTAAATATGAATAGTGGAGCAAGCCAGCCAGACATTCAAGGAAGCCTATGAAGGTGACAAATACTCTGAGGATATTAGGTAGCCGAGACAGGATTAGAACATAAAGCAAGTATGCCACATGGGGCCACAACTCCCCCAACACCTCCTAGTCCCCCGCTGTAGGAAAAACAAGAAAGTGATAGAAGGGACTGAGACCCACATGTAGATATAAAACTAGTTTACAGCATCAGTGGTAGCTTAGCTGACCTCAAGAGTATAATAGCAGTGTGCAAACACAGAGAGCAGCATCTGTATTGAGTAACTGAGTTGTAGGATTTGATGAACTTAGATTGGAGAGAGGCAATTCTCTGAAAGCAGCTATCACCAGGCAGTTCAGTGAAACTGCAGCAGTGAGGCATGTCGTATGAGCTGAGAAAGCATGGCTGAGCTGCACAGCTAGGGTTCAGAGTAAGCCTGAATCAGGTGAAAATAATTAAGGTGCATAGCATGGAGAGCAGCTATGTGATTTAAGATGAAACACACAGATAATGATTGCAGTTGCATTGTGAGTAAATGAGAGCAAGTAACGTGAGCTCTGGATTAGCAATATACAAGGAGTTTAGAAACAGAAGCCCTTCAAAAAGGCAAAACGAAAGATACACAAACACAGAGGAACAGGGAACAAACAACACAAAAAAGCTCACAGCCGGAGGCAAAATACAAACCAAATGCAGTAGAACAGACAAGAGAGTCCAGGAGAAAAAAGCAGAAACCAAAAGAGCAAGGTGGGAGGGGGGTTAGCCCCAACCAGCTGCAGAGGACAGACAGACAGAACCTCCGGCCACAAAGAAAAAGTGCTTCAGAAGGAGGCTGAGAGGAACTGCTTAGATAGGTCAGGAAGTGGGAGTGGCTGGCTGCTTTTCCATTGAACCACAGGCCCAGCCTTCCAATTGTTAAGATTTTATTTATTTATTTATTTATTCATTCTAGGATTACAAGTACCTTTGAGCAAGGCTTTTTTACAAAGGTTCTATGTCAAAGGAGGTACAATACAGAGTAGACAAGGCATTTAGTTACATAGGCAGGTAAACAGCACAACACCAAATACAAATATGTGGTCATGTATATTTTGGGCTAACAAGCGATTGAGCACAGATCAGCAGCAGTAGTAGGAGAACACAGCAAGGGGGGGGGACTAACTGAGGGTGCAGCCAGTGGCATTGTCATAATACAGATAGAAGTGCTGGAGTCGAGAAAAAAAAACGCGAGAGAAGTAAGAAAGAATAGAGGGGGGGGCAGGGAATAGCGGAAGTGCAAGGAGGGAACTAGACCCCAGAATTTCAGCATAGTCTTTTTATTATCCCACCTTAATGATCAAGTCAAGTGGGATGTTTTAGATCCCATCTGAAAGGTGATTTTGCAGAGCAACAACGAAAACATGTTTCACAGGGGATTTGAAAAATGACGCCTGCCTTGTTCATGAGGTGGGGTAAAAAAAGAATATGATGAAAATTGGGGTAAAAATCCAGAAAATAAATAAAATGATGAGTAAACTTTGATGAATTTTAGAGTTGCTTCATAACTTTGTGTTTTACGAGATTTTGAGCTCGATTCTGAAAGCCTCTGGCATGGCACAAGGGGCTTGCACCACAAAGAATAATGCAAAGTGCTTCTTGCGCCAAAAGATGCACTGGGAGCAATTCTCAATGGCAGCCTGCATCTACTGCAGGCTGCCTTCCCCAAATGGGCCTTGTTCCTTCTGTGCACCACAAAATTGGCTGCAGCACGGTGCTAGGGGGCTTGCGGCAGACACAGGCTGCCATATCCCCTAATGCGGGATTTTCAAAACCCTCTCAGTGGGAAAATTTCTAGGTACCCTTTGACCAGCCATGGATGGTCTAAGGGTACTTAGACATGTCCTCTGGGAGGGCTGCTCAAATGTGCTGAACCCCTCCACCCCAATACCCCGATGCTGCCCGTCATAAATATATATATATATATTAAATCCCCCTTCCCTACTGGTCTAGTAGCCTCCCCCTTCCTGAGCCCCAATGTCACTCATCATAAATACTGTATATACAATAAAATCCCCCTTCCTTAGTGGTCTAGTGGCCCGATCCCTGATGTCTCTCATCATAAATATATATATATTAAATCCCCCTTCCCTACTGGTCTAGTAGCCCCTCCTCCCTGATCCCCAATGTCACCCGTCATAAATATATACAATAAATCCCCCTTCCTTAGTAGTCTAGTGGCCTGATCCCAGAAGTCTCTCATCTTAAATATATATATACATTAAGTGGTCTAGTGGCCCCCCTCTTTGATCCCTGATTTTGCCCGTTAATGTATGCACACCCATGCCTGGTGATCTAGTGAACCCTCACCCCCCCCACCCTGGCAAGTAGTGCCCACCATCCCGCTCTTCCTCATCCTAAACCCTGAGTTGGCAACTGGCACAGCCCTCCTCTCACCACCACCAGGGCTGGCTGCCAACTGACCTCTCAGTGAGCGCGTACTGTATAATACCGTACACATTCATTGATTGACAGCTGTGAACCAGGCTGACCACAATGGTTATAATGCACATTTGCTTGATGCAGCATTTCTGTCTTGAGCAATCATGTAATACTTGTAGTGAATAGGTTTAAAATTCTCTGAGGTCAGGTTCTGAATTCTAAAACACCCTTATCAAGGTTTGAGAAATGTTGCATGAGAATGAGAAGCATTGTGACCGCACTTTACTGAATCTGTCATTAGTGACACCTACTGTACGTAAGACTAGCATTAACCATGTTTTTGTTGCATAAGCAGGAGGTAAACCAGTTTAAAAAGGCACGTTTGAATCACATACTGTAGTGTTAGTATCTGTGTGAACTGTATTGCCTGCACCAGTGTTTTGTGTCAGAAAACCATTAATGACCTGGAGGGATGTGAAGTGCACAGACAAAAGGCAAACTCCTCCTCATGGTCCCACTGCAGACTCCTCCCCAGTCACGTCTTTTCAAAGTAAACCAGACATGAGACCTTCTAGTTAATGCTTGGTAATTTATCCACTGCGTATCCAACACTCACCAGAATTAAATACATTGGGCCTGATTTTCAATGGTGGATGCAGGCCTTGTGACAAGCCCTGCATCCACTGCAAAGATCGATGCAGCTGTGCCAAAGCCCCTTGAATGCAGGTCGGACAATCTTTGAAGGGCTGGCACAGTTGTGACACTTTCCCCAGTTTACAGCACCTTGTGCTAAAGATCTGGTGCAAGCGCCCCAATCCCGGATGCAAAGTTAGACCAGTGAGTAAATGGTGTAACTCCCTGCGTCCCACCTTCTGGACTTGCAGTGGGTGTTTGTGGTAACATATTTCTAAAATCATATTTGCCTCAATGTTTGGCGCAAGTCATAACTTGTATCAAATGCCCACTGCAAGTCCACTGCGCCCTTCAAAAATTGGGCCTTGTGTGTCCAATAGTACTGAATATTTCCTCTGAAGCATAATGAGGAGAGTTACATTGTTCCAAAACTGAGCATGTTAATATAAATCAGCAGTAAAGGAGAACTTCTGTCACAGATAAAGCAGCGACCACTGCACAAATCGAGGCTTCAGTACCCAGATTACCACTGCAGGCACAATCTTCACTCACAGCATACACAGCATTTAGGCAAAGTCTGTGAAAACAGAGCAGGGTTGGGTGATATGGAGATTACTAAATCTCCATACATAAGGGCACAATATAGGAAGGGGCAGTGGTGCGTCCTGATATCGCATTGTTAGCAGTGCGATCTGAGGTGGTGAGTACCGGAATTTTACAAAATTCCGCCTGCTAAGAGAGCCTTCTTAAATATTACGAGGATTCAGGTATGAAGATATTTTTTTTGTTTGTTATTTTAGTTGACCGGGTAAGTGCACTAGACAAATCCTGTCTATTTTCAGGCACAACCCGGGGGAAGGAGATACAGATGAATGCCAACTGACCTTGAACCAGATTAAGCTGTTGGTGGTATTTTTTTTAGTGAATGAGGGAAATTTGGCCAGAACACCGGGGAAATTCCCCTACTCTGACTGTAGGGGGCTTGGCCGTTTCTCTGGAATGGCCACTCGGAGTCCGGCGTTGGATGGAGCAGACATGCTGGAGGTAGGGGTGTCAGTCTCCTTCTCTACCTCCCCTCTACTAGAGACCGAGATGAATAATGACAATAAGGATTCTTTATGTATCGCTTCCGATTCTTCTTCTGGAACCGGCACAGTTTTGCAGTCTACTGATGTTACGGGGGAGCCTGGTGGTGCTAACGCTAGTTCCTGCCTTGCTTCTGCAGCAAAAGTTTACCCTAGTTCTGTTTCTGCACACAGTAGGATTCAGTTACCGGCAGCTTCAGCTTCCAGTGGATCGGTCATTAAGGTGCTGATGTCTACTGACAGGGCTCAGCTGCGGGATGAAGTTCAGGTTGTGGAGTCTTTTGGTGGCTGCTCGCAGGCTTCTACAGCATCTGTTTTAATAGTCGCTAAAGAGACTGGCAGCTCTAATTTGCATTTTGGCGAATGCCTAGAGTCTCAAGACTGTTCTTCTGCTTTATTAGTGAAACCTTTACTCCTGTACCCGACGACTGGAATTTTACAAGTACAGCGGTCCGACCTAGGGGACAGATAGCATCTCCCTGCCCAGCTGTTTGAGGGCTCGCCTTCCACTCAGACTACCGCTCTGGATTCAGGTACTGGTTCTTCTTCTCGGCAACTAACTGTGAACTTTCCTGCTCCCTCTGACTTTGCTACTGTTTGCCCTAGGTCTGGTGTGATAAATCAAGATTTAAAGTGTTATACGAAGGACTTGACTTCTGATTCGGGTCAGCCCTTTACTAATTTTGATGATAACATGTCTGTTTCTGGCATTATGATTGCCGAAGCCCTGAAAGGGGCTGGCTGGGAAAAATCTCCAATGGATGACACCTGGGCCTCTCCTACTCGGCCTAGTTCTGAGCCTCAAGGAGATTTACTGGATATTTCAGACCCACTTGAAATTCCCTCAGGGCTTCAATTAACGCAAAATCCTGTTTGGCATATTTTTGATTCTAAAGCGAAGGCCCTGGCTTCCCCTGCCTGTAGTGGGGAGCATGGTTCTGCTATGGGGGTCTCTACGGAGGCAGGCCCTCCACCTTCTGCTATGCAGGGTAAAGAATCCTCTGATTTATTACATTTTGATGACTCTACTGTCCTTCACACTGGGGTAGGGGATGGTATTATACCAGACATTGAACTACATGAGGTTGAGGGTCCTCTGTCTGATGGAGTTTTGCCACAGCTTGATGGACAATCCTCTTCTACAGATCAGACACAGACTAAAAAGGCCCCTGAACACTCTAGTGGACATCAGAGGAACAGAACTTACGCTGGTCTCTTTCATACTCCTCCAGAGCAGGCCAAGTGGAGAAATGCTGTAGAAACATAGAAACATAGAAGTTGACGGCAGATAAGGACCGCATGGCCCATCCAGTCTGCCCATTCTTTTTCTACCTTATAAATGTGAGACTGAGATATAGGGGTGGGCTCGATGTATTTCCTGATTGTCTCTATGTTGGGAAGTCATTGATAAAAAACGGTTTGCAGTTTTCACCTTCTGAAATCTATGCTCCTATCCATACCTCTGGGGATAATTATTTTGATATCAGTTTTAAAACATCTACAGGCCTTGAAATGTTTTGGCATAGATACAGTATCAGGAGGTTAGGCATACTCCTTTATGGTCCCCTTTCTTTGCTATTCCATTTACGAAGCCTGCTATAAAATCTATTACGGTTTTGTTCAAAAATGAAGGGGTTGCAATTACTGATATCATTAGATGGTTATCCTCTAAATGCACAGTGTTAGGATTGCCTGATCTGATTATAGATTCGGAACACTTTTGGACAGGTGGCTGGAAGTTACAAGTAAAATTGCCTTTGGTTAATGGTTCTATCCAGCATTTGCCTAGTTGCTTTTATCTAGGTAGGGATAGAGGCGTTATTTTTTACCCTGGACAACCTAAGTCCTGTTTTCAGTGCAGGGCTCAAACACACCTGAGTAATGCTTGTGATAGGCTTAAATGCTCCCTGTGTTTGGGCTCTGGTCATGTCAGTATTAATTGTCCACGACCTATTTATTGTAATTTATGTGAGGACTCTTCCCACTCCTATCGAGAGTGTCCTTGGGCCTCTTACAATAACCTGGAGATGCCACATGAGAGTCAGGACGAAACTGTCTCTAAGGCCCAACAAAATGCTCAGGCCAGGCCTCAATTTAGGCCTATTGTTCTAGAGCATTCCTCTCCCTCCTTCCACTCTCCCCTGTCCCATACTGCAAATTTACCCCCTACTTTTCCTCAGGCTAACCCGTTTGAGGCTCAGCCACTTGCTGACCCTGCTCCTGACGTGGAAAGGGTGATACCTCCTTCTGTTCTCACTGTCACCACAGACACTGTTTTACAGTCTGCTACAGATAGTGTTCCTAGCACCTCCACCCAATCGTGTGACCCTAAAGATGTTATGACCCCTCCTGAGGATTCTGACTGGGTTCCAGTGGGTGCTCATAGGAAAACAAGAAGTTCTACTTCTAAAGGAACCCCTTCTTCTCAAGGAAGTCAGGTTTCTGATTTTCTTACTAAAAACAAATTTGCTGTTTTGCACAAATGCAAACAGGCTACGGAGACTGAAGATGATTCTGATGCCTCCTCTGTGGCCTCCTCTCAGCCAGAAATATTGACTGATACTGATCAGCTTTCTGGTGATTCTAAAACTTTCAGGAAAAAGAGATGTAAAATGAAATCACTGGGGAAAGGGAGAGGTAAAAAGAAGTCCTGATTTTTTTTCCAATTTAATGGGGGAGGTCTTGTCTTTTGGCAGTTTGAATGCCAATAGCCTGAAGAATCCTAAAAGGAGACGGGCTATTTTTTCTTTGTTTACTTCCGTTAAACTTCAGGTTGTTTTTGTACAGGACACCAGACTTCACTCTCTTAGAGAATCTAGTCTGGCATCTCGTGATTGGAGGGGTGGACTGTCTTTTTGGTCTCTGTCAGAAGATGTATGTGCTGGAGTAGGCATCCTTTTTAATGGTTTTGAAGTCCGAGTTATTAGGCTTATTGACCTGATACAAGGGCAGGTGCTCATTCTAGATGTCATTATTCAAACCCAAGAGTGGAGATTAATTAATATTTATAATCCCTAGATTAAAACACAAAGAATAGCCACTCTTAAAGCTATTCAGCCTTTTCTTCATCCATCTAAATCCATAGTTTTTTTGGGGGGACTTTAATTCTATTTTAGCTCTCTCTGATAAAACAGGGGTGACTCAGAAGTTATATACTGATTCTAATTTTCTTAATTTACTTTACACTAAAGCAAACCTAATAGATGGGGCTTTATTTGGACCACAGCCTCCTGCACATACATTTCACCATGGGAGACTGTCCACCAGGATTGATTATTTTTTTATTTCTAACTGGCTACCAGGTATTCAGTATTCAGTTATTCCTTGTGAGACATCTGATCATTGTTTGATTGTTTTATCTTTGGGACGTCCACTTAACAAACCAGATTCTCATAGTTTTTGAAAAATTAATACTTCTGTTTTGGATGAGGAACATGGATGGCATGAATTGCACACAGTTCTCCAGGATAAAATGTCTGTGTTTGAATTATTTGATAACCATGCTTTTTGGTGGCAGGAAACCAAAATGGAAATTAGGAAGTTTTGCATGCGGTTTTCTAAAACTTATTCTTCTAGCCGTTATCTTAAATATTTGAATAGTTGCCGCCAATTACAGAAATTGCTTTCTTGGCAAAATGAATTTGAGCTAGATTACTCTGCACAGATTCGGCAATTGAAAGCAGAAATGTGTACCTACCAATATGACAGGACCACCTCCCTTTTTTTAGAACAAAAATATGGTAGGAAAAGACCTGCTAAAGTTGTTAACCCTTTTGATAGCAGTAACCAGCAGGTTCATACTAAATATATGCCCTCATTAGTATCTCACACTGGCTCCAGGATTTCTGATAATGCAGGAATTCTGCAGGTAGTTTCTCATCATACACATACTTTATATGGCCAAGAATTCCAGCCAAATGATTGGACCGTCTTTTTTGATTCTATACATATCCCTCCAATATCACTTGAATGTTCTGAAGATTTAGTTCGACCTATCACTATTGATGAAGTTGATTCTACCATCAGTCAATTGAAAAATACTGTCACCCCAGGTCCAGATGGAATTCCAAATGAATTTTATAAAAAAGCAAAATCATTGCTTTTACCCTATTTAACTGCAGTATTTAATGTTATTGTCCAAGGGATATTACCAATACCTACGGCTTTTGCAGATAGCAACTTAATTTAGTTATATAAAGGTAAAGATAAAGAATATTTAGATAATTGGCATCCCTTTAGTCTTTTGAATTCCGATTGGAAAATATTGTGCAAGATTATTAATGTTAGACTTTCCAACATAGCTCGGAATTTGATTTTTCATACACAAACATGTGCAGTCCCAAACAGATCTATGATTAATAATCTGAAATTGATAAGGGAGGTATTTGATGGGTTTGCTACGCAGGGATATGTGCTAAGCTTAGATCAGTCAAAAGCTTTTGACCGGGTCCCTCATAACTACCTTTTTGCAGTACTGGAAAGGTATGGTGTTCCACAGGAGTTTGTCTTCTGGATTAAAAACTTGTACAATCATGCCTCCATGACTCTAGTGGTGAATGGTTTAAAGGGCTCTCACATTCAAATCAAAAGAGGGGTACACCAGGGTTGTCCCTCAAGTCCTCTTTTGTATGTTTTTTCCATAGACCCCCTCCTTAGGAGACTGAATACTGATTCTACTATCAGGCATATTTCTGACAATTCTTCCCTAGATTTTCCTAGTGCTATGGCTTATGCGGATGATATATGTATATTAGTAGCAGATCATGAATCAGGATTGCGTGCTATTGAGATTGTTCATTCTTTCTCTTTAATATCTGGGTCTACTTTGAACACTCAGAAAAGTTTTAGCATAGCTGTGAAGATTCCCTTGCATGATGATCAGAATGAGATTGGTGGGGTAAACATTAGGTCTGAGCATATTCAGATTCTGGGTCTTTCTTTTGGTAATCCTTTAGCAGCAGAACGAAATTGGATCACTCAACTTTCTATTGCAGAAGATAAAATTAGGAAATGGAAATCTTTTCCTATGTCTCAGAAAAAACGTATTTACATGCTGAAATCTTTCATTATTCCCATCTTTTTGCTGGGTAGTTATAATTTCCCACTCCCACTTCATTTAGAAGCATGCCTATACAATTTATGTTTTCAGCTTTTATGGGGTAGTCGTTTGAACTCTGTTAAAAGATCAGTTACCTATTGGCCTATAAAACAAGGGGGTCTGAATATGGTGAATTCAGTGCTATTTCTCTTTGCTGTATTTGTACATTCTAATGTTTACCCTAGTTTGGCTGGTCATCATGAGGCTTGGGTTCAGAGTTTTACTTCTAAATCCCAATATTTTATAGATAAATTGAGATCACCAACTTGGAAACCCTTCACTAAAATTCCACAAGGGACTTCTGGGTATATCATTGAGGTATTTAAAAAAAATAAGACAATGGAAGGTATCCAGTCATTTGCCAGGCTTACAAAATAGAAAACTCCTTTATTCCTCTGTTTTAGCTCAGAATTTTTTGTCAGAATCCTGCTTTGATTTGCCTATAGATAGCCATTACTTAACAAAACAATTATTGGATAGTAGAATTCTGCTGAAAATGTGGGACACTTCATGGCTGCGCTGTCACAATAAACTAAATGTTAAAGTGAACCAAGCCCATAAACAACTGGAAAAAATGTTTTGTATTAGAGACTCCTGTATTTGTCAGGTGGAAACTAAGGCACATTTGTTTTTTGACTGTCCCTTTATTACACCATTATGGGCTCGGTTGGCTCATGAGTGGTCCTTACCTGTGTTAGCCACTATGACTTACACTGATCTGGTATATGGGAAATTTGGGTCTGATTGTAAAATTTTTTAACCTGGTACTCTTAGAGTCCATTTTGCCATTTTTAAATGGTGCATCCGGCAAAATAGATGCCTTTTTGTGTTCCAACAAAAACAGACCTCATTGACTAGTTTAAAATGTCTTATTACTAAAGAAATTTTGCATTTATATGCCTCTGAAAAGCAGTCTTTGCCTGCAGCTTTAGTTGCATATTGGTGGAGGGCACTTCCTTTGATTCTTTTTGAAGGGGTTACTTGAAATGAGATACTGTGAAGGCTTTGATTTTCATTGTATTACATTTAGTTTTTCTCTTTTTGAATATTGAGCATTATAATTTTATTTTTGTTTGTTATTTTTCTTTGTTTTAGGTTCCACTGTATAGATTTGCTGTTTTGATTTGTTTTTTGTAGACTTTGTTTTGTTATATTATTTTCAATAAAAAATTCCCCTACTCTGCTTCCTGTGAGCAGGGGGACCCTTTTGGCGGTGACTCCAAGATGGCTGCTGTTCCAGATCCTGGTGGAGGTGGTGGAAATGCAGCTCTCTGTCCCCAGGTTCCAGCTCCTGCTCTTCAGCCTACTTCTCCTGCTATGGATTACAGAAATGGTCTCTTAGACTCTGTGCCTCCTGTCGATGCCGCAACTGTGGTGCTTCAAAATTCCACTGCTGCTATTACCACGGATGTTACACAGTCTCCTGTGAACCCCTCTACAGCACCAATTCCTGAGCCTAGTACTGCTTCCTTGTCCCCTGTGCATCTATGCCTTCTCTACCAACAGCATCGCTCTCTCCTGTGGCATTTTGTGCATGAAGATGATGCCTCTCATCCAGCCCCACTGCTGATTTCCACTCCGACTGGGCTCTCTACTACATTACCTTCTACTCTGTCACCTACTCATACTGTGACCCCTACCTGCTCTGCTGAGACACATCAAGGTTCCTTTTCTCTTGCTCTCATCCATGGAATTAATGCCTCTTCAGACTTAGCCTGGTCCCCAGCTTCTGCTTTACGGGCTGCGGGCTGGATGCAAGCGCTTCCTGGTGCACCGTGGTCTTTGCCTCGTGCAGTTAGCGCACAGGACATTATTCACAGTGCCTTGATTCCTATTCCTTCTACTTCGACTGTTTCTCTACCATCCATGCCTCCTCAGTTGCTACCACACAGGGATTTTTCAACTCCCACCCAGGACTCCAATGTTGGCCAACCACCTCTTCCTTTAATGACCGCTATGCCAGCTCAGGACCATGGTTCTGCTCCTCAGGTTCTTGCATCTGTACTTTCTACCTCAGATGATGAGTCCCAACTTGACAAGAACAACATAGCTCGGCCTCCTCTGCCTGCAGGTGAGACATTGCAAAATCGCTCCTTTCATCTTAGTGATCTTTTTCAGAACTTGGGGGCCCCAGCTCAGTGTAGGAACACTGTTCACCTGAAATTTTTTGGTGACCTTTCTGATGCTCCTTATCGTAAAACTGTCTTACACTCAATGTTAAGGGACTCTTTGGGCATCTCTGCTAGCGAATTGTTTGCTTCTATACATGTTAAGGGGGAATCTATATATGACATTAGTTTTAAAAATGTGTACACCTTAGAGAGTTTTTGGACTAAATATGATCTGGTAAGATCTCAGCCTTTATGGACCCCCTTTATGCTCATTCCCCTTACTAAACCTGCTATTAAACTTATTACTCTTCTGTTTCATAATGAGGGAGTGAGCATAGTGGATGTCCAATACTGGCTTAAGCAGCGCTGCGATATCCTTGAGGCTCCTCGACCTATCTTGGACAAGGACCTCGTTTGTACTGGGGGTTGGAAGGTTAAAGTACAATTAAGACAAACAGACTGGAGTATTACCCACTTGCCAGGCAGCTTCTACATTGGTCGAGACAGGGGTTTGTGTTTTTACCCAGGCCAGCCTCGTACCTGCCATAAATGCGGGGCTCGTACACACCTCAGCTGCACCTGCGATAAACCCCGCTGCTCTCTCTGTCTGGCCTATGGTCATGTCAGCCTTGGCTGTCCAGATCCACAGAAATGTAACCTCTGTGATGAGTCCGGCCATACCTACCTCCTGTGCCCTTGGGCGGACAACAATAGACTGGATCATACCCCTCAGGACCAGGTGACCCTTATTTCTGATACTCAATCTCAGATCCTTTGTCAGTCTGTGGAGGAGCACTGGGACGAAGTGCCCCCACCGCTGTCATTAACTCTTGATTCCCCTCCTGCGGTTTGTATGGCCGATCCTTTGCCATGGGACCAAGTCCCACCCAGTTCGGACCTGGATCTACAGATTGTTGCCCCATCTGACCCTATGCCCCCTCCTCCCCCTCCAGACCAGGTTCCCTTCGAGGAGGTTTCCCAGGGCAAGTCTAAAGGCTAGTGGAAGGCTCCCGGACCCCATCCTAGGCAGTCCATTCTGACTAGGAACCGGTACCAGGCCTTGACGAAACAGAAGCAGTGGAGTGACATAATGGAAGAACAAAATGATTCGGAGTCCTCTCAAGCTTCTTCTATCCACATGGATTACTCCTCTGATTCCCAGCAAGATCCCTCCCCCACCAGACCCGACACTGGACAGCGATCTGTGGTTACTTGAGTTTCCTAGTTTGCCCTTGCAGATTTTTTTTTCCTAGTTTTTCATTTTCTGCTCTTCTCCTATGTTGGGGTGTTTGAACCTCCTCTGTTTTATGCTTAATGTATGCAGCATGAAATCCCATAGGAAACTCCTCACCTCTTTACAATACCTTTTGGATCTCCATCATGATTTTTATTTGCTCTAGGATACCAGATTAAAGACCCATTACAAATTGTCTCGGGCTTCTGCGGGTTGGAGCAGGGGCCCCTTCTTATTGGTCCTTGGGGTTGGATTCCTGTGATGGTCTGGGCATTTTATTTTCTGGTTTTGATTGCACCGTTACCCAACTGGCTGACATTGTTCCTGGTAGAGCCCTTATGCTTGACTGCACTTTCCATCGCCTACGGCTCTGGATTCTGAATGTTTATGCACCCCAAAGTATCGCTGCATGCTCTGACTTGTTCAGATCTTTACAACCTTACTTACATACCTCCCGTCATCTTTACATGGGGGGAGGATTTCAACTGCGGTCTTTCCCTGGTGGATAGAGGGGGTTCCACTCAGAAACGTTTTGGCGACTCTACTGCTCTACGTACCATTCTTCAGACTGCCTCTCTTAAGGACGGCTACTGTGAGGTACACCCCACAGGAGCTAAAACCTATCACAAAGGACTTCTGGCCACTTGTATTGATTTTTTCTTTCTGTCACAGAATGTCAAGGTTCACCAGGCTAAAGTTGTTCCCCACAAAACTTCGGATCACATGGCCATTTCCATGCTCTGCTCTCCTTCTACTGCTTCTCACCCTCTGGTCGTTTCATCGTGTTGGAAATTAAATAGCTCCTTGTTGTCTGATGCTAGTCTCATTCGGGATTGTCGGGATTTTTTGTTGGCCCGAACCTCGGTGCTAGATGCTTATACCTCCCCCCTTCCATGGTGGGAAGACACCAAACTGGATCTCAAGCGTTTCTTTCTTTGGCACGCTAAGAGGAAATTGGCCTCCTCTTATCATCGGTACTTACTTTTATGATGAAATTTACAAGATACTATCTCGAGAGCGTCTGAGTCCAGTTTTGATCTCTCCCCTTATTGCTTCCCTGAAGACCCAGATGGAAGCATACCAGTATGATAGAGCCCGCTCCTTGCGTCTAGAGGCCTCTTGTGGCACTGGGTCTTCCAAAGCTTCATTTGACATCTATAAGCGTTGTTCTGACAGAGTGTTGGCCACGCATATTGACCGTCTTGTAGACCCTGACTCTACATCTGTTTACAATACTATTACCTCTCTTCAGGATAAGGTTTTTTCACATCTGGAAAGTGCCTTTGGTACCCCTACAGTGACTTCACCTCTGGATTTTTCCTTTCTTGATTTTCCACTTCCTTCTCCCCCTCTAGATCTCTGTACCAGGTTGATTGCCCTGATATCCTTGTTGGAGGTCTAGACTGCCATCAAAAAGCAAAAATGATGCACTTCTCCAGGATCAGATGGTCTAACAGTGGAGCTTTACCACACGTTTACTGATATTCTTTCTCCTTTCCTTACCGCATTTTTTAATGCTATTATTTCTTCTCATTCTCTCCCCCTACACTTCTCAGATGCCATCATGTTTCTTTTGTATAAGAAGGGGGATAGGGCAGATATTCAGAAATGGAGACCACTGAGCCTTTTGAACGTAGACTACAAGATTTTTTCCTCTGTTTTGCTCCATCGACTTCTTCCTGTTGCATCACATGTTATCTCTGAAGTTCAGACTTGTGCTATTCCACATTGCTCCATCATTTTGAATATTTCTCTTCTACGTGATGGCTCTGCTTTCAGCTTTTCTTCTCCCTCACTTCTTTCTCTAGATCAGGAGAAGGTTTTCGACAGGGTGAGCCGTGATTATCTTTTCCATGTCCTTTCTCACTATGGTATTCCATGTCGTTTCATCCAGTGGCTAAAATTGCTTTATTCTACTGCGTGGATCCAGACTTATGTGAATGGCACTCCTTGTCCCTCATTCTTGAGTAGGACTGGAGTTCGGCAAGGTTGCCCATTGAGTCCTCTTCTCTACGTTTTTCATATCGATCCCTTACTTTGCAGGATTTTGCATCATCCTTCTATTCCTCATCTCTCTTTTTTTTCTGTGCCCCCTGTACCTCCGGTGTTAGCTTATGCAGATGACCTATGTATTCTCACCATACCACAACTTCAAGAGATGGCCTTACTCCAGCTCCCTTTAGACTTTGAGCGAGTATCTGGCTCTAGGTTGAATTTCAGTAAAAGCTCTGCTGTATACCTCCCATTGTTGCCTCTCCCTAGTTCTCCTACTTCTACTCGTCGTATTGCTGGGGTACCGGTGTGTTATACCCCCATGAAGATTTTAGGGCTGTCCTTTGGTGCACCAGATGATTCCCTCACCAACTGGACTGTTGTTTTGGACAAGGCTTTTCACACCATCGCTTCCTGGAAGGGTCATACTATTTCTAAACAGAAATGAGTTTTGCTGTTGAAAACTTTTGTCCTTCCTCTATTTCTTCACTTGGCTTCTGTTTTTCCAGTTCCCTTTTCTTTGGAAGCTTGTTTGGATAATGTTTTCTTCCAGGAGTTCTGGGGTAGTTGCTTGAACCCGGTGAAAAGGAATTACACGTATCTTGATTATAGCCATGGCGGTGTTCAGATGTGAACCCTTTGGTGTTCTTTCACTGTTTGTTTCTCAAGACCACTTTTCCTTCCTTATTGCAAGCCCAGCCGGTTTTTTGGTTGTCCCTTCTCCATCATCGTGCTGCTCCATTGTGTGCGGCATGGCTTCTTCTGCCAACAGAGATTCCCCAGAATTTTTGGTAATATAATCTGTCTCGTTTTATTATCCCGACTTTTTTAAAGATTCGTCAATGGTTTTTGACTCCTACAATGCTTCTTTCTTCATCCAGGAAGCAACTATATCAGTCTATTCTGGGATCATCCTTTCTGGACCTCCTGGTGTTGCGGAACCCTCTTGGCTCTGTTCTGGACTCTTCTTGTGTCTTTCGCCAATTGACTGATCACCGCATTCCACAGCGGGTTTGGGATGTGACCTGGCTTTCATGTCATGGCAGGCTAGGTGTTCAGGATAACCTGAAACATAAATCTCAGGAGGAAAGAACTTGTCCTCGTGACTCGTGCCCTTCTATTCCTGAAACCATGTCTCATTTTTTTATTGATTGCCCCTCTACACGACGTGTTTTGGCTCTTCTCCTTTACAAGTGGAAAGACAAGACCCTTTCTACTCTCACCTATGACATTTTAATTTATGGCATCTATCCTTCTGGTCTGAGTCGCTATCACCTCAGTACATTGCATTTGATTTTTGCCTTTTGCCGCTACTATTTATGGCAGACCAGATGTGCATTTTTGCTGCAACAAAAGGGGTGTACTCCCACTCAAATAGTAACCCAAATTTTGCAGGGTTTGTGTATTATCTATAACTCCGAGCAGGCCTCATCACCATCTGGGGTTTTCCGGCGCTACTGGGATTTCTGCTCCTGGATTCTTTCCTGAGTTTATTTTTCTTTGTATTGTGATGTTCACCTGCCTTTTCATTTGGACTGGGTTGGGAGTTAGGGATGGTTGTTATCTCCTAGGGTAGATATTTTCCGTTTGTGGTTACTGTAGACTGTAATACTTCTTTATGTTTTGATTTTCCTTTATTTTGAATTGCATGATGTAACATGTTCTTGTATGTTTTCTTTTCCTTATTGAACTCCCCTACCTTTTAATGGGGATGAGACAAGGGTTGTGTACAGTAACAACTTATTTTTGTTTGTAGTTTCAAGTATGCTGTTATTCCTCTTTTTGTTTTTTCTCTTTATGGTTTATGTATGAAGCAATACATTTCTGTATATTTTGTTTTCAGTTTTTGAATAAAAAAATTCCCCATCTTTGATGGTAAGGGGCAATGCTGGTGTTGTTCGTTTCATTCCGACTTTGATGGAGCATAAAGCTGGACGTGCAGCGGGTTGGGAAGCGGGAGGCTTCTCCACAGATTTCTGCACATGCTTCCAGTATGCTGACTGCTTCAGGCTGTGGTATTCCTGCTGACAGAACCGAGGGAGTGGAGATCGTGAATGCTACTGATTTATTGCCAACTTCTGAATTGTTTTTGCAGTCTCCTGAGGTAGACGAATTTCTTATGGCATTGTCTGATACTGAACTGGGATACCATCAGAAAACATCTGTTCTTGCGAAGCCTTTGGATCTTGCTCCACATGCGTCTTCTATGGCATCTCCTTTACTTCAGGATTGCTTACCTGCTGCTGGCGGGAGTTGTCAGGTTACATCCCAGAATATGCCTGCCGCCCTGACAACTGCTGCTATGGTGCCGATCGCTCCTGTATTCGTGCGGTCTACTGATATGACTCAGACGTCAGCTACAGTGTTTTCTTTTGCTGCAAACTCTTCTGCTGACTGCATTTTCAAGAAGGCTGTTGTTAAGCAGTCCTAGGCTGATCTTTCTTCTGTTCCTATGGAACCTTGGTCTGTTGATAGCTCGCTTAAAGGGTCGGGTTGGGTGCTCTCTCCTACGACAGGACAGTGGACTTCAGGCTTTGCCCCTATTCATGTTCCTGGACTTACTCAACCTGCTGTGAGTACTACATTATTGGCCCCTGTCAGCCCTGTGCCTCCGGTAGTCGTGCACACTACTACTGTGCCACAGTCGCCTTCTGGGCTGCTACTTGACTTTTCTCTACCTTCTGACCTGCATTTGACTCAGCACCCTGTCTTACATCTTCCTCAGCCTGATCCTGTCCCTATTTCTCCTTTGCTGACCCCTCCACCTAGGCCTACTGCTTTTCCTGCTTCTCCTGACCTTCTTCATCCCCCTATCCCTGCTGAGAACTTCCCTGATTGCCCTGGGTCTGATCCAGGAGGGGGAGATCGTGGCCGCCGTTCCTCTAAAACTTATGCTTCTTTCTTTCAGAAGAAGGTTTTTCCTGCCAAACAACATAATGCTGTGCACCTCCTCTATAAAGGTGGTGTGGATTTGTTTCCGGAGAGGGCATATGTGGGAAAAGTATTGTTGTAGGGTTCTTTAAAATTTAATGTTGCTGAACTTTATGCCCTTATTCATGTTTCGGGGAGGATGTATTTGATGTCAGTTTCAAACTGCACTCTGGCCTTGAGAAATTCTGGGCTCGCTATCACCAGGTTAAGAACACTCCATTGTGGACTACTTTCGAGGTTGTTCCTTTAACCAAACCCACTCAGAAGCTTGTCACTGTGCTTTTTTGTAATGAGGGAGTCAGCGTCACCGATTTATTGTACTGGTTAAAACAAAAATGTACTGTTCTGGGACACCCTGAGGATATTTTTGATGCTGAGGGGATTTGGACTGGGGGATGGAAGTTTCGGGTTTCCCTGACACTTGTTGATGGTGAAATTCAGCATTTACCTAATTCTTTTTTTATTGGTGGGGACAGAGGCATTTTGTTTTGTCCTGGACAACCTAAGACGTGTTATAAATGTGGTTGTCCAGGACATATTAGTACTGTCTGTGATAAGATTAGGTGTCTGCTCTGTGGTTTACTTGGTCACACTAGCGCTCACTGTACCCAAACTGCTCATTGTAACCTTTGCGGGGCAGAAGGTCATGTTTTTAGTGACTGTCCCCAAGCTGCCCATCAGAAGGAGGGATCTAGTGACCTGGACGAACAGAGATTGTTGATTGTTACTGCACAGCAGGATTTTACCCGAGTAGCTCATCCTTCTGATCCTGAGGTGCCCTTTCCTGTATCCCCTGATTCTGCCCCCCTTCCTCTTGCTAAGGAGGGGGTGGTTGATTCTGCTAATACTCTCCATGCTGATGAGCACCCTTTGGCTCTTATGCAGGTTGACCCTGTTTGTCCCACTCCTGACCCTAGTACTGTGTCGATGCCTCCTCCACCTCCCCCTGTGGTAGTTCAGGAGCTTGGGAAGCGGGGTTTCTCAGCACCAACAAGCCTAGAAACCACCCACTTCTAAAGTTCAGAAGGTCTCTGAGACCATCCTTTCCAATAAATGCAGTCCGCTGCAAGATTTGGAGACCAGGCAGGGGCCTGACTCTGAAACCTTCTCTGGTGATCCTGGTCATTTAGAGATTGCTTCTGATTCTGGTATTAGTGAAGTGGGGATGACACACATGTTCTTGGGAAGACACGATGTAGGGCTGCCCCAAAGTGTAAGCCTGACATTCCTGGGAAACATGTTAAGAAGAAATAAGGGTCTGTTGCTATTATTGTGATGTCACAACTTATGTTACTCACTGTTAATGTCAGTAGTATTAAGAATGGACTTTGGAGGGGGCTTGTGTTTACTGTTTTTCGAGACATTGCTGCTGATGTTATTTTTCTTCAGGATACCAGATTGCATACTATTTCTGAGGTTACTCGGGCCTCTAATGAATGGTTTAATGAAGCGTCTTACTGGTCGATGGGTTTGGACCACTGTGTAGGGGTTGGGATTTTATTTATGGTCCCAGTTCAGGTTTTGAAGCTCCTAGACTTGTTCCCTGGGCAAGTTTTGTTGCTGGATGTTATTATCTAGTCTAGATATTACAGACTGATTAATATTTATGCTCCACAATCTAAGGCTGAGCGCATTGATTTATTTACTACTGTCTGCCCTTACTTGTACTCTACACGTCCGGTCATTTTTGGTGGTGATTTTAATTGTGGGTTGTCACTTCAGGATAGGGCTAGTGCTGCGCACGAAACTAAAGTGTTTTGTGATATGTCTTTTTTTAACTTCTATGATTTGTTTAGCCTCTTTGATTGATGCTTGTACTGCTAAACATGGTAAGGGGCTCCCTAACTTTCAGCGTGGCAAACATGCCACTCATATTGATTTTGTTTTTGTTAGTAGATTTGGTTATTTACATCAGGTTTGGGGTACTTCTGTGGAGTACTCTGATCACAAGGAATTGGGTGTGGTCTTAGGTTCTCCTCCTCCTGCCCCTTTTGGGCCTGGGCTTTGGCGTTTTAATACACTTCTTTTGCAGACAGACTCTATTTCTCATCTAATTTTGTTTTTAGTTGGTGGTAAGACGATGTTGTTTGACCTTTTTGATAATGCATTGTTTGAAATCGGATTTGAGTGCTTTATTGATTTCTTTGAGTAAATCGGTTTGGGATTTGGATAAAATCCAATCTCTCTCCCTTCATTCTAGGTTACATAGGGTGATGAGTTTGGCACACACCACAGCTCATGATTATTCCTGCCAGATAGACAGTATTTGGAATGATATGAGGGACTTTCATTCCAAGCAACTTGCCTCCTTAATGATGCAACTAGCTTTTGGGACACAGGGCAAGTTGGCCATGGTTTGTCCCTTTCTCAGTTGTGCTGATAGGGTTAAGTGTAAGCATATGACTGACGTTTGGGACTCTAATAAGGTGACGCAATCTACCCCACAAGGTGTTTTACTTGCTGTATCTGACTATTTACGTAGTCAGCTTAGTGCATATTCTGGTGATATGGGGCTGTTTTCATCCTTGCAATCTCTGATTTCTCTCCCTGATTTTCCTATTTCCCTTTCCAGAGAGCTTACCCAGGATTTACAGGTTGAAGAGGTTACACAGGTTATCATGGCACTCAATAAAGGGCATCTCTGGGGAAGGATGGTATCCCGGGTGAGGTTTATCAACTTTTGTGTCCCAGGATTGCTACTGAATGACTGCTATGTATAATTATGCATTACGTTCTGGGACTTTTCCTCTTGCTATGACTACTAGTGTTGTTACATTTCTTTATAAAAAGGGAGAGCATAAAGATCTGGATAATTGGAGGCCCATTTGTCTGCTGAATGTTGATTTTAAGATTTTAATGAAAGTCTTACATAATCGCCTGGTGCGTGTGACTTCTTTTGTTATCTCACCTGCCCAAATGTGTTGTATTCCAGGTAGGACTATTACTGACCATTTGTTGCTTCTTTGTGAGATTTTTGAATCTGGGAGACTTTGTGCGACTCGGGGTTTTCTACTAACTTTGGATCAAAGTAAGGCCTTTGACTCAGTTAGCCATGCCTTTTTATGGCATGTTTTAGCAATGTATGGTGTACTCCTGCAATTTATAGCTTGGATCCGCTCCGCTTACCGGACTGCTGTTGTTCAGCTTTTGGTTAATGGTTATTTGGGCCTAATGCTTCCTGTTCATAGAGGGGTTCGACAGGGTTGTCCCCTTAGCCCTCTTTTGTATGTCTTTTCTATTTATTTATTGCTTCTGGTTTTAAATTATGTCCGATGTTTTACTCCCTTGGTTTTGCACTCTGTCTGTCTTCCTTTTACTGCACTTGCTTATGCTGATGATTTGTGTGTTATTGTTCGTGGTGTTCGAGATGTTACACGTGTTGTTGAATTTTGTTTTCTTTATGGGTCAACCTCTGGTGTACAGCTTAATACTCATAGATGTTCAGGTGTGTTGTTAGATCCTTCAGCTGTCCCAGTCCCTGTTACCCCACCTACCTTGGAGGGCATTTCCTTTGTTCAGGGATCCGTCCATACTTTGGGGATAACTTTTTGGGGAGATAGACAAGATTTGCAAAATTTGGATATTTGTCTTCAGAGGGGATCTACTCTTGTGGATCACTGGAATATGGTTTCCATGGGTAAGATGAAGCGAGTTTTTAGGGTAAAAACTTTTTTGATTCCTCTTGTTTTGTATGTTGCCTCAATTTTTCCCCCTCCTAAGGAAAGGGAGGCTTTGATTTTTGGTTTATTTTTTCGTGCCATCTGAGGCAGTAGGTTGAATCCTATAAAATGGAATATTCTGTATTTACCTATTAAAGAGGGTGGCCTAGGGATGGTTCATCATATTTTATTTTTCTTTTTTCAATTTTTACATGTCAATCTGCGGCCTCTTTGCTTACAGCACCATTATGGATGGCTTTCTTTATTCATGGGTAAGGTCTCTAGTTGGTACACTGGTTGGAAGGAGCGTGCTCAGAAAAGTTATAAATCAGTTCCTTTTGCCCCGCCATGTTTACATGAGGTCTTTGTTCGACTTCATAGGTGGCATATTACTTATGAGGCTGTTATTTTGTCCAGCAAAAAGCAACTGTATGGGCAAGTTCTGGCCACTCATTTCACTGAGGCTACAACCTTTCCCACTTGTCCGGTGGGATATGTGTCAACAGTGCTTCACTTGCTTGCTGATAAACGGATTCCTGTAAAGTATCATGATGTTTTATGGCTTTGTTGTCATGCCAAATTGAATGTTAAAGCTAATCAAAAGCACAAGAAGGTTGAGGAAAAAACTGTGCTAGGCCTCAGTGTGATGCTGTTCTAGATACTATCCCTCATTTGTTTTTTGAATGCTCTTATATACAGGTCTTTTGGACTTGTTTGGCTACTCTCTGGTGTATGCCTGTTCTCCAATTTGTTTCATATAATGAATTGATCTATGGTGTCTATGGCTCCTCCTGGAGGGCCTGGCACCATAGTACTTTGAACTTATTTTTTGCTATAACTAAATGGACTATCTGGAATGCTCGCTGCTTATTTACTTTGCAACAGAAAGATGTTCCTTATGCTGCCCTTGCTACTACTATTTTGAAGGTCTTGCATGCTGTTTATTATGCAGAAAAGCAGTCTCAAACTACTCATTATATGTCCACTGTTTGGCACAACTTGTTATGGATTACTGATTCTGATGCTCCTATTACTTGAATGTTTTCTGTTATGCTTTGTATTTTTTTTCTGCTGTTTTCATTTATTTGTTCTGTACTCTTGTGCTTTTCCTTTTTGAGTTTCAATAAACACAAAATTCCCCTACTCTTTTGGTGGGGAGGAGGGGGCTGGTTATGTTCGGGTGCTTGTATGATGCAATGCTTTTTTCAGTTTTTGTTGATTTTCCTTATTATGAGTTGTATGATGTAATACTGTTTTGTATTATTATTTGTTTCAATAAAAAAATTCCCCTACTCTTTTCGATAAGTGCCATGGGATCTTTAACATCCACTTGAACTACCACCAATCCAGGCAGATGGGACCTCAGTTTAACATCTCCTCCGAAAGATGGCACCTCAGAAGTGCAGCACCCCTCTTATGCTGCACTACAGGGTCAGTACTGGGATATTATCCCAAGTGCCAGATGTGGGAACTGAACCCACAGCCCTCTAATCTCCAGGCCTCAGAGGCAAGTGTGCTACCTACTGAGCCACTGACACTGCCTGAATGAAGACTGTGCCTGCAAGGGGGGTGTCGGGGTGTTGTAGCCCTAATCTGTGCAGTGGTCGCTGCTTTATGTGTGACAGCAGTTCTTTAAAATGTACTTGTATTTTTTATATATATATTTTTATTGTTGACTGCATTAAGACACATTCAAAGATGAACTACAGCTCAGATGCAATAATTTATTTTGACAATATCACACAGAAAAGACAATTCTTCTCATATTGAATGTAAGTTTATTTTTCCTATATTTTTTTCACAGCATTCTTGGTCATCTGTCAGTGGTTTGCTATGTCGGATATCCTTGTAACTTAAAGCCTTACAATGCTCAGGTTTATATTATAAAACAAGGAATGTTTTGAAAGATACTAGGAATATGTAATAGATAACCCACTCTTAGGTGTGCGGTCACGCTCCTGATATCATGGTGTGCCACCCCAAGGCATGCGTATATCAGAGCACAACTGCACATTGTAGAGTGGGTTATCTATCTTACAAAATGGCAAAATTGTTTTGGAGGGGGATTAAAGTGCAGGTGTGCGGTCGCACTCTGATATATGCATGGTCATGTGATGTGTTTTATACAATCAGAACAATTGATTTGGAGGAGGATATAATCTCCATTTATAAATATATATATATATATATATATATATATATATATATATATATGTATATATATATATATATATATATATATATATATATATATATATATAGTTGTATCCCTACGGTTAGGCGTGAACTTGTTCAGAAAATGATCCTGCCCCTCTTTGACTACTGTGATGTAGTCTATGGTGCTGCTCCCAAGTCCTCCCTGGCCAGACTGGATACCCTCTTCAATTCCTTCTGATGTTTTACCCTTGATGCTCCCTCTCATACCCACCACTGTGATCTCTATCGTGCCCTATCCTTCCCCTCTCTTACAAACAGATGATTCTCCCACTGTGCTAAATTCACCTCCAAGCACTGGCTGGGTGAACTCCCTTCCTACCTCTCCCCCTGATTTATAACATCCCCCACTCCCTCTCATTCCGTTAGATCATCCGACTCCCCTACTCTGGTGGTCCCCCACAGAGCCACCCTCATCGCCCAATCAGATTACTCTCACCGCCTCCCACAAATGTGGAATTCCCTCCCCCCTCAAATTCGTCACTCATCCTCCTACTACTCCATCAGTTCTGCCCTTAAAAACTTCCTCGCACCTAGCTGTTCCTGCTACAACCCTCCCTAACTGCCTCCTCTAAGCCCCTGGCAAACCCTATCCCTCTTCAGTACCCATGCAATGCCCCAGCTGCAGCTCCACCCCCCCACCTAAAAACCAGCAGTCCTTCCCTTCCTCCAATTCCTTCCCTTCAGACCTTCCATTGTTCTCTTACTGTGATTTCTCAATCATTCAAAGTTGTATCAAGGGCCAGTCCCTACCTTGTCCTTACACCATTAACCCAACTCTTCCCTCCACTTCTCCACATCCTGAAGAGCTGGGATCCCAGCCTCTCTTCTCTCACACATTCACTCTCTCTTCTGTTCTTCCAAAGCCTATTCCCCCTCGCTGCCTACAACCTCCTCAACCTGCTTCCCTCCTATTGTACTCTACCTCTCGCTGCCACAACCTGCTCCCTTCCTTTTGTGCTTGACCCCTGCCTTTTGCAGGCAGGGTCCTCAACATACTGGAGGGGTCAGGCCCCAGCAGACCTTTCTCCTCCTACCTTTTCCTTCGCTTCCTCATTCCATCCCCTTCCACCCCCCTCGCTTCTCTGCCTACCGACATACCTACCTCTCTCTCACCTTCCCTGCTCCCCCTTTACGTAACCCTAGCTATAGCTGACCCATAATCTCTAATGCACTTGTAGTTAACTTGCACTTCTGTTATGGATGACCCCGAATCTCTACTGCACTTGTAGTTAACTTGAACTTCTGTTATACCTTAGCCAACCTGTTCTGCCTGTGTCTACTCCTCACTAACTTTCCTAGATCAAACTACAACAATTCTATTCAGCCATTTTCTAGCTACACAGTTATGTGTCATTTAGTGTATGCCTAAATGTTATTTTCTGTTGTTGTTGTATCTATCTAGTCCAAAAAGTGTTGGCGTAGTATCTAATTCAAAACCGTTAGCATCCCACTATTGCAATACTCCTGTACAGTCTGCTCAAATTATTTGAATGTGATCTACTGTAAATTTGTATTGTGTACCAAATCTCCGAAAACTATCCTCATGTTCCCCTACCCCCCAGGTTGCACCGGGAGATGAGCAACTTGTTGCTCAGCGTGCCTTCCTGGTGAAACATTTCAATAAATAAATACACAAAATATTCATGTCATATTTACAGTGTATGCTCACTAAACTGAAAGCTAGGCAGAGCTGGCTTTAAGCAGCCTTAGCCCAGCAGCCATTGGGACCCCAGCCAGAAGCTGTGGCTTAGTAATTACACTCATTATCTTTTGCCGAAAGCAGCACAACTAGGGCATCACTGGGAAGGGTGTAAACATCCAAGGAGGCCTCATCATGCCACAAGGGTATTTGCTAAGGTACACACAAGTGCTCCCAATGACTAATCTTGCAAAGGGCCAACCAAATTATAAAGTTGGCTTTGAAGCTTGGTACTGTATATTGCCTCACAGTTGTTTGGGTTATCAGCTTGAACGAATACATGTGGTAGATATGGTTATTCTGATACAGTTTACAAAAAGCTAGTAAGTATTCTGAACATTTTGATAAACATACTGTATGTTTAACTGTCCTATATCATTATACAGTATTAATATATCATTTAATTACCATGGCTAGTGCTGGAATGGATGTCCTCTGGTAGTCTAATGTCCCTCCTCCCTCCCACTCTTGGTAGTCCAATATCCAGTCCCATTCCCTGGTAGTCTAGTGTTTCCCCCTATGAGGCACCTTAAATATTGCATTCCCTGCCCTGGTCGACTAGTGTCCCTCCCCCCTGCTGTTCTTGGTATCTCAATATCTAACCCCATTCCCTAGTAGTCTAATGTCTCCCCCAACCCCATGGCATTTTAAATATTGCATTCCCTGCCCTGGTAGTCTAGTGTCCCTTCCCTTCCCACGCTTGGTAGCTCAATATGTAATCCATTTCCCTGGTAGTCCCCTCCCAAGCACCGTAAAACTTTGTGTAGTTGCATTTCCTGCCCTGGTAGTTTAGTGTCCCTCCCCATCCTCTGCCCAATCCCAATCCCCAGTAGCAAGCCTGGTAACATATTTGTAAACAACAAATTCCATTTCTAGACAGTGCATCACTAAAATTAAAAAAAAGTACATTTATTTGCTTTTTGGCTGTTCTGCTCCAGTTTTGAGTGGGTATTTCAATACTGAGTAGGACGTCACAGGACCGACCAACTCACACGCACTGAGCTGAAACACTTATTTACAGCTAATCTGATTCTGATTGCCCGCACAAACGTACTGCCAAGTCGACCATCCAGGGCAAGGAGGCCCCCCAATCCAAAGTCTGATCTGAACGAATACTCTGTTGCCTGTCTGACTCTGTGCTTCACTCTGCTCTATCTTCCTCTTGCTCTTTTCCCTCCTGAGTCCCAGCAGAGCTGCTCCTGTTGCCGCCCAATGTCACACGAAATTTCTTATCCTCCACAGGCTCTGCTCTGTCGGTGTTGAATCCAATCTTGATGTCTCTCTACTCCATTCTTCTCCAGTTCTTCTTCCTGGTTTCTAATCTATCAGCTCATTTAAATGCAATGGCACCGACTATTCACACTCCCTATCTGATGCCATAGCAAATCATGAGCTGTAACTAATGTGGTGGACCTAACTGAGCACTTCATCCACACTGTCCGTGCTCTAATTTGTTGCTGCAGCTACCCCTCCCGCACCCCCTGCCGAAACAAAGCCAAAAGCCCAAAAGCTCATAATAGAGCAACGTGAATGTGAGCTACTGAGAGAAGCCACGTGGTCACACTGGCCTGCTTTGTTTGCTGTCCCTTGCTACTGAGTTTAGTCTGCCGTGGCATACTTGGTGTATTAGTGGCTACACCCTTAAAAGTACCCTCTGGATTTCAATTCTTTACCTAGTGAGATGCAGTCCTGTTTTATTTCATTCATTGGTTTACTGCCCAGGTCAGTAATCCCCACATGGTTTACTGCCACGGGGTTTTGTTCAGAATGTTTTAGTACCCCACTTATCTCTTATATCACTGATTTCTGCTCCCAGGAAGCAGGAGACCATTACATTTTCTTTATCACTATCACATATAGTTTGATCTGTGCATTTTTTTTAATTTACATTTTGTACCCACATTTTTCCCTGGTTTTTGTCCCATCCTGGTGTCCCAGCCATGTTCAAGCATGTGGAGGCATGTGCACACTGCAGTACCAAGGAGCCCTCCCTCTACTGTGTCGCCCTCCTTCCTGCACTGCCCTTGGACCTCCACATGGGGACAGTGAAACTATGGTGGGTGACAAGGATCCTCCCCAGGAGAGGGGAGCTGCCTTTTGACTGCTCAGTCCTGCTCTGTCCCTCCCTCCTCCCTGCTGGCTTCCAATGACCCTGACTCATTCCTGAACCTGGGTTGCTGGCATGACGCAAGGTAAGGCATCCAGCGCCTCAGCCCTCACCACCACTGAGCCGACTTGATCAGTTTATCTAATTACAGAGTCACCGACTTCTACTCTTTGAACTTTGGTTTGTGTATATGCATCAATATTTGCCTGTCTCCTTCCTCTTCTGAAACCCTTTTGTGGCTGAACAATTGTCCAATCATACTAACATACTATTTGCCAGCAGATTAGGCCTTACGGTCTATTGAGTCTGCTCGAACCTCAGATCCCTAGTTGGGTGCCAAGGCCCTCCCCCCTTGTGTTCCAGAAACCCCTATCATCCATCCCACCCCCGTGGGACAGGCCATCATCTGATACATCCACTTTCTGTGTCTGTCCCACCCTCTCTTGAAGCCCTCCACTGTGGATCTCTGAACCAGCTCACCAGGCAGTGCATTCCAAGGGTCCACCACCCTCTCAGTGAAAACCTCTTCCTCTCCCCCACCCTTCCACCTTCCAACTTCAAACCATGCCCTCTGGTGATACCTCCCTGCTTTAGTCTAAAGATCCCCTCCATGTTTACCCTATTTATTCCCTTGAGGTACTTGAAGACCTCAATCATGTACCTCCTGTCTCTCCTCTCCTCCAATGAAAACAGGCAGAGCTCCTCAAGTCTGTCCTCATACATCAAATCCTCTAGCCCTGGTATCATCTTAGTTGCCCTCCTCTGTACCCTCTCCAGGAGCTGTATGTCCCTCTTCAAGTGTGGTCTCCAGTACTGTACACAGTACTCAAGGTGTGGTCTAACCAGTCCATTGTACAGCAGCAGAATCACTTCCTTGCTCCTAGAGGTGATCCCCCTTACGATGCATTCCAACATCCTGTTTGCCTTGCTAGCCACTCTCCTGCACTGCTCAGAGTTATTCATACATGCATCCACCATGACCCCTATTGAGGCCTCCAGCGCCTCCCCTCCCAGGATATACCTGTGTTTAGGGTTTCCCCGCCCAAGATGTAACACCTTACACTTGGTGATAGTGAAATTTAATTTCCATGTGTGAGCCCAGCTTTCCAGGGTGTCCAGGTCCCCTTGCAGGGCCAACCTCCCCTCTTCTCCCTCAACTACTGCTCCCATCTTGGAGTCATCAGCAAAGAGACTCATTTCACACCCTATACCCTCCCTGATGTCCGATATGTATGCATTAAACAGGATCGGACTCAGGACCGAGCCCTGCTTTACCCCACTACCAACCTCTCTAGGGTTCGAGAGCTCCCCACAGACCACTGCTCTCTGGGTGCATCCAGCTAGCCAGTTTTCAATCCATTTGACCATCAAAGGGCCTACTCCCAATCCCATCAGTTTCTCCACCAGACCATTGTGGGGGACAGAGTCAAACGCCTTGCTGAAGTCCAAGAATAATACATCCACAGGCTTTCCCCTGTCCAGTTCTGATGTTACCCATTCATAGAACTCCGCAAGATTGGTTTGACATGATCTACCTGGCACAAACCCATGTTGCCGACTATCCAGACCTCCCACCTCCTCCAAGTACACCCCCAATCGGTCCTTTAGTATACTCAACATTTGTTCTTTTTTTACTTGTTATAATGATTCGTAGTTGCCATATTTTCAAGGTTTTCAGAATTTTCATTTTATTCCTTGAGCTCAAATTGTCTAAATATGTTATCCACGAAAGCACCAAGTAAGGTTGACAGTAAAAATGATGACATCCCACACAGTGATGGCACAATACTGACACAGGTATTGTGCCGCCCAATCCCCCAGTTTTTTTTGTGGGGGGCTGAGCCACCCACACCTCCCATGTGGGGACTTCCTGCCCACTGCACTTCTGACTTTATAATTCTCAACTCCAGGTCGGAGTTGGTCTGGGGAGGTGGCAGAACACTGGCGGAAAGTGAAACATGGAAACGGACCATTACAGCGACTGTCGCTGTAGTGGTCTTTTTCTGTGTTTTGCTGTCGGGGTGTTGAGCAAAAGGGGGTCACCCGTTATCCATGATGGTTTCTAGATGCCTCATTTTCTTAGTTTCATGATCTCATTTCTAAGCAGCATACCGTCAACATAATGTTGGAATAATCGTGCAGTGAAATGCACATCATGGAAACAGCATAAGTGAAAACAGCTACGTGTACAGAACAATGTGGGGATATTATGGCACTGTACATGTAGCAGTTTTCACTCACGCCAATATTCAGTCAGTCTCATTTGCCCCCACTTTCTCCCTCCCGGAGAGTAAATCCCCCGCTCTCCTTACCTTGCGATGTATTAGTGTTGAGCAGTTGTTGCTGTCAGCATTTTGTCTGCACTGTAATTGACCACAGTGTTTTTGTTTTCACAGTCTTGTGGAGGACCCTTTCTAAGACAATTTATTTCTTCATGTAAGATGTTGATTTTCTGGCAGTTTATACAACTTAGCATTTTTCTAACAAAATGTCTCTTGTGTCCAGGGCTTTAACCATGGAGCAATTACAGTGCTCCTTCTCTATAGTGAACACCTCTGGAGCCAGCTGAGGTGTTCACTGTAGCTAGCTGTTTATTATAGCGAGGTGTTAATATGCCTTATTTTGGAACAATGGGAGCAATTTACAGTGTTCACTATAAGAGGGAGTTTGTTATTGAGGGGTTCTTTATAGTGAAAGAGCACTGTATCACAAATTAGCCCAGCTCTGCCATCAACCTGAGCTACTTGTCCCATTTCTGATACTATACTTCCCATGTTGGCAAGTTGGTGAATTATTTATTGATTAAACCCAGTACCAGCTACAATAACCAAACACAAAAAGAATCACACAGTCTTGTCGTAATATATATTCTGTTTACAGTGTAATCAGGAACTGCTTACAACAATTTCTATCGGCTTCATGACAGAATATGGTAGAAAGTGATTAATGTATTACTTGACAAAGATTTTATTTAAGAAGTATATGTGTGAATGATGGCTGGTCAGTGAAACAGAAAACATTTACAGAACCAGTAAACTCTATTCAAGAACACGAAGACACCTCTAGTCTCCTAATAGCAGTTGCATTACATTCATTAACTTCTGAGCACTAGCTTGGTACTTGGAAGGTATTTGGATATAATAAATACTGATTTATACTGTCCTACTAGAATTATAAAGGGAACAAAATTCCTGTCGCCAGTCCAGGTTATCCCCGGCTGACATGGCGGACACTCACCTTTGCCATACCTGGCTCCAACTGAGCTCACCACCACTCATGTAGGGGTTGATTATAAAGTATTTATAACATGGGTTGTCAAGAACATCAAAGCCCATTGTTGTAGATCCTCTGTGTAGCCATACATTAAGCAGCCCTGTTAATGCATGGTTGTGTGGAGCATTTCTGGGAAAGTGCTGTTGGCACTCGTTCCTTGCTTCAGAAATGGAAACCAGAGTAGCAGCCATTGAAAAGTATGGGGAAGTGAGAGAACATCAGTGCTGTTATTTCATCCTGAAGAGCTGACAACATTAAAAATACAGAACAGCAGCATAGTCGGAAATCAATTTGTACAGCTCTAAACCTTTGAGAGACATGACCCCCCCTTCCGGCCCCCAGAGGTCTCCGGTCCATGACTACTATGGGTCAGGCAGCAAAACAGAGGAATGCAGCCATTGAATACAAACTGAGGTCTTTGTGGCTGAAAATGTTACATTGTGAATGAAGAAATAATCCCGCTGTCCCCAACAGCAAATGTCTAACCCCACACACATGCCAGTCAGCTTGGGACTCCCAGATCATTTGCCCTGCTATCCAACAGAATAGAAAGAGAGGGAATTGTCCTCCCCCCAACAAAGTGTCAACTGCAGCTGAAGTCTCCTCATGTGGACCCCCCTCAACATGGCAGGAACCTTGAAAATGGCAAACAGGCAGCCGTGCAAGTTAGTGATCACAACGATGATGACTGGCAGCTCCTGGCCCTGCACCTTGACAGACAGATTGAGTAAAAGCCAGACATGTAATGCAGGAGTCCAGCATGTCTCCCACCTGCCCCCACCTCAGATCAGATGCCAGTGCTTGCCAGTCGGGAGTGCAGGTCGGTGTCCCACAGGCAAAGTGCTGGACCCCCATTTCCCCACAGCAGCATTGAGAGCCACTACCATTGCTGCATATCCATATGTAAAATGTTATTTTTGAGCTATACCACACTGTACAGAGTCCCTGTTCCCGCATTCCCCCGCAGTGGGAGCACACAACACATAGAGAGACAGACAGAAAAAGTGGTAGTGAGAGTTCTAAGAATGGCACAGAGAAGTGATGCAGAGGTTTCCTTTCACCGGTGGGGAGCACAGGTCAGTGTCCTGCAGCAGCAGGAGAATTGGAGAGAGAGAATTGGAGGTGGAAGGAAAATTGAACCATTGAGAAGTAGCTCTGTGTGTGCTGTAGTGCAATTGGGGCAGAGAGAGCAAGAGCGAGTTGCTGGGAAAGTGCAGTTTCTCATGCTATGTGTCCCATGTTTACAGGAAACACCTTTACTTTTCTTTCTGTCTGTGTGTGTGTCTGTCATGAGGAGGGGGCATGAAGGGCACAATTTTGGTAGTGTTCTGTTTGTTCTTTTGGAGAGTCCTCAATTGCAGTTGGTGTCAATGGCCCCCTGCCCCATTGTGGTTTCATTCAGCATTGCTGCTGCACAGTAGAACAGGTCAACAGAGAGAGAGAGAGAGAGAGAGGGAGGGAGGGAGGAGGGAGGGAGGAGAGAGAGAGAGAGAGAGAGAGAGAGAGAGAGAGAGAGAGAGAGAGATGGGATTTGCTGCTGACTATCTCTCTGTGTGACAATGTCCTGGGAGAGACACAGGGGAGAAAGAGACACAGAGAGAGGAACAGAGTGACATACAAGTGTCAGCCTGAGCTTTAACATTGCACGTCAGCAGTGCTGTGCTTGTGGATAGGGGTGCCTACAGTAACGGTCATAGGCAATGTAGCATACAGTATTCTGCAGCAGAAATGTCACAGATCATCTCAGTACTGTATGTGTGACATTTCTACATGCATAAGAGCAATGCATTATGCATTATTTGTTAGGGATTATTTTGCAAGGTGGTAGGATACAGTACCTTTGTTATTATTTAAGCAGCAAACAAAAAAGCACATTTCTGGATATTTTTTAGTTGTTTAAACTTAACCCATGTCATAAGTGCAATAACCCACTCCAGGGTATAGGGTTATTGGGGAGTAATCAACACCCCAGGTGCTGTGAGGACACTCAGCCTGCAGCCTGCAGCCTCACAATGCACCCAGGGTGTTGATTAATCCCCAGTAACACCATACCCTGTTGTGGATTATTGCTTACATAGTGCCCTGGAAGTGACCCGACCAAGCACAGTAAATAACTAAGAGGCGTAGGGATAGTGTTTGGCAGATTGATGTTACTGTTACTAAAGTGTCATGTTCATGCTTTAGATGATCAGCCAGAACACTGGTTCCTAATGTTGGAGTAGACTGACCTGACTGATCTTTCTGCCATGTAGATTGCAATGTGGTCTCAGTGGTTGTTATAATCATTGGTAAAATACTCCCACACTGCAGAAGATATCTTTGTTTTTTTTTAGCTTCAAGACTGGACTGCTGGGGTTCTTTGGGCATAATAGAGCAGTGACTACAAGCTGATTTATTTTTTTCTGCCACAGTGGAATGACATTACTGAGCTGGATGTGCCAGCAGGGCAACACTAGAAGCAGCAGCAGTACTGGGGTTACAATGAGGCCAATCATCAAGCAGGGCCTGGTATTGATATTTTCCTAAACTCAAATCCTCCTATACCAGACATAATACAACGGGTCCAAAAGAAGATGAATTACTTATTGTTCTTTTTATTATTTCACATATTCTAAAGCATTTCACTGCACAGTGAAAAGAGTAAAGTGCAGTTTGTACATAGTAACCTACAAGATGGCTGAGTCAGTAGGCAGTCATAAAGCAAACAGCCTGGTAATTTGCCTTATAACAAAGGTTTCATTAGGGAATCTTTAGATTTCCCTACCTGATCATCTTGCTTTCTTGCTTTTGTATTATTAATAGTATTTTTTTAATTTGGCTATCTCCTCCCACAATGACATCCCTTCTCTGTATCACAGTCATCATCAGAATTTGTGGATATAACTAACAACACACCTACACTCTCCTCTGCTTCCTCCTCCTCCTCCTCGTCCTCTCCAGCATGTGTGTCCTCTTCGCCAGCTTCTTCCCACTGCTTCTCCTACTTTTTTTACCACTTTTTCTTCCTCATGCCCCTCCATCTCATTCCTGTGTGATTCTTCAACTCTCCATTACTCTTTTGCTGCCTCCTCCTCCTCATGTGCTTTTGCATCCCCCTTCTCTGCCACTTCACTTTCATAACCTTTCCTCCCACTGTTTTCCACTATGGGCTGCTTTGGTTATGGAGCTGCTGGTGTACTTATATAAAATTGTGGTGTTAGAATTACTATAATATGGTCCAATTTGCACTAAAAAGATCCCTTGCCTGAGAGTACTGAACAACAAGGCAAAAAACTGTTAACCTCATGGAACTGGTCCCATAGGATGTAAATATTAAAACTTTGTCCTGTGGACTGACATAGAGAGACTTTGGTATTGAAGAATGATTTTAACCTGTGGACATTTGAATACAAAAATAGCAACTTGGTGCTATTCTGTAATATTTTTTGGCAATCTGATTATTTTTGCATAAAATGTTGAGTGAACCATTTATGAGGTTAAGCAACTCAAAAGTGTTAAGAGAGATCCCAGTGGGGGAGAAAAAGATAAAAAGGGGATAACAAAAATAATAAAAAAACTACTGAATTTATTAGAATGTTAGGCAACTATAAATGAGCCTCTTTAGGGAATGTGCATACCTTGACGTCGGCCCCTAGAAATTCTAACTTTTTGCTAAAGGAGACACAAGGAGAGAATTTCTTACTACAAGTAATACAAAACCTTGAAACTCAGCTAGAGAGTCAAGTAGAAGATCATGTGAATCTAAACCAGTCAGCTCTCCCAAGGTTGGCAGAAGCTTATTTAAGCAATATACCAAGACAGGGTGTGGGGTAATGCTGGATTTACCCATGCCTGGTGTGATTTGGTCACTCCAGAGTGGCATATTGTGATTATACAATGGCTTCCCTTATTTATGTTGAAAAATAATAAAGAAAAATATATATGTTATTTGCATTTTAGTATTTTTAATTGATTGTGTAGATCCACCAGCAAAAAATAGCTCCCTGTTGCTAGGGACACAAGAGGGATTAATTTGTAGGTAGGCTAGGACATTGATGACTGCAAAGAGACAATACAGAAAGCCCGGAGAAGTGATGATGGAGTAAGAGCAACTGCTGATGTAAATGTGGCACCATCCCTGTTCAGCTAAACTAACAGTTTAATACTTTGAATAATGCTGAACTGGGGAAAGTGTGTCTCAATTAAAAACGAGGGCTACAAGTTATGAAAATGATGGTGGAAAAGTTGAGCCCTGCTACTGCTCATGCACCTGTGTGCACAGCCAGTATCATGCATGGACTTTTCAACTGTGATTTTGGAAACCTTCTAGCCATTTTTTTTTTTTTTGCTCCCCAGCTCCCCAACTCAACTCTCCTTCGGGCCAGCCTAGGCCCAATCTGTACCTGTACCCCTCCCTGTCCACCTCACATTTGCAGCTGTCCCTGCACTGGATGGGTCCCCCTCTTCCGAGGGGGATGGCACCAGGGGGACAACCAGTGCACTCTCAATTTGGTGCCCCTGGGAACTGCTGAGGTGGGATCAAGGACCAGGGTCTCTTGGCCACAATGGGAGCTGGCTGCCATTATCTAGCTGGCTAGGGAGCTACCTGTTTTCCAGTTTTCCTTCCCTTGGGTGTAGCACACCACCGACATCAAGGCAAGTGCCGACATCCACCATGCCCCCTTCAAGCTGTAGTTTCCTGTAGTGCTGTGCTCAAAGCCTCTGCCAGGAGTCAGCACACAGCGAGACTTGACACCACCCTACCCCCAGGAGAAGGTAAGCAGTCAGTGGATGCTTGAGCCGTCTCCCCCCAGGCTGGCCTTCCAGCAATCCGGATCCATTCCCGAACCTGGGTTGCTGGTGTCGCAAGTGGAAATCCAACCACTGTGCTGATGGACTGGCTTAGCCATTATTTTTAATTGAGAGACACTTTCTAGAGTTCAGTATTGTTCAAAATGTAAACTGTTACTTTAGTTGAAATGAGATGGTGTAAGGCATGGTGTACAGTAGCAGTCTCATGGCATTTGGTCTTCAGGTACAGGAAGTGGAGCTCACTCTCATTTTTTTTGTTTGTTTTGGGTAGCAGGCAGCTGATTCTGGTGAGGGACAGAACTGTTTCTGAATGTGAACATATTCATTAAGAGGTGAGGGAGGCGGAGAAAGTGTTATGAAAAGTGTTTATTTTTTCTCAAGTTATGAGTGGGTTGGGAGTTTTTGTAACCCAGCGAGAATGGCCAGTTGTGTGGAGTTCTGTGAGTGCATATGTCAGCATCCTCCACCATCTTTATGAGTGCTGAGTTGGCATGGTCGGAGTGATTTCAGGTGAGAGTTCTGATGTGGCTGAGTGTTGGCTGGCACCTTTTCCCATAGGGTAATGCTAGATTTCACAGTAGGGAAAAGGTGCCAGCCAACCAATCAGCATGCAGGATTTTCCTTGCCATTGTATAATTTACAATAAATCTGAAGGATGGCCATTTGATAAGTTTCAACAGGGAGTTAGAGACTACATATAGTGAAAAAAATAGTTGAAGACATACAACACCAAAGTACATTGGGGGTAACAAACATGGAAAACTCTAAAAAGGAGAACTATCTATCAGAATTTTTATTTTTATTTTTGATGCCATATTTGGAGAGACAACAGGTAAACCCCGCACAATATGGTCTTGGTATCCCATTTACTTGGTCAGGTTCAGACGAAAGTCAACAGTAAAGGACAATTTGAGAAAAGATTTAGTAATTAGATTTAGTAATCCAGAGCCAACCAGCTGGCACAGTGGTAGTGTTACCACTTGTGGCACCGATGACCCGAGAATGAGAGTGACCTTGGGAGTCGGAAGGTTGGCTGGAGGGAAGCGGACCGAGCATCCCAAGGATTGCTCTCCTCCTCCGGTGAAGGAGGGGATCAGCGGCTGGTGTTAGCATGGCCCCTAGTGGTGGCTGGGGGTTGGCACACCGACACTACACTGGGGAGGGGGAAGCAGGGCAGATGTCTGGTGTGCTGTGCATGGGAGCGTGTGTGGCACCATCACTGGTGCCACTGCACCTCCCTTCCTCCACACTTGGAGGAGAACAGAAAAATGGAAAACAGAGAACATACAGAGATTAATAAAAAAAATAGTAATCTAATAGAAATTTTTACAGTGGAGAACACTATAGTGACCAAGCAAGCCCTTCTGCAGAACAATTCCCTTTTAAAGAAAATATTTACAGCCTTAAGTATACAAACTAAGAATGCAGTTGAGTCCTTTAAAGACAATTTAAGTATCACTACAGCTATTATGATGAGGAATAATATGGAAATACAAGAATTAAGACAAAATTATCCAGGACAGAAGGAGACAGATAAGACAGAGAAAAAAATAGTATACAAACAATTAAAGAGACAATGGACATAATGGAAAAATAAGCTGAAGAGATAGCTAAACTGATTAAGGAAAACAAGAATATTCAGGTTAAAGGATTTCAACAGAATAACATGGAGCATGTAGTAATGCAGACTATGGATAGATTATTAAATAAGGGGTTGTAGACCATCCCGACTGATACTTAAACTTAGCCAACGGTAAAAGAAAAAAAAAATGAAAAGAAAAGGAGCAAAAAAGGGAGAACAGAGACACATCTAGATGAATCAGATACATAAACTGGGCAAGCTGAACTGGAGAAAAACACAAATGAAGAAATCCATAAAGACTGATACTAGCAGCTTTGATCTCAAATTGTTACCAATAGTGTATTGTATATAAAAAGTGTCCCCAAGTAAATGAAGGAAGCACCATTCTTGCTAAAAATGACAGTCTACAATCTAGTGAACACAATATTGAAAGAGGGATTCACCTGAGAGGACATTTTATCTGTATATAGATATGGCATAGACCTGGCTGAATGGAAAATCGGCATGGTTTAAAAAAACCAAACATGAGGAAAAAATATCCTAAGATTATTTGGTACTTGCTGACAGTGGGCCTATTTAAAATCATGCTTTTACAGAAGAACATGTGATCCAATGGTGATATGTAAAACTAAGATAAATAAAATAAAACAAAATACAGTGCCAAACAGAAAATAACAACTTTTGTTTATTTATTTATTTTATTTCTTGAAAAATTTGATAACCGGGAAAGGCACACTGAGCTGAGGCTCATTTCCAGGTGTGACCCGGGGAGAAGGTAATGGGAATTACAGTAGTCAGAGTAGTAAGAACATCAAATACATCTGGATGAACAGGTTTAGCATTATATATCACAGTAGGTATATATACAGGTACATACTGTATTTGGCATAGCATAGATTTACCAGGGCAAAGTGTGACAGGCAATATTATACAGTATAAAACAATATAAACAATGTATGCATTTGCAATAGATTATATACATACATAAGCTAATTAACATTAGCAATTTAGAGAAAGGTAGGGTAAACTCCATACAGCACATAGGAAGAGAGTGAGGAGAGGTTTGAGAAGGTTGGTGGCATGGTTCCAGAAGAAAAAGATACATGGAAGTAAGGAAAATGTGAGGGGGGCAAGGTGAGTCAGGTGGGAGGGAAAGGATGGCAGGAAGGGGGAGCAGAGGGGGAAGAGATCAGGGTGGGTGATAGTAGGGCAGTTGCAGTGGAGAGGTGGTGTTTTAATTGCATTTTGAGCGTGATTCGGGTGGGCACAAGGTGGATCAAGTGGAAGAGATGATTCCAAAGGTCAGGAAGTCTGAAGGAGAAAGGTACCATCTCACAAAAGTAGAACAGTAGCCAGGCATTGATTCTCTTGAGAGTAGAGGGATAGGGAAGAGAATAGGGAGCAACGGTGGGTACGAAAGGGGAGATTGGAAGTGAAATGATAGAAGGCATTGTACAGGGGGTCTAGTTTAGCGAGAGATGATTTGGGGACTGAGCTGTAGACTACATCGGTGTAGTCTATCAAGGGGAGGATTAGCTTGATAATGAGCTCTTTGTGGGTTGGGAGGGAGAGAAAATCTTTAATACTGTGCAAAGCTCTCAGGTTGGGCTTGAGTTTGAACTGGATGGAGTCAATGTGGTGAGAGAAGTTTAATTTAGGGTCCAGCCAGACCCCTAGGTATTTGAAGAACTGTACTGCATACACTTTTGTGCCATCCAAGGAAAAGGAGGATGTATGGGAAGGGAGTCGAAAGCCATGGCAACAGTTTTTTTTGTGTTGCACCTGAGGAGGTTTGTTATGAGCCATTTGAGGGTGGTCACAAAAGTAGCCTGCAGGGGTAATTGGGTCTTTGTGAGGGAGGGGCTGGAAGCATAGATGATGGTGACGTCAACTTACATGTGCAGGTGCGTGGGAGAGCAAGCAGAGGGAAGGTCATTAACAAAGACTGAGAAAAGGGTAGGGCCCAGAATTGACCCCGTGGGTGCCAGCATAAATGGGGAGGGGGAAGGAAGTGGAGTGGCCTAGTTGTACGTATTTGTATCTGTCAGATAATGTCTAAACCAGTTCATGCAGCAGGAGGAGGAGGAGGAGGAGAGTCCTATGGAGGACAATTTATGTAGAAGGAGATTGTGGGAGACTAAGTCAAATGCCTTAGCGACATCGATGAAGATTGCCAAGGTGAGGTGATCCTTGTCCATGGCAGAATTAATGTGGTTTGTGAGGCAAAGAAAGAGGAGGAGGTGGAATGGATGAGCCTGAAACTGGATTGGAAGGGGCGTAGAGTGTTGGAGTCATCCAGGAAAGAGCTTAGTTTTTTGGAGATAAGTGCCTCCTTGAGTTTAGATAGAACAGAGAGGAGGGAGATCAGTCTGTAGTTGCCCAGCTGAGAGGGATCACCTCCTTTGTGCAGTGGAATGACCTTGGCCAGTTTCCAAGCCTGAGGGAAGACAGGACAGGACAGTCATTCCACAATTCATTGATTGGTTAAATTAGAATGACTTTAATCGGAGATTCATGTACACAATAAGCAATGACAATTTGGAATTTCTGGATCTAGAATTGATGGGTATACCCAGTGAGTGAGTAACCACTAAATGCTATACAAAAAAGAAAGCCTCTAACCCAGTCTCTTATGAGCAGACAGTGCTCACCCTACCAACTTGAAACAGTCAATACACTATAGTCAAATGCTAAGGCTGTGCCACAACTGTTCTACAGAAGATACTTTCCAGAAACAAGCATTGGAACTTGAGAAACATTTCTTAGATAGGGGATATGATCAGAAACTGTTAAATAACACTAAAACAAAAGCTCGCCAAAAAAGATCAGAACTATTGCAGGATAAAAAAGCAAGATAGAAATCCTGGGGGGCTTTAAACCCAGTTACCTTTGCAACAGAGTACAACAGTTTGGCAGGGAGAGTAGGTAATATCGTACATAGAAATTGAACAGTTCGGACAGGTGATACTCATATTATGGAGGCAGTTGGGAATAAACCAAGAGTAACTTTCAATAAAAGCCCCAAATACAGTATTAAAGACAAAGTAGTACACAACAGGCTAGTTCCATAACCTGTGCCTACAACTAGCACCATGTGGCTACCAAGCAGGGCAAGGGGATGTTTCAAGTGCCATCGGTGCAACATCTATGAGTTTGCCCAGGTAGATAGAGAATTCAGACATCCGGTGATAGAAGGAGTACAGATTAAAACTGAACAGACTATCAACTGTGACACACCTTTCGCTGTGTATGCATTGTCGTGTGAGTGTAAAAAATTGTATTTGGGCTGTACTATCAGACCCTTAAAACAATGTGTTCAAGAACACGTATGCTCCATTTTCTTTTCATATTTATTTTGCCTTTTCTTCTAAATATTTCCCCCCCATTTCTTTATATCCTTTTATGTAACTTGAAATTCATTCCAGAGATTAAACTATTATTACATGGATCTAAGAGGCATTATGCCTGAAAGTTATGACTTATTTCCTATAAAAATACAATGTTTAACAAAGGGGATATTAATTTAATTGAATATAAGTTTTATTTTACCAAGGAGTAACTGACTAGCAAAATGTATTACTAGCCAAGTGTGAAATGAGTTTCTTTCATGTGGTTAGAGTGTGTAGTACTCATTACTGTTTAATTAACATATTTAATTGATTGTACTATAAAATGTGACAGCTACTTACTCCCACTCACCATGCCCCCTGACAGAGGGTTTGTTTAACCCGAAGCGCCAGGGCAAGAAGTGGCCAGTGAGCATGTTTGTTCACTGGTGGCCATTTATTTTGCAATAAAGCATTTGAACATTCCAGAATCTTCCAGTGCTTATTTTGGTGTGAGTGCAGGCTTGGACTTGCTGTGCATTGTATTTTAGGCTGGCTGCCCTATCCTGCATGCACCCTTCCTTGTCTGTGGGTCGCAGTTTTACCATTGGATGTGTTCCAAGCCCTGGGAACTATACATTGAGCAATACATAGATTGAAAAGGTGGGTGGGTGGGGGAGGGCATTGCATTCCAAACAGTACATTACAGAGTTGTTAGAAGAAGGGTAGAGAAAGAACACACACTAGAAGGGATAGGATATATATCAGAGGAATAAAGAGATATGGTATCACAATAAACAACAATCGTGTATGGGATCCAGAAGATGAGGGCTCTGAAAGTGACCCACAGGTTGATAAATTAAGTTTGGCATCGACGAGCAACAAGTATGAGGTGTTACCAAGTTCTGATACAGAATTAGAGAATGTAGATATTATTAGTCCTCCTGCGGAAAAAAATGACAAAAAAATGAGAATAATTTCCTGGAATATCACAGGTTTAAAAAGTGAAATTAATGACAGAGAATGGTTGGAAAGAATTAAATTGTATGATGTGATATTATTGCAGGAGAGCTAGGTGGTTGAGGCTCAAGATGTAAACATGCAAATATAAATAAAATTTTAAATCACAGGGAAACAATCTGGAACTGTGAAAGGCAGAAATAAGGGAGGACTAATAACCATGATCTCCACAAAATTGGGGATACAAGTTACTTGATATTCCAAGCAATGTTGAATCAATAAATTTTTCAGAAAATAGATCACTTTATATTGTAAATATATATTTAGAGCTGGATTTATATTATTCAAATGTTTGCATTAGGCTATAGAAATGAACGCAAGAAATTATGATTGTAAGACATGAATATGATAATTTGGATGGGGATTTTAATGCTAAGACAAACAGTATTAATGAGAATTTTACATTAAGGGACTTATGGGAGTTAGAGGAATATTTAATATTGATATTAGACAGTCACTAGACAAGAAGGTAAACTCTAAAAGGCAACTTTTTTCTCACTTAAATGAGAACAATATGTAAATTATAGATGGGAGATTTAAGGGTGACAAGTTGGAATTGTATTACTTTCCCTTTCATGGAGGTGGGTTTTCGTTTTAGAGTCAGTGCTGTATATTTTTTCATGGTACATTATTGATGCCTTTAATGTTCTAACAGATTTTAGTAGTGATCATATGCCAACTGAATGTATTATTAAGATCCCACTAGCCCAAAAAGAAAATCATCAAGAAGTCGATAGGGGGAAAACAGAGGATGAAATCAATATGTATATACTGCATATGGAAACCTAAAATGGAATGATGTGACACATAAAAAAATAGAAAACTTACAGGAAGATGGGAGAATGTACTAGAGGAAACAAAGAATTATGGAAGCACAAGGTATTTTAGAAAACTCCGAGAATATAGTAGCTGAAATTGTAAAGAGTATAGGGCCAAATGATAGGGTCCATGATTAAAAAATAGTAGACTGCAATGTCCATGGTATGATGGTTCTTGTAAAAAGTGTAAACTTTGGGTAAATAAAATACAAAGACTAGCTGTAAAGTTACCTAGCCCTGTAATTAGTAAAACCTTAATGAATGTAAAGAAAGAATATAGAAAGCTAATAGAGGCATAGAAATAATCTGTGGAGAGATCTTCAGCTGGTGGCCCAGGAGAAGAACCAAAAAGCATTCTGGACACTGTCTACAGAATGAATGAATGAAATAAAGCAGACTATTGAAGCCCAGGTTTCAGGTAAAGACTGGGAGAAACACTATGCTAACTTATATTGTAGTAAAAGGGAGTTCAGACATGAGCATCAGAGGTCCTATCATCTTGTTAATTCCAGGAATGCAGTGTCCATAAGAGATGTAGAGGTGCAGATAAATTGAGAAAAAACAAAACAAAGCAAAACAACAAGGCGCCAGGTGTTGACAGTCTCCAGGCAGAACTATTTAAAGTTAATGATCTCTACTGGTAAAATCCCAAAGAACTGGCTAATAACTGAAACTGTATCAATATATAAAAGAAGTTAAAAAGAAAAATTAATAAATTATAGGCCTATATCTTTACTATGTGTATTAGTGAAGCTCTACAGTAGACATTTAATAAACCGACTGAATAACTAGGAGCTAGAAAACAAAATCCTCTTATAAAAACAATTTGGTTTTGGAGAAAATAGAGGTACTGTTGATAACCTGTTTATTTTGACTAATTTACACAAGAAATATATCTGTGGAAGGAAAAGCAGTTTGTGTCTATGTTTTATTGACATACAAAGTGTGTTTGATAATGTGGATGGAGAACTGCTGTGGACCATCTCGAATATTTGGGGTATTGTATGGCAACTGCTGTTGGATGTAGACATTACAGATTGGAATGAGTGCCTGAATCAGATGCCGCACTGATGGGAAGCTTACCAACATAATAGAAATAGACAAGGGTGTAAAATAAGGGGACCTTTTGCCCTTTCTCTATTTAGTCTACATGTAGAACTGATAGCCCGAAATCTGGATACAGTAGCTAGGGATACATCTAGGGTAATGAAATAGGCAGTTAATAGTCTCTTTATGCAGATGACAGCTTGATAATATCTAGGATGGCACACAGTCTACAAAAGGCCTTGAAAAATATAACAAACACCTTGAAATCTCTGAAATCAGAGCTGAACATACCCAAATCAAAGATTATGGTAATGAGTGTTTCAGAGAAAGGAAGTCACTAGAACAAGGGGCATACAATGAAGCTAAGAGGGGGGAGTTTAGGTGAGATGTGTGGAAATACTTCTTCACTGAAAGGGTTGTGGATGGTGGGAACAGTCTGTCAGAGGAAATATTAGGGGCAAAGACCGTGAGAAGCATCAAGTATGCCTAGGATAGGCACAGGGGCATATTAGGTGGAGGAACTGGGGGACAGAGTGACACCTATGACTAACAGGAAGTTGTTATCCCTCTGTACAGACAGTTAGTGAGACCCCATTTGGAGTACTGCATGCAATTCTGGAGACCTCATCTCCGCAAAGACATAGACAGAGTGGAGGCTGTTCAGAGGAGGACAACCAAAATGGTGCAGGGTCTGCACCAGAAGACATACGAGGAGAGGCTAAAGCAGCTTAATATGTATACCCTTGAGGAAAGGAAGGAGAGGGGGGACATGATAGAAACTTTCAAGTATCTCAAGAGAATTAAAGTACAAGAGGGTAGCATCTTTCAGAAGAAGAGATGTGCAAGAACAAGGGGGCACAATTTGAAGATAGAGGGGGGACGGCTCAGAGGTAATGTTAGAAAGTATTTTTTCACAGAGAGGTTTGTGGATGCATGGAACCACCTTTCTGAGGAGGTTGTGGAGTCAGGAACAGTGGGAGAATTCAAGAATGCATGGGACAGGCATAAGGCAATTCTAGTGGGAGGTAGGAGGAAGTAAGCTGTTGATTAACTAGAATCTACGGCTTATCCATCAGGTAGGGAAATGGGCAGACTAGGTGGGCCAAGTGGTCCTTATCTGCCATCAAATTCTATGTTTCTATGTAATGGTGTCAGAACAGGCAGGGACAAAGGGCAGACTGGATGGGCCTAAATGTTCTTTTCTGCCAACAAAATCTATGTGTCTGTGTTTCTATGTAACAGGCTGAAAGATCTGATACTGTAAAAATGAGGGTTCCCCAAGCTCCCATTAAGGGGGAGGGGTAGAGCAGCAAGATAGCCACACTGCTGATCCGCACCATGCCAAATGAATGCTCCTGTGTTTTAGATTTTAATCTTCTTTTACTTTTGTTCTTAAGCTTGTGAATGAAGCTATTGTTATTTTACTAGTGGACATGTGATAGTGAATTTGTCACCAGTTTATCAAAGTAGTCTGCTGGGCATCGGTTGGAGTTTTGTGGGAGCCTTAAAGTTATGACCTAGAATGCAGCTGGCATGGTTACAAAAATTCAGCAAGATGGCAAAAATGCCATCACCAGGACAAGTATGAAAAAAGAGTTTCTCTATTTGTAACCGAAGAGTTTTTTTTCTCCTTGCAGTATACCCTTACAATGAAAGATTGGTGAGAGCTGAAGTAGAAACGTGGATTAATTATAGCATCTTGGGTGCAGTAAGGCATCTATTATTTCTTTTACAGGCATGCTATCTGTTGCCTAGGGTATGGGAGCTGGGTTAACTAGTATTGTACCCAAGTTACTGTGCTTAGAGAAGCGCTTTTGTTTTATAGCCGCAGGAGTAACATACTGTAAGTGAAGTGCTTAAAGTTCATGAAGTGTTGAAGACGCTATCTGTGTTAAAACAAATTGAACAGGTGTGAAACTAGGAGACTAGGAGACTGAGAAGGAAGGAGTGTCGGAGGTGAATTGGCTCCAGGTGGTTGGAGGTTCCTCTATCTGGAATGGCATATTAAGTGCTGAGATGTGCTTTCTCTGTTTATTACAGGTATGCTGTTGTTGCCTGGGAGAGGGTTCTTCTTTCAAAGGTTAAAATAATACTATGCTCAGAAGAGTGACTTTTTTATCTTATTCCCCCAGAAAGAAAATAGGAGAATGCATTCCGGTGGCTCAGAGCTCCATGTCCTGTGATGATTCTAGCCTAAAAACCAACCCTATCTGTAACTGGATCTGTGCAGTGGCCACAGAAGGCTGTTGGAAAGTATATAAGTGGGCTATGCTTTGCAAAATGTCAGTGGTGACATTGAAAAGACACCAGATGTAGGTATTCCTCATTTTTATTGATGGTTGGACACTTAGTTGGAATTTATGGAGCAGAATATGGCCACTATGTTGGCTACAGCCATTTTAGACAACACAAAAATATCCAGGGCACACTGTTGATATTTAAGAGGTCTTAAATACTGTAAGAGATATTTAAGACATCTTAAATTGGACCATCCTTTGGTGACTTTTATTATATTTATATAATGTTCAGCTCCAGGAAAAGCTCTGGAAACAAACTCCTTTTCAGATAAATGGGAGTCCAAGGCTATAAATGAGTAAAGTAATGTTTTTTTGGGGATTTTATAGGTGTAAAAATAAAACACAAGAGATGACAATGTCTTGTTTTAAAATTTTGATGGACTTCAACATATTGAGGGAGCTTTGTTCTTAATTAACTTCTGTTATATGAAACCTTATTTAACTCATAGCACTTATAGGTGTTTCACTTGGAAGAGTGTAAGACTCTTCATTTTTTTGAGTTGCTGAAAGGTTGGCTCTATGGCAAAGTGGATTTTCGTTCGTCAATGTTTTAACAGGGATCCTTTGCATTTTGAGCACATAATACAGAAATGCCTTCTTATACTGAAATGGGACTCCTTTTCGGAGCTAATCGTTGTGACAGGTGGATTTGGACCTGGCAAAAATTATTTACACCTGGGGCCTGGGCATACCTCTCAACTTTTTGTCCCCCAAATGAGGAACATTGCTTGTCAAAATGTGGAACAAATGGGAAAAATGTGGAACACTTAATCAAATCTTTATCTAAGAAGCTCAAAACACTGTTAAAATGTTGCATTTATCTTCAGAAAGTCTGTTATTAGTTGAATAATATATTTTTGCATCATTTACTGTAGATTTTTGCTTTAAAATGTTGACTTTGAATGTGGAACAATACCTCAGAATGTGGAACAGGGAGCTTTTGTGAAGTAAAATGAGAAACGTTCCTCGTAATGTGGTACAGTTGAAAGGTATGGGCCTGGGACCCTAGTATTTCTGAAAATCAGAGATTTGAGAAATGGCTACAAATATCAGAGCCGGGTTTCTGCTTAGAATTGCTGTTTTTCATCTGTGCAAAACCCATTGTAACATGGATACATAGCTTCCAGTAAGTTGATTGGGCAACCCTCAGCAGGTGACCATTCATTAATGTCTCTTAACTGAACAGTATGTGTTTGTGGAGAACAGTCTGCAGCATAGGGAGCCACAGAGCCACACTAATTATTTCTAGGAATTTTAATTTCTGAGCAGCAGCCATTAAATCCTCTCGCTAAGCGACTATTTCACATAGTTGCCCCTGTAACTACTGTACATACTGCACATGAACGCTTCTACCGCTGGCACAAAAACACATCCCAGTGGGATTTCCTGGTGAGCTGCATATTGTCCTTCCCACCTGCCCACTCACTGGACACAGTAGTATTGGGCGGTTCCCCTGTAACCACATTGTGCACAGAAATGGTTCAACCGGTAACACAGAAACACATTGTAGTGTTTTTTTCCTGGTGAACTGGATATTGCCCGCCCCAACCTGGTGAAAACAGTATTACTGTGCAGTTTCCCCTGTAAGTACATTCTGCATACAAATGGTTCTGCAGCTGGCACAGAAAGACATCGCAGTCGGGTTTCCAGGGGAACTGCATATTGTCCTCAACAGCCACCCACGCGGCAGGCACAGTAGTAGCGGGTGGCATGTGTAGAATTGAAGCGAATGTCCCAGAGAAATCATGACATCTGTACTGTAATGTGGACAAAGTGACACCTGCTCCATATTCTGTTATGTCATGCTGTTCATGTTCCTCAATCGTTGAGCATGCCACCAATGTCGGTCAGACACACTGAGACAGTCATAGGTAACAGAAATCACAGTTCTCGGCACGATACCGGAAAACAGTAGTAAGAATTACAGCCTGTGTTTCTCTCTGTCTGAGTGATTTTTTTGAAGTGGAAGGAACAGAAGCAAACCGGATAAACTGTGCAGGAAGAGAAATAGCCACCAGACAAATGTTGCCAGATACTTCATTAATTTACTACCTGTGAAGCAAAGTGACAGTGCAGTGTGACCACACAGAGAAATACAGCACTGTGTTAGGAGAAAAAGGAAAAAGTTCCATGTGCTCCTTTATTGTAGTCTGTCTGGCCTTTTCACCACAAAGTGTTATTTTTTGTAGTATTTGTACTGTGGCAGAACACAGAAAATTGTGGTTCCACAGCCAAAAACAGTAGAAGAACACTAAGTAGTTCCCACATGTTTTTAGTGTTATACCAACAGGTGTTGCCCATTTCTGCCCAAATTTGGCCTATGTTATAAGTACAATAACCCACTCCAGGGTGTTCATTTATTGGGGATTAATCAACACCCTGGGAGCTGTGAGGACACTCGGCCTGCAGCCTTGTGCCTCACAACGCACCCGGGGTGTTGATTAATCCCCAATGAATGCACACCCTGGAGTGGGTTATTGCTTACTTAAGAGATGTTGTGTGACAAATAATTATAAGAGGCATTGCATGGCTTTTATGGACTCCGGAGCCTTCTCATGGAACTTTTAATTTTTGACCAAAGATGGAGGGACTCCTAGGTTTATTGGAGCCTCTAAAAAAGGGTCCAATCTATTTTTAAATTTTATATTAAAATGTTTATAAATTGTTTAAATGTCTATGATTGTTCATATGTTATTGGTTGTCCAATATAAAGTACATTCAGAAATCACCTTATGAACTCGGTACAAAACTGGCAGAAAGTCAGTGGGAATGCACAGTAGATTGTTTGTATAATAAGGATATCATGGTTACTATGAATAGATGTTTGAAATAATGGCACACCTTATTGTCCTTTAAGTAAGCAATAACCCATGACAGAGTGTGCATTTATTGGGGATTATCAGCACCCGGGGTGTTGATTAATCTCCAATAAACGCACACCCTGGAGTGGGTTATTGCACTTATAACATAGGCCAAATTTGGACAGAAATGGGCAACACCTGTTGGTATAACACTAAAAACATATGGGAACTACTTAGTGTTCCTCCACTGTTTTTGGCCATGGAACCACAATTTTCTGTGTTCTGCCACAGTACAAATACTACAAAAAATAACACTTTGTGGTGAAAAGGCCAGACAGACTACAATAAAGGAGCACATGGAACTTTTTCCTTTTTCTCCTAACACAGTGCTGTATTACTCTGTGTGGTCACACTGCACTCTGTCATTTTGCTTCGCAGGTAGTAAATTAAATAAGTAACATTTGTCTGGTGACTATTTCTCTTCCTGCACAGTTTATCCGGTTTGCTTCTGTTCCTTCCACTTCAAAAAAAATCACTCAGACAGAGAGTAACACAGGCTGTAATTCTTACTACTGTTTTCCGGTATTGCATCGAGTACTGTGATTTCTGTTACCTGTGACTGTCTCTGTGTGTCTGACCGACATCGGTGGTATGCTCGGTGATTGAGGAACATGGACAGTATGACAGAACAGGATATGGAGCAGGTGTCACTTCATTCACATTACAGTACGGATGACATGATTTCTCTGGGACGTTCACTTCAACTCTGCACATGTCACCTGATACTACTGTGCCTGCCGCGTGGGTGGCTGTTAAGGACAATATGCAGTTCTCCTGGAAACCTGACTGCAATGTCTTTCTGTGCCAGCTGCAGAACTGTTTGTGTGCAGAATGTACTTACAGGGGAAACCGCACAATAATACTGTTTCCACCGGGTAGGTGGGAAGTGCAACATCCAGTTCACCGGAAAAACTCCACTACAATGTGTTTCTGTGGTACCGGTTGAACCATTTCTGTGCACAATGTGCTTACAGGGGAACCGCCCAATACTACTGTGTCCAGTGAGTGGGCGGGTGGGAAGGACAATATGCAGCTCACCAGGAAATCCCACTGGGATGTGTTTCTGTGCCAGCAGTAGAAGCGTTTGTGTGCAGTAAGTAGTTACAGGGGTAACTATGTGGAATCGCCACTTAGCGAGAGGATTTAATGGCTGCCGCGCAGAAATTAAAATTCCTAGAAATAATTAGTGCAGCTCTGTGGCTCCCTGTGCTGCAGACTGTTCTCCACAAACACATACTGTTCAGTTAAGAGACATTAATGAACGGTCACCTGCTGAGGGTTACCCAATCAACTTATTTATTGAATTGTTTCACCAGGAAAGGCACACTGAGCAAAATGATGCTCGGCTCACGGTGCGACCTGGGGTGGGGGGGTTACATAGGAGAGGATAACACACAGGTTATCACTGAGTAAAACATTTAACATTACAGTTTGTGCACTAGAGTGGAAAACTCACTTGGTTTCCAGTATAATGCATATAACATTACATTATTACATTACATTAATGTGTACACATAATGGAATTATAGCTTAGTGACTGGTTATAGGCAGGGAACAGTTAGGCACAAGACACGATGATCCAGTCATGGTGCAAGTTACATAAACTGGAAGTGCAGTAAGACAGCAAGACAGCAGAAGCATAACAAGTGCAATAGTTGGTTAATAGCCCAGCTTAGTAGCGTATGATGGGTGACGTTGGAGAGCAGGTGGGGATACAGGGTACAGGGGCTGGGCACAGGAGGAATTCAAGTACAGGTACAGTTTATCATCAGGTAGTTCACCAAGGTGGTAGCAAGGGAGTGAGTGGAGGAGGAGTGATGAATTTGAGGAGGAAGTTCGTTCCAGAGTTTAGGGAGCCTGTGTGAGAAGGCTGCTTGTCCCATGGTGGACTTCCTCCTAGGGATTAGTAATTGACGGGAGTTGTAGGATCCAAGGGCATAGGACAGAGATGGGAGTGGTGGTAGCAAGGAGGAGAGGTAAGATGGAAGGGACCCTAGCCAGAATTTTGAGACAAACTTAGTACAGTGCAGTTGGCGGTGATTGTCTAGAGAGGAGAATGCAAGAGAATGGTAGAGATCACAGTGATGGGTTTGGGTGGTGCATTGAGGGTGAAGTGGCAGAAAGCATTAAAGAGGGAGTCCAGTCTAGATAAGGTGGACTTGGAAGTGGCACTGTAGACTGTATCACAGTAGTCAAAAGATGGCAGGATCATCTTTTGCACTAGTTCATGCCTCACGGTTAGTGGGAGGCTGCCGCGGCTCCTGTAAAGGGAACCAAGCTTAGGGCACAGTTATTTCAATACTGCATCAATGTGGACTGAGAAAGATAGGTGTTGGTTGAGCCAGACCCCTAGGTAGTGGAAGGAGGAGATGTTTTCCAGTACAGTCCCATCCAAGGTGTGGAAGGAGGGGAGGTTGGCGAGCCTTGACAGTTGTTGCCTTGTGCTGAAGGTCATGGTGACTTTTTTTTAAAATTTAGGGAGAGATGATGAGAGCTGAACCAGTTCTGAACTTTGTTGAAGTCAGTCTGAAGGTTGGTAGTTACTTCTACCAAGGAAGAGCCAGAGGCGAATAGGACAGTATCATCTGCATACATCTGGATTGATGAAGTTGAGCAGCTTATTAGCAGGTCATTAAGGAAAATGGAAAACAAAATTGGTCCAAGTACTGAACCCTGGAGCACCTCACTGGTCATTGGGAGGGGGGGTGGATGTGGCGTCTGCAATTCTGATGGATTGGGTCCTACCTGTGAGGTAGGTATTTAAGCAGTTGGTGGCTGATTCAGTAAGGCCAGCTTCCAAGAGGCACCTTAACAAGAGGGGGTTGGAAACAGTGTTGAACGCTTTTGCTAGGAAGACGAATATAGCTGAGGTGATCTGTCCATACCGGAGAAGATGATGTCGGTGAGCCGCATTAGGGAGGAGGTGGTGGAATGGTTCTTCCTGAATCCTGACTGGAACGATGTGAAGAAGTTGGAGTCTGACAGGAAAGATGTTAGTTGGGTGAGCATGAGGTGTTCTTGTATTTTAGTGAGTGCAGGGAGGAGAGAGATAGGGCGGTAGTTTGAGGTGGAGGTGGGGGTGCCCCTTTTGGGGAAGGGATGATGACAGCATGTTTCCATGCCTGGGGGATGGTTGCAGTGGTAAAGGAGAGATTTAGTAGGTTGGCAAGTGGGGTTGAGATGGCAGGGGCAGAGAGGTAGAGGAGTTTGGTGTCTAGTCCATCCGGGGATTTACCTTTTGAGGGGTTTAGAGATTGTAGGGCATTTAGAGCATTGATTGGTGAGATATCTTTGAAGGAGAAGGTACGAGGCCTGGGTGTATTCATAGGTACTACAGGAGGTACGTGCATGGTGGGGGTGGGCTGGGAAGAGAGTAGCGTGGAAGCTCACGTGGAGAAGTACATGTTGAACTCAGTGGCGATTGCGTTATGATCCGAGAGGAGGGTGTTGTTTACACTTAAGAGTGGAGTGGAATTGTCAGCAGCAAGTGAAGAGAATAGGGAGTGAATGACCTTCCAAAATTTGGATGGACTATTTAAGTTAGAAGTGAGGGGGGAGCTAAAGTATTCTGCTTTAGTTAACTTACTGGTAAAGTATTCTGCTTTAGCTAACTTACTGGAAGCTATGTGCCCATGTTATAACAGTAATTAGTACATGGTTGGGGCCCTGTTGGTAAGTAGCTGGAAGTGGGAAAGGTACTTTGGGAAATTCTCTGCAGCACTGGATAATTAATCCGTAGTATGATAGGTCTCAGGGGGAATATTTAATTTATTGTGTGCAAACGCAGAAAATGGGACGGGACCACATGCTGCCTAGCAACTGGACAGCAGATAAGGCCACTTTCGACTCTCATGGCCTCGATGGTCATTGCTGTTAAAGACCCAGTTGGCCTTAGTGGCCTAAAAGGAAAGCTTACCTAGTATAGGATGAGCTAATATGAGAGTCAAATTCAGTATAGTATCCCCAGATAATAGTTGGGTGACATGTATCTGAAGCTTGAGCTGACCTACAGCTGGTGAATGCACTTGGTGGGTCCTGAGTGACATGCTAGTAACCACCACGGTTGATTTTACCCCAGGAGAGTTTCAGAAAAGTTTTGCTATTTGGTGATAATGAATGTTCTTGAGAATGCCTTTCTAGAAAACTGGCTTATCCATATTTGCCTTTACTCCATGGAAATAACTCTTTTAGAAATAATTATGTATAACTGATGTAACCAATTATACTAGTTGTATGGATTTAGGAATGAGAAATTTTGTATCAAGTACAGGAAATGGATCTACTCATATTTTATGACATTTATTACAAAGACATTGTAAATGTCAAACTAATTGATGTGGCTTGTATATTTTAATGAGATTCGTATTGGACTGTTGTATGTTTGTACATTTTGTAAAGGCTTTTTGCCAATCAAATAAACTCTTTTGACTTTGACTTTAAAATACCGTAAAAATGGATAGTGGATTGAAATGCTGTATAAGAGATTAGTGAGGTCACATACCTAGGGGTTACTATTTCAGCTACAAATCTCTGGAATATACATATAGAACGTATCAAAAAAAATCAGCAGAGCAGTTGGTATTTGGTGTTAATACATTTAGTGAACATTCTTTAACCACCCCTTTAAAGCACTGATAGGGGTTTATAATGCCAACACAGACTCAGTCCTATTACACAGTGCCAACATTTATTTTGGGGGTAGAAAAGCAAGTGATAACATTAAGAACCGACACAGAACCAGTTTCTAAGACTGTCTGGGCCTCCAACAGCTTGTGTCAGGGGAACAGTTAAGAGAGGAAAGTGGACAACAATCACTGGAAACAAAAGCATTAATCTGAATGATCAATTATTGGTATAAAATGATGAGAAAAACACCAAGCCTATTATTAAAGTCATGCTGGACAGAAACTTTAAAAATATAGTCAGGCAGGAATAGTTCTGTAATCATGGCTCTCAGTTCTAGACATCAAAGTAAAAAATAAATTGGGTCTGACGTCTAATTTTTCAAGTGAAGTACTTAGAAATACCAGACAGTATAATGCAGAGACTAGACAAATAGTTAAAGTTGTAGCCAGACAGAATAAGTTTACAAAAATTGCCATATCCACTATCTTTCCATTATACAAACAAATTCAAATTGATCCAGAGATAGTAAGTTATTTGGTAGTTTACCTAAATAATTTGCACAGAAAGATGCTAGTATAAATGAGATTTGAAATCTGTTTTGTAGATAGATCAATATATACTACATGGGAGGATTTTACCAAGATAAAGTACTGTAATGGAGTATGTAACAAAATTATTACAACTGCACATTTTTTATTAGACTGCGAAGCCCTTATGAAATTGACAGAGCAGTGGCCGTCTGCCTTCACTAATGTAGTATGATATGAGAGCAAAAGGGCTCAGTTGCGCTTTTTGCTTGGCAATGAAAATGCATTGGTGGTCCTGTATTTATTAATGAGATCCTATTTGGGCACTTGGAATGCATTGAAACTAACAAAAAATCAGATGTGAATATGGAAATAACGACGAAACCTGAGCGATCTCATTAACCTGTTAGGCTTATTAATGAATTCTCCTGATGTATTTATATGTTTCCCTAAAATGTTCCTGTTTCCATTTTAAAATGCTGTCATTTATGTGCAATATATAGAAAAACTGTGATATTGTTGCAATTTTGTTGAAATTTTGCATTGAGTTTTCAGCCTTACAACTATACTCTTTTTTTAGTACAAATTAAGTTGAAACTTGAACCTAATGCTTATAGGGATACTTCGTGGGTTTCAGGTTTTGAACTGGGAATCAGAAGACGTGAGACAGGAAACTACAGTCTAATTAGCTAAATATCTGTTATGCAAAATAACCGAGTCTGTCATCAGGTAAGAAGGAAATTGAGAATTTTATGACCAATACCAACCTAATTAACTTTTATGAACCTGTTAGTAGAGCCATTGGCAATAAAAAAATACCTGTGGTTATGATATACTTAGATTCTTCAAATGGCTTTGATACGGTCCCGCACTGTGAGTTAATTGCTACCTTACAGATAGTGGGACTTAAAATAAGTTAATTATTGATTGACCGATACAGTAGGAGAGAGGGTCACAATAAAATGTTATTGCTTGATGTATCCCTTCTCTCCCTCCAGTTGTCTAGGGGTCCCAATGTTAAAAACGAGGGAGGGAGGCCAGATCCTGAGTACTCTCAAAAACAACCACAGCTTCCAAGACAGTAAAAGATTTGGGCCTTACCTGGTTGGTGGAGTTCAAAGCACAGAGACAGTCTCACCTCTCCAGGATGATGCTGTTCCAAATGCCACTGCACCTCTGTGATGGGCTTAGGAGGGAAACCACGGAGACAGGCAGACCTTCTTTTCTGGGAGGAAATTTAAGATAATTCATTTCATCAAATAACCCAGTACCACCATGTAAGAAGAAATATAAAACATTTAATTTAATGTAATTAATGATTGTTGTTAATAAATATAAGGAGTAGCTCCATAGGGCTGAGAGCACACGGGAAAGTCTGGTTGGTACACAGGTACTGGAAGAATTGAAACAGCTAGGACACCAAGGCCTAGAAAACAGACTCGAAAAAGGCTCCTTGCATGAAATTGTAAGCTGGACTCAGGCTTACACCTACCCACTGCATCTTTCTATGCAAACCCAACCTTCTCCAGGGAGGAGTGCCTAACTCCCTCCCTCCCTCCCTCCCCACCTCCAGACCTTTTAGAATCGTTGCCTTTTGCAGCCTGAAACCCTACCAAGGCTGCTTCAGTTCCTTTCCCTTGGAGCCAAAAACATAGCACTGATCCCACCTCCAGACAAGGATACCCACAGTGGTTTGTACATATGAAACTGGACAATAGCTCCATTATATTCTGGCTTCAATGTTCCCACCTGCACTCCTTTATGGGTCTAACATGGGTTCTGCCCCAGACATGGGCACAGCAGGCCCAATAAAAATGAATCCCAGAGTGCAGGCCCATCCAGTCTTACCTATAGCAGTGTGCCATATGGGAATGGCCTCCCTGGATCTGCCACCTCCAAGAGGCTCTGATTTGGCCCTGCCACCACTGTGCCAGCCCCATTACCATTCTGCACCAGGTTTGAGGTAACAAGGGGCCCCCAGCATCCCGATGACCCAATCTGGTTGCTTTCTCCTGTCTCGTCACTCACCAAAAATGTAATGGCTTTCCTGACCCCAGCGGTTGCCAGCTCCTACCACCCATCCCACAGAGATGCCACCTGTGTTCTGACTCTGCTCAATCTGGTACCTTCTGGGCTTGGGGATTAGACCCTGGCCTCACTACCCTGTCAGGCCCGCCATCTCTCTCTCCCTTTCTTGTCTTTTCCCCCCTTATATAATTGAGAAGAACACAGCCCCTAGAGGCAGATCACCCAGGAAATTCCCAAAGATAGCACCCACGGTTATGGGGGGAGAAACTGAAAAGGTAAGCCTGCCCTGGTGGGGGGAGGCTTACTGACATGGGGTAAAGTGACTAAGGGAGTGCCCCAGGAGTCAGTGCCAGGCCCTCTGCTATTTAAATATTATCAGGCTATCAATGGGTGGATCTCAAAATTCCCTGATGACACCAAACTAGCCTACTATATAGTGACTACAGGGCAGGACCCCAGGGAACACCAGGCTGACCTAGACACCCTACAGGTATCCGAATGGTCGATAGAGTACAAGATGAAATACAACACAGACAAAAGTTTGGTGTTGCATTTGGGAAAAAATAATCTGTTGGCAGAATCCTCTTTGGGCAAAATCTTTTTCACAACAGTAACTCTTGAAAAAGTCATTGGTGGTTTTTATTAGTAACAACCTGAAAAATACAGCTTGATGTTATGTTTAGAGATACAGCAGTCATTATTTAAGACTGAGGGAGAGTGCATTCTCAACTACAAGTTGTGAATGTCAGTTAGGGGGACCACACTTCAGTACTGAGAAGAGAAGACATCTTTTCACTCAAAGTGCAGTTGCCTTTTGGAACTCTTTATCTCAAAATATAGTTTCTTATAAATCAGTTAATTAATTTAAGATCCAGTAAGATCAATACATGAATACATTGGGGACCAATGGTTATTTGTGCTGAGAAGTCATAAATGGTCACGGAAAAGACAACAGCAGTATTAGTACCAGACCTAGGCTCACTATCACCTGTCTCATTCAATGACTGTACAGTAGCACTGGACGTGTTGCTGTTACTACTGCTGAAGCCTGGTTTGGGGGCAGAGTGGATGCATCACATAGTGCCTCAAGTTGCATGCCCACAATGCTCGGGTGGGTACCAGTGGTCATGTTGGAGCTGCTGGCCCTGGCAGCTGGTATCATGTTGTTTTTACAAGCTGGGCACGGGAAGGACTTTTCTTTAAAGATTGTGAGGGATCTGTTACATCCTCATGGGTAGGGGACCTGAAAGTATTGGAAGGAGGAACAGTGAGAGACATGTATTTTTCTGGTTTGCTCAGAGTGCTTCCATCACCAGATGGACTGGATAACTGGGATCAGCTGGGAAAGATGCTGTTTGCAGTGAATGTGGAACCAGTTGACTTCTGAGGACTAACTTATCATGGTTTTATTTGCATGAACTATCTCACATCCAGCCCTAGTCCTTCTCTCAGACATACCCCCTGCCCCACCACTATGACTGCCAGTACCTTTTGACTCTTTCTCCACCACTACTGCTTACAGAACTGGTACCTGGTGCAACTGGTCTTCTCCTTGGGATCAATTTTCAAGGAGTCCGTAGACTGTCACAAGTTGCAGTGATCTAGGGCTGTGGCAGAGTCAGTGTAAGTCATGGACCCTGTTCCCAATGTTTAAAAAATGGGGGTCCTGTGCCCAAGATCTGACAGTTGCCACAACTGCAGGATTATGCCAAACATGTTGCACACCTGCAGGGTTTGACAGAGGGATCCATCACCCACCAATCTGGCATAAGCCTAGAGGAGCCATGGAGGTGGGGAGGTAATCTGACTGAAAGGTTGGGACTGGGGGCCAATGTAGCCCTGATGGTGCCATAGGGTAAGACAGGGGCATGGGGCACTGAGAAGGTGTGGCAGAGGTGCCTGGCAGAGATGCTAAATGGAGTAGCAGACAGCCACTTGGACTGGGTGGGGGTTGGCCTGACAACACCATCATGACAATGACCCAAGATGGAAGAAGACCTGGCACCTGTCCATGGGACCCACATTCCCCTACATGGTGCAGGTGACAGTGGGTGCAGGTTGCGGCACGCATGAGGTGGACGGATATGTGCCCTGGGCACCGCAATAGTCCCCTGATACACAGCCCTCCTGTGTGGTGGCTGGCAAATGCCGAACTACATTGCCAGGGACTGAGGGTCCTCTGGGGCAGGTGCCATGGCTGCTTCCACCTTGGTTCAGTGTTTTGATAGTGTTGCCATGGCAACCCTCCTACCTGGTCTGAATGATTGTCCAGTACTCCATTTGGCACCTCTGCCAGGTGCCTCCCCCTGCTCCCTCTCAGTGTTCCTGTGCCCCTGTCATACCACATAGCACCCCAAGCTCTACATTGGCCACCAGTCCCCACCTTCCAGGTCCCCCCCAATCGTGACTCTGCCAGGCAGTGGCCCAGAGCCCTTAGATCACCTTCTGGCTGGTCCAAATTCATCCCCCTGTTGTGACCATGGCTTGGCTTCTAGAATTACAAACCAGTGGATGGTGCAACCCACTGTGGCGCAACCACCCTTGTGACTTGGTGCATCGGCACTTTTGCCACAAGGGTGGCATTGGGGGGGTTTGCCACATGGTATCCCCATTTTGGTGTAGCTGGTGTTCGAAAATCGGGATAGCCGCAAACTTTGATACAAGGTGCCACTTGTGTCACACCACTTTGGTGCTGGCACCTTAAGTCATTGTTTTTCTTTTGAAAATCAAGCCCCCTGTCTCTTTCCTCACCCCCTGCATCCCTTCCTCTCCAATTTATTTTCTTATGGTTCCTACATCATGAGATGGCAGATGCCCACACACACATACATGCCCGTCACATTGGCCACTGATACACCCTTCTCCTCACCCTCAGTGAGACTTAGTGTCTTATTTATTGAATAACATGTACTGCAGCCACATTCAAGAGCAAGGTCATTCTTGATGCCCTGCAGGGAGTAGGCCTTAGACAGCTAGTGTTGGAAGCCACTCGGGAGGGAGCAATACTAGACCTGGTACTCTCAAATAGAGAGAGGATCACCAATTTAGAAGTCAGTAGACATCTGGGAACAAGCGACCACTGCGCAGTGTGCTTCACAATGAGCACAACTATGGAGATAAGCATACAAAGACAAGGATACTGGACTTTAGAAGGGCTGACTTTGGCAAAATGAGTGAATACCTGAAAAATGCACTAGCAAATGACCAAAAAGGAGGGGTGGAAGAACAATGGAGAAAAATCAAAACTGCCATCATAGAGGCAATAAGCCTTTGTGTGAAACAAATAAAGAAAACAAAGCAGAGTAAAAAATCACTATGGTTCTCAAAAGAGGTGGCAGGGAAGGTTAAGGAGAAAAAGGCTGCATTCAAAAAGTATAAGGAATCATGGAAGGAGCACAACAGGGAACTGTATCAATTAAAGCAGAAAGAAGTGGGAAAGACAGTCAGACTAGCAAAGGCCCAAACCAAGGAAAAAATAGCCAGCTCAGTAAAGAAGGGGGATAAAACCTTTTATAGGTTCATTAGGGAGCATAGAAAGGTTAAGGGAGGGATAGTGAAGATTAATAAAGGAGAGGGAGGTGGGCAGAGGAGACAGTGAAAAGGCAGAGATACTGAATGAATACTTTTGCTCAGTATTCACAAAAGAAGATGAGAGTTACCTAAACCAGACAATAGAAGCACTCTGGGTAGGGGGGTTGACACCAGTCCATTCACAGAAGAAAGAGTCCTGAAAAAACCCCTAAAACTCAAGGTGGACAAAGCAATGGGGCCTGATGGGATTCACCCCAGAATCCTAATAGAACTAAGGGAGGACCTAGGGGCAGTACCTGAGGACTGGAGGATGGCAGATGTAATCCCCCTTCACAAAAGTGGGAGTAAGGCAGAAGCAGGAAACTACAGACCTGTATGTTTGACCTCAGTGGTAGGGAAAATGATGAAATCACTTCTGAAAGAAAGAATTGTTGAGTACCTAGAGCCCAGCGGGGCACAGGACCCAAAGCAGCATGGATTTACAGCAGGACGGTCATGTCAGATGAATCTAATAGATTTCTTTGGCTGGGTGCCCAAAGTAATAGACCAGGGAGGGGCTGTGGATATGGTCTACCTAGACTTTAGCAAGGCATTTGACACAGTCCCGCACAAAAGATTAATAATCAAGTTAGCCAGCCTGGGAGTGGGTCCCAGGGTGGTAGCCTGGGTAGCAAACTGGCTGCACAACAGGACACAGACGGTAATAGTGAATGAAACACATTCTGTAGAAAGGGGGGTTACTAGTGGAGTACCTCAGGGCTCAGTACTGGGTCCAGTCCTCTTTAACATCTTTATAGGTGACATTGCAGAGGGTCTGGAGGGAAAGGTATGCCTGTTTGCAGATGACACAAAGATCTGTAACAGAGTTGATACACAGGAGGGGGTAGAAAAAATGAGAATGGACTTGGCAAGGCTGGAGGAATAGTCAGACATATGGCAACTTAGATTCAATGCAAAGAAGTGCAAAGTAATGCATCTGGGAAACAAAAATCCAGGAGAAGAGTACACAATAGCAGGGGAGGTACTAACAACAAAAATGGAAAGGGACCTGGGGGTAGTCAAATCAGATGACCTAAAGGTGGGTAAGCAATGTGAAAAGTCGGTAAGGAGAGCCAGGGGGATACTGGGATGCATAGGAAGGGGCATCACAAGTAGAAAAAGGGAAGTGGTTATCCCTCTATACAGACAGTTGGTGAGACCCCCATCTGGAGTACTGTGTGCAGTTTTGGTGACCTCATCTACGCAAGGACATAGACAGGATGGAAGCAGTCCAGAGGAGGGCAACTAAAATGGTGCAAGGTCTGCATCAGAAACCACATGAAGAGAGACTGAGAGAGCTTAATATGTATACTCTTGATGAAAGGAGGGATGGGGGGACATTATAGAAATGTTCAAGTACCTCAAGGGAATCAACAAAGTCCAGGAGGGTAGCATCTTTCAAAAAAAGAGATGTGTAAGAACAAGGGGGCACAATTTAAAGATAGAGGGGGGATGGCTCAGGGGTAATGTGAGGAAATTTTGTTTTCACGGAGAAAGTAGTGGATACATGGAACAGCCTTCCTGAGGAGGTCGTTGGGTCTAAAACAGTGGGGGAATTCAAACATGCATGGGACAGACACAAGGCAATTACAGTGGGGAGTTGCAGGAAGTAGGCTGTTGGTTAACTAGAATCTGCAGCTTATGCAGTAGGTAGGGAAATGGGCAGACTGGGTGGGCCAAGTGGTCCTTATCTGCTGTCGAAGTCTATGTTTCTATGTTTCTATGTTACTGCAGTGGCCAACTTCACCTAGTTGTCACTCACAGCCAGGCAAAAAAATTAATTTCTGTGTAGTGCACCACCAGTAGTTTAAATTACGTGTCAAAAAAATCCTTCAAATTCCTCCATGTAACTTTCCCAGTCTGCTAAATTCACTGTACCCTACTCCTGCCGCAGGGTGCAAAAAAATAAAATTAGAAAATAAAAATGGATTTCTGTGCTCCACTCTGCATGCACTCAGTAAAAAGATATTTGTCAAATAGATATATTACAAATCCCCCTTCACCTTTTATTTACCAGGAGAGACACACTAAGCTGAAAGTTTGTTTACAGGTGCAACCTGGGAGCACAAGGAAGTTAAGTGATTTGCTCAGGGTCACACAGTATACAAATGGGGGATGTGGGATTCAATCCCAGGTCGCCAGGTTTGCAGCTCAGAGCCTTAAACCACTTCGATATACTGCCTCCAGTCCAATACTTTCTCAGTCTGCTAAATTCACTCCTGCAGGGCCTGCAGCTGCCATTGCAGGCGTACTGCATACTGTGCCTCTCTGTTCTCCTCCACACTGCAGCACAATTTCACTAGCCTGCCTGCCTGAAACTACAGTTAAAGGGAGTGAAAATTAACTATCTGGAAAGATAATGAATGGTTCTCTGATGATTTCAAATGTTTTCTGATCAAAAGTAATTTTTTTTCACTTTACAGCACTTCCTTCAGTAGCCTTGTCCTTCCCCTGTGTGAGAGAGCTGAAAATGAGACTGAAATGTGCACAGCACAAGGAGTTCTCCATCCATCTCTAGCATCACAGATTGGTTGTTGCAGGTCACATGACTTGCCAACAACTTGGACCTGCTCAGTGCGTGCTCCTTGTAAAAAAATGTTGCCTCAAGACATTGAAGTGCTGACATGCTGGTGGAAAACTGAGTTCCTCCAGACCTGCTTCTCCAGTATCTGAAACAAATTCATTACTGGCTCATTCTCACTACTCAGGCATTTGTCTTTACATTTTCCTTTTTTGGAGCCACTGTGGGTGTAGCCCTGCAGACCTCTTGCTATCAAAAAAGCAGTCAGCACATTCCTTCTGACCAAGCAACATGTTGGAGTTGCAACACAGTAGCCTCCTCGTCCATGAAGTACTTCATTGGCTGTTTTCATTGGCAGTCGAACTGCACTATTTTTTAATCTGTCAGCAGACACGGTGGAACACGATGCACTCTGCCATATCCAAGATGGCCAACAAACTGTATTGAAGCATGTGCAACTACTAGCATATGCACAGTACAGTGCGGCAGCCATATTGGTTATGGCGGACTGTGCTTTGTTCCGCCATGACTGCCAATTTCTTTTTTTAGTTATACATAGCCCCCACCCGACTTTCCCTCTCAGCATGCTCCCCCCCAAGAAAAATAACAATGACACTGAAGTTGCCCAATCCCCCAGTGTCATGATTGTGTTCTGCTGTGACCTTTTTATATGTTTTGTTTTCTCCCCCACTTGGTCCTCCCTCTCAGCACCCACCACCCACATCCCTCCCCCCCAAAAAAACATAACAGTGACACTGGGGTTGCCCAATCCCTCAGTGTCGTTATCAGGAATTCTCTGTCATGATTTTCTTTTTCACCTGTAAAAAGAAAACTGTCCATCGATGTCTTTTGTAGCTGTTCCTGACATGCCACCTGACCATCCCACTCAGCACCCACCACCCTGAACCCCCCAATCCCTTACTTACCCACTGGGGGTTCAATGCCATAATCATCTCTGGACCGCAGACACATCTTCACTCTTCAAAGCCGGAGTGCAAAGAACAGAAATACTGAATAAATACTTTTGTTCAGTATTCACAGAAGAAAGGGAGGGACAGGGACCACAGCTGAGCAACAGATGCCAAGGGAGGTGGGGTAACAGGTGGACAACAGTCCATTCTCAGGAGAGAGAGTCCTGCAGGAGGTCATGAAATTGAAGGTGGACAAAGCGATGGGGCCAGATGGCATACACATGAGGATATTAAGGGAGCTGTGAAGAGAGCTAGCAGAACCTCTGGCAGCCTTGTTCACCAAGTCACTCAACACAGGAGTTGTGCCATAGGATTGGAGGAGGGCACACATGGTCCCTCTACACAAATCCAGCAGTAGGGAGGAGGTGGGCAACTATAGACTGGTCAGCCTCACCTCAGTAGTGGGAAAGATCATGGAGGCACTGCTTAACGAAAGGATTGTGGACATCTAGAAGCCGTCAGTGCCCAGGACCCTAGGCAGCATGATTTCACAGTGGGTAGGTCATGTCAAATGAATCTGATAGATTTCTATGACTTGGTGATGAAGGAAGTAAATCGGGGGGGGGGGCATTTATATCGCCTACCTCCATTTAAGCAAAGTCTTCGACACCATCCTCATAAGAGGCTGTTTAACAAGATGGGTAGTCTGGGCATGGGAGACAAGGTGGTAAATTGGGTTAGGAACTGGCTAATGTACAAGAGGCAAAGGGTGGTGGTAATTGGGGTACAATCTGGGAAGAGGAGAGTGACCAGCTGTGTACCTCAGGGATCAGTCCTTGGGCCAGTCCTGTTCAATGTCTTCATTAGTGGCATTGCAGAGGGGCTGGAAGGAAAGGACTGCCTGTTTGCAGATGACATCAAGATCTGTAACAGGGTGGATACTCCAGAAGGGGTAGAGAAAATGAGGAAGGACTTGAGGAAACTTGAGAGAATGGGGGGGGGGGGTTGCTGACAGTCACCAAGGAAGAAAGGAACCTGGGGGTTATTATTTCAGATGACTTGAAAATGTCAAAGCAGAGTACAAAGGCAGCAGGGAAGGCCAGTGGCATGCTGGGTAGTGATACCATTATATAAAAACCTGGTCAGGCCTCACCTGGAGTACTGTATGCAGTTCTGGAGGCTGCACCTTCAAAAGGATATTAACAGGCTGGAGATGGTCCAGAGAATGACGACTAAGATGGTACAGGGCATGCACCACAAAACCTACAAGGAGAGATTAAGGAACCTCAATATGTACTCACTGGAGGAGAGGAGGAAAAAAGGGGACAGGATAGAAACATTCAAGTACTTCAAGGGCATAAACAAGGTGCAGGGGGAGACCTCTTCCAATACAAGAAGAGTACAAGAATGAGAGGGCATGATATGAATATGAAAGGTGGCAGGTTAAGAGGGAATGTAAGGAAGTTTTTCTTTACAGAGAGGGTGGTGGATGCATGGAATGGTCTACCACAGGAGACGATGGAAGCGAGCTTGGCATGTGCTCATTCCTACCCCCCCGAGGGTAGGATTCTCAACATGGGAGCCCCTTTAGCCATGCAGATCATCTCAGTGGCACCTTTTGGCGTTGTATTTATGACTTGCTTTTTGAGGGTGGGACCGTTTTTGTGTGAGGGCATTTTAAGTTGTGCAGATTAACTCAATAGCACCTCTTGGTATTTATTTTATGTTTTCTCTTGTGCCTGGCAGAGTCACGACTGGGGGGGGACCTGGAAGGTGGGGACTGGTGGCCAATGTAGACCTTGGGGTGCTATATGGTATGACAAGGGCACAGGAACACTGAGAGGGAGCAGGGGAGGCACCTGGCAGAGGTGGTGGGATTTAAACATGTATGGGACAGGGAACCATCGAGGTAAAGCAGAGGGAGGGTCAGAAGCTGTAATCAAGTACAGAGTTTATGAGCAGACTGGATAGGCCTTGCATCCTTATCTGCTGACAATTTCTATGATTCTATGAAGAAACAGGTATACAGTTCAATGTATTTCAATGGGATTTGAACTTAGTGGAATAACTTAGGCATGTTTGCATATTTTTGGCACAGACTTTCAACTTGCCTTTTTTTGGAAACCTGCCTCATGAACAATTGCACTGACATTAGGCAAAAATGTCCCAAAAGGTGATTTTGCAGTCCCTGCATGAAATCACCTTTCAGGCAGGAGTTGAAAATTTTCTCTGCCCTTGTTCATGAGGTGGGGTCATAAGAATGCTATGTTGAAAATTTGTTGTAAAAATATTACAAAACAATAAAGTTATGCACCTAAGTTGAATTTTGTGATCACAGGCTTGTAACGTTGGCCATTTTCAATATTTTTACCCCAGATTTACAACATAGCCATCTCTTCACAGCACCACATGAATGTGACAGCTGTCATTTTTCATCTGCTGCCCAAAATGTGTTTTTGCATCCTGAAAGTTGTTTTAGCAGTCCCTGCACAAAATCACATTTAGTCCAGGAATTGAACATTCTCTCTGCCCTTCTTCATGTGGCAGGGTCAAAACAAAGCTATGTTGAGCATTTGGTGTAAAAATATTGAAAAACAAATTTCAATATTTTTACCCCACAATTCCTCAGCTGCAGCCCTATCGACCCTGACCAGAGTTTGTTTCTGCCTACCTGGGCTTTGCACTTCCCTGTAGTCCCTCTCATGTCAGTATCAAACCCTAATCATTCCTGCCACATTGACTATCTGTACCTTGCAGTAGGCTGACAAGCTTGCACTGCTTTTATGAAGTCTGCATTTGGAGGGCGGGGCCCTCACTGAGTAGGGGTCCTTTAGCTATGCCAATCAACTGAGTAGCACAGCTTGGCATGTGCTCATTCCTACCCCCCGAGGGTAGGATTCTCACCATGGGAGCCCCTTTAGCCATGCAGATCAAGGCGGTGGCACCTTTTGGTGTTGTATTTATGACTTGCTTTTTGAGGGTGGGACCCTTTTTGTGTGAGGGCATTTTAAGTTGTGCAGATTAACTCAATAGCACCTCTTGGTATTTATTTTATGTTTCTCTTGTGCGTTGAGGGTAGGACCTTTGTCATGAGGAGGTCCCTTTGACTGTGCAGATCTTCTCAGCAGCACCTGTCAATGCAATCCTCTCAGTGTCTGACTATGATCCTCCTGGTCTCATCTGTATTCTCATTCCTTTGGTTTTCCCATCACCATCAACATCAACATCACCATCAGTCATAGGTTAGGCCTTCTCTGGGAGTTAAGGTCAGGAGAAAGTTATCCAGCAGTCGCTCCTAACCTCCATGCCTTAAGGGGGAAGTTCTCTTTGCATGTGTAGGGTGCCTCTCTGGCTGTGCAGATCGACTCAGCAGCACCTCATAGCCTTAGAAACATAGAATGTGTAGGCAGAAAAGGATCACTTTGGCCATCCAGTCTGCTTAGACGGATCAAGTAAGAACCTTCATATCTAAACTCTTCCCCTAAATATGGATTCCAAATGCAGCAGTGGCATAAGTCATCATAACTAGTACTCCAAGCCAACAGGGATGGCAGCCAAGGCTTTGTTCCTCAGGTGTTACCTCCACAGGGCTTCTTTTCTTCTCCTCCAAGCTGAAGGTCATAACATAAATCAACTAATTAATTCTGTCTAGGGTTGGAGTCAGATGGTGTTCTTATATTCCAGTTTGGGGGTTGGATAGGGACTTCTCATCTCTTCAGTCATCACCTTACTCTTCATCATCCACTGTCCTTTTTCTCCTTGTGGAAGTCATGCATCAAGTCAGTGGACTCGACTCAGTGTTTGTACTTGTATAAGAGCAGACTGGGTGGGCCAAGTGGTCCTTATCTGCTGTCAGATTCTATGTTTCTATGTTTCTGACATTTTAATCTCACCTTCAACTCTGTAATTTAGCGGCTTCTTTCATAAGGCACATTTAGCTTAAAGGCACTTTGTTCTCATGGCACCCTTTGGGGTGGAATCCTCCTCAGGAGGTTTTCTGTGCTGTCATGGTACCCAAAAGGGAGGTAGTCCCTGTAAGGGACAGATAGCAGGAACTACTGCAAGTATGTTGCATAAGCATTCATACTAACTGCCAAACAAACAACCTTCAGTTCAAAGGATCATCGGGCTCCTTATACTGTAAGGTATGGTTAGGATTGAACAAAGAAGACAGAGGCAGATGGCAGTAGTATTTGACTGCTTGTGCACTTGCAGTACTTTTGCTTACAGTCTCCATTTCCCTGCCACAGGGACTACTGCCCTGCTGGGGTGCTGTAAAGGTACAGGAGCTCTCAAGAAAGGTTTCCAACCCCTTAAGGTGTTGCAGGGTCCAGGTTCCAGAGACCACAGGCAGCATAGGGAAGAAGGCCTAACCCCAAGGAGAAAGAGGTGTTGCTGAAGGAAGAGGTGAGGATGGCGGCAACAAGGAACAAAGCATCCAGAAGAGGACTGAACATATGTTTAAATACCACTTGGAAGGGAGTCACGTGATGCAGCACGCCGGGTGAGTCGTCTCTCTGTGTGCTCTGACCTCTCGGCCTTCTAAATACGAATAAAACTCCGTTTTGGTGCATGATTCACTGCTGAATTGTTAACGGAAAACTCTCGGGTAACGGGTGTCCTGATATTACTGTCTGGATGGACGCAGAAATGAAAAAAGGTCCGTTCAAGCACACTCCGCTGACAATGCCAGAGAAGGCCTCTAAAAAAGCCAAGGCCTCCTCCTCCTCGCAGCAGTCGCAGTCTCCAACTGCTGCCAATGCAGATTCAGACCCTTTGACTCTCTCCAGATTTCTTGAAGAATTTCAGCCTTTTAAGGCTGATATGCAAAGCATAGCAGGGGAGATTAAGAGCATATTGAGTGCATTATAGGATGTCTCTCGGAGGACAACTGATAATGAAGCACGTCTACATTCAGTGGAAAAGAAACAGGGCAAACTGGAATTAGAGCAGGTGGCGATTAAGCAACGCTTGGCTAAGCTGGAAAGCAAGGCTGAGGATCTGGAGGGGTGCAGTCGGCGCAATAACGCCGTCATAATTGGTTTACCAGAAAAAGAAGAGGGTTCTGACCTGGTCAAATTTGCCCAAAGGTTTATTGAGAAGGTGGCAGGCCCCTCTCCTTATGGGGCAAGATATACCATTGAGAGAGCCCACCACGCACTGCGACCTCTCCCGCCTGAGGGAGCTGCCCCCAGACCCTTCATATTGAGGTTTTTGAACTTTCAGGAATGCCAACACTTTTTATACAAAGCCAGAGATGCTCACGAAGTGCAGTGGGAAAATAGGAAACTCCGGGTGGCGCAAGATTTGCCACTCTCGGTGCGCCAGAAATGTGACACGTATCATAAATTAGGAACCAAGCTGATTGCTGCCAGTATTAAATTTAGAATGGGCTTCCCTGCCAGACTTCAAGTTTTTCGTAACAGTACCTGGACAAGTTACGAGGATGCTGAGATGGCTGCTACAGGGCTTAAGGAAGCGCTCCCTTAACAGTTCAGAATCACTTGAAAGCTGGGTCTGCATTGTTTAAAATACTGAACTGGTTATCCCAATGGACAACTTAATGTAGCTTGTGGTATTAGACCTCCGTAACCCTATTTAGGAATTGGAGCGACTTGTGACTGGTTTTGTTGTTTGCTGATTGCATCTGGAATTTCAAGGGCATGCTATCCTTGTGTATACGAACGGCCAGAACACTTGGCATTTGCGTGGGCTGCCCCCTTTGATTTAGATCCATGTTTTAGCATTAAGTCACAAGCTTTTCAAATATTTAACCAGCTCCTGATTCTTTTATAATATGGGGGGGGGGCGAACGAAGTTGTGCACCACGCTAAATGTGAATGCTTATATTTAGTGGGAAGGCTGTCATCTTTAATGATATGTCAATTATAGCTTGGAAGCAAGTAGCCTTGGGTTAATTATTGGGTTCAGTAGTGTCCGGAAGTTTCTATTTGGAATGTGTAGGGGGTCATGTATTTTGTTCGTAAGTTTTGGGTTATTAGTGGACCAAATAAGGGGAATGAGAGTGTTATGGGTTGCTCCAGGGTTACGCAAGGGCTGGTTATATTGTTCTGTATATTTTTTAAAGCTCGGTGAAGTTGCTCCTTTTGCATAGTGATCAGTTTCGTTTCAGATGCAGCCGGGCAGGGGTAGCTTTCGCATGCCATAATATGGCTGTGGAATACGATTGCTGCGTAGTCGTTGGTGGGAGGGGGGAGGGGGTTGTTTCATTGTAAGGGGAGGGTTGTTTAAATTCTTCATCCTCTCGTTGGGTTATAGGTTTTAATAGTGCTATCAGGGAGCATTAGAGGTTTCTCTTCCTGGCATAGTGTTAGCACTTCTAGGTTTGTACTATCCTTCTATAGGTATTGAATAGGAGTAGTTTACTTAATTCCGGTGTTATTCTGGGTATTTTTCCGGAGGCATCAAAGGGAGCATAATGTATAGTGGGTCTTCAGAATAGATCTAAGTGGATGCATAGCAATTATCGCTAAAGGAAGTTAATGCTTAAAGAGTAAAAGATTAAGGTGAACTGGATCCTTTGTTTATAAGGGCGGGGAGGTCGGGTGGAGGGAGAATATTCAGAATTGCTGATCATCATGTACCATAATAGTAGGGGGTGGGATTGGGCAGAGGGGAGGATAAGGGGGTATGGGAGGTTAGTAAGGGGGGTTTTATGGTGGGATGTTACTGGGCTTAGAAGGGGTGGTGGGGGGAGGGGGTGGGTTAAAGGACACAGTACAATTGGTAGAAGGTGTGGTATTAAGGCTATATGCAGGGATATATGGCACCTGATTCAAAGGCAGCTGGGGAAAATAAAGGGTAAAAGTAAAAATAAGGTTTTGATTGGTGATAAGGTAGATGGCTAGAGCAATTTGGTTTGTTACATGGAATGTGAAAGGGGCAAGGCATAAGACCAAGCAGTATAAGATATTGAAATACCTAAGTCATCTGAAAGCAGAAATTATGTTTTTGCAGGAATTGCATTTGCTTAATGATGAGGCTGACACAATGAGGCATCAGCAAGTGGGACAAGTTTTTGGTGCGGAAGGCTCAACCCAGAGTAGAGGAGTCATGATCCTGTTACATAGGTCGGTTCCCTTCAAATCTCTTCAGGTTGTCAGGGATTCCTCGGGCAGGTTTTTATTAGTGTATGGTAGACTGCATACTCTCGACATTGTCCTGGGCAGTGTTTACGGTCCTAATACAGACTCACCTGAATTTTTTGTGCAGGTATTGGAAGCCTTAACCCCATTTTTAGGTATCCCGATAGTTCTCTGGGGCGACCTCAACCTTGTCTTTGACCACTCGATTGACAGGTCAGGTCAATCCCGAAAAGGTCTTTCCCCCACCCAAAGAGCTCTTAAAGAGTTGCTTGATTCTGCAGGTCTTTGTGATGTATGGCGAGTGCTCCACCCCGGTGAGAAAGAATACACTTTCATCTCCCAGGTCCATAGAACCTCCTCACGAATTGATTATGTTTTAATTTCTCAAACATTGTTACCAGGGGTCTTGGATTCTAGCATTGTGACCGGACCATGCTCCGATCACTCAGCGGTCACCTGTCTGTTAACAGTGTCATCTTTACTGAAGAAAGGTGGTAGATGGAAGTTGAATAATCAAATATTGAAAGATGAGAAGACGGTCCAATATATAGCATCCCAAACAGAACAATGTATGTCCATAAACAAGAATTCTATTGGGCGGCCGGACTTGGAATGGGGGGCACTTAAGGCATATTTGAGGGGGGATTATCATTGGCTTAACGTCGAAAAGGAAAAAAGAAAGAGAAACCGAATTTCCTCCCTCTTAGCTAAGATCCGAGAAATGGAGTCTAATCTGTCTCCAGCCTCCTCGGACAATTTTAGACAAGATCTTATTAGACACAGAGATGCTTATCTCACCTTGTCAGGGGAGCAAGCGGAATTGGCAATTCTAAAAACAAAAGCTGTGTATACTGATCAGGAAGAAAAGGCGGGTCGAATGTTGGCGATGCGCGTTAAACAGCAGGACTGTGCCAGGCTTATTGCAGCGGTTCGCTCTCCTGTTGATAATTCTCTCAGAACCTTGCCTGCAGAGATTGCAGAGGTATTTACCAATTATTTTCAGGATTTATATGGTCCCATGGTAAATCCTCCTTCGGAGGATCATTTGCAGGAGTATTTGAGAGATTTGCAGTTACCTTCCCTTACTAAATCTCAACAAAATATACTTATATCTGCCATTTCTGACACTGAGATAGAAGGAGTAATTAAGTCTCTCCCATCTGACAAAACCCCCAGTCCTGATGGGTTTTTCCACAAATTTCTACAAAACTTTCTCCAGGCAACTGGTTCCCATACTCTCTTCACTTTTTCAATTTCTTCTCACTGGGCAAAGCTCGGACCCATCCCTTTTCGAGGCTTTGATTGTTTTATTGCCTAAGCCTGGTAAGTCACATGATTTTGTCGCTAATTATAGACCAATTTCTCTTCTCAATCAAGATATTAAAATCCTAGCTAAATTGTTAGCTGATTGCATGAGTGTTGTTCTCCCTTTCTTAATTGGACCAGAGCAGGTAGGTTTCATGAAAGGATGATCCTCTGTGGATCACCTCCGGACCTTGGCCCATGTCTTCTCGACCTCCGGGGAGGCCAACCACCCTATGGCTTTGGTCTCCCTGGATGCCGAGAAGGCTTTTGATAGGGTTTATTGGAGGTATTTATTTGCAGCATTGGAGGCGTTTGGTTCCCCCTAGAATTTCTGACTCGGATTAGTTCATTATACACGTCTCCCTCAGCGAGAATTTCCTGTAATGGTGTAATTTCAAATACCTTCAAATTACATGTGGGAACTAGGCAAGGATGTCCCCGTTCTCCCTTGCTCTTTAATATATATGTAGAACCTCTTATCATGAGGTTAGTCGGAGCTCAGGATGTTTTTGGCATTCTTTTGAATGGACATATTGTTAAAGTGGCGGCGTATGCTGATGACCTCCTGCTGCAAATAACCGATCCAGTTTTATCTATTCCTGCTATTCTCAGGATAATAGATAGCTTTAGCAAAGTCTCTAATTATAAACTCAATATAAATAAAACAGTGTTTTTTCCCCTCAATTATAGTCCATAAACAGGATATTTCCTGCTTTGGGCTCGCCTGGAAACCCGATTCCATCACATACCAAGGGCTTGCCCTAGCACGGAGTGCTACTCGCATTAAGCACTTAAATCTAGCTTCCCTGGTTCATATTATAGACCAAGATCTTCACCGGTGGTCCTTACTTCCCCTTTCCCTTTGGGGTAGGATTAATCTAATTAAAATGAATATTTTTCCCTGCCTTTTCTACCCCCTTAACATGTTAAATGTGCGGCTCCCACTGTTCTGGTTCAAAAACGTGCATGGTGTGATCTCCGCCTTCATTTGGGGGAATAAAAAATCCAGAATGGCTTTTCACAAGTTGGCTGCCCCCAAGGGAAAAGATGGTTTGAGGCTCCCGCACATTGGATTGTGCTACTGGGCCAGTCAGGCTAATAAATATCTTAGGTGGCTGGTCCTTGACCAAAGTCGAGATCAGACCCCGTATACCCCGATTTGGCTGGAGGTGGAGCTAGCCAGTATTAAAAGACATGGTTATTCCCCATATGCTAGGTTATACTCTAAATTAGGATCCCTTCCTGAGTCTCTTCCAATTTCCCTATAGCAACCTCAATTAAGGCCCACTCCCAATAGTGCGTACTTTTAAAATACGATAATATCAAAGACCTAGCCCAACCTATAAAAGGAAATTCCAATTTTCTAATAGGGGGCAAGACCTTATCACCTAGTTGGCTCCCCCAATTAGGTAATTGCCAGCTTACAGATCTTATTTCAGAGGTTAGGCAGTGGTGTACAGCAGCGGAGATCATGTGTAAGTTCTCAATACCTCACACTGACATCTTTAAAATTTTCCAGCTGTGTCATCTTTTACTGAAGGCTCTGGGACCGGTTCCTCCACCGGTTGCCCATATTTCTTTTCAAACTACTTTAATGGATATGGCTGGTTCAGCACATGCCGTATCCAAGATATATCAAGTATTATTTAGCTGGGCTTACCCTGATAATCTTGCCCCAACTGCCTTTTGGTCCTAGCTCTTTCCTGATAAGGACCTGGATTGGTCCCTTCTATGGCAAAATTGCCATAGATTTTCACTACAGGATAGACTGAGGCTAATGCAATTCAAGATTCTGCACAACATTTATTTTTCCCCCCAAAAGCTGGCCAGACTAGGTATTGTGTCATCCCAACTTTGTATCAGGTGCCAGCCATATCGTGGGGACCTTCTCCATATCTTCTGGCACTGTTCTAAAGTGGCTCCTCTTTGGACTGCTATTAAATATAAAGCAGACCCGCTTCTAGGCCTGGCTGACCTGTTTACGCCTGAAATATGTCTTTTGGGGGATTTTTCTAGCATTTCCGTAGTGTGCAGAAAATATCTTATGGCATTAATATCATTATCTGTTAAAAAAATAGTCCTCAGGCATTGGAAAGATTCTGAGGAGTTAACGTATGTTGAATGGCTCCAGGAATTTCTCACCAACATTAGAACAGAAAGGATTATAGCAAGCCTCAATAATAAAGTAAATAAATTTAACAGGATATGGGGCCCTATACAATCCCTGTACTCTTTAAATGTATAGACTTTATGATACCATGCCAGGATTTCTAGATGGGGATGTATGGTGCTGTGTCGGGATCTTGGGGTGGGTTTGGGGGCGGGATGTAGGTGTGGGGGAGGGAGGGGTATGGGTGGGGTGAGAACGAATCGTTTGTACATTTTCACTTTGTAATTTTGTACTAATGATATTTATGTTATGATTTGTTCTCAGTATTGAAATTTTCAATAAAGTTTAAATGAAAAAAAAAAATAAATACCACTTGGAGGAGGGCAAGGAGAGTGTCACCCACAGCCCCTCTGAACTACAGGCAAAATCCTTCCATTCAGAGGGTCAGCTGGCTCCTAATGAGATATGGTTAGGATTAAACAAGAAAGACTGAGGTAGATGGTAGTAGTATTTGACTGCTTGTGCAGTTTGTAATTTTGCATATACTTTCTCTATCCCCAATGTTTTTTGCCTGCTTATTCATTCTGCACTTATACCTATACTCTTCATGTTATTCTAATTAAACTTTATTGTAAATGTGAACTGTGTCTGTGTTGTGTATGTAGTCCTTGGGTCATACTTGGATATGAGCTTCGGCTCAGTGTGCCTTTCTTGGTCACCAAATTTCAAATAAATAATTGAATGAATGAATGAATGAATGAATAAACAAACAAACAGAGGGAATACTACCCTACTAGAGTGCTGTTCTGGGCCCTGGTACCATATGCAGCCCTGGACACCCTAGTGCACGCTTTTGTCACGTCAAGGCTGGAGTACTGCAATATCCTGTACCTAGGGCTATCTGGGGGCAATCTCCACTGGCTGCAGCTGGTGCAGAATGTGGCGGCAAGACTCTTGACAGGTGTGTGAAGAAATGAGCACATAACACCTGTCCTATGTGAACTTCACTGGCTGCCAGTCAGGTGGAGGATTGCCTTCAAGGTCAGTTTGCTGACCTATAAGGCCCTACATGAAAGGGGATCAGTTTATCTGCAAAATCTCCTCATGCCCCATCAGCCATCCCGGGCTCTTCGTTCTGCAGGGGGTTACCTTCTTGGAGTTCCCAGGGCTAGGTTTTGGCACTCTGGGGATCGAGCTTTCTCGGTGGGCATTCCTACCTTGTGGAACTCACTGCCTAGAAATCTTAGGGTGGCCCCCTTGATGGAAGCCTTTAAGAAGGGTCTGAAAACTTTTTTATTTAATCAGGCCTTTGATTAAGGGTTTTAAATTTATTAGAATTCTGTTGAGATAGGTAGATTAATTCTTATGATGTTTTATTGTTGCTTATTTATCTTTTGTATGTTTTAATTGATTGTGATGTGTACAGCACTCCAAGTCCTGGATAGGGACGCTTTATAAATAAAGTATCTATCTATCTATCTATCTATCTATCTATCTATCTATCTATCTATCTATCTATCTATCTATCTATCTATCTATCTATCTACTGTATCTATCTATGTATGTACTGCATCTATCGACTATCTATCTCTCTATCTATCTCTCTATCTATCTATCTATCTATCTATCAAGATGCAGGAATCATCAAGATAGGGTTTCAACACCTTGAGGTGCTGCCAGGATGAAGTCCCCGACATCAAATGGAAGAAGGCCCAAAAGAATAACAGTGAGAGACATAACACATGCTTCCCAAGGAGAGGAAATGAATGGAGATGAGATGAGAGATGTAACCAGAATAAAAGCCAAATTAAAACAAAGACGGATGACCTCCTTACACCTCCAACTCTCAGTGGAAACCTAGTAACAGGATCTTCAGAAAGGAGGAGATGAACCCCACCTTTTCTGGAGAAAAGCTCTGGGAAACCAAGGTCTAGGTTGCCATCCCTCTAGGCTAAGGGTAAAATTAATGAGTGCTTAGCAGCTGCAAATTTAGAAACCCAACACAGATGAAAATGTTTAGAGAGAGGGGCGCTTGCCTTATCCCTCTAATAGGATAGCACTGTGAGGTGCTACTGAGTGCTCCTACAAGACTAAAGAGGCCTTCTTCCCTCGTGAAGAGGAACTCCACCTGCAAGGTGTGATATAAGTAGTGGACAGGACCAGTTTTAGACATTTATTTATTTAAAGCTGGTAACCGGGAGAAGCACTCTGAGCCAAGGCTCGATTCCAGGTGCGACCTGGGGGAAGGGGTAAGATGAGAACAATACATACATAAATGAGAAGCAGGCAGATTAACAGTGATGTCACAGGTTGGTTACAATAAGCCTGGGTAAAAGACAGGTACAATATTTCAGTGAGGCAGGAAGGTTACAAAGATGCCTGAGGAGGTAGCAGCCAAAACTAACAATGAAGGGCAAAAAGTAAAAATCTAGAAATAAACTGAAACTCAAAGTCAACTAAACATATACAACTCATAAATTAGGTAACAGTAGACACTTTTAAAATAATATATACAATTTTAACATATCAGAATTAAAATAACATTAAAAACAAAAAAACAAGAGGAAAATACAAGGGGTAGACACAGGGTGCGGCAAAACATAAGGCAGACTTGGAGCATAAGGCAGACTTGGAGCATTTAAGGAACTAACAAGCGAACATGAAGTTTCCATATTTAGCTGGGACATAAGGAGGTTGAGACTGGTGAATGGCAAGAGCAGGTGGGGTGGGGTGGAGTAGAGTGAGCATTTAATGAGGTTTAGTGAGTGTAGCAAACAGAGAGCGGTGGGAAGAGAGTACCTTAAATGTGGGAAGAAGAAGGAGAACGCAGCCATACCAGTGTTTGAGTGGGGGGAAGGGAAGGTGAAAGAGTGAGGGTCATGTGAGTGGAGGGAATAGGCTGTGAGGGGGGAGGGAGATAAAAGGAAGCAAGCTGAACCAGAATTTGGCAGAGATGATGGAGGTATGGTGACATCGGCAAGAGGATAAGGAAGGGAGAGATAGTGAGGAGTACAGGGAATAATGGTGAGTGCTGGAAGGAACATTCATGGTGAAATGACAGAATGTTTTGAAAAGTACATCCAGTCTGGAAAGGGTGGATGCAGAAGCAGACCCATAAACAACATCTGCATAATCAAATAGAGGTAGGATTGTTTTAGTAAGGAGAATCCGATGAACAGGGAGTGAGTTTGAACAGTGAGTTGTTTCTGTAGAGTGCACCAAGTTTGGAGCAGAGCTTTGAATGCATATAGTTGACATGAGTTGAGAAATCAAGATGGCTGCCAAGCCATACACCTAAATATTTGTAAGATGGAACAGTATCCAATGGGGTGCCATCAACGGTTTGGAAAGCAGGGGGAGTGGTGATCTTGGCTGGTTTTTGATGGATGCCGAACAACATAGAGACAGTTTTGGTAGTATTAACTGTGAGTTGGTTGGTTTGGAACCAATTTAGGACATGAGTGAAGTCTGATTGTAACTGAGTGGTCACCACAGATGTAGAGGGATCAGATGTAAAGAGGGTAGTGTAGTGAGCATAAAGATGGATTTGGAAAAAGGAACATACAATAGGAAGATCATTTAGGAAGATGGAGAATAATATAGGACCAAAAATTGAGCCTTGAGGTATGCCAGCAAGAATGGGGGGGGGGGGTAATGTCTCCAGTTTGGATGCATTGGGATGACCCGTAAGGTAAGATGTGAAGCATCTGATAAATAGAGGGGATAGACCAGCGAGTTTGGGTTTAGTGAGAAGAAGCGAGTGGGAGACAGACTCAAAAGCCTTGGCTGGGTCTATTAATATAGTAGAGGTAAGGTGGCCTTGATCCATGCCTGTAAGAATGGCATTAGAAACCCAGAGAAGGGAAGAGACAGTAGAATGTTTTTTTTTGAAAACCAGCCTGGAAGGGACAGACGAAATTTGAGGAGGTAAGAAAAAGGGTGAGTCTAATAAGGACCAGGGACTCTTGGAGCTTCTCGAGAATAGGTAGGTAGGATTGGACGGTAGTTACCAGGTGAGGAGCGATCACCACCTTTGTGAAGGGGATCACTTCAGCTGCTTTTCAAACCTGAGGAACCATACCAAGGGTAAAGGAGAGGTTAAGTAAATGGGCCAGTGGGTGAGCAAAGGCAGGAGCTGAGATTTGAAGCAGGAGAGGATCAAGCCCATCAGGGCTGGATTTGCAAGGTTTCAGTGATTTAAGTGCATGAAACACCTTATGAGCAGTGACTGGAGAGAAATGAAAGGGGTATGGAGTAGGAGGAGAAGGCAGAGTTGGAGGGGGGGGGTTGGTGCCCACCATCTCTGCTGACAGAATGTTTCATGGCCACTCTGTCTGTAAAATAAAACTTTCTCACGTCCCTCCAGAACCCCCCCACCAGCTTCCATTTGTGACCTCATGTTCTAGATTTGCTACTCTTGTTTAATAGTTTCTCGCAGTTCACCTTGTAGACAAGGAGAGGAGCTTCATATCACAGAATGGAAGTGGTAGCAGACAGCAAATCAGACCATCCATCAGTGTGGGTAATGCATGAATAGGAAAGTGACAAATGAGAGCTAAAAGCCCAGAGACAGGGCAGAAAGCAACCAGGCAGGCTGTGGATGAAAGCATGGCTGGGCCGAAACAGAAACAAACCAGAGACAAGCAACAAAGGACCAAATAACAAGAAAATCAAACAGCAGGGATGAGCGGAAGTTGTCACATGGCTGCAAAAGCTAAAGAGTAGTTACAAGGGACACAGCAGTTGCGTAGCCACAGTAAGAAATTGAATGTTTAATGAAGACTTGAGCATTCATGGTTTAAGTACTGCTCGGTGGGTGCAAGTCACATATCACCAGCTGCCCTCCGAACCACAGGCAAAGCTCTTCCATTCAAAGGGTCATCAGGCTCCTTATAAGGCATGGTTATGACTGAACAAGGAGAAGTGAGGTAGGTGGTAGCAGTAGTTTATTGCTTGTGTAACCATCGTACTTGCTGTACTTCGGCTTACACGCTCTGTACTGGTTACAGGGAGTATCATCCAGTGGGCAATATAAACACAGGAACCCTCGAGAAAGGGTTCTGAACCCTTGTGATGTTGCAGGGATCAGGTTTGTGAGACCAATGGTTACTTAGGGAAGAAGGCCCCAAAGAATAAGAATGACAGATGTAACACATCCTTCCCAATGAGCGGAGAGATGAAGCCAAAATAAAAGACAAATGAAAACAAAAGAGGGGGGTGGTGACCACTATCCAGCTCCAACTTTTGTTGAAAACAATATTATGATCAAAAATATATTTAGCAGTAGAAGAATCCCAGGACAGCCCCTTGGAATGGTGGGAGAGTTGGACACCAAGGACCCCAGTAAGGCCTGACCCTGATGGTGAGCACAGGGCACCAACATTCCAGAAACCCCTATCATCCTGACTTCATTCCAGTAGCTGTGGCTTACACTTATAAAGCTCTTTGGAATACAGTGTTTATGAAATGTGCTACATAAATGCAAATCCTTCTTTTTCTACACATTACAATCCATTTACACTAACAATCACCCACTACTGACTGTGAGTCCAGTTTCTCTGTCCTTGTTGGTGCACATTAAAACAGCCTGTCAGACCCTGCCCTCAACAAGTGCCTCCAGCAGTCAAATCAGAGTGACTGAAACCTCATACCATGGGGTGCAAGCACACCGGCAGAAGGACATGGGCAGATCAACACTTCCCTACTTTGCTGCCTGCTAGTGGTCATAGCACTGTGGTCCTTGCACAAAGGATGAGTGCAGAGGACATTTGACTGGAGTCTGTCTGCCAGAGTTAGCCTGGTGTCTGCTATCTGCCAGCCACGCTTTCTCTGTGCAGTCCACATGGTCTCCATAAATACTGCTGATTGCCATAGTAATCTGGATCGTATAGTAATCTGCATTTTTTTTTTTATAATTCCTTTTTCTCCCCCTGGCTCCAGTCTGCCTAAGTCTACTGTGCATCCTAATCATCTGGCCACCATCCGTATCCCCTAGCTCACTTAGGGACCCTCGCCTATACCCCTGCAGAATACCCCCCACAGTGGGGTGGCGGAGAGATCCCCTCAATCTGCACCTGAACCAGGATCCAGTGTTCGGGGATGTCTCCCGAGCCGGGTGCCCCGTAGGACGCCCATCAAGCCTCCACGACCGATTGCCAGATATTTCGTTTTTCCTACTCTACGTGAGTGAGGCATGCAAGGGTGCCATCGGAAGGAGCACGCACATGTCCACAAGCACTCTCTCCCGGTGCCGTGCCCCAACTCTGCCCTAATACCTGATGCCAGTGCACCACCCCCAGCCTCCACCAGGGGCCGAAGTGCACCGACAATTGGGAACCCCCCACCCCAGAGAGGGGGAGTAGTCAAATTGGCACTCTATCCCTCTCCACCCCTGCCGACCCATGGTGTCCCGAGTCCGCTCCCGAACCCAGGTCGCCAACGCTGAGTGAGGTGTGGCGTCCAGCGCCTCAACCCTCAGCGCCACCTGGATGGCCCAGTAATCTTGATTTTAAAACTCTAGACTTTTTTAAAGCTATTGCTCAATGTTATCTCTCTGGTAGCCCTGCACTCACACATAGATCACATGCATGCCACAGATTGCAAAAGTGAAGAAAACTTTATTTTTTCAAAATAAATGCGTGAAGCTGAATTAAAATGCTTGCAGCAATCACTAGTTACCCCAGCACTTCGACACTCGGTCTTGATCGGTGGCTTAATGTTATCTGCATCCATTACTACTGGTTAAATACTCTGCTTGTAAATAACTCTGCTTAAGGATCTCTGGTCCTAGCCAAATACCATAAGTGCTGCATACTCCCTATCTAGGTCACCTAGTAATCTGCAGTTTCAGCTCAGCCTTATAATTTGTTTGCTCAAATCATCTGCCCCATCTACTTTTTTGTCTCCCCAGCCATATCTCTGCTCACTGCTCTACTGTTGTTCTCTAGATATCCTGCCATTGCCTAAGTACTCTGGTTGCATATAGCTCTGCCTGACATTGTCCAAGGTGTTCAGCTGCTGCATTTGTCTGTATTGTTAATGCACTTGCATTTATTTTGTCTAGGTTCAACTCAACATACACTACCATGCTTCCTTCTCTTAATTTCACTCTTCCCTTCCTCTCCCTCATATCCCTATCCTCTCCATCCCCTCCTCAGGACTACTCTCATGCCTCCAGTACTCTCCCCCTCTCTCATGCCTCCACCCTCCCTCCCCTCCCTTCCTTCCTCCAACTTTCCCCTCACTCTATTATCTCCTTGCTTCCAGCTATCCACCCATGTTTCATTTCCACGCTACTCTCTCCCCTCTATTCACCCTGGTCTCCTACACTTCCCATCCCTCAACCTTGAATTTCTCCATTGTATCTCTACCTCCTTTTCACTGTCCCCCTTATTCCCTTTCCCCTCATCCAAGCAGGCAAAAATCTCGCCCTATTCTCCTTCTCCTCCTTGCTGACAATGTTGAAACTAACCCTAGCCCCATTCTCCTTCCTCCCCCCCACACTCCCCAAAGGCCTCAGTATCTACCACCTCAATAATAGAAGCCTCCTCTCCAAGCTCGAATCCCTTAAAGTCTGGATCCCACTGCACTCTAGATCCCTTATGCTTCTCCAAATCATGGCTTTCTTCTAAAGTACCAGACTCTGCTCTAATTCTCCCCAACTATTCTCTCTTCCCTCAGGACTGATGCAAGCGTGGTGGTGGGGTCGCCTTACATGCCCATCAGAACCTGTCTTGCACCATATCCCTCTATGAGTCTGTCCCCTTCTCTCATGAGCTTCAGTCAGCCAAGCTATCTCTCCCCTCCACTCTCCCCAACTTTGTGGGTGTTTTCTATGCCTCTCCTAAAATCCCTCCCTCCCTCATCCCTCCTTGACTCACTCTTACCTCTCTTTTCCCATGCTGCCTCTGGTGATCTCATCCTGCTAGAGACTTCATCATGAATTGGCTCTCTCCTGCTTCCAGGCCCACTGTTCACAGAATCAAGTCCCTAAATCTTACACAAGTAATTACCCAGTCTACCCAGCTCAATCCTCACTCCCTCAACCATTCCCTTCTGGACTGAGTGCTCTCCTTCCACCCCCATAGTGTAATTGCAGCAGGCATCTTCTGGATGCCTTTGGTGACCACTGTCTTAACTTACTGAGTCAAGAAAGTGTGTCCAACCCATTCCATTCCCAAATATCTTTGGTATAGGCCTCTTAGGTCACTCAACACTGATGCCCTCCTAAATGACCTGATAGCCTCGTATTGGTCCCCCATTTACTCAGCCTCAGATATCAACACAGCTCTCTTCCCTCTTCACTGTTAGTTACCCATACCTGAAATATTCATGCCCTCCTTAAAAAGTCCTGGGTCAAATGCTTCCACCACCCTTGGATTACTTCAGACTTCATTAATTTGTGCAAATCCCAGGACCAAGCTTGGGCATGTCAGAAGTCCTCTCAATGCCTGTCTGGCCTCCTAACCTACAGGCCACTCACAAATTCCTGTACTAAGGCAATCCTTACTGCGAAGAGTTACTATTTCACATCACACCTCCTGTCCAACCTTAACTCCCTATCAAACTTCTGGAAGGTCAATCGCTTCCTATTTGACCCCCCAAGCCAGTTCAATCCCCTCCTCCTGGTAGATGGTTCACTTGTCTCTACCCTCCCGTTGCTGCTCATTTCAACAGTTTCTTCACCCCCGTGCACTACCCTCTCCTACTTCTAATCAATTCTCCCTCCTGTTCCCCATCGTCTCACACCATCCCACTCTCCTGAAGGTTTCCATTTCCTCATTGTTTCCCCCCAGGAAGTCTTCCTCACCCTCATGTCTCTCAACCCTTCTAAGTCCAGCCCTGAGGTGATGGATTCTAAACTCTTATGCATCTCTGCACCCACCATTGCCTCTCACTTGCTTACCTTCTGAACCTTTCCTTCTTCCTCGGTGCTGTCCCACAGGCCTGGAAGGCTGCTAAGGTTCTGCCTCTGCACAGAGGGGATGACCCCTCTTCCCCTGGCAACTTCCAGCTGATCTCACTCCTCCCCTCTCTTGCAAAGTTCCAGGAGAATTTACCTTCCTCTTGGCTTGCTGACTTCATCTACTCCTCCAATTTCCTTTCCCCTTTCCATTCTGGCTTTTGGAAAAGCTACTCTACTGTCTCCTCCCTAGGGCATGTAACTAACTCTATCCTCGCCGGGATGGATCAGGGAGATATTTCTGCAGCCATATTCATTGATCTGGCCAAAGTGTTTGATTCAGTGTCCCAACTGCTCCTCCTGAACAAGCTGATCTTTGCTGGCCTTTCAGCATCTACTGTGGACTGATTCCATTTATACCTTATGGACTGTCAACAGACTGCTTAGGTTGGTGGCATCTGGTCCCCTTCCCCATCCTAGCTGGTTTCCCCCATTGCTCTTTCCTGGGCCAGATCTTTTCTCCACTTTCTCAATGACCTCCCCTCAGCCTGTGCTTATACACATATCCATATATATGTGGATGACATGATTATCTACACCTCTGACCCATCAGTTTCTCCAGTGGAAGTTCAACTCCAAAAAGACTTCCACAACGAGCTGCACTAAATCCATTCTAACCAGCTCAAGGTCAACAACAAGAAAACCATCTTTATGACCTGCGGTGCCAGCCAGAAATTGGCCATGTTCTCTGCTTTCAAATACCTTGGAGTGTGGCTGGATAGAATCTCGACTTCTCTAACCACATCAATGTTATCCATGCTAACCTTCACCCCAGACTTGCTGCCTTGTACTGCAACAAGGCCTGCCTCTCCCCCCCCCACATCTGATGGGAGCTGGATGCCAGAATAGTTCTCCCAGTCTTTGACAATGCAGATGTGGTTTATAGCACCACCCCCTCCTCTTCTCTTGCCAGACTGGACACCCTCCATAATGTCTTCTATCACTTCGCTACCAACTCACCACTCCGTACTCATCATTGTTCCCTCTTCTCCTCCCTTTCAATCCTCCTTTTACATTCAGGTCACCATTCCTAGTCTGCCTCCTTTATCGCTAAATACTGGTTTGGATCCCTTACCTCCTACCTTTCCCCACTCCTCTCCCCTGTCCTTCCCTCCTTATACTCACTACACTCAAGGAATTCCTGTGCCTTTTCCATTCCTCACCCAAACTTCATTGCTAGGCAAACAGCCTTCTCCTACCATCTCCTGTCCCTTGGAATCTGCTGCTTTCCTCCCTCTGACTCTCTGCCTCACTCCCTGCCTTTAGAAGCCAGCAAAAGCTCATTCCTTCTCCCCCTTAAACCTTTCACTTTCCTTCTTGACCCCACCTGACCTCCTTCTCCTACTTCTGCTGACCATCCCCCCACCTATGCCTCCCTAAATCAGGGCACATATTGCTCTCCCCTTGGCTACTTCTCAGCATCCATCCTGCACTGCCCGTTCATAGCATTCTTGCACATTTTATATATAATTGCAATTGTGAACTAAACTG